>CM066343.1:144263756-147056256 GCA_033807585.1 Hydrophis major | reverse complement strand
AGTTGAAATCCATACATACTTTGAGGTGGGCTGAATTGATAGATGGTAAAATTCATTTGTATTTGTATACAGAAACAAATCCTTTTCAGTGGGCGGCAAAAAAAAAAATACTGACCTGATTTTTCCGAATTTGTTACTAATGTATATAATCACCGAGGAGTACAGAGAATAAATCTGTACATTTCCTGCCCCCTCATCCCTATTCTTTGTCCCAGTAAAGCCATTATGGCATAGTTTGATTTTCCTTTTCTAGCAAGCAGTTCTCATGGCTAGCAATTACCAAATTCACAGTGAAGAAGGCATCCCAATAGTTGAGTTGGGAACTTATAAAAGGTTACAAATTGTCAATTGATGATTGCATATTTGTAGCTACACAGTTGATATGGTGCAAGTAAAACAATCTGTTCCAAGTGACCAAATAGTTTGGGTAATAGGCCCCTAAACTTGGGATGGTTGGGCTGAAGGGGGATTGAGTCCCATTGCTTCATTGCATTTGCTATTTTTATTTTTTAATCATTTTATTTCTTTAATCATGAATTGCCCAGAGTTGTTGAGAGTTGGGCAGCAAACACGTTTAGTAAACTATTACTGTAGTTGGTCACATAGTCATCCAGATGTTTAAACTAGATCTGACCCATCCTTACCCAAGAATAAGCAAATGTTATTTGCTTCTCTTGAGTCATACAACTTTAATTCTGACCAATTTCACAACCAATAACTGTGTTGGAATCATCAGGAAAGTAGAACAGAGTCCTTAACACTGATGAAAGTTTTAGATTAAAGGAATAAATAAAGTTCCTAAGATTTCTGTGGAAAAATAATTAATGAGTGAATCTGTGTTTTTCAAAATTATCATAATTCCATCTTTCTGAATTGTACTTTTAGCAAGGTTTGGTGTGTTCCTAAGTTCGTATTTTTCTTCTTCATAGCCAGTGAAGCTTTGAAAGCAAAGCAAGCATATACAAGTGTTTTTCTCTAGACTGAACTTAACATTTCAGAATTGGTATAAACATAGAATGTAATGTTCCAGTTTAGCACACAAATGCAAGTGGTTTGATATGAAAAAATATGTTGTAATATATAGATATTCTTACAACACATTGTATGAATAGAAAACAGGCAGCAATCTAAACTTCTGTGGAAGAAATGACAAGCAGAAGACAGCTCTACTTTTAGCGGAGCTGTCTTCTGCTTGTCATTTCTTCCACAGAAGTTGAGATTACTAAAAGTAGAGCAGATGATAGCAATGGATTGGAAGAGCCAGGAGGAAGTCTGGCTCTTCATAATTTCTCTCCAAACAAGGAAAAGGTTTGAGATTCCTCACAAATGCTCTAGACCAGTGGTGGGATTCAAATGTTTTTACTACCTATTCTGTGAGTGTGACTTGGTGGTTCTGGCAGGGGAAGGATACTGTAAAATCTCCAGTCAGAGGTGGTATTTGCCAGTTTTCCAAACTACTCAAAATTTCCGCTACCGGTTCTCCAGAACTGCTTAGAACCTGCTGAATACCACCTCCGCTCTAGACTATTGCTTCATGCAAAGAAAGTGCAGCAAGATGAGGAAATAGCCAACTCTCTCGAACCATAATTAGCATGTCTAAAAAGATATTGAGTTCACATACCATTTTTCTTATCACTTTCAGAAATTGTTTGTCAACTACTTTTACATTATTAGGAACCTTTGAACTGCCAAGTTTTATAGCACCAGGAAAGTTTTCTTCAATTCTTAATGAAAGAAGTTTAAAATACAAGTTTAATACAAGTTTCTATTAATCTGGAGGGCACTTGGTTGGAGAAGGCTACACTTCCCTTATTAGAGCAGCTGGGCCTCTTGCATGAGAGAAGTTTAATGGAGCTGTTTTGTTTTCTCTTCCACTCCTAGAAGGCTGTAATTGGAGCTGAATTCAAAGTGTCTCTCCTCAGGATATTGTCATTATAGACTAAAACTTTCTTCATCTCTGTGGTAGAGCCATTATTCTCTCAAAGTTCACATCAAAATCCTAATTCTCAAATGATTCTCATCCCATCAGTATCTCTCCCCTCCTCCTCACCAACATAATGTTTCTATTGTGTGGGAAATGATGTGTTTCTAGGAACAGGAGGGATTTGAAGAGTAGAGCAGAGATTTGATATGCTGTCAGTAGAAGCCAAGGATTGTAATTTTCATCCATTTTCTAAAATCTCTCCAACCAGTTCTTCCACCCACCCACTTCCGCTCTCCTTTTACAGCAGGAGTCTCCAACCTTGGCAACTTTGGTCTTCAACTCTCAGAATTCCTCAGCCAGACTTGCTGGGAGTTGAAGTCCACAAGTCTTAAAGTTGCCAAGTCTTAAAGTCTTAAAGTTGGAGACCCCTGTTTTACAGCATCCTTGCAGGGAGGGAAAAGTAGAAATACAGAATTATTGTGAAAGCAGCCAACTCCACAATCTATTTTCTGCTCTTATGTTGCGGCAACTTCAAAGTTCTAGCTATGCTTAAAGGCATAGTTCAAAAGTGCCACCTCGTGAGGCTGGCAGCAACATCTCCATGGGCTTCTATCAGACTAAATCTGCCTGGGCTAATTCCTGAACAACAAACAACCCTTAACAACAAAGATAAGGGTATCCATAGAGTGTATCTCTCAAACTCAGCAAAATGATGTGATTGATACTCTACCTTAAGGCTTGCATCCAAGAAAAGGAAGAGGTCTTAATCACAATGCCCTGTCTACCATTCTCTAAATCAGGGCTGACCAGCCTTTTGGACCTCAGGGATCATTAAATCCATAATTTTAAATCCCGTGCGCCACTAATATGATCTGCCTAATGACCGGCTGGGTAGGTGTGGCTAGGTGGTCATTTGACTAGGTAGCCATGGCCAATTCAATGTCACTTACATTGAGGGGTGCCTCTACATAGGCTTCCCAAGCAGAGGGAAGACCTGCAGGAGAGCAAGGCCAGGTAGCAGCACCTGGAGGCTCAGAAGGCTGAGATGGTCAGCCAGTTCCAGGCCATGATGCAGTCCCATTGTAAAAGGCCCTCTGGCTCTTCGCCACCAGCAGCACTTCCTTCCAGCCTTCACCCAAAGTCCCACACCAGGAGGCTGAAGTCAGAACTTCTGACTTCAAAAGTCAGAACTTCTGACTTCAAAAGTCAGAACTTCTGCCCCGCTCTGACTCTCACAAAAAAGCCCCAAAGGGGGAGACTCTCTGCAGCAACACAAACATTCATTGCACTTATCCGGCCCAAGGGGCACAGTTTTAGGACCCCTGATTTAGTGCAAAATAAAAAATACAAATAATTTTTCTGTGGACCACCAACATTTTCTCATGGACTACCAGTGGTCTACAGACCACCAGTTGCTGACTGCTGCTCTAGATTATGATCTGTGTAGAGGTGTGCAAATCCTTGCACTTGGATTCAATCATGTTTTGACCAAACCGCTTTCTTGAAATTACAATGCAACCTCACATGGGTCCCCATGTTTGTAAAAGATAATAAAAAGCCTCTGCATGTGTGTGTGCAGAAGAGTCTTCCAATATTTGTAAATGATATTGGAGTTTGTTTTTTTTAAGGCTTGTGAAATATTTCCCCAGAAACATGGCATTCAGAACTGTTTGTAAGTGTTTAAAACCACTTGCAGCTGTAAAGGAGCTTGTGGCCCTCAGATTAATTTGGTGTGCCCTTGGTCTGATTTGAACCCTTCTCCTGCAGAAATTCAGATCACACCTCCAGAGAGAATTCAATTATTCTCTGTTGAAGCCTACTGCTTTTTTTGGGAGAAGACAAAATTGGGTGTCTGGAAATCTGGATGGGAAAGAGCTGGTTATTTTTGGCTGCATCTCCATCCACAGCTTGCTTCAATCCTGCTCGCCACACAATCCTGAACAACTGCTCCCAAGGGTTTGCTGCTCTCTATGCTAAAAGCTGTTTACTCCTGTTTTAAAACAAATTAAAACATAAAATAAGCTCCATAGATAACAGAGGAAGAAAGAGTAGCAACAAATTACTTGATGTAGTAGCCATACTAGAACTGTGGTTAGTACAAGCAGTTCAAAACTTAACAGGCTTATAAGCAAAAAATTCTAAGCCAATGTTTCTCAACCTCAGTCAGTTTAAGATACATAGAATTCAACTACCAAAATTCCTCAACCAACATGAGAGTCTCAAAATTCTGCAAGTAGAAGTCCACACTTCTTAAAGTAGCTGAGATTGAAAAATATTGCCTTAAATCTATAAAAATCTACCAGCCTGTGATAGTGTATCAACCAGTATTGCCTCCCAGCAGCCTTTAGTGGTAAAAAAAGAATAAGCAAAGGATAGTGTGGCATCCAAATGACCAAAAATTGACTCTGTTTGTGTTAAGCATGATTTGTGGAATAACACAAATAATAGGAAATAGGATTATAAATCAGTGTTTTTCAGTTTTGGCTACTTGAAGATGTATAGAATACAATGCCCATGCTATCTGGGAACTTCTGGGAGTTGAACTTTAATTTTAATTAAATCTTTTTAGCTTTAATCAGCTTTAATCATAACAATACAAGAGCAAACAAAAGCTACAAATTCAAGGTTAACCACACCAAACTTGACTGTAGAAAATACGACTTCAGCAACAGAGTGGTCAATGTTTGGAACCTGACTTTGTGGTTTCTTCCTCAAACTCCCCAAACTTTAAACTTTCTACTATTGACCTCACCCCCTTCCTAAGAGGCCTGTAGGGGGCAGGCATAAGTGCACAAACGTGCTTACCATCCCTGTCCTATTGTTTTTTATTTTTCTTATAATTATCTATCTCATGTATTCCAAACTATATTTATTCTTATAGTTGCATCTTGTAAGCGATTGACAAATCAAATAAATACTAAATACTGAACTCCACACATCTTTAAATGGCCACAGTTGAGAAATATTGACTTAATAAGACATTATTGACACTTTTAAAAAACTGTGGCCACAAAGAAAAGAGTCACCCAATACAGCTTGAATTTCATTATTTTTCCATTAACCTTCTGCAAGATCTCTTCTTCTGGTGTAGAGGACATTTTATAATCTTGGAAAACTGGTGGAATCATATGGTCAATCCTTTAGGATTCTAAACTAACTTTTGCAGAATTGATGCAGATAACCATTGTTATCCATGGTTCCATTATCCAGTATAGATATTCATATAATTAATATAGTTAGTATAGATATTCATATAATTATTTATTCAAATTGATTATAGCCATCCAACTCCAATGCACTCTGATATGACTTGCTTTTGTTATTTTATGCTGGAAGAAAATGGCAGATAGGTTTTAATGCATGTATAAAGTATTTTTTTAAAGTTATGTTTCATAGTTTTTGTTCTGTCCTTTATTTACATACTCGAAATCCCCGCGCTTTGATTGGCTAAAGCGTGGGGATTTCTGATTGGCCAGGCGAGCCGCGCCGATTGGCCCGTTTGAAGTCTCCCGCGATTGGCTCACTCCAAGAGCGGGAGACTTGAATTGCTGCCATTGGCTGCGGCTGCCGCAGCGAAAAGGATAAAAGCCGCGGGCTTTTTCCTTTTCGCCGGTTCGGTTCACAACTGTTAAATAAAGAGCTTGAAACGTAGTCACCGACTCCTGGCGTCTTTTTGCGGACACGACACTGGCGACGAGGATGGGATCTCGACCTTGAACCGAACCCCGTGTCCAACAAGAGCCAGTTTCAGCACCAAAATGGCGAAAATAGCACCGCCCGCCCCCTTCAACCCCGCCACCGAGGACTGGGAATCGTTCTCAGACCGTTTCCGCATGTACCTCGAGTGCACCGGAATGAAGGACGCCCCGGGCCCGCTAAAACGCGCCGTTTTCCTCACCCATTGCGGAACCGAGGTTTTCCAGATGGCCAAAGCATTGGCCAAGCCAGCCGACGCAACCGCCATGGACTGGGACGTCCTTGAACCTATCCTGCAGCGCCATTACGCCCCCGAGGTCCCCATCCTGATCCGGCGCAACGAATTTTACCGGCGCGACCAGAAACCGGGCGAAAACTGAGCGATTTCGTCGCCGAGCTGCGGCGCCTAGGAGGACTCTGCGAATTTGAAGGTCTGAACAGCCTCCTAAGAGACCGATTCGTACTCGGCCTATGGGACCCTGCACTCCAGAGCCGGCTTATGGCTAAGGGCGACATCAGCCTAGCAGACGCCCTCACCGCAGCCGCAGAAGCAACCCGCACTTCCGCTGACAGCATGCGAAAATCAGACGCGAAGGGTGGAAACAACAACCCGGCAAGGTCGGCCAACTCAAAAAACGAATCAACCGCACACTACGGAGAATTCCAGTCTGCATCCAGCACGTCAGAAGACGAGGAGGACATACATCGCGTGCAGACGGGGCGCGGCGACTAACGAAACCGAAGAGGTCGTAGGTCGAGGACCAACTGTGCCGGATGTGGCGGCGACCACCCCAGATCAGAATGCCGATTTTTTGACTCTATCTGTAGGCATTGTGAAAAAAGGGGACACATCGCTCGGGTTTGCCGCCAAAAGAAGACTCGCAGCCCACCCAGATGGGACCAACACGATCGTAAGAGGGAAAGCCCACCACCCAGGACCAGAGATCGCCAACCGGACGACCGGTGGGACCGAATCCAGCGACCCTCAAGAGGCGGCGACAGTCGGCGCAAGGAAGAAACCCACCAGACGGTAACCATCGGCCACGCCATCTCCGACGGCGCCAGAAAGGTACACGTAGAAGTCCACATTGAAGGCCAACCATGCAAGATGGAGGTGGACTCCGGGTCCTACCTCTCCATGATTGCATGGCACGAGATAAAACGGTTAGTGCCCACCCTCCATAAGAGGAACATAAACGCCCAAAGAATTATTATAAAAGACTACCAGGGAAACCGCGTCCCGGTAGTGGGCACCAAGAACTTTAATGTAACTTACAAGGGCCGCACCGAACAACTCCCACTCACAATCGTCGATCGCGACCGCCCAAGCCTGCTGGGCTTACAATGGTTCGCCCCGCTCGACATCGCGCTAACAGGAGTCAACCACGTCGCCGACGACGGCTGGGAACAGCGGCTAGCCCAGGAGTTCCGGGAGGTCTTCGACGGAAGCCTGGGCAAGTACCAGGGGCCCCTTATCTCTTTTGATCTAGACCCTAGCGTCCTCCCCAAGCGACTAAAACCTAGGCGGGTACCATTCGCCCTAAAACCTAAGATTGACGAGCAGATTGACAAGCTCGTCAAACAGGGGCTGCTGCAGCCGATAGACCATGCCCGATGGGAGACCCCTATAGTGACCCCAGTCAAACCAGACAGGTCCGTGAGAATTTGTGGGGACTATAAGGCCACCCTAAATGGCGCGTTGCAACAAAGCGCCTACCCTGTCCCAATCGTGCAACACCTACTGCACTCACTGGGAGGGGGCAGGGTCTTTGCCAAGCTCGATCTCGCCCAAGCATATCAACAGTTGCCGGTCGATGAAAAAACAGCGGAAGCCCAGACCATCGTTACCCATCGGGGGGCCTTCAAGTGCAACCGACTCCAGTTCGGAGTCAGCGTGGCACCAGGCATCTTTCAGAGCCTGATGGAACGTTTACTGCAGGGCATCAAGGGGGTGGTGCCCTATTTTGATGACGTATTAGTGGCGGCGCCAAATGAAGCCGAATTAGAAAACCGACTCAGGGAGGTCTTAACAAAATTTAAAGTAACGGGACTTAAAGTAAAACAGGAAAAATGCCAACTATACACAGAGCGAGTGGAATTCTTGGGCTACCTTCTAGACCGGCATGGCATTCACCCTACAATTAAAAAAGTGAAAGCTATCAAAGAGGCCCCCACCCCTAGGTCTAAGACGGAACTACAGGCTTTCTTGGGGTTGCTGAATTTTTATAATGTTTTCCTACCCCAAAAGGCTACGGCGGCGGAGCCTTTGCATAGGCTCCTGGATAAGGCGGCAACCTGGACTTGGGGGAGACGGGAGCAAGCCGCCTTCCAAAAAACCAAAGACCTCCTCATTTCCGACGCCGTCCTGATCCAATTCAGCGAAACCTTGCCCTTGGTTGTCACTTGCGACGCATCACCTTTCGGCGTCGGCGCTGTCCTCAGCCATACCCTCCCTGACAAAAGAGAAGCACCCATCGCTTTCTTTTCCAGGACTCTAACTAAACCGGAGCGGAACTATAGCCAGCTGGACAAAGAAGCATTGGCTATAGTTGCCGCCGTTAAGCGATTCCACGAATACCTTTATGGCCGCCCTTTCACCATTGTGACAGACCATAAGCCGTTGCTAGGCATCCTTGCAGGAAATCGAGCCACCCCGAACATTTTATCGCCCCGGATGACAAGGTGGTCCGAGTTCCTGGCAGCCTACAGCTACGAACTGCTACACAAGCCGGGTAAGAAAATTTCGCACGCGGACGCTTTAAGCCGCTCGCCTTTACTAGACTCTGACCCTGACCCAGCACCAACGACAAACACCCTTAACATCGAGAACCTGCCCAACCTACCCATTACCGCGTCAGACATTGCCTGGGAAACTATTAAGGACAGGTGTCTGGCGCGAATCTTACATTGGGTGGAAAAAGGTTGGCCTGAAAGGGACAAGGACGAATCCGTTAAGACATTCAGAAACCGCCAGACTGAACTCTCGCTGCTTAAGGGGTGTATTTTATGGGGTGACAGGGTGGTCATCCCGGACAGGTTGCAAGGGAAGGTCTTAGAGATGTTGCATGAGGGGCATCCTGGCATCGTCAGAACTAAAGCCCTGGCCAGGAGTTACGCTTGGTGGCCAGGGATGGACAAGCAGATAGAAGCATGGGTAGCTAGGTGCCAACGATGCCAGGAGACCAGACCAAGCCCACCCGCAGCACCCATCCTGGAGTGGGAAACACCAAGGGGGCCCTGGTCCAGAATCCATTTAGACTTTGCCGGTCCCACGAATGGGCATACCTTTCTAATAACAGTTGACGCTTACTCCAACTGGTTGGAGGTAAGCGACATGAAATCTACTACCACGGAGGCCGTCATCAAAGAACTTTGCAAACTCTTTGCAACACACGGCCTCCCAGACGTCGTCGTCTCCGACAACGGGCCCCAATTTACCTCCCTCGACTTCGAGAGATTTCTGGCGGAGAGGGGCATCCGCCACGCATTAACAGCACCGCCGCATCCGGCGGCGAACGGTAGGGCGGAACGGATGGTTCAATTTACCAAAAAAACCATCCGGAAAATGGACCACGGGGAGATCAACGACAAAATAAGTAAACTCCTCTTTATACAACACATCACCCCGAACACCACTACCAACAAAAGCCCAGCCGAGTTACTAATGGGTAGGAAGCTGAGGTCCCCACTCGACAGGTTACACCCAACATATAACCCGGAGCGGCCCCCAGACTCAAGTACAAAATACCGAACATTCGCACCCGGCGACTTAGTGTACGCGAAAAACCTGACGTGGGACCCCCTATGGATCCCAGCCGTCATCACCCAGATCCCAGGCCCACGATCATACCGGCTCCAAACCACAGATGGGCGAGCCTGGAAACGGCACATTGACCAGCTCCGGTCACGAACAGCAACAGAACTCAACCCCCAAAACACGAACCAAGGGGGGAGGGAATACCCGAATAAGCAAACGCAAGAAAAAATAAACCAGCAGTACTTACCGGAACGCAGCCATCGCGATCCCCCGCCAGAGAAGAACCACCTAGCCAGCTCAACCAACTCGGAGAAACCAAGCGGGAGCGGCGAAACCCGTAGCTCAACCAACCCGGAAGGCCCAGGTGGGAGCCACGGAGAAGGAACCGGCCCGATCATCCAACCGGTTCGCACAGAAGAGGGAGCAGCCAAAAACATGACCGCTCCGGACAAAATCCAGCTTGCAACTGAGTTGCGCAGGTCAAGTAGGACTAGACGGAGCCCCGCCTACCTACGTGACTACGCAACGTAAGGACTATACCAAGAGGGGAGGGGTGTTCTGTCCTTAATTTACATACTCGAAATCCCCGCGCTTTGATTGGCTAAAGCGCGGGGATTTCTGATTGGCCAGGCGAGCCGCGCCGATTGGCCCGTTTGAAGTCTCCCGCGATTGGCTCACTCCAAGAGCGGGAGACTTGAATCGCTGCCATTGGCCGCGGCCGCCGCAGCGAAAAGGATAAAAGCCGCGGGCTTTTTCCTTTTCGCCGGTTCGGTTCACAACTGTTAAATAAAGAGCTTGAAACGTAGTCACCGACTCCTGGCGTCTTTTTGCGGACACGACAGTTTTTTTCATCCATGGTCATGAGGTGAGTGTGGAGCATTGTTGGTAATGAGTGCCATTTCTGCTGACTTAAGGAGAAGGTAATTATTATTATGAAATAATAATATTCATAACTCTTACCATTCCAATTTGCCAAGGGATGGATAGAATATTTGCAGTGGCTGGAACTTATCTACTGTCTATCTGGGGGCAAAATTTGACTGAGAACAAAGGAAATGTTCACTAGGCATTGGGCCATATCTTTTCAATGGATTCTTGGAACAGATGTTACAAAGATAAATATTTGGTCAAGCTGCATTTTAAGGTTTTTACAGTCTGATGCTTTTTAGACTACCTTTCCCAAGGCCCAGATATATCAAGTTTAAAGGCAGAAAATTGGGCTTTGCTTTTTGTTATTTTGCTTAGAAGCATTTCTTTAAAAAAAATTGAATATGAATGTTTTTCATGAGTTTTCAGATCTCAAGGGTTAAAAATGTAGGTCCAGGTGGTGTAGTTGTGCTTACTTTTTGGTCCATATCATGGCATCCATGGGGATACAAAATGTTAGGGGTTTGTTCAGATAGTGTATGGTAGTCTAGAGACGGAACATATTTCAGTGGATTTTATAGATAGTGGTTGACTTACAACCATTATTGAGAGTGGAATCTCTGTCACTAAGCAATGTAGTCATTGGGTGAGTTGCATATAATTTTACAACTTTTTCTTATTGTAAACATCCTTGGAAGTTGAAAAGGGCAACTCCAGGATGCTGCAACTATTGCAAATAAATGCTGGCAGCCAAGCAACCAATTTTTGATCACATGACTACATGGACACTGTGATAATCATAAGCATAAGAACCGATTGTAAATCATTTTTTTCAGTCTTGTTATAAATTCAAACTTGTCATTAAATAAATAGTTGTAAGTCAAGGACTACCTGTGTATATACTGCTATTAATTGCAGCTGAAATTTGTCGTGCTGCACTTTAGACAAGTTTTGCTAATTCTGAAAAAAAAAAGGACTTAAGCTCCCATTATATTAATCAGGTTACATTGAAGGTTATTTGCACCTACATTTCTTGTGTCTTGTGTCTGGAAGATCTGCAGGAGCCATGTGGCCCAATGGTTAAAATGCAATATTTCAGGTAAACTCTGCCCACAGCCAGGAACTCAATCCTGGCTGAAATAGTTTATGAGATCTTAATGATCAAGATGGGCCATTAAGGTACACTAAAAGCCATAGTGACATGATGGTTAGAATGCAGTATTGCAGGCTAACTCTGCCAAATGTCTGCAGTTCAATTCCTGATCAGATCAAGGTTGACTCAGCTTTCCATCCTTCTGTGGTTGGTAAAATGTGGACCCAGATTGTTGGGGGCATTATGCTGACATTTGTAAACCATTCATAAAGCATTGTGGAGCGGTGTATAAGTGCTATTGTTTTTGTTATTGCTTAAAAAGACTTTTCTTGTGTTTCAATAAACAACTTGGAGAATCTTTAAAACTGCTTTGCATGATTTGGGAATTTGAGTCTGGGTTTCTGCCATCAAAAAATTAAAATAGGGCACTTACTTACTCAATAATGTACCAAAAAAGAAGTAGCATCATCAGTGACTTCTCTAATTTTTTTTAGATTTCTATCCTACACTTTATTTTATTGTTAGTGATTAGCCAACTCTCTCTTGTGTCTGAGCAATGGTTTATAGATTTGAAGCACTATGGAAAGCAAGAAGATCTGACCTATGGACTGTGGGTTATCTCTCAAATATGAAAAGAATTGTGCAAAAGCTGATAGACTAACTTTAGAAATGAAAAATAAGGGGGATTCAGAATATAACGAAACTTGGAACAAGTTTATATGTGGCTGCAAAAAAGAAGTGAAGGTCGGAACAAGATCAGCTAGGAGGACTGGAAGCAAAATGTAAATATCGTACTAATAGAAATGTTAATGGGTTTGATTATAATTCATATAGAAAGTCAAAAGGGAAAGTGGTTATGTGGAGATTGTCGTGTCCGCAGAAAGACGCCAGGAGTCGGTGACTTCGTTAAAAGCTCTTTATTTAGAAGTTGAGAACCGAACCGGCGAAAAGGAAAAAGCCCGCGGCTTTTATTCTTTTCGCCGCGGCGGCCGCGGCCAATGGCAGCGTTTCAAGTCTCCCGCTCTTGGAGCGAGCCAATCGCGGGAGACTTTCAACGGGCTAATCGGCGCGGCTCGCCTGGCCAATTAGAAATCCCCGCGCTTTAGCCAATCAAAATGCGGGGATTTCGAGTATGTAAATGAAGTACAGAACACCCCTCCCCTCTTGGTATAGTCCTTACGTTGCGTAGTCACGTAGGTAGGCGGGGCTCCGTCTAGTCCTACTTGACCTGCGCAACTCAGTTGCAAGCTGGATTTCGGCCGGAGCAGTCGAGTTTTTGGCTGCTCCCTCTTCTGTGCGAACCGGTTGGATGATCGGGCCGGTTCCTTCTCCGTGGCTCCCACCTGGGCCTTCCGGGTTGGTTGAGCTACGGGTTTCGCCGCTCCCGCTTGGTCTTTCCGAGTCGGTTGAGCTGGCTTGGTGGTTCTTCTCCGGTGGGGGATCGCGATGGCTGCGTTCCGGTAAGTACTGCTGGTTTATTTTTTCTTGCGTTTGCTTATTCGGGTATTCCCTCCCCCCTTGGTTTGTGTTTTGGGGGGTGGATTCTGTTGCTGTCCGAGACCTGAGTTGGTCAATGTGTCGTTTCCAGGCTCGCCCATCTGTGGTTTGGAGCCGGTATGAGCGTGGGCCTGTGATTTGGGTGATGACGGCTGGGATCCATAGGGGGTCCCCCGTCAGGTTTTTCGCATACACGAGGTCCCCGGGTGCGAATGTTCGGTATTTTGTACTTGAGTCTGGGGGCCGCTCTGGGTTATATGTTGGGTGTAACCTGTCGAGTGGGGACCTCAGCTTCCTACCCATTAGTAACTCGGCTGGGCTTTTGTTGGTAGTGGTGTTCGGGGTGATGTGTTGTATAAAGAGGAGTCTGTTAATTTTGTCCTGGATCTCCCCGTGGTCCATTTTCTGGATGGTTTTTTTGGTAAATTGGACCATCCGTTCCGCCCTACCGTTCGCCGCCGGATGCACCGGTGCCGTTAATGCGTGGCGGATACCCCTCTCCGCCAGGAATTTCTCGAAGTCGAGGGAAGTAAAATGGGGCCCGTTGTCGGAGACGACGACGTCTGGGAGGCCGTGTGTTGCAAAGAGTTTGCAAAGTTCTTTGATCACGGCCTCCGTGGTTGTAGATTTCATGTCGCTTACCTCCAACCAGTTGGAGTAAGCGTCAACTGTTATGAAGAAGGTATGTCCATTCGTGGGACCGGCAAAGTCCAAATGGATTCTGGACCAGGGCCCCCTTGGTGTTTCCCACTCCAGGATGGGTGCTGTGGGTGGGCTGGGTCTAGTCTCCTGGCATCGCTGGCACCTAGCTACCCAGGCCTCTATCTGCTTGTCCATCCCTGGCCACCAAGCGTAACTTCTGGCCAGGGCTTTAGTTCTTACGATGCCAGGATGCCCCTCATGCAACATTTCTAAAACTTTCCCCTGCAGTCTGTCCGGGATGACCACCCTGTCACCCCATAAGATGCACCCCTTAAGCAGCGAGAGTTCGGTTTGGCGGTTTCTAAATGTCTTAACGGACTCGTCGTTGTCCCTTTCTGGCCAACCTTTTTCCACCCAATGCAAAATCCGTGCCAGACGCCTGTCTTTAATAGTTTCCCGGGCAATGTCTGACGCGGTTATGGGTAGGTTGGGTAGGTTCTCGATGCTAAGGGTGTTTGTCGTTGGTGCTGGGTCAGGGTCGGAGTCCGGTAACGGCGAGCGGCTCAAAGCGTCCGCGTGTGAAATCTTTTTACCCGGTTTGTGTATAAGTTCGTAGCTGTAGGCTGCCAGGAACTTGGACCACCTTGTCATCCGGGGAGACAGAATGTTCGGGGTGGCTCGATTCCCTGCAAGGATGCCCAGCAACGGCTTATGGTCTGTTACAATGGTGAAGGGGCGGCCGTAAAGGTATTCGTGGAACCGCTTAACGGCGGCAACTATAGCCAAAGCTTCTTTGTCCAGTTGGCTATAGTTCCGCTCTGGCTTGGTTGGAGTCCTGGAAAAGAACGCGATGGGTGCTTCTTTTCTGTCAGGAAGGGTATGGCTGAGGACAGCGCCGACGCCGAAAGGTGATGCGTCGCAAGTGACGGCCAGGGGCAAGGTTTCGTTGAATTGGATCAGGACGGCGTCGGAGGTGAGGAGGTCTTTAGTTTTTTGGAAGGCGGCTTGCTCCCGTTTCCCCCAAGTCCAGGTTGCCGCCTTATCCAGGAGCCTATGCAAAGGCTCTGCCGCCGTTGCCTTTTGGGGTAGGAAAACATTATAAAAGTTCAGTAACCCCAAGAATGCCTGCAATTCAGTCTTTGATCTAGGGGTGGGGGCCTCTTTGATAGCTTTCACTTTTTTAATTGTGGGGTGAATGCCGTGCCGGTCTAGTAGGTAGCCCAAGAATTCCACTCGTTCCGTGCACAGTTGGCATTTCTCCCTTTTTACTTTAAGTCCCGTTACTTTAAATTTGGTTAAGACCTCTCTGAGTCGGTTTTCTAATTCGGCTTCGTTTGGCGCCGCCACTAACACGTCATCGAAATAGGGCACCCTTGATGCCCTGCAGCAAACGTTCCATCAGGCTCTGAAAGATGCCTGGTGCCACGCTGACTCCGAATTGGAGTCGGTTGCACTTGAAGGCCCCCCGATGGGTAACGATGGTCTGGGCTTCCGCCGTTTTTTCGTCGACCGGCAACTGCTGGTATGCCTGGGTGAGATCAAGCTTGGCAAAGACCCTGCCCCCTCCCAGTGAGTGCAGTAGGTGTTGCATGATTGGGACGGGGTAGGCGCTTTGTTGCAGCGCGCCATTTAGGGTGGCCTTATAGTCCCCACAAATTCTCACTGACCCGTCTGGCTTGACCGGGGTCACTATTGGGGTCTCGCATCGGGCATGGTCTATTGGTTGCAACACCCCCTGTTTGACGAGCTTGTCAATTTGCTCGTCAATCTTAGGTTTTAGGGCGAATGGTACCCGCCTAGGTTTTAGTCGCTTGGGGGGGACGCTAGGGTCTAGATCAAATGAGATAAGGGGCCCCTGGTACTTGCCCAGGCTTCCGTCGAAGACCTCCCGGAACTCCTGGGCTAGCCGCTGTTCCCAGCCATCGTCGGTGACGTGGTTGACTCCCGTGAGAGCGATGTCGAGCGGGACGAACCATTGTAGGCCCAGCAGGCTTGGGCGGTCGCGATCGACGATTGTGAGTGGGAGTTGTTCGGTGCGCCCCTTATATGTCACATTAAAGTTCTTGGTGCCCACTACCGGGACGCGGTTTCCCTGGTAGTCTTTTACAATAAGTCTTTGGGCGTTTATGTTCCTCCAATGGAGGGTAGGCACCAACCGTTTTATCTCGTGCCATGCAATCATGGAGAGGTAGGACCCGGAGTCCACCTCCATTTTGCATGGTTGGCCCTCGATATGGACCTCTACGTGTACCTTTCTGGCGCCGTCGGAGATGGCGTGGCCGATGGTTACCGTCTGGTGGGTCTCTTCTTTGTGCCGGTTGTCGCCGCCTCTCGAGGGTCGTTGGATCCGGTCCCACCGGCTGTCCGATTGGCGATCTCTGGTCCGGGGCGGTGGGCTTTCCCTTCTTCGATCGTGTTGGTCCCATCTGGGTGGACTGCGAGTCTTCTTTTGGCGGCAAACCCGAGCGATGTGTCCCTTTTTCTCACAATGCCGACAGATGGAGTCAAAAAATCGGCATTCTGATCTGGGGTGGTCGCCGCCGCACCCGGCACAGTTGATCCTCGACCTACGACCTCTGCGGTTCCGTTGGTCGCGCCCCGTCTGCACTCGATGTATGTCTTCTTCGTCTTCGGACGTGCTGGATGCAGAATGGAAATCGCCGTGGTGTGCGGTTGTTTCATTTTTTAGGTCGGCCGACCTTGCCGGGTTGTTGTTTCCGCCCTTCGCGTCTGGTTTGCGCATGCTGTCGGCGGAAGTGCGGGTTGCTTCTGCGGCTGCGGCTGCGGTGAGGGCGTCTGCTAGACTGATGTCGCCCTTAGCCATAAGCCGGCTCTGGAGCACGGGGTCCCATAGGCCGAGCACGAATCGGTCTCTTAGGAGGCTGTTCAGGCCGTCAAATTCGCAGAGCCCCCCTAGGCGCCGCAGCTCGGCGACGAAGTCGCTCAGTTTTTCACCCGGTTTCTGGTCCCGCCGGTAGAATTCGTTGCGCCGGATCAGGATGGGGACCTCGGGGGCGTAATGTCGCCGAAGGATAGGTTCGAGGATGTCCCAATCCATGGCGGTTGCGTCGGCCGGCTTGGCCAATGCTTTGGCCATCTGGAAAACTTCGGTTCCGCAATGGGTGAGGAAGACGGCGCGTTTTAGCGGGCCCGGGGCGTCCTTCATTCCAGTGCACTCGAGGTACATGCGGAAACGGTCTGAGAACGATTCCCAGTCCTCGGTGGCGGGGTTGAAGGGGGCGGGCGGTGCGATTTTTGCCATTTCGGTGCTAAGTCTGGCTCTCGTCGGACACGGGGTTCGGTTCAGGGTCTGAATCCCACCCTCGTCGCCAGTGTCGTGTCCGCAGAAAGACTCCAGGAGTCGGTGACTTCGTTAAAAGCTCTTTATTTAGAAGTTGAGAACCGAACCGGCGAAAAGGAAAAAGCCCGCGGCTTTTATTCTTTTCGCTGCGGCGGCCGCGGCCAATGGCAGCGTTTCAAGTCTCCCGCTCTTGGAGCGAGCCAATCGCGGGAGACTTTCAACGGGCCAATCGGCGCGGCTCGCCTGGCCAATTAGAAATCCCCGCGCTTTAGCCAATCAAAACGCGGGGATTTTGAGTATGTAAATGAAGGACAGAACAGAAATGATTCTTCTAAGCATACTACTTGGACTAAGATTAAAAGGATGTTCTTCTTCACATCCTGAAAGCAGCTCTGATCATTTTAATTTGGTTAGAACTGCAGATCTTGGCTAATATATAGTGGCAGCTCATTAAAAGAGGACTTTTTTGCATTCTGAAATAATGCTTTTTAGATTCTGTTAAATAATAACATGATTTTTTTATATTAATGGAAAACTGAGTCCAATATTAGCTGAATAAGACTTTTAAAAAATCCCAAAGAACTGGTAAATATCCAAATTTAACAATAAAAAAAAATTCTTATGCATTTTCTCACTATGCAGAGAAATTTTTTATAAAAGCATAACCCTACCTCTTGCCTGAAGGCTCAGGATTATTTGCCAAGGGTGTATTTATATCCAAGTTATACACTATGAAAGATGAGAGTGTATAATGGAAAAAGATTTGAGTGCCATGAAGTGACATGCTGAATGAGCACCAATACTGGCAAGCTACCTGCAAGGTTCTCCGTTGACATCAATGGGAACAGGATGAAGCCATGTGTTTAATCGGTTCATATCTTAGCAGGAGACTTTTGCATGCTCTGAAATATGGGTAGCAATGATCTCATCACCTCTACTGATCATCTGTGCTGCCAGGAATTTTTAGCCAAAATTAGCTGAGCTCAAACATCTGCTTCTATCAAGCTACCTGGAATACTTGAGTCATTGCACAATTTACACATTCCAAAGCCACTAGGAGAACCTGGACATTTTCACATCGCATTTGGGTTAAGAGATAGGTAAATTTGTAGGATTACTTCTTGAGTTTGATAGCATTTGCAGGAGAATCAGCTTATCTTCATGCCTTAAAGAACAATTGCCCATTTATTTCTGCCAGTCAATAACTTGTTAAAAGGCCCCAGAGGAGGTTGTGCTCAAAAATTATCTGTATTATGTCTTTGTCCATGTAGACTCAAAGTTCCTTCAAAATTTATCAACAGTTTATGTTTTTTCAATATGTATGTGTGTATGTGTGTGTGTGTATTATAGTGTGTGTGTGTGTGTGTGTGTGTGTGTTTTCATAGTTTTTCACGGGTACAGGTATGTAGGTCTAGGTGATGGAGCCAGAAACCTGGATTGTTTTAGGCCTTAATCTCAGAAGAGAGTGTGAGTGTATCTCTGTTTCCTTCTGTTGGAAAGTATTGCCATTCCTCCATTTTTCCTAATTGACTGATATTTCTGAATTTAATGTAAGTCTGTTACTGAAGTGTTTTTTCACACTGGACTTTGATATTTGGATTATCCCTGGATTGAAAAACTGACTGATTTACCTGTGAATGACTTTGGACTGCCTATTCTGAACTTTGCTTAAACCTTTCTGGAAGTAAAAACCTACATTTACTGTACAGTGTATCTGTGTTCTGTACATGTGTTATTCAAACACTACTCTCAAATACGTCTCCCTGTATGCGCTCATTCTCCTAATGGGGAATTACCTCAACAGTGACTTAGGACCATTTTTCACAGTTAAGATCTTTGAAGCATTCCCATGGTCATGTAATCAGAATTCAGGTGCTTGGGACCTGGTTCATACTTATGACCATTGCTGTGTCCCAAGGACATGCAAACCCCTTTTGCAACCTTCTGACAAGTGAAGCCAATGGGGATTCAATTAACATTTGGGTTACCAACTTAACAACTTGCAGTGATTCACTTAACAATTGTGACAAGAAAGGTAGTAAAACTGGGCAAAACTCACTTGACAAATATCTCGCTTAACAACAGAAATTTTGGGCTCAATTGTGGTCATAAGTCGAGGACTACCTGAATTCAAAAGCAAGTAAAAATAAACATAATAATAAACAAAACGTAATAGAGGAAAACTGGCTCCCCTACAACACGCAACAGTATATATCAAATGGGCTCATCAACAACCAATTCCAGAGTTTGGGATGAAAAATACATTTTTAATTGTTATCTCAAAGCTTGCAGAGTCAGGTTGCTCTGAACCTTGAGAAGATTATTCTTAGAGGGCAGGTGCCATAACAGGGCAAGTGCCCTTTTCTGGCCCCGTTGGATGACTTCAGATGATGCAGAGGACACAAAGTGTTCTTCTGTCTTATGGAACTAGGGTGGGAAACTTTTATTTATTTATTTTATTTTATTTTATTTATTTTAGTTTGTCTAGCATGTATGAGAAAACAAGTATAAGTAAGAACATAACAGATAAAGATATAAGTATAAACATGTATAAGTATATATATAATAAATGAGTACAAATAAAAGGGAACATTAGGACAGGGAAGATAGACACGCTGGTGCGCTTATGCAGGTCCCCTTACAGACCTCTTAGGAATGGAGTGAGGTCTACAGTAGACAGTTTAAGGTTAAAGTTTTGGGGTTTGAGGATGTAACAGAGTCAGATAGTGAGTTCCAGGCATTGACCACTCTGTTGCTGAAATCGTATTTTCTGCAATCAAGTTTGGAGCAGTTTACTTTGAGTTTGTATCTATTGTTTGCCTGTGTATTATTGTGGTTGAAGCTGAAGTAATCATTGACAGGTAGGACATTGTTGCAGACAATTTTGTGTACTAAGGAAAATTTAGCGTATCATTTTTTGTGTATCAAAATTTGTATATCAGGGAAACTAGGAATGTTATCTACTCCACAGCTATTCTCTTGAAAATTCCATTTAAATGAACAACATTATAAAAAATATAAAAAATCTAGGTGTGGATTAGCCAAATAAGAGCTTTTAAGTCTTAATTTGGATCTGACATTTGTACTGAAAATAGGTTCCACTCTCATTATGAATGTCAGATCCAAATTGTCAAGACTTAAAAGCTAAATTGCAACTCAATTTAGTCTTTTTTTTTTTTTTTAAATGCAATTTAAAATACATGAACCCAATGAACAAAATCAGATTTAAGAAGAACTGGCAATATATACCTGTCTAAATGATAATCTAATTGTTAAGTTATAATAACAAAACAAGCATCAGAAAAATAAACAGATGGAAAACCCTGAAGAATTGATATTAAATTAAAATGAATTAATGTTTTTTGAAGTTGGACACTTAAAAATGTGAACTTTAGCTCCCCAAATTCATAAAGTTGCAAGATTGTGAAATCAATTATTTAAATATATCTTTCACACACAGTATATTTAATAGCAACATATAAGATCCAAATGATCAAAACTTAAAAATTCCTATGAAATAAGAAATACAGCAACTTTGCTTGAAAGTAATAGTTATGTCCCTCTTCTTTTTTCATCTTATTCTAGAACTTGTAACCACCTAGATTGTGTTGGACTATAGATGTGATACTCCAGAACTATTGGCCATGTGTCTAGGCTAATGGGAATTATAGTCCAACATTAAGTGAACCAGTAGCTTCTTCTCTCTTGGGAAAGCCATTTATGTTAAATGGCTTTAGTAATGAATTTTAACAATTTCAACGATTGTTAACATCTACTTAAATAGATAATTGAGTTTTGTCCACTGCCTCTGCTAATATTTCCATTTTGCCCAGCATCCAGGTATGTCACATTTAAAGTATCTAAGGAAAAAAGTCTTTATGACGGTTTCTTGGATTAGGATAGGGATGAGGGTATCATTAATAGCATTATACCAATATAAATGGCCTCAAGCAAACTCCACCTTCCATTACAGTTCTGTGAAATAGATTAGGCTAGGAGAGGCAGGGGCGTGCCAAAAACTGCCTTGCAATTTCTCACAAATTTTTTTTTTCCTACCTGAAAAAGAAGCTTTTGGTTTTCTTCTATGTTGGCAGGATACTGGAAGCTTTCTCGCAAATGCTTCTCGATAGTGGCTTTTTTAAAAATTACTGGAGATGATGGATGGTAGGTGTTATTATTATACACACAAGAATGTGAAATTGCAGCTGCCAGTTCTTTAGCTAACTTCATAGGCATTAAATTCTTCCCGAGAACCCAGAATGTTGTAATGTATCAGTTTAGTTTATGTGCAGATGCAAGAAGTTGCTATTGACAGGTGGTCATTTTGTCAATTTCCAAATGTTCTAAGTGCCCACCAATATGTTTTGATATGTATGCTGATTGCCATTGAGATCACAATGGCTGTTTTATGCCGTAAACTTTGCATTTGATTTTCAAATCTTGATGCTTCATGATCTTTTCCAATACTTTGTCTTCTATTCTACTATCCTGTGATACTGCCACATCAATTATCCACACTTTCTTCTTTTCCACCACATTTATATCTGATAATATAACCCTATGAGCCAAAACTTATAGCACACCAGATTTAAATGTATTTGGACATCCTACAATATTTAAATCTAATTTCTGACTACATTTTCAACTTTATGTTCCCACCAATTTTTCATTACTGGTACATGATTAGTTTTTTCAGATGTTCCAATGAATCATTTTGGCAATTGGGTTATGTCATTGTTTATAACCAGCTTGTCCAAATTTCTTCCGAATATGTGATTTACATTTCTGTTTTGAACAAACTGTATTTTGAGAGGTCCTTGGTGTTATGTATGTACCATAGTTAATAAAGTATGAGCTTGAGGTTAAGTGCAGGGTTCTGGCCCTGCACTTCTAATTGGCTGTTTGGCGGCCAGATCGGATTGGCTAGTTCTTAGGAATCCGATTGGCCCTTAACAGAGGATTATTATTGGTTTAAAGTACTTGCGTTCAAAGCTCACTATTGGACAATTCTCACAAAGGTTGCCTATATAAGGCAGGGTTCATTGTTGTTGTTTAGAGAAGTCACTATGCTAATAAAGAGCTGAAAATCACTATTCAGAGGCTGTCTCCATTTACTCCGACCCATGTCCAAGTACTTAACACTGGCGACGAGGGTGGGATTTGGAGACGTCTGAACCTAAGAAGTCAGGAAGCAAGACCGAGCACGTGGAAGACGACGCCAACAACGGAACCATGTCCAGCAGCATCGTACCACCCGCTCCATTCAATCCAAACCAAGAGGATTGGGAATCCTACATGGATCGCTTCCAAATGTTTCTTGAGACGAATAATTTGAAGGACGCCAAACCAGCAAAAAAGCGGGCACTGTTCCTGACGCACTGTGGCCCGGCTGTTTTTAAAATGGCAAAAGCAATTGCCAAACCTCAAGAAGTGAAAGCCATGAGCTGGGACGACCTTGAACCCATCCTGAGAGATCATTACGCGCCAACCGTGCCTACACTCGTGAGACGCCACGAGTTTTATCAAAGGAACCAGCGAAAAGGAGAGAGCGTGGCTGATTTCGTGGCAGACATCCGAAATTTAGGAGGCCTCTGCGGGTTTGCCGATTTAGAAGAAGCACTAAGAGACCGAGTAATTCTGGGATTAGATGCGCTAGGTGTGCAGAGCAAGCTGATAGCGAAAGGCGACATCAGCCTTGCTGACGCCATCGTCGAAGCCATGGCTGCGGAGGCGACCAAAAAGTCGGCTGCACAATTACGGCGAAGCCGCACTTTGGCAACACAACCGACCGGCGAAATCTTACCCAACTCAGAAGGGCAGCTCGTTACGACGCACCACGAGGACCTCTCTTCGTCGTCAGATAGCGATGAAGAAGGGGTCCATCAAATGTGGTCCGACCGGGATCCTAGCCCTAAGCCCTTATGCCGTTGCGCTGGCTGTGGAGCAAACTATGCTAAGGCCAAATGCAAATTCTGTGACGCACTCTGCCATGAGTGCGGGAAACGAGGCCACATCAGCCAGGTCTGCCGCAGCTTACCAGGACCCAGCCAGGCCTCAAAAGGGACCAACTATCGCCAATCGACAGGAAACTGTCATGTAAGGCGAGAACCAGTAAACCACTCCTACAGAAATCGAGCTTTGCAAAAAGAAGAGGCTCACCATACTATCACTGTAGGTCACGCCTCAGTCATGGACACTAAGAAAATTCGAGTCACGGTAGCCATCGAGAACCAGCCTTGCCACATGGAGGTCGACTCGGGATCGTCCCTCTCGATGGTGTCTTGGAAGACACTCAAGCAACTTATCCCCACAATCCAACACCAAGACCTCCAATTTCAACGCCTCATCCTCAAGGACTACCAAGGAAATCGAATCCCTGTGGTTGGGTCCTGCCAAGTCCGAGTCTCCTTCAAAAAATATACAGCGTACTTACCTCTAACAATCATCGACAGAGATAGGCCTAGTCTATTAGGCCTCCAATGGTTCGCGCCACTAGGCATCGAGGTGGCCGGCGTGAACCGAGTCGGTGTTTGTGAGTGGGAGGAAGACCTTGTTTCTGAGTTCAGCGACGTCTTCGCGGACTGTTTAGGCGAGTATAAGGAGACCCCAATCTCATTTAGTTTAGATCCAAAAGTAGCCCCAATTCGCTTGAAGCCCCGTCTAGTTCCATTCGCTCTTAAAGCTAAGATCGACGAACAACTTGATAAGTTAATTGCTCAAGGGGTGTTGAAGCCCATCGATCACTCTCCATGGGAAACCCCTATTGTAACGCCCATTAAGCCAGATGGGTCAATCCGAATTTGTGGGGACTTCCGGGCCACTTTAAACCACGCCCTACAGCAGAATGCGTATCCAGTTCCGGTGGTGCAGTACCTCCTCCACTCCTTGGGGGGCGGAAAGGTTTTCGCTAAATTAGATTTAGCTCAAGCTTATCAACAACTACCAGTGGATGAAAAGACGGCTCAGGCCCAAACAATTGTAACGCACAGAGGTGCTTTTAAATGTACTCGATTACAATTTGGGGTTAGTGTAGCCCCGGGGATATTCCAAAGCCTCATGGAAAGGTTGTTACAGGGAATCAAGGGGGTGGTTCCGTATTTTGATGACGTATTAATTGCAGCCCCTACCAAAAAAATCTTGCAGGATCGTTTGAAAAGTGTTCTTAAAAAATTCCAAGAGGCAGGACTTTAGGTGAAAAAAAATAAATGTCACTTATATACAGTGTTGAGTTTCTAGGGTATAGGATTGATAGCCAGGGCATCCACCCTACCGAAAGTAAATTAAAGGCGATAAAAAATGCCCCCAGGCCACGTAACAAGGCCGATCTCCAGGCATTCTTAGGCCTCATTAATTTTTATAATGTATTTTTACCGCATAAGGCGAATGTTGCTGAACCGTTACACCGGTTATTGGATAAAAAAGCATTGTGGGTATGGGGTTACTGGGAAGAACAAGCGTTCCGGAATGTTAAAAAATTGCTCACATCTGACTCTGTACTTATGCAGTATAACGAGACTTTACCATTAGTTATAACCTGCGATGCTTCGCCCTTCGGGGTGGGCCATTTTGAGTCATGTACTGCCTAATGGGAACGAAGCCCTTGTTGCATACTTTTCGAAGATTCTTTCACATGCAGAGCGGAACTATGGACAAATTGATAAAGAAGCTCTCGCAATCGTTGCAGCTGTAAAGAAATTTCATGAATATGTGTATGGAAGGACATTCACCATTATAACTGACCACAAACCGTTGCTAGGGATAATAGCCGGGGACAAGCCAACCCCCTACATATTATCCCCTAGAATGACCCGATGGTCAGAATTCCTCGCTGCTTATAATTATCGCCTTCAATATCGCCCGGGGAAAGCCATTCCCCACGCCGACGCATTAAGCCGAGCACCGCTTCCAGAGACTCTCGACGATCTGGCACCAACGGCAACCACGTTGCAGATCGAAACACTCAACTCGCCGCCTATGACCGCCCAAGACATCGCGAGAGAAACCAAACGAGACCACACCCTAGCTCGAGTCCTAGGCTGGGTAGAACGCAGATGGCCATTGGACCAAGTCCCAGATGACTTCGCACCATTTAAAGCAAGACAGACTGAACTTTTTTCGCAAAAAGGCTGTGTCATCTGGGGCGATAGAGTCATTGTCCCAGAACGACTCCGGAAGACGCTACTATAAACCCTGCACGAGGGCCACCCCGGCATTCTGCGGATGAAAGCACTCGCACGAAGCTACGCATGGTGGCCGGGCATGGACTGGCAAATCGAGCAGTGGGTCAAAGCGTGTACCAGTTGCCAACAAGCCAGCAACGCCCCACCAAAAGCCATGCCTACTGAATGGGAAACGCCACGTGGACCCTGGTCCAGAATCCACCTGGATTTCGCGGGGCCAACCAAAGGATATACCTTCCTGCTGACAGTTGACACATATTCCAATTGGTTAGAAGTTCATCGTATGATGGCCACAACTTCTGAGGCAGTGATTAAGATCCTAAATAGACTCTTTGCAACCCACGGATTGCCTGACGTCCTGGTGTCCGATAACGGGCCACAGTTCACGGCATTGATGTTCGACCAGTCCCTCGCTGACCACGGCATCCGCCATGCACTCACCTTGCCTGCGCACCCTGCGACCAATGGCCGAGCGGAACGCATGGTCCAATTTGTTAAAAAGACTTTGCAAAAAGGTGGACTATGACAATATCGATGACAAAGTCAACCAAATTCTCCTTTTGCAACACATAACTCCACATAGCGTCACCGGCAGAACTCCCGCAGAACTACTGATGGGATGAAGACTCCGTTCCCACCTCGACCGGTTGCACCCTGCTTCCGAACCGGAAAAGCCAATAGGATCCAGTGGCCGCTGTCGCATGTTCCAGGCAGGAGACCGTGTTTACGCACGGAACTTATCAGGCGACCCATTATGGATAGAGGCAACGGTAGTACGAGTGACCGGCCCCAAATCCTACGTAGTGAAATGCTGTGACAATAGACTGTGGAAACGGCATATCGACCAATTACGGTCATGACTCATAACGGCCAGTCAACAACTCCCCTAGACCAAACCGAGGGAAGGGGAGGCACAGAAGAAGAAGATGACGTTCCAGGGAACCTGCTCGAAGAGAGTGACGAATCAAGTGAGACTCAAGAAATGGAGCAGGAAGGAGAATTGTTTGCACCACAAGAAATTGCACCTGAGCAAGAAGCAGAGACACTGCCAAACAACAATCTACCTCAACAGGATTGCAATCAACCAGTCCAATGAAAATCCGAAAGACTTAAAAGACAACCATCCTACTTAAAGGATTATATAACTACACCATAATTAAGAAGCCAGGGGGAAGGGGTGTTATGTATTTACCTTAGTTAATAAAGTATGAGCTTGAGGTTAAGTGCAGGGTTCTGGCCCTGCACTTCTGATTGGCTGTTAGGCAGCCAGATCGGATTGGCTAGTTCTTAGGAATCCGATTGGCCCTTAACAGAGGATTATTATTGGTTTAAAGTACTTGCGTTCGTAGCTCGCTATTGGACAATTCTCACAAAGGTTGCCTATGTAAGGCAGGGTTCACTGTTGTTGTTTAGAGAAGTCACTATGCTAATAAAGAGCTGAAAATCACTATTCAGAGGCTGTCTCCATTTACTCCGACCCATGTCCAAGTACTTAACACTTGGTGTTCTCTGAGCTTGATTATTTTCTTGCGGACGTTTCATTACCATTACTAGGTAACATCATCAGGACCAGGGGTGGAATCCTACTGGCATAACAACTGGTTCGTGTGAGCGTGCACAGTATTTGCAAAACAACTTCTCCTGCAAGCAATCATCGTCTCTTGCTGATTTGTGGCACTCAGTTATGCCACAAAGAACTAAAGTAAGGGTAAAGGGCAGCCTAGAGCCAGGCGGGCTGGTGGGCCCAACCGAAGAAAAGAAGATCTTCAGAAAGAAACTATTCGGTGTCAGAGCTACCGGTTCTATAGAACTGGGCCGAACTGATAGAATCCCACCCCTGATTCACCCCTGATCAGGACAAGCAATAGTTTGGGTAAAAAAATGTGTTAAAGAAAAAAAAAAAACTAAGCTTAGAGGTCATCAAGGATTCCTCATTTCAACTCTGAGCTACAAACATTCTCCCTTATTAGAATTTTCACTTTGAATCAGATGATAACAGTGATAAAATGATGATTAAAATGATGATGGATATTTTTTTCTCACTGAAGTTTCTCTGAGTGCTCAACCATGACAGTCTAAAAATGCCAAATGGAAGGGACTACCTCCCAATCATATATTTTCCTGGGATATAAATGAAACTTGGAAAAAACAGAAATATTATGGAAAAAGGAGTCTGTAGGCCATATTTTAACTTTAAAAAGCACAAGTAGGCACGCCAATCGTGAAAATGTTCCCTTTTGGGGGAAATAAATTTTGATAGAGGAAATTATTTCATTAAATAGAAGGAGAACTGGTAGTTAAAGAAATACTTCAGGAGAATTTTTCTGCATAGCACTATATAATAGAGCTTGACAAAAATTCTTAGTGTTAAGTCTGGAGCATGGGTGCGAATAATGGAGACGAGTTGGTAGAAACAGTGAACTTCAAACTCTTTATTTACATGGTGTGACAGCTCAAACTGGAGGGCTGGTATAGCCTTCCTTATATAGGCAACTTATTAACTATTCAACCAATAGCAATCCTGGAGCGCTAGCTCCGTTACCCAATGAGAATGGCCTGTTAATGGCCAATCAGATGCTCCTGAATGGACCAATCCGATCCTGCCATTAACAGCCAATCAGAAGTGCAGGGCCAGAACCCTGCACTTGACTTCAAGCTCAAGATAACTTTATTTGGCATTATTCATTCACAACACCCCTTTCCCCCGGCTTCTGCCCACGGGGCGCGGTTACATAGTCCTTGAGGTAGGACAGTTGTTTTATCAGTCTTTTTGATTTTCGCAAAGTGCCTGGCGGTTGGCTGCACTTCTGTTGAGGTAGATCGTTGTTTAACGGTAGGGGTGCCTCTGGTTCCGAGTTCGCGTTCCCGTCATCACCGATATCACTGGCCACTCCCTGAGGTGAACTCACTCCGGTCCCCGGTTCCTGTTCCTGCGTTTCAGTTCCGTTTTCAGTCCCTTCAAAAAGGTTTTCCTCTAGTTGCAATTTGTTTTCCTCTATATCTACCCCCCCCCAGTTTGGTCATAAGGGAGTTCGGAATTGCGTGAAGGTAGCCGCGATCGTAGTTGATCTATGTGGCGCTTTCAAAGTCTATCGTCAGGGCACTGAATGAGGTATGATCTTGGGCCGGTTACGCAGATTACGGTCGTTTCTACCCACAGCGGATCACCTGATAGGTTTTTAGCGAATACTAAATCACCTACCTGGAAGGTACGGCATCGGCCGCTGGATCCGAGTGGCTTTTCTGGTTCATAGGCTGGGTGTAACCAATCGAGGTGGGAGCTGAGCTTTCATCCCATTAGCAGCTTGGTGGGAGTTTTGTTGGTGACGCTGTGAGGTGGAATGTGCTGTAGGAAAAGGATTCGGTTGATTTTCTCGTCGATGTTGTCGTAGTCTATCTTTTGTAGAGTCCTTTTGATGAATTGTACCATGCGTTCAGCCCTACCATTGGCCGCAGGGTACTCAGGCAAAGTAAGCACATGTTGGATACCGCAGTCAGCCAGGTGCTGTTCAAAAGACAGCGCGATAAATAGGGGCCCGTTGTCGGATACCAGAACGTCTGGTAATCCATGGGTTGCAAACAGTCTTTCCAGTCTTTTGATGACCACTTCGGTGGTCATGTTCTTCATTCGGTGAATCTTGAGCCAATTCGAGTAGGCGTCAACGGTTAGCAAAATCGTGTGGCCTTTGGTTGGCCCAGCAAAGTCCAGATGGATGCGGGATCAGGGTCCCCACGGTGTCTCCCATTCGGTTGGGGTTGTCTTTGGTGGAGCATTGCTTACTTCTTGGCATCTCTGGCAAGTTTTAACCCACAATTCGATTTGTCTGTCAATGTCTGGCCACCACGCGTAGCTTCATGCAAGGCCCTTCATGCGCACGATGCCAGGGTGGCCATCGTGCAAGGTTCTTAGCAGTGCCTGTTGGAGTCGTTCTGGGATAACGACTCTATCGCCCCAGATGATACAGCCCTTCTGCGAGAACAACTCTGTTTGATGGCTTTTGAATGGTGCAAAGTCATCTGGTACTTGGTCCAATGGCCATCCACGTTCCATCCATGTGAGGACTCATGCTAAGATGGGGTCGTGTTTTGTTTCTCTCGCGATGTCACGGGCAGTTAATGGCGGCGTGTGGAGTGTCTCGATCTGCAACGTTGTCATTGTTGGTGCAGGATCGTTGATGGTTTCAGGGAGCGGTGCACGGCTCAACGCGTCGGTGTGGGGAATGGCTTTACCGGGACAATATTGTTGCTGATAATTGTAGGCAGCCAAGAATTCTGACCAGCGGGTCATCCTGGGAGAAAGTATGTAGGGAGTTGGCTTGTCCCCAGCGATGATCCCCAGCAATGGTTTGTGGTCAGTTACAATGGTAAAAGCCCAGCTGTACACTTACTCATGGAATCTTTTAACAGCTGATACAATTGCCAGGGCCTCTTTATCGATCTGGCTGTAATTTCGCTCAGTTTTCGAGAGCGTTTTTGAAAAATAAGCAACAGGGGCTTCGCTACCATTAGGTAATACATGGCTCAAAATGGTGCCCACTCCAAATGGCGATGCATCACATGTGATATTTAACGGCAAGGTCTCATTGTACTGCATTAGTTTGGTGTCAGAAGTCAATAGTTGTTTTACATTATGGAACGCCTGCTCTTCTCTGTGACCCCATACCCAAATTGCTTTTTTATCTAGTAGGCGATGTAAAGGTTCAGTGACAGTCGCCTTGTGCGGCAAGAATACATTATAAAAATTGATGAGGCCTAAGAACGCCTGGAAAGCAGCTTTGTTCTGGGGTCTGGGAGCATTTTTTATTGCTCTCAATTTCCTATTGGTAAGGTGAATACCCTGACTGTCAATTAAGTACCCTAAGAATTCAACATGATCTGTACACAGTTTGCACTTATTTTTTTTCACTTTCAGGCCTGCTTCTTGGAATTTTTGTAAAACCAGTCTTAAACGATCCCGTAAAATTTTTTGAGTGGGGGCAGCAATGAGCACATCGTCAAAATAGGGGACAATGCTTTTGATCCCCTGCAATAGTCTCTCCATTAGGCTCTGAAAGATCCCTGGGGCTACACTGACTCCAAATTGAAGCTGCGTACACTTAAAGGCACCTCGGTGTGTTACAATAGTCTGTGCCTGTGCCGTTTTTCCGTCAACCGGCAGTTGCTGATAAGCCTGAGCTAAGTCTAGTTTAGCGAAGACTTTTCCGCCCCCCAGGCGTAATTGGGCAGCCGACTTCTTGGTCGCCTCCGCTGCTGTAGTTTCAGCTATGGCGTCTTTAAGAGTGATGTCGCCCTTTGCCATTATTTTGCTCTGTATGTTTAGAGCGTCTAACCCGAGAACTACTCGGTCTCTCAAAGCCTCCTCTATGTCGGCGAAATCGCAAAGGCCTCCCAAGTTCCGGAGGTCTGCAACGAAATCGGCAACGCTTTCTCCTTTCCGCTGATTTCTTTGATAGAACTCGTGTCGTCTTACGAGCGTTGGAACAGTCGGTGCTAGTGGGCCCTTAGTAGCGGTTCGAGGACGTCCCAGTCCATGGCCTTCACTTCAGCCGGTTTCGCTAATGCCTTAGCCATTTTGAATACCATCGGACCTCAGTGCGTTAGGAATACCGCCCGTTTCTTCCTGGTTGTGCCATCCTTCAGATTATTCATTTCCAAAAACATTTGGAAACAGTCCATGTAGGACTCCCAGTCCTCTTGAGCTGGATCGAATGGAGCGGGTGGTACTGCGCTGCTGGATATGGTTCCGCTGTTGTGTGCTTCAGCCACGTGCTTAGTTGTCTTCGTCGTTGGCTTTGATGTCATCCAATCCCATCCTCGTCACCAATGTTAAGTCTGGAGCATGGGTGCGAATAATGGAGACGAGCCGGTAGAAACAGTGAACTTCAAACTCTTTATTTATATGGTGTGACAGCTCAAACTGGAGGGCTGGTATAGCCTTCCTTATATAGGCAACTTATTAACTATTCAGCCAACAGCAATCCTGGAGTGCTAGCTCCGTTACCCAATGAGAATGGCCTGTTAATGGCCAATCAGATGCTCCTGAACGGACCAATCTGATCCTGCCATTAACAGCCAATCAGAAGTGCAGGGCCAGAACCCTGCACTTGACTTCAAGCTCAAGATAACTTTATTTGGCATTATTCATTCACAACACTTAGGTCTTCTGAAAACTTTGAAATTTATAAAGGAGGCAACTTGATGCTCCCTAGAACTTTTATTTCCTCTCCCAATAATCCTTACCAATGTAATAAATGGCAAGCCACTGTGGGTTATAGTTCAAGTTATTTTATAGTCTTCATAATTCCTCATTTTCCTGATATTTTACCCTGGTTGTATCTCACTGGTTTCAACCCTGATAAGATGAACCAGAAAACTGGAAGAGGATATAACAGGAAAATGTATAGGTCTTTGAACTGGAATCTGGGTTTCTAAATAACTGACAAGAGTTCAGGAATAAGATGTCAATCTACCAAGTAGGGCATATTTGTCTCCTTTGTTTAGGAGAGGAGGAACAATCAACTCCCTTTGCCCCAACCTTTATATAAATCTGCCCTGAATTTCAAGTCTAGCATTGGTTCCTCCTCCCCAGCTCTCAGTAATGAACCCTTTCTTGTGTTAAATTCCACAACTTTGCTCATGATCTTCAAAGTTTTTACCACCTTGATAAGATACTTATTTTCCTCTGAGATCACAAAGAAATAAATCTAGTTATCACCAGCCAAGACTTTAGCCATGTTGGAAGTCACCTTGTTAAGTTTTTACTTTTAGCAAATGAGTTTCTGCTTGAAATTTATGGCTTAATTCCCTGCCTGAAAACAAAGAAGCCACTATAGTTATAAGTCAGATACTGAGCTTCAGATTGTACTGCTACTTCAGTTTGTGGAGTCCTTGGGTTTGGATGTGGGAATCTATTTTTTTTCCTTTTTTCCTTTTATAATAACTAGCAGGGTAACATGAGGGAAATTGGGTATTTATTAGTCCAGAGGCCCCTAAACAGCAAAATCAGTCCAGGAGCTTTGTTAGAAGACTGTTTCCTTTTCCTCATAAAATGCTTATCTTCATTCATCTATGTTTATTTTCCTTCTGCTTTTTTTTCTTCTTTTAACCAAAATGCTTAATGGACCTCAGCTGAGTCTTAACAGCAGGAGGAAAGTAAACTCCATTAAATCTCTTGGGGCTTAATAGTCAGAGTTAAATGCTTCATTGGATTATTTTGTCCAAGTGTCATCTTTTGTTGATGGAGAAATGCTAATGTGGAACCTCTTAGGCCCTCAAATCATGCTTTAGGAGCTTGGGAATGAACTGCAAAGATTCATACAAGATCATTTCTTTCCTCCTTCCATAGAAACAATGTACATGTGGTGAAAATTAGATAGCAAATTGGTTTTGTTTATTCCTCCTCATTTCAACTAAGGTGTACAATGAACTTTGGAAGAAAACTTTAGAATTCCTCATCTGCAGGTTTTGGCCATTTCTACTTTTAGCGAGAATGTTACAACACAGGATGTCTCAAAGGTGCTTTTTTGTGCCTATTTTGTGCCATGTGTTTTGTAAGTAGTTATTTTGTTTTTTTTTCAGTGTGCAGAGTGTACACATGTCTCGCTGCATTGTACTGCATTGTACTGCTCATTTTTTTGTCTGGATGTTTTATCATTGGGGTGGACAAGATTCTGGCTATGCTTAGGAGGCTGAAGCTTGTTCACCCAAGATAAAACACTCAGACAAAAACTGATCGATGTGATATATGCAATACAATGTAGTATGACATATGCAATAAAACATGTGCAGATCTGTACATTGGAGAAACAAAAGAACCACTTCATCGTAATCAATCAATTAATCATTTTCTCTACCAGCTGATTCTCAAGGAAAATCTTGATTTTGTTTGAAGCAGAAGAGAAACAGTACTGCATAGATTGCAAACTCTTTTGCTGATCATGAACTTTCAGATACTTTTTTTTTTTTTTGCTAAGGTAGCCTGATTTCATGACACGAGAAGCGTCGAAATGAACATGCAAGGTAATTGGAAACATTAATGAGAAGCATTCTGGCTTATACTGTGCAAACCATTCTCCCTTAGTATTAGTATACTCTGTAAACCAAGAATAGTAATGACCTGCCCAATAAAGTAATTTTGAGGACTACTGAGACAGATTGTAATGTTCTTTAGAGGCACAATGCACTATAAGAGCCTTGATCTGCCATTGAGTGAATTTTGAGGGATAGCCAATGTCGGATTAGAATCTAAATGTTATCTTTGTTTAGAGTCCAATACGTAAATTTGGCACCAAATATGCAGTAATTATATTCTTCTATACAGAATTACATCTGGTGCGTGTGGAGGTGGTAGCAGATTTAGTTAGTTTAGCCTGAAATTGCTTTGCATAATTAGAATCCTAACTACCTATTTCTTCTTGTGAACAAAGAATCATTGTACTGTTCATTTCAGTAATATGCTTTCTAATTTTATTTATTCTATATAATTCCCAGATAATTTGCTGGACTTTCATTATTTTAAGCTATGTTTGTATTAATAAGATATCTCATCTGTAATAGTGCCTTATCATAATATATTTCTGGCAATATTTGAAATAATAATCCAGTAATCTTTTTCTAGTTAACTCTTTTTATAATTAAATTCATCAGACAGAAGCCTTTTGATATCTGTAATAAAAGGAAAGAAGAAAGGATGGCTGTAAACTTGTATACTTTCTCCATCCAACCTTAATATATGGGATTCTCTTTGCTGCTATCTCAACACAATCTTTACAACCTGTGATCCTAAAACATCCTGGACTAGAATACTCTAAATTGTTTCCTGGGAATTCTTAATAGCTCCCTTCCTCCTTGACATTCTTTCTGACATATTCCCAGGCTGAAGCATGCACTTTTTAGTCGACATATTAAACAGGTCCATAATCGGACTGCCAATTGAGATGTTAATAGAACCCTGCACAGACAGATTGCATCTGTTGAATTAGATATTTATGTGGCTTTTTCACAGAGGTCGATAACTTAGAGGAACTGATGGGTAGCTTGCTTCAATCATGCTTCCCCACATATGAAGCAACACACACAGTTTTTTTTCCTGCATTTCAATTGGAAATGGACTTGATTCTATTGTGCATCCAATAAATCAATTCAGCACAAGAAATTGCTTTCGTTTTGTTTTCCCCCACTAGACTTTTTATTGCATAACACTATAAAGTTAAACTACTTCTTTTGTTGGATTGTAACATTGTTGGAAGAAATATCCTTGTGGGTTCAGTTCCAAGTGGGGGAAAAAGCAGGGGTGGGATTCTACCGGTTCAGCCTGGTTCTATAGAACCGGTAGTTCCGAAGAGCAGCTGACACCAAACTGGTTATCTCTGAAGATCTCCTTTTCTTCAGTTGGGCCCGCCTGCCTGTCCGCCCACCAGGGCTCTAGGCTGTTCTTTATTCTTACCTTAGTTGCTTTGTGTGGCATAGCTGAGTGCTACGCATCAGCAGGAGATGGTGATTGCTTGCAGGAGAAGTTGCTTTGCAAGTACTGTGCCCGCTCATGGAAATAATTGTTATGCCGGTAGGATCCCACCCCTGGGAAAAAAACACTGGAATCATGGAAGTTGCTTCAAAAGAAGGTTTAAGGGTGGACACATGGCTTGGAGATTCTGGGTGAAAATGGCGATCACATGCTTCAAGATGTTGGGTTAAGGAAAAAGGAATGCCCAAGTTTTACACCCACTGCCTGGCCCCACCTTAGTGTGCCCTGTTACTGTGTAAGAAATGGTTGTCAGACTCTAGGCATAGACTTTGTCTGTGTCCCAGGATTGCTCAAGTGCTGGCTGATGTAATCTTCCTAGGTGCCACCTGGTGAGATGGGTAGAGGGCTAATCCTACCTTTGTTATGTAGAATAGACTGGCTCAAGTTTTAAGGGCCCATTGAGAAAGGGGGGCTGAATTTCTGCCTTTTAAATATTTCTTAGGATATTTCATTTTTCTAGGAGAGGGGTGGGTACTAACTTCCTTCAACATTTAATATAAAATGTGGGAAATTCCCTTGGCTAAAAAAAATAAAACAACAGTGAAGTATTGTACGATGAAGGGTTAATTTACTCAAATTTTATATATATATATGGCATTCAGCTTAGTTCGGGTATTTTCCCACGTCATAGTAGTGGTGCTTTTAAAGTTGTAGCAACGTTTCAGCAGAATCTCATCTGCCATCATCAGGCTTCTGTATAGTGTTCGTCTGTGGGTTAGACTTTTACAGTGGTTTCAGATTTAAATTTGGGGCAGCCTATTGCTGGGCCAGAATGGTTTTTTTCTTCATCCTGATTGGTTGAGAGTCTTGGTCTGTGTTTATTGGTCTTGGAGTTTGCTGTGTTCTGCTTGATTGGTGTTTTTAATATCTTCTGTCTGTTTTTGGTTTTTTTTTTGGCTCTTTTTGTATCTTAATTGGCTGGCAACATTGTGTTACTTTATTGGAGGCCTTTAGTGCAGCTTGGCTTTGGGTAAATGGACGGCTATCATTAGTTAGGAAGCTGGGTTTCATCTGGGTGCCTGGTTGGGGTATGTTTGAGCTGGAGGTATCGGGGGGATCTGTTTGTGCCCAGGTTTTTGCCTGGCTTGTGGTGTGGAGATTTTTTTGTTTGTGAGTGCAGGCTTCCAAATGATTGACAGCCTGGTGGAATCATCTCTTCTGTTCATGCTTTCTGGTCTTTTTTCAATCTCTATGGCTTCTCTGATGATTCTGTGGCTGGGATATTCTATAGTGGCTAGGGTTTTGGTGCCATTGAAGTTGATGCTATGACCTGTGGCTTCCATGTGTTGGACTAGTGAGGAAGTGTGTTCCAGCTTTTTGACTGCATTTTTGTGTTCATCCAGGCGGGTGCTTATTCTTCTATTGGTCTGTCCAATGTATATGGCCGGGCATGATGCATAGGCCTTGGTTTTCCAGGTCAATTTTGTCTTTGGGGTTTCTGAGGATGGCTGCTATTTTTCTGTCTGTTTTGAAGGCAGTCTTGATGTGGTGTCTGTATAGTATCTTACTAATTTTGTCTGTAGTGCCTCTTATGTAGGGAAGGACAGCTGTTCCATGGATCTGTTCATCTTCTGGGTCTCTATTATGTCTCAGTGTGTTTTTGTGGATCAAGTTGGTGATTTTGCTTTTGTGGAAGCCATTGGCTGTCAATATTTTAGGGTGCATAGTTCAATCTTAATGTGTGTCTTGTCTGCCAGGCGTTTGGTTCTAGTAATTAGTGTTTTAGCCACGGAGTTTATCTGTGCTGGGTGGTGGTGGGATTGGGCGTTGAGGTAGCGATTGGTGTGTGTTTTCTTCTGGTATATGGTGTGTCCTAGTGCGCCATCTGTTTTTTTGTAGATTAGTACATCTAGGAATGGTAGTTGTTTGTTTGTTTCTGTTTCCATGGTGAACTTGATTTTGGGGTGTGCACTGTTTAGGTGTGTTAGGAAATTGCTTAGGTTTTCTTGTCCATGGGGCCAAATCACAAATGTGTCATCGATATATCTTAACCATAGTTTGGGTTTGAGGATGGCATTGGCCAGGGCTCTGGATGAACACAAAAATGCAGTCAAAAAGCTGGAACACACTTCCTCACTAGTCCAACACATGGAAGCCACAGGTCATAGCATCAACTTCAATGGCACCAAAACCCTAGCCACTATAGAAAATCCCAGCCACAGAATCATCAGAGAAGCCATAGAGATTGAAAAAAGACCAGAAAGCATGAACAGAAGAGATGATTCCACCAGGCTGTCAATCATTTGGAAGCCTGCACTCACAAACAAAAAAATCTCCACACCACAAGCCAGGCAAACACCTGGGCACAAACAGATCCCCCCTGATACCTTCAGCTCAAACACACCCCAACCAGGCACCCAGATGAAACCCAGCTTCCTAACTAATGATAGCCGTCCATTTACCCGAAGCCAAGCTGCACTAAAGGCCTCCAATAAAGTAACACAATGTTGCCAGCCAATCAAGATACAAAAAGAGCAAAAAAAAAACAAAAACAGACAGAAGATATTAGAAACACCAATCAAGCAGAACACAGCAAACTCCAAGACCAATAAACACAGACCAAGTCTCTCAACCAATCAGGAGGAAGAAAAAACCATTCTGGCACAGCAATAGGTTGCCCCAAATTTAAATCTGAAACCACTGTAAAAGTCTAACTCACAGACGAACACTATACAGAAGCCTGATGATGGCAGATGAGATTCTGCTGAAACGTTGCTACAACTTTAAAAGCACCACTATTATGACGTGGGAAAATACCCGAACAAAGCTGAATGCCAGATATATATATATATATCAAAATAAACTCTTTAGGTTTGTCAGTTTGTTTTCCTTCTTCATTCTATATGATTTATATATTTTTCTTTTAGTTATTTTGTATCACAAAATATTTTAAAAATAAAATTAAACAAAGGCATTGTGAGCATTTTATTTTCTTTGTGGATTTTGTTATTTTCTAGACGGGGATAAGGTGATTTAAAAGCACACACACAAAATTAGCCACAAATGCATACTGTATAGTCACGATTTCATGTAGAAAAATGGACACCAACAATCTACAACAAAGCTTTTTCCAGAAATTCTGATATCAATTGGGGGCAAGATTACTTTTCACTTCTTTCTGTAGAGATTCAGCCCATGTTTCATAGATCTCTTAAATGCAGCAGAAATATGATGTCCTAGTTATTTGTTAGGGATTACCAACAAAATAAGGATGACATGAATTAAAAATATGAAAGGAGGACATTCAATTAAAGACATCCTTTGAGTATCCTATGGTCAGGTTGGACAAACAATCAATGATTTGGTGCAGGAATCAATAAACCGTCAATAGACAGCTTCAAACATCTTTTGAGGGGTTGAGAAATAGAAATGTCACCATTGTGAAAACGTCCTTATTTAGATCATTATTTAGGGAGACAGAGTCTAAGCATCTTCTTATTATTACTGAATGAAAATTCCCAGAATTGACAGTTAGTAGTGGTGGTTTCTTTCAAAAGACACACAATGAATGGTCCTTTTGTTCTTTTTCATCCTTCTCATACAGGTAATCCTTGACTTACAATTGTAATTAAGCCCAGAATTATAATTGTAAATGATGGTGGTTTAAGCAGGTCACCACGTGACCACACCTGATTTTTGACTTTTTTTCCCAGTGGTTGTTAAGCTAATGCTACAGTGATTAAGCAAATGCTGCCGTCGTTAAAGAAACCTATTTTCTTCAAAATACTCTCACCATGATGAGTGTTTTTCCCCCCAGAAACTAGAAGTAAATGCCAGAAATAGGCAAAAACATTAAAAATCGTGGTCACATGATACTCCATAGGATACTCCATATGGCTGAAAAATGCAAGCTGTTGCCAACAGCCCAAAATGCAATCACATGACTGTGGGCATTTCAGAATTCTGCATCTGAATCATAAGTCACTCTAGAAGATCTGTCATAACTTTGAATGGTCATTAAGTAACCTGTCATTAAGCAAGGACTACCTGAAGATATACCTGATCATAATGTTTTCTTTATGGAAGCAGAGAATATGCTTTATAAGATAAGATAAATTTATTGTCATTGTACTCAGAACCTGAGAACAACGAAATAAGGTGCTCTTTCTCAACATACAATTGAACAATGCCAAAAGACATATACAAATAACAATGTAAAACAAATTGAAACAATTAACAGTTAAAAACTATACAACCAGGTTATATATATGTTAAGACCACCAGATTCATAATTTTGCATTTAAACTGATCACAGCACTTGGGTAAAAGCTATGTTTAAATCCACTTGTCCTGGCTTTCAGCACTCTATATCGTCTTCCTGATGGTAGGATCTCAAACAACGAGTGGCCTGGATGTGAAGGGTCTCTCAAGATCTTTTGTATCCTCCTTCTACATCCCATGTTATACAAATCCTCCAATGAGGGAAGAGAACATCTGCTGATCTTTTGTGCCCTTTTTATCACTCTTTGGAGTGCCCTTTTCTCTGCCTCTGTACAACTCCTAAACCATACACAGAGGCAATAAGATAAAATGCTCTCTATGGAGCTTCGATAAAAGGCAACCAACAGACTCTCTGGCAGTTGTTGTGATCTTAAAAGTCTTTAAAAATACAGTCTTTGATGAGCCTTTTTTTCTAGGGCTAAAGTATTTGCCCACCATGTTAGATCTTGTTTCAGGGTGATACCTAGAAACTTACATGCTGCCACCTGTTATTATAAATTGTGTACTGTATCTATGCATGATAAAGATATGCCATACATCAGGGATGGCAAACTCGATTTCATTTGACCTTGGGGAGCTGGGGTGGGCTTGGCCAGGGTCGTCATGGCCAACTCAATGTCACCTATATCGGGGGTACCTGTGGTTGCCTGAGTACTCTATCAGCAAAAACAGGCTCCCGAGCACTGTTTTTGGCTGTGATGTCCTCCTGTAACCCTCTGCTAGTGAAAACGGAGCCCAGGAGGGCTGCACAGGCTGGTTCTTTGCTGTTTCCAGGTTGGCCCCACAGGTCAGATATAAACACCCCATGGGCCAGATATGGCCCATGGATCCTGAGCTTGACACCCCTGCCATAAATGTTGGAAGAGTAGGAAGCATATAATTTCGTGTTTTAAAGATTCAAAATATTTGGTACTTGACCTTTGCAAGAGAGAAATACCAGATCAGATATTGCCAGAACATTCTGGAAGTGCTTTTTCCTTGTTGCAGCCTAGCTACTGACTTCTGGTGCTTGGCAGCAACCAGATTTCAGGAGAGACAGAACATATTTATTTTTAAAACAATGAACCAAAAACCTGACGGATTTCCGATCGGATCAAATGCATGATTTTACTCTCATTCAGCTTTCCTGAAGTTCAGCTGGGAAAATAGGATAAAGTGATTGCGGGGAAAGGAACTTAAAAGGGGGTTTCACTTTGGCTCTCAGAATATATTTCACTTTGAAGTGAATCAGTTGGGGGCAGGGCAGGGAATCCTCTTTGCCTCCTGTTTCAGAAGAAGTGTCAGCTAAATTTAGTACATATGGAGTCAGAGATAATGGGTCAGCAAAGTGAGAAATGCAGAAGATAGAAAAACAGGATTTCTGCCCACCGTGACCAATTCTGAAACCTGGCTGCTTTAGAAATTATTAGTATTGTAGAGTAGATTCTGTAGGATTCAATTTTTTTTTACTACCGGTTCTGTGGGCGTGGCTTGGTGGGCGTGGCAGGGGAAGGATATTGTAAAATCTCCATTCCTGCGGGAAGGATACTGCAAAATCCCCTCCCCTCCCCACCCACTAACCTGATTTCCAGCTCCATCAGCTGGGATTTGGGAGGTAGACAATAGATGGGAGCGGAGCCAGTCAGAAGTGGTATTTGCCAATTCTCCAAACCATTCAAAATTTCCGCTACCAGTTGTCCAGATCTGGTCAGAACCTGCTGAATACCCAACTCTGGAGTAGAAGCATCTGACTCTTTCTAGAGAAGGTTTGGAAGACACACTAGATAAAGATCAACTAGAGATGGCTGCCAACAATATATCTGGATAAAGACCAAGTAGAGATGGCTACCAACAATATATCTGGATAAAGACCAAGTAGAGATGGCTACCAACAATATATCTGGATAAAGATTAACTAGAGATGGCTACCAGCAATATATCTGGATAAAGACCAACTAGAGATGGCTACCAACAATATATCTTCTCAAGGGCCAGAGATGGACAGCCTGCAATGGGAGACCCTTTTGCATCCTTCAACCTCATTCAGACAACTGTCAAAGCCATCTGCAAGCAAACAAATTCACCCTCTGTCAAGATGATTAGGGCCCTCCCTTTCCCAGAAATGTCTCAGGAAGGGGAAAGAGAAAAGTAGCAGAAAATAAGAGGCAGAAGATAAGGTTGTCACAGAAAGGAAGAATGATCGGCTCCACCCAAATTAGACTGTTCTGGAAGATACCAACCTTGACAAAAAAGGATTGTCACCACACTACTGCCCAAATAATTTGGTATCTTTTTACTATTACATGGCTTAAAATTAAATGAACTGTCCTGCCTTTCTTTTGCTTCTTGCCTTGGTCTGGTGATACCTCAGACAACAGACTGCCATGGCTTTATCTGTGGTCTGTTCTTTTTCCCAGCTAATGGGAATATCCTCCTGACTTCCTTTAGCATGCTCTCTCAATGAGAGATGCACATAAATTTAGAAAAAATATCTTGTCAAGGAGGTGAGAGAGGCCCCGGTTTTTCTCCTTGGAGATTATTTCAATGAGCTAGTAGAGGAGACAAACTGTCCTGCAAAGCTATCTGCTGACGATCTCAAACGCTTAACCGAGCAGAACAAAGGCTAACTTGGTATTTCAAAGTATAGGAGAGTGAAATTTGCCTTTGGGTTTTCATTTCTGGTTCGCTGCTGTTGTTTTCTCTGGCAGCTGAACAATAACTAGCACTTTTTATCTTGCCTTCATGGATTAGTCAGATGGATAATGCACTTAGATCAAGGTTCACCCAGTGACGAAGCAGACAGGACAATTAAAAATGAAAACTGAGAGCAAGTGAGAGGGAGAGTAATTTAATTTAATAAGATAATATTGTTGCAAGGAGGATTGAGTAAGTATTCAAAAAGAATGCAGAGAGGTGTTCCAAATGACCCAAACTGTAGAGTCATCTTTCAAGTTGGTATAAAACATTGAGACATGCAATCCTCTTCTCCATTTTTATTTCAATACTGGTTAAATGAGCTGCCACAAAAAAGAGGGAATCAAGTTATTCTCCAAAGCACCTGAGGACAGGACAAGAAGCAATGGGTGGAAACTAATCAAGGAGAGAAGCAACTTAGAACTAAGGAGAAATTGCCTAACAGTTAGAACAATTAAGCAGTGGAACAATTTGCCTCCAGAAGTTGTGAATGCTCCAACACTGGAGGTTTTAAAAAGATGTTGGATAAGTGATATAGGGTTTCCTGCCTAGGCAGTGGGTTGGACTAGAAGACCTCCAAGGTCTCTTCCAACTATTCTGTTCTGTTCTATTCTATTCTATCCTATCTTATCTTATCCTATCCTATTCTATTCTAACTTTATCTGAGATTGCTATATATTTAGATCCATGTAAAGAATTCAGATCTCATTGTTCAATGTAGTGTCATATTGGACTTTGTAGAAAAATAAGCACTTGAAAGTCTGAGGGAATAAATGTTGAATGAAAATGCCTGTATTCCCCGATCTTGGCAATTTTAAGATTGCCAAGATTAATATTTAAGATACATGGACTTCAATTCCCAGAATTCCCCAATCAAGCATGCTGGCTGGGGAATTCTGGGAACTAAAATCCCCATATCTTAGAATTGCCAGGGATGATAACCATGACTCTAACAAATCCACTATGATATTACTTAATCCTTTAATACCAAATTTAGAAGCTACATATATAGAAGCAAAGATATATGACAGTAAAATTTAAGATCTTTCAAATCTTTTCCCAAGAATTTTAGAGATGATTTTTATAGGTAAAGGGCCTCTATCATATAAATTCTACTCTCTCTTAGAAATGTACTGGTTCTCAGGAGCTGCCTCCTAAATTGAGAACATTCAATGCTGACAGGAAGTCTTAGTGTAAATTTACAATGCTATTCTACTTATGGTTTCTAGTAGCAAATTAGTGAGTCTTGGGAGGGATTTAAAATCCTTTCCCAATATTAAAGACCAAGAGGTCTCAAAAACTCGTTTTTAATCTTCTGCCAACTCAATAAAGTCTTTTCAAGATGGGGATTTTAAAATATATAGTCTGATATTCAGTGGGTGGCATAAATTTAAATAATTAATAAAACAAAATGTACGCTTTCTCACATACACACAGATATAGGTATACAAACTTCAAATCTTTCTTCTTATTGTATTCTCTGGCAATATTGTCATGATTTTGCAGAGGAGAAACTAGTTTCCAGAACACAGAAAGAAACCAGGGCCATTTTTCAAAATATTAATTAAAAAAAAAAAAGCAAATGAGATCATTGGATATCTCCCAGTTATCACCTGTGGATAAAATTATAAATGAGCAAAATTCTCATCCTCATTCAAAATCCTTTATTATAGCAATCCGATTAATAATGTCTATTTAACAATCATTAATATCAGCAGGACTACATACTTTTCATGTAGGTTTGGTCCCATCCTCTTAATTTTTGGAGGAAACATTATTCTGTGTAAAAACAATTAGAATAACACATCAACAGGAAAGTATGTTTGTGATCAGAATCTATTTTAAAGGTGAGTTGGATTTTATTGAAGAAGTGGGGAAGGAATCCATGAGTAAAATGCACTGGTTGGGTAAGATGAAAAAGTTTTTAAAAAGGATCGGTACAAAAAATTAGAGATTCAGAGTGGACATAAACAAAATGTAAACATTGCAGTAATGTAATGAATTGATAATGAATTATATTGCTGTGTTCTGCTGAACATTCATATGGTCATGCATAAAGGAACTCTTAGCAAGCTGGATCACTAGCCTTCTTCCAGTTGATTTCATAAAGCAGGGATGTCAGACTCATGTTGTCACGGTGGTGTCACGTGATGTATCAAGAATATTTTCCCCCTTCGCTAAACTGGGCGTGGGCATGGCCAGAGCATGATGTATCCAACCCATGGGCTGGGAGTTTGACAGCTCTGTCATAAAACGATGCAGACAAGTAGAATGAAGCTAAATCATCTTGGCTCAGCCAGATACAAAAAGCTTTATTAAGAGACTCAAAATACCTTCAAAATAGATTTGTAAGTTTCTGTTTAAGATGGAGAGTACATTTCTCCCACAGGACTAAACTTCATACTAGTTTTTTTTTTGTTTAGTCTGTCTTTATCTCAGGTTTTGGTTTACAAAGAATAGGAATAGTCTAAGAATGCTTCTTACAATCATGATTATTTTTATTGCTTAAATGTATTGGCTGTCCTTCAAAACAAAAATTCAAAAAGAATTTCCAACATCCTATAGTCACATTTTTAATTTTTAAATTAATAATTTTAGCTAAAAAAACTGGAGGAAGGAGAATAAAAATGCCATGGCATTCATTTCCTTCCTTCCTTCCTTCCTTCCTTCCTTCCTTCCTTCCTTCCTTCCTTCCTTCCTTCCTTCCTTCCTTCCTTCCTTCCTTCCTGCTTTTAGGATTTTCCATGGTCTCATATACATGTACAAATCAATCCTGAAACTTCTAACTTTTATTTTATATTTTATATTATTATTTTCCTTGCCTTTATTCCTTTTGTAAATAATTTAACATAACTAATACTCCTTCCTCTTCCTATTTTCTCCACAACAACAACCCTGTGAGGTGAGTTGGACTGAAAGAGGGTGATTGGTCCAAAGCCATTCAGCTGCATTTCAGGACTAAAGTGAGAGCTGGAGCTCAGAATCTCCTGCATTTTAGGCCAGCACCTCCATTAGCGGACCAAAGCAGACAGAAACTGGATGTGCCAGAGCTAAACTAAAACAGCAGGAAAAATAATATACCCTAAAAAGGCCATGTTTTAAGCACATACTAGTGTCTAAAAGATCTGCAGCTGAAAGGCAAAAGGGATTCCAAAACTGGGTGGGAAAAGCAATTTGATTCTTTGATTCTGAAGTCTGGAAAATTCAAAGTCCAGGATAATGTGAGGGCTCCAGGAATATATAGAAAGGTGACCCTTCCTTCGGATATGGTAGTCCTAAACTCTAAAGTCTATCATCTGCACCTCTATAACTGTCTGGTTTAGTTATGCAACCCAACAGGACAGACACAGACTTCAGATAATAATCAGGACTGCAGTAAAAACAATTACTACCCACCTGCCTTCAATCGAGGACCTGTATATTGCACGAGTGAAAAAGAGGGCTGTGAAAATATTTACAGACCCCTCACATCCCGGACATAAACTGTTTCAACTCCTTCCCTCAAAACGACGCTATAGAGCACTGCACACCAGAACAACCAGACACAAGAATGCCTGAATGCTCTGCTAAACAAATAATTCCCTCAATACTGTCCAACTATTTATAAAGTCTGCACTGCTATTACTATTAATCTTCTCATCACTCCTTATCACCCATCCCCTCCCACTTGTGATTGTAGGACTGTAACTTTGTCGCTTGTATCCTTACAATTTATATTGACTATTTTCTAGTATGATTTGATTGCTTATTGTTCTCTATGACCATCATTAAATGGTGTACCATATGATTCTTGACTCTTGACAACTGTATTTTTTCTTTTATGTATGCTAAGAGCATTTGCAACAAGACAAATTCCTTGTGTGTCTAATCCCACTTGGCCAATAAAGAATTCTATTCTATTCTATTCTATTCTATTCTATTCTATTCTATTCTATTCTATTCTATTCCATTCTATTCTAAATGTCTTGGTCGGTCAATATCAATACTCTGACCAGGACCAGGGTTGAACTGGATCCATATCTGGAAATATGACATCATATTAGCTCTTTTTGTCTTTTCTGACTGCTTGATAAACCAGAACTTTTTATACAGGAGAGAACAAAATGCAAATGTAGATATAGGATTGTTTAGAGTGGTGGAAAAAGAGGGAGATAAAAGATCATATTTGTATGTTATTCATCCAATATATATAAAAACTTGAGAGCTGATTATTAAATTTCTGAATGCAGAAAATGAACGTTGGGTGATTGTCTGATAATCTGAATGATTTGCAACCTATGTGTGATGCAAGAATTTTTTTCAATTATTAGAATTGTTGCTTTCATCAATTCCAAAATAAAAAGGAACTAAATACAAAAATTCAACCCATCTTATTATGCTAACAGTCAGCCAATTATTTGTACATAATTAACATTTTTAAAATCTCTTCTATATACACATAGAGTACAATAGTTGCTGTTCTATTCAATCTCCCTATCTTGTATGGATTTTGTGTGTGTGTGTGTGTCTTTTAGTCACCAGTAATTACTGCCTTGACAAGTCATTGCAGTTTTCTTGACAAGATTTGAAAAGTGGCTTGCCCTTGTTTTCTTCCTAGGGCTGAGAGAGGGGGACTGGCCCAGTGGTGAGATTCAAATTTTTTTTACTATCGGTTCTGTGGGTGTCGCTTGGTGGGCGTGGCAGGGGGAGGATATTGTAAAATCTCCAGACAGAGGTGGTATTTGCCGGTTCTCAGAACTACTCAAAATTTCTCCTACTGGTTCTCTAGAACTGGTCAGAACCTGCTGAATACCACCTCTGGACTGGCCCAAGGTCACCCAGTTTTTAGGACAGGACTAGAACTTGCCGTTTCCTGGTTTCTAGCCCAGTACCTCAATTACTGCATCAAACTGGTTCTAAGTTCATATTATATAGTACGTTGTCTAAAGCAGAGCTGTCAAACTCGTGGCCCACGGGATGGATGCGCCATGGCCTGACCATGCCCATGGCCTGTTTAGCAAGTGGGGAGGAAGTCATGATACATCACGTGACAATGCCATTGCGGTGTGAGTTTGACACCCCTGTTCTAAAAAGTTATACTCACTATACTGAACATTGGCCAGATAGCAATAGCAATAGCATTCAAACTTATATACTGCTTCAAAGTGCTTCACAGCCCTCTCTAAGCGATTTACAGAATCAGCCTATTGCCCCCAACAATCTGAATCTTCATTTTTCCAACCCTGGAAGGATGGAAGGCTGAGTCAACTTTGAGCCTGACAATGGTTCATTCTGACCCAGTGCAAGAAGCAGTGATCCAGTTATGGCCATGCCTGCTCCTTTGGGAGAGTTCCCTAGCCTGATCATCTTCTCCAGGATCTTAAGGTTTCAGAACACATAGACTTGTGTGTCAGCATAGCTTGGCAGCCCCAGAGGCTTTTTTCCTCAGCAGTTACTATTTGCCTTGCTTGCTTGGACCAGTAGGTGGCAGTGTTGTGTGATACTACTGGTTTCCAGACAATAGCATGCTTTGTGTTTTCTTCTCACACAAAATCTTGCCTGTAGTAAAAGCTGTAGAGAGAAATTTGGAAAAAGTATCCCTTTTTTATCAGGAGTGTGATTGCTTCAATGTATAGGACTGTACAACTGACATTCTCATCGAGGAGATGCTAAACAAATGCTAAATATACAAAGAGGTTATTTTCCCTGCCTTTAATATTGAAGCATAGAGCTTGATTTATATCACCTCTCCAGAACTTCAAAAAATTGCCAGACATTTCCTAATTCTTCAAGGAGAGTAGAGACTTGTTCATTTCTATCTAGTAAATTTTCTCATTAATTATTCAGAAACATGTAGGCATTTTCCCTGGTACTGTGTCCCAAAAATTATTCTGCATTTTTTTCTACAATTGCTTTTGATTTCTTTGCCCCAAGGGAGAACATTCTGGTGAAATTTGTATGGGGTAGGGAGAAAGTAAACCTCTCCTTACTTTAGGTAGGAGTGGTTTCAGCCAAGAGAATTTTTCCTTTCTTTCTACATTGATCTCTGAAGTCTTCCATGGACTCCACGTTTATCCAGCCCTCTAGATCTTGGAGGGCATTATGGATCTTGTCTATAAAATGTCTTATGGAAACACCCCCTCCCACAAAATTCATTTCACCCTGATCCTGCTAGTATTTCATAAATTTCTGGAGACTAGGATGGTCCTCAGACATGGGTCCTATTTGTTATGATGGGTTTTTTTCTCTCTTGACTGTGGTTATGTGGCTCAGTTGACTACTTCCTGCACCACTGTATTATTCTGGTATTCTTGTTTATTGTTATTCATTACTTTTGTTTTGTTGTTTTTTATTTCATCCAGAAGAAGATAATAAAATATTTGAAATAAATTCGAAAGCATCAGGAGGAAGACAGAAGATTTGTGAAGTCCAAGGTTCTTTCTGACTTTGGTTGGTTTCTTGCAGATGTTTCATGACCCAACTAGGTATCATCTACAATGGAGGATTTAGAATCTATAAAGCACTGCCAAGGCATTTTTTGAATATAGGTTAAAGTATGACCGTTTCTCCCTGGGACTTGACTGTAAGAAACATAACATCAGAGGCATCTGAAGAAGGGTAAAAAAAAAAAAAAAGCAAGATGGTGGCCACAACCTTGTGATAGGAGCACTGCCACTTATATATGTCACTATGTATATAAGAAATCTTACAGTTGCAGCCACCAATGTGAATTATTTTTAGACAGATCCTGTAGATGCCCCTGCACAAAACAAAACAAAAATATTTTGGGAGGAAGAAGAAAAAGAATCTCAGCCGCCTCACCTTCTTTCTTTAACAAATTTCATCAGATAAAAGTCATCTCTTCAGAATGTTTCTACTTGAGAATCATAAGAATCCTGCAAGGTGGGTAGCATTAGCGTTTCCATATTGTAAAGGGCAGCAGTGGATCTGCAGACACAGGTGAAAAAACTCAAGTTGATGACTACAACTTCACAATCAAAGTCGCATTCTGAAAAAGGGGGCAGGAATAGTGATGGTTACCATTTTAATGTTTTGACCCTCCTCTGCAGAGAACCCTGATGGGAAGTGAGGTTACAGTAATGTGATTTGCTCAATTAGCCACCAGAAAAAAATGAATATATTTTTATTCTCAGATATTTGTATTATGTCTTTCAGTTCATAGCCTATCTGTCTATATACTGAATGCACAAGGCAGCCAACAATATTAAAAAACAGAGAAATACATGAAAAAAGTCAACCAAAACTGCAAACATGACTCTCAAGTTTATTATAAATAATAGAGTAATGATTTTTATATCAAACCCAGCTACTTCCATCGCATATGCAATTAGTCTAGCCATGGAAGCTATTGTCTTGAATTCAGTGGCTAGAATTTCAGAAGAATGCACATTTTCTTAAGACTATGCTTTGCAAATGAAGTATACTTTCCCATCTTGGTTTCCTCACAGCTTAAGATACATTTAATATGATTTAAGTATGGTTCCAGTTATGCACTTTTAGCTAATGACATGACAAACATGTCCCTACCATGGCACCATTTGTCATTCTTAGTGGTCATTCAAGGAGCATTGTCGGCTGAAGAAAGCTCTTTCTGCAATTGAAGAGCTAAAGATGGCCAAAGTTTGGAAAACAGAAACCGCGTGGTGTGCTTTGAAGCTGGAAAATAATGAAAGCTGAACCTCATGAGCATGTCTCAGTGATCTTCTGCATGGGTTTACTATAAATATTCAATAGGAATGAGGACAAAATACACCAGGAAGCCCACAAGGATTTCCTGTCTAAAAATGAGGGTGCAGCTCTAAAATAACCTCAGATGGCTTTGCTAGATAAAAACTCTACTTGAAAGAAAGAAATGAGTAGTACTCATCTAATGCATGTACAGAGTATTAAATAGTGGACAAGAACAAGGCTGATGTATGGTTGAAGCAGCTGATTAGTGTTCGTAGAAAATGCAGCTTGGGATTTTTCTGAAACAAGAAAATTTTGTTTCTTAAACAAGGAATTTCCCAAAACATAACTCTGCCCTTACTTCGGTAGTGTCCTGTGACTTTTACCTTGACAGTCAAAAGCTGGCCCTTGTCTTAAGAAGGGTGGTCAAACTCGCGGCCCGCATGCCAGATGCATCATGTGCTGGCCCCTCCCCCACCCAGTTTAGCAAAGGGGGGGAAGTTCCAATATGTCATGTGACACCGCCATTACAATGTGAGTTTGACACCCTGTCTTAAGACATTAGCTTGGGACTAACTTTTTAAGGAAGAGGGTCCCCAGGACATTCTTTCAGCAATGTTATTAGAATAATAATTTCTTTCTGTCGTGTCCGCGAAAAAAGGTTCTGAGTCGGTGACTTTCGTTAACAGCTCTTTATTTCTAATAGTTGAACCGAACCGGCAAAAGGCAAAAAGCCTCCGGCTTTTATACCTTTTGCCGCGGCGGCCGCAGCCAATGGCAGCGATTCAAGTCTCCCGCTCTTGGTTTGAACCAATCGCGGGAGACTTCAATCGGGCCAATCGGCGCGGCTCGCCTGGCCAATCAGAAATCCCCGCGCCTTAGCCAATCAAGGCGCAGGGATTTCGAGTAGTCTATTTTAATACATAACACCCCTCCCCTCTTGGTACGGTCCTTCACGTGGTGTAGTCACGCAGGTAGGCGGGGCTCCGTCAGGTCCTAGTTGACCTGCGCAACTCACTTCCTTGTTGTAACTCGGCCGGAGCGGTCATCTTTTTGGCTGCTCCTGGCTCTGTGAGAACCGGCTGGATGATCGGGCCGGTTCTCTCGCCGTGGCTCCCGCCTGGGCCTACCGGGTCGGTTGAGTCACGGATTTCGCCGCTCCCGCTTGGCTTCTCCGAGTCGGTAGAGTTGGCCGGACGGCTCTTCTCCGGATGGGACTCGCGAAGGCTGCGTTCTGGTGAGTTTTTAAATTTAATTTTCTCCTGCGTTTGTCTTACCGGGTATTCCCTCCCCCCTTGGTTCGTGTCTTGGGGGTTGAGGTCAGTCATTGCTCGTGACCGGAGCTGGTCGATATGTCGTTTCCAGGCTCGCCCATCGATGGTTTGGAGCCGGTACGACCGTGGGCCAGTGATTTGGGTTATGACGGCTGGGATCCATAGGGGGTCCCCCGTCATGTTTTTGGCGTAGACCAAGTCGCCTGGTTCAAAAGTCCGGTACCTGGAGCTTGAGTCTGGGGGTCGCTCCGGGTTATAGGTTGGGTGCAGACGATCGAGTGGGGACCGCAGCTTTCTGCCCATCAGGAGCTCTGCAGGGCTTTTGTTGGTTGTGGTATTGGGTGTGATGTGCTGTATGAAAAGTAGTTTGTTGATTTTTTCGTTGATCTCCCCGTGGTCCATTTTCCGGAGGGTCTTTTTTGTAAACTGGACCATCCGTTCCGCCCTACCGTTCGCCGCCGGATGCGCCGGTGCTGTCAATGCGTGGTGGATACCTCTCTCGGCCAGGAACCGTTCGAATTCGATGGAGGTGAATTGGGGCCCGTTGTCTGAGACAATGACGTCTGGGAGGCCATGTGTGGAGAACAGTTTACACAGCTCTTTAATGACAGCCTCTGTGGTGGTGGATTTCATGTCAGCCACCTCTAACCAATTTGAGTATGCATCGACTGTGATTAGAAAAGTGTGTCCATTTGTGGGGCCAGCAAAGTCTAAGTGGATTCTGGACCAGGGTCCCCGTGGTATTTCCCAGTCCCGGATAGGTGCTGTGGGTGGGCTGGATCTGGTTTCCTGACACCGGTGGCATTTGGCGACCCATGCTTCAATTTGTTTGTCCATCCCTGGCCACCAAGCGTAACTCCTGGCCAGGGCTTTTGTCCTGACGATGCCAGGATGACCCTCGTGTAACATCTCTAGGACCCTGTTTTGCAATTTGCCTGGAATTACCACCCGATCACCCCACAGGATGCAACCTCTTAACAGTGAAAGTTCAGTCTGGCGCTGCCGGAATGTTTTAAAAGTCTCGTCAATGTCTCTTTCCGGCCAGCCTTTTTCTAACCAATGTAAGATTTGCGCCAAATGTCTGTCCCTAATGGTTTCTCTGGCAATATCAGATGCGGTTATGGGCAAACTCTCGATACTCAGGGTGTTTGTTGTCGGTGCGGGGTCAGGGTCAGAGTCCGGCAAGGGCGAGCGGCTTAAAGCGTCCGCGTGCGAAATTTTCTTACCTGGCTTGTGTAACAGTTCGTAGCTGTAGGCTGCCAGGAATTCAGACCATCTTGTCATGCGGGGCGACAAGATGTTTGGTGTAGCACGGTTTCCAGCGAGGATGCCCAGCAGTGGTTTATGATCAGTGACTATTTTGAATGGGCGGCCGTACAGGTACTCGTGGAAACGCTTAACGGCGGCAACTATAGCCAAAGCTTCTTTGTCCAGCTGGCTATAGTTCCGTTCCGGTTTAGTCAGAGTTCTGGAAAAAAATGCGATAGGTGCTTCTCTCTGGTCTGGGAGGGTATGGCTGAGGACAGCGCCGACGCCGAAAGGTGATGTGTCGCAAGTGACAGCTAAGGGCAAAGTCTCACTGAATTGCATCAGGACGGCGTCGGAGGTGAGGAGGTCTTTGGTTTTCTGAAAGGCGGCTTGTTCTCGTCTCCTCCAAGTCCATGCTGCCCTCTTGTCTAGGAGTCTATGTAAAGATTCCGCCGCCGTTGCCTTCTGAGGTAGGAAGACATTATAAAAATTTAGTAAGCCTAGGAATGCTTGTAGTTCTGTTTTGGACTTCGGGGTGGGGGCTTCCTTGATGGCTTTAACTTTTTTAGTTGTAGGGTGGATGCCCTGCCGGTCTAGGAGGTAACCCAAAAACTCTATTTGCTGTGTACAAAGTTGGCATTTTTCGCGTTTGACTTTAAGTCCTGTTTCTTTAAATTTTGTTAAGACTTGTCTTAATCGGTTTTCTAATTCGGCTTCGTTTGGCGCCGCTATTAATACGTCATCGAAATAGGGCACCACCCCCTTGATGCCCTGTAGTAAACGTTCCATCAGGCTCTGGAAGATGCCTGGTGCCACGCTGACTCCAAATTGGAGTCTGTTACACTTGAAGGCCCCCCGGTGTGTCACAATTGTTTGGGCTTCTGCCGTTTCCTCGTCCACAGGCAGTTGCTGGTATGCCTGGGCGAGGTCAAGCTTGGCAAAAAATTTTCCCCCTCCCAGTGAGTGCAGTAAATGTTGCACTATTGGAACTGGGTAGGCGCTTTGCTGTAGCGCGCTGTTTAGGGTGGCCTTATAGTCCCCGCAGATTCTCACGGACCCGTCTGGCTTTACTGGGGTCACTATAGGGGTCTCCCATCTGGCGTGGTCTATCGGTTTTAATACCCCTTGTTTGACGAGTTTGTTGATCTGCTCGTCAATTTTTGGCTTTAAAGCAAAGGGCACCCTTCTAGGTTTAAGCCGCTTGGGGGGAACCCTTGGGTCTAAATCAAACGAGATAGGGGGCCCCTTGTACTTGCCCAAGCCTCCATCGAAGACCTCCTGGAACTCCTGGACTAGCCGCTGTTCCCAGGCTTCAATGGAGACTTGGTTGACACCTGTCAGCGCGATGTTAAGCGGGGCGAACCATTGCAGACCCAGCAGGCTCGGGCGGTCACGATCGACTATTGTGAGTGGCAGTTGTTCGGTGTGGCCTTTGTAGGTTATGTTAAAGTTCTTGGTGCCCACTACCGGAACGCGATTACCTTGGTAGTCTTTTATAATGATTTTCTGGGCAAGCACGTTTTTTCTTTGTAGAGTAGGCACTAGTTTTTTTATTTCGTGCCATGCAATCATGGAAAGGTAGGACCCGGAGTCCACTTCCATTTTGCATGGCCGGCCTTCGATGTGGACTTCTACGTGTACCTTTCTGGCGCCGTCGGAGATGGCGTGGCCGATGGTCACCGTCTGGTGGGTTTCTTCTTTCCGCCGACCGTCGCCGCTTCTTTGAGGTCGTTGCTTCTGGTCCCATCTACCTGCTGGCTGGCGCTCTCTGGCTCTGGGCGGGGAGTTCTCTCTTCTTCTGTCCTGCTGTTCCCATCTTGGCGGGCTGCGGGTCTTCTTTTGGCGGCAAACTCGAGCGATGTGGCCCCTTCGGTCACAATGCCTGCAGATAGCATCAAAGAAACGGCATTCAGACCTGGGGTGGTCGCCGCCGCACCCGGCGCAGTTGGTCCTCGACCTACGACTGTTTTGGCTTCGTTGGTTTCCGCGTCCCGTCTGCACGCGATGTATGTCCTCCTCATCATCTGACGTGCTGGAGGTTGACTGGTAGTCGCCGTAGTGTGCGGTTGCTTCGTTTCTTGCGTCGGCCGACCTCGCGGGGTTGTTGTTTCCGCCCTTCGCGTCGGATCTTCGCATGGTGTCTGCTGACGTGCGGGTTGCTTCTGCGGCTGCGGCTGCGGTGAGGGCATCGGCTAGGCTGATGTCGCCTTTGGCCATAAGTCGGCTCTGGAGTGTCGGATCCCACAATCCGAGTACGAAACGGTCTCTTATGAGACTATTCAATCCTTCAAACTCACAGAGTCCACCTAGGCGCCTTAATTCAGCGACGAAGTCGCTCAGTTTTTCGTCTGGTCTCTGGTTTCTTCGGTAAAATTCATTTCGTCGTATTAGGATGGGGACCTCGGGGCGTAATGGCGCCTCAGTATGGGTTCGAGGACGTCCCAATCCATGGCAGTCACGTTTGCCGGTTTGGCCAATGCCTTGGCCATCTGGAAAACCTCTGGTCCACAATGCGTAAGGAAGACGGCGCGTTTTAGCGGGCCCGGGGCGTCCTTCATGCCGGCACATTCCAGGTACATACGGAATCTATCCGAGTACGATTCCCAGTCCTCGGCGGCGGGGTTGAAGGGGGCGGGCGGTGCTATCTTCGCCATTTTGCTGTCGCTAGTTCTTAGATGGACACGGGGTTCGGTTCAGGGGCGAGATCCCACCTTCGTCGCCAGTGTCGTGTCCGCGAAAAAAGGTTCTGAGTCGGTGACTTTCGTTAACAGCTCTTTATTTCTAATAGTTGAACCGAACCGGCAAAAGGCAAAAAGCCTCCGGCTTTTATACCTTTTGCCGCGGCGGCCGCGGCCAATGGCAGCGATTCAAGTCTCCCGCTCTTGGTTTGAACCAATCGCGGGAGACTTCAATCGGGCCAATCGGCGTGGCTCGCCTGGCCAATCAGAAATCCCCGCGCCTTAGCCAATCAAGGCGCAGGGATTTCGAGTAGTCTATTTTAATACATAACACTTTCGTTTTATTAAGTGTCCTCTTTTCTCCCAGAGTATGTTGTTTTTAATCATCACTGATTCCTCCAGACAAAAGATGTTGCCTTGCCAAGCCACAAAGCTAAGCCAGCATAATTTGCTGTTATTTATTTACTGGATCCAGTGTCTACTAAATCCTTCTTAATGGAAATCTTGCTTTGGAAACTTATTTCTGATGCTGGGAATTCGAGTTGTACTAGACAATTGTAGACCAGGAAATGATGTCAGCTAAGAAGAGTTACAGTCATGCCTGTAAAACCCGACTACAGAGTAGGAAATCTTCAAAGCCCCCATCAACATCCTTCTCTTCAGAGTGGGAAGGGGGAGTAATTACAATATTATCAGAAACAGCACTCTCTTTCTCCCGAGGGAAAATCTCCAACTAGGGAGCTGTCTTTATCTCATAAATTCTCATAATCACTGGGAGATTCCTCTGCAGTCCCAGAACAATGTTTATCACATCACGTCATTGCCAAGATTTGAACTGTTTTAGGGGTTTTTTTCCCTAAAAAAATAACCACTTACGGTGGAATGTACGAAATGGCTTTTAATAACCAGTTTAATCCCTGCTTCCAAGAGAACACTGATAAAATAGTTTTCTACCAAGTTAATATTTACAGCATTGTATTACATGGTATTGTGTTCCAACCCTTCATGGCTCCTTGCTTGCTTAAGACCTAGGATTTAGTGGCAAGGGAATCTCTTGTGGCTAAATTTATCTGTAATAAATTCATTGAAATATGAAGTAAATCAGTGATTGGTCATATGGCACTTTGAGTAAATCAGCAATCCTCATACTTTTCTTGGTTACATGCCTTTCACTTTGTTAATGGCAACTGGGTTGGATGATATTAGTAGCATATCCTGAGTTGGTTTTAGAAATTCAGAAAACATGATGGAAGACAACTCTTATACTGCTTTTTTACTGAATTAGATCCAGACAAATTGGTGAGGCGAAGGGGTAGAAGAACTAACTATGCCTAGCAGAGGTAGGCCTTTGTCCTGGTTCTTAAGGTTGCTGTTTCATAGACATTCTTAATCTCCTAATCTGCATTTGTTGTCAAAGCATATTTAGAGACTGATTCCTTGTCAAGTGAAAAATGCAGATAACAATTTTTGAGGACATTGGGAGGGAACGGTGTTTTCCTTCTAGTTCATTGTAAAAATAATATTTTAAAGTAACTGTAAAGCAGGGTTCTGAAAAGTGGATAATGTGCTACTTATCTGTCTTTATGGACATTAGCAGGGGAAACTAGGAGCTATTTTTCTATAACATTCAAAGGGCCACTGATTTGTCACTTCTGCCTTAGAAATAGCCTCTAGCAAAATGTTTGAAGAATTTACAGAAAAGTAAAGTAATTTTAATAGCAATATTTTCAGTAGGAGGAGTTGGTGTCTAGACTGTTGAAGACTGTGCCCAAGAGACTTCATGGATGCCATTGTAATTATTTAACACAAATGAAATACTGTTCTTGTGGTTTTTCACAATACTTAAAAAGTTATACTGTAAGCAATTTGCTTCAATTCATTAGAGTAGTGCTGAAACCTTTTTGACAGTTTTGAATTATTCTCATTCAATGAAAAGGAATGATAAATTCTGAATAAATTCTGAATATCTTATGGAATGAGTGCAAATTTCCTAATATACCTTAGTTGTATGTTTGCTTGACAATCTCCCATTTTTAATTTTTCAATCATTTCTCTAGCTGTTTGCAGTCTCCTTGGATTTCCACGCTTCATTCAGTCCTCAGTTGGAGACATTATGGCTGGGAAACTCTTCCCATGCAGTTGTTTCAGCTAAAGAACAGAAGGAGTCAAAAAGGCTTCAGAACAAGTGAAAGATGTGCTATAGACCTTTCTGTCATGCCACATGTGCAACATGGGCTATCTCTATCAACTTGCAACAGTAAAGTATGCTAAGCCACCTGTAAGAAGCACAGAGAAGACTTTGGAGAAACAATGCAGTGACAGTTACCAAAACATATTTCAAGTTCAGGAAATGAAGAAAACATTAAAAAGAAACATAACTCCCACTGTCCTCTTTATTTTCTCCTCTTTGTTTTAATTTTATACCTAATTGTCTATTTTTAACATTTAATATATATAAAAAGAATCTCCAAATGACTCAGTCTTAACTCCCTAATAGCGGGAAGAAAAACCCAACCAGGTTTTCTCAAAAATTTGTTACTTTAACCTAGAACAATAGAATCAAACTCCACTATTCTTGCAGATTCTGTTTTCTGACTGGGTCTACTTTGAAAGTCTGACATCACCAAGGATGGGTTGCTGGGGGTTCTCAGGAGTTCGGGAGACCCCCTAGCTAAGATTTTGTGCAGTTCAAAAAAACCCCAAATCCCACTCCTGGCTGGCTCCACCCACCTCACCCTTCCCAGGAGTCCACATGTAGCCGGTTTTGGATGCAGGTAAGTGCAGGGTGCATGTGGAGGCTTGGGGAGGGTGAAAACCAGGCCTCCTGCAAGTTTGGGAAGGCTGGAAATGGGCCTGTTTCTGGTTTCCAGAGAGCCTCTGGAGCCTGGGGAGGCCATTTTGTCCTCGCAGAGTCTCGAGGAAAGCCTTTGGAGCCTGGGAGGGCAAAAACCATGCTGCAGGAGGCCGACTAGGCCACACCCACCATGGCCATGCCCACTTAGCAACTAGACAGAGAACCCATTGCTAAAAATTTTGAAGCCCACCCCTGGACATCATCCAAGGAAACCTTGATTTAGATATTGAAGTAGAAGGTAGGTTTGAGGAACCAATTCAACTTATATAGTTGTTCGCTTGCAGAATGACTCTAGGCAGATAGATAATGGGATTAACAAGCTCACAGTACAAAAGAACAAAGCAATAATAAAAGGTTACAACATGCACTAGGTAGAGACCAAACACAACATACCAATGTTTGCTATGCACAAATAAACCATCCTGGTCCTGTCCTGGGGAAGAACCAAATCTTCAAAATCTTCCTAAAGGCCAGCAGAATCTAGGCCAGCCAAGTATTGGAGAGGACAGGCACTTTGATAGAGAAGATACACCTTCTGGGTTTCATCAAGTGCCACTCGTTAATAACAGAAAACAGTTTAGTACAGATTAGGTTTTTACACATCAAATTGGGCTATCTAGGAAGTCAAAAAGGTTGCAGCTGCCACCATGGAAAGTCTGCCTCTTTTTATGCACTATTGTGCACAACACACATAAAAAATATTGGATTTCAATTGTGTGGTTCTTGATGTCTCCTGCCTTTTTTTTTTTTTTACACCATTGATATCCCTGAGAAGACACCAAATAATATCCTAGGGATGTTACAGTGTTCTTTTTGGGAATCACTAAATCATCTTGTCAACATTGCACTGTTTTGGGGAAAAAAGAGATTCTGAGGCTAGCATGAGTAGAAGGGAGATATATTCTTGCTTTAAAAAATTGTTTTTAAATAAAATCTATATATCCTAATATGAATTTCCTCTTGTCAAATAATTTCAAGTCCTTAAGAGTGGATTGTTTAATTAAAAAGCCAAACTCAGTTGCCAATCTCTAGCATCCCACGTACACCTTGTTTAGGGTGTATGTTGACCTGGTACTGTGCCAAGCCAAGAGCAATTCTACATGTATGCTATTTCTTAAACTCTAAGAGATAGAAGCCAGTTATTTAGGCCAGCAAATTAAATCTCCAAAGAGTATTTGTGGGAGAAGGGAGAATTCAAGCCTTTCCAAATGACTGAACACTTAGAGCTAATACATAAAATGATACAGCTGGTGTTAATTGCCTGAACTGTGTTAATTGTCAGATATATTTAGTGATGGCCTGGATTAGAAGCAGAAAAATACATCTGAGGCCAAGATTGCTAAACTCTAAATCATGTTTTTCAAACTTGATAACTTTAAGATGTGTGGATTTTATCTCCCAGAATTCCCCAACCAGGGAATGCTAGCTGGGGAATTCTGGGAGTAAAGTCTACCCATCTAAAAGCTGCCAATTTTGAAAAACATTATTCTAAACTGACTAAATTGAATAGAAGTGAACATTGTTGTTTCATAGAAAAGGAGCAAAAAATACCGCAGGCACCCAGATATCACTGGTGATTTTGGAACCTCACCCTGGCAAATCTTTATTATTCCACAATACATAACAATAATGTATAAATGCAAGTTGATTTCAAACTGGTAATTTATTATGCAATGCATGCAAGGACCTGCTAAGTTAGGTAACTTGAGTTGTATTTTCTCTCAAATTGTCACTTTTCATCTAGGTCTCTTTATGGTGAATGGGTCTTTTTGTTGGTAGTAATTCTCCTGCACTATGTTTATAGCAATTATAACTCAAACCAATTCATGAGGGAAAAGCCGAAGACTGTTCAGCATCTCCAAATCTTGTGGGAATTCAAACTATGGTTGGATGGTGAAAACAGAAAGAAACACAAAAAAAGTTGTGGAACTTGGCTAGAGGTTAGAGCTAGTGATTGGTGGACTGCATCTGGTTAAGCTGCTTATCATAGTAGATGAAACCAAATGCTATCAAAGGTGTCGTGTCCGCAAAAAGACGCCAGGAGTCGGTAACTACGTTTCAAGCTCTTTATTTAACAGTTGTGAACCGAACCAGCGAAAAGGAAAAAGCCCGCGGCTTTTATCCTTTTCGCTGCGGCGGCCGCGGCCAATGGCAGCGATTCAAGTCTCCCGCTCTTGGAGTGAGCCAATCGCGGGAGACCTAAAACGGGCCAATCAGCGCGGCTCGCCTGGCCAATCAGAAATCCCCGCGCTTTAACCAATCAAAGCGCGGGGATTTCGAGTATGTAAATTAAGGACAGAACACCCCTCCCCTCTTGGTATAGTCCTTACGTTGCATAGTCACGTAGGTAGGCGGGGCTCCGTCTAGTCCTATTTGACCTGCGCAACTCAGTTGCAAGCTGTATTTCGTCCGGAGCGGTCATGTTTTTGGCTGCTCCCTCTTCTGTGCGAACCGGTTGGGTGATCGGGCCGGTTCCTTCTCCGTGGCTCCCACCTGGGCCTTCCGGGTTGGTTGAGCTACGGGTTTCGCCGCTCCCGCTTGGTTTCTCCGAGTTGGTTGAGCTGGCTAGGTGGTTCTTCTCCGGTGGGGGATCGCGATGGCTGCATTCCGGTAAGTACTGCTGGTTTATTTTTTCTTGCGTTTGCTTATTCGGGTATTCCCTCCCCCCTTGGTTCGTGTTTTGGGGGTTGAGTTCTGTTGCTGTTCGTGACCTGAGCTGGTCAATGTGCCGTTTCCAGGCTCGCCCATCTGTGGTTTGGAGCCGGTATGATCGTGGGCCTGTGATCTGGGTGATGACGGCTGGGATCCATAGGGGGTCCCCCGTCAGGTTTTTCGCGTACACTAAGTCGCCGGGTGCGAATGTTCGGTATTTTGTACTGGAGTCTGGGGGCCGCTCCGGGTTATATGTTGGGTGTAACCTGTCGAGTGGGGACCTCAGCTTCCTACCCATTAGTAACTCGGCTGGGCTTTTGTTGGTAGTGGTGTTCGGGGTGATGTGTTGTATAAAGAGGAGTTTATTTATTTTGTCGTTGATTTCCCCGTGGTCCATTTTCCGGATGGTTTTTTTGGTAAATTGAACCATCCGTTCCGCCCTACCGTTCGCCGCCGGATGCGCCGGTGCTGTTAATGCATGGCGGATGCCCCTCTCCGCCAGGAATCTCTCGAAGTCGAGGGAGGTAAATTGGGGCCCGTTGTCGGAGACGACGACGTCTGGGAGGCCGTGTGTTGCAAAGAGTTTGCAAAGTTCTTTGATGACGGCCTCCGTGGTGGTAGATTTCATGTCGCTTACCTCCAACCAGTTGGAGTAAGCGTCAACTGTTATTAGAAAGGTATGCCCATTCGTGGGACCGGCAAAGTCTAAATGGATTCTGGACCAGGGCCCCCTTGGTGTTTCCCACTCCAGGATGGGTGCTGCGGGTGGGCTTGGTCTGGTCTCCTGGCATCGTTGGCACTTAGCTACCCATGCCTCTATCTGCTTGTCCATCCCTGGCCACCAAGCGTAACTCCTGGCCAGGGCTTTAGTTCTGACGATGCCAGGATGCCCCTCATGCAACATCTCTAAGACCTTCCCTTGCAACCTGTCCGGGATGACCACCCTGTCACCCCACAAAATACACCCCTTAAGCAGCGAGAGTTCAGTCTGGCGGTTTCTGAATGTCTTAACGGATTCGTCATTGTCCCTTTCAGGCCAACCTTTTTCCACCCAATGTAAAATTCGCGCCAGACGCCTGTCCTTAATAGTTTCCCGGGCAATGTCTGACGCGGTAATGGGTAGGTTGGGCAGGTTCTCGATGTTAAGGGTGTTTGTCGTTGGTGCTGGGTCAGGATCAGAGTCTGGTAAAGGCGAGCGGCTTAAAGCGTCCGCGTGCGAAATTTTCTTACCCGGCTTGTGTAACAGTTCGTAGCTGTAGGCTGCCAGGAACTCGGACCACCTTGTCATCTGGGGTGATAAAATGTTCGGGGTGGCTCGGTTTCCTGCGAGGATGCCCAGCAACGGCTTATGATCTGTCACAATGGTAAACGGGCGGCCGTAAAGGTATTCGTGGAATCGCTTAACGGCGGCAACTATAGCCAAAGCTTCTTTGTCCAGCTGGCTATAGTTCCGCTCCGGTTTAGTTAGAGTCCTGGAAAAGAAAGCGATGGGTGCTTCTCTTTTGTCGGGGAGGGTATGGCTGAGGACAGCGCCGACGCCGAAAGGTGATGCGTCGCAAGTGACAACCAAGGGCAAGGTTTCGCTGAATTGAATCAGGACGGCGTCGGAGGTGAGAAGGTCTTTGGTTTTTTGGAAGGCGGCTTGCTCACGTCTCCCCCAAGTCCAGGTTGCCGCCTTATCCAGGAGCCTATGCAAAGGCTCCGCCGCCGTAGCCTTTTGGGGTAGGAAAACATTATTAAAATTCAGCAACCCTAAGAAAGCCTGCAGTTCTGTCTTAGACCTTGGGGTGGGGGCTTCTTTGATGGCTTTCACTTTTTTAATTGTAGGGTGAATGCCATGCCGGTCTAGAAGGTAGCCCAAGAATTCCACTCGCTCTGTGCATAGTTGGCATTTTTCTCGTTTTACTTTAAGTCCCGTTACTTTAAATTTTGTTAAGACCTCCCTGAGTCGGTTTTCTAATTCGGCTTCGTTTGGCGCCGCCACTAATACGTCATCAAAATAGGGCACCACCCCCTTGATGCCCTGCAGTAAACGTTCCATCAGGCTCTGAAAGATGCCTGGTGCCACGCTGACTCCGAACTGGAGTCGGTTGCACTTGAAGGCCCCCCGATGGGTAACGATGGTCTGGGCTTCCGCTGTTTTTTCGTCGACCGGCAACTGTTGATATGCTTGGGCGAGGTCGAGCTTGGCAAAGACCCTGCCCCCTCCCAGTGAGTGCAGTAGGTGTTGCACGATTGGGACAGGGTAGGTGCTTTGTTGCAATGTGCCATTTAGGGTGGCCTTATAGTCCCCACAAATTCTCACGGACCCGTCTGGTTTGACTGGGGTCACTATAGGGGTCTCCCATCGGGCATGGTCTATCAGCTGTAGCACCCCCTGTTTGACGAGCTTGTCAATCTGCTCGTCAATCTTAGGTTTTAGGGCGAATGGCACCCACCTAGGTTTTAGCCGCTTGGGGGGAAACCTAGGGTCTAGGTCAAATGAGATAAGGGGCCCCTGGTACTTGCCCAGGCTTCCGTCGAAGACCTCCCGGAACTCTTGGGCTAGCCACTGTTCCCAGCCGTCATCGGCGACGTGGTTGACTCCTGTTAGCGCGATGTCGAGCGGGGCGAACCATTGTAAACCCAGCAGGCTTGGGCGGTCGCGATCGACGATTGTGAGTGGGAGTTGTTCGGTGCGGCCCTTATAAGTTACATTAAAGTTCTTGGTGCCCACTACCGGGATGCGGTTTCCCTGGTAGTCTTTTATAATAATTCTTTGGGCGTTTATGTTCCTCTTATGGAGGGTGGGCACTAACCGTTTTATCTCGTGCCATGCAATCATGGAGAGGTAGGACCCGGAGTCCACCTCCATCTTGCATGGTTGGCCTTCAATGTGGACTTCTACGTGTACCTTTCTGGCGCCGTCGGAGATGGCGTGGCCGATGGTCACCATCTGGTGGGTTTCTTCCTTGCGCCGACTGTCGCCGCCTCTTGAAGGTCACTGGATTCGGTCCCACCGGTCGTCCGGTTGGCGATCTCTGGTCCTGGGCGGTGGGCTTTCCCTCTTACGCTCGTGTTGGTCCCATCTGGGAGGGCTGCGAGTCTTCTTTTGGCGGCAAACCCGAGCGATGTGTCCCCTTTTTTCACAATGCCTACAGATAGAGTCAAAAAATCGGCATTCTGATCTGGGGTGGTCGCTGCCGCATCCGGCACAGTTGGTCCTCGACCTACGACCTCTTCGATTCCTTTGGTCGCCGCGCCCCGTCTGCACGCGATGTATGTCCTCCTCGTCTTCTGACGTGCTGGATGCAGACTGGAATTCTCCGTAGTGTGCGGTTGATTCGTTTTTTGGGTCGGCCGACCTTGCCGGGTTGTTGTTTCTGCTCTTCGCGTCAGATTTTCGCATGCTGTCAGCGGAAGTGCGGGTTGCTTCTGCGGCTGCGGCTGCGGTAAGGGCGTCTGCTAGGCTGATGTCGCCCTTAGCCATAAGCTGGCTCTGGAGTGCAGGGTCCCATAGGCCGAGTACGAATCGGTCTCTTAGGAGGCTGTTCAGACCTTCGAATTCGCAGAGTCCACCTAGGCGCCTCAGCTCGGCGATGAAATCGCTTAGTTTTTCGCCCGGTTTCTGGTCGCGCCGGTAAAATTCGTTGCGCCGGATCAGGATGGGGACCTCGGGGGCATAATGGCGCCGCAGGATAGGTTCGAGGACGTCCCAGTCCATGGCGGTTGCGTCGGCTGGTTTGGCCAATGCTTTGGCCATCTGGAATACCTCGGTTCCGCAATGGGTGAGGAAAACGGCGCGTTTTAGCGGGCCCGGGGCGTCCTTCATTCCGGTGCACTCGAGGTACATGCGGAAACGGTCTGAGAACGATTCCCAGTCCTCGGTGGCGGGATTGAAGGGGGCGGGCGGTGCTATTTTCGCCATTTCGGTGCTGAAACTGGCTCTTGTTGGACACGGGGTTCGGTTCAGGGTCGGGATCCCACCTTCGTCGCCAGTGTCGTGTCCGCAAAAAGACGCCAGGAGTCGGTGACTACGTTTCAAGCTCTTTATTTAACAGTTGTGAACCGAACCAGCGAAAAGGAAAAAGCCCGCGGCTTTTATCCTTTTCGCTGCGGCGGCTGCAGCCAATGGCAGCGATTCAAGTCTCCCGCTCTTGGAGTGAGCCAATCGCGGGAGACCTAAAACGGGCCAATCAGCGCGGCTCGCCTGGCCAATCAGAAATCCCCGCGCTTTAGCCAATCAAAGCGCGGGGATTTCGAGTATGTAAATTAAGGACAGAACAAAAGGTAATGTTATGAACTAATAAAAACGTTTAAATAAAGTTTATCAAAGCTTAAAGAAAAAGCAGGGTTCTAATCCTGCACTTCTGATTGGCCGATAATAGCGATATCGGATTGGTCCATTCTGGGGAATCTGATTGGCTGTTAACGAGCCACTCTCATTGGTTCAAGGGTTTAATGCTTCCATGTTCTCATTGGTTAATAGGTCAGCAGCCTGCCCTATAAAAGGGCTGCTGCTGCCCCAGGTTTTTGCTCTGTTCATGGTGATTAATAAAGAGTTGAAGTTCATTGTTCACTGCCTCGTCTCCGTTCCTTGCACCCATGTGCAGAACTTAACACTGGTGACGAAGGTGGGATACAGAGACATCAGAGCTGACTGAACACTACAGAGCACCAAACAGAGCACGTGGCTGAAGGCACATCAACAACGGAACCATGTCCGGAGGCGCCATACCACCCGCTCCATTTGACCCGGCACAAGAAGACTGGGACGCGCACATAGACCGGTTCCAGATGTTTCTGGAAATCAACAACTTGAAGGATGCTACTACGGGGAAAAAGCGAGCAGTGTTTCTGACCCATTGTGGGCCTGCCGTCTTTAAGATGGCCAAGGCACTAGCGAAACCGGCTGAGGTGAAAACCATGGACTGGGATGTCCTCAAGCCTCTTCTACGGTCCCACTATGCACCTGCCATACCAACACTTGTCTAAAGACATGAATTTTACCAGAGGGACCAGCGGAAAGGAGAGAGCATTGCAGATTTCATCGCAGATCTCCGGAACCTGGGAGGCCTCTGTGGGTTTACAGACCTCGAAGAAGCTCTAAGAGACCGAATAATTCTGGGATTAGATGACCAGACGGTACAGAGCAAGATCATGGCAAAAGGGGACATCGACCTTGCTGATGTTATCAAAGATGCTACTGCAGAAAAAGCAACCAGGAAGTTGGCCGCCCAAATGAGCTGCACCAACGCACCGCTCCGTCAACTCACCAGCGATACCTCACCTTGTCTAGAGAGGCACACAACAGTGACCCACCATGAGGACCTTGAATTGCCATCAGAAAGTGATGAGGAAGAGGTCAACTGGCTCCGGTCTGAACGTGACTAATGCCACCAGCGAAATCAAAGACTACCGCACCAATGCACGGGTTGTGGGGCAAACCACCCGCGATCAGATTGCAAATTCCTCGACACGCTCTGCCATTTCTGTGGGAAAAGAGGCCACATCGGAAAAGTCTGTAGAAGCAAGCAAGGATCCAGCCCAATTCAGAAGGGAAACAACTACCACCAGATCACAGAGAATCACCCTGTGAGTTGGGAACATTTGAACCGCCAATGGAACAACCACTCCTTCAGAAATTAAACATCGGCCATTTTATCGAGAAGAGAAGAGGCACACCAAACCATCACAATCAGTCACGACTCATCGCGAGATGCAAAGAAGATCCGAGTGAAGGTCGCCATCAAAAACCAGCCTTGTGTGATGGAAGTCGATTCAGGATCATCTCTCGATGGTTTCCCGGAAGACTTTTAAACAATTAAGCCCTGCCATCTGGCGTCAAGACCTCAGAGCCCAAAGAATCATACTCTGGAATTATCAGGGGAACCGATTTCCGGTCGTTGGATCCAGCCAAGTCCAAGTATCATTCAAAAATCGTACTGTGTCATTACCACTAACCGTCGTCAACCGTGACTGGCCTAGCTTGTTAGGCCTTCAATGGTTCGCCCCATTCAGGATCGAGGTAGCTGGCATTCACCAAACCAGAAGCGATGACTGGGAGGAGGCCATCGTCCAGGAATTCCAGGACGTTTTCACAGACAAACTAGGCGAGTACAAGGGGATCCCGATATCATTTAACCTTAACTCTGAAGTAGCCCCCATCCACCTTAAGCCTCGTTGGGTACCTTTTGCCCTTAAACCAAAAATTGACAAGCAGCTCGATAAGTTAATAGCCCAGGGTGTTTTAGAACCAACTGACCACGCTCGTTGGGAAACCCCAATTGTAACATCCATCAAACCGGATGGATTGTTAAGGATTTGTGGGGACTACCGGGCTACCCTTAATCACGCTCTTCAACAGAACGCTTACCCGGTACTGGTGGTACAACACCCTCTCCATTCCCTGGGGGGCGGAAAAGTCTTCGCTAAATTGGATTTAGCACAGGCCTACCAAAAACTGCCTGTAGATAAAAAACCCGCAGAGGCACAGACGATCATTATGCACTGAGGCGCCTTTAAGTGCAACCGACTCCAATTCGGAGTGAGCATAGCCCCAGGGATTTTTCAAAGTCTGATGGAGAGACTCTTGCAAGGGATCAAGGGGGTCGTGCCATATTTTGATGATGTTTTAATTGCTGCCCCGAATAGAGAAATACTAGAAAAGCGGCTTAAACTGGTTCTCCAGAAATTTAAAGACTCTGGCCTTAAGGTTAAAAAAAAAAAATGTCAACTGTGTACAGACAAAGTAGAGTTCCTGGGGTATCTAATCGATAAACAGGGCATCCACCCCACTAACAGCAAACTGAGAGCAATCAAAAACGCCCCAAGACCAGAAATAGAACTGATCTCCAAGCTTTCCTGGGGCTCATTAACTTTTACAACATCTTCTTGCCCCAGAAAGTGACCGTAGCTGAGCCCCTACATAGACTTCTCGACAAAAGAGCCACCTGGATCTGGGGACACCGAGAGGAGCATGCATTCTGACAAGTGAAAAACTTACTAACCTCCGATGCTGTTTTAATGCAGTATAACGAGACTCTCCTTTTAACAATTACATGTGACGCATTACCGTTTGGAGTAGGAGCCATTTTGAGTCATGTATTACCAAATGGTAGTGAGTGCTTAAAGTGCCAAGAAGTCAGCAGTGCCCAACCTAGAGCAACTCCAACAGAATGGGAAACACCCCGGGGGCCGTGGTCCCGCATCCACGTTGATTTTGCGGGACCTACTAAAGGACATACGTTCCTCCTAACAGTGGATGCCTATTCCAACTGGCTCGAGATCCACGAAATGAAGAATACAACAACGGAGTCCGTCATCTGAAAATTGAATCGGCTATTCGCAACGCACGGACTGCCAGATGTCCTGGTCTCAGATCGGGGCATCCGCCATGCGCTAACTTCGCCGGCGCACCCTGCGGCTAATGGCAGGGCCGAGCGCATGGTACAATTTGTTAAAAAAACTCTCCATAAAATGGACTATGGGGACATTGATGAAAAAATAAACAGAATACTCCTACTCCAACACATCACTCCACACAGCATCACCAACAAGACACCAGTTGAACTATTGATGGGATGCAAGCTCCGTTCCCACCTCGACCAGCTTCACCCTTTCTATGAGCCAGAGAAACCCTGCGGATCCAGCGGGAAATGCCGCGAGTTCAAGGTAGGCAACTTAGTTTTCGCTAAAAACCTCTACGGCAAAGCATTATGGATCGAAGCAACTGTAATTCAAACCACCAGGCCCAGATCGTACCATGTGCAAACCTGTGATGGAAAAATATGGAAACGCCATATAGATCAGCTTCACTCTAGGCTACAACCCAGTTCCCGCAACTCCTGGGACTCCCAAACTGAGGGAGGAGGGGATGTCGAAGAAACCGAATTCGAGATGGGGGAGAGCAGAAGCGAAGAAAGTCAGTGAGCAGGTGCGATAAATGAAGAAGAATCAGGGAGGGGTGTGGCCTCATCACAGAGGAATACCTCAACGGAGGCTAGCCCGCTAAGATTGGAGGACAACAACAACGACAGAATTAGCGGCACTGAGTCATCCAGTGAGAATGAGGAACCGCTGGTACCAGATATGTCCAAAAACGTCCCACCGAAGCTGAACTGCAGACGGGAACCAGTGGGACAGCGCAAATCTAATAGACAGTTAAAACAACCCACATATCTTAGAGATTACATGACCGCACCCCTCAAACGGAACCTGGGGGGAAGGGGTGTTATGAACTAATAAAAACGTTTAAATAAAGTTTGTCAAAGCTTAAAGAAAAAGCAGGGTTCTAATCCTGCACTTCTGATTGGCCGATAATAGCGATATCGGATTGGTCCGTTCTGGGGAATCTGATTGGCTGTTAACGAGCCACTCTCATTGGTTCAAGGGTTTAATGCTTCCATGTTCTCATTGGTTAATTGGTCAGCAGCCTGCTCTATAAAAGGGCTGCTGCTGCCCTAGGGTTTTTACTCTGTTCACGATGATTAATAAAGAGTTGAAGTTCACTGTTCACTGCCTCGTCTCTGTTCCTTGCACCCATGCCTTAACAGGTAACTACTGTAATACTGTATTTTGTTGGTGTATGACACTTTAGCACTGAGGAATGTAGTCATGTTTACTTGCAGACATTTTACTACCAAACTAGATAACATCATCAATACTAACTGAGGTTACCTAGTTGAGTCATGAATCACCCAAGCTCATAGAACACCAAGCAGTCTACAAATACCGTGTTCATGAATGACATTTTCTGAAACAATCCATTGTTATTCAAATGCATCAAAATTATATTAACCAATTAAATGTATTCTAATTATTTTAAAATATACTTGCTGAATATATACTGAAAATCCTACCTTACAGATGTGTCAACTAATAGAAGATTATAACTCTGGAATCTCCACTGAAAACAGGTCCCAGCATGCTTTTTAATCTGTTCGTTGTCAACATTAGGTGTTGGCAATTTGAACTGAGAAAATGGTAACAAAAGAAGGCACATTGGAAGATGGGAAATAAAGCAGAACCGAAAGGAACAATTATGACAACACAGGGTCAGAAGGCAAAGTACTGCTATTAATAAACTGTGGAGATACCATAGTATACTCCTTCTTAATCAACATTGTAGAGTGTTACCAATCAAGATAAATATACTGCTCCAAGACATTTTGCAGCCTGAGATGAATAGCAAATAACATATCTCTTGCCATCCATCCAAATCTATGTGCACAGTCTGCAAAACAAGACAAATTATTTTGGCAGCTGAAATATAAAATCCCTAAGTACCTGTCCCAATTTCTGGCTATAAATTCAAAAAGACTGAAACACTATAATCACTTAAATTCAAGATATATGGGGTTGTGCTAAAATAATGATTAGCTTAATGTCCTTTCTTCATAATTATATAATATTATAAAGTGGCCAATTTACTCTATTCTGTGCTAGGCCCAAGATATTTCTCAATATTTCAACATTCAATATTTTTTTTGGTAGTATGCTACACAGAGGTCAAACAGAATAGCAGGGGGGGGGGACGTAGGCTGAACATGGACATAGATCCAAAAATGTTTAAAAATGAGCTGTTATCTAATAATTTTATCTTCAGCCATTAAAAAAATTGAATGGATAATAATGTTTCATGTATCGCTGAGTTGTGTTTGTTAAATAAGTCATGGTAAGTGAGGAATTTTGGACTTGTATTAGTCTGAAGAGGTTGTAATCCTAACCTTAAACAAATCTTGTGGTTGTTCTGCTATCATGTAGTCAGTTAAATTTTAGGAAATTTCCTTGAAAGCTTTTTTTTTTTTAATTCAAAGAGCAGAATGTTTTAAGAAACAAAAAATGACATGTATAAATTAGGTAGCACAATTTGGCCCTTGAGTTTACACTTCCAAAAATAAAATAAAAACTGAAAAGTGTGAAAAGGCCTTTGGTCTCTTTGCTCTTCTGTCATTATCTCATCAAAACAGGTTTTGTCAGTTTTTGAAGCAATAATAAAAGCATTGAGATGACAATGAGATGCTGAGGAAGTGGCAGCCAGAACTATGGCTTGTCTAGATGGCTTCATAAAGTGTCATGCTTCTCCTTAGTACAATCATCCACACGGTCTTCCATTTATCTCGATGAAGTAAGCACCAGAACAATGACAACAAGTTCGCTGGCATATAAAAGGTCGAAGTATGACAACAGAAACCATAAGTGATGAATAACTAATAAATGAAGAAAATAAAAGAAGAAGAAAGGCATTCTTTCCAGACTTTGTGAATTTTCTCTAAATTCCAGGAAAAAACAATCCTTGGATAATGACTCCATTTTAGAAATAAACAAATGTGACAAAACTTCACATTCCCCGTCCATTGAGGAGATACCACACAGCAAGAAGGAGGGCGGCTTTTCAAAACTTTAGAAAGTAATTACTGGACAGTTAATCCTGTTGGACATAGCATGCCTGTTTCTGCATCAGTGCACTTAGCATTGTTTTGAAAAGCAGCAAAAGACACATCTCTTAAAATCGATTTCAGAAGGGAATGAAGTGTTCGAGTGATAAGGATGCTGTCAGATGTGAAGATGTGCTACAGCAGTAGAGAGGTGAGACATCTGAAAATTTCTGCAGCAGTTTTTCTCAAGAGTGGCAAGTTTAACTTCTATGGACTTCAATTTCCTAGCCAGCATGGTGGCTGGGGAGTTCTGGGAATTGAAGTCCATAAGTCTTAACATTTCCAAGTTTGAGAAACATTTCTCTGTACAGCTAGAAATCAAAACACCACCAAATGAGGAGGACCAGGCTAGAAGTAGGAGAATGGATTGTTTTGCCTAAATCTGAATATTGCAAATGCAAATCACCCCAATGTAAATCATCTCAAATAATTCAAATTAAACATACTAAAAATTCATGTTCTCCATTTTCAGCCAGTGAAAGAAGCACTCCAGAAAGCATTAAAAACATCAATTATTCTCCTACATTCTAAACAAATTTATTTTAACCACCTCATGATCATTTTGTGTTGCTGCTTTAACTCTTTTTAAAAATCTGTATGTATTCCATTGTATTGCAGCTATAAAGGGAGTTAAACATAGGGCAACTAGACATTATTCTTTGTATGTATTTTTTTTTACTTATTTATTTATTAAATTTATTTGCTGAGCATATCTCAACAAGATGACTTTTTTTTGTTAGTCTTTTTTCTTTATATCTTTTTGCACTTCTATCCCTATTCTCTTTTTATTCTTTATCTTTTCTCTTGATTGAAGGTATATATTATTTTTTATGTATACACTTTAAAATTTAATAGTTATTAGAAATGAAGTAATCATGGCAAATTGTTAGGTATCTGTTATGGACTAAGCCAACGCAGCGATACAACCCTCAACAGCTTCGTATTACAGCAGGCTTGTAATCCTGCACTTCTCATTGGCCTGTAGATAGCGAGACGTGATTGGTCGTTTTTGGCCAGTCTGATGGCTGTTAACAGGACCCCCTGATTGGATGCTTGTGAAAGCGATAAACTCAGTTCATTGGTTGTTTTGACGGCAGCCAGCTCTATAAAAGAGCTGCTGCTGCCCAGGTATTTTGCTCTGTTCTTCCTAGTTAATAAAGAGTTGAAGTCACCGTTCGATGTCTTGTCTCTGTTCCTTGCGCCCATGCCCGGGACTTAACACTGGCAACGAAGGTGGGATACGAAGACGATAGAGCTGACTAGAACGAATCGAACAAGACAGAGCACATGGCAAAAGAGTGCATGCAACAAACGGCAAGGTGACCAGCGGCGCCGCACCACCCGTTCCATTCAACCCAGCAACCGAAGACTGGGACTCATATATAGATCGCTTCCAAATGTTCCTGGAGACCAACAATTTACAAGATGCTGCACCTGGCAAGAAACAAGCAGTGTTCCTGACTCACTGCGGCCCAGCCGTTTTCAAAATGGCTAAAGCACTAGCAAAACCGGCGGAAGTGAAGACCATGGATTGGGATACCCTCGCTCCGATCCTCCGGGCCCATTATGCACCCGTAGTACCTACACTGATACGAAGACACAAATTTTACCAGAGGGACCAACGGAAGGATGAGAGCGTTGGTAATTTCGTAGCCGATCTCCGGAATCTAGGAGGCCTTTGTGGTTTTGCAAACTTAGAGGAAGCCCTAAGAGACCGTATGGTTCTGGGTTTAAATGCACCACACGTGCAGAGTAAACTGATGGCAAAAGGTGACATCAGTCTTATAGAAGTCATCACCAGCGCAACTGCTGCAGAAGCAACCAGGAAGTCAGCTGCTCGAATGCGCCAAGCGAACGCACCGCTTCGCCAACTCGCCAACGAGATCCCACTCGCCATTGAAAAGCATGCTACCACTACCCACCACGAAGACCTCGAGTCATCCTCAGACAGTGATGAAGAGGAGGTCAATCGGCTCCACTCGGAACGAGAGCAAAGGAACTAGAGACGTCCGCGCCAATGTGCTGGTTGCGGGGCAAACCACCCATGATTGGACTGCAAATTCCTCAACGCGCTCTGCCGTAACTGCGGGAAAAAAGGCCACATCGCAAAGGTCTGCAGAAACAGATGAGAATCCAGTCCCAACCGAAGGGAGAACAATCTCTGTCGGGAGATAGGCAAACCTCCTGAGAACCGGGACTGTCTGAGCCACCAATGGAACAACCACTACCAAGCACCTGCCTCTTCAATGAGATGAGAAGAGGCCCACCAAACCATTATCATCGGCCACACTTCATCATTCGATGCAAGAAAGATCCACGTAAGGGTCACTATTGAGAATCGACCGTGTGTGATGGAGTCGATTTGGGATCATCCCTATCAATGGTATCCTGGAAAACCCTCAAACAGCTGATCCCTGCCATTTGCCGCCAGGACCTCAGCACGCAATGAATCATCCTGAAAGACTACCAGGGAAACAGAATCCCAGTTGTCAGTTCCAGCAACGTCCAAGTATCCTTTAAGGACCACACAGCGACGCTTCCCCTGACTGTCGTCGATCGTGACCCATCCAGCTTGTTAGGATTACAGTGGTTTGCCCCACTCGGGATTGAACTAGCCAGCATACACCAAACCAGAAGCGACGACTGGGAAGAGGCTACCATCCAGGAATTCCAGGACGTGTTCACAGGAACATTAGGCAAGTACAAGGGGACCCCTATATCATTTAACCTCAGCCCTGATGTAGCTCCCATTCGGCTTAAGCCTTAAAACCGAAGATCGACGAGCAAGTAGATAAACTGATAGCCCAGGGCGTATTGGAACTGATTGACTACGCCCGCTGGAAACCCCGATAGTAATGCCCATGAAGCCAGATGTTTCATTAAGAATTTACGGGGATTACCGGGACACCCTAAATCATGCTCTTCAACAGAGCGCTTATCCAGTATCGGTGGTTCAACACCTTCTTCAGTCCCTGGGTGGCAAAAAAATATTTGCAAAATTGGACTTTGCTCAGGCGTACCAGCAACTACCTGTAGACGCAGCAACTGCAGAAGCCCAGACAATAGTTACACATAGAGGTGCTTTCAAGTGCAATAGACTCCAATTCGGAGTAAGCGTGGCGCCGGGCATTTTCCAAAGTTTAATGGAGAGTCTATTACAAGGCATAAAAGGCATCGTGCCTTATTTTGACGACGTCCTAATAGCTGCCCCCACTAAAGAGATATTAGTACAATGACTCAGAAAAGTTCTTCAGAAATTTAAAGATGCTAGTTTGAGGGTAAAAAGGGACAAGTGTCAACTTTGTACGGAGAGAGTGGAGTTCCTGGGATACCTTCTCGACAAACAGGGAATCCACCCCACTGAAAATAAACTAACCACAATTAAAAAAGCCCCGAGACCTAGGAATAAGACAGACCTCCAAGCCTTCCTGGGACTCATTAACTTTTCTAACATTTTCTTGCCCCAGAAGGCAACCATAGCCGAGCCCCTACATAGATTTCTCGATAAAAGGGCTTCCTGGGTCTGGGGACGGCGTGAAGAGACAGCGTTCAAAGAGATAAAAGACCTTTTAACCTCCGATGCTGTATTAATGCAATACAACAAGACTCTGCCTTTGACAGTTACCTGTGATGCCTCACCATTTCGAGTAGGAGCCATCTTAAGCCATGTCCTACCAAATGGAAATGAGGCACCCATTGTGTTCTTTTCGAAAACTTTGTCTAAAACCGAAAGGAACTCTAGTCAACTTGATAACGAAGCCCTCGCTATTGTATCCGCAATTAAACGTTTCCATGAATATGTATATGGGAGACCCTTTACCATAATTACAGACCACAAGCCACTACTTGGTATTTTGGCGGGAAACAAACCAACTCCTCATATCTTATCACCAAGAATGACATGTTGGTCAGAATTTTTAGCCGCCTACGATTACCGATTGCAACATCGCCTGGGGAAAACCATTTCCCACGCTGACGCTTTCAGCCACTCTCCATTACCAGACATTATAGAGGACCCTGCTCCAACCGTAGCTGTATTGCAAATCGAAACCCTCAAATCGCCGCCACTAACCGCTCGAGACATAGCCTTAGAGACAAAAAAGGACCCTGTTTTGGCATAAGTCCTCAGCTGGGTAGAACGGGGTTGGCCGGTCAGTACAACCAATGACATATTCAAGCCATTTAGTAATCTTCAAACAGAACTATTTTCCCAGAAAGGCTGCATAGTGTGGGGAGACAGAGTCATAGTCCCGGAGAAATTGCAATATAGGGTGTTGAAAATGCTGCACGATGGACATCCAGGCATCATGCGCATGAAGGCACTAGCCAGGAGTTACGCATGGTGGACTGGTTTAGATAAACAGATAGAGACTTGGGTAGCAAAATGCAGTAAATGCCAGGAGACTCGCTCCGCTCCTCCAAAAACTCCCCCAACTCAGTGGGAAACGCCTCGAGGTCCTTGGTCCCGTATCCACATCGATTTTGCAGGACCCACAAGAGGACACACTTTCCTCCTAACAGTGGATGCCTATTCAAACTGGCTTGAAGTCCACAAGATGAAAAGCACCACCAGAGATGCAGTCACTAAAAAACTGAATAAACTATTCGCTACCCATGGACTTCCCGATGTCCTGGTCTCAGATAATGGCCCCCAATTCACTGCCCTGCCATTCGAACAATACCTGGCAGATCGGGGCATCCGCCATGCCTTAACATCGCCAGCTCACCCTGCGCCAATGGTAGGGCTGAGCGAATGGTTCAGTATTTAAAACAGACCCTGCACAAAATGGACCACGGTGACATTGACGACAAAATAAACCGAATGCTTCTTCTCCAACACATAACCCCAAACAGTACCACGAACAAAACCCCAGCTGAACTCCTGATGGGCTGAAAACTTCTCTCGCATCTCGACCGCCTCCACCCAAACTACACGCCAGAACAACCCCCGGGATCCAGCAGCAAGTGCCGGGCATTCCAGGAAGGGGACCTTGTGTTTGCAAAAAACTTCTCAGGTGACCCATTGTGGGTCCCTGAGACAATAACGCAACTTACAGGACCCCGATCCTATCGCCTACAAACGGAAGACGGTAAAATGTGGAAACGCCACATAGACCAACTCTGTTCCAGACTAGCACTGGAACCTCTAGCTGGGGGGGGGAGGAACATTGAGGAGGACGAAGAAGAAATGATAATCGAAACCCAACAGCCCACACAATCAACCAGGAGATACTCACCATCCGAAGGAGAACCGAGCCAGGGAGTGGCCTCGCCACGTGACAGCACCGCGATGGAAGCGGATCCAGGAAACCCGGAAGGCAACTCTGACGTAAGCAGGGAAAGCAGCCCGGTGCCACAATCTCCGCCATCCAACCCAGCTAGCAGCCCACCAGAACCAGAACCAGAACCAGATTCAGGACAGAACCCGGTGGGACAGCGCAGGTCGAGCAGACAGGTGAAGCGACTTGCCTACTTGCGAGAATACATCACCCCACCCCTCAGACGGAACCAAGGGGGGAGGGATGTTATGGACTAAGCCAACGCAGCGATACAACCCTCAACAGCTTCGTATTACAGCAGGCTTGTAATCCTGCACTTCTCATTGGCCCGTAGATAGCGAGTCGTGATTGGTCGTTTTTGGCCAGTCTGATTGGCTGTTAACAGGACCCCCTGATTGGACGCTTGTGAAAGCGATAAACTCAGTTCATTGGTTGTTTTGACGGCAGCCAGCTTTATAAAAGAGCTGCTGCTACCCAGGTATTTTGCTCTGTTCTTCCTTGTTAATAAAGAGTTGAAGTCACCGTTCGATGTCTCGTCTCCATTCATTGCGCCCATGTCCAGGACTTAACAGTATCCAGACTGTGCAGGATCCCCAGCTATGTACATTATATCTGTGCATAATATATTATATACATTCTGTTCTCCAAACAGTTCCAAATAGCTAATAGCTAAAGGGAAAAAAAACAGCATCTTTGAGTCAACTATGACATGGATGACTGAGAATCGCCACAGACTATTTGGAACCCCTTATCAATAACCTGCTTCCAATTCAGTATCATTCCAGATAAGGAACTTCCTTCCTTCCTTCCTTCCTTCCTTCCTTCCTTCCTTCCTTCCTTCCTTCCTTCCTTCCTTCCTTCCTTCCTTCCTTCCTTCCTTCCTTCCTTCCTTCCTTCCTTCCTTCCTTTCCATAGCTTCTAGCATTTCTAAGAATACATTTATCTAAAGATAAACTTCTTTTCTCAATTCCATGAGTAAAGTTATCTTGAAAGCCTCTGAAAAATGAAAAATAAGAAGGCCAACAAAACCTTAAAGTGAAACATGGTTTCAGATTTAATTTGAACTTGGATTTTGTAATTTCTAATTCCTCCTCCGTAGAAGGTCCTGGGTTTTGAAAGCTGTTTGGAAAATTATTATCCTTCCTTCCTTCCTTCCTTTTATAAATAATTCAAGGTGGCAAACATATCCTATTTTTCCCACAACAATCCTCTGAGGTGAGTTGGGCTAAGAGAGAGAGTGATTGGCACAATGCCACCCACCTGGTTTCATGTCTAAAGTGGAATTACAACTCAGCAGGATTATGTAGTCTCCCACTTTCTAGCTTAATGTCTCCACCAATAGAGCAAACTGGCTCTTCCTGCCTGCCTGCATGCCTTTATAAGTAATTTAATGAAAATTTAGTCTAATAAATGAATTATGCTCTATTACCTAAGGTAAATTTTGAAAAATGTAGTGTTGGTTGTTTATTTATTTAGAGCTTACAAACAGAAGGCTGGTGTACACATGATTTAATTAAATAATTAAAGAGGATTTAATCTGACAACTCACTTATGCTCTAGTCTCTTTTGCCTGAAGATTTGGACTAGTCATTACAGCCCCCTAAGGGCTCAACCATGCAGCTGCTTAAACATGTTTTCTGACATGCTGGAGAAAATCTTGTTGGTCTAAATTGGTCTAAATCGGGCCTGTAACATGTTGAAGAAGGTGGGGAGGCACACTGATACATTTAAACTCCTCATAGCCCACAAAGACATATTGTACCTAGAGTCCCAATCAGCTGTTTTGCAACCAGAAATGCTCAGATGGGGATTGAAATGAGGCTTAGAGATGATCAGAATGATGTCTTTTGAAGACAGGAGTATATACATGTACATATACATACATATATAATATATTGTATATAAAAACATATAGATAGACAGATCTATCTATCTATCTATCTTTCTATCTATCTATCTATCTATCTATCTATCTATCTATCTATCTATCTATCTATCTATCTATCTATCTGTCTGTCTGTCTATCTATACATACATACAGGGGTGGGATTAATTTTTTTAACAATTCTGTGGGTGTGGCTAAGTTGGTAGGCGTGGCTTGGTGGTCATGTTATTGGCTGGGCATGGCCAACTCAATATCACTCATATTGAGGCATGCATCTCCTCGCCTGGCCTCTCATGACTGTGGGGATGCTGCAACAGTCGTAAGTGTGCAAAATGGTCATAAGTCACTTTTTTCAGTGCCATTGTAACTTTGAATGGTCCCTCCACACAACCAAAGTACCAGCAATAACTCCAGAGAAGTTCCTGAGACAGGACAAGTTCCTGAGACTAGTCCTGCCAAGAATGTAGTAAGAGTTAACAGAGAGGCAGTTTCTGTAAGCAACACCAGAATGTTTCCTTCCTGCCTTCCTTACAGGATTAGGGCAGTAATTTCTTCTAACAACCAGTTCCCCAAACTGCTTAGAGTGTTAACAACTGGTTCTGATTGGGGCAGCCTCATTAGTTATGATTAATGTTCTTGGAGAGAGAATTCTTGGAGACAAAGATTTTTGGTGCATGTTAGAAATGTGTTTACTGTGGGGTCCTCTCAGATCTATCTACATTTCCCTCCCAAAACATTGACTGATCTGGTTAACATATTTTTTATAAAGTTTTTATTTTTTACAACAAACATACAAACAAAACATAGAAACATGAAACCATCTTTCAATTATATACATGCAATGTGTCAGTTGGTTACAATCTTTTGTGCTATCTTTTTTTTTACCATTACTCACAAGTTATATAAATTCTCACCTTATCAATCTAATCTGTGCTTATATAATATCAATCATTAATCATTCATTTGCTAAACTATTTTTCCTTCATTCTATATGAGATATTCTAAATTTCATTATAATTTAATCTAATACATTCATCCAATGCTGGGGTGGGATTCTACCAGTTCACACCTATTCACTAGAATCGGTTGTTAACATTCTAACCTGTTCGGAGAACTGGTTGTTAGAAGAAATTACTGGCCTAATCCTGTAAGGAAGGCAGGAAGGAAACATTCTGGTGTTGCTTACAGAAACTGCCTCTTCATTAACCCTTTTTACATTCTTGGCAGGACTAGACTTCCTGTCTCAGGAACCTCTCTAGAGTTTTTTTCCCCTCCTTTGCTTGTGTGGAGTGACCATTCAAAGTTACAATGGCACTGAAAAAAGTGACTTATGACCATTTTTCACACTTATGACAGTTACAGCATCCCCACAGTCATGCCTCGATGTGAGTGATATTGAGTTGGCAACACCCAGCCAATAACATAACCACCAAGCCATGCCCAGCCAGTCACATGACCACCAAGACATGCCCACCATCTAAGCCACGCCCACAGAACCAGTTGTTAAAAATTTGAATCCCCAGAACTTCCGGTTTGTCGGCTTCACCAGCGGCAGGGTTCCGCGATCCTGCGTGATCCCTGCCGTGCTAGCCGTTTTGGTGCCTCCGATCTGGACGGGTTTGGAGGCTAAGGCTACCCCACAGAGGCAGCCGAAGATAGGGGGAGCTGGTGAGGGGTTTGGGGGTGTTGCAGACCCCTTCCCCAGCCGGCAAAACCCCCTTTTCTCAAGGCGGTCAAGCGGCGGTCTGTAATGGCCACCACAAAGAAGCCGGCAGCTGGGTAAGGAGGAAGAGGGGAGAAAGTTTTCAAGAGAAAATTTTTTGGCTGATCCTGGACTTTAAGAGGCATTTAATCCTGAGAACTATGACTTTTTGAAAAATACTTGGTTTCCAGAGGAGGATTTTAAGCAGCAAAATTGAGGTGTTGAAAGGAAAGTTTACCCTCCTTCCCTATGGAATCAACAAATGGCCATTGAGAAACCTGTTGTTTTTTATAAAAGGTAAAAACTTGGCTTCTTGTTATAAGTGGGAAGGGAGAGGACAAAAAAAAAATATAAGATTTTGCTGGAGGAGATGCCTTGAAGATCTTGAGACTAGAAATTGATTGCAACAAGGCTGTAAAATACAGACTGGGCTTTTTTTCTTTTCCCTTTTACTGATACCACCCCAGGAAGAGAAAATGAGAACTTTGTGCATTGTTTGGACTGATTGATGTCTCTGGGACTTTGAGGAATTGTTTTAACTTTTGAAACATTTTGGTTGCTCTAAGAAGAACAAAGAATGGCTTTATCTGATGATGAACTTAGAAAGGAATATCAAGAAAGTAAGGACTATGTGAAAGAAGCTTTCCTTTCTTTAGAAATGGTGCTTGCTATTTATCAGCAAACACAACAACAGATGGAGGAAATAGAAGGAGAAGAAGAAAAAGAAGAAGAAGACGCCATCTTCAGTGAATCTAAAAAATTAACTAAGAGAGAAAGGAGAAAGAAAGGAAGGAAAATGAAGGACTTAAGACTTAAAAAACACTTAAGAAAGGAAAAAATAAGATGCAAAACCAACGCAATGTTACTGAGCAAAAGGAGAAAGGATTACAACAGAGAGGGAAAGCTAAAAAGGCGGAGGTTAGTGGGGGGGGGGGGGTAAAAAGGCCAGGGGGGATAAGAAAGGAAGGGAAAAGGGAGGAAAAAGCCACAAAGGTATGAAACAAGATGGGAAAAAAGGATTTTTTTTTAGGGATAAAGGGTAAGGTATAATTTCTTTAAAAAAGAAGATTCTGCAAGGTACATACATTAGGTATTATGTATTAGAAATAGAAAACTAGAATGTTATAAGAATTAAAAAAAGATTAAAATATTGAAATGTTTAGTAATGATAGATTTTAAAATTTAATAAAATTGTAGCACTTGTTTTTTGAAATAGACAATCGGAATGTTATAAGATTTAATATTTAGATTTATTATCTAATTATATTGATTATTATGAACATTATTTTTTCTCTTTAAAGGTAGAATGTAGGTAGAATGTACTAAGCAGAATCAGATTGGGTATCAGGTGTTATTTTAAATATTAATTTAGGGGGAGGATAGAAAGGCATCATACTCTGATCAGTGATTTCAGGAGAAATTCTTTTTTTTTTTTTACTATAGGGAATGAGATAATGGATAATCTGGAAGGAATGGACAAAAAATACAAATATAATGATTTAAATTAAAATGAATTAAATAAAATAGAAATAAGAAGAATGAAAAGCGGGGAGAAGTTATATAGAAGATATAGAATGGTAAATAAAATAGGTAATGGTATACAAGATGAGCACGAATTTAATTGAAGTCCATACAAAGAGAGGTAATCTGGGGCCAAACTACTTTCCTAAAAGAAGTTTTATATTTTTGTGTTTTGTGTGTCTATGTTTTGTTTGAGAATTAATAAAACCTTGGAGGAATGTTGGATGAGAATAATGGTAATCAAGTCAGAGAGGAATGAAGATGATGATTATAAACTGGATAAATATAGAAAATAATAATAATAACAATGAAATTGAATACGAAAAGAGAAATAATGAGAAATTTGTTAAGAGATATCTATATGTTTATATTGAAATGGTGTAAAACAGAATTATGTTACATAAAATAATATTTTACTTGTAAAATTAATAATGGAAAGAGGTTTTATGTATTTAATGGTTAATGGTGGTTTGTTTGTCTTTAAAATCAATCAAATTTGTTTAAAAAAAAAATTTGAATCCCACCCCTGATCAATGGTTATGTATTTTATATTGTATTCTATATCAATCTATTAACTTTTTATTGTAAAGCTTCCTAATCTATTTCTTTATCATATCTCTTTATCTAACCATTGATAAAATAAATCCCATATCATATAAAAATGTTTATCTTCTTGTTCTCTGATTTCAAATGTCAATTTACTCATTTCAGCACAATCCATGATTTTCTTAACAATTTCCTCCTGCATAGGTATTTTTTCATTTTTCCAATTCTTAGCAAATACAATTCTAGCCGCTGTTAAAACATTTACAATCAAATATTTCATTTCTTTACTGTATATTTCCAGTATAATTCCCAATAAAAATATCTCAGGTTTAAAGTCTATGTGTTGTTTTATCATTTTTTCCAACCATGTGTGGATTATAGTCCAATATCTTTTTGCATCTGAGCATATCCACCACATATGGTAATATGAGCCAGGTATCTGATGACATTTCCAACATTTTTCGGATTTATTCTTGAACATTCTTGCTATTCTTGTCGGGGGAAAGTGCCACCTGTAAAACATCTTATACAAATTTTCTTTATATGCTGTTGACATTGCCATTTTATAATTTTGAGACCACAATTTTTGCCATTTATCTAGATCAATCTCATATCCAAAAAAATTTCCCCATGCAATCATTGTTTCTTTAACTTGTTTTTCATCTAGTTTAAACTCCAGCAAATGTCCATAAAGTTTTTAAATTACTTTTTCATCAGTACTTGTCAAAATTTTATCTAAATCAGTCAACTTATCATAGATACCTTATTTGCAAATATGAAAACCAATTCATTTTTACACCTTGTTCTTCCAACGCTTGCATAGATTTAAGTTCACCCTTTTCATTCAATATCTTACCACATCTAACTGTTTGTTCCTTTTTATATATTATTGGAAAGAAAAAGTTTCAATAGTAGATAACCATAATGAAATTTTTAGATAATATTGCTTTTTTATCTTCTCCCAGTTTAAAAAAATGTCTTCTAAAATACCCCTGTGTTTTAATTCTCTTATAACAGAGGAAGGCATGCCACTCTAACAGCAAGTCATGTCCTTCTAAATTCAAAAGTCTGGTATTCCTTAGTGATATCCACTTCTTTACCCACATCAGACTCAACGCCTAATAATATCATTCCCAATTGGGCAAAGCAAATCCTCCTCTTATTCTTGCATCATGTAACAGTTTAAGTTTTATTCTCGCTTTATTCCCCTGCCATATATATTTTAGCACTGTTTTATTTAGATCTTCAAAAAATTCTTTTCCTAGTCTAATTGGAATTGTCTGGAATAAATATAAAATTCTAGGCAATACATTCATCTTAATTGTAGATATTCTCCCAATCAATGATGTTATGAACTAATAAACGCTTAAATAAAGTTTTATCAAACCTTTAGAAATAGCAGGGTTCTAATCCTGCACTTCTGATTGGCCGATAATAGCGATATCGGATTGGTCTCTTCAGGAGAATCTGATTGGCTGTTAACGAGCCACTCTCATTGGTTAAAGGGGTTAACACTCCACGTTTCTCATTGGTTACTAGATCAGCAGCTTGCCTATAAAAAGGCTGCTGCTGCCCTAGGATTTTGCTCTGTTCAGAATGATTAATAAAGAGTTGAAGTTCACTGTTCACTGTCTCGTCTCCGTTCCTTGCGCCCATGCACAGAACTTAACAAATGATAATTGTAATTTTCTACATTTTATCAGATCTGTCGCAAACTGCTGTTTGAGTTTAAGATAATTGTCCTCCTTAAGTGTGCTGCATCTTGGTGTTATGTATATCCCTAAATACTTATCCTTATTTGTGACCTGGATCCCCAAAACTTCCTCCAATTCTTTCTTTCGTCTTGCTAATATATTCTTTGTTTTATCTTTATTTATTTTCAGACCTGCTACTTTCCCATACTCTTCTATCTTTTCCATCAGTTTAGATGCTGACTCCAACAGATTCTCTAATATGAATACCAGGTCATCTGCAAAAGCTTGCAATTTAAACTCTTCTTTTTTAATCTTCATTCCTTTTATTTCTTTTTCTCCTCTGATGTTCCTATTCAGGTTAACACAAACAACACTGGTGCCAGCGGACAGCCTTGTCTTGTCCCTTTTCTTCTATCTATAAAGTCTGTTAACTCTCCATTTATCATAACCATTGCAGTTTGTTTACAATATATCGTTTCTATGGCTTGGGTAAATTGTAGTAACATAAAACGCCAATTCACATTAATATAATGACCACCCAGTGGCAGCAAAGGGTTGGAGGATTTTGTTTTTCTTGGCTGCCACTTAGTGCTTGTTTGCATTTGTGCCTCAGAATAAATGTGACTGAAGAACTGGACTTTGAGAAATGGCTTTACTGATTTGTTAATCAAATTTTACCTTGTATAAGCTCTGATCATCCTAAAGGGTGGGAGGCCAGGGGGAAATGGCTTATCTTGAAACCAAAATTGTACCAGATTGCATTCTACAATATAGTGAACTTTTCCAAATAATTTGACGAAGAAAGGAAACAAGGAGGATGTGACTTCCCAGGGGAATTTCCTACTATGTAAGCCTACTACTATTTTCTACTATGTAGAAAACTAGTTTTTTCAGTTACACTTAAGATGGGAATAGGCAATCAATTTTAATGTTTGCAAATATCTTCAAGATCTGGAAAATCCTCTTGATTTCATGGACCCCTGAGAGAAATTTAGAGGATTTCCACAGGTGTCAGACCATCCTCAGATCTGGTCTCTCCTGCAGCCAAAACAGTATTGTAGATATTAGATCTGGATCTGGGACCTGGATGGAAGTGTGGAATGTAGTTGAGCAAGATCATCCTCAAAACTGCTGCCCAAATTTTCAGTTCAGTCTAGTTGGTCCTCCCTCCTTCCACACACTTACTTTAATAAAACCAAAAATTAATTGTATAGGTTGTGTAGTGTTGCAGAAATTCCAAGCCCTGGTTGAACTACCTGAAGGGTTGATGAAATAGTGTGCAAACATTCCTGTTTTTAATAATGCTTTATGTTAAGTTTTGAAGCATGGGTGAGAAAGAATGGAGACAAGCCTCTGAACGGTGAACTTCAGCTCTTTATTTACATTGTGACTTCTCACTTAATAGCAGTTAAACCCGCCTTATATAGGCAAACCCTGTAACTTTTAACCAATAACGAGCTAGGAGCGCTAGCTCTTATAACCAATAGGAACTCTCTGTTAAGGGCCAATCGGATTCCCCGGGACGGGCCAATCCAGTCCGGCCGCTTAACAGCCAATCAGAAGTGCAGGGCCAGAACCCTGCACTTAACTCCAAGCTTACACTTTATTAAATCTTTATGCATACACAACACCCCTTCCCCATGGCTTCTTATTTGCAAGGCGCAGTTACATAGTCCTTTAGGTAGGAGGTTGTCTTATTAGTCTCTTTGATTTCCGTTGTATCAGCTGGCTGCAATCATGCTGAGGTAGATCGTTGTTTGGCAGTGGGGCTGTTTCTGGTTCAGAGTTCACTTCTATGTCGTTGCCCACATTCTCTGCAATTCCCTGAGGTGCAGCCGTTTCTCCCTCCGGCTCCGCTTCCTGAGTCTCTATCAAGCCGTCGTTTCCTTCGAACGGGTTCTCTAGGAATTCATCTTCTTCTGTACCTCCCCCCCCTCAGTTTGGTCATAGGGGAGTTGCGGACTGGCTGGAAGCCGCGATCGTAATTGATCGATATGACGTTTCCAAAGTTTATCGTCAAGGCATTGTACAAGGTAGGATCTGGGGCCAGTTACACGTACTACTGTCGCTTCCACCCACAACAGGTCACCCAATAGGTTCTTAGCATATACCAAGTCTCCTACCTGGAAGGTCCGACAGCGGCCGCTGGATCCTAGTGGTTTCTCCGGTTCGTAAGCTGGATGCAACCGGTCGAGGTGGGAGTGGAGCTTCTGACCCATTAGCAGTTCGGCGGGAGTTTTGTTGGTGACGCTATGTGGGGTGATGTGTTGCAAGAAGAGGATTTGATTGACCTTGTCATCAATGTTGTCGTAGTCTACTTCTGCAAGGTTTTCTTCACAAATTGGACCATGCGTTCTGCTTTGCCATTGGTCGCCGGGTGCGCAGGTGAGGTGAGCGCATGGCGAATGCCGCGGTCAGCGAGGTACTGCTCGAATGCTAGTGCGGTAAATTGAGGGCCGTTATCGGATACCAGGACGTCTGGAAATCCATGGGTTGCAAAGAGTCTGTCTAACGTTTTGATAACCGCCTCGGAGGTCGTAGTCGTCATGCAATGGATCTCGAGCCAATTCAAGTAGGCATCGACGGTAAGCAGGAAGGTGTGGCCTTTGGTTGGCCCCGTGAAGTCCAAGTGAATTCAGGACCAGGGTCCACGTGGTGTCTCCCATTCAGTAGGCATGGCTTTTGGTGGGGTGTTGCTGACTTCTTTGCATTTGGGACAAGCTTTAACCCACTGTTCGATTTGCTTGTCAATGCCCGGCCACCATGCGTAGCTTCGCGCAAAGGCTTTCATTCGCACGATACCGGGGTGGCCATCGTGCAAGGTTCTCAGCAGCGCTTTCTGGAGTTGTTGTGGGATAACGATTCTATCGCCCAGATGACACAGCCTTTCTGGGAGAAGAGCTCAGTTTGTCGAGTCTTGAATGGTGTGAAGTCATCTGATAACTGGTCCAATGGCCATCTGCGTTCTACCCAGCTTAGGACTCGTGCTAGGGTGTGGTCGCGTTTGGTTTCTCTCGCGATATCTCGGGCGGTTAGTGGCAGCGAGTTGAGTGCCTTGATTTGCAACGTGGTTACCATTGGTGCAGGATCGTCAAGAGTCTCTGGAAGCGGTGCTCGGCTCAATGCATCGGCGTGGGGAATGGCTTCCCCGGGCGGTATTGCAGCCGATAGTTATAAGCAGCTAAGAATTCTGACCATCGGGTCATCCTAGGGGATAATATGTAGGGAGTCGGCTTATCTCCAACTATTATCCCCAATAATGGTTTGTGGTCAGTCACAATTGTAAAAACCCAGCCATACACTTATTCGTGGAATCTTTTCACAGCTGAGACAATTGCGAGGGCTTCTTTATCGATTTGTCTATAGTTTCGCTCCGTTTTTGAAAGAGTCTTTTGAAATATGCAACAGGGGCTTCATTCCCATTAGGCAGTACAAGGCTCAAAATGGCGCCCACCCCGAAAGGCGATGCATCACAGGTTATAACTAATGGCAAGGTCTCATTATACTGCATGAGTACAGAGTCAGAAGTGAGCAGTTTTTTAACATTTCGGAACGCCTGTTCTTCATGGTAACCCCATAGCCAATTTGCTTTTTTATCTAACAACCAGTGTAACGGTTCAGCGACCGTTGCTTTGTGCGGCAAAAATACATTATAAAAATTGATGAGGCCTAGGAACGCGTGGAGATCGGCCTTGTTTCGTGGCCTGGGAGCGTTTTTTATCACTTTTAGTTTACTTTCAGTAGGGTGAATGCCCTGGCTATCAATCAGGTACCCTAAAAACTCAACACTGTCAGTACATAATTTACATTTATTTTTTTTAACCTTAAGACCGGCTTCTTGGAATTTTTTTAGGACTAATTTTAACCGGTCCTGTAAGATTTTTTTTGTAGGGGCTGCAATTAATACATCGTCAAAATAGGGGACCACGCCCTTAATTCCTTGCAATAACCTTTCCATATGGCTCTGAAAAATCTCCGGGGCTACACTTACTCCGAATTGAAGCCGGGGACATTTAAAGGCACCTCGGTGCATCACAATAGTTTAGGCCTGTGCCGTTTTTTCATCTACTGGTAATTGCTGACATGCCTGAGCTAAATCTAATTTAGCGAAGACTTTTCCGCCCCCCAGGGAATGGAGGAGATGCTGCACCACCGGAACTCGATACGCGTTCTGCTGCAGGGCGTGGTTCAAAGTGGCCCGGTCGTCCCCACAAATTCAGATTGACCCGTCTGGCTTAATGGGTGTTACAATAGGGGTTTCCCAAGGGGAGTGATCGATGGGCTCTAACACCCCCTGAGCTATCAGTTTGTCGAGTTGTTCATCAATTTTCGATTTTAAGGCAAACGGAACTCGATGGGGCTTTAGGCGAATCGGAGCTATTTTTGGATCTAGACTGAATGAAATCGGGGTCCCCTAAGCTGTCCGCGAAGACATCCCTGAACTCAGAGATAAGGTCTTCCTCCCAGTCACCACCGCTGACTTGGTTTATGCCAGCCACTTCAATGCCGTGTGGCGCAAACCATTGGAGGCCTAGTAGGCTAGGCCTATCTCTATCGATGACCGTTAAAGGTAAATATGCTGTGTGCTTCTTGAAGGAGACTCGGACTTGGCAGGAATCGACGACGGGGATTCGATTCCCTTGGTAGTTCTTGAGGATGAGGCGTTGGGAGCGGAGATCTTGTCGTTGAATTGTGGGGATGAGTTGCTTGAGTGTCTTCCAGGATACCATCGAGAGGGACGATCCCGAGTCGACCTCCATGTGGCAAGGCTGGTTCTCGATTGCTACTGGGACTCGGATTTTCTTAGTGTCCAAGGCTGAGGCGTGACCGATAGTGATAGTATGGTGAGCCTCTTCTCTCTGCAAAGCTCGATTTCTGTAGGAATGGTTTACTGGCTCTTGTCGTACAGGACGGTTTCTTGTCAATTGGTGATAGTTAGCCCCTTTTGAGGCCTGGCTGGGTCCTGGCAAGCTGCGGCAGACCCGTCCGATGTGGCCTCGTTTCCCGCACTCATGGCAGAGTGCATCGCGGAATTTGCATTTGGACCTGGCATGGTTGGCTCCGCAGCCAGCACAAGGGTGTAAGGGCTTCGGGTGATGGTCCCGGTCAGACCGCACTCGATGGACCCCTTCTTCATCACTGTCTGAGGACGAAGAGAGGTCCTTGTGGTGCGTTGTCGCAAGCTGCCCTTCTCAACTAGGTGAGATGTCGCTGGCCAGTGGTGCTCCCGGAGCGCGGTTTCAGTGAAGTTGTGCAGCCGACTTCCTGGTTGCTTCTGCTGCAGTAGCATCGGCAATGGCGTCGGCAAGGCTGATGTCGCCTTTCGCCATCAATTTGCTTTGGATGTCTGGTGCATCTAGTCCCAGAACTATGCGATCTCTTAGTGCTTCTTCTAAATCGGCGAATCCACAGAGGCCTCCCAAATTTCGGAGGTCTGCTATGAAGTCGGCCACGCTTTCTCCCTTTCACTGGCTCCTCTGATAAAACTCGTGACGTCTCATGAGCGTAGGCATGGTCGGGGCATAGTGATCTTGTAGGAGAGGTTTGAGGTTGTCCCAATCCATGGCCTTCACTTCTCGGGGTTTGGCTAGTGCTTTAGCCATCTTAAATACGGTTGGACCGAAATGCGTTAGGAACACCGCCCGTTTCTTTCCTGGTGTGGAGTCCTTTAAGTTGTTGGTTTCTAAGAACATTTGGAAGCGATCCATGTAGGAGTCCTAGTCCTCCTGTACTGGATTGAACGGAGCGGGTGGTACGATGCCGCTGGACATGGTTCCATTGTTGGTGTTGTCTGTCACCTGCTCGGTGTTCTTCGAAGTTTCGTTGGTTCAGATATCTCCAAATCCCATCCTCGTCACCAGTGTTAAGTTTTGAAGCATGGGTGAGAAAGAATGGAGACAAGCCTCTGAACGGTGAACTTCAGCTCTTTATTTACATTGTGACTTTCTCTATTCAACAGCAGTAAAACCCGCCTTGTATAGGCAAACCCTGTAACTTTTAACCAATAACGAGCTAGGAGCGCTAGCTCTTATAACCAATAGGAACTCTCTGTTAAGGGCCAATCGGATTCCCCGGGACGGGCCAATCCGGTTTAGCCGCTTAACAGCCAATCAGACGTGCAGGGCCAGAACCCTGCACTTTACTCCAAGCTCACGCTTTATTAAATCTTTATGCATACACAACACTTTATGAAGCAACAGGGTTAGAATCCCCTCACAAGAGGGATTCTAGATAGATAATGCTATAGAAAAAGATGGAGGATAAAGTTGGCTAGTTTTAAAAATTCTGTTCCTGCTCCTTTGGTTCTACCTACTCCTTTTGGCCTAAGGTGCTTGACATGTGGTCAAGGGCTGTGGTAATCATCACCTTTTTCTATAACAGCATCCCAGGCTATGACTTAATGTAGCCTCTTTCCCCTTAAGGGGCGGGATCCCTTTCCTGCTAGAATTTCTTTTTGATTTATTTCTCCCATGTTCCTTTTTTGTAACTGCCCCATCATAGATGTCACTGTTCCATGGACATACAAGCTCAGGGAGTATGTTTGTGTACATCTGGGCACACAATTGTATATGTGGTGTTTCGTTGGCAAACTTCAGGAAAGACAAAGCACTATTTTGTCTCAATTGTTTCTCTCTCTTTCTCCCTCTCCCTCTTCCCTCTTCACCTCTCTGTCTCTGTCTTTAAGGAATATATATATTCCTTAAATCCAAAATACCAAATATATATAAGGAATAATATATATATTGCTTAAATCCCAAATCCCAAAATATATATAGAGTCCAAAGGGATTTTCTAACAATGCATAATCTAAATGTAGGCATATAGTTAAAAAGTTGCATGCAGCTAATCATCAAATTCCTGGGAAGAAACTGATGGCCACAGCAGTACAACTTTTAATCACATTGAAGAATGGAAGAATCTGCTGTTTTTCATTTTCGTCATTTGTTTTTTTGTTGATGTCTGCTTCTGTTTTTGCATTTGTTTGTCCAATGCAACCACTGTAAATGTATACCAGTTGCCAAGCACCCAAATTATGATCATATGACCATGAGGACACTGCAGTGATCATAAAGACATGCCAGGCATTTTTCAACGTTGTCAGAACTTTGAACACTTGTTAAACAAATGGTCATAGTTTGAGGACTGTCTGAATTAGGAAAACAGCCTCTGGTAATACGGATATTTAACAGGAACATTCTTTCCTCCCAGGAAGGGCAAAGATTTTAGTGAAGGCTACGAAGTTCCACTACTTTTTTTTCAGCAAGTGAGGGTGTGGCAATGAAATATCTAAAGCTAGGCTTTCATTCAAGAAGGGAGGTTAAGAACCCTTCCCCCTCCACCAGATTTTCAATCTATGTACTTATACAGAGAGTTTGTCCCAGATTTGGAAAAGCAGAAACCATTACTTAGTGCTATGTTCTTCCCACAATCTTTGCTCAGGAAAAAAAAACCCTTTAAATTGCTAGTTTAACGATCCATTTCTAAAAGAAATGGAAGTGGGTTCCTTGCTCTCAGCACCAATCTATTCTTTGTGGTTGAAGGAAAAATTACTTACAGATTGCAGAAAATTTTCTTACAAAAAGAATTTCAAACCAATATAATATTTTAAATATTTAGCCATAATCCTCACAAATGTATTTGCCTTTTTGGGGGTATGGTGTGTAAATTGTTAGATCTGGGTGAAAGATAATACTAGTCTTTTGACGTTTGTAAGAAAAATGTGCTTAAAAACAGCCTAATTATAACTTGTCTTTGTATATAATTATCTGTAACTACAGTTAAACATGATGCTTCATGTACTCAGATCTGGCTTTGTTAAGATGCAAAAATATTGAAATTTCAGAAATACTGAGCCAAATAAAAATATTCCCAATTTTTGTACCCTTAATGAAAATCTCCAGTCATTCTTCTCCATTTAAAGCATCTCAGGAGCATTTAACTTACAAACAACTGACAAAAATACTTAATTATAAGTTACAGCCTAGTCTAGAGCAAGTTTGTATTCTATGAATGTAATTTAAATCTGCATGGAATGGAATGGAACTCAGAAATACTGGAAGACATTTCAAATGCAGAGTTAAGAATACCCATTCTGGTCTTCTGACACAGTTTCCCAAAGACCTTTGGATTTGAGATTAACTTCAAGATGATATCCATTTAGACCAGGGATGGGCAAACTACGGCCTGCGGGCCACATCCGGCCCGTTGGTCTGTCCAATCCAGCCTGCCCCTGAAAAAAAATAGCTGGGCATGGTGTATTGTCCTGTGCCGCATGGTCCCCAAAGCTGCAAAACAGTGCGGAGCGCTCTTGGAGTAGGAAAGAAAAGAAGAACTTTGCAAAGGCCTCGGCTGGGAGTTCGAAATCACCTTCGAGTGCGACCTCTCCAAAGGTGAGTCCCCGCCGATCCCCCTTTTTTTCCCAGGGCTTCCAGGCTTAAACTTTGCAAAGGCAAACTTTGCAGGTGGGAGTGTCTTCTGGCCGAGGAGCAGGAAGGGTTCTGCCCAGCGGGCGGGCGGGCTACTTGGAGTGGGCTGCTTGGAGACACCTAAAGCTAGGCCGCTTCTGGTGGAGCCTTGCCCTGCCTTGGTGCCCCGTTTCCCGGTTCGGCGGTCCTGCTCGGGCGGCACTTTAAAAGCCTGCTCCCAGCACCCGAGCAACTTCCCAGCAACTTCCCAGCAACTTGCAGCTTCCTTTTTCCTTGCGGGTGCTCACGCCTGGCCCCGAGCCGCGCGGCTGAGGGGAAACCCGGAGCACCGCCGGGTCGCCTCCTCCAAACAGCCCGCCTGCCTGCCAGGCAGAACCCTTCCCGCTCCTCAGCAGGAAGATGCTCCCGCCTGCAAACTTTGCCTGTGCAAAGTTTAAGCCTGGAAGCCCCGGAAACCCGAGCAACTTCCCAGCAACTTTCGGCTTCCTTTTAACTCGCAGGCGCTTGTGCCTGGCCCTGAGCCACGTGGCGGAGGGGAAGCCCGGCGGGTGGGCGGGCTGCTTGGAGGAGGCGACCCGGCGGTGCTCCTGCAGCAGCAACAGGCAGTTCCACCCGGGCTCCACTCAGGTGTCCAGCTGGGGCTGTCAGGAGTTGCTACCACTGGCGCAGCTCCGCGCAGCTCCAGTCCTGCCTTGCCTTGGGAAGGAAAAGGCAAAACCAGGACCACTGAGCCTGAGCCTCTGGTGCTGCTGCTGCCGTTGCAAAGCACTCTTCCTTTTTGCCTTTCCTTTTCCGAGGCAACGTGGGACTGGAGCCATGTGGAGCCGCACTGGCGGTAGCAACTCCTGACTCAGGGGGCCTCCGAGGGGAGGGAAGGAGGAGAAGAGGGGGGGAAAGGGGGGGTGATTGCCAAAAACTCTTGTGCTGACCCGGCCTGTCTGTCAAATTTTAAAAGTCAATGCGGTCCCTGAGCCAAAAAGTTTGCCCACCCCTGATTTAGACCCATTACAAAGTCAAAGCCAAAAGTTGGTAATTAAGTCTTATAACATTAATATGTTATAAGACTTAATTACTAGCTTCTGGCTTTGATCAGGGCTGTCAAACTGGTGGTGTCATGGCGGCATCACATGACATATTGGGACATTTCCCCCCTACGTTAAACCGAGTGGGGGCATAGCCAGCGCATGATGCATCTGGCCTGCAGCCTGCAAGTTTGACATCCCTGTCCCAGATGATGCGACATAATACTTTTGAGCACAGAATTCAAAACCTAAGAATGTTATCCAACAAAATTGCTACTAGCAGAATATTTCACCCATTCTCCTAGCTATAGAGTTAGTCTAGGTAGCCAATAGGCAGAAGCTATACTCTCTAAAACTGTGTTATGTTCAACTTTGCAAGACATTATTTATCTTTAGATCTTTAGCTTGAACTTCAATCAACAAATGGAGGAGCAATATGTGATTTTTCTTTTGAGCAAATAGCTCTTTTCAGCAAGCTGCAACAGGTACTTGTTGACTTTGGTGAATCAGCACAGGAAGAAATCTGAACATTTGCTGGAATTTTATGGCATTCACTGCTTACCACTCTGGCCCTGAACAGATGCTAGGATTGTTTATGACATTTATGATATTCTTGGTGTCTTAGTTGGGTCACATGAGATATTTACTGTAACAATATCTTATAAATCAATAATGACATAATGTAGAAAACTTGCTTCTTTGATGCATACTTTAGTGATATTTTTAAATGGATCTGATAAAGATTTCCTAGATATGGGGTTTGGATGAAAGAAGGGAGAAACGAGTGAGAGCAATCAACCAATGGAACAGAAGTTGCCTTTAGAAGTTGTGGGAATTTCATCACTGGAAGCTTACAAGAAGAGATTGGACTGCCATTTGTCAGAAATGGTGTAGGGTCTCCTGCTTGGGTGGGGGTTGGACTAGATGACCTTCAAGGTTTCTTCTAACTCTGTTAATCTGAATCTGAAATAGATTGTAAGTGTACAAAGCTTGAGCTGAAAGTAAACATCCATACTTCTTCCCAGCTAAACCAAGTCAGCACTTTTGAATACAAACTGATCATATAAAAAAGAAAGAGAAGGTGCAAAATGTAAGGAAAGAAAGTCGGGAAAAGAGAAATAGAAAAAGAAAGAAAAAGAAAAAGTAAAAATAAATAAACTGAATAAAGATGAATATGTTTGTAATTCACTGTAGGGTTTTTGTAATTAAGTTTTCATTTCTGTGTTTCTGATTGGCCCCATTCTCTATGATACCTATATCTGAGAGCACTCCTAACATGCTTTCAAATTATCAAACATGTCTAGTTTAAAAAATAAGTCATTACAGCTGCGGTAGTCCTTGACCAATTGGGACCAGAATTTCTGTTGTTGTTAAGTGGCTTGTCCCTATTTTTATGTCCTTTGTTTCTATGATTGTTAAATGATTCACTGCAGTTATTAAGTGAATCACACAGTCATTAATTGAATTCAGCTTCCCACCAACTTTTCATTTCAAAACCTGGCTGGGAAAATTGCATATGGCAATTACATCTTCCCAGGGCATGGAAGCACTCCAGAGTTACTTTGGCTAATGAGATAAGTGGCATATAAGTTTAATAAATAAATAGATAAGGCATTGTAAATATATGCTAGTTGCCAAGCATCCTAATTTTGATCACATGACTCTTGGGATGCTGTGCTGATCATCAACTGCTTTTTTCAGTGCTGTTATAACTTCAAATTGTCACTGAAAATGTTTTTAAGTTGTTGATGTTCCTGTAGCAATATCCTCCATAGTGTCTCTGCAAATGTGGGGAAGAATGAGTTGCTTCAGATTAACTTATCTTCTGTCTTGATGCAATTTTTCAGATTGGCATACCAAACAGTACAGTTCACTTTTTCTTTTCCCTGTCTCCCACACCTCTGTCATGTAGTGCCCCAGATACATTAAACCTGTCCTCTGGAAGAAAACTGTAAATTTGACAGCAAGGTAACAGTGGAGGACAGAAATGCTTTGATTAATAGAAACACTGTCAGGCTTTGGCTAGAGTCCACAATTTATGTGCAACAATGAGGATGTATTTAGCAAAGACTGAAATTTGACAAAATCTTCCGTTGACGTAAAACTATAATTTAAAAATTATATAGCTATTTAGAGTGCAAGTCAAAGCAGGAAATATATTCCTTAAGTGGAGAAGGGGATGTTTCAGAAGTAATTGTCTGCAGAGAAAACTAATTTAAGGATAGGGTTGTATTTTGTCTACCTGAGGTTTTTTTTTTTAAAGCAGGCTAGTATGTTTTATTTTTGTGATAAACATTTGTTAGATGGGGATAAGTACAGTTTTGCCAAACATGCCCTTTCATGGAATAATGCCAGGATTAATGGATTACTCAAATTCTCAGCAATACAACATCTCATTACTGGGATTTCCAAAATCTGGCTGCCAAAATCTGAATAGCCACAAGGTGGTAGCCAAAGAATGCAGATATTCTTTGTGCTGCCATCTAATGGCCATCTTATTATACAGTCCAAATAGGGCAATACTCATTTACTTCCCCACAATAACAACTCTGCGGGGTGGGTTGAGCAGAGAGAAAGTAGATTAGTCCAAGGTCTCCCAGACAGCTTTCATGCTTAAGGTGGGACTAGAACTCAGTCTCCTGATTTCTAGACCAGGCCCATAATCATTACCCCAAACTCACTCAACACTTTTCTATAAATACAGCAAAATACATCCAGCTGATCACAGATGCTGCATACAGTGGCCATATTGTTAAGTTCTGCGCATGGGTGTAAGGAATGGAGATGAGGCAGTGAACAGTGAACAGTGAACTTAAACTCTTTATTAATCATCGTGAACAGAGTGAAAACCCTAGAGTAGCAGCAGCCCTTTTATAGAGCAGGCTGCTGACCTATTAACCAATGAGAAATATGGAAGTGTTAAACCCTTGAACCAATGAGAGTGGCTCGTTAACAGCCAATCAGATTCCCCAGAATGGACCAATCCGATATCGCTATTATCAGCCAATCAGAAGTGCAGGATTAGAACCCGGCTTTTTCTTTAAGGTTTGTGAAAACTTTATTTAAGCATTTTTATTAGTTCATAATACCCCTTCCCCCCGGGTTCCATTTGAGGGCTGCGGTGATGTAATCCCTAAGATATGTAGGTTGTTTTAACTGTCTATTAGATTTGCGCTGTCCCACCAGTTCCTGTCTGTAGTCCGGTTTCGCTGTGATGTTTTTGGACATATCTGGTACAGGTGGTTCCGCATTCTCACTGGATGACTCGGTGCCGCTAATTCTGTCGTTGTTGTCCTCCGATCTTTGTGGGCTAGCCTCCATTGAGGTATTCCTCTGTGGCGAGGACATTCCCCTCCCTGATTCTTCTTCATTTATCGCGCCCGATTGCTGACTTCCTTCGCTTCTGCTTTCTACCATCTCAAATTCGGTTTCTTCGACATCCCCTCCCCCCTCAGTTTGGGAGTCCCAGGAGTTGCGGGAACTGGGTTGTAGCCTAGAGCGAAGCTGATCTATATGGCGTTTCCATATTTTTCCATCGCAGGTTTGCACACAATATGATCTGGGCCCGGTGGTTTGAATTACGGTTGCTTCGACCCATTAATGGTTCGCCGGAGAGGTTTTTGGCAAAAACTAAGTCGCCTACCTTGAACTTGTGGCATTTTCTGCTAGATCCACAGGGTTTCTCTGGCTCGTAAGATAGGTGAAGCCGGTTGAGGTGGGAACGGAGCTTGCGTCCCATCAACAGTTCAGCTGGGGTCTTGTTGGTGACGCAGTGCGGAGTGATATGTTGAAGTAGGAGTATTCTGTTTATTTTGTCATCAATGTCCCCATAGTCCATTTTGTGGAGAGTTTTTTAACAAATTGTACCATGCGCTCGGCCCTGCCGTTAGCCGCAAGGTGCACTGGCGAAGTTAGTGCATGGCGGATACCCCGGTCCGTTAAGTATTGTTCAAACACCAGGGCGGTTAACTGGGGTCCGTTGTCGGAGACCAGAACGTCTGGCAGCCCGTGCGTTGCGAATAGCCGATTCAATTTTCAGATGACGGACTCGGTTGTAGTATTCTTCATTTCATGGATCTTGAGCCAGTTGGAATAGGCATCCACTGTTAGGAGGAACATATGTCCTTTAGTAGGTCCCGCAAAGTCAACGTGGATGCGGGACCACGGCCACCGGGGTGTTTCCCATTCTGTTGGAGTTGCTCTAGGTGAGGCACTGCTGACTTCTTGGCACTTTAAACAAGTCTTTACCCAGGCTTCAATCTGTTTGTCGATGCCCGGCCACCACGCATAGCTTCGTGCGAGCGCTTTCATACGCACGATGCCGGGGTGACCATCGTGCAATGTTTTCAATACTGCTCGTTGTAACCGCTCTGGGATGACGACTCTATCTCCCCATAGGATGCAGCCTTTTTGTGAAAAAAGTTCTGTTTGCCGGTTTCTGAAAGGGGTGAAGTCATCAGAGGTTTGTTCTATTGGCCATCCTCGTTCGACCCAGCTAAGAACTCACGCCAAGACAGGATCTCGTTTTGTTTCAATTGCAATGTCTCTGGCTGTTAGCGGTGGTGAATGTAGCATTTCAATCTGGAGTTTCGTAAGGGTTGGAGCTGGGTCGTTGATGGTTTCCGGAAGTGGGGCACAGCTCAATGCATCAGCATGGGGAATGGCTTTCCCTGGGTGGTGTTGTAATTTATAGTTGTATGCAGCTAAAAACTCCAACCAGCAAGTCATTCTAGGTGACAATATATAGGGGGTTGGCTTGTCTCCCGCTATAATCCCTAGCAAAGGTTTGTGGTTGGTAACAATAGTAAAAACTCGTCCATACACATGTTCATGAAACCGTTTCACAGCAGATACAACAGCAAGAGCCTCTTTGTCGATCTGGCTATAGTTACGTTCAGCCTTTGATAGGGTCCTTGAAAAATAGGCAATAGGGGCCTCACTTCCATTTGGTAACACATGACTCAAAATGGCGCCTATTCCAAACAGTGACGCATCACATGTAATTGTTAAAGGCAGAGTCTCGTTATACTGCATTAAAACAGCATCTGAGGTTAGTAAGTTTTTCACTTGTCGGAATGCGTGCTCCTCGCGGTGTCCCTAGACCCAGGTAGCTTTTTTGTCAAAAAGTCTATGTAGGGGCTCAGCTACGGTCGCTTTCTGGGGCAAGAAGATGTTGTAAAAGTTAATGAGCCCCAGGAAAGCTTGGAGATCAGTCCTATTTCTGGGTCTTGGGGCATTTTTGATTGCCCTTAGTTTGCTATTAGTGGGGTGAATGCCTTGCTTATCGATTAGATACCCCAGGAACTCTACTTTGTCTGTACACAATTGACATTTTTTTTTTAACCTTAAGGCCAGAGTCTTTATATTTCTGGAGAACCAGTTTAAGCCGCTTTTCTAGTATTTCTCTATTCGGGGCAGCAATTAAAACATCATCAAAGTATGGCACGACCCCCTTGATCCCTTGCAAGAGTCTCTCCATCAGACTTTGAAAAATCCCTGGGGCTACGCTCACTCCGAATTGGAGTCGGTTGCACTTAAAGGCGCCTCAGTGCGTAACGATCGTCTGTGCCTCTGCGGTTTTTTTATCTATAGGCAGTTGTTGGTAGGCCTGTGCTAAATCCAATTTAGCGAAGACTTTTCCGCCCCCCAGGGAATGGAAAAAGTGTTGTACCACTGGTACCGGGTAAGCATTCTGTTGAAGGGCATGATTAAGGGTAGCCCGGTAGTCCCCACAAATCCTTAACGATCCATCCAGTTTGATGGGTGTTACAAATTGGGTTTCCCAACAGGTGTGGTCAGTTGGTTCTAAAACACCCTGGGCTATTAATTTATCGAGCTGCTCATCAATTTTTGGTTTAAGGACAAAAGGTACCCGACGAGGCTTAAGGCGGATGGGGGCTACTTCAGGGTTAAGGTTAAATGATATCAGGGTCCCCTTGTACTCGCTAGTTTGTCTGCGAAAACATCCTGGAAATTCCTGGATGATGGCCTCCTCCCAGTCGTTGCTTCTGGTTTGGTGAATGCCGGCTACCTTGATCCCAAGTGGGGCGAACCATTGAAGAAGGCCTAACAAGCTAGGCTGGTCACGGTCAATGAGGGTCAGTGGTAATGACGCAGTACAATTTTTGAATGATACTTGGACTTGGCTGGATCCAACGACCGGAATTCAGTTCCCCTGATAATCTTTGAGTATGATTCTCTGGGCTCTGAGTTCTTGATGCTGGATGGCAGGGATTAATTGATTAAGAGTCTTCCAGGAAACCATTGAGAGGGACGATCCTGAATTGACTTCCATCACGCAAGTCTGGTTTTCAATGGCGACCTTCACTCGGATCTTCTTTGCATCAAGTGATGAGGCGTGACCGATTGTAATGGTTTGGTGTGCCTCTTCTCGTCTTGTTGAAATGGCCAGTGTTTTATTTCTGTAGGAGTGGTTGTTCCATTGGTGGTTGAAATGTTCCTGACTCACAGGGCGATTTCCTGTGGTCTGGCGGTAGTTGTTTCCCCTCTGAAATGGGCTGGATCCTTGCTTGCTTCTACAGACCTTCCTGATGTGGCCTCTTTTCCCACAGAAATGGCAGAGCGCATCGAGGAATTTGCAGTCTGATCACGGGTAGTTTGCCCCACAATCTGCGCATTGGTGCGGTAGTCTTTGATTCCGCTGATGGCATTGGTCACATTCAGACTGGAGCTGGTTGACTTCCTCCTCATCACTTTCTGATGGTGATTTGAGGTCCTCGTGGTGGGTCGCTGTTGTGTGCCTCTCTAGGCAAGGTGAGGTATCACTGGCGAGTTGACGGAGCGGTGCGTTGGTGCAGCGCGTTCGGGCAGCCGACTTCCTGGTTGCTTCTGCTGCAGTAGCATCCTTGATGACATCAGCAAGGTTGATGTCCCCTTTTGGCCATGATCTTGCTCTGCGTAGTGTGGTCATCTAATCCCAGAATTATTCGGTCTCTCAGAGCTTCTTTGAGGTCCGTAAACCCACAGAGGCCTCCCAGGTTCCGGAGATCCGCAATGAAATCTGCAACGCTCTCTCCTTTCCGCTGGTCCCTCTGGTAAAATTCATGTCTTTGGACAAGCGTTGGTACGGCGGGTGCATAGTGGGCCCATAGAAGGGGCTTGAGGACGTCCCAGTCCATGGTTTTCACCTCAGCCGGTTTTGCTAGTGCCTTGGCCATCTTAAAGATGGCAGGCCCACAATGGGTCAGGAACACTGCTCACTTTTTTCCTGTAGTGGCATCCTTCAAGTTGTTGGTCTCCAGAAACATCTGGAACCTGTCTATGTACGAGTCCCAGTCTTCTTGTGCCAGGTCAAATGGAGTGGGTGGTATGGCGCTGCTGGACATGGTTTCTGTTGTCGATATGCCTTCAGCCACGTGCTCTGTTTGGTGCTCTGTAGTGTTCAGTCAGCTCTGATGTCTCCATATCCCACCCTCATCGCCAGTGCTAAGTTCTGCGCATGGGTGCAAGGAACGGAGACAAGGCAGTGAACAGTGAACTTCAACTCTTTATTAATCATCGTGAACAGAGCGAAAACCCTAGGACAGCAGCAGTCCTTTTATAGGGCAGGCTGCTGACCTATTAACCAATGAGAAACATGGAAGTGTTAAACCCTTGAACCAATGAGAGTGGCTCGTTAACAGCCAATCAGATTCCCCATAATGGACCAATCCGATATCGCTATTATCGGCCAATCAGAAGTGCAGGATTAGAACCCTGCTTTTTCTTTAAGGTTTATTAAAACTTTATTTAAGTGTTTTTATTAGTTCATAATAAAAGTTTGGAGGCTGGAGAATACTTTAAAAAAAAAAAAATTTGAAGGCCTCCTGAATTTTGACACATGCCATTAGATTGTTCCTGATACAGGGTCCACAATTATAGATTTTCTCAACAATGATCTGTCCCTAACTGGGTCCTTCAGGTCTTCCACTGGTATACCTATTGCCACTGTAACCTTGCTGCTAGTCATCTTCTTTTTCCTTTGTCTTTTAACTTTCCCAGCATTAATGCCTATTCCAGAGAGACCTGAGTCTTTGTGTAATGCAGGGGTCCCCAAACTTGGCAACTTTAAGACTTGTGGACTTCAACTTCCAGAATTCTCCAGCCCATAGAATTTTGGGAGTTGAAGTCCACAAGTCTTAAAGTTGCCAAATTTTGGAGACCTCTGGAGTAATGGTAATTTGAGATAAGATAGGTAATTTGAGCCTGACTCGTGCTTAGTTTTCTGCAAAATTTTAGGAGGACTATTAAGACTCTTCCCACAGAATTTACAAATATTTAACTTATTGTCTTTATTACCATTACTGGATTGGTTAGAAGTGCCTTGAAGACATTGGCTATTTAAGAGGACTTTTGGGAGAGATAGCTGAAGACAGTTCTGCAGAAGAGGAATCAAACAGAGTAGCAAAGACCAAGGAACTGGAGAATAGATAGATAAAGAGAAAATAGGAGATGGCTCACATGTGCTCTGGATGGCTTATCCTTGCAAAGAAACCATAGAATAGTGGTCTTATGTGTGTTTGAACAGCAACAGGCAGTAAGATTAGCCATCTTGTTCATAATCATGACAGAGAATTTTAAAGGACATTACGTTCATAAACCTCACTTTCTAATAACTTTTGGAAATTGCTCATTAACTACTTCTAAGCAATTAGAGACCTTCAGAATGACAAGTTTGTAAACACTGGGTAGGCCTGCTTTCAATCCTGAACAAAATAAAATTTTAATTATACATATAAGAATGTGAAGAATCTACAATAAACAAAAAACTTAATAAAATTTTGAACTTGGAAACTTAGTTAATAAACAAATTATCCAGATAAATTTGGAATATTGAAACTTATAGTAAGATTTTGGATGAATTAATTATAAAGAACAAAGAGCTTCTCTTGGGAAATAGATTATGTTTATTTTTTCATGGGAAATAGATTATGTCTTAGTTTTTAATAAGATACAAGGATAACTAATTTCACAATTTCAAAAACTGGACACTAGAGGGGACTAAAGTTCTCAGGGAAAGATTTACAATCCTTTAAAATATTACAAAATATTATGATAATACTAAAGGAGACTTTTGAAGAGTGGAATTAAAATTAGTAATGATAACTACTTCCCTGGATAGAAATGATGTTATTGAAGATATGATGGATTTGGAACAAATTATTTGACAAAATAGAGATGGAATTGATAGTTGGATTTACAGCTGAGTAGGCTGAGTGGCGTCTTAGCCACTGAGTGGTGACATAGCGGCTAAGACGCTGATCTTGTCGGTCAGAAAGGTTGGCAATTGGGCAATTCGAATCCCTAGTCCTGCATAACAGAGTGAGCTCCTGTTACTTGTCCCAGCTTCTGTCAACCTAGCAGTTTGAAAGCATATAAAAATGCAAGTAAAAAAATAGGGATCATTTTGGTGGGAAGGTAACAGCATTCCGTGCACCTTCAATGTTTAGTCATGCCGGCCACATGACCACAGAGACGTCTTTGGACAGGGCTGGCTCTTTGGCTTTCTAACGGAGATGAGCACCATCCCCTAGAGCCGGAAACAACTAGCACCTTTAGGCCAGGAAAATGATTGAGAAAAGAACGGCTGAAGTTTTAAAACTTAAAAGTGAAATATAAATGATAAATCAGAACAGTGACATGGATTTTTTCCCCTATTGGATTCAAAAAGAGGCTTGCTAAAACAGGAGTATAGTAGTTGGGTGAGGCTTAATGTCTGCAATGACTTATGATTGAAATTCCACGCTCCATTGTGGGAATAAATTGAAGACTATCTGTACGTTCTTATTTCTGGTAACCTTTTATGGACTTTCTGCTGATACCGGAACTGAAAAGATATTATATCGATTTGTTTATAGATCAGAGATGGGATTGGGATGAAGAATAAATATTTGCCATTTTAGAGGAGATGAAAAGTTACTAAACTTGTTTATACCTTTTGGAAAAAAGTTGGAAGTCATGTCTTTGTATATTTCTTTTATCTTTCTTTATTAAAGTCATAGATTTTTATTTCTTTTTCTTGTACTTTTATTTCTTTCTATCCTCTTTTCTGCATTTATGTTTCATTTGTGTGAAATACACCAATGTAATCATTCTTAGTAAAATTATACTATACTATATAGATGCAAAAGTTTTTACATTTAACATTTACATAAACTTATTGTTACTATAATTAACATTTACATAAACTTATTGTTACTATAATTAGTAGAGATGGTTTCTCTGTAGAAGCTATTTATAGAAGAAAAGAACCCTTGTAATCTTTTCTGCTAGGTAGAAGAAAGATATTCACAAATCATGGCTAATACAATAAATATTTCCATTCATATTTATATTATGACATTATTATTTTTTTCTGCACCTGATGATTCTTCATAAAATACACTCAAAATCCTACCCTTTCCAATTCCAAATTCAAAGACAGCTGACATAGTAGCAAATAGTTTTAAAGAAAAGTAGAAAAAATATTTTCCTTAAGTTTGAACAGCGTCCAGATGAATCATTCAGACACTATTTGGAGGGAGTGCTGGCAACAGAGCCAGAGGGAATTGGCCAATCACTTCCCTGAAATCCCTATTGCTCATTCACTCATAAAGGCAACATTTGATTGGTTCATCTTAGTGTCACTTGAATGGATGCTTTAAGTAAAAGAACTTTCTAATTTAGCACATACTTCTTTGTCTAGTGTTGTCCACTGTTCCTGTTGATCTGCCCGCGCCCCACAGCACCAGCCCATGGCACTCCAGCCCATGGCCCCATGCAGTGATGGGATTCAAATTTTTTTACTACAGGTTCTGTGGCCATGGCTTGGTGGGAGTGGCTTGGTGGGCATAGCTTGGTAGGCATGGAAGGAGAAGGATACTGCAAAATCCTATTCTCTCCCCACCCACCGCGCTAACCTACTTTCCAGCTCCATTCTCCTGTGCAAGGCAACAAAAGAAGCCCCAGACAATCAGCTGCGACTCCTATCAGCTGGGGCTTGGGAGGCAGAGAATAGATGGGGGCAGGGCCAGTCAGAAGTGGTATTTGCTGGTTCTCCAAACTACTCAAAATTTCCGCTACTGGTTCTCCAGAACTGGTCAGAACCTACTGAATACCACTTCTAGTCCCATGGTACTGGTACACCTTTGCCCATTCCTTGCCTTAGGTTCCCCCTCTTCCTACTTAACAATCCATATGGATTTGGGTTATGATAGCAATCTGGGTCACAGGAATTGCCATCACTATGCAACGCTATCATGTGACATCATGGTTTATGACCGTATTGCTTAATGATGGAAATTCCAAACTCAATTGCTGTCATAATCCAAGGTCTCCCTGTATCAAATTTCAGCTACAAACCTTGCATTGTGCAAAGCCGGTTCTATCTCTTTCATACACTCCTGAGGACGTTGACAGGTGGCTTGAACTTTCCCTTAACAACTGCTGCAAAACCTAGTCATTAAGCCACCGAGCTGCACATCTTTGATCTAAATACAAATCAATCATCCCACTTGAAATTGCCATAATAAGTAGTTCTTGGCTAGCAGAAAGAGTACTATTTTCTTTCTTTTAATTGTTGTGTATATTCCAGTATATTCCAATATACCTAAGATATATTGTTGTGTATATATTCCAGATTCGGATCCTAATGTTGTAGCATGTTTATTTAGTGTTCTGTCATCATATAAAGCAGCCATTTTTGCTGAAACGAATCTGTCCACCCAGCCCATCTCCCAAGTTTAGCAAAATCTCAATGCTATTCTTTTGCAAGATTTTTGTATAGATAGCCTATGATTTATGATCACAACAGAGCCCAAAGTGTTGCTAAGTGGCACATTTGTTAAATCACTTTTGCTCTATTTTGCAACTTTTCTTGCCCTAATTGATAAGTGAATCCTTGCAGTTCTTAAATGAGTAACATGGTTGTTAAGTGAATCTAGTTTCCTCATTGACTGTTCCTCAGAAGATCACAAATAGTGATCACATGACCTCAGGATACTGCAATCGTCAAAAATATGAGTCAGTTGCTAAGCCTCTGAATTCTGATCACTTTACCATACTCATCACTTACTATAGTGGTAGTAAGTGCAAAAAGTGGCATGTTGCTAGTTTCAGTGCTATTGTAGCTTTGAATAGCCACTAAACAAGTGCTATAAGTCAAAGACTACCTGTATATAGTCACAACAGTGTTTTAATAATTTTCTAATGGCAGGAACTGTATCATCTATTAACTCTGATTGGGTTATGTGCTGTCCAGCCAGTGTATGAGAATTGGATAGTTACATGTCAGTTATGCAATTGACATTGTACGACCTAAGGTCCGAGATTTTCTTCCCAACACTAGCATCCCTACTCCAATGTCTCATGGCCTGCCAGGTGAGCAAATTAGCCCACCAGCGCTCACAACAACTTCTCAACAAGTTGACATGCAACCAATCACAATTGCCACACTCAATCCTCAGGCTAAAGAGTTCTCACCACATCTGCTAAACAACTCTGACGCACAGCGTGGAACCAACACCCAGCCTCAAAAGGTACTAAATACATATGTGGGGGCGGATACCAACCTCCTCATAAAGTACTCTCTGGCAAACCATGTACTGTCCACAACACATGCTCTCAAGCCAGAACGCCATGCCTACGATGATGTCATATGAAGAGATGACTTGCCCTCACAGAGAAGTAACAGAGAACTGTCACTAAGGTGTGGAAGGTTAGACTTAGCAGCCAGCAGTATGTACAAATTCAATGACAAGCCAGGCAGAGAATACCTACTATGGAAGTCTATTTTCATGAGCACCGCCCAAAGCGAACAGCTGCTTCCCAGTAAAGAACTTAAATTTCTGTTGGCATGGCTAGGACCAAGGTCTAGCTACTTGGTGAAACATATTTACACAGACTTACGTAACAACCCAGACACCGCTCTGAAATGAGCATGGGATGCTTTGAACCATAAATATAGCAAAGACACATTGATGGAATACTCGCTCCTAGAACAACTTCACAGTTTCCCATGTATCGCCATCCACGAAACCCAAAAACTAGAGGACTTTTCCAACATCCTTACAGAGCTGCGAACAGCCAAAGAATGTTCTGACTTACCAGGACTGGCTTGTCTTGATCTCTTCATAATGCAAAAAGCAATCATTGCCAAACTCCCAAAAGAAATATTAGAACGATGGATTGTTTTGTCCAACGCCTTTCTGGCTACGAACCACAGACGAGACCCATCCTTTGCCTTTCTCTAAGAATTTGTCTTCCAGCAAACAGAGTCATGCAACAGCTTCAGAAAACTTTGCCTCTGATGCAGAGTTTACCAACCTAACAGAGACCACTACTGCAACTGTGGACCTCTCCAGCCTCTACTACACATTTCTACAGATCATCACCAAACATCAACACATAACACTGAGATCGACTCCTCATCCACACACAGTTGGGGAGAGACCTCATTAGATACAACCCAATTTAGATCTACTGCTTCAAAGAGAAACCAGTTCTGTCCTATGCACCACACCCGTCACTTGCTGAACAGCTGCCCTAGGTTTGCAGTGAAATTACTGACCCAACGAAAAGAGTTACTAAGGGAGTACCAATACTGCTACAAGTGTTGTGAATCCAAACACTTGTCCAAGTGCTGCACAGCCAAGGTGCAATAAGACTTATGCCATAGTGACTAATACCCGACCGCACTGCATCTAGACTCTGAGCCGCCACTGCAGATATCTCGTAATCCTCCTTCGGACAAGGAGCCTCAACGTAACACAGAAGCATGCAGGGCTCCTTGGCAGACTGACAAACATCAACCAAAACAGTGTCAACTGCACAGCACTGTGCACCGACTCACCGTGCCCTCATTCGTGTCTTCCCATTTGTTTAGCCAAAGTATATCCTGAAGGATGCCCTGAAGATGCCGTGAAAATGTACATGTGGATAGACACTCAAAGCACCTGCACCCTGGCCAGACCTGCATTCTTTTACCTCTTTGAAGTGTAACAGTGTTCCCTTCACTGTATCAACATGCCATAGACCAAGAAGCATGGCGGGGAGGAGAGCTACTAGATTGTCAGTGACAATCGGATGCAGGCTCCAACCCAGGCAAATGCCTTAGCACCATCCATTTCAACAGCCTTCTAATGCCTTTTAACACCATCGAAAACAAGAATGACATTCCAGCTTAAAAGGTCACTGGTCAGTACACTTTCGCTAGGACACCCTAAACGGCCACCAACAACCACCAGATATCCAATAAGACACTCTACACGGGCATATGCTCCACAACACCCTTTCCAGCAGTTTCCCAATGCCCTTTGACACCATGAAAGCAAGAGTACCATTCTAATCCTAAAAGGCCTCCAGAAGCAACCACCAGACTTTCACCTTTGCCACCAAGAGCACACCCTAAAAGGCCACCAGAGGTGACCAGCAGACTTGCACCAAGAGGCTGAACATGAAGATTGAACTTCAAGCTTTGCATGCTTTGCTTTGTTTGATGCTTTATTAATGTTTACTGTTTTTCTTAGTTATATAGCCAACTGTTTATCTTAGTTATAGAGTTATCTGCTATTCAGTTAGTATTACTATCTACTGCTTATTTTAGTTTATAATTAATTTTTTCTTCTTTTAATAGTGGAATTTACAATTCTAGGCGGGGAGTGTGCTCTCCAGCCAGTGTATGGGAATTGGATAGTTAGGTAGCAATTGTGTGCTGTCCCCTTAAGAGAATGCATCATGGTAAATATAGTTAAGGTATCCTGGGAAATGTAGTCCATATCACGTGACCACATCTGTAATTCTGATTGGTCACTAAATTGACCCTTGAGGGTTTGGGGGAGGTTTTCCTCATTCTTGCCTGAACTCATGGACTCGTGGTAACTTCTACTTCTATCGCTATAACATGAGGGAAAAGGGATAGAAGATCAATCATCTTTTTACCTACAAGACAGATATACAAAGAATTGGTCATTAAAGAACTTCATCACAAATGTGAGTTATGAGGATACCTGATGAACCAATAAAAGTAATATGTTATGGATGTTTTGTGGAATTATGTATCTGCATCTGTACAGAATACAGAATAGGTTAGGAAGAAGAAGTTAATGTTTTCTTTCCCAACCACAAAGTAAATGACTAGATAGTTTTGGGGTGATGGAACAAAGTTGAACATAACCATGCAACCAGCCATTTCTTACAATAGGAATTGGGAATCCAGCCATTCCCAGGATGTCCAAAAATGAAGGTTATGGTGAACTAATTCGTGGCTAAATGTTATCCCCTGGGAGAAGGATAATGTAGCCTTATTAATAAAGTGGCATATATATTATCCCACCTGCTTCCGGGATCACGATTTGTGTACAAATTGCACACAAGAGTAATACACAAAAAGTGATGACCTGTCACAAGTTAATTTTGTTTTTTTTCATGGCTCAGGTTAAATTATAGATGTTGGCACTAGGCAATGGTGTATAGAGAGGGCTAGAAACTCAAGCCAAAGGCACTGGCTACAGAAAGAAAACCTATAATGAAGGCCTTTATTATCCTAGGATGAGCAGACAACTGTGTGTCTTCTGGACACCTATTTCAAAGGTATTATAAAGTGAAGCTATCGATTGAAGAGAAATTGGGTCTACAATAACATTTCCAGGGCTGGTGTTTTATATTTGTTGTATCTCCATTTCCTCAGATTTCATTTATTGTTGTAGATTGGAAATGTTATCATCTTCAATTTCATTTTATGGCAGACTTTTGCAAATCAGTTGTTCATCCCTGATCACATGACCAGGCATTTATCACACAACTGCAGCGCTGACTGAGGAATTATGGAAGTTAAAGTCCACACATCTTAAAGTTGCCAAGGTGAGAAACATTTATTTAGATCAGTGGTTGCTAACCAGTGGGTGGGGGACCACTGGTGGTCCACGAGAAAATTTTGGTGGTCCACAGAGAAATGCCCCCCCCCCCCAAGCAATTAATGCAGGCTGCATGGGAACTCAAGGCTGCAACTACTGCAGCTCTGGAATATGGGACTGACTTTCCCACCAACTTCAGCAAGCCATCGTCAATCAAAATTCATATTAGTGGTCCACGGTATTTAAAATTATGAGTTTGGTGGTCCCTGAGGTCCAAAGGGTTGGCGACCCCTGATTTAGATCATTTTAAAGGGGCACTAAGTTGGAAAGAATGAACTATAGCAGATAGTTTCAAAACTTTTCCACTTACAACACCTGTTAGCTGGGGATAAATCCCCTCCTGGAACATCTGATCAAGAATAATAATTGACAAACCATCTTTTCTGCTGTATTTTAGAGAAAAAAGGCTCTTTTTGCAAGAAGCTCTATTTTTCCCCATATGACCTTGGACTGGGGGTGGGAGGCATCCTTTAATCCTACAAAACAATTGGCATCCACCCAGATCCTTAGTATTCTGCAAACTACACTATGCCAGGGATGATTTTGATGTGCAGTTTTTCTTTGCTTTCCCAACCCTGCTTTATTTTTATATGAAAATCAGGCTTGCATATGATAATCAAAAGCAGGTAAGGAATAATAAAACACTTTGTTAACTCTTTCTTTCCTATCCTTTCCCACCAAACCATACTCATTCTTGTGAGGAAAAAGCTCTGTGTTGCAAGCCCCTTATGTTATATGCTCTGTGTAAATAAATTTGTTGCAAAAAATCTTCAGCTTTTTAAAAAAGTTTCTGTTTTTCATTCTCAATTACTGCTTAATGTGGAACCAAAATAGCCCCACCAATTTTTAGAAAAATGCCTTTAACTCTCAGTCTTGGCAATTAAAATCTGACTTCAGAACATCATTTACTCCTAAAACTGCCTGTTTAAAGTAAGATAGTAACTATGGCAAAGGTCTTTACTGATTTCTGGGAAAGCTATCTGCTAAACATTCTGGATGAATATGAGGGGGATTCATATGTTTAGCATACCACAAAGTCTGTCCACCAATTTTTTGTAGAATTTCTTTCCTGCTTCTGTTTTTCTACATTAGAAAATGTATAATTGCTTGAATATATGATTAGTATAACGTAAATTAAGTCAATTCTAAAATAGACAGAAAACATATTTTAATTCATTTATGTGGTAATCTAGTAACAAAGGATGTGATATTATTTTCTATTACACCTTTTCTCTATTATTTGCAGTGGTAGGAAAATAAAATAAAATAAAATAATAATAAAATAAAATAATAATAAAATAATAAAATAAAATAATAAAATAAAATAAAAATAAAATAAAATAAAATAAAGGAATTTTAATGGGTGCTCTTCTTTAAACAGAAGAGTGTGTGTACTTTCATATTTATCTATGAAAATAAATATAAATTGTTGTTTATTTCAGAGTAAAATTATTTGGGGGCAAAAAACATGACAGCGAAGATTAGATTATTCTGAACATGTCTTCTGCCAAGATAAAAGAAGATGATAGGAGGAGAATTGTAATGGAAAGGATCTGAGGGCTTTCCAGGATGCTGGTATGGTCCATGATAAGCCAGAACTCACCTAGATTCATTTCTGCTGCAAAATTAACTGATCATTTTGGTTTTCCTTGGTAATGCAGGCTGGTTTTAAGAAAAACTAAGCTTTTCATTCTACTCTTGAGACTTTCTCCCAAATGTTCTCCAATCCAACCCATTTTGCAAGTCTGCTAATTGAAGGAAAATAGTTGAAAAACATGTTTTATTTTTACCCACCTTTGGTTCTACTGATCCACTTCTTGTCGTAGTAATTGTTTCCCTGAGATGTACTTCTGGAATATATTGGGGTTGCTGTGTTATCAATGTTCCCCCTTTCTTTCCTTGCCTCTTCTATAAATGGTAGATTTATTGTGTGCTGATCATATACGGAATAACAGAGTTGGAAGGGACCCTGGAGGCCTCCTAGTCCAGCCCTCTGCTTTAGCAGGACACATCAAACACAATTTCATTGAGAGCCACATCAGGGTTGTGTTTAACCTCAGGGTACTGGGTGGACATGGCCAGTGTGGACGTGGCAAGTTCAACATCATTCATGTCAGCTCGACGTCACTTGTATCTGGCTGTGGTGGCCTCCTGCAGTCCTCTGCCAGTGAAAATGGAGCCCAGGGAGCCGCATGTGGCTCCCCTGGGCCCTGTTTTCAGCCACAACGGCCTCCTGAAGCCCTCTGCCAGTAAAAATGAATCGTGTGTGTGTGAACATGCACAAGTTCATTTTTGCTGGCAGAGGGCTGCAGGAGGCCATTGTGGCTGAAAACAGGGCCCAGGGGAGCCACATGCGACTCCCTGGGCTCCATTTTCACTGGCAGAGGACTGCAGGAGGCCATTGTGGCTAAAAACAGGGCTTGTAAGGGCCACACACTGAGCTCCCTTTACACTGGCAAAGGCACTGTGGGCCAGTACTTTGCTGTTTCCTGGGTGGGCCCGTGGGCCCGATATAAGCATCCTATGGGCCTGATCCAACCTGTGGGCCTTGACACCCCTGACCTATGCCATTTCAGATAGGTGAAAGTCCAGTCTTTTCTTAAAAACCTCCAGTGATGAAGCATCTACAACTTCTGGAGGCAAGCTATTCCACTGGTTAATTATCCCCACTTTTAGTAAATTTCTCCTTAATTCAAGACTGGATCTCTTTGCAATGATCTTCCTATCTGTTATTCTTGTCTTCTGGTGCTTTGGAGACATAGGTTGTCCCCTTCTTCTCTGTGGCATCCCTCAAATACTGGAAGACTACTATCATGCTTGGGTATCTCTTCATTAGACCAGAGATACCCAGTTCTTGCAACCTCAGCCCTCTTTGTTGCTCTTTCCTGCACCCTTGAATATACATGTTCATGAACACTCATCACTGGAATCTAGGAGGAGCAATAAAAAAACCCCAAGGTTCACAAGAGCAAGGATTTGTTTACTTTGCTGTTCTATGCATAATGAAGTCGTGTTTTCTGATGGGGTCACTAAACAGAAAAGCCATCCTGCCAAGTACTAAGTAGTCATTCTGTTCTGCACTCATTTTAGTAAAAGTTTTGTAGTATTTCATTTACTTGTTACAAAAGTCTTTCCTGTGAATACATTTTAACCTCAGGCTCATTATTCAGCAGGATTGTTCTGAGAAGGATCCACCCTTGTCTGATGACTTTACGGTACATTACACAATAACCTGTTATTATGTGATTGTTTTTGGCCTTTCATAGTACTATCCCAAGGCTATAGGAGCTCTTATAAGTGAAGTGATTTTTTTAAAAAAAGAACTTTAGATCAGCTACTATGCTATTATGATACTGATCTGCAAATCTCTGTTTTTAGTGTAATTACTGTAGAGCAGGGGTAAAGGAGGAGTAATTCTAGCTGGATTGCCTTTGCTGCTTTGTTGAATAATTAAAAAAATTCTGAAGCAAAGATAAGGATGACTACACTCTTTTTAATGGTTCTGGTTTGCAATGTCTACCTGCCAACACAAAACAATTTTGAACAAATGGAATTTAGGCTTCACTCAGGCTGTGAAATTTCATGTTCCACCTCTGGTGAAGCAGGACACTTGCAAACATTTCATGCCTACAGACATTTCATAAAATTAGGGATACACATAAAATTAGGGATACATGTGTATTCTTGAATCTCTTCCATTCTTAGATCAAGGAAGAACTACCACCCGCATCTGATCTGGCATTATTAGTAGCTGCCAGAATTGTCACATCAGAGCTGATGAATGCCCTGAGCAACTCCTTAATTGTGTGTTTTTTAAATTCCTCATTTGATGCTCCACAATTCTTGGGTCTGGGCTCTATGTTAATTTCTCACAATGTTCCAGTGGTGCATATTCACATAATAGTGCATTATTATGGAAAATTAAAATGAAAACTAAGTGTAGGGCTGGTTAGAGCCCTGTTGCAGTTCTTCATAGTTGGAGAGAGGATCAAAAAGTAGAGTTGACTGGCCCAGGTACACAGTTGAAGTCCTGGTCATTTTTAACCCAGTCCTAGTTTGCATTTTGAGTTTTTCAGACCAGCCCCATAGCTCTCTCCTATCATAGGCCAGGAACATACCAACCTAGAATGTGGTGCTGGTGATTTGGTCAAAATCCAGTTAACCTACAGTATATTCCTCAAACATACAAATAAAAAATGTGGAGGTTGACCACCATGCAACTGAAAACAGATTAACAGAGTTGAAAAAACCTTTTAGATCATCTAGTCCAACTCCCCGCTCAAGCAGAGACCTACACCATCTCTGACAGATGGAAGTTCAGTCTCTTCTTAAATAGCTTCCAGTGACTAAGCTCCCACAACTTCTGAAGTCAAGCTGTTCCATTGACTGATTGTTCTCACTGTCAGAAAAATTCTCCTTATTCCAGATTGAATCTCTCCTTGATCAGTTTCCATCTATTATTCCTTGTCTGGCTTCAGGTATTTTGGAAAATAGCTTGACCCCTTCCTCTCTGTGGCAGCCTCTCAAATAATGGGACACTGCTATCATGTCTCCCCTGGTCCTTCTCTTCACTAGACTAGCCATGCCCAGTTCCTGCAACTATTCATCATATGTTTTAGCCTCCACTTCTCTAATAATCTTGGTTGCTCTTCTCTGCATTTTTTCTAAACTCTCAACATTTTTTTTATAGTGTGGTGGTGACCAAAACTAGGTGTGGTCTTATTAAGGTTTTATAGAGTAGTAATTTTATAGTAGTTTTATAGAGTAGTAATTTTATAGTAGTTTTATAGAGTAGTGGTCTTACTAAGGTTTTATAGAGTAGTATTGATTGTATCTGTTAATGCAATTTAGGATGGCATTGGCTTTTTCAGCTGCCACCAAAGAGCTTTCCTCTGCCTGCCACTATTAATCAGACATATTTAACAGGATTTGGTTTTGGGGTAAGCCATAGCTGAAACAATAGAGATGAGAATCAAGTCAACATGGGTTGTGCCATTGGCATATATGTACATAGGGGTGCCACCCCTTCAAATTAATAAGACTGGAGGAAAATATGTCACTGAGGGGTCCTGGGCGCTCTCTGAGCTTGTTTGATATCCTGCATTACCCAAATTAAGTGACATCAGATACCACTTTTGAAACAGATGACCCCACAATGATTCTTTTACCATATCTCTGCAGTAAAGCTAGATGCATTGCTGTCTACTTACAAAACGAAATGTGTTGTTTTTATGCAGCAATTGGTACCTTTGGGCTGGAAAAAAAATGCCCCCACTTTTCAGGCATTGAGTTTAAAGAGGGGCAGGGGGAGAGTAGCAAAGGAACCAAGCTAAAAAGCAAGAGACTGTGAGTTTTAATCCTGCTTTAGGCATGAAAAACCAGCTGGGTGACTTTGGGCCACTCACTTTCTCTCAACCCCAACACACACTGTTGAAAATGGGATGAGGAGGAATATTAGGTATATTTGCTGACTTGAGTAATTTATTTAAAAAAATAAAGGCAGGATAAAAAATATTAGTCAAAAAAGAGAACTCCTCCCAGCGTTTGTCTCTACTTTAAAATTAGCACTTGCAGTGGGAGGGAACACGTTTTTATCTGTAACCATTTGCTCTTTCTGTATCTCATATTTTTTGTAACCCACTAAGACATACACAAAATTGCCAAATTATTGTCCTTCCCTGATGCTCTATTGAAGTAGCAATCTCAGCCTCCCATTGTTAATCCTTTCCTAAAAATTTGTATCTTTTTCTGACTCTGACATTCTCCTACTATGTCATCATCATGGAAGATATTTCTTATGGTCCATATTCTTCCAATATTTCAATAAAGAAAACCCCCTGCCTTTTAGGAGGTTCCATTATGAGGACATGTCCTCATTAGGTAAAAGATATCATCTTGGGGAATGGAACTAGGGGCGGGGATGTAGTTGACTTTTGGTTTGTTTGTGTTTTTTGGACCTTTGAATCCATTTAGGATTCCTGGCAACTGCCTAGAAATGGGCTTTTATTTCAGAAATGGGCTTGCCATTGTGTCCTTCCTGAAGCTGAGAAAAAGGGACTGGCTCAAAATTACCCAGCTGGCTTTATGTCTAAAGTAGGTCTAGAGCTCACTGGTTTCTAGCTTGATGCCTTAACCATTACAACAAACTAGCTCTACTATATGAGCCCTTGAACTCACCCAATTTCTGTTTTCACTTTTGTTTTTATCAGCAGTTTATTGTTCTGTATGTTGCACCCAAAAAAGACACTTTTCCATTTGTTTCCAAGTACTCATTGAATATGATTCCATTCAGAACTCTCTCTTAATCTAATGGCATAATTTACCAACTTTACCCAGGAGAAAAATCAGCATGATTTGTCCTTGAGCCCTTTTCAACAGTCTATGTCTTTATAAAGCAGAACAAGCTTCCTTTCATTTAATTCCCTTTCGTGGTCATTTTTAAGGTGTGCTTACATTTAAAGTTCCCATTGCAATTTTGGATTCTTTATCTTCTTGTCTGTGGTTGTAAGCATTTAATCTGAGATTCATCTAGAAAGAGACATCAAGGCACCCTGGGAAGCAACTTTCAGTAGTTCTAGTAAAGAACGCAAGAAAGAAACTGGGAAATGTGTTAAATTAAGGGTAGATGATTACAGTATGTGAATTTTATTTTTGCACAATTTCTCATCTTGCTGCCAGCCATTTCTGCTGATAATGAAGTTGAAAGATAAATCTATTTGCAGTTCTCCCATTGTTTCCCTTTTTCCCAAATACTTTCTTAGTACATGCACTTTAAAACTTTTTTTAAAAAAAGAGAATATATGTTTATTTGCATCTTGCCTTAAGTATAAGTGTGTGCATGCTATGTGTGAGTTGTAAAGTATGTTGCAAAATTCTTTGTTCATGTTTGTTCTTGGCTCAATATTTGATAAGTCTGAAGTAAGTTCTTTTGTTTAAATTTTTTGATAAACTGAATTTCTCCTCCATTCCTTACTTAAGTATCCTAATGCTCTTGAAATAATTGTTGAGTAAGTGCTTTGAATGAAAAACATAAGATATGCTGCAGCTAGTTTATGCAAAACGAATTGATGTTGTAGGGAGAAAGAATATAAGAGTCTTACCAAGTATCAGTCTATACAGCATATCTCTGAAATGCAATTACAAGACCAGGAACCCAGCTGTAATTCCAACTTTTCCTAAACTTAGGAGAAGATGAAGGGCTACTCACAGTAACCAGACAGATCTCTGTTAGCCCTTAGAAATTATATCCAGAAGAAACGGTAGCACTCAGAATCAGTTATAAGTGTTTTGTTGTGCAAGGCAAGAAAAGAATGGCAGTTATCTCCTGGTCCACACAGAGAAGCCAAAAAGATTATCCAACTGACTTCCTTTGACATTGGGGACAAGACATTTGAGCCTGCAGGATAGTTGAGGAAGAGAGCCTAGGAAGGGTACAGTAGGCAATACAAGTAGAAAGGATACATATGGTTTCCAGATGATTTGGAGGAAGTGCTTTGGACCTTGTGCAAGAAAAGTATTTCTCTATGGTTCATTAAACAAGTCCACATTTTTTTCTAGGCTCCTGCATGAATCTGCAAAGATGATGACAATGATTTAAGAAATTCACTAACTGAAGTTAAAACTATTTTTTTGATGACTATGAGAGATGCCATGCTTGACTAAAGTCCAAAGCACTTTTTCCAAATTATTTTTGAAGCTTGCACACTCTAATACATAGGTTATTGTTTCAATATTCCTCCACAGCCATCATTCCCCTAAATTGTTGTCTCATTTTGCTTGATAATAAAGGTAAAGGTTTTGCCTGTTCGGTGATGTTGTGCTCAGCTCTGTTTCTTAGCCAAGGCAGCTAGTGTTGTCCAAAGAAACTTCAACGGTCATGTAGTTAGCATGAATATACACCAAGGCACAGGGAATGCTGTTACCTTTCCACCAAGTGGTACCTATTTATCAACTCGTGTTTGCATGTTTTTGAATTGCTAGGTGGGCAAGAGCTGAGGCAAGTGATGGGAGCTCACTCCATTGCGTGGTGCTCAGATTTCGAACCGGGGCTGTCAGCTTTCCAGTCTTTAATCACTGAACTATCACACCCTCTATGCTTGATAATAGTGTAAGCCTAACAGCATCCAATTGCAGAATAAAATGTAATAATTCTCAGAACAGCATTGTTCCAGATTCCAGCATTGTTGCATTCACAGAAAAAGAAAAAGAAAAAGAAAAAAAAGTCTTTGTTGCATAACAAAGATGTAACTTGAAAATTCTCAGCTTGTGTGAGAAAAGTGAAAGAAGGATATAGTTCTATACCCTTAAGGTTATTTTTATTTTATACAAAAGATTAGTGATATGTAAAAAAATTCACACCAACATGTACATTGAGAAACCCTGTAAGTTGTAGCTATATGTTCTGTTTGGTTAGTGGTTGAATGAAGCTTCCAAACCAAAGATATTGTTGATATTGAAGTAGTGCAGAATATCTTGGCATCTCAGAAAGAAGAGATATATTTACAGGTGGGTTTAGAGATTTTAGAAAAATGGGGAACTGAAGAAACACCTCTAGCTTAGGTTTTGCAGGTCAAGAATTGGGGTTGAAAACATCTTTTGAGTGGGTTGAATTACAGCTTCAGAACAGTTGGTTATGCCCTTGAGATTATACATAATTAGCTGTGTGGGAAGCCCTTCCTTTCCACATCTCATCCCACACTGTTTCTTTGTGAAAAGGCTTTTCATTAACTGAACTGGAGACATGCAAAGAAACTCAACAAATGCCAGCAGCACAGTAATGCCATATTAGGGAGTGATGTATTCTAGGTCCATCAAAGCTAATCAAACCTTTGTCTAGTTATTATTATTTTGGGAGTATCCCTGTTTTCTCTCATTCATCTTTCCAAATGTCTCCTAAGAAATGACCCATAGAAAGTTTTGCTCACACAATTATTTTGATTGCATACTGTAGTGAGAAATAAAGATTCTTTTCCATTAGAAAGAAACTGAAATCATAAATTATTAAGCATATCTGGATATTTTAGGACAGAGAAGTTATCAGCATTTTGGAACGTGTTTGTATATGCAAAAAAAATGTAAAGTTTTACCATATGAAAAAGAAGCATATATTGAACAAATAAGAAATGCACATATTGTGAAATGCATGTTTATAGGTATTGCAACCATCCCAATGGTGGGATCTGTTCCTACAGGACAGATCCAACAATTATTGCTGAATAAACTTTTCCCTTTTATCTGTTGGGCTCCACCACTCATTGTGTTAGCAATTGTTATTCCACTGCATTATTCAAGAGTTAATGTGAGTTGGCTTCTTTGTTATATTATCTTAATTTTTCAGACAGCTCTGAAATGAAACCTATTTATTTATTTTATTTATTTTTATTTGTCAATTGCTTTCAAAATAATAGGTATAAGTAAAAACATCATTAGGAATACATGGATACATATAAGAAAAATAAAAAAATATATAAAAGAAACAATAGGACAGGGATGATAGGCATGTTGGTGTGCTTATGCACGCCCCCTACAGACCTCTTAGGAAAGGGGTGAGGTCAATAGTAGACAGTCTAAGGTTAAAGTTTTTGGGTTTGGGGAAGAAACCACAGAGTCAGGTAGAGTATTCCAGACATTGACCACTCCGTTGCTGAAGTCGTATTTCCTGCAATCAAGTTTGGTGCGGTTAACCTTGAGTTTGTATCTATTGTGTGCTCTTGTGTTGTTATGGTTGAAGCTGAAGTATTCATTGACAGGTAGGACATTGCAATGTATGATTTTATATACTATCCTTAGATTGGACCGAAGGCAGCATAGTTCTAGGTTTTCTAGGTCTAGAATTTCGAGTCTGGTGGCATAAGGTATTCTGCAGTGGGTAGGGGATTGGAGAACTCTTCTTGTGAAATATTTCTGGACTTTCTCAACTGTGTTAATATCAGATACATAATGTGGGTTCCAGACTGATGAGCTGTATTCAAGTATTGGTCTAGCAAATGCTTTGTATGGTTTAGTTATTAGTGTAATATTACCAGAGAAAAAGCTATGTAGGATTAGGTTAACAACTCTTTTTTTTTTTAACAAGTTTTATTTTCAAAACAAACAATACATAAATAGACATAAACACAAAACATAAAAGCATAAAAATCTCTTTTCTGAAAGTTGCTTAGTCCCGGGTTAAAACTCTTGATACAGACACAAATTCAAATTAATATTCATTTTACATACCATTTCATATCTTATCAACATTTTCAATTTTCTATATAACTTTTTCTCTCCTTTAAATTTTCTCAATTTTATTTTATTTTATTTATCTCCTCTCAATTCATGTCATAATATTTATTATTCTTTGTCTGTTCTATTCCAGCCAACCATTTATTTTTCTTCTTTAAAAAAAAAGAAGTATTTCTCCTGTACACTATATGGAGTATGATGCCTTTATCTCTTTCCCCTATATTTATAATACTTAATATAAAACTCATAACATACATTGGGATTCCGTCTGGTACATTTTAAAATTATACTATATTATCAAAAATAATACAAATCTATTCATTAGTATTGATATTCATTCATATCTTAAACATTTAACTCATTGCTTTTCAATTAAATCACATACACTTATGGGAGCCCTATTTTCCATAATTATTCCCCTCCCCCCCCCCCACATCACATATTATAGCTATATTTCATGAAAATGTTCCTCCTTCTTCTATTTCAAATCTCATTTCACGAAGATTTTGCTAATCATTAATATTAACAATCATTTATATCTTGAACATTTTATCCATTTCAATAAGATATCATGCCTTTCTGGGAACACTTATGCTTTCCAAAGATTATTACCCCCCCCCCCAACATCACAATCTTAAATCATGTTTCATTACAGTACTCCCTTTTCTTAGCCAAAAATTTCACTAATTTATGTTAAATATTTTATCACATTTTAAGTTACATATTATTTCTAATTTTCTATGATTACTTCTAAATACAAGTATAAGAATGCAGTCTTATGTACCTTTCTAGAATCCCTTTAACAATAAAGTTTATCTATTATCTCTAAAAAACTTTTGCTTCTTAACATCTTGCTCCCCACCATTAAGACTTCTCATCCCTTCCTTTCTCCCTTGCTTCTTCTTTTCCTTGTCCTCTTTAACCCCTTGTCTCTCCACTTCCCTTTTGTTCTGCTTTCCCCCTTTCTGTTGTTTCTTAACACAATGTCCCCTTTTCACCTTATTCTTCTCTTTTTGGGCTGTTTTTCCAGATCTCAAAGACCTTTTTTCCTTTTTCTCTTGCTTTTTCCCTTCTCCAGTCAAAGTCATTTGTTCATCAAAGATGGCTCCTTCTTCTTCTTTGTCCCCATCATCCTCATTCTGCTTCACATAAATATAAACCGCCATTTCTAAGTATTGAAAAATAGTGCCAAGACCATCTTCCCCTCCTTGTTTTTCTCTTTCATATTTTTGATATATAAGTTCCAATTCATCCATAGATGATGCCATTGTGTCGAGGAAAAGTTTTCCCAAACAACCACCCAGATGATTTAATCAGAAGTAATTTCCAAAGGTTCCAAAATCACCAAACAATCCAAACAGACTGTTTCTTTTAGATACCTTCTTCTTCTTCACTTTCTCTTTCTGGGGTTAAAGTAGTCACAAACTTTTCAAATATATTTTTTGGAAGTTTTTAAACTCTTTGCAATTCTAGGCAATCTTCTCCTTATTTTCAAATTTGGCTCTTATTTTTTTCACTCTCTCTTCCCACTCACAGCCAAAAGGTTTTTTCTTTCTTTCTTTTTTCCCCGCTGTCACTTTAGGAAGGAGAGTAGAACAAGGAAAAAACTTTCCCTTTTAGAGTATTCGCAGCTTAAAGCTCTCACAAGGAACAATATATACTTAGCAGCCTTCCAGGTTCCAAGTCACTTTCTCCTGTCTTGTCCCAGTTAGAAGCAGCTTTCACTTTTCTTCTAGCTTTCTCCCTCCACCTGCTTACCTGGCTGCAGCTTTCTTCGTGGCAGCCATTGCTGATCGCCGTTCCTCCGCCTCGGGAAAAGGGGGTTTAGCCGGCTGGGGAGGGAGTTTGCAACACCCCCAAACCCCTTGCTGGATCCCCCCTATCTTCAGCTGCCTCTATAGGGCAGCTATATCCCCCAAATCCAGGTGGATCGGGGGAACCTTGGCGGTGAACGCAGCAGGGATCGCGCAGTTGCGAATCCCTGCCACTGCCGAAAGCTTGCAAACCGGAAGTCCAGGTTAACAACTCTTAATGCCTTTTTGGCTGTGTCGTTACAGTAGGCTCTAGCACGTAGATCATTTGAGATGAGTACTCCAAGATCCTTGACAGAGTTTGGATCATCAACAAGGTCTTGACTATTTTATTATCTGATTTTTTTTTTGCCAACATGTAGGACAGAACATTTATTTGTTGAGATTTGAAGTTGCTATTTGTTTGACCATTCTGATACATAGTCAAGGTCTTTTTAAAGGGTAGCAGTATTGTCTGTAGCTTTACCTAATGAAGAGTCTACGTATAAATATTTAAAAATAAAAAAGTAAATGATGTTAGCCCACAATAAAAGTAAATGATGTTAGCCCACAATAAGTTCATACCGTACTTCACTGCAGTGTTTCAAAAGACAAAGGAACTGTGTAATGTACTGCAGTCCTGTATTGTGCTTCAGCACTCTTGAAAGCATCTAAACAGCATTGCAAAGTATAATATGTGTAAATAGGTTTTAGGCTGTTTAATCTAGCTAAACAATCTTAAAACTCGTTTTTATTTAGTTACATGCACACACATGTTTATTAATAGGTAGGCTTCTCACTAATGACTTAAAGGATCTGGAGTTGTTCAACCATTATTGTGCCAAGATAACATTGATGAGAACAGATTCAAATTCATCTAGAGAACTGCTGGGTGACGCTATAAGTCACTAATACAGAAGTTGCCATAAGTTTGGAGCATAGAAAATAGGGCTATCCAGGGGTGGGATTCACATTTTTTAACAACCGGTTCTGTAGGTGTGGCTTAGGTGGTGGGTGTGGCTTGGTGGTCACGTGACTGGGTGGACATGGCTTGGTGGTCATGTTATTGGTTGGGTGTGGCCAGTTCAATATCGTTCACATTGAGGCACGCATCTCCTCACCTGGCCTCTCATGGGGATGCTGCAATCATTGTAAGTGTGAAAAATGGTTATAAGTCACTTTTTTCAGTGCCATTGTAACATTGAATGGTCACTCTACACGAGCAAAATACCAGCAAAGGAGGGGAAAAACCTCCAGAGAAGTTCCTGAGACAGGAAGTCTAGCCCTGCCCAGAATGTAATAAGGGTTAACGGAGAGGCAGTTTCTGTAAGCAACCCCAGAATGTTTCCTTCCTGCCTTCCTTACAGGATTAGGCCAGTAACTTCTTCTAACAACTGGTTCTCCGAACTGCTTAGAATGTTAACAACTGATTCTAGCGAATAGGTGAAAACTGGTGGAATCCCACCCCTGGGGCTATCCATTGTGGGCTGAAGAAAAATACTAGGCAATCTAGATAAATACCAAGCAATAAAGAAAAACAGAAAACATTCTCTTTGCTGTCATTGAGGAATTACCAGATCATTACAGCCTAATTCTTTTTGCTCTATGGAAAAGTTTCAAAGAGAAAGTTTTCATTCTCCCTTTCCAATAATATTATAACATAGTGTGTGTTATGTTTTGAGCATGGGCGAGAAAGAATGGAGACAAGCCTCTGAATGGTGAACTTCAGCTCTTTATTTACATTGTGACTTCTTCAATTCAACAGCATTAAAACCCGCCTTATACAGGCAAACCCTGTAATGTTTAACCAATAACGAGCTAGGAACGCTAGCTCTTATAACCAATAAGAACTCTCTGTTAAGGGCCAATCGGATTCCCCGGAACAGCCAATCCGGTCCAGCCGCTTAACAGCCAATCAGAAGTGCAGGGCCAGAACCCTGCACTTACTCCAAGCTCATACTTTATTAATCTTATTGCATACACAACACCCTTTCCCCCTCGCTTCTTATTTCAGGGCACAGTTACATAGTCCCTTAGGTAGGACGGTTGTCTTTTTAGTCTCTTTGATTTTCGTTGTATCGGCTGGTTGCAATAATGCTGAGGTAGATCGTTGTTTGGCAGTGGGGCTGTTTCTGGTTCAGAGTTCATTTCTATGTCGTTGCCCACATTTTCTGCAATTCCCTGAGGTGCAACCGTTTCTCCCTCCGGCTCCGCTTCCTGAGTTTCTATTAAACCGTCGTTTCCTTCGAACTGGTTTCCTAGGAATTCATCTTCTTCCGTACCTCCCCCCCCCTCAGTTTGGTCAAAGGGGATTTGCGGACTGGCCGCTGAAAGCCGCGCTCATAATTGGTCGATATGCCATTTCCAAAGTTTATCGTCAAGGCATTGCACAAGGTAGGATCTGGGGCCAGTTACACGTACTACTGTCGCTTCCACCCACAACGGGTCACCCAATAGGTTTTTAGCATAAACTAGATCTCCTACCTGGAAGGTGCGACAGCGGCCACTGGATCCTAGTGGTTTCTCCGGTTCTTAAGCCGGGTGCAACCGGTCGAGGTGGGAGCGGAGCTTTCATCCCATTAGCAATTCAGCGGGAGTTTTGTTGGTGACGCTATGTGGGGTGATGTATTGCAAGAAGAGGATTTGATTGACCTTGTCGTCAATGTTGTCGTAGTCTACCTATTGCAAGGTTTTCTTCACAAATTGGACCAAGCGTTCTGCTCGGCCATTGGTCGCAAGGTACGCAGGCAAGGTGAGCGCATGGCGGATGCTGCGGTCAGTGAGGTACTGCTCGAATGCTAGTGCAGTAAATTGTGGGCCGTTATCAGATACCAGGACATCTGGAAATCCATGGGTTGCAAAGAGTCTGTTTAAAATTTTGATAACCGCTTCGGAGGTCGTAGTCGTCATGCGATGAATTTCGAGCCAATTCGAGTAGGCGTCGACGGTAAGCAGGAAAGTGTGGCCTTTGGTTGGCCCCGCGAAGTCCAGGTGAATTCAGGACCAGGGTCCACGTGGTGTCTCCCATTCAGTAGGCATGGCTTTTGGTGGGGCGTTGCTGACTTCTTGGCATTTGGGACAAGCTTTGACCCACTGTTCGATTTGCTTGTCAATGCCCGGCCACCATGCGTAGCTTCGCACAAAGGCTTTCATTCGCACGATGCCGGGGTGGCCATCGTGCAAAGTTCTCAGTAGTGCTTTTCGGAGCCGTTCTGGGATAACGACTCTATCGCCCCAGATGACACAGCCTTTCTGGGAGAAGAGCTCAGTCTGTCGAGACTTGAATGGTGTGAAGTCATCTGATAACTGGTCCAATGGCAATCCCCGTTCTACCCAGCCTAGGACTCGTGCTAGGGTGTGGTCGTGTTTGGTTTCTCTCGCGATATCTCGGGCGGTCAGTGGTGGCGAGTTGAGTGCCTCGATTTGCAATGTGGTTACCATTGGTGCCGGATCGTCAAGAGTCTCTGGAAGTGGTGCTCGGCTCAATGTGTTGGCGTGGGGAGTGGCTTTCCCCGGGCGGTATTGCAGCCTATAGTTATAAGCAGCTAAAAATTCTGATCATCGGGTCATCCTAGGGGATAATATGTAGGGAGTCGGCTTATCTCCGGCTATTATCCCTAAAAAAGGTTTGTGGTCAGTCACAATAGTAAAAACCCTACCATACACGTATTCGTGAAATCTTTTCACAGCTGAGACAATTGTGAGGGCTTCTTTATCAATTTGTCCATAGTTCCGTTCCGTTTTTGAAAGAGTCTTTGAAAAATATGCAACAGGGGCTTCGTTCCCATTAGGCAGTACGTGGCTCAAAATGGCGCCCACCCCGAAAGGCGATGCATCACAGGTTATAACTAATGGCAAAGTCTCGTTATACTGCATGAGTATAGAGTCAGAAGTGAGCAGTTTTTTAACATTTCGGAACGCCTGTTCTTCACGGTGACCCCATAACCAATTTGCTTTTTTATCTAACAATCGGTGTGACAGTTCAGTGACAGTTGCTTTGTGCGGTAAAAATACATTATAAAAATTGATGAGGCCTAGGAACGCCTGGAGATCTGCCTTGTTTCGTGGCCTGGGACCATTTTTGATCGCTTTTAATTTACTTTCGGTAGGGTGAATGCCCTGGCTATCAATCAGGTACCCTAAAAACTCAACACTGTCAATACACAATTTACATTTGTTTTTTTTAACCTTAAGACCGGCCTCTTGGAATTTTTTTAGGACTAATTTTAACTGGTCCAGTAAGATTTTTTTTGTGGGGGCTGCAATTAATACATTGTCAAAATAGGGGACCACGCCCTTAATCCCTTGCAATAACCTTTCCATAAGGCTCTGAAAAATCCCCGGGGCTACACTTACTCCGAATTGCAGCCGGGTACATTTAAAGGCACCTCGGTGCATCACAATAGTTGGGGCCTGTGCCGTTTTTTCATCTACTGGTAATTGCTGATATGCCTGAGCTAAATCCAATTTAGCGAAAACTTTCCCTCCCCCCAGGGAATGGAGGAGGTGCTGCATCACCGGAACTGGATACGTGTTCTGCTGCAGGACGTGGTTCAAAATGGCCCGGTAGTCCCCACAAATTTGGATTGACCTGTCTGGCTTAATGGGTGTTACAATAGGGGTTTCCCACGGGGAGTGATCGATGGGCTCCAACCCCCCCTGAGCTATCAGTTTGTCGAGTTGTTCATCGATTTTTGATTTTAAGGCAAACGGAACTCAACAGGGCTTTAGGCGAATGGGAGCTATTTTTGGATCTAAGATGAATGAGATCGGGGTCCCCTTGTACTCGCCTAAGCTGTCCGCGAAGACGTCCTTGAACTCATAGATAAGGTCTTCCTCCCAGTCACAGCCACCGACTCGGTTTACACCAGCCACTTCAATGCCGAGTGGCGCGAACCATTGGAGGCCCAGTAGGCTTGGCCTATCTCTATCGATGACTGTTAAAGGTAAGTACGCTGTGTGCTTCTTGAAGGAGACTCGGACTCTACAGGACCCGACGACGGGAATTTGATTCCCCTGGTAGTCCTTGAGGATGAGGCATTGGAAACGGAGATCTTGGCGTTTAATTGTGGGGATGAGTTGCTTGAGTGTCTTCCAAGACACCATTGAGAGGGACGATCCCGAGTCGACCTCTCTGTGGCAATGCTGGTTCTCGATGGCTGCCGTGACTCGGATTTTCTTGGTGTCTAAGGCTGAGGCATGACCGATAGTGATAGTATGGTGAGCCTCTTCTCTCTGCAAAGCTCGATTTCTGTAGGAGTGGTTTACTGGCTCTCGCCTTACAGGACGGTTTCCTGTCGATTGGCGATAGTTAGCCCCTTTTGAGGCCTGGCTGGGTCCTGGCAAGCTGTGGCAGACCCATCCGATGTGGCCTCGTTTCCCGCATTCATGGCAGAGTGCGTTGCGGAATTTGCATTCGGACCTGGCATGGTTGGCTCCACAGCCAGCGCAAGGGCGTAAGGGCTTCTGGTGATGGTCCCAGTCGGACCGCAGTTGATGGACCCCTTCTTCATTGCTGTCTGACGATGAAGAGAGGTCCTCGTGGTGCGTCGTCGCGGCCTGTCCTTCCGACTTGGATAAAATGTCGCTTGTCGGTGGAGGTACCAGAGCACGGTTTCGGCGTCGTTGTGCAGCTGACTTCCTGGTTGCTTCTGCTGTAGTAGCATCGGTGATGGCGTCGGCAAGGCTGATGTCGCCTTTCACCATCAGCTTGCTTTGGACACCTGGTGCATCTAGTCCCAGAACTATGCGATCTCTTAGTGCTTCTTCTAAATTGGCGAATCCGCAGAGGCCTCCCAGGTTTCGGAGGTCTGCTATGAAGTCGGCTACGCTTTCTCCCTTTCACTGGCTCCTCTGATAAAACTCGTGGCGTCTCATGAGCGTAGGCACAGTCGGGGCATAGTGATCTCGTAAAAGAGGTTCGAGGTTGTCCCAATCCATGGCCTTCACTTCTCGAGGTTTGGCTAGCGCTTTAGCCATCTTAAGTATGGTTGGACCGCAATGCGTTAGGAACACCGCCCGTTTCTTTTCTGGTGTGGCGTCCTTTAAGTTGCTGGTTTCTAAGAACATTTGGAAGCGATCCATGTAGGACTCCCAGTCCTCCTGTGCTGGATCGAATGGAGCGGGTGGTATGATGCTGCCGGACATGGTTCCATTGTTGGCGTCGTCTGTCACATGCTCGGTGTTCTTTGAAGTTTCATTGGTTCAGATTTCTCCAAATCCCACCCTCGTCGCCAGTGTTATGTTTTGAGCATGGGCGAGAAAGAATGGAAACAAGCCTCTGAACGGTGAACTTCAGCTCTTTATTTACATTGTGACTTCTTCAATTCAACAGCAGTAAAATCTGCCTTATATAGGCAAACCCTGTAACATTTAACCAATAATGAGCTAGGAATGCTAGCTCTTATAACCAATAAGAACTCTCTGTTAAGGGCCAATCGGATTCCCCGGAACGGGCCAATCCGGTCCAGCCACTTAACAGCCAATCAGAAGTGCAGGGCTAGAACCCTGCACTTACTCCAAGCTCACACTTTATTAATCTTATTGCATACACAACAGTGTGGTGTAGGGTGAATGCAGTCCTGTTGATGTTTAAGTGTGAAGAGGAACCAATGTTAGACAGAGAGTAGGGAAGGACATATTTTGAGGTGACACAGTATGAAGGAACCGGAAGGGAGGAGTTAAGAAAAATAAAGCAGTTTGGGTGCAGAGAACTCACGTGTTAGGAGTATTATTACAAAATACGACATACAGTATGTAGAAATGGGATATTTATTGGGTTAAAAAAATGGATGTACCCCATAAGGGGAATTTCTTGTCTTTACTATCGTGGAATGAGTTTTGTTCACTTAGGAGCTAAGAAAAGTTCCCATTAAGTTCTCATTTTACACAAGGAGATATGGAATCATTACTATTAATATAACTAGAAAAGAGAAGGTAGGAATTACTTGTTGCAATTATATCATACAGTAGAACATTGTGGAGATTATTAAGTGTAAATGCGTTGGTCTGTAAAATTTTATTCTGGTCATGATTAGAAATGTTTACCTCAAGAAAGCTTTTAATGAGAAAAAACTTCTCATGCTTTCCTAACCCCTTTCCATTCTGTCAGATCAAAGTTTCCCACAATAAATTTAAATCAGTCTTGCATTCATAAAATGCATGTGTACTTTTGACTTGTGTTTTATTATTATTTTTTCTCTTTTCATCTTTCATACACTTATCCTTCTTGGTAGGTATCAGCTAGGATATTTCACGTCTCCATTCTCAACCTGACAGAAATTTGGCACCACCACACTTCTGAAAAGACTTTGAGAATGGAAGGATTGGCAGATGAACCAGATGCGTCTGTATCCTCCTTTTTGTCATTTTAGGTACTTACCCTTCTGGTTTTCCTTAAAGTGAATGAACTCTAGCTTGTATAAACCTCAACTTAATTTATGGGAAAACTGCAGTTTGGATAACTGATAGTAAATCAGCTTGATGAAACTAATGTTTATTGACAATCCAGAACAAAATGGTCAGGAAAACTGATCAATGAAGGAGAAACTCCTGAAAGATGGAACTTAAAAAAAAGTAGCAGCATCTGTGTGCTAGATGCTAGATTAATGAATGTTAGACACTAGATTAATGAATTTTTCAAGTCCATTCCCAACCTTCTGGTTCCACTATTCAGTTTTTCCATTTTTCTTATCGGAAGGGAAAGGCAATTGTAATTTTAAAGGTCATGAGCAGCTGAAGGGGACCAAAGAAAGAAGAACTGAGGAGGCTAGAGGCAACACCACCACTAGATGATTAAGTCCTGCATGAGAGAAATCTAGGAAGGGATTAAGTAAGCCATAGATTCAGGATGTCTGAGGAACCATCTCTCCTTAATGGGACTAGCCCATCCCACTCATAGCAGTGACAGATGTCTGCTACAGAAGCCGTCTGCTAAGAAATTCTACCAGGTGGATTTAAACAGAAGAGCCTTTTCTACTGTGGCCCCTCCCTGTGGAATACTATACTACTGGAAGTGAAAACTACAGCTCTCGTCCTTTTAGCTTTCTGGAAGGGTATTTGTTACGAACTAAGCAAATGCGTTATTTTAAAATCCTAATAGTTTTGCTTCCATAGCAGGCTCGTAATCCTGCACTTCTGATTGGCCTATGAACAGCGGATTGTGACTGGTTGTTTCTGGCTGATCTGATTGGCTACTAGCAGGTCGCCGCAGATTGGATGCTCCCAGTGCAGCAAACTCAAATCATTGGTTATTGTGACAGCAGCCAGCTCAATAAAAGGAGCTGCTGCTGCCCCAGTATTTCGCTCTGTTCTCTTTCTAATAAAGAGTTGAAGTCACTATTCGATGCCTCGTCTCCGTTCCTTGCACTCACGCTCCAGATCTAACACTGGCGACGAGGGTGGGATGCGGAGACGATAGAGCTGACTGAACACTCACTGAACGCTAGCAGAGCACGTGGCTGAGAGCGTACCAAGAAGTGGGAGAATGACCAGCAGCGCTATACCACCTGCTCCATTTGACCCGGCTAACGAAGACTGGGACTCATATATGGACAGGTTCCAGATGTTCCTGGAGACCAACAATTTGAAAGATGCTATGCCTGGCAAGAAACGAGCTGTATTCCTGACCCATTGCGGGCCCGCCGTTTTCAAAATGGCAAAGGCATTTGCAAAACCAGCAGAAGTCAAGACAATGGACTGGGACAACCTCGCCCCAATCCTACGGGCTCATTATGCACCCACAGTGCCAACACTCATCAGGAGACATGAGTTTTACCAGAGGGACCAACAGGAAGGCGAGAGTGTTGGAGACTTCATTGCTGACCTCAGGAACCTTGGAGGACTCTGTGGCTTCACAAACCTCGAGGAAGCCATGAGAGATCGAATTGTTCTGGGCCTCAAAGACTCTACGACCCAGAGCAAGATTATGGCAAAAGGGGACATCGGCCTTGCAGATGTCATCGCCGATGCTACTGCAGCAGAAGCAACCAGGAAGTCAGCCGCTCGAATGCGCTGAGTGAACCCACCGCACTGCCCACTTGCCAGTAACACTACGCCTTTATCCGAAAGGCACACAACTACCACCCACCATGAAGACCTCGAATCTTCATCAGAAGGCGAGGAAGAAGAGGTCAACAGACTCAGGTCAGAACGCGACCAGCGAGACCAGGGAAATCATAAACCTTCGTACCAATGCGCTGGATGCGGGGGAAATCACCCACGATCAAATTGCAAATTCCTAAACGCACTCTGCTGTTCCTGTGGAAAGAGGGGCATTGCAAAGGTCTGCAGAAGCAAGCGAGAGTCCAGCCCAACCCGAAGAGAAAATTTCCACCATACAACGGGCATCCCACCATTAAACCGGGACCGCCAATGGAACCACTACTACAGAAATCGAGCACCCGCTACTTCAACCAGACGGGAAGAGACCCATCAAACCATCACCATCGGCCACGCTTCATCCCTTGATGCAAGGAAAATCCAAGTGAAGGTCACAATTGAGAATCGATCATGTGTTATGGAAGTCGACTCTGGGTCATCCCTATTGATGGTCTCCTGGAAAACCTTAAAACAGCTGATCCCTGATATCCGTCGCCAGGACCTCAGCACTCAAAAAATCATATTAAAGGACTATCAAGGAAACAGAATCCCAGTTGCCTGTTCCAGCCACATCCAAGTATCTTTCAAAGAGCACACCGCAACTCTACCACTTACCGTCGTTGATTGAGATCGGCCCAGCTTGCTGGGTTTGCAGTGGTTTGCACTGAACTAGCAGGCATTAACCAAACCGGAAGCAATGACTGGGAAACGGCCCTCATCCAGGAATTCCAGGACGTTTTCACTGAGAAGCTAGGCAAGTACAAGGGATCCCCTATATCATTTAATCTCGGCCCTGATGTTGCGCCCATCCGCCTTAAGCCTCGTCGAATGCCCTTTGCATTCAAGCCAAAGATTGATGAACAATTGGACAAATTAATAGCTCAGGGTGTGTTGGAACCGATTGGCCACACCCGATGGGAAACCCCAATTGTAACCCCCATAAAACTTGACAGATCTTTGAGAATTTGTGGGGATTACCGAGCCATCCTAAATCACGCACTTCAACAGAGCGCTTACCCCGTACCTGTGGTTCAGCACTTTCTTCATTCCCTGGGAGGTGGGAAAATATTTGCAAAATTGGACCTAGCTCAGGCGTACCAGCAGCTGCCTGTAAATGCAGAGACTGCAGAAGCCCAAATTATAGTCACGCACAGAGGTGCCTTCAAGTGTAATAGACTGCAATTCGGAGTGAGTATAGCACCTGGCATTTTCCAAAGTCTGATCTAAAGATTGCTTCAAGGCATAAAAGGGGTTGTGCCATACTTCGATGATGTCTTAATAGCTGCCCCCACTAGAAGCATACTAGAAAAATGACTCAGAATGGTCCTTCAGAAATTTAAAGATGCTGGCCTGAAGGTCAAGAAAAACAAATGTCAACTATGTACTGAGTGGGTTGAGTTCTTTGGGTACCTTCTGGACAAACAGGGAATTCACCCGACGGAGAAAAAACTGACTGCAATAAAAAATGCCCCAAGATATAGGAATAAAACAGATCTACAAGCCTTCCTGGGACTCATTAACTTTTATAACATCTTCTTGCTCCAGAACCCCTTGAACCCCTGCATAGGCTCCTTGATAAGAAGTCTTCCTGGGTCTGGGGACATCGTGAAGAGCGAGCCTTTCAGCAAATAAAAAACCTGTTAACTTCAGATGCTGTATTGATACAATATAACGAGACTTTGCCTTTAACTGTCACCTGCGACGCCTCACCGTTTGCAGTGGGAGCCATCCTGAGCCACATCCTACCAAATGGTACTGAGGCACCTATTGCATTTTTTTCAAGAACTCTATCTAAAACTGAGAGAAACTATAGCCAACTTGATAAAGAGGCTCTCGCTATTGTGTCTGCAATCAAACGATTCCATGAGTATGTATATGGAAGATCCTTCTCCATAATAACCAACCACAAACCATTACTTGGCATTTTAGTGGGAGATAAACCTATTCCTCACATATTATCACCAAGAATGACACATTGGTCAGAGTTTTTAGCCGCATATGATTACCAACTGCTACACCCCCCGGGAACAGCCATTCCCCACGCTGACACGTTGAGCTGCTCTCCATTACCCGAAGTCATAGATGACCCAGCTCCAACCATGACTAAGCTACAAATTGAAACCCTTCCTTCACCACCGCTGACTGCACAAGACATCGCCTCAGAAACAAGAAAGGATCCTTGTATGGCACGAGTCCTCAGCTGGGTGGAAAGAGGTTGATCTGATAACGAACCAAACGACACCTTCAAGCCCTTCAAAAACCGGCAGACAGAACTTTTCTCCCCAAAAGGATGCATCTTGTGGGGAGACAGAGTCGTCATCCCAGAGAGACTACAGCATAAAGTTCTAAAACTATTGCACGATGGACATCCAGGCATTGTGCGAATGAAGGCACTAGCGAGGAGCTATGCTTGGTGGCCAGGTATAGATAAGCAGATAGAAACCTGGGTGGCCACTTGCAGCAAGTGTCAGGAAACTCGTTCAGCTCCACCAAAAGCACCGCCAACTGAATGGGAAGCACCCCGAGGTCCCTGGTCCCGTATTCACATCAATTGTGCGGGACCTACCAAGGGGCATATGTTTCTTATAACAGTGGATGCCTACTCTAACTGGCTGGAAGTCCACAAAATGAAGAGCACCACCACAGAAGCCATCGTTAAAAAACTAAATAGACTATTCAATACGCACGGGTTGCCAGATGTCCTGGTTTCAGATAATGGCCCCCAATTCACCGCTCTGGCATTTGAACAGTACCTCGCAGATCGGGGGATACGCCATGCCTTGACCTCGCCAGCTCACCCTGCGGCCAATGGTAGGGCTGAGTGAATGGTCCAATTCATAAAGAAAATTTTACACAAGATGGAGCAAGGGGACATTGACAACAAGGTGACCAGGATGCTTCTCCTCCAACATATTACCCCAAACAGCACCACAAACCCTGGCCGAACTCCTAATGGGCCAGAAACTTCACTCACATCTTGACCGCCTGCACCCTGCCTACACACCACAAAAACCTTTGGGATCCAGCAGCAAGTATTGCACTTTCAAGGTAGGCGACCCAGTGTTTGCAAAAAAACTTTTCCGGTGACCCATTGTGGGTCCCCGCCAGCATAACTCAACTAACGGGTCCTACCGTTTACAAACTACTGATAGGAAAATGTTGAAGCGCCACATCAACCAACTGCACTTCAGGCTGGCACCTACCCCTGTCACAAACCTCGAACCTCAAACTTGGGGGGAAGGGAAATTGAGGGGCCCGGACAAGAACTAGCACATGACCCAGTACTTGGAAACCAACAATCAGCACAACCAACCCGGGGATATTCACCTTCCGAAGGAGAGCCCAGTCAGATGATCGCCTCACCACAAAGCAGCACTGTGACAGCAGCAAAACCAAGGGTCCCGGATGACAGCTGTGATGGCAGCAGAGATAACAACCCCGAGTCACCCAATGGAGAGGTTGGATCATCTGCTCCGCCGAGCTCAGCAAGCAGCCCATCGGGACCAGAGTCAGGGCAAGGACTGGTGGAGCAACGTAGGTCAGGTAAACAGGTGAAACAACCTGCCTACCTGCGAGAATATATCACCCCACCCCTCAGACGGAACCTAGGGGGGAGGGGTGTTACGAACTAAGCAAACGCGTTATTTTAAAATCCTAATAGTTTTGCTTCCACAGCAGGCTCGTAATCCTGCACTTCTGATTGGCCCGCGAACAGCGGATCGTGATTGGTCGTTTCTGGCTGATCTGATTGGCTACTAGCGGGTCGCTGCTGATTGGACGCTCCCAGCTCAGCAAACTCAAATCATTGGTTATTGTGACAGCAGTCAGCTCTATAAAAGGAGCTGCTGCTGCCCCAGTATTTCGCTCTGTTCTGAAGTCACTAATAAAGAGTTGAAGTCACTATTCAATGCCTCATCTCTGTTCCTTGCGCCCACGCTCCAGATCTAACAGTATTCAAACTTGGCCTGAGGTCCCGAGGAGGAGCACTCATCATTAGAGGTGGCTGAGGGTAAAAAGATCTCGTTTCTGTCCCATCCGTGTCTTAGTTCTGATTTCAGTATAGTTTTTAAATTTTTAATTTGTGTAGTTTTAACATTTTACTGTCTTAATTATTTTTCTGTTTGTGTTATAACTTGTAAGCCACCCAAAGTCACCTTATAGAGGAAAGGAATAGTGTAAAAATTTAATAGATAAATAAAATAAAATATTCTGTGTACAATGTTGCAAAAGTGACTACAGAATTATCAGGCCTACAGGTAGGATTTTCTAGGGCCTCAGTGTCTAGATAGAAATAGCACTGAAATTACTACTGCTAAAGTCTATTGTACCAGTAAAAGATTTTTTGATTTTAACTTATTTCAGCTTAGACAGGCATTTAAGTACAAAGTCCTTGTGATGTAGGATTGCTTCTAGCTACCCCAGATTTAAAACACACGCAGCTACTTCACGGGCTTTTAAAACTAAATCTGAGTCAAAATAAATCATCATTTCTGTTTGACCCTTTGTTATTTTTAGGTTTCAGAAACTCCTCGGTATTCCTATACATGCTGCTACCTTCCAACATATTAGCTTACCTTCAGTAGTGTCATGCGTTGTGTCGTGTCCGCAAAAGAAGCTCAGAGTCGGTGACTTTCATTCAAAGCTCTTTATTTACAATGGGAGAACCGAACCGGCGAAAGGCAAAAAGCCCGCGGCTTTTATACCTTTCGCAGCGGCGGCCGCGGCCAATGGCAGCGATTCAAGTCTCCTGCTCTTGGTTTGAACCAATCGCGGGAGACTTCAATCGGGCCAATCAGCGCGGCTCGCCTGGCCAATCAGAAATCCCCGCGCCTTAGCCAATCAAGGCTCGGGGATTTCGAGTATTCCAATTCAGGACATAACACCCCTCCCCTCTTGGTATGGTCCATCACGTGGTGTAGTCACGCAGGTAGGCGGGGCTCCGTCGAGTCCTAGTTGACCTGCGCAACTCACTTGCATGCTGTAACTCGGCCGGAGCGGTCATCTTTTTGGCTGCTCCTGCCTCTGTGCGAACCGGCTGGATGATCGGGCCGGTTCTTTCGCCGTGGCTCCCGCCTGGGCCTACCGGGTCGGTTGAGCTACGGATTTCGCCGCTCCCGCTTGGCTTCTCCGAGTCGGTAGAGCTGGCCAGGTGGTTCTTCTCCAGAGGGGACTCGCGATGGCTGTGTTCCGGTGAGTATTTTTGGTTTATTTTTTCCTGCGATTGTCTCTCCGGGTATTCCCTTCCCCCTTGGTTCGTGTCTTGGGGGTTGAGGTCAGTCGCTGTTCGTGACCTGAGCTGGTCGATATGTCGTTTCCAGGCTCGCCCATCGATGGTTTGGAGCCGGTACGACCGTGGACCAGTGACTTGAGTTATGACGGCTGGGATCCATAGGGGGTCCCCCGTCATGTTCTTTGCATAGACTAAGTCACCTGGGTCAAATGTCCGGTACCTGGAGCTGGAGTCTGGGGGCCGCTCCGGGTTATAGGTCGGGTGTAATCTGTCGAGTGGGGACCTCAGCTTTCTGCCCATTAGAAGTTCTGCAGGGCTCTTGTTAGTTGTGGTATTGGGAGTGATGTGCTGTATGAAGAGCAGTTTGTTGATTTTGTCGCTGATCTCCCCGTGGTCCATTTTCCGGAGGGTCTTTTTCGTAAACTGGACCATCCGTTCCGCCCTACCGTTCGCCGCCGGATGCGCCGGTGCTGTTAATGCGTGGCGGATACCCCTCTCTGCCAGGAACCGTTCGAAATCGATGGAAGTGAACTGGGGCCCGTTGTCTGAAACGACGACGTCTGGGAGGCCGTGTGTGGAAAACAGTTTACACAGTTCTTTAACGACGGCCTCTGTGGTAGTGGATTTCATGTCGCATACCTCCAACCAATTGGAGTACGCGTCAACTGTGATTAGAAAAGTATGCCCATTTGTGGGGCCAGCAAAGTCTAGATGGATTCTGGACCAGGGCCCCCGTGGTGTTTCCCAGTCCCGGATAGGTGCTGCGGGTGGGCTGGATCTGGTCTCCTGGCACCGGTGGCATTTGGCGACCCATGCTTCAATTTGCTTGTCCATCCCTGGCCACCAAGCGTAACTCCTGGCCAGGGCTTTAGTCCTGACGATGCCAGGATGACCCTCATGTAGCATCTCTAATACCCTCTCTTGCAATCTGTCCGGAATTACCACCCGGTCACCCCACAAAATACATCCTCTCAGTAGTGAAAGTTCAGTCTGGCGCTGACGGAATGTTTTAAAAGTCTCGTCATTGTCTTTCTCCGGCCAGCCTTTTTCTAACCAGTGTAAGATTCGTGCCAGACGCCTGTCCTTAACGGTTTCTCTGGCAATGTCTGATGCGGTAATAGGTAAACTCTCGATACTTAGGGTGTTTGTTGTTGGTGCTGGGTCAGGTTCAGAGTCAGGTAAAGGCGAGCGGCTTAAAGCGTCCGCGTGCGAAATTTTCTTACCTGGCTTGTGTAGCAGTTCGTAACTGTAGGCTGCCAGGAATTCGGACCATCTTGTCATCCGGGGTGACAAGATGTTCGGCGTGGCTCGGTTTCCAGCGAGGATGCCCAGCAATGGCTTATGATCCGTCACGATGGTGAACGGGTGGCCGTACAGGTATTCGTGGAAACGCTTAACGGCGGCAACTATAGCCAAAGCTTCTTTGTCCAGCTGGCTATAGTTCCGTTCCGGTTTAGTCAGAGTCCTGGAGAAAAAAGCGATGGGTGCTTCTCTCTGGTCTGGGAGGGTGTGGCTGAGGACAGCACTGACGCCGAAAGGTGATGCGTCGCAAGTGACAGCTAAGGTCAAGGTTTCGCTGAATTGCATCAGGACGGCGTCGGAGGTGAGGAGGTCTTTGGTTTTTTGAAAGGCGGCTTGCTCTCGTCTCCCCCAAGTCCAGGCTGCCTTCTTGTCTAGGAGTCTATGTAAAGGTTCCGCCGCCGTTGCCTTTTGAGGTAGGAAAACATTATAAAAATTTAGTAAGCCTAGGAACGCTTGTAGTTCCGTTTTGGACTTTGGGGTGGGGGCTTCCTTGATGGCTTTCACTTTTTTAGTCGTAGGGTGAATGCCATGCCATTGGTCTAGGAGATAGCCCAAAAACTCTACTTGCTTTGTACATAGTTGGCATTTTTCTCGTTTGACTTTAAGTCCTGTTTCTTTAAATTTTGTTAAGACTTGTCTGAGTCGGTTTTCTAATTCGGCTTCGTTTGGCGCCGCCACTAATACGTCATCGAAATAGGGCACCACCCCCTTGATGCCCTGTAGCAAACGTTCCATCAGGCTCTGAAAGATGCCTGGTGCCACGCTGACTCCAAATTGGAGTCGGTTACACTTGAAGGCCCCCCGATGGGTCACGATTGTTTGGGCTTCCGCCGTTTCCTCGTCCACAGGTAGCTGCTGATATGCCTGGGCGAGGTCGAGCTTGGCAAAGACTTTGCCCCCTCCCAGTGAGTGCAGTAAATGTTGCACTATTGGGACTGGGTAGGCGCTTTGTTGCAACGCGCCATTTAGGGTGGCCTTATAGTCCCCGCAGATTCTCACGGACCCGTCTGGCTTTACTGGGGTCACTATAGGGGTCTCCCATCTGGTATGGTCTATCGGTTGCAATACCCCTTGTTTGACGAGCTTGTCGATCTGCTCGTCAATTTTAGGCTTTAAGGCAAATGGTACCCTTCTAGGTTTAAGCCGCTTAGGGGGAACCCTTGGGTCTAGGTCAAACGAGATAAGGGGCCCCTGGTACTTGCCCAAGCCTCCATCGAAGACCTCCTGGAACTCCTGGGTTAGCCGCTGTTCCCAAGCTTCGATGGTGACATGGTTGACACCTGTCAGTGCGATGTTAAGCGGGGCGAACCATTGTAAGCCCAGTAGGCTTGGGCGGTCGCGGTCGACGATCGTGAGTGGCAGTTGTTCGGTGTGGCCTTTGTAAGTTATATTAAAGTTCTTGGTGCCCACTACCGGGACGCGATTCCCTTGGTAGTCTTTTATGATGATCTTTTGGGTATGCACGTTTCTTTTTTGTAGTGTAGGCACTAGTCTTTTGATTTCGCGCCATGCAATCATGGAAAGGTAGGACCCGGAGTCCACTTCCATTTTGCATGGCTGGCCTTCGATATGGACTTCTACGTGTACCTTTCTGGCGCCGTCGGAAATGGCGTGGCCGATGGTCACCGTCTGGTGGGTCTCTTCTTTTCGCCGACTGTCGCCGCTTCTTTGAGATCGTTGAGTACAGTCCCACCGACCGTCTGGCTGGCGCTCTCTGGCTCTGGGCGGGGAGCTTTCTCTCCTTCTGTCGTGCTGTTCCCATTTGGGCGGGCTGCGGGTCTTCTTTTGGCAGCAAACTCGAGCGATGTGGCCCCGTCGTTCACAATGCCTACAGATAGAGTCAAAGAATCAGCATTCTGACCTGGGGTGGTCGCCGCCGCACCCGGCGCAGTTGGTCCTCGACCTACGACCTTTTCGACTTCGTTGGTCGCCGCGTCCCGTCTGCACGCGATGTATGTCCTCCTCGTCTTCCGACGTGCTGGAGGTTGACTGGTATTCACCGTAGTGTGCGGTTGCTTCGTTTCTTGTGTCGGCCAACCTTGCCGGGTTGTTGTTTCCGCCCTTCGCGTCAGATCTTCGCATGCTGTCCGCTGACGTGCGGGTTGCTTCTGCGGCTGCGGCTGCGGTAAGGGCATCGGCTAGGCTGATGTCGCCCTTGGCCATAAGTCGGCTCTGGAGTGTAGGATCCCATAAGCCGAGCACGAAGCGGTCTCTTATGAGACTGTTCAGACCTTCAAACTCGCAGAGTCCTCCTAGGCGCCGTAGTTCTGCGACGAAGTCGCTCAATTTTTCGTCTGGTTTCTGGTTTCGGCAGTAGAACTCGTTGCGCCGTATCAGGATGGGGACTTCGGGGGTGTAATGGCGCCGCAGTATAGGTTCGAGGACGTCCCAGTCCATGGCGGTTGCGTCTGCCGGCTTGGCCAATGCTTTGGCCATCTGGAAGACCTCTGGTCCGCAGTGAGTAAGGAAGACGGCGCGTTTTAGCGGGCCCGGGGCGTCCTTCATTCCGGCGCATTCCAGGTACATACGGAACCAATCCGAGTACGATTCCCAGTCCTCGGCGGCGGGGTTGAAGGGGGCGGGCGGTGCTATTTTCGCCATCTCTGCGCTGGAGCTGGTACTTGGATGGACACGGGGTTCGGTTCAGGGGCGAGATCCCACCTTCGTCGCCAGTGTCGTGTCCGCAAAAGAAGCTCAGAGTCGGTGACTTTCATTCAAAGCTCTTTATTTACAATGGGAGAACCAAACCGGCGAAAGGCAAAAAGCCCGCGGCTTTTATACCTTTCGCAGCGGCGGCCGCGGCCAATGGCAGCGATTCAAGTCTCCCGCTCTTGGTTTGAACCAATCGCGGGAGACTTCAATCGGGCCAATCAGCGCGGCTCGCCTGGCCAATCAGAAATCCCCGCGCCTTAGCCAATCAAGGCTTGGGGATTTCGAGTATTCCAATTCAGGACATAACACGTTGTAAGAATGGTGATGTCTGTCATTCTGTGGAATTTACAATAATTAGGTACATGCACATGAGTAAGTAATAAGGGGGAAGTAACTGGGGGAAACAGTTAAGCTTGAAAGAAATTCAAATGTGAAATGAGTGAAACTTTCTTCCAACAACAAATCTGAAAATGAGAGTAAAATGAAGTTCATTACACTGAATTTCCAACATTAATTCCATGAGAATATTTAAGAAACCTTTCTCAGATTATTTTTTCTCTAGTCCCAGAGAAAGTAAATCTAGATAAACTCAGTGAAACTGTTAGCCATTTACAAAAGGTTTTTTGTTGTGAATGAATAATATTAAATAAAGTTATCTTGAGCTTGAAGTCAAGTGCAGGGTTCTGGCCCTGCACTTCTGATTGGCTGTTAATGGCAAGATCGGAATGGACCGTTCAGGAGCATCTGATTGGCCATTAACAGGCCATTCCCATTGGTTAATGGAGCTAGCGCTCCCGGATTGCTATTGTTTGAATAGTTAATAAGTTGCCTATATAAGGAAGGCTATAGCAGCCCTCCAGTTTGAGCTGTCACACCATGTAAATAAAGAGTTTGAAGTTCACTGTTTCTACCGGCTCGTCTCCATTATTCGTACCCATGCTCCAGACTTAACACTGGCGACGAGGATGGGATTGGATGACATCAGAGCCAACTAAAACAACGATGAAGACAACCAAGCATGTGGCTGAAACACACAATGGCGGAACCATGTCCGGCGGCGTAGTACCACCCACTCCGTTCGACCCAGCTCAAGAGGACTGGGAGTCCTACATGGACCATTTCCAAATGTTTTTGGAAATGAATAATCTGAAGGATGCCACAACTGGGAAGAAACGGGCAGTATTCCTAATGCACTGCGGGCCGACAGTATTCAAAATGGCTAAGGCATCAGCGAAACCAGCTAAAGTGAAGGCCATGGACTGGGACGTCCTCGAACCGCTACTAAGGGCCCACTATGCACCGACCGTTCCAACGCTCGTAAGGCGGCACGAGTTCTATCAAAGAAACCAGCGGAAAGGAGAAAGCGTTGCCGATTTTGTTGCAGACCTCCGGAACTTGGGAGGCCTTTGCAATTTCGCTGACCTAGAGGAGGCCTTGAGAGACCGAGTAGTTCTCGGGTTAGACACTCTAAACGTAAAGAGCAAAATAATGGCTAAGGGCGACATTAGCCTTGCCGATGCCATCGCTGAGGCTACAGCAGCGGAGGTGACCAAGAAGTCAGCTGCCCAACTATGCCGAAATCGCACTCCAGCACACCAACCAGCCAACGAAGTTTCACCTAAGTCAGAAGGACAGCTTTCGACAGCCCACCATGAGGACCTCTCTTCGTTGTCAGACAGTGACAAAGAAGAGGTCCATCGCCTGACCGGGACAGTTACCTGAAATCCCAGCAACTGTGTGCTGGCTGCCGGGCCAACCATTACCGTTCCGATTGCAAATTCCGCGACGTGCTCTGCCACGAGTGTGGGAAACGAGGCCATATCAGACAGGTCTGCAGAAGTCTCCTCAGACCTAGCCAGACCTCGAAGGGTACCATTCTCCACCAATTAATAGGAAATCGTCCTGTAAGGCGAGAATCAACAAACCACTCCTACAGAAACTGATCTGTGAATCGCCTAATGAGACGGGAAGAGGCCCACCAAACACTCATTATCAGCCACGCCTCTTCATTGGATGCCAAGAAAATTTGAGTCAAAGTGGACATCGAAAATCAGCCTTGCCAAATGGAAGTTGACTAGGGATCGTCTCTTTCAATGATCTCATGGAAGACCCTCAAGCGACTCATCCCCACTATCCGGTGCCAAGACCTTCAATTCCAACGGCTCGTGTTAAAGGACTACCAGAGGAACCGGATTCCAGTCGTAGGATCCAGTCAAGTCCGGGTCGCGTTCAAGAACTGCACAGCGTACTTACCCCTGACGGTGATCGACAAAGACTGGCCTAGCCTGTTAGGCCTGCAATGGTTCACACCACTCGGCATTGAAGTGGCAGCCATTAACCGAATTGGCGGCAGTGACTGGGAGGAGGACCTCACTCATGAATTCAGGGACGTCTTCGCGGAAAAGCTAGGCGAGTACAAGGGGACCCTGATATCCTTTAGCCTTAATCCAAAGATAGCTCCCATCCGCCTTAAGCCTTGTCAAGTTCCGTTCGAACTAAAGCCGAAAATCGATGAACAGCTTGATAAGTTGATAGCCCAGGGAGTTTTAAAACCAACCAACCACTCCCCATGGGAAACCCCAATCGTGACACCAATTAAGCCGGATGGCTCCATTAGAATTTGTGGGGACTATCGAGCCACTCTAAACCACGCCCCGCAACAAAACCCATATCCAGTGCCGGTGGTGCAACACCTCCTCCATTCCCTGGGGGGCAGAAAAGTCTTCGCTAAACTAGGCTTAGCTCAGGCTTATCAGCAACTGCCGGTTGACGAAAAAACGGCACAGGCACAGACTACCGTAACACACCGAGGTGCCTTTAAGTTTACGCAGCTCCAATTCAGAGTCAATGTAGCCCCGGGGATCTTTCAAAGCCTAATGGAGAGACTATTGCAGGAGATCAAAGGCCTTGTCCCCTACTTTGACGATGTGCTCATTGCTGCCACCACTCCAAAAATTTTATGGGATCGTTTAAGACTGGTTTTACAAAAATTCCAAGAAGCAGGCCTGAAAGTGAAGAAAAATAAGTGCAAGCTGTGTACAGATCGTGTTGAATTCTTAGGGTACAGATCGTGTTGAATTCTTGATTGAAAGTCAGGATATTCACCCTACCGATAGCAAATTGAGAGCAATAAAAATGCTCCCAGACCCTGGAATAAGGCCGACCTCCAGGCATTCTTAGGCCTCATCAATTTCTATAATGTATTCTTGCCACACAAGGCGACTGTTGCTGAACCTTTACATTGCCTACTAGATAAAAAAGCAATTTGGGTATGGGGTCACAGAGAAGAGCAGACGTTCCGTAATGTGAAAAAACTACTGACTTTTGATGCTATACTAATGCAGTACAATGAAACTTTACCGTTAAATATCACATGTGATGCATCGCCTTTTGGAGTAGGCACCATTTTGAGCCATGTATTGCCCAACGGTAGCGAAGACCCTGTTGCTTACTTTTCAAAAACGCTCTCGAGAACCGAGCAAAATTATAGCCAGATCGAGAAAGAAGCCCTGGCAATTGTATTGGCTGTTAAAAGATTCCATGAGTACGTGTCCGGCCGGGCTTTTACTATAGTAACTGACCACAAACGGTTGCTGGGGATAATCGCTGGGGATAAGCCAACTCCCTGCATACTTTCTCCCAGGATGACCCGCTGGTCAGAATTCTTGGCTGCCTACAATTATCAGCTACAATATCGCCCCAGTAAAGCCATTCCCCACGCCGACGCATTGAGCTGTGCACCGCTCCCAGAAACCATCAATGATCCTGCACTAACGATGACAATGTTGCAGATCAAGATACTCCATATGCCGCCATTAACTGCCCATGACATCGCGAGAGCAACAAAATGCAACCCCATCTTAGCACGAGTCCTCACATGGGTGGAACGCGGATGGCCATTGGACCAAGTACCAGACAACTTTACACCATTCAAAAGTCGTCAAACAGAGTTGTTCTCGCAAAAGCGCTGTATCATCTGGGGTGATAGAGTCATTATCCCAGAACGACTCCAACAGGCACTGCTAAGAACCTTGCACGATGGCCACCCTGGCATCGTGCGCATGAAGGACCTCGCACGTAGCTACGTGTGGTGGCCAGGTATAGACAGACAAATCGAATCGTAAGTTAAAACTTGCCAGAGATGCCAAGAAGTAAGCAACGCGCTACCAAAGGCAACTCCAACCGAATGGGAGATGCCGCGGGGACCCTGGTCCCGCATCCATCTGGATTTTGCTGGGCCGACCAAAGACCACACATTCTTGTTAACCATCGACACCTACTCAAATTGGCTTGAGATTCACCGAATGAGGAACACGACCACCGAAGTGGTCATCAAAAGACTGGAAAGACTGTTTGCAACCCACGGATTACCAGACGTTCTGGTATCTGACAACGGGCCCCAATTTACCGCGCTGTCTTTTGAACAGTACCTAGCTGACTGCGATATCCGACATGCGGTAGGGCTGAGCGCATGGTACAATTTGTCAAGAGAATGCTACAAAAAATAGGCTACGACAACATTGACGAGAAAATCAACCGAATCCTTTTGCTACAGCACATCACACCTCACTGCGTCACCAACAAAACTCCCGCTGAGCAGCTAATGGGACGAAAGCTCTGCTCCCACCTCGACCGGTTACACCCAGCCTACGAACCGGAAAAACCACACAGATCCAGCAGCCGATGCCGTACCTTCCAGGTAGGCGATTTAGTATTCGCTAAAAACTTATCGGGCGATCCGCTGTGGGTAGAAGTTGTTAAGCCTGTGTTCCCCAACCAGGGTTAAGGAGACAAGCTAAATAGAATGTGCAGCATTAGTCAGATAGGCACACAGATAAATGAGTGAGATAAGCTTGTATGTTTGTTAACATACAGTAAAAATAACAGATACGCTTGTGCTATCAAAATATAGTTTATTCCATTTAGACTTTATAGCATAGTCAAAATAACAGTCCATTAATCATGTATCATTTTAGTCAGTCCATTCAAGGATATTCAGTTAGCAAAATGTAGAATATCCAATGTCAGTTCACTTACAAATCAGTCCTTTCTCTCTCCTTTTCCAATAGGGGAAAAATGCAGTCTTCAGTCTATCCAGTAATTAGGGATCATAAAGCCAGAAAGAGCAAGCTGACGTTCTTTGATTCTTTTATGGTGCTTTCACAACCACTCCCTTAATTATATTACTACAGTTAAAGTTGCAGACACTTTAACTAATAAACCATGATAACATATTTATTATTTTACCTAAACCAGTTAGGGTAAACAATGTTATCCCTAACATTCTCCTCCTTTAGGTAATAATAATATAACTATTTACACTTTTAAATTATAATAGTTACAACTTTCTTTAAACTTGATTACTCCTTGAGCTTTTGGAAATTGGTCTGCAATGTTTTCTTCTGTAATGCAGTATTCCAATTTAATTAGCCCATTCTTTACAGATTCTCTAACATTTAATTATCTTAAATCAGTTTGCTTTGATCTAGTTTTTACAGCAATATTAGTAACTAACTTTATGGCTGCCTGGTTGTCCTCGTACACAATAATGGAATCTTTAACAGTTATACCCATGTCTAATAATAACTGTTTGTACAGAATTAAGTCAGTGCATAGTAATGACAGACATGAAAATTCCACTTCCATCGTGGACAAGCTAATATGCTGTTGTCTGATTGACCTCCACCCTATTAGTGTCTTACCAAATAATATAGCCATTCCAGGTGTTGATTTTCTAGTGTTTATGTCAGTTGCAAAACTTGCATCTGCATAGGCACTAAGACTCAAATCACTCTTTGGTTCTATATACAATGCATGGTTCATTGTTCCTTTAAGATATCTTAAAATTCTCTTTAATGATTGCCAATGACATTGATGTGGATCTGAATTAAAATGTGCCAGCTGATTAACACTATAAGCCATATCAGGCCTTGACCAATTGCTTATATATGATAAGCTGCCAATCAAAGATTGATATATGGACTTATCAAATTTGGGACTTTGATCATCAGTTTGGCAAACTTCTTGACTCATTGGAGTCTTTGCCGGTTTACAAAGTTCCATTTTATACGTTTTAATTAATTGGCAAATTTTATCTTCTTGAGATATCTTAAATCCATTTTTGTTTTGTTAATTGTCAATCCTAGATACTTTTTAATTTCACCTAAATGCTTTAATTTTATCTTTTTGGCTAATAATGATATAATCTCATTAGCTTCATTATTAGTCTAAGTTATCAAAGCAATATCATCTGTAAATAATAACAATAATGACTGTTCCATTATTTTCTCTTTTAAATACACATGGATCTGCTAAAACAGATTTAAAACCTATATTGTTTAATTCTTTCACAATATAATGATTCCATTCAAAGCCAAATTGTTTCAACCCGTAAAGACTCTTTTTGAGTTTCCAACAATCATTACTATTTACTTTATTGTCTTTTATACCTACTGGTTTTCTTAAATATATAGTGTGCTGCAATGGTGCATGCAGGTAAGCAGTTTTTACATCTAAATGGTTAATGACATAGTTTTTCTTAGCTGCTCACACTAAAGCTGCTCTTAAAGATGTAGCCTTAAGACTTGGTGCAAAAACTTCATCGTAATCAGATGCAGTTTGATTAAATCCTTGAGCTACCAACCTAGCTTTATCGGTAACAGTCCCATCATTTCCAGTTTTTACTTTAAATATCCATTTGCACCCAATGGATTTTTCTCCTGGAGGTAATTTAGCATCTTCATATACTTTCATTACTTTTAATGAATTTAGTTCTTTTTCCATTGCCTTTTGCCAATTCTCCTGATCCTTAGCAGGATACATCCTAAGTTCATCTACACTAGTTGGAACTTTACTTACTTGGCAAACTATACTTGCTTGATACCTATCAGGTGTAGTACGTCTAGGTATTACAGGACTTACAGGTGGACTTTCATTTACTAACTCTTCTTGATCAATTGTTTCCTCTTGTTCTGGTCCTATTTGCTCTTCGTGGACTTCTTCTTTAATTGGACTCTTCTCATAACTAATCTGTTCTTTCTGCCTTTTGTAGGGTTCAATAATTACTTCGTTATTTAAATCTTGCTCTAATCTATTCCATCCTACATGTTCTAGGAATTTAGCACTAGCACTGGTGTAAACTCTAGATGTACCTGGTTCCCAGAATCTATAAGATCTGTGATTAGATTCATATCCTACAAAAAATAATCTTTTAGCTCTATGCTGTCCTTTTTGTCTAAGTTGTGAAGGGATATGCACCCATGCTGGTGCTCCATATGTGTGCATGTAACTTAAATCAGGTTTTGTACCATGCCACAGTGTGAATGGTAATTCACCTGTTGTTGAATTAACAACATTATTTAATATATGATTGCCACACATTATTGCTTCTCCCCATAAATTGTCAGGTAATCCTGAATCAGACATCATAGTTCGTGCCATTGACTGTAGTGTTTAGCCTCGTCTCTCTATAAAGGCATTATATTGTAGCCTATATGGTGCAGACTTTTTATGTTGAATACCTAACATTCTAAGTCTATTCTGGAATTTATTATTTGTAAATTCCGCACCATTATCTGTTATAAGAGTTACTAATTTCTTTTTAGTTTTCCTTTCTGCAAATTTTATCCAATTAAAGAGATTTAGATACGTTTCAGTTTTGCTCTTCATTAAATAGCAAAACCCATATCTAGAATAGTGGTCCATTATACTTAATATGTATCGAGCTCCTCCTACACTTGGTTTTTTCAGACCTATTAAATCAGCAAATATTACTTCTAAAGGCTCTTTGGTAATAAATCCATCAACTCTATTAGCCGGTATGATCCTGCTTTTGCTTTGATTACAAATAGAACATTGCAAATACTTATTACAAGGTTTCAAACTTATTCCTTTAGATAGTTGAACAGTTCTCTTAAGCATTTTAAAATTTAAATGCCCTAGCCTTCGGTGTAACAAGTGAATACATTCATCATGAGGTTTCTTATTATCATAAACCGTGTTAGCCACCTCTAAACCATTATCATTTAACACATATAATTCACCTCTTAAAGATGCAGTAATTCTCTTATCTTCTTTCTCAATTATGCAGTTATCTCCTTTAAAGGTAACTACATATCCTAGTTTAACCAAAATTCTAACTGAAATTAAGTTAAACTTAAGTTGTGGTACATATTACATTTTTACATTCTCTTTTATGAAAGAACAATATGCTATACCTTGACCTTTAGCTTTCAGTTTCCAGCCATTGGCTAACGATATCTGCTGTGTACTCTGGGACATTTTAATAAAATTTTTGTTATCATTTGTTATACAGTGGGATGCTCCACTGTCAACCACCCATAAATTATTTTTTACAGCTCCATTAATATACATGGCTAACTCTAAATTTTTATTTATCTTTTGATGACTTTTAGTGTTCTGGCCAGCATTCTGGCACTTTGCTTTTTTACAAAATCTTGCCAAATGTCCTCTTCTTCCACAATTAAAACACTTTTTAATTGCGTATGCAGTAGGAGATTCATTATCTTCTTTTTGAGGTTGCTCCCTCCTTAACTGATCTCTTTCAAGTCTTCTTCTTGCCTCTTCAATCAATCTGCCAGTTATATCAGTTAAGGTTAAATTTTCCTTAGGCAAAATTTCAAGGGAAGTGACTTAGTTATCATAACTTTCATTTAGTGATGATAGAATTATGTAGACTTGGTGTAGTTCAGAGAAAATAAGCTCTTTCTTGTGCAGTTCTTGAAAAATGCTTTTTATAGAATTCAAATGACTAAGCATATCACCATTCTTCTGGAGATGCGTTCTGAAAAGCTTCCGTGTGAGATTTATGTGAGCACCAACGTTATCTCGGACATAAATCCTCTTCAGCTTCTGCCAACACCCAACAGCTGTTTGCTCTCTGTGGATATGAACAAGTTGCTGGTCAGTTAATGTTAATCCTATTATGCAAATAGCTTGTTCATTTTTATGCTTAAATTCTTCTATCTTTTGTCTATCTTCCTCAGTCTCTGGATCCCATTCCTCTACTTTAGGTGGGTTTTCAATTATGTTCCACAGACTTTCTCTTCATAGAAATAGACTACATTTCATAGACCATGATACATAGTTTGTTCCATCCAGCTTGGATATAAGGGACAAACTTTGTAGATTGACTTGTGCCATGTTTTCTTTATATGAATATAAAACTATAATTAATAAAACACAGCTGTCTGTTTACTGTAACGTATAACAACACAAACTCTCACTTTTACATAAATCTGTTTTATCCTAGTTAAACTGACTTTGCAGCCTCTGGGCCCATAACCAGTGTTAAGCCTGTGTTCCCCAACCAGGGTTAAGGAGACAAGCTAAACAGAATGTGCAGCGTTAGTCAGATAGGCACACAGATAAATGAGTGAGATAAGCTTGTATGTTTGTTAACATACAGTAAAAATAACAGATACGCTTGTGCTATCAAAATATAGTTTATTCCATTTAGACTTTATAGCATAGTCAAAATAACAGTCCATTACTCATGTATCATTTTAGTCAGTCCATTCAAGGATATTCAGTAAACAAAATCCGTGTAGAATATCCAATGTCAGTTCACTTACAAATCAGTCCTTTCTCTCTCCTTTTCCAATAGGGGAAAAATGCAGTCTTCAGTCTATCCAGTAATTAGGGATCATAAAGTCAGAGACAGCAAGCTGACGTTCCTTGCTTCTTTTATGGTGCTTTCACAACCACTCCCTTAATTACATTCCTACAGTTAAAGTTGCAGACACTTTAACTAATAAACCATGATAACATATTTATTATTTTGCCTAAACCAGTTAGGGTAAACAATGTTATCCCTAACAGAAGCGACCGTAATCCACGTAACTGGCCCAAGATCATACCTTGTACAGTGCCCTGATGATAGACTTTGGAAGTGCCACATAGATCAACTACGATCACGGCTGCAGTCACGCAATTCCGACCAAACTGAGGGGGGGGGGAGATACAGAAAAAGACGAATTTCAATGAGAGGAAAATCTTTTCGAAGGGATTGATAACGGAACAGAAACGCAGGAACAGGAACCAGGAATGGGAGTAAATTCACCTCAGGGAGTTGCCGAAGATATCGGTGACGACGGAAACGCGAACTCTGAACCAGAGGCACCCCTGCCATTAAACAATGATCTACCTCAGCAAAAGTGCAGCCATTTGCCAGGCACTCTGCAAGAATCAAAAAGACTGATAAAACAACCGTCCTACCTCAAGGACTATGTGACCGTGCCCTGTAAGCAGAAGCCAGGGGAAAGGGATGTTGTGAATGAATAATATTAAATAAAGTTATCTTGAGCTTGAAGTCAAGTGCAGGGTTCTGGCCCTGCACTTCTGATTGGCTGTTAATAGCAAGATCGGATTGGTCCATTCAGGAGCATCTGATTGGCCATTAACAGGCCATTCTCATTGGTTAACGGAGCTAGCGCTCCCGGATTGCTATTGGTTGAATAGTTAATAAGTTGCCTATATAAGGAAGGCTATAGCAGCCATCCAGTTTGAGCTGTCACAACATGTAAATAAAGAGTTTGAAATTCACTGTTTCTACCGGCTCGTCTCCATTATTCGCACTCATGCTCCAGACTTAACATTTTTCATGAAGTATGAGGAACCTGTGATCACCTAGACTTTTTAAATTCCACCCTTCCCTATTTAGGAATCAGGGATTATGGACAAGCAACATTTTCCATGTCTAAATGGATGGTATAAGAAATCCTTCCAGGTATTCTCTAGATGTAGAGAGAGAGCAGAGAATGGCTCAGCATATCATCTGTCGGCCTCCAACTTTTGTTTATTTAAGGTTGATATACTACCACTATGCATATAGTATTATTTGAATAACAACCCCACTTTTTTCAATATCCTTCATCATGTAAAGAGGCTATTATGCAAATACATTTCTGATCTTGAAATAGATTCTGTCCTGGATGAAGGCAATATGACCATTTGTACTCAACGCATCTCTATGAACTCTCCAAATATATGAAAACGTCTCTAATTACACTTATGACACCAACAAATAAAACTCTTTTTAGAATATTGTTAGTATAGTAGTAGTAGTAGCAGCAGCAGCAATCGGTAGGAGAATTCTGGAAGTTGAAGTCTATACATCTTAAAGTTGATAAGGATGAGAAATGCTGCTATAAATGAATTCATAGCTCAACAGACCAAAAATCATATTTATCTATTAAATATGGACTTTCCAGTTGCCTCTTGAAAAAGCACCTTTGGGATAACCATGACCTGGATGATGGGGAATCTCCATAGATATTTATCATACTAAGTAGTTAATAATATATTTATTTGTCCTCTGCTATTCAGTCCTACAACATTCAAATCTTATTACACCCGATATATTTTGTCTTACTGAGTTCACCCTTGTGAGCTTCAAGACAGATTATCAAGTTAAAGCATGGATCTAACCTGAGCTCTGAATTAAACGTGTGTGACAAATTTAATTATTGGGTGGATATGTTGTTTTACAGCATGTTGAGCAGCACAATTCAATTACGACATTTTTACAATCCATTAATTCATTTACTCATCCATTCACTCCCTACTGTTTTGGTGACTTATGAGACAAAATAGTTCGCAATCATTCTCTGAGTTCATTTAAATACTGGCTAGCTTTTCTTAAACTTTTTGTTCATTATCAGTAAAGGTAAAATTAGGGATGAATATTACTCTCAGATCATGGGACATCCTCTTTGCTCCAGGAGATAGATATGGACAGGATTAATTTTAAAAAAAGAAGTAAGATGTATAAGAGATGTGGTGACACAGTGGTTAGAATGCAGTATTTCAGGCTGACTCTGCCGACTGCCAGCAATTTAATCATAATTGGCTTAAGGTTGACTCAGACTTCTACCCTTCCAAATTCAGTAAAATGAGGACCCAGATTGATGGGCACAATATGCTGACTTTGCAAACCACACAGAGAGGGCACTATGAAGCGGTATATAAGTCTTAGTGCTATTGCTATATTTATTAAAAGTCAGATTTTTTTTTTTTTTACAATTGATTGATATCTATCAAACATACAAGTACAGGAGCATTAAGTAATAATAGAAGGAGGCATCAACTTGATTATATAAAACACACAACGCTGCATTATATGGATCTTTAGTTGCATCCAACCCTGTTCTAAGGTTGTTTATAGTTTCAAAGAACAGGATGTTTAAAGCTGGAGCCATAGGGGAATCCAAAAGCTCCTCTAGTTAACAAAAGGTTAACAAGTCTGATCAGCTCCTACATAAAGCTAAATCTACACATTTCATTTGGGTGAAAGAGCCATATATTTAAGGCTCATAAAACCCACTTCATGACCATGACATTTCTACTTTGATATTTTGTTCTTCACAGATAGAAAGGCAGGATGTACATTCAATAAAGAAGAAAAATAAACCGATGTGGATGGTGTACAAGGTCAAATCCCAGGTTTTAATTAATTTTTTTTAGCTTTGATTTGGCTAAACTTTGATGTAAGTCTCAGTTTTATCATTAACTCAGGCCTGCCCATCAGATTTAAATAAAGTTCCATGTAGTATTTTGGTTGCCTTAAATCTCATTTTGACACTGGAAGACAATTTATTAACATTATCTATGCTGTGAATAAGTACAAATGGTTCCAGTTTTGACCTTTACTCCTCAGAATCTATCTGTCTTACTGAATTTGCACCACCCAGAAGAAACTCAAGGCCATTCGAGGGGCAATTCTTCATGGAATGCACTAAATGGGAAGCCTCTTTTCTCCCACATTGGCTTGTAGAATTGTGCCAGAAAGAGGAGATCAATTATCTGGTAATTAGGAGGCTTGTCTTGACTGGCTTAGGATGCATTTTTAAAGAGTAAAGGTCCCAAGTGATCAGGACAATATGGCTGGTTCTAGGGTTAAAGAGAAGACTGTTTTGTAACATATTACAACTATATATTTGATTTCCCAACAAGTTGATTAGCTATCAATATGTCCCCTTCTCTTTTTCCATTTTGGTTTTTTATTAGTAATGACTGGCCCTCTTGCTTAGCAACAGAAAAATTGCTTTTTTGGAAGAGGAGATAGGATCTGCCATTAGGAAAGTTATTCTTCACTTTCTTCATTCTCTCTTGTTCATATTGAGCCACGATCTACAAATGGGCTCCTTGTTACATTCTGTTGCAATGTTTGATGAGCTCTTGACTTTGCAAGATCAGGATTAGCAAAACGAGGAAATTAAATCTGTTCTCCATGGTTTGCTCTTTTTTAACCTCCCTTGTTCACATACCTGCCTACTTTGGGAAGTTAGTAAAGGATAAGGTGAAGCAATTCTGTTCTCTCCCCATATTTCATCTGTTTTCATCTTATATTTCTTTGTTCAATCTGCTCAATGAACCCTTGAAAATATCAATTTTACAATAGAATGGTTTAGAGCAAAGAAATAGGGACAGGAAAGCTGTCTTTAAACTTTTGCCAACATCTTTCTTAATTTTTTTCACTCTTAATTTCTTCACAGCCTAGCTCCATCTGCCAAGATTCAAAATCTCCTGTTTCAAGAAAATATGCCTGCACTGTGAGAAAGGAGAAGAGGTTGAGAAAGGGAATCATGGTCTACAGATACTCTCAGAGATGGCCATCCAATTACTGCTGAAAGTCCTCTAACTGCACCATCTTCCAATTGACCCTAAGTCACTTTTGAACTGTCCATTAGTCCTAAATATATAATCTGGGGTAGGTCTAATTTTTTTTTAAAAAAAAACAAATTTTATTAATTTTACAGAAATTTTACAGAAAACACAATACACAATCCAGGCATACCAACTTGAAAATTCTTTTCTAAAAGAAAAATTAATAATAATTAAAGAAGAAAGCCAATAGAACATCAATATTTACATTATCTATTTAACTTTATATCTTATCCAGACTTCTCCTTTTATCCAAATTATATTTCTTGCTTATTGTCTTTCATAAACATACAAAACACAAAACATAAACAAAACTAAAAGATCTTTTCTGAAGGCTGTCTGATCCCGGGTTGAAACTCTTCACACAGACACAAATTCAAACATCATATTCACTTTATATATCCTTCCATATCTTATTATCATTTTCTTTTTTTTACAAACGAATTTTATCAATTTTATAAAAACAATGCACAAAGAATCAAGGCATAACAGCTTATAAATTCTTTTCTAAGAAAAAATAATAAAAGAAGAAAACCAATAGAACATAATAATTCCAAATTATAGTATCAATACTTTATCTATTTAACTTCATATCTTATCCCAGCTTCTCCTTTTCATCCAAATTATTTCTTGTTAATTAAAATTTTATTGCCTTTTATCAATATACAAAATCCCCAAAAAAAAACCATAACAAAACCTTTATATATCCTTTCATATCTTATTACCATTTTCAATAACATTCTTTGTCTGTTCTATTTCCAACTATCCATTCATCTTTTTTCTTTTACTATACTTCTCCTATACACCAATTGGAGTAACGTCTTTAACTCATTACCCTAACTTGAAAGTACTTCATGTAGCAATTTTTCTTGGGATTCTGTTTAATAGATTCTAAAATTACACAATGAATTTTATACTCTAAATACACATATAAAAACACAATCTTATGTATCCTCCAGAATCCCTCTTTTATCCTTAATTAAATTCACCCATTGTCTCTGAATAAACTTTTTTTCTTTAGATCTTGCTTCCCACCATTGAAGTTTCTCCTCCCCCCCTTTCTCTCTTGCTTATTCTTCTCCTTGCCCTTTTTACCCCTTTGTCTCTCCTCCTCCCTTTTCTTACTCCTTTTCCTTTGCTTTCTAACTTTGCCTCCACCTTTCCGCTCATTTTTCTCTTTTTTGGTTGTTTTTTCAATTCTTAAAATCTCCTTTTTCTTATCCTTTTTCTCCTCCTCCCCGGAAAGAACCCATTGTTCATCAAAGATGGCTTCTTCTTCCTCTTCTTCTTTGTCCCAGTCCTTCTGCTGCATAATCAACTTTTCATAAGTACATAACGCCATTTCTAAAAATTGAAACAAAGTGCCCAAAGTATCTTCCTTTTTATATTTTTGATATTCAGTCTTTAGTTCATCCACAAGCGATGCCATCATGAAAAGAGAAACTTTTCCCAAAACAACCACAAGTATTTTTAATCAAAAATAATTCAAAAAAAGTTCCAAAAATTAATACTTTTCTTCCTTCTTCTCTTTCTCTTTCTGGGGTTAATGTTTAATCAAAGAGGTCCAATTACCATATACCTTTCTTTGGGATTCTAGGCAATCTCCTCCTTTTTCAGCTTCTGCTCCAATTTTTTTTTTCCTCTCCCTTCCCACTTGCAACATCAATTTTAAATAATCAGAAATCCATACCTCTAATAAGGGTTTTCCAATTTCTTAAGTTTTTCAATGTCCAAGAACCCTTTTGTCCCTTAGCTTCAACTTTCAGAATAACTCACCTTCAATATCCAAACATATTTCATATCTGCTGTTTCCATGGGGTGGGAGAGTGAAGAAAAAAAAAAGTTCCCTTTAACAGCTTCTCCGCCGCTTTCGATCTTCTTAGGGATACAACGTATCCTCCAGCAATTCAAACAGCTCAGTTCCAACAAATTTGAAAGATGTTGATTGACCCGGCTCAGACAGCACTTTCACTTTTCTTGCTTCCTCCAGCACAATCTTACCCGGTTGCTGGCTTCTTTGTGGCGGCCATTGCTGACCGCCGCTCCACCGCCTTGGGAAAAAGGGGTTTTTCAGGACTAGGAGGGGGTCTGCAACACCCCCAACCCCCTGTCCGGCTCCCCTCTCTCTTCAGCTGTCCCTACAGGGCAGCCATATCCCCCTGACCCATCTGGATCGGGGGTACCTCGGCGGCTAGCACAGCAGGAATCGCGAGCGGTCGCGAATTCCTGCTGCCCCGAAGCCACGCGAAACCGGAAACCTGGGGTAGGTCTAATTTTTTAAAGAGATGGTGTACTCCTCTTGATTGGATGTGTTCAAGGAATGGTTTAGCAGCCATTTGCTTTCACTTGCATTGCTACATTGAGCAGGAAATTAAATGACTTCAATTGTCTGTTCCAATGGTACAAATTAAGTGGCCACTAGAGGGGGCATGTATAAGTGCACCAAAGTGCCTATTGTCTTGGTCATTGTATTTTTATTCTTTTATTCTTGTTCTCATTTTTGTTTGACAAATTCTAATAAATAAATAAAAATAATATATTCTCAGGAATTCTCAATACATTGCCTTTGTATTGTCACTGTTTACCAAAATATTTGCCTATTTACCCCCTTATCTATTCATGTACTGTACTTATCTTTCTATAATTTTTAAAAAGACATTTATTTATTATCTTATTTGTATCCCACACTTATTATTTTACAACTAATTCAAGATAGCAAATGTATCCAACACACAAGATCACATGAAGTGTTAATGCCACTTTATAATGCCTTGGTAAGGCCACACTTGAAATACTGCCTTCAGTTTTGGTCACCATGATGTAAAAAAGATGTTGAGACTTTAGAAAGAGTACAGAGAAGAGCAACAAATATGATTAGGGGACTGGAGGCTAAAACATATAGAGAATGGTTACTGGAACTCGGTATGGCTAGTCTGATGAAGAGAAGGACCAGGGGAGACATGATAGCAGTCTTCCAATATCTCAGGGGCTGCCACAAAGAAGAGGGAGTCAAGCTATTCTCCAAAGCACCTGAGGGCAGGACAAGAAGCAATGGGTGGAAACTAATCAAGGAGAGAAGCAACTTAGAACTAAGGAGAAATTTCCTGGCAATTAGAACAATTAAACAATGGAACAATTTGCCTCCAGAAGATATAAATGCTCCAACACTGGAAGTTTTTGAAAAGATGTTGGATAGCCATTTGTCTGAAGTGGTGCAGGGTTTCCTGCCTAAGCAAGGGGCTGGACTAGAAGACCTCTAAGGTCCCTTCCAACTCCTATCCTATTCTATTCTAACTTTCCTATTTTCCCTACAACAACCCTGTGAGGTGAGTTGGGCTGAGAGAGAATGATTAGCCAAAAGTCACCCAGTGGGGTTTCATGGCTAAGGTGGGACTTAAACTCATGATCTCTTGATTTCAAACCAGGTGCTTTTTACAAAGGATGCATTGTTTGTCCCTAGTTTAATCTAAATCATCTTTCTTATAATTTGAATTTGGTTTGGTCATATTCAAGGAGCCCAATCAGAGTTTGTTCATCTCAAGATAGAAAGTGCAAAGACATGAAGGTTGCTTCTTTGCACATTCTATGAAAGTTGCTTGCTTATTCAACTCTTCTTCTTCCTGGATATTTAAAATGTATTGCAGGGAGATGTTCAATCATTTCGTGATCACAGAACGTATCTCTGTATGCTCAAAGAAAACTATAAGGTATTTACTGGAGAAAAAAAAATTTCTTCTCATGACTTAGAACATTTTTCTAATTATAGGCCAGTCTGAAATATTTTGATGTTTTCAAAAGTGGTGCAAGTTCAAATGCAACAGATTGCATGGTCTTCTGGATCCACTTCAACTTTACTTGACTTAGTAGATGACTTCTCTAGAAACTGTTGTGGGGAAGAGTTTGCAATAGGTTATATGGCAGGATTGGGACTAGGGACACTATTTTGCAGTGGTTCTAGTATTTTCCAGAAGAATATACCCAGAAGCTGATGCTCAGGGATTACCATTTGATGTCTAGTCATTAATCTATGATGTTCTACAGTTCTCTCTCATTTTCTCAGAAGTTTAACATGCAAATGAAACAATGAGATTATTTAGGGCTTTGGTATGTGATGCCATCTCTAATGACACCCAGCTCTACTGCTGTCTACCTTCTAAGTGCAAAGAAGTAATCAGTTTCTTTGAATGCTACCCAGTGAAGGAAAATAAGTTGACATTAGACAAGAGTTAAGAGCTAGTAGCTCTGACGGTCCTAGATGATGACGTGGACCTCGAGACAACAGTCAGCTCTTTCAACATAGCAGTGATAGAGACCGCTAATGAGGTCCTGGGGAAACACCAACGTCCCAAAAAACCGTGGGTCACAAGTGAACTCCTAGGTCTATGTAACAAAAGACGGGAACTAAAGAAAAAGAAAAGCGATCCAGATGGAGCTCAGAAGTGCAGGGAAGCTAACAACAAAGTAAAAAAGGGGATGAAAAAGGCAAAGGAAAATTGGATAGAGGACCAGTGTAAAGACATCGAGGAAAACTTGAAGAAAAATAACACCAAGAAAGCATACCAAATGGTTAAAAGCCTCACCACACAGAAACAAGGGAGACTCTCGAGCATACAGAGCAAATCAGGCAAAACACTCACTGGGGAAAGAGAGGTGATGGACAGATGGACAGAATACTGCGCTGAACTGTACAACCATCAGCACAATGGAGACACTACAGTATTGCAGGGCCCACGGACAAGTCCAGATGATGCCTGCCATCCAATACTACGTGAGGAAGTCGAAGCAGCAATAAAGGCACTTAAACAAGGGAAGTCAGCGGGAATTGACAACATACCTGCAGAACTGATTCAGGAAGGAGGAGAGGCAGTGATCACCATCCTCACTGTCATCTGCAACAAGATCTGTACCACTGGAGTATGGCCAGTCCCCTGGACTCAATCATTAATCATAACCCTGCCCAAGAAGGGGAATCTTCAGATGTGCCAGAATTATCGTACCATCAGCTTAATCAGCCACCCAAGCAAAGTCATGCTAAAAATCATTCTTAACAGACTGAAACCACAAGCAGAGACTATCATTGCAGAAGAACAAGCGGGTTTCAGAGCAGGACGGAGCACTATTGAGCAAATATTCAACTTGAGAGTGATCTGTGAGAAATATCTCCAACACCAACAGGACTTATACCACGTTTTCGTTGATTTCAAAAAGGCTTTCGACAGGGTGTGGCATGCAGCCTTGTGGTCTACCATGAGGAAATATAACATCAACGATAACCTTGTCAGAGTGATAGAACAACTTTATGAGAAAGCCACAAGCGCCGTCCTCCTGAACAGCAGCAAAGGTAACTGGTTCCGGACGAGTGTAGGAGTGCGTCAAGGATGTTTGCTTTCCCCCACACTGTTTAATGTATTCCTCGAACGGATCATGGAAGATGCCTTGGAAGATCACGAAGGCACAGTTTCCATCGGTGGTAGAACCATCACCAACCTGCGATTCGCAGATGACATCGATGGCCTGGCAGGAAATGAGGATGAACTATTGAGCCTTGTCCAACACTTAGATAAAGCGGCTTCAGCGTACGGCATGGAGATCAATGCCGAGAAAACCAAGCTGATGACGAACAGTACCCAAGGTATCTCCTCAGACATCAGAGTCAGCGGAACACCCCTAGTGACAGTAAAAAATTTCAAATATCTTGGGTCCATCATATCCGATGAAGGCTCAAAACCAGAAGTAATGGCAAGGATAGCACAAACAACAGCTGCGCTTTCGAAGCTCCAAACTATTTGGAAAGATAAGAACATCAGTCTGCGCTCAAGGATCCACCTAATGCGCTCCCTCGCAATATCAATCTTTTTATATGCCTGCGAAACCTGGACACTCAATGCGGATTTACAAAGAAGAATCCTTGCAGCAGAAATGAGATGCTACCGAAAGATCCTTGGCATCCACTACACAGACCATGTGACAAATGAAGAGGTCTTAAATAAAATACAACAGGCAATAGGACCACACGACAACCTTCTTACTGTCGTCAAGAAATGGAAATTGAGATGGTACGGACACGTGTCTCGCTCTACTGGCCTCGCAAAGACCATCATGCAAGGGACGGTAAGAGGAAGCCGCAAACGGGGAAGACAACGAAGGAGATGGGAGGATGATATCCATGATTGGACAGGCTTGAACCTGGCAGCATCCCAGAGAGCAGTGAAGGACAGAGACGGATAGAGAAGCGTGGTGGTTAAATCTTCGCAGGCGCCCCAACGACCTCAAAAGAGGTCACGGGATAGGTGAGGAGCTTGGAAAAGGTTGGACACTAGGATTAAAATGAAGTATGCTATAGATTGGATTGCATTCCCCAAGAAAGGTCAGCTTTGCAATTTGGGTCTTTTAACCTGCATGTATCACTAAATTCCCAAGGAGTTGCTATGGTGAAAGCATGTTTGCACACTTTTTATTAGTACAATACTTAATTCTCCTTCTGAATCAGACAGATTTTATGACAGCTTGGTTATAATTATCTTGAGTGCAGCAATGTGCTTTATGTGTGACTACCCTTGAAAGAGAGTCTGGAAATTGTAATTGATAAAAATGCAACTTGTCAAGATGCTGACCAATACAAAAGAGATGATGTCAAAATGTATGATGTCTGTAGTTGAGAATTACACGGGGTGCCAATTGAACTTATCCTTCAATTCCTGAATGACTTAAGGCCTGGCTAGAGATCTGTGGGAAGCTTTCTTATGCTGTGAGCCTGACCGGTTACTTAGAGCTGCATCTTCAAATGATACACTTGTTGCCCAGAATTTAATCATGGCTATTTGAAAAAGAGGCTTCTGTGGGATCCTTGGTGATCTCTGAGCTTGATTGTTTTTCTTGCAGACATTTCATTACCAAACTAGATAATATTGTCAGTGTTAGTCCTAGCTCTAGCACAGATGATGTTGCCTAGTTTGGGTGATAAAATGTCTACAAGAAAACAACCAAGTTCAGAGAGCAGTAAGGACTCGTACAAAGCCTAATGGTTCTCAAGCTATGTGCAATGTATTCCCCAAAGAATACATTTCTCTTTTTTTCACAGTATTTAGCTTTTCATGGTTAATTATTTTAATCACTGATTTTAATTTTGGATTTTGTTTCTAATTGCACTGCTATAATTTTGTTCTATTCCCTGCTTTGCATTTAAAAAAAAACTTTATAGAATGCCTTAAGCTTTGCAATAAACAGAAAGGTAGGATATAAATTCAATACTAAATAGGTTTTTTCTTAATACAAAGAAATGCATAATTGCATAAAGTGAAAGAAAAGGATGGAATTCAAAAGAGACAGTGTAGAACAGTAATGGCAAATCTTTTTGGCACCGAGTGCCCAAAGTGCATGTATGCATGCATGCACATACCCAAAATGCAACATGCCCATGCCCCTCTGTGCATGTGCACACACCCCACATTTGCAAATACACATCCCTGTGCATGTATAGCAGTGACTCGAAGACCAGCTGGCCAGGGGAAGCAAATGTGCAAATGTCCGTGGTGGGGCCAAGGTGGGGCAATAGAGTGCGTGCCCACAGAGAGGGCTCTACGTGGCATGCAGGCCATAGGTTCATCAGCACAGGTGTAGAACCAGAGGTGGGATTCAAATTTTTTAACAACCGATTCTGTGGGAGTGGCTTAGGTGGTGGGCATGGGTTAGTGGTCATGTTACTGGGTGAGTGTGGCCAACTCAACATCACTCACATCGGAGCATGCATCTCCTTGCTTGGCCTCTCAGGACTGTGGGGATGCTGTAAGTGTGAAAAATGGTCATAAGTCACTTTTTTCAGTGCCACTGTAACTTTGAATGGTCACTCCACACAAGCAAAGTACCAGCCAAAGAGGGGAAAAAACCTCCAGAGATGTTCCTGAGACAGCAAGTCCAGTCCTGCCAAGAATGTAATAAGGGTTAATGGAGAGGCAACTTGTGTAAGCAATACCAGAATGTTTCCTTCCTGCCTTCCTTACAGGATTAGGCCAGCAATTTCTTCTAAGAACCTGTTCTCTGAACTGCTGAGACTGTTAACAACCAGTTCTAGCAAATAGCTGCAAACTGGTAGAATCCCACCCCTGTGTAGAACCTCTTATGATTCCTGAATATATATTCAGCTAAGCACCAAAAAAGTTGTTCAGTCACTAACTCCTTTAATCCTTTAATCCTTTGGTTCCTTTTGGAGTTTTAACAGATTTGCATAGCTAGATAATCTGTCTGGTTGCATGGTGTTAACAGCATTCCATAGTAGAAAGCCATCAGATTTGAAAGTGTTTTGCATAGCACATTGCTGGAGTGTAGCCATTATAACCATCCAGTTTGACTGCACCAGTGATTGCATATAAATCCCTTAGTGCAATATTGAATCAATTCCACTTGAGGGAGCATCTGTATTTGAGCAAATGAAGGGGGAGGTGAGATTATTTTCAGACAAGCACCAATGGGAATCACCTTTGAATGAGTGAATTAAATGACTTGAACTAGAATGTAAGAAAGAAAAGATTATTTCACAGCAATGGGCAAAAGAGCCTTTCCATGGTATAAACAATAGTTTAATATGGCAACATGTAAATACTATTAATTAAAGCAATTAAAGCAAGCTAAGATGTAAGGCATATAGTATACCGTATATTGAGCATGATAGGTATTTACACAAGTTGTCCCATATAGAAAATAATAATATTACTCTTTTGCAAACATTCATGAAGGATTATCATTAAAGTGGCTTAAAGGGGAATTCCAAGTACCAGAAGAACTGAGATATTACATTGTCAGAGAAAGTAGACTACATTTCTTATGCTTGGAATTTGGTTTTGGATTGATTGAATCCATGCGCTATGTTTTTTCAATCATTGTAACGCATCTCAATATATCTATCCAATATGTGGTTTATATTGGATGCACGGCAAAATATATCAAGGCTTAATCCAATGTATGAATCCAGTGAATTCTTGTTGGAATCAATAATCAGGTTGAAAGAGAAAACAGGATATTTTCTAAACTCCCATATAGTTGGATGGAACTAAGATTTAAATTTGGGCTTGCTTTTGATATTGTAATTACGGTAAGTCTTCATTTAGTGACTACCTTGTTTAGTGATATAGTTACAGCAGTGATGAAAATAAATTGGTGATCCATCCTTTCATTTATGACCTTTGCAGGTCAATAAAGCAAAAAAAAATGTGAAGTAAGATTATAAGTACAACTGTGGCTTCACAAAGCAATTGCTTCACTTAATGACCTTGTCCCAATTGTGGTTGCTAAATGAAGACCACTTGTTCTAGGATGACAATTCCAGTGATCCACAAACCTCAAGGCCACAAAATAAGACTGATTTTAACTTTCCATGTCTGTTTGATGGGAAAGTGTGAAAACTCTGCATGTGGACCTCCTGAGCTCCGTTTTCACTGGCAGAGGATTGCAGGAGGCCATCCCAGCTGAAAATGGAGATTGGCAGCCCGTTTTTGCTGGCAAGAGCACCATGGACTGGTCCTTTGCTGTTTCCAGAATGGCCCCAAGGGGCCAACTGTAAGCACCCCATGGGCCAGATGTGGCCATGGGCCTTGAATTTGACATCCCTGTCCTAGACTTACAACTAGACAGTTAGTGACTAGGTGAAGCTACAATGGACTCCCCCGAAAGCTACTTACAATCTAGTTTCAAAGTTCTAAAGTTCTCTCTCTGTCTCTCTGCCTCTGCTTCTGCCTCTGTGTGCGTGTGTGTGTTTGTGTGTCTGTCTCTCTCTCTCTCTCTCTCACACACACACACACACACACGTCAGGTGATTGCATTTTGGGTGTTTGGTGATTGGCTCACATTTACAATCATTTGTGTGACCACAATTTACAATAGTTCTGCTGGTAACTGGCCTTTACTTCTGGTTTTTGACAAAAACCACTCCATAGCAAACAATACATTCACTGAATGACCGCCGTGAAAAAGTCATAATATCGTATCTGATCACATAGCTAATCTTGTAGCCATCATGACTTAACTCACTGCAATTGCCAAGTTCAGTTACAGTTATAACTTGAGGATTAAAATATACATTTAATAAGTTATCATTGTTATTACCACTACTTTTGTAAAAGCCTACTTTTGTGGAATTTTTGTGGCTATTTTAATTTCCCCAGTCCTTATTTGGTACAGAGTACAATATATCTGTTAGCCCTTCGAGGTAGAATGAGTGCTAACACTATCTTTATTGTTAGCTTACAAAAACAGAAAAATGCAGGATTGAAAGTACTCCTCCCTAATTTTTACTCCCTTGAAAACTGGGAAGGTGCCTCTTGAGACCCTTGCTGCACTCCACCACTACTCTTTTTCACTGCATTTATCAGATTTTGTTTATCAGATCACTGACTATGCTACAGTTCTTCTCCCTACCTTCCAGGGTCATTCTCACACACCATTGTAATACCACAGTATGCAAAATTCTGTGGAGCATAAGCAGAACACTAGCTTTGTTTACTCTTGGGATGGTTGAAAAACAAGGCAGGAAGTGTTTCACAAACACCTTTCCTTGCAGAGAGGTGGCTTAGGAGTGAATATCTTTCACTGAGCTGAATTTCTATCAAATATATTCTTTCTCTAATAAGCAGACTTTCATAGATCAGTGACTGTGGCAGGGAAAATGAAGAAAAAGGAGAGTTAGATCTGAATTTGTGGTGCCCTGCATTGAACCATTCCAGAAAACACTTTCAATTAAAAGCTGGAAAAGTATGATAAAGGGTTATATCAATACCATGTTTCTCATATAATAAGGCTGGGTCTTTTTTTTTTTTTGAGCCCCCCAAAATGGCTAGGCCATCTTTTTGGGGGTGACTTAATTTCCCCACCCTGCATCCTTGGGCGGCTGGCCGGTGACGACTTGGATGTTGACCTCGGCGTTGGTGGGGCACTTCGTATCGGGAGACCTTCTGCCACCATTGCTTTCGCTTCTCCCCGTGCTGTTGTGGCGTTTGAAGCAATGCTGTGGCATTTGGCGCAGCCATGCACGGCCAGCCAGGGTTCCTCCCTGCAACCAGAGCCTGGCAGAGAGACTTCAGGCACTCCTGTCGCCGCCTTCCCAGGCATTGTTCGAAGGCAAAACCCATTCTTTTAAAAACGACACCCTACTACTGGTATGACAAAGCCTCCCCTGTCCAAGAGGGCAGCCTAACCCCACGTGGGGAAGTGAATCTCCCCGGGCCACAGCATAGGATTGGCCCACCCTGGGAGAAGTGCCTAGCTGCCATCCCTGCCTGGCGCCGGGCAGAGCACGAAGAGGTTTGCTTGGGCGCCCAGTGCAGCTGACAGGCAGGCCCTCCTGCCCAGTGGCGGAGCTCTGGCCAAGGCAGTGAGAGCCTTCCCTCTGGGCCCTCTGCTCATCCTGCCAGGGCTGGAAATGCATGGGGATGGAAATGGGCTGAGTGAGGGGTGGAAAGGATGGGCTCTCTCCGCCGAATCCGCCGGCCAGGGAAGCAGCGCTACCATCACCTCGCCTCCCTGTTCGTGGACAGATGGGCACTATCACTGCCTCGGGCAGCCTCTCCCAGTGCCCCCTTCAGGGTCTGGCTGGAAGGACTTGGGAGAGCCCGAAGCCACCCATCCTTTCCACTCCTCACCCAGCTTGTCCCCATCCCCATGCATCTCCAAACACGCCAGCAGCTCCTAATGCTGCAATGGCATGGGCATCGGGCACAGGCGCTCACTTGGTGGGGCTCAGCTTGAAGGAGGATGTGGTATGGGCCATTGCCTTGGCTCCCTGTCCATGAATGGGTGGGCGCTATCACTGCTTCAGGTGGCCTCTCCCGGTGGCCGCTTCAGGGTTGGGCTGGAGGGACTTGGGAAGCCAAGCTCGGGTTGGCCTGGCTCTTTTGCTTGGCAGGCGGGCACGCACCTGCGGCTCACTTTTCCAGCTCTCCCCAGCCTGCCTGGCTCTGGCACGGCCCTGGCGGGATGAGCGGAGGGCCCAGAGGGGAGGCGCTCGCTGCCTTGGCTAGAGCTCCACCACCAGGCAGGAGGGCCCGCCTGTCAGCTGCACTGGGTGCCCCAGGTGAAGCTCTTTGTGCTCTGCCTGGCACCAGGCAGGGATGGTGGCTGGGCGCTTCCCCAGGGTGAGCTGATCCTGCACTGCAGCCCCAGGAGATTCACTTCCCCATGTGTGGTTGGGCTGCCCGCTTGGGCAGGGGAGGCTTTGTTGTACCAGTAGTAGGACGTCATTTTTAAAAGAATGGGCTTTGCCTTTGAACAATGCCTGGGAAGGTGGCGACCGGAGCGCCTGAAGCCGTGTCTCTGCCAGGCTCTGGTTGCAGGGAGGACCCCTGGCTGGCTGCGCGTGGCTACGCCAAACGCCATGTGGCTGCACCAAATACCGCAGCATTGCTCCAAACGCTGTGGCAGCACGGGGAGAAGGGAAAGCAATGGTAGCAGAAGGTCTCCTGATACGAAGTGCCCCACCAATGCCAAGGTCAATGCAGGCAGCACCATATCTGGGTGTGCAACAAAAGTACTTCCTAATGGCAAGCTCTCCGCCGTTCCCCCCCATTTCGCATGATTTAATATAAGCCTTAATTTGGGGCAGGAGCTTAATTTCATTTCATGCCTATAAAACATGCTGGGACTTCCTATTGGGGGAGGCCATATTATTGGAGAAACACGGTAGACTGGCTCTAAATGAAGACAAAAATAACCTATGGGCAATTTATGTTTATTACTTAAAATTCTCAATTTTTCTCATTTCTGAAGTTGGCAAATTCATGGACTGCCTATAATCAGGGGTGGGATTCTACCAGTTTGCACCTATTTGCTAGAATTGGTTGTTAATATTCTAAGCAGTTCGGAGAACCGGTTGTTAGAAGAAATTACTGGCCTAATCCTGTAAAGAAGGCAGGAAGGAAACATTCTGGTGTTACTTACAGAAACTGCCTCTGTTAACCCTTATTACATTCTTGGCAGAACTAGACTTCCTGTCTCAGGAACTTCTCTGGAGTTTTTTCCCCCTCCTTTGCTGATACTTTGCTTGCGTGGAGTGACCATTCAAATTTACAATGGCACTGAAAAAAGTGACTTATGACCATTTTTCACACTTACGACTGTTGCAGCATCCCCACAGTCATGAGAGTCCAGGCGAGGAGATGCGTGCCTCGATGTGAGTGATGTTGAGTTGTCCACGCCCAGCCAGTCACATGACCACCAAGCCATGCCCACCAACTAAGCCACACCCACAGAACCGGTTGTAAGAAATTTGCATCCCACCCCTGACTATAATAAAATCTTATTTTGGACATATTACAGGATAGCTGGAGAGAGATCTCCTTTCCCCCAAATGTATACTTCTTATCTTTGCAAACGCTTCTGAATCTAAAATGTCAGCTGTGCCTACACATATTCTAAATTAGTTCATCATTAACTATTATGTAACGTTCTGTTTATTGAAGGCACCCATGGACTGCTCTGAGGGCCAACTGTGTGAATGTGACAGATGTAGTGGTGAGATCACTTTTAGTAATAGCATTTACTGACTGCAAGTGGAAAGAGAAAATACCAGTTCAGAGTACTGTACAGCAGGACTACATATACTTTGAAAGAAGCCTGTTGTTTTCAGGCTTCTGCTTTAAAAGTTTTATTAAAGACATTGCTTTGAAGATTCAGTTCATCAAAGCAGCAGCAACTCTTTGCAGACTTTCCTGTCTATCTAAAAAAGGATACAGGTAGTCTTCAACTTACAACAACTTACAAGCTTCCTTTGCTAAACAAGAAGGTAGTTTAGTGAGTCAGGTCCAATTCTATGAACTTTCTGCTGCAATTGCTAAGGAAATCACTTTTGATATAGTTTCAGGCATGGGTGAAATGACTGGAGACAATCTTAGTTGGTGAACTTTCAGCTCTTTATTACATAGTGACTTAAGAGAGTGAACAACAACAACTCTGCCTTATATAGGTGACCTTAATGTGAAATAACCAATAGGGAGCTGTAAGACGCTAGCTCCAGAACCAATAAGAGTCCTTCATTAAGGGTCAATCGGATTCTCTGAACCCAACCAATCCGATCGAGCCGCTTAACACCCAATCAGAAGTGCAGGGCCAGAACCCTGCACTTTACCCCAAGCTTGCTTTTATTTGAACTATTTACATACATAACAACTTTGATTGTTCAAATCAAATATGTGCGTTGTTAAGTGCGTTGTTAAGTGAATCCAGGTTCCCTCATTGACTTTGTTTGTAAGACATCAGCTTGGAAGGTCACAAAAAGTGACCACATGACTCCAGGATATTGCAGCCATTGTAAATACATGTCAGTTGTCAAACGCTCACATTTTGATACTGTGATCACAGGGACTCTGTCATAGTTGTAAGTGCAAGAACTGGTTGTGAGCCAGCACCATAATTATAACTTTGATCGATCATTAAATGAATGATTTCTAAGACGAAAACTACCTGTACTACTACCTTAACGAATCTTGCAATTAAAGAATTGTATCATTTTCCAAGCTCACACAGAAGTCTGAAAAAAAGATGGGCTACTTTAATGAACAGCAGAGAAGTTTTGTGCTCAGAAAGGATTTGAAGCACTTCTTCTGAATTAGTTGTGAAGGGTGCCTGCCCCTATTGTACGGTAAGAGGAGAAGAGATGGAGTCAGATTGTCTGGAATCTAGTTTACGCTACTGTTTGAATTCTGCTGCTTTTAATTGCTTCCTTTTCCCAGACCTTTCTCCGATATGAGAGTGGCTACTTCTCTTCCATAGCTTTTATTGATGGTCGCCAGGTACTGTTTTAAATTTTAAGGGACTGAAGGAACTGACTTTTTCTTTGCCAAATAGCACATGAGAGAGTTTGGTGCTGGGGGGGGGGGTATCAAAACTGATTTTTTACTGCTTACCGCAGCTTGATGTTGGGCTGCATTCAGGAGTGTTTTGGATTCTAATACAATTTATGCCTACTGCACAATCATACGATTCAGCTTTTCCTGGATTTTCTCAATTTGTGGGTACAGTTGGATAGTTGTGTTTTTTCTCTCCACACATAAGAAACTTAACCCTTCAGGGAAACACTGTATTAGAATCTATTGTCCTCAGTAGACAGAGCTTTCCCACATCCATAAAGATGGACTTGAAATAAAGACATTCCTGTATCTGCATAGATAGATGATGATGATGATAGATAGAGAGAGAGAGAGATAGAGAGAGAGAGAGAGAGATAGATAGATAGATAGATAGATAGATAGATAGATAGATAGATAGATAGATAGATAGATAGATAGATAGATAGATAGATAGATAGATCGATGGATGGATGGATGGATGGATGGATGGATGGATGGATGGATGGATGGATGGATGGATAGATAGATAGAATAACTTTATTGTCACTTTGAACGTACACTAATTGGCATACATTAAAATGAAATTATATATGAGTGTAATAGGCAGTTCATGAGATTTCCACAAAGACTTTAAAATATGGGCTTTCTTGACCACAACCCAGAAATCAAATCAAATTAAAATAAAATCCACTGTGTCCCTTCCCCCTAATTTCCTTAATTACTGGGAAAAGCAGACGTTTATGGAGATGACATGCAAGTGTTATGTTAATGGCCTCCAGGCTGACACTGTGCTTTTTCATTTTATTTCCTTTTGTCATAAAATCGACAATTGTGATGGCTCCAGGAGAAAATGGGGTGGGTTCCCAGGGCTCCATGGCTGCATGTAGGATGAACTTGTTGGCAAATTCCTGCTTTGCCTTTCCTGACTGCCTCTGGGGATGTTCTGGAATTGGGCTGTTGCTGACTTAGCTTTTCTTCTCTGCCACACAGCTCGGCTTTGTCTTTTTCTTTGTGACATGTAATTTCCCTTGGTACAATTAGGACTGTCTCAGTCATTCTGTTTCTATCTTTGGCCTGCTTAACGCACAACATAGCTATGTTAATTGCCAAAGTTTAGAGTGCATGCATAAGACTTGGGGTTTTCTCTTTTTTCCCCTTCTGGAGTGAGCTTTCAAGAGAGATTTGATGTGCTGTTCAGGATTCTTGGAGATGAAAAGCCTTTATGGTTGCAATTTGTTGAGTTTGGGCAGTGCAAGGTTTGGGTCTGTGGGAGAGCTGCACTGATTAAAATGCTCCAAGTGCCGATCCACCGATCAACAGAGGAATTGTGTATATGTACACAATTCATGCTTTTGGCCCAGAATAGGTTCTGCTTTTTAGTTGCTTATAGGCCAGAGGTGGTATTCAGCAGGTTCTGACCAGTTTTGGAGAACTGGTAGTAGAAATTTTGAGTAGTTCAGAGAACCGGCAAATACCAGCTCTGACTGCCCCTGCCCCCATCTATTCTCTGCCTCCTGAGTCCCAGCTGATCATCTAGATCTTCTTTGGTTGTCCAGCAGAGGAGAATGGAGCTGGAAAGCAGGTTAGTAGGGTGGGGAGGGAATGGGGATTTTGCAGTATCCTTCCCCTGCCACGCCAAACAAGCCACACTCACAGAACTAGTAGTAATTTATATTTTTTTTGAATCCCACCACTGTTATAGGCTATAGGCTATCCTTCCACAACAGAGTATTAGAATAGAGCTGGAAGGGACCTTGGAGGACTTCTAGCACAAGCAGGATAGTCTATTCTATACCATTTCAGATAAGTAGCTGTCTACTGGTAGTTTCCTCTTAAAAACCTCCAGTGATGGAGCACCCACGATTTCTGAGGGCAAACTATTCCACTGGTTAATTGTCATCATTGTTAAGAAGTCTCTCCTTAATTCCAGGTTGCTTCTCTCTTTGATTAGTTTCCAAATTCCAATTTCTTGTCCTGCCCTCTGGTGCTTTATAGAGTTATTTGATCCGCTCTTCTTTGTGATAGCCCCTCAAATACTAGAATACTGCTGTCATGTCACCCCTAAATTCTTCTTTTCTTTATACTAGCTAACCCCAAATCCTACAACAGTTCTTCATATGTTTTTGTCTCCAGGCCTTTGATCATCTTAGTTGCTCTTATCTGATCTTTTTCCAAGGTCTCAACATCTCTTTTGTAGTATGGTAACCAAAATTGGTTGCAATATTCCAGGTGTGGTCTTACTAGGGTTTTATAAAGCAGTACTAGTACTTCATGTGATCTATTATTCTATTTCTTTGTTTATACAACCCAGGATTGTATTAGCTTTTTTGGCAGTACACTGCTGGCTCATATTCAAATGAACATCTACTAGGACTCCAAAATCCCTCTCACAGTATCAATGTGGCCAGCAATTGTAGCATGTCATTCAGAATTCTGGGGATTGTAATTCTGGGGAATGTCAGAAATCAGCTTTAGAAATATGCTCCCTTTAACAAGTATCTTCTAATCATGTCAGGAGCCCTTGCAGTGTTAGGCTGTCCAGTTTTTTTTTCCAGCAGAGGGAAGTGTTTGTGCATGCATCTTTGGATACAAGCCGGTCCTTTCTTTGAAAAATGGCATCACCTATTCCACCGGGAGGTATTTTTGTTTGTTGGCCTTACAAACATTGGTCCAATTCTTTATCCATTGATTTATCTGGAGCTTGTAAGACCAATGGCTTAAGTTCTGAATAGGTGTATAGGTAGTCCTCAACTTATGACCACAACTGAGACCAAAATTTCTGTTGTTACACGAGACATTTGCTAAAGGAGTTTTGCCCCATTTCACAATCTTCTCTTGTCACAGTTGTTAAGTGGATCACTGCAGTTGTTAAGTTAATCAGGATTCCCAATTGGCTTTGCTTGTCAGGCCACAAAAGGTGATCACGTATAGTTTACAGCCATTCAAATTCTTCCTGCCAAGTATAATTCTTACCTTAATATTTAAGTATGCATGACATGGTTCATGCAACGACTTGAATGAGCCCCCAACTTTACTCTCTTAACAACAAGGTAAGCATAATTATGCAGCCTTCAATCTGACACAGTACTTGCAGATATGTCGGAACAACTATTATCATCTTCTTTGTAAGAAGGATAGATTTTGTAATCCACACTGTGAGGATATCAAATTTGGGAAAGTTGCTATATAAGCCAAGTGAAGAAGAAAAACATCCCTGGGGATCTTCAGAAATTTGCAACAAAAATGATGCAGAATTTAAACCAATTGAATGTCATTGCTGAAGTTGGATGAGATGCAAAATATAAAGATAGCCATTTCATTCCTTGATCTCACTGTAGCTCAGAGTTATCTTTCAAAACCTCCGTAATTGTTCATCTCCCTGTTTTGATGGCAATATATGTCATTTCCCTTGATTATTGGATAATATATACATCCTACTATGTTGTTCATAGATTGCTAGAAAACCCTTTACTGTAATTCATGGATCAAAACATGTTGTGCCATAAATATTGGGTGTATTGTAATGCTATTGTCCAAGATACTTGGTTTCCATGCATATTCATTGGCTGAGTAAATATGAAAAATGACGGTTTCTAGCTTTGGGCTACTTCCTACATGTCCATTTTTTTTCATGAAATGTTATTGCTGCCATATGAAAATTTTGCTTTGTGTCTCTGTTTTGTACACCGAGGAAATCCTGGTAAGTTTATTCAACATATAAATGAAATCCTACTGCAGTCAGCCCATCTATGTGATAGCAGCCTTCTAATCTTGACTTCCCTCAAAAGATCGAACAAGAATACAACTTTGTTGTACTTGGTTATTTGGACATGAGATGCCGGGGTTTAGGCTTTATTAGTAATTGAAACAAGTCCTGGAAGAAAGAAAAGACATATTACCTTTCAAAAAGCTCAGTACTATTGCTAAAACATCCCTACATGGACTCTAAGGTGACCTAACTTTTTATTTATTGCTGGACCACAGTAAAATCTGAGCTGGGGATTTAGGCATGGATTCTCAATTCACTATGTTCAAGGACTAGGAAAGAAAATGTAAAATGTTTCATTACTTGATTTAGGAGTAGAAAAGTATAATCTGTCCCTAACTCCTGTCCCAAATACCATAAAAAAATATTCACCGAACTAAAAATTTAAGTGCATTAACTGATTGTTCAATTATATGCCCTCAACTTGCTGCCAATTCTTAGCAACCATGTAGATCAGGAGTATCAAACTCAATTTCACTGAGGCCGCATCAGTGTTGTGTTTGCTCAGCGGGGCAGGGGAGCTGTCCAGGTAGACAAGGCCAGGGTGGGCATGACCAGTTCAACATCACTCATGTCGGGGACACCTGTGGTGGCCTAGGCGGGGCTGGGGGCGGATTGACTTTTGCAAGTAGTTTGTTTTTCTAGCACTCTGCCAGTGAAAACAGAACTCGCGGGGACACTGTTTTCAGGGTGGCCCTGTGGGCCAGATCTAAGCAGCCCATAGGCTGGATCCAGCCTGCAGGCCTTGGGTTTGACATCCCTGATATGGATAGATTTTCTCCAGGGCAATCTTTCAGGTCTTCTAACAATGCCCTTCTAACTAATTCCATCCACTTTGCTCCTTGTTGTCCTCTTCTTCTCTTTCCTTCTCCTTTTCTCGGCATTATAAGCTTTCTCCAGAGAGTTAGGTCTTCACATGGGATGTCACAGTTATTGAACACATGACTGGGAAGCAATCATGACTGATAGATGTACTGGTAATTTTAATGAAGCGAAATAGAAAAAAAATTAACTTGATTTTTTTTTCCCTTGCCAGCTCTCTTCTATAGTTTGGGCCCCAACATACCACTCAAGGATGAGGTTGCTCCTTTGACCCAGAAAGAATTGCAAACCGTTGTTCTCCCTCTTTCAATGAAAAGGGCTTCTGAATATTAACTGAGTTCTCTAACATTGCCTGTGCACTTTTTAAGGCAGGTCCTGTCATTTCCAAGATAGTCTGGATATTGTTACACGACACCACATTTGTCACTTTGAACTGAATGACAACATCTTAGCAGACACAAGCACTGAAAAACAAGGATAAATACTGCAGATGCCTCTTTTCCCCTCCCCTCTCCTGGCACACAGCAACAGGGCTATGACACTGCAAACCATCCTGCATTGAAGTCTGATGGAAACCAAATCCCTCTTTTGAAATTGAAAAGAAAAGGCAGGCATCTGACAAAGGAATAAAAGAGATGACCCTCAAAGAGGCAACATTTCCTCTATCATCAACTTGTGTCTCTGTAATCCTCCCAGCACTGGAATGGTCTTGAATTAATTCTGCGGGCTTTTCACAAGGTTATCTCTAATGATTTCTCCCAAGCTTTAAAGTGCAGGCATCTTATTACTGACAAAGAGGAAAGCACAGTCCTGGGGTCTGGTGGACTAAAGATTTATATCCCAGAAGTGTGAACGTGAAAAGCTAGAATACTAGATTCAATTGTAAGTAACACCCCACACCCAGGGTCAATAGAGATAGATCCTCAAGTTATAACCACAATTTGGATTGGAACTTTCCTGCTCAATGAAGTGGCTAAGGGAGTCGGGCCCTATTGTATGACCTTTTTTGCCACAGTTATTAAGATAACCACTCTGGACATTAAGCGAATCACATGGCTGTTAAGAAAATCCGGCTTCGCCCATTGACTTGGCTTATTGGAATTGGGTAGGGAGGTTGCACATAGTGATCCCATGATTCCAGGATGCTGCAACCATTGTAAATAAATGCCAGCTGCCTGTTGCCCAACTTTTTACTGTCTGGATGCTACAATAGTGCAGTTGTAAGGTCTCTTTTTCAGCACTGCTGTAACTTTGAACAGTCACTAAACAAATGGTCCTAACATGAGAGCTACTTATACACAGAAGGGTGATGTGGGAGGGAACTGTCCAAGATAGATACAGTCTGTTGTTCCATATTAAATTAGGGTTGTGCATCCTAAGATTATAATTAATCCAAGATCTTTGGATGTGTATCTCAGAGCCTAGCAACTGTGTTGTTATTTTTAATGAGACATAAAGGAACTCTTTTCAATCCACAAGGAAGAATGATGTGAATTGAAATTGAAATTGTTTTGACCTGCCTCTGCCCACTTTCTGTTGTTTTCTATTCTATTTTCAGAATTTTTTTTCCAGCAGAGGTAAATGAAGCCTGGCTGACCACTGATTAAGAATAGCTGTGCAGGTTCAGATCAAGATTCATCTTAATTTAGACTTTAATTTTTCTCCAGAGTGCTCACCAACAAGGAAACAGAGATGCATCCTCCTTTTGCCAATCTTCCTTTGCAGCTGGTGTTTCCAGCATGGAGAGAATATGGAGCTTCCAAGAGTAATAGCTGCTGATAGACTTAGCCACATGAATTTATATTCTTCCATTTTAAAATAATCCCATTTAATTGCCCCTCTCACCTTGTAATGAACTCCACAGGTTATGGGCTGTGTGAAGAACTACTGAATACTGTCTCTTCTAATCCCAATTTTCTCCTAAGGAAGATGTGTAAAGAGTCCTGATCATTTTAGTTGTCTCAGTTTTTCCAAGCTTCACTTTTCCAGTTTGTAATAGAGTGGAAACTGGATTTTTGGTGTTTGAATTAATGGAGAACATAAGATAATGCAGTGTTTGGTGCATTGTTTTCACTGACTGGCCACAGCTTTCCCATAGAAGGATTAGGGAGAGGGAAAGAGAAATACTACAGAGATGACTTTGGAGAAACGACGCTGAGACAATTAATAAAACATTTACCAAAACATATTTAATCTTTGTAAAAAAAGAAAACAGTAGAAAGGAACACAAAATAGTTGTACTAGAAGACCTCTTCTAACTCTGTTCTCTATATTCTTATTTCTGCTGAATCTAAAAAGGAAAATAAGGATTGTAAGTCCATCTCCAGAGGATATCCTTGTGGAACACAACAGGGTTTTCATCTAAAGGCCTTCAGGGGAAGGTCACCAGAAGAATGCTGTGGACATAATTTACTTGGAGGCATTTGATAAAGTAGACCACAACCTACTACTTGATAAGATAGAAAAATGTGGGTTAGACAGCATCGCCACCAAACACATTCATAACTGGATGACTAAGCAACCTAGAATTGAGGAGAAATTTCTTGACAGTGTAATTAATCAATGAAATGACTTGTCTTCAGAAGTTGTGAATTCTCCAACACTGGAAGTTTTTAAGAAGAGTTTGGAATTTATCTGAAATGGTATAGGATTTCCTGCCTGAGCAGGAGATTGGACTAGAAGACCTCCAAGGTCCCTTACAACTCTGTTATTCTGTTCTATTCTATTTGTGAACATGGTTTCACTTGGGATAATCATGAGGCTCTACTGGCTCTAGGATTGCTTTTGGATGAAGAAGACTCCATTCATGTTTGCAGCTATGGAATATGACTTGGATCTGAACTTTCAGTCTAGCCTACTTAATGGGATTATTGCAAGGATAAAAAAAGATGCTTGATCCATCTGGGAAGAAAATTGGAATACAAAGTAGAAAGACAGACAGACTGATAGGATAGGATACCATATTTTAGAATTTAACATGATTTTGCATTGATCTGCTGTGGGAAGAATGGTTAATTCCAGGAATATCTATGGGGCAGTATCAAAAGGAATATCCTTGGAAGCAAAGTGGTGGCAATCATCTTGATTTTTGGGACCTATGTACCACTCCCAAGAGGCATCCACAAAGGAAGATCAGAGTGAGCTGTGACCAACTCAGATAGGATCCTGCAGCATTGTCCCGGGACATGTATTCCTTCCTTCATGAAGATCAGTGTCTACAAGATAGTAGGCAAGATTTTGATTGGAACAATTACATCTAATTCAAATTTTGATTCCCCCCAAAATCCATGCTCTTTTCAGATTATTCATCAAATAAATTCTTTAAATTTATCTCATTTTAATGGGGGGGGATTGCATTTTTTTTCTCAAGAGCAGAGAGAATTGGAAATGATGCTATCCTTTCTGTCTTTCCCTGTTTTAGTGCCAAACTAAGAGCAGTGTGAATGCCTCTAAGACAGCATCAGATGACACCTGCCTCAAATAGGAAATGTCCAAGCCACAGGCTCGACATGGGCTAATAAATTAAATGCCAAGGGATGGTATGTATGTATGCATTTATCTATTTATCTATTTATTTATTTTATATTGCCACCTATTCATTCACACATGGCAACTCAAAGCGACTAAAGTTGGTTGAAGATGTAGCTTTTGTAAAGATGTGTGGGCAAACTGAAATGCTTCAGACATCTGGCTCAGATTATGCCTGGATTTGAAGCATTTCCAGTGGAAATGCATTCCAGACTGGGATATGCTAGTTGAAACTTATTGCCCATCTGTATAGACCCACATTATTTGAACAGGGTCATCAAAGAGGTTATAGGGAGGAAAGGCTTTCAGCCACTAGCCAGTCATTCACCCTAGCTAGATTACCAGTCCTGAGCTGCTAAAAACATACATTGACCACTAGAGGGAAGGAAAGAGTTTCTTTGCCACCTTGGGGTCCTCCAGAGGTTTGTAGCATAGATCTGTTAGTCCCATAACAGCAGAAAATGAAAATATTGTAATGACATTAACATTGCTAATTAAATCAGAATTAACTGTGAATTGGGACTTATATCCAACAGGACAGTACCAAGCATTCAGAGGTAATCTGGAAGACCTGTAATCATTTTGTAAATGTCAACTTCTCTGATTGGAGACTAAAAAGATTTAACTGAGTGCTTTCAGACACATAGACAAAATCGGGTGATTATTTTGTCAGGAAACAAACACATCCAACAGGGCTTAAGAAGTCCATTATGATTAATTCATCTCTCCTTATCATTAAACTGATAGTTATTTCCTCAGCATCTGTGCAGATGCCACCAAAACATTTATGGTCTTGATTCAATGAAAAACAGAGCCGCAGCCTCTTGGCTCCCTCTAACTTCACTTGTTCAGCATCGTTCTCTTTCAAGCAGCACTGATAGAAAGCCAAGATAAGCCTCCCTTTCAGATGTTTTATTGAGTTATGTGTACTATTAGCAGGATTATAGCAAATTCTTCTTGACAATCATTCTAGATACAAGAGTGTAAGAGAAAAAGAGGGAGAGGGAGGAGGGACAGAGAAAGAAAAAAAGAAGTTAAGAGCCATATAGCTTTGTTTATTGATTATCTTCATTTACTATATTTTAATCCTCTTAGATGATTTTTGCTTCCCAAAGCAGCTCATAATTTGGAAAGAACTCTGTCCTGCTGTTTCCAGTCTAACATGATATGGCACACAAATGCTATGGAGAATGATCATTTTCTAGGCAGGTCAGAACAAAGCAGTGTTCCTGTTTGCATAGCAAGCTTTGATTTCAATAAAGGAGAATATTTGTAGCTGGGGGTTGAACTGAAAAGTCCTTGTGCTCTCTGAACTTGGTTTTTTTTTTTTTTTTGCAGATGTTTCATTAGCCAGACTAGATAACATCATCAGTGCTGATAAGGTTACCTGACTTGGGGAATGAGACGCTTGCAAGAAAACAACCAATCACAGAGAGCAGCAAGGACTTAAGCTTTGGTTTCTTTGGTCAATGGACAGGTCTAGAAATGTATCTAACAAATATTGGAGTAAGTTGTCTTTTCTTCTTCTTCTGGGGTAGATGTGGACTAAGAATCCAGCCACCCCTCAATTTACCCATCCTGGGTATGAAAACATCACACACACCCCATTTTTGAGAGAAAGCGTAGGGCTTAGCAAAAGAGCTACCTTATTCCTGATTGTTGTTTTTGTTTTTGTTTTTGTTTTTGTTTTTGTTTTTGTTTTTATTTTTGTTTTTGTTGTTGTTGTTGTTGTTCTTCTTCTTCTTCTTCTTCTTCTTCTTTTTCCTCCTCCTCCTCCTCCTCCTCCTCCTCCTCCTCCTCCTCCTTCTCCTCTTCCTCTTCCTCTTCTTCCTCTTCTTCTTCTTCTTCTTCTTCTTCTTCTTCCTCTTCTTCTTCTTCTTACTTCTCTTTCTCTCTCTTCTCTCTCTCTCTGTGTGAACAAGCTGACATCCAGAGGTGGGATTCTACCAGTTTGCACCTATTCACTAGAACCAGTTGTTAACATTCTAAGCAGTTCGGAGAACTGGTTGTTAGAAGAAATTACTGGCCTAATCCTGTAAGGAAGGCAGGAAGGAAACATTCTGGTGTTGCTTACAGAAACTGCCTCTCCATTAACCCTTATTACATTCTGGGCAGGACTAGACCTCCTGTCTCAGGAACATCTCTGGAGTTTTTTCCCCCTCCTTTGCTGGTATTTTGCTCATGTGGAGTGACCATTCAAAGTTACAATGGCACTAAAAAAAATGACTTATGACCATTTTGCACACTTACGACTGTTGCAGCATCCCCACAGTCATGAGAGGCCAGACAAGGAGATGCGTGCCTCGATGTGAGTGATATTGAGTTGCCCACACCCAGCCAATAATATGACCACCAAGCCACACCCACCACCTAAGCTACACCCACAGAGTCGATTGTTAAAAATTTGAATCCCACCCCTGTTGACATCCTCTTTTTCCCTCCTTGTCTTCAACAGTTCATCCATTCTAGTTTATTCTCTCACTTCATTTGTTACCTCTGCCTACTGAAATGGGCAGGAAGCCATTTGCCTTCTCTGAGGACACTCCTCATTTCATTGAGAAGGAATAAGGAAGAACAAATAATATTGAAATGTCTTATGATGTTGTGATGCAAAGTCTATCCCTTTTGCTTTCCCTTTACAGGAGAAAATCCTTTTCTCTTGAATTCAGATGTCACTTTAAAGCACAAAAGCCAGTTGAGTGACTTTAGACCAGTCACTCTATCTCAGCCCAACTCATTCATAGGGTTGCAATTGTACGGAAACTAGGAGGAGGAAGGAGTTACTTATAAAAATAATAAAGACAGGGTATAAATTAATAAGGAGTAGAGCAATAGCGGGATTCAAATTTTTTAACAACTGGTTCTGTGGGTGTGGATATTTACATGAAAATACTCAAGAAAAAGTCATTTACTCTAATACGATTGGGTTGCCTTTCTCCCTTAAAGATAAATTCATTTCAAGGAGCTGTTCTTCAATCCAGCCTTTACTTTGGAGGTTTAAGCAGCACATGAAATGCCTTTCATCATCTTTCTTGCCATTCATCCAGGTTTACTCAAAAACAAGTTCTACTCTTCTTAGTTTGATTTGATCTAGGTAAGAATATGTGGGTACTACTGATCATCTTACAGTATGTCTGGAAAGGAGAGGTAAAATTAGGATAGTTTTACCAAATCTGGACTGCAAAAACTGCTAAAAGGCAGTAAAGATACAAAACTCTACCTTTTTGTTGCCACCTGATTGTCATTTTTTTTTATTTTGTTGTCCCTACTTTTATTATTATTATAAATAACTCAAGGGGGTGAATAGTATTCCAGTATCTCAGGGGCTGCCACAAAGAGGAGGCAGTCAAGCTATTCTCCAAAGCATCTGAGGGCAGGACAAGAAGCAGTGGTACCTTCCAACTCTGCTATTCTATTCTATTCTATTCTATTCTATTCTATTCTATTCTATTCTATTCTATTCTATTCTATTCTATTCTGTTCTGTTCTGTTCTATTCAACATTCCTTAATCTTCTTATATTCCCTGTAACAATAAGCCTGTGAGGTAGAGTGGACTGAGAAAGAATGACCGCCCCAAAATCATCCAGCTAGATTTCATTCAAACAAATATATTTTGGTATATATATATATATATATATATATATTGCTCATATATATATATGTTTTCTGAGGTTCTCGCGGGTATTTGTATGTGGATCTTTGGTTATTGGGGTTTTCTCCCGCGTAAGATTGGAAGTATCTAGGCAACGTTTCGATGAAGTATCATTCATCATCTTCAGGCTTGGTCTTCAGCTCTGTGCTTCTCAGAGTGATGTGAGCTTGCAGCTGCTTCTTCCTTTTAACTGCTAGTGGGGGTGTGACTTGATTGGGTGGGGGCTTGGCTGTGTTCTGATTGGGTGGGGGTGTGTTCTGATTGGTTTGAGGTTTGGCTGTGTTCTGGTTGGTTGGGGGGTTGGCTGTGTTCTGATTGGCTGGAGGTGTGTTCTGTTCAGGTGGGGGCTTGGTTGTGCTCAGGTTAGTCTTAGTTGCTGGGGGATTTGAGCTGGTGAGCTGTGATCTTGCTGTTTGGCTTCGAGTTCGTGGTCGTGCTGCATCTTCATGGTGAGGGTCAGTTCGCTTCATGTATGGCTCAGAGGGGCTCGAAGTGGGTAGTGATGCAGCTGCAGTGCGGCTTCTGGTCCGTGGTCACACAAGATGCCACCACTACACTTCCATGTAGAAAGCAGACTCACACCCACACAGCAGATGAGACACAACCAGGGAGCAGAAGCCGCACTGCAGCTGCATCACTACCCACTTTGAGCACCTCTGAGCCATACATGAAGTGAACTGACCCTCACCATGAAGATGCAGCACGACCACAAACTCGAAGCCAAACAGCAAGATCACAGCTCACCAGCTCAAATCCCCCAGCAACTAAGACTAACCTGAGTACAACCAAGCCCCCACCTGAACAGAACATGCCTCCAGCCAATCAGAACACAGCCAATCCCCCAACCAATCAGAACACAGCCAAATCTCAAACCAATCAGAACACACCCCCACCCAATCAGAACATAGCCAAGCCCCCACCCAATCAAGTCACACCCCCACTAGCAGTTAAAAGGAAGAAGCAGCTGCAAGCTCACATCACTCTGAGAAGCACAGAGCTGAAGATCAAGCCTGAAGATGATGAATGAGATTTCATCGAAACGTTGCCTAGATACTTCCAATCTTACGTGGGAGAAAACCCAAATAACCAAGAATTGTGGCAGTCCATATTGGTTTGAAATTAGCAGCTATTCATCTCCAGTTTACCACATTTTCTAGTTTATGCTTCATGAAACCCTACAAAAAAATGACATGAAGAGCCTTGCAATCTTACGCATGCATATTTTCTCAGAAGAAAGCTGATCCCTATCCATTAGTGAGAAAATTGAGGGCTAACTATTCTTTTGATCTTGCTTTGTAGGTTGCCTTTCTGTCATGAACTGTCATGAAACAAAAGTTTATAGATTTATTTTTCAGCTCCAGTTCTCTTTACTCTGGATGCTCTCTGCAGAAGCCAAGCTCAATTCTCAGAAATCTTTCATCTTCATGGTCACTACTAAGAATTCTGGGGAACATCCCAACTGGAAAAAAAATGAGCTTTTCAAGTCAGATCACACTTCCCATAGCAACATTTTGTAAAGCACTCAGTTCTCTGGCAAATGTTTGTGACTGGGCCCATGCCATATTCTCAAAATTTCAAATGTAGCTATTAGCATGAAAAGGTGACTTATCCTTGCTGAAGTTTTTCTCGGGAGAAATAAAAGAGGAAAATAGGCCAGGTAATTGCCAGAATTTTTCATCGGGCGGATTTAAAGTCCTGAAACTTTTCTCTGTTGGCTGCTTTTGAAATTCTTGGCTGTGAGTTCAGAAGAAGGGCAAAAATACATTTAGTAAGCACTGGGATTGAAACAGAGGTACCATTTAAAGGACTTCTGCTAAATTTGTTCAGACCATTTTATCTCTTAGCTCAGTAAATATATCAAAGACAAACAGCATTTGAACAGTACAGGGATTACTACACTGCAAAAGAAGATTTCTAAGAAAGGAACCTATTACCCTGTTTCCAGCATTAAATCTAAGAGGCTCTTAAGTGCGTCTAAGTAGGCATTTTTAAATAACTCACATTGTTCAGCTACAGTTAACAAAATTCCAGCCTGACATTTAGCACTTAAAGAGTTTAGATAATCCAGACCCTCTTATCAGCTTCAGGGCAAGAGCACTAAATATCATGTAAGCTTCTCTTGGACTGCAAGATGAAATGCAACTGGGAACCAAGTGCTTAGAACATCAAATAAAAACATAAAATCGAAAGCTGTTCATTAACACCACCAGGTTATTCTTTTGTGTGTTTTTGTGCTTGGAGGACAGTGAACATCAGAATTTGTATGACAAAGAAGAATTTTCTAGTTAGCACCCTAGAATAATGAAATATTTTGAGGAATATTTTAAAAAAAGGCAGATTATTATATGTCCCAAAGGGAGAAATGTAGAAACATTGCTCTTGGAGACCTCAAAAGGCAGCCTCTACCTTTTCTTAATAGTCCACAGCAGATGTCAGCTTATTGAAAGAAGACAAGTATCTAGATAGCTCTGTTCATAAGCAAATAGGCATTATCCAAGGTCCAACACAGGAAAAAGCCATCAAGCCACAATAGGAATTGCCCAACACCCTTTGAGAACACAAGCCCATTCATTGCAGCACCCTCAGAAATTTCAACCAAACTCAAACACTTAAGATTTGTACCTTGCCTATAGAGCCACATGTGACTCCTACATAACCCCTACATGTGAGTCTATTGACAGCCAATAGAATATATGTTCTTGCACAGGAACAGGAAGTTCAAGTGCAAAGCCCAGGAGAAGGCATAAAAGCCACCCATTTCCTATTCCATTTTGTCAGCTGCCCAGAACCCATGTGGTTCTGCTTCATCAATAAACCATCTTTCCAATCAGCCTCTATGTTTCCAGTGTTTTTCTCCTGCCTTGGAACCGAATCAAATGGATATTTCTTCCCACAGTTCCTTAAAGAATTTGTTATGTCCACAATGACCCATTTTTCAGCTAATCCATTACAGTATATGCCGAGTCCTTGACTTGCAATGGTAAGTGAGCCACAATTATGATCATAAATAATTGCAGCCATTAAGCAGGTCACTACATGACCAGACCTCATTTTACATTTTTTTCTAGCAGTCCATTAAGTGAACACTGCAGTAGATAAACAAACATGGGATCATAAATCATAGAATCTTAGGGCCACAAGGGGCTTTGAAAATATTCTAGTCCAGCTCTCCTCAAGGAGAGACCCTATAACATTTCAGGCAAATAGTTGTCCAGTCTCTTTTTTAAAACCCCCACAAAGCACCCACAATTTCTGGAGGCAAGCCATTCTACGGATTAATTGTTCTCACTGCCAAGAAATTTCTCCTCATTTCTGGGAGGCTTCTCTCCTTGATTAGTGTCTATCTGTTGCTTCTTCTCCTGCCTTCAGGTGCTTTGTAGAATAGGTTGACCCCCTCTTCTTTGTGGCAGCCGCTCAAAATTGGAATATTTCTATCATGTCACCCTTAATCCTTCTCTTTGTTAATCTAAACCAGGGGTCTGCAACCTGCGGCTCTGGAGCCACATGCGGCACTTTTGGCCCTCTGCTGCAGCTCCCTGTCGGCTGATCCCACCACTGGCTGGCCCCTCCCCTCCCCATCACTCCTCACCTGACCTGATGGTGATGGTGCTCCATATTCTAGAGCAGTGACTGAGTGGGAATGAGTGACCTCGAGTTGGCCACGCCCACCCAGTCACACCGGTTGTTAAATTATTTGCTTCCAGTGTTAAGAGTGGAGCATGGGTGAGAATAATGGAGACGAGCCGGTGAAAACAGTGAACTTCAAACTCTTTATTTACATGGTGTGACAGATCAAACTGGATGGCTGCTATAGCCTTCCTTATATAGGCAACTTATTAACTATTCAACCAATAGCCACCTGGGAGTGCTAGCTCCATTAACCAATGAGAACGGCCTGTTAATGGCCAATCAGATTCTCCTGAATGGACCAATCTGATCTTGCCATTTAACAGCCAATAAATGCAGGCCAGAACCCTGCACTTGACTTCAAGCTCAAGATAATTTTATTTAATATTATTCATTCACAACAAAGAGGATTCAGTTTATCTTCTCTTCAATGTTGTCATAGTCCACTTTCTGTAGCGTTTTCTTGATGAATTGTACCATGCGCTTGCCCCTACCATTGGCCGCAGGGTGCGCAGGTGAAGTGAGCGCATGTCGGATACTGTGGTCAGCCAGGTACTGCTCAAAGGACAGCACGGTAAATTGGGGCCCGTTGTCGGATACCAGAACGTCTGGTAATCCGTGGGTTGCAAACAGCCTTTCTAGTTTTTTGATGACCGCTTCGATGGTCGTGTTTCTCATTCGGTGGATTTCGAGCCAGTTCAAGTAGGCGTCTACGGTTAGCAAGAAGGTGTGGCCTTTGGTCAGCCCAGGAAAATCTAGATGGATACGGGACCAGGGTCCCCGCGGTGTCTCCCATTCGGTTGGGATTGCTTTGGTGGAGCGTTGCTTATTTCTTGGCATCTCTGACAAGTTTTGACCCATGACTCGATTTGTCTGTCAATGCCTGGCCACCACGCGTAGCTTCGTTCGAGGGCCTTCATGCGCACGATGCCAGGGTGGCCATCGTGCAAGGTTCTTAGTAGTGCCTGTTGGAGTTGTTCTGGGATAACGACTCTATCGCCCCAGATGATGCAGCCCTTTTGAGAAAACAACTCTGTTTGTCGACTTTTGAATGGTCCGAAGTTGTCTGATACTTGGTCCAATGGCCATCCGCGTTCCACCCATGTGAGGACTCGTGCCAAGGTGGGGTCGTGTTTTGTTTCTCTCGTGATATCATGGGCAGTTATTGGCGGCGTACGAAGTGTCTCAATCTGCAACGTTGTCATTGTTGGCGTGGGGTTGTTGATAGTCTCTGGAAGCGGTGCACGGCTCAACGCGTTGGCATGGGAAATAGCTTTTCCGGGATGGTATTGCAACTGATAATTATAAGCAGCCAAGAATTCTGACCAACAAGTCATCCTGGGAGATAATATATAGGGGGTTGGCTTATCCTCAGCTATTATTCCCAGCAAAGGTTTGTGGTCAGTCACTATAGTAAAAGCCCGGCTGTACACATACTTATGAAATCTTTTGACAGCTGATACAATTGCAAGGGATTCTTTATCAATCTGGCTATAATTTCGCTCAGTTTTCGAGAGTGTCTTTGAAAAATAGGCAACGGGGCTTTGCTACCGTTAGGCAATACGTGGCTCAAAATAGCACCCACTCCAAAAGGCGATGCATCACACGTGATATTTAATGGTAAGGTTTCATTGTACTGCATTAGTACAGCGTCAGAAGTCAGTAGATTTCAGTCCAGTTCTGCATGGCTTCGGTGGAAGCAGGAATTCGCGACCGCTCGCTATTCCTGCTGCGCTTGCCACCGAGGTACCCCCGATCCAAACAGGTCAGGGGGATATGGCTGCCCTGTAGGGACAGCTGAAGAGAGAGGGGAGCCGGACAGGAGGTTAGGGGTGCCGCAGACCCACTCCTCATCTGGAAAACCCCCTTTTTCCCAAGGTGGTGGAGCGGCGGTCAGCAATGGCTGCCACGAAGAAGCCAGCAACCGGGTAAGATTGTGCTGAAGGAAGCAAGAAGAGTGAAAGTGCTGGCTGAGCCGGGTCAATCAACATCTTTCAAATTCGTTGGAACTGAGCGGTCTGAATTGCTGGAGGATACATTGTATCCCTAAGAAGATCGAAAGCGGCAGAGAAGCTGTTAAAGGGAACTTTTTTTTTTCTTCACTCTCCCACCCCATGGAAACAGCAGATTTGAAATATGTCTGGGCATTGAAGGTGAATTATTCTGAAAGTTGAAGCTAAGGGACAAAAGGGTTCTTGGACATTGAAAAACTTAAGAAATTGGAAAACCCTTATTAGAGGTATGGATTTCTGATTATTTAAAATTGATGTGGCAAGTGGGAATGGAGAGGAAAAAAATTGGAGCAGAAGCTGAAAAAGGAGGAGATTGCCTAGAATCCCAAAGAAAGGTATATGGTAATTGGACCTCTTTGATTAAACATTAACCCCAGAAAGAGAAAGAGAAGAAGGAAGAAAAGTATTAATTTTTGGAACTTTTTTTGAATTATTTTTGATTAAAAATACTTGTGGTTGTTTTGGGAAAAGTTTCTCCTTTCATGATGGCATCGCTTGTGGATGAACTAAAGACTAAATATCAAAAATATAAAAAGGAAGATACTTTGGGCACTTTGTTTCAATTTTTAGAAATGGTGTTATGTACTTATGAAAAGTTGACTACGCAGAAGAATGACTGGGACAAAGAAGAAGAGGAAGAAGAAGCCATCTTTGATGAACAATGGGTTCTTTCCGGGGAGGAGGAGAAAAAGGATAAGAAAAAGGGGATTTTAAGAATTGAAAAAACAACCAAAAAAGAGAAAAATGAGAGGAAAGGTGGATGCAAGGTTAGAAAGGAAAGGAAAGGGAGTAAGAAAAGGGAGGAGGAGAGACAAAGGGGTAAAAAGGGCAAGGAGAAGAATAAGCAAGAGAGAAAGGGGGGGGAGGAGAAGCCTCAATGGTGGGAAGCAAGATCTAAAGAAAAAAAGTTTATTCAGAGACAATGGGTGAATTTAATTAAGGATAAAAGAGGGATTCTGGAGGGTACATAAGATTGTGTTTTTATATGTGTATTTAGAGTATAAAATTCATTGTGTAATTTTAGAATCTATTAAACAGAATCCCAAGATAAATTAAGTGTTATATGAAGTACTTTTAAGTTAGGGTAATGAGTTAAAGGTGTCACTCCAATTAGTGTATAGGAGAAGTATAGTAAAAGAAAAAAGATGAATAGATAGTTGGAAATAGAACAGACAAAGAATGTTATTGAAAATGGAAATAAGATATGGAAGGATATATAAAGGTTTTGTTATGGTTTTTTGGGAGTTTTGTATATTGATAAAAGGCAATAAAATTTTAATCAACAAGAAATAATTTGGATGAAAAGGAGAAGCTGGGATAAGATATGAAGTTAAATAGATAAAGTAATCATTATGTTCTATTGGTTTTCTTCTTTTATTATTTTTTCTTAGAAAAGAATTTATAAACTGTTATGCCTTGATTCTTTGTGCACTGTTTTTATAAAATTGATAAAATTGGTTTATAAAAAGAAAAGAAAAGAAAATGATAATAAGATATGGAAGGATATATAAAGTGAATATGATGTTTGAATTTGTGTCTGTGTGAAGAGTTTTAACCCGGGATCAGACAGCCTTCAGAAAAGATCTTTTAGTTTTGTTTATGTTTTGTGTTTTGTATGTTTATGAAAGGCAATAAAATGTTATTAAGCAAGAAATGTAATTTGGATAAAAGGAGAAGTCTGGATAAGATATAAAGTTAAATAGATAATGTAAATATTGATATTACAATTTGAAATTATTTTATATGTTCTATTGGCTTTCTTCTTTAATTATTATTAATTTTTCTTTTAGAAAAGACTTTTCAAGTTGTTATGCCTGGATTGTGTATTGTGTTTTCTGCAAAATTAATAAAATTTGTTTTAAAAAAAAAGAAGTCAGTAGCTTTTTTACATTACGGAACGCCTGCTCTTCTCTATGCCCCCATACCCAATTTGCTTTTTTGTCCAGTAGGCGATATAAAGGTTCAGCGACAGTCGCCTTGTGCGGCAAGAATACGTTATAAAAATTGATGAGGCCTAGAAACGCCTGGAGGTCGGCCTTATTCCGAGGTCTGGGAGTGTTTTTTATTGCTCTCAATTTGCTATCTGTAGGGTGAATACCCTGACTGTCAATTAAGTATCCTAAAAATTCGACATGATCTGTACCCAGCTTACACTTATTTTTCTTCACCTTAAGGCCTGCGTCTTGGAATTTTTGAAGAACCAGTCTTAGACGATCCCGTAAAATTTTTGGAATGGGGGCAGCAATTAACACATCGTCAAAGTAGGGGGCAATGCCTTTAATCCCTTGTAAGAGTCTTTCCATTAGGCTCTGAAAGATCCCCGGGGCTACACTCACTCCGAATTGGAGCCGTGTGCATTTAAAGGCACCTCGGTGTGTTACGATTGTCTGTGCCTGTGCCGTTTTTTCATCAACCGGCAGTTGCTGATAAGCCTGAGCTAAGTCTAGTTTAGTGAAGACTTTTCCACCCCCCAGGGAATGGAGGAGGTGTTGCACCACCGGCACCAGATATGGGTTTTGCTGCAGGGCGTGGTTCAGGGTGGCTCGATAGTCCCCACAAATTCTAATTGAGCCATCCGGCTTAATTGGTGTCATGATTGGGGTCTCCCAGGGAGAGTGATCAGTTGGCTTTAACACTCCCTGGGCTATGAACTTATTAAACTGTTCGTCGATTTTCGGCTTTAGTGCGAACGGAACTCGATGAGGCTTAAGGCGGATGGGAGCTATTTTTGGATTAAGGCTAAAGGATATCGGGGTCCCCTTGTACTCACCTAGCTTTTCCACAAAGACATCGCTGAATTCATGGGCGAGGTCCTCCTCCTAGTCACTGCCGCCGATTTGGTTAATGCCTGCCACTTCAATGCCGAGTGGTGCGAACCATTGGAGGCCTAACAGGCTAGGCCGGTCCTTGTTGATCACAGTCAGTGGTAAGTACGCTGTGTGGTTTTTGAACGAAACCCAGATTTGACTGGATCCCATGACTGGAATCCGGTTCCCCTGATAATCTTTAAGTACGAGTCTTTGGAATTGAAGGTCTTGGCGTCGGATAGTAGGGATGAGTTGCTTGAGGGTCTTCCAGGAAACCATCGAAAGGGACGATCCTGAGTCGACTTCCATTTGACAAGGCTGATTTTCGATGGCCACTTTAATTCGGATTTTCTTGGCATCCAACGAAGAGGCATGACCAATAGTTTGGTGAGCCTCTTCTCGCTTCGTTAAGTGATTCATGGGTCGGTTTCTGTAGGAGTGGTTTGCTGGTTCTCGCCTTACAGGATGATTTCCTGTTGATTGGCGATAGTTGGCCCCCTTCGAGGTCTGGCTGGGTCCTAGGAGACTTGTGCAGACCCGTCCGATATGGCCTCGTTTCCCGCACTCATGGCAGAGCGCGTCACGGAATTTGCAATCGGACCGGTAATGGTTGGCCCCGCAGCCAGTGCATGGTTGCTGGGACTTCGGGTAATGGTCCCGATCGGACCGCAGTCGATGGACCTCTTCTTCATCGCTGTCTGATGATGAAGAGAGGTCTTCATGGTGGGCCGTTGGAAGCTGTCCTTCTGACTTAGTTGAAATGTCGCTGGCTGGTTGGTGTGTCGGAGTGCGGTTTCGGCGCAGTTGGGCAGCCGACTTCTTGGTTGCTTCCGCTGCCGTAGCCTCAGTGATGGCATCGGCAAGGCTAATGTTGCCCTTTGCCATTATTTTGCTCTGCACATTTAGCACATCTAATCCCAGAACTACTTGGTCTCTCAAAGCCTCTTCCATGTCGGTGAAATCGCAGAGGCCTCCCAAGTTTCGGAGGTCCGCAACGAAATCGGCAACGCTCTCTCCTTTCCACTGGTTTCTTTGGTAGAACTCGTGTCGTCTTACGAGCGTTGGCACGGTCGGTGCATAGTGGGCCCTTAGTAGAGCTTCGAGGACGTCCCAGTCCATAGCCTTTACTTCAGCCAGTTTTGCTAGTGCTTGGCCATCTTGAATAAGGTCGGCCCGCAATGCGTTAGGAATACCACCCATTTCTTCCTGGTTGTGGCATCCTTCAGATTATTTGTTTCCAAAAACATTTGGAAACGATCCATGTAGGACTCCCAGTCTTCTTGCGCTGGGTTGAACAGAGTGGGTGGTACTATGTTGCCAGACATGGTTCCGCCGTTGTGCGTTTCAGCCACATGCTCGGTTGTCTTCTTCGTTGTTTTAGTCAGCTCTGATGTCTCCACATCCCACCCTCATTGCCAGTGTTAAGAGTGGAGCATGGGTGCAAATAATGGAGACGAGCCGGTGAAAACAGTGAACTTCAAACTCTTTATTTACATGGTGTGACAGCTCAAAATGGATGGCTGCTATAGCCTTCCTTATATAGGCAACTTATTAACTATTCAACCAATAGCAATCCGGGAGCGCTAGCTCCATTAACCAATGAGAACGGCCTGTTAATGGCCAATCAGATTCTCCTGAACGGACTAATCTGATCTTGCCATTTAACAGCCAATAAGTGCAGGCCAGAACCCTGCACTTGACTTCAAGCTCAAGATAACTTTATTAAACATTTATTCATTCACAACATCCAGCATTTTCTTTTCTGTGGGAAATGGGTCAGAATGGCTCTTTGAATGTTTAAGGTTGCAGACCCCTGGTCTAAACAGAACTAGTTTCTGTAGATTTCCTTGTGGTCTCTAATCCACATATTAATCTGGCTTTTCCAAGAGCAGCCAAGATTTGTCACTGTAGATCAGGGATGTCAAACTCAATTTCATTGAGAGCCGCATCAAGGTTGTGTTTATTTTAGAGAAATATTAATAATGGAAAATAGCTGACCAAAATGCAACAGTGGATTGATATAGAAATGAGAAAAGTATGCATAAAGGTAGTAAAAAGTGAAATTGAATTTGTCTTAATAATCTGTTTGACAGAACAGAAAGTATATTAGCCAAGATTATAGCTCATTTTATTTCAGAAAATATCTAAAATCTGAAAATTTAAAGAGAACATATGCTTGGCTTTAAGGAGATAGTGCCAGAAAAGAAAAGAAAAGAAAAAAAGGAAAAGGATTGCTTCATTATCTCATTTCCCATACAGATTCTCTAATGTGTTATTAATTTGCTAGGACTTAAATGAAGTAAACTGTTCCATCTCAAGATATTCATTTAGAGAAATAAAGAAGACTTCAACAGATCTCCCAAAGTATATATGCTGAAAACTGATATTTATTTCCAGAATAGAAAGCAAAGGATCGTTTGCAATATTCTGTTTTCCTTATATACTAAGTGAAGGGATGGGAAATGCTTATTTACTGTAACTTCTCCAAGAAGAAATTTTCTGGCATTTTCTCAATGGTCGGTCTCATTATTCACTGTGGTGACGGTTATGAAGCTAAGATAAAATAAAAAACTGTTTAACAGCAAAAAATCTAGAATTTATTGGTGGATAAAAAAGAAATTCTCAGATATTTTTCATAGGAAGAATAATTCTGTCTGAGGAATATGAAATTGATCTTATTGGAATTATTTCTGCTTTTCCCATATGATTTTCTTTGTGTTTTTCCCCTCTACTTTTAAAAATTGGCACTGTATACAACAAAGGTTTGTAATTCAATTGCTTCATCCAAAATTAGATTATTCAGACATTGTTTGTTCCACTTAAGGAGCTAAATATGGTTCTTAATTCTATTTTGTCAGGTTTCGATTTGTTATTATTGCAGTGTACTAATTGTTGGCTCTCAGTGTCCTGCTTCTCCTCCAATGTTGAAGAACTAATTTCTGTGTTCTTCAACATTCAAAAATAAGCTCAGTTTTGTATATTTATTTGCTAATTTGTGTAAAGATTCTGTTTCCGATATCACAAGTTAAGGAAAATTCACTTAAATCTTGGCACCTAGAAATCCTTGGAAAAAGTCAAAATATATTTTTATGATTAACAATGCTGAGGGACTAAAATCCAGTCAGTAGATAGCAGCCATGACTTAACTTTTTTCATATTTCATGCTGATGATACCTGAATTGAACCAACTGATCTTATGCAATAATATAATGTAGAACCAAGTGATCTTACACAATAATATAACATAGATGTTGGACTATTGAATCCTCTGGCAGCCCAGAAGTAAAGTGTAGTTTGCTTAATTTCTTCTTCATCCCAACAAAAGCCACAATGAAAAAAAGAATCACCACAAAATGGTGCCCCTTATTTCCAAACTTCACAGTTGGCCCAGAAGGATACCACCATCAACAGCACCAAAAACCACTGAGAGATTAAGGAGCACATGGAAAGATGCATCACTTCAATCCTATGGAGTAGTGGTCGCCAATCAGTGGGCCAGGGACCACTGGTGGTCTGGGAGAAAATTTTGGTGGCCCGCAGAGAACGTCACCCACAAAGCACCCCCCAAAGCAATTAATCCAGGCTGCGCAGGAACACAAGGCTTTTGTCCCTTGCATTGTGAACAACACGAGATAGTGAGGGGAGGGAAGAAAGGGTAGAGTCCCTTGCATTGTGAACAACACGAAGTGAGGGGAGGGAAGAAAGGGTAGAGGGTCGGAACTTGTCCCACTTGCCCCATGTGTCTGGCCTGGCCACCGGGCTGCTTCTTTCCATTTCTTTCTTCTGCTTTTTGGCTGCACGCAAGGAAAGCAGCAAAAGTGTTTCTTTCTGTCCTCCAAACTCTGCCAGAAACGAGTCTTTAGGATCCTGCAAAGCATCCTGCTCCAAGAGGATGCACCGGTGCAACAACTCTCTCAAAGAATCATTTCTGATGGAGTTTGGGAGAGAGAAAAAAAGACTTCTGCTGCTTCTGCTGCTTTCCTTGCATGAAGCCAAAAGTCTCTCTTTCTCCCTCCCTCCCTCCCTCGCTCTCTCCCCCTAAGAACAGAGCTGGAGATGGTATCCCAAATAAAGGTCACAAAGGACCCAAATAAATGATCGATTGGTAGAAAAATGGGGTGGGGAATTTTCCTGCAGACTTTTGGGGGATATTTTCCCAGGGTCTCTGGTCCACAGGATTTAAAATTATGAGTTTGGTGGTCCCTGAAGTCCAAAAGGTTGGTGACCTCTACTGTGGAGGGAAGAAGGAATGGCCCTGAAGGGAAAGAGTTGTTACCATGGCAACAGTCAGAGAAAAGAGGCCTGAGTTTGGGCCAGGAATATAATGTGAATAAACATATTAAACAACCCCTCCCTAATTGAATATAAAAGAAGGGGTGAGGGAAACATATTCAGTCTTGTAAGATTCTGTTATACAGCTTTACAATAAAAATTATCTTGACCTACATTGCATTGGTTTTCTTACTTGATCTGTCTTGAAGTGCTGATACATTCTAACTTTATTACAGATCATAACAAGTTCAACCAATGCCTTCTCTGTCCTCTGAAATCGACTGAAACACATCCAGATAATCCAATTCTTCTGGAATATTCTGGAGGTGAAGCCCAATCATCTTCTCTATAATCTTCGCTAAAAAAAATAAATGTTGAAGAGTGAATGGAAATTGTTCAGAGTTGTTGGGTCTAGGTATGAATTCTTGGGGAAGGGTATTTCTTCAAGTTTATAGGGACAGCTTGCTCCCTCAAAGAAGTTGGTATCACTACATGGATCCAACAACAAGTCATTTCGGGTGGCCTTGACCACCCAGAAAGCTCTGGGTGTAACAAACAGGTAGCTGAGCTCATGATCTGGAGAACCTAAGCACTTCAGTGATGGAGTTCTATAACAGACTGTGGACAAAAGACAGTTCACTCAAATGTAGGCAATTTTCTATTGCTAGAACTTTGCTTCTGGATCTTGCTTTGTAAAGATTTCCTACCTACATGCAATATGAATACGAATACAACTATTGGCAAAGTTGGTCCTATGGTATTTGCCCAATATATTATGTTCCTCTGAATAATTTATGTGTGCACACATGTGTTGATCACACCTTTAGTGGTGATATTGATTTTATATGTGATACCAGATTTAATCCCATAATCCCTAACTATCATGGCTATGCTATTAAAAAGTCACTGGGAGTCTATCACCATATCAACTGAATAAATAATAATGAAAACCATCATCAAATATATCTGAAGAGTGCTAAATTTGGGAATCCAAATCACAAAGAAATTGCTGTCATAAAATTGTAAAGGTGTGCGAAGAGGATGCAGGTCAAACTTAGTTCATTTTGATCAAACCATACATAAGTTGAAATTACATCAGCTGTTCAAGGAATTTATCAAGAACTACATATTCTTTGAAAGCACTGAATGACAGCGGCATCTTGATATTTCTGTAGAACTTCAGTCAAGAAAGCAAAATGCTACCATACTTACTATTTTCAGGTAAATATCTTGTGGAACTAGGAGATATTCTTTAACATGATAATGTTTTCTTTTTTGATTGGTGTTCAGTTTTGTCCTTCCCTGTTTCCAAATAGTGCTATCTATATTCAGAGTCTTTGAAGAGGACAACTAACAAAATAAATGAGAAAGCAAAACAATACTTAATAAAATAAGCATACCATTATATCCTTTATTGTTGGTGCAATAATAAAAACTTAGCAGCTTTTAAAATTCATTATTAGCTGTATTCCTGGAACTATTTTGGCATTTTAAAAATTCAAGTTGGTTTAGATTTAAAACAGGGTCACTGAGTGAAGCTCGGCAACACCTTATCCATCAAGATAGAATTCAAAGTTGTTGGTTTTTATAATACTAATACAGACAAACTGTATGGGAGAGGAAAAAAATCTCCCAAATGACCCAAACTTCAAAAGCGACCAACAACAAGCAGTTACATTGAAGTTTCTTTAATAAATAAATGTTTAAATCTGAAAGGAACATTCTCACTTTTTTGCCTTGACAGCTAATCATTGCAACCTTTCCATTTTTTATGCAGTCATTATTTCCTTCAATGCAGGAAGCTGTTTTACCAAATAAAATTAAACATAAACATATTTTTGTGTATATTAGAGGAACAAAAATCTCATCAAAGCACTGTCTATTCACAGCAGTGACCCTCTACTTGCTTAACCCAGACAGCATTTTTTTTTTCTTAATTCCATTCAGCCTGCCCCTTTAGTTTAGAAAATGTCAACAACATAGCAGCTTATACGGATGTAAGTAGCATAGTTAATAAAAGCCTGCTTTGAGTTAAACATGTTTGAGTTAAAGCATTTTTTGAGAACTCTGGCATGTTGAGAATAATGAGAAGCCTTTGGTTTCCTAGCCCATGAAAATATGAGGCAAGATCTTAAGATGCAGGAGCCCAGAGGCCATCAAAAATAAAAGTATTACTCCTATGCCTCCAATATTTAAGCCTGGTACAAGAACCGCTTGGCAGCTAGATGTCCAGCTCTAAATGAAATCCAGATCTCAAATTAGAGATGGGGATTTTATGGCCAAGAAACCCTTTCTGGAAATCCCACAATCAAGGTTGCTGAAAATCAGTGGCCATTTTGAAGTCAACTATAGAATTAAGGTTCGGTCCTTAAGGAGACTTAATGTAATTTCAAAACAAAGGAAGAGCAGTCAAGGGAGAGAAAAAGAGAGAGAGTTTAACCATCTGAGATCATAACCTAGTCAGTCTTATTTGGTTCATGCATACTGGTTATTTAAAAATAATAACTATATAAAACTTTAAGAGCCTAGGAAGGTAAAGTAAACCAGTCTAAGAACCTAGCAACTCCAGGACAGCACAGCAACATTTTCTGTTTTCAATTGCCCACCAGAGTTTAGCAAACATTTGATGCTGAATTTTGCATACAAATGGACAAGGATGTCTGAAGGCTATGGCCAAGAAAGTCAAGTTGTCTCTAAGGATGTGATCAAAGCCCTACCTGTTTTTTTATATGCATCACAGCCACTTCTTGACTTTCTTGCCCATATTCTGCAAGTAGTTTTTTTTATCATGGAAGATGGAGCAGGTGTAGGTTGGAGTTTCTTGGGCTGTGAAACAACCAGATTTGCAGGTGCAATAAAGGAGAGAAGAGGCAGCAAGCCTAAACAATAATGCAGGGAGAAGGTGAGATGCCAAGACATCTGATGAAGGAAGTGCCCATCTTGCAAGGGGAAGACAAAGCATCACCGTTGAGAAGGAAAGAAGAGTTGTCTTTAGGTTGCTGTCTTTAGAACTGTTTGTAGGTTACAATCCTTCCTATATTTTCCTGGGAAGAAACCTGGTGGCATCTTATGATGCAATCAGAAACATTGTTAGAATTGGTTGTTGCAATTGCTCCACTAATTCCAATCTAAAGGGCATCTCAATATATGACAGTTAGATTCGGTCCTTCCAAAACTTGTCCACCTTTGTGTAGGAAATTAGCAGCCACCCCTCTCCTAGAAAAATGAAATATCCTAGGAAATAGTAAAAAGGCAGAATATTTCCCCTAAAAAGAGTAAAGTAGAAACTCAGAGACACAAACTCAGACCCCCACCCTCATCTTTGCTAAAGGGCCATAAGACCTAGGCCAGAGTATTCTACATAATAAAGGCCTCTATCCATCTCACCACCTGGCCTGGGAAGATTGTATCAGCCAATACTCAGGTAAAGCCATGTGGTCCAGACAAAGCCTACACAGTTAGTTAAGAGCCCTGCCCTGGGAGTCTGATTGTCAGCTATGGAATTCATCACTGCCACATAGTTGAAGAAAGTAGGAGGGGGTGATGTTAATTGAGTAGCTCTTAGTAGACAAAATATATTATTTTGATAGTTCAAGGTTACACTGTGTGGTGCAGAAAGAATTAAAACTTACTTTGGGATTGATGCATGTGATCTGGTGATGAAGAAAAAAGGGGATGGATTGTAGCTTGGGACTTTGTGGGGAAGCCGGGAAGATTTAGTTCTGGATTTCCCCAGTATGCGCCAGGTCCTGTTCTAATAAAAGTGCTTTGAGATGGCGTGTGTCTTAGAGCTACTGACAGGAATGGATCTTCCCTGGAACACTGACACTGACAGCCAATGGGATACATTTCTTGCACAAGAACAGGAAACACTAAGTGTGGGGCCACAGAGACTCTCAGCATCTCAGCCCTCCCTTCTTTTCCTTCACCCAACATCTTGAAGCATGTGATCATCCTTTTCACTCTGGAGCTCCAAGCCATGTCCACCATTAAACCATATTTCCAAACAGCCTCCATGTTTCCAATGTCTTTTTCCCCACTTGGAACTGAACTGATAATTCTTCCAACAATTGTTTCAATTTGTTGTGTCCGCGAAATGATGCCAGGAGTCGGTAACTTCAAATCATGCTCTTTTATTAAAGTAGGAACCGAACTGGCTCTTCGCAAAAGGTTTGCGGCTTTTATTCTTTCAGCCGTGGCGGCTGCAGCCAATGGCACCGTTTTGAATCTCCCGCGATTCAAATGGACCAATCGCGGGAGATTCCTAGTGAGCCAATCGGCGTGGCTCGCCTGACCAATCAGAGTGCCCCGCGCTGTGGCCAATCAAAGCGCGGGGATCTCAAGAATGCTAATTAGGGACAGAACACCCCTCCCCTCTTGGTTCAGTCCTTACGTCGCGTAGTCACGTAGGTAGGCGGTGCTCCGTCTGAGCCTACTGGACCTGCGCAGCTCAGTCGTAGATTGGATCCCGGCCGGTTCAGTCGGGATCTCTGTTGCTCCTGATGCCGTCGTGGGAACCGGCTGGTCGGTCGGGCCGGGCCGCTCTCCGTAGCTCCCTCCTGGGCCTCCCAGGTTGGTTGAGCTGCGGGTTTCGCTGCTCCCGCTCGGTCTTTCCGGGTCGGTTGAGCTGGCCTGGCTGTCTCTTCCTGGCAAGGGGTCGTGATGACTGCTTTCCGGTAAGTATGGCTGGTTTATTCTTCTTTGGTTTTGGTCCCCTGGGTATTCCCTCCCCCCTTGGTTTGTGTTGTGGGGGTTGGTTTCGCCTGTTTGTGCATCGGTGGTCTCTTGGTTGGCAGTCCTCGACCTTAATTGGTCGATGTGGCGTTTCCACGCTCGTCCGTCTGCTGTTTGTAGCCGGTACGAGTGTGGGCCTGTTATTTGTGTGATGACGGCCGGTATCCATAGTGGGTCTCCCATCAGGTTTCTTGCGTATACGGGGTCGCCTGGTGCGAAAGTTCGGTGTTTGCTGTTTGAGTCTGGGGGGCTTCTCCGGGTTATATGTGGGGTGTAACCTGTTGAGTGGGGACCTTAATTTCCTCCCCATTAATAGTTCGGCTGGGCTCTTATTCGTTGTGGTATTTGGGGTTATGTGTTGGGTGAAGAGTAGTTTGTTTATTTTCTCCTGGATCTCCCCGTGGTCTATTTTCCGGATGGTTTTCTTAGTGAATTGCACCATCCGTTCCACCCTACCGTTCGCCGCCGGGTGCACCGGTGCTGTCAGCGCGTGGCGGATGCCCCTTTCCGCTAGGAATTTTTTGAATTCCAGCGAGGTGAATTGGGGCCCGTTGTCGGAAACGATGACGTCTGGGAGGCCGTGCGTTGCAGAGTTTGCAGAGTTCCTTGATCACGGCCTCCGTGGTTGTTGTCTTCATGTTGCTTTCCTCCAGCCAGTTGGAGTAAGCGTCTACTGTTCTAAGGAAGGTGTGTCCTTTTGTGGGCCCGGCGAAGTCTATGTGAATCCTACACCAAGGTCCCCTTGGGGTTTCCCACTCTAGGATGGGTGCTGTGGGTGGGCTTGGCCTAGTTTCCTGGCATCGTTGGCACCTTGCTACCCAGGTCTCAATTTGTTTGTCCATCCCTGGCCACCAAGCGTAACTTCTGGCCAGGGCTTTAGTCCTAACGATGCCAGGGTGCCCCTCGTGTAGCAGTTCCAGAACCTTCCCTTGTAGCTTTTCTGGAATGACCACCCTATCCCCCCATAGTATGCACCCTTTTAATAACGAGAGTTCCGTTTGGCGGTTTCGGAATGTTTTGACGGACTCGTCGTTTTCCCTTTCCGGCCACCCTTTCTCTACCCAATGCAACACCCGCGCCAGACGTTTGTCTTTATTAGTCTCTCGGGCAATGTCTGATGCGTTATGGGCAGGTTGGATAGAGTCTCTATGCTGAGGGTGGTCGTCGTGGGTGCTGGGTCGGTGTCAGGTTCCGGTAGCGGCGAGCGGCTTAAGGCGTCTGCATGGGTGATCGTCTTACCCGGTCTGTGTATGAGTCCGTAGTTGTAGGCTGCCAGGAACTCGGACCACCTTGTCATTCAGGGAGACAGAATGTTCGGGGTGGCCCGGTTTCCTGCAAGGATTCCCAGCAGTGGCTTGTGGTCGGTTATGATGGTGAATGTCCGGCTGTAGAGATACTCATGGAATCTGTTTACGGCGACAATGATAGCCAGAGCCTCTTTGTCCAGCTGGCTATAGTTCCGCTCCGGTTTGGTGAAGGTCCTTGAAAATAACGCGATGGGCGCTTCTTTTCCGTCGGGGAGGGTATGGCTGAGGACAGCGCCAATGCCGAAGGGTGATGCGTCGCATGTGACGGCCAGAGGTAGGGTCTCGTTATACTGTATAAGGACGGGGTCCGAAGTGAGGAGGTCCTTTGTTCTTTGGAAGGCGGCTTGCTTGCGTTTCCCCCAAGTCCAGGTCGCCGCCTTGTCCAGGAGCCTATGCAAGGGCTCCGCCACCGTCGCCTTTTGGGGCAGGAAGACATTGTAAAAGTTAAGTAGCCCCAGGAATGCCTGTAGTTCCGTCTTCGACTTGGGTATGGGGGCTTCTTTGATGGCCTTGATTTTTTGGTTTGTGGGGTGAATGCCGTGACAGTCTAGGAGGTATCCTAGGAATTCTACCCATTTTGTGTATAGTTGACATTTCTCCCTCTTGACTTTGAGCCCGGTCTCTTTGAATTTGGTTAGGACCTCCCTTAGGCGACCCTCTAGTTCGGCTTGGTTGGTTGCCGACACTAGGACGTCGTCGAAGTAAGATACCACCCCCTTGATGCCTTGCAATAGTCTTTCCATTAGGCTTTCGAATATTCCCGGTGCCAGGCTGACTCCGAATTGGAGTCGATTGCATTTAAATGCTCCCTGGTGGGTGACTATGGTTTGCGCTTCTGCCGTTTGCTCGTCGACTGGCAACTGTTGGTATGCCTGGGCGAGGTCGAGCTTGGCGAAAACCTTGCCCCCTCCCAGTGAGTGCAGTAGGTGTTGCACTACTGGGATGGGGTAGGTGCTTTGTTGTAGCGCGCCATTTAGGGTGGCCTTATAATCCCCACAGATCCTCACCGACCCATCGGGCTTGATCGGGGTGACTATGGGGATCTCCCACCGGGCGTGGTCTATTGGCTGTAGGACCCCTTGCTTGACGAGCTTGTCAATTTGCTCGTCTATCTTGGGTTTAAGTGCGAATGGCACCCGCCTTGGTTTCAGGCATTTTGGGGGGACGTTTGGGTCTAGGCTGAATGATATAAGGGGCCCTCGGTACTTGCCTCGGTTTCCGTCGAAGACCTCTTGGAATTCCCGGGCCAGTTGTTGCTCCCAGTTGTTGTCGGTGACGTGGTCGACTCCCGTGACTGCGATGCCAAGCGGGACGAACCATTGCAGTCCCAGTAGGCTTGGGCGGTTGCGGTCGACGATTGTCAGGGGAAGCCTTTCGGTGTGCCCTTTTTTGTGATGTTGAAGTGTTTGGTTCCAACTACCGGGATGCGGTTTCCCTGATAGTCCTTTACGGTGAGTCTCTGGCTGTCTAGGTTCCTCCTTTGGAGGGTAGGCACCAAGCGCTTTATTTCATGCCATGCTATCATGGAGAGGTAGGACCCGGAGTCCACCTCCATTTTGCATGGCTCGCCCTCGATGCCTACCTCCACATGGACCTTCCGGGCGTCATTGGTTATGGCGTGGCCGATGGTGACCGTCTGATGGGTCTCCTCTCTTCGCCGGTTATCGCCGCCTCGCAGGGATCGTCCGTTCCAGTCCCATCTGTTGTCCGAGGGGCGATCTCTGGTCCGGGGTGGTGTGCTCTCTCTCCTCTGGTCGCTCTGGTCCCATCGTGCCGGGCTGCGGTTCTTTTTTAGGCGGCAGACACGGGCGAAGTGTCCCTTCTTGTCGCAATGCCGGCAGATCGATTCGAAAAATCGGCATTCCAACCTGGGGTGGTCGCCGCCGCAACTGGCACAGTTGGTCCTCGACTTACGACCCCGCCGGTTCCGTGGGTCGTGGCCTATCTGGAGGCGATGGATGTCCTCCTCATCATCGGAAGTGCCCGATGCCGAGTGGAAGTTGCCCTGGTGGATGGTCATCTCAGGTTGGGCCTTGGCCAACCTTGCAGGGTTGTTGTTTCCGCTGCGGTCCCCAGCGTTCGGTCTGCGCATGCAGTCGGCGGAGGTTCAGGTTGTTTCGGTGGCTGCGGCTGCGGTGAGGGTGTCTGCTAGGCTGATGTTGCCCTTGGCCATCAGCCGGCTCTGGAGGACGGGGTCCCACAAACCAAGCACGATTCTGTCTCGCAGGGCGTCGTTCAGGTTGTCGAATTCGCAGAGCCCCCCTAGGTGCCGTAGTTCGGCGACGAAATCACTGAAACTCTCACCCGCCCATTGGTCCCGACGGTAGAATTCGTTGCGTCGGATCAGGATGGGTACCTCTGGAGCGTAGTGCCACCAAAGTATTGGCTCGAGGACGTCCCAGTCCATTGCAGTCGCATCGGTGGGTTTTTGCAAGCGCCTTGGCCATCTTGAATACCTCAGTCCCGCAGTGGGTCAGGAAGATGGCGCGCTTCATGGGGCCGGTGGCGTCCTTCAGGTCGCTGCACTCGAGGAACATGCGGAATCGGTCGGAGTACGATTCCCAGTCCTCGGTGGCGGGGTTGAAGGGTGCGGGGGGTGCAATTTTCGCCATCGTGGTGGTTCGTCTGGCTTCCGTCGGACACGTGGTTTGGTTCAGGGTCTGGATCCCACCTTCGTCGCCAGTGTTGTGTCTGCGAAATGATGCCAGGAGTCGGTGACTTCAAATCATGCTCTTTTATTAAAGTAGGAACCGAACTGGCTCTTCGCAAAAGGTTCGCGGCTTTTATTCTTTCAGCCGCGGCGGCCACGGCCAATGGCACCATTTTGAATCTCCCGCGATTCGAATGGACCAATCGCGGGAGATTCCTAGCGAGCCAATCGGCGCGGCTCGCCTGACCAATCAGAGTGCCCCGCGCTTTGGCCAAAGCGCGGGGATCTCAAGAATGCTAATTGGGGACAGAACACAATTAATGAAAGTCCAATTTTGAATTTTCTTTTTCCAGCAATTCTCGTAGCATCCTATTGTTCCTTTCCCTGCTCTGTCACCACTTCTGCCTCACTTATTTGCCTAAGAGATTTGTCATGGACATAAAGGAAAGTTTACAACAATGTCTGGTCAGTTGATTACAGACTGTCAAAAGGAAAACTGGACTCATAGACATTTCAATAGCAGTCTACCATTTGCTATAAAAGTGTCACAGGAAGGAAGATTCAGAGATAGATCCCAGGAGTAGGGAGGGTGGTGGAGAAGATGTCACATATTTTGCTACCTAGTTTTCTTAGTTTTTGTTGGATTCCAAAAGCAGTGGAACAGAATCCCTAAAGATGGAAGCCATAGTTGGATATATAAGGCATATATAAGCTTTATGATGTGTGGGCTTCAACATCCAGAATCCTGGAGCTGGGGGAATTCTGGGAATTAAAGTTCATACATTTTAAAACTGCTGAGATTAAGAAAAATTTCTCTAAGGAGAGGGGCTTTTTTAGAAGGGGATATAGCAAGGCAGGTCAGGTTTAGTGGCCTTTGAATCTAATCCTTTCATCCTGTAATTTATTCTAATGCCTAATTAGTTTATCATAACCTAACCGCATCTTACAATATCCCTGTGCATTAAGAACCTATATTTTTCAAAATTTTCCAGCCAACAGACCAGTTTGCAGAATTCTGGAAATAATAATAATAATAATAATAATTCCGTCACATCATGTGGAATATTGTATAAAGTCCATATGTAAAGTCCAATGTATAAAGTCCATATATTTTTATGCAAAAGTATAGAGTGATGTATTTTGAGGTTTGCAAGGCTCAAATACAATTTCACCAATAGCAGACTCTTTTTTGTACAGTGCTAATTGCTTCTGCAGTTCCAGTTCATAACATGGTCCCCAAACCCGAACACTTAATGTATCTGAGGATCCACCTCTCAGACAGCCACAATGGGACAATATGGCATTTCATATTCAGCAGACTGCAAAGCAAAGACTTTGCTTTATAAAGCAAGCTCCAGGAATTCTTGATCCCAATTCCTAGTTTTAATGTCTTGATTCCTGATCCTGGTTTAATAGGATTCCAGAAAAAAAAAAAAACATTTCCTCTGCTTGTTTCCCTTCATATCTTTCTCAGAATTGGTCATGATGACATCATATGAATGAGTGAACATAACTGGGAATCAGTGAAGGGACTGCTGCCAGTTGCTGACCTAATATGAACTTTGTAAAACTATATTTTCTTAGAAAGCTCAATAAAAAGAAAGGTTATGAAAGACTTTTAAACAGAAAGATTTGTAATAGAAGTCAGCCACATAGTCAAAAAATAGAGCAACAGTGAAGCATAAGAAAAGACTGTATTTGTTCCCCTGGCTGGCACAAAGAATGAATGCAAGCTTTCCCACAAATTATAATATTGTCTTCAGACAATTGGCCTCTTTTTGGATAGTTCCCTGATTTTTTTCCATAAAGCCAGTGCAGCCTTTTTGGGGGAGAGGGGGGAAACGGGACAGTGTGGTGCCAGTTATACATTGTGTGGGTGGCATGAAGCTGTTAGCTGTACCATAAATACAGCCCAAGAGATTTGACGTGGACACAGAGTGGTGATTCTTATAAACGATTCTTTATGTTTCAACACTTCAGCATTGTGAGTAGTTTGAAGAGCCTGTAAACAAAGAACATCTCACATTTAAACTGCAAGATTGCATCATTTAGCTAGAGATATCAAAGGATGTTTTTATTTTCTCCCAGATCCCAAATTATTATTTTTCCAGGCCAAAATATCCCCACCAAATTTGTTCTGTACCTTCATTTGCATTCTTGAAACCCTGCGTTTTGATTGGTCAAAGCGCGGGGTGATCTGATTGGTTTAGCGAGCTGCGCTGATTGGCCCACTGAGAATCTCCCGCAATTGGCGGATACGAATCGCGGGAGATTCAAAGCAGTGCCATTGGCCGTGGCCGCCGCGGCTTGAGAATAAAAAGCCGCAAGTTTTCCCTTGAAGCCAGATCGGTTCCAGGGACCTAATAAAGAGCTGAAACCACAGTCACTGCCTCCTGGTCTCCTTGCTGAACGGACATGACACTGGTGACGTAGGTGGGATCCCAAGGCTGAACCCCATTGAGCACGTGTCCGCCGGAAGCAAGACCGACGAGATGGCCAGCATTGCTCCGCCTGCGCCCTTCAACCCCGCTAGCGAGGACTGGGAATCCTACACGGACAGATTCCTCATGTTCCTCGAATGCAACAATATGAAGGACACCACCGGGCCGAAAAAACGAGCCGTTTTCCTGACACACTGCGAGCCCGCAGTGTTCAAGATGGCGAAAGCCCTCGTGAAACCTGCCGACGTCAAAGCGATGGACTGGGACGACCTCGAGCCCTTGCTCCACAACCACTATGCCCCCACTGTACCCACCCTCATCAGGTGGCACGACTTCTACCGGTGGGACCAGAGACCGGGCAAAAGCATCAGCGACTTTGTTGCCGAGTTGTGGAACCTAGGAGGCATGTGCGGATTCTCCGACATGGATGAGGCCCTACGGATCCGAGTCGTGCTCGGACTTCGGGATCCAGTCCTCCAGAGCTGACTGATGGCCAAAGGCGACATCACCCTCACCGACGCCATCGCTGAAGCCACTGCAGCCAAGGCTACCCGGAAGTCAGCGAACTGCATGCGGAGATCAGATGCCGGGGACCGCACTGCGACCACCGACTCAGGACAGGTGACCGAGGCCCAACTGGAAGCAAGTCACCACGAGACCACCACCCACCATGGCGAATTCCACTCTGCCTCCGACACCTCGGACGAGGAGGAGGAAATCCACCGGGTTCAGGCGGGATGCGACCAGCGCAATCAGCGGGGTCGTAAGTTGGGGACCGCGTGTGCCAGTTGCAGAGGTGACCACCCAAGATCGGAGTGCTGTTTCTTCAACGCAGTCTGCCAGCATTGTGACAAAAAGGGCCACATTGCCCGCGTCTGCCGACTAAGGAAAGCCTACAGCCCCAGACGGCGGAACCACAGCAAGCGGAGATGGGACAGCATACCCCCCAGAGCCAGAGATCGCCCAGCGAACAGCCGATGGGACCGGAGCGGGCGAACCCAACGAGGCGGAGAGACCCGGCGGAAGGAGGAAACCCACCAGATGGTCATCATTGGCCACTCATCAACCACTGACGCCCGAAAAGTCTACGTGGAGGTAGGCATCGAAGGCAAGCCATGCAGGATGGAGGTGGATTCCGGGTCCTACCTCTCCATGGTCGCCTGGCAAGAAATCAAACACTTGGTGCCTACCATCCACAAGAAGGGACTGGAGAACCAGTGACTAATCATCAAAGACTACCAGGGAAACCGCATCCCGGTAGTCGGAACCGGACAATTCGAAGTAACATTTAAGGGCCACACGGCAAAGCTTTCCCTAACAATTGTGGACCGAGACCGGCCCAGCCTTTTGGGACTGCAATGGTTCGCGCCGCTTGGCATTGAAGTCTCGGGCATCAACCACATCACCGAGACCGATTGGGAGCAGCAACTGGCATGGGACTTCCAGGAAGTGTTCGACGGCACCCTAGGCAAGTACCGAAGGCCCCCCATCTCCTTCACCCTAGAGCCTAACAGTCCCCTGAGACGCCTAAAACCACGGCAGGTACCATTTGCACTCTGGCCAAAAATTGACGAGCAAATTGACAAGCTCGTCAAGCAAGGGGTCCTACAACCAATTGATCATGCCCGGTGGGAGACCCCAATAGGCACCCCAGTCAAGCCCGATGGGTCGGTGAGAATCTGCGGGGACTATAAGGCCACCCTAAATTGCGCCTTGCAACAAAGCGCCTACCCCGTCCCAGTAGTGCAGCACCTTCTACACTCACTGGGGGAAAGCAAGGTTTTTGCGAAGCTTGATCTGGCCCAAGCATACCAACAGCTGCCGGTCAATGCAGAAACTGTGGAGGCGCAAACCATAGTCACCCACCGGGGAGCTTTCCGATGTAACCCACTCCAGTTTGGAGTCAGCGTGGCACCTGGAATTTTCCAGAGCCTCATGGACAGACTCTTGCAGGGCATCAAGGGGGTGGTGCCCTACTTCAACGATGTGCTGGTATCGGCAACCAACCAGCGAGAACTAGAGGGTCGGCTAGGAGAGGTGTTAACCAAATTCAAGGAAACTGGGCTAAAAGTGAAGAGGAAAAAGTGCCAACTTTACACAGAGCGGGTCGAGTTCCTGGAATACCTCCTAGACCGGCATGGCATCCAACCCACCGAAACTAAAATCAGAGCCATGAAGGAGGCTCCCACACCCAGGACTAAAACAGAACTGCAGGCGTTTCTGGGACTGCTTAATTTTTACAATGTTTTCCTGCCCCAGAAGGCAACCGCGGCGGAGCCTTTGCATAGGCTCTTGGACAGAGCGGATACCTGGACTTGGGGGAAATGCGAGGAAGCCGCCTTCAGGAGAACCAAGGACCTGCTCACCTCGGATGCCGTCCTCATACAATACAATGAGACCCTACCACTCGCCGTCACATGCGACGCCTCACCCTTCGGCGTCGGCGCCGTCCTCAGCCACACAATCCCGGATGGAAGAGAAGCACCCATCACTTTCTTCTCCAGGACACTCACCAAACCGGAGTGGAACTATAGCCAGCTGGACAAGGAGGCCCTAGCCATCGTCGCAGCAGTGAAGAGGTTCCACGAGTACCTCTACGGCCGCACGTTCACAATCATCACGGACCACAAGCTGTTGCTGGGCATCCTGGCAGGAAACTGGGCTGCCCCAAACATTTTATCTCCCAGGATGACAAGGTGGTCCAAATTCCTTGCCGCCTACAGCTACCGGCTCACACACCGACCCGGTAAGACTATTATACATGCAGACGCTTTGAGCCGCTCACTGCTGCCTGACCTAGACACCGACCCAGAATCCACAACGAGCACCCTCAGCATAGAGACTCTGCCCGATCTACCCATAACTGTTCAGACATTGCCCAAGAAACCGATAAAGACAAACGTCTGGTGCGGGTGTTACATTGGGTAGAGAAAGGGTGGCCAGAAAAGGACAATGACGAAGCATTCAAAACATTCCGGAACTGGTGAACGGAACTTTCGCTGCAAAAAGGTTGTGTACTGTGGGGGGATAGGGTGGTTATCCCAGAAAAACTGCCAGGGAAGGTATTGGGGTTGTTACACGAGGGGCACCTGGGCATAGTTAGAACGAAAGCCCTGGCCAGAAGTTACGCTTGGTGGCCAGGGATGGATAAGCAAATTGAGGCCTGGGTGGCAAGGTGTCAACGCTACCAAGAAACCAGACTGAGCCCTCCTGCGGCACCAATCCTGGAATGGGAAACCACCAGGGGACCCTGGTCTAGGGTCCACATAGACTTTGCTGGGCCCACCAAGGGACATACATTCCTAGTAACCATAGATGCTTACTCTAACTGGCTGGAGGTAAGCAACATGAAATCCACCACCACAGAGGCCGTAACCAAGGAACTTTGCAAACTATTCACAGCCCACGGCCTCCCGGATGTCATCATGTCGGACAACAGGCCCCAATTCACCTCGCTGAAATTTGAAAAATTCCTTGTGGAAAGGGGCATACGACACGCACTGACAGTTCTGGTGCATCCGGCAGCGAACGGAAGGGCAGAACGGATGGTTCAATTCACGAAAAAAACCATCCAGAAAATCGAACATGGGGAAATCCAAGACAAAATAAATAAAATGCTTTTTATCCAACATATAACCCCGAACACAACAATGAACAAAAACCCAGCAGAGCTACTGATGGGGAGGAAAATAAGGTCCCCATTCGACAGACTGTACCCCACATACAACCCGGAAAAAAACCCCAAACTCCTCCAGCAAGCACCAGTCTTTTGCGCCAGGCGACGCCGTCTACGCAGAAAAACCTAACCAGAGACCCACTATGGATACCAGCAACCATAACCCAACTGACAGGTCCCCACTCGTACCAGCTGCAAACAACCGATGGACGAGCATGGAAATGCCACATCGATCAAATAAGATCGAGAACAGCCACAAGAAACACAACCGACACGCAACCAGACACAGAAAATCCCCTTAACACAAGCCAAGAGGGGAGGGAATACCCCGGGAACCAAAACCCAGAAGAAAACCATACTCACCAGCAAGCAGCCAGCTCAAAGCCTCACCAGGGAGAAGCAGCCAGGCCAGCTCGACCAGCCCAGAAAGACCGGGTGGGAGCGGCGAGAACCGCAGCTCAACCAGCCCGGGTAGACCGGGAGGGAGCTGCGACAAGCAGCCTGGCAAGGCCTACCAGGCGGTTCCATCGACGAGGCCGAGAGACACAGAGAACACGACTGAACTGGCCGGGAGCCAATCAACGACTGACCTGCGCAGGTCCAGTAGGCAAGTGCGGAGCCCCGCCTACTTACGGGACTACATTACGTAGGACCAAACCAAGAGGGGAGGGGTGTTCTGTACCTTCATTTGCATTCTTGAAACCCCGCGTTTTGATTGGTCAAAGCGCGGGGTGATCTGATTGGTTTAGCAAGCTGCGCTGATTGGCCCGCTGAGAATCTCCTGTGATTGGCGGATACGAATCGTGGGAGATTCAAAGTGGTGCCATTGGCCGCGGCCGCCGCGGCTTGAGAATAAAAAGCCGCAAGTTTTCCCTTGGAGCCAGATCGGTTCCAGGGGCCTAATGAAGAGCTGAAACCATAGTCACTGCCTCCTGGTCTCCTTGCCAAACGGACACGACAAAATTAACAACAATCTTCCTGTTTGAGGGAGACTTCTGTTCATTATCATGTTTTCTCCTCTCTTCTTTGCTCCGGTGCCAAATTCTCCTGCTGAGGATTTCTTTCTCCTTCCTGTGTCCCAGCCAATCAGCAATTACAGATAAACACAGCATAATGATGCTATGCAGCCATTTGAAATTAGATAAAGGCTGCTATAACTGGTCATAAACAAGCAGCTCCAGGGAGAGTTAGAATCCTAACTGGTCAAGTGTTGATTCTGATCAAGTGGGATTATGAAATGACCCATATGAAAACCAGGAAATAGTGGTTAGATAACCCCCCCCCCCCCCTGCGAGGAATTGCAGTGCTGCATTAATTTCCTGTCTCTGACAGGTCCCATGACTATGTCCATGCCTTTTCCCATCATGGAGGGAAATGTGGAGTATATCAGAAAAAAATAATATATAATTTTGCACAAAGGAAGCCCGGCTATGGGCAGATATCCTTTTGAGCACAGCTTTCTACTATTTCACAAAGCTGTTCTAAGAATAGTGCTATTCTTGGATCAACACTAAAAAAATGTTGAAAAAAGGCCAACTTTCAGCTGATAAATTTGCTAAAACTTTTTTAACTGTGTACCTGATTATTATTATTTGCATAGGTTTCTTCTAACCAAAAAAAATAGTCCCACTTTCTCTCTTAGTCTCCTACAAAGGTTGGGGCATCCAATTAATACATACTTGGGGATAAATTCATTTGGATTTCATATTCAATGGACTTCAGTAATGGGAAGATGTCCCAGGTTGAAGGATAAACGAACTTTCCTTCCCATGCAAACCATATAGCCCTGTATGTGCTTTCTTAGGAATAAGCATTAATTAACAGCTTCCTCAAAGATATAAAAGGAGACTATGTGAGGCTGTTTCTTTCATTCCTCCAGCTGTAACAGCCAGGTGTCCAAGTATAAGCACTGTGGAAAATAATTGGGAGTGAACAGAGTAGAGATTGTACAAAGTCAAGTGGCCAAAAAGAGCTCGACAGATCTCAACCATTAACTTCCTTATGACTAGTATAATTAAGGAGGTGCCATAGCAAATTTTGTGTGGTCAGATGTGTATCAAGAGCAGAAGGAAAATCACTCATTCCACAGGACAGGAAGTGAGACAATGGTAATGTCAAGAAGACAAGTCTTTAAAAATAATTAGTGGGTTTCCTCATACTATTGTTAGCAGGAATAATAAAATAACAGAGTTGGAAGGGACCTTGGAGGTCTTCTAGTCCAACCCCCTGCTCCGGCAGGAAGATCTGTATCATTTTAGACAAATGGTTGTCCAATCTCTTCTTAAAAATATACAGTGTAAGCTGTTCCACTGATTAATTGTTCTGTCAAGAAATGTCTCCTTAATTCTAGGTTGCTTCTCTCCTTGATTAGTTTCCACCCATTGCTTCTTGTCCTGCCGTTAAGTTGTTTTGTAGAGTAACTTGTCTCCCCCTCCTTTGTGGCAGCCCCTGAGCTATTGGAAGACTGCTATCATGTCACCCCTAGTCCTTCTTTTCATCAAAGTAGACATATCCAATTCCAGCAACTGTTCTTTGTATGTTTTTAGCTTCTAGTCCTCTAAACAACTTTGTTGCTCTTCTCTGCATTCTTTGTAGAGTCTCAATATCTTTTTTATATCACGCGACCAAAACTGGTTGCAGCAGTCCAAGTGTGGCCTTACCAAGTGGCATTAACACTTCATGTGATCTTGTTTCTATCCCTCCGTTAATGCGGCACAGGAGGACTACAGTATGTTGGCTTTTCTTTTCACACTGCTGGCTCATATTTAAGTGATTGTCCACTAGGACTCCAAGATACCTCTTGTAATTAGTACTATTGGAAATATGGAAGAGCTCTATAAATTAATCTTCCTTTTTTTTTCTCTCCCTAGCTTTTTGTTACACCTGGCTGTTACTTTTATTTAGGTTCAGTACAGTTCTTCCTTTGTATTCCTCCCTTCCTTCCTTCCTCACTCCTTCCCCATAAATTAGATCCCTAGAATAACCAGGTTGCTTAGTCCCATAACATTTGAGAGACAATCATTGATGCTTTAACCCCATCAAATAAAAAAATCTTTAGTGCAATTTTTTTTTAGAATGCTTCAGAAATGACTATGACTCAGGACAGATCTTGTCATCAGGCATACTTGAAAGGAGAGGCTTGCTTTTTGCTTTTTACAAGATATGTGTTTGCTTTCATCAGAAAATATAGTAAATCCATGGCTATCTACTGTATGCCCTCAAGGGACAATTTCAGTCAAAAATTATTAAGTCCATATGTAGTCAAGGGAATATAAATATTGCCCTAATTAGATCAACTTCAGAGATTGTTTAAAGAGCTAGTATTTAAAAGATTTCGGCTTTTGAAAGTGCAGAAATAAAACCTCTTGGATCATAATTTATACTACTGACAGAAATGGCATATACAAGGCCAGGATGCCTGGTTTTAATTCATTTAATATTCTTTGGGATGTGGGTGGCTTAGCTAATAAAGTTGATCTTTCACCTTTGAGATCAAAATACTATATGTCCCCTGTGTTGAAATGTGTCTGCATTTAATCTGGATATTTCTGTTTGTTGTGAATGAATAATATTAAATAAAGTTATCTTGAGCTTGAAGTCAAGTGCAGGGTTCCGGCCCTGCACTTCTGATTGGCTGTTAATGGCAGGATCGAATTGGTCTGTTCAGGAGCATCTGATTGGCCATTAACAGGCCATTCCCGTTGGTTAACGGAGCTAGCACTCCAGGTTTGCTGTTGGTTGAATAGTTAATAAGTTGCCTATATAAGGAAGGCTATAGCAGCCCTCCAGTTTGAGCTGTCACAATATGTAAATAAAGAGTTTGAAATTCACTGTTTCTACCGGCTCGTCTCCATCATTCACACCCATGCTCCAGACTTAACACTGGTGCCGAAGGTGGGATTGGATGACATCAGAGCCAACTAAGACAACTAAGCACGTGGCTGAAGTGCACAATGGCAGAACCATGTCCGGCGGCGTAGTAGCACCTGCTTCGTTCGATCCAGCTCAAGAGGACTGGGAGTCCTACATGGATCGTTTTCAAATGTTTTTGGAAACGAATAATCTGAAGGATGCCACACCCGGGAAGAAACGGGCGGTATTCCTAATGCACTGTGGCCCGACGGTATTCAAAATGGCTAAGGCATTAGCGAAATCGGCGGAAGCGAAGGCCATGGACTGGGACGTCCTCGAACCACTACTAAGGGCCCACTATGCACCAACCATTCCAACGCTCGTAAGACGACACAAGTTCTATCAAAGAAACCAGCGGAAAGGAGAAAGCGTTGCCTATTTCGTTGCAGACCTCCGGAACTTGGGAGGCCTTTGCGATTTCACCAACCTAGAAGAGGCCTTGAGAGACCGAGTAGTCCTCGGGCTAGACGCTCTAAACGTACGAGCAAAATAATGGCAAAGGGCGACATCACCCTTAAAGACGCCATAGCTGAAGCTACAGCAGCGGAGGCGACCAAGAAATCAGCTGCCCAACTTGGCCGAAATCGCACTCCAGCACACCAACCGGCCGGCAAAGTTTCACCTAACGCAGAAGGGCAGTTGCAGACGGCCCACCATGAGGACCTCTCTTCATCATCAGACAGCGACGAAGAAAAGGTCCATCACCTGCGGTCTGATCGGGACCATTACCCGAAGTCCCAGCAACCATGCGCTGGCTGCGAGGCCAACCATTACCGCTCCAACTGCAAATTCCGCGACGCCCTCTGCCACAAGTGCAGGAAACGAGGCCACATCGGACGGGTCTGCAGAAGCCTCCTCGGACCCAGCCAGACCTCAAAAGGAACCTGTTGTAGAGCGGCGGTTACAAAGGGAGACGGAGCCAGGCTAAAGGCTAACAACTTTATTCTAGCGAATAAAGGGTCGCCGCGGCTGCCGAGACTATCTGACAGCCAGCTGGCGGCGACAGCTGATGCCATTTGACAGCTCCCTTTTATAGCCGGCTGTCAAAAGGCATCAACCAATGGGAGCGATCGGCGCTCCTGCGTTGGTGGCGGACCGGAGGGAGGACTGCTGCTAGTCTTTGAACACAGCACTCCTTCCCCCTGGCCACGAGCATGCGTAGTCCTGTAGCCATGATGGTCACTTTCGCTCGTGGCCCGATCTCCGAAGTTCCTGGGGCTTGTCAGCGGCTGGTGCGTCTTGTTCCTCCCAGGCGGTGACTGGAACCTGCAGAGGGTCGCTGGCCATCCCTGGACTGCTTTCTGGTGACTGCTCGGGTGAGTCTTCCCGCGGCGGTCGGATGGTTGCGTTGTCGGGCGGCAGGTAGACCGGGTCCTTTGGCGGGTTGGCTGGCGGTGAGTAGACTGGCTTGTCTGGCGGTGGGTAGACCGGGATTTCGGTGGCAGTCTTGTTCCAACGCCTCCTCAGCTGGTCTACGTGCCTTCTCCAAATCCGGCCATCGTACAGAAGGACTCTATATGATCTGGGTCCTGCAACAAAGACTATCTGCCCTGGCAGCCATAAGGGGTGCCCCACATAGTTCCTGGCATACACCTGGTCTTGCAGGGTGAATTCCCTGGCATGGCTGTCAGAGGCTAGTGGCGTGCTGGGAGCATAGTGGGGGTGCAACTTGTCCAGGGTGGTCCTGAGGCTCCTGCTCATTAACAGTTCAGCAAGTGACTTGTTGGTTGAAGGGCATGGGGTGGCATGTTGTGTGAGTAGGTAAGTTGATAGTTTCGTGTGCCAGTCTGCCTGGCCCAGCTTGGCCAGAACTTCCTTGGCAGACCTGACAGCCCTTTCTGCCATTCCATTACTTGCTGGGTGAAAGGGGGCTGTGAGAGCGTGTCTGATGCCCAGTTTAGCTGTGAAGATGGCAAACTCATTAGAACTGAATTGGGGGCCATTATCTGAAACTAATGTGTCAGGAAGTCCATGAGTAGCAAACAGTCTGGTCAAGGCCCTTGTGACAGCCAGCGTTGTGGTGGAGGGTAACAAGGCTACTTCAGTCCATTTGGAGAATGAATCTACAACCACCAGGAATGTCCTCCCTTGTATGGGACCAGCCAGGTCTACATGCAGCCTGGCCCAAGGGGCCCCCGAATCTTCTCACTTGGTTGGGGCAGCTGCTGGTGGGGCTGCTCTTGTTGCCTGGCAGGGCTGGCACCTGTTAACCCAGCTGGCAATCCGAGCATCTAATCCTGGCCACCAGACGTAGCTGCGGGCCAAGGCCTTCATCCTTACGATGCCAGGGTGACCCTCGTGCAGTGCCCTTAAAACTGGTTCTTGCAAGGTGGGTGGTATGACCACCCTTGTCCCCCATAACAGGCAGCCCTGTAGTGAAGAAAGCTCCTGCCTGTGGGTCTTAAATGGCATGAATTCAGGGGCGAACTGAATGTCAGGCCACCCCCTCCCTACCCAGTCCAGGACTTGGGAAATAACACGGTCCCTCTTGGAGTGTGCAGCAATATCCCCAGCTGAGACAGGTAGGTTAAGTTCATTGCAGTCGAAGATTGCGTGGATGGGAGCTGGGTCCTCGACTGGTGATGGCAGGGGGCATCTGCTGAGGGCATCAGCATGGCACAGGGTCTTCCCCAGGAGATGTACCAGTGTGTAAGAGTAAGCGGCCAGAAATAGAGTCCATCTGGTCATTCTTGGGGATAACACTTGTGGGGTTTGTTTATCCCCAGCTAGCAGTCCTAATAGAGGTTTGTGATCTGTCACAAGTTCAAAACTATGGCCATAAAGGAACTCATGGAATTTTTTTACAGCGGCCACAGCTGTGACGGCCTCCTTATCGATCTGACTATAGTTCCTCTCTGCAGTGGAGAAAGTTCTTGAAAAATAGGCAATGGGTGCCTCTGATCCATTTGAGAGCCTATGGCTCAATACAGCTCCTATACCAAAGGGTGAGGCATCAGAGGCTAACACTAGGGGCAGATTTGGGTTAAACTGAACCAACACAGAGTTTGAAGTTAAGAGAGACTTCACTGCTTGGAAGGCGTGGGCTTCCCTTTGTCCCCATTGCCATGGGGCTTTCTTATCTAGGAGCCTATGTAGGGGTTCAGCTACAGAGGCTTTGTGAGGCAAAAAGGAAGCATAAAAATTAAGGAGTTCCAAAAAGGCCTGCAATTCAGTTTTGTTAGAGGGAATGGGTGCCTCGTGAATAGCCCTAACTTTACTCTCTATGGGGTGAATTCCAGATGCATCAATTCGATAACCCAGGAAGTCTACCTGTTTGGTGGCAATGGTGCATTTGTCTTTTTTCAATTTAAGCCCGTTTTGCCTAAACCTGTCAAGGACAGATCTCACTCTGAGTAAAAGTTGTGTTTTGTTGGTGGCAGAAACTAAAATGTCATCAAAGTATGGAACCACCCCAGGGAGGCCCTGGAGGATTCTTTCCATGAGTGATTGGAAAATGCCAGGGGCTATGCTAACTCCAAATTGCAAACGTCTACATCTAAATGCGCCCCTGTGAGTAACTATAGTTTGTAGGTCAGCAGTGTGTTGGTCAACGGGAAATTGTTGGTATGCCTGGGACATGTCTAACTTTGCAAAAATTATGCCTGGCTCAAAAGAGTGGAGCAGGTGTTGGATTACAGGTACTGGGTATGCGCTAATTTGTAGGAAACGGTTGAGGGACGTCTTATAGTCAGCGCAAATTCTCACGCTGCCATCTTTTTTTAAAGGGGTGACTATGGGGGTTTCCCACTTGGCGAAGTCTACCTATTCTAGCACCCCCTGTTTGATAAGTTTATCTAATTCAGCATCTAACTTAGGCCTAATGGCGAAAGGTACCCTCCGAGGTTTCAAACAAATTGGGGTGGCTTGTGGACCCACATCAAAAGATATGGGGGTGCCTGAATAGCAGCCTAGTTCACTATTGAAAACATCAGAGTAGTCCTTAAAAAGGGCATCTACATCAGAATTTTCCAGAGTGAATTCCCGTAACATTGAGGCCTAGGGCAGGAAACCAATCTAATCCTAGCAAGCTAGGAAGAGCACCATCTACAACCACCAGTGGCAAGTGACCCCTAAAGTTTTGGAATTGAATGAGGAATTTTCCCTTACCCAGGACTGAAATGGTCTTCCCCTGGTAATCCCGAAGAGTCAGGTGGCAGTTGGTCAGTTTCTTTTTTGAGAGCGAAGGCAGCAACTTCTTCAGGGAGGCCCATGAAATGATGGAGAGGGTTGACCTGGTGTCTACTTCCATTCAGCAGGGCTTACCTTCTATGAAAAGAGAAATGGTTAATTTGTTAGGCCTAGAGGTGTTGTTGTTTGCGTGGTAACAAGTGTAACAATGTTCCACTTGCCTTTGGTAGGAGGTAGAAACTTGAGGTCTTTGTATGGAGGCCTGCTCAGCTTGGCAAACCCTGGCTATGTGCCCTTTCTTCTGGCAGTTCAGACAGATAACGTTTCTGAATCTGCAGGTTGATCTATGGTGGTTGCCCCCGCAGCTTATACAAGGGGTTTGCTGTTTGGCTGTCTGATTGTTGTATTTCTTAGTTGGCCCTGGGGGGGGGGTCTTGGACACGTGAGGCGGTTTACCTCCAGAGGTTCTTCTTCCACTTCTTGGGAGACCTCATCATAGTGGACTGTAGCCTGTCCTTGCTTAGGGGTGTTCCCCTGAATTTCAGCTGCTGATAATTCTGACAATTCAGCAGCCTGAGCTTCCTCAATAGCTGAGGCTAGGGTTAAGTCTTTTTTAGCCAGTAACCTCCTTTGCAGTTTTAGGTCCCTTACTCTTCCCACAATTTGATCGAGCAGCATGTCCTCAAGATAGTCCTTAAAACCGCAGTGTATGGCAGCAGATCTCAATGCTGCCATGTACTGACTCACAGTCTCCCCTTCAGCCTGAGTTCTTCTTCTAAAAGCCAATCTCCTGGCTATCCTAGAGGGTCTGGGGGAGTAGTGATTTGACAAGATTTCTCTCAACTCATCCCAGGGAATAGCCTTTATAGAACGTGGGGACACTAGCGCAGAGGCTGTGTCAAAAACTGTGGCCCCACAGAAACTTAAAAAATAGGCGCTTTTCCTTAGATCCGTGGCTTCATCTAGCTCAATGGCATTTAAAAAGCATTCAAACCTATTCATATATGATTCCCATGTTTCTGCCCCCAGTTGGAAGTGAGGGAATGTTGGATTAGAGGCCATTAGAGTGGCAGTGTTGGTTTCCTCAGCTGAGGAAAAAATAGAGTCTTCGCTTTTAGAAAAGTGTTTCTGGCTGCGCCTGTCAGCAGCGTTCAGCTTCTCAGCTGAGAGGGCTTTTAAATTTTGCGCTCTTTGGAGAGCGTCAGTGGCAGTGACTTGATCAGCTCGTAGCGGCTTTGGCTCTTTCTTGTTGTGACTTCGGCTCGATTTCCTGCCTGGTCATCTTAGCTGTATCCCGCCCTCGTCGCCAGTGTTGTAGAGCGGCAGTTACAAAGGGAGACGGAGCCAGGCTAAAGGCTAACAACTTTATTCTAGCGAATAAAGGGTCGCCATGGCTGCCGAGGCTATCTGACAGCCAGCTGGCGGCGACAGCTGATGCCATTTGACAGCTCCCTTTTATAGCCAGCTGTCAAACGGCATCAACCAATGGGAGCAATTGGCGCTCCCGCGTTGGCGGCGGACCAGAGGGAGGACTGCTGCTAGTCTTTGAACACAGCAGAACCAACCTCCACCAATCGACAGGGAATCGCCCTGTAAGGCGAGAACCAGTAAACCACTCCTACAGAAACCGACCCATGAATCGTCTAGCGAGATTGGAAGAGGCCCACCAAGCAATCACTATTGGCCATGCCTCTTCACTAGACGCTAAGAAAATTCGGGTCAGCGTGAACATTGAAAATCAGCCCTGCCAAATGGAAGTTGACTCGGGATCGTCTCTTTCAATGGTCTCATGGAAGACCCTCAAGCAACTCATCTCCACTATCCGGCGCCAAGACCTCCAATTCCAACAGCTCGTGTTAAAGGACTACCAGGGGAATCAAATTCCAATCACAGGATCCAGTCGAGTCTGGGTTGCATTCAAGAACCGCACGGCGTACTTACCCCTGACGGTGATTGATAAGGACCGGCCTAGTCTGTTAGGCCTGCAATGGTTCGCACCACTCGGCATTGAAGTGGCTGGCATTAACTGAATCGGCGACAGTGACTAGGAGGAAGACCTCGCCTATGAATTCAGGGACGTCTTCAAGGAAAAGCTAGTCGAGTACAAGGGGACCCGGATATCCTTTTGTCTTAATCCAAAGATAGCTCCCATCTGCCTTAAGCCTCGTCGAGTTCTGTTCGCTCTAAAGCTAAAAATCAACGAGCAGCTTGATAAGTTGATTGCCCAGGGAGTGTTAAAGCCAACTGACCACTCCCCATGGGAAACACCGATTGTGACACCAATTAAGCTGGATGGCTCCATTAGAATTTGTGGGGACTACCGAGCCACCCTAAACCATGCCCTGCAACAGAACCCATATCCGGTGCCGGTGGTACAACATCTCCTCCATTCCCTGGGGGGCAGAAAAGTCTTCGCTAAACTAGACTTAGCTCAGGCTTATCAGCAACTGCCGGTTGACGGAAAAATGGCACAGGCATAGACTATCGTAACACACCGAGGTGCCTTTAAGTGTACGTGGCTTCAATTTGGAGTCAGTGTGGCCCCGGGGATCTTTCAGAGCCTAATGGAGAGACTATTGCAGGGGATCAAGGGTGTTGTCCCCTATTTTGATGATGTGCTCATTGCCGCCCCCACTCTAAAAATCTTACGGGATCATTTAAGACTGGAATTACGAAAATTCCAGGAAGCAGGCTTGAAAGTCAAAAGAAATAAGTGCAAACTGTGTACCGATCATGTTGAATTCTTAGGGTACTTAATTGACAGTCAGGGTATTCACCTTACCGATGGCAAATTAAGAGCAATAAAAAACACTCCCAGACCCCAGAACAAGACCGACCTCCAGGCGTTCTTAGGCCTCATCAATTTTTATAATGTATTCTTGTCGCACAAGGCGACTGTCGCTGAACCTTTACATCGTCTATTAGATAAAAAATCGATTTGGATATGGGGTCACAAAGAAGAGCAGGCTTTCCATAATGTGAAAAAACTACTGACTTCAGACGCCGTACTAATGCAGTACAATGAGACTTTACCAATAAACAATACATGTGATGCATCGCCCTTTGGAGTGGGTGCCATTTTGAGCCATGTGTTACCTAATGGTAACGAAGCCCCTGTTGCCTACTTCTCAAAGACACTCTTGAAAACCGAGCGAAATTACAGCCAGATCGATAAAGAAGCCCTGGCGATTGTATCAGCTGTTAAAAGATTTCATGAGTACGTGTACGGCCAGGTTTTCACCATTGTAACTGACCACAAACCATTGCTGGAGATCATCGCTGGGGACAAGCCAACTCCCTACATACTTTTTCCCAGAATGACCCGCTGATCAGAATTCTTGGCTGCCTACAATTATCGGCTACAATATCATCCCGGTAAAGCCATTCCCCACGCCGATACGCTGAGCTGTACACCGCTCCCTGAAACTATCAACAATCCTGCACCAGCGATGACAGCGTTGCAGATCGAGACACTCCACATGCCGCCATTAACGGCCCATGACATCGCGAGAGAAACAAAACGCGACCCCATCTTAGCCCGAGTCCTCACATGGGTGGAACGCGGATGGCCATTGGACCAAGTACCAGATGACTTTGCCCCATTCAAAAGTCGTCAAACAGAGTTGTTCTCGCAGAAGGGCTGCGTCATCTGGGGCGATAGAGTCATTATCCCAGAATGACTCCAACAGACATTGCTAAGAACCTTGCACGATGGCCACCCTGGCATCGTGCGCATGAAGGGCCTTGCACGAAGCTACGCTTGGTGGCCAGGCATCGACAGACAAATCGAATCGTGGGTTAAAACTTGCAGGAGATGCCAAGAAGTAAGCAACGCTCCACCAAAGGCAACCCCAACCGAATGGGAGACGCCATGGGGACCCTGGTCCCGCATCCATCTGGACTTTGCCGGGCCGACCAAAGGCCACACGTTTTTACTAACGTGTTTTTACTAACGCCTACTCGAATTGGCTCAAGATTCACTGAATGAGCAATACGACCACTGATGCGGTCATCAAAAGACTGGAAAGACTGTTTGCAACCCACGGATTACCAGACGTTCTGGTATCCGACAACGGGCCCCAGTTTACCGTGCTGTCTTTTGAGCAGTACCTGCCTGACTGCGGTATCCGACATGCACTCACTTCACCTGCACACCCTGCTGCCAATGGTAGGGCTGAGCACATGGTACAATTCGTCAAAAATACTCTCCAAAAGATTGACTACGACAACATCGATGAGAAAATCAACCGGATCCTTTTCCTACAGCACATCACACCTCACAGCGTCAACAACAAAACTCCCGCCAAGCTGCTAATGGGACGAAAGCTCTGCTCCCACCTCAATCGGTTATACCCAGCCTACGAACCGGAAAAACCACTCAGATACAGCGGCCGATGCCATACCTTTCAGGTAGGCGATTTAGTATTCGCTAAAAACTTATCGGGTGATCCGCTGTGGGTAGAAACGACCGTAATCCACATAACCGGCCCAAGATCATACCTCGTTCAGTGCCCTGACGACAGACTTTGGAAGCACCACATAGATCAACTACGATCGCAGCTACTGTCATGCACTTCCGAATTCCCTTATGACCAAACTGAGGGGGGGAGATACAGAGGAAAGCGAATTGCAATTAGAGGGAATTTTTTTGAAGAAACCGATAATGGGACTGAAACGCAGGAACAGGAACCAGGGACCGGAGTGAGTTCACCTCAGGGAGTGGCCAGTGATATTGGTGACGACGTGAACGTGAACTTGGAACCAGAGGCACCTCTACCGATAAACAATGATCTACCTCAGTAGAAGTTCAGCCAACCGCCAGGCACTTTGCGAAAATTGAAAAGACTAACGAAACAGCCGTCCTACCTTAAGGATTTTGTAACCGCGCCCCGTGGGCAGAAGCTGGGGGAAAGGGGTGTTGTGAATGAATAATACCAATAAAGTTATTTTGAGCTTGAAGTCAAGTGCAGGGTTCTGGCCCTGCACTTCTGATTGGCTGTTAATGGCAGGATCAGATTGGTCCGTTCAGGAGCATCTGATTGGCCATTAACAGGCCATTCCCATTGGTTAAAAGAGCTAGTGCTCCAGGTTTGCTATTGGTTGAATAGTTAATAAGTTGCCTATATAAGGAAGGCTATAGCAGCCCTCCAGTTTGAGCTGTCACAATATGTAAATAAAGAGTTTGAAGTTCACTGTTTCTACCGGCTCGTCTCCATCATTCGCACCCATGCTCCAGACTTAACACTGTTAATAATGCTTCCCTGCTGCTCTGAGAGAATTAGAATTATATGTAAAATTTGCAGGATGGAAAAATATGAATAAGAAAGATTTGGAGCTTGTAACATGTTTGAAAACATTAATGGAAATATAATAAATGCCGAACATGATGAGCTACTGAGTTGGGAGTAAGGAAGTAAATCAGAGGTGTTATTCAGCAGGTTCTGACTAGTTCTGGAGAACTGGTAGCAGAAATTTTGAGTAGTTTGGAGAACCAGTAAATGCCACTTCTGACTGGCCCCGCCCCCATCTATTCTCTTCCTCCCGAGTACCAGTTGATCAGCTGGGTCTTCTTTGGTTGCCCTGCACAGGAGAACAGAGCTGGAAAGCAGGTCACTGGGGTGGGGAGGGAATGGGGATTCTGCAGTATCCTTCCTCTGCCATGCCCACCAAGCGATACCCACCAAGCCACACCCACAGAACCAGTAGTAAAAAAGTTTGAATCCCACCACTGGAGTAAATCGATAGGAAAAGTGAAGAGAAGTTTTGGAAAAGAATAGAACAAGGAAATAACTTAGATTACTTTGTGGTTGGGGGCAATCACATTAGAATAAGTCAAAGGCCTGTATTAGTTGTTACTGCAAAAGTCAAGAATGAATCGGGATCTTTTGAAATATGGGGGGGGGAACCAAAGCCTGTTTTGATTTGCATTCACAACATCACATATTATACAATCCCTGATCCTTAGAATTAAAGACTTTTGAAAAAGGAAAGGAGAGAAATCGGAGAGGAAAACCTTAATGTGTTTTCTGTTTGGTTTGTTTGTTTTAATCTATGCATCATTTTCATCCTTATAACTTAACATTTCCCAGCCTTGTTATTTTCAAAACATCAGTGCTGAACAGTGTAAAGTAACTTTAAAATTCTAGATGTATAAATAGCATTAGTTTTCTGCCCTCCCTACTAATTATACATTTATGTAGGAGATGCCAGATTAGAGCTCTCAATGCAATGACTTTAAAAAGAGAAATTATGTTAAGTAGAAGCTCTTATCTGGATGGAATGAGGCTGATCTGAAACACACTTTTTTCCCTTCAGTAAAACAGCTTTTGCTTGAACAAGGGATAAAACTTGGGAAGAGCTGGAAGAGACTAAAGAATGGAACAGGAGAAAACAGTTATTTTCTTGGGAATACAAGTAGTCCTCAACTCAGCTATGACCATAAAACTCACAAAAGTGACTGTTAAGTAAGAAATTTGTTAGGTGAGTTTTGCCCCATTTTATTGCAAGATTGAAATATTGCAATATATATTTGCAATATTGCAATACTGCAATCCTACAAGGACTGTAAATACAGGTCAGTTTCCAAGCACCCATAATACTGCAGCCATTAGACCAGAGATCTCCAACCTTTTGGACCTCAGGGACCACCAAACTCATAATTTTAAATCCCAGGGACCACTAATATGAATTTTGACTGATGGTGGCTTGCTGATGTTGCGTATTGTGGGGAGACCGAGTGGTTATACCACCAAAACTACAAAAAAAAGTTCTACAATTACTACACGATGGGCACCTGGGCATCGTAGCTGGCGAGGAGCTACGCCTGGTGGCCAGGTATGGACAAACAAATTGAAACCTGGGTCGCTACCTATAGCAAGTGCCAAGAGACACACTCAGCCCCACCAAAAGCCTCACCAGCCGAATGGGAAACTCCCAAGGGTCCCCGGTCGCATATCCATATCGATTTTGCGGGACCTACAAAAGGGCATACCTTCCTAATAACAGTAGATGCATACTCGAACTAACTCGAGGTTAACAAGATGAAGACTACCACCACAGACACAGTCATCAAAAAACTGAACAGACTTTTCGCAACGCAGGGCTTACCTGATGTCCTGGTATCCGACAATGGCCCTCAATTTACCGCCTTGGCTTTTGAACAATACTTAACAGACCATGGCATACGACATGCACTGACATCGCCAGCTCACCCAGCGGTGAATGAAAGAGCTGAACGAATGGTTCAGTTCACAAAAAGAACTCTACAAAAAATGGAACAAGGCAACATCCATGATAAAGTCACCAGGATGCTCCTTCTCTAGCATATTACACTAAACACCACAACAAACAAAAGCCCAGCTGAGCTTCTGATGGCCAGAAAACTCAGATTGCCTCTAGACTGCCTACATCCTGCATACACCCCAGAAAAACCCCTGGGCTCCAGAAGCAAACACCGTGCCTTCAAGATAGGAGACCCTGTATTTGCTAAGAACTTTTCAGGTGACCCTCTGTGGATCCCTGCCAAAATAATGCAAATTACAAGCCCCGACTCTTACCGGCTGGAAACCACAGATGGGAGAGTGTGGAAACACCACATTGATCAGCTGCGATCCAGACTAACCACATTCCCCATCAGTGACCCTAACCATGACACCAGAGGGGAGAGGGAAACTGGGGGTTCTGAAATTGAACCAACATCTGTCAGAGAAGAAAGAACCTCACAATCACCACGTCAAAGCCTGTTGTGTATGCAATAAGATTAATAAAGTGTGAGCTTGGAGTAAGTGCAGGGTTCTGGCCCTGCACTTCTGATTGGCTGTTAAGCGGCCGGACTGGATTGGCCCGTTCCGGGGAATCCGATTGGCCCCCAGGGAATGGAGGAGGTGCTGCACCACCGGAACTGGATACGCGTTCTGCTGCAGGACGTGGTTCAAAGTGGTGCAGTAGTCCCCACAAATTCGGATTGACCCGTCTGGCTTAATGGGTGTTACAATAGGGGTTTCCCATGGGGAGTGATCAATGGGCTCCAACACCCCCTGAGCTATCAGTTTCTTGAGTTGTTCATCGATTTTCAATTTTAAGGCAAACGGAACTCGACGGGGCTTTAGGCGAATGGGAACTATTTTTGGATCTAAGCTGAATGAGATCGCGGTCCCCTTGTACTCGCCTAAGCTGCCCACAAAGATGTCCCTGAACTCATAGATAAGGTCTTCCTCCCAGTCACAGCCACCGACTCGGTTTACGTTCCCAGGCCATGAAACAAGGCTGATCTCCAGGCGTTCCTAGGCCTCATCAATTTTTATAATGTATTTTTACCACACAAAGCAACTGTTGCTGAACCGTTACACCGATTGTTAGATAAAAAAGCAAATTGGTTATGGGGTTACCGTGAAGAACAGGCGTTCCATAATGTTAAAAAACTGCTCACTTCTGACTCTGTACTCATGCAGTATAACGAGACTTTGCTGTTCGTTATAACCTGTGATGCATCGCCTTTCGGGGTGGGCGCCATTTTGAGCCACATACTGCCTAATGGGAACGAAGCCCCTGTTGCATATTTTTCAAAGACTCTTTCAAAAATGGAGCGGAACTATGGACAAATTCATAAAGAAGCCCTCGCAATTGTCTCAGCTGTGAAAAGATTTCACGAATACATGTATGGTAAGGTTTTTACTATTGTGACTGACCACAAACCTTTGTTAGGGATAATAGCCGGAGATAAGCCGACTCCCTACATATTATCCCCTAGGATGACCCGATGGTCAGAATTCTTAGCTGCTTATAACTATCGGCTGCAATACCGCCTGGGGAAAGCCATTCCCCACGCCGACGCATTGAGCCGAGCACCGCTTCCAGAGACTCTCGATGATCCGGCACCAACGGTAACCACATTGCAAATTGAGGCACTCAACTCGCCACCACTGACCGCCCGAGATATTGTGAGAGAAACCAAACGCAACCACACCCTAGCACGAGTCCTAGGCTGGGTAGAACGCGGATGGCCATTGGACCAGTTATCAGATGACTTCACACCATTCAAGTCTCGACAGACCAAGCTCTTCTTCCAGAAAGGCTGTGTCATCTGGGGCAATAGAGTCGTTATCCCAGAATGGCTCCGAAAAGCGCTACTGAGAACTTTGCACGATGGCCACCCCGGCATCGTGCGAATGAAAGCCCTTGCACGAAGCTACACATGGTGGCCGGGCATTGACAAGCAAATCAAACAGTGGGTCAAAGCTTGTCCCAAATGCCAAGAAGTCAGCAACGCCCCACCAAAAGCCGTGCCTACTGAATGGGAGACACCACGTGGACCCTGGTCCTGAATTCACCTGGACTTCGTGGGGCCAACCAAAGGCCACACTTTCCTGCTTACCGTCAATGCCTACTCGAATTGGCTCGAAATTCATCGCATGACGACTATGACCTCCGAAGTGGTTATCAAAATTTTAAACAGACTATTTGCAACCCACGGATTACCAGATGTCCTGGTATCTGATAACGGCCCACAATTTACTGCACTAGAGTTCGAGCAGTACCTCGCTGACCGCAGCATCCGCCATGCACTCACCTCGCCTGCGCACCCTGTGACCAACGGCTGAGCAGAACGCATGGTCCAATTTGTAAAGAAAACCTTGCAAAAGATAGACTACGACAACATTGATGACAAGGTCAATCAAATCCTCTTCTTGCAACACATCACCCCACATAGCGTCACCAACAAAATTCCCGCTGAACTGCTAATGGGACGAAAGCTCCGCTCCCACCTCGACCGGCTGCACTCAGCTTATGAACTGGAGCGCCCGCTGTCGCACCTTCCAGGAGACCTGGTTTATGCAAAAAACCTATTGGGCGACCCGTTGTGGGTGGAAGCAACAGTAGTACGTGTAACCGGCCCCAGATCCTACCTTGTGCAATGCCTTGACGATAAACTTTGGAAACGGCATATCGACCAATTACGATTGTGACGCACCGAGGCGCCTTTAAATGTACCCGGCTCCAATTTGGAGTCAGTGTAGCCAATTACGATTGCAGCTTTCAGCAGCCAGTCCGCAAATCCCCTTTGACCAAACTGAGGGGGGGGAGGTACGGAAGAAGATGAATTCCTAGGAAACCAGTTCGAAGGAAACGACGGTTTAATAGAAACTCAGGAAGTGGAGCCGAAGGGAGAAATGGTTGCACCTCAGGGAATTGCAGAAAATGTGGGCAACGACGTAGAAGTGAACTCTGAACCAGAAACAGCCCCACTGCCAAACAACAATCTACCTCAGCATGATTGCAACCAGCCGATGCAACGAAAATCAAAGAGACTAAAAAGACAACCGTCCTACCTAATTGACTAAGTAACTGCGCCCTGAAATAAGAAGCCAGGGGGAAGGGGTGTTGTGTATGCAATAAGATTAATAAAGTGTGAGCTTGGAGTAAGTGCAATGTTCTGGCCCTGCACTTCTGATTGGCTGTTAAGCGGCCGGACTGGATTGGCCCATTCCGAGGAATCTGATTGGCCCTTAACAGAGAGTTCTTATTGGTTATAAGAGCTAGAGTTCCTAGCTCGTTATTGGTTAAACGTTACAGGGTTTGCCTATATAAGGCGGGTTTTACTGCTGTTGAATTGAAGAAGTCACAATGTAAATAAAGAGCTGAAGTTCACCATTCAGAGGCTTGTCTCCATTCTTCTCGCCCATGCTCAAAACATAACAAAGCCTACAGTACTCACCAGCTGATGAAGAGCCTTGGCAATTGATCGTCTCACCTAGTAGCAGCAACCGAACGGGTCCAGTGAATCCTGAGAGCACAAACAGTAGCAGTGAAGGAGGTGTGCCAATCAGCCCGAGGTCACCTGAAGGGAGTCACAGCTACCAAACCGGCACACTGTTCCAGGCGAGCAGCCCGTCGGAACCTGAGACTGAGCAAAGACAATTCGAACAGCACAAGTCAGGTAGACAGGTGCGAAGACCCACCTACCTGCAAGACTATATAACCCCACCCCTTAGACGGAACCTAGGGGGGAGGGGTGTTCTGGACTAGCAGGCTTGAAAGCCTGCAAAGCGGATTGGTCCACTTACAGCAGGTCGTGATTGGTCACTCCAGACTGATCTGATTGGCTGTTAAACGGGCTGCGATTGGGCGAACCAAGCATGGCAAGCTCAAACCTCTGTCATTGGCCGTATAGCCACAGCCAGCTCTATAAAAGGGGCTGTTGCGGCTAGGAGCATTTGATCAGATTGGAAGTCACTAATAGAGCTGTAGTCACTTTCTGAGTCTCGTCTCCGTTCTTGGACCCATCCTTCAAGACATAACAGTATCTGCATTATTAAGTGACATCAAGTCAATCCTTAGTAAGCCTATAATTATACATTCTCCAGGATGATATGTCCCCAACCTGAAATTTCAGATCTTCTGGTGGTGAACCCACCTCAGCTGTAATTCAGTTGCACTACCTTCCTGTTTTCCATCCAACTTTTCCAGCATTATAGACTTCTCTAGAGACATAGGTCTATACATAACATGTCCAAGATATAATAATTTGAGTAATTTGGTCCTCAAGTGAAAATTCTGAAGAGATTTGTTGTACAGTCCATTTCTCTGGGTTTTTTTCCCCCACCATTCATGATATTCTCAGGAGTCTTCTCAACACTAAAGTCCAGAAGCATCAATATTATTTCTGTCCTGCTTTTCAAACTCAAATTTTCACATTCATAGAATATCACAGGAATCATTCATAACATCTTAATATCTATATCAAGATTATCAGTTTCCTCTGATGAAACATTAATTGATAGAAAGTAATTCCTTAATTCCTAATTCCTGTCCCTAATATGGAGCAGAAGAAGGTTGCAGATGCTGTAAACTGCATTTTTTTAGCCACTTTCAAGCTGCAGGCATAAAGGTGATTGTGACTGTGTTTTGAACCTTCCGGCCATCTCAGACAATTCAGTGTTTCAAAGGGAATACTTGCTTAGATTTGCAAATATGCTTCATTGAAATGATTGCTTGAAAATTTCCACTGAAAAACATCCTGTGAACTAATAGAAATGACCATGAATTTTAGCAGCATAGCTAAAAGATGAAAATTGAGAAATGGTTAAGGAGAAACAATGAGTATCCAAGGATGCATGATCTGGAATGGATTTTTTTTCCTTCCAAATAGGATATAACTCTGAACCAAGATAAAGATCAGAGATGGAAATCTGGAGGATTTAAGTAGTGGGTTTTTCACTGGTCCCATTTTTAGTGTTCTGAAAGGAACCTGTTGAAGACTTTCATTTTCGAAGTTTGACAATAGTTTTCTATCAGGAGGAGCCTTATACTTGGCCCAGGCAGAAGGACACCAGATTTCCTGTAAACTAAGACATTTTGGTGCAAAGTTTTTAATGGTTTACACTATACTAATGTTTTGGAGAAAGGATATGCTCCTCATTAGTATCATATGGGGTCAATTAAGTTGACTAAGTCAGTTTGCAGAAATTCCAGGCTGAAAAATTCAAGAAGTTAGCTCCTCTGGCTTCTTGTTATTTGACTTTTAATCAGAAGGACCTTTCAAGCATACATTTGCAATGTTGCTTTGTGGGCAACATCGAAAATTAACTATTTTACCAGTTTTTTCCAGGTAAAAATGAAAATCTTGACCAGTTAACTTATTTTTTTCTTTTCCTTTCCTATCCCAATGTTTTTCCACTTGCTATTATTGGCATAAGAATATCAAGAGAATCTTGCTGTACCTGGCCATGGGCTGATCTGGTCGAGCATTCTGGTCATACAGTGGCTAAATGGATACATGTTTTGAGGCTGAACTGAACTTCCATTGTCATTTTCCAGCAACCATTGACTATTTTCAATAGCCATTGACTGTTGATCCTCTTTGAATTTATCCTATCCCCTTTTAAAACTAAAGCTAGTCTAAATTAGCTAAATTAGCTAAACTACTGGCAACAAATACCACTGTTTAAAGTATTTTCTTCTCTTATCCCTGAATTTCCCTATATATAATTATACTCAGGGATGGGATTCTACCAGTTCGCACCTATTCACTAGAACCGGTTGTTAACATTCTAAGCAGTTCAGAGAACCGGTTTTTAGAAGGAATTACTAATCCTGTAAGGAAAGCAGGAAGGAAACATTCTGGTGTTGCTTACAGAAACTGCCTCTGTTAACCCTTATTACATTTTGGGCAGGACTAGACTTCCTGTCTCAGTAACTTCTCTGGAGTTTTTTTCCCCTCCTTTGCTGGTACTTTGCTTGTGTGGAGTGACCATTCAAAGTTACAATGGCACTGAAAAAAATGACTTATGACCATTTTTCACACTTACAACTGTTGCAGCATCCCCACAGTCATGAGAGGCCAGGCAAGGAGATGCGTGCCTCAGTGTGAGTGATGTTGAGTTGGCTACACTCAGCCAGTCACATGACCACCAAGCCATGGCCACCAACTAAGCCATGCCCACAGAACCGGTTGTTAAAAAAATTTGAATCCCACCCTGACTAAGGCAGAACCCTCCCAGCAGTTCCCAGAAAATATCTAACAGTTTTTGTAATAGTAGCAAATATATGTAGCGCGGGTGCATTAAACTCCCCTGAAAATGTTACCTAACGAAATGTTCAGAAACTAACCCACAAGCTCGGAGAATGAACTTTCACTCATATCTAATAGTTATATAAATGTTTCTTTTATTCTGATAAGATTTCTGTTTGTGGGGTGAACAAAAATAAAGAACTACCTAGAAGTAATTTCATTGGATGTTTGGATCTAACACTTCTCTTTCTTAACTCTTCCAAAAATCTCTTTAATCTCTTATTTAATTCTCATTTTTTTCAATCATTAAATTTCTGAATCATCAATTTCTTTTGTACATTTACAAAACACTATAAATACAGTTTTCTAAAATTGGTTTCTTTATATGTATAGAATTTTGACTGTTCTACACACACACACACACACACACACACACACACACACATACATACATACATACATTTTAGATTTGTTCAGAACAGGTCATTCAAAAAGTATTATCCCATTAATTCTGTTGAGCCAGACAGTCTTTTAAAAGTCAAGTAAATTTAATAGAGTATATTTTCCAACAATATACTGTTGCAACAAAGAGGTAACTAATAGAACACATTTTTCTCCTTGAATTATTTAATGTTCTCCAGGGAGATATAATTTCCATCCAAAGTGAACTACATTTCAGTTTGTAGGACATTTTTATTATCCATTTTGAGCAAAGTAATTGACTTTTTTCGAAGGAACTCCTTCATTGTCTCAGCAAATAGCTAGCATCTGAAATATTGCTGGGCAAAATGATCAGGTAGTAAGCACAAGTAAAATATCCTTTAATCATTTTAAATACCCATATTTTTTTACAAAGGGAAATATAAAGCAATTTCAGGATTAATTCCTAGGAAATGTTGCTGAGTGCATGCTCCCCATTTATCAATCAGAAGATCCAGAAGCATTATTTCAAGGTCTACTTTTTAAAAATACCTTCCGGAATCTATGAGTTATTTTCTAAAAGGCAGATCAAAGGTGCAATGAAACAGATTCAGATCTACTCACCGGCCACATAAATCTCCCAAGGGAAAATACCTGGCTTACATCTAAAACCAGATATAGATGGTATGTCACCCTTTTCTATCAGATTAGTGGCTGTAAATTCTACAGTTTATTCCAAGTCAGTTTCTGGGGCTTAGAGAGGACATAAATGCTGATCTTGAGAAAAGCCCAAGGGAAGATTTTTCTTTCCTTGGAATTTATGGGATATGTGGGAATCTAGAAGACTCTGATTACACAGTGAAAGAGAGGACACTCATATAGCCCTTGGCCATTGTCTCAATATCACACTCTAGTAGAACAAGCATATCAGATACATTCCAATCCTTGGATTTCTCCAAATGGTTCTTTCATCAAATTGAATGAAACATTAAAATATGGATAAGGATTTTCCTTTCTGGCACTACCTGAACCAGAAGCACAATTACAACTTGGATTATAACAGCACGTTTGCTATCTTGCATTTGCTATCTTGCACCCCCAAATGTCACTAATTTGCAGTGGTCAAGAGTTTCAAAGCTCCCAGGTTATAATTCTATTTTATCTCCCTCCTTTCATATACATATTAGGTTCTACCATGTACAGAATTAGATTCAACTTTGCTCCTTAAAATAGACCTGAACCTAGGACAATCCATTTGCACAAGACTCACTCACTGTATTGTTTTTGAAAAATCCCCTAACAATTGGGCATCTTTCCCAGCTGGGCACTTAACACTGAAGTTCAATCCCCATTATTCCTCAACCAACACTGGGGTTGAGGTTGGGGGCAGCAGATTTTATCAAGCACCTCTTCCTCTCTTAAAGTAGCATCTGCTTCCGAAATGTAAGCCATTTTTTTGTCGCCCATGTGCCAAATGAAGAAAAGTTGGTCCACAACAACTGATCCCTTTTACAGAATTTGATAGGAACAATAGCAGAATCTAAACCTGACCAGAAGAGGAGATAGGCAAGCTCCAGTGACCACCTGATGTTGAAAAGCTTTAATCTCTTTTCTCCCTCTCTTTGCCAATGGAGTCCTTTCACCACTTATTGGAGAGGTAGATAGCAAGATATTGGCATGGGTACACTGTGCAACTTACTTAAATGATCCAGGAATATTGGCCACCTCTGTTGGAGTCAGCTGTTTATCCTCCAGTCTCCATGTTCCACGTGCTGCTAGCCAAGAGTCTATCAGGGGGATTCATCAGACTCTTTCATATTGATAATAGCGCAGCAGTCCTGGCTTAATCAATAGAGCAGCATTACTCTCTTCTGTCTCGACTAAGAGCAAGAGAGACGAGCTGGTGCATATGTAATCACTAAGATTCAATTATACATCACATTGATTTTTAATTGGCACTTCAGGAGCCTGCTTGCAAGACCTGTAGCCTACCAAACCTGAGCTCCTTCCATCCTCCTCTTCTGAATTTTCTTAGTAGATATAGTAAGCACCCCTAAATGCAGGGACTTATAAATTTTATCATATAGCCTTTCTTGTCCTAGCTTCTCGCTAGTGCTTAGAAACCTCTCTGGGCCTTTCTCAGCATTACACTTTTTACCTTGCTTCAGCAACTGATACTCCGATGCAATTAAATTTGATACTGGTGAAAGCATAGCAAGAATATACATTCTCTTGATGATCAGTATCATTTCAATTTGCCGGAAACTGGGATACCACAATGGCGAGAAGGAATGATCCAAAATGCATGGGGTTGTATCGTCTATGTGGGAAGGATAAGAGGATAAGGGTGAGTTTAGAGGAACAATATTAAGTTCCATAGTGTTTCCAGCCAACAGAACTGTGTTTGAGGCTTAAAACGCATCTAACTTGACCTCAGCATATTCATACCACAACATGCTAAATTTTAACTGGCTTAGTATTTTTGATGCTGAGCCTGATACATATATTCAATCCATTTGATTAATTTATAATTAAATATATCAACATCCTGTGCTCACCCCCCCCATAAGATAATTTATTAATTTGTTAATCAGGCTAAGTGTGCATTATGTGGATGAAACTGTTACATTCCCATCAACAAAATGATTAGAAATTGGGACCACAATTTCCCATTTTTGTGACTGGAAGGAGCTCTGAACGGTAGAAAAAAGAGGGTAGGGGGTCTTTTGAGATCGGGGTTACTCAACTTTGATGTAAAATCCAATATATTATGTCAATACTCTTATTACATTATCTCTGTTAGTTAATCAGAGAGTAGAGAAGTAGATTACTATTATTATTATTATTATTATTATTATTATTATTATTATTATTATTATTATTATTAAAAAATAAACATAATAAGTTCATGCATCTGTAAACTTGATTTTACTCTTCATGTTGATGTTTGCAAGATTCCTTTCTTTAAAAAGTATTCCAAAAAATGTCCTTCTTACCTTTTTGAACAAAAGGTAAGACATAAATAAAACAGTCTTAGCAAACATTTTCAAATCTTCCTATTAGGCAAACTCTTTATGTACTGCTTTCTCAAATTTACATAGTTTTTAATATAATTTTTTTTTTAGAAAAACCTTTCCTAGGCTAAATGATATGACTATGCATAGATATTTCTATTGCAAGTTCTTTGATAGAAAAGGGTATTTTTTTTACACAACTCTAAGAAACCAGAAGCAAGTGAGAAGGGAATTAAGTAGGATTTGTGAGAATGTGTGCATTGATTTCTATACTCTAAAGGTATCAGATCTTTTGGGCATATATGACCTTTTTTCTGCAATAAAACAATTTAACTATCAGTGTCATGTCTGTGAGCCTCAGCCTTAAGGAAGTTCCTAAATAAAAGATTAAGTGTTTGAAGTATTGAGATTTATTGCCATGCCTGGCATGAAGTCTGACCAAAACATGTAGTCTTTAAGACACATCTTTCATGGGTAAACCATGTTTGTTTGGTAGATTGCTAAGCTGGAACCAGTGAATTCAAACAGATAGTCTCCAACACAGATTTGTGCCATGGTAGTATTCACTTTTTGAGAAGTGTGTCATTTCACATGAAAATAATTTTGCCAAGAATGCCATTCAAAATCATAGTTCCCTACTCTAGAGACTGCTGAGACTGTGAGATGTCAATCAGGAAAAACAAAATATGTTTGTGAAACTGAGCAAAATACTAAGCAATTATATAAAAATGACAGGGCATTAATGATACAATCCCAAGAACTGAGCAGCCTTTGGGAATGAAAGCAACTAAAAACGTAAATTTGCTTTCCTATTCATGGTTCTTCATTCAAATGTCCAATTTTATGTTGTGCTATTTCATGATGTCTAAGATAATTAGACCCCAGAGTGGAAACATCTGGATCATCTTACCTGGATTGAGAAACTAAGGATTTGGATGGTGGAATTCCAGTCAATACTAGGGCTATAGGATAGCCTGGGACGTGGAAGATAATAGGCCTGTACCAGGTGACCAATGAGATCTGGTGGCTTCCAAGGGACCTTGAGGGTTTTCCTGAAGATCTAATGGGCAGTTTGATTGAGACCTCTGTCACATCTGGTATATAAGTTCCTTGGATTAAATTGTTCCTTTATGGCTTCCTGTTAGCAATGAACCTAGGACATTTCCAGAGTCCAAGTTTTTCTGGGAGATGAAATGACAGAAGAAATACCTGAAGGACAATTGAAGAAGATAAAGTATGACTCCAACCAAGCAAATTAAAAACCCATTTTAGGAACTATGTCTGGGTGATATTAAGAGTGGCAAAATGTAATTACTATAGTGTTCTGTCCTTCATTAACATACTCGAGATCCCCGCGCTTTGATTGGCCAAAGGGCGGGGCTCTCCGATTGGTCAGGCGAGCCGCGCCGATTGGCTCGCTAAGAATCTCCCGCGATTGGTCCGTTCAGACCGCGGGAGATTCAAAGCGATGCCATTGGCCACGGCCGCGGCGGCGAAAGGAATAAAAGCCGCGGGCTTTTTTCCTTTCGCCAGTTCGGTTCCAGCAGATCAATAAAGAGCTTTGCACTAAGTCACCGACTCCTGGCATCATTTCGCGGACACAACATATAGAGTCACTACAAATTAGATGGATGACTATACAGATAATATATAGATAGATAGATAGATAGATAGATAGATAGATAGATAGATAGATAGATAGATAGATATGGATGGACGGACAGACAGACGGACAGACAGATGGACAGACAAACAGAGACTTATTCTTTGCCATTCCTTATACCAGGGAGGGGTGTGACACAGAATTATTTCAAGTTACTATGAAAAATATTCTAGGCTTCAGGGTGGATAAAGTTACTTGGACCTCAAATGAGGTTGGACTTTACCTGGGCAAGTCCTATTGAGATGACTGAGCCACAGTCATCCCAGTTAGCTGGGATGAATTTGAACCTGTAATTCCTGAGAAAGTGAACAGGATCCTCAGGACCGAACCCAAAGTGTTTTCTTCTGGGTTTTAGAAAAACCCATTGTTCATAGTGAACAATGAATTTATTTAACAATCAAGGCTTTTGCTTAACAACTGCTGCAAAAAAAGGCCATAAAAATCAGGTTAATCATGGGGTGACCCAGTTTATGACTGCCACAATTTATGAGTGTACTAGGAAGTCTCCATTATAGTCATAGGTAGGCACTAGCTAAATGTGCATATTTGGAAAACCCGAAGGTAATGTTATACATCTGAAAAATGCCTTTTTCTTGCTCTTCCTTGAGATGTAGATAGATAGATAGATAGATAGATAGATAGATAGATAGATAGATAGATAGATAGATAGATGGATGGATGGATGGATGGATGGATGGATGGATGGATAGATATTAAAATGTCACTTAAATCTTAGTTGTAAAAATAATATTATAAACTTTTGAGTTCAAGTAATAGCGAGAGGAGACAAGAAAATAAATTGAAGCAAACCTTGGATTAGGAATTATTACGTAGAAAAATGACTGGTTTTTGTGTTTTAATTATATTGTTTGGTGTATAATAGTTCACTGCATATTAAATCAAGCAGTTTTCTTTACCTACATACATCATTTCCTTGTAAAATAAAAGGCTAGTGGAGAGTTAAACAATACATAACTCAAATATAAATGTCTGTAAATGTGTTCGCTGGCAATTCTCCATGCCTTAGCTGACTTTTGTGCCTTTGCTCAGGGCAAGCCACAGTGAAAGCTATGGTACTGACAACCAGCTGTCAAAATTCCAGATATGCTGCCTGGCCATAAAAGATCAGAGAGTTCTTGAAATATCCTTTACAACTGTGAACATTATTTCTTAAACACTTAAGGCAAACTTTGTTCGACTTTGATGCAACTCTAAAGCCCTGTATGTTGCAATGTGCATATGGAATGCACACTAAATGACACACTATAGTTCACTTCAGTCTTTACTTCATCCACAAACGATGCCATTATGAAAAGAAAAACTTTTCCCAAAACAACCACAAGTATTTTTAATCAAAAACAATTAAAAAAAAAGTTCCAAAAGTTAATACTTTTCTTCCTTCTTCTCTTTCTCTTTCTGGGGTTAATGTTTAAACAAAGAGGTCCAATTACCATATATCTTTCTTTGGGATTCTAGGCAATCTCCTCCTTTTTCAGCTTCTGCTCCAATTTTTTTTTCCTCTCCCTTCCCACTTGCAATGTCAATTTTAAATAATCAGAAATCCATACCTCCAACAAGGGTTTTCCAATCTCTTAAATTTTTCAATGTCCAAGAATCCTTTTGTCCCTTAGCTTCAACTCTCAAAACAATTCACTTTCAATGTCCAATAAATCCAAACATTTCTGCTGTTTCCATGGGGTGGGAGAGTGAAGAAAAAACAAAAGTTCCCTTTAACAGCTTCTCCGCCGCTTTCGCTCTTCTTAGGGATACAATGTATCCTCCAGCAATTCAAACAGCTCAGTTCCAGGCAATTTAAAGGATGTTACTTGACCCGGCTCAGACAAAACTTTCACTCTTCACATTTCCTCCAGCGCAATCTTACCCGGTTGCTGGCTTCTTCGTGGCGGCCATTGCTGACCGCTGCTCCACCGCCTTGGGAAAAAGGGGTTTTTCCGGAGAAGGGGGGGGTCTGCGACACCCCCACCTCCCTGTCCGACTCCCCTCTCTCTTCAGCTGTCCCTACAGGGCAGCCATATCCCCCTGACCCATCTGGATCGGGGGTACCTTGACGGCTAGCACAGCAGGAATCGCGAGCTGTCGCGAATTCCTGCTGCCCCGAAGCCACGCGAAACCGGAAACCAGTCTTTCCAATTTTTTGATAACCACTTCAGTAGTTGTGTTCATCTTGCGGTGAATCTCAAGCCAATTCGAGTAGGCATCGACGGTTAGAAGAAAGGTGTGGCCTTTGGTTGGCCCCGCAAAGTCCAGGTGAATACGGGACCAGGATCCCCGTGGTGTCTCCCATTCGGTAGGGATGGCTTTTGGTGGGGCGTTGCTCACTTCCTGGCATCTATGACAAGCTTTAACCCAATTCTCGATTTGCTTGTTGATACCCGGCCACCATGCGTAGCTTCGTGCGAGGGCTTTCATTCGCACGATACCAGCGTGGCCATTGTGCAAGGTTCTCAGTACTGCTTTTTGGAGTTGTTCTGGGATAACGACTCTATCACCCCAGATGACACAGCCTTTTTGAGAAAACAACTCCGTTTGTCGAGTCTTGAATGGTGTGAAGTCATCCAATAATTGGTCCAATGGCCATCCACATTCTACCCAGCCTAGGACTCATGCTAAGGTGGGGTCATGTCTAGTTTCTCTCGCGATATCTCGGGTGGTTAATGGCAGCGTGTGGAGTGTTTCAATCTGCAACGTGGTTACCGTTGGTGCGGGATCATCTAGAGTTTCTGGAAGCGGTGCTCGGCTCAATGCGTCAGCGTGGGGAATGGCTTTCCCCGGGCGGTATTGCAGCCGATAATCATAAGCAGCCAAGAATTCTGACCAGCGAGTCATCCTAGGGGATAATATGTAGGGAGTCGGCTTATCTCCAGCTCTTATCCCCAATAACGGTTTGTGGTCAGTCACGATAGTAAAAGCCCGGCTATACACGTACTCGTGAAATCTTTTAATGGCAGATACAATTGCGAGGACTTCTTTATCGAATTGGCTATAATTTCGCTCAGTTTTTGAAAGTGTCTTTGAAAAATATGCAACAGGGGCTTCGTTACCATTAGGCAGTACGTGGCTCAGAATGGCGCCCACTCCGAAGGGCGAAGCATCACATGTGATATTTAACGGCAAAGTCTCATTGTACTGCATGAGTACAGCGTCAGAAGTCAGTAGTTTTTTTACATTACGGAATGCCTGTTCTTCTTTATGACCCCATAACCAAATTGCTTTTTTGTCTAGCAAACGATGTAACGGCTCAGCGACCGTTGCTTTATGCGGTAGAAATACATTATAAAGTTGATGAGGCCTAGGAATGCCTGGAGATCGGCCTTGTTCCGAGGCCTGGGAGCGTTTTTTATTGCTCTCAATTTACTGTCGGTAGGGTGAATACCCTGACTGTCAATTAGGTACCCTAAAAACTTGACACGATCTGTACACAAATTACACTTATTCTTTTTCACTTTAAGACCAGCATCTTGGAATTTTTGTAGAACTAATTTTAAACGATCCCGTAAGATTTTTTTCGTAGGTGCAGCAATTAATACATCGTCAAAGTAGGGGACCATGCCTTTAATCCCTTGTAGTAGCCTCTCCATAAGGCTCTGAAAAATTCCTGGGGCTACACTGACTCCAAATTGGAGCCGGGTACATTTAAAGGCACCTCGGTGCATCACAATCGTTTGTGCCTGTGCCGTCTTTTCATCAACAGGTAATTGCTGACATGCCTGAGCTAAGTCTAATTTAGTGAAGACTTTTCCGCCCCCCAGGGAATGGAGGAGATGCTGCATCACCGGCACCGAATATGCATTTTGCTGTAGGGCTTGGTTCAGGGTGGCCCAGTAGTCCTCAGAAATTCGAATTGAACCATCCGGCTTAATTGGTGTTACGATTGGGGTCTCCCAGGGGGAGTGATCGGTAGGTTCTAGCACCCCCTGAGCAATTAATTTATCGAGTTGTTCGTCGATTTTCGGCTTTAAGGCAAACGGAACTCGACGGGGCTTAAGGTGGATGGGAGCTATCTTTGGATTAAGGCTGAACGATATTGGGGTCCCCTTGTACTTGCCTAATTTTTCCGTGAAGATGTCCCTGAATTCATGAGTGAGGTCCTCTTCCCAGTCACTTCCGCTGACTCGGTTTATGCCTGCCACTTCAATGCCAAGTGGCGCGAACCATTGGAGACCTAGCAGGCTAGGCCAATCTTTGTCGATCACAGTTAGCGGTAAGTACGCTGTGTGCTTCTTGAATGAGACCTGGACTCGGCTGGAACCAACAACAGGGATTCAATTCCCTTGATAGTCCTTAAGAATAAGTCTTTGGGAACGGAGGTCTTGGCGCTGGATCGTGGGGATGAGTTGCTTGAGGGTCTTCCAGGACACCATTGAGAGGGACGATCCCGAGTCGACTTCCATATGGCAAGGCTGGTTCTCGATGGCCACCGTAATTCGGATTTTCTTGGCATCCAAGGCAGAGGCGTGACCGATAGTGATAGTATGGTGAGCCTCTTCTCGCTTCGTGGGGCAACTCAAAACTCGGTTTCTGTAGGAGTGGTTTACTGGTTCTCGCCTTACAGGATGGTTTTCTGTCGATTGGCCGGGTCCTTGTAAATTTCGGCAGACCCGTCCGATGTGGCCTCTCTTCCCGCACTCAGGGCAGAGCGCGTCGCGGAATTTGCATTCGGACCTGGCATGGTTGGCTCCACAGCCAGCGCAAGGGTGTAGGGACTTTGGGTAGGGATCCCGGTCGGACCGCAGTCGATGGACCTCTTCTTCGTCGCTGTCTGACGACAAAGAGAGGTCCTCGTGGTGGGCCGTTGTAAGCTGCCCTTCTGACTTGGGTAAAATGTCGCCTGTCAGTTGGTGTACTGGAGCGCGGTTGCGGTGTAATTGTGCAGCGGACTTCCTGGTTGCTTCTGCTGCAGTAGCATCGGCGATGGCATTGGCAAGGCTGATGTCGCCTTTTGCCATCAGCTTGCTCTGCACGCCTGGCGCATCTAGTCCCAGAACTATTTGATCTCTCAGTGCCTCTTCCAAATCAGTGAATCCGCAGAGGCCTCCCAGATTTCGGAAGTCTGCTATGAAATCGGCGACGCTTTCTCCTTTTTGCTGGTTTCTTTGATAGAACTCGTGCCATCTCATGAGCGTGGGCAGGGTCGGTGCATAATGAGCTCTTAGTAGGGGTTCAAGGACGTCCCAGTCCATCGCCTTCACTTCTGCAGGTTTGGCTAGTGCTTTAGCCATCTTAAATACGGTTGGACCGCAATGCATTAGGAATACCGCCCGTTTCTTCCCGGTTGTGGCATCCTTTAAATTGTTAGTTTCCAAAAACATTTGGAAACAATCCATGTAGGACTCCCAGTCCTCTTGCATTGGATCGAATGGAGCGGGTGGTATGACGACACTGGACATGGTTCCGTCATGTAGCGCTGTCAGCCACATGCTTGGTGTTTCTTCTTAGTTCAGTCAGCTCTGACGTCTCCACATCCCATCCTCGTCGCCAGTGTTAAGTTTGGAGCATGGGCGAGAAAGAATGGAGACAAGCCTCTGGAACGGTGAACTTCAACTCTTTATTTACATGGTGACAGCTCAAACTCAATGGCAGTTATAACCCTTCTTATATAGGCAGCCCAATAACTATTTAACCAATAACAATCTAGGAGCGCTAGCTTCCTTAACCAATATGAACGCTCCATTAATGGCCAATCAGATCCCCCGGAACGGGCCAATCCGATCCTGACATTAACAGCCAATCAGAAGTGCAGGGCCAGAACCCTGCACTTGACTCCAAGCTCAAGATAACTTTATTAAACCTTAATGCATTCACAACCTGTATGTTTTCTACAATTTGTTAACTAAATGATTTTGAGAAAAATGGAAGCAGTGGGAGAGCTAATTGCTTGCAACCCCTTTCATTTTATACTGAATGGCCTCCATCAACCCACTTCAGACTTGCGAAGATGACTGTATTATTTTTCCTCAGCTGCAGTGCTGTCAAGAGGCCTGGGAGTCAAACTTTTGTGAAAATTTTAATTTTTTTAATCCATCCTTTAATCCATCATGCATCATTATGCAGCAATCACTGATTTTTTAAAAAAGGCTTTCCAGAATTTATCAGGCATATTTTCTACAGAGTTGTAGAGTTTCCTCAAATTCCATTTTATAGCACTATCAAAGTTTATTTTAGTATATGTTAAAAAATCTTTTTTCTTTACTTTTTTAATTAACCAAATTTATTATATAAGTATATAACATTTTAAGGAAATATGATATGGTATTTTGGAAATTAAGATATTATTAGCTGTCCTTAAAGCATTTTGATCAGACCAACCCATTCATAAATTCCTGAATGCAACTGCAACTATTATAAAGAAATCCATGAAATTTAGAACCATGCCAATTCCCTGCATATGTAGAATTCAATAAATAAGCCAGTTTTTAGAAACACGATTGTTTCACCCTCTTCAGAAAATTTTATAATGAAGATAAAATCTTCCAACTATCTTTTGGAAATGTAAGCAATGTTGTATTTTTTTCTGAAGTCAATAGCTGAAATGGCTCTCAGCTATGTCCAGTGTACATTTTATTTAAAACTATATTATACACTCAAATAGATAAGAAGGGACATTAGTTCAAATATTACTTATACAATAAGTAAAACAACCACAAGAATAACTACACCACTACATGTTGCAGAAACACAGAAATATTGTTTGATTTTGTTATATAGAACTTTCTGTGGTGTTTATCATATAATCTATATATCTGCCTTTCTATCTGCCTTTCTATCTGTCTGTCTATCTATCTATCTATCTATCTATCTATCTATCTATCTATCTACCTACCTACCTACCCATACATACATCTACAGTGTCTGGCTGCCTGCCTGCCTGCTTACCTACCTACCTACCTACCTACCTACCTATCTATCTATCTATCTATCTATCTATCTATCTATCTATCTATCTATCTATCTATCTACCTACCTACCTACCTACCTACCCATACATACATCTACAGTGTCTGGCTGCCTGCCTGCCTGCTTACCTACCTACCTACCTATCTATCTATCTATCTATCTATCTATCTATCTATCTATCTATCTATCTATCTATCTATCTATCTATCTATCTATCTATCTACCTATCTATCTATCTACCTATCTATCTATCTATCTACCTACCTACCTACCCATACATACATCTACAGTGTCTGGCTGCCTACCTGCCTGCTTACCTACCTACCTACCTATCTATCTATCTATCTATCTATCTATCTATCTATCTATCTATCTATCTATCTATCTATCTATCTATCTATCATCTACAGTCATCTGAGTATATTAACATATACTTGTTTTTGCAATCTTTTATTACTTTGCCAGTCATGCTGCTGAAAGATCCCATTTGGTTTAATAGGCATTTCATTTAAATAAAACCTTAAAGTTAATAATAAAAACTCTGTTACTGCAAACTACCCTATCACCTAATTACCTTTTTAGTCCTTCATTTGGAGCAGTATATTTCCTCCCATTTTAGAAAACTCTTTTTTAAAAAAATACAGAATTTGGCACAAGGAAAGAGAAACAGTAGAGCTCTTTAGCTACAACATTTTGCTCCAATCTAGAATTTTATTTCCTGCCCTCCAAGTGGGCAGGCAGCCTGGAGCCTTGGGGCCACAAGCAATTCTTCACTTCATTTCTTACAGCCTTTGATTTAATTTCAAAAGCCCTGAGGATATGACGCTTGTCTCTCTGCTGTCTCGTCCATTTTCCTCTAAGAAGAAAAGACCAGTGAGATAAACAGATACGAAAGGAAACAGGAACTTTGTTCTACTTTAGGCTCTGAACTACCAACCACTTGCTTGGATCTTACCTACATTGGCATAAGGCACATCATCAATAAATTATAGCTGACAGACCTTAAAAAAAACCATTACCTCAGAGGTAAACAACTTTAATTTGTCAAAGGTCCATTTTACAAATAATTGTTTTTCCTTAATATTCAGAAAGGAAGAGTAATAAACATGAAAACAAAAAGTCCTCACCTTATGGCTGTAATTCAGCCTGGAATTTTCATCATAAGTTATGATATTATAATTCCAGGCACGTGACTGACCTGATTTTACAACTTTTTTTTTTTTTTTTTTTGCAATAATCACCAGGTGAATACCATGATCATTAAGCAAAGGCATTCATGGGAACTTTTTGATGGAAACCAACCCCAAAGCCTGGAAACCGGTTAAAAAAAAAAAGTCATAAGATGAAGTCACATGACCATAGAACATTTCAACTAGCCATAAAGGCAACCAGATGGCCAAGCATCTGAAATGCAGTCATGTGACTGAAGAGAAGAAGGCTGCGGTTGGAACTCTGGAACCAGGTTCTAAGTTAGCTTTTGAATATGGGGAGGGGTTTGTTGTAACTTTGAATAGTCATTAAGCAATTGTTAAATGAGGGGCTAAATTTTCATTATTTTCTGTTTCTCTTTCACATCTTTTTTTCTTCTGCATATTACATTGAAATACAGTAAAAACATATTTATTTTTAAACCTTATAGGCCAGTGTTTCTCAACTTTGGCAATTTGAAGAAACGTGGACTTCAACATCCAGAATTCTTCAGCTAGCCAAGCTACAGCAAAGCTGGCCAGGGAATTCTTGGAGTTGATTGCACCCCTGTTTAAAAGTCTATAGAGATTCTCAGTCATCCAGGTCACGGTTATCCCAAAGGTGCTTTTTCAGGAGGCAATTGGACTTTCTTGTTTTTTCTTTTGAAGATGTTTTGCTTCTCATCCAAAAAGCTTCTTCAGCTCTGACAGGATAGTGGGCAATGGAAGAAAAAGCCCTTTTGGGACAACCATGACCAGGATGACTTTAGCTATACAATTTGTGATGGACATCCTTTGAATTGGTGTGGGAGTAGGAATGGATTTCCAGAAGAAAAATTGCAGACTTACAGCAACCAGGAGGAGCACTCAGATGACTCTGAGGACATAGATAAACTTCCAAGTGCTTCAAGGACCTTCTAAAAGGATGCAATTGACCAGCTGTCTGCAGGGAATATAAATCCATTCCCCGCTGTCCTGTCAGAGCTGAAGAAGGTTTTTGATGAGAAGCGAAAGGTTTTCAAAAGAAAAAACAAGTTGCCTTCTTTTGGGAAAAAACACCTTTGCCTAGGTTGAAAATTATTGGTATAGGCCTTTGACTAAAGTTGTTCATCTTTGATCTAAATCTGTAATCTGTGTTTATGCAGAGAGAATATTTAAGTAAAGATTTGGAGGAATAAGGATAAGGTAAATTGATATGGGTAATATCTTGCAAATTTCTTAGCTGCTTAGCTGCTTCTAAGAAATGCATAAGCTGAACTTGCAGGAAATAAGAGTCTCATGTGGCTTTGTCTCTTCAGCATTTAATATACAGAGTATATTGTTTCTGAGCTAGACTTTCAGTAGAAAGAATGAATGAGAATTTATTTTGGAGAATTTGTGATCACATATGTTATGTTTGGAGCATGGGCGAGAAAGAATGGAGACAAGCCTCTGGAACGGTGAACTTCAACTCTTTATTTACATAGTGACTTCTCTATTCAATGGCAGTTATAACCCTCCTTATATAGGCAACCCCAATAACTATTAACCAATAACAATCGAGGAGCGCTAGCTCCCTTAACCAATAGGAACTCTCTGTTAATGGCCAATCGGATTCCCTGGAACGGGCCAATCCGATCCTGCCGTTAACAGCCAATCAGAAGTGCAGGGCCAGAACCCTGCACTTTACTCCAAGCTCAAGTTCTCTTTATTAAACCTTATGCATTCACAACACCCCTTCCCCCTGGCTTCTGTTTGCAGGGCATAGTTACATAGTCCTTTAGGTAGGATGGTTGCTTTATTAGTCTTTTTGATTTTCGCTGTGTCATTTGGCTGCAATCACGCTGAGGTAGATCGTTGTTTGGCAACGGGGTCGCCTCTGGTTCAGAGTTCATTTCTTCGTCGTTGCCATTATTCTTGGTAATTCCATGAGGTGCATCTGTTTCCCTCTCTGGTTCCACTTCCTGTGTCTCTATTACGCCGTCGTTCCCTTCGAATGAGTTTTCTTCTACTTGGAATTCATCTTCTTCCGTATCTCCTCCCCCCCCCAGTTTGGTCATAAGGGAGTTCAGGAATGCCCGACGGGAGCCGCAATCGTAATTGATCAATATGGCGTTTCCATAGTCTATCGTCAAGGCATTGTACAAGGTAGGATCTCAGGCCGGTTACACGAACTACTGTCGCCTCCACCCACAGCGGATCGCCCGATAGGTTTTTAGCGTATACCAAATCGCCTACCTGGAAGGCACGACAGCGGCCGCTGGATCCTAGTGGTTTTTCCGGTTCATAAGCTGGGTGTAACTGGTCGAGGTGGGAGCGGAGTTTTCGTCCCATTAGCAGTTCGGCAGGAGTTTTGTTGGTGACGCTATGAGGTGTGATGTGTTGTAGAAAAAGGATTCGATTGATCTTGTCATCAATGTTATTGTGGTCTACCTTCTGCAAGGTTTTCTTAACAAATTGGACCATGCGCTCTGCTTTGCCATTGGTCGCAGGGTGCACAGGCGAGGTGAGCGCATGTCGGATGCCGCGGTCAGCCAGGTATTGCTCGAACGATGGTGCTGTAAATTGGGGCACGTTGTCGGATACCAGGACGTCTGGTAATCCGTGGGTTGCAAATAGTCTTTCCAAGTTTTTGATAACCGCTTCAGTGGTTGTGTTCATCATGCGGTGAATCTCGAGCCAATTCAAGTAGGTGTTGACGGTTAGCAGAAAGGTGTGGCCCTTGGTCGGCCCCACAAAGTCCAAGTGAATACAGGACCACGGTCCCCATGGTGTCTCCCATTCGGTAGGGATGGCTTTAGGTGGGGCGTTGCTAACTTCCTGGCATTTATGACAAGCTTTAACCCAATTTTCGATTTGCTTGTCGATGCCCGGCCACCATGCGTAGCTTCGTGCGAGGGCTTTCATTCGCACGATACCGGGGTGGCCATCGTGCAAGGTTCTCAGCAGCGCTTTTTGGAGTCGTTCTGGGATAACGACTCTATCGCCCCTGAATCGTGGGGATGAGTTGCTTGAGGGTCTTCCAGGACACCATCGAGAGGGACGATCCCGAGTCAACTTCCATGTGGCAAGGCTGGTTCTCGATGGCTACTTTGATTCGGATTTTCTTGACATCCAAGGCTGAGGCGTGACCGATAGTGATAGTATGGTGAGCCTCTTCTCGCTGTAAAGCTCGGTTTCTATAGGAGTGGCTTACTGGTTCTCACCTTTTCCTGTCGATTGGTGATAGTTAGCTCCTTTTGAGGCTTGGCCGGGTCCTTGTAAACTTTGGCAGACCCATCCGATGTGGCCTCTCTTCCCGCACTCATGGCAGAGCGCGTCGCGGAATTTGCATTTGGACCTGGCATGGTTGGCTCCACAGCCAGCGCAAGGGCGTAGGGGCTTCGGGTGGTGGTCCTGGTCGGACCGCAGTCGATGGACCTCTTCTTCGTCGCTGTCTGATGACGAAGAGAGGTCCTCGTGGTGCGTCGTTGAAAGCTGTCCTTCTGACCTAGGTGAGATGTCGCTTGTCGGTTGGTGTACCGGAGCGCTGTTGCGGCGTAATTGTGCAGCCGACTTCCTGGTTGCTTCTGCTGCAGTAGCATCGGCGATGGCATCACCAAGGCTGATGTCGCCTTTCACCATCAGCTTGCTCTGCACGCCTGGTGCATCTTATCCCAGAACTATTCGATCTCTCAGTGCCTCTTCCAAATTGGCGAATCCGCAGAGGCCTCCCAGGTTTCGGAGGTCTGCTATGAAGTTGGCGACGCTTTCTCCTTTTCACTGGTTTCTCTGATAGAACTCGTGCCGTCTCGTGAGCGTAGGCATGGTCGGTGCGTAGTGATATCTTAGTAGAGGTTCGAGGTCGTCCCAATCCATCGCCTTCACTTCTCTAGGTTTTGCTAGTGCTTTAGCCATCTTAAATACGGTTGGACCGCAATGCGTTTGGAACACCGCCCGTTTCTTCCCGGCTGTGGCATCCTTTAAGTTGTTAGTTTCTAAGAACATTTGGAAGTGATCCATGTAGGACTCCAAGTCTTCTTGCACTGGATCGAATGGAGCGGGTGGTATGACGCCACCGGACATGGTTCCGTTTTGTGTAGCGTCGTCAGCCACGTGCTCAGTGTTTCTTCTTAGTTCCGTTGGTTCAGACATCTCCACATCCCACCCTTGTCGCCAGTTTGGAGCATGGGCGAGAAATAATGGAGACAAGCCTCTGGAACGGTGAACTTCAACTCTTTATTTACATAGTGACTTCTCTATTCAATGGCAGTTATAACCCTCCTTATATAGGCAACCCCAATAACTATTAACCAATAACAATTGAGGAGCGCTAGCTCCCTTAACCAATAGGAACTCTCTGTTAATGGCCAATCGGATTCCCCGGAATGGGCCAATCCGATCCTGCCGTTAACAGCCAATCAGAAGTGCAGGGCCAGAACCTTGCACTTTACTCCAAGTTCAAGTTCTCTTTATTAAACCTTATGCATTCACAACAACATACATACAAATAACGATCTTGTTCATGTCCAAAGGAATATGACCTACATAAACAAAGTATGGATAGGTACTGTTTAGAGATCCTGACCTTGAAATATGGCAGGATCCACTTCTTAGCAGTAGGCATGACTAGGTCAAAAGTGACTGAAAGCCTTCACATTTTTTCCAGCATATACAAGATTCCCTTCATCAACTTTGCAGATAGAAACTATCAGTTACTCAGAACAAAGCTGGGAATCACTTAAACTTTCTTATTTAACATAATATTTGAGTCAAAAACCATTGAAAGTGTTTTCACCTTTCCTGTTTCCTTGATCAAGTTAAAAATCCTGGAGGGAAGAGAAATCAAATTGTTCATTGGATTGCATAAAATGTATACCTTCAATTGCAAGCTTTGCAAAATGTTTCTTTTAACCACAAGTAGCATGTGATTATAATTACAGTATTATATGGAACTATTCATAAGATGACCGATATGCAACAGCACAAAATGAAGTAAAGGAAAAACAAGTGTTCCTGAAACTGATGCACTTCTGACTGCAATATGCCACACCTTCCATTATTATTCTTGTTATGGATAAATGGAAATGTGATATAGGTAGTCCTAGACTTATTACCACAACTGAGACCTAAATTTCTATTGCTAAGTGAAACATTTGTTAAGTGAATTTTGCTTTGTTTTATGACCTTTCTTGCCATAGTTGTTAAGTGAATCAGTGCAGTTGATACGTTAGTTGTTAAGTGAATCTGACTTCCCCATTGACTTTCATAAGAACATTGCAAAAGTTGATCACATGACCTTGGAACACTGCCACAGTCATAAATGTGAGCCAGTTGCCAACCATCCATGATCAATTTGATCATGTGACCATGGGGATGGGTGATGGGATTCAAACATTTTTACTACCAGTTCTGTGGGTGTGGCTTGGTGGGCATGGAAGGGGAAGCATACTGTATAATCTCCAGTCAGAGATTGTATTTTCCAGTTCTCCGAACTACTCAAAATTTCCACCACTGGTTCTCCAGAACTGGTCAGAACCTGCTATATACCATCTCTGATGGGGATACTTAAATGATTGTAAGTGTGAAAAATGATTATGTCAGTTTTTTCAGTACTGTTGCAACTTTGAATGGTTACTATATGAATTATTGTAAGTTGAGGTCTACCTATATAATATAAGTTGGAACTATCAAATGGCTGAAGGTTGACCAGGGGAAATAAACACAGGCAAAATGAGGAATGGTTGTGAGGAAATATAATTTATTCTGGTATTATCTTCTTTGTTTTTTTTAGACAGTGTTCCCATCATAGACTGAGTAACTTTGAGTGCTAAAGTAGTGCAGACAATATTACTACAAGAAGTTTGAAAATCAATGTGCAGAAATATTTTATAATGGCAATATTCTTCAAAGCAGGGAATGCTTAAGGTGATTAATTTATATTTGAAGAGGATGAGACTCAAGATATCTGAAAAGAATAATATTAGAAGAACTGCCTTCCTGGCTTGGATTCAACACAGATTATCAAACCATAGAAAACTATGGAAAAGTTGTCTGTTTGACTTTTTGTTTTAGTTATCATTTTTTCTTGTGAAGACATGCTCACCCTGTATACTTCATACTTCATTTCTAAACTTTGGAAATGGCAACACATTCAGCAAAAGTAGTTTTTCTGTTTTCTTTTCCCTTATAATAAAAAATAATAGGCAGCCACAAATGTCCAACTTATCATAAGATACTAAAATTTTGTCAAGAGGAATATAAAATAAAGAGAAAAATTGGTAACTGAGGGGTATACTTGCCAATGATAATCTCATTTACAGTTAGATAAAATTTAAAGTACACAAAATAATTTATGATTTTGAGCATTGTAAGACTGAGTTTGAAATAGAATCAAGTACAAATGATGTACATGTAATTGCTAAAATGTATAAACTTTTTTTTGAAATTTGAAACAGAAGAAGAACAAGTAAAGGCATACATGTTACAGTGGGCTAAAAATTTTGGTTATAATATACATATAGAATAATGGGGGAAATAGTGGTAAGGGCTGAAATATATACTATGTGTCAGGGTAATGATTTAAGAGCTGACCATCTGCAATGATGATCTAATACGGGAAATGAGTCAGCAAGGTTTTGGGCTGATATCACTTTAAGTGTCTAAGAGGAGGCCCTGTTGGGATGTATCTCTCTCTCCATGCGTGCTTCCGTGATGTAATTGTTGATTACTGTTTGTTTGAGATCTAACTAAAGTACGTTTTTTGTAGATAAAACCACTATTTAAAATACAAAACTCTGTTTACTGTATTTGCTCCTGGATTAAATCACATAGTCACACTGTGTGCACTCTGACACTATGTTATAATCTTAAGTAATTTTTAAAATAAAATTATGTGTCTTTTATGTTACCAGAGATTGTATAGAGAAAGATTCTAGAATGTTTAAAGGCAAATTTGTATTGGAAATATGAACAAAAAGTGACATTTTATCATGTTTGATAGATGTGTATAAAAGCTAAAAAATATAAATTGATATACACATATATGTGTGTGTGTGTGTGTGTGTGTGTGTATGGCATTCAGCTTAGTTCAGATATTTTCCCATGTTATAATAGTTGTGCTTTTAAAGTTGTAGCAACGTTTCAGCAGAATCTCATTTGCCATCGTCATGCAGACTTTTACAGTTGTTTCAGGTTTTTTTTTTCATACACACACACACATACACACACATATATATATATACACATACATGTATATTTATATTTGTATATACATACATATAGATATAGATATACATTGACATAGACATAGACATAGACATAGACATAGACATAAACATAGACATAGATATAGATATACACTGAACCAGAGGATTTTAAAGAGTAACATGCAATTGAATCAGAAGTTTTTTTGGGGGTGGAGGAAGGGTTGATGGACAAACAGTTGCAAAAAAAATCAGGGCACTTTTTTACATATAATAATATAGCAAGAATATTGCTGCTATAAGGAGGGGGAGATTTGGCATTACCCACACTGGAGGAATGATAAAGATGATGAAACTTGCTAATATGACTAAACTGACTTTTTTGATCATAGTTGCTACTTAAAACCTTTTATGGACTTTTTGTGCAAAACAGAAAAAAATATAATTTATGATTCTGATGATGAAACAACATAGATTATAAAAAGAAGAGACTTATGTTGTAACCATAAAAGGTAAAGGTGTAAAGAAGATTGGAAGCCACTTCTTCGTATCCTTTTCCCTTTCTTGCATTTTCACTTTCTCTTTGATTTCTTTCATATATACTGAGAGATTTTGCAGCAGAGACAAATTCCTGGTGTGTATCTGATCGCACTTGACCAATTATAGAAACTCAAAGGACTAGGCGATATGAAAAGAACCCTGTGGAAGCTAATCTCCAGCCCCTGCCCCTAATTTCCATCTTGCCACTCCAAGCCCATCATCTCAAACCTTGTAAAAAATACAGGGGATATCAAAAATACTGATATGAAATTAATACAATGTCATCCCACATATCCAATCATTTATCCTTTTGGTCACATTAAAAATTAAAGTTGGTCTGTGACATTCAGTAGGATTTTAGAGGTTATATCCAAGGGGGCAACAGTCTTGCTTTATCCCCCAAAAGGCATTTCTTGGAGTAGATTAGGCAGCAGGCCTCTAAAGTGTGGGTTCATGTTTTGGGGAAGGAGCCTGCATGCCCCCTCCAACAGAGTAGAGGGTTGTGTGCCAAAGACCTATGTGACTGGCCTTTGTGGTTAGGTGACTTTATTCCTCCAGTTTTGGTGCAGGATTTTGCTTTGGAACCTTCAGAAGTCAGGCTGAATTTCCTGGAGATGGCAGAGAATTTTAAGCACAAGCCCTCCATTGACCTCCCCGTGACATTGCTCATGAATAACCAGGCTTGTTGTTGGCCCTCCTGCTTCATTTTCTCTGAGGAAATCTTCTGTTAAGGGGCAACAGTTTTCCATTTCAATCTGGCAGCTCCAGCCAGCTGCTTGTTATTTCACTTGGCTGAGCCTGACAAGCTAATCACATATTGGATTTGCACTACAAGGCCCTGCGTAGACCTCGTTCCTCCCTCCCTTGAGCAAGAGAGCCCCTATGACAGATGTAGCTCTTTCCCCTATTTTCCAGTCAAGGCAGGCTCTCAAAACAACTTACAAAAGTTAAAAGGGGTGCCCAATGCCACAGAAAAGAGCTGCACCTAAGCAAAAATATAACATAGACCGTACCATGAGGCTTGCACACTAAACGATGGGGCACTGAAGAAAAAATAAGTAGAATAAGATAAAGAAGAACAACATCTGGTTTGCTTTTATTTTGAGAGGCTTTCTTTGTTTCATTATTCATTTATCACAGTGTTTCTCAATTTCAACACTTTCAGATGTGTGGACTTTAATTCCCAGTATTCCCTAGCCAGAATTGTAACTGGGGAATTCTGGGAGTTGAAGTCCCCACATCTGAAAGATTGCTGAGGTGGAGGAACACTGATTTATCATGATTCCATTTCTTTTTCTAATCACTGATTAGATGTGTATTCATAGACTATATTCCCCCTTTTTGTTTTTCTTTCAGGGTTGTAGGCTGTGGAGCTCCTGACAGCTGCCATTTCTTTCCCAGAGTTGGCTAGATATTACATTGTTCCCTCATAGATTGAAAAGGAGAAATGACTGTCTCTGGCTAACACTGCCACTAACTGCCTAATCCCCTTCCAGACAAACTTAAAATATTGTAATAGTTCAGCATTCTGATAAAAGCAGAAGGTTCAAAATAAATTGACCAGCTTGACTCTGTTAACATGAAAAAGGTAATCACCCAATTCTGGAAGGCAAAGATATAAAGTAGACTAGAGTAATGACAAATGGGCTCATTCTTATCCATGACATGTTTTTTCATAACAAATGAAAAATGTGCCAGACTGAAACGATTCAGCAGCTTTCAGACATCCCACTCCAGTGAAAACTGTTAGAGAGGAGAAAACATTTTGATGTCATCAATTAAATGGACTTGTTAATAACAGATCGATGAATAGATAGAAGTTGATGATTGAAGGTGCAATTTTAAAATTGCTTGGTTTATTATTTGAGGAAGCCTATAGAAAATGTGACAGAATGCTATACAATCAGTCCAGAAACATATTAGCAAGAGAGATCAGAGCAGCCAAAAGAACCTACTCTGAAAAGTTAAGGAATCAGTTCTCAGCAAACATGTGGAAAACTCTTTAAAACATCACTGGCTACAGCAAACCTCCTTCCCAGGCAGAAGGAAATCAACAATTAGCAGATGACCTGAATGTGTTTTATGGCAGGTTTGAAAGAAAATTACAGCTACCTATCTCCACAACCCCCATCTCAAACACACCAACAGCCAAGCCTCCTATAACTGGCCCCAACCCATTGGGTTCACAACCTCTGGTGATCACAGAAAAAAAAGTGCAAGTTCTATTACACAGACAGAAGCTAGAAAAAGCACCAGGGCCAGACAAAATAACTCCTTCTTGCTTAAAAGTCTGTGCTGATCAATTGGCCCCCCTCTTCACCCGAATCTTCAATAGATCATAGAGATGTGCTATGTTCCTTCTAGCTTCAAACCCTCTACTATCATCCCAGTGCCAAAGAAGTCCCCATCAAGGAACTGAATGACTACAGACCAGTTGCTCTAACATCAGTAGTTATGAAAATCTTTGAAAGGCTAGTGCTGTCCTATCTGAAAACCATCACAGATCCGCTGTTAGATCCCATGCAGTTTGCATACCGAGCAAATAGATCGACAGATGATGCCATTAATATGGCTCTGCATTACATCCTACAACACCTTGAATCTCCAAATACCTATATAAGGGTCCTCTTTGTAGACTTCAGTTCAACATTCAATACCATCATTCCAGACATTCTTTTAACTAAATTATACCAACTAACAGTACCTTAGCACATTTGTAAGTGGATCATCCTAACAGATAGGAAACAGCAGGTGAAGCTAGGCAGAATCACATCTAATACCTGTACAATTAGCACAGCCCCCCCCCCCCCAAGGCTGTGTGCTTTGTTCACTTCTCTTCTCTCTATATACCAATGATTGCATCTTCAACTATCCATCTGTTAAAATACTGAAGTTTGCTGATGACACAACAGTGATTGGTCTCATTCCAGACAACGATGAATCCACATACAGACAGGAGGTTGTATAACTTGCCTTGTAGGGTAACCAGAACAATCTGGAACTGAACATCTCAAAACTGTAGAAATGGTGCTAGACTTTAAGAGAAACCCTCCCATACTACCACCTCTTACAATACTAGACAACACAATATCAACAGTAGAGACCTTCAAATTTCTAGGTAGTATCATATCACAACACCTAAAAAGGACATCGAACATCAAAAATGTCATCAAAAAAGCACAACAAAGAATGTTCTTTCTGCGCCAACTCAGAAAGCTCAAACTGCCCAAGGAGCTCCTGATACAGTTCTAGAGGGGAATTATTGAGTCTATCATCTGCACCTCTATAACTGTTTGGTTTGGTTCTGTAACCCAACAGGACAGACACAGACTTCAGAGAATAATTAGGACTGCAGAAAAAAACAATTACTACCAACCTGCCTTCAATCAAGGACCTGTATACTGCACAAATCAAAAAGAGGGCTGTGAAAATATTTACAGACCCCTCACATCCGGACATAAACTGTTTCAACTCCTATGCTCAAAATGACACCATAGAGCACTGCACACCAGAACAACTAGACATAAGGACAGTTCCCCCACCCACCCAAGCCTTCTAAACAAATAATTAACTCTGCTAAACAAATAATTCCCTCAACACTGTCCAACTATTTACAAAGTCTGCGTTACTATTACTATTAATTTTCTCAACACTCCTTATCATCCATCCCCTCTCACTTGTTACTGTATGACTGTAACTTTGTCGCTTGTATCCTTACAGTTTATATTGACTGTTTGCCAGTATGATTTTATTGCTTATTGTACCCAATGACTATCATTAAATGTTGTACCTTATGATTCTTGGCTCTTGACAAATGTATCTTTTGTTTTATATATACTGAGAGCATTTGCACCAAGACAAATCCCTTGTGTGCCCAATCACACTTGGCCGATAAAGAATTCTATTCTATTCTATTCTATTCTATTCTATTCTATTCTATTCTATTCTATTCTATTTGGCTCAGAAGAAGGATAGACAACTGAATTGAATTGAATTCTTTATTGTCATTGTAAGTATGTACACAATATATATACAATGAAATTCACATAACACTCAGAGACCAGGCCCAACATGCACACACAGATGGCAATCCCCAAATATTTCCCTACCCACCAAAATTCCCCGCCTCCTAAAAACACACAAGCATCCACACAATGGACCAAGTAATACTGTCCAACAGTTAACTGATGGTGGACCTTAAGTTCATTATTAAATGCAATTATAGCTCTGGGATAAAAATTGTTCAGAAAACTGTGGTCCAAATTTTAATTGTTCTGTATCTTCTGCCAGAAGGCAACAGTTCACAAAGATTATAAGCAGGATGGTAAGAGTCTCTAAGAATGTTGTGCAACTTCCTCAAACAGCGAGATGTGAAGATGTCATCCAGAGCTGCTAGCTGGAGCCCAATGATATTCTGGGCAATTCTTTGTAGAGTTTTTGTCCGCTACAGAGTTGCTCCCATACCATACAATGTAGTATGTCAGGAGATTCTCAATGGTGCTGCGGTAGTAGGACAGAAGTAGATACTGAGATAGATTTATCTTCCTGAGCATTTTCAGGAAGTACAGTCTCTTCTATGCCTTCTTTACAAACATGTTAGCATTCATAGTCCATGAGAGGTCCTCCGAGATATAAGTGCCCAGAAATTTAAAACTATCAACCCTCTCCACCTCCTCACCATTTATGTACAATGGTAAATGTACAGCTCTCTTCCTCCTGAAGTCAATTATAATTATAACTTATTCAGCCTATAACAATACAACAGTAATCCAACAACATACTTTCTTGGGGAAGCAGATTTATGAATGCAAATGGACTGAGGGCTGCCAGAGTAATAAAGTATATGTGGAAGCATAATTTATTAAAATCATAAGACCAGATACAATATAATATCTAAAAATAGAGCTGCTGAATGCATATATATCTATATGTAACAGACAAAAATAAAAAGTAAAGGTAAATAACATATGTAAGAAAATAAAATAAAAATCTATATATCTCTAGAACACTTGATGTCATGACATTTAACTGGGCAAAACAGTACATTAGAGAGCAAACATTTTCGAACAAAGGTACATCAAACTATGTCCATGTTAAGTTCTGCGCATGGGTGCAAGGAGCGGAGACGAGGCAGTGAACAGTGAACTTCAACTCTTTATTAAGCATACTGAACAGAGCGATCACCTAGGGCAGCAGCAGCCCTTTTATAGGGTTGGCTGCTGTCCTATTAGCCAATGAAAAACATGGAAGTGTTAAACCCTTGAATCAATGAGAGTTGGCCCGTTAACAGCCAATCAAATGCCCCAGAAAGGACCAATTCAATGTCGCTATTATCGGCCAATCAGAAGTGTAGGATTAGAACCCTGCTTTTTACTTAAGGTTGTTAAAACTTTATTAAATGCCTTTATTAGTTCATAACACCCCTCCCCTTTAGGTTCCGTTTGAGGGGTGCGGTAACGTAATCGCGTAGATATGCAGGTCGTTTCAATTGCCTATTAGATTTGCGCTGTCCCACCAGTTCCTGTCTGTAGTCCGGTTCCGGTGGAACTTTTTTTGATTTATCTGGTGCAGGCGGTTCCGCGTCCCCACAGGACGATTCGGCGCCGCTAATTCTGTCATCGTTGTCCTCTGGTTCCTGCGGGCTCGCCTCCGTTGAGGTGTTTCTCTCTGGCGAGGCACACCCCCTTCCTGATTCTTCTTCATGGATCACGCCTGGCCGCTGACTTTCTTCAATTTCGTCATCCAGCAATTCGAATTTGGTTCCCTCAACATCCCTCCCCCCTCAATTTGAGGGTCACAGGAGTTGTGGGAACTGGGTTGCAACCTAGAGCGAAGCTGATCTATATGGCGTTTCCATATTTTCCTGTCCCTTGTTTGTACGCGGTACGATCTGGGCCCGGTGGCTTGGATTATGGTTGCTTTGACCCACAACGGTTCGCCGGAAAGATTTTTAGCAAAGACTAAGTCGCCTTCCTTGAATTCGTGGCACTTTCCACTAGATCCACAGGGTTTCTCTGGCGCGTAGGCCGGGTGGAGATGGTCGAGGTGGAAGTGAAGCCTGCGTCCCATCAACAGTTCAGCTGGCGTTTTGTTGGTTATGCTGTGCGGGGTGATGTGTTGGAGTAGGAGTATTCTGTTCAGTTTGTCATCAATGTCCCCATGGTCCATCTTGTGGAGAGTATTTTTAAGAAATTGGACCATGCGCTCGGCCCTTCCATTAGTGCATGGCGGATGCCCCGGTCCGCTAAGTATTGTTCGAACTCCAGGGCCGTGAACTGGGGTCCGTTATCGGAGACTAAAACGTCTGGCAGTCCATGTGTTGCGAATAGTTTATTTAATTTGCGGATGACTGAATCGGTTGTAGTAGTCTTCATCTTGTGGATTTCGAGCCAGTTGGAATAGGCATCCACTGTTAGGAGGAATGTATGTCCCTTAATAGGTCCCGCAAAGTCAATGTGGATGCGGGACCACGGCCCCTGGGGGGTTTCCCAGTCTGTTGGAGTTGCTCTAGGTGGGGCACTGCTGACTTCTTGGCACTTTAGACAAGTCTTCACCCAGGCTTCGATCTGCTTATCAATGCCCGGCCACCACGAATAGCTTCATGCAAGCGCTTTCATATGCACGATGCCGAGGTGACCGTCATGCAATGATTTCAAAACTGCTCGTTGTAACTGCTCTGGGACAACGACTCTGTCTCCCCATAGGATGCAGCCTTTCTGTGAGAAAAGTTCTGTTTGCCGGTTTCTGAAAGGAGTGAAGTCGTCAGGGTTTTGTTCTACTGGCCATCCTCGTTCGACCCAGCTGAGAACTCACGCCAGGACAGGATCTCATTTCGTTTCGATAGCGATGTCTCTGGCTGTTAGCGGCGGTGAATGTAGGGTTTCAATCTGGAGTGTCGTGAGGGTTGGAGCTGGGTCGTCGATGGTTTCCGGAAGTGGGGCACGGCTCAATTCATCAGCGTGGGGAATGGCTTTCCCTGGGCAGTGTTGTAATTTATAATTGTACGCAGCTAAGAACTCCGACCAACGAGTCATTCTAGGTGACAATATATAGGGGGTTGGCTTGTCTCCTGCTATAATCCCCAGCAAAGGCTTGTGATCGGTAATAATATTAAAAGCTCGTCCACACACATATTCATGAAACCGTTTCACAGATACAACAGCAAGAGCCTCTTTGTCAATTTGGCTATAGTTGCATTCAGCTCTCGATAAGATCCTTGAAAAATAGGCAATAGGGGCCTCTCTACTGTTTGGTAACACATGACTTAAAATGGCTCCTATTCCAAACGGTGACGCGTCACACGTAATGGTTAAAGGCAAAGTTTCTTTATACTGCGTTAAAACAGCATCGGAGGTTAGTAAGTTTTTTCACTTGTCGGAATGCGTGCTCCTCTCGGTGTCCCCAGACCCAGGTGGCTTTTTTGTCAAGAAGTCTATGTAGGGGCTCAGCTATGGTTGCCTTCTGGGGCAAGAAGATGTTGTAAAAGTTAATGAGCCCCAGGAAAGCTTGGAGGTCTGTCCTATTCTTGGGACTTGGGGCATTTTTGATAGCTCTTAGTTTGCTATTAGTGGGGTGAATGCCTTGCTTATCGATTAGGTACCCCAGGAACTCTACTTTCTCTGTACACTGTTGACATTTTTTTTTTTTAACCTTTAGGCCGGAGTCTTTAAATTTCTGGAGAACCATTCTAAGACGCCTCTCTAGTACTTCTCTATTTGGGGCCACAATTAAAACATCGTCAAAATATGGCACGACCCCCTTGATCCCTTGCAAAAGTCTCTCCATCAGACTTTGAAAAATCCCTGGGGCCACGCTCACTCCGAATTGGAGTCGGTTGCATTTAAAAGTGCCTCGGTGCATAACAATCGTCTGTGCTTCCGCGGTTTTTTTTTATCTACAGGCAGTTGTTGGTACGCCTGTGCTAAATCCAATTTAGCGAAGACTTTTCTGCCCCCCAGGGAATGGAGAAGGTGTTGAACCACTGGCACCGGATGAGCGTTCTGTTGAAGGGCATGATTGAGGGTGGCCCAGTAGTCCCCACAAATCCTTAACGATCCATCTGGTTTGATGGGTGTTACGATTGGGGTTTCCCAACGGGCGTGGTCAGTTGGTTCTAAAACACCCTGGGCTATTAATTTATTGAGCTGCTTGTCGATCTTTGGTTTTAGGGCAAAAAGTACCTGATGAGGTTTAAGGCGGATGGGGCTACTTCAGGGTTAAGGTTAAATGATATCAGGGTCCCCTTGTACTCGCCTAGTTTGTCTGCAAAGACGTCCTGGAATTCCTGGACGAGGGCCTCCTCCCAGTCATTGCTTCTGGTTTGGTAAATGCCGGCTACCTCAATCCTGAGTGGGGTGAACCATTGAAGCCCTAACAAACTAGGTCGGTCACGATCAATGACGGTCAGCGGTAATGACGCAGTATGATTTTTGAATGATATTTGGACTTGGCTGGAGCCGACGACCGGAATTCGGTTCCCCTGGTAATCTTTGAGTATAATTCTTTGGGCTCTGAGGTCTTGACGCTGGACAGCAGGGATTAATTGTTTAAGGGTCTTCCAGGAAACCATCAAGAGGGATGACCCTGAGTGGACTTCTATCATGCAAGGTTGGTTCTCGATGGCGACCCTCACTCAGATCTTCTTTGCATCTACCAATGAAGCGTGACTGATGGTAATGGTTTGGTGTGCCTCTTCCCGTCTCGTTGAAGTGGCAAGTGTTTTATTTCTGTAGGAGTGGTTGTTCCATTGGTGGTTCAAGTGTTCCTGACTCACAGGACAATTCCCTGTCATCTGGCAGAAGTTGTTTTCTCTCCAAATTGGGCTGGATCCTCGCTTGCTTCTACAGACCTTCCCGATGTGGCCTCTTTTCCCACAGGAATGGCAGAGCGTGTCGAGGAATTTGCAATCTGAACAGTGGGTACTCCATAACTGGAGGCTTTTAGAAAGAGACTGGACAGCCACTTATCTGGAATAGTATAGGGTCTCCTACTGGTGCAGGAGCTTGGACTAGAAGACCTCCAAGGTCCCTTGCATTCACCTTTTATGTCCCCATGAAGTTGCCCACCAAAGTGGTACCCATTTATCTCTCACGGTTGCTCACTTTCGAACTGCTAAATCAGCAAGAACTGGAGTATCCCCCAAAACATCTTGAATGCAAGCTTGCTAATCATCAGCCCAGCATCCTAATCTTTGGTGTTTTAGATATGATATTGCTATCATTAGATGCTCATCTGCTCAACAAGCCTCTTCACAATTCAGAGTTTGGGTTTCCAGTACCACAAAGGCTCCATTAACGTCACAGAAGATCCACTTAACTATAGTTGTGATGTTCCATGTCATAACTTTCTTCTCTCCAGCAGCTTAATTATTGCAATACTTAATCTGCTGGAGGGTTGTTTTCATACATATATCCAGCTACCTTCTGGAAAACAGCCAAACATGTCAATGTTAGTTGTCCTCCAGAAGACTGGTAGACACGACTCAAGAACGGAAACCCCAACACACGGGGGGGGGGGGGGGGTACTATACCATATTTTATTATTGCTAAAATATTTTAGCAATAATTGATATTACCTAATGTCATGATAATAGTTTGACTGTCACTTCCAATTAACAGCATTTTAAGGATTTTCAAAGACACAGTATATTTTAATAGCCCTAAAAATAAAATGCTACTCCAAAAACTAAAGTAACACTAAACTTTCCTACTAAAATATTCTCAGTTTTAACTGGGGTTAAGAAATTCATTTTGAGCAGATAATAAAATAAAATAGATTTTATAAAAATGTGTGTCATTATTAACCTTCTCTAACATATGTTCATCTTTTTCCTTGACTTACCCAGTAAATATTTTATTACAACTTTCCAAGTTTCTGAAAACCATTAGACTTGTAAAAAGGTTGAATAATTAAAAACCAGTGCGATTTAATTAAAAGAATTTTGGGATTTTTTTATATTTAAAGAGATTGCACAAATATTCTCTTAGTATTGGCAACAGACATTTGGGGCCCGAGGTTATGGTGGGCTAAAAGTATCAGACAATGAACATCATGGAGTTAAAAAAAAGTAAACAAAACATTTAAAAAATCTGTTAAAAATATCCAGAGATTTGCTGGCATATGCTCAGAAGCTGAACTTTAATAATTTCATTATTATGGTACTTAACTGTTATTTTTTGTTGAATCATACAAATAAATGGTTCTAGCTAAGTAGTTTCGGGCAATTCTCAAAACAGGATTTATACAGCTTTGGTTCTCCATTGTAAGAGTTTGGTTAAAACAATTCAAAAGATCATAGATGGAGTTAGGGTTTACTGCTAAACTTAATTATTTTCATATTGGAATCTAGCTTCCTTCTTTCCCTGCTATCTAACATATCTGGAATATGTTTAGTTGGCTCAGACTAATGCAAAAACTTTTTTTAATCTTGATGCCTTTAAGATACATGGACTTCAACTTCCAGAATTCACAGTTCTGGCTAGTGAGTTCTTTGGGTCAATCAAGTAACAGAATTATGAAGTTAACTGAAATGATTGGCTCAAGATCCCCAGTGAGTTTCATAGCTGAGTGGGCATTTTTAATGTATGCCTTCCATTTGATGAACTTCTAAAATTTAATCCCAAGAACTCAGTAGCCAGCACTGTGAATTCTGGATGTTGAAGTCCATGTGTCTTATAACTTCATAATTCTGATGGTATTTGGGACCTGAGTCCCTTAGAAGAAATGTATGTTAAACTTAACTAAATAAACAATGGCATGTTAATACTTGGGTTGGATTTGTTGATATTGGGTCACACTCTGCTTCCTTCTAATTCCCAGCTGGATTTCATACCTTAGATGGGACTAGAATTCACAGTATCCTGATTTCTAGAGCAGCACTTTAACCACTACAAAATGTTGAAACCTAAAATTGAAGGTGCTGGCCTCTAAATAGTGGAAACCTTATCACACAACCTCAGCAAAGCTCTAGAATTGCCAAAACGTTCTTCTGGGATTAATGGGTAATGGGTTTCCCTGCTAAATTGATTGCTAACATCACAGCCTCTGATCTATTAATTTCACAAATCTAATTATAGGCTCAGTAAATAGAACGGCATTTTCTCATAATGATGATCACATCTTTCAAACTTGGAGTGATTAACTGTTTGTGGAACAACACAGCCAGGCCAGCACTTGACATTCTCCAAAGGTAGATCACTGTTCAGGCTAAAGTATACTCCTTGCCTTTTTTATCCCTGTCCTTTTATGGATATAGTTCAGCCTCTAGTAGCATACAATAGACAGCAATGGAACATATGCTAAGGTATGTCAGACATTATGACTTCTTCTTTACTTAAATAATTTGCACCAGGGAGACTGATATTCTGATGTGAGTCAAGTAGCCAAGCAAGGGATATTCAGTAGTTCATTCGTTCTCTCTCTCTCTCTCTCTCTCTCAGGGAGGGAGGGGAGCAAAGATTTCAGTGAAAACTTTTACAAAGCACCTCTTTGAAGCTGCTTTATGAAACAACAAGATCGGTTCAACACAGTTCTTCAATTACTAAAAGTCTTTCCCAGCCATTCTTGTAGCTCCCAATTGCTGTGTTACATTTATGTTTTACTGCCAAAGAAATAAAGGGAGACTAATATAGATTGATTTCAAGCAGCTCTTATTAGCTAGCCATATCCTTCTGGGATTCAAACCTGGGCTGCTTAGGTAGAAGTATTAATCTTTAAGCCACAGGTTCTCCTTGCTTTGTTGGCTCTACCAAAGGAGAAATTGTTTTTTCTCCAGTGGGACCAGTCTATCAGGGCAACCTGGTCTACCCAGTTATGGGATGGAGTATACTGCTTCTGTTTTCGTCTTTCTGTACTAGTCTCCCTTTATTTCTTTGTCAATAGAACATAAATATCACAGAGAGAGAGAAACAGAGACAGAGAGAGACACACACAGAGAGAAAGAGGCGAGGGGAGAGACAGAGAGACTGTTACAAAAGCAACTTTCTGCAAAGGTCCCAAGATTGGAGCTGAAAGGTGAAAATGGAAGCAGTATGGCCATTCCCTAATTGGATAGATCAGATTGCTCTAATAGACTGGCCCCAATGGAGAAAAATTCCCAATTGCTGGAACTCCCAGACAACATCATGGAGCATTGCCATGTGCCTCTGTGCCTAACATAGGTCGTAAAATCAACTATAACTTACTAAACAGTTTCCTTGCTTAGCAAATGGCAGTTCTCAGCTGAATTGTGAATATAAGTCAAGGACTAATTGTAAATTCCAGTCACTATGATAACTTGAGACTAAATTTGTGGAATCCATGTTCTTGCAATGGTTCTTTTTAAGCTAGCCTACTTTTAATTGAATATTATTGCCATTAATGAAGAGTGACTATCCGGGCAGATCAGGCAAATTTGTGTGAAAGCAGAAATTTGCCCCTGTATTGAATTCTCTGCCACTTTCCAGATGTGAGACAAGAAAGTCTTTTACTGCCAATGATAACAAGCTTGAGTGATCCTGAATTTTTAGTGAACTGATCTCATCTTTCAGAAATTCCAGAGCTGTAATAATGAAATCATTCAATACAGTGATTCAGTTGAGAAAGAAATGTTGGTATCACAAAGATGTGGTAGTGAATTCCCTTTTTGGCAAACAGAAGCTTAAACATATCTGTTAGCTGGGAACATCTGTTTGGTTATTACTGTGACAATGAACAACTCAAAATATAGGGCAATACTGCCAAATAAGGAACAGGCAATTTAAAGTACTTTTGTCCTCCAGAATCTCATTTGAGCTCCCAAAGTCATCAACCATATTTGTTGAAAATTAGTAGTAATAATAATCACAAAGTGTTATCCATCATATAAGCCCTAAAATAGGCTTAATATGGCTTTAGAAACATCCATACCACCATTAAACAAACCTATTTACATCAGGGCCCTTCTCTTGTGGATCTTGCCTTTTGCAAAAATGTCAAATGTAGCCCCTGGCCATCAAAAGTTGATTAAAATATATTTAATAAAAAGGAGACTTATTGCTTTTAAAAGGGTAGCCACATCTGTATAGTCAGGTAAGCTAGGAGATTTCCATTGAAATACTGCAGGGCTGAGAATGTTAATTCTCTCATTTTAAAAAGAAGGGAGGCTTCTACATAACTTTAAAAGGGACAGGTGCCTTAGCCCATATCAAATTTGACATTCTGGAATGTAAGCATATGAAGTAGGCAAGGGTACACTAAGTGTTTTAGACTTCTTGGCAATATCTTGATTGTTTGGCTTTTGTCTGATGTCAAATATCAAATGCCACAAGATGTTAACCATCAAAAACTGTCAGACACTATTAGATATTGGTTCATTGTTGTGAAATACCAAATACAATTGCAAGTCACTTATCAAGAACTTTGCATGACATCCTTTCTGATATGGCGTGATGGCAATAGGATATAGGATAGTCTTTCAAGAAATGTGAAGCAGGAGAAAATGTAATAATTATGTAGGTAAAATGTTTAATTTAAAGGTATGCTGCCAAAATCAATCAAGCACTGTAATGTGCTAGATTTTATTGCATTTCAACTTAAAGCAGCTCTTATATGTTCGAAAACATATCAAATAGAGTCAAATTCTAATTGAATCATCTGTAAAACACAGTCAAATATTTAGAGGATATTTAAGATCAAAATTTTTGTAGAGTTCTGAATTTAATTTGTAAACAAAATTGGCTTTGCCATGCAATGTGTGGACTTTGTATGGGAGAGCCAACGTTTCTAGGGCTGTCTGAACACAATTAAATATCCAGTGTGGTTTCCATCTTTGCTAAGGTTTCCATCATAAATACGAGTAATAGATCTGAATCAGTGGTGTAAAATGCTTGGAGTTAAATATCTTGTAAGAACACTGAAATCTTCAGTATGCATGGTGTTATGGATTAAACCATCGCAGCGATACAACCGAAACAGCTTCATCTTAAAATAGGCTTGTAATCCTGCAATTCTTATTGGCCTGTGAATAGCGAGTCGTGATTGGTCAGGCTTGACCCGTCTGATTAGCTGTTAACGGAAGCCCCTGATTGGACACTTGTGAAAGCAATAGACTCAGTTCATTGGTTGTTTAATGGCAGCAAGCTCTATAAAAGAGCTACTGCTACCCAGGTTTTCCACTCCAGTCTTTCTTGTTAAATAAAGAGTTGAAGTCACAGTCCGATGTCTCGTCTCTGTTCTTACGCCCATGCCCAGGACTTAACACTGGCGACGAGGATGGGATGCGGAGATGATAGAGCTGACTAGAACATATCGGACAAAGAAAGAGCATGTGGCGAAAGAGCGCACGAAACAGATGGCAAGATGACTAGCGGTACCATAACACCCACTCCATTCGACCCAGCAACCGAAGACTGGGACTCATATATAGACCGCTTCCAGATGTTCCTGGAGACCAACAATTTAAAAAATGCCACGTCTGGCAAGAAACGAGCGGTGTTCCTGACTCATTGTGGCCTCACCATTTTCAAAATGGCTAAAGCACTAGCAAAACCGGCAGAAGTAAAGACCATGGATTGGGACACCCTCGCTCCAATTCTCAGGTCCCATTACGCACCCGCCGTACCTACACTGATACGAAGACACGAATTTTACCAGAGGGACCAACGGAAGGACAAGAGCGTTGGTAATTTCGTAGCTGACCTCTGGAACTTAGGAGGCCTTTGTGGTTTTGCAAACTTAGAGGAAGCCCTAAGAGACCAAATAGTTCTGGGATTAAATGCACCACACGTGCAGAGTAAGCTGATGGTGAAAGGCGACATCAGCTTTACAGATGTCATCGCCAACGCTACTGCAGCAGAAGCAACCAGGAAGTCAGCTGCTCGAATGTGCCGAGCGAACGCACCGTTTCACCAACTCACCGACGAAGCACCACTCGCCACTGAGAAGCACGCTACCGCTACCCACTGCGAAAACCTCGAGTCCCTCAGGCAGTGATGAAGAGGAGGTCAACCGGCTCCACTCAGAACGAGAGCAAAGGAACCAGCGACATCCATGCCAATGTGTGGGTTGCGGAGCAAACCACCCGTGATCGGACTGCAAATTCCTCAACGCACTCTGCCGTAACTGCGGAAAGAAAGGCCACATCGCGAAGGTCTGCAGAAGCAGACGAGAATCCAGTCCCAGCTGAAAGGAGAACAACCTCCAACGGGAGATAAGCAAACCTCCTGAAAACCGGGACGGTCTGAACCACCAAGAGCAACCACTACTACTACAGAAACCAAGCACCTGCCTTTTCAATGAGACAAGAAGAGGCCCACCAAACCATTATCATCAGCCACGCTTCGTCGCTCGATGCAAGGAAAATACGAGTAAAGGTTACTATTGAGAATCGACCATGTGTGATGGAAGTCGATTCGGGATCGTCCCTGTCGATGGTATCCTGGAAAACCCTCAAGCAACTGATATCTGCCATCTCCCACCAGGACCTCAGCACGCAGCGAATCATCCTGAAAGACTATCAGGGAAACAGAATCCCAGTTGTCGGTTCCAGCAACGTCCAAGTATCATTCAAGGACCGCACAGCAATGCTTCCCCTAACTGTTGTCGATCGTGACCGACCCAGCTTGTTAGGGCTACAGTGGTTCACCCCACTCGGAATTGAACTAGCCAGCATACACCATACCAGAAATGACGACTGGCAAGAGGCCCTCATCCAGGAATTCTAGGACGTGTTCACAGGAACATTAGGCAAGTACAAGGGGACCCCTATATCATTTAATCTCAGCCCTGATGTAGCTCCCATTCGGCTTAAACCCCGTCAAGTACCTTTTGCCTTAAAACCTAAAATTGATGAGCAGCTAGATAAACTGATAGCCCAGGGCGTGTTGGAACCTGTTAGGGATAACATTGTTTTACCCTAACTTGTTTAGGTAAATAATAATATGTAATCATAGTTTGTATGTTAAAGTGTCTGCAACTTTAACTGTGGGATAGTAATTAAGGGAGTGGTTGTGAAAGCACTTTAAAAGAAGCAAGGCTTCAGCTTGCTATCTCTCTGGCTTTGATGATCCCTGATTACTGCAAGGAAACAAGTCTGCATTGCTCGAACGGGAGAGAAAACAAAGGACTGACTTGTAAGTGAACTGACATAGGATATTCTAAATGGACTTTGCTAACTGAATATCCCTGAATGGACTGACTAAATGATACATGACTATTGGACTGTTATTTTGACTATGCTATGAACTCATAATGGAATAAACTATATATTTGATAGCACAAGCGTATCTGTCATTTTTACTGTATGTTAATAAGCACACAGGCTTAGCTCACTCATTTATCTGTGTGCCTATCTGACTAAGCTGCACATTCTGTTTAGCTTGTCTCCCTAACCCTGGTTGGGGAAACCAGGCTTAACACTGGTTATGGGCCCAGAGGCTGCAAAGTCAGTTTAACTAGGATAAAACAGATTTATGTAAAAGTGAGAGTTTGTGTTGTTTTACATTACAGTAAACAGACAGCTGTGTTTTATTAATTATAGTTTTATATCCATACAAAGAAAACATGGCACAAGTCAATCAACAAAGTTTGTCCCTTATATCCAAGCTGGATGGTACAAACTATGTATCATGGTCTATGAAATGTAGTCTGCTTCTACGAAGAGAAGGTTTGTGGAACATAATTGAAAATCCACCAAACGTAGAAGAATGGGATCCAGAGGATGAGGAAGATAAATTAAAGATAGAAGAATTTATGCATAAAAATCAACAAGCTATTTGCATTATTGCTTTAACCTTAACTGATATGCAGCTTGTTTATATCCACGGAGAGAATACAGCTGTTGGGTGTTGGCAGAAGCTGAAGAGGATTTATGTTCGAGATAATGTTGGTGCTCACATAAATCTAACACGGAAACTTTTCAGTACACATCTCCATAAGAATGGTGATATGCTGAGTCATTTGAAAACTATGCAAAGCATTTTTCAAGAACTGCACGAGAAAGAGCTTATTTTCTCTGAACTACACCAAGTCTATATAATTCTATCTTCCCTTAACGAAAGTTATGACAACTATGTAACTTCCCTTGAAATATTGCCAAAGGAAAGCCTAACTTTAACTGACATAACTGGCAGATTGATTGAAGAAGCCAGAAGAAGGCTTGAAAGAGATGAGTTAAGGGGGCAGCAACCTCAAAAAGAAGATAAAGAAACTCCTACTGCATATGCAATTAAAAAGTGCTTTAATTGTGGAGGAAGAGGACATTTGGCAAGATTTTGTAAAAAGGCAAAACACCAGAACGTTGGCCAGAATACTAAAAGTCATCAAAATAAAAATAAAAATTTAGAGTTAGCCATGTATACTAATGAAGCTGTAAAAAATAATTTATGGGTGGTTGACAGTGGAGCATCACATTGTATAACTAATGATAAGAAAAATTTTATTAAAATGTCCAAGAGTACACAGCAGATATCGTTAGCCAATGGCTGGAAACTGAAAGCTAAAGGTCAAGGTATAGCATATTGTTCTTTTATAAAAGAGAATGTAAAAATGTTATATGTACCACAACTTAAGTTTAATTTAATTTCAGTAAGAATTTTGGTTAAACTAGGATATGTAGTTACATTTAAAGGAGATAACTGCATAATTGAGAAAGAAGATAAGAAAATTACTGCATCTTTAAGAGGTGAATTATATGTGTTAAATGATAATGGTTTAAAGGTGGCTAACATAGTTTATGAAAATAAGAAACCTCATGATGAATGTATTCACTTGTTACATCGAAGGCTAGGGCATTTAAATTTTAAAATGCTTAAGAAAACTGTTGAATTATCTAAGGGAATAAGTTTGAAACCTTGTAATAAGTATTTGCAATGTTCTATTTGTAATCAAAGTAAGGCCAGGGTCACACCTGCTGATAGAGTTGATGAATTTACTACCAAAGAACCTTTAGAGGTAGTATTTGCAGATTTAATAGGTCCTAAAAAACCAAGTGTAGGAGGAGCTCGTTACATACTAAGTATAATGGACCACTATTCTAGATATGGGCTTTGCTATTTAATGAAAAGCAAAACTGAAACATATCAAAATCTCTTTAATTGGATTAAATTTGCTGAAAGGAAAACTAAAAAGAAATTAGTAACTCTTATAACAGATAATGGTACAGAATTTACAAATAATAAATTCCAGAACAGACTAAGAATGTTAGGAATTCAACATAAAAAGTCTGCACCATATAGGCCACAACATAATGCCTTTATAGAGAGAAGAGGCCAAACATTACAATCAATGACACGAACTATGATGTCTGATTCAGGATTACCTGACAATTTATGGGGAGAAGCAATAATGTGTGGTAATCATATATTAAATAATGTTGTTAATTCAACAACAGGTGAATTACCATTCACATTGTGGCATGGTACAAAACCTGATTTAAGTTACATGCACACATTTGGAGCACCAGCATGGGTGCATATCCCTTCACAACTTAGACACAAAGGACAACATAGAGCTAAAAGATTATATTTTGTAGGATATACATCTAATCATAAATCTTATAGATTCTGGGAACCAGGTACATCTAGAGTTTACACCAGTGCTAGTGCAAAATTCCTAGAACATGTAGGATGGAATAGATTAGAGCAAGATTTAAATAATGAAGTAATTATTGAACCCTACAAAAGGCAGAAAGATCAGACTAGTTATAAGAAGAGTCCAATTAAAGAAGAAGTCCATGAAGAGCAAATAGGACCAGAACAAGAGGAAACAGTTGATCAGGAAGAGTTAGATAATCAAGAAGAGTTAATAAATGAAAGTCCACCTGTAAGTCCTGTAATACCTAGACGTACTACACGTGTAGCTAGACCACCTGATAGGTATCAAGCAAGTATAGTTTGCCAAGTAACTAAAGTTCCAACTAGTGTAGATGAACTTAGGATGTATCCTGCTAAGGATCAGGAAAATTGGCAAAAGGCAATGGAAAAGGAACTAAATTCATTAAAGGTAATGAAAGTTTATGAAGATGCTAAATTACTTCCAGGAGAAAAATCCATTGGGTGCAAATGGATATTTAAAGTAAAAACTGGAAATGATGGGACTGTTACCCATAAGGCTAGGTTAGTAGCTCAAGAATTTAATCAAACTGCATCTGATTACGATGAAGTTTTTGCACCAAGTCTTAAAGCAACATCTTTAAGAGCAGCATTAGTGTGGGCAGCTAAGAAAAACTATGTCATTAACCATTTAGATGTAGAAACTGCTTATCTACATGCACCATTGCAGCACACTATATATTTAAGAAAACCAATAGGTATAAAAGACAATAAAGTAAATAGTAATGATTGTTGGAAACTCAAAAAGAGTTTTTACGGGTTGAAACAATCTGGGTTTGAGTGGAACCAATATATTGTGAAAGAGTTAAACAATATAGGTTTTAAATCTGGTTTAGCAGATCCATGTGTGTTTAAAAGAGAAAATAATGGAACGGTGTCATTATTGTTATTATTTACAGATGATATTGCTTTGATAACTAAGACTAATAATGAAGCTAATGAGATTATATCATTATTAGCCAAAAAGATAAAATTAAAGCATTTAGGTGAAATTAAAAGGTATCTAGGATTGACAATTAACAAAACAAAAAATGGTTTTAAGATATCTCAAGAAGATAAAATTTGCCAATTAATTAAAACGTTTAAAATGGAACTTTGTAAACCGGCAAAGACTCCAATGAGTCAGGAAGTTTGCCAAACTGATGATCAAAGTCTCAAATTTGATAAGTCCATATATCAATCTTTGATTGGCAGCTTATCATATATAAGCAATTGGTCTAGGCCAGATATAGCTTATAGTGTAAATCAGCTGGCACGTTTTAATTCAGATCCACAACAATGTCATTGGCAATCATTAAAGAGAATTTTAAGATATCTTAAAGGAACAATGAACCATGCATTGTATATAGAACCAAAGGGTGATTTGAGTCTTAGTGCCTATGCAGATGCAAGTTTTGCAACTGATATAAACACTAAAAAATCAACATCTGGGATGGCTATATTATTTGGTGAAACACTAATAGGGTGGAGGTCAATCAGACAACAGCATATTAGCTTGTCAACGATGGAAGCGGAATTTTCATGTCTGTCATTACTATGCACTGATTTGATTTTGTACAAACAGTTATTATTAGACATGGGTATAACTGTAAAAGATTCCATTATTGTGTTCGAGGATAACCAAGCAGCTATAAAGTTAGCTACTAGTATTGCTGTAAAAACTAGATCAAAGCATACTGATTTAAGATACTTAAATGTTAGAGAATCTGTAAAGAATGGGCTAATTAAATTGGAATACTGCATGACGGAAGAAAACATTGCAGACCAATTTACAAAACCTCAAGGAGTAATTAAGTTTAAAGAGAGTTGCAACAAATATGATTTAAAGATATAAATAGTTATATTATTATTTCCTAAAAGGGGAGAATGTTAGGGATAACATTGTTTTACCCTAACTTGTTTAGGTAAATAATAATATGTAATCATAGTTTGTATGTTAAAGTGTCTGCAACTTTAACTGTGGGATAGTAATTAAGGGAGTGGTTGTGAAAGCACTTTAAAAGAAGCAAGGCTTCAGCTTGCTATCTCTCTGGCTTTGATGATCCCTGATTACTGCAAGGAAACAAGTCTGCATTGCTCGAATGGGAGAGAAAACAAAGGACTGGCTTGTAAGTGAACTGACATAGGATATTCTAAATGGACTTTGCTAACTGAATATCCCTGAATGGACTGACTAAATGATACATGACTATTGGACTGTTATTTTGACTATGCTATGAACTCATAATGGAATAAACTATATATTTGATAGCACAAGCGTATCTGTCATTTTTACTGTATGTTAATAAGCACACAGGCTTAGCTCACTCATTTATCTGTGTGCCTATCTGACTAAGCTGCACATTCTGTTTAGCTTGTCTCCCTAACCCTGGTTGGGGAAACCAGGCTTAACAGAACCGATTGACCACGCCCGTTGGGAAACCCTGATAGTAACGCCCATGAAGCCAGATGGTTCGTTAAGAATTTGCAGGGACTATCGGGCCACCCTAAATCATGCTCTTCAACAGAGCGCTTATCCAGTACCTGTGGTTCAACACCTTCTTCATTCCCTGGGTGGCGGAAAAATATTTGAGAAACTGGACTTAGCTCAGGCGTACCAGCAACTCCCTGTGGACGCAGCAACTGCAGAAGCCCAGATAATAGTTACACATAGAGGTACTTTTAAGTGCAATAGACTCCAATTCGGAGTAAGCGTGGTGCTGGGCATTTTCCAAAGTTTAATGGAGAGACTATTACAAGGCATAAAAGGCATCGTGCCTTATTTTGACGACGTCATAATAGCTGCCCCCACTAAAGAAGTATTAGTACAACGGCTCAGAAAAGTTCTGCAGAAATTCAAAGACGCTGGTCTTAAGGTAAAACGAGACAAATGCCAACTTTGTACGGAGAGAGTGGAGTTCCTGGGATACCTTCTCGACAGACAGGGAATCCACCCCACTGAAAAAAAACTAACCGCAATTAAAAAAAGCCCCGAGACCTAGGAATAAGATAGACCTTCAAGCCTTCCTGGGACTCATTAACTTTTATAACATTTTCTTGCCCCAGAAGGCAACCGTAGCCAAACCCCTACATAGACTCCTCGATAAAAAGGCTCCTTGGGTTTGGGGACAGCATGAAGAGATAGTGTTCAAAGGCACAAAAGACCTTTTAACCTCCGATGCCGTATTAAAGCAGTACAATGAAACTCTCCCTTTGACGGTCACCTGTGATGCCTCACCATTTGGAGTAGGAGCCATCTTAAGCCATGTCCTCCCAAATGGAAATGAGGCACTCATTGCGTTCTTTTCGAGAACTTTGTCTAAAACCGAAAGGAACCATAGTCAACTTGATAAAGAGGCCCTCGCTATTGTATCTGCAATTAACCATTTCCATGAATATGTGTATGGGAGACCCTTTACCATAATTACAGACCACAAGCTGTTACTTGGGATCTTGGCGGGAAAGAAACAAAATCCCCATATATTATCACCAAGAATGACACGTTGGTCAGAATTTTTAGCCTCCTACGATTACCGTTTGCAACATCGCCTGGGGAAAACCATTCCCCACGCTGATGCTTTGAGCCGCTCGCCATTACCAGACATTATAGAGGACTCTGCTCCAACCGTAACCGTACTACAAATAGAAACCCTCAAATCGCCACCATTAACCGCTCGAGACATAGCTTTAGAGACAAAAAAGGACCCTATTTTGGCACGAGTCCTCAGCTGGGTAGAATGTGGTTGGCCGATCAGTGGAACTGATGACACGTTTAAACCATTTAAAAATCGTCAAATGGAACTGTTCTCCCAGAAGAGTTGCATCGTATGGGGAGACAGAGTCATAGTCCCGGAAAAGCTACAATATAGGGGATTGAAAATGCTGCATGAGGGACATCCAGGCATTGTGCAGATGAAGGCATTGGCCAGCAGTTACGCATGGTGGCCTGGTTTAGATAGACAATTAGAAACTTGGGTAGCAAAATGCAGTAAATGCCAGGAGACTCGCCCCGCTCCTCCAAAGACTCCCCCAACTCAGTGGGAAATGCCTCGAGGTCCGTGGTCCTGTATCCACATCAATTTTGCGGGACCCACAAGAGGACACATTTTCCTTTTAACGGTGGATGCCTATTCAAACTGGCTTGAAGTCTAAAAAATGGAAAGCACCACCAGAGACGCAGTCACTAAAAAACTGAATAAACTATTCGCTACCCACGGACTTCCTGATGTCCTCATCTCAGATAATGACCCCCAATTCACTGCTCTGCCATTCAAACAATACCTGGCTGATCGGGGCATCCGCCATGCTTTAACATCACCAGCTCACCCTGCAGACAATGGTAGGGCTGAGCGAATGGTTCAATTTGTAAAACAGACCCTGCATAAAATGGACCACGGCGACATTGATGACAAAATAAACCGAATGCTTTTTATTCAACACATAACCCCAAACAGCACCACGAACAAAACCCCAGCAGAACTCCTGATGGGCTGGAAACTTTGCTCGCATCTTGATTGCCTCCACCCAAACTACATGCCAGAACAGCCCCCGGGATCCAGCAGTAAGTGTCTGGCATTCCAGGAAGGTGACCTCGTGTTTGCGAAAAACTTCTCGGGTGACCCATTGTGGGTCCCTGCTACCATAACGCAACTTACGGGACCCCGATCATATCATCTACAAACGATAGACGGTAAGATGTGGAAACGCCACATAGACCAACTCCGTTCCCGATTAGTGCCGGAACCTCCAGCTGGGGGGGGGAAGGAACATGGAGGAGGATGAAGAAGAAATCGAAACCCAACAGCCCAGGGGATACTCACCATCCGAGGGAGAACCGGACCGGGGAGCAGCCTCGCCACGTGACAACACCGCGATGGAGGTGGATCCAGGGAACCCGGGAGACAGCGCCGACGAGGACAACCCGGAACTACAGTCTTCACTATCCAGCCCAGCGAACAGCCCACCGGAGCCAGAACCAGAACCAGAACCAGAACCAGAACGAAACCCGGTGGAACAGTGCAGGTCGAGCAGACAGGTGAAGCAGCCTGCCTATCTGCATGAATACATCACCCCACCCCTCAGACAGAACCAAGGGGGGAGGGGTGTTATGGATTAAACCATCGCAGCGATACAACCGAAACAGCTTCATCTTAAAACAGGCTTGTAATCCCGCAATTCTTATTGGCCCGTGAATTGCGAGTCGTGATTGGTCAGGCTTGACCAGTCTGATTAGCTGTTAACGGAAGCCCCTGATTGGACGCTTATGAAAGCGATAGACTCAGTTCATTGGTTGTTTAATGGCAGCAAGCTCTATAAAAGAGCTACTGCTACCCAAGTTTTCCGCTCCAGTCTTTCTTGTTAAATAAAGAGTTGAAGTCACAGTCCGATGTCTCGTCTCCGTTCTTACGCCCATGCCCAGGACTTAACACATTGTTTTATTCCTTTTTCATATATAAAGAGAAGAGAGTCTCTGTCTTTATGAGATCAACATATCATATCAAATATCCTTTGAATGCTTCTGGAAACAGGCATCTGTTGTATATGTTTCCTATTGTCATTTGCTGACAAGATCAAACTCGGAAGTTGTATCTATTAATGGATGATTGACACATAGAGGTGACAATAAAAGGTACAGGTGTGATTTGGCTTCCTCCAACTTCATTAGGCTTTTAGCCAGCAAAAGAAGCAGAAGCCTGAAAATGGGCCCCAGCAGTTCTTTCTGCCATCTGGGGGGCAACGTGTGAATGGTCAGCCAAATTCATTTAGTTCCCTTTACATGTCTGTCAGTTTCATTCAAGGCAATTCCTTCTCCTTGATTGCAAGGGGAGAAAGGCCACTGTTGTTGGCCTGTTCGCTTCATCACATCAAAACCCACTGGATGGGGCTGACAGTAACGGCTTGCTAATTAGACAAGGTTTTGTTGTGTCATTGGTTTCCTTGAAACAATTTGGTGATTGTTTTATGAGAATATTGGGCTGTCGAGATTCTGCACTTTCACTCCAATTAACCCCCTTTGGCTGTCAAGGTCTGGAGTTGCTCTAATGGAATGAAGAGAACATAATAATCAGCTCAACAGCCCCTCCCAGACAACTCCCATTACTACACCTGGAGAGCAAAGCTGCCTGGCCTTCGGCATTATTTTCGGCATTATTTTCAAGAGCCCCATTCTCAAGATTATAGGCATCTAATCTTGATAACTTTAAGACTTGTGGATTTCCACAAACAAAATTCCCTGGACAAGGAATTCTGGGACTTGTAGACCACAAGTCTTAAAGTACTTGGGCTTCACAACTGCTTGAGATTAAGGGGTCTGCTCACACGTGCCTCTTGTTTTCTGTGATTTATAGCCATGACTTTTATTTATGGAGAAATTACATGGAAGCTAGCTTTTCTTACTTTGAGGATTATTGTGTATGTATACACACACACACACACACACAGACACATATATATACACATACACATACATATACATATACATATACACATATACATACATACATACATACATACATACATACATACATACATACATATACATATACATATACATATATGTTTTCTTAAGTTTTCGTGGGTACTTACATGTATGGTATTCAGCTTTGTTCGGGTATTTTTCCACGTCATTGTAGTTGTGCTTTTAAAGCTGTAGCAACGTTTCGGCAGAATCTCATTTGCCATCATCAGGCTTCTGTATTGTATTCGTGTATATATATATATATATATATAGAGAGAGAGAGAGAGAGGGAGGGAGGGAGGGAGGGAGGGAGGGAGGGAGAAAGTGCTTTATACACACACACAAATATATACACACTTATATACACTAGTCCTCAAATTCATTAAGTGACCTTTCAGAGTACCGAGGTACTTGACAACCAGTATATATTATCACAGTTGTAGCAACCCAGAGTGACTGCCATTTGTCACTTTCCTAGGTGGCTTCTGACAAGCAAATCAATGGAGGAAGCTGGATTCATTTAATAACAGTGTGATTTACTTAACTGCAATAATTCACTTAACAACCGTGGCCAAAACAGGTCATAAAATCAGACAAGACTTAACAACCATTTTCTTAACAATGAAATTCTAGTCTCATATGTCGAAAATCAATCAATATGTCTGTTAATCCATGTATGGAAATGGCTAGTTTCAGATGCTGGGTTAGCCAAAGGTTTCAGCATTTTTTTTAAAGATTTTGTTTACAAATTGCAATGAAATAATTTCTCATTCTTTTTCAAGGGAGCCAACCGTGGCATTAAGCAGACACAGGCATATAGCTCAGATACTAAGTCTACATTTACGCATACAAATTCCTAGATACTTTTTTAAAATATTCCTTTAAAAAAAAAATCTGGGGAAATCTTTCTATATACATGACTTTTTAAAATAGAATAAATGTAGTTGGGCTGCTCTATTAATAGTTGGTGAATGATTTTGGTCTGTAGCTCTTGGACTATTGCCTGGATATCTTCTCCTGTGAAATATTATCAGGAGCTGTCTGGTGAATATAGGTTAGAAAAATGATGACCATGTTGATTTGACAATTAAGTAAAAAAATAGGAGTGCTTTTTTCACAGATTAGTAATTTCTGATTCAGTAAGGATGTAATCATGGTCCCTAACTTCAGACTTTAATATACATTTGAAAAATATGTTAAGGTAATGTATGTCATAGAATGAGTTTTATACCCAACTATTCCTAACTCAGACTTCCACAAATTTATCTGCTTTAAGTGATGGTCCAAGGCAGATTAATCTATGAAGTAAAGGGCAAGTAGCACCTTCTCCTTAAAATTACCAAATAGACAAGCAACTCTCCATAGATGGAGAATAATGAAGGGTTGTTGTTTTTTTTGGTTTTTTTTTTTTTTTTTTTTGCAGATCAACAATCTTCTGATTACCAGGACATCTTAGATAATACTTAGAAAGTATTATGGTACTTGACACAAAGAGTAATGGAAGCTTGGAACCAAAATGACAAAAATAATACAATATAAAAACAATCACTAGAAAATAATAAACACAGTAAATAAAAAGGAAGAAAACAAATAAACTGAAAGAGTAGACTCAGTGAACCACTAGGTCTTTTTCTGTTTTTTGTTTCTATTTCCAGAAGGATTTAGAAATTAATGCCAACTTGGCTCAAGGTCTCCCAGCCAGCTTTGTGCCTAAGATGGGAATAGAACGATGGTCTCTTGCTTTCTCACTTGTTGCTTTAACTGCTACCACCTGATGGACTCTCCCAAGGAGGGAGATAGTGGCTCAAGTTTTACAGATTTTCCCATGATGGCACAGATAAGAGTAGAAAAGAGTGTGATTAGTGTTTCCCTTTTCAATATCTCCAAGTTTTTTGCAATGTGGAGACAATGCTGATATTTGGCAGATGTGTAGACAGATTACTCGCCTGTACCCAAGGAGCAAATATAATTCTGCATGGATCTAAGAATCAGAAATAATGGCAAGAAAAGTACAAGTCAACTCAAGTTTCTGACTTCATCCCTTCAATAGAAAACCCAAACAAGAGGTGGTATTCAGCAGGTTCTGACCAGTTCTGGAGAACCAGTCATGGACATTTTGAATAGTTCAGAGAACTGGCAAATACCACCATTGACTGGCCCCGCCCCCATCTATTCTCTGCCTCCCAAGTCCCAGCTGATTGGCTGGGTCTTCTTTTGTTGCCCTGCACAGGAGAACAGATCTGGAAAGCTCATTAGTGGGATGGAGAGGGGGGAATGGGATTTTGCAGTAACCTTCCCCTGCCATGCCCACCCAGCCCTGCCATGTCCACCCACCCAGCCATGCCATGCCTACCAAGCCATGCCTACCCAGCCATGCCATGCCTACCAAGCCATGCCCACAGAACCAGTAGTAAAAAAATTTGAATCCCACCACTGGCCCAAACCATTTTAAGAGGGAACAGTACAACTGTCACTGATGTGAAGTTCAGCTTATAAATTCAAGAGCTACCAGCTCAAATACACTGAGGGGTTTTTTCCCTTCTCCAGAGAGGAATAACAGGGGGCCACTAAACAACTTCAGTTATGGCACAATATCCTCTCTGTTGTATTTTAGTAATGTCTTTGTAGGCATTCTGAAGAAAAACAGGCATTTTGCTTAAGCAACAAGAAGTCCTTAAATAAATACATTATCTTGGAGTGGTCAGAAAAATCTCTGGGGAATCCCACAGCCTGCCTATTATTTCCTCCCACGTGGTTAAGAGGTTTACTGGGCTAACTCAGGCCATTTCCTCACTAAGGACTTTAGCTCTTATAATGTCATTCAACCATGCTGGTCCACTATATTAGTAATGAAGACAGGACAGTGACTCAACAGTGGTTAGGTGATGCTAAAAATTGCTAGTGAGAAATAATTACTATATTTATGTTCAATTGACTGATTTGACTTCAAGATTTCTACCCAGTCTAGTCTATCCATCTAGCCAGAGGAGGAGAGTAGATTCAAATACTGGACATCAAAGGTTTGATGGCTTCCAAAGGCAGAGACCAAGTTTTAGGGAAGCTTTCTTAAGGCATTACCAAGTTGTAATTGCTAATGAGACAAATGAGTAATTAATTAACTGATAGCGGCAAAGTAAGTAGATTCACAACCTTTAATTTTCATTAAATGCAAAGCAAATGAAATTAAATCCAATTTCACTCTGGCACTCCCCTGCTTTTTAAAGTGTTGTCCTGAGCCTTGGCATATCCTCCAACCCCAAAAAACCTGACTACTTTGTAATTCTTAAGGAACTATTGAGATTATATTATCCAAGTGCAGAAGGTATCACATGCAGCCATGTCTGGGGGATGGGCTAAAAAGATTCAAGATGACTAAGTGATCAAAGCCCTGCCTCCTTTTTAATTCAGCCACTCACCTATACACATGGCAAGTTGTTGATACATTTCTGTGATATGTTGAATAAGCCAATGTTTTTCAACCTCAGCAACTTAAGATGTCTGAACTTCAACTTCATTTTAAAGCTGCTGGCTGGATATTCTGGGAGTTGAAGGCCACACATCTTAAAGTTCTTGAAGTTGACAAAGACTGGAACAAACCATTTATCCCTCTCCTTACTCATCTTTCTCTATTGCAATAAATACTCATTTGTTCTTTCCAAAAAAACCAAGATCTCTATTTCCATATGAACTTTGATTCAGTTGTTCAGACTCTTTCCTCTTCTTTTGGTATCCAGTCCCTCCTTTGTTCTTGCCTACTGCATCTCCTGCCTGGATTCCATTTCCCAATCTGTAGGACCCAGTGCCTATCAACCCCTTCTATGACTGATCAGTGAAAGCTCACTATTGATCTCAGCCCAGAGTCCTTCCTTCTGATAGCTGTCATTTAATTCACAGTTGTGTCATAGCTAAGCTATAAAAATCTGGACAAGAACCTGGTATTTGTCATTATTGTCATTTAATGAGTTCTCTGATTTTTTTTTTTACAGGCCAGATGTGGTAACATGTTACTTTTTCCAAGTTGTCATTCTCTCTGATCATAAACTTCCTTTAATGCCCAGCAGGATCCCTGCCTCTCCTGACTTTGTCAAATGATCCTCTTCTTTAAAACAAATGAAATAAGAATCTACAGGCTGCAAAATTCTTCTTAAAAACAGGCCTCCCATGACTGGTCTTGCCCATTATGAAGCCATTCTTCTATTGCAACTGATTTTTAGAAAGAATCCATTAGATGCTCTCAAAATTCCACTGTGCCCCCATATGGCACCAAGGCATTATGGGAAATATAAATATTACCGGTAGTTATATCCTTAGGGTTGATTGAAATGCTGCAGAGCAAACACACAAAGGAGGCAGATATGTTTTAGAAGTCAAGGATAGCAGCCACAATCTAGGGATCAAAACCCTGCTGATTTTATGGGCTTATATATATAATGCATGAAAGAGCATTATATGACAGTCATGGCTGTCATCCTTACTTTGTTGAAGGCCCCACAGATTTCCCTTCAAGGAGAGGAATTTGTTGAGGGCCCCTTCAAATTTGGCATTAATTTTAGCCTTTGAACCATAAGGAAGTTCATTTAAAATTGAACCAGGAGTGGGCTGCTGGAGGTTCAGGAGAGCCCCTAGCTAAGATTCTGTGCAGTTCAGAGAACCCCCAAATCCCACTCCTGGCTGGTCCCATCCCGCCCCACCAGGAATCCCCAAACGGCCATTTTGGATGCAGATAAGTACAGGGCACACATGGAGGCTTGGGGAGTGTTAAGTACTGAACATGGGTCGGAGTAAATGGAGACAGCCTCTGAATAGTGAACTTTCAGCTGTTTATTTGCATAGTGACCGTCATAGATTCAGGCATGGGTAGGATGAATGGAGACAGTCTTAGTTGGTGAACTTTCAACTCTTTATTGCATAGTGACTTCTAACTTGTATAACAACAACTCTGCTTTATATAGGCAATGCTAATGTGAAATAACCAATAGGAGCTTGTGAAACGCTAGCTCCAGTACCAATAAGAGTCCTTCGTTAAGGGCCAATCAGATTCTCAGAACCCGACCAATCCGATCTAGCCGCTTAGCACCCAATCAGAAGTGCAGGGCCAGAACCCTGCACTTTACCCCAAGCTTGCCTTTATTCAACTATTTACATACATAACACCCCTTCCCCCTGGCTTCACAATTAGTTTGTGACTATGTAGTCCTTTAAATAGGACGGTTGTCTCTTGGGTCTGTCAGATTTTCTTTGGACTGGCTGCATGCAGTCCCGTTGAGGTAGGATGTTGTTTTGTAGTGGCTCAGCTTCTCGTTCTGGTGTGATTTTCCTTGGAGCGTACGATTCTTCTTCCTGCTCCATTTCCTGGGTTTCACTTGATTCATCGCTTTCCTGGAACAGGTTTCCTGGCATATCGTCATCTTCTCTTCCTTCCCCCCCCTCAGTTTGGTCATTGGGAAGTTGTTGGCTAGCAGTTATAAGTCGTGACCGTAATTGGTCAATATGTCTTTTCCATAGTCTCTCATCAATACATTTTACAATATAGGATCTGGGCCCAGTCTCGCGTATTACCGTTGCTTCAATCCAAACTGGGTCGCCCGATAAATTTCTTGCATAAATGGGGTTGCCTACCTTGAAGGTACGGTAACGTCCGCTGGATCCTGGAGGTTTTTCTGGCTCGTAAGCAGGGTGCAGTCGGTCAAGGCGGGAACGGAGTTTTCGCCCCATGAGAAGTTCAGCGGGAGTTCTGCCGGTTTCGCTGTGCGGAGTGATTTGTTGTAGAAGTAGAATGCGGTTTATTTTTTCGTCAAGATTATCATAGTTCAGCTTTTGTAAAGTCTTTTTTACAAATTGTACCATGCGTTCCGCTCGGCCGTTGGTAGCAGGATGCGCCGGCGAGGTGAGCGCATGGCGGATGCCGTTGTCAGCAAGGTACTGTTCAAACATTTGTGCTGTAAACTGTGGTCCGTTATCAGACACCAGGACGTCCGGCAATCCATGAGTTGCAAAGAGTCTATTGAGGACTTTAATGACTGCCTCGGAGGTTGTATTGGCCATTCGATGAATTTCTAACCAATTAGAGTATGCATCGACAGTCAACAGCAATGTTTGTCCTTTGATCGGCCCTGCGAAATCCAGGTGGATTCTGGACCAGGGTCCACGTGGCGTCTCCCATTCGGTCGGTGCAGCTTTTGGTGGTGCGTTGCTGGTTTGTTGGCACTTGGTGCAGGCCTTGACCCATTGCTCGATGTGTCGGTCAATGCCTGGCCACCAAGCGTAGCTCCGTGCGAGTGCCTTCATTCGCACGATCCCGGGATGTCCATCGTGCAAGATTTGTAACAGCGTCTTTTGGAGTCGTTCTGGGACGACGACTCTATCGCCCCAGATAACGCAGCCTTTTTGAGAAAAAAGTTCAGTCTGTCTTGTTTTAAATGGTGCGAAGTCATCTGGGATCTGATCCAATGGCCATCCACGCTCTACCCAGCCTAGGACTCGTGCTAGGGTGTGGTCTCGTCTGGTCTCCCTCGCGATATCTCGAGCGGTCATAGGAGGCGAGTTGAGCGTTTCGATTTGTAACGCCGATACTGTTGGTGCCGGATCGTCGAGGGTCTCTAGTAGTGGTGCTCTGCTGAGTGCGTCGGCATGGGGAATGGCTTTCCCCGGTCGATGTAACAATTGATAATTATAAGCAGCTAGAAACTCTGACCATCGATTCATTCTTGGGGACAATATATAGGGAGTTGGTTTGTCCCCAGCGATTATCCCCAATAAAGGTTTGTGGTCGGTTACAATTGTAAATGTCCTTCCATATACATACTCATGGAATTTTTTTACGGCTGACACAATTGCAAGAGCCTCCTTGTCTATTTGTCCATAGTTACGTTCTGCCTGGGATAGAATCTTCGAAAAGTATGCAATGGGAGCCTCATTTCCATTAGGTAGCACATGGCTCAAAATAGCGCCCACCCCAAACGGTGAGGAATCACAAGTTATAACCAAGGGTAATGTTTCATTATATTGCATAAGTACAGAATCAGATGTAAGTAAATTTTTTACATTTCTAAACACTTTTTCTTCCCGGTAACCCCAAACCCACAATGCTTTCTTGTCTAATAACCGGTGTAATGGTTCAGCCACAGTCGCCTTATGCGGTAAAAACACATTGTAGAAATTGATAAGGCCTAAAAATGCTTGAAGATCAGTTTCGTTACGAGGTCTGGGAGCATTTCTAATCGCCCTTAATTTACTCTCAGTTGGGTGAATACCCTGACTATCAATGCGATAACCTAGAAATTCAACACTGTCGGTATACAGATGACATTTATCCCTTTTTACTTTCAATCCCGCTTCTTGGAATTTTTTAAGCACACATTTTAAACGATTCTGCAGAAGTTTTTTACTAGGAGCTGCAATCAATACGTCATCAAAATACGGAACCACGCCCTTGATTCCCTGTAACAATCGTTCCATTAAACTTTGGAATATTCCCGGGGCCACACTCACCCCGAACTGCAATCGGGTACATTTAAAAGCACCTCTGTGCGTTACTATCATTTGGGCTTGGGCTGTTTTATCATCCATGGGCAATTGTTGATAGGCTTGAGCTAAATCTAGCTTAGCGAAAACCTTTCCACCTCCCAGGGAATGAAGGAGGTGCTGCACCACCGGCACTGGATACACGTTTTGTTGGAGGGCGTGGTTTAGAGTGGCCCGGTAGTCCCCACAGATTCGGATTGACCCATCTGGTTTAATGGGGGTTACAATAGGAGTTTCCCATGGGGAATGATCAATGGGTTGCAGTACCCCTTGTTTAATTAGTTTGTCAAGTTGTTCATCTATCTTGGCCTTAAGGGCGAACGGAACTCGACGGGGCTTTAAACAGATAGGGGCGACCTTAGGGTCGAGGCTGAATGAGATTGGGGTCCTCTTATACTTGCCCAGACGATCTGCGAAGACATCGCTGAATTCAGACATAAGATCCTCCTCCCACTCGCAAGCACCGACTCGGTTCACACCGGCTAGTTCGATGCCGAATGGCTCAAACCATTGGAGTCCCAACAAACTAAGCCTGTCCCTATCGATGATTGTTAGAGGTAAGTATGCCGTATGCTTTTTAAACGAGACGCGGACTCGACAAGACCCGACCACAGGGATCCGATTCCCTTGGTAATCTTTAAGGATAAGGCGTTGCATTCGAAGGTCTTGGTGTTGGATGGTAGGAATGAGCTGCTTTAATGTCTTCCACGACACCATCGAGAGGGACGATCCCGAATCGACCTCCATGTGGCAGGGTTGGTTCTCTATGGCTACTGTAACACGAATCTTCTTAGCGTCCAGGGCCGAGGCCTGACCTATAGTGATAGTATGGTGAGCCTCTTCTTTCTGCAACGCTAGATATCTGTAGGAGTGGTTTGCTGGGTCTCGCCTTACAGGACGGTTTCCTGCCGATTGGCGAAAGTTGGTTCCCTTTGAGGCCGGGCTTGGTCCCGGTAAACTGCGACAGACTCGACCGATGTGGCCTCATTTCCCGCACTCGTGGCAGAGTGCGTCGCGGAATTTGCAGTCTGCCCTGGGATGGTTTGCCCCGCAGCCAGCGCAAGGGCGTGAGGTTTTAGGACGAGGGTCCTGGTCGGAACGCAGTCGATGGACCCCTTCTTCGTCGCTGTCTGACGACGAAGAGAGGTCCTCGTAGTGCGTTGTTGCCAACTGCTCTTCTGAGCTGGGTGAGATGTCGCCTGTCGGTGGGTTTGTGGGGTTTCGGCTTCGCCGTAGCTGCGCTGCTGACTTTTTTGTTGCCTCAGCGGCGGTGGCTTCGGCGATGGCGTCAACAAGGCCGGTGTCGCCCTTCGCCATCAGCTTGCTCTGCACATTTAGTGCATCTAATCCCAGAATTAGGCGGTCTCTCAATGCTTCATCTAAGTCTGCGAACCTGCAGAGGCCTCCCAAGTGCCGGAGGTTTGCCACGAAGTCAGCCACACTCTCTCCTTTTCGTTGGCTTCGTTGATAGAACTCATGGCGTCTCATGAGTGTGGGTACAGTTGGCACATAATGGTCTCTCAGGAGAGGTTCGAGGTCGTCCCAGCTTATTGCTTTCACTTCTCGAGGCTTCGCGAGGGCTTTAGCCATTTTAAAGACAGCCGGGCCACAGTTCATCAGGAACAGCGCCCGCTTCTTGGCTGGTGTGGCGTCCTTCAGGTTGTTCGTTTCGAGGAACATCTGAAAGCGATCCATGTAGGATTCCCAATCCTCTTGGGATGGATCGTACGGAGCGGGTGGTATGATGCCGCCGGACATGGCTTCCGTTGGTGGCGCCGTTTTTTACACGTGCTCTGTTTTTTCTTCCAAGTTCCTTAAGATCAGATGTCTCCAAATCCCATCCTCGTCGCCAGTGTCATAGATTCAGGCATGGGTAGGATGAATGGAGACAGTCTTAGTTGGTGAACTTTCAACTCTTTATTGCATAGTGACTTCTAACTTGTATAACAACAACTCTGCTTTATATAGGCAATGCTAATGTGAAATAACCAATAGGAGCTTGTGAAACGCTAGCTCCAGTACCAATAGAGTCCTTCGTTAAGGGCCAATCAGATTCTCAGAACCCGACCAATTCGATCTAGCCGCTTAACACCCAATCAGAAGTGCAGGGCCAGAACCCTGCACTTTACCCCAAGCTTGCCTTTATTCAACTATTTACATACATAACAGTGACTTCTCGAAAAAACAACAGTGAAATCTGTCTTATATAGGCAACCCTTGTCAGAATTGTCCAATAACGAGCTATGAACGCTAGCTCTTTTAACCAATAAGAATTCTCTGTTAAGGGCCAATCGGATTCCTCAGAACTAACCAATCCGATCTGGCCGCCTAACAGCCAATCAGAAGTGCAGGGCCAGAACCCTGCACTTTACCTCAAGCTCATACTTTATTAACTATGGTACATACACAACAGGGAGGGCAAAAAACCGGCCTCCCAGAAGTTCAGGAAGGGTGGAAATGGGCCTGTTTCTGACTTCCAAAGAGCCTCCAGAGCCCGGGGAGGCCATTTTTGCCCTCCTGGAGGCTCGAGGAAAGCCTCCAGAGCCAGGGGACGGCAAAAATCACCCCTGCCATAGTGCAGGGGGCCAACAATGGCCACACCCACCCAGCAACCAGGCAGAGAACGCTTTGTTAACATTTTTGAAGCCCACCCCTGGATTCAACGATTCCCTAGAAAATTCATGTGATCCATCCATTCATGTGAATTTAATGTGAACAAAACATAGAAATGTTTTTAATGCCATTATCAGCCCATAATTACGAATGCTTCACAAAGTATCAGTTAGTAATATGGTACATTTTCTCCTTTGTACAAGGCCATCTGTAGACTTTAGAAGTCTGGCAAAGTAGGCATCTGGAAGCAATTCAGGTATCTTGGACTACAGTTCCCATAATTATCTGGCCACTGGTGATATGCACTGCAACTGATGGAAAAAGTAATACAAGTAGTCCTTAACTTTCAACTATTTGTTTAGTGACCATTCAAAATTACAATGGCATTGAAAAACGTGATTTATAACCACTGCTCTTACAACTGGAACAGTGTTCCCACGGTCACATGATCAAAATTCAGGGCTTGGCAACTGCCATGTATTTTTTGCAGTTTCAACATCCCAGGGTCATGTGATCAGCCTTTGTGACCTTCCCAGCTGGCTTCTGACAAGCAAAGACAATGAAGGCAGCCAGTTTCATATAACAGTTGTTTGATTCGCTTAATAGCTGCAATGATTCACCAAACTATTCTGACAAGAAAAGATAATAAAAATCAATGACCCACTTAGCAATCACTTTCTCAATTGTGACATGATTATAAATGGAAAACCACCTATACTCGTTTATCTAAAATCCCTGGAGGCTCAGTTTCTTTCTATAGAATCCATCTTTTTTCAAAAGTAAATATTAAGAGTCCCACTGCAGCTCAATTTTCACTATTAACGATAAGATTTGCCTCAAAGCCAGTAGTTGCAATAGTGGTGGAATTATGGAATCTCTGTTAAGAATTGCATTTTCTGTACGAACAGATGGGATTATCCTCCTCTTGCTACCTGTGGGCAGTGGAAAAATACCACCACCCCAATAATTACTCAAAAAGCTTGGTAGACAAAACTTGAGTTAAATATTTGCAGAAGGCAGACAGAAAGGTGCCTTTGGCAATTGCTTTTATTTCTGGCACTCTCGGGATGTAGCTATAATAATAACGCTGGGACAGCATAATTCTCAGGACAAAAAAAGAAATGCTTATTTCTGGTCATGGCTGAGACTAAATCTCAGACAGGAGATATTTAAAAGAGACCCACAAAATGCAGCTACTTGCAATCAATAGTGTGGCACAAGGATATTTTCCCAAGGCAGTCTTCTAATGGAGACAACTGATAGGGACAGCTCCACTCTGAAGACCACAGGTGGCAAATAGGTCAGAGAGTCCAATGGCTAGTGACTCCATCCCCTCCAGTACTTCTTCCTGAGACCCCATCCAAAAGTACCAGTCTCTCCAAGTACTTCCATTTCCTTCTTTGCAGCCCCCAAGAAAGGAAGATACTTATGTTTTCCAACAAGGACTATTTGTTATGGTCAGGAGATCTAGTCACAATATACTAAAGCTTGACTAAGATCACTAGGAAAAGACCTTAACTGGAAAAAGAGGCTGAAATTTACACTACGTTAACATCTCAGCAATAATTTTTATTAAATGATATGTAGATGATATTTATCACCAGAAAGAACTGTAAAAATGTATAAAGGTGTTGGAAATGTAAACATCAAGAAAGGAGTTTCTACCATTTGGGGGACACTTGTAAAAAAAAATCTTAAAAATTCTGGGCTTACATACATATAGTTGCAAATATCTATAGCTTGGGTGTAGGATGAAGGTGAAGGTTCGTTTTCCAATCTTGTGGGTTGGTTTCCAAACGTTTCGCTATCAGCCTAGGTAACATCTTTGGTTTCATCTCTGCTGAAGATATTACCTAACCGGATAACAAAACATTTGGAAATCAGCCCACAAACTTGGAGAGGGAACCTTCACCCTCATCTCTCTCTCTCATACACACACAAACACAAACACAACTTCAGAAATTTTTGAAGATCAACATGCAGTTGAGATCAGAGACTTTTCCTGCTAGAGTTGATAGATAAATTTGGAAAAATAGCATGGTATTCTGTTCCTCTGTATGAGAACAATAACACATAGACTTATATACCACTTCTTTACAATGCTTTATAGCCCTCTCTAAGTGGTTTACAGAGTCAGCTTATTGCCTCCAACAATCTGGATTCTTTGCTGACTTCAGAAGGATGGAAGTCTGAGTCAATCTTGAGCCTGATGATAATGGCAACAAGACTTTTACTTGTCTGATGTGGAAAAATTGGTCAGCACCTGCAATGGAAGAACAGCCAATAAAGTCAATAAACCCCAGCCTGGTTGAAAACTACAGACCAATCTCACTATGTTGTGTCACGTACAAAGTCACTGAATGAATCATTAACCAATTCATCACCCTCCACTTAGAGTCAAAATTATCTGCTACAGTGTCCTACCAATCAATGACTACTTCAGCTTCAACCGCAACAATACAAGAGCACGCAACAGATACAAACTCAATGTTAACCACTCCAAACTCGATTGCAGAAAGTACGACTTCAGCAACAGAGTGGTCAATGCCTGGAATGCACTACCTGACTCTGTTATTGCATTTTCTAACCCCCACTCCTTTAACCTCAAACTATCCACTATTGACCTCACCCCATTCCTAAGAGGTCTGCAAGGGGTGTGCATAAGTGCACCATCATGCCTACCATCCCTGTCCTATTGTCCTCATTTAATCGTACCTATTTTCTGTATTCTTACTCATGTTTATACTTATACCTATTATTTTGTAAGCGATTGACAAATCAAATAAATAAATAAATAAAAAGCTGATGGAGCTGACTGACATTGCAAAACTGATGGCTCTAGTTAAGAAAAAAAAACCATTGACTAAATGCTGAATGGAAGCCCTTTCGGAGTTTCTGCACAAAACATTTTTTTTGCACAAAAGAATGAAGTTATGATATGTGGGTTTGGGGACTAATAATATTCATAGATTATTATTTTTTAAATGATGCTATATTGTAGAGCAAAGGTTTAATGTAAGTTTTATTTATACCTCTTGTAAAGGAAGTTGGAAGTCATTCTTCTTTTATTTATATTTCTGTTTTTTCTTTATTATTATTTTATTTTATTGCACTTCTATCCACTATTTCTCTCTTTACCCTTTCTTCATTTCTCTTCTCTTTCTTGATTATTAATTCTTGTTTATTTTTATATTTCTACAGGTAATCCTCCCTTAATTACTGGTTGCTTTAGAACAGACTTCCCTAGAGCTAATTAGTGATTTATTTTCAAAGTTCTGATGACACCTCCATGGTCCCATGATCATATTTTGGATATTTGTCAACCAGCTCTCATTTATGGATGTTTATAGTGTTCCATGGTCACATGACCATGATTTTCAGTATTTTTTGCCAGTTTCCAGCATTTATGTCCAGTTTCTGGCAAAAAAAAAAAAAAAGCTGTTAGTGAAAATGGGTTTGCTTAATAATTGTGGCATTGGCTTAATGACCACAGAATTTACCTAATGACCACCACAAAATTTTTTTTGTAAAATTGGGCACATGGTGATTCACTGAATGAATGTCACAAGATATGGCTGTAATTCCAGGCTCAAGTAATGATCCTAAATCAACAGTTAACTGTTCATTGAATTTAATACAATTCTTTAAAAAGGAAAAGTCCTTAAATGAACATTATAGCTGAAGACAAGATATTTGACTAGGGATGCCATACTATGGATGGGTTAATTTATTCTCTCTTTGGTGAACCATTAGAAATATTTTGCTGATTAGTCTTACCTGAATTAGATGATCTCTTCCATCTCAGCCACATTATTGGCAGAAATTCAGCAATCAGAAATATCCACAAGATATGGTCAACCAAGTCAAGGTGGGAGCTACAATAGCAAAATCAAAATTATACCTAATATTTGTGTACATTATATATGCAGTGCATGCAGGAACCAGGCAAAGTTTTGATTGTATCTTTCAAGTTAAATTTTTTTGACAGGGCCATTTTTGATTCTACTCTGCAGACATTTCTATCAGTGATGGACAATCTTTTTCTAAAGATGATGGTTTCTACGTCTCTGCAAAGAGCTTATCATTTTGAACCAATCTTCTTCTTCTTCCTAGCATATTCCCACAGGTTCAGGGTCTGCTTTTCAAATCATTGAATGCCACTTTGCATTCAGCTGCATCTCTAGGGTGCAGGCCCATGGCATGCATGTCTTTGTTGATGGTGTCTCACTATCTCTGTTTTGGATGCCCATGAGGTCACCGGCCATTGACTTCTAATTGGTAGGCAGTCTTGGCAGTGGTAGAAGGTGCTTCTCTCTGGACATGTCCATATAAACGGAGTTGGTCTTCTCTCGTCTTCTCTGTAATTGGTGCCATACTATAACGCTGTCAAATGGTGTCATTTGTGATGTGGTCAAGAAGGGAGATGCCCAATATCCAACAGAGCATTTACATTTTCATGGCATGGAGATAGCTTTCAGGCCCTCTTATTGTTGCCCAGCATTCAGTGCCATACAGTGCAACAGGGCAGATGGTTGTCTTATAAACCTTAGATTTAAGATGTGTTGTCATTCATCTGTCACATAACATGCATTTGGACCAATATTTGGGCTAATATAAAAAGTAATGTATAAAACAGCTGACCATCTATACAAGTTTCCATGAATACATGTTGAACAACTTAAATACTTTGTGGCTTCCAGCTCTCAAATCCAATTTCAGATAGCTGCCCAAATCAAATTGTTTAATAAGCCTGTTTGATTGTAACCAGGCTAACAGAGGCATAAACTGCTTTAAATTCCATTTCATTCCATTGGAGCCCTTTGCTTAGTTTGATTTGTTTCCTTTTATCTTCACTCAAAATGATCCTTTGGCATCAAACAGAATTAATTCCACTGTCTTATCAGCCTGTGTTGGAGTGGGTTTCTGGTGAGTTTTTCTCCCTTCCCTGCCTTATGTATCTATGTTTGAAAATGAAACAATCTGCATCTTCTCAAAAGAGATAAAAGTGTTCTATGCTAGAAAATAAATGCCAACACATCTTTTTTTCAGCACATGGATGATATGTTTGCAATGGCTGACCTGTGCCTCTCTAGGCTTTGGGTGCACCCCTTATTCTCTATTTAACTGACTCCTATTTTCAGCTTATAACTGAAAGCTGCTTAAGACTGGGCAATGGTTAGGGTTGGGAGGGAAACTGAAATTATGTGAAAAAGTCATTGGCATTTAGCCAAAAATATCACACACCCTCACCTTTGCTCTACCTAAGGACACCTTCAATATACAACCTGATGCAGTTTTGCACCAGAAAACACATTAAATCACCTACAAGTGTACTAACAGTCCATCATTCTTCATGAATTTAGGTAGTAAGCAAAAAGATAATAATAAAAAATAACACTTGGGTGTGATGATATTGCTTTAGTCACCAAAAACACACAAGATATAGTCTTTCAAAAAGTCCCCAGGGTTGTTTTTTTCAAGAGGCAATTGGACTTTGGTTCTTCTCTGAAGACATTTTATTTGTCATCCAAGAAGCTTCTTCAGCTCTGACTGGATGGGAATGGAAGGATATATTGAGGAAACTAAACAACTACTTCATAAACACATGACACAACACAGGAGAACAAACACATCAGGACTAGACTCAGTATTCCACCTACATTTAAAAGACACAGGGCACTATTTTGAAGACAGTAAAGCTCACCTTTTTGACAGAGAGGACTGCTGGTTTCAAAGAGGGGTCAAAGAAGCCACCTATGTCAAAATTGAACAGCCCACTCTTAACAGAGGGGGAAGGATAATACATCATCTATCTCCAATCTACAACACAGTCCTTTCAGAAGTTTCAAGAAGGCTCCACCCCCATTTGCACCACTCAGGAGACTCTGATGACACAGATAAACCTTCAGGTGACTTTAACAACCCTCTAAAAGGATGCAAATGACCAGCTATCTGCAAGGAGTATAAATCCTTCCATACCCCACCATCCAGTCAGAGATGAAGAAGCTTCTTGGATGAGAAGCAAAATGTCTTCAAAGAAAAACCAGAAAGTCCAGTTACCTCCTGAAAAAAGCACCTTTGGGACAACCATGACTGAGAATCTCCATAAACATCTTTCAAAAAGGTTATTCCACCAGTGTTCAGAAATGTATGCAGATACTCTTTGGAAAAAAGTCCCTGTGATAGTACAGAAATAGCTCTTCTTGTTTTTTAGCAAAATTTTGTTTACAATATCATGGCCATTCTCCTCATTTTTTAAATCATACCTGGAAATTCTAACCTGTAAAGACATCAGCTACTGTAATGATTACAGGTAGTCCTCAAATCAGAACAATTATTTGGTTGAAGTTACTAGAGCACTGAAAAAAGTGATTTATGACCGATCCTTGCATTTATGACTGTTGCAGCATCTCCAAGGTCACCTGATCGAAATTCAGGCACTTGGCAACAGGTGTGTACTTATAATAGTTGCAGTTCATTGGGGTCCCTTGAGTGACATTTGAGACTTTCCCAGACAGCTTTCAACAAGCAAAGTCAATCAGGGAAGCTGGATTTACTTAACAATCACCTGATTCACTTAACAATTGCAGTGATTCATTTATCAACCATGACAAAAAGTTTTTATAATGAGGCACAACTTACTTAACAACAGCCTTATTTAGCAACAAAAATTCTGGTCTTAATTGTGGCATAAGGCAAGTGCTGCCTGTATATATCTGGCAATACTAGATGTTTCATAAATATTCTTAAATAACAGGACTCACATTACCTAATCATAAAGCAGGTTCAAGACTTCATTCCATGCTGAAGTGGGAAATTATTTATTAATTTAATATTTATTAGGTGTTTTGTCAATTCACGCTTCATCTTGGAATTTCAGAAGCATGCATATGAAAATATGTTACAATATAATACAACATTGTTCTATTACAATGTTGTATTATATTGTTGTAATACATTGTTTAATGACATTAAACAATAAAAATATAATTTTTAGCCATCATATTCTTTCTTATTCCTCAAAACTTTTGTTGTCTATCTTGTTCTTTTAGCAATATATAAAAGCCTAAAAGCATAAGATAATGTGACTTTTTTTCTTAATAATTAGAGGAGTGCCTTCAGGGGTGGGATTCTACCAGTTCGCACCTATTCGCTAGAACCAGTTGTTAACATTCTAAGCAGTTTGGAGAACCAGTTGTTAGAAGGAATTACTGGCCTAATCCTGTAAGAAAGGCAGGAAGGAAACATTCTAGTGTTGCTTACAGAAACTGCCTCTCTGTTAACCTTTATTATATTCTTGGCAGGACTAGACTTCCTGTCTTAGGAACTTCTCTGGAGTTTTTTTTCCCCTCCTTTGATGGTACTTTGCTTGTGTGGAGTGACCATTCAAAGTTACAATGACACTGAAAAAAGTGACTTAAGACCTTTTTTCACACTTATGACTGTTGCAACATCCCCACAATATGAGAGGCCAGTTGAGGAGATGCATGCCTAGATGTGAGTGATATTGAGTTGGCCACACCCAGCCAATAACACCAAGCCATGGCCACCCAATCACAAGATCACCAAGCCACGCCCACCAACTAAGCCATGCCCACAAAACCAGTTGTTAAAAAATTTGAATCCCACTCCTGTGTGCCTTCCAATCTCATGATCTGACCTCAAAATCTGTCTTAATAGTTGAGCCATATGTTTTCTTAGCAACAATACATATTTGTTTTGTTAGTCCATTCTTCTGGGTTTTACTTTAATTTTTTATTTAAGTTAAGGCTTTAATTAAGCTTGATTTTATTGAGGTCCAAATATGTGTCTCCTAAGATGCTTGGTTTAAGCAAGTTATTTTTCAGCTATTTTATAGAGAATACTTCCATCCCTTGATCTAATAAAATACATTCCCATTTAAGATTCGGTGGCTTTTCCATAGAACACCTGATTTTCATTAACTATGAAAAACTCTACTGAACATAAAACAGCAGAGCTTTTATTTATATCGACACAAAGGCTTAGCCTTCACTTTAAAAATCAATCAATTAATTGATTAATATTTCAACTATCTGGGCTATATGTTTATATGTTAAGCCTCTGAGTTTTACCACTCTGCAATCATTTGCTTAACAGCATAGCAAATAATTCTGTTTCCTTTGGATATTTCGTAATATTTTTCTTTTATTTAGATATATTTCCTTTTTGTTTGTTTCAACTGTCTTTCTGGAATTGTGTGCATTTTGAGTTATTGACCACATAGAGAGTATTTAAAAATAATTAAAGGCATATAGAAAACATATGTATTTTTATTAGCTGTTGGAATAACAAAGTACCAAGTAAAATACATATGCTGGAAACATCTTAGGCAATTTACATTCTTTATATATTCTATGACTATATGTTTTAACCTCCTTTTTAAATAGAATATAACTATATACAATGTACATAAGAGAAATCAACAAGCTTTAGACCTGAAAAAAATTAGCCCACATCCTTTTCTAATTCCAAGAGCTGAAAAAAGTAAATATCTCATATATAGTGCTCCTTCAGAAAAAATCCAACCACATATAAGTAATCTTAATGTGGATGCAAATTACAGAGCACAAGCCAAATTTACTGCTAAGAATGTTCAATTATGTGTTTGCTCTAAAGTGTGTGTGTGTGTATCTATGTTTGTGTGCCTATGTGTAATACATAATTAGACTAAACGAATCTTCTCTTTAATTTTCCTACTTAACACCCAGCAGCATTTAACTGTGAAATATCCTGAATAAAAAGCATTGTAAGAAGAATATCTGGTACTACTTTTGGAATCAAGGTTTCATTCTCTTAAGAAAAATGGATATACATGCATCCCATGCGTTAATAGTTTTTTTTTTTTTTTCTGTGCTGTCCTGCTTTTTCCTGCTGTTAAATAGGCTATAAACAGTAGACCAAGTGAGATGTGTCATTTTATAAGCTGTGCCACCACCAAGCAATGTGGTGGTCTCTCATGGAAAGGATAAGACACAAGCAAGTGTTCTTGGGATGAGAGACCAGAGCAAAATCCAGCGCTCCCTTTTATTGAGATTTTAGTACATGTTAAACATAGTAAGCATGACCTCCTGATGGGTTACAATAATTAGATATAGTACAGACTTATTTACAATTGTCTGAGCTGCTTCCTTAATCCTTGTGTTTGTTTTTCACCATTTTCATGATGAGATTTCCTTGCACTATCTCAGTGACCTTTAAACAAGTATGTGTGTATAAAGCATTAGATTAATCATTACTCAAACCAAAGTTTTATTCCCATCAAGCAACATTATGCTCAGGGGTGGGATTCAAATTTTTAATAACCCGTTCACTTCTCATCCAAGAAGCTTCTTCAGCTCTGACAGGACAGTGGGGAATGGAAGGATTTATATTCCTTGTAGATTAGAATCAGAAGAATAGCGACTATCCTCCTCCTTCTTCCTGATCCATTATTCCCCTCATATTTTTGTAGTATCCTTTATTCCTTTTCAGTAACTATAAATTTGATTTGCAATTATGCCTATAAGTAACTTGTAAGCTGTTGACAAACAGGATATGGGTCTACAGTTTCCAGTCTTATTTACTTTCTCCTTGTCCTTCTGAATTAGGAATTTCCTTGCAGTAGTTAACCATTTTTTGATTTTTCCAAATCTTTATTCAGTGTTAAGTCTGAACTTCTCAATTATTTTTACCAGAATCCAAGGAATTATTCTGATCCTGGAACAGGTATTTTTGAATGTTTTTGTGCCATTTCCTCAGTTATCTTAATATTTTCTGTGATGGGTACTTTTACTGTATTTTCAAGTTGCTTGATTTGTGTTGCATTCCTGCCCAGAATTACCATATTTTTGGGACTATAAGACACTTCAAAGTATAAGGCACACCTAGCCTTTGGGGAGGAAAACAGCGGGGGGGGGAATCTGCCTCTACCTCCCAGCAATTTGCCTCTTTGCAACAAATGCAAGGTCAGCATCAGCACAGCTTCATTAACACAAGCAGCTGATTGTCTTTAGATCAGTCTCCTGACAATCAGCTGTTTCAGGTTGCAGGGATTGCCATGGCCTATTGCCACCTCCACACCCCATTTTCAGCCTACACATCCTGTTTTTGGCCTCCATGCACCCCATTTTTGGCCCGTTCCAGGCGGCAGGGATCAGAACAGGCTGAAAGGCAGCAATAAGCAATGGCAATCCCTGCAGCCTAAAACAGCTGATCATTGGAAGACTGGTACAACCAACAATCAGCTACGTGTACTAATCAGGATATGCTGCAGCTGACCAGATTGTTTGCTGTTTGCTGCAAGCTGGCAAATTACTGAGAGGCAGAGGCCGAAGGGTGGGGGCTTCGCCAACATTCACTGTATAAGACACACAGACATTTCCACCCACTTTTTGGGGGGGTGGAAGTCCATCTTATACATTGAAAAATAGAGTACCTTGAAGAAGATGTGTGGCAAATAAATAAATAATAAACAAACAAACAAACAAACAAACAAATTTTCTATTTTGACTCCTAATGTTTTCCTATAAATGTCTAAAAATTCAGAGGTCTTCTTTGTCAGGTTTTTCATAATTTGTGGTCAATTCTTTCCCATTTTCAAAGGATTTTTAGAACTGATGCTGATTTGTCCTAAACTACAAATTCTGCTAGAATTTGTTGTGTCATATTCTTTGATCTTCTGAAATATGCTTTGCTTCAATTGTTCTATTCTTTTGTTCTCTGTATTATATTTCATGTACAAGCCAGTTTTAAGACTCTTATTCTTCAAATTTCCTCACCTCAAATTCTTAAAATTGCTTAAAAAATTTCTTTGTCTTCAAATCCAAGCAATTTTCTATTTGGGTTTTCCATTCTTTAATGAGTTTCATTCATATTTTAAGTTCCAGTTCCTCAATAGTTACATATGCTATGGGTATACATCAGGTGGTTTATTTAGACCATTGTTTCAGTTGGAATTTGACAGTTTCATTAATATTCTTCCAAATCAGCTTTGGGAAAGAATTTGTGTTTCAAAATTTCATACTTTTGGCCAAAAGTTTCTGCTTATTAATGTCTAAATTCAGATGTCTTTCTTTCCAAAGCAGGTATATTTGCTTTTGAAAATCTGTGTTTCAGTGGTTCTGATTGGTAGAAACATTTCTTAATTGAGTAGTTTTCTTCTTTTGACCAAATATTTTGCTTTTGAATATTTTCCAGTAGGTTTTCAGTTCAACACATTGGTTGCCTAGCAGAGGAAAGTGAGCCTGTAGCACATTTTTCAATGAGTGCCCAGGAAATATAATATTCAATGCAACTCTTGTTAATCCAGGCAACAGTCAATCCGCAGCATGAAATTCAGTTGTGTAATCTCCTCCCGCTTACCCTCCTTTTCCCTGAAAGACATTTTTGGTTCAAAAATAAAGTATGGCAAACTTTATAGCACAAACAGAGATGCAGTGATGTTGCAGGACTTCTGAGCTATAATTCTCAGCATCCACCATGATTGTCCATAGTAACAACTGCTGTTGGGGATATAGGATAAATGTAATTGAAAATTCAATTGGAATGCATTTTACAGAGATTAGTACTTTGCAAGCTCTCCCTTTGAACCCTGTTTTGTGACTGTCCAGAACTTACAAAGATCACACTGCCAGACTGTAGCAAACTGCAAAAAGTTGCATAAGGTGTCAGGCTGTTTCAGTGTACCTAAATCCAATACAAATAAAATCAAATGCTCCAAAAGTCCATCACTCATATAATACCATAATACAGTTAATCCTGCCACTGCATTCCTAGAACTATATTGGACTTATTTTATTGTATTTGTATCTTTATTTTAGGAAAAAACTCAAGGTGGTGAACATATCTAACACATCTTTCTTCTTCTGTTTTTCTCCACAATAACATCTCCATCAGGTGGATTGGGCTGAAAGAGAATGACTGGCCCAAAGTCACCAAGTTGCTTTCATGGTTAAGGTGGAACTAGAACTCATAGTCTCCCCATTTGTAGCTTTCAATATTTTTTCTATATATGACTTTTCCTCCCTCCCTTCTTCCCTTCCCCCCACTCTCTCTGCATGCTCCTGACTACACAAAAATTGTCCTTTTTTACCTTTAAAACAGACCAAGGAAGAGCAATGGAAAGTTCCAGCTGATGTAATTTTTCACTGATTTCTTGGAAATCTTGTTTTTAAACTGCCTTCTATGTAGAAATAAGCCCCCTTGAACTGAAAAGGGCTTCACTCTATAAGTCTGAGCTCTAATTTTTCCATTGAAAACAGTGAAACTTAACAGCAAAAGCATTACAGACATTTTGGAACCTGAACTTCTTCCTGATGCTTTGATGCAGAAGAATCTATGTCTTTCCTTTCCCATTTGAATGGAGAACAAGAATCTACATCTGACAAAGCAGAATATTTAAATAGCACCTTTGCAGATGGATGAGAAAATGCTAAGGGTCCTTCCCCGCCCCCCCCAGTCTGCATTCTTTACTCAATGAAACTCTCATTGATTGCTGTGAATTATGCAACCAACCTTTTATCTAACTTAGCTATTTGTTCTATTTAGGTCAGTCAGTTCTCTTGTCTGCTTGGTGTAAATGTTTTATGTGATTGCTTTCTGCTATTCAGCTCCAACTACAAGGTTACATGCTTTGGAAGACAAATCAGCTCAGTTTTCATGCTGGTACTCTGAGGTCAGGGTACCTCAGGGATGGACAGAGGAGGTGGGTCTGGCACAAGTCCTACTCTACAAAGGGCTTTATCTTTTGATGCACATCCAGTAATTCAGGAGAGGTCAACCAGAGTCACAAGAAACCCATCCTCTGATCAGGCTATCAAGTTAATACAGTGTGCTTGCTGGAAATCAGCAACAGGATTACCTAGAATGTTGTAGTAGGAACAAACTGATATAGCAGTGTCCAGCCTAAAGTAGAGCTAATGGAGATTCTCGGTCACCCAGGTCATGGTTGTCCTAAAGGTGCCTTTTCAAAAGATAGCTGGGTGTTCCTGTTTTCTTCAGAGCTGAAGAAGCTTCTTGGATGAGAAGCAAAACATTTTCAAAGAAAAACAAAGTCCAGTTGCCTCTTGAAAAAAACTTTTGGGACACCTTAAAATAGGTTTTATGCCAGTGTTTTTCAAACTTGACAACTTTAAGAGGTATGGACTTTAAATCCCAGAATTCCCCAGCCAGCAGTGGAAGCAGACAGAATCAATCCTCTAAAAAATCAGAAAAAGGTGAGCCTAGCCCTAAAATATGACATCTTAATGTCCACTTTGCATCTCCACCATGAAGTTTGTATACTACTATTACATTATGTGGAGTCCTCATCACCCCCCTAAGAGCTTGTTGGATGCAAAGAACTGTTTGGACCATATTAAACTTATATATTAAACTTCAAAAGTAAGAAAGAAAATAGAATTGGTCTTGAGATGCTCCATCCCCTGGAATGGGACAATTCGCCCCATTAGCCAACTCACCACAGATTACTTGCTGTGGTCAACTAGCCATGGCCAACTCATTATGGCCAACATACCACAGGACAACTTGATGTGGCCAACTTGCCACAGGACAGCTCACTCCATGACAATTCAATAAATCAATTTAATTATTTAAAATAATTTTAAAAAATTTAATTTATATCATTCATATTTCATTTTGTCCCCCCTTTGACATCCTTTCCTTAATTATTCTATTCCGTTATTCCTTTGATGTTAGTGTAACTCTTGTCCCTTGCTGAGTTGGCCATGGAAAGTTTTCCCATGGTGAGTTGGTCACAATGAGTTGGCTCTACCAAGTTGGCTGCCGCAAATTGGCCATGGTGAGTGTTGTAGACTCCTCCCCTATCACCACTGACCATCTAAGCTGGCAGATATATCAGTTTAGTAATCATCCCTGGTCGGATGAGCTGAACTATATTTCTATTTAAATGACAAGATTTTTGAAACCGTATATTTAGGTAGAGATTATGTACATAACAGCAATTATTAGGTTGATCTGCTAACTCTGCAAGCAAGTTGCAAACCAAAGCACTCTTCCAAACTATTTCTCATAAGTCTCCTAAATAATGCTGAGATGGTGCCCAAGAGGCTGAAGACAGCTTCTCTTAGTTATATTAGATCAGAAGCTCCTGCTCTGCATAGGATGCTGGATTACATAAGGAGTTTTTGTATGGAAAACAGGCACTGAGTCTGCAGTCTCAAGTCAAACATAGGTGTGGTGACAGACGACATAATGCCTTCCATCTCACGCCCTACTCTAAGTTGCCCCTTGCTTTGGATGGGGAAAATGAAGTAGATGCCCTATTCTTCTTCCCCAGCCTGGGACGGCAGCTTCTCCTAGGGTCTCCTCCTTCTTCTCTCCTTCAACCTCCAGCTGTTAACGACAACTGAAAAATTGCTTTAGCAAAATAAAATAAAATATAAACTATAATAAATATAAAATAATAATAATAATAATAATGTAAAATAAAATATAAAAGTAGAATGGAATAATAAAATAAAATAATAAAATAAGGTAAAATAAAATGTACTATAATATAATCTATATATATATAAAAGCGAAATACCATTCACGCATCATCACAAAATCTCCAGAACTGTAAAGCCTACAAACTTGAAGCTTGGCACATATGTTCCTCTTGACTTCTAGGTGCTCACTAAGAAAGAGTTTTTTCAAAATGACCATCAGAGCATTTGTATTTCGTATATTATTATTAACAGATTCTGACTCTAAGGAGTTCTACCCCCCCCACCTGAAAAGAAATCTGTTCCAACTGCAGTTGAGCTAAGCCACACCCAGGCTCCTTCCTATCTTCTTCTTCCTCACACAGCAAATACTGTTTCAGTTTCCAAACAGCCCTCATCTCTCTCACTCCCCACCTGAATAGAAATCTGTTTCAACTGCAGTTGAGCTAAGCCACTCCCAGGCTCCTTGCTGTCTCCTTCTTGCTCACACAGCAAACACTGTTTCAGTTTCCAAATAGCCCTCACACACTAACAGGACACCAGCCAGATGAATACTAATGGATGCTGGTAGGCAGAGGCAGAATTTTTTTTTCTTATTTCCTCCCCAAAAACTAAGACCAACCACATAGTTTCACAGCGAAGCACGGGTATCGAGTTAGCAAAATAAAATAATATAATAATATAATATAATATAATACTCATGAGTTGCATCGTTGGCAATCTGAACCTAAATGCCATTACATTTCTTATTTACAATGCTGGTTTATTTTTAAGTTCTCTCTCTTCTCTTTCTTCTTTCTGTCTTGCATATCAACTTCCTGTCTTTTTTAATCACTTGTTTTTCCACTTTATGATCATTATGTTGTTCAGGCTCCGTCTTCTTTTGTGTTTGCTGCCTGTTCCTTTTCCTCCACAGTTTCTGCACAACCCAGGATAGAAGCAGACGCTCTGCCAATTTTGCCTCCAGGATATATTTGTTGGAGCCACTCAACATGCCATGCAAATTGTCTTCTGAAAGAAAAGGCAGATTCATCAGCCATCAGGATTGCCAGAGAGCCTGACAACTGATATGAGCTCAGCCTAGTAGAGCAGGCAAGTGGACAGGACCTTCACACAGGAAAACCTGAGCCGAGTCTTCTCCAGGTGGACAGTATCTCAATGTATACAATAATTAATTTGTCCAAATTTGCATAAGATCCAGGTCCTCTTTTGTCCCTTTTTTATTGAAAGAAATAAAACAACATTCCAACAACCAAGAAGAAAAGAAAATATAAAAAGGTACTATCAGTTGGAAACAAGGAAATTGATAGGTTCCGATGAAAATAGCCACATATACACACAAATACATAAATATATGCAGGTAGTCCTCGATTTACAACTGCAATGGAGCCCAAAATTTCTGTTGTTAAGTGAGATATATGTTAGGTGAGTTTTGCCCCATTTTACGACCTTTCTTGCCACGGTTGTTAAGTGAATCACTGCAGTTGTTAACTTGGTAACAAGGTTGTTAAATAAATCTGGTTCTCCCATTGACTTTGCTTGTCAGAAGGTCGCAAAAGGTGATCACATAGCAACAATCATAAATAAGAACTGGCGGTCAAGCATCTGAATTCTGATGGGGATGTTGCAATGGTCGTAACTGTGAAAAATGGTCATAAGTCCCTTTTTTCAGTGCCATTGTAACTTTGAATGGTCATTAAATGAACTGTTGTAGGTAAAGGAATGCCCATATCTGTTTATCTATTTAACAATCAATTATCTATCCATCTCAAGAATACAAATAGGAAAATCTGCAACAACCATATTCATTCATATGCGATATTCCTACCCAGAAAGCCCTTTATAATCAGTTTTGTCATCTTTTGCCTCTTTGATATAAGACAGCCTGCCTGATTGTTTATGATGATTAGCTGGCCTGATATTGGCATTTTTCTGTCCTTTTTTCTTTTCTTTTTTCAGCTGGGCCACATGGAGATTCTTGACACTGTCCAACATTTGAATTTGACTCCAGCCAAAGTGGTATAGGTCTTTTAGTAGCAGTTGGAATTATGGCAAATGTAAGCATGTACGAAAGCATCTTATGCCAAGTTGGACCATGGTATCATTACTGGTGTTGATGATATGAGCTAATTTCTAGTATGCTAGGAAATGTTGATCTAACTGGGATATGTGACTTTATTTTGGACAAACACCTGCTTATCTATTTTGAGTGACCCAGAGGGAACAAATGGAAATGAAACAGTACCAAGGAAGCAGGACAAGAAAAAAAAATCCAATTGAATTTGCAGTTCATTAAAATGAAATTAATTAATTACAGTCATTATATGTATTAAATACTTGGAAAGAACACTGTCTCCTCTGTAAGTTGAAAAAGTTCAGCTTGGTGGCAATTTCTGAGGAGATCCCTGAAGAGGGATTGGAAGCCATAAGTCCCCAGTTCAACTCTTGCATCAGGAGGATTCCATGGTCCATACCTGACTTTTGAGTGGCATGTGGACAGCACACACCTTCCAAAACCAGCCACTTTTCATTTCCATGTAAATGGGTCTTGGGTTTCAAATAATTAAGATAGGTATTCCTCCCTTTTTTATTTTATCTTTTTCCTGTTCTGTCACGCCTTTAGTCACAACTTTGGGAGGTCTCAGGAGACCTACATCCAAATTCCTCAGGAGCCACATGCAGGATCAGGATGAGAAATCCTTGGTGTGCTCTGAGCTTGGGTTTTTTTTCCTGCAGATGTTTCATTACCAAAACCAGGTATCATCAGCAGGGTTAGAATGGCGGCTGTCAGGATGAATCTCACTCTGCTTGATGCCAACTGGCAGCCTTTGCCAGGTTTATCTGCTCTCCAGGTATTTTACCTGAGGAAACTTTTGCTGTGCCACTGAGCTATAGTCTCACCAGGATTACAATTCCAGTACTGTTTACTCAAATCTGACCTAATCTGGAATCTGATCTTCTGTTATTAGCTTGTTTCTGGAGCAACAAAAGCTAGTGCAGGCTGGATTTTTTAAAATTTTAAATATTTTTTTTTTAAAAAAAAAACCAGAAAGAAGAAAGATGACCTCTTTAAGTACTGCAAGAGTAGAGGTGGAATTGTGTCAGCCTCTCCTTTGTGCCCCAGAGCTGTTTCCCCAAAGCTAATTCTATTTCCGAGGACAAGAGCACGACATATCCCAAGCACAGAAGAGACTTTCCATAAAAGATGCATGGGACGAGGTCATTCTGAACATGCCCTCTCTGTCTCTCTCGGGAGCGGGTTAACTTGGCGCTTAAGTGTCTTGAGTGGAGTATTAGGCAATCTTCATTATCACACAGGGCTCGCCTAACCTCTCAAAAGCAGAAGAACCTTTCAAAATGTAATAGATTAATAATGGTTGCCCTTTGTTTAAACCAAAGACGCAGACAAAGTGTCTCCAAGCCTGCAATGTTTTTGAGTGACACATCCCTCCTGAGTCTCAGCCAAGCTGTTCTCACTAAATGGCTCTTTTTGTAATTTGTTTTCAGGGTGGAGTCAACATGCACAAGGCAAGGCCTGCATGCCATTTGGGGGACTGCATTGTGCAGGAGGCTAGTCTGGCTGGAGCTCTTGTAGTCTATCAGTGGAGCCATCAGGAAGCCCCAGTGTGCATCTGTCTTGCTGATGCTTTCATGAGTTTGGGGTAAAGACTCAATAGAGCAATAATGGAATTGATGCTCCTGTTGTGGACAAAACAGAAGTTGAAGATCTTCTGGAACAATATAGTATCCTCTGTGCAGCAGGGTTAGGAAAGCAGCACTTTGCTAAACTGGTCTTGGAAGCACAATTGGTTCAAGGAGATATTCTGATACCATCTCTGTTCTGTCCCCTCATTAGCATTCTTGAGATCCCCGCGCTTTGATTGGCCAAAGCGCAGGGCACTCTGATTGGCTAGGCGAGCCGCGCCGATTGGCTCGCTAGGAATCTCCCACGATTGGTCTATTCGAATCGCGGGAGATTCAAAGCGGTGCCATTGGCCGCGGCCGCCGCGGCTAAAGAAATAAAAGCCGCGAAGTTTTCCTATAGTGCTAGTTCGGTTCCCACATCAATAAAAGAGCTTGATACAAAGTCACCGACTCCTGGCATCATTTCCGAAGACACAACAATCTCAATGGCTCCATCACCGTCCATAATGCATTTATTTGTTAGATTTCTATCCCACTTTCCTCCAGGAGCATTAAACACTTCTCCCTCCTGTTTTCCATGGATAGATAAGGCTGAGAGAGATTCCATCCATGGACCACAGCCCACCTAAGTTCCAAGCCCAGCATCTGATCTACCGCATGGTAATGGTATATACTGTATGACCCTTTCCCAAACATGGAGTGTGCATGTATGGAATCTTTGAGATAGAGGGGCCCCCTCACACCATTAAGTGTGGCTTCTACTTGTATACATCAAAGGAAGCAAAGCCCACCATTCTTGACCTAGACACATTACTAACACAACATGCAACAGCCATTTTAGGAAGTCAGGTCTTTCTGCTGTAGCTTTGTGTCTCTCATCAGCAGAATGTTGCATCAAAATGTCAGTGCTGTGGATCAGATAAAAGGCAGCCCTCTGAACCCCAAACATCCCAAATTGTGCTGTATCTTTTGTTTGTTTGTTTGTTTGTTTGTTTGATAGTAGAATGGTTTTTGGCAAGGAGAGAAAAACAAGGTCTACCATTTCCACCCCTACCAGTCCCAGTAACAACATTGGAAACACTGGAAATATTCCCTGCTGCCCTTAGAAACCAATAAAAAGATAAGCTGCCCACCTCTGCCCTAGCACACTGCCAGAGAGTAAAATGTAAGGATACACACAATTACAGAAAAGTTTATAAAGGCCATTAGCTGCCTTTAAGAGCACTCCAATCTACTTTCTCAGAAGTAAGTCATGCTGACTCAGAATGCATTCTTTTACAGACCTTACTCATTAGACGGGCATGAAGGTGGATAAGCTAACATAGACCTTTGCCATAACCAGGCAAGTTTTATTTTTATTTTTATTTATTGATTGATTTGATTTATCAATCGCTTACAAGATAATAGATATAAGTATAAACATGAGTAAGAATACAGGAAATAGGTATGAATAAATGGGGACAGGGAAGGTAGGCACGATTGTACACTTATGCACGTCCCTTACAGATCTCTTAGGGGTGAGGTTAATAGTAGATAGTTTAAATTACTAGCTTTATCACTACAATTCTTCTTTAGATGATGCAGACTAGTTCCCTGGAATGTTTCTTGCAAGCTAGCAAACCAGATACTGCTCCATAACAGTTAAATGCATTGTTTTATTATTTATTGAGCTTAATTGTTGTTTATTGTACATAGCATATGATAGACCAACATTGCATGATTAAGCTGATGAAAAAGTTGCTGAATCTTACAGTAAAAACAGCCCAGGTGAAGAACTCCTATATTTATTTCCATGTATAAAAGAACACTATTGTGTATCTGGACAAGAGGGATGATCTCCTGGGAAAGAGATTTTTGTCTTCTGCTGGACAGAGAGGTGTGTGAGAGAGAGGGGGGGGTGAGAAGGAGAGGGAGAGAGAGAGAAGGAAAGAAGGAAGGGAAAGAAAGAGAGGAAGGAAGGAAGGAAGGAAGGAAGGAAGGAAGGAAGGAAGGAAGGAAGGAAGGAAGGAAGGAAGGAAGGAAGGAAGGAAGGAAGGAAGGAAGGAAGGAAGGAACTCTGTAAATGGAGAGAGGCCAATTCCACATTATAGCCTAAGCTGCTTTCTTCCCAATGAAAGCAAATCTTGAAAATTAATCTTTCAAAGTGACAAACCAGTCACCATGGGACATGAATAGGCTTCTCTTTGCTACCAAGAAAAAAACTGAATTCCAGGCTTAGGTCAATCATAAAATGTAGGTTTAGTCACCTTCCCAACATAAAAATTTTCAATTTAATAGCTAAGCAGAATTTCATGGAAGCAAAGGCCTATTTGTCTCTTATCTCCATCTTTCTGAGGTCAAACTTTGCAAATTCTTTCTGGTAGTTCATGACTTAAAAGATTCTCATGCCAGGCTTCATATTGTCAAAACAATGACTGTAGGGTTTTCTAACTTGTTTGTTTTGGGTTTTGTGGGGATAGGGAACTTTTGGATTTTGTTTCTATATCCTCTACTGATTTTGGGTTCTTGGAAGGCCTGGAGGAACGTTGTCCATGGAGTCGCGATGGGTCAGATACGACTTTGCAACTAACAACAACAAAAGTCTCCAAACAGCTAACTAACTAGGCCTAAAATTAAAATATCCCAATACAGGATGCATGTAGATATTAGTTTTCAACATTATGTGAGCAATGCAGGAAGGAGCTATAATTTAACCCTTGTCATGCTCTTTTTATTACTTTTTATTACTTTCCGGGGGTGCTTGGGAAAGTGTCTGCTCCATGTTTCGGGGAGCATCGGTGTTCCTTTCGATGTGTCGTGATCGTAGTTGATCGGTGTGTCTTTTCCATGATTTACCGTCAGCTGTCTCTAGTCGGTATGAATGAGGGCCTGTGATTTGTGCAATTGTCACCGTTAACCACAACCACCGTTCTCCGGTAAGATTTTTTGCATATACTAGGTCGCCCGGTAAGAAAGACGAGTCTGCATATACTAGGTCGCCCGCTTACTGGACGAGTCTGATGGCTTTTCCGGGTTGTAAGAGGGGTGCAGTCTCTCCAAATAGGAGCGCAGTTTCCTTCCCACCAAGAGGAGCGCAGTTTCCTTCCCATCAAGAGTTCAGCTGGGCTCTTGTTTGTTGCCATGCATGGTGTTATATGTTGGATGGTGAGCATGGTGTTGATTTTTTCTTGCATGTCATTTCCCTCAAGCTTTTCTAATGTTTCTTTCATGTAACGAACCATGCGTTCCACCCTTCTGTTCATTGCCGAATGAGCTGGCGCTGTCAAGGCGTGTCGGATTCCTTGTTCTGCTAGGAATTGTTCAAAAGCCAAAGCTGTAAACTGTGGCCCATTGTCCGATACTACTACATCTGGTTGACTGTGGGTGGCAAAGAGTTTCTTCAGTTCACATCCACAATGATTAGATAAGTATATCCTTTTGTGGAGCTGGCAAGTATATCCTTTTATGGAGCTGGCAAAATCCATGTGGATTCTTGACCAGGGGCTTCTGGGCATTTCCCAGTCAAGAACCAGTGCTGAGGGGGGAGTGGGTCTGGATGACTGGCACTTGTTACATGTTTTGACCCAGATTTCAATGTCCTTGTCTATTCCTGGCCACCAAACATAGCTCCTGGCCAGGGACTTCATCTTTACCATGCCCGGGTGTCCTTCATATAACAAGGTTAGTATGCCTTCTTGCAATTTTTTGGAACAACCACCCAATCTCCCCACAATATGCACCCTTTTTCAATTGACAATTCAGTTTGCCAGTCTTTAAAAGGTTTAAAAGTCTCGTTTTTTTTCCATTTTCCGGCCAACCCCGTCCTACCCAGTTCAGTATTCGGGCCATCAGCGTATCTTTAGCCATTTCACTTGCAATGTCTGATGCAGTGATGGGCCAATTTGGAATTGTTTCAATTTGAAGGGTATGTGTGGTGGGTGCTGGGTCATCATCGTGGCCTGGGAGTGGTGAACAGCTTAACGTGTCTGTATGGGGTATGGCTTTTCCTGGGCGATAAATGAGTTTGTAATTGTAGGCTGCAAGGAATTCTGACCATCTTGTCATCCTTGGTGACAGGATGTTGGGGGTAGCCCTGTCTCCAGCTAAGATTCCCAATAGTGGTTTGTGGTTGGTAATTAAAGAAAATGTCCTACCGTATAGGTATTTGTGGAAACGTTTCACCCCCAAGATGGCTGCCAAGGCTTCCCTGTCCAGCTGGCTGTAGTTCCTTTCGGTCTTGGACAGCATCTTGGAATAAAAGGCGATTGGTACTTCTCTGCCATCTGGAAGTGTGTGTCTAAGTATTGTGCCTATTCCGAAAGGTGAAGTGTCACAGGTGACAGTCAGAGGTAGTGTGTTACTTTTATTGTATCAATACAGATTTTGATGTGATTAAGTCCCAGATTTTTTTAATGCTGTTTCTTCCTGGTGTGCCCCATTTCCAGTTGGCTTTTTTATCCAGGAGTCTATGCAGTGGTTCCGCTATTGTTGCCTTCTGCGGCAGAAAGACATGATAAAAATCAATGAGTCCCAAAAATGCTTGTAAATATGTTTTGTTTTTGGGTCTGGGCGCTTCTTTTATTGCTCATATTTTTTTGTGTGTGGGGTGAATTCCCGCTTCATCAATAAGGTACCCTAAGAACTCGACCCGATCTGTAGCAAGTTGACATTTTTCTTTTTTAACCTTGAGTCCTGCTTCTCTAAATCTTGACAAGACTGCCCTTAATAGGTCTTTCAGTTGTTTCTTATTTTTGGCTGATATTAGTACATCATCGAAACAGGGAACCACCCCTTTTAATCCTTGGAGAAGGCATTCCATCAGGCTTTGGAAAACGCCAGGGGCCATGCTGACACCGAATTGTAATCTATTGCATTTAAATGCTCCTCTATGTGTTACGATAGTTTGCACCTCTGCCGTCTCGGGATCAATGGGTAATTGTTGATATGCCTGTGCGAGGTCGAGCTTCGCAAATATTCTTCCTCTGCCCAATGAATGCAACAGGTGTTGGACTACTGGAACAAGATATGCGCTCTGTTGCAATGCATGGTTCAGGGTGGCCTTATAGTCACCACAGATGAGCACGGACCCGTCAGGTTTTATAGGGGTCACAATCGGGGTTTCCCATCTGGCATGGTCGGTTGGCTCTAAAAACCCCTGAGCGATGAGTTTGTTCAGTTGCTCATCAATTTTTGGCTTTAGCGCAAATGGTACCCATCTGGCTTTAAGCCTGATGGGGGCTATGTTCGGGTTTAAGCTAAAAGATATAGAGGTCCCACAGTACTTGCCTAAAGTTCCGTCGAATACATCATGGAATTCCTCTAGCAGGTCTCTCTCCCAGTCCACCATGGTGATGCTGTTTATTCCTGTCACTTCTATGCCGAGTAGTTCGAACCATTCTAAATCAAGCAGGCTGGGGCGATCTCTGTCAACTATGGTTAATGGAAGAATCTCGGTGTGTTTTTTAAATTTTACTCTGAAGTGTCCCAGTCCTACCACTGGTATCTTGTTGCCCTGGTAGTCCTTGATAATTAAGCTTTGCTCTTCGAGTTCTCTTCACTTTATGTCTGGTATCAGGTTTTTTATTGTGTTCCATGATACCATTGATAAATACGAACCGGAGTCTACTTCCATTTCACATGGTTCACCTTCTATCAGGACGTTGATTCAAACCTTCTTAGTGTTTGTTGTTCTGGCTGACCCAATGGTGATTGTTTGATGTGTTTCTTCCTTCTCACTGAACCTTTGATTTCTATGATCCCGGCTCCAGCGGCTTATGGTTGGTTTTTCCTTGTTTCTGGGGGGGGAGGTACTGCCACGTCTTCTTGGACTATAGCTCTTTTTGTTTTGGCAGACCCTTGCAATGTGCCCCCGCTTTTCACAATGTCTGCATGTGGCATCCAAGAATTGACATTCAGATCTCGGGTAGTTTCTGCCACATCCCGCACACTGAAATTCAGGTTTTCTCCCTCATCTCTCTCTCTGGTTCCTTTCTGAATGGAGTCTGTTTACCACCTCGTCTTCATCTTCGGAGTCGGTAGATGATTCGATGTCTTCATGGTGAGAGGTTGTGACAGTGTGCTTTTGGGCTCCTTCTACTTTCTTCTCTTTATTTAGACTCGGACTGTTTGTTCTATTCATCTGCTTCATTTTTGCTGCAGACTTCTTTGCTGCTTCAGCGGCAGTTGCTTCAGCAATGGCTTCGTTTGCCGTGATGTTGGGTCGGTTTAACAGGTTGCTCTGTAAGGTAGCATCTCATAGTCCCAGGACTATACGATCCCTCATGGCTTCATCCATGTTGAGGAACTCGCATGCACCCCCAATGTCTCTTAACGCTGCTACGAAGTCTCCGATACTCTCGCCCTCTCGTTGGTCGCGCTTGTAGAACTCGTGTCTTCTGATAAGATTTGACATGACTGGTGCATAATGGTTTCTCAGCATCTATTTAGCTCTGGCCAGGCCATCTGTTTCACATCATTGGGTCTTGTTAATGCCTTAGACATTTTGAAAATAGTCGGGCCACAATGCGTTAGGAATACGGCTCTCTTCCTCTGGTCGGTGATTCCTTGCAGTTCGTTGCTTTCTAAAAACATCAGGAACCTGTCAATGTATGACTCCCAGTCTACTTTGGCTGGGTTGAAAGGTGTGGGTGGCGAATTGTTGCCGGCCATCTAGTTGGTCTCTTGGCTATTGTTGCCATGTGCTTACAGTCTTTGTCCCTTTGACCCCATCCTCATTGCCAGTATTCTGTCACCAGGACAAAGCAGACTCGAAGACCAGAGTTGAAAACAGCTCTTTATTAGCAACCAGTAACTTCAACTGAAGTCGAGCCGTGGCAGCCCTTTTTATAGCGGCTGCTTGCAGCTCGTTACCAATGGCATGCATTTAAACTTCCTGCCGCTTATGCGGCCAATCAGAAACCGCCCTTCTTACCAATCATTTAGCTAAGTTAACTAACCAATAGGAATGTAGTATTAGAAGCCTATATTTGAATACACTACACCAAAAGCATATGAAATGCTTCCATATTAACTTCATGAAATTGTGTTGCAGAAGTGATTAAAGTATTATATCAAAAGTTTTACACATTGCTAAGCAATTTGTGTCTTGTATTGGAACTTTAAGACTTTATATTCACTTTATTAATATTTATTGATACAGTTTGTCCTCACTTATTGGCCACAATTGGAACTGGCAACTCACTAAACATCACAGTCAGTAAGTGATAAATTATGTATCTGCCCCAGACTTCGGATTTTCTCTTCCATTTCCATTGTTAAGTGAATCAGTTTGGTTGTTAAGTGAGACATCATGTGTCTGTTACTTACAATTTCCTACCTGCACTCTCCATTAATTCTACATGAGTTTCTGTATTGTATTTATGACTTTTCTGTAAGATTCTTAGAGAGAGAACATAAAATCTTGGCCCTATATTAGTCCAGATCCTTCATTAGGAGAAGAGATATCTAAACATCCACATATTTTCATCAATTTTTGGTCATTTTGATAATTTTGATAATTTTTTTTGAAATTCTTTCTGAGAAGAAAATGTATGTGAAATTGTCCTAGGGTGGACATCGGTCCTTTGGCCCTTTTCTTTCACTGGAGATTGGATTAGAGATAGCAAGCAAGAGATTTATTTCAGTGTTTTTCAATCTGGGCAATTTGAAGATGTGTGGACTTCAATTCCCAGATCTCTGAGAAGCACAGAGCTGAAGACCAAGCCTGAAGATGATGAATGAGACTTCATCGAAACGTTGCCTATATTTTGCTGAAGCTGGAACAGAATGGTTTAGAGTTGTCATAAAAGACACCATGAGAAACAATGGTTTAATTTACATTGGTGATTGGGGGGGAAATCCTAATTGAAAGAACTGTTTTGCAATAACTGAAGCAGAAAACAAGTTGCTCCTCACTGAAAGTCTTTAAACAGAAGCTGGATGGCCAGTTTTTAAAGTTGTTGTAGTAGTGGGTTCCTGCACTGAGTTAATGTACTAAGTTCTTCCTACCCTTACATGCTCTGATGCAATGTATGAACTAAAAGATTTTAATAACAGGTAAAAATTTCCCTGAAGTGATAAGATGGCCAAAAAATACAGATAATCCTTGACTTACAACCATAATAGAGTCTGCCCATTACAGTCATAAATCATGACAGTCGTTATACAGGTCATCATCAAAACAGGCACTTTCCATTGGCAAGATGACTGGCACAGATGTTTACCGACATATCCGCAGGGTTCAAATTATCATATGTAGTGGACATGCCCAAAGGCAAAAAAATATTGGACAAAAAATACATATATGGATAGAAAAAATGATAAAGCAGCACATAGATCTAAAACCAGAAATATTTTTGCTGGGTATCTTACCAGTAAAATACAATAAAGGGAATGCATATTTAATTTTATTCGTGTTGACAGCAGCTAGAATTGTGTTTGCACAACAGTGGAAAAATGAAATGATCCCTATAGAGGAAAATGTAATTTTAAAAAATTAGAATGTGCAGAAATTGGTAAACACTCAAAATTAAGGAGAAGGAACAAACTGAATATTTTCTAACATGGGATTTGTTTTTTCAATGGCTAACTAGCAGAAACAGAAGTTAGAAAAGCATAAGAAAAGGATTAATTACATGAGGAAGGTTTAATAAAATGGATAAGCAAATACTATTATTATTATGTGATCATCATTAATGTTATGAATATTATTGTTATTATTATGACTACTACTTAAAATTAACTATAACCAGACAACACACTGTTTATGTAGACATTGAAATGTTTGTGGTTAATAAAAAAAATTAAACATATTTTAAATATATTTTTTTTTATTTTTAATATAAATAAAAATATAAAGTGTTCATTAGATGAACCAATATGATTGCTAAGTGAATCTTGAGTCATTAAGCTAATGCCAGTTAAATGTTAGCTACAGCAAATTTTTGCTAAAAACTAGAACTTTGTTTTTAACCAAAAACATTTTAATTTTTAAATAGCTATTAGACCCGTAATAGCAGACCCCTACTTTTACCCCTATACATCTTTCTCCCTCCCTGCCAACCTTTAATTCATATTGCTGTACTTTCATTGTTTTTTATTGTTTCATTTTTAAAATTATTTTTACATTTACAATTTTTAAAAATTTTTACATTTTACCATTTAATGACTAATTTAATTTAAATAAATAAAAATAAATAAAATTGTCATCATGTGACCATGGGACGCTGCAAACAGTCATAAGTGTGGACTGGTTAACAAGTGTCTGAAATGCAATAATGTGTCATGACCCCGTTAGAATCTGACTCCAAGGGAAAAGAGGAACAGCCGACAGGGAATGGGAGGTTATGGAAGAAACTGGGGAAGGTACAGGCCGGCTGGGCATTCAGAGGAAGACTCAGGCCCATCCCCTCTTCATCCTAGGGCATGCAAGGAGGAGCAGATAAGGGAGGAATGTGAATGGCGTGGTCTATGAGGGAAGAAAGGGCCTTGATCCCCTTCATGGGCTGCAGCTCTGAGGACTGTTTAAAAGGACAAACTATGCATGGGCCAATGCTGGAAGCAAAGCGTGAAAATATTTCTAGTTTGTCAGTTCTTATCTGAGTCTGGCATCCTTCCCAGTGTATTTCACTATCTGTGGAGGTCTTCAAGCTGTTATCCTGCTTTGTCTCATTAATTACTTCAGTGTGGTTTGTGTTGTTTTTTTCTGTTTATAATTTATATGTATTTTTAGTTCGAACGGAAGTTCTTCCTTTTCACAATTGTTTGTGGGAAGTTTTTTCTCCAGTCAATGATAATTGGACATTTCAAGCCAAGTTGAAGGAATTAAAGGGACTTCACCTGTCTTTGTGACTTTGTTGCTTTTATCTCCTACCCTGGGTCATCATATCATGTATGCCAAGAAATGTGGCTGTCAGAACTTTAAAACCAGTTATAAGTATCTTTTGGGAGGGTCTGTTGTAACTTTGAATGGTCGCTCAGTGATAAATCAAGGATGTACCTGTATGCGATTAGCTTGTCTTTCATTGTTCAACCATTTTCCCATCTCCCTAGACCCCTGGCTTCCTAAAAAAGACATTGTGAATGAACGGAGGGAAGGAGGGAAACAGAGCCCTTATATTATGTGAGATTCATCTTTTCAGATCAGGAAAATAGTCATGTCAGGAAACTTTGCAACATCATGGTAGCCATTTCCACTACCTCCAGATGTGCCACTAGGTCAGGGATGTCAAACTCAAGACCCACTGGCCAGATCCAGCCGACGGGATGCTTAGATGTGGCCTGTAGGGCCACCCTGGAAACAGCAAAAGACCGGCCCACAGTGCCTCTGCCAGTAAAAATGGAACTTGGGACAGCTGTGCGCAGCCCACCTGGGCTCCATTTTCATTGGTAGAAGGCTGCAGGATGTTGAGCTGGCCATGCCCAAACACCCCTGAGGTCAAACACAACTCTGATGCTGCCCTCAATGAAATTGAGTTTGACACCACTGTACTAGGAGAAACTCAAAAATCCTTTTCAAGCACACTGAGTAAAGTAGACTATCAGAAGGTCCTTTGCAGGGATGCAAAACATTGAGAAGTTGCTTAGCTTGAATAAAAGTCTCTTCCCATTACACGCAACCAATGAACCAACTGTCTTTCCAGAGGCTTGGGATATTTATCTGAGATAGTGAGTGCCCAGCAAAATTTAACCTTGAAGCTAAGATAAGTATTTTCTTTCATACATGGGTCTGATATGTGGATAAGTGATTATATTAGACTGGGTAAAATTGCCTGCCTCGTCTTTCCAAGGCATCTAAATTTGGTCTCTTTAAATAGAATGCACTGCACTTTTATAGATTACATATGTATTCCTAACGGCTTACTGACAGTTCAGCAGAGTTGGGGGCAAAGATATCAACTACCCTGCAAACTCAGTAGCAGGTTAGCCTTTGAAGCTTTTGTTTGACAGGGATGCAGTTATCACTGACCTTGACAGAAAACATTTCAGAGTACACACAGAGCGGCATTCAGGGTCTGTGCACACAAGCTTGCCTTCTGTAACCTCAGAAACACAAGCAGAGCAGAATTATGGTAAGTGTATAAACAATGAGGTCACAAGGTTAATGTCTACTTAAGCCATTCCTGAAAATACCCATCAAACAGGAAAACTGGCAGATTGAATGGAGGTCCCCTTAGAACAAAATCAAGACAAACAAATCAAACAAAAGTTTGATACCCCTTCTTGGAGAACTGATCAAAAATATATACCTATTTTTCATTTTAAATTGTTAAGAATTAACATAACAGCCCAAGAATCTTTAATCTATTTTTATTTACTTCTAAATTGCTTCGAATCAATAGAAAAGGAAGGCCTGTTCAGATGTTGTATTTTAATAAAATAGATTTGGCTGAACTGTCAACAGCTAGAGGGTATATGAAATTAGCATTGGGCTAATGTCTGTAACTTGATCTGGAATTGGCATAATTGCTGGCTTTCCCAAAAACTCTCAACAGTGGAGAAGAAACTTGCTTGGTTCATATTTAAATGCAAACTAACTACATTTTTCAACCAACACAGGAATCAAAGAAGAAATTACCTTTAATATTCCCTCTTCAATTTTTGTAATGCAATTTATTCATCCAAGGAGGAAGCCTGCAGAAACATGCATAATGTTCTGAAAATAATGTGCAAAACCACATTAGAATGGGAAGTATTTGCGCAAAAAAAAAAGGACATTCATTAGACAAAATTGCAAACAAAAATATGTCTGGAAGAAAATGATTCCAAATACTATTTATTTATTTTTGAATGCTTTCAAGCTGCTTCAATCATTCAATGCCCATTGTGTGTGTTATGAACTAATAAAGGCATTTAATAAAGTTTAACAACCTTAAGTAAAAAGCAGGGTTCTAATTCTGCACTTCTGATTGGCCGATAATAGCAACATCGGATTAGTCCTTTCTGGAACATCTGATTGGCTGTTAACGGGCCAAGTCTCATTGGTTCAAGGGTTTAACACTTTCATGTTTTTCATTGGCTAATAGGACAGCAGCCAACCCTATAAAAGGGCTGCTGCTGCCCTAGGTGATCGCTCTGTTCAGCATGCTTAATAAAGAGTTGAAGTTCACTGTTCACTGCCTCATCTCCGCTCCTTGCACCCATGCGCAGAACTTAACACTGGCGACGAGGATGGGATGCGGAGACATCTGAGCTGATTGAACACTCACAGAGCACCAAACAGAGCACGTGGCTGAAGGCACATCGACAACGGAAAACATGTCCGGCGGCGCCATACCACCCGCTCCATTTGACCTGGCACAAGAAGACTGGAACTCGTACATGAACCGGTTCCAGATGTTTCTGGAGACCAACAACTTGAAAGACGCAACTATGGGGAAAAAGCGAGCAGTGTTCCTGACCCATTGCGGGCCTGCCGTCTTTAAGATGGCCAAGGCACTAGCGAAACTGGCTGAGGTGAAATCAATGGACTGGGATGTCCTCGTGGCCCTTCTACGGGCCCACTATGCACCCGACATACCAACGCTTGTCCGAAGACATGAGTTTTATCAGAGGGACCAAGGGAAAGGAGAAAGCGTCACAGACTTCATTGCAGACCTCCGGAACCTGGGAGGCCTCTGTGGGTTTGCAGACCTCCAAGAAGCTCTGAGAGACCAAATAGTTCTGGGATTAGATGACCATATGGCGCAGAGCAAGATCATAGCCAAAGCGGACATCGATCTTGCCGATGTCATCAAAGATGCTACTGCAGCAGAAGCAACCAGGAAGTCGGCCGCCCGAATGTGCCGCACCAATGCACCGCTCCGTCAACTCGCCAACGATACCTCACCTCGCCTAGAGAGACACACAACAGCGGCCCACCACGAGGAACTCGAATCTCCATCAGAAAGTGATGAGGAGGAGGTCAACGGGCTCTGGTCCGAACGCGACCAACGCAATCCACGGAATCGAAGACTACCGCACTAATGCGCGGGTTGTGGGGCAAACCACCCACGATCAGATTGCAAATTCCTTGATGTGCTCTGCCATTCCTATGGGAAAACAGGCCACATTGGGAAGGTCTGTAGAAGCAAGCGAGGATCCAGCCCAATTCGGAGAGAAAACAAGAACCGCCAGACCACAGACAATCGTCCTATGAGTCGAGAACACTTGAACCACCAATGGAACAACCACTCCTACAGAAATAAAACACTTGCCACTTCAACGAGACGGGAAGAGGCACACCAAACCATTACAATTGGCCACGCTTCATCGTTAGATGCAAAGAAGATCCGAGTGAGGGTCGCCATCGAGAACCAACCTTGCGTGATGGAAGTTGACTCAGGGTCGTCCCTCTCGATGGTTTCCTGGAAGACCCTTAAACAGTTAATCCCTGCCGTCCGGTGTCAAGACCTCAAAGCCCAAAGAATTATACTCAAAGATTACCATGGGAACCGAATTTCAGTCGTCGGCTCCAGCCAAATCCAAGTATCATTCAAAAATCGTACTGCGTCGTTACCACTGACCATCGTCAATCGCGACCGGCCTAGTTTGTTAGGCCTTCAATGGTTTGTCCCACTCGGGATCGAGGTAGCCGGCATTCACCAAACCAGAAGAGACGACTGGGAGGAGGCCCTCGTCCAAGAATTCCAGGACGTCTTTGCAGACAAACTAGGTGAGTACAAGGGGACCCCGATATCATTTAACCTTAACCCTGAAGTAGCCCCCATCTGCCTTAAGCCTCATCGGGTACCTTTTGCCCTAAAACCAAAGATCGATGAGCAGCTCGATAAATTAATAGGCCAGGGTGTTTTAGAACCAATTGACCACGCCAGTTGGGAAACCCCAATCATAACACCCATCAAACTGGATGGATCGTTAAGGATTTGTGGGGACTACTGGGCCACCCTCAATCACGCCCTTCAACAGAACGCTTACCCGGTGCCGGTGGTTCAACACCTTCTCCATTCCCTGGGGAGCGGAAAAGTCTTCACTAAATTGGATTTAGCGCAGGCGTACCAACAACTGCCTGTAGATAAAAAAACCACAGAAGCACAGACGATCATGACGCACCGAGGCGTTTTTAAATGCAACCGACTCCAATTCGGAGTGAGCGTGGCCCCAGGGATTTTTCAAAGTCTGATGGAGAGACTTTTGCAAAGGATCAAGGAGGTTGTGCCATATTTTGACGATGTTTTAATTGCGGCCCCAAATAGAGAAGTACTAGAGAGGCGTCTTAGAATGGTTCCCCAGAAATTTAAAGACTCTGGACTAAAGGTTAAAAAAAATAAATGTTAACTGTGTACAGAGAAAGTAAAGTTCCTGGGGTATCTAACCGATAAGCAAGGCATTCACTACACTAATAGCAAACTAAGAGCGATCAAAAACGCCCCAAGACCCAAGAATAGGACAGACCTCCAAGCTTTCCTGGGGCTCAACTTTTACAACATCTTCTTGCCCCAGAAGGCGACTGTAGCTGAGCCCCTACATAGACTTCTCAACAAAAAAGCCACCTGGGTCTGGGGACACCGAGAGGAGCACGTATTCCGACAAGTGAAAAACTTACTAACCTCCGATGCTGTTTTAATGCAGTATAACGAGACTTTGCCTTTAACCATTACGTGTGACGCGTCACCGTTGGGAGTAGGAGCCATTTTAAGTTATGTGTTACCAAACGGTAGAGAGGCCTCTATTGCCTATTTTTCAAGGACCTTATCGAGAGCTGAACGCAACTATAGCCAAATTGACAAAGAGGCTCTTAATGTTGTATCTGCTGTGAAACGGTTTCATGAATATGTGTATGGATGAGCTTTTACGATTATTACCGATCACAAACCTTTGCTGGGGATTATAGCGGGAGACAAGCCAACCCCCTATATATTGTCACCTAGAATGACTCGTTGGTTGGAGTTCTTAGCTGCGTACAATTATAAATTGCAACACCGCCCGGGGAAAGCCATTCCCCACACTGATGCATTGAACCGTGCCCCACTTCCAGAAATCGTCGACGACCCAGCTCCAACCCTCACGACACTCCAGATTGAAACCCTACATTCACCGCCACTAACAGCCAGAGACATCGCTATCGAAACGAAACAAGATCCTGTCCTGGCGCGAGTTCTCAGCTGGATCGAACGAGGATGGCCAGTAGAACAAACCCCTGACGACTTCACCCCTTTCAGAAACCGGCAAACAGAACTTTTCTCACAGAAAGGCTGCATCCTATGGGGAGACAGAGTCGTTGTCCCAGAGCGGTTACAATGAGCAGTTTTGAAAGCATTGCATGATGGTCACCCCGGCATTGTGCGTATGAAAGCGCTCGCAGGAAGCTATGCATGGTGGCTGGGCATCGATAAGCAGATCGAAGCCTGGGTGAAGACTTGTCTAAAGTGCCAAGAAGTCAGCAGTGCCCCACCTAGAGCAACTCCAATGGAGTGGGAAACCCCCCGGGGGCCGTGGTCCCGCATCCACATTGACTTTGCGTGACCTACTAAGGGACATACGTTCCTCCTAACAGTGGATGCCTATTCCAACTGGTTCGAAATCCACAAGATGAAGACTACTACAACTGATTCAGTCATCCGCAAATTAAATAAACAATTCGCAACACATGCACTGCCAGTTTTAGTCACCAATAACGGACCCCAGTTCATGGCCCTGGCATTCGAACAATACTTAGTGGACCGGGGCATCTGCCATGCGCTAACCTTGCTGGCGCACCCTGCAGCCAATGGAAGGGCCGAGCGTATGGTCCAATTTGTTAAAAAAAGTCTCCACAAGATGGACCATGGGGACATTGACAACAAACTGAACAGAATACTCCTACTTCAACACATCACCCCGCATAGCATAACCAACAAAACGCCAGCTGAACTGTTGATGGGACGCAGGCTTCGCTCCCACCTCAACCGTCTCCACCCGGCCTACGCGCCAGAGAAACCCTGTGGATCTAGTGGAAAGTGCCGCGAATTCAAGGAAGGCGACTTAATCTTTGCTAAAAATCTTTCCGGTGAACCATTGTGGGTCGAAGCAACTGTAACCCAAGCCACCGGGCCCAGATCGTACCGCGTACAAACAAGGGACGGGAAAATATGGAAACACCATATAGATCAGCTTCGCTCTAGGTTGCAACCCAGTTCCCACGACTCCTGTGACCCTCAAATTGAGGAGGGAGGGGATGTCGAGGGAACCGAATTCGAGATGCTGGATGACAAAATCGAAGAAAGTCAGCGGCCAGGCGCTATCCATGAAGAAGAATCAGGAAGGGGGTGTGCCTCGCCACAGAGAAACACCTCAATGAAGGTGATCCTGCAGGAACCAGAGGACAACGATGACAGAATTAGCAGCGCCGAATCGTCCTATGGGGATGCGGAACCGCCTGCACCAGATAAATCAAAAAACGTTCCACCGGAACCGGACTACAGACAGGAACTGGTGGGACAGCGCAAATCTAATAGGCAATTGAAACGACCTACATATCTACGCAATTACGTTACCGCACCCCTGAAACGGAACCTAAAGGGGAGGGGTGTTATGAACTAATAAAGGCGTTTAATAAAGTTTTAACAACCTTAAGTAAAAAGCAGGGTTCTAATCCTGCACTTCTGATTGGCCAATAATAGCGATATCGGATTGGTCCTTTCTGGGACATCTGATTGGCTGTTAACGGGCCAACTCTCATTGGTTCAAGGATTTAACACTTCCATGTTTTTCATTGGCTAATAGGACAGCAGCCAACCCTATAAAAGGGCTGCTGCTGCCCTAGGTGATCGCTCTGTTCAGTATGCTTAATAAAGAGTTGAAGTTCACTGTTCACTGCCTCGTCTCCGCTCCTTGCACCCATGCGCAGAACTTAACAGTGTGTTTCAATGAGAGCAGAACAAACCAAAATGAGAATCCAAATGGACTGATTGGATTATCTCTAGACATAGTCCCGGCTTCCCAATGCTGCTCCCTCCCAAGCATGTAATTTTGGTCCCTTGAAAGGTCACCTCAACAAAATATGTCAGCAAAGATATGTGTCATTCTCTTCAAGCCTTATTGATGAGAGAAACCAGAGTCCAAAAATTCCTGACTGGAAGGTTCTGGTTGGAAAAGAACGAAACAAATATGGCTTATCGTCTAGTCAAAGTAAGCACGCATCTTATTTAAATGTTTGTGTGATGGAAATAGCTAACATTGCTTTCATCATTTGGGTTTGTTTGTCTATGTGATTTGTCATGGCCCTCACGATCAATGTGAATCAACCCCTAGTTGACTAAAGGTTGCAATGATAGTTAGAGCTGTATTTCCAAGCTTGGTACCAGGACAATGTGATAATATTCTCCAGCAGGGTTTCAAAATGTGTGCAACAAAGAGTTTTAAATAATTAAAGACTTCAGGGAAGGTTGGAGTCAGAACCATGAAACATGTCCTCAACACATACACACACACACAAATACGCACATGGTATTCACTGGTCCAACAAACCTAGAAAAGCAAAATATGTAGCAGTTTCAAAGAGATAGACTTATGCTTTAAAGAAAGAAAAAAAGCTCCAGTCGCTCTCCTCTCCGTCTCCTGCAAAGGGATATAAATTCTTATCTAGGAGCTGCTCATGTCTAACTGCCCAGTTTTCCCAGAACAGTTTACTTTGGCTTTGCCTCTCTCATTAAATGATGAGATCATAGGAAACGCCATCTTATCACTTTGCCTTCTATTTACATTTTTCCTAATGCTTTGGCTTTTTCCATCCAGTCTTCCCCCTCCTTCTCCTTCACTCCAAAAACAGGGGGAGTCATGTCAGACTCATCCATGGCCTCATGCATCACTTGGGAACCCCATCCTGCGCCTGGCACACTGATACCCTGGCCCTCTCTGCAAATGCAGAGCAAAGCAAAGGCTCCACTCCTGTGGCAGGAACCAAAATGCAGAGTATTTGTCCCTTTAGCCCAGTTTGACCAACTCTGATGGACACCCTGGCAAGCAGAGCCTGCCATTTCTGTGAAACTACTATCCAACCACAATTTCAATAGGGACATGCTTGAGGCTGAACCTTCAGGTTGAAGGCTCTAATTCTGAGCTACAGGGTCTCTCTTCCCTTAGGAGGAATCTAATAAATTCCCCCCATCTATTATCAAAAGCAATGAGTTCAGGGCCCAATATACACACACTATTCAAACTGCGCTTCAGATTAGTAAGTTATACCATCCCAGCCACTCATGCCTTATTCTGCAAAATAGAGCATGATTTAGCATTTTGCAAGAATCACACTTGATTCTTGCAAAATGCTAAATCATTGTTACAGATTTAGTCTGGACAAACAAAGATGCTGAATACACAAAGGCCTTTCCAGTTTTCACTAATGCGTTCCACTAGATTCTCAATTTATAATTGATCTCTTAGAGCCAAAGTTATAACAGATCCCCCCAAAAGCTAACTACATCTTGATTTCAAAGTTACAACAGTTGCGTGCATACATCCTCAGTAGCATGATCACATCTGTGGCACCTAGCAACAAGTTCACTTTTATGGCTGTTGGCAATGTTCTAGGGCCACATGACTACAATTTTGAATTTTGTTTTCTGGTTTTCAGCAATTATTTCTGGCAAAAAATCACCCATTGGGAAAATGGATTTACTTAACAGCTGCAGCACTCACATAACAATTGCCACAAAAAATGTTTTAAAATGCGGGTCTGGTCACATGATATCCATTTAACAACCACAATATCTAATGATCATAATTCTGGACCCAGTTACGATTGTAAGTCAAAGACTACCTGTAGCAAAGGAAGGCGCCTGGTTGCTTGCAAATTCAAAGGAGGGAAGAGAAGAGAAGAGAAGAGAAGAGAAGAGAAGAGAAGAGAAGAGAAGAGAAGAGAAGAGAAGAGAAGAGAAGAGAAGAGAAGAGAAGAGAAGAGAAGAGAAGAGAAGAGTTGGAAGGGACCTTGGCAGTCTTCTAGTCCAAATCCCTCCTTAGGCAGGAAACCCTGCACCACTTCAGACAAATAGTCATCCAATCTCTTTTTTAAAACTTCCAGTGTTGGAGCATTCACAACTACTCCCAAAGTAGAGCTAAATCAGAATGATGTGGCAAATTCAGATAAGATTCAGAACGACTAAGAGAAGTAGGGTCCACAATAGATTTTTGAATCTAGTGATTCAGACTCACCTTTTGAAGAGGTTTGTAATAGAGGAGAGATATCTCATGCTTTCTCTCCTCCTCTTCATTCTATATTGACTTGCTCTGGACAGAAGAGAGACAGAGTACAAATTATTGAGGAGGAATTAATGTTGATGTGCTTAAGTTTTGCTTAGATAATGGAATTCAACAAAAACTGAAAGGCTACACAATAGCCCATCTCTGCTATAAGAAGATCTCTGGACAAAATTAACACTTCTCAAAATATTCACCTGGTGGAATGGGAAAGGTCCCTCAACTACTTCTCCTTAGCAAGCAGTGATTTGCATAGAGAATTAAATAACTCTGAATCAGGCCAAGTTTGAGTTTTCTTCCCTGCTTCTGACTGCATCCACTGTTTGTTTACAAGACGGCAAGGCCTTTCAAGTATGTGTATCTTGGCCAAAGTTGTATTTTCCATTATGGAGCTCGTTCAGAGCTGCCCAGGTTGAACAGTTGCAACACGAGCATGGAACATGGCTGGGTGGGGAATTTGGGGAGCTGAAGTCCATACAATTTAAAGTTGCTGAGATTGAAAAACATTGATGTAGACCCCCCCCCCAAGTCTTCAGTTTGTTGAGCATGACAGAGATTTCAAATTGTTCCTATCCTCCAAACACTTGCTATATGAAAATAATTTAATAAATACTACTTAAACTATTTGTACTTCTAATAATAATAACAGTGAATAGTCTCATCAACTCTTGGAGAGCTGATTTAGACCTAACCCTATTGACGCTCCAAAAGGAAATGAATATAGAACTGTAACTGTTTTCATTGTAAACTTGGGAGGAGGGGTTGTAAGTGGTGGTTCTGAACCATTTGATGAGATTTGTCATTTGCGTATACTTCACTCAAAGACATTAAATTTGTTTATTGGACCATGGAAATTTCCAGCAGGAGGAAAAAATAATTATAATAAAGCACATTATATAAATCAAGAGAGAATCCTGTAGTTATGGGTTTTTTTTCAGACACTGACATTATGAACATTGTTGGACTTTTTTATTTCAAGAAAAAAATGGTGTTGAGAAGATCTGTAAATAAGGCTTTATTGACATTGCAGTAAAACATGGTACTTCAGATTAGCTTAGATCATAAAGAGTAAATTAATTTTTACCAGAGGAGCCATGGAAGTCCAGCTCAGCCTATAAACCCTTAATCAGTTTGGGCTTTAAATACCTAAGCAAATACTTTTAGACTGTACAAATAACTGTAAGAGCTTTTACAATCACAGTTGACTATCTAGATGGCCTGGCTGGCAGACTTACTGACGGAGAGAGACATTCCACAAGCCGTAGACTCTAGGAAAAGATAATTTGGTGGGTAGGTATAAATGAAGACACACACACACACACACACAAGCTTCTGCAGATTTGGATGAGCCCCAGAATCACATCAGGAGTTGCCAGCAAATTACAATTCTTGGGTAGGGTTCACAGGTGCTGTTAAACGATTGTGTTGTTTGCTTGATTATGGATCCATACAGGTAGCCATAGACTTCATTACTACTTAACTTAGCAACTATTTAAAGTATTTACCACTCAGATTTGAGGTTCTGGCAGTTCCCTCCCTTCTGGATCACATGACCTCTCTTCAGACACTTAGCAACTGTAATGCATTTATAGCAGTGGTGGGATTCAAAAAAATTTACTACCAGTTCTGTGGGTGTGGCTTGGTGGACATGGCTGGGGAAGGATACTGCAAAATCCCCATTCCCTCCTCACCCCACTAACCTGCTTTCCAGTTCTGTTCTCCAGCACAGGGCAACAAAAGAAGACACAGCCAATCAGCTAAGATGGGGGTAGGGCTAGTCAGAGGTTGTATTTGTTGGTTCTCTGAACTACTCAAAATTTCCGCTACCGGTTCTCCAGAATTGGTCAGAACCTGCTCAATACAACCTCTGATTTATAGCCATTTGTAGCATTCCAGGATTACATAATCACATGATGTTTTGCCAAAAACTTGAAATTACTTCCGGTTTTCAGAAAAACTAGCCCCTTAGCAGACATTGGGTAGTGCAAGAGATGATCAGGCTGAAGGAAGGGGTCAACTGCAACATCATTTTGGAATCTTTTCACACCACGAAATATCCAACCCTCTTTAAATTCCTCTTACCTACTGCCAACTTGGGTTGACTGCTAGTATTTGAGATTTTTGAGGAGAGATAGCATAGAATAAACTTGTACTCATTTGAACAACCCCTGTTCCTTTCTTGCACCCAACACCTTAATGATTGCAATTTTGGCTTAATGACCACTATGGCAAAGATCATAAACTTGGGTTGGTCATGTTTACAACCATCGTGACTATGGCTATAAGAGGTAGGATCCATTGTGATTGTAACTTGAGGATGTACATGTACAGTATCTTCTGTGAACTCACCCACTGTGATTTGCACGCCATGATGAAAATTGAGCTATTCCAACTGAGTATTAGTTTGGGGAATTTAATCTTGCTTAATTGTCTTGGATATCCCAAAATTTACAATTCAGAAACTGTGGAAGAGGACAATCTTTGACAGGACACACTACTTTCTAATAAAATTATAATCCCCATAGTTCCTCATGAAACCTCTGGATACCAGCCTGCTTAATACCGAGGTGAAAACAGCACAGAAATATTACCTTCATTAAAAATCCCCCAGCAAATTTAAGCAAAGGCAGCTCAGACTGTTCATGATTATGCAAATTATCCCTATTTCCCTATGGAATTACCCCCTCCCCTTAAATGCCTTAGAGTTAAAATGCAATGTGGCTTTTTGTTATTGTTTTAAGGAATTGGCTTCTCTGTTTCAGAAACAGGCACAAATCTTTCTGAAGATGAGATAAAAAGAATTAAGCTGCCTTTAAAGAAAAAACAAAAACAAAACAAAAAAACCCACAATCAGCATCAGTTGCAGACTTTGCTGATGGAAAACCCATAGGCAGTTTAATCCAAGTTAATTGAGTAGCTCCTTCTTCTGTCAAGTGTGTTCTGCATTCATAGGTCATTAATAGAGATTTTTCACCAGTCTGCGAGAGTTACCTGTTGCCTTCCATCTTTCCCCGCTTCCCTCTAACATTTTACCCTATTTATAGTGCTGCCTTTGCTGATTACAGGTTAGCTTTCTATCATCTGACTCTACTGTTACCAGTTAGCTACTTACTTACTTACTTACTTACTTACTTACTTACTTACTTACTTACTTACTTATGAATCATGGTGGAGCAGTGTTTATAATGCAGGACTGCCAACTACTTCTGCTAACTGCCAGCTGCCAGAAGACAACTCTGGTAACAGCATGTACAACTTCTCAGATTGGCTTTCATAATTTTAAAACAAACACTACAGCAAGTGTATTCACTCTGTGCAAATAAGAGATATCTTTTGGAATTCTTCAGAAGACAAAATCCAATGTTCCACCTGCAAAGGTCCTTTTCTGGGGACTAATGACTATAGGCTTCTCTCTCACTCCCATATAAAGTGCTCCTGTCCAGCAGAACCCAACAGCCTTTTAAAAAAAATCCTAGCAATTTTAAGGCCAAAATTTATATATATACATACATATATATATAAAGCAAAAAAGAAGTGATCATACAAATTCCAGCTTTCCATGCCCTCCGTACATGCCTCAGTGGACTAGTGAAAGTAGTCGATCCGGCTGTCGCATTTTCTCACAGGTCATGCAACAGTTCTCAAGACGTGTGATAGGCCCCATGCATTCCAAGTCTAGCTTAGCCATTTGTCCTTTTTTGGAATGATGTCCATGGAAGTTGTAGTGCAACCGCGAGAGCATCTGTTGCCGCTGGTCTTGCAGTTGCTTATTTTCATTTCTCAGCATGCGCAATGCAAGCATGATGAGAAACACCAAGATCAGTCCTCCTGTGATGGGGACAGCAATGACAGCAGCCCTGAACCACAATTCTTTTGAAGAAGTAAGTTCCTGAACTTTAGTGAGGAGGTTTCAGCTGTTGTCGTGTTGGTATCTGCTCCCTTGTCCTGCAAAGAAAGAAGGAGGTGAGGGGTGGAGAGAAGAAGCCACAATGCTAAATATTCTAGAAAAATGCCATTATTACTCCCCATCATTTGAAATCATAGGTATTAAAGGAAATCCTTGATTTTTGATAGTAATGGAGACAACACACTACCAGCCTCAAGTTGTAAAGCAAACCATTATAAGACTCTGCTTTTTGCAGCAAATGTGGTGGTCATTAAATGAACCTATTGTTCTCAAACCAGAAGTAAGTTATAAAAGAAGAATCATAAACTGTGATTTGTTGTCATAGAAATAGCTAGTTTATATTATTATGAGCTATTGTAGCACAGTGGTTAGTGTGCGGTACTGCAGGCTACTTCTGTTGAATGCCTGTCTCGAATCTCACCAGGCTCAAGGTTGACTCAGCCTTCCATCCTTCCTGAGGTGGGTAAAATGAGGACCCAGACTGTTGGGGGAAATTTGCTGATTCTGTAAAGCATTTATAGAGGGCTATAAAGCACTGTGAAGCGCTATTAATAGCGCTAATAAGTGCCATTGCTATTTATTTATTCATTTATTATTTCCCACCTTTATTATTTTTATAAATAATTCCTAAGATGGGACTAAAACTCACTGTGTCCTGGCAATTCGCTCTCATGTCTGAAGTAGGACTAAAACTCTGTCTTCTGGTTTCCAGTATGGTGCCTTCACCACAAGGCAAAGAAGGCCCATGTAAGTAGGCTTCATAAATTAATCAAATGAAAGCATAATTCTCTGGATGTGCCTTTCAATATATCTTTATAGCAATAGCACTTAGACTTATATACCTCCCCACAGTGATTTATGGCCCGCTCTAAGCAGTTTACAGAATCAGCATATTGCCCCCAACAATCTGGATCCTCATTTTAATGATCTTGGAAGAATGGAAGACTGAGTACAATCTTGAGCCAGTCAGGATCGAACTCCTGGCATTGAGCTGAATTAGCCTGAAATACTGCATTCTAACCACTGCACCACCACGACTCTAATTATACAACTACAATTTCTTTAAAACAAATATATGAGTAAATAAAAATGAAACATCAGCCAATGTTCATTGAGTCTCCCTCGCCTACAAGCCAGGAAGACAGTAAAATAAAATAAAACAATCCACAGGGCTTTATCATTCTACCTGCAGCCATTCCACTCCTGGACATAAGCCGCTTCTCATTATAATGCAGACTGATAAAAAAAAGCCGCATGGTTTGAACCAGAGCTATTCCAGAAAATGACAGACGAGATTTCCTGACTCTTGGCAGTTGTACCTTAGAATTAGATGGCTATAAATATACGGGACCATCAGCACAACTCCATGCTACATTTCAGCTTTGTTTCCTAAAATGCAATTTTGAAAAGCACAGAGGATGGCAAGATCTCCTACCCCTCCCATCTGTCCCTTTGGTAAGAGGAAGTTATTATCTGTGATAAAAGCCATTGTTGACATTAGAAATACAGATTCAAGGACCCAGCCGGGAAATTTAATAAAAAGAAAACAAATGTCAGAGGGAAAGGAGAGGCTAACAGTATACCAAAGCAAAGCCAGATGCAGTCGTAAAAATCTGCCCCCGGGTGAACTGGGGGTGCTGCCTTTTGGGCCTGGATTCATGGCTGGCTTATTCATTGCCTGGGACAGGAATGATGATGATCAGACAGAAATGGGGGGTGGAGGAGGCATCAAAGGGGGATGGGGTGGACTCATGCCCTTGGGCTCCAGAGAAGCAAGGATCATTATGTCTCTCAAGTTGATGTATGGTGTCACTCAGGGAGGGAAGATCAACCAAATACACATTTTTCACCTTGTGTGGTTTCACAAAGTCTTCCCGGATTTACTTTCCTTCTCGGTGCCCCTCCCCCCCCACACACACACCCTTAGCTATTCCTTTATTAAGAGCTTCTGTACCCAGAACTCTTAAAATCTTAAAGGCAAGCTTTCCCTGAGGAAAGTACTAACAGCTGGAGGCTGATGGTTTCAAATATCTCCCAGTCTTTATTGCATTATGTCTCTTGCATTCCTACCAGCAGATCAAGGCTGAGCCAAAGGTTCTTGGGGCCCCATTTGCAGTTATGCATTTTATCCCCAAACAATCCTGACAGGTAAATTAGAGAGGGGGAAAAAAAGAGAACAATTCTCTTCAGATCATCCTGGCTGTGCTGGGATTTGAAAATGGCTCCCTTCGTCATAAAGTAGGATGAACTTTTTAGTTTAATTTTTTTTTATGTTAAAGGAGACAGGCTAACCTTCGAAGAAAGAATTTCCTAAGGCAAACTCAAGGGTGGGATTCTACCGGTTCTATAGAACCGGTTGTTATAATTCTGCACAGTTAGGAGAACAGGCAAATCATGCCCCTGACAAGCCCCATCCCTCTTTGCCTGTCCCTTCCCTCCCTGCCCAGTTAATCCTTATTGTGCATGTGCAACATTTCACACATGCCCGATGTCATAGATTCAGGCATGGGTAGAATTAATGGAGACAGTCTTAGTTGGTGAACTTTCAACTCTTTATTGCATAGTGACTTCTAACTTGTATAACAACAACTCTGCTTTATATAGGCAATGCTAATGTGAAATAACCAATAGGAGCTTGTGAAACGCTAGCTCCAGTACCAATAAGAGTCCTTCGTTAAGGGCCAATCAGATTCTCAGAACCCGACCAATCCGATCTAGCCGCTTAACACCCAATCAGAAGTGCAGGGCCAGAACCCTGCACTTTACCCCAAGCTTGCCTTTATTCAACTATTTACATACATAACACCCCTTCCCCCTGGCTTCACAATTAGTTTGTGACTATGTAGTCCTTTAAATAGGACGGTTGTCTCTTGGGTCTGTCAGATTTTCTTTGGACTGGCTTCGTGCAGTCCCGTTGAGGTAGGGTGTTGTTTTGTAGTGGCTCAGCTTCTCGTTCTGGTGTGATTTCCCTTGGAGCGTACGATTCTTCTTCCTGCTCCATTTCCTGGGTTTCACTTGATTCATCGCTTTCCTGGAACAGGTTTCCTGGCATATCGTCATCTTCTCTTCCTTCCCCCCCCTCAGTTTGGTCGTTGGGAAGTTATTGGCTAGCAGTTATAAGTCGTGACCGTAATTGGTCAATATGTCTTTTCCATAGTCTCTCATCAATACATTTTACAATATAGGATCTGGGCCCAGTCTCGCGTATTACCGTTGCTTCAATCCAAACCGGGTCGCCCGATAAATTTCTTGCATAAACGGGGTCACCTACCTTGAAGGTACGGTAGCGTCCGCTGGATCCTGGAGGTTTTTCTGGCTCGTAAGCAGGGTGCAGTCGGTCGAGGCGGGACCGGAGTTTTCGCCCCATGAGAAGTTCAGCGGGAGTTCTGCCGGTTTCGCTGTGTGGAGTGATTTGTTGTAGAAGTAGAATGCGGTTTATTTTTTCGTCAAGATTATCATAGTCCAGCTTTTGTAAAGTCTTTTTTACAAATTGTATCATGCGTTCCGTTCGGCCGTTGGTAGCAGGATGCGCCGGCGAGGTGAGCGCATGGCAGATGCCGTTGTCAGCAAGGTACTGTTCAAACATTAGCGCTGTAAACTGTGGTCCGTTATCGGACACCAGGACGTCCAGCAATTCATGAGTTGCAAAGAGTCTATTGAGGACTTTAATGACTGCCTCGGAGGTTGTATTGGCCATTCCATGAATTTCTAACCAATTAGAGTATGCATCGACAGTCAACAGCAATGTTTGTCCTTTGATCGGCCCTGCGAAATCCAGGTGGATTCTGGACCAGGGTCCACGTGGCGTCTCCCATTTGGTCGGTGCAGCTTTTGGCGGTGCGTTGCTGGTTTGTTGGCACTTGGTGCAGGCCTTGACCCATTGCTCGATGTGTCAGTCCATGCCTGGCCACCAAGCGTAGCTCCGTGCGAGTGCCTTCATTCGCACGATCCCGGGATGTCCATTGTGCAAGATTTGTAACAGCGTCTTTTGGAGTCGTTCTGGGACGACGACTCTATCGCCCCAGATAACGCAGCCTTTTTGAGAAAAAAGTTCAGTCTGTCTTCTTTTAAATGACGCGAAGTCATCTGGGATCTGGTCCAATGGCCATCCACGCTCTACCCAGCCTAGGAGTTGTGCTAGGGTGTGGTCTTGTCTGGTCTCCCTCGTGATATCTTGAGCAGTCATAGGAGGCGAGTTGAGCGTTTCGATTTGTAACGCCGATACTGTTGGTGCCGGATTGTCGAGGGTCTCTGGTAGCGGTGCTCTGCTGAGTGCTTCGGCATGGGGAATGGCTTTCCCCAGTCAATGTAACAATCGACAATTATAAGCAGCTAGAAACTCTGACCATCGAGTCATTCTTGGGGACAATATATAGGGAGTTGGTTTGTCCCCAGCGATTATCCCCAATAAAGGTTTGTAGTCGGTTACAATTGTAAATGTCCTTCCATATACATACTCATGGAATTTTTTTACGGCTGACACAATTGCAAGAGCCTCCTTGTCTATTTGTCCATAGTTACGTTCTGCCTGGGATAGAGTCTTCGAAAAGTATGCAATGGGAGCCTCATTTCCATTAGGTAGCACATGGCTCAAAATAGCGCCCACCCCAAATGGTGAGGCATCACAAGTTATAACCAAGGGTAAAGTTTCATTATATTGCATAAGTACAGAATCAGATGTAAGTAAATTTTTTACATTTCTAAACGCTTTTTCTTCTCGATAACCCCAAACCCATAATGCTTTCTTATCTAATAACCGGTGTAATGGTTCAGCCACAGTCGCCTTATGCGGTAAAAACACATTGTAGAAATTGATAAGGCCTAAAAATGCTTGAAGATCAGTTTCGTTACGAGGTCTGGGAGCATTTCTAATCGCCCTTAATTTACTCTCAGTTGGGTGAATACCCTGACTATCAATGCGATAACCTAGAAATTCAACACTGTCGGTATACAGATGACATTTATCCCTTTTTACTTTCAATCCCGCTTCTTGGAATTTTTTAAGAACACATTTTAAACAATTCTGCAGAATTTTTTTACTAGGAGCTGCAATCAATATGTCATCAAAATACGGAACCATGCTCTTGATTCCCTGTAACAATCGTTCCATTAAACTTTGGAATATTCCCGGGCCCACACTCACCCCGAACTGCAATCGGGTACATTTAAAAGCACCTCTGTGCATTACTATCGTTTGGGCTTGGACTGTTTTATCGTCCACGGGCAATTGTTGATAGGCTTGAGCTAAATCTAGCTTAATGAAAACCTTTCCACCTCCCAGAGAATGAAGGAGGTGCTGCACCACTGGCACTGGATACGCGTTCTCTTGGAGGGCGTGGTTTAGAGTGGCCCGGTAGTCCCCACAGATTCGGATTGACCCATCTGGTTTAATGGGGGTTACAATAGGAGTTTCCCATGGGGAATGATCAATGGGTTGCAGTACCCCTTGTTTAATTAGTTTGTCAAGTTGTTCATCTATCTTGGCCTTAAGGGCGAACAGAACTCGACGGGGCTTTAAATGGATCGGGGCAACCTTAGGGTCGAGGTTGAATGAAATTGGGGTCCCCTTATACTTGCCCAGACGATCTGTGAAGACATCGCTGAATTCAGACATAAGATCCTCCTCCCACTCGCAAGCACCGACTCGGTTCACGCCGGCTAGTTTGATGCCGAGTGGCGCAAACCATTGGAGGCCCAACAAACTAGGCCTGTCCCTATCGATGATCGTTAGAGGTAAGTATGCCGTATGCTTTTTAAACGAGACGCGGACTCGACAAGACCCGACCACAGGGGTCCGATTCCCTTGGTAATCTTTAAGGATAAGGCGTTGCATTCGAAGGTCTTGGCGTTGGATGGTAGGAATGAGCTGCTTTAATGTCTTCCACGACACCATCGAGAGGGACGATCCCGAATCGACCTCCATGTGGCAGGGTTGGTTCTCTATGGCTACTGTAACTCGAATCTTCTTAGCGTGCAGGGCCGAGGCCTGACCTATAGTGATAGTATGGTGACCCTCTTCTTTCTGCAATGCTCGATATCTGTAGGAGTGGTTTGCTGGGTCTCGCCTTACAGGACGGTTTCCTGCCGATTGGCGAAAGTTGGTTCCCTTTGAGGCCGGGCTTGGTCCCGGGAAACTGCGACAGACTTGACCGATGTGGCCCCGTTTCCAGCACCTGTGGCAGAGTGCGTCGCGGAATTTGCAGTCTGCCCTGGGATGGTTTGCCCCAAAGCCAGCGCAAGGGCGTGAGGTTTTAGGATGAGGGTCCCGGTCGGAACGCAGTCGATGGACCCCTTCTTCGTCGCTGTCTGACGACGAAAAGAGGTCCTCGTAGTGCGTCGTAACAAGCTGCTCTTCCGACTTGGATAAAAGTCGCCAGTCGGTGGGGTTGTTGGGTTTCGGCTTCGCCGTAGTTGCGCCGCGGACTTTTTGGTCGCCTCAGCAGCAGTGGCTTCAGCGATGGCGTCAGCAAGGCCGATGTCACCCTTCGCCATCAGCTTGCTCTGCATGCCTAGCACATCTAATCCCAGAATTAGGTGGTCTCTCAATGCTTCATCTAAGTCTGCAAACCCGCAGAGGCCTCCCAAGTGCCAGAGGTCTGCCACGAAGTCAGCCACACTCTCTCCTTTTCGTTGGCTTCGTTGATAGAACTCATGGCGTCTCATGAGTGTGGGTATGGTTGGCGCGTAATGGTCTCTCAGGAGAGGTTCGAGGTCGTCCCAGTTTATTGCTTTCACTTCTTGAGGCTTCGCGAGGGCTTTAGCCATTTTAAAGACAGCCGGGCCACAGTACGTCAGGAACAGCGCCCGCTTCTTGGCTGGTGTGGCGTCCTTCAGGTTGTTCGTTTCGAGGAACATCTGAAAGCGATCCATGTAGGATTCCCAATCCTCTTGGGATGGATCGTACGGAGCGGGTGGTACGATGCCGCCAGACATGGCTTCCGTTGGTGGCGCCGTTTTGACACGTGCTCTGTTTTTCTTCCAAGTTCCTTAAGATCAAGTCTCCAAATCCCATCCTCGTCGCCAGTGTCATAGATTCAGGCATGGGTAGAATGAATGGAGACAGTCTTAGTTGGTGAACTTTCAACTCTTTATTGCATAGTGACTTCTAACTTGTATAACAACAACTCTGCTTTATATAGGCAATGCTAATGTGAAATAACCAATAGGAGCTTGTGAAACGCTAGCTCCAGTACCAATAAGAGTCCTTCGTTAAGGGCCAATCAGATTCTCAGAACCCGACCAATCCGATCTAGCCGCTTAACACCCAATCAGAAGTGCAGGGCCAGAACCCTGCACTTTACCCCAAGCTTGCCTTTATTCAACTATTTACATACATAACACCCGATATCACTGACTGCATTTTTCCCCTTCCAGTCACTCCTTAAGTATTTCTTTCCCCTCCCCTCTTGATGATCAGCTGTTCCTATAATCAGCTGTGCCGGGATCCCCCTTAATGTCTTACTGCTTCACCCTGCTCCATTTTTGCCTTCCTGGGAGCAAAAACAACTCCCAGGAGGCTTCCCTGAGGTCCAGAAGGTCCCAAAATGGGGGGAGGGAGGTTGATGCCAAAAAAAGCCACACCCACCTAGCCAGGCCCACCTAGCCACACCCAGAGAATCGGTTGTTAAAAAATTTGAATGCCACCCTGGGCATACTACATCCTCCTCCCCCATAAACAAATAATCAAAATAAAATTTAACATTCTTCAAACAAAAAAAGGCATACAAAAAGAACAGTAATACCAACAAAATGCTTTCTTGGTAAAAGAAACCAAAAGGGTCTCATGACAACATGAACAAATCACTTGTGATGAAAGGCCCGGGAAAATAAAAATGCCTTTGCTTAGTGTTAAAATATTAATAAAGGTGCATGGGGCTACCACTGTGAGGAGATGTCAACAAATCTCCAGGTTGTATCTAAATAAGGAACTTTGACTTCAGATATTAACATAAAAGTAATGGTGCTTTTCTGATCCTTTCGTGCTAAACTGCATGAAGGTAGAGATTTTTGCAAGCTTTGTGGAAACCGTGCATAGCAAGACAGGGTCAAAAACAAGGCCAGGAATTTAGAAATCTACTTCCCCTGCCCCCACTACAAATTCTGAAATAGAGGCTATTTTTTGCCTGAGAGCTGTGATTCTTTTGATTGATTATTCCCATTGCTTAGCAAAATGGCTTTTCTCTGTGTGTTGGGCTGGTTGGGGGGAACTGCAGAAAGAAATGTCATATTATGACTCTAAGATCTTGGGGGGGGGGGAAATACTACATAAATAAATCAAATTTTTAAAAAGTAAATTCAACACACCTAACCACACAAAAAATAGATATTAGCAATGCAGTTTTGGGGAGGATTTTAGACCTACAGAAGGCCTTCCAGGTGGTGAGGAAGGAAAAATAAATTATGTTTCCTTTTTTTTTTCAAAAGACACAATTGCATGCCACTACTCCAACTCTGCATTTTAAAGATAGGTCTAAGATACGAAGCCACTCTAGGAGGGCTCTGATGAGAATCACGATTTCCCATCCCTTCATATAAAGAAAACCAAATTCTATTATTTAAAAGTACTTACTACCAGGCAAGCTAGATTATCCCTCATAAATTGCCTTATCCAACTTTGTCTGGGAGCACCTTGCTTTTGCTTGATACTTCAAATAAACTTTAGAAAGAACAGCTCTGGATCCAATTATTGAGTGCATTTGCAAGTTGCTTTCTGCATTTGGATCTTAAAAGCATGTCCATATACATTGGAAGGATAAAAATTGTGACCTTGATGCACGGCTGGTTCTGGAATACTGAAATTCTTAAATCCTGAAAATGAGAGGACCAAATTAAATGTTAGATCAGTCTAACACCTTTTTCCTCATTGTAGAACTTCAAGAAAAAGCAAAGCAGGGGAAATGTATAATGTTTCTGCCGCTGTTCTAATCCAAAATCTCCTTCTTTTCTCAGGGCTCTAAAATGGTTTGTAAGACTAGAAACCAAGTTTAGAATGAAAAGGATGAAGCTGTTAAGAAGCGGGACAATTAAGCATAGAGGATTGGGCAGGGCGACATCCAGTTCTCACATCTTTTGCTGACATATTTCCCTGCCTGTTGTGAATACATAATACCAATAAAGTTATCATTGAGCTTGAAGTCTAGTGCAGGGTTCTGGCCCTGCACTTCTGATTGGCTGTTGATGGCCCGATCGGATTGGCCCGTTTAGAAGCATCCGATTGGCCACTAACAGACCATTCCCATTGGTTAAACGGAGCTAGCACTCCAGGTTTGCTATTGGTTAAGTAGTTAATGAGTTGCCTATATAAGTAAGGCTTGAGCGGCCTTTGAGCTGAGCAGTCACAATATGTAAATAAAGAGTTTGAAGTTCACTGTTTCCACCGGCTCGTCTCCATCATTCGCACCCATCCTCCAGACTTAACACTGGCGATGAGGGTGGGATTGGATGACATCAGAGTCAACTAAGCACATGACTGAAGCACAAAACGGCAAAACCATGTCCGGCGGCGCCATACTGCCCGCTCCATTCGATCCGGCTCAAGAAGACTGGGAGTCTTACATGGATCGTTTCCAAATGTTTTTGGAAACAAATAATCTAAAGGATGCCACGGCCGGAAAGAAATGCGCAGTGTTCCTGACGCACTGCGGCCCAACGGTTTTTAAGATGGCTAAGGCATTGGCAAAACCGGCTGAAGTGAAGACCATGGACTGGGACGTCCTCGAACCGCTACTAAGGGCCCACTATGCACCCGCTGTTCCAATGCTCGTAAGATGACACGAGTTCTATCAACGGAACCAGCGGAAAGGAGAAAGCATCGCCGATTTCGTTGCAGACCTCCGGAACTTGGGAGGCCTGTGTGAATTCACTGACCTAGAGGAGGCTTTGAGAGACAGAGTAGTCCTAGGGCTTGACGCTCTAAACATGCAGAGCAAAATAATGGCAAAGGGCGACATCACCCTTAAGGACGCCATAACTGAAGCCATGGCAGCAGAGGCAACCAAGAAGTCAGCTGCCCAACTACGCTGAAATCGCACTCACACCCACCAGCCGGCCGGTGAAATTTCACCTAGCGCAGAAGGGCAGTTTTCCACGACCCATCATGAGGACCTCTCTTCGTTGTCAGACAGCGATGAAGAAGAGGTCCATCGCCTACGGACCGATCGGGAACGACGCCCAAAGTTCCAACAACCCTGCGCAGGCTGCGGGGCCAACCATTTTTGCTCTGACTGCAAATTCCGTGACGCACTCTGCCACGAGTGCAGGAAATGAGGCCACATCGGATGGGTTTGCAGAAGCCTCCTTGGACCCAGCCAGACTTTGAAGGGAACCAATCCCCACCAATCGGCAGGGAATCGCCCTGTAAGGCGAGAACCAGTAAACCACTCCTACGGAAACCGACCCATGAATCATCTAACAAGACGAGAAGAGGCTCACCAAACACTCACTATTGGCAACGTGAACATTGAAAATCAGCCCTGCCACATGGAAGTAGACTCGGGATCATCCCTCTCGATGGTCTCATGGAAGACCCTCAAGCACCTCATCCCCACTATCCAGCACCAAGACCTTCAATTCCAACGGCTCATCCTAAAAGACTACCAGGGGAAACGGATTCCAGTTGCAGGATCTAGTCGAGTCCGGGTGACATTCAAGAACCGCACGGCGTACTTACCCCTGACGGTGATCAATAAGGACCGGCCTAGCCTGTTGGGCCTACAGTGGTTCGCACCACTCGGCATCGAAGTGGCAGGCATTAATCGAATCGGCGGCAGTGACTGGGAGGAAGACCTCGCCCACGAATTCAAGGACGTCTTCGAGGAAAAGCTAGGCGAGTACAAGGGGACCCCGATATCCTTTAGTCTTAATCCAAAGATAGTGCCCATCCGCCTTAAGCCTCATCGAGTTCCGTTCACTCTGAAACCGAAAATCGACGAGCAGCTAGATAAGTTGATTGCCCAGGGAGTTTTAAAGCCAACGGATCACTCCCCTTGGGAAACGGCGATTGTGATACCCATTAAGCTGGACGGCTCCATTAGAATTTGCGGGGACTACCGAGCCATCCTGAACCACGCCCTGCAACAGAACCCATATCCGGTGCCAGTAGTACAGCACCTCCTCCATTCCCTGGAGGGCGGAAAAGTCTTCGCTAAATTAGACTTAGCTCAGGCTTACCAGCAATAGACAGTTGACGAAACAATGGCACAGGCACAGACTATCGTAACACACCGAGGCACATTTAAGTGTACGAGGCTTCAATTCGGAGTCAGTGTAGCCCCAGGGATCTTTCAGAGCCTAATGGAGAGACTATTGCAGGGGATCAAGGGCGTTGTCCCCTATTTCAACGATGTGCTTATTGCTGCCCCCACTCAAAAAATTTTGCGGGAGCGTTTAAGATTAGTATTAGAAAAATTTCAGGAAGCAGGCCTGAAAGTTAAAAAAAATAAATGCAAAATGTGTACCGATCGTATTGAATTCTTAGGGTACCTAATTGATAGTCGGGGTATTCACCCTACTGATAGTAAATTAAGAGCAATAAAGAACGCTCCCAGACCCCAGAACAAGACCGACCTCCAGGCATTCCTAGGCCTCATCAATTTCTATAATGTTTTCTTGCCACACAAAGCTACTGTTGCTGAACCGCTACATCGTCTTTTAGACAAAAAAGCAAACTGGGTATGGGGTCACAAAGAAGAGCAGGCGTTCCGTAATGTAAAAAATCTACTGACTTCGGATGCCGTGCTTATGCAGTACAATGAGACTTTGCCAATAAACATAACCTGTGATGCATCGCCTTTTGGAGTGGGCGCCATTTTGAGTCATGTGTTACCTAACGGTAACGAAGCCCCTGTTGCTTACTTTTCAAAGACACTCTCGAAAACCAAGCGAAATTACAACCAAATTGATAAGGAAGCCTTGGCGATTGTGTCAGCAGTTAAGAGGTTTCATGAGTACGTGTACAGCCGGAATTTCACCATTGTAACTGACCACAAACCATTGCTGGGGATCATTGCTGGGGACAAACCAACTCCCTACATACTATCTCCCCGAATAACCCGCTGGTCAGAATTCTTGGCTGCCTACAATTATCGGCTACAATATCGTCCGGGGAAAGCCATTCCCCAAGCTGATGCGCTGAGCTGTACACCGCTCCCTGAAACTATCAACAATCCTGCACCAACGATGACAGCATTGCAGATCGAGACACTCCACACGCCGCCATTGACTGCCCGTGACATCGCGAGAGAAACAAAATGCAACCCCATCTTGGCGCGAGTCCTCACGTGGGTGGAACGTGGATGGCCATTGGACCAAGTACCAGATGACTTTGCATCATTCAAAAGTCGTCAAACAGAGTTGTTCTCGAAGAAGGGCTGTGTCATCTCGGGTGATAGAGTCGTTATCCCAGAACAACTCCAACAGACGCTGCTAAGAACCTTGCACGATGGCCACCCTGGCATCGTGCGCATGAAGGGCCTCGCACGAAGCTACGCGTGGTGGCCACGCATCAATAGACAAGTCGAATCATGGGTTAAAACTTGCAAGAGATGCCAAGAAGTAAGCAATGCTCCACCAAAGGCAACCCCAACCGAATGGGAGACGCCACGGGGACCCTGGTCCCGCATCCACCTGGATTTTGCTGGGCCGACCAAAGGCCACACATTCCTGCTAACCGTCGATGCCTACTCGAACTGGCTCGAGATTCACCGAATGAGCAGCACAACCACTGACGCAGTCATCAAAACACTAGAAAGACTTTTTGCAACCCACGGATTAACAGACGTCCTGGTATCCAACAACGGGCCCCAATTTACCGTGCTACCTTTTGAGCAGTACTTGGCTGACCGGGGCATTCGACATGCGCTCACTTCACCTGTGCACCCTGCTGCAAATGGTAGGGCTGAGCGCATGGTTCAATTCATCAAAAAGACTGCAAAAGATCAATTACAACAACATCGACGAAAAAATCAACCGGATCCTTTTCCTGCAGCACATTACACTTCACAGCGTCACCAACAAAACTCCCGCCGAACTGCTAATGGGACGGAAGCTCCGCTCCCACCTCGACCGTTTACACCCAGCCTACAAACCCGAAAAGCCACTCGGATCCAGCAGTCGATGCCGTGCCTTCCAGGTAGGCAATCTCGTATTCGCTAAAAACTTTTCGGGCGATCCACTGTGGGTGGAAGCAACCGTAATCCACGTAACCGGCCCTAGATCATAGCTCATTCAGTGCCCTGACGATAGACTTTGGAAGCGCCACATAGATCAGCTACGATCGCGGCTACCACCTCGCAATTCCGAACTCCCTTTTGATCAAACTGAGGGGGGGGAGATACAGAGGAAAGCGAATTATTATTCAAAGGAAACCCCTTCGAAGAGACTGATATTGGAACGGAAACGCAGGAACAGGAAACTGGGACCGGAATGAATGCACCTCAGGAAATGGCCAGTGATATTGATGATAACGAGAACGCGAACTCAGAACCAGAGGCACCCTTACCGCTAAACAACAATCTACCTCAGCAAGAGTGCAGCCAACTGCCTGGCACCTTGCAGAAATCGAAAAGACTAATTAAACAACCGTCCTACCTTAAGGACTATGTAACTGTGCCCCGTGGGCAGAAGCCGGGGGAAAGGGGTGTTGTGAATGCATAATACCAATAAAGTTATCATTGAGCTTGAAGTCTAGTGCAGGGTTCTGGCCCTGCACTTCTGATTGGCTGTTGATGGCCCGATCGGATTGACCCATTTAGAAGCATCCGATTGGCCACTAACAGACCATTCCCATTGGTTAAACGGAGCTAGCACTCCAGGTTCGCTATTGGTTAAGTAGTTAATGAGTTGCCTATATAAGTAAGGCTTGAGCGGCCTTTGAGCTGAGCAGTCACAATATGTAAATAAAAAGTTTGAAGTTCACTGTTTCTAGCGGCTCGTCTCCATCATTCGCACCCATGCTCCAGACTTAACACTGCCCTTAACTTTGACATGGAATGAGTAATTCATTTGCTCAGGCATTTTGTTTGCTTCCAATACAGTTTACTTCTTTGGGTTAGCTTCCTACATAAGAGCACAAATAAGAAAGGGCAGAAAAAAGAATTGCCATGTTAGAAGATAAAAATATGTAGAACTATTCTTATTTCATTGACATGTAAATGCATACATATTAGTCCAGAGGTGGACAATCTATGGCACCATAGGCCATTAGTAGCATTTCTTTCTCCCTCAAATAATGCTGCTGAATGTTTTGTGATGGCACAACTGATGGTAGCAATTTACCCCCAAAAAATTAAAAACCAAAGAAATGCATGATTGTATTCCGATGAAGCCTTTATGTAACTAGACAAACAATGTGTCTGTCCTTGTATTTGTTGCATGGAAGCATACAACCAAATTACCTGGAGCAGAAACCAGCCTTCTAAGCCTTACACATTGTCATTTAATTCCCAGCCTCATGATAAAAAATATTGTAGCGCTCCAAAAGCAGCTATGGACAATCGAATATGATACAAGTTTGGATTATCTCCAGACCTTGCAGTTCAAGATAGTAAGTTTGGTTTTGAAAAGATAGGCATCATATCTGTTAAGTTCTGAGCATGGATGCAAGGATGGAGACGAGCTAGTGAAACAGTGAACTTCAAACTCTTTATTTACATGTTAAACAGCTCAACCGATGGCCACGATGGGCCCCTTTGTTGGGGTAGGACATTATCTGGAGAAAAAGGTGCCTCCCGTTCCGCATTTGGATTTTCGTCGTCGCTACTGCTTTCGGCATCTCCATGAGGCGAGGCCACCCCCATTCCAGTTCCATCATGTGCTGCCTCTGAGTAGTCATTACTACTGCTTAAACTTTCTGCCGCTTCGAATTCAGCTTCCTCGCTATCTCCTCCCCCCTCGGTTTGGAAATCAGGGGGCTCGGCGATCCCCGACTGTAGCCTTGATCGCAGCTGATCAATGTGGCGTTTCCAAATTCTATTGTCGTGGCATTTTACACGGTACGATCTAGGGCCAGTTACTTGTACTATAGTTGCCTCGACCCACAACGGATCGCCCGAAAAGTTCCTAGCGAAAACTAAATCGCCTACCTGGAAATTGCGACATTTCCCGCTAGAACCGTGTGGCTTTTCAGGTTCATATGCTGGATGTAGGCGGTCGAAGTGAGAGTGGAGCTTCCGTCCCATTAATAATTCGGCAGGAGTTTTATTGGTGATGCTGTGCAGAGTGATATGCTGTAAAAGGAGTATCCGGTTAATCTTGTCTTCTATGTCACCTTAGTCCAACTTATGCAAGGTTTTCTTGATGAATTGTACCATGCGCTCAGCCCTTCCATTGGCCGCAGGGTGCGCCGGCGAAGTCAGCGCATGTCGGATACCGCGGTCTGCCAGGTACTGTTCAAAGGACAATGCGGTAAATTGAGGCCCGTTGTCGGATACCAGAATGTCTGGAAATCCGTGTATCACAAACAGTCTGTCCAGTTTTCTGATGACTGCTTCGGTCGTTGTATTCCTCATTTCATGGATTTCAAGCCAGTTCGAGTAGGCATCCACCATCAGTTAGAATGTGTGTCCCTTAGTAGGACCCGCAAAGTCGAGATGAATGGTCCCTTCGACGTTTCCCATTCAGTTGGGGTTGCTTTCGGTGGGGCGTTGCTTACTTCTTGGCATTTGCAAGAGGCTTTTACCCATGTCTCTATCTGCTTGTCAATACCAGGCCACCACGCATAGCTTCGTGCGAGGGCTTTCATACGCACGATGCCGGGGTGGCCATCGTGCAAGGTCCTTAGTATTGCTGGTCGCAACTGCTCTGGGACGACAACTCTATCACCCCAGATAATGCAGCCCTTTTGAGAAAATAGTTCCGTTTGCCAGTTTTTGAATGGGGCGTAGTTGTCAGATATTTGGTCTAACGGCCATCCCCGCTCGACCCAACTGAGGACTCGTGCTAAAATGGGGTCGTGTTTCGTTTCTATCGTGATATCCCGGGTGGTTAATGGCGGTGTTTGAAGTGTCTCGATCTGCAGTGTTGTGACTGTTGGAGCGGGGTCATCAATAGTCTCTGGAAGAGGTGCATGGCTCAATGCGTCGATGTGGGGAATGGCCTTCCCTGGGCGATGTTGTAATTTGTAATTGTATGCCGCCAAAAATTCTGACCAGCGAGTCATTCTGGGAGATAATATATACGGTGTTGGCCTATCTCCCACAATTATTCCCAGCAAAGGTTTGTGGTCAGTCACTATGGTAAATGCTCAGCCATACACATATTCATGAAATCTCTTAACCGCGGATACTATAACAAGGGCTTCCTTGTCAAGTTGACTATAGTTGCGTTCTCTTTTTGATAATGTCTTTGAGAAATAAGCAACAGGGGCTTCATTACCATTTGTCAAAACATGGCTTAAAATGGCGCCCACCCCGATTGGGGATGCATCACACGTGATCATTAAAGACAAAGTCTCATTATAGTGCATCAGGACAGAGTCAGAAGTCAATAAATCTTTTACATGTCGAAACGCCTGTTCTTCTCTACGTCCCCATACCCAGGTTGCTTTTTTGTCCAATAAATGATGTAATGGCTCAGCTATAGTTGCTTTGTAAGGCAGGAAAATGTTATAAAAATTGATAAGGCCCAGAAAAGCCTGGAGGTCGGCCTTGTTCCGGGGTTTTGGGGCGTTCTTGATTGCCCTGAGTTTGTTATCGGTGGGGTGAATACCTTGACTATCAATTAAATATCCCAAAAATTCTATGCGATCTGTACATAGATAACACTTGTTCTTTTTAACTTTGAGACCGGAGTCTTTAAATCTCTGGAGAACTAACCTCAGGCGTTCCTTTAGTATTTTCTGGGTTGGGGCTGCGATTAACACATCATCAAAATATGGAACAACACCTTTTATCCCTTGTAAAAGCCTCTCCATTAAGCTTTGAAAGATTCCCAGGGCTACGCTCACTCCGAACTAGAGCCGGTTACATTTAAACGCGCCTCTGTGCGTAACGATTGTTTGGGCCTCTGCTGTTTTTTTGTCCACAGACAGTTGTTGGCATGCCTGGGCTAAGTCTAGTTTAGCGAAAACTTTTCCACCCCCCATGGAATGGAGGAGGTGTTGTACCACCGGTACCAGGTAAACGTTTTGTTGAAGGGCATGGTTCAGGGTGGCTCGGTAGTCCCCACAAATTCTTATTGATCCATCCGGCTTGATGGGCATTACGATTGGGTTTCCCAGGGAGAGTGGTCGGTTGGTTCTAGCACTCCCTGGGCTATTAATTTATCAAGCTGCTCATCAATCTTTGGTTTAAGGGCAAAGGGAACTCGACGAGGCTTAAGGCGGATGGGAGCTATTTCGGGATTGAGGTTAAATGATATCGGGGTCCCCTTGTGCTCACCTTATTTTTCCGCGAAGACATCCTGGAATTCATGGATGAGGTCTTCTTCCCAATCGCTGTTGTAGGTTCGGTGAATGCCGGCCACTTCAATTCCAAGTGGAGCGAACCATTGGAGACCTAGCAAACTAGGCCAATCCCTGTCAATTACAGTCAGGGGTAAAAATGCTGTACGGTTCTTAAACAATACCCGTACTCGGCTGGATCCAACAACCGGGATTCGATTTCCTTGATAGTCCTTAAGTATAAGTCTTTGGAACTGGAGGTCTTGCCTATGGAGAGTGGGGATGAGCTGCTTGAGGGTCTTCCAGGAAACCATCGAGAGGGACGATCCTGAATCAGCTTCCATCAGGCAGGGCTGGTTTTCGATGGCCACTTTCACTCGGATCTTTTTGGCATCCAGTGATGAGGCGTGACCGATCGTGATCGTTTGGTGAGCTTCTTCTCGCTTCGTTGGGTGGTTTAGGTTTTTGTTTCTGTAGGAGTGGTTGTTCCATCGGTGGTTCACGGGTTCTCGCTTCACGGGACGACTTCCCATCGGTTGGCGATAGTTAGCCCCCCTTAAGGGCTGGCTGGGTCCTGGCTTGCTTCTACAGACCCATCCTATATGGCCTCTTTTCCCGCACACTTGGCAGAGTGCGTCGAGGAATTTGCATTCTGACCGGGGGTGGCTTGCTCCACACCCGGCGCATTGGTACTGTGATTTCTGGCGTTGGTCCCGTTCGGACCGAAGTCGATGGACCTCTTCCTCGTCGCTGTCTGACGACGAGTCGAGGTCATCGTGGTGGTCCGTTTCCAGCTGTCCCTCTGACTGAGGTGAAATGTCACTGGCTCGTTGGCGAACCGTGGCGTGTGTGCAGCGCATTTGGGCAGCCGACTTCCTGGTTGCTTCTGCTGCAGTAGCTTCAGCTATGGCGTCTTTAAGGGTGATGTCGCCCTTTGCCATTAATTTACTCTGAGTGCCTGATGCATCTAATCCCAGAACGATTCGGTCTCTTAGGGCTTCTTCTAAGTCGGTAAACTCACATAGGCCTCCCAGATTCCGGAGATCCACGATGAAATCAGCAACACTTTCGCCCTTCCGCTGACTTCTCTGATAGAATTCATGACTTCTCACGAGTATTGGCATGGTCGGTGCATAGTGAGCCCTTAGTAGCGGTTCGAGGACATCCCAGTCCATAGATTTTACTTCTGCCGGTTTTGCTAGTGCCTTGGCCATCTTGAATACGGTTGGCTCACAATGAGTTAGGAATACCGCTTGTTTCTTTCCAGTAGTGGCATCCTTTAAATTGTTGGTTTCCAGAAACATCTGGAAGCGATCCATATATGAGTCCCAGTCTTCTTGTGCCGGGTCGAATGGAGCGGGTGGTATGACGCTGCCGGACATGGTTCCGCCATTGGTGCATTCAGCCACGTGCTCGGTTATGGTTCTTTGTCGTTCAGCAAGCTCTGATGTCTCCACATCCCACCCTCGTCGCCAGTGTTAAGTTCTGAGCATGGGTGCAAGGATGGAGACGAGCCAGTGAAACAGTGAACTTCAAACTCTTTATTTACATGTTAAACAGCTCAACCGATGGCCACGATGGGCCCCTTTATATAGGCAACTCTTAACTTATTTAACCAATGAAAACACAGGGAGCGCTAGCTCCATTAACCAATGGAAGAGGCTCGTTAATAGCCAATCAGATTCTCCTGAACGGACCAATCTGATGTCGCTATTTTCGGCCAATCAGAAGTGCAGGGCCTGAACCCTGCACTTTACTTCAAGTTCTTAATGATCTTTATTAAGCATTTATTGATTCACAACAATATCCATGGATTATTCAAGAATCAAATGTGAGAGTCGTTTTAAATTAGCCATCCTTTGGATTCTGCTTTAGAAATTATGAAACTGAATGTTAGGACCAAGTGTTATGGAACACAGCTTTGATGGTGTACAGCATATTTCATGTTCTCCAACACGCTGTTTTCAGTTTCCATAATATTTAGCAGGCATTGGTTGTATTGGCTATGGCTTCTGAGAGTTGGAGCCCATACTTTGAAGAGCAGAAGATAGGGGCAGGCTGCTTTAGAGAGTAACATCAGGCATCAAGCTAACTTTGACATCTCTGTTTAGCAAAAACAAATCAGAAACTGAGCATCAAGTTATTATCCTACAGAACACATTGGCTAGGAGCTTAGTTGTATATTATACAGGTGTTTCATAAATGAACTTTGAGATATATTGTCCTTCTTGAAATAGCAGTTTTGTGTCCCACAATTTAATCAATATTACAGTCCAGGAAAACAAGTATCTTACTCATTCCCTTCCCAACTCATATTAAATTTTGGTATTAGGCATAGGTATAATGTATGGGTTATATTTGCCTCTCCACAACTACTAAGAATGTAGATGCTTCAGACTTCAGAGAAGATTTGTTCCCTGTTAGTTTTCCCTTTATGTTTTTTGAGAGGAAAAACAAAATAAGATGTTCCCAACTTCACACATCTTTAATCAACAGTATTTACTGGAATGTACATTTATGGCTCAGTTTTGATTATTTTGAGCATTATTGCCTACTGAAATTTCATCTGGCCAGAGTCAATAATCAAATGCAGTCAGAACTAAGAACCCACAATTTTTTAAAGAGCAATATGCCATGACTGTTGTTTTTATTCAGATACTTAGGAACAAGTCTTCATGAAAAGAATGAAAAAGAGATGAAATTAATTCTGAAACAGCAGTTAGCTTAGCCACTTTCTCTCTCCTGTAATTATTCACATAATGAGTTTTGGATTTAAAGCTCAGGATCAAAAATGGCCTTAGAACATGCACCCCTCCCTACCTTAGAGGCTCTTTTCCAAGTTGCTGCCCCACCCAAGAAGGCATGAGTCAAGAAGTCCCTGTAATGGACTGTGGAAATAATTCAGGCAGAGAGAAGGAGGAAAATCTACAGCCAGGGAATAATTGGACAAGAAATAACTCAGCCCACAGAAGGAATGGGGTTAAAAAAGCACCTCAGAAGTATCTTCCACTGTTTAGCAACCAATCGAAGTTCCATCAGTCACCCCTCTCCCCCACTGTCACATGACTGAACTTTGGGTGCTTAGCAACTGGGCCATATTCATAGCTATTTGCAGTGTTGCTTGATCATGTGATATGCTTTACAACGGTTTTGCCCCAAACTGGCATTTGCCTCAGGTTGTCAGCAAAATTGTGTCCATAATGAACCATTAGTTTGCTTAATTATTATGGCATTTGCTTAACTGCAGTGGCCTCTTTACAAGCACTGGGTTTGTTTAATGACTGCTGCAGAAAAGGTGGTAAATCAGATTGGTTATGTGACTAACCCATTTTTACAACTATCATAACTTATGCCCCTTATGGGCAGAGTCTATACTGATATAATGATCAAGGGTTATCTGTACTGTAACCTTACAATTAACTAAATATCCTTGAGGGATCTTTGGTGCTCTCTGAGCTTGGTTGTTTTCTTGTAGACGTTTCATTACTCAAACTAAGTAACATCTTCTGTGCTACTGTTAGTATTCATGGTTTTGGTTTCTTGTCTGAATTACCATGGAGAGTTAATATCTTTCCTCTTATCTGAACCTTATTCTTGGCAAATGTATGGAGAGACAGATAAGCAGTAGGTCCCAGCATGTTCTAATCACAGGTACAGCAAACTCTTGGGATACCAGTTAACAAAAGGACAACCCATCGTCCATTGTGCATCAGGTTCTTTATTCACATAAACAAGGAGTCTTTCTGAAAAGATCTGCAGTGACTGGTGATATCTCTCCAGAGATACAAAGAAAAGAGACTTTCTCAGCCCTACCTAAAAATTCATGCAAAGCAGGTTCTATATAAATGAGGGCTTAATTACAAAAGTTCATTAATTGTATGCCTTGTAGTCAAGTCAAGCAATTGTATTTTTTTTTAAATAACCTGGTATACAAGAGATTGGAGTAGAGGAGAAGATTAGCTCTTTCTCTCCAGCAATAATATTAATGACATATTTGTATGCATCCTTGTATATTGTGATTTTTAATAGGAAAAAACCTATGAACAGACTGTCCCAAAGGTGCTTTTTCAAGAGGCATCTTGATCTTCATTCAAGAAGCTTCTTCACTTAAGAAAAGTGAAACATCTTGAAAGAAAAACCAGAAAGTCCAGTTGCTTCTTGAAAAAGTACCTTTGGGACAGACATGACCTGGATGACTGAGAATCTTCATAGACATATGAATGGACTGGAACAAGTGATTTTTCATGAGGAGAAAAGAGAAGAAAAGAGGAAAATGGAGTAAATACGCTTCTCTTCTTCACAAACTCCAGTCCCAAAAGAATCTCAATCTTTTTGGGAATGGAAGAATCAAAAATGGGAAGAAGTTTCATATTTGAAATACTAGAAAAAAATGCATTCTGTGCAAGCAGCAATTTTTTTAAAAAAATTCCCATGAAAGGGCTGCAGGCAGTACAAATAACCTTGTGCTCTGTTAGAATGTCACTTTGGCCAAAACAGTTCTATATGAAAACCCTTGAGATGGGAGGGGTATTTACTTGATACTGTGGCTAGGTTTGTGCAACAGTTTAACCAGGTTAGTTAAAGATCTAGCAATGCATTGCCACAAACTAGGTTAGTTTTCACTTTGGCCAGTTTTTTATAGCTTAGTAAAACCTACCCGATCAAGGCTGTAAAATTAGAGAGGACCATTATTAGGGCTACAAAGAATATCACCCATTTGACTGAATTCCAATTCAATTCACTGTATAAACCCACAAAGTAGGTTACTTTAGAAACCATATAAAGAAACTTGTCCAAATGTTGATCATAACTAATACCTTGAATTGAACCTGGAAGCAATGAAATGGCAATGGCATCCAATGAAACTTTAAATTTATGTTTATAAATGCAGTATGTTCTGTCCCATAATCGGGTAGACAAGGTTGCCCTGACAGACCAATCCCTCTGGAGAAAAAAACATACAATGAAACACATGCAACGTAAGTTATTACCTGTGGCAATTTGAAGCACCGAAAATTGCTCACGTAGCCACATTCTGTACCAGCTGAAGCTTATGGATACTTTTCAGGCTGTAGTAGTATAAAATAGGAAGCAGGGATATTAGGTTTGTTCACCCTCCTGAAATATAGATATACATTTAAAAAAATGAAACAATTGATTTAAGAGAGATTTGATACTTATCTGGAGATGCAATGTGGTAAGGGGAAAAACCAGGTCTGCTCATCACCTGGGGGCTTTACATTTGGTATATATATTGTCCAAAGATCCAAAATCTGATTTATTCATATCTCTTCTTCCAAATAAGGGATTTTCTTAAGAAAATACATTAAATAGAAACATGCATATATTTCTGTTCAAAATGCTGGCCACATTGTAGATCTGTTTCTGCATTTTTTTGCCAAGCAGGTATTCTCAAAGTCAGTGGGCCCCAACCTTTTTCGTGCCACGACCCGGTACCGGCATCACAAAATGATCCACGGTCTGGTATCAGCATCAGCACGCATGGCAAGGTGAGCTGAGCGACTGGCCAGCCAGCCATCCCCTGCTTCTCCCTGCCACCTTCAACTCCTCCTTTGTACCTTTGTCGATGAGCTTCGGGACGGCTTTGGGATGGTCGTTCGGCTCGTCTTGCCTTTGGTGCTGAAAGAATCCTCGCACCTTAGTTTTGTTCGAAGCGGGCCCCCCCCTTCGATGAAACTAAGGAGCAAGGATTCCTTCAGAACCCAAACGCCGCTTTCCAACCGGAAAAGCTCACCAGAAGCACTTTCTCACCAAAACAAGATGGCGGCACCCAGCAAACCGGCGGCCCGGTAGAAAATGTTCCCCGGATCGGTATCGGTCTGGGGCCCGGTGGTTGGGGACCCCTGCTCAAAGTAACAGTTTGGAAAAATGTGGGAAATTTGGTTTACAAGGACTATAACCTTTTGAGGAAGTTATCTTCCCTGTTTCTTCTTTCTAGAATAAACCCTTGCTGGATTGCTAGCATGTTGGGTTCAGGAATTGAATGTTTCAGACTTCATCCTCCTGCTATTTAATAGTTGCTCATGAGGATGAATGCTAGATGTCTGGCAGCTTCCCCCACCCCATCTGCCATTATCTCACAATTGTGAAAGCTATGGTTTCATGAATGGGGACTTCAGCATGACTTTTAATGTTCAATTATAGTTAACAAGACAAGAATGGGGCAGATCAGCTGAACTAAAATGTAAAACTGAATAAGTATCTGGTTAGAGATTTTTACATTGAAGTATGTTGTGGAGTGTATCATACATTTCCTCAAATATTAATTGAAATGAAATCCACCGAAAATGCAAGGACTTTCATGAATAGAACAGCCCAACCCTTTAGCTGCTTGTTTCAGTTTCTGTCTAGTAATAATCAAAAGTGAGGCAATGGGCAATGATGGGCTTGTCCCCCATGTGAAACAATTGCAGTGATGGTTAATATTGAAACCACCAGCCTCTCTTATCTATCAAAATGAGCAATGATGTGAAATAAGGGAACAACGCCATGCTTAAAACTGAATGTTGAGCAGTGTTTCCCAGCCTTGGCAACTTGTAGATGTATGGAATTAAACTCCCAGAACTGGTTGGCTGGGGAATTCTGGGAGTTGAAGTCCATATATTTTCATGTTGCCAAGGTTGAGAAACAACTACTGGTAGCTAATGAGAAGTTGGATTTTTAAAGTGTGTTGTAAATGCCTTGTCTCTGCAAGATTTGTTTTTTCAAAGAACACCCCCAAATAAACCATAAATGGGTCAAAATCTTCATCCCTGACTACTCTGGATGAAAATGAATAGTGGTAACAGGTTTTGTAAACAGGATATCCTTGGTCCATGTGTTACTTGATCCTATGAATTCCAAGCAACAGCCAAAGGGGTAAGGGTAAAAACTATTGACTTATTCTGTCCTTGTTGTATGAAACAGGATGAATTTCTTGTTAGCCCATCTCCTTGCAAAGCCATCCTCTCTACTTGAAAAGAAAGGTTTCTGAAAAGAGAATACAGAGAGTAACAAGGATTAAGAACAACACAGAAATAACAGCCATCATTATCAAGAAAGATGTTGAATAAGATAAATATACAGCAATGTTCCTTATTAAATAGTCCTTTTTACCATTAAGTTCTGTCTTTCCCTTACTGAGTTGTGTGGGTATGTGTATGTTTCTGTGTGCTTTACAAATGAATCGGAACACCAACTTTCTATAGAGGCTACTTATACTGTTTACCACTTTGAGCCTTCCTTCCCCCACACACACACCCCAGATTTTTATGACAAATGTTGCTTTGATTTATTCTATGTATATTTGCACAATTCACTTGTGATACTATCTTTCATAATTAAACATACCCGCACACACCCGCAGCGAAGTATCAGGAGGACACAGAGCTGCTGGACGCCATCCAATAGTGACACTAAATAACTTATGAAAATGGTTCGTTATGTTTTTGCTGCAACTGAAACTAAATCTGGAGGTGAAAAGACAATCAACAAAGCCGCAATGTTAAGGCTCTTGAAATAGAAAACAGCTGTCTCCAGAGAAAGTGGTGGATAGATCACTTTAGGGAATAGATAAAGGCAACCAAAGCTGCTTGGCTCCAGCTATGATTCTACAGACCAAAGAACCTTCAACTGGCTCAAGGCAATTCTCACCTGAAATGTCTTCAAGAAAACAACCAAGTTCAGAGAGCAACAAAGACCTTACAGTTCATCTCTATAAATATACTCTTCTACATAGTACCCGTAAACAAAAACACTAAATTCTTTTTTAAAAAAATCCTTAGAAACACCACTACTAAAATGAAATGATGGGAGGAAAAATATCTCCATACACTACCTTTAAATAATTAAATAGCATTAGTTTTAATATAATTAACTTTAATTCATGTTTGTATGATAAATATTAGTGAAAAGTCATCTCAGGTACTTACTTATGGCAACAGATACTTTCCTAATCAAAATTCTATATTCTCCAGCAAGCAAGTTCATCTAATATGTGCATCAACACCCAATTGATTACACACACCAATAACTGCTAAGACCAGTCTTCAAATATTTTTTTTTGGGGGGGGGGGGTGTAATCAGTCCAAGTCCAAGTCAAAAAGGACAACAATATTGATATAGATGTAAAGTAAGATGGCAAAATACAAAAAAAAAAAATGCATGGGTCTCCTCAGGGGATGAGGATTGAAAAATCAAAATGATGGCTACAACTAAAGATGTTAATTTAGCAACAATGGCTAAATTAACAGTTCTTGTGAGAGAAATGTCACTGAAGAAATTTATCTACAACTTGAAGCTTTTTGTGGACATTTTTCAGGAGATTCAAAAAATCAAATTATGACATATGAATTTTATGATTGTTTAAACTATGTTTTCTTCCTGTTAATGGCCACTATATTATAGTGCTGAATTAAAAGCTGAATGTGTTTCTTATATCCTTGGAAGAAGAAGGCAGAAGTGATTCTTTGTATATATTTCTGTTTTCCTTTCTTTTTTCTTTATATCTTTCTGCACTTCGATTTCTATCTTCTTTATCCTTACCTCTCTTTTAGATTTTTAATTTGTGTTCATTTATATTTGTACATTTTATAAATATTTTATAACATTGTTATAACAAAGCTTTTGTGATCAGCTACTTATGGAGACCCCAACTCCCTATCACTATTGGTTGTCTGTTTTGTATTCTGTTAATCAGAATGCAGGGCCTATTCAACACACTCAGTTTCCATTTCGAGCTTTTTCTTTATCTAATTTTTCTTGTAGAGGAAGGGACAATGTGTTCAATCATCCATTGCTTACTTTCTCATTGCAGCAACTGCTTCTTTTGGGTCCATCTCTGGGAACATTTCAAAACAGCTATATAGGAAAACCAGAAAGTAGTCTCTCCAGATAATGAATATGTTATCCTATTTTTTTAAATACAGTTGATTCTCATTACTCCCAATTCCATATTGATGAATTCACTACTTAACATATATTTGTAATTTTAAAAATCCCAATATTTAAAGTGATTTCCCATTCACGAACATGCAGAGGGATGAAATATTTCAATATTCAATAAGAATATTTATTAGGTTGCTCATGGCAACCTTATATAATAGAATAGAAATTACCATTAACAATAAGAATTGTATGTATGTCTGTTTCTCTCCTTTCTTCTTTTTTCCTAATAAGTTCATAAGTGTTCCACTAAACTGATATTTAAAGAAGAATACTTGTAGCTCAGGGTTGAATGGAAGGGCCTTGGGTGTTCTCAATCAAGCCCAGTGAGCACAGGGATAGTCATTTCCCCCAGATAGCCATTTCTATCCTCCTATTTTTCAGACAATATTGTGGGATGTGGGGAAGATTTTTTATCTTATAATTCAATTAATTTCTCACCCACCCACCCAAAGCTTCAGCAAGTTCAAGTCAAATGGTTACCTGAAGGTTGTAGTTGGTTTCTTGCATGTTCCAGTTATCATCCTTTATCATCTATACCCTGTTTTTATTTCCTGTTAAGTCCTGAACATGGGTGCAAGGAACGGAGATGAGACATCAAACTGTGACTTCAACTCTTTATTCAAACTGTGACTTCAGAACAGAGCAAAATACTTGGGCAGCAGCAGCTCTTTTATAGAGCTGGCTGCTGTCACAACGACCAATGATTTGATTTACTGCTCTAACAAGCGTCCAATCAGAGTGACCCACTGTCAGCCAATCAGATCAGCCAGAAACGACCAATCACGACTCGCTATTCGCGGGCCAATGAGAAGTGCAGGATTACGAGCCTGCTGTTAAAGTAAAGCTATTAGGGTTGTTACTGAATGCGTTGGCTTAGTCCATAACACCCCTCCCCCCTAGGTTCCATCTGAGGGGTGGGGTGACGTATTCTCATAAGTAGGCAGGTCGCTTCACCTGTCTGCTTGATCTGCGCTGTTCCACCGGTTTCTGTCCTGGCTCTGGTTCCGGTGGGCTGCTTGCTGAGCTGGGTGGCGAAAACAGTCCTGCTGTTTCGTTGAATGGCTCTGGGCTCATCTCTGCTCTCGCCAATGCTGTTATCCAGGTTCCCTGCTTCTGTTTCCATCGCGGTGCTGTCACATGGCGAGGCAATTTCCCGGCTCGGTTCTCCTTCTGGCGGTGAGTATCCCATGGTTGGTTGTGTAGACTGCTGGGTTCTGATTGTAAAGTCATCTGTTATTTCTTTTTCGGCCTCCTCAATGTCCCTTCCCCCCCCCCCCAGTTTGAGATTCAGGGGATGAGATGGGAGTAGGTGCTAGTCTGGATCGAAGCTGGTCTATGTGGCGCTTCCACATTTTTCCATCTGCAGTTTGTAGACGATAGGATCGGGGTCCTGTAAGTTGCGTTATGGTAGCAGGGACCCACAATGGGTCACCCGAGAAGTTTTTTGCAAAAATGGGGTCGCTTTCCTGGAATGATTGACACTTGCTGCTGGATCCCAGGGGTTGTTCTGGTGTGTAAGCAGGGTGGAGGCGATCGAGATGTGAGCGAAGTTTTCGGCCCATCAGGAGTTCGGCTGGGGTTCTGTTTGTGGTGCTGCTTGGAGTAATATGTTGGAGGAGAAGCATCATGGTTATCTTGTCATCAATGTCACCCTGGTCCATCTTGTGTAAGGTCTTCTTTACAAATTGGACCATTCGCTCAGCCCTACTGTTGGCCGCAGGGTGAGCTGGCGATGTTAAGGCATGGTGGATACCCCGGTCTGCTAGGTACTGTTTGAATGTTAGGGCAGTGAATTGAGGGCCATTATAGGAGACCAGGACATCCGGCAATCCGTGGGTAGTGAATAACTTATTCAGTTTTTTAATGACCGCCTCCGTGGTGATGCTTTTCATTTTGTGGACCTCAAGCCAGTTAGAATAGGCATCCACGGTTAGAAGGAAAGTGTGTCCTCTTGTGGATCCCGCAAAATTGATGTGGATATGGGACCAGGGACCTCGAGGCATTTCCCACTGAGTTGGGGGTGTTTTTGGAGGAGCAGAGCGAGTCTCCTGGCACTTGCTGCATGTAGCCACCCAGGCCTCTATCTATTTATCTGTGCCTGGCCACCACGCGTAACTCCTTGCTAATGCCTTCATTCGCACGATGCCTGGATGTCCATCGTGCAACATTTTCAAAATTTTATGTTGCAATTTCTCCAGGATGATGACTCTGTCTCCCCACAAGATGCAGCCCTTTTGAGAGAATAGTTCTGTCTGTCGATTCCTGAACGGCCTGAAAGTGTCATTGGGTTTGTTGTCCAACCAACCCCGTTCCACCCAGCTGAGGACTCGTGCCAAAGAAGGGTCCTTTTTCGTTTCTGAGGCAATGTCCCGAGCGGTCAATGGTGGTGATTTAAGAGTTTCGATTTGCAATACAGCTAGGGTTGGAGCTGGGTCATCTATGACATCTGGTAGTGGAGAGCGGCTCAAAGCATCAGCGTGGGGAATGGCTTTCCTCAGGCGGTGTTGCAGTTGGTAATCGTATGCGGCTAAAAACTCCGACCAACATGTCATTCTTGGTGATAAGATGTGGGGAGTTGGTTTGTTTCCCGCTAAAATGCCAAGTAGCGGCTTGTGGTCTGTAATCATGGCAAAGGGTCTCCCATACACAAACTCATGGAAACGTTTAATTGCGGATACAATGGCGAGAGCCTCTTTATCAAGTTGGCTATAGTTCCTTTCAGTTTTAGATAAAGTTCTCGAAAAGAACGCAATAGGTGCCTCATTACCGTTTGGCAGGACATGGCTTAAAATGGCTCCCACTCCGAATGGTGAGGCGTCACAGGTCAAGAGTAGAGTCTCGTTGTATTGTATCAATACAGCATCAGAAGTTAAGAGGTCTTTTACTTGTCGAAATGCTCATTCTTCACGCCGTCCCCAGACCCAGGAAGCCTTTTTGTCAAGAAGTCTATGTAGGGGCTTGGCTACGGTCGCCTTCTGGGGCAAGAAGATGTTATAAAAGTTAATGAGTCCCAGGAAGGCTTGGAGGTCTGTCTTATTTTTAGGTCTTGGGGCGTTTTTGATTGCAGTTAGTTTTTTTTCGGTGGGGTGGATTCCCTGTCTGTGGAGAAGGTATCCCAGGAACTCCACTCTCTCCGTACAAAGTTGACACTTGTCCCTTTTTACCTTCAGGCCAGCGTCTTTAAATTTTTGGAGAACCATTCTGAGTCATTGTTCTAATAATTCTTTAGTAGGGGCAGCTATTAAGATGTCATCAAAATAAGGCACGACGCCTTTTATGCCTTGTAATAGTCTCTTCATCAGACTTTGGAAGATGCCCGGTGCCACGCTTACTCTGAATTGGAGTCTATTGCACTTGAAGGCACCTCTGTGTGTAACTATAGTCTGGGCTTCTGCAGTCGTCGCATCTACGGGTAGCTGTTGGTACGCCTAAGCTAAGTCCAATTTCACAAATATTTTTCCGCCACCCAGGGAGTGAAGAAGGTGTTGGACCACCAGTACTGGGGAAGCACTCTGCTGAAGCACGTGATTTAGGGTGGCCCGGTAATCCCTACAAATTCTTAATGATCCATCTGGCTTTATGGGTGTTATTATTGGGGTTTCCCATCGGGCATGATCAATCGGTTCCAACACACCCTGGGCTATTAATTTGTCCAGTTCCTCATCGATCTTTGGCTTGAATGCAAAAGGCATCTGACGAGGCTTAAGGCAAATGGGAGCTACATTGGAGCTGAGATTAAATGATATAGGGGTCCCCTTGTACTTGCCTAACGTTCCTGTGAACAGGTCCTGGAATTCCTGGATGAGGGCCTCTTTTCAGTCATCGCTTCCAGTTTGGTGGATGCCAGCTAGTTCAATTCTGAGTGGGGCGAACCACTGTAACCCTAACAAACTGGGCCGATCATGATCGACGACAGTCAAGGGAAGCGTTGCAGTTCGGTTCCAGCATACCAATAAAAGAGCTTGCATTGAAGTCACCGACTCCTGGCATCATTTCGCGGACACGACAAGCACCTTCTACTGTTGCCAAAACTGCCTACCGACTAGAAGTCAATGGACAGTGACCTTGCGGTGCCCAAAACAGAGATGGCAATACACCATCAACAAAAATATGCAAGCTATGGGCCTGCACACTGGAGACACAGCTGACCATGCAAAGTAGTATTCAATGATTTGAAAAGCAGATCCTGCTTCTGTGGGAATATGCTAGGAGGAGGAGGAAGGAGGAGAAGGAGACAAATATCAAACTTCTTGTTGAGGGTCCCTATGGGTTTGCTCAAAAGAGCCAGGATGGGGGCCATGAAAGTACTACCATGTAGAAATCCATGCTTCTTATGTTGGTTGTTAGATCATGAAAGAAGAAAAGAAACCAGAAGTTGTAGACTTGAGAAAAACTAAGAAGAAAAAAAGCATTGCACCCATAGGTATATATTCAAGATAATATTATTTCCTAATCAAACTATCCCTGCCTCAATTGCTCTGATATAAAGGGGCATTGGAAGGCACATTTTGAAACAGAACACACACCCCTGCTTTCCTTCCCCTCCCTTTCTTAGTTCCGCTTGACATCTGAGAAGAGACCACAACTGCATACCAGTCCGAGATTTGCCTGATTAAAAACAGTTTGCTGTAAGTCACATCATGTATAAGACACAAAGTTTCTCTCAAGAGTCTTGCTACTGACAAAAAAAAAAAGGGTGGGGGGGAATGAAAACAAGAAAAAGAAGTTTGCTTTTATTGTTTGTAAGAACTAGTAACAAGATCCACAGCCTGCTTCATGCTAGCTTTGTAATTATACTATTTTAGTGGTAAGCCAAACATTTTAGCCAAGAGTAATTTAGACATTCTTGAGCTATATTCATTTTTCCCCCCTTTGAATGTTCATCTTGAGCCTTTGAACAACATATAATCTCCCTTCATTTCCCTCCCTTCCTATGGTTTCCTCAACATTTTGGTCTAACGAAACAAATGCATCTTATTTGGCATAATTTTATGAAACCCATTGGAAACAGGCATTGTTTCATAGAACAAACCTATTTTTATTCCAAGATTGCTTCCTGTGGTTTCATTTTCTATGCGTTGCTTTGAAGTTAAGTCTTGCCTGAGTGAATAGCAATGAGCCAGGAGGATGCCTTAGGCCCACCTTCTCTAACCCAATATCTTTTAGACATCTTCATTTTGGCTGGGGATGATGGGACATATAACTCAACACATTTGGAAGATGCCAGCTTGGGAAAGAAGTTCCAAGCTTGGAGAAAATTTTAGTGTTGATGTGGCTGAGAACTAAAACAGCTATTTCAATAGATTCTCTCAATTCATATTACAAAATCATCACGAAAGAATGAGCATGTATAGGACCTTAACATAACAAGGAAAAATGAACTGGCTCCAATGTTTTATATGTGCCCTTCATTTTTTGAACAGTGCTGCCTTTGTTTATTTTAAGGTAGATCTGAGCTTCCTGGTAGCCTGTTCTTTCAAAGTAGCTCATGAATTAAATGAGCTAATAATAATAATAAAATTAGAATTAATTGAACTATAGCACAAAGGTACTGAGAGGCAGACATGAAAGAAGAATAAAAATCAGATATCTAACTGGTTTAATTAATGTGTTAAAATATGTGGGAAAATTATCTTCTGTTGTTCTATCATGATACACATATTGTGTTCTTTGTTTCTTATGCTTACTTCTATTTTTTCCATTATGAGATTGAATCTCATATCCAAACATTGATCATTGATCACTTTGAGATCTAATTCATTTCAAGAACACAAAGATGGTTTGTACTTTCAGCTAATACATCTAGATTTGGGATGATCCTGTCTAATTTTGGTAGTATGGAGCAATTTTGAAGCTACAATCTTCTTTCTAAATTATAGACAGTATTAAAGGAGTCTACCATTTGTTAGATAACCACATCCTTCGCAGTTTCTAAAAAGAACAATAATTCAGCATTTGAATTTTAAAGACAGAAGTGTGAAATGAAATTAAACAAATTCATTGTATTTTTCCAGGAGCAATTAGTTCAGAATCCTACTAGAAAAAGATGGGATTACTTTAACTATAACCAAGAGTTTAATATCAGCCTTCCAATAATATTTATACCATTAATTCCCTGCCTTGTCTTGAATTTGATAACTGTTATTCAATCTAATTTTTTGCATGGTTGCTCAGAAATATATTCTAAGTAGGAGGTGCATAGACTATAGTGTTTTTAAAATAAGTACTAAAAAAGAGACTAAAAGAGTTATAATGAGCTGGACCATTATTTGCTGTAAAAATAGTTTTCCCATTTGGTAGCTTGTGTCACTGACAACACTTATAACTGTTCCATTACTTTATGGCACTTTTAGAATCATTTCAGCAAACCTTTCTAATTTGGAAAATAGAATAGAAGACAACAAAAATTTTATGAATTATACAGACTTTATATTAACGTTTAGTATGAAAACAGAGGCTTTTACTCTGCATCATTGCATATATAGAAAGAAATATATGCATATATGTTTCTCTGATTGGATTTGTTGTATATAAAAGAATTCAGCTTTCTTTGCATTTTAATGTATTTTCTGTTTTAAGATTTGGATGTTATGCAATGTTCACCAGGCCCCTGAACCGAACAATTTCCCCTATACTGAGGAGGCCTACACTGCAGAGCATTTTCTAGTAGGAACCCTACTGATTCATCCCAAGCCTCTCAGAACCATTGTAAAAATAAACAGAAGCCAACCAAGTTTTCCAGTGAAACATAATGCATTGCCTGATTTCATCCACTGACAGCAATGTCTCTCCCTTTACACAATCCCAGGTTATAAGGATCACAACTGCATTCTCTAAAACAGGAGTACCCAATGCCAGGTCTGTAGACTGGCACCTGCCTGTGGCATGCCAGAAACTGGACCATGCAAACAAGTGAAGCCCCATCAATAGGACATGAAACCATGCCCCCTCCAGCCCGCAGAAAACCTCTCTCTACAAAACTGGTCCCTAATATGAAAAAGGTGGGAGGGGCGCTGCTCTAAAAAACAGTGTGGGTATTTTTATGAAGATGGCATTTGACTAATACAAATAAGAAGAACGTGAAGAAACAGCAGACCATCTAGTTAGCTGCCTGTAAGAAGATCACACTGATGATCTACAAACAACCTCAAGATAAAGTAGTAAGAATGGTGCATTGGAAAGAACTATTTGTCTGCAAGCAAGAGCTGGTAGTACCACATCATAGATGAAATAGTAGAAAGTGAAGAAGATAAAGTACTGTGGGATTTTATTTATTTATATTTATTTGATTTATCAGTCACTTACAAGATACTAGGTATAAGTATAAACATGAGTAAGAATACAGGAAATAAGTTTGAATAAATGGGGACAATAGGACAGGGATAGTAGGCATAATTGTGCACTTATGCACGCCCCTTACAGACCCTTTTGGAATGGGGTGAGATCAATAGTGGATAGTTTCAGGTTAAAGGAGTGGGGATTAAAGGATGTAACAACAAGAGTCAGGTAGTGCATTCCGGGCATTGACCACTCTGTTGCTGAAGTTGTACTTTCTGCAATCGAGTTTGGAGCAGTTTACATTGAGTTTGTATCTGTTGTGTCTGTTGTGTGCTCTTGAATTGAAATAATCCAAGTTGAATTGAAAATTTCAATTCAGTTTGAATTTAAAAATTGTATTGTTGAATTGAAACAGAAAAGCATCTGCCACACAATACTCCAGATTTAATAATTATTAATAAGATTTTTAAAAATCTGGTCAGTAGACATTGTAGTAGGTTCTGCAGACAACAGAGCTGAAGATAAGAAAAATAGAGAAAATAACAAAATAGAAGATCTGCAAACAGAAGTAGAACAACTGTGGCAAAAGAAAGCAAAAATAATCCCAATAATAATAAATGCTGAAGTATCACTTGAACACCATCGGCATTGACAAAATCATCATCAGTCAATTACAAATGGCAGCTTTATTTCAAACAGCTTACATTCTGTGGCAATACCTTTAGCCCTATGAAACAATAACTACATATCCAGGTCCTTAGGAAGGATTCAATAGGTAGATAAAAACGCCAAGTTCAGTCTAAATATTTATATGACTGTGAGACCAACCATAAAATTTCTAATCATAATTCACTGTTTCTCATGTTTGTGATTTTATAGATAAGCCTGCATTGATTATCCACATGAAAATAATTAAATAACTACAGCAGATATAAAAAATAAAGAAAGAATGATTTCATTGCCTAGATAGCTAATTTTTAAACAATTTCTTAGGTAAAGCAAAAGGGTGGATGAGGCCAAGATTTTAATGGAAAAGGTATTTAATTATTTTAGTTGGTAAAATGTATATGTGTATATTATATATGGGTATGTTGGTGGGAAAGAGGGAATCAAAATAGTTAAGTGAACTTTGATTTTTAATAACACACTGTTCTGTAGGAAATGTTATGGACTAAGCCAACGCATCAGTAACAACCCTAATAGCTTTACTTTAACAGCAGGCTCGTAATCCTGCACTTCTCATTGGCCCGCGAATAGCAAGTCGTGATTGGTCGTTTCTGGCTGATCTGATTGGCTGATAGTGGGTCACTCTAGTTGGACGCTTGTTAGAGTGGTAAACTCAAATCATTGGTTGTTGTGACAGCAGCCAGATCTATAAAAGAGCTGCTGCTGCCCAAATATTTTGCTCTGTTCTGAAGTCACTAATAAAGAGTTTATGTCTCGTCTCCGTTCCTTGCGCCCATGCTCAGGACTTAACACTGGCGACGAGGGTGGGATACGGAGATGATAGAGCTGACTAAACACTCATTGAACAAGACAGAGCACATGGCTGAGAGCGCACGCAACAAACGGCAGAATGACCAGGAGCGCCATACCACCCGCTCCATTTGACCCGGCAAACAAAGACTGGGACTCGTATATGGACCACTTCCAGATGTTCCTGGAGACCAACAATCTGAAAGATGCTACGCCTGGCAAAAAACGAGTGGTGTTCCTGACCCATTGTGGCCCCGCCGTTTTTAAAATGGCTAAGGCACTTGCCAAACCGGCAGAAGTGAAGAGCATGGATTAGGATAACCTTGCGCCGATCCTCTGGGCCCATTATGCACCCGCAGTGCCTACACTGATACGAAGACAGGAGTTTTACCAGAGGGACCAACGGAAGAACGAGAGTGTTGGAGACTTCATAGCCAACCTCCGGAACCTGGGAGGACTCTGTGGTTTTGCAAACCTCGAGGAAGCCACGAGAGACCGAATAGTTCTGGGATTAGATGACCACACTGTGCAGAGCAAGATCATGGCAAAAGGAGATATCAGCCTCACAGATGTCATCGCCGATGCTACTGCTGCAGAAGCAACCAGGAAGTCAGCCGCTCGAATGTGCCGAGCGAACGCACCGCACTGCCAACTCGCTAGTGATAGTACGCCTTCCTCTGAGAGGCACACTATTACCGCCCATCATGAAGACCTCGAATCATCCTCAGACAGTGAGGAAGAGGAGGTCAACCGGCTCCACTCAGAATGAGATCAAAGGAACCAGAGACTTCCGCGCCAATGTGCTGGTTGCGGGGCAAACCACCCATAATCAGACTGCAAATTCCTCGATGCGCTCTGCCGTTCCTGTGGGAAAAGAGGCCACATCGCAAAGGTCTTCAGAAGCAAGCGAGAGTCCAGTCCAAGCTGGAGGGAGAATAATCTCTGCCAGGAGACAGGCAAACCACCTGTAAATCGGGACCACCTGAACCACCAATGGAACAACCACTACTACAGAAATCGAGCACCTGCCGCTTCAACGAGACGAGAAGAGGCACACCAAACTATCACTATCGGCCATGCTTCATCACTAGATGCAAGAAAGATCCGAGTAAAGGTCACTATTGAGAATCGACCATGCATGATGGAAGTCTATTTGGGGTCATCCCTATCGATGGTTTCCTGGAAAACCCTCAAACAGCTGATCCCTGCCATCTCTCACCAGGACCTCAGCACTCAAAGAATCATCCTAAAAGACTACCAAGGGAACAGAATTCCGGTTGCCGGTTCCAGCCACGTCCAAGTATCCTTCAAGGACCACACCACAACGCTTCCCTTGACTGTCGTCGATCATGATCGGCCCAGTTTGTTAGGGTTACAGTGGTTCGCCCCACTCAGAATTGAACTAGCTGGCATCCACCAAACTGGAAGCGATGACTGAAAAGAGGCCCTCATCCAGGAATTCCAGGACCTGTTCACAGGAATGTTAGGCAAGTACAAGGGGACCCCTATATCATTTAATCTCAGCTCCAATGTAGCTCCCATTTGCCTTAAGCCTCGTCGGATGCCTTTTGCATTCAAGCCAAAGATCGATGAGCAACTGGACAAATTAATAGCCCAGGGTGTGTTGGAACCGATTGATCATGCCCGATGGGAAACCCCAATAATAACGCCCATAAAGCCAGATGGATCATTAAGAATTTGTAGGGATTACCGGGCCACCCTAAATCACGTGCTTCAGCAGAGTGCTTCCCCAGTACTGGTGGTCCAACACCTTCTTCACTCCCTGGGTGGCGGAAAAATATTTGTGAAATTGGACTTAGCTTAGGCGTACCAACAGCTACCCGTAGATGCGACGACTGCAGAAGCCCAGACTATAGTTACACACAGAGGTGCCTTCAAGTGCAATAGACTCCAATTCAGAGTAAGCGTGGCACCGGGCATCTTCCAAAGTCTGATGAAGAGACTATTACAAGGCATAAAAGGCGTCGTGCCTTATTTTGACGACATCTTAATAGCTGCCCCTACTAAAGAATTATTAGAACAATGACTCAGAATGGTTCTCCAAAAATTTAAAGACGCTGGCCTGAAGGTAAAAAGGGACAAGTGTCAACTTTGTACGGAGAGAGTGGAGTTCCTGGGATACCTTCTCCACAGACAGGGAATCCACCCCACCGAAAAAAAACTAACTGCAATCAAAAACACCCCAAGACCTAAAAATAAGACAGACCTCCAAGCCTTCCTGGGACTCATTAACTTTTATAACATCTTCTTGCCCCAGAAGGCGACCGAAGCCAAGCCCCTACATAGACTTCTTGACAAAAAGGCTTCCTGGGTCTGGGGACGGCGTGAAGAATGAGCATTTCAACAAGTAAAAGACCTCTTAACTTCTGATGCTGTATTGATACAATACAATGAGACTCTACCCTTGACCTGTGACGCCTCACCATTCGGAGTGGGAGCCATTTTAAGCCATGTCCTGCCAAACGGTAATGAGGCACCTATTGCGTTCTTTTCGAGAACTTTGTCTAAAACTGAAAGGAACTATAGCCAACTTGATAAAGAGGCTCTCGCCATTGTATCCGCAATTAAACGTTTCCATGAGTTTGTGTATGGGAGACCCTTTGCCATGATTACAGACCACAAGCCGCTACTTGGCATTTTAGCGGGAAACAAACCAACTCCCCACATCTTATCACCAAAAATGACATGTTGGTCGGAGTTTTTAGCCGCATACGATTACCAACTGCAACACCGCCCGGGGAAAGCCATTCCCCACGCTGACGCTTTGAGCCGCTCTCCACTACCAGATGTCATAGATGACCCAGCTCCAATCCTAGCCGTATTGCAAATCAAAACTCTTAAATCACCACCACTGACCGCTCGGGACATTGCCTCAGAAACGAAAAAGGACCCTTCTTTGGCACGAGTCCTCAGCTGGGTGGAACGGGGTTGGTTGGACAACAAACCCAATGACACTTTCAGGCCGTTCAGGAATCGACAGACAGAACTATTCTCTCAAAAGGGCTGCATCTTGTGGAGAGACAGAGTCATCATCCTGGAGAAATTGCAACATAAAATTTTGAAAATGTTGCACGATGGACATCCAGGCATCGTGCGAATGAAGGCATTAGCAAGGAGTTACGCGTGGTGGCCAGGCACAGATAAATAGATAGAGGCCTGGGTGGCTACATGCAGCAAGTGCCAGGAGACTCGCTCTGCTCCTCCAAAAACACCCCCAACTCAGTGGGAAATGCCTCGAGGTCCCTGGTCCCGTATCCACATCAATTTTGCGGGATCCACAAGAGGACACACTTTCCTTCTAACCATGGATGCCTATTCTAACTGGCTTGAGGTCCACAAAATGAAAAGCATCACCACGGAGGTGGTCATTAAAAAACTGAATAAGTTATTCACTACCCACGGATTGCCGGATGTCCTGGTCTCCTATAATGGCCCTCAATTCATTCGGGGCGACAGAATGTTCGGGGTGGCCCGGTTCCCTGCAAGGATTCCCAGCAGCGGCTTGTGGTCCGTTATGATGGTGAAAGTCCGGCCGTAGAGGTATTTATGGAATCGTTTTATGGCGGCAACTATAGCCAGAGCCTCTTTGTCCAGTTGGCTATAGTTCCGCTCCGGTTTGCTGAGGGTCCTTGAAAAGAACGCGATGGGTGCTTCTTTTCTGTCGGGAAGGGTATGGCTGAGGACAGCGCCGACGCCGAAGGGTGATGTGTCGCATGTGACGGCCAGAGGTAGGGTCTCATTGAATTGTATAAGGACGGCGTCGGAGGTGAGGAGGTCCTTCGTTCTTTGGAAGGCGGCTTGCTCCCGTTTCCCCCAAGTCCAGGTCGCCGCCTTGTCCAAGAGCCTATGCAAGGGCTCCGCCGCCGTCGCCTTTTGGAGTAGGAAGACATTGTAAAAGTTCAGTAACCCCAAGAATGCCTGTAGCTCAGTCTTTGATTTGGGGGTGTGGGCTTCTTTGATGGCCTTGATTTTTTTGCTTGTGGGGTGAATGCCGTGCCGGTCTAGGAGGTAGCCCAGGAATTCCACTTGTTCCGTGCAAAGCTGGCATTTTTCCCTCTTTACTTTTAGTCCCGTCTCTTTAAATTTAGTTAGGACCTCTCTTAGTCGACCTTCTAGTTCGGCTTGGTTGGCTGCCGACACTAGGATGTCGTCGAAATAAGGTACCACCCCCTTGATACCTTGCAATAGCCTCTCCATTAGGCTTTGGAATATGCCCGGTGCCACGCTGACTCCGAATTGGAGTCCATTGCATTTGAATGCTCCCCGGTGGGTGACAATGGTCTGCGCTTCTGCCGTTTGCTCGTCGACCGGCAACTGTTGGTTTGCCTGGGCGAGGTCGAGCTTGGCGAAAACCTTGCCCCCTCCCAGTGAGTGCAGTAGGTGTTGTACTACTGGGACGGGGTAGGCGCTTTGTTGTAGCGCGCCATTTAGGGTGGCCTTATAGTCCCCACAGATCCTCACCGACCCATCGGGCTTGATCGGGGTAACTATGGGGGTCTCCCACCGGGCGTGGTCTATGGGCTGCAGGACCCTTTGTTTGACGAGCTTGTCAATTTGCTCGTCTATTTTGGGTTTCAGTGCGAATGGCACCCGCCTTGGTTTCAGGCATTTGGGGGGGACGTTAGGGTCTAGGTCGAACGATATAAGGGGCCCTCGGTATTTGCCTAGGTTTCCGTCGAAGACCTCTTGGAACTCCCGGGCTAGTTGCTGCTCCCAGCCGTCGTCGGTGACGTGGTCGACTTCCGTCAGGGCGATGTCGAGCGGGGCGAACCATTGCAGTCCCAGTAGGCTTGGGCAGTCGCGGTCGACGATCGTTAGGGGGAGTCGTTCGGTGCGCCCCTTATAAGTGATGTTAAAGCTTTTGGTGCCGACTACCGGGATGCGGTTTCCCTGGTAGTCCTTTACAATGAGTCTCTGGCTGTCTACGTTCCTCCTTTGGAGGGTCGGCACCAACCACTTTATCTCGTGCCATGCAATCATGGAGAGGTAGGACCCGGAGTCCACCTCCATTTTGCATGGCTGGCCCTCGATGCATACCTCGACGTGGACCTTCCGGGCGTCGTTGGTGATGGCGTGGCCGATGGTGACCATCTGGTGGGTCTCCTCTCTCTGCCGGTTGTCGCCGCCTCGCGAGGATCGTCCGTTCCGGTCCCATCGGCTGTCCGAGGGACGATCTCTGGTCCGGGTGGTGTGCTTTCCCTCCTCCGGTCGCTCTGGTCGCATCGTGCCGGACTGCGGTTTTTCTTCAGGCGGCAGACACGGGCGATGTGTCCCTTTTTATCGCAATGCCGGCAGATTGATTCGAAAAACCGGCATTCCGACCTGGGGTGGTCGCCGCCGCAGCCGGCACAGTTGGTCCTCGACTTACGACCTCGCCGGTTCCGTGGGTCGCGCCCTGTCTGGAGTCGATGGATGTCCTCCTCGTCATCAGACGTGCCGGATGCCGAGTGGAAGTCGCCCTGGTGGGTGGTCATCTCAGTTTTGGGCTCGGTCGACCTCGCCGGGTTGTTATTTCCGCTGCGGTCCCCCGTGTTCGGTCTGCGCATGCGGTCGGCGGAAGTTCGGGTTGCTTCGGCGGCTGCAGCTGCGGTGAGGGTGTCTGCTAGGCTGATGTCGCCCTTAGCCATCAGCCGGCTCTGGAGGGCGGGGTCCCACAAACCGAGCATGATTCGGTCTCTCAGAGCGTTGTTTAGGTTATCAAATTCGCAGAGCCCCCCTAAACACCGCAGCTCGGCGACGAAGTCGCTGAAGCTCTCACCCGACCTCTGGTCCCACCGGTAAAACTCGTTTCGCCGGATCAGGATGGGTACCTCTGGAGCGTAGTGCCGCCGCAGTATGGGTTCGAGGACGTCCCAGTCCATCGCGGTGGCATCGGCAGGTTTGGCCAGCACTTTGGCCATCTGGAAGACCTCGGTTCTGCAGTGGGTCAAGAAGACGGCGCGTTTCATTGGGCCGGAGGCGTCCTTCATGCCGGTGCACTCGAGGTACATGCGGAATCGGTCGGAGAACGATTCCCAGTCCTCGGTGGCGGGGTTGAAGGGGGCGGGTGGTGCGATTTTCGCCATCTCGGAGGTTCGTCTGGCTTCCGTCAGACACGTGGTTCGGTTCAGGGTCTGGATCCCACCTTCGTCGCCAGTGTCGTGTCCGCGAAATGATGCCAGGAGTCGGTGACTTCAATGCAAGCTCTTTTATTGGTATGCTGGAACCGAACTGGTGAAAGGAAAAAAGCCCACGGCTTTTATTCCTTTCACCGCGGCGGCCGCGGCCAATGGCACCGCTTTGAATCTCCCGCGGTCTGAACGGACCAATCGCGGGAGATTCTTAGCGAGCCAATCGGCGCGGCTCGCCTGACCAATCGGAGAGCCCCGCGCTTTGGCCAATCAAAGCGCGGGGATCTCGAGTATGTTAATGAAGGACAGAACAGTGCTGTACTCTGGATGTGTCCATTCCAGTGGAGACAGCCTTCTCTCATCTTCTCTATAATTGGTATCACACCAAAATGTTGTCAAATGGTGTCATTTATGATGTGGTCAAGAAGGGAGATGCCGATATCCTGTGGAGCATTTGCATTTCCATGATATGGAGATAGTTTTTGGTCCCTGTTGCTTCTGCCCAGTGCAACAGGGCAGATGGTTGTCTTGTAAATCTTAGATTTAAGATGGGTTGGCATTCTTCTATCACATAACACACCAGTGAGTTCTTGCCAATGCATCCAGGCTGCGTTCACCCTTGCTCACATCTTGCCATTGATGTCACCATTGCCTTGGAAATGGGATCCCAGATACTGAAAAATGTCCACCTTCGTTAAGTTTTCTCCATTGATTTGAAATGTTCCAGGAGAAGTAACAATCTCTAAGTACTCAGAGTCCGAAATGCATCATACTTGGCTGCTGGTATTCTTGCATAGCATTTTGACCCAATCAATGAGTGGTTCAGGTACTAATATTTGTCTTTGTTCTTGCTAATTAATCATATTTGTTTGAGCTGTTGCAATATAGATAGATAAAATATGTTTTTAGAAAGGATGGATCAGGAGTGTTTTTTATCAAATATTTTTGAAACAACATCATTTTTAAACCAGTACAGAAGTCATGGGGGGGGGGGGCAGAAATGGATGTACACACCCAAATCAACACTTATCAGTATTGGTGATGGTATCTCTAAAAGGCTGCAAACAAGAGTTTTTAGTTTGACAGCTGTGTGGAACAGGATCTGAAAGTATCATGTCCACAGACCCAAGATAGCCTGCATCCTTTTCACAAATTTCACCCCATGAAAGAAGTGTGGGTTTTCCCCCTAATCCCATTCTGTTGTGGTTTCTATATTTTGGTATCAGTGGAATGGCATAAATGGGGCCACAGAAGGCCCATCCAATTCCTGTTGTGTCCTTTCACTTAGTTCAAGAGAAGTGGAAACATTATAATCCATAAAAAAGTACATTTTCCCTCAAATATATTGGCTCTCTTAACATTTACAAAGTATAATGGTCCCTATCTGTTAATGTTTACACATAAATTGACAGGGAAATGAAAATGTTTGTCTTGTTTGTTTGTTTGTGTTATGTTCAATGTTGAGTTGTTTCTGATCACTAAATCACACCAATTATGGAATTCTCAGAGCCTTGTTATTTTGATTCCCTAACAGCATCCTCTCACATTTTAACAGAAAATCATTACAACTGTATATAATGCAAATATTATTTAATTACATTTTTAATACATTTATATAATTATCATGTTTTAACACTGCATTTTGTCTAAATGGGTCCCATATTTCATTATGCAAACTCTATGTCTGTAGGCTGGCTACCCACTCATAGGTGGCAAGTACAATCATATCTTCAATGCATTGGGTGAAAGGAGACTCACATTTATCTTCTCACTGCTGCTAGATCTGACTTTTATCATAATATGGGCTCAGAGCATCCATTTGCAGGTAGTTCTCAACTTACAATCATTAATTTAGTAATCACTCAATGTTACAACAGCAGAGAAAAAAGTGATTTCTCACTGCAGCATCCCTATGGTCACATGGTCAAAAATTGGATGCATGGCAACAGATTCATATTTATGACCATTGCCATGTCTCAGGGTCCCCTTTTGTGATCTTCTTACAAACAAAGTCAATGGAGAAGCCAGATTCCCTTTACAACCAAGTTACTAACTTAACAGCTGCTGTGATTCACTATAACAAAAAAGGTTGCAAAATGGAGCAAATGTCATTTAGCAACTGTCTTCCTTAGGAACAGATATTTTGGGCTCAATTGTCTTTAGTCAAGGATTAGCAGCATTTTGCCAAGTTAGCAAATTCCTAGGTGCTAGTATGTAGTTCAAGAGAGTATTATGCTTTGAAAATGTTAGCTTTTGTCACACAACCGTATTTATATAATCTACTACGTTCTCTCAAAAAATCTAATAATTATAAGACAAAGTAAAAACATGTTTCAAAGAAGCATTTTCCTTCTTACATTTCCAATATTTGCATTAGATAGGTATATATAGAAATGAAGCTATTCACTATTAAAATTATGTTATGTTATTTTTCTTTTCCTTTGTCGTATTTTTCTCACTTATTTAAAACCTCTTTCCAAATGTTTTTTCTTTTTCTTTTTACCAATGTATGCATTTATATCATAATTATTTTTGTACTTTGCTCTTTTTCCTTTAATTTTTTTTGTCATGACTTTCAAACCAATAAAAAATAAATTTAAAAATGTACATTAACAGACTTCTGTATAATAGACATCTTTCTTTGTGAACAAATACAGATGTCTATTTTTACCACATTCCATTTCATAATGGTTCATGTCCAGAAGTAGATTTTTTGAAAAAATGACCTACAGTGTTTAATGAGTACATTTAAAATGCTTTAACTATTAATTGTATCAACATAATCTTTTATAAATATGGTAAACATTTTCTATAATGTTTAAATAATTATTATGCTTAATTTTGGTCAGGAAAAGTGTGAGTTCTTAAAATCTAAATTACTACACTTCATTTATTTATCTTTTCTGTGTAATAAAAAAAAATTGCACTGTTGAAACATCCCGTTATGTTAAATAATTTTGTCATGAATTGTTTTCCCATTTATCTGTTAGAACTGCATGCCCTTCAAATAATAAAAAGCTGCTTTCTTGAACAAATTAAGCACACTATAGGCTATATTAAATTAAATCTCTATCTCCCTCTATTAATTAAAGAATGGAATGCGAGAGAGATATTGTTTGACAAAAGAAATTGTGGTGGATCCATTGATCCAAACAGGAAAATTAAACAAAATCATGAGAATTTTTCCTCCTACACATTCTGAAACAAACTGATTATTCACTGTGGCAATATAAAGGATTCCTTCTGGGAGAAATAGGGCAAGCAGGGAATAAAACAAATGGTACCTCTGAAAAAGACAATGAGCAGTCGAAGAAGTTAAAATGAGAACCTTCCTGTCCTTCAAGCTCATTCCATAACATTATTCAAGTTGTTCCAAAGGTGCTTTTTCAGAGCTGGACTTCCTTTGTTTTTTCTTGAAGACATTTCATTTCTCATCCAAGAAGCTTTTTCAGTTCTAGGAATCCTTGGATGAGAAGCAAAACATCTTGAAGAAAAACAAAGAAAGTCCATTTTGTCTCTCGAAAAAGCAATTTTAGAACAACAATAATATGGATGTCTGAGAATCTCAATCAAATTGTTGGATGGTGGATTAATTCAAACTGGACTTTACATAATTCAACAATCACATTAGAAACATGGAAAACTGACAGCAGAAAAAGACCGAGTGGTCAATCAAGCCTGCCCCTTGAGGTTTTTCTGTTTTTTGTTTTCTTTTTAATATCTTTTTAATATTTTCTTTTTAATTAAATTATATTTAAATTCATGTATATATTATTTTAATTTTATTTTTTTTACATTTTTGTCAGATCTCCAAAGTCTCTTCCTTCCTATGATTCTATGAATCTACATCATAGCACTGTCCTAGACTTACATACTGCTTCATACTGCTTTCCAGCACTCTCTAAGCGGTTTACAGAATCAACATCTTGCCCCCAACAATCTGGGTCCTCATTTTATCAACCTTGGAAGAATGGAAGGCTGAGTCAACCTTGAGCCAGTCAGGATCAAACTCCTGACTGTGGGCAGAATTAGTACTGCATTCTAACCACTGCACCACCATAGCTCATTGCTAAATTGCTTAAACTTCTTGAATAAGTGTTTGTTTCTATTCTTTCCCAAAAACATATATTTTAATATTAAGATTGTTCCAAAATGGAGTAATATCTTGAAACAGATGCCATAATAAATGTGTCCCAAGTCCCAAAATGTCCCAAGGCTCAGAATGAATATCTCTGATTTATTTATTCAGAATTCAAGTCATTCATACTGCATATTCAAGTCATTCATCTATATTTTTATTTTCACATCCTTGTTTTTCTCCCAATAATATAAAATAATTTAGGCTGAAAGAGAAAGAAAGACAACAAATTATCCAAAGAACTTCAGTGGTCAACTGATAATTAAGCTTTCCCTAACCCTAACCCTCCATTCTAACCACTCTATTTCTCTAGTGTTTTCCAACCTGTGTTTTTATCTACCAGTATTTGAATCTCTTGCTTATTATCAGCAAGAATGAGATGGCTGAGGTTCACAGACAAGAAAATTTGAACTCAAGAAAATATCCAAAATACTGGTAAAGCACCAACAGGCTATTTTTATCTCACATTTTTGTAATGTGGAATGTGATAGATTTGTGCATGGCCAGAACAAAATAAGAATATGTAGGAGTTCCTTTGCTTTTAACTCACTTGGAAGTCAATCAGCACTTCATCCATTATATGATGGTGGAAATCTGGACTATGCCACAGTCAGATTGCAAGCGGGAGAAAGATTCATATACATTTAGGGAAGGAAAATAAACATCAGTCTCTCCATGTAGAAACTAACTAGAAGTCTATGATTAAAAAAAATGGAGAGGCCTTCTCCACATTCCTCACATGAACTTATCTCTATAAACATTTTTCTGTCATTTCCTCACAACTTTGCCTATGTTTTATCCTGGATCCATACATAGCTAGTTCCAATTACAAAAACAAGGATCTATTGTTCTATAACAGGGGTATCAAACTCACATTGTCATGGCGGCGGATTTTTTTCCCCTTCACTAAACTGGGCAGTGTATAACGCATCCGAGCTGTGGTTTGGGAGTTTGACAGCCCTGTTCTATAAGAACAACTTATCCATGGTGTATCATGAAGCAGCAGTCTTCAGAATAGGAGTTTTCCTGGATAGGATTTGTTCATCTCGAGAAAAAGAATAGTGATGTCAGTTAGAGTAAGGCTGGATATCATTCTTCCAGGTAAATTGGATTTTAGGTCCCATCATCACTGTGTATTGTTTGGAAAGGAGACTATATCAAATTATATTTCTTCATATAGACAAACTCTACTGCACTGGGCAAACACATACTTATACATGTGACTTTGAACCTAGGTTGCTATTCAAGGACCAAATTAAAATCTCATACTATAGCACCACTTATAAGTCCTAATTTTAAGACGAATGAAGATATTTGTTCCCATAGCTAGTTTGTAAACAAGCAAACCCTCTTTGCTCATGTGTTGTAGATACAAATCTGACCAGCAATGAAATTAATTAACATCTCCAAAGTTGCAGAGATAGAATCTTTTTTAAACTGTTGGGAACAGATCGACTTATTGGTCTGTTGTGGGCAGGTGACTTTAGCAGGGTAATATATGCTTTTCCTTTGCAACAAAGGGCTTTCTTTAAGCACATCCATCCCATCATTATGAACATTATGCAGCCTCGGTGCTTTTTCAACATTGTGATAAAACATACTCCTAAAATGATAAACATCCCCCTCCAATAAACAAAAGCTATGTGATAAATTATAAAAATTGTTTTGGCAAATGACTGAGGAGCTATCTCCTCCAAATCACTTGAGGTGTTGCTCTCTGCTTCAAAATGGGTGGATTTCAACTCCCAGAATTCCCCAGCTAGTATGGAAATTGAAGTCAAACCCATCCTAAAGTTGTCAAGTTTGGGAAATATTGTTTGAAGTAGGAGTGTCAAACTCGGTCAACCTGGTGTTATGTGACGTATTGCAACTTTCTCCCCTTTGCTAACTGGGCATGGGCGTGGCCAGTGCATGACACATCCAACCAGTAGGCCATGAGTTTGACAGCCCTGTTCTAAGGGGTTATGTAACCTAAGGTTTGAGAACTTTGCCTTAAATTGCCTTCTTGCTATTTTTTATTTATCATGTCACTTACAAGCCCTGGCTTGTAGCAGGGTGCACACAGTATTGTTAAAGTTGACAAGATAGACTATCTTGATGCCAAGTCTTGCTCTTTTCCAAACCAGTTTCAAACGGGCTTTCAGTCTGATGCTCCATTTGCCATCTTGCCAATGTTAACCTAAAACTGTGGATGCTGCTGAAGAAATGTTAAATACATACATTAAATTGTAATATTAGTATGGTTTTACTTAGTGTTAAGTCCTAGGCATGGGTGCAAGGATTGGAGACGAGACGATGAACAGTGAACTTCAACTCTTTATTTAACATTGTGGAACAGAGCAAAAACTACGGCAGCAATAGCCCTTTTTATAGGCAAGCTGCTGAGCAAATAACCAATAAGAAACAGGAAGCGTTAGTTCCCTTAACCAATTAAAGAGGTCCGTTAATAGCCAATCAGATTCTCCTGAATGGACCAATCAGATGTCGCCATTATCGGCCAATCAGAAGTGCAGGGCCAGAACCCTGCACTTTTCTAAAGGTTTTTAATAATCTTTATTAAAGTACTTTTATTAATTCACAACACTTAGCAAGTTGTGTGAACATGGACACTGAATTCTGCAAGGAAATCTTTCAGCATAATGAAACTTAGTCATTTGTAATTTAGAAAGTAAGCCATGTTCAAACTAGCAGATTTATCATTATGTGTATGAAAGCCTCTCTTGCTTTGACTTTGCTTTCTCATTTCCTTTCTCTAGATCAAGGGTATTCAAACTTGGCAAGTTTAAGACTTGTGGATTTCAACTCCCAGAATTCCTGAGCTAACATGAGTGGAGGAGGACTTCTGGGAGTTGAAGTCCACAAGCTTTAAAGCTGTCAAGTTTGAAGACCCCTTCTCCAGGGTTGCTATACCTGCATTTACCCTGGATTACAGCTGGAGTTTGTTTTAACCTCCAATTGGTAGCACATTTCCATCAGCTGAAGTGCAATAAGAGAAGCACCTGCCTGTTAACTCTATAAAGACCATGCTGGAAAGGTGTTATTACAAAAATGTATGTTTTATATCTGCTGGTAAACATTTCTTAAATGTTTTGCAAGATGACCAATAAAAATCAGTTTTATTTCCCTTTGCTGGAGGCTGTGCAAGAGAAGCAAAACAGATTTTCCACTAAGGACACAGGGATTCCCCCATCTGTCTCTCCTAGTTTTTAATTAATCACCTCCCTTCCTCATGTTCTTAGGAAGGATTGGATAGGTGGATAAAAATGCCAAATTTAGACTGGCTGATTGTGTGATCAACAATAAGTTAGTATGATTATTCCTTATGTTTTAAATAACTGTCTCCTATTACATTAAAAATCTCCATTTGGCATTCATGTTAATTTTATTTAATTAAATATGATTAATATGGCTAGCTCTCCTTCATGCATTACTAATAATTTTCTTCTTACATCACATTCTAAATTACAATTTGGCAGTAATTTTTGGAAAGGCTCTTTTTGCAGAGGAAGATGAGTATAATCCTACACATGTATTTATGTGCCTCTGCCTTAAAGTTGTTCCTGTAATTGCCACCCCTCCCCCCCACACCAAAAACAAATCTTGGAATCAATGTTAAGAATAGCTACGAGGCATCTAATTCTAACTACATGGCTTATGTGTCGAGCTAAACAATGCACTGATGGTCAGCACTTAAAAGGACTAACTCTATGCATTACTTGTTATGCTGAAAGGGTAAAAGGGGAACCAAAAGTCTCGGAGGAGATGGTTAAGTATAGTAGATATTGTATGATTGGGAGGAAAGAAAGAACTGGAGAAAAACATCTGCTTCAAGCAGAGATAGTAGATTCCTTGGAAAGAAAAAGCTTCCTTTGATTTCAGACTTGTTGATGGATTATGAAGGCACAGTGGTTAGAATGCAGTGTTGCAGGCTAATTCTGTTGATTATCAGCAGTTCGGCAGTTCGAGTCTCACCAGGCTCAAGGTTGACTCAGTTTTCCATCCTTCCAAGGTAGGTGAAATGTGGACCCAAATTGGTGCGGACAATATAAAACACTGTGAAGCAGTATATAAGTGCTATTCAGAGGTGGTATTCAGGAGGTTCTGACCAGTTCTGGAGAACCGGCAGCGGAAATTCTGACTAGTTTGGAGAACCAGCAAATCCCACCTCTGACTGGCCCAGCCCCCATCTATTCTCTGCCTCCCATTGAGTCCCAGCTGATTGGCTGGGTCTTCTTTGGTTGCCCTGCACAGGAGAATTTTGCAGTATCTTTTCCCTGCCACACCTGCCCAAGGCATGCCCACAGAACCAGTAGTAAAAAATTTTGAATCCCACCACTGCTGCACACACCTAAGCATCTTAGTTGCTCTTCTCTGCATTCTTTCTAGGAACTCAGCATAGTTTTTGTGATCAGAACTAGATGCATAAAATAGTATAAAATAGTAGAATCATTTCTCATGATTTTTTTTTAAAAAAAAAAACAGTTTTATTGATTTTCAAAGACAATACACAAACAAACAAAACATACAAACATAGAACATCTTTTCTGAAAGCTGCTTGATCCCGGGTTACAACTCTTCGTACAGACACAAATTCAAATTCATATTCATTTTATATAACATTCCATATCTTATTACCACTTTCAATTTTCTATACAACTTCTCATCTCTTTTAACTTTCTCAATTTTATTTTATTTAACTCATCTCAGTTCAAATCATAATACTTATTATTCTTTGTCTGTTCTATTTCCAACTATCCATTTATCTTTTCTCTTTAAACCAAAGTTTCTCCTGTACACTGATTGGAGTATGATGCCTTTAACTCTTTCCCCTAAGTTTATAACACTTAATATAATGCATAACTTCCATTGAGATTCTGTTTGGTACATTCTAGAATTACACACTATATTTTAAAAAAAGGAAAAAATTATAAATATATAACACAATTAAAACAATCCATTCCAATTCAATTCTATCATCATATGTTAATATTCATTTAAATCTTAACATTTTATCCATTACTTGTCAGATAAGTATCCTACTTCTATGAGAACACTTATAAGCTTTCCATAGTTAATTCCTGCCCACTTCACTTATATTTTATAAAACATTAGGTAATTAAAATTTTCCCATTCCTTCCTAATTGAATTCTCTCATTTGTTTCATTTCATTTATTTTATTCACAATTTTATTCTCTAAAGTTACACAACGTTTTTATAAAGAAAAAGAAAAAAAGGAAATTATACGTATATGATGTAATTAAAACAGCTATTAATGCCAGTACAGATCTAATCATTAATATTAATATTCATTTATATCTTAAACACTTTATATGTTACTTTTCAATTAAATATCATACTTTTATGGGAACACTTATACTTTCCATGATTATTCCCCCCCCCACATCCCATATTTTAAATCGTTATTTCATTAAAATGTTCCCATTTCTCCTACTTCAGTTCTCTCATTTATTTCATTACCTTCTTTTTCCTCACACATAATCATCTTCGTTGCTCTTCTCTGCATTCTTTCTAGGAACTCAGCATAGTTTTTGTGACCAGAACTAGATGCATAAAATAGTATAAAATAGTAGAATCATTTCTCATTATCTTCGTGCTATTTCTCTGCTGATGCAGCCTAGATCTGCATTAGCAGTTCTGGGTAGCTACAACACACTGCTGGCTCATATTTAAGGTACATGTAGATGTTCACTAGGACACCTACATTTCACTCAAAGTTATTATTGCTGAGCCAGGTAGTGTCCATTCTATATCTATGCATTTGATTTTTCCTGCCTAGGTGCAGGGCTTTAATTTTCTCACCACTTATTTGCATCTTGCTAGCTAGGGCACAATTCTTGAGTCTGTCAAAATCCTTCTGAATCTTGAGTCTATCCTCCAAAGTGTGAACTATCATCCCCAACTTGATATTGTCTGCAAATTTGATGAGCTCTGCTTTTATCCTCTCAACTAAATCATTTATGAAGATATTAAAGAGTCCTAAAAGATACTTGAGGTATGCCAGTGCATGCCACTATCAACTGTGAATCCACCTGTATATCCCAGGAGTGTCAAACTCACATCATCACAGTGGTATCACATGACATACCGTGACTTTTTTCCCCTTTGCTGGGCTTGGGCATGGCCAGCATGTGACGCATCCAGGCCACAGGCCACAAGTTTGATAGTCCTGGTCTATCCCATATGGTTCCATCCTACAAGAAGTAGATTCAGTAAGGCATGTACTTTGTCAAATGCTGAAGTCTTTATACCCACTATATCCACAGTGTTTCCCTGATCCACTAATTTAGCCAATTTATCAAAGAAGGCAATAAGTTTTGTCTGGCGTGATCTATTTTCAACAAAACCATGCTGGCTTCTAGTAATTGCTTTGTTCATTTCTATATGTTCACAAATCTGTTGCTTGGTTATGTTTTTCCAGAATTTTCCCAGGTATTGATGCCTAGCTGATTGGTTTGTAGTTTCCTAGATCCATTTTTTGTAGATTGGAACCACATGAGCTCTTTTCCAATCTTCAGACAATTCCCCAGTGCTCCAGAAACTGTGAAAGATTTTGTTGAGTAGTTCTGAGATCATGTCTGCCAGCTCCTTCAGAACCTGGGATATAAACCAATTGATCCTGCTGATTTGAATAGTGTAGACTGGATAGATGTTTTCTGTTATCCCCTACTGATGTTTTTGATAGTTTGGATTATTTTTTTCCTTTTGCATGAAGACAGTTTTGCTTTCTCTCTGCTATTTGTCACCTTCATGCCATCTTTTCCATGACTTTTTTTCCTATTCCTTACATATTGAAAAAACTGAAATGGTTTTTTGTTGTTGATGATGATGTTATTTTTTACACTTTCTGTAAGTCTTACTTTATTCTGAGCCTTAGCCCACTTGACTCTGTCTTTATAGATTCAAGCTATTTACTGGTATTCTGATTTGGTTATGTCTCTCTCTCTCTTTCCATTTTTTATACTTGTCCTTTTCTCTTTCTATCAATTAGTTAGAAAGTTCTTCCTGCACCCATGCTAGTTTTGTCTGGAATCTCTTATTTCTGTTTCCTTTATGTCTTATGGTTAATTGGTCTCTGAGACTCATCCTCCAATGAGATGCAGATTACAAATGCATTTCTTAACTTCTATTCCCATCCAAGTCTTCTTTAGAATTCCTTTTTATTTTGCCTTAAAACAATAATTAAATCACACTGGAGCTTTAGTAATGATTTCCTATTTTTTGCTCTACTCACCGTTCACGATATCACAAAGTACATATTTTCCATCATTCATTTCAAATGTTCAAAGAGTCAAGAACTCTCCATCTTTCCAAACTTAGGACTAATGTTCTCTTTTGCCGACAAACATTCCTTCCATTGTAGGATTGGTATTGGGATATATTTATTTAAAATTTTTGTGTCATATTATTTTTACTTCTGGAAGCATGTATAATAGATGGCAAAACTAATGGCTAGGTCTTTGGACCATGAATACAGGCCATAAAATGGATGAAACATGGGAGTATGTAGTTCAGAAATCCTGGGCTCAGCTTGACTAGGCTCTTAAGCAGGGGTGGGATTCAAAATTTTTAACAACTGGTTCTGTGGGCGTGGCTTAGTTGGTGAGCATGTCTTGGTGGTTGTAATGTTATTGGCTGGGTGTGGCCAACTCAATATCATTCACATCGAGGCATGCATCTCCTCACCTGGCCTCTCATGACTGTGGGGATGTTGCAACAGTCGTAAGTGTGAAAAATGGTCATGTCACTTTTTTCAGTGCCATTGTAACTTTGAATGGTCACTCCACACAAGCAAAGTACTAGCAAAGGAGAAAAAAAAAACTCCAGAGAAGTTACTGAGACAGGAAGTCTTGTCCTGCCAAGAATGGAATAAGGGTTAATGGAGAGACAGTTTCTGTAAGCAACACCAGAATGTTTCCTTCCTGCCTTCCTTACAGGATTAGGCCAATAATTTCTTCTAACAGCTGGTTCTCCAAACTGCTTAGAATGTTAACAACCGGCTGTAGCAAATAGGTGCGAACTGGTAGAATCCCACCCCTGCTCTTAAGACTGAATGTAAAACAGGACAAGCTTAACTATATTTGGTGCCTGTCAGTGTGTGCTCCCTTCAAAATCCAAGAAAGAAATACTCAGACTCCATGGGTTAGAGCAAAGTTCTCCTTTTACTGGAAATCAAAATGGTAGCTAGAGATTTAATTCCGAATCTGAGAAATTGGCGCGCAAATCACATATACAAAGGAATGGAATTGTTCCCACCCCCCAAAGTCCAAGTGACTCTTCCAATTAAAAGTTCTGAATATGATCATGTGGCCATCTCCAGGTGGTGATGAGGCTTAGCTGCCTCAGAGGTGAACTCCCTTTCAAATTCTGCCATACAGCTCCCAACTTGTACCAGGAAAAACCCAAAATCCTTGGGATTTCCTCCAAACTTCACATCTAATGGGGGCAGGTGGTGTCTTCCAGGAATCACACCTATTGCTGAGGCTCCCCGGGCAGTGGCGGGTGGCTGCGCTGGTGTCGGCTGGGCTAGGGGGATGGGGGCAGCTCGACTTCCCCAGGCTGAACTCACTCCCCCTTCCCCCTCATACCTTGGAGCCATGCCGGGCTTCTCAGAAACATCCATAAGGAATTTCCCGGCTTGATCCAGCCTGCATTCCATCTCCTCCCTCTCTTGCCACAGCCGTTCCCTCGCACCTCTTCAACTTACAGTGATCCCAGGAGGGGGGGTTTTCAGGGTCCCTCCAACCAACCGCCAATGACCATCTGGGCATCTCAGCTGGGGTTTCTTCCAGAGTCAGATTGGCCAGCAGGTCAGCAACCGGCATCTCTGGTAGTAGCATCGACTACCCCCCCCCCCCCCGCAGCTCCCTGGTCATCTTCATCGCTGGCTGGAGGCGACATGAGATGAAACCCCCTCGGAAGAAAAGTTGATATTTTCTCTGGGTGGGTTGATGTGGAGATTCGGAACAATGTCAGTGTGTGCTCCCTTCAAAATCCAAGAAAGAAATACTCAGGGTTAGAGCAAAGTTCTCCTTTTACTGGAAATCAAAGTGGTAGCTACAGATTTAATTCCGAATCTGAGAAATTGGCGCGCAGATCACATATACAAAGGAATGGAATTGTTCCCACCCCCCAAGTCCAAGGGACTCTTCCAATTAAAAGTTCTGAACACGATCATGTGGCCATCTCCAGGTGGTGATGAGGTTTCTGTCTGTTGACCTTGACATATTTTGATAATAGTTCACAGTTGTTGGGGATAGAAGCTAGCCAAGAAATGGAAAGTTAAAGACAAAAATCTCCCTCCCCTTTGCTACCCACAGCAAAGGAATGCAAAACACCTCCAGCTTTCTTCCCCTCCAAATTCCCCCCTCCCTCCGTTGCTAATGACAGCCGAAAGAAATAGTATAGCTTAGTAGCAGAAAAGATGCAATAGTTAGGATGCAGAATATATATATTATGGAAGTTATCTTGAGGCTGACATTCAGACCCCCTAGAAAAAGGACATTAGTCCCTGTAAGGAAAAAAAATAGCATAAACATATGTTTACATTTGCATACACTTCCATGGTTTATCAGGGTATTTGGCATAAAAGTTCTTGAGCTGTTCAGGAGCCCTAATGTCTTTTTCATTTACCCATTCAGCATAGGACGGAGGAAAATGTTTCCAAGCTACAAGATATTGGATAAGACCCCTCCATTTCCTTGAGTCTAAAATTTCTTTAATCTTGAAATGCTGTTCACCCTCAATCAACAGTGGTACAGGGGGATCAGTCTGGGTCGGTCTCAATGTACAGGTATGTTCGGGTTTTAACAAGCTGACATGGAAAACCGGAAGAATACGACGAAGGGTCTTTGGTAAAGTCAACTGAACAGTCACAGGATTTACAATCTGCTCAATAGGGAAAGGGCCCACATACTCAGGGCCCAACTTCTTCAATTTCTGGGTAGTCTGCAAATATTTAGTTGAAAGAAACACTTTGTCGCCCACTTGATAAGACTTCTGCGGGGCTCTCTTTCTGTCAGCAAATTTCTTATGAGACTGGTGCGCCTCGTCCAAGGCTTTGCGAGCGACCGGCCAATTAAGTTGAAGTTGAGATATCCAGTCATCCAACGATTGGATCGTGGGTCTTTCATGAGGAAGTTCAGGTATGGGCACAAAATCTTGTCCCATTGCCACTTTGAAAGGAGTAAACCCCATATTGCTGTGGACAGAGTTATTATATGCCACCTCCGCAAAAGGCAGTAGATCCGCCCAGTTGTCCTGCTGATAGTTTATGTAACACCTGAGATATTGCTCCAGCACCCCGTTAGTTCTCTCGCAAGCCCCATTAGTTTGGGGATGATGGGCAGAGCTCAAGCTCTGGGTGGAGCCTATTAGCTTCAAAAATTCCCTCCGAAAGTTCGAGGTAAATTGAACCCCTTGGTCAGAAACTACACGCTCAGAAACACCATGCAACTTGTAGACATGTATAATGAACATTCTGGCCAACGACTTTGCTGAGGGAATCTTGGAGCAAGGGATGAAGTGGGCTTGTTTGGAGAACAAACCCAGATGACTGTGTGCCCAGCGCTCTCGGGTAGGTCTACTATAAAATCCATGGAAATTTCCCTCCAAGGAGCAATTGGCCTAGCCACATCTTGCAACAAACCTGGTGGTTTACCAGGAGGTCTTTTGGCTGAGGCGCAAACTGGATAGCTCGCTACATAAGTCTCAATGTCCTTTTTCAATGAAGGTCACCAGAACTGCCGTTTCACCAGGTGTAGGGTCTTGACAAAACCAAAGTGACCAGCTGCCTTGGAGTCATGAGTTTGTTGTAAGACTTGACTTCTCAAGGATTGTGGTACATACAACTTCACACCTACCCAGGCTAAACCATCTCAGATGGTGCAGTTACTCGCGTTGGCCAGGAACCACTCATCCGTTTTCAGGTCGTCCTGAAATCGTTCCAACAGGTCACTGGACAGATCCCTCTCTTGCTTTTTCTTTTGTGCTCTGGTGACCACTGGGGCAGCTAGCTGTGTGGTTGACACAATTGGTCTTATCATTTCTTGGCGAACACTATTGTATTGAGGCATTCTAGATAGCGCAGCTGCCATGAAGTTTTTCCCCCCTGGAATGTTCTTCAAAGAGAAATTGAATCATTTGAAATACTGAGCCCACCTAACTTGCTTAGGGATAACTTCCGTGGTGTTTTTAAGGTCTCCAGGTTCTTATGGTCAGTATCTAGGGGCTCCGTTATAAAACCTCCCGCCTCAGATCCATTCAGTTGGCAGAAGGATATGGGTGTTTTTAAAGTTCTCAGTCCGATGCCCATACCCTTGACTACCTTCATGTTAATTACACACCTCATGCACTCCAAGTCCAATAAGGCCAACATCTCTCCCTGGTCCCTGAGGTGGGCACCCTTAACTTTATTGGGATGGTCATGGGCCCTTGGTTAGGATTTACCAGGATGTCATCTTCCGAGTCGGTCTCGCTCTCATCGAGGGGGGTCGGAGGTCCCAGCTCCTCTCCTGCCGGAGGGGCGACCTCTACAACCTCCCTTATCTTCAGCCCGGTTTCATGAGGCTTGGTTGGGAGGTTTTCAGGCTTCCTCCCTGGGCCCCGCACTCCCTTTGGATCCGGCTTGGCCCGGCAATCCACCATCCGGTGGCCCTCCTTCCCACAATGAAAACAGGCCATGGATTTGGTTCTTGCCATCACCCACCCCTTTTGGGGGTTGGAGGTCTCTCGGAAACGTGGGAGGAGTGGTTTGCTCCAGACGGGGCCCCCTCTGTGTCTGCTTCAGGCCAGATCTATGTCCACTTCTTCTGCCAGCAAATACCACGACTGCAAATCATGTGGATCCCTTCTGGAGATACACATGTGGTATATATCTTCATTTAAGCCATCTTTGTAGGCTTCTACCAGGGCCCCCTGGGACCAGCCTCGGATGTGGTATGCCAGCTGCCTGAATTCTTGGGTGTAGTCAGCAACCGATCTCTCCCCTTGGATCAGGGTCTTCATTCTGATCCTGGCCCTTCTCTCTGCCAGAGGATCCTCAAACCTCCTTCTCAATGCAGTCATGAAAACTTCGAGGCTCCGCAGTTGGGGGGAGTTATCATTGTACAAAGTCACCACCCAGTTTGCTGCCATCCCTTCCAGGGTTCTGGTAACACATCTCACTTTAGCTGCCTCAGAGGTGAACTCCCTTTCAAATTCTGCCATATAGCTCCCAACTTGTACCAGGAAAAACCCAAAATCCTTGGGATTTCCTCCAAACTTCACATCTAATGGGGGCAGGTGGTGTCTTCCAGGAATCACACCTATTGCTGAGGCTCCCCGGGTGGTGGCGGGTGGCTGCGCTGGTGTCGGCTGGGCTAGGGGGATGGGGGCAGCTCGACTTCCCCAGGCTGAACTCACTCCCCCTTCCCCCCCATACCTTGGAGCCATGCCGGGCTTCTCAGAAACATCCATAAGGAATTTCCCAGCTTGATCCAGCCTGCATTCCATCTCCTCCCTCTCTTGCCACAGCCGTTCCCTCGCACCTCTTCAATTTACAGTGATCCCAGGAGGGGGGGGGGGTTTCAGGGTCCCTCCAACCAACCGCCAACGACCATCTGGGCATCTCAGCTGGGGTTTCTTCCAGAGTCAGATCGGCCAGCAGGTCAGCAGGTCTCTGGTAGCAGCATCGACTGCCCCCCCACAGCTCCCTGGTCATCTTCATCACTGGCTGGAGACGACATGAGATGAAACCCCCTCGGAAGAAAAATTGATATTTTCTCCAGGTGGGTTGATGTGGAGATTCAGAATAATGTCAGTGTGTGCTCCCTTCAAAATCCAAGAAAGAAATACTCAGACTCCATGGGTTTGAGCAAAGTTCTCCTTTTACTGGAAATCAAAGTGGTAGCTACAGATTTAATTCCGAATCTGAGAAATTGGCATGCAGATCACATATACAAAGGAATGGAATTGTTCCCACCCCCCAAAGTCCAAGGGACTCTTCCAATTAAAAGTTCTGAACACGATCATGTGGCCATCTCCAGGTCGTGATGAGGCTTCTGTCCGTTTGACCTCGACATATTTTGATAAAAGTTCACAGTTGTGCAAAGGGAATAGAAGCTAGCCAAGAAATGGAAAGTTAAAGACAAAAATCCCCCTCCCCTTTGCTACCCACAGCAAAGGAATGCAAAATACCTCAAGCTTTCTTCCCCTCCAAATTCCCCCCTCCCTCCATTGCTAATGACAGCCGAAAGAAATAGTATAGCTTAGCAGCAGAAAAGATGCAATAGTTAGGATGCAGAATATATATATTATGGAAGTTATCTTGAGACTGACAGTGCCTCTTGGTGCCAAGCAACTTAAACCTTGATAGATGAGAAGAAGTAGGATCTAAGGCCACCTTGGCGAACCTATGCCACATGTGCCGAAAGTGGCACGCAGAGCCAATAAGGAATTCTATTCTATTCTAGGTTTTAAGTGAGTTATGCCTGATTTTACTACTTTTTTTGTTAAATTGTCAAATTAGCATTGCAGTTGTTAAGTGAATTAATGGTTATTAAGTAAATCTGTCTACACCACCACCCGGAAGCTAACTGGGAAGGTCACAAATGGTGGTCACATGATTGTGAGGTTGCTGCAACCATTGTAAATACACAATGGTTGCCATGTAGCCAGATTTTGATTACCTGACTGTGGGGAATGCCATGAAAGCCATAAGCACAAGGACCAGTCATAAACTTTTTTTCAATGCCATTTTCACTTCAGCCACTAAATGAATGGTTGTAAGTCAAAGAGTACCTGTATTCAAGTGAACAATCAAGGAAATAATGATAAATTATTATATATCAAGATCAGTCTTGATTTTGTTCCTTTTTGAACAACGATAAAGTTGATAGCATACACAGTCAATCAACGAAGATAGCAAGCAATTCCCTGTTTTCTAGAGAATATTTTCTAAAATATAGTACTTCTAGAATACTTTCTAGAAGATAACTCACCCAAAAACTACTTATGGCCCAGTTTACCCCATATGAGTTTGCTTAATTTTTTTAAAAACCATTGCAAAAAAAAAAAGTCATAAAATTGGGTCAGTCATGTGATGACCTGTTTTATGACTATTATGACTTATGACCATAATTGGCAAAAGATCACGATCTAGAGAACATCTTTGTTGGGTGGCAGCCAAAGTGTAAAGTTGCACCTTTATTCAAGTTTTTGCATTAGTGTTCAGTAGGTTTCTAGGCCCAATTCAGGGTAGCAATTATTACTTATGAAGCCATAGATATGGCCACATACCAGGATCTATCAGGAGATGCTATGAAAAGTTGAATCTGTTTGTCTGCTCAAGTCATCTATAGAAGACTTATTTTACATTCTCCTTCCATACAAGGTAAGGGGTAAGGTGGCTGGCCTTTTCTGGGATGGTTTCACGCTGTGAAACACTTTTTCTCCCAGAAATGCATGCAGCTCCCACTTTGCTGATGAATTTCAATCAACTTAAGACAGTTTTGGGGTGCAATGTCTCAGTGGTTAAAGATGCTAAGCTTGTCATCTGGCAGCCCAGGTTCAAGACCTGAATACCATGTGATGGGATGAGCTCCTGTTCCTGGCTCCAGCTCCTACCCACCTAGCAGTCTGAAAGCATGCAAATGCAAGATGAATAGGTACCATTTTGATGGGAAGGAACAGCATTCTGATATTCATATACCTGTAGTATACATTCAGTACTTTCCTGATTGAAAGTTTAGAACAGCTGTATTATCTTCAAGGTTTTCCCATCTGCCTCAAAGCCTGTCCCCAATGGTCTGTATAAGTATGCCTCTCCATAAGTTTTGCTGGGACAGACAGAGTTTGTGTTTGAAGCAGCCATGTGAACTAGTGATGTTATTTAATTTTTTTTACTACCGGTTCTATGGGCATGGCTTGGTGAGCATGGCGGGGGAAGGTTTCTGCAAAATCCCATTCCCTCCCCATCCCACTAACCTGCTTTCCAACTCTGTTTACCTGTGCAAGGCAACAAAGAAGACCCAGCCAATCAGCTGGGACTCGGGAGACAGAGAATAGATGGGGCAGGGCCAGTCAGAGGTGGTATTTGCCAGTTCTCCAAACTACTCAAAATTTCCACTAGGTTTTCCAGAACTGGTCAGAACCTGCTGAATTCCACCTCTGATGTGAACCTGCACTTCTTTTACACTTCAAAGAAGGAAGTCAGATTTTTCAGAGTCTTTCTTTGGGGCACTTTGCACCACACACTTGTTTTCTGTTTCACATTGTCCCATCCCTTCCCCTGAGCTTTAGGTGAAATGTGGGAAGCCAAGGAAGCTAAGACTGCTGAGATGGTGATTGAACAAGAAAGACAGAAAACTCATGTACACACCCTATAATGAAATCTATGCATGAACTCCACCTATGAGCATTTTATTTCGTCAACATTCTCTTCCTTTGGAGAGAATTCTTCAGAACAAGTTCTCCTTCAGAAGAGAAAGGTAAAATGTGGAGAATTCATGCATTGCATTAACAATCACAAATCTGCAATATTAATAACACAATTCACTTTTACTCTGTTAACAACACATTGACAACATGTTTGCAACCTTGTTTTATTCAAGATTTCTGACACGTAGCCTTTAACACTGCACAGAATTATAGCTGGGAATATGTTATTGGTTGTAACTAAGAGAGTGGAATTGGAATGCCAGTATGATGTACATTCTAATTCCTTGTAGACTTATAGATCTTTCTGGATTGGCAGGTTATGGCGCTAAGGAAAGTTGCAATGCGATTGGAGGCAAGAATTCTGACTTGATCAGGGGCTCTTTTAACAAATAACAATCTGGTCTAACTAAGACGAATCCATCCAACATTTTGCTTTCATGTATTTCATAATAATATGTGAATAATACCTAGTTTCTTGTGAGAAGAATGTGTATTTGTGCAAGGCATGGGCTGCTAAGGTTAATGGTGCAAATATTTCCTCAGTAAGTGAGCAGTGAAGCCAGATAGTCCTCCCGCTGGGCTGGTTGCCATCTGTTCATTCATCCAGCTCAGTCCCTGAGATTACATCATGCAGCTACTCTAGTATTTCAAAGTAAGTGAAGTTCAAAATCAGATCTGGTTTGCCAGAAGGCACATTTGTGTTCAAAAGTGGAGATTGGTTTTTGTCTCTTTCTTTTCAGAAGTTCTGTTGAAAAGGAGGACTTTATGTAGGATAATACGTCAGGTCAACACCTGAAAAACTGATTTAGGTGGCTTTTTGACCCAGGAAACTGTTTTGCCATCAGTTTGCAGATCAAAGCAAAATGGACTTTCTGTACTTTGTTCCATGTAGGATTACTGAATTAAAAAGGGTTAGATAATGAGCATATGAGCTCTTGACTTGGAGAAATTTTGGCAAAAGAATTGTCTTCAGAAGCAAAACAAAAGACATTTATTTATTTATGTACTAAAAAGGTACACCAAAAAAACACAATAGCCGTCCAGATTTTAGCATTTAAATTCACCACTCTGAATTCCAGAAAAATAAAGGAGGGAGGGAGGGAAGAAGGGAGGGAGGGAGGGAGGGAGGAGGGATAGATGAAAAGGAAGGAAGGAAGATACCATTTTTAACATTTCTTATCACCTGATCAATTACTGCCAAGGCCATAATATAAGCATAAGGATTTCATTCATCTGTTCAAATCATTAAAACCCAGTGGTGGTATTCTACCAATTCTGCCAAACCCATAGCGGCAATGAGCAGCAGAGACCAAAACGGTTCTCTCTGCCACTCTGCTATTGGACCCTCCTGGATTGCCTCCTTTATCCTCTGAATTTGCAGCACAGCTGCATTGCGCGGCATAGCAGGGTGCCTCGCGGCAGCTGCTGAAGTAACCAGGAGAGTGCAGGCTTGCAGGAGGTGAGTTAGAACGCCTCTGCGCCTGCTCAAATTGCGTGTTTGCTGTGCATGCACACACAAATCAAGCCACACCCATCGAACCATATCCAAAAATATTTGAATCTCACCACTGTTAAAACCAATATTATGTTCAAAACACTAATAAATGGAAATGTGGTTGAAAGCATTTAAACAACAAAATCCATAGAATGTATTGAATTCCAGGTTCAAATTCCTTTGGTCATTACTACAAATATTGAAACAGTTTTGCTGCAAATTTGAAAGTCTGCCATACCATGTTCAGGTTCATTTGAGAAAATCCCTTTTATCAAGCATCATGGAAAAAAGGCCAGGATGTTAGCCCATTGAGGTGGCCCAGACAAGAAGCACGACTATGACCACGAGCACCAACTCTAACTTTATTGTAAATTTATGTTAATAGAATCTTGCTAGTCTGAAAGTAGCCTTCCTCTCCCTTATTTTTACTCTCCTTAAAACTAGGAAGGGTTCCTTTTGAGACACTTTCTCCACATCCTCTATCCATCAAGCTTAGATTTCATTTATCAGACTATTGTCTAGACTGGGGTCCCCAAACTTGGCAACTTTTAAGACTTGTGGATTTCAACTCCCAGAATTCCTCCTCCAGTCATGTTAGCTCAGAAATTCTGAGAGTTGAATTCCACAAATCTTAAATCTTGCCAAGTTTGGGGACCCCCTGGTCTAGACTACAGTGATTCTTCCTGTCTCCCAATGTTATTTCCACACAAAATTACAAAGGGTGAAGCAAGTCAAACCTAATAATATTTCTATTTTATTGAAATAGGGTGTTCTCCCAATTTCCTGGATATTCCACTCTGAGAGATAGTAAAACTGCAGGAAAGGAAGGCTGAAAGAATGATGGTTTTATTATTCAGATTTATTTCACATCATTCATCTGAGAACTCACCTTAATATACATAGCACTCCAATTTCATCCTCACAACAATCCTTTCAGGTATTCTGGATAAAGAGAAAGTAACAATAGTCACCATAATCCCATAGTCACCCAGTGAGGTTTCATGTTAGTGAATTGGGTTGTGGGCCTCCCAGTGCCAATTCATTAATTTAACTTCTAAGCCAAAGAGAAGACAACCTCCCATTGGATAGAATGCTACTTTAGAGAGTAAATACTCACATTAAGTAATAGATCTAACGCAGGCTGTGATGGATCAGCATTTATGGATAAAATAATTGCTATGCATTCTATGAAGGAGGAAAGTTGTGTTGCATGGAAAGCAGGCTGGGTTAAATGAAGATTTACATGCCTGTCTAGTAGGAGAGACACTTTGTCCTTTGCCTCAGGCAGCAAACTGTCTTCTCCAGCTTAACCAGGAACATGAATAGCAGGACTAGTGAACAGATGCTAGTTACATAAGTCTAGATTTATGGTAAACATTAGAAAGAACATTTTAAGAGTAAGAGTAATTGAAGTTCAGGGCGATAGAAGTTGTCCTTCCTGGGAGATCTTCAAGCAGAGCCTGGGAAATCATTTCCTGCAGACCAAACCTACATGAGAATTTGTAGCAATATTTGTAGCCAATTAATTTGGTTGGCTTCCTTCCTTTATAGCAAGGGTCTTCAAATTCCTGAACTAACATGATCGGAGGAGGAATTCTGCAGGTTGAAGTCCACAAGTCTTAAAACTTGCTTTATAGGAAGGAAGGAAGGAAGGAAGGAAGGAAGGAAGGAAGGAAGGAAGGAAGGAAGGAAGGAAGGAAGGAAGGAAGGAAGGAAGGAAGGAAAGTGGAGGCGACGGAACAAAGGAAGAAAGGAAAAACAATACCATGTTAAGCCCCTCTTATGGAAATATCTGCAGTGTTAAGCCAAGATGTAAACATTGTAAAGCATCTGCTCAGATCACTAAAACTAACATCCCATTCAAAAACTAATAAATTGTAAAGCTAGAAAAAATGTTGGAATCACTTAGCAAGGGAAAACATTTCCAAATATTATGCCACATACCCAAATCCTAGACACTTTGTATTTTGGCAAGAGCATTTCTCGTTCATGCTTTTTGTAAAAATGTATTTTTTTCATACTTTAAGATGGAAATTGTTAGATCTGAGGCGGATCGGTTCGACAGAAACGCGAGACCATTTACGTGAGTTCAGCTCTTTATTAGGTATAGGTAAAGGTCTGAGAATGCGAGCCGCGGCAGCCCTTCATATAGGGCTGGCTCATGGCTCGGCAGCCAATGGCAGCACTTTGAATCTCCCATGACTGGCACAGCCAATCGCAGTAGATTCCTAGTGCTCCAATCACGGCCGACCTGTTGACCAATCAGGCCTCCGCTGGTCCGGACCAATCGGGTGCGAGGGTTTCTGAGTATGCTAATACTGTACACCCCTCCCCTCTTGGTTTCGTCCTGTGGTGCGTAGTGATGTAGTCGCGTAGGTAGGCGGGGCTTTTTCCCTGCCTCCTTGACCTGCGCAGTTCAGTTCTGGTGTGGTCGTTGACCGGTTCGGATGCCTCCTCTGTCGCTGTGGTTCTTTGGGATGGAACCACCTGAACGTTGAGCTGGGCCTTTCTTGGTAGCTCCCTCCCGGTTCTCCTGGGCTGGTTGAGCTGCTGCTTCTGCTCCCGCTTGGTTTTTCCTGGCCGGGTGAGCTGGTTTGGCTGCTCCTTCCAAGTAAAGACCCCGGGGTTTCGTGCTCCATTGGTCCTGCGTCTACAGGTGAGTAGCATCGGTTTAGTGGTTCATCTATTCTAGGTGGGGGGTGTTCTGCTTGCGTTAGTTGGTTTCCTTCGGTTCCTTCTCTATTGCTTACCGATTCCCCCCCCCCTTCTAGTTTCTTGTTCGGGTGTTTGGCTGGTTGTGGTGGCTATTCTTGACCTAAGTTGGTTTATGTGCCGTTTCCAGTTTTTCCTGTCACTAGTTTCCAATCAGTATGATAGGGGCCCGGTTATCTGGGTAATTGTTGCTGGCACCCATAGTGGTTCTCCTGTGAGGTTTTTGGCGTATACTGGGTCCCCTATGTTGAATGTTCTGTATTTGCTGGAGGAACCTGGGGGTTTGTCTGGGTTATATGTTGGGTGCATTCTGTCTAGGGTAGAGTGTAGTTTCCGGCCCATCATTAGTTCTGCTGGGCTTTTGTTTGTAGTTGCGCTAGGTGTAATGTGTTGAATGAGGAGCATTTTATTGATTTTGTCCTGTATATTGGCTGTTTCTATTTTCTGGATAGCTTTCTTGGTGTATTGGACCATGCGTTCTGCCCGCCCATTCGCCGCCGGGTTTGCCGGTGCGGTTAATGCATGGCGTATCCCTTGGCCTGCCAAAAATTGTTCAAACGCTAGTGCAGTGAACTGGGGCCCGTTGTCTGATACTATTACATCTGGCAGACTGCGCGTAGTGAAAAGTTTCCTTATCACCACCTCTGTCGTGGTTGACTTCATAGTGCTTACCTCCAGCCAGTTGGAGTAAGCATCTACTGTGATAAGGTACATATGTCCCTTGGTTGGCCCCGCAAAATCTATATGAATTCTGGACCACGGACCTCTTGGTTTTTCCCATTCTTGGGTTGGGGCGGCGGGTGGATTGGATCTGGACTCTTGGCATTGTTTACATTTGGCAACCCAGGTTTCGATCTGTTTATCCATTCCTGGCCACCATGCATAGCTTCTGGCCAGGCTTTTCATTTTAACCATCCCTGGGTGCCCCTCATGCAACATTCCCAATACCTTTTCCTGTAATTTTTCAGGAATTACCACTCTGTCCCCCCAAAGTATGCAGCCCTTTTCGGTAAAGAGTTCAGTTTGTCTGTTCCAGAAGGGTCTGAATAGTTCGTCTATGTCCCCTTCCAGCCACCCTTTTCCCACCCAGCTCAAGACTCGCGCCAGCCGTTTGTCTTTATTTGTTTCTCTGGAAATGTCTGGCGCGGTCATGAGTGGGTTGGATATTGTCTCTATTTGGAGTACCTCTGTTGTGGGTGCCGGGTCATCTTCCCAGTCTGGTTAGGGTGACCGGCTTAGGGCATCTGCATGGGCGATGTCCTTGCCGGGTCGGTATATCAGCTGGTAATTATATGCTGCTACGAATTCGGACCACCTCATCATTCTTGGTGATAGAATGTTTGGTGTGGCCCTGTTCCCTGCCAGGATTCCTAGCAGCAGCTTGTGATCCGTGATGATTGTAAAAGTCCTACCGTAAAGGTGTTCGTGAAATTTCTTGACGCCGGCGACGACTGCTAGGGCCTCTTTGTCGAGCTGGCTGGAGCTCCGCTCTGGCTTTGAAAGTGTCCTTGATGAGAAAGCGATGGGTGCTTCCCTCCCATCTGGTAGCTGGTGGCTGAGGATGGTGCCAATTCCAAATGGTGACGCATCACAAGTTACCGTCAATGGCAGAGTCTCGCTGTACTGGATTAGTACTGCGTCGGATGTTAGCAGGTTCTTTGTGTTGTTGAAAGCGCTCTCCTCCCATGCTCCCCAGGTCCAGGTGGCTGTTTTATCTAACAGCCTATGTAGCGGTTCCGCCACGGTCGCCTTTTGAGGTAGGAAGACATTGTAAAAATTTAACAGTCCCAGGAAAGCCTGTAATTCCATTTTGTTTTTTGGTTGTGGTGCTTCCCTTATGGCTCTCAGTTTCTTTTCTGTGGGGTGAATCCCTTGTTTGTCTTGGAGGTACCCCAGAAATTCGACCCTTTCGGCCCATAGCAGGCACTTCCCTTTCTTGACTTTAAGTCCCGAGTCTCTGAACTTCTGCAGTACCTCCCTCAACCTGGCTTCTAGTTGTTTCTCATTTTTTGTGGCCACCAAGACGTCATCAAAGTAGGGCACCACCCCTTCTATTTATTGGAGGAGTCTTTCCATAAGGCTTTGGAAGACCCCAGGTGCCACGCTGACTCCAAACTGGAGTCAGTTGCAATGGAAAGCCCCTCGGTGCGTTACGATGGATTGGGCTTCTGCTGTTGTGGCGTCGACCGGCAGTTGCTGGTAGGCTTGCACCAGGTCAAGCTTTGCGAAGATCCGGCCTCCCCCCAGTGAGTCCAGAAGATGCTGGACTACTAGGACGGGGTATGCGCTTTGTTGGAGCGCATGGTTTAGGGTGGCCTTGTAGTCACCACAAATTCTCACTGACGCATCTGGCTTGATGGGGGTGACAATTGGGGTCTCCCACCAGGCATGGTTGATTGGTTCCAGCACCCCTTGCGTGATGAGCTTATCGAGTTGCTCACCGATCTTGGGCTTGAGTGCAAATGGCACTCGCCTGGGCTTAAGGCGGATTGGTGCGATGCTTGGGTCTATGTTAAATGAAATAGGGGACCCCTGGTACTTGCCTAAATGGTCGTCGAAGACTTCCCGGAAGTCCCTCACGAGCGCCACTTCCCAGTCTGCCTCTCCGATGTGGTGTATGCCTGTTACTTCGATGCCCAGGGGTGCGAACCACTGCAGTCCCAACAGGCTCAGCCGATCTCGATCGACAATCGTCAGCGGTAGCACTTCTATGTGGCCCTTGAAGGTGACTTTAAAATGGCCTCTACCTACCACAGGGATTCGGTTTCCCTGATAGTCTTTGAGGGTTAGTGTTTGGTCTTCCAGTTCTTGGCGGTGGATGGTGGGGACCAGGCGCTTGAGTATGCGCCAGGAGACCATTGAGAGGAAAGACCCTGAGTCCACTTCCATGTCGCATTGCTGGTCTTCTATCCCGACCGTCACGTATACCTTTCTGGCGTCGCTGGTGGAGGAATGGCCGATGACGACAGTCTGGTGCGTTTCCTCTCTCTGTCTCGTCTCCTGGAGTCGCCTGTTCTGACCTTCCCGGCTCCAACGGTTCTCCGTCTGGTGATCTCGGGTCCTGGTGGGGGTGCTGTCTCTCCGTCGGGGGTTGGCATCTCGTCGCTGCGGGCTGTAGTGCTTCTTATTCCGGCACACTTTGGCGATGTGCCCCCGTTTCTCGCAATGCCTGCAAATGGCTTCGAGAAAATGACAGTCCGCTCAGGGGTGATCGCTGCCGCAGCCGGCACACTGGAACCTCGACTTACGACCTCGTGGTTCCCGCCGCTCCCACACTGATTGGAGGCGGTGGATCTCCTTCTCCTCGTCTTTGGTTTCTGAGAAGGAGTCGATGTCGCCATGGTGTGTGGTTGTTGGGTCTGTCGCTGGCCTCCTCTCTGGGGTCGACGTTGCCTCTCCGGTTGCTGCTCGCAGCATGATGCTCGATTGTCGCATCTGAGCCGCTGATTTCTTGGCCATTTCCGCTGCAGCGGCTTTGGTGAGGGCATCGGTGAGGGAGATGTCTCCCTTTGCCATGATGCGGCTCTGGAGGACAGGGTCTCAGAGTCCCAGGACGACGCGATCTCGCAGGGCCTCGTCCAGGTCGGTGAACTCGCACAGACCCCCCAGGTCCCGTAGTGCCGCTATGAAGTTGGCCAGCCCTTTGCCCTCGCGTTGATCCCACCTGTAGAAGTCATGCCGCTGGATGGGGATGGGCACGACGGGGGCGTAGTGGCTCCGCAACAGGGGCTCGAGGTCGTCCCATTCCATCGCCTTGACGTCCATTGGTTTGGCCAAGGCTTTGGCCATTTTGAAGACTGCGGGCCCGCAGTGCGTGAGGAACACGGCCTGTTTCTTGTGGCCATTGGCGTCCTTGAGGTTGCTACTCTCGAGGAACATTTGGAACCTATCGGTATAGGAATCCCAGTCCTCAGTAGCAGGGTTGAAGGGAGCGGGTGGCGAGTTGATTCCGGCCATGCTGCTGGTTGTTGCGTGCCGCCTCGCCACGTGCTGGATGGTCTCTTTGTCTCACGATCCCATCCTCGTCAACAGTGTTAGATCTGAAGCAGATCGGTTCGACAGAGACGCGAGACCATTTACGTGAGTTCAGCTCTTTATTAGGTATAGGTAAAGATCTGAGAATGCGAGCCGCAGCAGCCCTTCATATAGGGCACAGCCAATCGCGGTAGATTCCTAGTGCTCCAATCACGGCCAACCTGTTGACCAATCAGGTCTCCGCTGGTCCAGACCAATCAGGTGTGAGGGTTTCTGAGTATGCTAATACTGTACAGAAATGACTTCTAAAAATCACATCCACATTTTAAAAAATATGTTATTAGTAGTTCCCTCATTTATACTTCCAGTAAGTGATTGAAATGGCATTACAGCCAAGAGAGCTTCATGCTGTAGGCAGTTGCTAATTGCTTGTTGCAAAGCAAGAAAAGGAAAAATAGCTGCTATTAAATCCAAGCATGGAAGGAAGAAGAAAATCATTTACTGTAAAAATGTTGTACTGGTGAACGAAGAATCTTGCAAATTTTTTTGGGAGGAAAAATTTTCTCAAATGGGTAACTTTGCAAAGAAATAAAATCAATAATAAGACCATCAAAACTTTTGAACAGATAGATTCCAGGCATACCAAATGTGCAGTTTTTCATGTAATTCTAACATTATTAGAGTTATTAGAGTCTCTTTACACCATGCAGCCACACACAACTCTCCAAAGTTTCTCCAAATTGTGGAAGGTCTTCCAAATGGGATATGGGTGCTTCTGAGTTTTAGAAGTGAGTAAGCAGTGGTTCAAGATGGCAACCATACAATGGTGCAATCAAAATTCCACCTGTATTTTATGTGTATCATACCAAAGAGGTTTTTGTTTTTGTTTTAATAATATATGTTGCAACACCCAAATGTGATAGGCCAATCCAGCATTCGCAGTTACAAGACTTCTAAATGGCTTTTGTGTGTGTGTGTGTGTGTAAGAAGAAGGAAGGAATTATTATTACCATATACATTGGCATCTTCAAATTATACATTAATCTATCTGTCTATCTGTCTGTCTATTTATCAATCTACCTATTTAACCATCAATTATCTATCATCAGTTCCTCCCATCCAATTTGTAAGTACTTGGGTGTTTCACATCTGCAAATCTGTATGTAAGTAGAAAGAGAAAGAAAATAGGAAAGCTATAGAGAATGGTTTTGAAAAATAGAAGTTATGATTACCATATCTCTCAGCATCTGCAAATTATCTATGCACACACATACATACACATACATACACCTTTGTATACATTCTCCAACCAATGTTTGTGTTTGTATTTTGATCTGATACAATCCCTGCTGTGCCTAAAACTAGCAAATGTTCTTATTTTCCCTAGAAGCAAATCTTTAAAGTCTAGAGGATCATTGAAAGCCAGATGAAATTGCTTTGAGGGATCAGGCCAATTAAAAAAACTTTTGCCTATGTCAGAGATGGGATTTATGCTGGTACAGTTTGAAATGCAGCAATTGTTGCTGTGAGGAGGGGGAACTTTCATTCTGCATTTCAGGAACTTGACATGAGTCTTTGAAGTCTTAAAATTAAAATAGTGAATGCAAAAAAAAAAAGTTTACGCCGTTCCTCCCTGTTCATTTACCTCTCTGGCCTTTCCTTTTTTTAAAAAAAAAACTTCTTTCTACAGGTTTTCACAAGGAAGATTCTACATTAATTAACTGTAATCTTCAGAGATTGCATTTTCCTCAGAGATTTAAAAGCTAGCAGGGGGTTGTGTCTAGGCAGAAAGGAGATTATTAAAACTTTAATAATGTGTGCCTTTGAACCTTCCCAAATTCTTTACAGTTTTTCCTCACATCTCTGCCCTAGATGTGGAGAAAAAAAACCAATACCAGCAAATTAAAACTACTTGTTTATCCTTTTTTAGATCTTTCAGTGAAGATTCTATTTTGAAAGTGCTTGGGAAAAAAAGTGCACAAGGATCTTAACAAAATTAAAGGCTGCTTCAGACAGCCATATTACGTAGTTATTTACCAGTCCTTGAGTTGACAGAAAAATATGTCAACACACACTGTGCTGCCCCGTTGCCACTCCTTATGGCAGAATAGCAATGCAGCTGTCCTTTCAAGCTGATTGGAGACCAGGTTCAACAAAAGGTTGTATGGGAAAGCTTTATTTCTTGTATGATCAAAAAAGTCTCCATCAAGAGGCAGAAAAACAACCACAGATCACAGGCACAAGGAAAAAGTTATTCAGAGTAGCCTAATTTTATTTTTATTTATTTATTTATTTTAATTTGTCAATCACTTACAAGATAATGGGTATAAGTATATACATAGTTATGAATACATGAAATGGGTACATAAAAGAAAAATAAAAGAAATAATAGGACAGGGACAGTAGGCACATTGGTGTGCTTGTTCACGCCCCCCACAGATCTCTTAGGAAAGGGTCAATAGTGTAAGGTTAAAGTTTTTGGGGTTTGGGAAAAAAACCACAGAGTCAGGTACAGTATTCCAGACATTGACCACTCTGTTGCTGAAGTCGTATTTCCTGCAATCAAGTTTGGTGCGGTTAACCTTGAGTTTGTATCTATTGTGTGCTCTTGTATTGTTATGATTGAAGCTGAAGTATTCATTGACAGGTAAGTCATTGCAATGCATGATTTTATATACCATACTTAGATCAGACCGAAGATGACGTAATTCAAGGTTTTCTAGTTCTAGAATTTCAAGTCTGGTAGCATAAGGTATTCTACAACGAGTAGAGTAGAGAACTCTTCTTGTGAAATATTTCTGGACTTTCTTAACTGTACTAATATCGGATACGTAATGCGGGTTCCACACTGATGAGCTGTATTCAAATATTGGTCTAGCAAATGTTTTGTATACTCTAGTTATTAATGTAATATTACCAGAGAAAAAGCTACGTAGGATTAGGTTAAAAACTCTTAATGCCTTTTGGCTATATAGTTACAGTGGGCTCTAGCATTTAGATCATTAGAGATGAGTATTCCAAGGTCTTTTACAGAGCTTGGATCATCAACAAAGTCTTGACTATTCAGCTTGTATTTTATTTTCTGATTTTTTTGCCAATATGTAAGACAGAGCATTTATTTGTTGAGATTTGAAGTTGCCATTTGTTTGACCATTCTGATACATAGTCAAGATCTTATTGAAGGGTAACAGTATTGTCTGTAGTATTGAACAGCTTTACATCATCAGCGAAAAGAACGCAGTTGCTCTTAATATGATCACAGAGGTCATTTATGTAGAGTATGAAGAGAGTTGTTCCTAGAACACTGCCTTGGGGAACACCACTATTGACAGGTACAGAATTTGATAGGACACTCCCAATTTTGACCATTTGTTGTCTGTTGGACAGGAATGCTTCTGTCCAGGTATGCAGATGTCCAGAGATACCATAAGATTTTTGTTTTAGGAGTAGTTTGTCGTGTACCACTGAGTCAAAGGCTTTACAGAAGTCTATGTAGATTGCGCCTATTGTTTTGCCCTGATCAAGTTGTGTAATCCATATGTTTTTGCAGTGTAAGAGTTGCAGATTACAGGATAGTTTTTTTCTGAAACCAAATTGTTTATTAGAGAGTAGATTGTTTGTCTCTAAGTGGAGGATGATGGATTGGTTAATAATTGATTCCATGACTTTACAGGTGATGCAGCATAAGGAGATTGGTCTGTAATTTTCAACTAGGCTGGGGTCTCCCTTTTGAAGAAGGGGATGACCGTGACTTGTGACCATAGGTTAGGCAAGGAGCTGGTCCTGAAAGATTTTTCAAAGATTATGCTTAGAGGTTGTGCTATGGTAGTGGATAGCTTTTTTAAGAAGTAGGCACATATTCCGTCCAGTCCAATAGATAGAGATAGTTTTAGATTGTGTAGTGCTTTTTCAACATTGTCTTCTGTAAAATCGATATGTATTAGATCATTGTAGTTTTCTGTGGTTCGGCTAGGAAATATGGGGCATGATCCATTGCTGTTTACAAATACTGAGCCAAAGAATGTGTAAAAGATGTTGGCTTTAATGGTGTCATCGTTGCAGTCTTTACCATTTGGTACTATCAGGGGTGGGAGCTCATCAGGTGAGTTCCATCCTAATTCATCCTATGACCTTCCGTTGCCTTTGCGGCTGGTTAGGTAGGCTATGTTTGAACATGGCTTCTGTTCAAAATAACCCAGGTGACAGGTGCAGTGCCATCGCACAGAGTGATGTGGATGGAACAAATTGAATCTGAGCAAGTAATAATCACAGGCAGGCACTGGTGTAGACTTTCATGGCTGGTATCTGTTGAGCAGTGTTGGGCTTCAAGATTTAGTGACCATCAGGAAAACTTTTGTCTAGACCAGTGATGGCAAGTCTTTTAAGCACTGAGTGCCCAAAGCACAAGCATGCACAAGCATACCCAAAAGGCAAGGTGTGCCCCTGTGCATGTGCCCCCCTGTGCATGTGTCTGCATGCCCTTACAAAGGCATGCATGCCCTGCATGCACATGCCTCCCCCCATGCATGTGCCCCACCCCTGCACATATGTTCCTCTATGCATGCAGGGCAGAGACCCGAAGACCAGATGGCCAACAGGAGGCGCACACACATGCACAGTGGAGTTGAGCTGGGGCAATGGTGTGCATGCCCACAGAGAGGGCTCTGCATGTCATCTGTGGCATGTGTGCCATAGGTTCGCCACCACTGTCCAGACTATGACAAAACCCTGAAGTCCAACCCTGCCCTAAATAAATAAATAATGGGAGTACTATTTGTGGTTTATATAATGTTGCTAAACTAGCATCCCTCCAAAATCAGCCAAGTAACTGTAGTGCATTGTACAGATAGTTATATGAACAATAATGGTAAGAGAGTGGTCATATGAGTGTTGGCTAGCAAAAATGGTAATTGTATTGTTTGTGTTAACAGAACTGGCAACATAAAGTTGGCAGAACCTGGCTTTTTCCAAGCTTATATTGACCATTGATTCATCCCAAGACTAGTAGCCTTTCAAAAAGACTAGATATGTGTTTTAAATGTGGTTTAGCACTCTTTTGTGTTTAGAAAACATGTTTGCAAGGTGTCTGCCTAGGACTTAGTAAGTGCTTTGGAAAGACATGGTCAAGAATTATGTTTGCAGATAATTTTTCAGCCAAAATGATGCTGAACATCTGTTGTCATCCCAAAAGTGTTTTTTTTTTCAAAAGGCAACTGGACTTTTTTCAGGGGGGGGGGTTGTCCTAAGAAAATGTTTTGACTTTTGATTCAGAACTGAAGAAGCTTGTTGGATGAAAAAAACTGAAGATAGTTGCTTTTTCCAAAAAAAAAGCATCTTTCAGACAACTATGACCTGGATGATTGAGAATTTTCATAGGCAACATCTGTGATCCAACAGATCTGGAAAACAAGAAGAGAAAGATAAACATCTAAACAATTCTTTGAATTATGAAACTCCCAAATAAGTTTACAAAGGTAGTCCCAAAGGTGCTTTTCCAAAAGGTAACTGGAATTCTTGTTTTTTCTCCTTGAAAATGAAAGTGAAATGTTGCCTTTTGGAAAACTGGATAATTGGGAATCTCCATAGACATTGAGGGTCCTTTACTGTTTGGTTATATTTAGATATTCTATCTACTTGATAGAATTATTATAATATTTTATAGCTTAATATTTGGAGGAAGAAGAAACATGGAATACCAAAAATGGTCCTAAGTTGTATGGAACAGGACTTTTCCAAGTCAGCGTGCCATTACATCATCTCACTACCCCACTGAGAAAAAGTTTTGCAAAATTTTGGCAAGCTCACTATCAGAACTACTAGTTCTGCCTTCTCGCCTTGCTGGCATTTTGTCATCAATGGGAAAGCGTGGGGGGGACAAATGGGCAATTTATGATGGGAAATGGGGAAGGGGAAATTGACAGTTGAGGAAGAGCTGGTTGGAATCTGGTTGGTGTTGGGGCACTGGCATCTTCAAGGCCATTTGCCCTGAATGTAGAATTTCACCAGCCCAAATATCTCAGAGTTTTCCATAACATCATGGCGGTGCTGGATTGGCTACGGTTGGATGGACAATGGGGAGCAGGGCTCAGGGAAATTGGGGTTTTAGTTCTGTATTGGTGTCCGAGAATTTTAGATTCTGCTTGAGTCTCCTGCAATCAACATCTCTTAGTAAAAGTTCCTTTTCATTTCAAGTGAAGTCTAGAGTTTTGCTTCCCTAAGATATCAGACTGAGGAGGTCTCACACTCACCAACATCTAAATTTCCATGTGAAATTTCAAGGTTCTTTCATGAAAACTTGGGGGAGGCATGTATTATTTAACATCATCACAATTAGTTTGGGAAAGTGTCCTAATTTGTACCCACATTATGTTTTACACTCCTACATTGAAAAGTCTGAATTTAAATTCTGCTAGTCAGGGCCAACTATAATACATTTCATTGCATCTCTTGATTTCCAAAATAGATAACTTCTGACAAGACATCTAGATCATATGTGTGATTGCAGATTATCTGTTTGAAATCTTCCCCTTTTTTATTTTTTAAAAAGAAATATTTTAAAGAATCTTTCAAATACCCTGGTGTCTGTGACAGCATCCATAACATCATGGCGGTGCTGGATTGGCTACGGTTGGATGGACAATGGGGAGCAGGGCTCAGGGAAAATGAAATTAATCATTCCAAAGATTGCTAAACCCTGTTTCAGGCACAAAAGATTTAGAGTATACTACTTCCTTACCTATTTACCTGGTTTTGAAAAACTGAAGCTAGTAAAAAAGAAGACAAGTCACTACATTTCCTTGAAATATCTCAGCCACCAGAACAGCCCATCACAAACATGTGAGAGACTGTTCACATTCAGACAAGGAGGGGGGAAATGATTGACAGCAGGCATTCTGTGTGTCATCAGATTTTGAGGGAACTAAACACCATTATGCACAAACTATGAAGCCAAACTCCCATAACAGCAAACTTGGGAAAATAATCAGGAGATTTAAAATGCTGGTCCTGGAATGTAATTATAGGGTTGGGTTACCACCCATTCATAATTTTTATGCACAGTTCATATTTTGGGAACTCTGCCCAAAGTAAGTAGAAAACTTCATTATAAACAGAGTTTGTTCTCCCTCCCCTCATCCCCCTTTTTTTGTAAGTTTTATAGACAGACAACCATTTTTTGAGAGCTGGAAGTGGTTTGAGAAACATTTAACTTCCTATGGATTAAGATGCATTTCTTTTAGCTGACTGTGGTCTTTGACCAAACAGAGTTGGCAGGCTTCTCAAGCGATATCTGCAAAATCTATTTACTTGAGCAAAAATGAGATGAGTAAATATTTTACTGCATTGCTGTGATCTCTCTTTCATACCATCTTCAGTTAAAAATCTAGAGGGAAATAAAGCATTTTCTCTTTCCTTCTAAGTAATAATCAGCAGAAAAAAGAGGAAGAGGACAATAGAATTCTTCTCTATCAGAAGAGGACAATGGATGGAAAAATTGTCTGTCATACTTATAATGGGTTATCACATGTGCTTTAAGACAATGATGGTGTTAGACAGACTTCCCCCTTCTAGATTTCCATCAGATCCGCTGACTTTTACTTCCATAATTCCTAGCCAACTTGGAGAAATTATGAAAATTCCAAAACACATAGATTGTGAGAAACTGTATGAAACTTTAGCAGCTAATCTTCTAGTACCAATTACATAATCACTTCAATAATATTTGGCATTAATATGACATTCAACACTGTATGCATTATTATACATAATTCCTTGCAACAACCCAGGAAAGAACAAAGTTATTCTGCTTGTGTTGTAGGTATATGAGTCAGCCGTAGTGAGTAGATTACCTTAGGTTACCAATAAGTTCTTTAAAAGTTAACTGGGGATGTCTTACTATATAACTTAGATAACTTTGCTCCCTTTATTCAATACATACCCGAGATGTACATTATCTACTTGCTATGGCTGTCTCATGCCTAAAAAAAATATAGGTACTTTTCATTAATATCCCACCTCTTCTGTTTATCCAAAAATCTGTCCATCAATATTTGTGTTGTCTCATCCCTGAATAAATTTAACAAGCATATTGCCAAAATGTTGATTTGCATTGCTAATGCATTTCTTCCTGAATATCTTCTAAGCCTTATAGAAGACTTATGTAATTGCTTGATAAAATATAAATAAGCTCAAAAAACCATATCTAAATCACACAAATAGATAAACATAGCCAGTAGTCTTTTTCTATAATAACCACAATGACTATGGCAATATTGTATACCACCAGGATAAGATTTGGTAAAATTTCTTCTCTCACACATCTTGTCTAGCAAGCATTACTCAGGGATATTTTGCTTCTGATTCTGGGTGTTATTTATAGCCATTGTGATTAGTATTGATAGATAGATAGATAGATAGATAGATAGATAGATAGATAGATAGATAGATAGATAGATAGATAGATAGATAGATAATGGATGGGTGGATGGGTGGATGGATAATGGAGGGAGGGAGGGGGGGAGAGAGATACCCAGGTTCACGTTGGATAGTGAGAGGAGAAGTGTTATGTCCTGAGCATGGGCACAAGGAATGGAGACGAGGCATCGAACTGTGACTTCAACTCTTTATTAGTAACTTCAGAACAGAGCAAAATACTTGGGCAGCAGCAGCTCTTTTATAGAGCCGGCTGCTGTCACAATAACCAATGATTTGAGTTTACCGTTCTAACAAGCGTCCAATCACAGAGACCCGCTGTCAGCCAATCAGATCAGCCAGAAATGCTATTCGCAGGCCAATGAGAAGTGCAGGATTACGAGCCTGCTGTTAAAGTAAAGCTATTAGGATTGTTACTGAATGCGTTAGCTTAGTCCTTAACACCCCTCCCCCCTAGGTTCCGTCTGAGGGGTGGGGTGACGTATTCTCGTAAGTAGGCAGGTCGCTTCACCTGTCTGCTTGATCTGCGCTGTTCCACCGGTTTCTGTCCTGGCTCTGGTTCCGGTGGGCTGCTTGCTGAGCTGGGTGGCGAAGACGGTCCCGCTGTTTCGTTGAATGGCTCTGGGCTGTCCTCTCTGCTCTCGCCAATGCTGTCATCCGGGTTCCCTCGATCTGCTTCCATCGCGGTGCTGCTACGCGGTGAGGCAATTTCCCGGCTTGGTTCTCCTTCTGGCAGTGAGTTGGTTGTGTAGACTGCTGGGTTCCGATTGTTAGGTCATCTGCTATTTCTTTTTCAACCCCCTCGATGTCCCTTCCCCCCCCCCTCCCCAGTTTGAAATTCAGGGGATGAGATGTGAGTAGGTGCTGGCCTGGATCGAAGCTAGTCTATGTGGCGCTTCCACATTTTTCCATCCGCAGTTTGTAGACGGTAGGATCAGGGCCCTGTAAGTTGCGTTATGGTAGCAGGGACCCACAATGGGTCACCCGAGAAGTTTTTCGCAAAAATGGGGTCGCCTTCCTGGAATGAACGACACTTGCTGTTGGATCCCAGGGGTTGCTCTGGTATGTAAGCAGGGTGGAGGCGATCGAGATGTGAGCGAAGTTTTCGGCCCATCAGGAGTTCGGCTGGGGTTCTGTTTGTGATGCTGCTTGGAGTAATATGTTGGAGGAGAAGCATCCTGGTTATCTTGTTGTCAATATCTCCCTGGTCCATCTTGTGTAAGGTTTTCTTTACAAATTGGACCATTCGCTCAGCCCTACCGTTGGCCACAGGGTGAGCTGGCAAAGTTAAGGCATGGCGGATGACCCGGTCTGCTAGGTACTGTTTGAATGCCAGGGCAGTGAATTGAGGGCCATTATCGGAGACCAGGACATCCGGCAATCCGTGGGTAGTGAATAGCTTATTCAGTTTTTTAATGACCTCCTCCATGGTGGTGCTTTTCATTTTGTGGACCTCAAGCCAGTTAGAATAGGCATCCACAGTTAGAAGAAAAGTGTGTCCTCTTGTGGGTCCCGCAAAATTGATGTGGATACGGGACCAGGGACCACGAGGTGTTTCCCACTGAGTTGCGGGTGTTTTTGGAGGAGCGGAGCAAGTTTCCTGGCACTTGCTGCACGTAGTCACCCAGGCCTCTATCTGCTTATCTAAGCCTGGCCACCATGCATAACTCCTTGCCAATGCCTTCATCCACACGATGCCTGGATGTCCATCGTGCAACATTTTCAAACTTTATGTTGCAATTTCTCCAGGATGACGACTCTGTCTCCCCACAAGATGCAGCCTTTTTGAGAGAATAGTTCTGTCTGTCGATTCCAGAATGGCCTGAAAGTGTCATTGGATTCATTGTCCGGCCAACCCCGTTCCACCCAGCTGAGGACTCGTGCCAAAGAAGGGTCCTTTTTCGTTTCTGAGGCAATGTCCCGAGTGGTCAACGGTGGTGATTTAAGAGTTTCGATTTGCAATACGGCTAGGGTTGGAGCTGGGTCATCTATGACATCTGGTAGTGGAGAGCGGCTCAAAGGGTCAGCGTGGGGAATGGCTTTCCCCGGGCGGTGTTGCAATTGGTAATCGTATGCAGCTAAAAACTCTGACCAACGTGTCATTCTTGGTGATAAGATGTGGGGAGTTGGTTTGTTTCCCGCTAAAATGCCAAGTAGAAGCTTGTGGTCTGTAATCATGGCAAAGGGTCTCCCATACACATACTCATGGAAACGTTTAATTGCGGATACAATGGCAAGAGCCTCTTTATCAAGTTGGCTATAGTTCCTTTCAGTTTTAGACAAAGTTTTTGAAAAGAACGCAATAGGTGCCTCATTACCATTTGGCAGGACATGGCTTAAAATGGTTCCCACTCCGAATGGTGAGGCGTCACAGGTAACCATTAAGGGTAGAGTCTCGTTGTATTGTATCAATACAGCATCAGAAGTTAAGAGGTCTTTTACTTGTTAAAATGCTCGTTCTTCATGCCATCCCCAGACCCAGGAAGCCTTTTTGTCGAGAAGTCTATGTAGGGGCTCAGCTACGGTCGCCTTCTGGGGCAAGAAGATGTTATAAAAGTTAATGAGTCCCAGGAAGGCTTGGAGGTCTGTCTTATTTCTAGGTCTTGGGTTGTTTTTGATTGCAGTTAGTTTTTTTTCAGTGGGGTGGATTCCCTGTCTGTCAAGAAGGTATCCCAGGAACTCCACTCTCTCCGTACAAAGTTGACACTTGTCCCTTTTTACCTTCAGGCCAGCGTCTTTAAATTTTTGGAGAACCATTCTGAGTTGTTGTTCTAATAATTCTTTAGTAGGGGCAGCTTTTAAGACGTCATCAAAATAAGGTCCGACACCTTTTATGCCTTGTAATAGTCTCTCCATCAGACTTTGGAAAATGCCTGGTGCCACGCTTACTTCGAATTGGAGTCTATTGCACTTGAAGGCACCTCTGTGTGTGACTATAATCTGGGCTTCTGCAGTCATCGCATCTACGGGTAGCTGTTGGTACGCCTGAGCTAAGTCCAATTTCGCAAATATTTTTCCACCACCCAGGGAGTGAAGAAGGTGTTGGACCACTGGTACCGGGTAAGTGCTCTGCTGAAGCACGTGATTTAGGGTGGCCCGGTAATCCCCACAAATTCTTAACGATCCATCTGGCTTTATGGGTGTTACTATTGGGGTCTCCCATCAGGCATGGTCAATCAGTTCCAACACACCCTGGGCTATTAATTTGTCCAGTTGTTCGTCGATTTTTGGCTTGAGTGCAAAAGGCACCCGGTGAGACTTAAGGCAAATGGGAGCTACATTGGGGCTGAGATTAAATGATATAGGGGTCCCCTTGTACTTGCCTAACTTCCCTGTGAAAACATCCTGGAATTCCTGGATGAGGGCCTCTTCCCAGTCATCTCTTCCGGTTTGGTGGATGCCAGTTAGTTCAATTCTGAGTGGGGCAAGCCACTGTAACCCTGACACACTGGGCCGGTCACAATCGACGACGATCAGAGGTAGCATTGTGGTGAGGTCTTTGAAGGATACTTGGATGTGGCTGGAACCGACAACCAGAATTCTGTTTCCTTGGTAGTCTTTTAGGATGATTCTTTGAGTGCTGAGGTCCTGGCAACAGATGACAGGGATCAGCTGTTTGAGGGTTTTCCAGGAGACCATCGATAGGGATGACCTCGAGTCTATTTCCATCACGCAAGGTCGATTCTCAATAGCGACCTTTACTCAGATCTTCTTTGCATCTAGTGATGAAGCGTGGCCTATAGTGATAGTTTGGTGTGCCTCTTCTTGTCTTGTTGAAGTGGCAGGTGCTCGATTTCTGTAGTAGTGGTTGTTCCATTGGTGGTTCAGGCGGTCCCAATTTACAGGTGGGTTGCCTGTATCCTGGCGGAGATTATTCTCCCTCCAGCTTGGACTGGACCCTCGCTTGCTTCTGAAGACCTTTGCGATGTGGCCTCTCTTTCCACAGGAACGGCAGAGTGCGTCGAGGAATTTGGAGTCTGATCGCAGGTGGTTTGCCCCGCAACCAGCGCATTGGCATGGAAGTCTCTGGTTCCTTTGATCTCATTCTGAGCGGAGCCGGTTGACCTCCTCTTCCTCGCTGTCTGAGGAGGATTCGAGCTCTTCATGATGGGCGGTAGTAGTGTGCCTCTCAGAGGAAGGCTTACTATCACTAGCGAGTTGCCGGTGCGGTGCGTTTGCTCGGCGCATTCAAGCGGCTGACTTCCTGGTTGCTTCTGCAGCAGTAGTGTCGGTGATGATATCTTTGAGGCTGATGTCTCCCTTCGCCATGATCTTGCTCTGCACGGTGTGGTCATCTAATCCCAGAACTATTCGATCTCTCGTGGCTTCCTCGAGGTTTGCAAAACCACAGAGTCCTCCCAGGTTCCGGAGGTCGGCTACAAAGTCTCCAACGCTCTCGTTCTTCCATTGGTCCCTCTGGTAAAACTCATGTCTTTGTATCAGTGTAGGCACTGCAGGTGCATAATGGGCCCAGAGGATCGGCGCAAGGTTATCCCAATCCATGGTCTTCACTTCCACCAGTTTGGCAAGTGCCTTAGCCATTTTAAAAATGGTGGGCCCGCAATGGGTCAGGAACACCGCCCATTTCTTGCCAGGCGTAGCATCTTTCAGATTGTTGGTCTCCAGGAACATCTGGAACCGGTCCATATATGAGTCCCAGTCTTCGTTTGCCGGGTCAAATGGAGTGGGTGGTATGACGCCACTGGTCATCCTGCCGTTTGTTGCATGCACTCTCAGCCACATGCTCTGTCTTGTTTGATGAGTGTTTAGTCAGCTCTATCATCTCCGCATCCCACCTTTGTCGCCAGTGTTATGTCCTGAGCATGGGCGCAAGGAATGGAGATGAGGCATCGAACTGTGACTTCAACTCTTTATTAGTAACTTCAGAACAGAGCAAAATACTTGGGCAGCAGCAGCTCTTTTATAGAGCTGGCTGCTGTCACAATAACCAATGATTTGAGTTTACCGCTCTAACAAGTGTCCAATCAGAGAGACCTGCTGTCAGCCAATCAGATCAGCCAGAAACAACCAATCACAACTCGCTATTCGCGGGCCAATGAGAAGTGCAGGATTACAAGCCTGCTGTTAAAGTAAAGCTATTAGGGTTGTTACTGAGTGCATTAGCTTAGTCCTTAACAAGTAGCATATAAATTAATCATTAAATTCTCTATTCATTTTTAATAGCATCCAAAGTTGGTTGCCATCATATTTGGAATAGCTATTTCCATGATTTAGGCAGCACGCTGAAGTGAGAATTTCCCACCATTCCTGATTCTCAGTGCAATTTCATGGGAGATTGGGAGTTCTAAGTGTCGTGTCCGCAAAAGATGCTCAGAGTCGGTGACTTTCATTCAAAGCTCTTTATTTTCAATGGGAGAACCGAACCGGCGAAAGGCAAAAAGCCCGCGGCTTTTATACCTTTCGCAGCGGCGGCCGCGGCCAATGGCAGCGATTCAAGTCTCCCGCTCTTGGTTTGCACCAATCGCGGGAGACTTCAATCGGGCCAATCAGCGCGGCTCGCCTGGCCAATCAGAAATCCCCGCGCCTTAGCCAATCAAGGCGCAGGGATTTCGAGTATACCAATTCAAGACATAACACCCCTCCCCTCTTGGTATGGTCCATCACGTGGTGTAGTCACGCAGGTAGGCGGGGCTCCGTCGAGTCCTAGTTGACCTGCGCAACTCACTTGCTTGCTGTAACTCGGCCGGAGCGGTCATCTTTTTGGCTGCTCCTGCCTCTGTGCGAACCGGCTGGATGATCGGGCCGGTTCTTTCGCCGTGGCTCCCGCCTGGGCCTACCGGGTCGGTTGAGTCACGGATTTCGCCGCTCCCGCTTGGCTTCTCCGAGTCGGTAGAGCTGGCCAGACGGCTCTTCTCCGGAGGGGACTCGCGATGGCTGTGTTCCGGTGAGTATTTCTGTTTTATTTTTTCCTGCGATTGTCTTTCCGGGTATTCCCTCCCCCCTTGGTTCGTGTCTTGGGGGTTGAGGTCAGTCGCTGTTCGTGACCTGAGCTGGTCGATATGTCGCTTCCAGGCTCGCCCATCGATGGTTTGGAGCCGGTACGACCGTGGACCAGTGACTTGAGTTATGACGGCTGGGATCCATAGGGGGTCCCCCGTCATGTTCTTAGCGTAGACTAAGTCACCTGGGTTAAATGTCCGGTACCTGGAGCTGGAGTCTGGGGGCCGCTCAGGGTTATAGGTTGGGTGCAGTCGGTCGAGTGGGGACCTCAGCTTTCTGCCCATTAGAAGTTCTGCAGGGCTCTTGTTAGTTGTGGTATTGGGAGTGATGTGCTGTATGAACAGCAGTTTGTTGATTTTGTCGTTGATCTCCCCGTGGTCCATTTTCCGGAGGGTCTTCTTCGTAAACTGGACCATCCGTTCCGCCCTACCGTTCGCCGCCGGATGCGCCGGTGCTGTTAATGCGTGGCGGATACCCCTCTCCGCCAGGAACCGTTCGAAATCGATGGAAGTGAATTGGGGCCCGTTGTCTGAGACGACGACGTCTGGGAGGCCGTGTGTGGAAAACAGTTTACACAGTTCTTTAACGACGGCCTCTGTGGTAGTGGATTTCATGTCGCATACCTCCAACCAATTGGAGTATGCGTCAACTGTGATTAGAAAAGTGTGCCCATTAGTGGGGCCAGCAAAGTCAAGATGGATTCTGGACCAGGGCCCCCGTGGTGTTTCCCAGTCCTGGATAGGTGCTGCGGGTGGGCTGGATCTGGTCTCCTGGCACCGGTGGCATTTGGCGACCCATGCTTCAATTTGTTTGTCCATCCCTGGCCACCAAGCATAACTCCTGGCCAGGGCTTTAGTCCTGACGATGCCAGGATGACCCTCATGTAGCATCTCTAAGACCCTTTCTTGTAATCTGTCCGGAATTACCACCCGGTCACCCCACAGAATACAGCCTCTCAGTAGTGAAAGTTCAGTCTGGCGCTGGCGGAATGTTTTAAAAGTCTCGTCATTGTCTTTCTCCGGCCAGCCCTTTTCTAACCAGTGTAAGATTCGTGCCAGACGCCTGTCCTTAACGGTTTCTCTGGCAATGTCAGATGCGGTAATAGGTAAACTCTCGATACTTAGGGTGTTTGTTGTTGGTGCTGGGTCAGGTTCAGAGACAGGTAAAGGCGAGCGGCTTAAAGCGTCCGCGTGCGAGATTTTCTTACCTGGCTTGTGTAGCAGGTCGTAACTGTAGGCTGCCAGGAATTCGGACCATCTTGTCATCCGGGGTGACAAGATGTTCGGCGTGGCTCGGTTTCCAGCGAGGATGCCCAGCAATGGCTTATGATCCGTCACGATTGTGAACGGGCGGCCGTACAGGTATTCGTGGAAACGCTTAACGGCGGCAACTATAGCCAAAGCTTCTTTGTCCAACTGGCTATAGTTCCGTTCCGGTTTAGTCAGAGTCCTGGAGAAAAAAGCGATGGGTGCTTCTCTCTGGTCTGGGAGGGTGTGGCTGAGGACAGCGCCGACGCCGAAAGGTGATGCATCGCAAGTGACAGCTAAGGGCAAGGTTTCGCTGAATTGCATCAGGACGGCGTCGGAGGTGAGAAGGTCTTTGGTTTTTTGAAAGGCGGCTTGCTCTCGTTTCCCCCAAGTCCAGGCTGCCTTCTTGTCTAGGAGTCTATGTAAAGGTTCCGCCGCCGTTGCCTTTTGAGGTAGGAAAACATTATAAAAATTTAGTAAGCCTAGGAACGCTTGTAGTTCCGTTTTGGACTTTGGGGTGGGGGCTTCCTTGATGGCTTTTACTTTTTTAGTCGTAGGGTGAATGCCATGTTGGTCTAGGAGATAGCCCAAAAACTCTACTTGCTTTGTACATAGTTGGCATTTTTCTCGTTTGACTTTAAGTCCTGTTTCTTTAAATTTTGTTAAGACTTGTCTGAGTCGGTTTTCTAATTCGGCTTCGTTTGGCGCCGCCACTAATACGTCATCGAAATAGGGCACCACCCCCTTGATGCCCTGTAGCAACCGTTCCATCAGGCTCTGAAAGATGCCTGGTGCCACGCTGACTCCAAATTGGAGTCGGTTACACTTGAAAGCCCCTCGATGGGTCACGATTGTTTGGGCTTCCGCTGTTTTCTCGTCCACAGGTAGCTGCTGATATGCCTGGGCGAGGTCGAGCTTGGCAAAGACTTTGCCCCCTCCCAGTGAGTGCAGCAAATGTTGCACTATTGGGACTGGGTAGGCGCTTTGTTGCAACGCGCCATTTAGGGTGGCCTTATAGTCCCCACAGATTCTCACGGACCCGTCTGGCTTTACTGGGGTCACTATAGGGGTCTCCCATCTGGCATGGTCTATCGGTTGTAATACCCCTTGTTTGACGAGCTTGTCGATCTGCTCGTCAATTTTTGGCTTTAAGACGAATGGTACCCTTCTAGGTTTAAGCCGCTTAGGGGGAACCCTTGGGTCTAGATCGAACGAGATAAGGGGCCCCTGGTACTTGCCCAATCCTCCATCGAAGACCTCCTGGAACTCCTGGGCTAGCTTCTGTTCCCAAGCTTCAATGGAGACGTGGTTGACACCTGTCAGCGCGATGTTAAGCGGGGCGAACCATTGTAAGCCCAGTAGGCTTGGGCGGTCGCGATCGACGATCGTGAGTGGTAGTTGTTCGGTCTGGCCTTTGTAAGTTATATTAAAGTTCTTTGTGCCCACTACCGGGACGCGATTCCCTTGGTAGTCTTTTATGATGATCTTTTGGGCATGCACGTTTCTTTTTTATAGTGTAGGCACTAGTCTTTTGATTTCGCGCCATGCAATCATGGAAAGGTAGGACCCGGAGTCCACTTCCATCTTGCATGGCTGGCCTTCTATATGGACTTCTACGTGTACCTTTCTGGCGCCGTCGGAGATGGCGTGGCCGATGGTCACCGTCTGGTGGGTCTCTTCTTTTCGCCGACCGTCGCCGCTTCTTTGAGAACATTGAGTACGGTCCCATCGACCGTCTGGCTGGCGCTCTCTGGCTCTGGGCGGGGAGCTTTCTCTTCTTCTGTCTTGCTGTTCCCATTTGGGCGGGCTGCGGGTCTTCTTTTGGCGGCAAACTCTAGCGATGTGGCCCCGTCGGTCGCAATGCCTACAGATAGAGTCAAGGAATCGGCATTCTGACCTGGGGTAGTCGCCGCCGCACCCGGCGCAGTTGGTCCTCGACCTACGACCTTTTCGACTTCGTTGGTCGCCGCGTCCCGTCTGCACGCGATGTATGTCCTCCTCGTCTTCCGACGTGCTGGAGGTTGACTGGTAATCACCGTAGTGCGCGGTTGCCTCGTTTCTTGTGTCGGCCGACCTCGCCGGGTTGTTGTTTCCGCCCTTCGCGTCAGATCTTCGCATGCTGTCCGCTGACATGCGGGTTGCTTCTGCGGCTGCGGCTGCGGTAAGGGCATCGGCTAGGCTGATGTCGCCCTTGGCCATAAGTCGGCTCTGGAGTGTAGGATCCCATAAACCGAGTATGAAACGGTCTCTTATGAGACTGTTTAGACCTTCAAACTCGCAGAGTCCTCCTAGGCGCCGTAGCTCTGCGACGAAGTCGCTCAATTTTTCGTCTGGTTTCTGGTTTCGGCGGTAGAACTCGTTGCGCCGTATCAGGATGGGGACTTCGGGGGCATAATGGCGCCGCAGTATAGGTTCGAGGACGTCCCAGTCCATGGCGGTTGCGTCTGCCGGCTTGGCCAATGCCTTGGCCATCTGGAAGACCTCTGGTCCGCAGTGAGTAAGGAAGACGGCGCGTTTTAGCGGGCCCGGGGCGTCCTTCATTCCGGCGCATTCTAGGTACATACGGAACCGATCCGAGTACGATTCCCAGTCCTCAGCGGCGGGGTTGAAGGGGGCGGGCGGTGCTATTTTCGCCATCTCTGCGCTGGCGCTGGTTCTTGGGTGGACACGGGGTTCGGTTCAGGGGCGAGATCCCACCCTCGTCGCCAGTGTCGTGTCCGCAAAAGATGCTCAGAGTCGGTGACTTTCATTCAAAGCTCTTTATTTTCAATGGGAGAACCGAACCGGCGAAAGGCAAAAAGCCCGCGGCTTTTATACCTTTCGCAGCGGCGGCCGCGGCCAATGGCAGCGATTCAAGTCTCCCGCTCTTGGTTTGCACCAATCGCGGGAGACTTCAATCGGGCCAATCAGCGCGGCTCGCCTGGCCAATCAGAAATCCCCGCGCCTTAGCCAATCAAGGCTCGGGGATTTCGAGTATACCAATTCAAGACATAACACTAAGTAGTCCCATCAAACATGGGAAACAAATTCCAAATTGATTGCCAAATCTGTTGAAAACCTAAGGAACCTAAAGGTCACCTGTATTGACAATATGAGAAGCTGAAATAGTATTTTATGTTAAAAATACAAAAACAGAAAGTCGAGATAACAAAAGGTGCCTTGACTTTAATTTTCCTCCAACTGCCTTATAAGATACATGTGTCATACTATCAGAGAGAAGAGATCTTTTATAAAAGAAATTCTATAGACAATTTTTCTTTGGTCTAGTTGCCAGCAGTCTCCTGGAGGGAGTAGATCGGAAGGAAATTAAGACTGATTTCACACTGTTGGAGTGGAATGATCAAACGCAGTAGTGCTTCATTGGTGGTTCCTAAAGAATTCTTTTGATCCAAATGTCTCCAAAGGAGTGGGAGAACTTTTTGGGACCCTCACATGTAGAAAAATCCATCCAAACAGAGTTCTATATTTCAAATGATCAGATAGATCAATATTTTTTTATTTTAGTTTGTCAGTTGCTTACAATTGTAATTGTAACCTAAGACAAAAAAAGACCCCTCCTATCTAATTAAGACATAATCCCAATAGTTGTTCCAAATATAAGGGGTTGTCTGGATTAGGGGTTTTTATGCTATGGATTTTTAATATTGTAGACTGGCCAGAGAGGAGCCATATAAATTTGTTGAGTAAATAAATAAGTGGTTTCTTATATGATTGCTGTTTACTGAGTTACTGATTTCAAGGGACAATAAAATGGAAGAGAAAACACCAAAATAAATTGCAGAAAAAAAAAAGAAGAGGGGAGTTTAAATTATTATTCCTCCTCCCCCTCACCAAATCTGTTAGGGATGTCTTAGGCCAGAAGTGGTTTTCAGCAGGTTCTGACTAGTTCTGGAGAACTGGTAGTAGAAATTTTGAGTAGTTTGGAATACCACCTCTGACTGGCCCCGTCCCCATCTATTATCTGCCCCCTGAGTCCCAGCTGGCTGGCTGGGCCTTCTTTTGTTGCCCTGCATAGGAGAACAGAGCTAGAAAGCAGGTTAGTGGGGTGGGGAGGGAATGGGGATTTTACAGTATCCTTCCCCCAGGAGTGGGGAATGAATTTTGCAGTATCCTTCCCCTGCCATGCCCACCAAGCCACACCCACAGTCCCGGTAGTGAAAAAATGTGAATCTCATCATGTCTTAGGCCACAGTGGTGTCAAACTAGTGGCCCATGGGCCAGATGTGTCACAAGCAGGCGATGCCATCCCAGTTCTGCAAATGGGAAAACGTTGCAAAATATCATGTGATGTCATGAGTTTAACACCTGTGTCTGGTTCTTTAAGAGAAAGTCAAAATTGACCATTTAGGGAATTAGTTGTATCCTCAATAGCGGCACCAATTTCCATGAAGAAGCAATGGTGGTTTTGTCTGTTTTAAAAATGCAAGATGGAAGCGATGATCGTGTTCTTATAACTCAGTCAAAAGCTCCTCTGTCACTGCAGTAAATTTGGGGTCTTGATTTTGTACAACATGCAGAATGCACAGATTCCAATTCCAATTCTTAAGCGTTTTCTAACTCTTCCTTTCATGTTACTTCACAGTTGGGAAGGGGGGAGTGGAACCCAACTTGACTGCAGTAATTAAAGGGGAAAACACAACAAAACCAGCTCAAATATATCAATAAAAGCAGTACATTTTCATTCTAATTGGTGCCCATAGTGGCTTTTAGACCCCCTCCTATAAAACACTCTGCTAGTGTGTGATTTCATTAAATGAATAGCTGACTTGCACAATAATTACAACCTTTCTCTTGTTTAAATCTTCTTTCAAGTTTACCACCGCCCCAAGATGATAGGTTTGTAACCTCTCTCCCACTCAGCCCACTCATCTCTACGTTTCCAATCAAAGGATGCCATGGAGTCATTAAAAACATAGTTTGATGTTATCACGCTCTGAATGGGGGTAATTTGGTACAGAATTAGTAGCTGTGCCTGTCAATTTAAGCTTTATTTCATCTTCCAAGCCAGGTGGCAATTTTGATTCCTTAATTTTATGGAAGAAACACACTCCAAAGGATGAGATATGAAGTTTCTAATGAATTTTGTTTAGGGAAGAAAAATTAAGCTACCTAAGAAAACTACAATTAATGGCATAACAAATACCAAACACTATATTTACCTGAAGCCTGTAGACAACATTGGTAAGGATGCCTTTGGAGGATTAGCCTCAAAGCCAATTTGAAAGAAACAGGATTGTTCCTGGTGCAATTTTCAAAGGCATGTTCCTTTTTGCCATCTGTAATCATTGACCTCTTTTACTTGGCTTCTCCTCTATCCGATTTTGTTTCCCCTTTCTCTTTTTACCCTTCTAGTAAAGTCTTCCTTATCCATTTAAGCAGGGGTGGGATTCAAATTTCTTGACAACCGATTCTGTAGGCATGGCCTAATTTGTGGGTGTGGCTTGGTGGTCATGTGACTAGCTGGGTGTGGCTTTTATGTAAATATTTATGTAAATATTGAATTTTTATTTTCAAAAAAGAGAAACATTCACCCAAAATCAGGCAAAGCAGATTGAGTTGCTTGCAAAATCACAGATTTACTCATAGATCTACCTTTCTGCAATCTGCTGCCTGAGCCTGGACTGAAGCTTCAGTCCTAAGGAAGGTTAAGCTCTGCTCTCAGGCCACTTCTCCCCCACCCCATAAACCCCAATCCCTGAATACCACCCCTGACTGGGCCTCAGGGAAGCCTCCTGGATGAAGGCAAAGCAGTACAACAACAATTTAGATTATCTAGAAAGCAAGAAATCCGACAGGAGGGAGAGGCCAGCCAGTGGCATGATTTGCTGGTTCTCCGAACTGCACAGAATCGTAACAACCGGTTCTATAGAACTGGTCCGAATTGGTAGAATCCCACCCCTGCATTTCAGCATTTTGCCATCTGTTTTTCCTTCTTTCTGCCTGTTAGGGATACACCCTAGCAGAATCTGCACGGCAGTCAGGCAAGCAAATATGTGAGATAAACATTTTTGTAGCTTACACTTAGTAAAACAGATACACTGTGCTAGTTAAATAGTTTATTCCAGTAAGAGTTTTAGCATAGTCAAACAGTCTATATATCATTCACTAGTTCAGTCCGTCGGGGGATTATTCAGTTGCAAAGTCCAGTGTCGAAAAAGAGGTCAGTAAACTTACAAATATCAGTCCAGTAATATATCTTCTCACAGTAGAGATATGAAGAAATCAAACCTCCTTTCTTCCTTCAGCAACAGCAGCAGGGAACATGCAGTTATCAAATCATCAATCCATCATAGTCAGCAAGCAATCCAGTAAGCCAGCAATCAATCAAGTTCTCTTGCTCCCTCTTATGGCGGTTTTACAACCGCACCCAAATTTACATGCTTTGCAGTTTAAAGTGACACACACTTAAACTCACTATCATAGATTATATATATTATTTTACCCAAACTACGTTAGTAACCTTGTTATTCCTAGCACTGCCTTTTCTGCAGGAACAATGGATACAGGAAGAGGAAATGCGAAACCAAAAAAAAAAATCAATTGTGTTTCAAAAATGAGAATATCAATTATACTTTCTCCTGCTGAAACAAGATAAGAAGATGCTGAAAGACACTGCCGCACCTCAAATCAAGTTGATGGAATATTTACAGCAGATAAAAGCATGTGTGTATGTAGTGTACTCAACAGCATGCGTGAGAAGAGGTACAAGCAATGAAGAATGATAAAAGCATCATGAGGCAAGTTACATCATAGGCAAAGTCACATAAAAGACAAAACTTGTAGCCCAATGCCACAAGATTTTTTTTCAGATGAAAGCAACAATTTTGTGCAAAGGTCCACATATGTATGGCTGCAAGATCTGTCCCCTTCCTATAGGTTCCTATCTCATAAGACAGTGTTTCCAACCTTGGCAACTTTAAAACATGTGGATTTCTACTCCCAGAAATCTCCAGATAGCCTTGCTGACTGGGAAATTCTGGAAGGTAAGACCCACATATCTTAAAAGTTGCCAAGGTTGAAAAACACTGCAATAGGGATTCATCTAGTCTGTTTTCTAACTGTAACATCATAAACAGAAAATACCAAACAAGCATAACTGGGGCTATAGCTGCCATTCCTGAAATGTTAGTTTTCAGCAAGTAGGGTGGTTTTTCTTAATATTAAGGAAAAAAACCTATCTCATTGATTAATTGGTTGCTTGGTTGATTGATTTTTGCCTAGAACATTTGAATGTACATTCCAAAGTCTGTGAAGAATCAATAGCACATGATTCTCTGGCATTTTTGAGATTCGCTGTCAAGCTGTGTTTTTAGTCTGGATCCAATGGCTTCTGAATCTTGTTAATATGGCACAGAACAGAAATATTTTGCAATGGAACGAGTTTTTAAGGCAATGTAGTAGGTTAATGCAATTTACAGATGCAGGAAATACCAAACCAATACGTGTGTGTGTGTGTGTGTGTGTGTGTGTGTGTGTGTGTGTTTGCGGGTATTTGTATGTGGATCTTTGGTTATTCGGGTTTTCTCCTGCATAGAATTGGAAGTATCTAGGCAACGTTTCGATGAAGTCTCATTCATCATCTTCAGGCTTGTGTCTTCAGCTTTGTGCTTCTCAGAGTAATGTGAGCTTGCAGCTGCTTCTTCCTTTTAACTGCTAGTGGGGGTGTGACTTGATTGGGTGGGGACTTGGCTGTGTTCTGATTGGGTGGGGGTGTGCTCTCATTGGTTGGGGGTTATATATATATATATATATATATATATATATATATATATATATATATATATATATATATATATATATATATATATATGATGAAGTCTATTTTATTTCCTAGCACCAAAACAAGAAGAAGATGCTAAAAACACACATATGCACCAATTCATGCAAGGTGATGCAACAGTTATAGCAAAAGTAAAAGGAGAGTGCTGGGAAAATTTTAAACCCAAATTAATTTATTTCTGCTTGAACTAACCACTCGCTTCTCTCTAAAACAGTTTCACTTCTACTGTCATCACTCCCCGCCACTAATTAACTTGCATCTGTTTTGCATTTGAAATTTACAAGACTTGCCTGCTCTAGCTATGGTAGTTTGCATCTAGCACTAAACATGTGTTTGTGTTTACTACAGACAAGGTCTGAATCCTTTTGACTTCCAACAACATGCCTGTCATGTCCCAAGAAAGGGAACATTTGTAACGAAAAGCCTGGATTTGTTAAAAATGGTGGAAAGTGGATCCATTTAGAAGCCATCACATGGCTGCAGCTTAACTACATGTGTGCAATTAACAGCAATATCTGACTATTTCGGGGCCACTGGAAAACAAGTCTGATGGATAGTCTGCAAAATAACTTCTGGAAAAATTACAAGAACAAATGCCCCAAGTGAGATATTGAATTCTGAATCAACACTAGATAACAGATAATCAGAGTTAGAAGGGACCTTATAGGTCATCTAGTCCAAACCCCTGCCCAAGCGGGAGACCCTACACCATTTCTGACAAATGGCAGAAGGTCTTGAAGGTCTCAAGATGCTCAAGAGGTTGATGAATAGCCTTGCTCCAATGAGGAGTTTCTTCACTGCGCCAGTATTGCTGGAAATAAAGGAGGTATGGTCTGGATGGCAGATGGTTGAGAAACACTAATGTAAGAAAATACAGGTCAAATTTTTTGGGACAGTTATTGTTATCAATGTTGTTGGCATTAATATATGTCTACAGCAAATAATTGTTTTGCTTTACCAATTTCTTAGGACATGGGTCACCTGATAGAAACACAAATTTAAATCTTGGGGCCAGATTGCATGGGGAAATTTAGTCACAGCTTTTCCAGTCTTAATCATATAAATGACAATGTTTTAGGTAGGTGGGTGGGCACAAATTTTCCATTTGTTTCCTGTTTGTAAATAAACTGATATTCAGCTTATATAATTTTCTTAAACTAAATTAACATTAAATTAAAATTAACATATTTAGAGCTCAGGTTAGCATACTATATATAAAATTCATGTCCTGTTACTAAGTCAATCATTGTTTAAAACACCTGTCAATCATTTAATGAGCTCTAGTGTTTTTTAAGGAATGAACATGTAAATGTAAGGCTTCTTCAAGTAAAACCAAACTTCTAGCAATCTCATTGACATATTCATATTATTTTCTTAGTTATCAAAGCCTTCTTCTAGAAATTGGATGTCTTGCTCTAACCCACAATCCTAGGGTTCCAGGTAATCTCCCATCCAAGTATTTATTTACCCCAATCCTGCTTAGCTTTTCAAGATCAGCAAAGATGACTGTACTTCCTCATAACAAACAAAGTCATAATTTATCTCTGTACCTATCTAAGTCCTTGACTTCCAACACATGTCACAAGTAGTAGTAGTAGTAGCTTTTGCTTTAAAAAAAAAATGTTGTTTCTACAAAGGCAAGCTGTTTCTACATTATAGATTTTGGAAGCAGGATAATTTCTCCAAATCCATCTCCACATTTCAGGAGATTCAGAAATCAATAGGAAAGTGAGAAGGCTATATTTGTCCTGGATTGGGCACTTGCTCTCCTTCTGTTCCTTGTGAAGTTGCCCCCATCAAGTTCACAGTCAAAATATACATAGAGTAGATATGTTATGAAATATGCCATGATATCACTTCATTGCATGTGAATGTGATTCAGTTTGGCCTAGAGGTTAAGGCACCAGGCTAAAAAGCTGAAGATTGTCAGTTCAAATTCCATCTTAGCCATGAAAAGACATCAGACCATTAGTGTTCCAATATCTCAGGGGCTGCCATAAAGAAGAGAGAGCCAAGCTATTCTCCGAAGCACCTGAGGGCAAGACAAGAAGCAATGGGTGGAAACTAATCAAGGAGAGAAGCAACTTAGAACTAAGCAGAAATTGCCTGACAGTTACAACAATTAATCAGTGGGTGCTCCATATAGGAAGATTTTTAAAAGAGCCTGGACAGCCTGAAATGGTATAGAGTTTCCGGTTTGGTATAGGGTTTCCGGTTTGAATAGAATGTTGGGCTAGAAGACTTCCAAAGTCTCTTCCAGATCTTTTATTCTGTTATTTTTTCTGTTATTCAGCTCAACTCACCTCACAGGAATATTGCGAGAAAATAGAAAGAAGGTGTGTTGAATATGTTCACCACTTTGAGTTAACTGTAAAAATAATAAAGGCAGGATACAAGCAAACAAACATAATTAAGAATGGAAATTTTGAATATGTTGAATTTTTAGTGTTATAAAATTAAAAAATTATATATTAAAAAACGCCTTCCTCTACCAACCTAGAGAAGAGAATCTGCATCAAGTTGTCCCTCTAAGAAATCCATCCAAGGAGACCGAAAGCTCATTTAACTGCAGAAGACAGGCTGCTTGTTAATTACTCTAGTATGAATAAGATTATCTGCTGTGGACAGAAGTTCTTGGAAGTAGGATATTTAGTATGTGAATAATTTGTTCCATGCAGCAAAACCACTTGCCCTTCATTTTCAAACTGGATTTGGTCTTCTTTTGCTTGGTTCTATTTTCAATTGCCACCCCCACCCACCCCCAGCCCTTTTAATGAGTGAATGCATGGATCCCTTTTTTTTTTACTTGTAGACAAAGAACAGAAATACTCAGCAAGAATTGCTGATGTGTCTCTTCAGCTTCCTGTTCTCTCTCTCATTATCCTGTATTTACTTTTTCCATGTTGCTTTATAGAAGGATATTCATTTTCATAATTGCCTTGCTATGCCATTTTTCTCCTCTCTTCCATAAATAAACATGCAATATTTCATTTTCCTAAAATGATGCTTAACATTTTTAAGAATCTACTTCCAATTTACTTATGACACAGGTTTGGCCAGATACGGAGCAGGGTGGATATGCCTGTTGAATTATATAATAGTATTGCTATTTAATCTTCTGAAACATCTTACTTCTTCATTTGAATTTAACAGATTGATTGATTAAATGTGCATTTTTGTTTATGAATAAAGCAGAAAAAAATTTTCTTGGGAAGTTTTAAAGGAGACATTCTTTCTCTTCCTTTAAAGTTTCTGCATGGGAGCAGGTCAAAATTACAAGATGGCAGATGTGAAGATGAGGTTGAAGCTCTGTCCATGTAGACCATGCAGAAGTTCTATCCAGGTAGAACTTCATTCAACATGCTGCACCTGCCATCTTGCTGATTTTGGCCTCTCTATGGACATCTCTGCAGAAAATATTAGATATATTTTTAAAAATTTAATTTGTAATTATTCAGAAATATGTTCTCATTGGTCAAAATATTTATATAGAAAAAAATATGGAAAGTTGACATGAACTAAACCAAACTCAATCTACTTGGTGATTAAGTACTGTATATATTTGCTATATATATACTTGATTGGAAGTGATCTCTTGTTAATGAAGTGTGCTATGATATATTCTTTACAGCCAGCATGAAGCACCTTCATTTGGCCCAGCTAAATTCTTCCATCCACTCTCAGGTATCTTCATTCTTGAAAAGTTCAGTATTGTAATGCACTGAATTTACTTTTAAAGGATAAAGTTATGTCCGTTCAGGGATTTCCCATAACAAGAAATATAGGAAACCAAAGGCTTCTGATTTCCAAAGCTTGTGTTTGGAACCTACTCGGGTCAGATTAGGTTGAGCTCCAAATTATCAAATCATGGTCCAAACAATATTCTAGATGCAGTAGACATCTTTCCTATCTTCTCTGATTCATAAAAGTGCAATACCACTACAATAAGACATTTTCTACCAGCCCCTTTAAATGTTAACACTATAGATTTCATTGGGGAAAGTGCCTTAAGGTCAATCCTGCAGTTTTCTTAGCAACATTTTCAGAATTAGCTGCTTTAGACTTTGTGTTCTGGTGATAAAGGGTTACCACCATTTGGTTTTGATTCTAAGTCAGGATTAGCATTTGCAGCCTCCCGGTTTCTAGCATAGAGCCCTTAATCCAGTGATTCTTAAATTGGTGATAATTATCCCCAAGAGGTAATGCAGACTTATCATGGGGTTAATGGAACAAGTCATAATTACTTGTCTGCAGTGCACTAACTAGTCTGATATTTCAGCTGCTATGTATAACAACAGAAAGTGGGGTAATGATATTATTCAAGATAGGTATAATTGGGGTAAATAGTTTAAGTACCATGTTTTTAACTGTATTTTATTTCTCCAGATGTTTATGTAGATTTCTATTCTAAAAACTTGGATCCAGCCTATTCAATGGGGGTCTTCATTTCCAGTTTTGAAAGCTATATCAAATACATTTAGTCATTAATATGTAAGCAGTTATGTTTTGATCCTGAATCAGATGAGAAATTAACTCTTGGAATAACCTAATTCTGAAACTCTCAGGAAGAAATGCTTTACTGAAATGGTTGAACTAAACAAAGAGCCAATGCTTTAGATTAGTGGGCTTTTAATGATAGTTTTAATATCTTTGAAAAATTGCACACTGAAGTTACCTACCTACATTTGCATTTTGCAATATACATGACTGAAATATGTACTAATCAATGATACGACACAGAGACTTTTGCATCCCCAGAAGGTCTTGTAATTCTAGGGTCCTTAAGACCTCTGGTGCTTGAGCCAGTACAAATAATTCAATTTTACATTATTATTGATTGATTATGTGCCACCAAGCTCCTTGCAATCATATAGCTTTTCCTTGGTATGACCTTTTGTAATCTGTTCTTTCAGGTCTTACAATGTCCTGAATCTGTACCTGAGTCCCTTCACCTGGTTATCCTCTTCTTCTTTTTTCTTCCACCTTTTACAGCATTAGAGCTTGGATTTCATAGGGTAGTATAAAGTTAAATGATGGTTAATGTATAAAGATATAATGTACTTATATCTGTATGGGTTCTAGAATGAAAAAATGGAGTATCCAGATGTGGAGAAACAATGAGTCTAGTTTAGTTTAGTTTACTTTATTGTCATTGCACCTCGTACAACGAACTCAAACACCATCTTCAGTGCACATCATGACCATGAAAATAAACACAAACACACTTCCTTCATACTTCACACATTGAACCAAAACCCCTGACACTGCACCAACACTGCACTATACAGTAGAATTCAGCAGAGCTACTGCCCCGGGATAGAAGCTATTTTTCAGCCTATTTGTCCTTATTTTTATTATTCTGCCAGATGGTAATAGTTCAAAAAAAGGGTTCCCAGGATCAGATGGATCTTTGAGAATGTTTTGAACTTTCTTGAGGCAGCAGGAATTATAAAGCTCTTCCAAAAAGGGGAGAGGGCAACCAATGATCTACTGGGCAATGACATTAACCCTCTGGAGTGCTTTCCTATCTGCCACTGTGCAATTGGCAAATCATACAGAGGTGCAGTAAGTTAAAATGCTCTCTGTGGGGCAGTGGTAAAAAGTCACCAGAAGTTTTTCATTCAGTTGTTGTTTTCTGAGAAGTCTCGGATAGTATAATTTCTGCTGGGCCCTTTTGATCAGAGGTGCAATGTGAGCACCCCAGGTCAGGTCAGGCATTAAGAACTGTGAAATAACTTTAATTTTTTTTTAATGAAATTATTTCATCTGGAAGTATTATTTTGTATTTACAAGGCATCTCTTCCCCCAAACAATGTTTAAAAAGGAATGGAGATTAGAGATTTTTTTTCTGTGTATTAACATTATAAAAAGTGTAAAGATTCTGCAATTCACCTGATCTGATCTTGACACAGGTTTCCTGGTCATGTCATAGAGCAGGGAAATTGCAATATGTCACATGATGCTGCCATGACAATGTGAGTTTGACATCCCTGTCATAGAGGATGCTGGTATGCCATACAAACTCATCAGCACAATAAGGTTTTGCATATCAAGTATTGAAAAGCCCATACATTAGTCATGACAGTCACCAAAGGTGGTAAAAACAAACAAAAGTCAAGATGGCAGTGAAAATTTATCAACTGAAACTGCCTATTTCTTGTCTTTATTGCACTAATGGTGCTCCACTGAACTCCTCCGATTTCTTGCATCATCCATTTGATTATGTGTGGGGGCCTTGGTCCTCTCTGAGCTTGGCTGTTTCCTTGCAGACATTTTATGACCCAACTAGCACTGATATTACCTAGTTGGGTAGATAAGTGTCTGCAAGAAAGTAAGAGAGCACCAAGGACCCACAGTTTAACTCCTTAGCTGTAAATGTTCTCTTCTAATTGGCAATTGTCTGCTTACCTCAGAGAAGTCTTCAGTTTTCAGTTGTGGTGATTATTCTGTAGCAGAGGTATCCATTTATTTATTGATCAAATTTATACACCTCCCATCTTACTGTCTAAAGCAGGACTGTCAAACTCATGGCCCATGAACCAGTTCAGTCATCCACTGGCCACGCCCACATCTGATTTAGCAAAGGGGAAGAAGTCACGATACGTCATGTGATGACAGTGTGATGACGTGAATTTCACACCCCTGGTCTAAAGGATTTCAGGCAATTTACAATTAAAAATCTATAAAATCCACCTCAAAGTGTACACAAAAGATAAAGTTAAAAAGACAGAGAAAATGCCCCAAATTCAGCTGCTGCCCCTTTGGCATATTACTATCTTTGTGCACCAATGGGAAGTTTATACTGGCCAGTACAACAGGAACAGAGTAATCCACTTTGAAAGATTGAGGCAGGAACTGGATGCTGGCATTATACACCTCTGCTTGTGGAACATGTTTTGGTTCATTAAAAACCTAAGGAGCCTGTGGAGTGACAATAACTCACTGCTGATAGCAATGAAAAATAGCCAATCAAAGTTGCATAAATCTTGGGAAGGGCTCTGGGGAAAAATATACCACTCCACAGATGGTACTAAGGAATGTAACCATTTCAGAGAAAGTTTCCTGCATTGTGTGAAATACATTCAGAGGGGAAAAAGACAACTGACAAGATAGCTGAGCTATTAGCTGCATTGGATGTCCCTTGTTATCCCCAGTATAGATGAGAAAGAGAATTCCACTTCCAATTGCTGAGACTATATTTAGAGAAAATGTCAAAATTAGTATTCCGATAGCATACCTGCTCTCATTTAGTACATATATACATCCACATGCAGCTTCTATCATTTCATAAGAGAAGACAAATACAGGCAATCCTCATTTAGCAATCATAACTGGGAACAGCAACTTGGTCATTAAGTAAAGCAACCTCTAAATGCAAATCTCTAAATATAAATCCTTCCATTCCCCACTATCCTTTCAGAGCCGAAGAAGCTTCTTGGGTGAGAAGTGAAATGCCTTCAAATGAACAATCAGGTCCACTTGCCTCCTGAGAAAGCATCTTTGGGACAACCATGACCTGGATGACTGAGAATCTCCATGGACAATCTCTAAATGAAACTGAAACAGTGCATACTTTAATTTTGTTTGTTTGTTTGTTTATTTGTTTACAGGGCTGAGTTCTGAAATTCAATTGGAGAAAATCACTGACTGCTGTTCTTCAACATGAGTTTCAGGAATTGAATGTTGAATTTGCATTGTTTTATAAAAAAAATTAATTCAAATTATTATCTAATTGTTCTGATCTTGAGTTTGGCTTTCCAGATCGTCAGCTTTAGCCATTTCCTCCTAAACAGCACTTATTTCTAATTTTATGTATGTAAAGGAATCTTTCTAATTTTATGTATGTAGAGGAATCTTTTAAACCAATTTTTATTGGTACACACACTGCATCAGTGACACATCTGCTCTTATACCTCTATCCTCTTTATTTGTCCTATGAAGGACATTGGATTTGTCCTGAGAAGATACTTCCTTCTTTCTTTTCTCTTTCCTTCCTTCCTTTCTCTTTCTCTCTTTCCTTCCTTCCTTCCTTCCATCCAGTTGGTTTATAGCAGATAGGTTAAATACAGTATGTACATCATATGGTCTCTCTTTACAGTGCCTACACTATTGTAGCATGACTGCCTAAATGTTCTCTCTCTTCTTTTTCTGCGTGCTTGCACACTCATATTTTGATCATAAGTTATCTTGCAATGTTCTATTTTGAATAGCAACCATAAATACTTAAAACAAAATTATACCACTAATAATAATCCCGAAAGATTTATCGAACAAAATGCCTCTCGGTTTACGTTTTGAAGAACAAAGCCTTTGTGTCCAATAGCCTGCAAGAGGGGAAGAAAAAAAAAACTTGAGCTGTAGTGAGGGGAAGCTCTCTCCTCTGTCCTAAAACAAGGAAAAGCAGAAACTCTACCTTGAAGTTTTCATGCACTGATGCTGATCCTTTACAAGAGAATTAATCTGGACTGAATTTATTGGCTTTGGCAGCTGTAAACACTGGAATACCAAGCCCCAGATTCACCACCCAGATAAGTCTGCCCAGAGCCTCAGTTACCAATGGAGGCTGGTTATTTTCAAACTCCCTGCTCAGCTTGTAATCACTCAGTGTGGTATTGGAACCAGATTTACTGGCCCTTTTGAGGAGTGGAACTTTGTGATTTCCACAGCAGACAGTTGGAATTTCAGAAGGTCACCTCACCCCTCAACACACACTCACACACAGGATAGGGGCTTTTTAGCAGAACCAGTTAGGCCGGAAGGGAAGAGACATGCAGATGCTGAAGAACCTAGAATTAGCAGGCACAACTATTGTTGCTTTGGGAAAGAAAAACACGAAAATGAAAAGAGGTGGAATTGAGAAAGGGACACTAGAAGGCATGCAGTTATGTTCATTTGCAAGGAAGTCCCAAGAAGCTCAATAAGGCAGTAAAAATATATTTCAAGCTTTTTTGCTGAGATCCCCAGCTCATGGATACGAAAATTCACTCATTTGTACACTCATTTGTATGCGATGTCTAGCACTATTATCAATTCAGCTTGTTTTAACTTTTGAGGAAATTATATAAGGCTATCCATCTAATTAATTGAACTCGTGATTATGTCTCATTTTATGCCTTGGATTCAGATAAGGAGTCTGTACTTAAGAAAGGATTTGCGCTATACTCTGATTTTTTTTAAACTATTGTAAATCTTGCTTGATCCTTTGGCTTTCCTATGGTAGATTTTTAAATGATTAAAAAATCAGCTTTCACACCTACTGTGGAGTTCTGTGGATGCAGTTATTATCCAAACCACATAATTGGCTGTTTTTCAAGCCAATGAAAAGCCAGGGAAGCATACAGGCATTTCCCACTCATCTTTTTCATATTGTGATGCAGTTCTTGTGCGTAACAACATAGCTTTTTCAAGCTTCTCTCGATCTATGCAGAAATAGGCATCTAAAGATGGACCATTAGCTCCAGTAAGAGATCCTTGAAGGGCTCGGGCAAAAATCTGATGATGGGAACAACTGCCTAAGATCTGGAAATCTGTGACACCAACAATGCAAACTTCTTGGAACCATTTTTTTTAATTCCAAAAACATTTAAAATTACTAATGTTGCCATTACGTACTCTGGGATTTTAATAGGTTGAATTGCCTCATTTTAATAATTTGTGTTGATTTTACCCATGCCTTTGTATGTTGCCTTTCTTTTAAATGAAATATATTTTAGGCATATATACTAAATAAAGTAAAATAAAAATAAAAATCCACCTCTTGTTCCAATTATTTGCTCTGCAGCTGGCAGTTCTGCTCCATAAGAGGAATAGAAGCAAACTAAAATGATGAAGGCAGACATCACCATACAAACTGCCACCATTACCTGTCTGCGGCATGTACGTATGTAAGCAATGGCATTTGAATTGTCTACACATTTAATGATGCTCCTCCCCTCATTTTCCCATGTGTCCTTAATGGAGGTGGGGAATCTGCAGCCTTCCAAATGTTGCTAAAGTGGGGCTCCCAACAGTTCTTATTGCTCAGCCAAGGAAACATCAAATTATCCATTCTTATGGTTGAGAATCTCCCACGGCTTATTACAGAGCTTTCTCTGCATCATCGGTGTCAAATTCAAGGCCTGCTGCCCATATCTGCCCCATAGGGAGTTTAGATCTGGACCATGAGGCCATGTGAAAATAGTGGAAGGACCAGCCCATGGAGCATGGGGGGGGGGCATGTACCCATTGTCAGCTACAATGGCCTCCTGAAGCCCTCTGCCATTGAAAATGGCCCTTGTTCCCCCTTGAAGTCAGAGATAACCCTGATGCGACCATCAATGAAATCGAGTTTGACACCCATGTTTCCAGACTACAGAGTCAAACAATGTTCCAAAAGGCATCCTATTTGATATTGTTTTCTACTGGTATTGTTGCTAATGACGAACTGCACAGAAAGAAAGACTAGCAAGTTTGCAATACTATCCTGGCTTATCTAAAAGGAAAAGCCACTGAAATAGATGGCAAAGCCTGCTCGACTTAGAGTAAGAGATCCACCCGAGGCTAGGCAGATCACATAATTTGTTCTATTCTGCCAAAAGCAAAGTACGTTTTTTGATTCACTTTTACCTGTAAACAAAGTCAGACCATAAAAACCAGGTTGTATTGTGTGTCATAAAACCAAGCAATAAAACTGTTACAAGATACAATTGGGAGCAATTATCTCTTGTTCTAGGGTACAAAAAAAATCCATGAACAAGGCTAATTTTCTTTCTGACTTAAAGACTTTTTTATACACTAGAATAAGGCTTGACTGATGGTTTGCAGGCCAGATTCTGCCATAGCAATGCATTTAATTAGTGTTCTTGCATTACAGTAATTTTGTCATTGTAGTCTGGAAAGAAGGAATCCTGCTCATCTGTCTCTGAAAAATCCTTATTTCAGTTTTGGCCCATCATTCATCCAAGAAAGATTATTTTTTGGTCTCATATCGTGCAGCAGCTAGGTTCACACAAACATTTTAATGTAAAATGGAGTTATGCAGTCTGTGATTCGGGATGCTATGCAAACTAGGTTATGTTATTTAGGCACTTAAAAAGAGCAGTTGAGCTACCCAAAGTATTTCATGGTTGTCTGTGTCACTGTAACAGACATGTATGTGTGTATGTATAGGGAGAACCTATATTGGCTTAGTCTTGATCTTACCACACAAGTTACTCTTTAACCACAGTTATATTGTAAACTCATACTAACTACAAGCATTTTTCCAATATCCATTGACCTTTCCTGACAAGCAATGCCAAAGGTCCAAGAGTGTTCAATACCCTGGATTTTCTTTTTCTTTTTTTCTGGAAAGTAAGAGTCTATGCAATTTAATCAAAATATTCTGTCCTAAAAATCTAGGAATGATATCTCCTCAACATTAGAATGTGGATTCAGCATGATGCAGAAAATGTAATATTTATCTTCCAAACTATGCTCCCCTTCTATACATAGTAGTATAGAATGAATTCATCCATCTTTATAGCCAGAAAATCAGTCACTGATTTTCTGGCTATAAGAAGAAAACGGATCATTCGAAAAACAGGATCCACGTTTATTTATGTGGGCTTAACAAGTCAAATAGTTGAGTTTACCATCCACAAAGATGAATGGAAAATCTATATAGAAACTGTAGACTCAGGGGCCTGTTCTCCAATGCAATAGTTTATCCGCAATACTACAAAATAAGTTTCAGACAAAATATATATCTATATATTTGTGTGTGTTTTTAAAAAATCTTTACATCAGAATGTGCATAACATTTAATAGTATAATTACTCCCCCATTTCCCTACAGTTCAGACAACTCTGGTAACAGCATGTACAACTTCTCAGATTGGCTTTCATAATTTTAAAACAAACACTACATCAAGTGTATTTACTCTGTGCAAATAAGAGATCTCTTTTTTGGAATCCTTCAGAAGACAAAATCCGATGTTCCATCTCCAAAGGTCTTTTTTTGGGGACTAATGACTGTAGGCTTCTCTCTCACTCCCATATAAAGTGCTCCTGTCCAGCAGAACCCAACAGCCTTTTAAAAAAAATCCTAGCAATTTTAAGGACAAAATTTATATATAAAGCAAAATATATATAAAGCAAAAAAGAAGTGATCACACAAATTCCAGCTTTCCATGCCCTCCGTACATGCCCCAGTGGACTAGTGAAAGTATTCTGTCATTACTGAGATCCGGCTGTCGCATCTTCTCGCAGGTCATGCAACAGTTCTCAAGACCTGTGACAGGCACCATGCATTCCAAGTCTAGCTTAGCCATTTGTCCTTTTTTGGAATGATGTCCATGGAAGCTGTAGTGCAACCGCGAGAGCATCTGTTGCCGCTGGTCTTGCAGTTGCTTATTTTCACTTCTGAGCATGCGCAATGCGAGCATGATGAGAAGCACCAAGATCAGTCCTCCTGCGATGGGGACAGCAATGACAGCAGCCCTGAACCACAATTCTTTTGAAGAGGTAAGTTCCTGAACTTTAGTGAGGAGGTTTCGGCTGTTGTCGTGTTGGTATCTGCTCCCTTGTCCTGCAAAGAAAGAAGGAGGTGAGGGGTGGAGAGAAGAAGCCACAATGCTAAATATTCTAGAAAAATGCCATTATTACTCCCCATCATTTGAAATCATAGGTATTAAAGGAGATCCTTGATTTTTGATAGTAATGGAGACAACACACTACCAGCCTCAAGTTGTAAAGCAAACCATTATAAGACTCTGCTTTTTGCAGCAAATGTGGTGGTCATTAAATGAACCTATTGTTCTCAAACCAGAAGTAAGTTATAAAAGAAGAATCATAAACTGTGATTTGTTGTCATAGAAATAGCTAGTTTATATTATTATGAGCTATCGTGGCACAGTGGTTAGTGTGCGGTACTGCAGGCTACTTCTGTTGAATGCCTGTCTCGAATCTCACCAGGCTCAAGGTTGACTCAGCCTTCCATCCTTCCTGAGGTAGGTAAAATGAGGACCCAAGATTGTTGGGGGCAAGAGGCTGACTCTGTAAACCGCTTAGAGAGGGCTGTAAAGCACTGTGAAGCGTATATAAGTCTAAGTGCTATTGCTATTATGGAAAAGTAAAAAGTTGAAGTTTTTTGTTAATGTTTTATTTCTATTGCAACAGAGGGAGTCGGAAATCAATTGGGTTTTTTCTTTTCTACCTCCCCTCCTCATTTTTTCTGTCTCCTTTTCCTTCCCAGAGTTTCCTATTTGCTTTTGTATTTTATTCTATAATCTAATAAAATGTTTAAAGATTGGGGAGGGGTCATAAACTGCAGTCCCGTGAGCAAATGGGCCAGGTGTGAAAGAAATGATGTCACATGACCTGAGGGACCTCATAACTGGTATGTGTGAGTATATTTTGGACTGTGTCCATCATGACTCAAGGACTACCTTTAAAGGTTTCCCTTTATGATTTGAGTACTTATTGTATGGCTCCAGAAACACTAGATAAGGATGCTGCATCCCAGGTTGTCCTATTTGAACAACAATGTACCACAGTAAGTAGAAGTATGGTAAATTGGAAGGAGAGATTTCCATCTTCTCAATAAAATACCTTACTGAAATGCAAGCAAATTATGTACCTAAAACAAATGTGCACATTAGAGATGCAATAACTAGCTGTCTTTCTGCATAAGCAAGAATCCCAACATAGTTTAGTGAGTCTGTATAAGTCACTGTCTCAGCTTGATTTGATTAGAATGATAAATTAAATGTGAAATGGTTTGCAAATTAAGAAAGCTTTAGATCCGCATTTTAGAAGAATTCCACACCAAAGTATTTTAGCAGTGATTCTTTATAAATAAATAATTACATACAGCGTAAAAGCACAAAAGGAATTGTGTATTATTTATTTGGAGCTTATAGAGAAGTGTTATAGTAGTTATTAAATTTTATTTTCTGTAAACCAGCAGAAATGCAGATTTGTGTCTCTTCAAAATTAGAAGGTTCAGCATTGTCCTAATTAAATTAAGCTTTTGCTTTATCAGCCCAAAGACAACCTATGGTTGTTAAGATTTTTTTAAAAACAAAAATGACAGTTTATATATGGTTTATGGAGTTCAGGATTGAAATAAAATTAAAGTAGATCTAAACATCACAGAGAATATCTACAATATGTAGTTCCTAAGTCAAGACACCAACTTGATAGCAGATGATCAAAATAATAAAAACCTCACAATTTATAGTTAACAAGAAACAAAAAGCTTCTAGATTTTGCTGAACTCAACAGCTTTTAACATAGCTGCGATGTTCAATTCAACCACGCATTTTAGTTTGTGACTTTCTTCATGATATAAATTAAAGAAATATAACCCATATGAAAATCCAAAACATTTAGAGAATAGAATATGCAATTGAGGAAAATAATCACTAAATTTAAAATCATTAAGAAGCATCATTCTTCCATTAATCAAATATCAATGTTGATGCTGGGGGATACAGCATCAATTAAATGGATATCCCAGAGGCTATGAGACACTGAACTTCCTCAATCTGCAAAGCAGTAACAGAGTTGTACCAGAAGATTTGTCGGGTGAAAAAAATTATTTCTATATTATTAAATTCTTTCAGTTATGTTTTCCTATCTCTGTTTCAGCACTGATTAGTACAAGGAACTGAACTTCATTATTCCATTTTTTGTTATTTCCTTTTCATTCACATGTACACACTGTAGTCTAATAGTATATTTTATTCAGTCTAGATAGAATGTACCAGTTATGATGAAAACAAGCACTCCACCCAAGACATGGATCCTCTGGCAACTTGCCAGGTGAGATACAAATAAAAAAGCAAGCTTTGTGTCTGATGCAAATGCAGATGTAAAAGCTTTTTGGCAAAGGTTTTCCTGCCACATGCTTCCTTCTCCACTTTGCTTAAGCCTAAAATCATTAGTCGGCTAACAAGATCTTATCTGTTGTCAATACAGATTAAGAATGTGACTTACCCAATGGATCACCTCTGGAAGTAGACAGAACATCGTAGAGGCCTCTGTAATTGCACATATCCTCATGACAACACTCCAACGTGGGTATGGCAATGCCAGAGTGGTTTTGGGCTATGTTAACTTGACAAATATCCAGGGTGCTTGCCAAGGAGTCCAAGCAACCATGAGTCAGTGGAGAATGGCTGTTTTGTGGGTCAAGCAATCTAGAGAAGCAAGCACTGAGCTCTGATTTGCACATATAGCCTGTTGCAACACAATGTGCAGCATCACAGTAGCATCTGATTTCACCTGTTACAAAATAAAAAGCAAAGCTCATTAGCTACCAAATATTCAGAAGTACTTGCTTTTTTTTATAAAAGTCTTTGCCAAGGACTGAGACATTTATTGCATTCAATAAAGAAATGTTAAGGAAAGTGTATGGGCAATAGAATACTGATAAGTTTATTATGACTGATAGATTATTCTGAGCCATCAATCCTAGGGCCACATAATGATGGATCTGTACCTAACCAATTGTTTCAAGTCTGCCAAGGTGAAAGTAGCATAACTATCCTCTTTGAAACATTTATGGGTCAATTTATACCAGCATGGTATTTTCATGATGCACTGATCTACAGTTCTCAGAATTCTTGGTCAACAAAATTAATAGTTCTGAGAGTTGTGGTCTCAGAGCAACTCGAGGGAAACACTTGTCTTATATGGTATGAGCAGGATGCTAGAACTTCAAGATACCATAATTGGAATGTTAGATTTCAGTTTTTCTAGTAAATAAGCCATTTATTATTGGCACACAAGCATGGATTAATGAGGGTCAACTATTACACTATCTGCTAACATCTGCCAAGTATTTGAGGCATTCCTAGGGAATTCCATGGAAAATAAATTGATACTAATGTAAAGTATAATGTACAAATACTAGGCAAAGTATGAAGAAGCGTGATATATTTATAATATTTTCTATTTTCAAAATATAGAATCTGTGTCTTGACCAATCAATCAAACAATGGGACAAAGAACTAGATACAAAAAGTGCTAGAATAATGAGGGGTTGTATGAAAGAGTTTCTAATAGCTCTAGAAACATCCACATATACTCCAGTTATTGAATGAACACCAGTAGCAGCTTAAGTTAGGCCATTTACTCAAGTATTTCTGTCTGAGCATAGGATTGCACTCCCTTGCCTTCTTATTGTTTATATTACTTTTCTTTTCTTTTTTTAATAAAGTTTTATTTGGGTTTTCACACATACAAAATACAAGTAAAACGTCTTTTTTGAAAATAGCATGGTCCCAGGTTGAACTTCTTTATACAGACACAAAACTCAATTTCATGCTTCTTTTTGTGTTCTATTCCATATCTATATTACTTTTATATAATGGCAGTTGCTCATAGCATCCAGCATTAATTATAAGATCCATTCGGTTAATTCTAAGGTTGATAAAATAGACAGTATTTAAGTACTGAAAGCACCATGCTAGAAGGCTGTACATCCACCTTAAGCATGAAAACCAGCTGGTGATTTTGGGTCAGTCACTTTTTCTTAACCCAACCCTCATCACAAGGTTATTGTGGGGAAAACAGGAAAAGGAAGAAAAATATTAGGTATGTTCTCCACCTTGATTATAAAAATAACAAAGGTGGGATAAAAATTATATATACACAATGGACATTGCATTCTTCATAATTATCAATATATAACACATGAAAAACATTATAAAACAGAGAAAAATCTACAATCATCCTAACTGACAGCTCTGTCACTAAAAAGATATTGAGAAATTCATCTAGGAGACAAAAAGAGAAGCATTAGGTTCAGCACATAATCTTTTTTTCAAAAAGTCATTCCTCGTGTAGAAGTGCTTTTTACTCCATTTTAAAACAGGAAATTTTGTTTACAAGTGTAGTTTCCACTTGCCAAAATTAACTTCTTTCGATGGAAGGAAGGATGCAATGGTAAAATTAAACTTTCCTCTACCACTACCAGCTTTTCATTCACTCAATCCATCATGTGGTCAAAAAAAGTAAACACTTAACCTGAAAATCCTCTGCTCTTGGACTAAAAGAAAAATGCACAGGAAACCACAAAGATTTATTATAAAGGAAGTTAAAAAAAAGTTCCCTTCATAAAAACATCTTCATTTCACAGTCTTCAAAAATGAGATTCATTTTATTACACACAGAAACATTACTCTTTTTAAAAATATTTTAGTTTAAATCTGAAAAAGTATGAAAGTTAGAAAAAAAACTGGGCTATTCTCAACTTTCAGAAATTATCACCATTGAAAGAACTATATTTTTCTTAATCTTTTTTAAAATCAACCATGAAGACATCCAATACATTTTAAAAAAATAAGGATTTAGAATTCTATTTTCCAAAGCAATTAAGAGATTACAATGCACATCCATGCACATCTTACTAAAGAGAAAATACACCAGCAGACTTATTTTTTTTAGGAGTCCACTGAGTTTTAAGCATTATGTGTATCTTTGTGTATCATGCTCTGAGGTCTCTGCCTGTTGAATTCATGAAGTTCAAAAACTTACAACTAGCATTTGGAGAGCTATTTTGACATAAAACATTTCACCTCTCCTTTGCCTGGAAATTGGTAAGCAAAACAAACATTAAGATTCTTCACCCAAATGGATAACTGTAATAAGAAAAAATAGAAAATAAAAATGGAAGGTTGTATACAATGTGGGTAGTAATTAAAATTTATCAGATCTTATTCCTGATGTTCTGATGCTAAAATCCAGTTTTCTTATACTTATGTAGATTTTTCTCTTTTTCTCAAAGGCCTGTTTTTGCATTCTCTTACACTGTCAATCCATGGATATATCTAAAAACCCTTAAGAGTGAAATTGCATAAATGCCCACTCCCATAAAGCTGTCTTAGGAAGTAACATGAAAAGGAAACAAACCATAAGACCGTTTCTGTTTAATAGTTTATATGACCCGCTTTGAAAATCTTATCTTTTCTCTGACCCAAGACTTGATCATAAACAAAATTTGATACAGCAGTCATCAAGTTATTACAGTTTTCATTTTCATTTGACTTAGATTTCCACATTTGACTTTTTAAAAAAAAATCTTTTCAATGGAAAAGAGCAGAGATTTTGTAATATTGTATTTGGGGTGGGTGGGAAAGAGAGATAGTTATTTCTGTCAATTCATAAAGATCCTTTCTGAATTATGCAAAAGGCCAGAGAATTTGGTATTTTCAAACAGTGAACAATGCCCTTTTTGTTCACCTCTTCTTTCTTGTTACTGTATATAGCTATTAAAGGAAAACGTCTGCTTTTAGTCAAGGTGGCTTCAGGAGAGACTGCAGGCTTCTCTTAAAGCGTTTGAAGTCGACAGCAGCCAGAAGTCTGTGATGCCCTAATTATATCATTATCAGGCACATAGTTTCAGTATCTGCAACTGTACATTATTCCCAGTCACTCCCTTCTTAGTCCCTCTTTGATGGGTCCCTCCGCTGGCTTCAAGGGCTGTTATTTGGGGTTAATTACACCCTTCTTTCCAAAATAAATAAATACTATAGCACATCAACCCTGTGCTTGCTTATCCTTTAACCTCCTCTCCATGAAACATGGCAATTATGGGAAACGTCAACTTTCCCATTCTCTCCTCTTCCCTGCTTGAATAGTACCTTTTATTTCTAAAAAGGGAGGAGGAAAAAAATAAATTTTTAAATAAAAGACTGTTGTAGGAACACCCCAAAAGTCTGACCTTTTACATTGTCTGAGAAACAATTTACCCTTAAATGCTACCAGCCTCACAAAATCGCTGAGTGGTGTGCAGTTAATTTATTCCAAGCTAAGCCTCTGGCTAGCCAACACCAAGGAAACTGATAAGGGATGTTAGTCTGGAAAAGACTGTTCTGCACATTAAATTGCTTCATGGTTGTGCCATAAACAACCATTTATGACATAAATCCTTGGCAGGCAGGTTTCCCCCTAAGCCAAAACAAAGCAAATTATATTTGACTACAAATTTGAATCTAGATTATTTTTAAACTTGAATCTAGATTATTTTTAAATGGATCTGTCCCTTCACTCTCCCCCCACTCCAGGGAAGCCATGAAAGAGAAAAGGGTGCAGGATTCTGCCTTCTGGCCAGTTCCTCCAAGAACAGGAATCTCCTGCTCAGCTTGCTTTGGGAGGTTGAAATGGGTGAGAAAGAGAATGAGCTCCAAACAGCCCGGCTAAAAAAAAGTTCCGAAGCACACTAAGATGGCCTAAGCAAAACATTTTGACAACAGCTTGCCCAGAGGGTTGCTTCGCATCAATGGAGCCGGGCTAGGAGGGAGGAAGCCACGCGGGAGGCGGAGAAAGAGCGCAGGAAATCCAAGCCCCGCCACCATTTCCAAGAACAGGCGAGCTTGTTCTGGCCTGCGCGCCTCGGCCGGGCAAGAAACCCGACACCCTCACAAAGCCTTGGCAGCGCTCTTCAAAGGCCGCGCTTGGGCCCAGCACATGCAGCTCGCCAGCCGGAGGCCGAACAAGAGAGGCCAGGCCAGCCAAGGAGAAGGGAACCGCCCCGGGGAAATGGCGAGGATGCTACTGGGCTTACCCGCTGGGAGAGCGGCCACCGCCACACTGGCAACCCCGCCTGGCCCGGCAGGAGCCACTGAAGGGCGACAACGCACAACGCAGACCCTTCCCTAAGGCCCTTCTCCACAGCGACCCCTCGCTCCCCAAAGTGTTTGGCTTGCGAAGGGGAGAAGAAGGAGACCGCCCCCTTCGGATCTTCCCTTCCTCGGAGTTTTCCAAGTAGCCGTACTACTCCGCCCGCCACTCTTCAGGAAGCCCGGCTGCATTCGCCAGGTCCCGCTAGGCAGGCGGCAGTTCTGCGGCCTTGGAGAATCCCGAACTAGCTACGGGGTTGTGAGCTTCGTCCCATGCATCCTTGAGAGCAAGTCCTGTTGCGATTGGAAGGTAAGGCCGCTGCCTTGGAAGCTCTTGGATAACATTAAGAGTCCCCCTAAGATTGGACAGGTCTACACAGGTGGCAAGATCTTCCCGGACTTTAATCACATCTCAGAACCGGAGGTGCGGGTTAAGCCTGATTTCAGATCCTCGGGGCTACTCTTCTTTGCCCCCAAGGCGCCCCACAACTTAGCGTAGCCAGTTTCTCAGGGACTTTGATCATGGGAAGAAGGCATTCCCGTACTCAAAACGCCACCACCTCCCCAGTCAGCTCCCCTACGATCTTCCCCGCCGCTTTTCAAAGTTCTCCCGTGGAAGCGGCAATCGGGTTTAGAGTTACCCAGAGGCAATCTCATCCTAAACCCTCGCTGTCCATTTTCTTTTCTCTCCGGGGGTTGCCCTAGGTCCGAGCGCCTTTCGCAGAATTGCCGCTTGAGAGAGAAAAGTACCTGTCATATGGGCGCGAGCAGAAGGGTCGAAAATCCCCAATTTCGGGCAAGTTGGTTGGACGAAGGCACCGCCACTGCTTTGGCACCCAGGACCGTGGTTACCTTCACTCTGCACAATTAGTCCAATTGTCAGGCTTTACACCGCGCACCAAAAATATATAAGAGCCACACCGACTGCGTTCCAATCATGCAAAAACTCTTTTAAGTTTAAATACAAGTTGGGCATGGTAGGAATGCAGACTCTACCCTGGACGCGATTCACTCACTGGTCAGCGAGCGATGCATCGTTCCTAAAGAGGGAACGGTGCCTCGGCCCCCAGCCACCCACTTCTCTCATCAGCGCCCACCCCGCAAGCGCGCTTCTTTTCAGATTTTCCCCAATTCTTTTCGCTCCAAAAAGGGCCCCACCACGGACCCACCGCGCTCCGAACCTTGACCCAGATTAGGGGAAAGAGGCATCTTCAGCTCCGGGCGATTGGGGGAGCTTCCCTTGGATGCCTCGCCTTTCCGAAGCGCTCTGGCACTGAAGCTCACCTTTGGTCAATAGGATGGCCATGGCGCACAGCTCCAGTTGTAGCCAGATGAAGAAGAAACTGGAGTGACGCTCCATTGAAGACCCCCCTGCTTGGCTTTCTCTGCCGCCGGATGTCCCGAAATCGCTTCACCTTGCGACACTGCAAGGAAGGGCTCCGATCGGGCAAAGCATCGATCCTCCCGGAGAATGAACCGTCTGCCCGCGTCGGGCCGTCCTCCAGTCCCAGATCCCAGCAGGGCCCGCCGTCCCTTAAAACGCCGCGACTGGCGAGGGAGCCCCTTCAGCTGCAATCACGCCGGGCTCGCGGAGAACCGATCCCACACGGCCACTGCAGCGTTCTGCCCCGCGCAGACCTTGTTCCTCGCCGCTTTCTTAAAGCCAGTGCGCAGGGCAAGACGGTACTCCGTCCCCACTCACCCTTACGCCCGAATCTCGCTCTGTAAATAATGGGGCCGTCCCGCCGCCTGAATCCACCTCGGTCCGCCCCTCGGTCCGCCCACAGCCATTTTCGTAGGCGGGGCCAAAGTGGCGCTCAAACTAGCGGAGCTTAGCGATCGAAGGGTTGGAAAGCTGGCCCTGGGGGATAGTTCGTTGCCGCTCACTTTCTCCTGTGTTTTTAGGGTCGGAATTAAACGTGCAAATGGACAGCGATGTTTAGTGTGTCGAACGGCTGGGCTGTGGGAAATGCTCGCTCTGTCCTTTTTCTCGTTGCATTGTTTTCAATCTTTCCGTTGGTTAACTTTTTTTGGGGGGGGGTCAGAATTCCCCCTAGCGCGCCAACTTCTGTGCCAGGAATGCCTGCCTTGCGATGAAATAAAGCAGGTTGCGCCTAGACTTTTATGGCCTAGAAATCCATAAAATGAAATGAGATATCAGAAGGCAGGTGAGGTTGTATGGCCAAGAGAAGTAAAGGAGGGAGGTGGGATGAAAAAGGAGTTTGGAGGGGGAGCGTGCTTAAGAAGTTCCACCGATCCCTTCCCTTCCCCGAAAAGGCGACAGGAGCGCTCCCTCTTTCCCTCCGTGCGTCCTTCTAGGATCGATAAAGCCTCGTCAGATGGATAGTTTGACCAGCAGAAGCCTGACCACTTTGGGACTGGCAGGCAGAAGACAGTTACTGAAAATTAGCAAATGCAAAAGCAGCAGGCGCCAGCAGGGCTACGCAGACAGAGACTGACACTCAATTATGCCCCCAACAGTCCCAGGAAACACGCAGCCTGGGCCTGATCAATATCAGCCCCAAAGCGATCTTCTTACTGAATTGCTAATTCATTTATTAGAGAACTCTCTCATGAAACAGGCAGGCAGAATTTTCGTTTTTCTTTATGCAATTGTTCCACTGACAATTTTGCATTTACAGTTTTGCAGTGTCAGGTCCTAATTGTGTATAGCCAAGCACACATACTTCTGAGTTTTTTTAAAAAATGAAACAAAAATTTATACCTCTTTGGCCAAGGTCCACTTTCCATTTTCACTCCACTTGCCATTTTTTATCTTTATGTTTTATTAATTTAATTGGAATTTCTTTGATTATTGTAAACTGGGCAGAACCATTTTGGCAACCTATATATTTAGATGATTATTATTAACCGTAATACATCTACCAGTATTGCAATTCTCAGATTTCCCTGAAGAAATGTGTTTACCAAGCCTTGGGGATCTGGGGGGGAGGGTGTTATATTTTTATTTATTAAATTTATATGCTGCCTGTCTATAAAACTAACTGGGTGGCTTACAACATAATAAAAACAAAAATACAGAAACATTAAAAACATCGAAATCAACAGATTGGCTAAAACTAGGAACTAATTCATGAGCAGTATGGAGATAGGATCTCCTCGTTTCATCAAATCAAGACCCTTCTGTATTACAATTACAATTATGGAAGGATCTGTAATCCCGCTAGTAGAGTGTGAAGCAGCTATGTATGTGTCTCCCAATTGGTTTTCAACTCTTGGTGATTGCCTGGACTAGCCTTTGCAGTTTCCTTGGCAAGTGATTTGCCATTGTCTCCTTCAGTAGAACAGAGAGAGTGACTGGCCACATTCATCCAGCTGTGTTCAGGAAGGACTAGAACTCATGGTTCTTCTTGTGCAACCTAGTGCCTTAATCCAAAGGTGTTTTTTCAGGAAGCAACTAGAGTTTCTTGTTTTTTCTTTTGAAGATGTTTCACGTCATCCAATAATATGATTTTTAATGAATGTATTTTTTCCTTTATGTACACTGAGAGCATATGCACCAAAGACAAATTCCTTGTGTGTCCAATTACACTTGGCCAATAAAGAATTATATTCTATCTATTCTAAGCTTCCTCAGCTGGAAATTGGCCGTGGGACTTCCATTTACTGAAATGTTGAGTCTACAGTATTCTCTTGTATTAGAAGCTCATATCAACTTCAAAGGGAAAATGAGTAACTATTTGAAAGAGCTAGAAGAGCTGTAATGACACAGTGGTTAGAGTGCAATACTGTAGGCTACCTCTGCTGGCTGCTGGCTGCCTGCAATTTGGCAGTTCGAATCTCACCAGGCTCAAAGTTGACTCAGCAGGTGGGCCTTCCATCCTTCCAAGGTCAATAAAATGAGGACCCAAATTGGTGGGGGTAATTTCCTGATTCTGTAAACTGCTTAGAGCTGTAAAACACTGCGAAACAGTATTGCTATTACATTCCTGTCAATGCTGATAGGGCCTTTCCTTTGTTTTAACCTCGCTGTATCTTGTACTGCAACATCACACTCAATCAACTATTCTATCTAACTGATTCAAATTAGATTGTGAAAACAATCACTCAACAAATGATATCCCTTCCACTCTCCATCTTGAAATTACATTTCTGGAGCGCATATATTAGACTTAGCATAGATGAACAATTGATAGATAAGAAAAAGCATTTCCATACCCTGTTACCCAAATTAGACACTACCAGACAAGTGACTCTTATTATAGAGCCTTCTCCGTTGATCTGACATCCTCCAATTAAGCAATGCCATCTCTCAGGACCGAAGCACCCCTTTTCTGTGGCAATACCTGCCCTGTTGAATGAGGTTGCCTCTGCCTCTCCCTCCCCCCAACTGTAAACACCTGGCTTTTCATCTAGGCCTTTGGTGAGAGGGAGTGAGGTCTCTTGTTTCATTCCACCCTGTCTTATTTTTCCCCTTTTATTGGTTTATTGTAATTTAAGTTTTTACTATTGTAAAAACTCCTAAGAATTTTTATTATTTTTGTCAATATGTTGTGATGCATATAAGAAACAGGTGTAACTTGATTGCACCATCCTGAATGTCTTGACCACACCTTACTGATATCCATTTATATCTCAAAGAACTTCAAATGCTAAATAACGCTTAATACTTTTTTTCTCCTCTAAGGCAGATCAGGGGCCTTGCCAAGTGCCTTACAAGGAACCAGAATTGCATCTAGAATTTTAGCCTGTGAGAATACTCTTACAATTTACTCCTAAAGTATCTTCAAACAGGATGGGCGTGTAGGTACATACATCAAGGCATTTAGATATTTATCACATCTATACCCCCTATAATTGAACAGATACTGAATCATCTATAAATTGGTGGCAAAACATTTTGCCTCTCCTGGTGGAGCATCTCATTATGGGTTAGGTAGTACTTCCCACTGCCACAAGCCCTTCACCATGCCTTCTTCTTTACCATATGGGAAGAGACATGGATTCTTCCAGCTTGAACAATTTATTTAGCAGTAAACTGAGCCTTATGATAAGATCAGCAATAGATCCATTCACCTGCATGTTGCCTGAAGACATTCCTTTCGATGACTTCTCCCAGCAATTTAGCCTTCTTTTTTTATTATACCCAGGCTTATAAAAGTGTTGCCTTAACATTGATGTGATCCAGACAGGCTTCCAGGCAAATTCCTGGCTTAGGTTGCCTAGAGCAATGCTTATCAACTTTGGCAATTTTAAACGGTGTGGATTTTCAACTCCCAAGATTCTGCAGCTAGAGTGCTATGGAATTCTGGGAGTTGAAGTGCACACATCTTAAACTTTCCAAAATTGAGAAATGCTGTCCTAGATTACCTTAAAGGCTATGTCTAACCTTTACATCGTATAACCTTTCAGGCAATGGTGTGATTCAAAAAATTTTACTACCAATCTATGGGTGTGGCGTGGCTTGGTGGGTGTGGCTTGGTGGGCGTGACAGGAAGAATACTGTAAAATCCCCATTCCTTCCCCACCCCACTAACCTGCTTTCCAGCTCTGTTCTCCTGTGCAGGGCAACAAAAGAAGACCCAGCCAATCAGCTGGGACTCGGGAGGCAGAGAATAGATGGGGGCGGGGCCAGTCAGAGGTGGCATTTCAAACTACTCAAAATTTCGCCTACCAGTTCTCCAGAACTGATGAGAACCTGCTGAATACCACCTCTACTTTCAGACTCTGGGGAAATGTAGATCGCCTGCTGCTTGCACAACACAGTTCCCAATAAGCTGTGTCCCGGCCCCAGGCTGTGGCTGAGGGGTTAGGTACCCCTGAATTATAGGGTGAAGGAGAGATATTTGTAGAAACAGAATGAAACAAATTTTTAAATATTTAAACTTTTTTTTTGCCAGTTGTTTTTCTGATAAGGATCTCCAGGTCTGAGAAATACGTTGAGCTGCTTCATATATGATACGTAATGCTAGAATAAACTACGCTTCTTGCTGGAAGTAATATTTAACCTTTTCATTAGAGATTTGGCAGGGTATGCTTAGGAAATATGCATTAGTGTCAAAAATAACTCCCTAACTAAAAAAATAAGTCTGATACTAACTTTCACTCAATTTGGAAACCATTTACTTGATAAACTATAATTCTGTATATAAATATCTTTCTCAAAAGTGCTTTTTCAAAAGACAGCTGGACTACACACTGATAAAGCATCTTTCAGAAACCACGAACTGAATGACTAAGAATCTCCCTCATCTGTTTCACCCAACAGGATTCTTTCAATATAAGACTCCAAATTCTGTCTGATTGGTCATATAAAAGTTAAGGAGGAATATTTCAGAATAAAGGGACATTCTTATTAATTCCTATTATTTTGACTAATGGTTCTCTTTATTCTGCATGTTTTTGTGTACTTCTGATTTAACAATATTGGCATTTGTAAAGTGCCAAACAGAAATGTGTTTGTATCTCTTCCTATTTAACACTGCTGGTAACAATAATATTTTAAAAAAGAATGTTTTGCCTTCTTTTAACATTATGCAAATGATTGAGCAATTTTTTACAACTTTAATATATTCTCTTTTTATTTTTCCCCTCTTCTCCTTTTTTCTATTTTATTCTTTTAATCTAAGTAGTTTTAAAAAGCAAACATAAAAAAGTGCTCAAAAGGCAAATTTTGATACAGCGACCCAGGAAGGCCCAAATATGGGCATATATAATTATCCCAGACACATCAGCAGCACCAAGATGGAGATAGAGTATAGAGAGAGATAATGAGCAGCTACAGCCCTGTTCTCCATCACTCAAAAGAAAGCAGATTTCAAGATCTCTGAGCGAGCAAGCTTCACCTGGAGACTCCATTCTTCCAGCTGATCTGAATATACCTGGAGGTTCTTTGTAGCCGCCTGCTCAGCCAGTCTCAGAGCAACAAAGCCTTCACATCTAAGTAGAAAAATATTTCTTGTTTTTGTCCTTTAAAATCTATTGTAGGGAAGATTTACCAATTGTTTTATTGCGACTGCTATTATGGACTGCCATTTTGAAGCCAGCCCATGGATGTTTCTTGTTCTTGTAGAGGATAGCAACCAAGTTTATAAACTATTATGGTACCAGGACATCAGATGATTCTTCCTGGCCCCATTCAGTTAAGCATTCTCTGGCACACCTAGGCCAAAGAGAGGCATCTGGGGAGCTGTGGCACTGTGCCTCAATTGGTATTTAAGACATGCTGCCCACAATTCAGTGAGTAACAGATAACCATCAAGACTTGTTTACTATTGATAGCCCTGTCTTCCCTTGCATTTGTCTAATCCTCTTCTAAAACTTTCATAGTGTCTGGTGGCAGCAAATCCCATAGTTAAATATGCATTGTGTAAAGATGTTTATCAGATCATTTCTGTCTACATACTGAAAAAGGCCATTCAGACTTCTCTTGCACTGAGGACAGATGCCAATAATCGATTAAACTTCTCTGCAGTTTCTTTGTCTTTCCTGAGTACATGTTTAATGTCCTGCACTTCAACAACCCAAACCCTGCCTAGCCGGTTTCCTGGTTGGAATATTTCTAAAGGTCTTTTTTCTTCTTTTTTTTTTGGCCAAATACTCCTGTGTCTTTCTACATATTTTACTATATGCTCTTTATTTCTTTTGTCAGTTTCTGTGTACTCTTTTTTATTTTCTGGTTTGTGCAAAACTTCCAACTGTGAAGGAAGCTGCCCTACCTGTAATTCAGTTAGTCTTCGACTTACAATCCCAGTTGGGACTAAAATTTCCATGATTAAGCCAGATGTTAAACTGAGTTGCTTCTGATTTTAAGACCTTTTATGCCATGAATAATTGCAGTTGTAGTAGTCCTCGACTTACAATGGTTCATTTAGTGACCCCTCAACTTTACAAAGGCACTAAAAAGGTGACTTATGACCATTTCCCACAGTTAAGACCTTTGCAGATTCCTCCATGATATGTGATCTAAATTCAGAGGCTTGACAATTGGTTCATACATATGACTGTTGCAGCATCCCAGGGTTCACATGATCTCTTTTTGCAGCCTTCTGACCAAGCCAGTGGAGAAGCCAGATGTACTTAACAATTGGATCACTAACTTTTCAACTGCAGTGATTCACTTAACTCTGGCAAGAAAGGTCGTAAAATGGGGCAAAACTCACTTAACAAATGTCTCATTTAACAACAGACATTTAGGCTCAATTGCAGTCATGTCAAGAACTACCTGTAGGTGATTGTTAAACAAACCTGATGTCAACTTATAAAATATTTCTATGGTCCTTTTAGAGTTGCCAACAGAAAGGGAGGGTGGAGCAGTAGGCAACTTGCATTCCATTAATGTTTTCAAAGATAGTTTCTAGGTGACCGAAGTTCCTCCTATGCAAAATTCTAACTGTAGAGTATGACTGATGACTTTGCTATAGATGTGTCCCATTGGAGAATATGAATTATGATACAAATGGGGGTGTGGGAAAACAGGGCCAAGAGTGATAATGAATGATGTGTTTCAGAGTCGGCTAGACCCAGGCAGGGCTGGTTTACTCCTAATAAATCTTTAAGTTTGGAAGTTTGGAACTGCCAGAGCCCTGACACCCAACTTCTCTCATTGACTTTACTTATCAGAAACTGACAGGTAAGGTTGCATGATCCAGTCCACTGCACCTGTTGGTTGCTAAATGCCTGAATATATATCCTGTGATGGTGGAGATGTTAGGCTGGCCATAAGTATGAGGACTTGTCACATCATTTTTTAAAGTACTGTTATAACAGTCACTAAACAAATGGTTGCAAGTTAAGGATTACCTGTACAATGTTTCTTAAATCTCACAGCTTGAAGATGTGTGGCCTTCAACTCCCAGTATTCTCTAGCCAGCCTAATTTCTGGGAGTTCACATCCATTCACTTTTAAGTTGCCAAGGTTGAGATACACTGCTCTATAATAGCTTCCAACTCTTTTTTCTTTTTTTAAGTAAGGAAATTATACAAAGACATGAAAATGGAATGGAGCTAATAAATTCACATTCAGAGCTAATAATCTATTTAAAGATAATTGGGCAAAATTTTACAAATGGACACATTTGTTTGATATTGTGTGCTTATAAACGTATAAATAGTTTCAGACAAGACAAAGCTTGTAAATCATCTTCTCCATATATTCATTGAAAACATATCCATAGTTGTCTTGTTATTCCACATTGATTAGGGGAGTGGAAGAAATATTACTAATGTGATCAAAGCCTCTCCTTTGTACGCTCAGGTAACAACACCTGTACAAAGCAGGCAGGCTTTTGATTTGCTGGCCTTTGCCATTTTTAGAACAGAGTCTGCACCTGACAGAAATGCATACCCAAATCCTACAGCTTCTCCCTAAAGAGCATCTCTTCGTTTGCGATCATTGCTGCCATCAGAATCTCCTATTTTACCTTTGTTCCCAAGACAGTAGGTTTATCTCCTCCTGGTTTTATTTTTAACCTGCGTTTTTTTTGTACTGCAAAACATCAATGAGTTGAAAAACATAGACTAACAACTAAAAAAAAAAAAATCTAGGACACCCCACAATTATTCTTTCTGTCATGATGCAAACCAGGTGGACACTAAGCTGGAGTGAACCAGGGCTGGAGACTGGATTGCGGAGAAGAAAAAATGTATGGGAAAAAGATAATGGAAAACTATGTCCATATTGTTGCAAAAAAAACTACAATGTACCCAAGAAAATACCCAGCTCAATTTGAAGATTTTACTTTGCGGATAGATTAGGATAGCAAGATCAACAATAAGGAAAAAGAAAGTCAGCTTGGTTTCGTGATTAAGGCATCAGAGATTGCGAGTTCAAGTCCTTCCTTAAGCCCATGAGAGGCATCTGGGTGACTTTGGGCCAGTCATGCTCTCAGCCCAAATCACCTCAAGGTTTGTTGTGGGGAAAATAGGAGGAAAGTTTGCTGGATATGTTTGCTGCCTTGAGTTATTTGTAAAAAAATAATAAAGGTAGGAAATAAATCAAATTTTGAAAGTTTTTTTTTAAACCATAAGAACACCTTGTATTTGTTCATTGGGAACTTCTGATTGCTGCCAGTTACTGTCAGAACTGCAGTACCTGGTCATCTACTATAAACACTGATATTTCCTTGGCCAAGGATGGGGCTTACTAATTATTTTATTATTATTTTAATTTAGAAGCCACACAACTCCATTGTTTTATTATTCATAAATCTCCAGCTTCAGTCTGTCCCACCACTAATCTGTTAACAGCTACTTCTAGGACCCTTTTCAAAGAACCCTAAAATTTCAGATGTTGTGTATTATGTCCTGCTTGGCCCACTGGCACAGAACACCTCAATGAGTGAAAGAATTTGATAAGTAGATCAGTCTAAGATGCCAGTCAGGCCTAAAAGAAAACCTAACTTTGAAGGAACCTGGGCAAGGTTTGACTTGAGCATATACCATCTAACGCAATGTTACCAAGTTAATCAATGCACCCAGAAACCCAGTAGGGGTATTGTTATTTTTCGTTCAATATTTCATCCCATAACTGGGAGAAAATATTAGGACTTTTTTAGTCTCCGGACAAAAAACAGGAGAATAAGTTTCCAGAGAACCATTTTTAAGGGAAGGGGAAGATCTTATTCAACAGATAAACAGGTAGATTCTGTAAAATAATAGTAATGTGATTGTTCCATGGGGAATCTGCCTCATACAGTAAAACAATGGCTTTGATTTATATCTTAACTGGAAACAACGGTCTTTGTTATTTTCAGAACATCTTTCGGAAACTTCTGTAAAGGAAGAAAGGAAGGAATAAATGCCTGTGAAGTCAGCAAAGGAAGGCTTATAGTTTTCCAAATCTCTGGTGCGTTACCGCCATCTAGTGGGTTCTGGAAAAAGAGGAACAGCCACTGCTTTAAAGAGTTTCTCATAATATCGGCTCTTGTTTTAAATACTAGCCCACTTTTCACACACCCCTAGAGTTTTATTTCTAACATGACAGATTTCTGCCACCTGGTTAGAGCCTTTAACATATAAAAAGAGTAAGAAAATCTCTGGCACGTCACTGTTCATCACTGCCCACATTCTGTTTGCATTCAGGCCCATAAAAAAGCCCAAAAGTTAATAGGCCAGGGGTGTCAAACTCAATTTCATTGAGGGATGCATCAGGGTTGTGTTTGACCATGGGGGGGCATAGTCAGGGTGGGCGTGGCCAGCTCAATGTCACTTGTGTTGGGGGAACCTGTGGAGCCCAGGCAAGACTGGAGAGATCCTCCTGCAGCCTTGTGCCAACAAAAATGGAGCTTGCCAGGGCCTTGGATCTAGCCCACAGGCCTTGAGTTTGACACCCCTGCTTAGGTGAATTCACTTCTAAGAATCTTGGTCTATCAATGTAAACTGCTCTCAGCAAGGCAATAAAGTAGGGATGGGTATTCAGCAGGTTCTGACCAGTTCTGGAGAACCGGTAGTAGATATTTAGAGTAGTTCAGAGAACCGGCAAATATCACCTGACTGGCCCAGCTCTCATCTATTCTCTGCCTCCCAAGTCCCAGCTGATTGTTGCCCTGCACAGGAGAACAGAGCCAGAAAGCAGGCTAATGGGGTGGGGAGGGAATGGGGATTTTGTAATATCCTTCCCCTGCCACGCCTACCAAACCACGCCCACCAAGTTACACCCAGAGAACCGGTAGTTAAAAAAAATTGAATCCTACCAGTGCAATACAGGTAGTTCTTGACTTACAACAGTTTGCTTAGTGACCATTCAAATTTATAATGGCACTGGAAAAGTAACTTATGACCATTTTTCACACTTACAACTCTTGCAGCATCCCCATGATCATGTGAATACATTTGGATACTTGACAACTGATTCATGACTGCTGCAGTGGCCTGGGGTCATGCGATCTCCTTTTGTGACCTTCTGATAAACAAAATCCATGGGGAAACCAGGTTCATTTAACCACCGTGTTACTAACTTAACTACAGTGATTCACTTAACAAATGTGGTAAAAGTTGTAAAATGGGGCAAAACTCACTTAACAAATTTCTCACTTAGCAATATCCACTTTAGATATTGTGGATATAATATCAGTTGTGGTCATAAGTTAAGGACTACTTGTATTTAAAGAAAGTTTGGGCCATTAATGTCTAAACCAACACTGAATATCTTGCAAACATATGGTTGTTGAAATGGCTGGGCAAGAATATTTTTAAACAGAAAAATACCTGACAATGGGTATGACTCGGACCATTGGTTACCTTTTACCAGAGCACAATTTTGAGTAGCTGTGTTTTATGGTTAAATATGAACGGTTCATCAAGTGTCGTACCTTAAGAGAATGTGTGAATATAGGCAATTGGTATAGAAGACACACACCTGATTCAATTCCCAATTATGTCCCAACAAGAGCCCAGTATCTATAGACACTTTATTGCCACTGATGCCCATTGTTTCTTCATATAGTCAAATGAATAGTCAATAAAACTATATTAAATGATAGCAATGCTTTTAACAAACCGCTTCTAATGAATTAATGATTCATTGTGACCATTGATAGGACTTTAGGTTTTTAGCTCATCTTTCATTCATGAATTCAATGTGATACATATAGTGCTTTCTTCTGTTTTTTCTCCCACAATCATGTACTTTTATGTTATGAATGCCCATTCCTTGGAATCTCCATCTTTTGAACCACTAAAAATGGTGATCTTGATCTGGTTGAAAACATCATCTATGTTACATTACCTGTAAAAATCAGTTATAAATCAAACAATTATTCACCTTTTCTAGCAAAATGACTTGTTATCCAAATTTATGTTTGCATTGTAAAAATATTTGGGCTACATGAACAAACATAATTGTGTCCTTTGCTGATATGTAAAATCATATTACTGAAAATTCACTTGCTCTGCAAAAATGACATTGACAAGGTCTTTGAATGGTCATCCATTTGGCAACTCCAGATTTTGGTTAAGAAATGTTCAGTTTTGCATATTGGAAAACAGTTATCAGAATGTAAAAGGTAAGTTAGGGGTACTGATCTAGTACAAAGATCCCCAACACTTGCTCCATGGACTGGTACCAGTCCGTAGCCTATTGGGACCCAGGCCAAGCAAGTGGCAGGTGAGCACAAGAACCTTCATTTCCACATATGCAGGATTAGGTTGCATGCATGAAACCATCTCCTCCCCTCGACTGCTGCTGCCATTGCCAGTCCGTGTAGCCAGAAAGGTGGGGCCCACTGATTCAGTAGATAACCCTTATTTTGTTAAGAACTAGGACTACACTTTATTCTATGAAGTTCTCCTCCCCCCTCCCTCCTCCCCCAAATATTGTATTGCTCTCTGGAGCTTACAAAACATACATTAGGCCAATATTGTTCAAATGTCTGGAATCCTGACTGTATATCGGACATTTAATACCATCAAGTGAGTCCATAAGTATTTTGCAAGAAGTCTTGGATTCTTCTGTCCATAATGAAATACCTTATGCTACGAGGTTTCAAATTCTTGTTTTGGATAGTGTAGAACTATGACATTTGCAGTCAAACTTAGGGATTGTGTACAAAATTGTACATAATTAACTTTACCTATAAATGACTTGTTTTAATTGTTATGTAACACATGCAAATCACTTTAAACTTCGATTTTTGAAACAGAATTGCCAAAGTCTACCTGATTTCAATTGTATCAGCTATTTATTTTCAGATTTAATTCCAACTTAACTTCTGTGGATCTCACTCCATATTTAAGGGGGCACGTGTAAGTGTGCTGGCATGTTGTCATCCCTGTTACATTTTGATTTTATGTTGTTTGAATTCGTAATTTCTGCTTGACCAATAAAATAGTCTGGCAATTCCCGGGATTGGAATTTGCATATATCAGCCTTCCTTTTGCTAGGTTACAATTCTACAGCTAATATAGATACGCTAGGCAGGAATGAAGTTCACATTAGAAAGGCAGATCATGATTCCTCATGATTCCACTAAGGCATCAATTTTAGTTATAATAGCAATAAGAGCACCTAGACATATACTACTTACAACCCTCTCTAAGCAGTTTACAGTCAGCATATTGCCCCAACAATTTGGGTCCTCATTATATTCACCTTGGAACAATGAGTCAACCTTGAGCCTGGTGAGATTCAATCTACCAAATTGGAGGCAGCAGTTTGCAGTACTGCCACTGAGTCCATAATGGTAGAAACGACCTTGGGAGTCAAGAGAAATCAGCTATTAGATAAAGAGCAGCTTCTGAGCCTGCAGAAAAAATGAGGGCATAACAGAGAGACAGAGTTGGAAAGGACCCCTTTTCAAGGACTCAGGACCTCTCTCTGGTTTCTTGGATTATAAAGAAGGGGAAAGAGATGCACTTTCAGTCTTGGAAGATTCTGTTAATTTTACAATAAGGACAGAGCTAGTAATTTTGGGTGTGCTCATCTCCATTACAAAGCTGTCATTAAAGAAAACGAGAACAAATGGAGTGAAGCACTACATAATAAAGGAAAAAAGGTTATCCCAGAGAATCTGGTGCAACTGGGAAGCTAATTTTAGCTTACAGAGCAGTTGGGACAAAAATTCCGTTCTACATTTTTAAAAGCTATCTGAAACTTGTCAATTCTTTTGTCCTCAGCGTGCCTGTACAGAGGGCTCAGGAAATTGAAACAGAATTTTATCTTGCCTTCAAAATCAATGCTTTCAGCATGTGACAATTTACTGCTTATAAAATGATCATGTGCTGTCGAGTTGTTGACTGATAGTGACTACATAGATTTTCTCCACGACAGTCTCTGTCCCTAGCCTGGTTCTTCAGGCCTTCCAATGGTGCATCCATTGACACTAACTGAGTCCATTCACCTTTCTTTAGTTAGTTTGTCATCTTTTTCCATTCCCAGCATTAGAGCCAGGTTTTCCCCTGTCCAGAGGGGAGGACTGCTCAAGTCAAGGCGGGTGGGTAATCGTTTCTTAGCTGTGGGAACCAACGTTATCCGAAGATAATTTCCATAGTCATGTGGCCAGCATGGCTATATGCCAAGACAAATGGATCACTGCTAAGTATTTACAAAACATATAATATAAATATAAGTATTTACAAAATATATAAACATATAAGATAATGGAAAGGCAAACTTGACTGGGCAAATTTGATATCTTAAGGACAATTGGGGGGCAGAAATATTGGGTTGCAGCTAGTAGCTACGTAGGAATTTGTCAAGTATCAACGACTTTTCAAACTTGACAAAGACACATTTTCTAATCTAATATGGTATCCACAAAACCAACATTAAATTTAAAAAACCAAATAATTGTAATCCTATTGTCAGGAAGTTTTGCCAACACCTGAAATTATGAGAGATTTTGGAGAGGAACACAAATTGGTGATATTAAGTGATTCCCTGAGATTTTGAACTTTTTTAAATATTAAAAAGGTAATTTGTACTACTAGATAATGCAAAACATGCAATCTCAATCAGTTTGAGAGCTACATTAGTTTTTCTTTGGCCAAAAATCACAATCACAATAACTAGTAAAATTTAAGGAAATAGAGTGCTTAGCAGAGGCAATGTGTAGTTGTAGAGATCTAAAGGGTTTTTTAAAAAATTACTATTTTCCCCCTTAAAAATATTTTATATCAGTATCTTTTCAAAAGAAAAATTAAGTAGAACAGTTCGTCCTGAACATGATATTTCTGCATCTTGGTGGACTGCCTTTTTCAGAATGAAAAACTAATTAACATTTTTCTAGTTAACATCAATTACATGAAAATTTAATTGCCCTATTTTTTCAAGAGAACAGAACAAATCAGCAGAACTTTATAATGGGAAAACTCCTCTTTGCCCTGTGAATCTACTCGAGATCCACCAAGAACAGAACAGCACAAAGAAGCTGACCCATAAACACTGTACACTTCTTTATTGAAACACCAGAAATCAGTGTATTAAACTCTACTTTAACTACATGAATATATTTTCATAACTTATATAAATTATTTCTTACTAATCTGTTATACTGTTGCATTATCACCCACCTAGATGCATTTAATTGTATAAATCAACCAATTTCAATTTTCATAAAGCAAACATAATTTTACGAGATCAGGTTATACATAATACATTTTATGCACTTAAAATAATAAAGTGATTGTAGATTAGTAAACAGTGCTAAAAATAAGTTTGTTTGCTTGTCTGTTTTACAAAAATAGCTTTTTTCTTTTCTGGCTTTAAAACTTTTGGAAATATTACATCTTCTTTGATGTCTCTATCAAGAGAAATCATTTTATAGAGTGTTTTCATTTTACAGTGTGTTATAAAGAAGACAAAAAGGTAAGAACAGATTTACAAGCAAATGAGGAGGTATACATAAATAAGCAGGATTCTGTTTTTCTGAGGCAGTTGCATCTGTGAATGAATTTAAGTTAATACATTAACAGTGGCACAGCTGGTTTGCAAGTTGGTCATATTTCAGCATGACCTATATTTCTAAACAGACTTTAGGAATGTATGAAGACTTAAACAACAGTTATCATTAACTTTTTTGGAAAAAAAACCCAAATTTATTTTGTAGTAGCAATAGTTTCTTTTTTATTTTTAATATACTTTAGGAAACAATATACAAAGCTGAGCTTTCCCACCATTTTCAAACAGTGAGACACTCCAATTACACAAAGTCAGCATTTTGTGATGGCTAAGAACAGCAGTCAGCACCAGACTTGAACAGTTAGCTACAACACAAACATCCTTTCAAATGAAAAGTCATAATAGCAAGACAGGTAAAAACCAGGAGTTAACATAAGACAACTGTTGGGAGGTGTCACTGATCCTTGTTGAATGTCATTAAATATTTTATACACAATTACAATTTTTTTAAACAAACTTCCCATGAGGACTTATTTTTAATTAAGTAAAAAAAAGTATTCAACAAGAATAGCTTTGATGAAGAATCCCCAAACAGTCTAAATTGTAATATGTTACTGACAAAGGAAAAGAGAACCAGTGGTTTTTTTTGTTTGTTTCTTTGTTTGAAAACATGTTTATTACAACAGATACAATTCACATCTGACTAGCTTTTTCCTTCTTTCCCTCCCACAACCATGTTGACATGTTCATTGGGCTATTTCCTTATAATCTGAGAAAGGGATGTACTTTCAAATACATATGCCCAGTAGTAGTATCAGTCCATTCTTTCAGGGTGCAAATGGAAATACATTTCAATAATTTATACAAGCAAGTGGGTTATGCTCAATCACTGCAATTTTAAGCTACTGTACACAGGAATGAAAAGATTATAGAAAAGTGCCATAGCAACAGTGCCTTATGAAAGGAAGAAATTAGAAGAATTAAAAAAAAAACCCAATAAAATCCGATCTAGGAATTTAAAAGGAAAATGAACACAGGAAATTAAAAATACTGCTCTGTAAAACAGAAATGGAAAAGCACTGCTGTTGATTAGGTGCAAGTGTGGAAACAGTTGTTTCATGATATTTTGTACGTTATCCTAACTGTTTCAAACTGTTGCAGCTTTGAGACACAGATCACCTGGCACTTGCATTGTATTTCAGGAAATGCAAGATTTCTGAACCATAAATTAACTAAAAAAAAAAAAAAGAGAGCTAATTTTGCAGACAGGTTTACATGTAAAAGGCTAGGTATTTAGCCATCTCAGCATTGATTAGTTTTGGATGTCTAAGCTCTGATACACATGGCTTCCCATGGCTTCACTCTACAAAACATATTTACAACGTGAAGAATACATCTACAAGAAATCTACATTTCAAGGGTTTTACAAATCATTCTTGTATTTTCCCCCAATGACTTCCTTCCTTTCCACTTTCCCATGTTATTTTGTATTGCCCAACTCAACAGTCCAAAGTCTACTCAAATGCAGCTGAAAAAAGTTAAGCCTGGGCAACTAGTTTTACAGTCTTGTACTTAAAACCCATGTGCAATTATTGAATATTTCACACCATGAAGGAATTCTGATTCTTTAGTTTTTCAAGTTCTTTAATTTGTTGTCTCAAAAAGAGTATCCTATAAAAGAAAATAATATAATTAGCATCTAAGATTCAAATTGATTCTTCAATAATAAATTATACTGTGATAAACACAACTAATTTATATGTTTTTTAAAAACTTTTTTTTTTTTAAAAAAAGGATAAAATTCTTGGGCCTGGAAATGGTTGACCTACCTTAATGGTACACATAATGGACTAAATTATTGTTCAAGATCCGGAGCACACAAGGGTACCTTCAGTAGTTCAACGGCTGTGGAGGGAGGTATTATGCCTGTTTCAGTCAGTATCGTTCTGGTGTTAAATTCTAATTCTAAATCTTCCTAGCCCTTGACTGCACTAGGGAATTGTCCTACATTTATACAAAAGTTGTACAAACAAACATAATCGAAAATTTAGCAAATCAGAAAAATGCACCCAAAACAAATAATTTACCTTTGCTCACGCAAAGTTGCTTGAATTTCACATACTCGAACTAAAGATCTTAAGTTTTTTAATTCAGTACAAGTTTCAGACATATGGACACTTCCTGTATTATGAGCTTCTTCACGCAATCTTGATGCCTAAACAATAAAAAGCAACTATTCAAAAATGTATTTCATTTATTAAACAATTTAGACAAAAACAAATACCTATAAAAGATTACAGTATTAGTGAAAAAATATGTATATGTTTAGCAATATGAAATGCAGTTCCGGGGGAAAAAACAATTTCCTGGCATCCATAAAATAACAATTTTCAATTTTACCATATGACAACAATCTAGATTTCAGCCTATTTTTCATGAAGGTTTACATTTTTTTTTGATGTTTACCTTGTTTACTAGCCAAACCATTTAATTTTCAGTCAATACAAAACTATAGTGGAGTATCATTGGCTGTAATAAGGGAAAACTGTTTCAATGTTTTTATTCATTATGGGTAATTACATCTATGAACAATTCTCAGAATAATGAGAACCATTACTTAAAAGTATTCGCATTCTGAATTTCTCACAAGAAAAAAATGAAAATATGATAATTTTAACAATTATAAGTTTTTTTATTAAAATAAAAATCCTTCCCTTAAAGACTGAGTATGCAAACTCTCTTTCCATATTTATTATGCCTGCAATGCTGAATGAGAACTAGAATCCTAAAAATAAACAAAGCATACAAAGCCCTAAACTTGTTGTGTTAACGTACTGTATTGTGATACTACTCTGACCTGCCAACTGCAGTAAACTCTTAAGACTATTAAAAATAATGTTAATTTACTAACATAAAGCAATTGTAATTATTCTCCTATCACCCAATATGTTCTCCAATGCTAATAAATAAAATGTAAGTTTGCTGCAATCACTGTTTGTTTTATTACATTTACTTGGCTAATATGAAGTAAATCTTAAATTCTCAAATTCTGAACTGAACAGGCAGAGCCAAGGCAAGATACTGTAGGGAAGACTGTAAAGCCAGACTCTGAAAAGATAACATATTATTATTATTGAAATGAAGTCAGCTGTGTAATTTTGAGCCAGGCATTCTATCTCAGCCCAACCAATCTCATCAGGCTCTTGTGGGGAAAAAAGATTCAAAAAAAGAAAAGAAAATATGCACAAAAAGTCAAATATTATAGTTGGAAATCAAGGATATATAGATAAGCAGAAACCTAGCAAATGTCACAATTTCTATTACTCAAACCCCTATGACTAATGCAACTACATATTGCAAACAAAGGTTTAAGCCCAATAACCTACCTTGCCTTTTTCCAAGTGAATCACCTTCCTAGATGCCAAGCTGTACTACCAGAAAGGATATCTCTCTTCCCATCTCCTTCTGAATTCAAGCAATCCCCTCATGACATAAAATTTTTAATTATTGTAGTTTTTGGATTGTCACAGAGAATTTACCCCGTTCAATCCAATCCCTTAATCAGTCAACAAATTCAAATTAAAGAAATAGTAACAGATCATTGTCCATCCTCTCAGTACATTCAGGAAAGGGACCTTACCTCCTTCCTGAATAACTGGATCTACTGTTAAAATACTCTTAAAAAAGAAAGCTTAGGTAGAAAGTCCTTAGGAAATGAGAAACTAAAAGTTTGGATAAAATCATATATGTCCCCAGAATCTGTTTTCCTCTTGAGCCTTCCAGATGTAGTCCACATATTTCCTAGAGCAAACTTTTCAGAATAGTAAATAATTTGCTATGATCCAGGAATGTTCTGGTTCTATGGTATAACAAATTAATCTCAAAACTTCCAAATTTCCAAATCAATGTTTCCTGAAATATTCTGGGAGATTTATACACAGTAAAAAGCACAGTTGTAAACCATTCTAGTTGAGAAAACCAAACAAAACAGAAAAAGGACAGTGCCTATTGAAAAACCTAAAAGCTTACTTAACATCTAAAAACAAGTCAATATTCATGCAATAAGGAAAAGGAAGTTAAACCAAGTCAACAAAAAAGAACACATGCAAATAACCCAGAATTATAAAGATGGCATCTGCCTGTAGCTTAAAACGAAATAAAACTTGCTAACAACAGTATTAAAGACTTCCTAAGGTACATTTGAAATAAATTAAGAATCAGTATATTAATTGCTCAAAGATGAATGCGAAATGCAGAGATAAGAAAGAGAAAGCAAAACTATTAAAGTTATCACACAGATAACAGAAATGACAGACCAATTTAGGACAAATATTTCAAAGTGGGACCTTTAGTAGAAATGTTGGTAAATGTCATAATCCTGCTCAGTATTTGAGAAATGCTAAAAATAAATGGTTTAGCTAATAATACTTATATTAAGCTATGAAATATATTAACTAGGTTCATATTACATTGAATCAAAATTTATTTCAATAATCACAGCTTAGGGTTAAAATGAGGGATTGTTGGTACTCAGAGTTTAGTACTTTTCTTGCATACATTTTATTACCCAAACTAGATAACATCATGTTAGTAGTTTGTTTCTGTCTCATGGAAGTTCAGCCAATTATTATCTAATAAATCTTACTTAATTAAATTATATTATATAGCATTACATACAAACACAGCAATTATATCATCCTATTATTAGTACGGGCTTAAAGATTTTATTACACACACACTCACACCAGATTTTATCTGATGATAAAATGATAGATAGATAGATAGATAGATAGATAGATAGATAGATAGATAGATAGAGTTAGAGTTCATTTAGTGATCGTCCAAAGTTACTATGCCATTGAAAAAAGTAATGTACAACCATTTTTGTCCTTATGGCTATTGCAGTATCCCCATGAGTCATGTGATCAAAATTCAGATGCTTGGCAACTGACTCATATTTATGACATCTGCAGTGTCCCAGGGTCACATGATCATTTTCTGTGACCTTCTCACAACCTAAGTCAATAGGGAAGCCAGATTCGCTCAACAACCATGTTAGCAACTTGACTTTGGTGATCCACTTAACAACCATGGCAAGAAAGGTCTTAAAATGAAGCAAAACTCATTTAACAATTGCTTTGCTTAGTAACAGAAATTTTGGTCTCAATTGTGGTCATAAGTCGAGGATTACTTGTACACAAAAATTCTAACAGAAATGATCTATAACACACAAGAAAACCACTGAATGTATATTCACCTGCTTTTCTGCATGATCTGCAGGCCATCCTTGGACATGCTTTATAAGATTCTCATTGAAATGGCCTGCTAGTGTAGGAGTTAATGAACACGTAGGCCGTCCAGATGCATTTTGTGGTGCTGTTGTATTTGAAGCACTTGTATTGGAGGTATGATTTGGACCAGGAGATGGACTACTGTAAAATAAAGAAAGAAGTGTGTCACTGTCACATTAATTCATATAATTTTCAAATCGTCACATTAATTCATATAATTTTCAAATCAAATCTGTAATATATTTCTTTTTCCTACTACTCTGCCAGCCATTAATGGATATGGGTTTATATTAAAATGTATACACACAAATTTATGCAGGTTATACTGAATTATTTCAACAATCACTGACATAATTTAATAATAAAGTGTTGATTTTAAACATTGACTATCCTTAAAGAATCACCAAAGGAATAAAAGTTGTTAGAATACATGTTTATTGTATACCCTGCTTTACATACATCTTTAGTGTGAATAGTTGAAGAATAGTGGGGTTTTTTTATTTATTCCATTTAGAGCTTTCTGAATTGGAGTGCCATAGCAATAGCAATCATAATAGTGCTTAGACTCCATAGTGCTTTACGATTCTCTCTAAGCAGTTTACAGAGTCAGTAAATTGCCACCAACAATCTGGGTCCTTATTTTACCAACCCTGGAAGGATGGAAGGCTGAGTTAACCTTGAGCCGGTCAGGATCAAACTCTTGGTGGTGAGCAGAGGTTAGCCTGCAATACTACATTCTAACCACTGCACCACCGTTATATAGAAATATTGATACTGAAAGAAACAGAAACAGCAGCCAAAAAAGCAGTTTTAGAAAACTATCTCAACTTACATATAAGAAAAAAACATTACCATCTATCAAATTGCTGTTTGTCTGAAGGGTACATATTTATTATTGTTAACTCCAGCATCCACCTTCTTTCTCTGAGAAAGAGTTGGGAGAAGGTAAAATAAGATGTGTAGTTTCTTTGAAATGTTTTTAAGTCAAATTGTCTCTTAGGTTGTACAACAAAGTTTGTGTTCATGAGTTACTTTAGACCCAAGTTTACTATAGAATGAAGGTGATGGGAATTATTTTTATAAAAATCAAGGAAAATATTCCTCTATCATATTTTTAAAATCTTACATAGGTCTGATATTTTCAACTATGTAGTTGTCCAAATAAAAGTGGAACCTGAACATTTATTATATTGTTTGGAAACAAATGAAATTGTTCTTATAAATTTGATAATTCAGTGTATTTTCATTCTGTATTTTATAATTAGCAATATTTGGGCTCAAAGCTGAAAATGTTTCTGATTCAATAGAATCCAAATGTTTAATATAAGACTGCACAAAGCACTTAGACAAATTCCTTTCTTTAGGTCCAGCTTAATGATCCCCTGTTCATCAAGCCAATTTGTGCCATGTAAGAAAAAGGTTAACAGATATTAGCGGTTAAATTGTAAATTTAGCAATGTGATTAGTAGTCTGCAGGAGAGCTATTTCTTCTAAGAAACAGAATGTTCCAGTAAGAAAATATAACATCTACAATTATTATTTTTGCAATGCATAATCCAAACTTTAATTTAAAAACCCTGAGTAAGATATGTAGATGAGAAAGCATTCCACCAAAATGAGTATATAATATAATCAACATTTCTAGTGCAATGCATGATGAAATCAATACTTCACTAATATAAATTTACCTTGAACGCTGAAGACTTCGAGGAGAAGCAGGTTCATGACCTTGTGGTTTGTCAGCAACCACAGGCTGCTGAGACGTTGACTGTAAAACTGGTCCTTGCTTAATACCTGAAGTAGTAACCTGAAGTTCAAAACTTGATTAGATATCCACATTTGTTCAACAGAATGTCCTTCATCAATATTTATGCCAGAATAAAATAACCCTACTGTTATATGATACTGGGACTATTAGCTAAATCAATAACAAAATAAAATTTGTCCTGAGATGATGTGACTCATTCTGATAAGCAACCTAAATGCAGCAAGAGCTGTTTAACATCATGATTTCTTGGTTTGCTGTAGCAAGTCTGTTTAGTTCTTTGGCAGCATACTGGGAATATAAGAGCCTTAGGAACATTCATTCAATCACCAATTAAGAACTATTTGGTCTGAATAATTACTGATTCAATGTTAGCTAGAGAAGCTACATGAACACAAAAAGTAGTCAGCTGGAGTCTATATAACAACCTTGATTTAACCATTGTCAAAGGTTATCAACTAAATGTTGTTGAGAATGTTTAAAATATGCAGATGACATTGTGGTGAAACTTTTTTATGAGAGAGATTTCAAGATCTAGACATAATATGCTGAAATTAATAGAATAAAATTTAATAGAGGGAAATGTAAAGTCCTGTACTGGGGTAAGAAAAATTAAATGATATGCATACAATGTGGAAGACCAAGTTAGCAACTTTTTTAAAAAAGGTTTTGGGTATCCTTGTCAACTACAAGTATAAACCAGCATGTGATGATTTATTATTCCATGAATCTACTGGAAACTAACAATAATAGAGTTATCTTCTTACAATATTAAAACTTACCTTTGGCTGTGATGATACAGGAGGTGTACTAATCAAAGGTTTCAAAGGAACTGTGTTAGTCTGAGGCGTACTTATTCTTGGAGATACATATGATCTTGGTGATGAAGCATCAGATGTTAAAGACATTGGGGACTGATTAGATGGCTGAGCTGTAAATAAAATCATAACAGTGATTTATTGTTCTTGAATGAGTATTTGTAAAGAAACAGTATTTTTATGACAGTTGTCAGGCAACCCTATAAATAAATTTATATTTATTAACAAAAATAAGGTCAAAGGAGATATTACTGCATTAATCAATGAACCTTTATGGTCACAAAGCAGCAAATTTACTTCATCAAAGAATGAAAATTTGACATTGACAAGGTACACACAGCTATATGTGCCGCAACAAGAAAAGGGATTTAGAAAGAACTAGATAACTCATGTCCTGTTTAGTCAGTTTCAATAATATTTTCTTAACTAAATAAAGAAACAGAATGCTCAGGGCTAAAAAGCAATGGGAGCAGGAGAGATTTTCTATCAACTTTCCAATTGAGTTCCCTTGTGTGGAAGCTAGTTTGGAGCATCAGAAACCTTTCCTTCCTTATCTCCTCTCCTTTGAATTCCTGCTGGTTTCTCCTTTTATTTTGCTTGTAGAAAGCTTGCAGGGAAAAAGTCATAGGTGGAAGCCAGAATGAAGTTGCAAGCCTAAGGCTGCTACTGGATAGGAAGAAATGAGGATTGAGAGACATGGGAAACTGTCTCAGAATGTTAAAAATGAAGATCACATGATCAGAAGCTCATAGCACTGAAGCAGCTACAACTCCTCCAAATATCATTCCCTCAGAAGCCATGTATCCCAGATTTTATAAGTTGTTAGTCCATTTGGGATATCTCAGCTGAAAAATTATTATCCTATGATGCATTGTTTCAACCAGTTTAAAAGTTATGACAATAAATGTTTTAGTAATATATAGGTAATTTGTTTTCAACAGTAATTTGTTTTCAACTTCTTGGGGAACCAAGAAGTACATAAATTGCAGCAAATAAATAAGCAGACAAATGCATTCACTGATCTATGCTTAGCTTTTTATGAGAGCTATCTCCTAAGTTTAAAAACTAAGGACCGCACACAATATATAAATATCAAATTTCTTCTTGCATATATAAGTGTACTAACCATATTTAGAAAACAGAGATAGACAAAACCTTATCTACTCAAAACACTGAGCCATAGGCAGTATGTACCAAGATTGAAAATCTGGGCACAAACCTGAAGTATAGGTAGTCCTTGATTTATGACAATTGAGCCCAAAATTTCTGTTATTAAGCAACACCGTTGTTAGATGAGTTAATAAATTATGTAAATCTGGCTTTTCCATTGACTTTTGCTTGTCAGAAAGTCACAAAAAGTGATCACATGAATCAACGACACCACAACCATCATAAATAATAATCAATTGTCAGAGTCCAAATTTTGATCATGTGACCTTGAGGATGCTGCAAAGTATATGAAAAACAATCTTAAGTAACTTTTTAAATGCCACTTTACTTTGAATTGTCACTAAATGAATAATTGTAAATTGAGGATTGTTATAATAAGGACTTCAGATTATCTTCTGTCTCCTCTGCTTATCTTGATTTAAGACCTTTTTCAACTGGTAAATTTGAATTTCTCTCTAGTTTTGCTGCAAATAAAACATTACAATGGAATGTTTGAGGTAAGATAAACATGACTTGGCTTGACTTCAGTTATTATTTGGCCTACTGAAATCCTACAAGTACTGAGATTCCTGTACTTAATGATACAAGATATGTATATTTACAGGTAGATATGTATGTAAAATGTATTTATTAAAATATTAACAATATTGGATAATCCTGGTTTAATTAAAGTGGATGCTTTTAATGGGAACATTAAGAGGATTTCCTATATCCATGGTAGTAAACCTTTGGCACGTGTGCCAGAAGTGGCACGCAGAGCCATCTCTGCCGGCACGCAAGCCATTGCCCTGGATTTGATCCGCTGAGCATGTGCCTCCTTCCTGCAAGCCAGCTGATTGTTGGGTATCTGCATTATGGGTGCGGATGCACGCACTTTCAGCGTGTGACGACGAAAAGGTTAGCCATCACTGTCCTATATTATTGCTAGGCATCAACTCAGCCCCATGGAAGTTATTTTAACATTCTTTTCAAACTGAACAATAAAACAAAGCTATACATTTCTCAAATGCTTCTTGCAATTTTGGTGAGCTAAAGTATTAATTATTTAGTTGAATTGATACATATGTTATTTCTACTTTTCACAATAGCTTTAATTTTGAAGAACTTCTAAAGTGAAATCTTTTAAAGGAAATGTATGAATCTGATAGTGTTTATAAAATCTGTGGAATAATGAGCTTAAATTTTCTGGTAAACCTATGGAGAAATCACTTTAATAATTACTTCTCTATTATTTTAAAATGAGATTGATACAAAGAACATTTCTTAACATAATATAAATCAGATACAATCTGATATATATGCTGTTGTAATTGCCTAAAAATGGGCATCTACATAGAAACAGTAATTCACATGTCTGAGCCAGTTATAACTGCCAATTTAGGATTGAAATAAATAGGGGAGACCAGGTTTTGAATCAATTTTTTCTGTTATAAATAGCTATATTCCTAGTATTTTAAATTTATGAAAATATGTAGAAATATGATTTTTAGGGCATAAAGATTGACTGATATAATGGTACACAAAATTGGAAGGATAAATTTAAACTGATTTGCAGCAATAGATCATATTTGAGTCATTTAAATTAATTTTTGGGGCAGGATAGTGTGCAATGTGCATGTGGTTTTTTTGCCAAAATGGCAAGGAGAAAACCTTTCAACAATATAGTCAAAGTATTTTCAAATTATTGTGTTTACAATATCACTTTCCATAACTCATTATTCTTTAATAAGATTATTCATCTTGAAGCTATATTGTTAATAATGTTGTGTATACTTTTCAAGTAATCCTCAGTTAATAACTTCTTATTCAGTGACCATTCAAAGTTGTGATTGTGCTGAATAAGTGGTATCTATTACTGGTCCTCCATATTCTAACTTTTGCTGTGCCCCCATAGTCACTTGTTCATGAACCAGGCGCTTGGCAACCAGTTTATACTTGGAATGGTCACAACATCCCACGGTCACGTCATCACCATTTGTGACCTTCCCAAGTCCAGCCAGGTTGCATATACCTCTGAACAGATATATTTTTCATATATCATCAGCCCTTTGACTTGGACCAAAATTCAACAATTATGAACATTAGTACCATTTGTATTACAATGATAGAGAAATAGAATTTTGCAAGCCTTTTTCTTTTTACATTCTAGAGAACTTATGCAGGCCAACTCTGAGGTGCTTACTCAAATTACATTCCCACTGGACTCAGGTTTTGCTTATCTGACCATTGTGTAGACTGCTGTCTCTCAAGGTTACTCAAAAAGCCCATTACACATACAGAGCAAGTTTTGATTTCAATGTTAAAAGATAATTTCTAATGATAACCAAGAATTGACCTATATTACACATATGTCACAGATCCAAACAGGATATACATCTTCACAAGCAGGGTGTGGCCATTGGACACACAGAGATTACCCAACTGCTCCTTCTTAGAAAAGATCTGATACTTTTAAAACAACAAGCAGAACTTCAGAAATTATGAACTGATGCTGAGAAAAGCAGCATCAGTAGTCCACAGACTCTAATTAACATTTGGAAATTTCCAAGAAGTTGGAATAGTCCAGTTAACTGAAGCGAAGGAAATCTCTGTTTCCAGACTATATTCTATTTCTGGTAGAAATGGGTATATAACAAATAACTGGGAAATTGCATGAAGATTAATTTTGTTTTCATGTTGTACTAAGTCAAACTTTTAAGTCTAATATTCTTATTCCTATTTTAAATTATAAAAGTGTTTCTTATTTGTAAATAAAGTACACAGAACACGTCTTCTCTAGAAATTATTTTGTACTTGGTAACGTTGATTTGAAATACCTAATAACTCTAAGGTTGCATGGGCACAAAGTATGAGGCATTTATAACAAACATTTATGTTTAATCACAAATGCAAATCAAGCCAAACAGTTTGGAAAATGGTAATTTAGTTGTCAGTGGATAATCAGCAGGACAATCATTGGATAAAATTATTGCATAAAATAATACACTATTATCCTTTCCATTACTGAGTATATTTATTCTGGATGCTATAAGAGGATTGATCATTTCCCACAATTTACCTCAGATAAACATACATAGATATAAACAGTACTTCACTAGAAAGTAACATTTCATTAATTTGGCAATTATAGTTCATCGGTCAAGCTCACATGAAATACAAAACAACTTCACAAAGATAGCAACAAGAAGCATCCAGATTACCTTGTGTAGAAAGCTGTGTTGCTTGAGTAATCAGAGAACTTATATTAAAAGATGGTCCGGCAGTGAGAATTTTATGAAGAATGGACTGTAGAGAAGCTTGTGTCACAGCAGCTGTAAGAACTAATATACAAATAAAGATTATGGAAGTGTTATTCTCTAAACCAATGCATGTTAAATTGTTTTATACATTTATGATAAACTTAGTAATTGAATATACACAATGATTTTCCCTCTCCTTCTGAAAGCTTAAATATACATGTCACTAGTAGTTTCTTCTTGAAAATATCTGATTGGTCTCTCAAGTCAGTAAAAAAACTTGCTTTGGTTCTCTTTCCTGTTATCTTCACTGTAGTATGGTATCATCATCTCTCTATCCTTTGTTATTCCCAAAAATTTGAGAAAGATCAAGATCATTCAATTGTTATTAGGATTCATTAATTTTCAGAAGGATGCAAACACAGGTAGTCTTTGGTAAATGATAACTTGTTCAGTGACTGTTCAAAGATATCAAAGCACTGAACAAGTGATATTTATCACCAATTCTCCAAGTTGTGGCCATCACAGCACCCCTGTGGTTATGTGATTCAGGTATTTGATAACTGGTATACAATTTTGATAATTGCAGCATTCCACAGTCACATGATGCATGAATGCCTGTAACAGTCATGTGGCTGCCAATTATGACCTTCACTGACGGTTTCCAACAAGCAAAATAAATGGGGAAGCTGGCAGGAAGTTGCAAGTTGTGACCACATGACATCATGCTTAACAGTGCATGATTCACTTAAATACTATAACTGGAACTGTCATTGTTAATATAGAGCAGTCTTTTTTTTTTTTTGCTTTTTGACCACATTACTTAGCAACACAATTCCCAGTTCAAATTATGATTGTACGCTAAGGACTATTTGTTTCTATATTTAGAAATAAGTCCTACTGAATTCAATGGTGATTACTCCCAGGTAAATAATTCCAATCTCTTAACTTATAAAATGAAAATATGAAATAAAATATTCCTTATCTAAAATGCTTAGTTTTCTATTAAACTGATGTCAACCAATCTACTATACAAAGAAAATGTTACAAAAACCTGACCTGATTTTAGCAGTGATAGCAGATATACACATCAGACCCGAGATTTCTACCAAACATCAGTGAAGAAATAGAATGTTTGTAAAGAGAGCAAATATTGTATAGTAATAATAATGTATAGTAATATTTCAACACTCCCTGATCCTCAGTTGCAAATGTTTCTCTCTGAACTATTTTAAAGTCATATGCTCTCAGACACTCTCTGAATGAAAAAGCCAATTAACAAAATGATCCCAATACCTTCCCAATGAGGAAAACTATTTAGGGATCTTTTTAGCTTGGAAGAAAGGTGATTAAGAGAATAAAATAATAACAGACTTGGAAGTCTTCTAGTCCAACCTTTTGCTTGAGCGGGACACCCTATACCTTTTCAGACAAATGGTTGTCCAATCTCTTCTTTAAAAGAACACCCACAACTTCTACAGGAAATCATCTCACTGATTGTTTCAACTGACAGGAAAATTTCCTTGGTTCTAGATTGATTCTCTCCTTGTTTAGTTTCCATCTATTGCTTCTTGTCCTGTTTTCAGGTACTTTGGAGAATAGGTTGACCCCATCTTTGTGGCAACGCTTAGATATTGAAACACTGTTATTGTATCACCCCATCCCCTCCAGACCCTTAATCGTCTTTATTGTTTTTCTCTGCAATCTTTTTTGAGTCTCAATATCTTTTTTATATTATGCCGACCAAAACTGGATGCCATATTCCAAGTGTGGAATGCCATATTCTAAGAAACAAGGCATTATAAAATGGTATTAACATTTCATGTGATCTTGATTCTATCTTCATTAATGCAACCTAAGATTGCATTGTTTTTTTGGCAGCTGCAACACAGTTCTGGCTGATATGTAAATAAATGATAGTCCACAAAGATTCCAAAATCCCGTTTCCAGTTACTAGTATTGAGCCAGATGCCACAGGTTTGTAAATCTGTAGTTTCCTGGATCCATTTTTTTTTCAAGATCGGAGCTACATCAGCCCTTTTTCAGTCATATGGTAGCTCCCCAGTACTCCACAATCTTTTGAAAAATATGGTCCACTGGTTTTGAAATCACGTCTGCCAATTCCTTCAGAATCCTGGTGATTTGAACATCTAAATCAGGGCTGTCCAACTCATAGCTCATGGGCAGATGCATGTGTTGGCCACACCCATGTCCGATTTAGCAAAGGGGAAAATACTCTCAATATGTCACATGATGACGCAGTTGATGACGCAAGTTGAACAACCCTGATCTAGATGGATAGGTGTTCTCTTACCATTTTCTTGGTTATTTTTACTTGCATTCTTAATCTGCATTTTGCAAAGTTTTTTTTTTTAAGCGTTGGACTTTTTTTCCCTTTTATGTAGACAGGTACAAAAAATGAGTTAAGCAGTTTTGCTTTCTCCCTATCACCTTCTCTCTCACAGTCCAATTGTTTCCTTGACTTTTTTTTTAATATGTTGAAAGAAGGTGGTTGGTGGGGGAGCTACTTTTTGTTGTTGTTTTGTTTTCTTTATTTGTTAGTTTTGATTTTTGTTGCAAGCCTTAGTTCATTTTTAGCCTCAGCTTTCCTGACTTCGTATTTGAAGGTTTGGGATATTTGCTGATATTCTACCTTAGTCATGTGCCCCTCTTTCCATTTTTTTATACTTGTATTTTTGTCTCTCAATTTATCAGTGAGTTCTTTGTTCAGCCATGCCAACTTCCACTGAGCTCTTTTATTTTTCTTCTTTATTGGAATCACACTAGATTAAAATAGGTTCAAAGGGGATAGGAAGTTTTTTTTTTTCTCATAAAAAACTAGAACTAGATTCATCCAATGACATTGACAGAAGTACATGAAAAGCAGGCAAAATTTATGTGCAGGATATGAAGTGGCCTGTGTATTTGTTAATCTTCTGAATTCATCAACATATATAGTAGTTATTAGCTTTGGTGGCTTTAAAAAGATATTGGATAATACACGGACAACAGACTTATTAACTTATCTTGAAGATATAGTTAGCAAAAATGAGAAGTAAAATAATGGCTATATATAGACCCTTGGCCATTTCTAATGTTTTATGATAGACACTAGGTTTTAAGAGGGAAAAAATACGAAGAAGTGTTTTTTGTAAGATAATCAAAAGTAGGATTCAACTTTAAGTTCTGATCCCTTTCATACAATTCCTCTGGAAATATTGGATTCAAAATCTGTTTTCAAGTATTATAGAGCATTATCTTAAGTAATACACAGCATAATTAACCAGACTAATTTATATACTAATTTATTCTAATACTGTTATCTTCTATATAAAAGTAGAATTCCCCAATCAATACATTTGGATAATTAAAAAAATACAAAAAAACAACCTACCTTCATTTATTTTGGCTATATCTACACTAGAATTATTAAGCTGCAAGGTGGCTTGAAGAGCAGGCAGTAATTGTCGAAGGAGATTGGGATCCTGAAGTAATGGAGGAATTGTTGATTGTGAGACAGGTGAAACTGGGACAGTAGAAGCAGATGAAGCTGGTGCAGAAGATAAATTTAATCCAGAAGCAGTTGATGTAGAAGGAGTTGTACAGGTGTGGGATAGAGACTTGTCCAAAGATTCTGAAAATGAGGGGGGGAAACTTGTTTTTTCAAAAAAAAAAAACCTGCTGGCTCCTACCACGTATCAGTTATAGAAAATTTGATCCCCACCCCTTCATAAGGTATCTTCATGAGTTAGGTTTTAAGGAAATAAAATTGCATTCCCCAAAATATGACACCTTGTCATTATTTGTGCCTCTTCTGCTACCTTATAAGTGCTCCAGGCAGAGGTATAAAAAATAGTTTTGACACATTATTAATTTGTCACTTACTATTCTAAAATTTTCACATGACTGAACTTTAATTTCCTTAAAGTAGTTAACCAAAGAAAATAATGTAACTGAATTAACGTTCAACGTAAAACACCCATTACATGACAATGAATTTATACAAGCAGAAAGCAATAACAACCTAATCTGAATATAGCATCAAGAACAGCAACATCTATATAAAATCATTAACTGAATAAAAACAGAAGTTCATTTGATCAGATAGTACCAAAACTTTAAATACATAAAATATGAGCAAATTCTTATTTTATTGAATATTTTGCTCTTTTGCCTTTTTGAAAGTTTATAAATCTCTTGGTTTCACTAAGATGAGTGGTGTGGTGTGCCTCCCACTTGGAAAGTTTCTTTCTGCCCTAGGGCAGAAACATCTGCCTCTTTCCTAGAAATGAACTTATTCTAGGAAGAGGCAAATGTTTCTCTCTTAGGGCAAAAAGAAAGGTCTTTCTTTCAAGGTTTAAGAGTCAAAATATATCAGGAAAAATTAGAGGAACTGAATATGTACAGCCTGAAGGACAGAAAGGAAAGGGGAACATGATTCAAACCTTTAAATATATTAAGGATATGAATAAGATTCTAAAAGGTTGTCTTTTCAATATTAAATAAAAATCAGGAATACAACCTCAAACTGATAGGAATTAAAGTTAGATTGTTTTACTTCACAGACAGAGAATACTGGAACTATGGAACCAACTCCTAGTGTAGGTAGTGGGCCAATCATCATTAGCTATCCTAACATGGTTAGGAAAAGCACATGCCCATCATTCAACAAAAATTTAAAAATAAAATTTAAAAAAATGAATTAAAAATTAAAAAAAACTGAAGGGCCAGACTTGATAGACCATTAGGTTTTATCTGCCACCAATTTTCCATGTTTCTAAGGTTCATTAAATATTTCAAAGTATTTGCTTCATTTCCTCCACAACCATATGAACTTATTTCAATCACACTTTTATGTAGGATACTCTATCAAATCTAATTAATGGCCAGGGCAAATTTATCATTAGTATTAATGCTATTAAAGCTGCAATTCTGATCATCAAATCTTACTACATTACTAGTTAAGTTTCTTTGACCCAATAGGTAAATTTCAGTGGTTTCAAACGAACCTATTTTTCAGAACATGTAGAAGAGTTTCATTTCCTGAGCTTTTCCACTGTCAATAGGAGTTCCTCCAGACAGTCTTCCGGTTGCGCTTCCTTTGCCGACAGACTGAAGACCGCGATTATGCAAGGCTTTGATCCGTGCTCTTCCCGTTGGACGGCTCCGACAGGAAGAGCTAGAACCACCCTGATGAAGAAGGGGGAGACCACCAGCAGGGTTGAGGGGAGCCGCATCTCCCCTCCCTGGCTAGGCATACTCCCTCCGAAGACAGGCTGTAGCGGTGGTCAATATGGCCACCCTGAAGAAGGAGAGCTAACTGGGAGAAAGATCGTTCTGGAGTGGTGAAGGACAGTGTAAAGACTAGGCTAACTAGGCGCAACATTTGGATACAAAGATACCCTGGAATTAAGACATTAAGAAATTTTAAAGAAAGATAGTAAAAGCAGTAACCAGAAAAAGTAGGGGAGGGGGAATTGACAGCTGAAAGTGGCTTTGAACTTTGAAAAGAGCTAAATTCAAGGAGGAAGCCAGAAGAAAATACTTCTTTAAATTGGACAAATATATGATTTTGGCACTAAATAGGCATAATTAAAAGCTGAACTTGAATGTGTCAAAAAAAAAAAAAAAGAACAGTAATTGATATTTGGATCCATTGGATTTTTGAAATTTAAAATCTCTAAACAGAGAAAAGTGGAGGGAAAAGGGGGAGGACTTGGATATAAAAGAGAGGGCCACCTAATGGTAAAAGGAAAATTTTAGTGACTCTTTAAAAAATGCTTGGTTCTTTTAAAAGTGGAATTTGATACAAAATAAGGGAAACTTAGTTACAACAAAATAGAAACCCTGGAAAGTGAAAAATGAAAACATAGAATATCAAAATAAAAGAAATAAGTGTAAAGAATTTACCATGGGATTGTTTGGTGATTCTGGCATAAATTTAAATTTAGGGATATTGGACTATTTGAGGAATTAATAGAAGATGATCATTGGAAATAAACATCAAAATGCTGGTTGAATTAAATTACTGGACAATTGCTCTGGATTTAAAGACTAAAGAAAAGGATAAAGAAAATACAAAAAAAGTGTTTAAAAATGGCAGAACTTTTTATGGAACTAAAAATGGAATTAAGAAACATAAAAGAAATATTACATGAAAGAGGTGAGTCATGCTGTTTCATCTTACAATCATTGGAAATGGCAATTCTGTTATCGTATTTTATCATCTAGCCATTGATAAAAAAGATCCCAAATTTCATAAAATTGTTTATCCTCTTGCTCTCTAATTTCAAATGTCAATCTATTAATCTCAGCACATTCCAATATTTTCTTAATTTCTTCCTGTAATGGTATTTTCTCATTCTTCCACTTTTTAGCAAATACAATCCTAGCCGCTGTTAATACATTTACAATCAAATACTTCAAATCTTTACTTTATATATCAGGTAAAATTCCCAATAAGAAGATCTCTGGTTTCAAGTCTATGTGTTTCTTTGTCATTTTTTCCAACCACATGCGAATTATAGTCCAATATTTTCTAGCGTCCTCACAAGTCCACCACATATGGTAATACGAGCCGGGTATCTGAGGACATTTCCAGCATTTTTCAGATTTTTTCTTAAACATTCTTGCTATTCTTGTTGGGGGAAAGTGCCACCTGTAAAACATCTTATACAAGTTTTCTTTATATGCTGTTGACATTGTCATTTTATAATTTTGAGACCACAATTTCTGCCATTTCTCTAGATTAATCCCATATCCAAAATTCTTCCCCCAAACAATCATAGTTTCTTTGACTTGTTCTTCCTCTAATTTCATTCCCAGTAAATAACCATATAATTTTTTAATCACCTTCTCATCAGTACCCATCAAGATCTTATCTAAATCAGTCTGCTTATCATAGAATCCCTCCGTTTTAGAATCTTCATCATACCTTGAATGTATTTGCACATATGAAAACCAATTCATTCTTATATCTTGTTCCTCTAAGTTTTGGATCGATTTAAGTTCACCCTTTTCATCCAAGAGTTCCCCATATCTAACTGTTTGTTCCTTCTTATAAATTATAGGATAGGAAAATGCTTCAATAGTTGATAACCAAACTGGAATTTTCAAATAACATTGTCTTTTTATCTTCTCCCAGTTTAACCACAAAGACTCCCGCATATAATGTCTTCTAAGATAACCGTGTTTTAGTTCCCTTATACCATAAAAAAGCATGCCAGCCCAACAGCAAATCATGCCCTTCTAACGTCAACAACCTATGCTTTCTTAATGTTATCCATTCTTTGACCCACATCAAATTTGCAGCAATGGCTAGATGATAAAATACGATAATAGAATATTTAGAATGCTAGACAGTAAGGAATATCTTTATTTTGCTGTCTTGCTATAATTTTGTTATTTGACATTATATTGATAAAGGGTTTTTTAGGATTGATTTGATATGATTATATGATTTATTATAGAGTAAACTGGTTTAAAGTATTGTTAGCTCACAAAGCATGAATGATTAAAAATATACTCAAAAACTTCTTTTTTTAGTGATATTAGGATATATAAGTTTGGATTGACAATATGAGTTGTTATGTAACATAATTGTAATTGAGACTACAGAATGAATGCACAAAAATGATGAACCAACTGACACACTGGATGTACATATGAGAGTTGATGTTTTTATGTTTTGTTTGTCTTGTTTGTTTGTAGAAAATTAATAAAATCTTTTTCAAAAAAAAAAAATGGCAATTCTGGAGTATGAAAAACAAGGGGTGCCAGAAGGGGAGGAGGTAATCAAAGAAGAAGAATGGAAAAATGGAGCAACGAACATTAAAGCAAAGAAGAAAAAGAATGGGAATAAAAATTGGAGATTTGGGGAGGCAATTAAAAAGGGAAATGTTTTGAAAGCCAAACAAAGAAAATGGAAACAGCAGAAAAGGGAATTACAGAAGAAAAATTTAAAGAGGGAGGGGGATAAAAATTGGAGTAAGAAATGGAGGGGGGGAAATGAAAGAAAAAAGAAATAATAAGAGAAAGGACAAGGAAATAAGGAGATATGGCAGTTGTACAAAAATGAAAAGAAATTGTTTAGTCAAGAGAGATAAGAGATAATGGGTAGGTAAGGATTAAGAAAGGGGATTCTGCAAGGTAATGTGGTGTAATATAAGTGCATTTTAAGTAAAAAATTATTTAGAAGATAGAAAAATATTGATTTTTAAAATGAAAAGATTGGAACTGATGTCCTTTTATCATTAGACTACCTGTTATTGTTCAATTACATACAGAGGTAAATGGAATAAATGTGATAAAGAGAAACCATGATAAGTATGCTAAATATGTTTAATAAATGTAAGAATATAACTAAAATGAATCATGATTGTTATAAAAAGAGTAACATCAGTTTTATGCTTAACTGAATAGATTAATTTATTTGAAATTATATATGATTTAAGATAATTGTAGGGGAAAATACCATGCAGAATCTAATTTAAAATATATGCGTGTTATGTAATTGCGAGATTATTCTTATTGACTCTTAAGGTAATAATTAAAAATGACTATATTGTGATAAATTATTATTATGAATTAGAAAAGTTAGCTAAATGATGTATAAGATAAAGGGGTGGTACACTCAAATTATAATTAAAGGCGAAATCTGTTGAATTATTAGAATTAAGATGGAACTTTTGGAATAATTAAATAAGAATATGCGATGAAATTTCAAATGTGACAGATAAAAGTATAAAGTATTATGAATATGAAGATATGACAACTATTTACATAAAATAAATTTGAATATAAGATTTTTTGAGAAAATGTATAAAAATATGAAATGTAATGATATGATATGAAATCAAATGTGAAAAATGAATATGTAACCAAGGTCATATTTGTATGGAAATGTGAAAACCTGGAACCATGTTCACTAAAAGAGATGTTTTTGAAATATAAAAAATAAAAAACTTTTTACAAAAAAAAATTACAGGAGTTCCTCCTCTTAGTGTGGAGTCCCTTATTTTGTCTATGTAATTTTTCTCTATGATGATTTTGTATTGTAAATTCAACCACCATGCATATACTGACATCTTTCAAATTTATTCACCTGTCTCTACCTATTCTGTTTGACACAGTATAGGTCATTTCTAATTGACCAGGCACAATTTCGGATTAGGTATGAAATTATTCCCTTGTTTTTCCTGTTTTAAGCTGATCAATGGATAAAGCACAGTATAATGTTCAACTCTGATCATCCCATTAAATTCAAGGCTGTTAGTTACAGGTCTCCCCAATCTAAAACAAATCAACTGCCTTTAAAATGATTAAAATATGCTATTTCAATTTAAGTAATGTATGCAGATTTCACTGTTATAAATTTATGTTGTTAACACAACATGTTCTACTTATGAACGTATCCAATATTTGAAGGATTTGCTGGTGTCTGATAAATTTCTGTGTGTAACCTGACTATAAAGTCAGTTATTTAGTTTTACTTATATTTGAATCACTATATCACAGTTTAGTTCTGGATCTTTGGAACAGATATTTAACTTGGAATCAAAACACTACAAAATTTTAATAACAATTAAAATGCTACTTTTTCATGGGGGAGTACGAGCTTGCTTCAAAATAGATTCTCACTTATAACTTTGAATGTGTAGAGGTTAGTGTCATTATAGGGCAGCGGCCCCCAAACTTTTGGATGCCATGGACTGATTCCATGGAAGACAGTTTTCCTGCGGACTCGGGTGGTGGTGATTTCACACACTGCCTTGATCCTGCATGTAAGTGGATGGAGCTTCCCTTCTTTCTGCAGCTCAGTTCCTGGCGGTCTATGGATGAGTGCCAATCCGCAGCCCAAAGGTTTGGGACTCATATTATAGGCCATGGACCTCTTATTACAGAGGCATTTTATTATATAAGACTATAACTGGATGTAACATACTGTTGTATCAACTGATTTATGCACAGAATAAATAAATTACTACCACTACAGACTGTTCACACTTCATTATATACAATTATGTGTGAGCTGGGTAATGTAGCAACTATGTAGAAGAATGCTCACCAATGGTTTCTTGTCAAAATAAAAATGGGAGATCCATTAGGGCTTCACAAACTCCATTACTGGGCCCTGTACCCTTTTACATGTTATTAATGGCTAAGTCAAACACTTAATAATTATGTGGACAACATAAAAATGGAGTGCAGGAGTACTGAAATAATTCAGTACAATAAAACTATAGAAATATAATTGAAAGTTATCTCAATTGGTTAGTGAAGCAGCAAAATTAAAATCTTATAGAAATAAAGGAAATATTATACATTCAGGAAGCAAAATCCAATGCACAGGTGGGGGGGCTCTCTGGCTTGAGAATATTATTTCTAAAAAGGATTTTAGAAATTGATTACTAATAGTATGGTTCCTTAAACAGAAAATGCAATTTTAAATTGCATCAATAGAAATATAGTTCACGAATCGCAAAAGCTAATACAGGTATTCCTTATTTTATGACCACAATTGAGCATAAAGTTTATGTTGCTAAGAGTGAGACATTTGTTAACTGAACTTTGCCCCATTTTACTACCTCTCTTGCCACAGTTGCTGTGAATCACTGCAGTTATTAAATTAGTATCATGATTGTTGAGTGAACCTGGCTTTCACATTGACTCAGGATACTGCAAGAATCATAAATATGAATCAAGTTTGCCAAGTACCCAATTTTGATCATGTGACCATAGGGTTGCTGCACCCGTTATAAGTGTGAAAAATAGCCATTTTACTTTTTTCAGTGTTGTTATAACTTCAAATAATCATTAACAAACTGTTTTAAGTCAAATAATTCATGTAATTATATATTGTTTTGCATTGTTCTGAATACTTTAAGTACTATATCCAATTTTGGGCCAACCTAGTACTGAGCTTCAAAGAATAATAGTGATCATTAAGTAATTGACTAGTATACATCTTTAACTACAAAACACTTGACATTATAAACTAATAACAAAAAAGTATAGACAAAAACTTGACATATGAATGGACATCCCTCTGCATTTAGCCACCTCATTTCCACTACATGAGACCCACTCATTTATCAATGAAGGCTTTGTTAACTAGTTTCCTGCTACAAAGATAAAAGTAAGATTAGTGGTTTCTAAACAAGGTAAGATATAAAACCAATCATTAACAATTACTTCGTATCTTGATATAATCAAGAACTAGTAAATCTAAACTCCTTGTTCTCAGATTTTATCTACTGGAAAACAACCTACTATTTGTATGCTCATGTATAAGTACTAATATCATTATTAAAAATGGCTGAAAATTTACAGATCTTCCATAAACTAGAATCATGTAACATATTTAAAAACAAGTTTTCAAAGAGCAATAAAGATGATACCATAAGACAAATTTCTCAATTATGAACATAAAGGACAAAGTAAAAGCAAAGTATTTTTGGCTTTGAAGATAGGAATATACAGATTTCCACAAATTCAGACTATTAAATCTATTTAGCTCTGGACTAAACAGAAAAGAAAGCTGGAGAGAACAAACTTGTTGATCTTTCTGCCCCTCCCCCCCATTAAGTCTTGGAACTGAATTCTTCATCTCTGCTCTCCAATCTTGATCCATTTTAACCACCTCATTTGCTAAATTTACTGCACATCTTACCATGAGTGACTGCCAGGCTGAAAAGTAGAGGAAATGAAGGAAGCAAGCAAAGGAAAAATTTTCTCTGATAGCTTGAGCACATTTCCTTTAAACTGCCAGCAGGAACAGAAGGTGGGTCTCAAGGACTCAACTGCTGCAGTAGGCCATTTGCTGCACGTGTTGTTCTCTAACTAGCTGATTTTTTTTTAAATTACTTTTCAGCAGAAACTGAGTCCTTGGAAAGCTTTTCAATGCTGACTGACTCCCTTTAGGACCCAGCTAGGACTTATCTAAAGGGAGTCAGACAAACAGCAAAAAGCTTCTCAAGGACCCAGCTTTCCAAGGACCCAGCTTCTGTCTCAGCTGGCATTTATGCAAATGTGCTCCAGCTGACCAGAAATTCCTTGCTTCCTTTTCTCTACTCTTCAGCCTGGCAGTCACTCATCAAGGTAAGTAGCACACAGATTTTGTCATCCACTTTCCAGGATGGTTAAAAGGGATAAACGCTGGTGGGTAAAACAAAAGTTTAGTTTCAGTATCTAATTTTTTATTTTTATTTTTTTGGGGGGTGGGGGGAAATCAACAAGTTTGTTCTCCCCAGATTTTTTTCTGTTTTCTCTATTAAGAAATGTGGGTTGCTTGAAGAGGGGTTAAACAAGGAAAATGGTTTTGGGAAGATCACCCTGAAGCTGTCGTCCCGAAAGCTAGCAAAAACTAGGAGACATTTGCAGTCTCCAAAGAGATCAAGGCAGAGGCCTAGCCCACAAGCATGGCTTCATCATCGGCCAAGCAGAGGCTTGTTTGGAAGCCTCTCTGGCATTGGAAAATAATGCTAGGCCCTAAGCTAGCTGAGTTCTTCCTTTCTGCTAGGCTGCTATTGGCTTTGCAAAGTTTTTTGCTTTTTGTCTGCCCCCTTTATGGTCCCAGCTGAATATTGGGCCTCAGAGAGCTCCCACTCACCCATGAGGAACCCCATGCTCTTCTTAACATGTTTGTTTAAAGGGGCATTTGTGAGAACAGAGTGAGGGTTGTTAAGTGAGGCTATCTCACTTAATGGCCATCCACACTTGTGACAATAATATGCAAAATATGCTCCAAAATATGCAGAGTACATACTCTTATTACTAAGGTATTGCACTTTTCTACAAGTTTAAGGTTCAGAACGAGGGATAAATGTCCAAAAATGTTGAAATCAAAGAGAATGAAGAAAAAATTGGAAACTATAATGTGTGCAATACCAGCCTAAACCTATTTCATTATTTTAGTAACATTAAAACTAATAACTTGACCAGTAAATCAATGGAGAAAATGAAATTCATAATAGCAAACTCAAAATATCATTATCTAGAGACCCACTCATGTGGATTTTTCCTAGCTACCCTTCCACAAAACTTCCGTATTTTAAAATGTGCCTTGAAAATGAAGGTGTCCTTTGAAACTTATCACATGATCAGTGTATCACATCACATCATATGCATATGATCAGACCGAAGAAATGAGGAATGCCAAGAAATCTTTCTTCTCATACAGAATACTTCTATATTGAAATTCCTAGAAATTAATGGATTCAACAATAGGGCATACGAGATTTACTACTTTGTACTAAAATGCATACATAGAAGTACAGAGTTTGTAGTTAATAGAAAATTTCAGGTTTCCTATTAAAATAGAACTTTAATAATTTTAGAATTTTAAGGATACATGTTTCAGTTCTAGTATTCAACACAAAATAGATTAATACACACCTGACAAATTTTTTCTCTCTGTTTTTTGAGAAGGGATGGAAGAAGTGGGTGTAGGCAGTTTTGATAAAGAAGATGCCCCATTTGCATCAAATGATTTCTTTGGCTGATGATCTGACTGTAGAGAAAATGGACTAGGAGGAACAGAACTTGGAGTAGTAGATGGGTGAACCACTGTTTTGATGGTATGTTGTACTGGGGTAGAACTACTGTGAGTTTCTGTCCGTGGCAGTCTGTAGTCTCTATCATTGTGTCTACTTGTCTGAGATAAAATATTCTGTGGAAGCATGTTTGCGGCATCACTGGAATGCTTCTCTTCCACTTTATCATTCACAAAGTTGAAATGAGAAATAGAAAACAGCAAGTTAGTGCTTTATTAACATATTGCATTTACTATTTTTTTTCTATTCCAGTATCAACAGATATTAGTATACAATTTTTAAAGTACTTAAACACTGCTTAAACCAAAATGAAGTTTTGCAACATCCCCATTATCAAAAAATAGTTGAATGTTTCAGAAGAACAGGTATCTATGAATATTTCTGAGAACTTGAAATTCAATAGGTTGACTTTTAAAAATCTACAGGTAGTCTTCAACACACAACCACAATTGGGACTAGAATTTCTGCCACTAAGTCAGTGCATTGTAAAGGTTATACAGCTAGTTGTTAGGTGACTGCATCAACTGATGATGGTTATCCCTGGTCTCCCAGTTGTGGTTAGTAACTGAGAACTGCAGGTTGTTAAGTGAATTCCAAACCCAATCTAAGCCATTTTGGGCTTAGTCCTTCCCAGTCCCAAGGGACTATCCCCAACTCCAAACTTTTCAAAGGCAACACAACTTTAGCCACCTCGGAGGTTTGTGAAAACAGCAGTTTTATCCACTTTGGAAAGCTGTGCTGTCTACAGAAGCCTCCCTCTGCAATATTCAAACTGACATAAAGCTGCGTTCTCTTTGAAGGCCTTCCCCACCCTCCATTTCCAAGGGGCTAAAGCTGGGCTTTTTACACATCCTTCTGAAAACAGTTCAGTCTTAGCCATCTCTAGGAAATGTTTTCCAGAGAAGCTGGGCCCAAAAAGTAGATAGCAAAAGCAGAGAAATTCTGGGTGCAAAAGGTTGATGTAGGGAACTGGGAAAGAAGGCAATTGGGCAAATAAATGCTTGTTGGCACTTGCAGAGAATAAATGAATGATTGATAGCTTGTTTGCTGGGGTGTATATCATGTGGGGTTGGGAAGAGCTGAGCATATGAAAGCTTGCTGGTGCTTCCTGAGGCTTCCTGGGATATGGTAAGCAGTGCAGAGCCATGTATGTTAGGGCTGCTTGCTGTCTTGAAATGTAGAATCCAGGCCAACCAAAAGGGCAGAGATGAGAGGAGGAGAGAGATAAGCAAGGAGGACTTGAAATACCCCTGTGGCTGAAAGTGCAAGAAAGCTGCCAAACACCTGCATTTTGATTAAATGACTGCAGGGATCCTGCAACTTCAGGATCCATTTTTTTCAGCACTATTGTAATTTTAAACAGTTGCTGAATGAATGGCCTTAAGGATATGTTTCCGGTTTCGCGTGGCTTCGGGGCAGCAGGAATTCGCGACAGCTCGCGATTCCTGCTGTGCTAGCCGTCGAGGTACCCCCGATCCAGATGGGTCAGGGGGATATGGCTGCCCTGTAGGGACAGCTGAAGAGAGAGGGGAGTCGGACAGGGGGGTGGGGGTGTCGCAGACCCCCTCCTTCTCCGGAAAAACCCCTTTTTCCCAAGGCGGTGGAGCGGCGGTCAGCAATGGCCGCCACGAAGAAGCCAGCAACCGGGTAAGATTGCGCTGGAGGAAATGAGAAGAGTCTGAGCCGGGTCAAGTAACATCTTTTAAATTGCTTGGAACTGAGCTGTTTGAATTGCTGGAGGATACATTGTATCCCTAAGAAGAGCGAAAGCGGCGGAGAAGCTGTTAAAGGGAACTTTTTTTTTTCTTCACTCTCCCACCCCATGGAAACAGCAGAAATGTTTGGATATATTGGACATTGAAAGTGAATTGTTTTGAGAGTTGAAGCTAAGGGACAAAAGGATTTTTGGACATTGAAAGATTTAAGAAATTGGAAAACCCTTGTTGGAGGTATGGATTTCTGATTATTTAAAATTGATATTGCAAGTGGGAAGGGAGAGGAAAAAAAATTGGAGCAGAAGCTGAAAAAGGAGGAGATTGCCTAGAATCCCAAAGAAAGATATATGGTAATTGGACCTCTTTGATTAAGCATTAACCCCAGAAAGAGAAAGAGAAGAAGGAAGAAAAGTATTAATTTTTGGAACTTTTTTTGAATTGTTTTTGATTAAAAATACTTGTGGTTGTTTTGGGAAAAGTTTCTCTTTTCATAATGGCATCGCTTGTGGATGAACTAAAGACTGAATATCAAAAATATAAAAAGGAAGATACTTTGGGCGCTTTGTTTCAATTCTTAGAAATGGCGTTATGTACTTATGAAAAGTTGATTACGCAGCAGAAGGACTGGGACAAGGAAGAAGAGGAAGAAGAAGCCATCTTTGATGAACAATGGGTCCTTTCCGGAGAGGAGGAGAAAAAGGATAAGAAAAAGGGGATTTTAAGAATTATAAAAACAACCAAAGAAGAGAAAAATGAGCGAAAAGGTGGAGGCAAGGTTAGAAAGCAAAGGAAAAGGAGTAAGAAAAGGGAGGAGGAAAAACAAAGGGGTAAAAAGGGCAAGGAGAAGAATAAGCAAGAGAGAAAGGGGGGGAGGAGAAGCCTCAATGGGGGGAAGCAAGATCTAAAGAAAAAAAAGTTTATTTAGAGACAATGGGTGAATTTAATTTAGGATAAAAGAGGGATTCTGGAGGGTACATAAGATTGTGTTTTTATATGTGTATTTAGAGTATAAAATTCATTATGTAATTTTAGAATCTTTTAAACAGAATCCCAAGAAAAATTGTTATACGAAGTACTTTTAAGTTAGGGTAATGAGTTATAGACGTTACTCCAATTGGTGTACAGGAGAAGTATAGTAAAAGAAAAAAGATGAATGGATAGTTGGAAATAGAACAGACAAAGAATGTTATTGAAAATGGTAATAAGATATGAAAGGATATATAAAGGTTTTGTTATGGTTTTTTTTTTTTTGGATTTTGTATATTGATAAAAGGCAATAAAATTTTAATTAACAAGAAATAATTTAGATGAAAAGGAGAAGTAGGGATAAGATATGAAGTTAAATAGATAAAGTATTGATACTATAATTTGGAATTGTTATGTTCTATTGGTTTTTTATTATTTTTTCCTAGAAAAGAATTTATAAGCTGTTATGCCTTGATTCTTTGTGCATTGTTTTTATAAAATTGATAAAAATTGGTTTGTAAAAAAAAGAAAATGATAATAAGATATGGAAGGATATATAAAGTGAATATGATGTTTGAATTTGTGTCTGTGTGAAGAGTTTTAACCCTGGATCAGACAATCTTCAGAAAAGATCTTTTAGTTTTGTTTATGTTTTGTGTTTTGTATGTTTGTGTATTGTGTTTTCTGTAAAATTAATAAAATTTGTTTAAAAAAAAAAAAAAGGATATGTATCCTATATATAATTTGTATTGTCATTGCCATCACAGCATAGTAGTACAAACAAAAGGGGGTAAAACTTTATTTTCTTCTGTTAATATACAATGTATAGTTTTCAGTGGATAACTAAATGTTAAGGGTGAAAGAAAAGCATAAATTAAAGCATGACATACTTATCAAATGTGGTCAACTGAAGAAAAATAATTTCAAAAAGAACATGCACAGGAATATTATTGAGTAAAATAGACATACTTCCACTAGAAAACCCACTTGCAGCAGTCGCTTGCATCACCTCTCTTCTGTAATCTCTATCTTTTGGAAAACTGTTGACAGACATTTTGCTTGCTTCCTTTTGTCTCTGCTCTCTAGTATAAAAAAAATTAATTAATTAAATTTGGTAAGCTTGGTAAGTTTACTATTATACAATTTATGTTTATATTATTTACCTTTCAAGCCATTCTTTTGGTTTTTCCCACTGTGAAACTTCTGTTCGGCAGTTATAGTAATATTTTTTGCCAGAAGAACTAATGTGCTCAGACCAGTCATCTGCAGAATCATAAGACTTTAAAAAAAATATTGGAATCAACCTGATGGATTTCAGAAATAACAACTTCTCAGTTTTGAACATTACACATTTTATTGAAAACATTCCTTTCAGAAAGCAAAGCAGGAACCGTGGTGGCACAGTGGTTAGAATGAAGTATTGCAGATTAATTGTGCCGTCTGCCAACAGTTTGATTTACCAGCAAAGTTGACTCAGCTTTCCATCCTTCTGAGCTCGGTTAAATAAGGACCCAGATTGTTCGGAACAATATGCTGACTCTGTAAACTGCTTAAAGAGGGCTGTAAAGCTCTGTGAAAGGGTATATAAGTCTGTGCTATTGCTATTTTATACAATAATTTCTAATAGCTCAACCCAAGCAAGATGGAGTCGGTTTGGGTATTTGGATCATCCAGTATGGGTAATCTTCCATTTGTTGGCATTGAATGAAGTGGCATTGCCTTAGACAGATCCAGTGTATGATTTCATGGTCAAAGAACAGGTAGCAACTATGACTAGGAGGGCCTTTGCCTACCTACAGGTTATGTGTCAGTTGTATTCATTCCTGGGTGGGGGCGGTAAAAGGTATTTCTCACTGTCACTCAGGCCTTCATTACCTCTCAAAGAGGTTATCTGCAATGCATTCTGCCATTCAATCTCAGTGTTTCTGGGTGCAATTCAAGGTGCTAGATGTCACCTTTAAAGCCCTGCCTGGATTAGGGCTGGTTACTTGAGGAATTGTCTTTCACAATTTATTCTACCTGTACAATCCCATCAGGCAGGATGGGCATGTTTCATATCTCATTGGCCAAAGAATGTCGGGGTGGGGAAGGGGGGCTGGCCAAAAACCTTTTCTGCTTTAGCACCCAGCTTATGGAACATCCTATCTCTGAAGATCAGGATAGCCCTGACACTGCTGGCCTTTCTTAGATCCTGAAGACCTGGCTATGTGCTCAGGCCAGAGGTGCTGAAGATGTGCAAGGACTAGGTTCTTGGTTAGGCTAGTAACTTCAATTGATGCTGCTTGGCTGCTATATATATTTTTGTAATGTTTATAATTTTTTATTTTAACTTATGAGCAGCCATATAAACTTATAAACTTTTAACTTATGAGCAGCCATATAAACTTATAAACTTTTAACTTATGAGCAGCCATGAGATGAGCAGCCATATAAACTTGGTAAATGTTTGGATAAGCAGATTAGTTTAGAAACCATAACTGACTTAACAACATAACTCAACAGCTTTTAAATGGTAAGAGAGAATTTAGTTTCATTTAAGAGAATTAAACTAATGCTGGTACATTGATGTCCAAACTGCTATTTTTAAACTTTGCATCTGTTTTGAACTGAAATATTGAATTTATCTGGAACTTAAATTGCTTAGAACATAGTACATACAATTTTGCTTGCTTGATTTTTATTAACTGTAATTATCTAGAATTTCTTGAAAAAGGAATCAAACTGAGTGCAAAATATAATAAAACAACTTGATTGGGCAAATTCAATATAAGTACTTACTGCATCAGATGTTTTGCTTGGATTATTGCTAGGATTAGAAGAATGTGAATTTGAACTATGAAGAGCACTGTGGTTATGAGAGTTTTCTTGTGGAGAATAACTGGTCCCTAGAAAACAATGAATTATGTTATTTCTCAATTATTTAAATTCAACACACTTTAATTTGCCTTGGTGCAGAAAGGCCAATCATATCTCTTACACACACAACACACGCATACACTTTATTCTATACCAATTTGCCACTGCACAAATAGATATTTTCTAAAGAAAAAAACACTTTTGAATTGAAATATAAAATAAACAATATAATTTTATGTATGTAAAAATCATTAATACTGCCCCAGAAAAAAGTTCAATCAGAATAGAATTCAAAATTTTGACAACCAGAGTTATAAAAGCATTCTAAAAGATTACTTGAAAAGTATGCTAAAGTATAACAGCCATTAAATTCACAACAAAAATTTCTACCATCCTACAATCCATCTATCTATCCACCCATATGTCCATGCTAACAATACCTCCAACCCCCAGCCCTCAAAGGCAGACCAGGAAGATACCAAGTTCAACGGTATTGGTAACTGCAGAGGATCAATTAAGATTAGGGGACTATTCTGCCCATGCCAAGTCCTGATGACAATAATCCACTAGAGTGACCAATTCCATTTCATTCTGTGTGATTTTAATTTAAATCTTGACTGGCAGAAATCTAGATAATCTCTGTGCTCTAGCATTCTCTGAAGCTGTATCACAATCCCCTTCTCAAGAATACAGGTAGTCCTTGATTTACAACAATTGTTCACTTAATGAATATTTGAGGTTACAACAGATACCTCAAAAAGTACTTACAACCCTGTTATGTCCGTTGCAATATTGTTGTGGTGGTTTGCCCTAATGATCAACCACAGAGATGCTGCAGCACCTCCCCACTTATTCCCCGCAGGTCTCCACAGGCAAGGGACCTACTTTATCACCCAATTTTGTTCCATATACTCCTCCTCACCCTTGGTCACTGATAGCTCACTTATGTTTTGAAGACCTTCAGAGATCAGCTTGGAATAGGGAAGGAGAGCAAGTCACTCTATTACTCGGCCAGATGGCACATTCCTACCAGTGGATGTCTTTTACTGACCAAAAAATAACACTGCAGAATATCTGTTTTCCTTTCATTGCTAGATGGCAAGGAATCCAGTAAGGATTCCAGACTGTCTTGTGAGGAAGGAAAAAACTTTGTTTTAACTTCACCAGCATTAACAAAGCTCTCTGTTTTCCTTTTCTTGATAGACATAATGGAGCGATCCATCCTCCTTCCCTACCTTCACCTCCTGAGCTCTTAAGACCTTGAAAAGTGTGCTATTGTGACCAGATGAGGTAGGGTGAAGGCTCAAGGGGCTATGGGGAGAAAGCAGACCATGGGGTATCTCAGAGGGTTGAGGCAGCCTTGGGAGGCCTGATTCAGGTAGGCTTGTGCCTGCACTTAACTCACCAGTGTCTCCCAACTCAAGACACCCGATGCTCCACTTAATGATATGCATGTTCATTTAATGAATATGTTGGGAACAGCAGGGATGGAGAATGTTTACTTAATGGTCCTCCCAATTATCAGGCTCCATTACAGTCATAACTCAAGGATTACTGGTACTCCTATGAAAGGAAAGGTTCTAGAAAGAAGTTATTAAAAATTATGGAGGCAGAGAAAGTTTATTTTAGAGGGAACACAGCTATATTTTAAAACTATTCTATCCTTCAAAAAAGCAGCAACAATTTTATCTATCTAAAAAAATCATAATCTGCCTGGCTCCTGAATGTGTCAGGAAGGACATAGGTTCAAGACAAAAGTTGTAGAGCTTATTTTACAGAGAATCCTGTCCATTTCCTCAGGCAAAATAATCTCAAAAGTCTTGCTTACTGCATTTGTTTCTATCCAGTTGGCAGTCTTTCCAAGATAAATGTAAAATGTTTTAGCCACCAAGACACCCACAAAATTATACAATGGTCACCAGGATTTTTTAGATTAAAGGAAGATTGGAAATAGGTAAATTACATATTATTCTTTTGCTCTACTGTGATTCCCAAACATCGATAAAGTGCTATAAGTACATCTAGGTCTTAAATGAAGAAAAATCCTGAACTTTTAAGTTTAGTTTTTTATAATACAAAACCAAGCAGTTTGGTTTTTTTAACTTTAAGGCAAGTACTTCCCTAACAACGCTGCCATCCTCCATGTTTCAACTGCTTTCAACCTGCCTTAAATTTCTTTCCCTCCCTCATCAGAGATCTTAAAATAGCAGTTGATATCAGTTTAAGCTCAATTATAATGCAGAACCAATTTTGTTTTTGTTACATCTTTGCGTACATCTGTTTGTCCAATTTCATAATAGAAAGAATTATATAATTTTCTACACATTCATTCTGCCCCAATTTAGCTTTGGGACATTCAATACTGAATTTATTAGGACAGAGAAGCATATTTACTGTTTTTATTTAGATATACTATAAATATAAGTTGGTCATTTTTAAAACTTTTCCTTAAAATGCAAGCTGCTTGTGTTTTTGCAACATAAAGGAAATGTCTACATTCTTTTCCTGAGTATGTATAGCTATTTAGATTGTTAGATGTCATTATGGAAGTCTTATTCATTCATGGCTGATGCAGTATTGATTTTTTTAAAAGGGAGGATAAAGAAAAGGGGAGACTAAAAAGAAACAAAAAAAAACCTCCAGACACACCCCTCAAAAAAGGTTGGAGAGCCATATATGACTGCAGTTTTCAGTTTCTGCATCTTATTCAAATGGATAAAATTTAGTCATTAGAAACTTGGCTAAGAACTGAATAAAAAGCAGAAGTAGGACAGATCCCCAAATGTCACTGAGAAATAGCCATTTGGCAGCAACATTTGGCAGAAATGTTAAGGGGGATGCCCCAACTAATTATTTCTAGTAAATAGATAAAGTATGGTCAGCTAACTAGAGAAATAAATTCCATCCTATTGCTGGTGCTTTAAGAAACAGAAATGAAAAGTGTAGGCATAACTCAGTTATGTTTGCAATGTTTGTACTGCATTGGTATTCATCCTTGCATGTGTATGTATGTAGTAAGTGAAAGCCCAAAACAGTGCTTGAAGAAATAACTAGAACAGCAAAGAAAAACCTTCAACACTGAATGAAATGATGAAAAATTATCAAATCAGATACAGGAGATCTACAATATAAGATGATGTGTAAATGTAACCAACAGATGAAATGATCAAAATGAAGTAATACAGAAGATGTTTTGCTCTGCTTCATATCAGAAAAAGGTTTAAAAATCAGAAAAGATCAATCAAGCGTCAAGGGTCCCATTTGGGGGGGGGGGGGGGAATTTGAGAACTCAGTACAATACTAGCATTCCATGATAGGAAAAGCTAATGAAAAAAAGCTAATGTCAAGATACAAGGGTATTCCTAAAAAAGAGAAAACACACAATTTAGACTATTCCAAAGAAGAAAAAAGAATGACAAAATCTACCAAGGTGGTTTTACACAAAGATTATGCAGGATCTTAAAACAAAATCACTGTCATACATAAACCACTAAGAAACACTAAATACATAAATGCAGAGATGAAATAAGAGTCTAATATATAATTATTATCCAGCAAGAGGAAGCGGGTACCTGGACAGGGAAGAAACATTATATAAAGGCTTAAAATTAACCACAGAAAAGAGCTCATGCTTCCCAATGTTCAAAGGCATGTTAAAGAATGTCTACAACCATCTATTTGTTTTTGATGGCATCAGAACTAATTAAGTAGAAGGAAAATCTCTCAGTGATATAAATGCAAGAATTATGACATGAAGCTGATAATAATTCAAAGATAATTCAAAGTTCTTGCATTTATGTATGAATTCCTCCACATGTATGAATTCCTCCACATGAATAATTCAAAGTTCTTGCATTTATGTATGAATTCCTCCACTTCAACCAGTATAACCAATTTATATATAGTCGGCCTTTTGTTTGAGTTTTTCTCCTATCTATTATTATTTAGTTTTCATGGGAAGAAAGTGGGTCAAATTGGCTCTGTTTGCTTTTAAATTTGTTTGCCACTTATGTAATTGCAAGATAACTCTGGGCAGTATATCAATCAAAGTAAAACTAGATAGATTAAGATTAGATGGTGGTAGATTCCCATCAAGTGAGTAGGTAGACAGACACACACACAAAGATGGGGAAGAAGGGAGAAAAATGGGGCTGAGGGGATGGGAGCTGCTACTAATTAATCAACCACCTCCAGTATAGTACTCTCCCATTGACACCCCCCCCCCCAATTGGGGGAGTACCATAGGTGGTTGATTAACCTTAAGTCAGGTCTTAAGGTCTTATGGAAAGTCAGGAGAGCGGGAGCCCTTCTCATTTCAGGGGGCAAAATCCAGGGCCATGACAGAGAAGGCTATTCTCTTGAACCCTGCTGCCATTCCTTGACTGAAGGGATATTCCATAAGCTGCATGCCTCCTCTGCCAGCAGAGATAAGACAAATTTGTTCCATAGGGAAGTGACCATTCCTCAAGTAACCTAGACTCATGTCATGCAGGAGCTTTATGGGTAATAACCAATACCTTGAACTGCACTGGAAAGCAAACCAGCAGCCAGTGCAGCTTATGGAAGAGCCATTCATATGCCATTCAAGGGGTCCCAAAGACTGCTCACACCACTGTACTCTGCACCAGCTGAAGTTCCCAAATGCTCTTCAAAGCTAGCCTTCTGTAGAGCATATTGCAGTAGCAGAAGTGTGGTTCACTTACAGTTGCTCTTACAGAGATCAAAATTTTATTATTTTAATAATTATTTATATTGTCTTAATCAAATTTAATTTTGATTAGATCTGATTCATTCTTCCTCAGAAATCTTATTACTATGAACTTTCTTATCATTAGATAATTCTATGCTCAATTTTACAGCTCTTCTTAACAATTAATTCTGAAATCATTGATTCAAGGACAAGCATTTTTTTGAACAGCTATCTTAAGCAAGACTTAACATCCTGCTTAACAGCAAAACTCTATTTAAACATGTTGAAAATAATTCAATATATTTTAGTAATAATTATACTAAATTTGTGAATGTGAATTATGCCCCCAATATTTTAACCTCAAATGACATTACTGTCCATCAAGTATATTGTTCTCTAGCATTATTATTATTTATGTATACACTTATTGATACAATTTTTGTAGCTGCCCATCTCATGGCAATGAACCTGGGTGGCATACAAGGATTAAAATCAACAACCAAAATCAATAATCCAATAACAAATATCTGAGGTTGCACAAAAAATGCAACTACAGGAAATTAAATAAACAGAGACTAAATGCTTCGAGAAGCAATGGCATTGCTAAAGCCTTACAAAAGACTAACACAGGCCCATTCAGTTTTTTAGAGTTATTATGATCCAGAGCAGGGATTGCAACACAGAAGGCATAACTCCTAAATCCGGCAAGTGACATTGCTTGAAAGAAAGGGGCAGAGAATCGCCTCCCTGTTAGTTCTAATGGGGAAGCAGAGGCAAGCAGTCCTCAAAATAGCTTGTCCCCATTCTACATATGGGCTTTATAGGTGAAAACCAGCATCTTGAATTGTACCCAGAAGCCCAATGGAGCTAGAGCAATTCAACAGAGCAGCTCAATGTAACATGAGCATAGTTTGGAATTCATGTCACTGTGTTCCAAATCAGCTGTATCTTCCAAATGTTCTTCAAGGGCAGTCTCATATAAAATGCATTACAGTAATCCAGACAGAGGGTGACTAAAGCATAAGTCAGTATAAGAAAAGCTTCTTGGCCCAGGAATAGACACACATGCTACATAAGACAAATCTATGCAAAAGAGCCCTCATCTCTACTTGCTCTTTCAGCAGGAGCTGAGAATCCAGAGAAACTTCAAAATGTGCACTGACTCTGTCTGGGGAAACAAACCCCATGCTCAGTGAAAGAGATTCTTCAGATCTTTTTATTTTTTAATTGAGGGGGGAGGGGCAGATAAATGTTTCAAAACCCACAACCACTTAGTTTTGCAAGGTTGAGAGGAACCCTAGTCTCTCCCACCCAAAGCTTATAGGCACTAAGAATTTTGTTAGTCCTGTTCATTTAAAACCATGATGGTGAACCTATGGCACATGTACCGGAAGTGGCACGCAGAGTATCTGTCTGGACACACCAGCCAGTTGCTCTACTGAGTTCCGGCACGCTGGTCTTCTCGCGCACGGGAGCACTGGAAACCAGAAGAACAGTTCCTGGTGCACATGCATGTGCCAGGAAGCCGAGCTTCTGGTTTCCGGCACACGAATGCACGCTGGGGAGCTGGTCTTTCAGTTTCTGGTGCACATGCCTCCCATTTCAGTACTTGGTGTCAAAAAGGTTTGCCAACGCTGATTTAAATATTCAAAATCTACTACCTACAGAATAAGGCTTCATGTGCATTAAATTTGCTTTGCAAAATTTCATCAGGTATCCAAATTTTCCATTTAACCTTCTTTGAAGCATAAAATCTAGTAGCCGAAATCTTAGAAAAGAACAGCCTTATCTAAACAGTTTCCACAATTTTACCTGAAAATATACAGGTAGTTCTCGACTTATGATCACAACTGAACCGAAACTTTCTGTTGCTAAATGAGAGAGTTAAATGAGTGTTGCCCCATTTTACGACCTTTTTGCCACAGTTGTTAAGTGAATCACTACAGTGAATCTGGCTTCCCTATTGACTTTGCTTGTCAAAAGGTTGCAAAAAGTGATCATATGTCATATATCCCCAGTGGGGTAAAGCAACTGTCGTAAATATGAGCCAGTTAGCAATCATCTGAATTTTGATCATGTGGCCATAAGGGCTGCTGCCATTAGTGTGAAAAATGGTAAGTCATTTTTTTATGCCCTTATAGCTTTGAATGGTCACTAAAATGGTTGTAAGTCAAGGACTATCTATACTGTATGCTCAAAATACAACCTCAGAATGTGATGACTGTAAATCCTCACAGAAAAATTAAGAAAGGTGAAGAAGATGATCAGCAGGCAAGTGGATGAACTCAATTACAATGTTAATATGTGCACTATTCGAAGATCTGAAGGATGTTAGGGATAGATCATAATGTAGAAAATCTATGACTGTCAAGAGTCAACAATTACTTGATAGCATGTAATCAATCAAACTGCACTTTTATTACTTATGCGGTAACAAGAGCACTATTTCTTCTTGTAATGCTATTAATACCTCAATGTCCAGGTTTTTCAATCCCCCCACCCTTAATCATGTGTCCAAAAGAGCTGATACCAGTGATGAACGAATGTGGGAAGAGCTATACTATAATGTAATAATACAACCTGGTGCCATCCAAATGCCTATACTACATGAAACTCCAAACAACATAGCTCAGTATTATTTGCAAGCAGGACAGCAATGATTGTATAGATTTCTCTCTCTCTTTTGACTGTTACTGTCATAAGCTTATCAACAAGTTCAAGGCTATGAGGGGAGCTACTCTAAATTCTCCATCCTTTGCATTTCAGCTCCCAGCCTTCTCATTCCAACTTCAAATTCCAAAAATTTAGAGATTCTATTATATAAAAATACCCAAGAATCTTCATATGGAGTAAAAGTCATTTCCTTATCTCCTATAGATCAGATTACCAATATATATTTACTTAAATCTTCAGATTTGAACCTGAACAAATGTTTTTCCATTCTGTGTCTGAATTTTAATTAGTACTTAATCACATCCATATGAAACACATTTATTAAGAGAAACCAAGGAGCATGTTTTCTAAACCTATATTCATATAGTTTTATGCTCCTTGTATTCGATGTGACAAAGCGTTGGAATTATGAAGCATACATATACGTTGCAATATAGTTGTTTTAATATATTTCAGATCAATCATTTCTGCAATTAAATGTATCAAAATTCCATTTTCTGCTATTTTATTATAGCTCAATCTCTATTTTATTTTTTAAAGTTATTTGCCTCTATCTCACACTGGGGATACTCTAGGTGGCTTACAATAAAATGAAGAAATGAAAAGAAGTGTAAACTTAACAGTGAATAATAATAAACAATGGAACAATAAATAGAATAAAAACGGTAAAGGGAAACAACGGGAATACAGTAATATGAGAATAAAAGATGGGTAGGTAGGGAAGGAGGGAGGAGAAGGTGCTATCAAACTAGTAGGCACCTCCAATGTGATACTCCCCACTGGATCCCCAGGCCAGTTAGTAGAGGCAGGAGTTCAGCTTTTTATATAAGGATATGAGGGTGGAAGCAGAACTCACATTGGAGGGTAGGATGTTCTAAATACTACAGCAGAGAAGGCTCTTCTTCTGCATCCCAGTAGTTAGAATTCTTTAACCAGCAGGATCCACAGTAGGCCTTCTCCCTGCTGACCATTTATATATGCCATTTCTTTTTCACATTGCCCTAAAGGATCTTTTTACTGCCAATCAGAACTGAGCAATCTATTTATTCTTCTCACTTATTAAAACATATTAATAGGAGATCTCTCAATCTAGTTACCACTATAAAGCCTAGCTAACTTAAATCAGTGTTACAGAAATGCAAAAGAAATCTGAGTCTGAAAGGTATTTTCTCTTTACATAATTTTTATCTGCATCTGTCATGAGCCAAAATTAATATGTCAGAGATTAAAAATGATGCATTTACAGTCCAAAACTAGTGGAGAATATTTATATAATGCCACATTTAAAACACAAGTTCTGCTATTTATATAATGGTCTCTGTTCCAGTCCCACTCCCATCCCTGCACTAAGATCTAATACATGGGAGTTGAAACTAGAAGACTTCCAAGGCCCCTTCCAGAATACTGTATGATTTAATCAATTCCAAAAAAAAAATCCAAGATAAAAGAAGAGATTCTTAAGCACTAAAACAGATAATGATCATTTTAGAGAAACTTTCCAAACAACAAACCTAGTCTTTCAAGAGAAATATAATTTTACTGAGAACCAAAGAATTCATTTTGATCAGTTAATTTTATAGTCTAATGCATCATTGCATGATCTTAATTTTTATTCATTTCCAAAGCACTTCTGGGCACCTATTTAAAAATTCAAAACTTGAATAGTCTGGGGCAGGGGTCCCCAACTCTTGGGCCATGGCCTGTTCGAAATTGGGCTGTGTGAGCAATGGGCAAGCTTTTGTACACAAAGCTCTACTTGTGCACGAATCTCCATTTGCGCAAGGAAAAGGTGCTTGAGCAAAGGGTGCTTGTGCTTATGTGCAAAGCTACACTTGTGTGAACCACACTCACACATAAAGCTTCATTGTGAGCACAAACACCCTGCACTCATATGGAGCTTCGCACGCAAGCACAAGTGCCCTCCACTCAAGTGCCCTCATTTGTGCAAATGGAGTTTTGCACATGAGCATAAGGACCCACCACTCATATGCAAATCTCCAGTCACATGAGCAGAGGGCATGCACGCCTGCCACTCACACCAATGGAACTGTGTGTGCACATGCATCTCTCAGTCACATGCCCACCCCCCCACATGCCAGGCCACCAAGATAGAAAGGTTGGAGACCACTGGTCTGAGGCATTCACTATGTTAACACTGTGGTATAAATCTCCACATAACTTTCCCCAGTGCTTTCAGTAATTGCTAAAAAATATTGGAGAGAAACTGATACCAAGAAGTATCTTTTAAACACCAAAACGTGAAATGAAAAATGATGAACACGTGTGAACTAAGAAGGCTTTCAAGCCATACCTGATTCAGGAGTCCACAATTACACTTCTGTATTATTTCAATGGAAGTACAAAAGTTGGCTAAAAATTTGAAAAGTTAGTTCAGGTATCATTACTTCCTGGTAAATAGAAGGGGTAGAAATGGAAGCAGTAACAATTTAATTTTCTTGGGCACCAACATCACTGCAGTGACTGCAGCTATGAAATTAAAAGACACTTGTTCCTCAATATGAAAGATATTGCACATTTAGAAAGTATATTTAAAAGCAGAGATATCATCTTGCCAACGAAGGTCCATATAGGCAAAGCTATGTTTTTCCCAGTAGTAATGTATAGTTATGAGAGCTGGACCATAAGAAAAACTGAGCATCAAAAAACTGATGTTTTCAAATTGTGGTGTTAGAAAAGATTCATGACTACAAGATCAAATCAGCTGATCCTAAAAGAAATCAATCCTGAATGTTTCTTGAAAGGACAACTACTGAAGCTAAAACTCAAATACTTTGGCACCTAATGAGAAGAGGGGACTGATATTAGGAAAAATTGAAGGCAAAAGAACAGGACAGTAGAGAATGAGATGGTTGGGTGGTATCATCAATGCAATGAACATGAATTTGGGCAAACTCCAAGAGACAAGGGAGGACAAGGGAGCCTGGCATGCTATGGGTCTAGGGGTCATGAAGAGTTGGACATGACTTAGAAATTGTATGACATTATTTTAATGAAATCTAGCAGAGTTCAACTCAAAGATAAATGATTGCCATCCCAATCTTCCTCTAATAACAGTACAAGAACAGTAAATATGTGAGTTTCTGCTTGCTGATCAACCTCAAAAAAGCAGTCGATCATTTTGAAGGTGTATATTTTTTTTAACTTTTCTCAATATCCAGCTTTTACAACTGTATATTACTACTAGGAAAACTATTTTGACTTTTTTCCTTGTAATTGAATATCATATTATTTTTCATATTGTATCTGAATTTGTCATTGCCTTTCTCTATTTTATTAAGTTTATTTTTGTAGCCCGAAGCCCTGAAAGCATAACATGTCCATTGGACTATACTCCCACAATCACCTTTCCAATTTTAGTCATCTACTACAATGTTCCAAAGCACTTATTACCTGAAACCAGATCAAAATGTGAATTGTAATGTTTCAAAATAACAATTTCTTAAACTACTGCCTAAAATTGGAATACTTTGTTTAGAATGTTTTTCCAAAGCAAAATTATAGGGAATTGACTGACACTTAAAAGTAAGGGACTACTTATTTTCTAAATACATTTGCAGAATTGTAATATTGACCTCTAAAATTCTCAATTACTTGATCAAGCAAAAGTTAGTATTGGAAAGATATGCATTAGAAAATATTCCAGCAATTAAGAGCATTTTAATATAGTATTTAATTTTAGCATATATGGAGGTTCCCAATTTTTAAATAAGCCATTTTAAAGGATATAATTTATTTTTAAAAATTATTAACAGCATTAAATTTGATAATATAATTACATATATTACATTACATTATAATGCTATCTGCAACCCAGCTGCTACATTTATAGCCACCCAACTATCTTATCCTGGCTCTGATGAGCAAATGAAAAGACCCCTAACAATGAAATTAAGCTACACTTGTATCTGAGCAAGTATATTGGTTCATACAAGAGATTTACAGAGAATCAATAAAAATAAATCAAAATACTGATCAGAGGGAGATAATTTGATTTTGCTTATTTTAGTCTCCTTCACAAGATTTTGGGTACAGTTTAATTATTGTTTTTAAATTGAGCTGCATTATAAATATTCAAAATGTATTATTAACTTAGAAACTGAATTTAAACTATGAAAAGCTAATTAAAAACTCAGTCCTAGATAATTTAAATTTCTTTTAATATTCAGTTATACATTAGACTATATCCTAGTGTTGCTTACTGTAAAACATAAGATTATAACTGTAATTCATAACTATACTTAGCATCATTACAAAGTTACTGCTTCCCAGCTAAAGGACATGACAATGAAAACATTATTGTATTCAAACAACTATATTTAATATATTAAAATCGCTGTCCACTGAAAAAATATTTAATACTTAGAACCCTGGAAGGAATGCTTTTATTAAAGTGATTAAGTCATGAAAAGTTGTACAAAAATCATGAAAATGTTTCCACTTGTAGCACTGTGCCATATATTTGATACTCATAGTCTAAAGGCAGTATCAACACATTTGTTTATTTTTTTTCTTTGTAGACAGCCAGTGTGGTTAAGTTATAAACCATTTTCAGGGATCTCAGAAAAATGTGGGCAAAATTACTTGTCAGGTTGCTTTTACCCAACTCATATAACAACAAACTATTGATGTATTTAAGCTCTAAGGGGTACGTTCAAAATATATATTTTTAGGATGGAAAAAGTAATAAGGTTGACAGAGATAGCAAAACTGCTGTAATCAAAGGAAAGAACTAATCCGGTTTGTTTCCACATGGAAACCACTTATTGACTTTATGCTTAAAACAGGAAAAAGGAAAGCCTGATTTTAGGTTTTGACCATTTTTTATAAAAAATGGCGAATAATCATTAAATACCTAAAGCAAAAAGTTGAGGATATTAACCGTATTCTGTATTCTTCTGCACCAAAAAAAGTTGGAATATGCTGTTTTTTCTTTCTTTTACGTTGCACCTCCCACCTTTATCTTTCCCTATCCCTTTATGATCTTGTCTCTTGTATTTTATACAATAAACTTCAATCAAAATGTATTTTTAAATCAGATTACAATCTTTGCATATTATTTTCAATACAAATAATCTGAAATATCCCTTACCTGCATACATGTAGAATATATCATCAAACCCTATTGTAAAAGAACTCTTACTATTAAATTACTTCTAAAACTTTATATAAACTAAGTGTTTATGGAAATATTTTTGAATTTGTAAAGCAAATAACTATGCCAACAATCCAATATGTAAGATTGTTTTAATATATAACACTAATTTATCTAATTTATAAAAACCCACTATATAGTATGTGACAATATAACCCTATTCTTAATTTTTATACAATCCTAAATATTTGAATATAGATGAGGAAAAATCCTTCAGGATTGAATGGAGGATTTGATGCTAAGACTTACAAGCTACAATATTCAGTCAACTAGACTACTGAATGTCCAGGTCCATATGAAAACATAGTTTCCTGAAAGCTTTGAAATAGCATGTTAACGTTTACCTGTTTTCAGTGTTTGTAAACTGCCCAGAATTGTCTCTAGACAAGATGGGCAGCACAAAATTTAAATAAATAAATGAAATCTCCAGGTAGGAATATTTCACAACTATGATTTTATTTATACTTCTAAGGTAAACCTAAATAAAAAGTTAATATTTTCAAAGAAGACTGCAATAGCAAAATATCTAGCATTATGGCACTGAAACCATATTCAAGTTTCTAAATCCTAAAATCTTTTAAACTTCTAAGATTCATGCCTTCATGCTCCTTTCCTGTTTATTTTTTTCACTCTTTTCTTTTCCTTTCCATACATGCTCCCATACATCTCTACGCTGGGAGAAAAACAGTTGTTTACACAAACAAGGAAAATCGTCTAAGTTACTTGAGTAAATTCAATTTAGCTTAAGTGATCCACTGCTATTTGGAAGTCCACTAATTTACAGAATCCCAAGCAAAGACTACTCTCTTAATTAACTCAGAATTGCGGGCTTTACATGATATTTTACAATAATCTTAAATAAAAACTAAGATATATTTTAAAATACTTTAGATTTAACCATTTCTAAGAATACATTAGCAAAAGCTTAGATTGCCAATAAGAATTAATAAAATGAAGTATATGTACAATGTGTCCAATTTTCAGATTAACAGTAATGAACTGCCTTTTTGACATACATATAAACTTGAGTTGAAAAATTGCTTAAGCATAAAACACCATAAATGCTTTAATAAAGTAATAAGTAGGGTTTAAAAATAGTAGTTAAAAGTGCTACTGAAAAATTCAAGAAAATCTAGTAAGAACAAAAAACCCTATCTAGATCACTGTGTACAATATAGAATACTGCCATGTACTGTACCTACACATTAAAGCAAGCCTAAAGATTAAAAGGGCTCTGTAAAGTTCTCTTTACTTCCAAACAGTTAAAGCAGCAGGCCGAACCAATAAGGTAACAGCCCATGTAATGGATTTATCAGATTTATCTCATATACAAAGTAGTCAGCAACTGTGTAGCCTGCTGCCATATTAAAAAATATGAGATCCTTTGTGCTCTGAGCTTGGTTGTTTTCTTGTAGACATTTGCTAGTACTGATGGTATTATCTAGTTTGGTAATGAACAAACTGCAAGAAAATAGCCAAGCTCAGAAAACACCAAGAACCCAACAGTTCAACCCTGTGCTACAAATATTTTCTTCTATTGATTGTAAAAAATATCAGAAATGTGTCCCCAAATGGTTAGTATGCTTTTTGAACTGTCTACATTTGTAAAAAGCTTTTCAGATAGCCAATGTATTTTTATGTATTGGCTAGTTTTAGATTTAATGTGATAATATAGCTTGCTACTGGATTTAGCTAATTGTCAAAAGAATTCTGTAAAAGTAGTAACCTAAACATACTTAACATATATACACAAAATAAGATGGAGATTTCAAAGAAAATACTGCAAGTTGTGAGATCATGTTTCTTAAATATAAAAAGCCAATAATCTGATTATGATAAAGGAGAAAATAAAAGTACCATGAAAAGAACTATTAAAAATCTATTTCATTGTTATGCAGTGTATATGTATTTTATGTAGTGTTGTGCCATGCTGAAATAATGAAGAGACAAAATTATTTAAATATTAAAATCGAAGTTGAATCAAAGGTTAAAGGAAACTCACCACCATCCCTCTCTCTAACTCTATGAGTATGAATGGTTTTAGCTTTATTGTGTCCACTATTGTCACTGTATTTGTTTTCAGGACTATCGGATCGCCGCAACATTTTATTTGGCGGTGAAGGGTCTGTGGCGTCTCGCATCTTGTCATGCCGATGATCACCACCACTGGGGTGACTCTTTGATGTGTACTTAAGAGCCTGTAAGAAATTTTAAAAAATGTTTAAGTGTGGAATTATACCTAGAATTTACAATGATTTTTAAGATAGTAGCTGACATTTAAAGTATATAGATAGGCATATTCTAGATCACTATTATTCTTGGACACAATCTCTATGCTATATCACCAACAATTTTTCAAACAACTCAATTCAAAACAGTTCAAAAATAGTTTGTGTTGCAGCTGTCCAAAGCAATCTGCAGATCTACTTAAGTTATCCAGAATGTGACCCAATACAGATTCTGGATGTTTTATTTTTATTTTCTATTAATGAATTCTATCACTGATTAGTGGAATCTATTAAAAATAAAGCATTTAAAATTCTGACTTAGTTAAAATAGACAGTGATACCTCAAGTCCGCAATTTTTTCAAACATGGATGTAATATATTCATGATCTTCCCCTTAATACATAACCAAAGTTTAACAAATAACTGTTCATTTTATAACTCCGAGATGATTCTGTGATGAGGCATTTCATGATGATACTTTGTCTCTATCTAAAACTTATTTCTATAATTTATCCAAGAATTTAATTTTAAGTATTTTTGCTTAATTTTAATCAATCTCATTTATGAAGACAGCAATTAGGTATTTTGCAGAAACAGAGGTTATTCAGAGACCACGAATTTAATAAATTCTCAGACTATGTGTAGATAGGTACAGAGCAACTGCTACACCTGTACTTTCATAGCAAAATCACTTTGTGCTGTATTGAGTGCAACCTAGGAGCAGCTTTAATTAACAGCTCTTCATCGCAATTGTTTTGCCTAGTGGATGTTTACACAGGTTAGGTTGTTATATAGTACAGCATCCAAATATTAAGCTTGCCTTGATATCTGATATACTTTGAAGGGTCATATTATTTTCATCCTATTCTTTGGTGGAGCAAAACCGTGGGTCAGAAAAAGGTACAAACCAAAGTTGTGGCACACTCCCCCTGGAGTCTCCAACAATCTGCCCGAATTCTTCCACTTCCACACATCCCACTCCCAATTTGCAAGCTCTTTTATGAATAGGAGGATTGAAGAACTAGAATTCCCCACGGCCTTATTTCCATCAACCCCCCCCCCGCGCTAAGGGTCAGGGGCCCAGGGTCCTTTATTGTCTTAGGGAAGAGTTCCTATAAACAGCTGCCCTGCAAATTAGACTCCCACCGGTTTCCTACGGAGGAGGAAGAGAAAAAAAACAAAAAGCCTTCCTCCCGCCCCGCATTGGGCCTAGGCTCCGTTTCCTTGTCCCGCCAGGCCTTCGCCGCTGCCTCCCTCAGACGCGCCGTGCTTGGCGAAGGAAACCAGCCACAGCCGCCCCCTCCTTCTCCTTTCTCCCCCCCCCTCGGCCGGCCGGCCGCGCGCGGAGCGAAGGGAAAGGGGCGGCTCGCGTGCGGCCTTGCAGCGGCGGCCGAAGCCTGCGCTCGAGTACTTTAACTCGCCCTCCCACACTTTAGTTGTTGCCGCCGCAGGGCCTCTCAATGTAGGGACTGCGGCGGGCGAAGAAGTCGGTACCTGGTAGGGCTGCGAGTCCCCCTTGCGGTCGTGACAGCTGGAAGAGAAAAAGAGAGAGAGGGACAGAAACGCAGCGTTAGCGAGCGACCGTTACTGGCGGTTGGCATCGAGGGGCGGGGGGGGGGGAGAGCGACATAGGCGCAGTCGGGGAGGGCGGGACGCGAAAGGGGTATTTACCCATCATTGAGTCTTTGCTGTTTCCTCGCATACATTACCATCAATGCCCGGCCTGTGAGAGAGAGACTGAGGGGACCAGGAGGGCGCGGCCGGGCCACGGGCGCCGCCGAGGGGGGAAGGGGAAGCAGCGCTCCGACCGGGGACGGGGAACTGGAGGGGAAGGGAGGGAGGAGAGGCGGCTCAGGCAGCTCGGCTGTGAGAGGAAGCAGCGCTCACGGGCCCATCTCCTCTCCACACCCGGCTGTGAGAGGAGAGGCTGCGCCGCAAATCACGCACAGAGAGGAGCGCGGAAGACGACGACGTCCCCGCCGCTCCCGCGGTCCGCCTTCGCTCGCCCGCCGCTGCTGCTGCTGCCGCCGCCTCCCCCCCCCTCCCTCAGCCACTGCTCCCAACACTACCGCCGTCCGATTACATCCGGGAAACTGGGACGCCACCGCCTTCGCTTACCGTCGGCTGCGGTCGGCTCTTTCCGACCAAACTCTCCCCCCCCCATACACACACTATGGTTTTTTTTTTTTTTTTTTTTTAATATCAATCTTCCTCTTTCTTAGGCCTAAGCCCCTCCTACCTCCCCTCACAGGTTCTGAGAGCCTCTCTTCCGAGAGCCATCGGCCGTTTCCGTTCAATGCCGGAAATCCCTTGCTGTGGAAGGGAAAGCCTGATCGCTCGGCTCTCAATTTCAGACTTGCCACCTTCGGGAAACATCGGAGGTTTCCGTCAAGCCGATGGCACGCCCTTGAATGAGATCTCGGGTTTTCCCGGCGCTAGTTTAGTTTAGTTTAGTTTAGTTTACTTCATTGTCAATGCACCTCATACAACGCAATTAAATACCATCTTCAGTGTACATTATGATTATGAAAATAAACATAAACACACATCCTTCACATTCTATAAATTGATGTTTCATAGGTGTTTCTTCTCCCTTGGTCTCCCTATCTGCAGCTCTCTCGGTTGTTTCCGTAAACGAGACGGAGAACGTGTCCGATCGGCACGTAAGTCTTGTAAAAGCTACTCCCTAAAATGCTCCCAGGTGCTGCGAATATCCCTGGCCACTGATTGGCTGAGGCCTTTCCGCCCATTCTCTCCCTCGACTTAAAATGCGTTGCCTGCGGGAAGCAGATGTTGCGAGTTTGGAGTTCATTGCAAGTTTGGAGTTCGTTGCAGTTTGGCTGAAGACGTGAAGCGGTAACGCGTTTGGTAAGAGCTTGACTTTATTTTCTCACTATAACCCAGGACCTTTCCGTACTAAACTCTCACTAAACTCTGCAGCCTCTGAGAAAATCGCCTGCGGGACGAGATTTAACCGGAGCCTGAAAAGGATTCAGCGCAGCCCCGTTCGAAAAGTAAGTGCTGTGCATTTGCAGCAACTTGTTTTGTGGGGGGAGCGGGCGAAAAACTTGGCGAGCTTTTCATGCATGTGGACTGCAACTCTCGTAGTCCTGAGCCGTTTTATGCCCCTGCAAGGCAGGAGTTTTAATCCAAGGAGTTTTTTTCCCCCATGCACGGGATATATTTCATGCACCGGAGCGTCTGAATTTTTAGCGGGGTTACTGACGAGACGCCCACAACAAAGCGCTGGACGCCGGCAGCCCTGCACACAAGCCGTGGGGAGAGGATGAACGCTCACGTGCACCTGGCTGGGCACCGCTTGTTGGTTTGCTTTGGGAAAGGGCGGGGTGGTGGGAGGGACAGTGCTATATTAACCATTAAGCAAACTAAGCACGTTATTAGGGCACCAGACCGCAAAGTTGAGAATATGGCTTAGTTGTACAGTTGGTACGGAGGGGGGCCACCGGTGAGCCTCAATCCGCCGCTAGGTAAAACAAAAACTCGGCGTCCTTCATTTTAAGCAGTGCGCAGGCGCGGAGGTGAAAGTTGGGTCTGGCGCCGGAGCTCCTCCCGGCTCCTCCCGAGGTGCCTGGTGGCCATTTCGAGGGAGCCTCTGCAGCGCCCGGGGCTGGAAAGGAAGCAATTCTGGATGCGGGGCGTTCTGGACCCAAGGGCAAGGAGGCTCGGCCTTGTCGGGGTTTGCAGCTGACGGAAAAAGCGCTCTTGCTTTTTCTGCTGTCTTGGCGGAAGCGAGGAGACGGGGCAGCTGTGGACCCTTCCTCACGTCAATGGCCAGAAAGTGGGGGGGGGGGGGGGGGCGGCGAGTCGTGACATCTCTCGGCCCTGAACTTGCCAAATTGGTTACATTTTCGAAACCAAAACTGGTTTGTTTCTCCTTGTCTCAAAAATAGAAAAAAATAGGCAAAATTAAGTGTCTCTTCTGGGTGGAAGATTCAGTAATGACATGGCAAAAACATACAGGTAGTCAGCTGCTTACAACAAACAGATCCGTTCAATGGTGGTTTAAAGTTACAATGGGGGGGGGAGTGGCTTATTAACTATCACACAAACATTTTGGGAGGACCACCCCATGGTCATGGGATCTGGAGCATCCCATCCACTAAGGAATTTCAGTTGGCAGGCTCCAGGAAAAGAGACTTCTGCCGTGGCTCCTGCCCTTTGGAATATCATGCCCCACAAGGTAAGATCCACTCCCACCCTCTGCCCTTCCAAAAAAGCTTGAAAACCTGACTTTGTCAGCTGGCTTGGGGCCCTGGTGAGGGTCTCCCCTTTTGGAAGTGGATAGTAGACTAGTATAAGATTTCACTTTCATCACCCCATCTACACATTGGTTTTTAGTCTTTTTACAAAACACATTTTTAAAAGAAATTATGCAAACAAAACAACCAAAGAAACAAAAGGTGGCAAAGAAACCAACTTGGATGGAAAAACAGTAATTTTAATTCACCCTCACCAAAGGCCTATGAAACACTAGTGGGCCATTTGGCTTTCAGGGAGGAATGTTGGTCAGCCATATCATCTAGAGAATACTTGATGGGAAAGAGTGACTGTGAACGGTTTGATACCTCAGGTATAGATATGGACAAACTGAGGGAAATTGTTTAATTCCAGAGTAAATAACTGGGGGACATTCTGCCATAAAGTTTCAGATTGACCTTTAGACTGTTTGGGAGTTTGAGTGAAATAAAAGTCCAGGCACTTTCAAGTAGGATGAGATAGTATGCATCTCACCTCTTCCCCTTAACATCTACTAGCATGTGATATTTATCCCCCAGCCCCCAAGGACTATCCATGGTCTAGTCTCAGATACACATACATACCACATACACAGGTTTCAGACAATATCTGTTTTCCAGAGATTTGAGGATATAATAGCCAGTATAAAGCTACAGAACAGCTTGGTGGCTCTTATAAATTTGCAAAGATGGGTGATTCCATAAAACATCTGCTTTATGAGGCTGGAGGCCAAGTAAGGGGAGAAATGTTTCTTATTGCTTTGACTGTTTATATGTCAACAAGCACTTAATTCTACACTCATGCAAAAACTTAGTAACTATTCAGATTGCAGACAATATGAATTGCTAAATTAATGTGGAAACACCTTGGATGTCATATTTAAAGTAGAAATGGGATGCCTGAAAATTTCTAAAACTGGTTTCATCCATCACCTTTTAATTCAGTTTGTCTTCATATTAAACCATATGTGTACAATGTAGGATTACTAAAATAGCCCTTTTTTTTTCTTCCTTAAATGAATTTAGGAAATTGGTGATACAGCCAGTAGAAGAAAGAACCCTTGTCTGTCGATAAAGTCAGCAGGATGATTCAACAGAGTGCAAATCTTCAGTTCTCTAATAATAGTCTTGTGGATTATATGGCAGAGTTGTGCATTCAGAAAAGTGAAGTAGACAAGCAAATTGAAAAGTTAATAAAAGACAAGGCTAAGGTTCAGAATGAAATTGAAATGTTAACCCAACAACTGGAAAATATATGTGAAAGTTTAGTTTGGAAAGAGGCTGTACAAAAGGAGCTTGATGCCATTCTTGTTGATGGACTGTTCACCTATGACAAGATTTTGGAGAGTTCTAAAATGCTACTAAATGTTTTGAAAGCAGAAATTGAGAATGTAGACAAAATGATAGAATTGAAACAATACTATGAATCAGACTCAAACTAAACCAATGTTAACACTGACAAATGAATTATTTAAGAAATGCCACATTTTTTGTTTTTCTATTCACTTTATTAAGTGATCTTATGAGTAAGAAAAGTAGTTCTCAAATAAGTAGAAATAAAGCATCTGAAAACTAGTTGACGAACTACTGAAAATGAAAAATCACTCAAGCCTAAGTTCTAGAATTATTTGTCACATAAAAAGGTGGGGACCAAATGTTTTGTTCAAATGAGATGTTAAAATAAGATGTAATTTAGATGATAATGCTATAAGAAAAGCAGTTTGGGGGGAATATATTACTGTGGTGAGCACTAGGTTTTGGAAGGGAAATGTTTGTAGAATTGGTTTTGAGGGATATCACTGCCAGAATTTTTCCTCTTATTCCTCTAGAAGAGGCAAGGCATTTAACTAACTCCTTAATTTCCCTTTAAATCTTACACCCCTGTTCCCAGTAAATATGCAGAGGTGTAAATTGAGAATGTAAAGTGGGAGAGAAATCCATTTTTCTCTTTCCACATATCTTATCCCTGGTGGATCACTGCTGACTTTTTGTTCTGTGAAGAAGGATATGCCCAAATGCTGACTAGCTTGCTAAAGAAGGCTTAGCAAAGTGAGAGGATTGTGAAAGTAGCTGTGACATTAAAATTTGTAAGCCATGGTTAACGGTTTACTGTAACATGGGAATATAGCCAATGCCTGGATGTGCAACAGTTTAATAAAGTATTCATTACATGTATATCTCATCTTTATTTTATGCAAGGCCTATTCAGCCTGCTTTTGTGTCTACTGGAGGACTAAAACTCTAAATCACTGTTTCTAGTTCAGTATCTTGACCTCCCACACCAAACCAACCTTTTTGCTCTCAAAACATCAACTTGCTATATACAGTAGATAAAATGAACCAATTGGATAACTTTATTTTCAATTTCTAAAACTGCTAACAAAATGCTAGTAACACATAAGTGAAAAGCCCCAGACGCCAATCTGAAAATGCTTGGTTGAACTGGCTTTTAGGGTAAAATGAAAGCACTGAATCTTTAGGATTTAATTTGTCAGTTTCACTCGTGTTTTATAATCACTGGTATTTGAAAAAAGGTACAAAAATTTGGTCATTTATTCGCTGTTTAAACACAATCCCAGAATACGCAGCTTATATAAATAAGAGTAGGAATAAAATTATTCGTAAGTACAGGTGAAACTCAAAAAATTAGAATATTGTGCAAAAGTTCATTTATTTCAGTAATGAAATTTAAAAGGTAAAACTAATATATGAGATAGACTCATTACATGCAAAGCAAGATAGTTCAAGCCGTGATGTGTCATAATTGAGATGATTATGCCTTACAGCTCATGAAAACCCCAAATCCACAATCAGAAAATTAGAATATTGTGAAAAGGTTTAATATTCTAGGCTCAAAGCATCCCACTCTAATCAGCTAATTAAGCCATAACACCTGCAAAGGGTTCCTGAGCCTTTAAATCAGGGGTATCCAACCTTGGCAACTTTAAGACTTGTGGACTTCAACTCCCAGAGTTCCTCAGCCAGCAAAGTTGCCAAGGTTGGACACCCCTGCTTTAAATGGTCTCTCAGTCTGGTTCAGTAGGAAGCACAATCATGGGAAAGACTGCTGGCCTGTCAGTTGTGCAGTAAAACATCATGGACACCTCCATAAGGAGGGACAGCCTCAAAAGGTAATTGCAAAAGAAGTTGGATGTTCCCAAAGTGCTGTATCAAAGCACATTAATAGAAAGTTATGTGGAAGGGAAAAGTGTGGAAGAAAAAAGTGCACAAGCAGCAGGGATGACTGCAGGCTGGAGAGGCTTGTCAGGAAAAGGCCATTCAAAAGTGTTGGGGACTTTCACAAGGAGTGGACTGACTGGAGTCAGTGCATCAAGAGCCACCACACACAGACGGATCCTGGACATGGGCTTCAAATGTCGTATTCCTCTTGTCAAGCAGCTCCTGAATAACAATGTCAGAAGCATCTTACCTGGGCTAAAGAAAAACAGACCTGGTCTATTGCTCAGTGGTCCAAAGTCCTCTTTTCTGATGAGAGCAACTTTTGCATCTCATTTGGAAACCAAGGACCCAGAGTCTGGAGGAAGAATGCTGCAAGATGCTTGAAGTCCAGTATGAAGTTTCCACAGTCTTGATTTGGGGAGCCATGTCATCTGCTGGTGTTGGTCCACTGTGCTTCATTAAGTCCAGTCAATGCAGCCGTCTACCAGGAGATTTTGGAGCACTTCATGCTTCCTTCTGCAGACAAGCTTTATGGGGATGCTGGCTTCATTTTCCTTCATTGGCACCTGCCCACACTGCCCAAAGCACCAGAACCTGGTTCAATGACCTTGGGATTACTGTGCTTGATTGGCCAGCAAACTCGCCTGACCTGAATCCCATAGAGAATCTATGGGGCATTGCCAAGAGAAAGATGAGACACATGAGACCGAACAATGCAGAAGAGCTGAAGGCTGCTATTGAAGCATCCTGGTCTTCCATAACACCTCAGCAATGCCACAGGCTTATAGCTTCCATGCCATGCTGCATTGAGGCAGTAATTGATGCAAAAGGGACCCAAACCAAGCACTGAGTACATATGCATGCTTATACTTTCAGAGGTCAATATTGTTCTATGTACAATCCTTGTTTTATTGATTGCATGCAATATTCTAATTTTCTGCAATTGTAGATTTGGGGTTTTCATGAGCTGTAAGGCATAATCATCTCAATTATGACAAATCACGGCTTGAACTATCTTGCTTTGCATGTAATGAGTCTATCTCATATATTAGTTTTACCTTTTAAGTTTCATTACTGAAATAAAAGAACTTTTGCATGATATTCTAATTTTTCGAGTTTCACCTGTATTCTGGATATTCTCTCCTGGAACTTTGAAAAATTGGGTTAACAATTTTATTAACAAAACAAGGTTATGCAGAAGTTGCTGCATTTTATTAAGGCAGATGTTAAACATCCCTAGAACATCCGGAGAGAAAAATGCATACAACTCCAGTTTTCTCCCTTCTTGAAAAGAATAGGTTATAAATGCCTATGTCCCATCACAGCTCTTTTCAAATGTTTTGGTCTGTATATGTTTAATTGGTAATAGAGATACTAGATTCAAAAAAAGAAAGACCATTTCAGCAGACTTGATTGGCAGTTCTGCTATTCACTGCTTGGGGTGGTGTCCACATAGTATTCACTGTGTCTACTTTGAGATTGGAAGGGATTATATTGCAGTCATGGATTGTAAATATTTTTTTCTTTCACAATCTTTTACTTTGTACATAAGAAAGTACATACAATTTGTTTGGAACAGATTTATGTGCACTTTGTGGTGAAAAGAACAGATTGCAATTTAGAATTAAAACAACATTGGCATAAATAATTTAAAATTTAAAAAATCCAATTATGGTAAGTGACAGTTGGAATCAGCTTTGGAAATAGCTACTGTAGCTTATCCTGCAAAAGATGCAGGTGTTTCAATACTCCAAAGAGAGGTACTTTCATAGTTCCATAGATTACAAAAACGCCACATTTTATGCAGACCTGGTACATTCCTGGTATCTGGTGAATAATACAGGATAAGGCTCTTTCCTCCCAGGCAGATCTTGGTGTATCTGCAGAAAAGCTTTTTCTACAAAAGTAGTTTTTTTTTAGGATAATGTACTGAAATGTATAAGACCTTGAAACATGAAGCAGATGTTAACTTGAATAATGAGTATCCAACAGAAAGATAATAAATGATCTTTCTGTCTAATAACTATTTTCTAAAAAAATCCAGAATCATTAAGAATTTTTGTGGATGAATAATCCCAGTCGTACAGATTTTAATATCCCCACATTGTTTCAATGTTTGTGCCTATGTTATGAAACAGAAAAAGATCAAGTGGGTGCAATCCTGTAAAAAACGAAAGAATACATGTTTACCAAATACATACTCCTGGCAGAGGAAGAGATGGAAGGTCCTAAATTTATTCCTGGTGGGAGAGAACTGTCATGATGAAATGTAGGTTTTGCTGATCTTCCAAAAACAAAAATTGGTTAGTACTTGGATAGGACGCCATCAGGAAATCCCTCAATTTTAGCCACATGGGGAAGTTATCAGAAAAAGGCAGTAATAAAATATTTTGCTTTAGATTCCAACCAGTCCCTATCCATTTTCCTGAAATCACTAGATATTGAGACCCTTATTTTTAAAAAGCCAAAAGGCTTTGCATCTTCTAGGCAATGCTTTTCAAACTTGGCAATTTTGGATGTGTGGACTTCAACTTCCAGAATTCCCCAGCCAGCATGCTAGGCCTTTGGCTATCTCCTGCTTTGCTCTCCAATGTTAATGGGACATGTACCCAGACCATATAGCCTATAGAGAGAGAGGACAAAGTTGTTCTTTCAATGTATCTTTTCCTCAACTGGAGAAGGAAGCAGTGAGACTAGGAAGATATATAGCAGGATCAGGGGGCAAGATGCTCCCAATCAAGAAAATTCTGAATCTGGCAGCTGGGATGTCCCAGCGTAGCGCAGTCAGCCTCTGGAGATGAAAAGTGGCAGTTAATGATTGCATAACTTTGGTTGGGAATTATAGCAGTTGCAATCTTGAGATCTATGTTAGAATATTGATTTATAAAAATGGAACATCTGCGGCACTGATGCCCTGCATACATCTATCTTAGTCATTGAAGATGACATGTTCAGGACCAACCCATTCCAGCCATGTTGAATCTCAACACCCTGTTTATTTGCTTATATTCTGCTTTTATTATTTTTATAAATAACTCGAAAGAGGCAAACACAATAGTCCATCTTCCTCCTATTTTTAACACTATGGGATACACTTAACAAGCAATATTGATTTAGGGTGAGAGTAGTGACTATTCAATACTAATGACTTGTTAGGCAAAAATGAAAGAAGAGATAAAGGGGACATTAAACAAGAGACACATGACCTTAACATTTTCCCAATGAAATGAATGAATGCTTAGTTATACCTCCAGCATTTTGTATACTGTACTGCTGCCTCAGAATCAACAGAAAGGCAAGTTCATTATGAAATCCCAAGCCTATCTCCTCAAAGCTGATACATGTGAGGGCAGTTCATAGACTCCAATGCTCAGCACTGCTGAAGTCTACTGTTTCTTTTCCCCCTCTCATATATATCAAACTAAATTTCTCTGACGGTTGCTGCAGTTCAGATCTTACTGGCTTACAGACAAGGATCTGAAGGAAGGAAACAGAATCACAGCAATTCCTTCTCTGAAAAACAGAAGAGTCAGGGAAAAATCAAACCTATATCATAGTATTGGAGTTTCATGTTTTTAGTGATTGTAATTAGTCCCTAGGATATTGTTCAATTAACTTACCGATGTTAAAATATGGAACAAAGTTTTTATTGTTGTTAGAAGACATGAGACCAAGTTAGGGAGAGATTGCATGGAGAAAAGCTGGCTATGTGCTCACTAAGTGTCAACACAATACAGATAGTCTTCGACTTACAACTTTGTATAGCGACCATTCGAAGCACTGAAAAAACTTACATCCATTTTTCACACTTGCGACTATTGCAATATCTCCATGGTCACATGATCAAAATTAAGCCACTTGGCAACTGACTCATATTTATGATGGTTGCAGTGCCCTAGGGTCATGTGGGCATCTTTTGTGACCTTCTGATAAAGTCAATGGGGAATCCACAACCGTGTTGCTAACTTAACAACTAATTCACTTACACCTACTGGACAAGAAGCAAGAAAGGTTGTAAAATGGGGCAAAATTCACTTAACAAATGTCTCATTTAGCAACAGAAATGTTGGGTTCAATTGTGGATTACCTGTATTTTCCTCCATCCCATCCCACTAACCAGCTTTCCAGCTCTGTTCTGTGTAGGGCAACAAAGGAAGACCTAGCTGATCAGCTGGGACTTGGGAGGTAGAGAATAGACGGGGCCAGTCAGAGGTGGCATTCACTGGTTCTCTGAACTATTCAAAATTTCTGCTACTGGTTCTCCAGAACTGGTCAGAACCTGTTGAATATCACCTCTGAACTGTGTATATGTTGAAGATTCATGTGACCCATTCAAATCCCACTGGTTTTACATTGTTTGCAAAGCCATGGTTTACATAACCATGTATTTAATAAACCATAGTTTATTAAACCATGGTTTATTAAATACACTATAATAGTTTACACTGTGATTGCCACAAATTGTGAGTCCTACCCCATATTAAGCTGTCATCTTTGGGTTACAAAACACAAAACCTGGCCATACAAATTCTGGGAATTGAAGTCAATAAAACTTAACTGTTGTCAAGTTTGAAAAACATGACCTTAGACAATTGGTGAAATCATCCACAAAATAGAAGTGGGGGAAAAATTCTAAACTTGCTAGGATGTGTAGTGGCAAGACCAAAACTAATTTCCTCTCCAACTTTATCTCACTGTGCTTTACAAATCTGAGTATTTTGTCTTCTTCCAAAAACAGATTCAAACTGAGAATAAAATTGGCCAAAGGATTACAACCAAGTGCCTTATGGAAGTGGGCGCTCCTCCTCTTCTCTAAAGGATCCATTTTTGCAAAGAACCCAAAAGCGATTTGGGGGGGGGGATAATAGCTATTTTGTATCTTTTTTTTAGTAAAAAGTGATGTCACATCACAAATTTGCCCATGGTTTTCTCAATGAACTCAATTTTCTGAGTTTGCAAGGCTCATTGGGCTGTACCTAACCACATGTATTATCTGACTGCATTGAAGCAGGTGGTTTTGTAGTCCAGTGTGGCATGAAACCATAGCCAGACGAAGACAATTTTGTGGATTCTCATTTTATATACAAAAGCATTCCCCATTATTAGCCCCAAACAGCCACACATTCAGCTTCCATCAATTATCCTGATTTTTAAGTGAAGGATATCTCCAGACAGAAATTGGCTTTGTCCCTCTTCATCCATGCAACAATAGCTTCAACCTAGAACCATTAAAATAAAAGGCACAACAAAGAATGTCCTTCCTGGGTCAACTCTGGAAGTTCAGACCGCCCAGGAGCTATTGATACAGTTTTACAGAGGAATTATGGAGTCTGTCATTTGTAGTTCCATAACTGTAGATACTGCTGCCGAATCAAAACATTTCAGGATCTCTTAAATATTTCCATTGGAGCAGCAGCAATATTGACTGCCTCAGCTTGGGAAACCCTCCAGAAGCCTCATAACATCATAGGGAAATGATAGTAATCCCAGATTGATGTACCTGTTATGTGTGGATGGGGCCTTAGGCAGGGGTGGTATTCATTTTTTTTAACAACCGGTTCTGTGGTCGTGGCTTAGTTGTGGGCATGGCTTGGCAGTCATGTGACATGCATAACTGCACACACACACACACACAGAGAGAGAGAGTGGGTATGGCTTGGTGGTCATGTTATTGGCTGGGCATGGCCAACTCAACATCACTCACATTGAGGCACGCATCTCCTCACCTGGCCTCTCATGACTGTGGGGATGCTGCAACAGTTGTAAATGTGAAAAATGGTCATAAATCACTTTTTTCAGTGTCATTGTAACTTTGAATGGTCACTCCACACAAGCAAAGTACCAGCAAAGAAGGGGAAACAAACTCCAGAGAAGTTCCTGATACAGGAAGTCTAATCCTGCTTAGAAAGTAATAAGGGTTAATGGAGAGGCAGTTTCTGTAAGCAACACCAGAATGTTTCCTTCCTGCCTTCCTTACAGGATTAGGCCAGTAATTTCTTCTAACAACCGGTTCTAGCGAATAGGTGTGAACTGCGCAAAGTGTGTGTTTGGGGCATGCGGCATGCGAAGTGTGTGCAAGTGGGCCCACCAAGCCACATCCACCGAACCAGTAGTAAAAATATTTGAATCCCACCAGTGTTAGAAGCATAAAGATTGATGGTCAAGTTTGCACTCTACCTGAGGATGTTCTGTCCCCCTTTTTTTAAAAAAATCTACCTGTCCTTATTCTGTGCGTTGTAAGCTTAACCTCAAATCTTCCTGTGAGACCTCTGATTTCCCACACATTTCTTTTAATGTTCCTTCTTCAATGCCAATTCCCTGAACTGGTCTAATTTATAAGCAATCACTTTCTTTGGGCTAAAAAGATACAGGCTTTTGAATGGTAACAATTGTACGGATGATTCATGCTGTGCTTGCTTTAAGTCAGTAGACAGTTTTGCTTTTTCTTACTTAATTTCCCCAACACCACTTTCTGAAGGATGGGTACAAACTAAATAGCTGCAGCTGCCTTTCAAAAATTTACTTGAGGCCTGACCTTCAATCAGGGTCACAGCCACACTTAATTCTTTACATTTGACTTTCTACAAAATTAAAGCCAGATTTTCTCCTGAAAGCTTAACTCTTCTCTCTCTGGATTCTTCACCATCTCTTAACCACATGGCTCCACGGTTTGGTATTCCTTCTATCCTGACAGTGAATAAGGTATTGAGAAATGCCAGTGAATAAGAAGTAAATGATGTAAATAAAGAGAGGTGACTATCATTTTAGCGGTGGAAGTGCAGGGTATTCATCCATTTTTTTGTTGTTGTTCCATTACTGTCAAGTCCCAAACACATGATAAATCTTCCAAACTGGGTTCTTTAGTTTCACAACTTTAAATAAAATCTTTCCATCTGCCCTGTTGTGGGATTGTTGAGGGGTGGGATTCTACTGGACAAGAGAATCAGATGTTAAATTTGCATCTGGTTCACGGAACCAGGATTTGAACTGACCGGCTGGCTGCGCCCACCCTGCCCCACCCCTCCCAGGAGTCTTCACATGGCCCATTTTTGATGCAGGTAACTGCAGGGTCACCCTCTGGGAGGGGGAAAAGCAGGCCTTCCGGAAGTCCAGAAATGAGCCTGATTCCAGCTTCCGGAGGGCCTCTGGAGCCCAGGGTTGTTTTCACCCTTCCAGAGGCCTAAGGGAAGCTTTTTTTGGGGGGGGGGGGGAAATTTTATTGATTTTAAAGACAAACAAACCATCATTAATCATTAAATACATAAAACCTCTTTCCATTATTAACTTTACAAGTCAAGTAAAATATTATTTTATGCAACATAATTCTGTTTTACACCATTTCAATATAAACATATAGATATCTCTTAACAAATTTCTCATTATTTCTCTTTTGTATTCAATTTCATTGTTATTATTATTTTCTATATTTATCCAGTTTATAGTCATCATCTTCATTCCTCTCTGACTTGATTACCATTATTCTCATCCAACATTCCTCCGAGGTTTTATTAATTCTCAAACAAAACATAGATACACAAAACACAAAAATATAAAACTTCTTTTAAGAAAGCAGTTTGGCCCCAGATTACCTCTCTTTGTATGGACTTCAATTAAATTCGTGCTCATTTTATATACCATTACCTATCTTATTTACCATTCTATATCTTCTATATAACTTCTCCCCGCTTTTCATTCTTCTTATTTCTATTTTATTTAATTCATTTTAATTTAAATCATTGTATTTGTATTTTTTGTCCATTCTTTCCAAATTATCCATTTATCTCATTCCCTATAGTAAGAAAAATAAAAAAAATTCTCCTGAAATCACTGATCAGAGTATGATGCCTTCCTATCCTCCCCCTAAATTAATATTTAAAATAACGCCTGATACCCAATCTGATTCTGCTTAGTACATTCTACCTACTAACCTTCAAAGAGAAAAAATAATAAATTCATAATAATTAATATAATTAGATAATAAATCTAAATATCAAATCTTATAACATTCCAATTGTCTATTTGATTCTACCTACTAACCTTCAAAGAGAAAAAATAATAAATTCATAATTATTAATATAATTAGATAATAAATCTAAATATCAAATCTTATAACATTCCAATTGTCTATTTCAAAAAACAAGTGCTACAATTTTATTAAATTTTAAAATCTATCATTACTAAACATTTCAATATTTTAATCTTTTATTAATTCTTATAACATTCTAGTTTTCTATTTCTAATACATAGTACCATCTTATGTACCTTGCAGAATCTTCTTTTTTAAAGAAATTGTACCTTACCCTTTATCCCTAAAAAGAAATCCTTTTTTCCCATCTTATTTCATACCTTTGTGGCTTTTCCCTCCCCTTTCCCTTCCTTTCTTATCCCCCCTGGCCTTTTTACCCCCCCCCCCCCACTAACCTCCGCCTTTTCCCTCTCTGTTGTAATCCTTTCTCCTTTTGCTCAGTAACATTGCGTTGGTTTTGCATCTTATTTTTCCCTTTCTTAAGTGTTTTTTTTAAGTCTTAAGTCCTTCATTTTCCTTCCTTTCTTTCTCCTTTCTCTCTTAATTAATTTTTTAGATTCACTGAAGATGGCGTCTTCTTTTTTTTCTTCTTCTCCTATTTCCTCCATCTGTTGTTGTGTTTGCTGATAAATAGCAAGTGCCATTTCTAAAGAAAAGAAAGCTTCTTTCACAGAGTCCTTACTTTCTTGATATTCCTTTCTAAGTTCATCATCAGATAAAACCATTCTTTGTTCTTCTTAGAGCAACCAAAATGTTTCAAAAGTTAAAACAATTCCTCAAAGTCCCAGAGACATCAATCAGTCCAAACAACGCACAAGGTTCTCGCTTTCTCTTCCTAAAAGGGAAAAGAAAAAAAGCCCAATCTGTATTTTACAGCCTTGTTGCAATCAATTTCTAGTCTCAAGATCTTCAAGGCATTTCCTCCAGCAAGATCTTAATATATTTTTTTTGTCCTCTCCCTTCCCACTTATAACAAGAAGCCAAGTTTTTACCTTTTATAAAAAACAACAGGTTTCTCAATGGCCATTTGTTGATTCCATAGGGAAGGAGGGTAAACTTTCCTTTACAGAACCTCAATTTTGCCACTTGAAATCCTCTTCTGGAAACATTTTTCAAAAAGTCATAGTTCTCAGGATTAAATGCCTCTTAAAATCCTGGATCAGCCAAAAAACTTTCTCTTGTAAACTTTCTCCCCTCTTCCTCCTGCTCAGTCTTACCCAGCTGCCGGCTTCTTTGTGGCGGCCATTGCAGACCGCCACTTGACCGTCTTGAGAAAAGGGAGTTTTGCCGGCTGGGGAGGGGGTCTGCAACACCCCCAAACCCCTCACCAGCTCCCTCCTATCTTCAGCTGCCTCTGCAAGGCAGCCTTAGCCTCCAAACCCGTCCGGATCGGAGGCACCAAAATGGCTAGCGCAGCAGGGATCGCGCAGGATCGCAAAACCCTGCTGCTGGCGAAGCCAACAAACTGGAAGTTCCAGGTCTAAGGGAAGCTTTTGGACCCTTGGGGAGGTGAAAAATGGCCCTCCCAGAAGTTCCAGTAGATCATGCCCAACATGGCGAATCAATTGACCCTGACTGTATGGCACTGAATGCTGGGCAGCAACAACGGGGACCAAAAGCCAGTGGTGGATTAAGGCTCATTGGTGTCCTAAGCACAGACAAATCTTGGTGCTCCCCTCCTGTACAATACTGCACAAATGAAGCCAAGCTTGTGCTACATAAAAGTTTCTGTGATGCCCCCTTTGGGCCTAGTGCCCTAAGCATGTGCTTAGTCTACTTCAGGGGTCTGCAACCTTAAACACTCAAAGAGCCATTTGGACCCATTTCTCACAGAAAAAAAAACACAGGGAGACAATAATTTAACAACCAGTGTGACTGGGTGAGTAGGGCCAACTTGATGTCATTCATTCCCACTCAGTCACCTATTGCTCTGAAATATGGAGTGAGTCTCCATCCCCTGCCATCATCCTTACCTTCTCAGGCCAGACGAGGAGTGATGGGGAGGAGAGGGGCCAGCCAGTGGTGGGATCAGCTGATAGGGAGTGACAGCAAAGGGCCAAAAGAGTCACATGTGGCTCCAGAGCAGCAGGTTGCAGATTCCTGGTCTACTTAATGGTTAAAATACCAATGCTAAAAGCTATCTCCATGCCATGGAAATGAGAATGCGTCATTGGATATCGGGCAGCTTCTTGACCACATCATAAATGACGCCATTCGACAACATTTTGGGGTGACACCAATTACAGAGAAGATGAAAGAAAGCTGACTCCACTGGTATGGACACATCCAGAAAGCAGCACTTCTGCCATGGCCAAGACTGCCTACCAACTAGGAGTCAATGGCCAGAGACCTTGCAGCCACCCAAAACAGAGATTGTAAGACACTATCAACAAAGATATGCAAGCCATGGGCCTGTGTCCTAGAGATGCAGCTGACCATGCAAAGTGGCATTCAATCATCTGAAAAACAGACCCGGCACTTGTGGGAATACGCTAGGAGGAGGAGGAGGAAGGAGAAGGGGGAGGGGGAGGGGGAAGGAGATGAGAGGAAGGAGGAAGAGGAGGAGGAAAGAAGGAGGAGGAAGAGGAGGAGGAGGAAGAGGAAGAAGAAGAGGAGAAGGAGGAGGAGGAGGAAAAGGAAGAGGAGGAAGAAGAAGAAGAGGAGGAGGAGGAGGAAGAGAAATATCTTTCCATACCGAAGACTCTACTATCTGCATCTGCAATGTACGTACTCTGAACAATTAGGGAAAGGCTGTCTTCCTACCCGAGTTGCATCTTATTCCTCTGGAATGCCTGCCCACCCCCCCTCCCAAGGATCCATCTCCTTGCTACATTCCATCACATTTCTTCTATTGTTTCTGGAGACAAATTAAGACAAAGTGGGATTCATCTGGAATCAGTGAAGGATTCTGTTGTGAATGAATAATACCAACAAAAGTATCTTGAGCTTGAAGTCAAGAGCAAGGGTTCTGGCCCTGCACTTCTGATTGGCTGTTAATGGCAGGATCGGATTGGTCCGTTCAGGATCATCTGATTGGCCATTAACAGGCCATTCCTATTGGTTAACGGAGCTAGCGTTCCAGGTTTGCTATTGGTTGAACAGTTAATAAGTTGCCTATATAAGGAAGGCTATAGTAGCCCTCCAGTTTGAGCTGTCACATTATGTAAATAAAGAGTTTGAAGTTCACTGTTTTTACCGGCTCGTCTCCATCATTCGCACCCATGCTCCAGACCTAACACTGGCGACGAGGGTGGGATAGGATGACATCAGAGCCAACTAAGCATGTGGCTGTAGCACAGAATGACGGAACCATGTCCAGCGGCGTAGTACCACCCGCTCCGTTCGATCCAGCTCAAGAGGACTGGGAGTCCTACATGGATCGTTTTCAAATGTTTTTGGAAACGAATAATCTGAAGGATGCCACACCCGGGAAGAAACAGGTGGTATTCCTAATGCACTGCGGCCCGACGGTATTCAAAATGGCTAAGGCATTAGCGAAACTGGCGGAAGTGAACGCCATGGACTGGAACATCCTCGAACCGCTACTAAGGGCCCACTATGCACCAACCTTTCCAACGCTCGTAAGATGACACGAGTTCCATCAAAGAAACCAGCAGAAAGGAGAAAGCATCGCCGATTTCCTTGCAGACCTCCGGAACTTGGGAGGTCTTTGCGATTTCACTGACCTAGAAGAGGTCTTGAGAGACCAAGTAGTTCTCGGGTTAGACGCTCTAAACCTACAGAGCAAAATAATGGCTAAGGGCGACGTCACCCTTAAAGACGCCATAGCTGAAGGTACAGCAGCGAAGGCGACCAAGAAGTTGACTGTCTAACTACGCCGAAATCGCGCTCCAGCACACCCACCAGCTGGCGAAGTTTCACCTAACGCAGAAGGGCAGCTACCAATGGCCCACCATGAGGACCTCTCTTCGTCGTCAGACAGCGACGAAGAAGAGGTCCATCGCCTGCGGTCCGATCGGGAACGATACCCGAAGTCCCAGCAACCATGCGCTGGTTGCGGGGCCAACCATTACCTCTCTGACTGCAAATTCCGCAACGCGCTCTGCCACGAGTGCGGGAAACGAGGCCACATCGGATGGGTCTGCAGAAGCCTCCTCGGACCCAGCCAGACCTCGAAATGAACCAATCTCTGCCAATCGACAGGGAATCACCCTGTAAGGCGAGAACCAGTAAACCACTCCTACAGAAACCGACCCGTGAATCATCTAGACAGATGGGAAGAGGCCCACCAAACACTCACTATTGGCCATGCCTCTTCACTGGACGCTAAGAAAATTCGGGTCAACGTGAACATTGAAAATCGGCCTTGCCAAAGGGAAGTTGACTCGGGGTCGTCTCTTTCAATGGTCTCATGGAAGACCCTCAAGTGACTCATCCCCACTATCCGGCGCCAAGACCTTCAATTCCAACAGCTCATGTTAAAGGACTACCAGGGGAACTGAATTCCAGTTGCAGGATCCAGTCGAGTCCGGGTTGCATTCAAGAACTGCACAGCGTACTTACCCCTAACGGTGATCAATAAGGACCGGCCTAGTCTGTTCGCACCACTCGGCATTGAAGTGGCTGGCATTAACCGAATCGGCGGCAGTGACTGGGAGGAATGTTAAGCCTGTGTTCCCCAACCAGGGTTAAGGAGACAAGCTAAACAGAATGTGCAGCGTTAGTCAGATAGGCACACAGATAAATGAGTGAGATAAGTTTGTATGTTTATTAACATACAGTAAAAATAACAGATATGCTTGTGCTGTCAAAAATATAGTTTATTCAATTTAGAGTTTATGGCATAAGTCAAAATAACAATCCATTAGTCATGTATCGTTTTAGTCAGTCCATTCAAGGATATTCAATTAGCAAAGTCCGTATACAATATCCAATGTCAGTTCACTTACAAATAAATCAGTCCTTTCTCTCTCCCTTTCCAGTAGGGAAAAACGCAGTCTTCAATTCGTCAAGTAATTAGGGATCATCAAGCCAGAGAGAGCAAGCTGCTGTTGTCTTGCTCCTTTTATGGTGCTATTACAACCACTCCCTTAATTACATTCCTACAGTTAAAGTTGCAGACACTTTAATTAACAAACCATGATAACATATTTATTATTTTACCTAAACTAGTTAGGGTAAACAATGTTATTCCTAACAAGGAAGACCTCGCCCATGAATTCAGGGATGTCTTCGAGGAAAAGCTAGGCGAGTACAAGGGGACCCCGATATCCTTTAGCCTTAATCCAAAGATAGCTCCCATCTGCCTTAAGCCTCGTCGAGTTTCGTTCGCTCTAAAGCCAAAAATCAACAAGCAGCTTGATAAGTTGATTGCCCAGGGAGTGTTAAAGCCAACTGACCACTCCCCATGGGAAACACCGATTGTGACACCAGTTAAGCCAGACGGCTCCATTAGAATTTGTGGGGACTATCGAGCCACCCTAAACCACGCCCTGCAACAGAACCCATATCCGGTGCCAGTGGTACAACACTTCCTCCATTCTCTGGGGGGCAGAAAAGTCTTCGCTAAAGTAGCCTTAGCTCAAGCTTATCAGCAACTGCCGGTTGACAAAAAAACGGCACAGGCACAGACTATCATAACACACCGAGGTGCCTTTAAATGCACGCGGCTTCAATTTGGAGTCAGTGTGGCCCTGGGGATCTTTCAGAGCCTAATGGAGAGACTATTGCAGGGGATCAAGGGCATTGTCCCCTATTTTGACGATGTGCTCATTGCCGCCCCCACTCCAAAAATCTTACAGGAGCGTTTAAGACTGGTATTACGAAAATTCCAGGAAGCAGGCTTGAAAGTCAAAAGAAATAAGTGCAAACTGTGTACCGATCGTGTTGAATTTTTAGGATATTTAATTGACAGTCAGGGTATTCACCCTACCGATAGCAAATTGAGAGCAATAAAAAACGCTCCCAGACCCCAAAACAAGACCAACCTCCAGGCGTTCTTAGGCCTCATCAATTTTTATAATGTATTCTTGCCGCATAAGGCGACTGTTGCTGAACCTTTACATCGTCTATTAGATAAAAAATCGATTTGGGTATGGGGTCACAAAGAAGAGCAGGCGTTCCGTAATGTAAAAAAACTACTGACTTCGGACGCCGTACTAATGCAGTACAATGAGACTTTGCCAATAAACATTACATGTGATACATCGCCTTTTGGAGTGGGTGCCATTTTGAGCCATGTGTTACCTAACGGTAATGAAGCCCCTGTCACTTACTTCTCAAAGACGCTCTGAAAAACCAAGCGAAATTACAGCCAGATCGATAAAGGAGCCTTGGCGATCATATCAGCTGTTAAAAGATTTCATGAGTACGTGTATGGCCGGGTTTTCACCATTGTAACTGACCACAAATCATTGCTGGGCATCATCACTGGGGACAAGCCAACTCCCTACATACTTTCTCACAGAATGACCCGCTGGTCAGAATTTCTGGCTGCCTACAATTATTGGCTACAATATCGTCCTGGTAAAGCCATTTCCCACACCGACGCGCTGAGCCGTACACCGCTCCCTGAAACTATCAACGATCCTGCACTAACGATGACAGCGTTGCAGATCGAGACACTCCACACGCTGCCATTCATGGCCCGTGACATCGCGAGAGGAACAAAACACGACCCCATCTTAGCACGAGTCCTCACATGGGTGGAACGTGGATGGCCATTGGACCAAGTACCAGATGACTTTGCACCATTCAAAAGTCGTCAAACAGAATTGTTCTCGCAGAAGGGCTGTGTCATCTGGGGTGATAGAGTCGTTATCCCAGAACGACTCCAACAGACATTGCTAAGAACCTTGCACGATGGCCACCCTGGCATCGTGCGCATGAAGGCCCTCACATGAAGCTACGCATGGTGGCCAGGCATCGACAGACAAATCAAATCGTGGGTTAAAACTTGCAGGAGATGCCAAGAAGTAAGCAACGCTCCACCAAAGGCAACCCCAACTGAATGGGAAACGCCACAGGGACCCTGGTCCCACATCCATCTGGACTTTGCCGGGCCGACCAAAGGCCACACGTTTTTGCTAACCATCGACGCCTACTCGAATTGGCTCGAGATTCACTGAATGAGCAACATGACCACTGACGCGGTCATCAAAAGACTGGAAAGACTGTTTGCAACCCACGGATTACCAGATGTTCTGGTATCCGACAACGGGCCCCAGTTTACCGCGCTGTCTTTTGAGCAGTACCTGGCTGACCGCGGTATCCGACATGTGCTCACGTCACCTGCACACCCTGCTGCCAATGGTAGGGCTGAGCGCATGGTACAATTTGTCAAAAAGACTCTTCAAAAGATTGACGACGACAACATCGACAAAAAAATCAACCGGATCCTTTTCCTACAGCACATCACACCTCACAGTGTCACCAACAAAACTCCCGCTGAGCTGCTAATGGGATGAAAGCTCCGCTCCCACCTCGATCGGTTACACCCAGCCTACGAACTAGAAAAACCACTCGGATCCAGCGGCCGATGCCGTACCTTCCAGGTAGGCGATTTAGTATTCGCTAAAAACTTATCAGGCGATCCACTGTGGGTAGAAGCGACCGTAATCTGCGTAACCGGTCCACAATCATACCTTATTCAGTGCCCTGACAACAGATTTTGGAAGTGCCACATAGATCAACTACGATCGCGGCTACCGTCGCACACTTCCTAACTCCCTTATGACCAAACTGAGGGGGGGGGAGATACAGACGAAAGCTAATTGCAATTTGAGGGAAACCTTTTTGAAGAAACTGATGATGGGACTGAAACGCAGGAACAGGAACCAAGGACCGGAATGAGTTCACCTCAGGGAGTGGCCAGTGTTATTGGTGATGACGGGAATGCGAACTAGGAACCAGAGGCACCCCTACCGATAAACAATGATCTACCTCAGCAGAAGTGCAGCCAACCGCCAGGCACTTTGCGAAAATCGAAAAGACTAACAAAACAGCCGTCCTACCTTAAGGACTATGTAACCACGCCCCGTGGGCAGAAGCCGGGGGAAAGGGGTGTTGTGAATGAATAATACCAATAAAGTATCTTGAGCTTGAAGTCAAGTGCAAGAGTTCTGGCCCTGCACTTCTGATTGGCTGTTAATGGCAGGATCGGATTGGTCCGTTCAGGAGCATCTGATTGGCCATTAACAGGCCATTCCTATTGGTTAACGGAGCTAGCGCTCCAGGTTTGCTATTGGTTGAACAGTTAATAAGTTGCCTATATAAGGAAGGCTATAGCAGCCCTTCAGTTTGAGCTGTCACAATATGTAAATAAAGAGTTTGAAGTTCACTGTTTTTACCGGCTCGTCTCCATCATTCGCACCCATGCTCCAGACTTAACAGATTCAGGTTCTAATAGACCCGTAATAATGGACTAGTAATAGGTGGGATGGTGGAAGAGGCTTGTTGAAACAGAAAGAGTCCCCAAAGGCGTCTGCATATCTGAATAGGTTGTTTTCAAAATTGTTCTTTTTAAATTGAAAGAAAATGAAAAGGACTACATACCCTGTCTGAAAGGTAAATTATTTTAATTATGAAATGCAATTAATTGATCCACCACTCAATGGACAAATCCTTGACTTTGCAAATCTGCTCACCCCTGTATACAATATATTGTATGAGGAAAGCCTTTTTCATCTGTAATAGCCAAAAATTAGAAAGAGTTATTGGTTGGAAAGGATGCTTCCTGGTTGCTTCTGATTTTTATACCCCTGCATTAAATGCAATGAGTAAGTGACAGGCTGATGATACCATTTCTAAGAGCTGCGCCGCTAAAAGCCACAGGAATGCTGGTAATACCATTTCTAAAAGCTCCACCATTTTTTCAATGTGAATAATTGCTGCAATCACTGCTATTCCTAAGCACTCTCCTTCCCTCAGCCTCCCTGGACTCGTAGCACACTGCAGCACCCCACTCTGCCAACCCTGCATTGGGCCTCCCAGAGTCTCCCCTTCCATCCCCTGTGGTACCCATGTTTTCCTTACTCAAGACTCCTGATTAATAACCTGTGCATTTTGGGTTTACAGTAACAATAAGGAATCCCTGGATTGCCATCGCTAAGTGTTCTGACTGAAGCCTCATTTAAATGAAATAAATACAAAATATATATAAAAGCAACCCTTTTAATGCGTCTCTGTGAATTCTGTTCATTCACAGCAAAGAGTCATTAAAACTAATTGTCCCAGAGCAAAACCTTTCAAGGTTGTGAAAGGCTACGAAGAACACAAGATTAATTGCAAACAAACCAGAATAGACAGGACTTCCACAAGAACTTGGAGTTGAAAGAACTTCTTTGCTTCCTGCAAAGAACCCAACCCTTGAGGGCTGGCTTTTATCCCTAATGAGAGGGGCCTCACCTTGTAGCCTTACTCCCGAGCTGAAGCTGCTCCTCAGGGTCATCTGCATCATTGCTGCCAGACTCCACAAGCTCCAAAGGTAGCACCCCACTCTCCAATAGCCCTGACCCCATCCATGCATCACACAAACAGGCCCCTCATCTGAGTCCTTGCTCTCAGAGACCTCAGCCGTCTGCACCTGCTACTGGCGAACCACAACACTAAGCCACACATTCATGTGACATTGTGTTTTACAACTGCATCTCTTAGAGACTGCAATCCTAACTGTGGTTGCAACCCAAGGACTACCTGTGGAAAGAATGACTTGCAAGTCATTCAGAAGCCATCTTGGGGGCCTTTTTAGATACAAAGAATGTCAAAATATTTTAAAAAGCATGCACCATTCTCATCCATTAATCTTGAGGCAATCCTTGCTTTGGTCTCCTTGCACACATAGCATACCCAAACCTCAACTGGAGAAAGGTGAGGCTTTCTACCACCCGTTTTTATTCAGAAACCCTACCACCCATGAAGCACCTGCAATGCCACCTCATCCTCATAGATAAAACATCCAGGTACAGGACCCATTGAAGCAGGAGAAGTCTCCTCCTTTTGCTTTTTGGATTTCTCTACCCCACCCAAACAATGAACAATGCTAAACACAGGAGTTGACACTGATTGGAGATGTGGGAGCGTGTCACTTCAGCTAGCACTATTCCTTTTGTGGTGTGTCGGCAGCCATGTAGGCAGATGGCTCCTGGGATGGAGGTACTGACACCTCAACTGGTGCTTCTCCTTTCCTCTTGCCCTGCATGCCAACAAAGCATGCCATTCTGCAGAGCATGTGTGAATGGAAAGAAATACGATGACTCCATGGAGCTGTAACAGGAAAGTCTACTGCGCAGAGTAATACCATAATACTTTGATCATTAAAAACCATTCTCAAATTCTTAATGACCTGTCATACATAGAAGTATTGTACTTACACCTTAAAAGAAATCTATTCTACATAGTAAAATCATCTTGAATGGTAAAACCTTTAAATAGTTCAGATCTTTTTTTTATTTGTGTAATCAATGTGACCAGATATTAGAACAAGAGCAGGAAACTCCCAGTCCCACATCAAGTATGGAAGCTACCTTGGTGACTTTGGGCTGGTCATATTTTTTTACCAGGGGTGGAATGCAAATATTTTTACTACTGGTTTAGGTGGGATGGCTAGGTGGGCGTGGTCATGTGACTGGGTGGGTGTGGCTTCTTCTTCTTTTTTGGGGGGGGTACAGCATGCACACATACACAAGTGCTCCATTTTTTTTTTGCCTCCTGGGCTTTAGGAAAGTCACTGGGTGGGGGGGACGTTTTTGCTCCCAGATGGCTTCCCTGAGGCCCGGGAAGACAAAACATGGAGCGCAGGGCCACGTGCTTCTTTTTTGCCTCCTGGGCCTCAGGGAAGTCTCCTGGGTGAAGCAGTAAGACAATGAGGAGGATCCCAGTACAGCTGATCATTAGAACAGCTGATTGGTGGAGGAACGAATGAAAGAAATACCAGTTCAGCCGAACCGGTAGCTGTTTTTCTTAACTACCAGTTCAGCTGAACTGTAGCATTTTTTACTACCAGTTTGCCCAAACCAGGCCGAACTGTTTTTTACCCCTCATAAGACAAAAGCAAGGGCAAAGTACTTCCGAACATCTTGTTAAGAAATCTGCAGGGTCTGATGAAAGCATTTGCCAGAAATCAAGACTTACTTGAAGGTGTGCGCACACACACACACACACACATATATATATGGGTATTCAAAATCAGTATAATATGATTATGTTGTGTCTGCGCAGACACAGACACGTAATTGCCCACTGCAACTAACGTGGGTAAACATGATAAGCTGATTGGGTAACAGCATGGAAAGTAAACCCTATATAAGGTTGCCCACCAGCCGTTACCATTGTTGTTTTGTTGGTGTTCCAAAAGTAACCGTGAAGCTTTGTTTCGGATCCCTGACTCTCGCTTGTCATTCTGACAATTCAACAACTGGCGACGAAGGTGCGATCGCTGGACAGAGCCAGCCTCGGATCGCTGCAGATTGCAGCACCCGAAAGCAAATGTTCGGAGCTGCACCAGAACCGCAGAAGCAGCCACCAATCAATGAGGAGATGGAAGAGAGCTCACTGATAGAGAGAGAGGCAGGAGAGCCTGCTGATTTTGAGAGCTGATTGCTGATCATACCAACCATCAGAAGCTAAGTTGTTGTAGGAGGGGCTAGCTGACCTGGAACCGCAAAGGCATCAGAAGACTGGAGAAGGCCGCCGCCAAGCTGTGTAAGTCAGAACCATCACTGTGGGAAAACTTAGGGCAGCCCAGGGCAGCCCAAGATCGGGTGCCATTGTCAGATCACTGGGGGAAGTGTCAGGACACCACCCAGGGGGTCACCTGAAAGAAAAGATGGCAAATAGTCAAAAGTACATTATTTTTGACCCTAAATTAGAAACATGGGACTCTTATCGAGTGCAATTTGACTGCAATTTGGAAGCTAATGATCTTACCAAAATCACCGACAACTATAAAAGAGTGATATTCCTTAGCAACTGTGGCAGAGAGGTCTTTGAAATGACTTGCAGTGTCATCATTCCAGGCCCCCTGCAAATGGTCCAGTGGGCCATGCTAATACAAAAGCTAACCCAACACTGCACTCCCAAACCTTCCTGCATTGCAAGGCAGCATGCATTTTACCAGAGAGACCAAGCAGAGGGTGAGTCCATAAGCCATTATAGGTCCGCACTCCAAAACGCTGCCTTGTATTCTGAGTTCCATGACCTGGATGAAGTCCTCCAAGACTAGTTAGTGAGCAGTGTGAGGGATATAAGATTACAAAGGCACCTACTTGCCAGGGCCACTCTAATGCTAAAGGAAGCCCTAGACAAGGCTGTCACCGCAGAACAGTCTGGCAGGTCTGCAGAAGAAATCCAAACGCTGAAATGAACAGTCCAAGAACTGCCAGGCAGGCCACCAAGGTCCATCATGAGGAAACTGAGGACATAGAGGGAGATGAGGATGAAGATGACAACAAAGAAGACATGCACATAATGAAAATGGCAACAAAAAAAAAACCCAAGGCATGACAGAGAAGTAGAACCTAAGGCAGTCCAATGCATGGGGTGTGAGGGAAACCACCCGAGGGCAGTGTGGTGACATAAAAGCACAGTCTGCAGGTGGTGCAGGGAAAAAGGACACCTAGCACATGTCTGCTGTACAGCCTTTCCCGAAGCCACACCTACTTACAGCTCGGGCCATCCACACAGCAGGAAGTGGAGCCAAACAAAATGGAAAACCAAGGAAGAGGGCTGTTTCACCATTCACACAGACCCGCAACCCATGGAAATAGCTAGCCACCAATCCAGGAGCCTCCTACACAAGAAAATACATATGACCATTAACATCAAGGGGGCACCATGCAGAATGGAGGTAGGCATGGGGTCAGCCACAACCATCATATCATAAGCCACATTAGAGGAGATCATGGATAAGAAGAAGCAGCAGAAGCTCAAGCTCAGCCTCGTGAGGCTCCGTTACTACCAGGGAAACAACATTTCCATCCCAGGAAATGGCCAATTATTCATAAAGTATGGACAGTTTGCGGTAAACCTACCATTAGTTATAACCAAGGGATCCTTGCCTAGCCTCTTAGGACTGGACTAGTTTGCATCCTTGGGGCTGGGAGTCATGGGTATCCAAGCAACAATTACAGAAAGGGCCAAGGACTTGAGTAAAGAGTTCCCAGACGCATTGGGGGAATACAAAGGCAAACAATATCCTTCCGCTTACACCTATGAGTGGCACCCATCAGACTGAGACCTAGACAGGTGCCCAAGATCGATGAACAACTGGACAAGTTAGTCCAGCAAGGGGTCCTGGAACCATTGATCACTCTCAGTGGGAGACCCCAATTGTCATGCCTGTGAAACCCAACGGGTCAATACAAATTTGTGCAGATTACAAGTGCACAATAAATAAGGCACTACAACAGAGCGTGTACCCCGTCCGGGTGGTACAACACCTACTACACTCATTGAAGGTGGCAAAATCTTTGCAAAACTCGACCTCGCCCAGGCCTACCAGCAACTCCCCATGGATGATAGAGAGCTGAGGCCCAGATGATTGTCACACACGGGGGGCCTTCCAGTGCAAACAGCTGCAGTTTGGGGTGAGTGTTGCCCCAGACTTTTCTAGAGTCTGATGGAGAGGATGCTGCATGGAATACTGGGAGTCATCTTATATTTCGATGATGTCCTGATTTCAGCAGCAAACAAACCAGAACTATATGAATAATTGTGGGCAGTACTCAAGAAGTTCCAACAGGCAGGGCTCAAGGTCAAAAAGGAAAAGTGCCTGGTAGCCATGGACCAGGTAGAATTCCTTGGATACCTCATCGACGCAGCCAGTCTACAGCCTAACAAGGAGAAGACTCAGGCAATTAAAGCAGTCCCAACGCCCATGAATAGGATGGAGCTCCAAGTTTTTCTGGGGCTTTTAAACTCAAACAAAAGCATCCATCGCAGAACCATTACACAAGCTACTGGACAAGAAAACACCATAGGCCTGGGGTCAGAAGGAAGCAATGCTTTCAAACAACTCAAAAACTTAATCACCTCAGATAGTGTACTGGTCCAGTACAACGAGACCCTACCATTAACACTGACATATGATGTCTCACCATATGGAGCTGAGCCACAAATTCCCAGATGGAAAAGAGGCACCCGTCACATTTTTTTCAAGAACGCTATCTGGGGAAGAGAGGAATTACAGTCAGCTTGATAAGGAGGTGTTAACTGCTGCCACCAGGATAAAAAGATTCCATGAGTATATTTATGAATGAAAATTCGAACTAATAACAGGCCACAAACCACTATTGTGCCTCCTTGCAGGAGACTGTCAGACACCACAAGTCCTGTCCCCACACATGATTCGATGGACAGAATTCCTAGAGGCCTATCAATATAAGCTCATACACTGCCCAGGCACAAGCATAAGCCACATAGACGCGCTTAGCAGATGGCTATTATCTAAACAAGTGGAAGACCCAGCACCAATACCAATAGTACTGTTAATAGAGACACTACAAACAGGACTGATCACAGCCACAGAGGTAGCCAGAAAATGCAAGAAAGACCCAACAATAACAAAGGTATTAAACTGGGTGTGAAGGGGGTGGCCTAAAGAACCAACAAGTGCAGCATTTAGGCCATTCAAAGTGAGGCAATATGAACTATCAGTACAGAAGGGTTGCCTACTGTGGGGGAGTCATGTAGTTATACCCCACCAATTAAAAGAATTGTTGCTGCAGACGCCACATGAAGGCCACCCTGGGATCATCCGGATGAAGGCATTAGCTCGCAGTTACCTGTCCATCACTGGACAAAGACATCGAACAGTGGGTACAAGACATCGAACAGTGGCCTACTGCAAGCCCTGCCAAGAGATGTGGCCTTCACCCACCCACCCACCATCACACTGCCATGAGAATGGGAAACTCCTAGGAGTCCACGGTCCAGGCTACACGTCAATTTTCACCAGACCTGTATACGGGAAATTCTTCTTAATTATTTTCGACACATATTCCAAGTGGTTAGAAGTGGCTGTCATGAGCACAACTACAGACGCCACCACCAATGTGCTACACAGACTGTTCACAACCCATGGCCTGCCAGGCATGTTGGTCTCTGACAATGGACCACAGTTTATGGCAAGGCCATTTGAGATATTCCTGGAAAACAGGGGCATTTGCCATGCGCTCACCACTCCATTTCACCCTGCAGAAAATGACCAATCAGAGAGGGTGGTGCACACAACAAAGGAGGCCCTCACCAGAATGGGGCAAGGCAATATACAAGAAAATCTAGAGAGATACCTACTAACCCAGCACGTCACCCTGTGCATGGCTATGGGCAGGAGCCCGGTGGAGCTATTAATGGGGAGAAGACTGAGAACACAGCTGGATAGAGTACACCTCAACTACAGGACAGATGTTCAACAAGGAGAGGACAACAAGGTAAAAAGATTCCAGCAAGGTGAAAGGGTGTATGCAAGGAACTATGCCAGAAAACCTATCTGGGTATCCAGCCACATACTGGAAGTCACAGGGTCCTGGTCGTATTGTGTGGAACTCGGCAATGGTAAGGTGTGGAGCAGACACATCAACCAGCTACGGAGAGACCCTGAATGACAGACCGATAATGAGTCGGAGGACACCAAATCACATGGGGATGAGGAGAGAGACATGCCTGGGAAGGCAAGCACAGCACCTGAGGTGACACCTGTCATGAACGCCCCACCAGCAGGAATCCAGAGAGATACACCCAGCGATCCTGAAACAAGACAAGGCAACACTGATGAGAGTAATGAGCAAACCAGGATCCTGGACGATTGAAGGTTGACTCGGAACTGGAAACGACCCGCATACTTAAAGAACTATGACTATACCTAATGATAATTAAAGTTCCAGATGGATGGTGAGGGGTGTTGTGTCTGAGCATATACGGACACATAATTGCCCACCGCAACTAGTACGGGAAAACCTGATAAGCTGATTGGGTAACGGCATGGCAGGCAAACCCTATATAAGGTTGCCCGCCAGCTGTTACCATTGTTGTTGTTGTATTGGTGTTCCAAAACTTACCAGTAAAGATTTGTTGCGGATCCCTGGCTCTGGCTCGTCATTCCGGCAATTCACCAGATTAGCAGACTGAATAGTCAATTTAAGTTAAATGACTATCCTATATTTCTTTACCAACATAACTAGTCTTCAACTTAAAACAATTCATTTAGCAACTGTTTGAAGTCACAATGGCCCTAAAAAAGTGACTTACAACCAATCTTTACACTAACAACCATAACAGCATCCCCACAATCATCAAAATTCAAGTATTATAGCATCCTAAGGTCAGGTGATCACCATTTATGATGATCTTCCTGGGGAGCTTTTCATGAACAAAGTCAATGGGGGAAGCCAGATTCACTTAACAACCATGTGATTCACTTAACAACCATAGTATTTGTCGTGTCCGCGAAATGACACCAGGAGTCGGTGATTTCACACAATGCTCTTTATTTGAAAGACAGGAACCGAACCGGCGAAAGGAAAAAAGTCCACGGCTTTTATTCCTTTCGCCGCGGCGGCTGCGGCCAATGGCAGTGCTTCGAATCTCCCACGCTCTGAACGAGCCAATTGCGGGAGATTCTTAACGAGCCAATCGGCGCGGCTCGCCTGACCAATTAGAAAGCTCCGCGCTTTGGCCAATCAAAGTGCGGGGATTTCAAGTATGTAAATTAGGACAGAACACCCCTCCCCTCTTGGTATAGTCCTTACGTTGCGTAGTCACGTAGGTAGGCGGGGCTCCGTCGGGTCCTACTTGACCTGCGCAACTCAGTCGTCAGCGGGATCCCGGCCTGTTCGGTCGGGTTTTTGGTTGCTCCTGTTCCTGTGCGAGCTGGCTGGTCGATCGGGCCGGTTCTTTCTCCGTGGCTCCCACCTGGGCCCTCCGGGTTGGTTGAGCTACGGGTTTCGCCGCTCCCGCTCGGTCTTTCCGGGTCGGTCGAGCTGGCTTGGCTGTCCTTATTCGGCGAGGGGTCGCGATGGCTGCGTCTTGGTAAGTACTGCTGGTTTATTTTGTCTTGTAATCGGTCACCCGGGTATTCCCTCCCCCCTTGGTTTGCGTTTTGGGAGGTGGGTTCGCTTGCTGTCCTCGACCTAAGTTGGTCGATGTGCCGTTTCCACGCTCGGCCGTCTGTCGTTTGAAGCCGGTATGAGCGTGGGCCTGTGGTTTGGGTGATGACGGCTGGGATCCATAGGGGGTCTCCCGTCAGGTTTTTGGCATATACGAGGTCCCCGGGTGCGAACGTTCGGTACTTCGTGCTTGAGTCTGGGGGCCGCTCCGGGTTATACGTAGGGTGTAACCTGTCGAGTGGGGACCTCAGCTTTCTACCCATTAGTAGTTCGGCTGGGCTTTTGTTGGTAGTGGTATTCGGGGTTATGTGTTGTGTAAAGAGAAGTCTGTTGATTTTCTCTTGGATCTCCCCGTGGTCCATTTTCCGGATGGTTTTTTTGGTAAATTGGACCATCCGTTCCGCCCTACCATTCGCTGCCGGATGCGCCGGTGCTGTTAGTGCGTGGCGGATGCCCCTTTCCGCCAGGAACTTCTCGAACTCCAGGGAGGTAAACTGGGGCCCGTTGTCGGAAACGACGATGTCTGGGAGGCCGTGCGTTGCAAAGAGTTTGCAAAGTTCTTTGGTCACAGCCTCCGTGGTTGTTGTCTTCATGTCGCTTACCTCCAGCCAGTTGGAGTAAGCGCCAACTGTTATGAGGAAGGTGTGTCCATTCGTGGGTCCGGCGAAGTCTAAATGGATTCTGGACCAGGGCCCCCGTGGTGTTTCCCACTCCCGGATGGGCGCCGTGGGTGGGCTGGGCCTAGACTCCTGGCATCGCTGGCACTTAGCTACCCAGGCCTCTATCTGCTTGTCCATCCCTGGCCACCAAGCGTAACTTCTGGCCAGGGCTTTAGTTCTTACGATGCCAGGGTGCCCCTCGTGCAACATTTCCAAAACCTTCCCCTGTAGTCTGTCCGGAATGACCACCCTGTCACCCCATAAGATGCACCCCTTAAGCAACGAGAGTTCGGTTTGGCGGTTCCGAAACGTCTTGACGGACTCGTCGTTGTCTTTTTCCGGCCACCCTTTTGCTACCCAATGCAAAACCCGCGCCAGACGCCTGTCTTTATTAGTTTCCCGGGCAATGTCTGACGCGGTTATGGGTAGGTTGGGTAGGGTCTCGATGCTGAGGGTGGTCGTCGTTGGTGCTGGGTCAGAGTCGGATTCCGGTAACGGCGAGCGGCTCAATGCGTCCGCATGCGAGATCGTCTTATCCGGTTTATGTATGAGTTCGTAGTTGTAGGCCGCCAGGAACTCGGACCACCTTGTCATTCGGGGAGACAGAATGTTCGGGGTGGCCCGGTTTCCTGCAAGGATGCCCAGCAATGGCTTATGGTCCGTTACGATGGTGAAAGGTCGGCCGTAGAGATACTCGTGGAACCGTTTAATGGCGGCAACTATAGCCAGAGCCTCTTTGTCCAGTTGGCTATAGTTCCGCTCCGGTTTGGTTAGGGTCCTCGAAAAGAACGCGATGGGTGCTTCTTTTCTGTCAGGAAGGGTATGGCTGAGGACGGCGCCGATGCCGAAGGGTGATGCGTCGCAAGTGACGGCCAGAGGTAGGGTCTCGTTGAATTGTATGAGGACGGCGTCGGAGGTGAGGAGGTCTTTAGTTTTTTGGAAGGCGGCTTGCTCCCGTTTCCCCCAAGTCCAGGTCGCCGCCTTGTCTAGGAGCCTATGTAAAGGCTCCGCCGCCGTTGCCTTTTGGGGTAGGAAAACATTGTAAAAATTCAGTAACCCCAAGAATGCTTGCAGCTCAGTCTTTGATTTAGGGGTGGGGGCTTCTTTGATGGCCTTGACTTTTTTACTTGTGGGGTGAATGCCGTGCCGGTCTAGGAGGTAGCCCAAGAATTCCACTCGTTCCGTGCACAGTTGGCATTTCTCCCTTTTTACTTTAAGTCCCGTTTCTTTAAATTTAGTTAGGACCTCTCTTAGTCGGCTTTCTAGTTCGGCTCGGTTGGGCGCTGACACTAGAACGTCATCGAAATAAGGCACTACCCCCTTGATGCCTTGCAACAACCTCTCCATCAGGCTCTGAAAGATGCCTGGTGCCATGCTGACTCCGAATTGGAGTCGGTTGCACTTGAAAGCCCCCCGGTGGGTAACGATGGTCTGGGCTTCCGCCGTTTGCTCGTCGACCGGCAACTGTTGGTATGCCTGGGCGAGATCGAGCTTGGCAAAGACTCTGTCCCCTCCCAGTGAGTGCAGTAGGTGTTGCACTATTGGGACGGGGTAGGCGCTTTGTTGTAGCGTGCCATTTAGGGTGGCCTTATAGTCCTCACAGATCCTCACCGACCCGTCTGGCTTGACCGGGGTGACTATGGGGGTCTCCCACCGGGCATGGTCTATGGGCTGCAATACCCCTTGTTTGACGAGCTTATCAATTTGCTCGTCTATTTTAGGTTTTAGGGCGAATGGCACCCGCCTAGGTTTCAGTCGTTTGGGGGGGACGCTAGGGTCTAGGTCGAACGAGATAAGGGGCCCCTGGTACTTGCCCAGGCTTCCGTCGAAGACATCTCGGAACTCCTGGGCCAGTCGCTGTTCCCAACCGTCGTCGGCGACGTGGTTGACTCCCGTGAGAGTGATGTCGAGTGGGGCGAACCATTGTAGTCCCAGCAGGCTTGGGCGGTCGCGATCGACGATCGTAAGGGGGAGTTGTTCGGTGTGCCCCTTGTATGTCACGTTAAAGTTTTTGGTGCCAACTACCGGGATGCGGTTTCCCTGGTAGTCCTTTACAATAAGTTTTTGGCTGTCTATGTTCCTCCTTTGGAGGGTAGGCACCAACCGTTTTATTTCGTGCCATGCAATCATGGAGAGGTAGGACCCGGAGTCTACCTCCATCTTGCACGGCTGGCCCTCGATGTGAACCTCGACGTGGATTTTTCGGGCGTCGTCGGTGATGGCGTGGCCGATGGTTACCGTCTGGTGGGTCTCCTCTCTCCACCGGTTGTCGCCGCCTCTCGAGGATCGTCCGGTCCGGTCCCATCGGCTGTCCGAGTGGTGATCTCTGGGCCGGGGCGGTGAGCTTTCCCTTCTCCGGTCGTTTGGGTCCCATCGAGGTGGACTGCGGTTTTTCTTTTGGCGGCAGACCCGGGCGATGTGCCCCTTTTTTCCGCAATGCCGGCAGATGGAATCAAAAAACCGGCATTCCGACCTGGGGTGGTCGCCGCCGCAACCGGCACAGTTGGTCCTCGACCTACGACCTCTCCGGTTCCATTGGTCGCGCCCCGTCTGAAGTCGATGTATGTCTTCTTCGTCTTCGGACGTGCTGGATGCAGAGTGGAAATCGCCGTGGTGTGTGGTTGTTTCGGTTTTTTGTTCGGCCGACCTTGCCGGGTTGTTGTTTCCGCCGCGGTCCTTCGTGTCAGGTTTGCGCATGCTATCGGCGGAAGTACGGGTTGCTTCTGCGGCTGCGGCTGCGGTGAGGGCGTCTGCTAAACTGATGTTGCCCTTAGCCATCAGCCGGCTCTGGAGCGCGGGGTCCCACAGACCGAGCACGAATCGGTCTCTCAGGAGGTTGTTCAGGTTATCAAACTCGCAGAGCCCCCCTAGGCACCGCAGCTCGGCGACGAAGTCGCTCAATTTCTCACCCGGTCTCTGGTCCCGCCGGTAGAATTCGTTGCGCCGGATCAGGATGGGGACCTCGGGAGCGTAATGACGCCGAAGGATAGGTTCGAGGACGTCCCAGTCCATGGCGGTTGCGTCGGCGGGCTTGGCCAATGCTTTGGCCATCTGGAAAACTTCGGTTCCGCAATGGGTGAGGAAGACGGCACGTTTTAGCGGGCCCGAGGCGTCCTTCATGCCGGTGCACTCGAGGTACATGCGGAAACGGTCGGAGAACGATTCCCAGTCCTCGGTGGCGGGGTTGAAGAGGGCGGGCGGTGTGATTTTTGCCATCTCGGTGCTTTGTCTGGCTTCCGTCGGACACGGGGTTCGGTTCAGGGTCTGGATCCCATCCTCGTCGCCAGTGTCGTGTCTGCGAAATGACGCCAGGAGTCGGTGATTTCATACAATGCTCTTTATTTGAAAGACAGGAACCGAACCGGCGAAAGGAAAAAAGTCCGCGGCTTTTATTCCTTTCGCCGCGGCGGCGGCGGCCAATGGCAGCGCTTCGAATCTCCCGCGCTCTGAACGAGCCAATTGCGGGAGATTCTTAACGAGCCAATCGGCGCGGCTCGCCTGACCAATTAGAAAGCCCCGCGCTTTGGCCAATCAAAGCGCGGGGATTTCGAGTATGTAAATTAGGACAGAACAGTATTTTGCTTAACTGCAATGTCCAAAAAGGTTGTAAAATCAGACAGGCCTCCCTTAACAACTCGCTTGCTTTGCAATGGAAATACCCAGTTGTGGTCATTTAGTCAAGGGCTACCTTATATATGTCTATTTTAAAAATGGTGGTAGTGGTATCAGTATTATTTGTTATTATTGACATTTTGATCGGTTCACTGAGCAGAACATCTATTCTTAAACAGGATATTTTCAAGGAGCCATCTGTGTTAAATCTAATTAGACCTGAGGGATAATTTCTTTTTCACTACAATGTATTGTTTTCTGTGACAAAATATGCCTAATTACAGTAAATACAATAATGTCTGCAGTAAATTAAGTTCCACATTTGGAAGCACAGATGGAATTGTTTGTACTTCTCCCTTCAACAAAAATTGCTGAATTTTCCATAGTGAAAGCAGAGAAACTGAATACTTGGCTTATTTTGAAGCATTCAGCAAGCAGCACTGCTAATTTGCAAACACAGGAACTCTGACTGGAGAGTTCACTTGCAATCAGGGGAGTAAGAACCAAGATTTGTTTGCAAAGGCTCTACTAATTCATCTTATAAATGTATACTTCTTTATACTTTACAGAAATGCCTTTTGAGGCAATATACAAGTAGTACTAGACTCATAACTAGTTGCTTAGTAACTAGATGGTATAGTTCAGGGGTGTCACTCAATTTCATTGAGGGCTGCATTAGAGTTCTGTTTAACCTGGGGGGGACATGGTGAGTGTGACTTGGGTGGGTGTGGCCAGGTCGACATCACTTGTGTTGGGCACCTAGGGTGGCCCAAGTGGTCTGTCAGTGAAAACAGGCTCTGGAGCTCCGTTTTCAGCTTCAATGGCCTCTTGTAACCCTCTGCCACTGAAAATGGAGCTCGAGACGGCTGCATGTGACTGTCCTGAGCTCCATTTTTACTGGTAGAAGCACCACAGGCCAATCAGCTGTTTCCAGGGCAATCCCACAGGCCAGATCTAAACACCCTGTGGGCTAGATCAGGCCCCTGGCCCTTGAGTTTGATGCTCCTGGTATAAGTTGAATAGATGATTTTTTAATTGGGTACAGGATTTTTCTTGTTTGTCTGTTGGATTGTCTTATTGTTGTGTTATTATTATTGCCATTAGCCATCCACAATTGTATTTCACAAGATCAGTGGCCATGTAAATATTTAAAACGAATAAAATAAATATTATAATTTATTCATTCATTTATTAGAAGCCTTCTATCCCATTCCATGTCTCTGCACAACTATGTGGACTTTCCCTTTCTCAGACAGACATACATACATACATACATACATACATACATACATATATATATATATATATATATATATATATATATATATATATATATATAAAGCTGAGGGGTCATTATCCATGGGTTATTGAATAAAACAGAATTGGGCCTGTATAATACTCAAATCAATCATGTATCCATTTAATGTGTTGCATAAAACTTGCCATTCAGATTTCACTTTAAGACCTTCTACATCAGTCCCCAACTTTTGCGGCTTAGCGACTTAGCAGAGGACAGTGGGGAGAGGGGAATACACACTTGTGCACGCAGCTCAACTTGTGCAAGTCAAGCTACATGCATGGGTGCACACATGCCAGCCTGCCACTCACACAAGTCAAGCCAGCCCACTTTTCATGTGACCATTGCAAATAGGCCACAACCTGGCCATTGGGGACACCTGTTCCAAATCATGGAGGTTGAGAATGCATGAAAGAGGAAGGGAGAAGATAGATGTACAGCAACTACATATTTCCCCCCCTCCTCTTTGTCTTATTTTACTTCTAGAGGAACTTTTTGTCCTCTACAGATCTGATGTTTAGTATTCTTAAAAAGGAAACGCCAAGACAACTCATAAGGAATTGATATCCCCAATTCCTGTAGATATACATTAGAATCACTAGCTTTCTCAACAGTTATTATCTCTGAGTAATAGTTAAATTGTTGAACAAGCCATAATGGTTTAAGTCAAAGATAAATAAACCATGGAATCACATGAGGATCAGGTGCTCGCAGCAATAGAGGATAAACATAGGATAGTAGAGTTAGAAGAGATCTTGGAGATCTAATCCAACTCCCTGCTCAAGCAGGAAAGAAAGTTATTTTATTTATTAATCAAATTTAAATACCACTCATCTCACTCTCAGAGTGACTCTGGGCAGCTCACAGATTTAAAAAAAAATTCATGGTCTGACTGCTGAGATTTAAAAATATTTCACTGATTATAACTGGAGACTGGCTACCTGTAATGGTATGCAAGAATAAAATTGGGGAAACGGTGCCAGGGATGCTACCTAGGGTAGTGGTCCCTTACCTTTTCAGCTTGGCAGACTGTCAGGAAGGGAAGAGGATGGTTCTATGTGGGTGGTAGGTGGGCACATCAGTGCCTGTTGTTTGTACAAATGGAGCTTTGTGCACAAGATGACCACCTACCACTCGTGCAAGTGGAGCTGGGTGTGCGTCCCCATTCACCTGCCACCTGCATAGCTCAGTTCTGAACCGGCCAAGGCCTGGCAGTGGGCTACAGCTCAGGAGTTGGAGACCCCTGGCCTAGGGAACAGTCAGACAGGAGACAGAATAGTCTGCAGCTAATAATTGATGGGACAAGATCTAAGTATAGTATATAAAATATTATATATACATATATACATATGTACATATGTACATATGTATATATATGTAATATAGTACATAAAATATAGTATATAACATCATACATTGCAATGTCCTACCTGTCAAATATAGTATATAACATCATACATTGCAATGTCCTACCTGTCAATGTATATTTCAACTTCAACCATATCAATACAAGAGCACACAATAGATACAAACTCAAGGTTAAGAGCACCAAACTTGATTGCAGGAAATATGATTTCAGCAACAGAATGGTCAATGTTTGGAATACTCTACCTGACTCTGGGGTTTCTTCCCCAAACTCCAAAAACTTTAACCTTAGACTTTCTACTATTGACCTCACCCCTTTCCTAAGAGGTCTGTAGAGGGCGTGCATAAGTGCACCAACGTGCCTACCATCCCTGTCCTATTGTTTCTTTTATTTCTTTTATTTTTCTTATATGTATCATGTATTCATAACTATATTTTTACTTACACCTATCATCTTGTAAGCAATTGACAAACCAAATAAATAAATAAAGAAGAAACCAAGAAGAGACCCTGCCTAATTTCTTGGTGTGTAAAGGAAACAAAGGGAGAATTGTACTTTTAGCCTTGAAAGACTGTTACAATAAGTAGAATTAGCTAATCTGATACTGTTTTCTATCTAGTCCACTTGGTGAGACTGAAAATGATGGACCTGTATGTGATTCAGCTAGTTGCAGTCTTAACCAACACTTTCCACAATGCTCTCAAAAGAGGTCTCTTTTGCCTGCAATGCAAAGCTTGCAAATTCAGGGTTGGAAATATATATATAAAATGCAAATTCTGTCTCAAGCATTCTTTGTTTACATCTTTCCCTGACAGAATGAATTATTAATCCTTCTCCAGTGCAAACTCATTTTAATGAGTGAAGTTATGGAGTGGAATGTGTCTAAGAATAACCCTGTAAGGATACCTCCAGTGGAGACCCCAAAGAACAACGGTAGTATCAGCTGAAATTGCATGTTTTTCCATTTGTGAGGAAATGGTGTCCTTAAAGGCTGGGTTTACCTACCAGTAAAGGTTATTTAATGTTAACCTTGATTTGATTGTGTTTATTTGCTTCTTTACTTTGCCATGGCTGAACCAGTGGTGGGATTCAAATTTTTTTACTACCAGTTCTGTGAGCGTGGCTTGGTGGGCGTGGCAGGGGAAGGATACTGTAAAATCTCCAGTCAGAGGTGGGATTTGCCGGTTCTCTGAACTATTCAAAATTTCCTCTAACAGTTCTCCAGAACTGGTCAGAACCTGCTGAATACCACCTCTGAGCTGAACCTACTGCACATTTCAGTAGCTTGTTAGATGTTGTCTACAGTAGCTTGTTAGATATTGTCTACACATGGATTAACTAGATAACGAGGGTAAGCTTTTAAGCAAAAAGGTACCAAAAAAGAAAAAAGGCATGGCATTTTAAAATTTGTAACAATGTCACTGAATAGAACAGCAGGTGGCGCTAAAATATCTTGAATATACTGCTTGGGTGGGTGTGGGTGTGTGCATGGGTGAATCAGTCACTTTTCTTACTGGATTTGAAGGAACTTTATGAATTTCAACATAGTTTTCCTTATCTCCAAATTGTTGCTATTTCTTAGGTTGCTCAAGAGCTGCACTACTTCAAGACTAATTGTGAACGTAGCAAAGATGCGTGACTAAAAATGAAAATGCACTCCTTTTCCCACCAAATTTCTTGGAAAATTCCTTTAAAATTTGGGGAGATTCAGGGAGCTGAAGTGCACACATCTTAAAGTTGTCAAAGTTGAGAAAGGCTTTTTCTAGGGATGTCAGATTGTTTGCTCCTGTTCTAAAATCCAGTTCCCCACGAAGTCATTGTGTTTCTGGAGGAGACCATGCCATTGAAACCTGCTGAGCAGGTCAAATTGTGCAAGCAAAGCAGGTTTAAACCAGTAGGCTTTTAGAAACCAATGTGCTACAGGAAACCACTTGCTTTCTTAAGTAAATGTAACATGGTGCCTGTTCTGTACCTTAATTTGAATTCTTGAGATCCCCGCACTTTGATTGGCCAAAGCGTGGGGCGATCGGATTGGCTAGGCGAGCCGTGCTGATTGGCTCGCTGAGAATCTCCCGCAATTGGTAGATTCGAATCACGGGAGATTCAAAGTGGTGCCATTGGCCGCAGCCGCCGTGGCTTGGAAATAAAAAGCCGCAAAGTTTTTCTAAGAACCAGTTCGGTTCCCGACTTCAATAAAGAGCTTGATACAAAGTCACCGACTCCTGGTTTCCTTCCACACGGACTTAACTCTGGCGACGAAGGTGGGATTCTCATCCTGAACCAAAGTACGTGTCCGACGGAAGCCAGCCAAGCAACGAGATGGCCAGCATCGCGCCACCAAGCCCCTTCAACCCCACCGGCGAGGACTGGGAATCTTACATGGACAGATTCCACATGTTCCTCGAATGCAATGACCTGAAGGATGCCACGGAACCGAAGAAATGAGCCATCTTCCTAACGCACTGCGGGCCCACAGTGTTTAAGATGGCAAAAGTGCTAGCCAAGCCCACCAATGTTACCGCGATGGATTGGGCAGACCTCAAGCCATTACTCCGGAAACATTACGCTCCAGCCGTACCCATCCTCATCCGACGACATGAATTTTATTGGTGGGACCAGCGGTCGGGGGAGAGTTTCAGTGATTTCGTCGCAGAGCTGCGGCACCTTGGAGGACTATGCGAGTTCTCCAATATGAACGAGGCCCTGCGGGACCGAATCGTGCTCGGCCTTTGGGACCCCGTTCACCAAAGTCGGTTGATGGCTAAGGGCAACATCGCTCTCGCCGATGCCACCTCTGAAGCCACGGCAGCCGAAGCAACCCGACAATCAGCAGATTGCATGCGGAGACCGAACACCGGGGACCGCACTACAAACAACCACCCTGCAAGGTCGACCGAGGCCCAACCTGAAACTACCACCCACCAGGGTGAACTCCACTCCACCTCGGGCATGTCAGATGAGGAGGAAGACATCCACCGTCTCCAGGCAGGCTGCGACCAGCGCAGCCGGCAGAGTCGTAAGTCGAGGACCGCGTGTGCCGGTTGCGGAGGTGACCACCCCAGATCCGAATGCTGGTTCTTCGACTCCGTTTGCCGGCACTGTGACAAAAAAGGCCACATAGCCCGCGTCTGCCGCCTCAAGAAAACCCACAGCCCCAGACAATGGGACCCGAGCGAGCGGAAACGGGAAAGCACACCCCCCAGGACCAGAGACTGCTCAGCAGACAACCATTGGGAACGGAACGGATGAGCCCCACGAGGGGGCGAGACCCGGTGGAGAGAAGAGACACATCAGACGGTCACCATCGGCCACGCAACAACCACAGATGCCAAAAAGGTCTACGTGGAGGTAGACATTGAAGGCGAACCCTGTAAAATGGAGGTGGACTCAGGGTCCTACCTCTCAATGGTAGCATGGCAAGAAATTAAACGCTTGGTGCTTACCATCCAGAGAAGGGAACTAGAAAACCAGAGACTAATCCTCAAAGACTACCAGGGAAACCGCATCCCTGTAGTCGGAACAGGACAATTCACAGTGACCTACAAGGGGTACACTGAAAGACTTCCCCTGACCATCGTCGATCGAGACCGACCTAGCCTGCTGGGACTTCAATGGTTCACACCACTAGGCATCAAAGTCACGGGCATCGACCACATCGCCGAAGCCAACTGGGAGCAGCAACTGGCCCGGGATTTCCAAAAAGTGTTCGACGGCACCCTAGGCAAGTACCGAGGGCCCCCTATATCCTTCAGCCTAGACCCAAACGTTCCCCCGAAACGCCTAAAACCAAGGCGGGTACCTTTCGCACTCAAACCAAATATCGACGAGCAAATTGACAAGCTCGTCAAGCAAGGGGTCTTACAACCCATAGACCACGCCCGGTGGGAGACCCCCATAGTCACCCCAATCAAGCCTGATGAGTCAGTGAGAATCTGCGGGGACTATAAGGCCACCCTAAATGGCGCCTTGCAGCAAAGCGCTTACCCTGTCCCCGTAGTGCAGCATCTCCTACACTCACTGGGAGGGGGCAAAGTTTTCACGAAATTCGGTTGACGAGGAAACTGCAGAGGCGCAAACCATAGTCACCCACCGGGGAGCCTTTAGATGTAACCGCCTCCAATTTGGAGTCAGCGTGGCGCCTGGAATTTTCCAGAGCCTCATGGAAAGACTCTTACAAGGCATCAAGGGGGTGGTACCATACTTCGACGATGTACTAGTATCGGCAACCAACCAGGCTGAACTAGAGAGTCGCCTAAGGGAGGTGCTAACGAGATTCAAAGAAACCGGGCTTAAAGTGAAGAGTGGAAGAATGCCAGCTGTACACAGAGTGGGTCGAATTCCTAGGATACCTCCTAGACCTACACGGCATTCACCCCACCGACAAAAAAATCAAAGCCATCAAGGAAGCCCCCACACCCAGGTCAAAAACAGAACTGCAGGCGTTTCTGGGGCTACTGAATTTTTATAATGTCTTCCGGCCCCAAAAGGTGACCACGGCGGAGCCTTTGCACAGGCTCTTGGACAAGGTGGCTACCTGGACTTGGGGGAAACACGAGGAAGCCGCCTTCAGGAAAACCAAGGACCTGCTCACTTTGGATGCCGTCCTCATCCAGTACAACGAGACCCTACCACTAGCCATCACATGCGACGCATCACCCTTCGGCGTCAGCACTGTCATCAGCCACACTCTCCCCGACGGAAAGGAAGCACCCATCGCGTTCTTTTCAAGGACCCTCACCAAACCGGAGCGGAACTACAGCCAGCTGGACAAAGAGGCTTTGGCTATCGTCGCCGCAGTAAAAAGGTTTCACGAGTACCTCTACGGCCGGACGTTTACCATCATCACCGACCACAAACCGCTGCTGGGAATACTCGCAGGGAACAGGGCCACCCCGAACATTCTGTCTCCCAGAATGACAAGGTGGTCCGAATTCCTGGCTGCCTACAACTACGGGCTCACACACCGACCCGGCAAGACTATCTCCCATGCGGATGCCTTAAGCCGCTCACTGTTACCCGAACCAGACACTGACCCAGCACCCACGACGACCACCCTCAGCATAGAGACTCTACCCAACCTACCCATAACCGCGTCAGACATTGCCCGAGAAACTAATAAAGACAAACGTCTGGCGTGGGTTTTGCATTGGGTAGAAAAAGGGTGGCCGAAAAAGGACAACGACGAGATCTTCAGGACATTCCGGAACCGGCAAACAGAACTCTCGTTACTAAAAGGGTGTATACTATGGGGGGATAGGGTGGTCATCCCGGAAAAACTACAAGGGAAGGTTCTGGAACTGTTACACAAGGGGCACCCGGGCATCGTTAGAACAAAAGCCCTGGCCAGAAGTTATGCTTGGTGGCCAGGGATGGACAAACAGATCGAGGCCTGGGTAGCAAGGTGTCAACGATGCCAGGAAACTAGACCAAGCCCACCCACAGCACCCATCCTAGAGTGGGAAACCCCCAGGGGACCTTGGCCTAGAATCCATATAGATTTCGCCGGGCCCACAAAAGGACACACTTTCTTAACAACCGTAGACGCTTACTCCAACTGGCTGGAGGTAAGCAACATGAGAACAACCACCACGGAAGCCGTGACCAAAGAACTCTGCAAACTCTTCGCAACACACGGCCTCCCAGACGTCCTCGTGTCCGACAACAGGCCCCAATTCACCTCGCTGGAATTTGAAAAATTCCTAGGAAAAAGGGGCATATGACACGCACTGACAGCCCCGGCGCATCCGGCGGCAAATGGAAGGGCGGAACAGACGGTTCAATTCACAAAAAAAACTATCCAGAAAATAGACCACGGGGAGATCCAGGACAAAATAAATAAATTACTTTTCATACAGCACATAATCCCGAACACCACAATAAATAAAAGCCCGGCAGAACTGCTAATGGGGAGGAAAATAAGGTCCCCACTCGATAGACTACACCCCACTTACAACCCAGAAAACCCCCCAGACTCCACCAGCAAACACCGAACCTTCGCACCAGGCAACGCCGTCTACGCGAAGAACCTAAACGGAGACCCATTATGGGTACCAGCAATCATAACACAGCTAACAGGCCCACGCTCGTACCGGCTACAAACAACTGACGGATGAGCGTGGAAACGCCACATCAATCAGTTAAGATCGAGGACTGCCACATAAGACACCACTGACATGGAACCAAACAAAACCAACCCCCTCAACACAAACCAAGAGGGGAGGGGATACCCCGGGAACCAAAACCCAGAAGAAAGAAACCAGCCATACTCACCTACAAGCAGCCAGCATGAAACCTCGCCAGGAAGAAACAGCCAGGCCAGCTCAACCAACCCGGGAAGAACAAGCGGGAGCGGCGAAACCCACAGCTCAACCAACCCGGGTAGCCCAGGAGGGAGCTGCGGAGAGTGGCCCGGCCAGACAGACCAGGCAGTTCCCACGACGGAGTCCGGAGAAACAGAGACCCTGACCGAACCGGCCGGGATCCAACCTACGACTGACCTGCGCAGGTCCAATAGGCAAAGACGGAGCCCCGCCTACCTATGGGACTATGCTACGTAGGACTGAACCAAGAGGGGAGGGGTGTTCTGTACCTTAATTTGAATTCTTGAGATCCCCACGCTTTGATTCGCCAAAGGGTGGGGCGATCAGATTGGCTAGGCGAGCCGCGCCGATTGGCTCGCTGAGAATCTCCCGCGATTGGTCCATTCGAATCGCGGGAGATTCAAAGTGGTGACATTGGCCGCGGCCGCCGCGGCTTGGAAATAAAAAGCCGCAAAGTTTTTCTAAGAGCCAGTTCGGTTCCCGATTTCAATAAAGAGCTTGATACAAAGTAACCAACTCCTGGTTTCCTTCCACGCAGACTGAACAGTGCCATTGTGTGTTACCCTGATGGAATTGAAGGAATAATTCTTCCTTTCTTTGAAGAAATATTTTACTGGTAGTCCTTGCTTAATGACCAGTTTTTTAATGACTGTTCAACAGTCACAGATCTTTCGGGAGCTAAGCTATTTATGACATGGTTTTGAAGTTCCAATGGCTGCCCTTGGTGATCATGTAATTGAATTTTGGGAGCCTGATAAAGGATCCAAATTTACAACCATTTGTAGTGGCCCTCAATCAGGTGAATGCAATTTATGGGTGGTTTTTTTTTTTTTTTTGCTGGAAACCTGCATTTACTTCCTGTTTTTGGGAAAAAGAAAAAAAAAACACCCATTAGGTTAAACAGGTACACTGAATAATTGCTATATCCACTTAACAGCTGTGGCATTGGTTTAACAACTGCAGGATTTTCAGTTGTAAAAAGATTGTAAAATTCAGTAGTGCCCTGCTTAATGATTACCATGATTTTCAACCATAATTCCGGGTTCAATTATAGTCATAAATTGAAGATTACTGGGGAAAAGAGAAAGACAGCTTTAAATGCAGAACAAAATTTGAAATATATTTTAAATTGAAATATCATGGTTTCTAGTATTCTAATATCAAAGTGTTAATATTATAGTAACTTTAGTTACAACAATTAAGAGTTTTCTATTTGCCAATACCTATAGTTAAATAAAATTCTTATATTGTTCCAGATAAGCTTTTAAAATGTTTTCTAGAGTGGAACGGAATTATTAGTTCCTTGTTATTATCAAGCTCGGCGGTATAATGATGAAAAATTGACAAGCAATTTATCTTTAAAGTGCATATAATAGATTAAATTCAAATATAATTGATATATGTTATAATTGTTCTGTACCTTCATTTGCATTCTTGAAGCCCCGCTTTTTGATAGGTCAAAGCGCGGAGTGATCTGATTGGTTTAGCGAGCCACGCTGATTGGCCCGCTGAGAATCTCCCGCAATTGGAGGATACGAATCGCGGGAGATTCAAAGCGGTGTCATTGGCCGCGGCCGCCGCAGCTTGAGAATAAAAGGCTGCAAGTTTTCCCTTGGAGCCAATTCGGTTCCGGGGGCCTAATAAAGAGCTGAAACCACAGTCACTGCCTCCTGGTCTCCTTGCCGAACGGATACGATACTGGTGACGAAGGTGGGATCCCAAGGCTGAACCCCATCGAGCATGTGTCCGCCGGAAGCAAGACCGACGAGATGGCCAGCATCGCTCCGCCTGTGCCCTTCAACCCCACTAGCGAGGACTGGGAATCCTACACGGACAGATTCCTCATGTTCCTCGAATGCAGCAACATGAAGGACACCACCAGGCTGAAAAAATGAGCTGTTTTCCTGACACATTGCGGACCCGCAGTGTTCAAGATGGCGAAAGCCCTCGCGAAACCCACTGACGTCAAAGCGATGGACTGGGACGACCTCGAGCCCTTGCTCCACAACCACTACACCCCCGCCGTGCCCACCCTCATCAGGCGGCACGACTTCTACCGGCGGGACCAGAGACCGGGTGAAAGCATCAGCGGCTTTGTTGCCGAGTTGCGGAACCTAGGAGGCATGTGCAGATTCTCTGACATGGACGAGGCCCTACGGGATCGAGTTGTGCTCGGACTTCGGGATCCAGTCCTCCAGAGCCGACTGATGGCCAAAGGCGACATTGCCCTCGCTGACACCATCGCTGAAGCCACCGCAGCCGAGGCTACCTGGAAGTCGGCGAACCGCATACGGAGATTGGACGCCGGGGACCGCACCGCGACCACCGACTCGGGACGGGCAACCAAGGCCCAACCGGAAGCAAGTCACCACGAGACCACCACCCACCATAGCGAATTCCACTCCGCCTCCAACACCTCGGACCAGGAGGAGGAAATCCACCGACTCCAGGCAGGACGCGACCAGCACAATCGGCGGGGTCATAAGTCGGGGATCGCGTGTGCCAGTTGCGGAGGCGACCACCCGAGATCAGAGTGCCGTTTCTTCGATGCAGTCTGCCAGCATTGCAACAAAAAATCGCCCGCGTCTGCCAACTAAAGAAAGCCTACAGCCCCAGACAGCGGGACCACAGTGAGCGGAGACGGGACAGCACACCCCCCAGAGCCAGAGATTGCCCAGCTGACAACCGATGGGACCGGAGCGGGCAAAACCGACGAGGCGGAGAGACCCGGTGGAATGAGGAAACCCACCAGACAGTCATCATCGGCCACACATCAACCACCCGAAAAGTCTACGTGGAGGTAGGCATTGAAGGCAAGCCATGCAGGATGGAGGTGGATTCCGGGTCCTACCTCTCCATGGTCGCCTGGCAAGAAATCAAACGCTTGGTGCCTACCATCCACAAGAAGGGACTGGAGAACCAGAGACTAATCATCAAAGACTACCAGGGAAACCGCATCCCAGTAGTCGGAACCGGACAATTTGAAGTAACATTTAAGGGCCGCATGGCAAAGCTTCCCCTAACAATCGTGGACTGAGACCGGCCCAGCCTTTTGGGACTGCAATGGTTTGCGCCACTTGGCATCGAAGTCACGGGCATCAACCACATCGCCGAGACCGATTGGGAGCAGCAACTGGCACGGGACTTCCAGGAAGTGTTCGACGGCACCCTAGGCAAGTACCGAGGGCCCCCCATCTCCTTCAGCCTAGACCCTAACATTCCCCCGAGACGCCTAAAACCACGGCGGGTACCTTTTGCACTCCGGCCAAAAATTGACGAGCAAATTGACAAGCTTGTCAAGCAAGGGGTCCTACAACCAATTGATCATGCCCGGTGGGAGACCTCAATAGTCACCCCAGTCAAGCCCAATGGGTCGGTGAGAATCTGCGGGGACTATAAGGCCACCCTAAATTGTGCCTTGCAACAAAGCACCTACCCCGTCCCAGTAGTGCAGCACCTTCTACACTCACTGGGGGGAGGCAAGGTTTTTGTGAAGCTCGACCTGGCCCAAGCATACCAACAGCTGCCGGTCAATGCAGAAACCACGGAGGCACAAACCATAGTCACCCAGTGGGGAGCTTTCCGATGTAACCGACTCCAGTTTGGAGTCAGCGTGGCGCCTGGAATTTTCCAGAGCCTCATGGAGAGACTCTTGCAGGGCATCAAGGGGGTGGTGCCCTACTTCGATGATGTGCTGGTATCGGCAACCAACCAGCAAGAACTAGAGGGTCGGCTAAGGGAGGTGTTAACCAAATTCAAGGAAACTGGGCTAAAAGTGAAGAGGGAAAAGTGCCAACTTTACACAGAGCGGGTCGAATTCCTGGGATACCTCCTAGATTGGCATGGCATCCACCCCACTGAAACTAAAATCAGAGCCATTAAGGAGGCTCCCACACCCAGGACTAAAACAGAACTGCAGGCATTTCTGGGACTGCTTAATTTTAACAATGTTTTCCTGCCCCAGAAGGCGACCGCGGCGGAGCCTTTGCATAGGCTCTTGGACAAGGTGGCTACCTGGACTTGGGGGAAATGCGAGGAAGCCACCTTCAGGAGAACCAAGGACCTGCTCACCTCGGATGCCGTCCTTATCCAATACAATGAGACCCTACCACTCGCCGTCACATGCGACACCTCACCCTTCAGAGTTGGCGCCGTCCTCAGCCAAACAATCCTGGATGGAAGAGAAGCGCCCATCGCCTTCTTCTGCAGGACACTCACCAAACCGGAGCGGAACTATAGCCAGCTGGACAAGGAGGCCCTAGCCATCGTCGCAGCAGTGAAGAGGTTCCACGAGTACCTCTACGGCCGCAACTTCACAATCATCACGGACCACAAGCCGTTGCTGGGCATCCTGGCAGGAAACCGGGCCACCCCGAACATTTTTTCTCCCAGGATGACAAGGTGGTCCGAATTCCTTGCCTATGCAAAGGCCTATGCAAAGGCTCCGCCGCGGTCGCCTTCTGGGGCAGGAAAACATTGTTAAAATTAAGCAGTCCCAGAAACACCTGCAGTTCTATTTTAGTCCTGGGTGTGGGAGCCTCCTTAATGGCTCTGATTTTAGTTTTGGTGGGTGGATGCCTTGCCGGTCTAGGAGGTATCCCAGGAATTCGACCCACTCTGTGTAAAGTTGGCACTTTTCCCTCTTCACTTTTAGCCCACAGCTACTGGCTCACACACCGACCCGGTAAGACTATTACACATGCAGACGCTTTGAGCCGCTCACCGCTACCTGACCTAGACACCGACCCAGCACCCACAACGAGCACCCTCAGCATAGAAACTCTGCCCGATCTACCCATAACCGTGTCAGACATTGCCCGAGAAACCGATAAAGACAAACGTCTGGCGCGGGTGTTACATTGGGTAGAGAAAGGGTGGGCGGAAAAGAACAACGACAAAGCATTCAAAACATTCCGGAACTGGCAAATGGAACTTTCACTGCAAAAAGGGTGTGTACTGTGGGGGGATAGGGTGGTTATCCTGGAAAAACTGCAAGGGAAGGTATTGGGGTTGTTACATGAGGGGCACCCGGGCATAGTTAGAACGAAAGTCCTGGCCAGAAGTTTTGCTTGGTGGCCAGGGATGGATAAGCAAATCGAGGCCTGGGTGGCAAGGTGTCAACGCTGCCAAGAAACCAGACCAGCCCTCCCGCGGCACCGATCCTGGAATGGGAAACCTCCAGGGAACCCTGGTCTAGGGTCCACATAGACTTTGCCGGGCCCACCAAGGGACATACATTCCTAGTAACCATAGATGCTTACTCCAACTGGCTGGAGGTAAGCAACATGAAATCCACCACCACAGAGGCTGTAACCAAGGAACTTTGCAGACTATTCGCAACCCACGGCCTCCCAGATGTCATCGTGTCGGACAACGGGCCCCAATTCACCTCGCTGGAATTTGAAAAATTCCTAGCGGAATGGGGCATACAACACGCACTGACAGCTCCGGCGCATCCGGCGGCGAACGGAAGGGCGGAACAGATGGTTCAATTCACGAAAAAACCATCCAGAAAATCGAACACGGGGAAATCCAAGACAAAATAAATAAAATGCTTTTTATACAACATATAACCCCGAACACAACAACGAACAAAAGCCCGGCAGAGCTACTGATGGGGAGGAAAATAAGGTCCCCACTCGACAGGCTGCACCCCACAAACAACCCAGAAAAACCCCCAAACTCCTCCAGCAAGCAACGGTCTTTTGCGCCAGGCGACGCTGTCTACGCAAAAAACCTAACCGGAGCCCCACTATGGGTACCAGTAACCATAACCCAACTGACAGGTCCCCACTCATACCAGCTGCAAACAACCGACGGACAAGCATGGAAACGCCACATCGATCAAATAAGATCAAGAACTGCCACAAGAAAGACAACCGACATGCAACCAGACACAGAAAATCCCCTTAACACAAGCCAAGAGGGGAGGGAATACCCCGGAAACCAAAACCCAGAAGAAAACCAACCATACTCACCAGCAAGCAGCCAGCTCGAAGCCTCACCAGGGAGAAGCAGCCAGGCCAGCTCGACCAGCCCAGAAAGACTGGGCGGGAGCGGCGAGAACCGCAGCTCAACCAGCCCGGGTAGACCGGGAGGGAGCTGCGACAAGCGGCCCAGCAAGGCCTACCAGGCGGTTCCATCGACGAGGCCGAGAGACACAGAGAACCCGACCGAACCGGCTGGGAGCCAACCAACGACTGACCTGCGCAGGTCCAGTAGGCAAGTGTGGAGCCCCGCCTACTTACAAGACTACGTTACATAGGACCAAACCAAGAAGGGAGGGGTATTCTGTACCTTCATTTGCATTCTTGAAACCCCGCATTTTGATTGGTCAAAGCGCGGGGTGATCTGATTGGTTTAGCGAGCCGCGCTGATTGGCCCGCTGAGAATCTCCCGCGATTGGCAGTTACGAATCGTGGGAGATTCAAAGTGGTGCCATTGGCCGCAGCCGCCGCGGCTTGAGAATAAAAAGCCGCAAGTTTTCCCTTGGAGCCAGTTCGGTTCCAGGGGCCTAATAAAGAGCTGAAACCACAGTCACTGCCTCCTGGTCTCCTTGCCGAACAGACACGACAATAATGTATATAATGGTATGGTTTATTAATTTTAGTAGACAACATTTAAATATTTAGTTTATTGGTCCACTACAATTTGAACATTTAAAACTTTAACTGGCTGAATCACATTCTTGCTAGTCAAGTGATAGCAAACCGTTCTGTATAATCTCTCTATATAAAATGAAAACATTATTCATTTGGGTATTTAAACAATCTCTGCAGCAGAGGTGGTATTCAGCAGGTTCTGACTAGTTCTGCAGAACCAGTAGTGGAAAATTTGAGTAGTTCGGAGAACCTGCAAATACCACCTCTGACTGGAGATTTTACAGTATCCTTCCCCTGCCACAGTCACCAAGCCACAACCACAGAACCCGTAGTAAAAATTTTTGAATCCCACCATTGCTCTCTATATAGTCATATCTTCCACGATGATAGCGAGTGGAGGGGGAGATAATATAACAACTGGTTCACTCAGAATCAGATTAGCCATAGCGGGAGGCTCATCCCGCATGAAAGGGCCACACCTCCCACGAGAGTCAACCTGACCCTGGATGAACTGGTTGTTAAATTATTTGAATCCCATCACTGAGTTAACCCACAAAAAGGGTCATATAATTCTATTATTGCAGTTAATACTTCTTAAGATGACCATGGATTAAAATATAGCTAGAAATCTTAGTCAACACAGCTGAATTCAGTTTCTCAGTGTGTTGCTATTGGCTTGTGATCCTGGCCTAATTTCTGTTATGATTTGCTTTGCCCTCAATCACTCTAAGCCCTAACAAACAGAAATTAATTCTGTATACAGTACCTGCAGTCTTAAATTAATCATCTGTTAATATTGTTCACCTTCAACTGCACAGCAGAGGCATGTTTAATTAATTATGACCATGCTTTTCATCGCCCCGAGTAATCAATATGAGGTGACATTCTCCATAAAAGTACAATATCAGAGTGGCTTGAACTATAATGGTGATGGAACCTCAAGTTCCATTCTCGTGACTAGTTCTGTTCTCATGATTTTCTTATTTGTTTAGACAAACAGCTTAGCCGGGCATTTTATTTTTACACTATTTCAGGGGTATCAAACTCAATTTGATTGAAGGCTGCATTAAGGTTGTGTTTGACCTCAGGAGGCTGGGGGGGGGGCATGGCCAGGTGGTACGATCAGCTCAATGTTCATTTTCAGCTGCAATGGCCTCCTGCAGCCCTTTGCCAGCAAAAACGGAGCTTGGGAGGGCCACATGAGCTCCGTTTTTGCTAGCAGAGTCACTGAGGGCCAGTCCTTTGCTGTTTCCAGGGCAGCCCAAAGGGCCAGATCTCAGTATCCTGCAGACCGAATCTGGCCTACTGGCCTTGAGTTTGACACGCGTGCATTATTTCATTTAACAAACAAATTCTTTGCAAGATTTCTCCCTCCAAAAATGATCTACTAGGCACCATTTGTGGCCAATGCGTGATTTGGCAAGTAGAGAGAGCACAAACTGTCACTTTCAGCAATCTAATAAGGCAACATGGACCAAAAATAACTAATTGAAGAGAATGCTAGACAGAAGATCTGAGAGGCCCTATTTCACTCTTTGTAGCAAGGCTGGCTGATGTTATGATCCTTAACTGAAGACAGCAGAAGCTCAGTCTAACAATACATGGTTTCACTGCAAGAGCCCAACATCTCCAGGTGTTTCTCATCAAAGATCATGGACCCAGAAACCCCATCGCTGCTTGCTGCCTTTGAAAGTCTTAAGCACTTTAGAGACCTCTAAAAATTACCAAATTGTAATTTTTAATGTGACAGAAAAGAAGAAATACACATTAAATGGATGGAGAATTGAATCATAAATCATAAACTTGGTGGAGACAGTTAAACCATCAAATTCAACCTGCTTTTATGTGCAGGAATCCAAGTTAAATTAAATCTAAGTTAAAGAGTTATCCCAGGTAGCTGTTTAGATTCCATCTGAATATATCTAATTTAGGAAGCCCACATACCCAGTCAAGGTTCCTGTTGTGAATGAATAATACCAATAAAGTTATCTTGAGCTTGAAATCAAGTGCAGGGTTCTGGCCCTGCACTTCTGATTGGCTGTTAATGGCAGGATTGGATTGGTCCGTTCAGGAGCATCTGATTGGCCATTAACAGGCCATTCCCATTGGTTAACGGAGCTAGCGCTCTAGGTTTGCTATTGGTTGAATAGTTAATAAGTTGCCTATATAAGGAAGGCTATAGCAGCCCTCCATTTTGAGCTGTCACAATATGTAAATAAAGAGTTTGAAGTTCACTGTTTCTACCGGCTCGTCTCCATCATTCGCACCCATGCTCCAGACTTGACACTGGCGACGAGGGTGGGATGGGATGACATCAGAGCCAATTAAGACAACTAAGCACGTGGCTGAAGCGCACAACGGTGGAACCATGTCCGGCGGCTTAGTACCACCTGCTCCGTTTGATCCAGCTCAAGAGGACTGGGAATCCTACATGGATCGTTTTCAAATGTTTTTGGAAACAAATAATCTGAAGGATGCCACACCCGGGAATAAACGGGCAGTATTCCTAACGCACTGCGGCCCGATGGTATTCAAAATGGCTGAGGCATTAGCGAAACCGGTGGAAGCAAAGGCCATGGACTGCGATATCCTCGAATCACTGCTGAGGGCCCACTATGCACCAACCGTTCCAACGCTCGTAAGACGAAACGAGTTCTATCAAAGAACCCAGCGGAAAGGAGAAAGCGTCGCCGATTTCGTTGCAGACCTCCAGAACTTGGGAGGCCTTTGTGATTTCACCGACCTAGAAGAGGCCTTGAGAGACCGAGTAGTCCTTGGGCTAGACGCTCTAAACGTACAGAGCAAAATAATGGCAAAGGGCGACATCACCCTTAAAGATACCATAGCTGAAGCTACAGCAGTGGAGGCAACCAAGAAGTCGGCTGCCCAACTACGCCGAAATCGCGCTCCAGCACACCCACCAGCTGGCGAAGTTTCACCTAACGCAGAAGGGCAGCTGCAGACGGCCCACCATGAGGACCTTTCTTCGTCGTCAGACAGCAACGAAAAGAGGTTCATCACCTGCGGTCCGATCTGGACCATTACCCAAAATCCCAGCAACCGTGTGCTGGTTGCGGGGCCAACCATTACCGCTCCGACTGCAAATTCCGCAATGCGCTCTGCCACGAGTGCGGGAAACAAGGCCACATCGGACAGGTCTGCAGAAGCCTCCTCGGATCCAGCCAGACCTCGAAAGGAACCAACCTCCACCAATTGACAGGGAATCGCCCTGTAAGGCGAGAACCAGTAAACTACTCCTACAGAAACTGACCTGTGAATCGTCTAGCGAGACGGGAAGAGGCCCACCAAACACTCACTATTGGCCATGCCTCTTCACTAGATGCTAAGAACATTTGGGTCAACATGAACATTGAAAATCGGTCTTGCCAAATGGAAGTTGACTCGGGATCGTCTCTTTCAATGGTCTCATGGAAGACCCTCAAGCAACTCATCCCCACTATCCGGCACCAAGACCTTCAATTCCAACGGATCGTGTTAAAGGACTACCTGGGGAACTGAATTCCAGTCGCAGGATCCAGTCGAGTATGGGTTGCATTCAAGAACTGCACGGCGTACTTACCCCTGACGGTGATTGATAAGGACCAGCCTAGTCTGTTAGGCCTGCAATGGTTCGCACCACTCGGCATTGAAGTGGCTGGCATTAACCAAATCGGCGGCAGTGACTGGGAGGAAGACCTCGCCCACGAATTCAAGGACGTCTTAGAGGAAAAGCTAGGCAAGTACAAGGGGACCCTGATATCCTTTAGCCTTAATCCAAAGATAGCTCCCATCTGCCTTAAGCCTCGTCGAGTTCCGTTCACTCTAAAGCCAAAAATCGACGAGCAGCTTGATAAGTTGATTGCCCAGGGAGTGTTAAAGCCAACTGACCACTCCCCATGGGAAACGCCGATTGTGACACCAATTAAGCCAGACGGCTCCATTAGAATTTGTGGGGACTACCGAGCCACCCTAAACCACGCCCTGCAACAGAACCCATATCCGGTACCGGTGGTACAACACCTTCTCCATTCCCTGGGGAGGCGAAAAAGTCTCCGCTAAACTAGACTTAGCTAAGGCTTATCAGCAACTGCCGGTTGACGGAAAAACGGCACAGGTACAGACTATTGTAACACACCGAGGTGCCTTTAAGTGTACGCGGCTTCAATTCGGAGTCAGTGTGGCCCCGGGGATCTTTCAGAGCCTAATGGAGAGACTATTGCAGGGGATCAAGGGCGTTGTCCCCTATTTTGACGATGTGCTCATTGCCGCCCCCACTCCAAAAATCTTACAGGAGCGTTTAAGACTGGTATTACAAAAATTCCAGGAAGCAGGCTTGAAAGTCAAAAAAAATAAGTGCAAACTGTGTACCGATAGTGTTGAATTTTTAGGGTACTTAATTGAGAGTCAGGGTATTCACCCTACCGATAGCAAATTAAGAGCAATAAAAAACGCTCCCAGAGCCCAGAACAAGACCGACCTCCAGGCGTTCTTAGGCCTCATCAATTTTTATAATGTATTCTTGCCGCACAAGGCGAATGTCGCTGAACCTTTACATCGTCTATTAGATAAAAAAATCGATTTGGATATGGGGTCACAAAGAAGAGCAGGCATTCCGTAATGTGAAAAAACTACTGACTTCGGACGCCGTAATAATGCAGTACAATGAGACTTTGCCAATAAACATTACATGTGATGCATCGCTTTTGGAGTGGGCGCCATTTTGAGCCATGTGTTACCTAACGGTAATGAAGCCCCTGTTGCTTATTTCTCAAAGACGCTCTCGAAAACCAAGCAAAATTACAGCCAGATCGATAAAGAAGCCCTGGCGATTGTATCAGCTGTTAAAAGATTTCATGAATATGTGTACGGCCGGGTTTTCTCCATTGTAACTGACCACAAACCATTGCTGGGGATCATTGCTGGGGACAAGCCAACTCCCTACATACTTTCTCACAGAATGACCCGCTGGTCAGAATTCTTGGCTGCCTACAATTATCGGCTACAATATCGACCCGGTAAAGCCATTCCCCACACTGATGTGCTGAGCCATACACCACTCCCTGAAACTATCAACGATCCTGCACCAATGATGACAGCGTTGCAGATCGAGACATTCCACACGCCGCCATTAACTGCCCGTGACATTGCGAGAGAAAAAAACGCGACCCCATCTTAGCATGAGTCCTCACATGGGTGGAACACGGATGGCCATTGGACCAAGTACCAGACAACTTTGCACCATTCAAAAGTCGTCAAACAGAGTTGTTCTCGCAGAAGGGCTGTGTCATCTGGGGCGATAGAGTCGTTATCCCAGAACGACTCCAACAGACATTGCTAAGAACCTTGCACGATGGCCACCCTGGCATCGTGTGCATGAAGGGCATCGCACGAAGCTACGCATGGTGGCCAGGCATCGACAGACAAATCGAATTGTGGGTTAAAACTTGCAGGAGATGCCAACAAGTAAGCAACGCTCCACCAAAGGTAACCCCAACCGAATGGGAGACGCTGCGGGGACCCTGGTCCCGCATCCATCTGGACTTTGCCGGGCCGACCAAAGGCCACACGTTTTTACTAACCGTCGATGCCTACTCGAATTAGCTCAAGATTCACCGAATGAGCAACACGACCACTGATGCGGTCATCAAAAGACTGGAAAGATTGTTTGCAACCCATGGATTACCAGACGTTCTGGTGTCGACAACGGCCCCCAGTTTACCGCACTGTCTTTTGAGCAGTACCTGGCTGGCCGCAGTATCCAACATGCACTCACTTCACCTGCACATCCTGCTGCCAACGGTAGGGCTGAGCGCATGGTACAATTCGTCAAAAAGACTCTTCAAAAGATTGACTATGACAACATCGACGAGAAAATCAACCGGATCTTTTTCCTACAGCACATCACATCTCACAGCGTCACCAACAAAACTCCCGCCAGCTGCTAATGGGATGAAAGCTCCGCTCCCACCTCGATCGGTTACACCCAGCCTACGAATCAGAAAAACCACTCGGATCCAGTGGCTGATGCCGTACCTTTCAGGTAGGCGATTTAGTATTTTCTGAAAACTTATCAGGCAATCCGCTGTGGGTAGAAGCGACCGTAATCCGCGTAACTGGCCCAGGATCACACCTCGTTCAGTGCCCTGACGACAGATTTTGGAAGCGCCACATAGATCAACTACAATCGCGGCTACCGTTGCGCACTTCCGAACTCCCTTATGACCAAACTGAAGGGGGGGGGATACAGAGGAAAGCGAATTGCAATTAGAGGGAAACCTTTTTGAAGAAACCGATAATGGGACTGAAACGCAGGAACATGAACCAGGGACCGGAGTGAGTTCACCTCAGGGAGTGGCCAGTGATATTGGTGACGACAGGAACACGAACTCGGAACCAGAGGCATCCCTACCAATAAACAACGATCTACCTCAGCAGAAGTGCAGCCAACCGCCAGGCACTTTGCGAAAATCGAAAAGACTAACAAAATAGCCGTCCTACCTTAAGGACTATGTAACCGCGCCCCGTGGGCAGAAGCCGGGGGAAAGGGGTGTTGTGAATGAATAATACCAATAAAGTTATCTTGAGCTTGAAGTCAAGGGCAGGGTTCTGGCCCTGCACTTCTGATTGGCTGTTAATGGCAGGATCGGATTGGTCCGTTCAGGAGCATCTGATTGGCCATTAACAGGCCATTCCCATTGGTTAATGGAGCTAGTGCTCCAGGTTTGCTATTGGTTGAATAGTTAATAAGTTGCCTATATAAGGAAGGCTATAGCAGCCCTCCATTTTGAGCTGTCACAATATGTAAATAAAGAGTTTGAAGTTCACTGTTTCTACCGGCTCGTCTCCATCATTTGCACCCATGCTCCAGACTTGACAGTTCCAATACTGAAGTATTCTTACTGAAAGGAAGTTTTTTTCTCCTATTCTGTCAGAATCTATCCTCTTAAACAACACAGAAGATATTTTCTCTTTGTCCTGTGTTACATTTTTCAGGTATGTGAAGAATGTTGCCATGTACTTCTCAGTATTTTCTTCTGTAAGGCAAAATATTGTTCGTTTCCCTAAAATCTCTTCAGAGGACAATTTGTGATGCTCTCATCAGCCTGCTGGCATTTTCTGAACATGTTCCAATTCAAAACCATTTTCAAGTGCACTGCCCAAAACTGGACACAATACTTGAGGTAGAGTTTGAAACATGTGGAATAAATAATCAGTACGGTTGTCATCCATAAGGAAGAATGTTAGAACATGAACCCAACTCTTCATACATTTACTTTGCAGATAGGAAAGGACAAACTTTGCATCACAACATTCCTCCCCACTGCTCAATTCAAGGACTACCCTCAGAAAGAAAGAAATTGTGGTGAGCATCTAAATACCTTTGAAGGGTATTCCAGAAAAGCAATTTTCTGAGGAAAAAAATGATTATTTTTTACAAAGGGGAAAGAGAAAAAAGCTTTAAACATAGGTTGATGTATGCTGGAATGGACAAGCAATTCTCGAATTAAAGAAGCACTCCATGCAGTAGTGAGATTTAATTTTTTTTTACTATCGGTTCTGTGGGCATGGCTTGGTGGGCGTGACAGGGGAAGGAACTGCAAAATCTCCATTCCCACCCTGCTCCAGGGGAAGGATACTGTAAAATTTCCACTTCCTCCCCACTCCTGGGCGAAGGATACTGCAAAATCCTCATTCCCTCCCCACCCCACTAATCTGCTTTCCAGCTCCGTTCTCCTGTGTAGGCCAACAAAAGAAAACTCAGCTGATCAGCTGGGACTCGGGAGGCAGAGAATAGATGGGGGCAGGGCCAGTGATAGGTGGCATTTGCCGCTTCTCCGAAATAACTCGAACTTTCTACTATCGGTTCTCCAGAACTGGTCAGAACCTGCTGAATACCACTTCCAACTCCATGTCACTTTATCTAACTTGGATGCTACCCTAATGATGACAGAAATTCATCTAGGACAGGGGTCTCCAACCTTGGCAACTTTAAGCTTGGTGGATTTCAGCTCCCAGAATTTCCCCAACCAAAGCTGGCTGGGGAATTGTGGGAGCTGAAGGCTTAAAGTTGCCAAGGTTGGAGACCCCTGATCTTGGAGACGGAGAAAAGGCAGACAAGAGGGAGGTTCTGAGCCATATTTCAGGAAACCTTCTTCTCTTATATCTTTTTTAAAAAAACTTGTCATCTTTCAGATGTATTGCTCCCCCCCCCAACATCAACCCCGATGATAAGAATGATGGGGGTAGCAATTCAAAGCATATGGTGAATAACATACTGGCAAATTATAACTGTTCTCATCCACTTTTTACCCTCCACCAAAAGCACTTGAATGCCTTCATTCAAAGCTTGTGTGTGTGGTTTTTTTTTTATTAACAATCCAACAGAGCTGAGAAAAGTGGATTTAGAACTACATTCCCACTGATTTCAATGGATTCTGTGTTACTATTGGCATTTACAGAGGTTCCTCTGAAATTGACACATTTTCCAATGACTAGTCATTCTCAGGCATTTCAGATAATAATTATGCAAGCTTGGGAATAATGAATTAGAGCCAGTAGCATATTAAATTTTCTAAAATGTAGTTTGGGTAATGTGAGTTAGGAACAAGACACCTTCATTTATCTTCATTCATGAGAAACAACACATTTTGAACTTTATGAGATATTCTTGCAATGCACAGGAAAAATTATTCAGTAAATCTGTCGAAGGAAAACTTTACCAACTTCAACTTTTTTTGCCAAAACCATTCTAATTTAACTCATTTGCATAATGGATTTTGTCAAAGGAGCTCATGTAAACACAATCTGGTTCCTAATCTTTTAAGTTGTGCTATCTGTTGAACCTTGGAGATGGAATTTAAAACTGGCTTAGGTACATCAAGTTACACATAGATGTTCAGCATATCTCTCTACACTAGTCTGTAGCAAACATTCTCCAAAATCGTGACATGAGAAGCAAGATATGATGCTCATTTGCTTGGTGAAAACATAACAATAAGCTATTATTGTTACTTTTGGCCTTTTGTGCGAATCAGTCTATAATGGCATTTTCAACAAAGTTTTCTTTCAGTCAAGTTTGACTTCTGAGGACATGTCTAGGTCATTTTCTTGGCAACAGTACAGAAGGAGTTGGCTTTGCTATGGTGATCATGATTTAACATATCCAGTGAGCCTGAATATAAATACAAGTTGTAAAGGAAAATTTTTTTAAAGCAGTTCTCATTTGTTAAGATAGAAGAACTTTCATCATCAGAAAAGTGATTAGAAAGTTACTCTGAGCATTGTCATGTCTATTAATACCTTCAGAATAAATCTCCAGCACTTTGCTGAACTCAAGATAAAAATTTTGCAGTCCAATATGTCATGCAAAAAGGAAAACAAGTTAAGCCAATGTTTTTATAACTTCACAATTATATCTTCAGCCAGCTGGAGAATTCAGGGAGTTGAAATCCACATATGTTAAATTTGCCAGGATTGAAAAACAGTGTGTTAAGTTACTCACCATAAAACCTAAGGGTTTCGACTTAGGGAGAAAATCAATAAAAGTAAAGGTTCCCCTCACACATATGTGCTAGTCATTTCCGGCTCTAAGGGGCAGTGCTCATCTCCATTACAAAGCTGAAGAGCCAGTGCAGTCTGAAGAGGTCTCTGTGGTCATGTGGCCAGCATGACTAAATGCCGAAGGCACAAAGAGCGCTGTTACCTTCCCACCAAAGTGCTCCTTATTTTTCTGCTTGCATTTTTTACATGCTTTCAAAGTGGCAGAAGATTGGCAGAAGCTGGGACAAGTAACGGGAGCTCACTCCGTTACACAGTGTTGGGGGTTCAAACTGTCGAACTGCCAATCTTTCTGATCGAAAAGATCAGCGTCTTAGCCACTGAGCCACCGCATCAATCAATAAATCAAAAAACAGACTCTAATTCATTCCAAGGCCAGGGAGAACAAGTAGGGTTTTAGTCATTTCCTAAATATTATAACAGTGACAACTACACAGATCATGTGAGGAATATTGTTCTGGGGGTAGATACTGCATCAGAATTAAGGTCCTATAAGCTGACACTGTTTATTTAGTGTCAGGACCTGGAGTGCACCTGCTCTGCCTGAACATACCAGATGGGCAGAGTTTGTGGGAGACAATTAGATTCACATATCAGGTTATGGAAAAATGAATCAACGGTTGGTCATACATAGAAATTAACCATTCCCCCATCCCCAGCCTTGGAAGCTTCATGTGCTTTCGGTATTGTGGGTGGGAGCTTACAATGGAGCATTTGATTGCTCTTCTGAGAGTGAACTTCATAACACTCTGGTTCTTTTGAAATGCTACTAAATGCTCTTCCGCTGGGACAGTTTCTGTGCTCAGCATTTGAAGACATCACAGCCCTGTCTTTCAGTTGGAGTTCCTTGAGACTTTGTTGATTTAATCGCAGTGGGCAATGATAAAAATCTAATTCCAGCAACTTGCTCAGAAATGGGGGAGTTGCTAAGTGGCCACAGTGTACTGTTCAACTGCTGCCAGTTGCTGCAAAGAAACTCCAGCAGCCATTCTTTACATGGCTTTTTATAGTGTTGTTTTAAGTTATGGTATCCAGCTCTGGTTGGTGTGATAGGATGCCATAATAGTCACTACTCTATGAAGAAAAGTTATAGTGGAGGAAGATATTGACATAATTCACAATATGTTTTATTGAGTATATCTGTATGTCTCTATCAAACTCACAATAAATTGTATTCTGTCAGTGCGGTCTTAAATTATAACTTGTTCAGTGATGCAAGAACTCATGAAAGTAAGATAAAATAAATCTAAAGTCAGAATGATTCATATTTACCTGTAAACATAAAGAAATAGCATGTCATATGAAACTTATTTGCTCCATTCAGACAGGAAATAAATATCAGCTTATCACAATAACATGTGAAAGGATTTGACCCGCTGTTAGGAAACTCATTAACCTTGAGGAAATAAAGCCAAGGAGTGAGGGAGGGGGAATTGGGTGGATACCCTCTTTGTTCTTGGCAATTCAAGGGGAGCCATTGTCTGTTTAAATAGGAAAGCTGCTTTAGTGTTTAAAGGGAACATTGATGTAAAAAAAAAATGAGTTCATTCAGGGTGTTCCGTTTCAATCATCAGAACGTGTTGAATTCTAAGCTGTTTCCCAGAGAATCCATTCTTTAGATATGTTGCTTTAGATGTGACTACATGAAACAGACATACATTAAATCAAATTGAACTGTGTCCCCTGTCCATTTTGCTATACACAACATGCATAGAAAACCTGATGTGGCCTTTAAGACATTGTTTCTCAACTTATGAACTTTTCAGATGACAGATTCCAACTCCCAGAATTCCCAGCCAGCAATTCTGGGAGTTGAAGTACACCCATCTTCAAGAGATTGAGAAACACTGTCTTAAGCTTATGAAATTACATCCGTGTATGCTAACTATCATTTGTTGAATAAAAAACAATTGCCAAGTTACATATTAAGATGTAAATCAAGCAAACCAGATTATGGTTTGACCTGATATGCAAATGTTATGGCCTGTTCAACAACCATAGTACCCCTCACTGAAGGATTCTGCTTCGCCTTGTGACTATTTAATTTTTGAGGAATTAATACATTAATTGAGCAACCTTATTAATCTTATTTATTTATAATTTTACTCTCATAAAGCTGCCCAACCCAACATGGACTCTGGATGGCATATAAATTAAAATTTTACAATTCCTAAAAATGAACAAAAGTAAACACAACGATAAATCTAATTACAAGGAAACTAATCTACTTTAGCCAAAACAAACATCACCTATCAGATGAATACACCCTGACCTATCCCAGAGCTTGAACAAAGGCCAAGTTTTCCAGGACAGTCTGGCAGAGACAAAATGATCTGAACCTCTGAGGATAAACTATTGCAGAAAATAGATGCCTTGATAGAAAAGGAACACTTCTTAGGTCCAATCAGATGAATTTGGGTGACAGAGGGGATCCTAAGTGTGCCTGCTATGTCAACTCTTGCACAATGGGCACAAATTATGGAAGAGAGGCAGTCCTCATATAGCCAGCCCTTTTGCTGTGATGGGCTTTATATATGAGAATCTTGAACTATATCCTAAATGCAGTGGTGATCGATGCACTGTTCAATGTGGAAATGGAAGTGTGCCTATAACTGCTCATGCTGTTGCTTTCAGGATCACTTGTAACTTTCAAGTAATCTTCAAAGAAAGCCCCATGTAGAATCCTATAATTCACACCCAGTGTAATTCAAGGGATGAGTTACTATGATAAGTGATTGTTGGTCCAGGAATAGGTACAACTGATGAAACTGGATGAAGGCCTTCCTAGTCATAGATAACACTTGCTTTTGGAGCAGGAGATGTGATATCCCGAAAGGACATACCAATTCTAAACAGGGGTGTGTAACTCCATTCAGAACCAAAGATGGAACTCCACAAAAACTATACACCTGTAGACAAGACTTGTCAAGACTGAGTTTCAACTTGTTCTTCCCCACTATCACCATCACCAATACAGATGCAAAAGCCTTCAAGCAGCCGGACATGGCCTCCACATTAACACTTGATCACTATGAATTGAGATATGCAGCTGATGATACTTGACCTCACATAAATAGACACCTTCATTAGGAAGTTTCATGTAGATATTAAATGGGAAAAGCAAAATTGTTGAGTCCTGAGGCATCAGTCTGGACCTCTTGTCATCTATCAACACTGACTGGAACCGGCCATGGACAAAGAAGGAGAACCATTACATGCCTTGTCTTTCACTCTGCAAACTATACCAAGTTCAGTGCTGTTAAAAGCTGCTGAGACATCAAAAATCAGCATTAGTGTATTACTTCTGCCTGGCTTTCCAAAGGTAATCAATAAGTGTAATCAAATCAGTTTCCATATATGCCCTTTTCTGAAACTCAGTTGAAACCGCTCCAGGTAATCCATCTCCTCCTGGGTCCTCTGGAGCTGCAGTCCAATCAAAAAGCCAAAAAGTAGCCAGAGAGTGATCTGACCCGGATGAAAATTGATGAAAATCTCTTCTATCATGATGCAATTGTCCTGAGATGAAAAACTAGATTAAGCACCTGTCTCCCTCTGTATGTTGGGCTCTTGATAACTTGGGTCAGATTCATGGATCAGTAGCCAGGAGTCTGCATCCCACGAAGCAAGTTAGTTTTTTTCAGAACTATCAGTCTTGGAAACTTCACCACCAACTCAGCCATGGAGTCAAGCGTCTCAGGTAAGAATGTGGCTGGGCAGCCCCTAAAACCTCACCTTTGTTTACATCCATTTAACTGCTATAGAGGTTTTTTTCTTGGATTCCATCCACAGCACATCTGACATTATACCAACAGTCCTTTCATTTTGCATAAGCTGCTAGCTTTGAATACCCTTAAGTGCATTAAACCCACACTCTAAATAAGTTCATTAAACTTTTTTGGGGGGAGGCAATGACATTGCTTGGTGGTTTCAGAAACTGATGAGTTTTGAAAGACCTCACTCTCTGACCAAAGCATCTTATAAGTCACAACACTGTTCCTCAGCTGAGTGCTGCTATTGAGAAAAGGAAAGGAAAACAAAGGCAGAAGATTTGAACTGATGACCTTTCTTAATATGCCATGTGCCCCTGAACACCACCATCCAGCAGCGAGCCAAAACATAGCAGGACTGAACTGGCAAATGGTATAGTAAATGCTATGCTGCTAGAGTTTTCTGCCAGTTGATGGATAGAACAACAACACTTTAGAACCATAGGGAAAGGATGAAATCTAGTAAGAATCCTGGTGAGAGACAATGATGCATTTTGTCTTAATATGCTTTATGGAACCAGCTGTCATAGTCCATAAGTCTTATTTTCTGATTTAGCAGAAAATTTGGAATTTTTGCTATGGTAAATAAGTTAAAGATCAAGATACATGTTCTAAGAGAATATTCATATGTATTGTACTGCCTAGCATATGAAGCAGAGGTGGTATTCAGGAGGTTCTGACCAGTTCTGGAGAACCGGTAGCAGAAATTTTGAATAGTTTGGAGAATCAGCAAATACCACCTCTGACTGGCCACGCCCCCATCTGTTCTCTACATCCTGAGTCCCAGCTGATTGGCTGGGTCTTCTTCAGTTGCCCTGCACAGGGGAACGGAGCTGGAAAGCAGGTTAGTGGGTGGGGGGGAATGGGGTTTTTGCAGTATCCTTCCCTTGCCATGCCCACCAAGCCACGCCCACCAAGCCACAACTAAGCCACGCCCACAGAACCGGTAGTAAATCCCATCACTGATATGAAGAGATATGTATGGGTAGAGATTAGTACATAAATGTGATTACTATATAATATTTTCAAATATATTTTGAAAGATATATACAGGTACTCCTCAACTTAAAACCCTTTATTTAATGACCATTTGGAGTTACAATGGCACTGAAAAAAGGGACATGACTGTTTTTCACATGACTTGTTGCAGCATTCTGTGGTCACATGATCAAAGTTCGGATACTTGGCATGTATAAATGATCACCTTTTATAATCTTCCAGTAAGCAACGTCAAGGAAAAGCACAATTCGATGAACAATCATGTCACTAACTTAACAACTTCAGTGATTCACTTAACAATTGTGGCAAGAAAGGGGGCAAAACTCTTAATTGTTTTGCTTAGCAACAAAAATGTTGGACTCATTTGTGCCAGTAAACCACTACCTATATTTTCATTTAATTTCATATGAAGTGTAGATGTTGGGGTCAAAAGGTCAGTGTTTATTCAGGTTATCACTCACAGATTTCTATCCATTTATTCTCCACAGGACATGTGTAATAGGAAGGAAGATGAAGGTGGAGTAGAACAGATATAATGACAGACTGAGGAAGTGTGGAACATCTGTGACCATATTAAAATGCTAATAATTATCACGCTGAGCATAGAATATTCTCTAAGAGGGAATGGCAGGTGCTTGACTTAAAACATAATTTGAAAAGCATTTTTGGAACATATTTCAGAATATTGTGCAAGAATCAAATCTGATCAAGACATATTGTAAAATTGTGGAATATATTAGCCTACACTCTTAAAGTAGAATTCAGGATTCTAAGAAGAGGATTCTAAGATTCTAAGTTCTAAAATCCAAAGGTGTTTAGGTTTTCAGGGGAGCTCTTTATGCCTTTACAGCAAACTACATAAGAGCCTAAAATAATTGACACAGAATGTTGTTATATGACTAATAGTATCTGTAGGCTTTTTCTGATTTTATTAGAATGACAAAAGCAGCATTTCTTGGCTTCATACATAATGCTTTTGCCTGCATTTTATTGAGCACACGGTGCAATACAAATGTATTATGCAAATTGTGGTGTATTATTTATTTTAGTTGTTTTTTTCAATATGGCTGTTTGGTTAGATCATCATTAAATAAACTATAGCTTTGTGAGATTTATGAACTGGCCATTGACCAGAAAAACATACCTGTTTCTGAGAACAGATGCTTAGAAAGAGGCTGTGGACATTTAAGCATGAAAAAATATTTACTTAAATTACAAGTTATATAATTATTTTCCTATTATTCCAAGAGCCATTGCTGAATGAAGACATTCAATTGTCTTTTTTTTCATTTTAGAAGATCTTAGGCAAGTGATGTGGCTTTAAACAGCTGTACCCAATCAGCGAACACAATGGTGTGGCCATTGCTTTTTCCCAGATATTATTGTAGGAAATTAGCACTCACCCTTCTCCTAGAAAAATGAAATATCCTAATAAATATTAAAAAGGCAGAATATTTCCCGTAAAAGGGAAGTAGAAACTCAGAGAGGCAGAAAGAGCACCTTTGTTAATGGGCGGGCCATTATGACCTAGGCCGAGTATTCTACATAACAAATATCTCACCACCTGGCCTGGGAAGATTGCATCAGCCAGCACTCAGGTGAACCCATGTGGTCCAGACAAAGCCTAAAAAGTTAGCTAAGACCCCCGCCCCTGCGAGTCTGACAATCAGTGAGATACATTTCTTACACAGGAACAGGAAACACTAAGGTGAGACCCAACAGAAGGTATATAACTAAGGGTCTCTCAGCATCTTGCCCCTTCTTTTCCTTCACCCAACATCTTGAAGCATGTGATCATCCTTTTCTCTTTGGATCTCCAAGGCATGTGGTCCTGTCCATCATTCAACCACCTTTCCAAACAGCCTCCATGTTTCCAGTGTCTTTTTCCCCACTTGAAACTGAACCCAGAAGGATATTTCTTCGAACACTTTAAAGCAGGGGTGTCAAACGTGCATCTTCACAGTGGCATCACATCATGTATTGTGACTCACTCCCTCTTCACTAAACTGAGTGTGGGCGTGGCCAGCATGTGACGTTTCTGGCCCATGTCGCGAATTTGACAACCCTGCTTTAAAGGAAATAATATGGCTATCAATGGCTTTAACCAAGGGGGGAGTTTGTTACCAGTAATAATTAAATAAATGCAGTCTCCACTGATCTACCCTCTGCTATCTCTCTCTTTTTTTGCCACTGATTACAGACCTTTTTCCTACCAATTTCAGAATACAGCTGTGCAACAATTGTTCAGACTGCTTCCCCCCTCCCCCACCAATGCCAGATCTTCTACTTTCCTAACTTAGTTCGGGTTTCAGTATCAGTTCCTAGGTAAACCAGTATTCAATATGTCCCGTCTGCCATAACCATCCCCCGGCTGACATCCTTCTTTCTGGCTTATATGAAAGAGTGAGTGACATTGTCTTGGTCACCATATGCTGTTTGTGTGCTAACACTGACTCCTCTACTCTGTTTATTATGTGGTGCCTATAACCTTAGTATAACATTGAACAGGATCACAGGATAGCAGAGAATGAACTTTTCACCTGACTCCCAATTTAGCAACTTAAATAATTCAGAAAATGAACTATACTGGATGCTCATATTTCTGAGGCACTGTTGTGTCAGAAGTTATTTTTCCTCTATCTAAAAGAAACTGCTGCTTGGTTGCCATGATTTAATGAAAGCAACAGATTGTTTCCTGTGTGACCAAATGCGTTACATCAACTCTTAGTATCTCAACCAAAAAAGAAACAAGTGGAGTGGAACAATCACAATCACAATCATTTATTTTCAAAATTCATAACTCTAAACCAGGAATTATAAAAGGTAGATCTGCATTTGGATAACCTGATCCAAAATGTTGTGACCTTTTAAAATTAGAATTAGAATTAGAATTCTTTTATTGGCCAAATGTAATTGGACACACAAGGAATTTGTGTTGTTGCAAATGCTCTCAGTATACATAAAAGAAAAGTGTTGTGTTGCAGGAGGACACATGAGGCAGACACGGATCTAAAGGCTAACACTGCTTTATTTGAAGCATAACAGGTTACCGCGGCTGCCCGGCTGGGCTGGCAGCCGGCTGGCGGCAGCAGCTGATGCCATTTGACAGCTCCTTTTATAGCCGGCTGTCAAACGGCATCAACCAATGGGAACAGTTGGTGCTCCCGCCAGGAATGTGGACCAGATTGAAGACTGCAGTTAGTCAGGGACACCACAAAAAGATACATTTGTCAAGAGTCAGGAATCATAAGGTAAAACACTTAATAGTCATAGGGTACAATAAGCAATCAAATAATACTAAGAAACAGTCAATATATAGCATAAGGATACAAGCGACAAAATTACAGTCCTACAGTCACAAGTGGGAGGGAATGGGTGATAAGAATTGATGAGAAGATTAATAGTAATAGTAGCGCAAACTTTGTAAATAGTTGGACAGTTTTGTGGGAATTATTTGTTTAGCAGAATGATGGCGTTTGGAGAAAAACTGTTCTTGTCTCTAGTTGTTCTGGTGTGCAGTGCTCTATAGCGTCATTTTGAGGGAAGGAGTTGAAACAGTTTATGTCCAGGATGTGATGGGTCTGTAAATATTTTCACAGCCCTTTTTTTGACTCGTGCAATATATACAAGCTCTCGATTGAAGGGAGGTTGGTAGTAATTGTTTTTTCTGCAGTCCTAATTATCCTCTGAAGTCTGTGTCTGTCCTGTTGGGTTGCAGAACCAAACCAGACAATTACAGTGGTGCAGATGATAGACTCAATAATTTCTCGGTAGAACTGGATCAGCAGCTCCTTGGGCAGTTTGAAATCATAATTTTATTAGAAATTTTTTGAAATATTTAAAAGATAAGCATGAGAAATAGAAAAAAAATAACAAAAAAGGAAAGAGAAAATACCATAAAGAAAAGAAAAATATTTTAAAAAGTTACTTCTTAAGGCAATTCTTCCTTGAGAAGACTCAGATGCCTATACTATAATGCTTGAAGTTTGAAGAACAAACAGAGTGAACTTGATTAAAGCCAGCATAGGTTTTCAAAACCAGAACATGCCAAATAAACCTTATTGCTTTCTTTGACAAAGTGGCTAAAATAGTGGATAAGGGAAATGCTGTGGGCATATTTTTCCTACTTCAGTAAGGCATTTAAATAGTAGACCACAGCCTACTTCTTGGTAATATAGAACAATGTGGGATAGACAGTACAACCACCTGATTGATTCACAATTGGCTGACCAACCACACTTAACAAGTAATCTTCAATGGAATTATACGTAATTGGAGGGAAACATTTAGTGGGATACCTCAAAGTTTTGTCTTAGGCCCAGTACTCTTTAACATCTTTATAAACAAATTATATGAGAGGATAAAGAGTGGAACTCATTACATTTGTAGATGACACAAAGATGGGATCAAGGATCAGTGTTCAAATCTCTCAAGGTCCTTCTCAATTTTGAGTCTATAATTTAAAGCAGGGGTGTCAAACTTGATTTCATTGAGGGCCGCATCAGGGTTGTGTTTGTCCTTGGGGGCCAGGTGGGCATGGTCAGGGTGGGCATAGCCAGTTCGACATCACTTGTGTCAGGGGCGTCTCTCTGCCAGCGAAAACGGAGCTCGGGAGGCTGTGATGGCCTTCTGCAACCCTCTACCAATGAAAAAGCAGCCTCTGTTTTTGCTGGCAGAGGGATTCAGGAGACCATTACAGCTTTCTGAGCTCCATTTTTGCTGGCAGAGGCCCCGCAGGCTGGTACTTTGCTGTTTTCAGAGCAGCCCCGCAGGTCAGATTTAACCACCTTGCAAGCTGAATTCAGCCTGCGGGCCTTGAGTTTGCTTTAAAGCATTAGCTGTTCTCCCCAATGCTTTAAATGATAGACTCAAGATTGAGAAGGACCTTGAGAGACTTGATCACTGATCCCTATCCAACAAAGTGTAATTCAATAGTGAGAAGCAAGTGTAATTCAATAGTGAGAAGTCCTACACTTAGGCAAGAAAAACCAAATGCACAGGTAAATAATAGGTAGTACTGGCAATTATGAGCGAGATATAGGTCTCCTGGTAGACCATCACTTATCAATGAGCAGCAGGGTGCTGCAGCTATCAAACAAGCAGCTATCAAACACAGTTGTAGATTACATCAACAGAGAGATAGTTTCAAGACCACGTGAAGTGATCTAGTACTTTATCCTGCATTGCATTGTGAGATCACACTTGGAATACTACATCCAGTTCTGGTCACCACAATACAAAAAAGATGTTGAACTTAGAAATAACGCAGAAAAGAGCAGCAAAGGTGATAAGGGTTTGGTGGCTAAACCATATGATGAATGGTTGAAGGAATTAGATATGTCTAGTCAAACAAAGACAAAGCTAGGGATGATATGATAGCGGTCTTCCAGTACTTGAGGGGCTATCACAGAGAAGAGGGAATCAACTTATTCTCCAAATACCTGAGGGCAGAACAAGAAGTAGCAGGTGAAAGATTATTAAAGAGAGATTCAACCTAGAACTAAGGAGACATTTCCTCACAGTATGAAAAATTAATAGTAGAACAGCTTACCTCTAGAAGTTTTGGGTGCTCCATCACAGGAGGTTTTCAAGAAGAGACTGAATAGCTATTTGTCCAGAATGGTATAATGTTAAATCGCTGGAATGAGACTCTCGGAGCCAGCTTAGCAATCAGTCATCTTTATTTCTGCCTAGAACTGACTGCGGAAGAAATCGTGGCAGCCCTTTTACAGTTGGACTGCTTACGGCTGTGGCCAGTGATGGCTCGTTGAATTTCCTGCCACTGTGGACCAACCAATCACAGGTAAGTATGCTAATACATAACACCTCTCCCCACCTGGTCCGGTCTAACCAATCCTATCTTCGCCTACTGTACATAATCACGTAGGTAGGCGGAGCTTCTATGGTTGCGATTGGACTTGCGCAGCTCAGTCGCAGTTTGGTCTCTGGACTGTTCTGGCAGATCTATTGTTCCTCTTGTCCTTCTTCTTGGAACTTCCTGGAAGGTTGAGTCAGCCATGCTGCTCCTGCCAGGAACCTCCTGGCCGGTTGAGTTGGTTAGGCCGCTCCCACCAGGGGCCGCTTTCCCGCAATCTTTCTGGACCTGTTTCTGTTATCCTATGCTATCTTCTTCTGTGGTCTCAGGTACGTGCCTGCGTTTTCTGACCGGGGCTACTGTTATTAGTGGGGGTTGTGTGTTTTTAGTTGTCAGGGTTTGTTCTATGGTTGTTCTCGCTCATGGAGGGTCTCCCCCTCCTTCTCTACTTGTGTTCTGTCTGTTTGAGGGGTCTTCCCCCTCTTCCCTGGTTGTGTTATGTCTGTGTGAGTGGTCTCCTCCCTCCCCTATGGTTATGTTTTGCCTGTGTGAAGGATCTCTCCTTTCCTCTCCGGTTGTGTTTCATTTGTGTGAGGGGTCTCCCCCCCCTCTTCAGTGATCCGATCTGTGTCACCCCTCGTTGCTCTAGATCTGACTTGGTCTATGTGTTTTTTCCAGCTCCTACCGTCCATCGTATCCACAAAGGTTCCCCTGTAAGGTTTTTTTGCGTATACTGGGTCCCCTGTTTGGAATGTACGGCATTTACTGGAGGAGTCTACTGGTTTTTCTGGGTAATAAGTGGGGTGTAATCTGTCTAGGTTTGATCTCAGTTTCCTTCCCATTAATAATTCAGCTGGGCTTTTATTCGTTGTGGCACTGGGTGTTATGTACTGTATGTTTAGTAGTTTGTCTATCTTTTCTTGTGTGACCCCTGGGCCCTAGCTTTTGTAAGGTTTCCTTAGTGTAATGTACCATGCATTCCACCCATCCATTCATTAACGGGTGTCCTGGGGCTTTTAGTGCATGCCTTATCCCATGTTGTGCTAAAAATCCTTCAAATTGTGTTGCTGTGTGGTGACACAATTGAGTTGTGTCAGACACAATTAAATCCAGCAACCCATGTGTTGCAAAAAGCCTCCTGAGCTGTCTAATAACAGCTTCTGTCATGATGGAGCTCATGATTCTTACCTCTAGACATTTGAAGTAAGTGTCTACGACTATTAGAAATGTGTGTCCTTTGGTTGGGCCACAAAATCAATGTGTAATCTTGACCATGGTGTTTCCCATTCATGTTTTGGTGCTGTGGGGGATGTTGGCCTAGATTCCTGGCAGAGTTTACAAGTTGCCACCCAGTCTCCTATTTCCTTGTCCATCCCTGGGCACCACACATAACTCCTTGCCAGGGATTTCATTTTTACAATACCTGGGTGTCCCTCATGTAGCATTTCTAGTATGCTTTCGCTCAAAACGTCCGATATTACCATCCGATCTCCCAATAGTATGCACACCTTCAGCACTGAGAGTTCTGTTTGTCTGTTCCGGTACAGTTTGACATTCTCGGTAATCTTAGTCTGTGGCCAGCCTTTTCCTACCCAATTTAATATTCGTGCCAGGGTTTTTGTCTCTAGTCGTCTCCCTTGCGATATCAGCTGCTGTTATTGGTAGGTTTTCTAATGTCTCTATTTGGAGGGTCGATGTGGTTGGTTCTTCTTCTATGTCAGGTAGGGGGCAATGGCTAAGCACGTCTGCATGATTTAGGTCCTTTCCTGGTCGGTATATTAATTTGTAGTTATATGCAGCCAAGAATTCTGACCACCTCGTCATCCAGGGTGACAGTAAGTTTGGTGTAGTTTTGTTTCCTGCAATGATGCCCAGTAGTGGCTTGTGATCTGTGACTAGGTTGAAGTTCCTCGTGGAACTGCTTGATCCCAGTGACAGCGGCCAATGCCTCTTTGTCTAGTTGGCTGTAGTTCCACTCTGGTTTTGACAGAGTTTTTGAGTAGAATGCTATGGGTACTTCTTTCTCGTCAGGTAATGCGTGGCTGAGGATAGCGCCGACGCTGAAAGGTGATGCATCACAGGTTAAGGTTATTGGTAGTGTTTCGCTGTATTGTATTAGTATGCGGTCTGATGTGATCAGGTTTTTTATTTCTTGGAATGCCGTTTCTTCCCGTTGCCCCCAGGCCCAAGCTGCTTTTTTGTCAAGCAATCTGTAGTGGTTCCGCAATAGTTGCTTTCTGTGGTAGGAATATATTATAAAAGTTAATGAGCCCTAAGAAAGCTTGCAGGTCAGTTTTATTCGCAGGTCTGGGGGCTTCCTTGATTGCTCTGACCTTTCTCTCTGTGGGGTGGAATCCTTCACTGTCTATTAGATATCCTAGGAATTCAACCTTGCTGGCAGCTAATTGGCACTTTTCCTTTTTCACTTTTAGCCCTGCTTCTTTGAATTTACTTAGAACTTCCCTTAGGCGGTCAGGTAATTGTCTTTTGTCCTTGGCTGATACGAGGACATTATCAAAATATGGCACTACCCCTTTTATCCCTTGCAATAGATGTTCCATTAAGCTCTGGGGCAACGCTGACCCCAAATTGTAATCTGTTGCATTTGAATGCCCCCCTGTATGTTACGATCATCTGGGCTTCTGCTATTTTGGGGTCTACTGGTAATTGATTTTTTTTTAATAACGTTTTATTTGGGTTTTCACACATACAAAATACAAGTAAAACATCTTTTTTGAAAATAGTATGGTCCCGGGTTGAACTTCTTTATACAGACACAAAACTCAATTTCATGCTCCTTTTTGTATTCTATTCCGTATCTTATACTATTTTACATTTTCTATATAATTTTTCCCCTCTTTTAAATTTCTCAATTTTATTTTGATTATCTCATCTCAATTCAAATCATTATATTTATGCTTTTGTCTATTCTGTTTCAATTTCATATTATCTTTTCTTATTAAACAAATTTTCTCCTATAGTTACTAATTGGAGTATGACACCTTTATATCTTTTAATTACATCCATTCAACTCTTATTTAAGCTTCAATATATACCTTAAGTTTATGACCTTCAATATAATACATAATACATAACTTCCAATCGAATTCTGCTTGGTACATTCTTATAATACACACTATATTCTTTTTAAAAAAGCATTATAAATATATGTAATTATAAACCCTCATTCCATTCCAATTCAGTTCTATCATTAATAAACATTAAAATCTCAACATCTTTAACATATTTTCAATTAAATATCATACTTCCTTAAAGACACATATAATTTCCATAATTAATTTTTATTTCTCTTCACATATGTTTTATAAATCATTAAATATTCATTTTGTTATATTTATTTATTTATTTATTTTTAAACAAATTTTATTAATTTTACAGAGAACACAATAAAACATAAACAAAACTAAAAGATCTTTTCTGAAGGTTGTCTGATCCCGGGTTGAAACTCTTCACACAGACACAAATTCAAACATCATATTCACTTTATATATCCTTCCATATCTTATTATCATTTTCTTTTTTAATGTATATATATAAACCATTTTTATCAATTTTGTATAAACAATGCACAAGGCATAACAGCTTATAAGTTCTTTTCTAAGAAAAAATAATAAAAGAAGAAAACCAATAGAACATAACAATTCCAAATTATAGTATCAATACTTTGTCTATTTAACTTCATATCTTATCCCAACTTCTCCTTTTCATCCAAATTATTTCTTATTAATTAAATTTTTTTTTGCCTTTTTTCAATATACAACATCCAAAAAAAAAAAACATAACAAAACCTTTATATATCCTTTCATATCTTATTACCATTTTCAATAATATTCTTTGTCTGTTCTATTTCCAACTATCCATTCATCTTTTTTCTTTTATTATTCTTCTCCTATACACCAATTGGAGTAACGTCTATAACTCATTACCCTAACTTAAAAGTACTTCATATAACAATTTTTCTTGGGATTCTGTTTAAAAGATTCTAAAATTACACAATGAATTTTATACTCTAAATACACATATAAAAAACACAATCTTATGTACCCTCCAGAATCCCTCTTTTATCCTAAATTAAATTCACCCATTGTCTCTGAATAAACTTTTTTTCTTTAGATCTTGCTTCCCCCATTGAGGCTTCTCCTCCCCCCCTTTCTCTCTTGCTTATTCTTCTCCTTGCCCTTTTAACCCCTTTGTCTTTCCTCCTCCCTTTTCTTACTCCCTTTCCTTTGCTTTCTAACCTTGCCTCCACCTTTCCGCTCATTTTTCTCTTCTTTGGTTGTTTTTATAATTCTTAAAATCCCCTTTTTCTTATCCTTTTTCTCCTCCTCCTCGGAAAGAACCCATTGTTCATCAAAGATGGCTTCTTCTTCCTCTTCTTCTTTGTCCCAGTCCTTCTGCTGCGTAGTCAACTTTTCATAAGTACATAACGCCATTTCTAAGAATTGAAACAAAGTGCCCAAAGTATCTTCTTTTTTATATTTTTGACATTCAATCTTTAGTTCATCCACAAGCAATGCCATTATGAAAAAAGAAACTTTTCTCAAAACAACCACGAATATTTTTAATCAAGAATAATTCAAAAAAAATTCCAAAAATTAATACTTTTCTTCCTTCTTCTCTTTCTCTTTCTGGGGTTAATGTTTAATCAAAGAGGTCCAATTACCATATACCTTTTTTTGGGATTCTAGGCAATCTCCTCCTTTTTCAGCTTCTGCTCCATTTTTTTTTCCTCTCCCTTCCCACTTGCAATATCAATTTTAAATAATCAGAAATCCATACCTCCAACAAGGGTTTTCCAATTTCTTAAGTTTTTCAATGTCCAAAAACCCTTTTGTCCCTTAGCTTCAACTCTCAAAACAATTCACTTTCAATGTCCAATATGTCCAAACATATCTGCTGTTTCCATGGGGTGGGAGAGTGAAGAAAAAAAAAAAGTTCCCTTTAACAGCTTCTCCGCCGCTTTCGATCTTCTTAGGGATACAATGTATCCTCCAGCAATTCAAACAGCTCAGTTCCAACAAATTTGAAAGATGTTACTTGACCCGGCTCAGACAGCACTTTCACTCTTCTTACTTCCTCCAGCGCAATCTTACCCGGTTGCTGGCTTCTTCGTGGCGGCCATTGCTGACCGCCGCTCCACCGCCTTGGGAAAAAGGGGTTTTTCCGGAGGAGGAGGGGGTCTGCGACACCCCCAACCCCCTGTCCGACTCCCCTCTCTCTTCAGCTGTCCCTACAGGGCAGCCATATCCCCCTGACCCATCTGGATCGGGGGTACCTCGGTGGCTAGCACAGCAGGAATCGCGAGCTGTCGCGAATTCCTGCTGCCCTGAAGCCACGCGAAACCGGAACCCCCATTTTGTTATATTTATTTATTGACAAGCATTCCACTAAATTGCGATAGCTATTTTATCAAACATTTTAATCATACATTGTTTCATATTTTCTAAAATGATTTCTATTTCTAATGTAACAATACTATCTTATGTACCCTTGCAGAATCCCTTTTTCCATTAAATGTTCACCCATTATCTCTAAATAGGCCCTATTTCTCTATATTTTGTTTCTGTCCTTTATAACTTGTTTTCCTTTCTTTCTTCCCTCTCATCTTCTCCCTCCCCTTTTTTGTCTCTCCTTCTAATTCTCTCTTCTGCATTTTGCTTTTCTGTTGCTTTCTGATTTTATACTTATTTTTCACTCTATTTTTTTTTGGGGGGGGGTGTTTTTCCCAACTTTCCATTCTCTTTCCCCCCTTTCCTTTTTTCCCCCCACCTAAAATTACTTGTTCATTAAAGATGGCTTCTTCTTTGTTGCAATCTTCTTGTTCTGCAGGCATTTCTTGTTGTTTCTCATAGTTCCAAATCTCCATTTCTAAGAACTGAAATACGAAGCCAGAAGAACCTCTCCCTTCTTGTGCATCTTCTTTGTACTTTTAAAGTTCCATTTTCAGTTCTTCTAAAAGTGGAGCCATTTTAAACAGTTTTAAACAACCACCCGATTGATTTTAGTCATTGAAATATAATAACCAAAAATCCAGAGATCATTAAGTAATCCAAATAGTCCCAAGCTGTTTCTTCTTATTTCTTTTTCCACTTTCTCTTCCTGGGGTTTGTTGTGATGTTTCAGTTAAAATGTATCTTTTGGATGTCTTGTTGAGATTTTGCTGTAAGTTCTTTTTAATTCCAGTCAGTCTTCTCCCTTCCAGATCCTGCCCCTTTATTCTTCTTTTCTCCTTTCCTGTTTTCAAAAGCTTTTGATTATCCAGAAATCTTTATTATGCCTTTGACTTTTTATTTTCAGCATTAAATGCCTATTAATGTCAAAGTGGATTTTTTTTCCAATTTCTTGCTTAAGTCTCTTGGCTGTCAGTATGGGAAAAGGAGGAAAAAAAACCCTAAATCTTTTCCTTTTTCTCTCTCCTTCGCAGCTTAAAAATCTTCTTAGGGAACAATGTTATTGTTCTTTTAATAGTTTCAATTCCAGGGTACCTTATTTGTTGCTTTTGCTGTTTGACCCGATCAACCAAAACTTTCTCTTCTTTTCTTCCTCTTGCACATTCTTTTCCAGTCGAGTTCTTCTTTGTGGTGGCCATTTCTGACCACCACTACAACTGCCTTCAGGAAAGGAAATAATGGCCAGCTGGGAAGGAGAGATGCAGCTCTCCTCAACCCTGCAGGCAGTCTCCCTTTTCTTCATCACCTCTATGGGGTGGCTTAGTCCCGAAACCAGCCGGCTTGGGGTGCTCCAGGGGCAAGCACAGATTGAAACCTTGCAGAGATGAGGTTTTGGTCTGTCGCCGAAGAAACTCAAACCGGAAGTTACTGGTAATTGTTGATAGGCCTGTGCGAGGTCTAGCTTTGTGAAGATTCCCCCCCCCACAAGGGAATGCAATAAATGCTGTACCACTGGGACAGGGTATGCGCTTTGTTGGAGTGTGTGGTTAAGGGCTGCTTTGTAGTCTCTGCAGATGCTCACAGACCCGTCTAGTTTAACTGGCATGACAATCGCGGTTTCCCTCTTTGCATAGTCAATGAGTTCTAGGACCCCTTGTGCGATGAGTTTATCCAATTGCTCATCGAACTTTGGTTTGAGTGCGAAAGGGACCCGTCTTGCCTTTAATCTTATAGGGGTTATGGTTGGGTTTAGGTTCAATAAAATTGGGGACTCCAAGTACTTGTCCAGCTCTCCATTAAATACATCTCAGAATTCTTCCATCAGGGTCTCCTCCCAATCCATCTCTGTGATGCTATTTATTCCTGTGACTTTGATTCCCAACGATGCAAACCATTCGAGTCTCAGTAGGCTGGGTTGGTCCCGGTCTACTATGGTTAATGGTAGGACTCTGGTGTATTGTTTGAATGTTACTCTGAACTGTCCAGTGCTCAGTACAGGAATTTTGCTTTCCTGGTAGTCTTTCAGCATTGGCATTTGTCTTTCGAGTCCTTTATGGCTTATGTCTGGTATCAGACTTTTTATGATGTCCCATGATACCATTGATAAATATGAGCCTGAGTCCACTTCCATCCGGCAAGTCTGGCCTTCTATGGTGACCTGGACATGTACTTTCCAGGCATTTGTCATGTTTGAGTGTCCGATGGTCACCGTCTGATGTGTTTCATCTTTTCCGTTGGTAGCCTCTTTCCCTTGCCTGTTTCTGGTGGCTTGGTTCCAGTGGCTTCCTGTTTGTTTCTCATTATCTTGGGGGGGGGTGTTCCGTCTTTGCCTGGGGACATAGTTCTTCGATGCTCAGCAGGCCCTTGTAATGTGTCCCCGCCATTCACAATGTTGGCATATTGCATCTAGGAAACAGCACTCCGAACATGGATGGTTTCCCTCACAGCTGGCACTATGGAATTTTTTCATTTTTCCATTCTGGCCCCTTCTGTTATGTTCCGAGTGGAATTGATTTACCCCCCTTATCTTCCTCTTCATCTTCTGATTCAGACCCGATGTCCTCATGGTGGGTCATGATGGTGTTTTTTTATGAATCCGGTGGTGCATTATTCATTTTCCGCATGGCTGGGTTGCTTCTGCTGCGGTAGCCTCTTCTATTGATTCTTTGAGTGTTATCTTGGGTTTTGTTAATAATCTGCCCTGTAGTGTTAGGTCTCTCAGACCCAAGACTACTCAATCTTTCATAGCCTCATTCATGTTGAGGAATTTGCACGCTCAAGGTTGTGATGTCCCTCAAGGTTGTGATGAAATTGCCGATGCTCTCGCCCTCTTTTTGGTCATGCCGATAGAATTCATGTCGTTTGATGAGGCAGGATATGGTTGGTGAGTAGTGAGCCCTCAGTATCCTCTCCAGGTCTGGCCAAGCCATTGTTTTCATGTTGGTTGGCACTGTTAATGCTTTGGCCATTTTGAATATGGCAGGACCGCAATGTGTAAGGAAGACAGCTCTCTTCCTGTGTTCTGAAATATTCTTGAGGTCGTTTCCTTTGAGGAACATGAGGAATTGATCGATGTACGGTTTCCAATATTCGGTTGTTGGATCAAACACTGTGGGTGGTGTATTGTTTCCGGCCATTTTGTCTCGATATGTCGCCAGCATTTCTCGGTCTCCACGTGCTTGCTGGTTCCCTTTGTCTCAGTATCCCATCCTCGTCGCCAGTGTTAAATCGCGGGAATGAGACTCTTGGAGTCAGAATAGTGATCAGTCATCTTTATTTCTGCCTAGAACTGACTGCAGAAGAAACCGCGGCAGCCCTTTTACAATCGGGCTGCTCGCAGCTATGGCCAGTGATGGCTCGTCGAATTTCCTGCTGCCACAGACCAAACAATCACAGGTAAGTATGCTAATACACAACATATAGGATTTCCTGCCATTGGCATGTGGTTAGATTAGAAGACCTACAAGCAGAGGTGGTATTCAGCAGGTTCTGACCAGTTCTGGAGAACCAGTAGCGGAAATTTTGAGTAGTTCAGAGAACCAGCAAATACCACCTCTGACTGGAGATATCCTTCCCCTGCCATGCCCCCCAAGCCATGCCCACAGTGGTATTAAAAAAAATTGAATCCCACCACTGCCTCCAAGGTCACTTCAGAAATCATTGAGTCATTTTTATTTGTTTTCATCAAAAAGTCCATAAAGGATTTCCAGTATTTTAGAGATGGCTTCACTGGTTGAGTAAACTATGCTGGGGGGGAGGGGGGGGAGAGAAAGTACATGTAAAACACAGGAATAGAGCAAACAATTTTGAAATTACTTGGAGGGAGGAATTAAAAATAAAATAAATGCAAGACTCTAAAGCTATAATAATTATGGAACATGAATGCATTACATAGTTGAAAGACTAACTGAATGTGCCTTTATCCTCAGGATATAAATATACAAAATGCAAAGCCAGTTGTGATACTTTGAAGGCTCCAGGGGGAATACCTAGGCAGAAGCAGGTGTGCAGATGAAAGACTTTGTTTTCCTACTCAAGGGCAGAAAGAGAATCGAACAGGTGAACAGGAAAATGCTTAGAGTTAAATTTAGGATCAAGAGTCTGACTAAAGTATTAATATTATCTACCAAGATTGGAAACCATGGTTGTTTATACAGGTTTTTTTTTTAAAAAAAAATGCTGTAACTTTAGAATATTTAATTATTATGTTTAGAACCAGCCTAGTGTTGTAGCTATGGTATCAGGCTATAAACTAGGAGATTCTGAGTTCTCATCTCATAGAGTTATTGTTGATAATAGGAGGAAGAAGGAATATTAGATATGTTTGCTTGGTTATTTATAAAAATAATAAAGGCAGGATATATATAATCTTTTTTTTAAAAAAAAGTCTTCCATTTATTCCTTTTTAAATTATGTGTTCCAAGATTTTTTTTGTTTTTTTAATATACTTTTATCAAAAGTTTTTTTTTTCTTAAATACAAAAAGAAATAAAGACAATGGAGAAAGGAAAAAGAAAAGGGATACAGGAGATAGATTGAGGCTAAGGGGGAAATTTAAAAAAACAAAACATTAATTTCTGACTTTCTTTGGTGCAGTCTGATACATAATAGTTATAGTATCAGCTTTTTAATTATATCAAATAATGACTACTAGCCATTTCTATATTAGTATGCCGATTAATTGTCAAAACCCAAAGTCAAAATTTCATATTTTTCTTTTTCATGCAGAAAGCTCAGAAGTAGCTTCCAAGTAATTACAACATTATTTACATTTTTTGCCCCTAATTAGTGCAGTCAATTTCACCATTACAATCAATTCCATCATCTTTTCAATCCATTCCTCCATTGTGGGAGTTAATGCATCTTTCCATTTCTGGGGATATAGAATTCTTGCAGCTGTCAACATGTACAGCAACTAAGTTACAACCCCCCCCCCCCCATTTTTTAATATAATAGTCCTAGAAGTAAATTCTGGTTTGCATTATAAAACCATTTTTAAAATTTTCTGAATTAAACCATGGATTTGTATCCAACCTTCTTTGCCTTGTTATGTATCTACCATGTAATAGAAAATACCTTTCTCACCTTTGCATTTCCAGAAAACCTTTGAAACACATTTCTACATCTTTCAGTTTATTTGACATTAAATACCACCAATACATCATTTTGTAGAAATTCTCTTTAAGATTACAATTCAACAATAACAAATTGGAACAGCCTTCCAATTTAAGCAAAGTCAAGAGAAAAAGATTCCTCCTGCTTTATTATAAGACGTAATAGAAACTTGAAAGTCTGTTTCTGTCTGTCTTCTTTTATGCTACCAAAATTAAGGTGATTTTTTCCCCTCTTGTTTGCTTTCCTATAAACTTTGGGATCGTGGCATAGCCTGATGCTCCATTCAAATGACACTTAGTTCAGGGGTGTCAAACTTATGTCGTCACAGCGTCATCACATGATTTTTTCCCCCTTCACTAAACCAGGCATGGGCGTGGCCAGCACGTGGCGTATCCAGCCTATAGGCCGCGAGATTGACTCCCTGCTTATATTCTTTCCAAAATATCAACAGACCTTAAAAGAGAAAACCAAGGTTATGGGCTTTTGCCAAAAGTCCAAAACTCTATTTATGGAGCACTAATAGCCATAAAATAGAACAATAAAATAAAATAGAACAAGTGACTAGCTTTAAGTACTCAAGAGTAGTCATGCTTTCCACTGGCTCAAGGGAGGCTACTGTGAATATCTTCACACTACCAGGTAAAATATCTGCCAAAGGCATCCTTAGATTTTTCTGATCCAAAATATTATATTTCAGCCGCACTTAAACTATTTCAGCCTAAGCCACTAGGGCAGTTTCTTTATGGGACTTCAGCTGCCCCCTCCCAACTCTGCTTCATTTTTCACTTCCCTGAAGAGGGTATAATCTCAATTCATAAGGGCAGTTGTCCAGATACTCGCTGTGTCTCAAATGCACATGACTGTATGACTGGAAACAAGTATCATAAATGTTAAGTTCTGCGCATGGTGCAAGGAACGGAGACGAGGCAGTGAACAGTGAACTTCAACTCTTTATTAATCATCGTGAACAGAGCAAAACCCTAGGGCAGCAGCAGCCCTTTTATAGGGCAGGCTGCTGACCTATTAGCCAATGAGAAACATGGAAGTGTTAAACCCTTGAACCAATGAGAGTGGCTCGTTAACAGCCAATCAGATTCTCCAGAAGGGACCAATCCGATATCGCTATTATCGGCCAATCAGAAGTGCAGGATTAGAACCCTGCTTTTTCTTTAAGCTTTGTTAAAATTTTATTTAAACGCTTTTATTATTCAGAACAATAAAAGTTGACTTAAGAATGTGGGTGACTTCTATGAACCTTTGGTTGAAGCTTAACTTTTATCCTCAAAGCTTAGCACCATTAATTCTTCAGGGCAATTATCAATACGCATGGATAAAAGCTGTTACATGTAATATTTTAAATCAATGCTATTCTCAATCTTCAGTTCTTAATATGGAATATGATCTGATGATACTAACCCTAAAACAAAGAATAAAAGATATGGAGATGTAAGCAAATCTGTAGGAAGACTACACCTGTTCTATCATCAGTACCTGACAGATACATTGTCATTGCTCCAAATACCTTACACAGCTAGAAACATCCAGCTATTGGAAAGCTTTCTCTCTCTTGCCCAATGCCATGCTCTCCCTTGCCCATCCATTATTAGATGGTACGTAATTATAAATAGATGCTGAAAGGTTTTGCCAGAGTCAGGGTGATGCAGTTGTTAAAATGCAGTATTGCAGGCTACTTCTACTGGGTGTCAGCTGCCAGCATTTTAGCAGTTCGATTCTCAACAGTTCAAGGTTGACTCAGCCTTCTATCCTTCCAAGATTGGTAAAACGAGGACTCAGATTGTTGGAGGAAATATGCTGACTCTGTAAACTGCTTAGAGAGGGCAGTGAAGCGGTATATAAGTCTAAGTGCTATTGGTATGATGCTGCTCTTCTTTGTGCTCTTTTTATGGAGGCATCTGAATTCATACTACCTCTGACTGACTAATACATATCTTAATTTTTCTGATCATCAAGGTTCTGCCTATGCCCAGATGCTGTTTGTAGATAAAGTACCCCTTGTTGCAGAACATGTATCCATCCAACCCTGATGGGCCAATATCCCACAAGGCATTTTTGTAACTATAATTTATTTTAATTTTAGATACCATATTACTTTGCAACAGTAATAGTTTTAAAGAGTATTACTTTCTTATAATTTGGAATATCATATTTAATATAATTTTAATGCTTATATTTTAATTAACATAGGCTACATCTTGAACCTCACTTATCGATGTTAGTTAGGTTATTTTACAAACATGTGTTAACTTTGTCATAAACTTTATTTTACTCATCAGTTGTACTTGTGTATCACTGCATTTTATTCAGCTGAATTGAATTGCTCTTCCGTGCTGCAAGTTTTGGATTATAATATGTCAGAGCTCCTTCAAGTCCCTCCTTAATGGTTCTTTTATACCAAGGTCATCTCTAAATTCCTTAACAAGCATTGAATGTTGATGATGGTGACAGGATCATTCTTGATTTAAAAGAGAGAATGCACTCCTTTTTATGAGGAGCATAAACTTTGATCAATTAATGTTATCATTGCATTGCATGGAGCCAATGCTTCATGAAAGCACAGTAGTGACTCTGAAGAATATAGGTTTACCTATATGTTTACTCCTGGAATATATTTATTTAAAATTTAAATGGATAAGACTGTCCAATTTATAGCAATTCTGGTTGTGTCTTAACTAGAGCTTCAAAAATACAGAGATACTGCTGGTATTTAGCATTCTTGTGATTGCAAACTGCACAACAAGAAATATTTAATGGAAGTCTTTCTAGGCAAAGCAAGAATATAGGGTAAATGCCAATTGGAATCAGGCTTATCCTGATATGCTAGTTTATAATAGCAATTACTGAACACACACCCTGAAAACAAAAACCAGTGAGTCAATAGTCTTATTTTATTAATTTCACTCTGACTGTGATTGGATCCCAATCTACTCTATGATTTTTTTCAGAAGAATTTTTCCTATTTTAATAACTTCTCCCTGTACAGGAATCACTGACATTCCATAAATTCTAAAGCAAACACATTACCCTTTTGCAAGTCAAAACTCTTCAAAAAATTGGTAATTGGTTTACAGCAGGGAGGCTTATAATGAGAAAAATTGCTCACAATGTTGTTCACTAAAAGAGGCATGGTTTCACACTAATTAGACATTCTAATGAGAAAAAAGAATATGAAGTACTTTCATTTACAATGTACTCAAAGCATTGTTTTCCTCTACGCAATCTAGAACAGTATTTTTTAACCATGGCAACTTTTTGAGAACTTCACAACCCGAATTCCCCAGCTAGTTTGCACTTCAGCTGCGCTATCTTGTCAATTTTCAAACAGCTTCACTAGTATTTCATTGTCCTTTAGCTTAGTTATTAATAACATTTTCAATCTTGACAACTTTAAGATGTGTAGACTTCAATAACCACAATTCCCTAGCTGGCACATATTTTAACTGCACTATCTTATCAGCTTTTAAACAGTTCTGCTAGTATTTCATCATCTTTCAGCTTAATTATTTTGTTTCCCTTTCCAGATGTTTGGCCCTAGCAAAGTATCATCATGTTTGCATATGTTTTCATTTTTATACTTTTATATAAATCTTGAGTATTTTTTCTTGTATCTTTTTATTCCTTTGTCTTTTCTTGTACCCATCTTTTCCTGAAAGGTTCCCCTGATTTCTGATTAAAAAAAAAAAAAACTTGTCATCTTCAATTTTTGTAGGTTACAGACCTACAAAGAAACCTCATTAACTCAGATCTTAAAGTTGCTACGGTTGAGAAACATGGCTCAAAAAGAATAGCTTTTTTTTTATGTTCTTGTATTATTTGAGGTGCGCATGTAGTATCATGTCTAATTCATGGATAATATTATGCTGTAATTTAATATGAAACAACATAATGAACAAATGAAGTCTTTTAATTTTTTTGTAAAGCAAACAAGGTTGCTCCATTTATATCTCAGCATAGCAGTCCCTGATTTCTGGTTTAGAAATGAAATACTCTTTTAATGTTAAGTGAAAAACCAGTTCCTATTTTTTAAATATTTTTTTCAATACTTAAAACATAGATTTCACTTTTCAGGAGTGAAATACATGAGGGATTCATGGTGTGCCAAAAATAAATAAGGAAAAACATCCCCAGATGGTCAGTTCTTGTGATGGGAAATGGGTATCAAATGATATGATTAGCTGCTAGATTAGCAGCTACCAAGGATGGGCTACTGGGGGTTCGTAGGAGTTCGGGAGAGCCCCTAGCTAAGATTTTGTGCAGTTCAGAGAATCCCCAAATCCAACTCCTGGCTGGCCCCGCCCCACCCTGCCCACCCCTCCCTTCCCAGGAGTCCCCACGCGGCCTGTTTTGGATGCAGGTAAGGGCAGAGCGCACACGGAGACTCAGGGAGGGTGAAAAATGGACCCATTCCCAGCTTCCAGAGAGCCTCTGGAGCAGGGAAGGCCGTTTTTGCCCTTCTTCAGGCTTGAGGAAAGCGTCCAGAACCCGAGGGGGAACGTAAAAACACCCATCCTTGGCCGTAGTGCAGGAGGCCAACCAGGCCATGCCCACCATGGACATGCCTATCCAGCAACCGGGCAGAGAACCTGTTGCTAAAATTTTTGAAGCCCACTCCTGGCTTCTTCTTCTTCTTCTTCTCCTCCTCCTCCTCCTCCTCCTCCTCCTCCTCCTCCTCCTCCTCCTCCTCCTTCTTCTTCTCAGTTCTGATTGTAAATCAAGGATTACCTGTATGTATTTAGTTATACTACATCAGACAGGGTACCCTGTTCACCCTTTTATAAAAACTTTATTAGATGATGCCAGAAAAGTGTTTTATTTATACATGCTTCATGCATCATAAGGGATGGACGAAGTAGAGAGACAATAATTTCTTGCTGGCAAACTTGAGTATAGGTTGTCCTTGACTTGAGAACTAAGCCTGCAATTATGGATGCACATTGTGATGGTCGTTGTGAATCACTGAATGACCATGCTTCGTTTTGCAATCATTTTTGTGGCAGTCATTAAGTAGACATGGCAGACATTAAGCAAAAGTGGGTTTCGTTCATTAATGTTATAGCCATTAAACAAAACCCTTTGTTTGCTTTGGATATTTTTTGAAGGAACCCAGAAGTAAATACCTGTTTCCAGCAAAATCAGAATTGCTGTCATGTGACTGCAGGATGGTGCAAATGACTGTAACTGTGGGCCAGTTCCTAAGTATCCAAAATGCAGACCTGTGATTATGGAGGGACAGCCATTAGAACTTTTGGGGAGTCCATTTTAACTTCAAACAGCTGCTAAGAGACTATTGTAAGTTGAGGGCTACCTGTAAGTTAATGGAGACAAATATGAAGAAAGTTATTCCAGGCCAATAGAAGGCCTCTTGTTTCAGATTCAGAGTTTCACCTTGTCTTACCTGGAGAAATAGAGACTTATAATGAAGTGTTGTAATGACGAGGCAGTCGAGTTGCTTGATCATGATCAACTGAATCAAGATGAACTTTATTGGAGTCTAGTCTTGCATTTATACACATTTTTAGTAATCCTCTAACATTGGTTAACTTTGGTTATTGCTTAACTTTCGTTACTGTTTAGCATAGTAATTAATACAATTAATAATCTCTAGTTAAAGTCTAACACATGTTTACTTCCTCTCTCTAGTCCTCCTTTAGATTAGTGACTTTGTTTGCCTGAGTGGTATTTGCTTGTAAACATTCTTTATCTGAGGTTTGCCATCCAAGATAAGAACATTCCTGCAATTACAACTCTACAATGAAGGGTTGGGAATAGCCTACAGATAATCCTCTCCTACCTCAGGCAAAAGACACCTGAAAAAATTCAGGGGCATAATATGGGTCAGTGAAAGAAGAGGATCAGCGTGAGGTGAAAGGGAAAAGACACAGATAGGCATTGGGAAGATGGAGTGATCGGAGGGTTGCCTGAGGAATAAGGGCTATATTAGCACAATGCCCAAAGCTGGATTGTGATTTTTCAGCTGCCTTTTAAATATGTTGTGTCAGTTCATCCAATGGGGGTTGTAAACCGTTTACGGTTTTGTGTGCTGTATGAACCTAGCTTCATTGTTTGTTTGTTTTTCAATAAATCAGGATAGATACAAGCCACAGCAATGACTATATATGAACTCAGCCAATATGAAGTCCTATCTCCAAAGAACTAGGCATAAATAATTTTTTTAACCTATTTGAATAGAAAGAGCCACTCAGGAAAATACATTATGTTGAGGAGCAAAATCTTGCTACCCATTTTAGGAAGGATGGAATCATTCTACATGTTATATTTAAATTGCCTTTATTGGTCCTTTTGTTCTTTTCAATCTAATGGATTGTAAGGATTGTTCTAAAAAAATATGCTCCTTGATCTGATTTAAACAGGCAGCCTAAATTGTACAGTAATGCATATCTTTGGTTACAGACTAAAACCCATAACAAAAAAGCAGATGAACTCTTAAATGCAAAATATAATTATCCACGTTTCTCCTTTTTTTTTTTACTAACTTTTTTATTACTTTTTAATTACTTTTTTTAAATACTTTTTATTAACTTTTTTCATATAATTTTTATTAAAATATTTTTAAAAGAAGGTACAAACTGGCACAAACTAATAGACAGTAGAAAAGAAGAAAAAGTATAGTTTCCAATATTCTTCACAGCAGTTATAAGCACAAATATATTTTGACCTTTCTCTCTGTTGGAACAATTATCCTTCTGGGTTCAGTTCCAAGTAGGGAAAAAGACACTGGAAACATGGAGGCTGTTTGGAAAGATGGTTTAATGGTAGACAGGACCACATACCTTGGAGCTCCAAAGGAAGATGATCACATGCTTCAAGATGAAGGAAAAGAGAAGGGAGGCCAAGATGCTGAGAGATCCTTATATACCCTCTGTTGGGCTCCACCTTAGTGTTTCCTGTTCCTGTGCAAGAAATGTATGTCATTGGCTCAGGGGTGGGATTCAAATTTTTTAACAACCAGTTCTGTGGGAATGGCTTGGTGGTCATGTAACTGGATGGACATGGCTTGGTGGTCATGTGACTGGGTGGACATGGCTTGGTGGTCATGTTATTGGCTGGGTATGGCAAACTCAGTATCACTCACATCGAGGCACGCATCTCCTCGCCTGGCCTCTCATGACTGTGAGGATGTTGCAACAGTCGTAAGTGTGAAAAATAGTCATAAATCACTTTTTTCAGTGCCATTGTAACTTTGAATGGTCACTCAACACAAGCAAAGTACCAGCAAAGGAAGGGGAAAAAACTCCAGAGAAGTTCCTGAGACAGGAAGTCTAGTCCTGCCAAGAATGTAATAAGGGTTAACAGAGAGGCAATTTCTATAAGCAACACCAGAATGTTTCCTTCCTGCCTTCCTTACAGGATTAGACCAGTAATTTCTTGTAACAACCAGTTCTCCGAACTGCTTAGAATGTTAACAACCGGTTCTAGCGAATAGGTGTGAACTGGTAGAATCCCACCCCTGCATTGGCTGTCAGACTCCCAAGGGCGGGGGTCTTAACTAACTTTGTAAGCTTTGTCTGGACCACATGGCTTCACCTGAATGCTGGCTGATGCAATCTTCCCAGGCCAGATGGCGAGATGGGTAGAGGCCTTTATTATGTAGAATACTCTGGTCTGGGCCTTAATGGCCCATTAGCAAAGGGGAGGGGGTGAATTTCTGCCTCTCTGAGGTGAGTGTCTGCTTCTGAGTTTCTATTCTTTTTAGGAAAAATATTCTACCTTTTTAATAATACCAGGATATTTTAATTTTCTAGGAGAGGGGTGGGTGCTAACTTCCTACATCTCTAAAGATATATATTATTCTTCTATGATATATCCCATGTAATCATCAAAATCATAAGTTAGAAGACCTGAAGGACTAGGTTGGGACAGATTGCCATGGAAAAATATGTATAGTAACTAACAATATTCCCTCGATAGGATATAATTTCTAAATCAGGTGCAGAGAAAGTTATGAGATGATCCTTCTGATTTCAAACAGCAATAGCTATTAGTATTACTATAAAAGTGGAAAACAGGATGCACAACTTAGACACAACCACAGATCATGTTGGTAAATGCATGAGAGAGAGGAGAATTGGTGGGAATAATTTTTGGTTTGTTCCCATATCTTTGGTGCAAATTGATTATGCTGGTACAAACTGCTTTTGTTTTTTGTTTGCATGAAGTGAATTTTGAAATGAAAATGATCAATTGCAGAATAACAAGTTCACTCAAAGAAGGGAAACTTGCACATAACTAGGGTTCAAGTACTTCGTATTTCCTTAGCACTGACCTCACATCTGGAGTCTGAACTGCGACTGTATTGAGTATCTGGTTAAGCACTTTCTTTTTCAAGGGTTTTGCTTTTCCTTGTGACCTTAGAAAACCCACTTCTCAGCAACCTTTCAAATGTAAACTGATCCAAGCTGCAAGCAGAAAGCTCAAAGAATGCAATTAAATAGTGTGAGCGTCACCTGAGAGTTGACTGTTTAATTATGCAAGAATCTCAGCTATGCTCTGCCAAAGCATCAGAGTTGGAAGGTTATGGGGTCTAGAACATTATCTCCATTGAAAAAGAAAAAGACACTACAGAGCCAAGTATCCACTTGCAAACAAAAAATCCAGGCTTCATTCTGAAATCATGAAATTCTTACTGACAAAGAAAAAAAAACCCAAATATTTATTTACAGCACTGCCTGCAGATTTAGTCATACATTCTTAAGCTCTACTGCCTTCAGTAGAATTTAAACATGCATAGACTGTAAAATGATACTGGAATAAGTTAACCAATCACCTGCTGACAAGCTTTCCTCTCCAAAAGGCCTTCCCTTAAGTGCTAGTGTCCTGCAAAACACACATGATATAAGGTGCTTAGGGATGTGTATATGTATAAATATATACATATACACTAAATATATTACTAAATATAAATGGTTAGTTTGACTTAATGTGTTTTGCAAATCTATCCATTGTGATTAATAAATTGTGCTTAAATAAATCACAGTTTAACACAATCTATGAACTTAGGCATAGTATCCAGTAATACATTATAAACAAGGGATGATGTTTGGACTATATTTCATTAGAATGCCAACATGGCAAAGAAAACAATAATTTTCAGCTCCAATGCTTTTTAGCAGCTTATTGAAGAAGGTCCAGAATGTCATTCAGAAACTCATCTGAATCCTCGGGTAAGATCCGTGTTTTCCCCTAACTTCCTCACTAATACAGGTCACGGTCATCCATAACTTCCTGATTGCAGGAATGGAGGACATTTTCCTCTTCCCACTCCCAGTCCATTGTTTTCCAGCTTTGCTTCAAAACTGCTGTTTTTCCATTTAACTGTCTTCAGAATAGATGGTCTCCAATGCTTTGTTCCTTTCTAGTAACAACCTCAGCTCTGATTGGCTCCAGTGCTACCAGTTGGGCTAGCCAACACCCAGGCATTTACTTTGTGCTGGGCTGGTATGTTCCTTACAGTTAAAATAAACTTGGAGTTTTCAAGGATGCAGTATTGAGTTAATAACCCGTTCTCCTCCATGCTGCATCGAGAGCCCAGGATGGGTTGACTCCTTCCTATGATGTCATAGCTGAGTCTGTGCTAAGATATAAAAGCCAGCCCCTGGGAGAGAGCCCAGTTTTGACTCAGCTCCTTTCAGTCAGTAGCTGTGTCTCTGAAAGCATTCTGTTAGATTGCAATCATCAGCGATCTTCAGTACCTTTTTCTCTATTCAGGGATCTTTTCCTCAGATTTGGAACACTGGAGATGGATCTTTTCTCCACTCCTCAAAACGCCCAAGTTACCAGGTTCTTCACCAGGTTTCCTTGCCAGGGAGCGGAGGGGACCAATGCTCTTCAGTGCAGATGGCCCACTACGCCTTTCCTCCGCTTCCCATCATTCCGGAAATTTGGAAGAGGTTGGAAGAACGTGCAGAGCTCCTCCTGGCACCCTATTGGCCAAGGAGGCCCTGGTTTGCGGACCTGGTCAACCTATCGGTGGCTTCTCCTTGGAAGATCCCCGCCCATCTAATTTGCCTTCACCACGGGCCCTATTCCACCCACAGCCTCAGTGGTTCAAGCTGACCATATGGGACTTGAGCAGCAGCGGCTAGAGGAGGCTGATCTTCCAGAAAGGGTCATCCTGGCTTCTCGCAAACCTTCTACAGGGTGCATCTATGATGCTACCTGGAAGGCTTTTTTCCGATGGTGCCTCAGGGAGGGTCTTTCTCCTGCTTCAGCCCAGTTGGCAGAAGTTCTTAACTTCCTTCAGCATGGGCTGGAGAAAGGTTTGGCCCCCAACACCTTACTCAGGCAGGTTGAGGCCCTCTCCTCAGTCCTTTCATGGGGTTCGCTTCCTTATCCCATCACACTTCAGTCAGGAGGTTTTTGAAAGGGGCTTCCAACCTGCACCCTCCGGTGGTTCACAGGTATCCTTCCTGGAACCTTCATTTGGTCCTTAATGCCCTTAAAAAGCCCCCCTTTGAACCCCTTAGAACAGTGTCTCTCCGTTTCCTGATTCTGAAGGTAGGGTTCCTTGTTGCCATCACTTCCGCCAGGAGGGTCTCCGAGCTTGCCACTCTTTCCATTGGACAGGACCTTTGTTCCTTTCATGATGATAGGGTTGTTCTTCATCTGGACCCCTCATTTATTCCGAGGGTTAACACCTGGTTTCACAGGTCCCAGGACATTGTTTTGCCTGACTTCTGTCCTCTCCCGCACCATGACTTATAGCGGCAGTGGAACACGCTAGACGTAAGAAGGACTCTTAGAATATACATTAAGCACACTGGATGCTTTTACCTCGGCGACTGCAGCCTTCGGCAGACAGGTGCTTCAATGAGTGGTTCCACAATCGGTGTGATAAGCTAGACGAGGACCCACCCGTGGACATGCAAACTTTGGTATGTCCCATCCTAGGCTCTCGATGCAGCTTGGAGGAGAATGGGCATTGGTAGAAGTTACCGTGAACGCCCTTTCTATCTATGCTGCGAGAGAGCCCAGACCCTCCCTTGATTCGTCCGGAGAGGGTAAGTCATATTTCTGTATTTATTTTGGGCTTTCAGAGACACCTTTCAGTCTGTCAAGTATCTTTGCCAAAGCTGGGGTCTCTCCCGGGGGCTGGCTTTTATATCTTAGTATAGACTCAGCTATGACGTCGTAGGAAGGAATCAACCATCCTGGGCTCTCGATGCAGCATAGATAGAAAGGGCGTTCATGGTAACTTCTACCAACGCCCATTCTCAGACTAAAAAGGCCATACCTCATTTACTTACTATTTCCCTGTGCTCATGCTTTCTGTTTCTGCTCAGGTGGGATGAAGTATCTTGCTTTGCCATGCCATACTCACAGTACCACAAAGGTTCCCTTTATTTTTTAAAAAACATCTTTAGATCTCAACGAACTTACTGCTTTGTTTCTGTGAAGTTTTTCCTTGCTAGAAAGTTTTCATGATAGAGGCACCAAAGAACAACCTGTTCTCTAATGCTTTGATTATTGTACAAACTAGGATGATACATTAGGAAAAAAAGAGGGAGTGTCTGTGTTGGTGTCAAAAGAGATAAATGTTGGAAAGGGCGGTGAATTCATCCATGTGTGCAAATAACTGGGAAAGCAAAGTAAACAACAAGGACTAGTCAGAAAGGAACAATCCCTAAAATGGAAAAAATACACACTGGTAGAGCAGTCCACACAGAAGACAGTCAATTAGGGTTGCTTTCCTGAATGAGTAAGTAAGGGCAAAAAGCAGGGGGAATAGCCAATCCTATATAGTATTGTGGCCTCAGCATCTAACCCACTGCAATCTGGAGTGGAAGTTCAAATTTATGAAGTAGGTTTAAAATGTAGCAGGGGAGACCAGCAGCTTAGGCTGCAGTGCAGAATTGTCCTTAAAATAATGTGTCCTCCTGAGTCATCTGTTGGCCCTTAACTGTGGATCTCTCCTTGGGGATTAGCCAATATTATTACCTCTGAGCTTGGAGTCTTCATGTTAAGATTGCCAAACCTGGATCCATAAAAGTGTAGATGGGTTTCAAATGTTGCTGAATGGTAGCTTTTAAATTAAATGTAGAGAAAATAATTCAGTTATCTGTAATTAATGGAACATTTTTTACCATTTTTGTCCTGGCATTGTTCCCTTTCTTGGCATGCATTCTCCAGTATGTGGGGAATAAGATTCACAACCCAAGTGCAATCTTCAGCCTGACAAGATTTATACAGCCCTCGCCATGCATACATTAGATGTAGAAAGCTTGAGCATCAAAGTCCCTATAATCATTATTTAAGAGCTTTATACCTCTTGTTCTTCTTACATAATAGGCCACTCAGTTTGCATGCTTAATTTATTGAGGGTATGTGATAGGCATGTACTGGCTGATATTATGACATGTAATCACAACATTTAGGAAGTTTGTTATTTATTAAATTTATGAATAACAAACTTAATAAAAAAAACTGTCCATTTTATTTGCATGATTAGGCAAAATAACTTAGTAAAAAAACCAGCTAAATTTAAAAACAGAAATAATATAACAAAGCAGGAACTCAACTAACACAGCCAAGATCAAGAAATAAGTTCACGTATACTATCACAGCGCCAGGCTTGATGGCAAATCCCAAGTTTTTAATATCTTGTGAAAAGATAGGTCAGGGAAAGTCTAATTTTTGAGGGAATAACGTCATAAAGGGTAGTCCTAGGGCAGAAAGCTCTCTTCCTGGACCCTTATAGAAGGCACCTAGAGCAGGCCTTTCCTGCCAGATCTGACAGGATAGGTAGACACTACTGGGGAAAGACCATAAGTAGCCAGGTCCCAAACCATGATGGCTTTAAACCAGCACCATTAGTTGCATCTGGAAATAACCTGTAGTCAATTCAGCTTGAGCAGTCACATGTGCTAAGCAACCGGTGCCCATATCTGCCTGAGCCACCACAATTTATACCAGCTGAGGTTTTCAAATGTAGGGCATATTGCAGAAATCCAAACAGTGCCATATTGTGGCCTGAATTCACTAATGTAGTATAATGGATATAGTATTGTGCTAGAATTGAGGTTTACTTCAAATCTACTCTCAGCCATGAAAGCTCACTGTTTTCATAGGGTTATTGTGGTGGGGGAAATGCCACTTTGAGTCTTAGTCATAAAAGTAGTTCAATAGAACATGCAATAATTGAACTGCAGTTCAACTGCAGTTGTATCCTTTCTCAAAATGAACTGCAGTTGTATCCCTTCTCAAAATGCCCTTGATTCTTAATAGTACATGATGTTATTACAGACTGGATTCATTCACATAAAGGATCAATATTTATTATTTCATCTTATTAATTTTACTTGGAACCACGCATTATTGACTCTTTATGTATTGTAAGATGGCTTACAAATAGGCTGAAGTGAAGTTCAGTTTCAACATGAACATATGCTTAAGACCATTAATTGACTCTTTTATTGTAATTCATTTAAAATAGTCTGACATAATAAAGTCAAAGAAAATCCCAGGACATTTAAGTTTCTTATGTACAAGGATATTTCTACTGCATTGTATGAGTTCATTGTTTTAGAGTCATTGTTTTGTCAGTTACTTGCTTATTTGTATATTAATAAATAAAACGGGTGGGCCAAAGTGTGGCATCTGAATGGATATCAGTAATTTATTTCACATATAATTGAGAAGGGCAGCAGCAGGTCATTTAGTTGTTTCTATCCTCCTTAGTTCCTGTGTTAGATTTATCAATACTTATAACCAGCTGAAAAATCCCAATTCATCTTTGGTCATTGCGCTAATACAAACCTTGTTTCTCAGACAACTCTCTAGTGATTCCCCAAATTTCAGTTGGAATTACACAACTTGAAAAAGTTGAATGGAATTTATCCAAGCCAAAAGCTTTTATTCTTATAACTTCTCACTAAAGCAAGTAGCCATGCTGAATGACTAAAGAAAATGCTGCACATTCAATAAACTGGCTCAATATCTTAATACACTGGTCTAAACCACACGTGTAATCCTGGTGAATTTACAGAACATGCCAAGGCAAAACCCACATTTTGACATGTAGTTTTTGTTGTAGTTAAAACCAATCCTTTTCTCGTGAAAGAACAGTTACTTAATCTGAAAGTTTCATTAATCCAGCTGTTGCTTCTTTGCTGCCTTCTAGTGATAATCCAGATTTCAGCAGTCCACATCTGTTCCCCGTAAATCTTAGATCTGTGTAGTTTCCATAAAACATGTTTCATTCTGCATTTATTCTATCAATTGTCAGAAATTACTGAATTTGTGAAAAGATGGTACAGCTCCAGGTTTCTCAGGTTTATTTATGAGGTTGATGCCTCAGTTTAGAAAAATTCAACAAAATTGAACAAATTTCCTCTTCCTTTTTTGCCACAGCCATTTTTTCATAGTATTTTAGGGTAAGTTTATTCAACTGGAAGTTCCGCTAGCTCATTGCTCTGAAACTTAGGATGAGAAGCAGTTCAAAAAAAATCTTATTAATGTAAGAAAAACATACCACTATCTCAACAGCAGCAACCTGTTGCAATGTTTTTTAGAACTAGATGCAGGGTTAGAAATCGATCGTTCTAATTTAACACGTGTATCTCTTTACGCTTTCGCGTCTGCAAGTAAGTAAAACAAGGAAATGTCCCAATTATTATTTTAAAAAATCACTCCACGCTTAGACCATTAAATAACCAATTAAATAACCAATCTCCACAAGTCCACGCGCAACTCCCCAACATTCCACACGCGCGCTACTGCGCGTTGTAAAAGAGCCGTCAATCAGTCCCAAATTGACATTCGCCTCCTCCAATCAAGCAGACTTCCAGTTGGCGGCAGGCGGAGTGAGCTTCGATTCCCCACTCCCGGCAGGCAGGGGCCAATCAGGACAGTGGCTACAAAAAACAGGGACGAGTAATTCGCCGCTCCCGCTCCCTTGTCTTCAGAGCTCCGCCCCGGCTGAATGGGGACGATGTGAATAGACCTCGCGCGGTAGCCGAGCGCAGCTTGTCGCTACGTGAGGCGCCCGGGGCAGGTGGAGGGAGGGACTGCGGGGCCGCTGCGCCTTCCCCCCCCCCCCCCACGCTGAGTCGGGAGGGTCGGTGCTCGGCCGGTGGTTGCGGTAAAAGCGCCGGCGAGAAAGGAGATTGGGCAGGATTCGCCCTGCCCGGCTGCAGCTCCTAGAAGTGCGGACAGAGGGAGGTCCTCTTCGGTTGCGACAGCGGCTGGCGGTGGAGCCCAGCAGCAGGTGAGGTCGGAGTCGACCGAGAAACGACTCTGCCGCGTTCTTGCACTGGGCTTTACAGAACACGGCGGAGTTTAGTAGTGGCTCGGCTATAGAAAAGGCGGACTGGGGTTCCCACGACCCACGAACCTCTCCCGGACCTAATACGCATTTTTGGAAACCCAAAAGCGATCGGCTTAGTTTGACTCAATGTGTGCTTCTGTTAACTTCCTGAGTTGATTTGGCGCGCCGTGGTGGTTAAGTTAGCCATGGATAAACATGTAGCGTGGTGTCAAACAAGTCGTGAGAAGGCGTTGGTAGATGGTGGAGGGTTTAAGGTGTGAGAAAATGTCTGGTTTCTTCAGCTAGTGACAATACCGTTACATAAAGAAAGAGGCTCTGAAATAAAGGAGACAGTAATGGGAGTTGTGAGGTGGGGTATTTGTCTCTCCTCTTCTTACACCAGGCACATGCAATTTGCTCTTCTAGGCAGTTCTGGCAAACCTTGAATAAACGATACAAGATATATTTTCACCCCTAAAATATACCTTTAGGTACAGGAGATCTAGTAAATATATCATGTTTTAAATTAATACCAGTCTGTTCATAAGACATTTATTCAGTGTTAGAGGTGTAGAATTGGACTGAAATTCTTATTGCCCAATTGGACTGAAATTCTTATTTTACTGCTTTTTATAGCGGATTAAGTATGATTTTTATACACTTTAGCATGCTTTTACATTTAAAGATGAAAATACAATAAAATCTAATAGTTAGCCATAGTATAATATTTGGGCAGTTTCCAACTATAGTTGGGTTTGCAAACATGCTAAAACTAAGGGTATTTTTCTAATTTATGGCTCAGTTATTGTGAAAATCGAGCCATGTGATTTGTTTGATTCATTTGTGTTGCCAAACCCAGGCTGATCAATTTACCATGTAATCCATATCTTAATTCATTTATGGCTTAGCATGTCCGTACTACCACAGTAGCTAGACTACTGTGACTTGTTCAGAACCACATAATTCTAAGAAGTCATGCATTTATGGGAAAAGATATGTTTATTCCTGCAATACCACAAGATAAGTGGATCAGTATTATTCCCTATGATTTTTCTTGGGCGGCCTGTGTGATATGTTTATATGGATGTACTCCCACAATTATTTGTTTATAGTAATTTGACATGGCGTTTTAATTATTGGTTGTACACTGTCCAGAGATATGTTCAGTGAGATGAGTGGCCATATACATTTGTTATATAAAGCAAATGACAAGAGTGGAATTAACAGCATTGATTATGGTGATCACTGTAATTATTCCCCCCCCCCTCAAAAATGTCTCTAACACATGTCAGACAGTATTTATATCTTTAATTTATAAGCATAACAGTGCTTTGCACTACTAAACCCTTTTTAGGCATAAGGTTATATAACTCCTGACAGACCAAAGACATGTTTTTGTCATAGGTGCTGAATGGTGGAGAGAATATTGTTTCCAAGAGCAATAGGATATTTTCAGGTTTAATATTGATATTGTATCCTGTATTTCTCAAACAACTATGTTTATAATGTTTAGTTACAGGATCAAATTCTGTTTTCATTGTTTATATTTAATCTGCAGCACAGAAAGCAGATAAAGCAAAATACTCATAAATCTATATGTGGCAAAAGGCTTCTTTCTCATCTGGAAAGCTTATGTGTAAGCTTAAGAATAAGGCTATATCTCTTTTTTTTCTGCATTATTTTAATGGCAACAAATTTATGCATATTTAATTAAAGGCCGAGAATGTTTAGTATTCAAGGTCCACTTTAGTACTAAAGGTATTAATGTTTCAAATGTCTGTTGTACATAACTGTCCTATTTTAATTTTAGTATTTTTTAATGCAATACAGTGTTATCATTCTTTCAAATAGAAATTAACTTTAGTTGCTGAATGTAAGATTGTGTTTATCTGTATGAAGGATCTAAATCTGCATTTTTATAGAGTTGAACATAATTTTAATAATCCATCACATCATTTAACAGCAAAATGTTTTTTCTTGTAAAATCAAATAGGCAGTACTGGAAAACATATAGGTAGTACAAGAGTTACAGTGTTTCTCATATAATAAGGCTGGGTCTTATTTTTTTTTGAGCCCCGAAAAAATGGCGAAGCCGTCTTTTCGGGGGGGTGACTTAGTTCCCCCCCCTTGCATCTTTGGGCGGGCGGGCGGCGACGGCTTAGATGTTGACCTTGGCATTGGTGGGGCACTTCGTATCGGGGTCAACGCAAGCAGCACCATATCCGGGTGTGCAACAAAAGTACTTCCTAATGTCAAGCCCCCCCCCATTCCCCCCATTTCGCATGTTTTAATATAGGCCTTAATTTGGGGGGAGGGGCTTAATTTCATTTCATCCCTATAAAACATGCTGGGACTTCCTCTTGGGGGAGGCCGTATTGTTGGAGAAGCAGGGCATATATTTTAAAAGTAAAGGAGGAGGAAAAGCCTGTTTTAAGATCTGAAAACATTACACATTTTGAATCATAAAAGTAAAAATAACAGCAAAAGAAACTACTTTTTTTTAACTTGTATTCACAAAGGGGCAAAGAAAAGAGTATAAGAAAAAGCTCCTTGTAAGACACAACTGGAGATTTATAAATGGAGAATTTAAATTAGATTTCATTATTTATTATTAAGTTTATTTAGCAATGTATATAAATATTGTCTGAGATCACCTTAATGTATTTAGGGCAGAATTGTGCGTCTGAATTCATCCCAAGAACCAGGTTATTGCTTCAACACATACTCATTTTGTGGCTGGATGACATCAGTATTGGACTTTTTGAAAGGGAAGCCCTACTATTGTTTCATATTCCATTTTCCATTAAGACAGACCAAAGGAATCATTGCTTTCTTTTGCAGTAAGGATCTTTATACTTTTTGGTATTGATTGGATCATTTAGGTAACAGTTCTGTATACAGGTATAACTTGAGTTGTTATCACTTGTTTAGCAACCATTCAAAATTACAACAGCATTGAATGAGGGAGGTTTGTGATTGATCTGTGCAATTGCAAATGTTGCAGCTATCCCCATGTTCATATATATATATAACCTTGTTCTGGGTGCTCTGGCACCCAGCCTATGATTGTGAAGTTACAGTAAACAGCAGTTGTGGGATTGCCATTTGAGACCTTTCTTGCCTGCTTCACACAAGCAGAGATTTTCCATAAGTCGCTCCTGCTGCTTTTTTCTGTCATAAGTTGTGACATTTCAAGGAGTTCCACTGTAGAGTACATGATCCCTATGCCTGCTTCTGGCTCTTACCAACCTACCTACACCTCTCAACATCCTCCAATTGTCTTTTTCCTTCATTGGCCTATCTACCCCGCCAGTGCCTACCTGGGGCATCCCACCATACTCCTTATTTAGGATTCCAACCTCTTCCCATCTAATGACCTGAACATCCTGGCATTATGATAGCAACAGAGACGGCCTGAATTGCCGTTGCTAAGCAGTGTGGTCATGTGATATCATGCTTTATGACCACATCGCTTAACGATGGCAATTGCAATCCCAATTGTTGTGAGTTCCATGGGATATATTGTGGCTTCTTCGGTGTGGACTTAGATAGGATTACACAGCAGGTTTAGCACTGCATCTGTTACCTGGCAAGAGTAGAGAATCAGTCGATGTCACCTGTTCTGCTAAGCTTGGTCGTTTCATGGATTCTGTTCTTGTCTTTTAAAACTTTGCTGTATCTATTCAATTTAAACTGGGGGGTGGGGGCAGTGACTAACTTGCTCCCTGTTGCATCTGACATATTTCTTCAAGGATTTTTTTTGTGTATTGCCTAAAGCTTTATGATGGTGACAGCATTGTAAAATAAGTTATGGCATTAAAAGCAAGCCAGAGAATTGTCTGTCAAAGAAATTGCATCTCTTTTTTTCCCTGTGACCTATTATATATTTCCCATTGTGCTTTCCATTCAATGCTGTTGCAGTTTTTTCTGCCAAGGAGCTACAAGAAATGCAGGAACTGGTTATTGAGGTAATTTTATTTATGGTGATTGGAACAAGATGGAAAGTTTAATTGACTACTTGGTGTATTGAAATATAAACAGGTAGTCCTTGCTTAACAATCACTCATTCAGCGCCCATTCAATGTTATAACAGCACTCAAAGAGTGATATTTAAGACTGGTCCTTGTACCTAGGATGGTTGCAGCATTCCCCACGGTCATGTGGCTGCCATTTGTGACATCTTTTGCTGGCTTCCTACAAGAAAAATCAATGGGAAAACTTGCACGAGGTTGCAGATAGTGACCATGCGATGTCAGGAAGGATACTCTAATTGTATTCCTTTCATTTCCAGGCATAAAAGCCATTCTGTTTCCCATGTAACTGGTGCCATTCCCATTTCTTTTTTCGTCTATTGAAATAATCACTGGCATTGAGTATGGATTATAGGGATGAATTCTTTATTGGCCAAGAGTGATTAGACACACAAGGAATTTATCTTGGTGCATATGTTCTCAGTGTACATAAAAGGAAAAGATACATTCATCAAGAATCATAAGGTACAACACAGTGATAGTAATATGGGTACAAATAAGCAATCAAATCATACTAGGAAACAGTCAATATAAATAGGGATGAAGTTATGAAAATTTGCTAGAGGAGAAATCAAAGGCTCCGACCGTATATATTATTCCTGGAGATAGTCCATGGGACAAAAATGTAGTACTTTATTCTCCTCAGATGCAAAATAGTATTTGTCACTTACATTTTGACATAACTCATGTTACAGGGAGGGTGAAAAAGATTGCTATGTTAACTCAGTTAAAAAAGAAAAGAATGACATAATAAGTGGACTTGTTGATATACAGTATTTTTGATAGTCTTTCATCAAACAGGACAGAAGAACCAGTTTTCTTAAGATACAGGCCTTTGCCAGACTAATTAGCTGAAATTTTTAATAAGAAATGGGTGTGTGAGATTAAATTTTACTTTTTTGCACAGCCAACAGGTGTGTACCATTCATCTTCCTGAATATTCTTTGTGGGCAGATTTAATTCACATCCTCTTAAAATGTAGCTCCATTTCTTATTCATGTGTGATATGGAATAGCTTTCTGTCAGGTCAAGTCTAACGATTCACATTGTTACAGAGCTATTGTGTTAAGTATAATGTAAAATTATCAATCCATTTGCATTGTTACTTTTAATAATTAATGGATGTTTTCTCTGGCAATTTGTGCACTGTATTTTGACTATTGTTTGCCATGGTTGTTAAACAAATCATTGGAATTCACCACAATTTTGAAGTGAATCTAACTTACCTCACTGATTTTGTTTGTTGAGGGCTGGCTGGGAAAGTAGCAATGGTGGTCATGTGAACCTGGGATCTGGAAACTGGCACAAATCATGTGACTACAGGGATGCTGTGAGAACTGGCCATAAGTAACTTTTTTCAGTGTTGTAAACTTCAAGTGATCACTAAACAAATGGTGGTAAGTCAGAAATTATCTGTACCTTTTGTTTTATCTGCCATTGCTATTTCTGGCAACGAAAAGATCGATATTTCATTTTGGAATGCTTTAGGGTGAGTTTTTCTTACCTTCAGTACTTGCAAAAACCTGTGAACTTCTGAGTTATGAAGAGGATGGCCAGGTAATTGGTACAGAGGAGAGGCAGTCAGCTATCTATTGTTAAGTGGGATTCTGCTTTGGCTAAGTGATAACTGATGAGCTTTTCATAGATACTGAAAAGAAGATGAGCCCAGAATACAGCACTGTTTCACTTCTTTATGAACTGAGATATTTGCAAGGAGAAGGCTGTGGTTACCTTGTAACTTACATAACTGTGTTTTTCTGCACCATCCAAATTACGCCGAGTAACCCTTGATCTATGAATGAATGGAACTGCTTCTACCAAACTCTAGGAAAGGAATCAGTGATTGATTTTAAATCAATGAAAGCAAATTTCAAGAGTAGGAGTATGGGAGTGTATATTCCTCTGGTAAAACATCAAGATAACATATTGATCTATGGTCAACTTGTCTTCCCTAAAGCTGACTAGTTTTTATCAAGAAATGTGTTTCATTTTTATTTTATTAATTAATTTGTTAGAACCAATCCAGAAGCTTTTGGAACAAAATGCATGCATATATTTTACCAGAATGCTTGGAGACTAATCCAACAATAAGTAAATATCTTCCAAAAGTGAAACAGTAATAGAATAATTCCTGCCTTTAGGAATTTGGAATGTGTTATTAATATATGTGAATAAATAGATTCTAAGGAGAACCCATCATTTCCCCTTACTTCTTAATTCTTCAGAAGTAGGGGTGGGATGCTACCAGTTTGGCCCAGTTCTATAGAACCAGTCAGCTCTGAAGAGCAGCAAACACCGAGCCGGTTTGGTGTCTGCTGCTCTGTTTAGCCCAGCTGCCCGCCTGGGCTCTTGGCTGTCCTTTATTTCCTGCTTTTTCAACCTCAGCTGCTTTTGAAAAAGCAGAAAAGAGGATTTTCAAATGCTGCGCATCTGTCAGCTGGCCGGGTGGCACAGCTGAAGTTTTTAGGAAATGATCTACACATGCACGCAAAACATACTCTCACCAGAGGTGGGATTCTACCTTCCGGAGAACCAGCAAATCGCACCACTGGCTCCCCCCACCCACTCACACCTTACCTAGCATGCGTGCCATCAAACTTGCCTGCTAAGTTGCTATTTTTCCTTTTTTCCCCCCTGACCATCAGCTGTTCTGCTGTGCTGGGAGATTTAGATTAGCTAAAAAGCAAGAAATCATCAGATATCTTGCTTTTTAGCTAATCTAAAAGCAGAGCTGAGCCTGAAACTTCTATTATTCAGTGCAGACTCAAGTAGCAGATGGAAGAAACACAGATCTCTAAGTGAATCTGTGATTCTATGAGCAACTCAATCTGCCTGCCTGTTCTGCCTGATTTTGATGAAAAGTTGCTCCTTTTTTATATAGAAAATTCAATATTTACATACATGGTGTGTTGTGAGTTACCATATATACTCGAGTATAAGTCGACCCGAATATAAGCCGAGGCACCTAATTTAACCACAAAAAACTGGGAAAACTTATTGACTCGAGTATAAGCCCAGGGTGGGAAATGCAGCAGCTACTGGTAAATTTCAAAAATAAAAATAGATACCAATAAAAACTTTCACTAGGACAGTTGAGAATAAGTTTGATGTTCACAATTTCCTCTTTGAAAGAGACCAGTAAATAGAGAACAAGAAGAAAAAGAAGTGTGTTTTTTCACACTTTTCACACTGCAGTGAAAAAAAATGGCATCATAGGAACAAGCTTATTCTCAGTCCAAAGGTTTGTTTCTGATTTCTTCCCTGATTTTAGGGAAATTTGGGAAACGATCTCACTATCATGAAAGGTTTAATTGATTCACTAACCCAAAAGATGATGATGATGACAGTGGGAGGCAGGAGTCACTCTCTCCCTTGCAAGAAAAAACCAAGAGCCGTTCTTATGATCTCTCCCTCTCTCTCTCCCCGTAATACAGTCAAGCCCTTTCCAGCATGCGCGATCTGCCTTCACCACTTTGCACCTTGCAAATGCAAAATCCTGGGGTTTTTGCATTTGCAAGGTGCAAAGCGGCGGGGGCAGATCCCACGTGCTGGAAAGGGTTTGACTGTATTACGGGGAGAGAGAGAGAGAGAGAGGGAGAGATCATAAGAACGGCTCTTGCTTTTTTCTTGCAAGGGAGAGAGTGACTCCTGCCTCCCACTGTCATCAACATCTTCTTCTTTTGGGTTAGTGAATCAATTAATTTGGGAAATGATCTCACTATCAGAAAACAATGCGAGCCGCCACCACCACCTCCTCCTCCCCCTCCTCCTGAGTGGACTGAAAGCAGATGGAGCTGAGGAAATGAAGCTGAGTGGAGCCGAAACAACCTCGGCTCGCGTTGTTTTCTCAGCCTAGAGAAAGGGGAAGGGGGCTCATCTGGACCAAGGGTGAGTCTCCCCCTCAGTTTCCCCTGAAGGATCTTCTGTCGCTTTTGCCTTCTCCCTATATCTTCCCTCTGTTAAAATCCCCCACACACACACACGCACTTATTTTCGGTTGGATAGATTTCGTGTCTGAGCATTCTCACATGGCGGTGGGTCTTCCCCCCCCAAAAAAAAACAGTTAAAAAAGAAAAAACAATATATCCTCAAGCAAGAACTTTTCTGCTTCCGATTACCCCCATGCTTAAAAGTTGCAAAGGAAACACGGAAGCAGGGAAGCGGCTGCCCAGCTTTGGAGCTCCACACCATTTTTTTTTCAGAGGGGAATCTGACTCGAGTATAAGCCAAGAGGTTTTTTTTCAGCACAAAAAATGTGCTGAAAAACTCGGCTTATACTCGAGTATATACGGTAATTTTGTGAGTTTTCTTGCTAGCAAATTTTATGAGTTTGCTAGGAAACAAATTTTATGTGACAGACTCAGGTAACCAATTGCAGATAGATAGATCTCTGAATGAATCTGTGATTCTGTGAGCAACTCAATCTGCCTGCTTTGCCTGATTTTGGGTAAAAGTTGCTCTTTTTTATAAAATATTCAATATTTACATAAATACTTACAATATTTATATACAAGCCATGCCCAGCCAGTCATATGACCACCAAGCCATGTCCCGTCAGCAAGCCATGTCCAGCCTGTCACATGATTACCAAGCCACATTCACAAATTAGGCCACACCCACAGAACCGGTTGTTAAGAAATTTGAATCCCACCCCTGTTCAGAAGATATCAAGTTAGTACCAGAAACTTTTCCCATTTTTAATGGTTTAATTTAATAATTCCCAGAGACTGATAGCCAAGGGAGAATACTGTTTTAAGGATGCAGGTTGATAGTTGATGGAGAAGAACCTATATTGTTTAGCTTGGCTTTCTGTAAATCTCTTCCATGTCTTGAACAGAAACTCAATTTCTGGCTAAACCATCCTATTAGTGGAACAGCTTGCAATTACCGTATATACTCGAGTATAAGCCGAGTTTTTCAGCACATTTTTTGTGCTGAAAAAAAACCCCTCGGTTTATACTCGAGTCAGATTCCCCTCTGAAAAAAAAAATGGTGTGGAGCTCCGAAGCTGGGCAGCCGCTTCTCTGCTTCCGTGTTTCCTTTGCAACTTTTAAGCATGGGGGTAATCGGAAGCAGAAAAGTTCTTGCTTGAGGATATATTGTTTTTTCTTTTTTTAACTGTTCTTTTTGGGGGGAAGACCCACCGCCATGTGAGAATGCTCAGACACGAAATCTATCCAACCGAAAATAAGTGCGTGTGTGTGTGTGGGGGATTTTAACAGAGGGAAGATGTAGGGAGAAGGCAAAAGCGACAGAAGATCCTTCAGGGGAAACTGAGGGGGAGACTCACCCTTGGTCCAGATGAGCCCCCTTCCCCTTTCTCTAGGCTGAGAAAACAACGCGAGCCGAGGTTGTTTCGGCTCCACTCAGCTTCATTTCCTCAGCTCCATCTGCTTTCAGTCCACTCAGGAGGAGGGGGAGGAGGAGGTGATGGCGGCGGCTCGCGTTGTTTTCTGAGCTCTAGGCTGAAAAAGCAACGCGAGCCGAGGTCGCTCCACTCAGCTTCATTTCCTCAGCTCCAGCTGCTTTCAGTCCACTCGGGAAGAGGGGGGGAGGAGGTGGTGGTGGCAGCTCGCGTTGTTTTCTGATAGTGAGATCATTTCCCAAATTAATTGATTCACTAACCCAAAAGAAGATGTTGATGACAGTGGGAGGCAGGAGTCACTCTCTCCCTTGCAAGAAAAAAGCAAGAGCCGTTCTTATGATCTCTCCCTCTCTCTCTTTCTCCCCGTAATACAGTAAAGCCCTTTCAAGCATGCGCGCGCGATCCGCCCCCGCCGCTTTGCACCTTGCAAATGCAAAAACCCTAGGGTTTTGCATTTGCAAGGTGCAAAGGGGTGGGGGCGGATCGCGCATGCGTGCTGGAAAGGGCTTGACTTTATGGGGGGGGGGAGAGAGAAATATCATAAGAACGGCTCTTGGTTTTTTCTTGCAAGGGAGAGAGTGACTCCTGCCTACCACTGTCATCATCATCATCTTTTGGGTTAGTGAATCAATTAAACCTTTCATGATAGTGAGATCGTTTCCCAAATTTCCCTTAAATCAGGGAAGAAATCAGAAACAAACCTTTGGGCTGAGAATAAGCCTGTTCCTATGATGCCATTTTTGTTCACTTCAGTGTGAAAAGTGTGAAAAAACACACTTCTTTTTCTTCATCTTCTTGTTCCCTATTTACTGGTCTCTTTCAAAGAGGAAATTGTGAACATCAAACTTATTCTCAACTGTCCTAGTGAAAGTTTTTATTGGTATCTATTTTTATTTTTGAAATTTACCAGTAGCTGCTGCATTTCCCACCCTGGGCTTATACTCGAATCAATAAGTTTTCCCAGTTTTTTGTGGTTAAATTAGGTGCCTCGGCTTATATTCGGGTCGACTTATACTCGAGTATATACGGTACTATATTTTTGAAAAAAATAACTGACTTGATATAGCATTTTTATGTCACTCTTGTACTTTAGCTAATATTGCATTTGCCATGCTGATTAACCCACTAAAATGTAAAAGTTGATAATTTTATGTTGCCAAAACCAAAGGTTAATTTTAGATAATAATCATCATTTAAAAAAAGAGTTAAGATTTAGTCTCACTTTCTTAAAGTCTTTCAGGTAGGTTTTTAAAAAAATCATCTTGTTATAGATCTTATTCCTGAATGGTGGTTCAATAGACCAGTCCTACTCTAGCCTTCTGGAGTCCAGATTGATTGACCCCTCCTTTGGCTGGTGGAGATAATTAGACTAATCCTGCCTTATCCCTTCAGAAGCCCAAATAGGCCGGCTCACTATCAGCCGCTACAGGGCAGTCAGTTGTGGTCCAGCTAGTTGGAAATCAGAAGTTGGTGCTTCCTACTACTTTTTTTTTGCCCTTGGTCATTCAGTTTCAGTGCTTAGTTAAGGAACTATCTCTGAAACAATAACCCAATGAGCCACATTTTGTTCATAAAAAATAAGAGCCAACAAGAATTGGTTTGATGCAAAAAGAAAAAAGATATAAACCCACATAACTCAAGAGGATATGACTCACAGTCCCCAAAAAATCTGGGGAAAGAACCATCTTCAAGGCCCTTGGAAATTACCTGCAGCATAGGGCCATCTAGATCTTGGGTGGACCTCATTCTATCTAGAGAGTGGATGCTGCTATAGAGAAGCTTGTTTAACTGAAATCTGGAATCCACCAACCCTGCTAGATATTGTGGGAGATAAGCAAACCCTCAAGTAACCATTATCTATGCCATATAGGGCTTTATAGGTAATGATCCACACTTCGAATCACTAGCAACCAAAGCAGCTAAGCATTGCAACTTGTGAAGCAGAGATGTTATATGGGCACATCACTGGCTGCATTATTATATCCTGGACCATTTGAAGCTTTCCAGTAGTCTTCAAGGGCAGTTCCATATGTACTTTGTTTCCAAAGTCCACTTGTGAAGTGACCAGGGTTGCAACATGGTTGCAATTTGGGTACTTGACAATCTGTTCTCATTTATGACTGGTGTCCTACTAACACGTGATTACCGTTTGCAATCTTCTCTGCTAGTTTCTCTGGTGAATGGAGAAATGAGTAGGTAAGGCTGCAAGTGGAAGGCAAGTTGCATTTGAAATCTGCTCCCCAAATGCTTTGAAGGATTTCTCTTTCCTTCTGTGAAGGAAGGGGCAATCCTTCTGGCGAATATGCTAGTAAAGGCTAGCATTCTGAGTCTTTCAGAGTGCTGACATTTGTTAACATTTTCCCCTCTGGAGGGGAGGAGAAAAGACTAGTGAAGCCAGCATTCTTAGCCTTCCAGAATGATGACATTTGTAGTGTTTTCACTGGATTTGAGATGAAGATTTCCAGAAATCCCTCAGCACACTCGAATTCAGTGAGAAATAACTAGAGAACACCATTGTTCTTACAATCATTTTTTAATCTCCAGCCCCTTGCTTAACAACCTGTATGGTTATTGAACAATTACAACTGGGAGAGTTGGGGTTTTAGTCATAGAGCAAAGTGATCACATTTTATCTTCCTTAACTGCTGCACTCAATGACCAAGATTCTGAACCTAGTTGTCATTAGTGAAGGACAACCTGTAATTGAATATGATCATAAACTGAATACTAAACCATTAGGTGATCCTACTTATTGGTTTAATGCAGATGTGGCAAAGGAGGGGTGGTAAGAGTAAAACCCTGCAACTCCCCACAAAAGATGAACTGAAAGATCACTCTATCCCCAACCAATACTGATTGGAATTAAACTTTCAGAGCTGAAGTGGGCCACCATTGAATGGTGGAGCCAGTCCCCAACCCCACAGAGCTTATTCAGAAGCATACCATACCAGTGTTTATCAAAAACTGCTGAGAGATCAAGGAGGGCAAGGATGGATCACCTATTCCACCTCAAGTCATATATAAATGTGACCGAAGCTATCTCATGCCTTGGCATGAAACCTGACTGAAAAGAGTGAGGGGTGTCAAACTCAATGCCCCGGGGGGAGGGGCGGATTTGGCCCACAGGTTGATTAGATCTGACCTATGGGGCTGCCCCAGAAACAGTGAAGGAGTGGTCGCCAGTGCCTCTGCCAGTGAAAACAGAGCCTGGGGAGCGCTGCCCATGACCCGCTCAAACTCCATTTTAACTGGCAGAGGCCATCTCAGCTGAAAACAAAGTTCGGGAGACCGTTTTCTCTGGCAGAGCGCTCGGGCCACCAACACAAGTGAGGTCAAGCTGACCAAGCCCATCCTGGCCATGCCTACTCTGTCCCTCTGAGGTCAAACACAATCCTGATGCAGCCCTCAATGAAATTGAGTTTGACACCCCTGGTCTAGATAGTCTGTTTTCTCCATGATTCTTATCAAGTGTACATCAACTATCTATAACAATCTGCCCCAGAAAGGAAAGGTTGGACATAGTCTGTATATAGTTAATGAAACCATTGGGTCCAGGGATGGCCTCTTGGGGAGGGATGCATTAGCACAACCTTCAAGGTAGGAGGCAACACCCTTTCCATTAAGATTGTACTGAACTGTGGGTCACTTCCATGGTCATTTTTATGGGACGGATCTGGATCCAGTAGACAGATCACTGAACCAGCAACACAGTCTATAAGTAGTCCACAATTCATTTGGTGGCCATTCAAAGTTACAATGGCACTAAAAAAAAGTGACTTATTACCATTTTTCACACGATCGCTATAGCATCTCCATGGTAACATGATCGAAATTCAGACTCTAGGCAACTGACTCATTTTTGATGGTTGCAGTGTCCTGAGGTCATGTGTGTTCTGACCCAAGCCTTGTTTAAATTAAACAAACACAAACTGTGTATAAAAGCAAATCTTTTTTAATGCGGCACTGGGAATTCTTTTCATTTCCAGCCAAGAGTCATTTAAACCTAATCGTCTGAGATAAAAGCAAGCCCTTTCAAGGTTGTAAAAAGCTGCCAAGAACAGAAGTCTAATTATTGATAAATATCCACTGACAGAAGTTTAAAAAACAAACTGGAGTTAGCAGGGCTTCAACGAGTACAAAGAATTTAAAGAACGTCTTTGCTTCCTGCAAAGAGCACATCTCCAACGGCTGGTTTTTATCCCTTATGAGAGGGGCCGTCACCTCCCAGCCTTACTCCCAAGTCGCCCTTGCTGCCTTCAGCTGCTTTCTTTGAGCAGCCCTGCTCACTGGGCACAGGTTTCCCTGGGTCTTCTATGTCACTGCTGCCAGACTCCAAAAGCTCCGAAGGCACCACCCCATTTTCAGATGGTCCTGGCCCCATCCCTGCATCAGATGCAGGACCCTCGTCCTAGTCCTTGCCAGACTCCCTGACTGGTTCCCTTTAGTCCTTGCTGTCAGAGACATCTGCCGTCTGCATCTGCTGCCAGTGAACCACAACAATGTGATCCTCTTTGGCAACCCTCTGAGAAGCAAAGACAATGGGGAAGTTAGAGTCACTTATCAACCATGTGACTAACTACACTGATTCACTTAACAACCATAGCAAGAAAGATAATAAAATGGAGCAAAATTCACTTAACAAATGATTTGCTTTGCAGCAGAACTTTTGGGTTCAATTGTGGTCATAAGTCGAAGACTATCTGTTCTTCCTTAGGAGTCACTGGCTTAAACTCCTCTGACATTAACCAGACTGCAAGGTAGACTAGACATAAATCACAGAGAAGCTAATTCTACTTTATTGTAAGGTTTCATGAAGAGAATTTTGCAAGTCTAAAAATACATCCCCCTACTTTACAGCACATCCCAAGAAACCGTGGAGGATCTCTTCTGAAATACTTGTCATTCCCACATTCCATTATAGCAACCCGGAAACCGAAGTCTGTGTTTTCTAGTCACAATTTAAGATGGAATGGATTTGAAAAATTTTATCCACCAGATAATCTGGCTAATCCTCACAGCGGTCCTGATATTAGATCAGCCTGAGCATAGCTGCAGATATTATATGTATGAAGACACATTGATGTCAGAATATTCATGAACTGGCAGAGACATGGGTAACAAGGTCACCAGTGGGTGCTAAATTGGGGGCTGAGACTGGAAGGCGTCTGGGCATGGCTTAGCTCTGTGCTCTCATATCTGAAACTGAAACTAATCTCTGCTGCTTGTGTTTTGATTGTAACTTTACTGCATTGGTATTTTAAATTTTACATTGTTTTATTATTTATATAAAGAAGTTAATGAATCCTGCTGAATCAGTCATCTGTGTGTGCTTTCTGGATTTGAATTTCTGCTGCAAACTCTAACAATTGATATGTTGCTTTCCTTAGACTTCCTCAGATGGTGTTCTGAGCATCTGTCCTGGTATTTCATCTCCCAGTAAACCAGGAAGTACTCCAAGATTTTCACATGCAGAATTTGCATAGGGATGATACAGTCTTTGTCCTTGATTCCATTGCAGGCAATGCCAAGGCCATTGCCTTGGCCAAATCATCTAGGAAAAATTCCACGCTCTTTTTGGGGGGGAAGTCCTTTTGGTCACTTGGGGCAGGCTTCTCAAACAAGTGCTGCTCTCCCTACAGGGGGAGATGACATCGGTAAAACAAAAGGCAACCAGAAAATGATCTGCCCGTAACAACAGACTCTTCTCAATATTGTCTACTGCTAGAGGACTTCTTAACTGCTCTCAGACTAAAACCATATCCAAGGTGCAGCTACTGGTATGCACTGGGCCATCGGTTACTTGAAAGAAGTCCATGGTTGCCATGGATGCCACAATCTCTTTGCTTGGCCTGGACTCAACAATACCAGGCAGGCTGAAATTTTGGAAGCACCAACCTCCTTGGGGACTGTATTGCCAACCCAATCTAGGGACCAGTAAAATTGAAGGGAAGTTAAGCATGGAATGAATATGTAGTGCAATTATGTTATTGATAATGAACATTTACCAAACAGTTGTTTCACGGATCATTTGAATGAATGAATGACCCTATGAAACATAAATAGTAAGAAAGAATTTTCTATATCTTCTTATGCTGTAGGAGATTATTGAATCTGATTAATTGCAGTATCCACTCACTGTCAGTGACCCTGGACAGCTTACAAAAAGAAAAAGCCACTATAAAAACAAGAAAAAATAATTCCCCCCATCCTTTACTAGTGAATATACCCCTTCTTCTTTTTTGCTGCCATAATTGTGTAATTGTTTTATTGTTTGATCATTTGTAAAAGAATTTCTGAATTGAATTGCAAACTGACAGTATTTTAGTATTGAAGTAAAAAATAAAATTATAATTCAACTGCAGTACAGTCATAATGTTTAGTCATTATTTACAAATACAACAGTATGGCACTCAGTTATGAGCTTCTGTAGCAACCATTATGTGTATGTGTGTATGTGTTGGACCAAAACTTGTTTATATAATTATTTACAGTGTTCACTGGAAGTAAGGACTGTAGTAAGGCAATAAAGTTAATAAGAAAGGGTTGAGAAATATTTCTTCAGTACATTGGGAAATATACTTAGGAAATTGTGCAATTTATGTACTAGGAGCTCCCTCTACTGGTAAAAATTAATATTCTTTCTGTAACCCTGTACGTAATATGGAAAGAACTTTCAAAGTAAAATGAATTTGAATTAAAGGCTACATTAATTATGTTAATATTGTTTCCTTAGTTATTCAAAATTTCCAGCTTTGAATAACTTTATATTTTCTACATGTAACAATTCATTAATTACCTGTGAACATGTTAGGAAAATCTTAACAATAACTACTATCAATATTCTTGAAAATTGAATTGACTTTATGAAATAATGCTTTCTAGCACTTGGATTTTGAAAATGAATGTTGGAATACTCTGAATTTTATTTTTAGCCCAGAATGGCAACAGTCCTATGTACTACAAACTTGCATTTATTGAAGGATGGCATCTCTCCAAATTGCATTTGGTTATTAATTTGAATTTCCTTCCATAAACAAGCATCAGTGCTGTCTAAAGCAGGTAAAAATATTAATAGCAATTTGTGGAGCAGGATAAGGAAGTTTGGGCTACTGAGCATTCCCATTATACAATTTCCAGGATTCAGGCTTTTTTCCCTAGTCCTCTTTAACATATGCAAAAGGGACACAGTAGTTCAGTAGCTAAGATGTGAGCTTGTTGATCAGATTTAGCGGTTCTAATCCCTAGTGTCGTGTAATGGAATAAGTCACTTTTTTCAGGCCCGTTTTAACTTCTAATATTCACACACATAAAAATATAAGTCAAAAACTACCTGTATGCAATATTTAGAACTGACCGACTGTTATATATTGAAGATGGCAATCAGCTGTTTCTCTGGATGTATTCAGATAGTATCTGAATCGTCTGGATGCTTTGATTTGGATTCCTTCATTGAGCAGCAGGTAACAATCATTGCCCTGAAAAAGTTCCTTCCAACTATGGTTTTCTATGAAGATGTTGCACAAGCCCACAACCACTAGATGGCATAGGTATTACAGGAGCCTGAGAGGTTACTAAGGGCCTGGTGGAAATTCAGCAATCTGTTGAACTACACATATTTTACTGTTTCCACATGGTAGCTGCCAGAAAAATCTGATACAGTGTGATATAGAAACAAGATATAACTGGAATAATGAGATTTCTTTCTGTTTTTTTTTAAAGTTCTTTAAATGTCTGGTTTTAACAGTCCTATTGGGCACTGTAAGTGCCTCAGGTGCAGTGTGGATATTCCTTTTACGTTCCTGGCTCTTGGCTGTGTTTTTATGGAAAAACATATTGAACTTCAGTTGAAGAATATTTGATAATCCCTCTTAGAACATACTATAACAGCTGGTATTTGTGTTGCAGCAAATCCGTTCTGTGCAATAGTTAGCAACACCATAAGCTGTATTCTGCTGCAAAATAACAAAGTATTTTTAAACCAGTTGCGCCAAAGGAAGCTTCAGTAAAAGAAAAGTAACTTGTTATGTGTTTTGTGGGAAAAAAATAATTTTAAACTTTTTACTGATAATGATTTCAGCAGATCATTTACATTTACTGTACTGCATATACACTGCTATATAACAGACAACTCTTGAAAATAATAGATTTGGAAAGTAACTATTAAATATTTTAACCAGAATCAAAATAGTAAATAGTATCTGCTCTTAATACTAGTTATTTTCTAAATTCATAGGAGTTTCATTTGTAAATAAATTTTATTAACTTTGGGGGGGGGGACCCAATGACAGCTAACAAGCTAATGAACAATCCAGTGAGAAATAATGAACAGTTGATTGGATTCAATTAGCATTTAGATTCCTTAATAACTATAACTTTAGGTCCAAGTTTTAAATTCTGTTTTTTTGGCTTTGCTATGTGCATGTTACATTTATACCAGGAAAAGTGAATTGATGCTTTGCAATGCTTGTACGCTCTGTCCTTGGCCTGATTTCAGGTAACTTTTAAAAACTTAATCTGTAGAGATATTTATACAAGGTTGCATAAATGGAGTTGTGCGTAACAGCTATAATTCAGTGTAGAATTATACATACACAAGCAAACATGCATGACAGCCATAATTCAGTGCAGAATTAAGTACACATAAGAAAACATACTTAATAATCAATAACACGGGGCATCTGCCTCTTGAATGTTCTGTATTCCTGTTTTTAAAAAGTCTCAAGTTGAAAATGTTTTAACTTCTGTTTTATAAACGGTTGCAAGGTTGCATATGAAATAAGCCTTAACTATTTTAGAAGCTCTTGGAAAAGAGTATTCAGATGCTGAAACTAATTATTTAGGAAAACTGCAAATTACATATTTGCACTTGTTTGGAAACAGTATACAATAAGTAAGGTGCATCATTCATAACACATTAATCCTAATAATTTAAGTAATACAATATGAATGTGGCTAGAATCTCCCAGCTGAGAACATATAATGCTAGAGTTAGTCTGGGGATATATATTCTTAGCTTTTATTGACATGCCAGAAAAAGTTCATACTTTTTGGCTTCATTCTAAACTCTGTGATTATTCTACTTAGAAGATTTCAATCAGTATAAACTACATTTTGGAAGTATATTAATATTTTAGTCTGATAGTAGTAGTTGTAGTAATTACTTCTAACTTGGCCCACCAATATGTTCCTTGGTGCTTTCCAATGTCCATGTTATGTATAATCTCCCACATAATTGAGAATGGAAGAAGGTGATTATACCATTTTTTTTCCTGAGCTCTTTTAAAAAGTGGAAAAACTAATTATAGTATCTGAATTCAGGGGACTTTTTCTTCAATGACTTGCCAAAAAACAAGCTGATTTTGAAAATGTACAGATCATAACATGCGGTTGTTTATGGTAATATTGGGAAATCATCTTATTAAATCAAGATTTCCTTGCATGTCCCTCAATACACCACATCCATTTATACGTATGAATAAATGAAACATTGTAAGAATAATGCATACTCTGTTTTAGGGTCCTATTGACATCATCTAATGGTTTAATACCATTATCATCTAATGGTATTTCAAATTGACCATATTTATTCACTTTAGTCAGTTTTTAGTAATCTTATTTATCCATATTTGTATTCTTTTCAGGCCACTTCAAAATTGCCTAAACCTTATTGAAGAAGGTGTTTGCCAACAATTGAAAGGAAGTTACTACCTTCTAGCAGAAGTTTTTAACGATGCCAGCTTTATCAACTGGATCTAGTGGAGATGCAGGTAGGGTTGCTGGTTTTCTGTACGTAATTAGTTGTTATTAATTAGTTATTAAGCTCAGTGTAACTTTCTGTATATCCAGTATCTCAAGATAAACATAAATGTGGGTAAGGATTCACATCTGTACCTCATACATTCAAATGTACATCATGCTCCTATAGAAATAATCTCCCATACATGGATCTCTGTATTGCTCTAGGTTTTATGTGTAAGAAACCAATTCTTGTAAGCGAAACAAGTTTAGTGTAACTTTTTTCTACCAGTGAGATCAAAGAATTTAACTAAAAAAATTTAAGGAAAATTGGCAGGTTATAGCACTATATAAGCCTAAGTCATACTGCAATAGAACTCAAGTAAAAAAAAATTAAACCCTGCATTTTTAGAAATTGTTAAAAAAAATCTGAAACAACATTTTTGAATGGTTTCTTGAACACATCCATTAAACATGTACGATGTATTTGAATTTTGAACTCTTTGGAGCTTAAACCTTTTTCAGAATGATAAGATCAGTGCTCAGAGAAGCTGTTTGTACATTCAAATTGGGGCATTTCAAGTACTTTGAATTCAAAATTTGTTGGATGCTTCTATAGTTTCCTTATTGTTCTGCTGAGATACAATATAGAGATGGCTTGCTATCACCTTCTTCCTTAATGGGTGCTTATTTTGAAATTAAAGCAACTTAATAGTAGAGTTCAACATTTTAAAAACATTTGTGAATTTTAGAAAATAAAATTATAGCCTTTAGACAAAAGCAGTATGGGCAAATTGACAACAGAATCTTCTGATTTCTTTCCAGATGTTTCATATTTAGATTGTACAGCATCCTGGAAAATAGGAGTCATCTTAAAACTTTCTGAAATAGATATTATTAATGGAATTTTAGTTAATCTATATGAAAGTAAAAAATTTACAAGTTAATATGTTTTGATCTGTTAATTCTTTTAAAATCTGCTGGCCTTAGTGGTATGTTCTTTGAGTTCATCACCACAAGTTACAGTAACATTGAAGCATTAGCCTGGCATGGTTCAAAAATCTGATTAGGTAATTAACAAATAAAGGAGATAACCACTTGTCATTGTATTGATTTAAAATCAGACATGATTGTAATACATAAAAATGATGGAACAAAACGACCATATTTTTTATCATTTAGGTCTATTTTATAGTTTCCACAGACTTGTTCTAATAATGAAGCTATGAAGGATATGACAAAAATGGTGATATTAAATTTCTCCAGACTAATAGTAAAATTTTCCATTCTGATGTCAAGAATGTTGAACATCTGGACTCTTGAGTAGTTTACCACGTGAGCATTTTCCCCATTTTTAAAATCCACTTATTCTTTTCCTAAGAACTTTCAGTTTTAGGTGGAAAATTGCAGTAGCAGAAACTAGTTTCTAAAATTGGAAAATGTATTTTCTGTTGATCATTTTCCAGTACTTGTAAAAACTATTTTATTAAACATCTCTGCGTATGTAAGGGTGTCCATGTATTCAATGAAAATATCATTCAAGAAATTGGTAGCTTAAATGTAATATAGGTAATGTTTACTGTTCTATCTGATACTATTGTTTCATTCTTTGAGCCCTCATCCTGCCCCCAGCAAGTTCCTGTAGTTTCCAAAAGCTACATGTCTTGTTGAGGCAAACTTCTTCAGGCTTATAAAAGCAGTATTATAATAAATATTGAGTGCAGATTACATACATTTTCAAAAGCAAAAGAACTATGTAAGTTGTTTTGCTGTTATAGTTCTGTCAGTGAACTGGTTTTTGTGGCTAAAAACGCTGAATCAGTTCTAAAAAAATTCAAAGATCCTATAATTCACTTCTTAAATAAACAGTCATTCTAGATGCTTATGTTTATTTAATGATTAAATATATATATAAACATACATATATGTACATATATATATATGTATGTATGTATGTTTTCTGAGGTTCTTGCAGGTATTTGTATGTGGATCTTTGGTTATTCGGGTTTTCTCCCGCATAAGATTGGAAGTATCTAGGCAATATATACACTTCATCGAAATGTTGTCTAGATACTTCCAATCTTACGCGGGAGAAAACCAGAATAACCAAAGATCCACATACAAATACCCACGAGAACCTCAGAAAACAAATATTGCACCTCTATGGCGAGGAAACCCACCATCTGACCAGGACTTATGAAAAACTTGAAGTCCAAAGAGCTTCCATTTTATGTGACCTCGCATTCCTATGCAACTGCCGAGATCAAAATTTAATTCCCACAAGCTTCCAATTGAAATTCCACACCAACACACCAAACACATCCTAAAAAGAACAGAATTGGCCCTAATTAGAAATGAACTTCACACAAAAAATTTTCTCCTAGACCAAATCAGCAAAGATCTCCTCACACTTCACCTCAGACTCAGCAACAAGATTCACCCCTTACTTTGAGAAAATCAATCAACTTGCTGTCTGGAGAGCCGAAACACAGACCACCCTCAAGACACACACACACACCAATAAACTCAGAAAACTACAACAATGCCAGAAACCAACTCCTCCCCCCTCAAAGCCACACATGAAACAAACAGTGCACAACATCTCAGACAAGATCCTCACCGAAGCCCAAACCAAGGTCCTTTCAAAAGGATTCAACTTTGCTGTCGCTCCCAAACAAATCCTCACAGAAACCATAATATGCGGAGTTGAAACCAGCCTGACCAAAACCAACCCTGATGATGCTAATAGAATCAGACTTGGCATCACCAACATCCTCTGCACTAGCAAACCACCCAAAAGCAACTTATCCAAAGAAGAACAAACTGCACTACTTAACCTGAAAGAAGACACCAGCATAATAATCCTACCAGTAGACAAGGGCAACGCGACAGTGGTTATGAACACATCTGACTACCAAACCAAGTTAACCAACCTACTCCAAGACCCCACATATAAACCCCTAAAGACAGACCCCATCACCTACCTAGAAAAAACCACCAGATCCAAAATAAAAGTCTCCCCCATCAGTGAAGAAATCCAGCAAAGAATCATACCCAGAGAGAAATCATCCAGATGCCCTAAACTTTATGGTCTCCCGAAGATACACAAAGAAGGAACCCCACTTAGACCAATAGTCAGCTCCATAGGCTCACCTCTACAAAACCTAGCCAAATTTCTCACCAAACAACTACAGCCCTACGCAGAATCCATCAACTCACACGTAAGAAACTCATTCCAGTTCATCGAGATCATAAAGAAACAAAACTTACAACCCAGCGACCTACTAGTGAACTTCGATGTCATATCTCTCTTCACCCAAGTACCAATAAAAGAAGCCTTGACAAATACAAATACAACCAAAATAAATACAACCCCCCCCAAGCACAGCCTAGATCTGACCAACCACTGCCTATCCAATACATATTTCACCTACAATGAACAAAAATACAAACAAATAGAAGGAGCACCCATGGGATCACCCCTCTCCCCTGTCATCGCAAACCTCTACATGGAACACTTTGAAACACAAGCTCTAGAAAAATATGATCACAAACCCAAACTCTGGCTCAGATACGTAGATGACACCTTCATAATCTGGCCACACGGGAAAGAAAAACTGAACAACTTCCTCACACACCTCAACAGCCTGCACCCCAAAATACAATTCACCATGGAAACAGAAGCTAACAATCAACTTCCCTTCCTAGATGTCTTGGTATACAAAAAATTCAATGGCTTCCTAGGACACACCAGAAGAAAACACATACAAACCACTGTCTACACATACTCTCACACCACCATTCAGCACAGATCAATTCCATAGCCGAGACACTCATCTCCAGAACAAAATGCTTAGCCAACGAGCAACACCTAAAAACCAAACTACACACTCTCACCAACGTACTAACAGCCAATGAATTCCAAAGAAAGAAGATTACCCACCTAATCCAAAAAGAAACCCCAACCAAAATCTAAGACAGAGAACAAGAGAACGGCAAAGCCCTCCTCCCATATATAAAAGGCACTACAGACAAAATCAGCAAGATCCTCCAAAAACACATTAAAACAGCATTCTCCACAAACAGAAAAATATCCACCATCCTAAGAAACCCTAAAGACAAAATCGAGTTAGAAAACCAAGGAGTGTACGAAATCCCTTGCACCGCCTGCCCCACCACATACATTGGACAAACTAACCACTATCCACCACCTACCTAGAAAAAACCACCAGATCCAAAATAAAAGTCTCCCTCATCAGTGAAGAAATCCAGCAAAGAATCATACCCAGAGAGAAATCATCTAGATGCCCTAAGCTTTATGGTCTCCCAAGATACACAAAGAAGGAACCCCACTTAGACCAATAGTCAGCTCCATAGGCTCACCTCTACAATAAGTGCACGCATTGAAGAACATAAGAACTCAATCAAAAAAGAAGAACCGACCTCTTCCCTGGTCCAGCACCTCAAAACCACAGGGCATGAGATTGACTTTAAAAATACCAGAACTATTGCCAAAACCGAACACTTCAACAACAGAATAATCAGAGAAGCCATAGAGATAGAAAAACGCCCACACAGCATGAATAAACGAGATGACACCTCCCGCCTACCAGCCATTTGGAAACCCCCCCTCATGAACAGACAAGTACCTAACATGAAGAATGACACCAGACCCATATCCATGAGGGCCACACAAGATGCCACCACCACACTTCCATGTAGAAAGCAGACTCACACCCACACAGAAGATGAGACATGACCACAGACCAGAAACCGCACTGCAGCTGCATCACTACCCACTTCAAGCCCCTCCAAGCCATACATGAAGCGAACTGACACCCACCATGAAGATGCAGCACGACCACGAACTCGAAGCCAAACAGCAGGATCACAGCTCACCAGCTCAAATCCCCCAGCAACTAAGACTAACCTGAGCACAACCAAGCCCCCACCTGAACAAAACACACCTCCAGCCAATCGGAACACGGCCAACCCCCCAACCAATCAGAACACAGCCAAACCCCCAACCAATGAGAACACCCCCCCACTCAATCAGAACACAGCCAAGTTCCCACCCAATCAAGTCACACCCCCACTAGCAGTTAAAAGGAAGAAGCAGCTGCAAGCTCACTTCACTCTGAGAAGCACAGAGCCCAAGACACAAGCCTGAAGATGATGAATGAGACTTCATTGAAACATTGCCTAGATACTTCCAATCTTACGCGGGAGAAAACCCGAATAACCAAAGATCCATATATATATATATATGGCTGTTACCATTCCATTGTAAGTGGAATAGACAAAACGTTTTCCTTGTCGTCTCAAATTTCCTTTAGCCTTTCCAAGACTGTATGAAAACTAATGTAAAAGTTGGATTTGAGATATCCTAAATATTAAGTAATCCAAATGTTTTATATGAGCCACTCTATATGTTCAAATGGGCATCATAAATTGCTGTAATAACCAATCAAATATTTGTTTCAGTTTCAGATGTAATTAATTTTTAAAAAGCAGTTGTCATATAGGGTCTTTTCTGTGACAAATAAAGTTAGAAAATACTTCTAACTAATTACAGTACTATTGAACTTCAAATGTTTCATTACTGGATTACACTCCTTAAGAAAGCTGTCAAACTGTGTCTCAATGGTACAATTATAAACAACAATGAAATGTGATTTTGTTAAATAGTTTATATATTGAAGACTTGATAAAATATATAATCAAGAGCAGGCTTAATATTATTTAAAGCAGGATTCAAATAATTCAAAATAATATCCATCATACATATTGGGTGCTAATCCAAAAAGTTCATTTTGTTTATTTTTAATTCAACTTAATAAAAGCTAATATATCTATATAAAAGCAGCTGCCTTACTAAGAATGTATGGACTGTGGGTAAGTTCTATAGTGTGATGACTGAGGGTATTTCAGGTAGTTAATTGTTTAGATTTCTAAAAACAAAAATGGACATTTAACATTTTAAATACGCTTTCCAGCTTTGGATATTTTGATGTAATATATAAGCTAATTCCTGGACCATAAGTGAATTAAAAATTCAGAAAATCCTAAGAGTACTGTGAATACTCATTTTTCCAAGTCAACCAAATGTTGAAAAATGTGTTAAAGGACTTGGGATTAACAGTCCAAAAGCAGGGAGGGTAAATATGAAGATTGAACAGACTGATGTTGAATTTGATATAATGGAAGAAACTTGGAGAAAGAAAAAATGAGTTTGAAAAAATGGGGCAGATCTTATCAGGGCTATGGATTAAAAAGAATTACCCCATGGGAGAGGCAATTGAGCAGAAGCTCAAATTGTGCTTATCCCAATTCTAAGATAAATTTTCCGACCATGTGTACTAGAGCTGAGCCTATAATGCCATTTTGTGCTTTCTGTTATATACAGATTCACATACACTTAGATGCTATCTGAGGGAAAAGTATGCATGCCACTTCATTACACAGCAGTAATACCACTATCTACCACTATTGCTGTTAGAAAAAAATTCCAAAAGCCAATTCTTGCTTGTCTTCCCTATCTTGTTGATTCTGAATAATATTGAATTATCATAACATGAATAACCCTGCTCCCTGATTTTCACAGAACCTTTCTTCCCTGAAGCTGCTATAATGCTTATATTCAAGTGTAGCATATCCAGTTGGTCCACCTGCAATGCACCCCAAATATTACTTGTTAAAATGATCTCTAGACAGAAGACAGAGTGGCTGTGTATGTGAAGATGTCAAACGCCCTTGAATATCAAAATTTTGATCCAGCATTATTCAGGATTTTTATAAAGAATATGAAATGAATTGAATGCTTGTAACATTAGTGAATTGTTTCTAATCAAAGACTGATCTGAACATTGGATCAATTCTAGCAAGATGTTCAATTAAGATAAATGTGAAGTCCTGCAGATTTAATGTTTAAGATTGGAGGAATTTTATGTGAAAAGGATATAGGAAAAGTAGCGAAGCAACTGCTGACAATGAGCAAGCAAGCAAATTCACTTGTGGTCTGCATTAAAAGCATTGTTTTGGTATCATGAGAGATACTTGTACTTTGGTAATCTGAATTAATTACCCCAAACAATGTATACAATGTTAAGTTCTGAGCACTAGATTTTGAAATGGATTTATAGATCCTGAAGAAGGTTCAGAGATGATCTTCCAGGCTGTTAAGATGTCTGCATAAAAAATCTTCATACTAATGTGGAAGGCTTCAAAAACCATGGACACCTGGTATACAAAAGAAAAGGCTTTGTGGACGTGATAGTCATAACAGTCATAACGTAACAGATAGTCTTAGTATCCTATGACTATAACTAAATGTTGTATCTTATGATTCTTGATGAATATATATTTTTATGTACACTGAGAACTTCTGCACCAAAGACAAATTTCTTGTGTGTCCAATCATATTTGGCCAATAAAGAATTCTATTCTATGACAGTAGTCAACAAATATGTAAAAAGCTGTTACCCAAAATGTAAGAATATACATGTATTGAAACTGAAAGTGGGCAAGAACAAATGAATATAAAAGAAAGGAAGTTTCCAAGCGGTAAAAGCTGTTGAACTGTGGAATAGTCTGTCCACAGCAATGGTAGACTCCCTGCAGGAGGTCTTCAAATGTGGGTTGGATGGTGGTCGTATATAGCTTAGTTGACTTGTTCATTGAACGTAGGGTAAACTAGATAACCTATGATTCCCAACTCTAATATTCTATGATTTTTTTGAATAATCATAATTACTTGTTATTTCATTTTAGATAATTCAGAGCAGAAATCTTCAAAACTGGAGTGAACATTTAAAATCAGGTTTAACAATACAGAATATGCCATAAATATGTCTTCCGTGTAACAACCTAGTCTCAAACATTTTGGTGGATTTTTATTACCAGTTTTCTGAAAAAGATTCTATGATGTTACTAATATGATCTGTTCACCAGGGAAAGAACAATGCTAGAGAGAAAGTCTACATCAGAAACTTAAATTACTTTAATAGGTACCACTACTCTTTAGAGAACTTCAAAACTCTAAACCTATAAACGAGACTAGGATTTTCTAACTTTACCAAACTAGAAATTCACAACAGTTAAATTAATTTTAAGCAAATACAAATTTACAAAACACATCAGTGGCTTCATAGCTTCCTTTTTCCTCTCCTGTGGAGAGCCTCTTATTTCCTCACTGAAGACATCAAGTAATGATGAACAAGTTTACTACATTATTTGTGCAGTAACCACAGGACATTGGATATGCTCTAAAAATGTATTGTTTATTCATTCTGCTTCTGAACAATGACAATATGTTTGCGGAGCTTTGAAAGAGAATCTCCTGTTTTTTGTTTCTAACAGCATGCAATATGCCTTCTTGATACTTACCTTTTCTAATATTTATTGTTTTCTTTCAAAGAACTGAGAAGATTTGATCTTGCACAAATGGCTGTATGGCCCGATACAAGCAACAGTTAACAAAATAGTTCCTGCCATCCCATCTCGCAGGATGCTTCTTATTATTTCTGATTTTTTTCTTCCTTTCATGCTTTTCATGGGAAGGCGGGTATAATGCCAACAAACCCTGGGCTGCAGCTGCCATTCATCTTTATTTTCTAACATTTGAGTCCCGAAGGTATTCTTTAAATTTCTGCTTCTAAAGTTTGGCCCTTTGCTTTGCTGATTATAAGCTTCCCTTTTTAAAAATAGAATGACCTTTTTAAAAGTAAAATGTCAAGTAGGTAAGGAAGGAACCAAAGGAAGGTCATAAGTAAGTTGGCGCCACTCTAGATTTAATACCTATCTGAAAATCCTTTTAAGCTGATGAGGTAGGAAGAATTCTTTGTCTGCAAAGATTATTTACTGTTGTTAAAAAGCAATCCAATACTATATTTCCTTTTGCTGAGTTCTTGCTGTGTTAGAAACTGTTGCAGGAAGTGCAAGCCATAGCATATACTTCAGACAAATGTGATTCCCTCTCACTTTGAAATATTTAAGTAGCATCCATGTGCAAGATGTAGATTTAGCCATCTAGTACTTCCCAGTATTTTTCAATTGCCATGCTGAGTAAACCTTACAAAAACTATAATGTGAAACAGATGGAAGGCACCTCTTTGCCTATCGCTCTTACATAAACTTTGCACTTAGTGCTTTGCTTCTGTGAATGACTTGGCTGACCTGAAGTCTGAACCTATAATCTTTTAGTGCGAATGCTGTTGGAAGAGGTTCATGGTGTAGATTTAGTGCTTTTTATATTCAGGAAAAGCTACAATGATGTGGGCATTCTATTTTTATGCTTAAAAACTACCATAAAGAAGATTAGCTTGAAAATAAATCAAAGTTTGAAATATGAGCATTGCCTCACAAAAGACCTTAGAAAATTATGTCTGGAAGGATTTTTTTTCCTAGCATTTTTTTTATTAAATAACAACAGGAAGACAGGAAAACAGTACACTGTTTCCAAAAAAATTCTGCATTTAATTTTAGAACCATCATCCAGTACCTCAGAAAATTGTGCAATGGTGTTGACCTGAGTTTAAGCTTTAGTCTTCAAGGAGAAATGATCCCATTTACAGATCATTCACTATAACTTAATAGGCAATATAATTTAATAAAATCAATGTCATGTAATGCAATATAATTTAATAGGGAATCATTTTGGAAAGGTGTTTCTTTGGAAAGATATTACTGTGGTGGATAGTGCTTAATCTGATCATAAAAAGTCACACTTGTTTAATAGACATAATATCTCAGTATATTCAGGATTACTGCAGTGAAAGAAAAATAATTGTCTGTCATCTATATTGGATTAGCCAAAAAGACATCAATGCTTGCCATCTTTGATTATAACAGATAAGTATTCTGTCTTTTAGCCATAAAAATCCTCCACTGGATAAACATGCTATAAATAGGCCAAGATTTGGCGGGAAAGTTCTGCAAATCACATTATTATATTTTTTGGTGCAGCTTTTTGAAGGATAATATTATGCTACCTGGTATTGAACCTATATGCTGCTGCATGTCTCAAGAAATTGTCATGGGATATGACCTAAGCAAACTGAGGCAGCCACTACTTTAATCTCTGTGGAGGAGTTTGGAGAAAAGCTCTGCAGGTGCACTCTTTTTAACAACAGCAACAATAAAAAATCAAACATTACAAGGTTTTTTTCAGGAGCTATTTTATCCATGCATCTGTTATACCCAAGTTTATTTTAAAAAACCAATGTATCAGAAGTATTTAAGAAAAACCACAAACTCTCTTTAAGGAACCACCCTATCCATTTTCTATACTTACAAGGATGTTTTTTCTGTTCGTGATTCATTTGACTCCAACATCAAGGGAACTGGAATAACGATTAGGCTAAGGAATGCATGTGTTTCTGGGTTTTGTCCCTTTCCCAAAAGCTTTATGAATTTTTGATTACCGTATATACTCGAGTATAAGTCGAGTTTTTCAGCCCATTTTTTGTGCTGAAAAACCCGCCCTCGACTTATACTCGAGTCAGATTCCCCTCTGTGGTGGTGGTGGTGGGATTTTAACAGAGGGAAGATGTAGGGAGAAGGCAAAAGCGAGGCTGAGAAAACAACGCGAGCCGAGGTTGCTTCGGCTCCACTCAGCTTCCCTCTCTCTCTCTCTCTCTCTCCCCGTAATACAGTCAAGCCCTTTCCAGCACGCGGGATCTGCCCCCTCCGCTTTGCACCTTGCAAATGCAAAACCCCCAGGATTTTGCATTTGCAAGGTGCAAAGTGGCAAAGTGAGTGTGTGTCTGTCTGTCTCTCTCTCTCTCTCTCTGTGTGTGTGTGTGTGTGTCTCTCTCTCCTCTCTTCCTCGCACCAGCGCGCCTTCCTTCCACTGCTACGCGTTTGGGCTGCTTTGTGCCCCCCTCCCTCCCTGGCTGAAACTGTGGAGGCTGCTCCGGAGGCAAGTGCGGTAGCTCCCATACAACAGGTGGTAAAGGAGCCGCTCGCCGCCAAGTCGAGAAGAGCGAGAGAAGGAGGTGAGGAGGTGAGGTGAGGCGTGGCCCAGCTCGGTTCTGCAAAAGGCTGCGCCTGCAATGCCGCACTGAGCGAGGCTGACTAGCAGCGCCCGGGCTGTTCGGGAGTGGGAAGCGGCTGTGCCCCTGGCCGGCCAAGGGAATGGGGACCCTGCCTGAGCGGGAGGTGGCGGCGGCAGTGGGGTCTTTCCAGTTAGGATCCAGGGGTGGCAGCCACCCGGGCATCCTCCTCTCGTCTTTCGTCCAGCCGTTTGCAGGGCTCAGCGAGTCACTCGGACTTTGGGCCAGTCTGCGCCAGGAGTTGCCCCGCCGCCGCGCACCGGGGAAGTGGTGGCCGCTCGCCTTCGCTGCAGTCGGAGCTCTTCGGGGGCGCCCCTCGTCTCTGTCTTTGATCTGTCTCTGATCGCGGCTGAGGGTTGGCAGGGTTTGTTAGCAAGACAGCAGAGAAGCTGTCTGTGGAGTTGTCGGGGGAGCCCAGGAGGAAAGCGAAGGGCGGGCTGGGCTCCAGCAAGGCTTTTCCTTCCCTTCAGACTGCAGTGCGAGCTGGGAAGGGAATTGCCTCGGCCGCGGGTTTCTCCCAGCGCGTCAAGCAGCCACGAAAGCGCGCGCGGGGGGAGGGGGGGTTACTCGAGCAGGCTGGAAGGAGGAGGTGTGCGCCGGGTGACTTCCCACACAGGGAGTCATCTTAAGTCACCTCTGCCGTCACAAAAGCGGTCAGTATTCTCATTCACACTCTTTCTCATTCACTCTCTCTTTTTTTTTGCAAAGCCCCCCCCCGCACCCCTCTGGCAGCAGCACTCTTTTTTTTTTAACTCTCCTCCTCCTCCTCCTCTCCCCTTGTTGTCTGGTCTTCCCTAAGGAAACTCGAGGGCTCACACTTCCAGGTGTTTCTCCCTGTCTTTCTCCCTGTCAATGATCTTTTCTTCCCTTCCCTTCTCTCAGCCCCATCCTCCTTCACCTTTGTCACCACAATCCTGAACAGATAAGTTTGTACTTCTCAAGAAAGGTTGGATGTTCCTTTCGAGGAGGGAACCTAGTGTGACATCTGTATGTTGACCTACTACTGAGCCATGGCATGTGTGCACATGCAATGGAGGCATGAGGGAGAGCTGTGAAAGAGATGGTGGCTCTCCAAAACAGGATGTCTCTTTCAAAGAGGAAATTGTGAACATCAAACTTATTCTCAACTGTCCTAGTGAAAGTTTTAATTAGACAATAATTCCCTCCTATGGCATTATTATGGATTATTTGAGAAACACTTTGCCATGGAAAAAATTTGAGATGTTAAGAATGTGAACATGTTTGATTTTAAATGTAATGCCAATTAAGATCTAAAGTTTCCTAAGAGGACTTTCATCTGTCAGGCACTTCATCTGTTATGCACTAAAAAATTAGTGAATGAATATCCACTTTTGTCCATAAATAATATGAGTGCATGCGTACTGTTCAAAAGTTTTCAAAGTTTATTTTTTTATCCTGTTAGAAATGGATCCCAATACATCTAATCCTGGACCAAAACAAACACGCAGGTCATATGAAGCTGGTTTCAAACTTAAGGTTGTGTCAAGAGCAGAAGAGAGCAATAACAGTATTGCAAGTAGGGAATTTTGTGTTGACGAAAAACTAGTGAGGGACTGGCGGAAAATGAAAGCTGACTTGGAAAAGATTCCAAAGGCAAAAAAAGCTCGACGTGGTTTAAAGCCTTCATATGAAGCTCTAGAGACTGAATTGTATAAATCGGTTATGGAGTGTCGTCAAAATGGTTACTGCGTGACACGTATGGGAATTCGCTTACGTGCCCTTCAAATGGCTAAAGATGACAAATTAAAATCACCAGGAATTAAAAATTTCGTTGTGTCAGCAGGATGGTGTACCCGCTTTATGAATAGACATGGCTTATGTTTGCGGCAAAGAACAAAGATTTCACAGAAGTTGCCAAAAGACCTTGATGAGAAATTGATGTCATTCCATTCATTCATCATAAAACAAAGAAGGATCCATAACTTTGACCTGGGAGATATTGGGAATATGGATGAAACACCTATGACCTTTGATCTTCCTAGCAACAGAACTGTGGCAAGTTTGGGAGAAAAATCTATTTTACTCAGAACCACAGGAAATGAAAAGAAACCATTTCACAGTCGTTCTATCATGTTTGGCTAATGGAACTAAGCTGCGGCCTGTCATTATTTTCAAAAGAAAGACCTTGCCTAAAAAGGTCAAATTCCCACCACGAATTACAGTGCGTGCACATATTAAAGGTTGGATGGATGAAGACGGAACAAAACAATGGCTGGAAGAAATTTGGAATGGACGTCCAGGAACAGCCTTAAAGAAAAAACCATCATTGCTAGTTTGGGATATGTTTAGAGCCCACACATCTGATGACATTAAAAAATTGGCAAAGTCTTCTCAAGTTACTTTGACTGTTATTCCAGGTGGGCTTACATCTGTATTGCAGCCCCTAGATGTGTGTTTAAACAAACCTTTTAAAGACCGTGTGCGAAAAATGTGGCATGAATGGATGTCATCTGGTCAAGCCCGATTGACAAAAGTTGGAAATCTGATGAAGCCCAACATAGAATTAATAGCAAAGTGGGTTCGTGATGCATGGGAAGAGATTCCAGAGGACATGGTGCAACGTGCCTTCAAGAAATGTGGCATTAGTAATGCTATGGATGGCTGTGAAGACAGCGCTTTGTATGAGAACGACAGCAGTGATGGTGATGACTGCAAACTCAGTGATGAGGACAATGTCTATGCTGATAGCCTCACACCAGATGAAGTTGAAGCTCTGTTTGGACAAACAGATGAGGAGGAGGAATCCAGTTTTGAAGGATTTTAACTCTTGTGTTTTAGCTTGGTTGCTGATTGAGCTAAGGTTTTTGTACTTTTAAAGTTATTGTTGATACCATATTGGTTTTGTTGGCTCTCTTTTCCACTTACAGAGCTAGTTTACTGTTTTTCTTTGAAATAAATATTCAAAAACATTTAACCTACTGATGCCTCAATTCATGTAATTTTATTGGTATCTATTTTTATTTTTGAAATTTACCAGTAGCTGCTGCATTTCCCACCCTCGACTTATACTCGAGTCAATAAGTTTTCCCAGTTTTTTGTGGTAAAATTGGGTGCCTCGACTTATATTCGGGTTGACTTATACTCGAGTATATACGGTAAGTGTTAAATAAATATATCACCATAGATATTTTAGCCACTGTTAATACAGAATACCATACCACTGCTGCAGCTTCTTTCCTTTTTAATCCAAATATCTCTCTCTCTCTCTCTCTCTCTCTCTCCCTCCCTCTCTCCCCCCCTCTCTCTCTCACACACACACACAAATTTTTATTGCTTTATTTGATATATCCATTTTATACTCAGTATAAAATGGTAAAAAGCAGAAGCTTATCAAAGTGCTAAATGAAATTAATTTTAATTTCACTTTGTGTTCTATTTACTCTTTATAGGTCTGTATGAGCTGCTGGCTTCATTGCCAGCCCAGCTGCAGCCACATGTGGACAACCAAGAAGACATGACCTTCCTCTGGGATGTGTTTGGTGAAAAAAGCCTTCATTCTCTGGTAAAGGTAAACCACACTAAATGCTCGTTCTTTCTGAGAAACATGTATGGAAAAACGTTTTGAGCAACCTCTCATATACCAAGAATCAGTTACTCCGTGGAAACAAAACAGCCTTGTTTCGCTTCTGTGAGGGATGGAAGTTGTTAAAGGTTTCTACCAAAAATATTGCAATGATTTCATTTAATAGTGATGTTTTGGCAGAATGCATTAATGTAACAAACATATGATGTTTGCCCTTGTTTAGAATGAGGCAGCATGAATTAGTAGCAGGAAATCTGAGACTCCTTCATGGTCAACATTCATGGCCTGGAGTTTAGCTTACATAAACAAATGTTCACAGCAGAAATTAGATGGCATATATTTTTGAGGTAAAGTATGGCAACTATTCAGTAGCCACATTAATTTAAAATAATTTCCTTTAACAAAATCAACTAAAATTATAGTTGGTTCTTTAATTGGATTGTATCCATCAAAGATTGTGTTTTGTATATAAATATACTAAACTTGTATGACTAAAATAAGCATAGTGAAGTAATTGAACTGAAGTAATTAATGGATATGTGTCTTCAAAAATGGTAAATGTTCATGTATATTGTACTTTATTATTTACAAAATTATTGGAAGTTTTGGTTTCATAATTATCATGAAGCTTTTAGTTTACAAATTGGAAATTAGACTTGTAAAAAATGTGTAAAATAAGTCTGCTACTTGGATTTTATACTAAATTTGGAGTCTCTGGCTTCTTGAAGAAATCTGCATTTCTATAGCAGAAAACAGAGGGGAAATTATTCTTTTAGACTGACAATTCTTTATATGCTTATTTAGATATTTATAAATTATTTGTATGTTGTTTAGTCATGGATTCCATCGAATTTACAGTTGTAAAAAGGCAGTAACAAAATAACATCTCACAAAGCTGTTAGTTGGCTTAACTGAAATTTTTATCATGGTGTTCATACCTTCCTGAAGATTAGCTTACAGTGAGGGATGTCAAATTGTTCTATAACAAGGAGATTACTGTTTAGAACACCATCCTTCAGGTCTCTTTAATTTTGCAGATGCAAGGATCCCATAGGCTCTCTACTGACTAACATGTATTGGCTGGAAGTAACAAGGCAATATTTATGGCTGCATTTCTGCCAGAAGACAATTAAAAAAAATACTTTAGGATGTTCTGAGTTGATAAATCTTTTCTTAGTTTGCAATAAAGGAGTGCTTTGGGATATATTACTGCATCAGAAATATGCCTAAGCATCTTTAACTCCATTTGGCCAGATGGCTGACTCATTATATGGTAACTTCAATTATTAAAGCACTTGAAATGTCTCTTAAAGGTTAACATAGTATTCAATAGAAGGCTAATCTGGAAGAACCCCTTCTGAAGGAGAAAAAAGAGGGAAATTTAGCTAATTGTTGGAGATTTATTCAAAATGGAACATTTCAGATGATACAGTCATGTACTAAAATAGACAATTTTTAACCCTAACCCTAACCTAATTTTGTTCTGGCAGAATCCCTGGTATCTTTTTTTAATTATATATCAATTATTTGGAAACTAACAGGGACGAAAACTAATATGGTGCAGTGCTTAAAAGTGACTGAAACAGTGGGGAAACTCAGGCTCAAGTTGATAGTCAAGGACAGAGCTTACTGTTTAATTTTAGGCTTGGTAATTTTTTCTTAATTCATCATAATTTTGGGAGGGTTGCTTTGTGGGAAAAAAGAGGAAATGTTGTCTCCATGTACTTCACTTTGTGCTTCAAGATATAAGCACAGATACAAAACTAATAAAAGGAAAGATCACAAAGGTAGCTGTTGCCGTTTTTAAGGTTGTAAAGTATTAGACATTTTCCCTGATCAGCACAGGAGAATATTTGTAGTTCAGGGTTGAAATGAGGGGTCCTTGATGCTCTCTGAGCTTGTTTGTTTTCTTGGAGACATTTCAGTACCCAAACTAGGTAACATCATCAGTGCTGGTAAGGAGTGGGCCCTCTGACAAATTAGCCATCAAGAAAGTGCCAAAAATCTCTAAGACCATCCCCACCAACAGCAACAGGGCAAGGCACTAAAATATAAACTGAGAGCAATTTCTTAACCAGTAATGATGATATTACCTAGTTTGGGTAATGAAAGATCTGCAAGAAAGCAAACAAGCTTAGAGAGTATAAAGGAGCCCTCATCTTTCCCAGTCATTTACATAAAGTCCAGAAAACCTTATTTCCCCTTTTGTATTTCTTGATGAAATTTCTATAGAGAATGTTTCAAACATTGAAGAGTATATATTGGTTTATATATAGTAGTGTTCCATTTTTCCCAAAGTTAAGTGAACTAATTGAAATATTACTAAATTATTTTTATAACATGAAATATAGAATAAGGTTTTTGTTTAATATATACAGTATATAATTTATGAGCCTTTTTCATTTTAAATTTAAAAATTGCTATCTTGTACAAATTGTTTAATGTTAGAAGAATGAATTAGATGAAAGAAAAGATCCTGATCCAAATATAGACAATATGCTTTGTCTGACATGGAAGGTTGTTTTTTTTTTGTTCTAGTTTTACTTAAAGAATAAAATGCATCATTTGTGCTGTTAAAATCAAGCCCCGCCTTGAACCAATAGATAATAATTCATGATATTGTAAGATGCTCTTGTTCCCTAATACTAATATTCAATTCCCCTTCTCTACATGCTGTACCATCTGAGGTGAGGCAGTTAACAAAAATAGAAGTAATGTTCTATGCGTGGAATGTTTATCCATGTCATCTTATCGGCTTTTGTCTTAGTTACCATTTACATGGTTATTTAATTTGTAATCTTTGAAAAAATAATAAAAGATACCACCTTAGTTCACCAAGAACTATTGTTATTCAAGAAGAGGGTAGTTCTCTGCCAAACAAACATTATGTAAGGATCCACTGAGGCCATTTAAATTATTCAGATGCCTCATAGGAAAGTAGTTCCTATGTTGTTCCATAGCAAGTAGTATTTCAGGTGTGCTATCTGTGATGAGAGAGGTAGAAAACATCTTAATCATCATTGAATTTGTCTGGTACATTTTAAATAGCCTAAATTATTGATAGTCATTGAATGACAAAATTTTTCACAATTTAAACAGGTACACAGAATTGTTTATTTTCATAGCTTATATGGTAATCTAATACATTTTTCTATAAAGCCCATCTGCAGAATGTGTTTAGGATTTTTCCTCCCACTTCCTGAAGTTGTTCCTCTGAATCCCAAAGTTTTTATTTTGTTACTGTCTTAGCTAATATGCTGGGATAGATCCACATTAATATCTCTTAATTGCATGATAAAGGCCTCTAAGGCTCAAAGTAGACATTAATTTAAATAGTATTCCTTTCTATTTAGCATGCTTGTTTCAAAATATAAAACAATCATTTCTCAGAGGATGTCATGGTAAGTTCAGTATTCCAGTTGCATTCAGTGCCAATTGACAGTCATAAATATTTTTTTTAGAACTGTTGAAAATACAGGGAATATATTTTGTGGTAGAACACATTTTGAGTGCTCATATTTTCTTCTTAACATGTTTATCAACTAAATTTAAATTCCTGTATTTGAATTTATTTGAAGCCATTACTTTGTGTAAAGGTCACTTATCTCATTCTGTGGTGCTATCATATTTTATTTACATGTATCTAATGCACTACATTATCTTTAGCTCTCAGTCTTTCCATCTGGAATCTGAGGAAGAGTTGTAAAGCAAATATTGTCAGGCTTTTGTTGTCTTAATTTGTAGTTAGCATTCTTGTTAAGAAATGTCTGGACTGCAATATTAAAATACCTTTACAACTTTGCTTAATATGTTTGCTGTGCAAATGTCATGATGCACAAAATCATCTTCAAACTTTCATTTCATTTGCCAATTATGATATGGGGTATTTATTTTTATTAGGCATTTAGTCCCCATTCATCCTAACATCTAACAAGAAGCTAAAGAATTGTAACCTATAATATCTATGTTGCATTTCTAACTGTTCTATGTTCCTTCTGAAAGGCATTGAAACACTTGTAATGTGAGTTTCATCTCTCTCTTTTTTTAATGTCTTGTCTCACTTTTGTATTTTCGATGTTTCAACTATTGCTACACCTCAGATTAAGATCTGCTAAACTTTGCCTTGCATTGTCTATTTTGAAATTATCTATATATTAATCGTCAAGGCCAAAAATATCATGACCTAGGAAAAATAGTTCTAAGAATGTGCCCATCATGTTAATAGCATATGAGTTATTTGTTACTTGTGAAGGTTAGTAATGATGATGTTATTTCTTTTTTATCTTCACAATTTTTGCTATAATTTTTTCAACTCAAAAAACATTCATATGCTTGTTTTAGTAGTTGCCATAAAAAAGGTGGGGGGAGGAACTCAGGAAGAGCAGTGCAGCAGTTTAAAAGCAAAAGTACATTCCAACTCTTATCTTTAAAAGATTGTAACTAAAATACCAGAGCTTTTGCCGGAGAATATATTTAATTAGAGAACATGAACACACACCCAGCCTGTGAACGGGCTTAATTGGAGAATCTGGTTTATGAGACACCTGGGGGAGAGGGGGAAAATAGGGTCATCGGTGACTGTAAATTACATATGTAAATTACATACAGGGCAGTGCCAGTATGTTGCCTCTAATGAATTCTTTGAAGTTTTTTGAAGTTTGAGCGATTGCTGGAATCCTGACAATTTATAAGGCTAGATTTTCCTTTTGAGTTTCTAGCAAAATTGTGTTCTAAAATAAATCTCTGGTTCTGAATTCTATGTTACAATTGTCAATTAAGCTGAATTTTGAAGGTAATGTGAATCATCATAAAACAGTTTTTAACATATTGGACTTATTATATTTTAGCAGATTAAAAATGAGCAATTGTCATTTCTATAATCTGAGGGGTTTTTCTGCTTGGCAGCCCCCTATAATGGAAGAGTCATCACTCCCTCGCTAACCTTTGTACAGTAATATTTTCAACATGTATGGCTTTGCACAACTGGCATAATATTACTTGAATACTTTTTTACACAAACATCAGTTTACACAATTCTTTTAAAAAACATAATTATCTTAGAGTTACTGTTTTTCTCTATGAAATTATGCCAGTTGTGCAAAGCCATACGTTAAAAATATTACTGTACATTTTTTTAAACATAGCAATCACCATGCCACATCTACTTACTTATTTTCATGAATGAAAGTAAACAAAATTGCACCTGTATCTTCCCCTCTTCAATTATATGCAATTTTCAGAGACTTTATAAATTTAGATCTCTTTTGATAATGTTCCAGTGATTTTCAACTTTGTTTAAAGTTTTAGGTTTAAATCAGTGTATCACTTGGTTGTATCTTTTTAACATGTTCTGTCTAGCACCTTCAACCATTTGTAATCCAGTTTCTCTAAGGAATCAAATAAGGCATTCATAGTTTGATAAACTTTATCCCAATAATATTTCCAGTTTGTAATTTCATTGTTTGTTACATTTGCTGCAGAAAGTACTTGAAGTATCATAATCTGAAAGAAGTCTTGTTTTCTTCTATCTGCTTTTTAAATTATTATTATTGTCCTGATCTTCTTAATGTTAGTCATTGCAATGTGTGCAAATAATATTCTTCGTTTAACTTGGGTCTAGTGACTCCTGTTAGGTAAATTTTAGAATAAAAAAAATGAAATTCGGGAGTGATTCAATTTTTCATTGTTCACATTATCATTTCTATTGTTGTGGAAACTTTAGTCTTCTTGACGTTTAAATGCAATCCAGCTTTTTTACTTTCTTCCTTCATTTCTAAGATAAATTATTTTATACAATCTTCATTTTCTGCCAGTAGAATGGTGCTGTCTGCATATCTTAAAATATCAAAATTTCTGCTACCAAATTTGATTGCAATTTCTGATTCTTTTAAATTAGAAGTTACCTCCAAATTGTCCCAAAGATGCTTTTCAAAAGGCAATTGGATTTTGTTTGTTTGTTTGTTTGTTTGTTTTCCTTGAAGAAATTGTGCTTCTTATCTAAGAAACTTCTTCAGTTCTGACTGAATGGTGAAGAATAGAAAGATTTATATTCCTTGTAATCATCATTTGGTCATTAACACTCTGAAGGTTAGCTCCCTGAGAGTTATAGAGGCCATTCTGTATCCTCAGGGTCCCCTGAATCGGAATGCAAATGGGTGTGGAACCTTCTCTAAAGAACTTGGAGAATTACATCCTAAGAATCATTTTCTAAATGCCTCTGGATCTTTTCTTCCTTCTGGCCATATAAATAATGCATTTCTGAAGATTTTTCACAACTTGCCCTCCATTTCTACCATTGGGAACATTGGAGAAGATTAGAGCAGCGATCCAATACACCTTTATACAACCAGCTATTTGACACAAAATAGGGCTGTTGAAGAGGGGTAAGAAATGTTTCGTTTTTCTATGAAGTACAAGTGAACATAATTTTTCCTGCAAGATTTGTACAGCTTGAGGACATGAAATACTTTTTGTTTTGTTGTTGTTCCTTTTCTTCATCAATGAACATTGCATTTGGTAATGAGTGCTTTTGAGAGATAGGGAGTGGAATAGGCACCTCAAAATTGCTTCTCTGTATTAATAAAATAGATGTACGCACCAATGCAGCCTTGTTACACACCTTTTCCATCTTAAAGCAGTCTGTATTCAAGTTGTTATGGGTTGCATATGCAGTAATTAATAAACAAACCTATGAATATGTAGGAGAAAGAAGTATTTTGAAAGATGTATTTTAATATATTTAAAGAGAGCATAATATCCCTGTATAGCTCTTCAAGGACTTCAGTTTTAGTATGTAGACTACATATATAAAACAGGATTGTTGCTAGAGCCTCATGTTTCCATGTCAAAAAAGACAAGATGAGAGTTCCTCTTCCAACTTTTGAATACTCCTGAAAAGTTATTTAAAAACTTGAGATTAAAGTACACAACAAAAACTCATCCAATTGAAAATAGTTTTTTCAGCAGCTGAGCAGGGAGTTTGGCTGTAAAAGCATAGAGAAATTTATCTTGGAGGAAGGGTAATTTGTTTGGCTTTAATCTGAATTTCCTCTATCCACCATGGGGACCTCTTCCTATAAGCGGAGTCATCAAAACACTTCTCCTTATTGACCAAAAAAGTTCATTTGAATGAAGTCTCTGAAATCTCAAATAATAGCTGCTTTATTTTGTAACATGAGGAACAAAGAAGTCAGTTTCTTTCAGAAAGACCAACATTTGGTTTTTAATGAGCCTGTCCAAAGAGCAAGGGTTTATAATAGTATTTAGATTATACACTTGCAAAATAGAATAGTCTGCATAACTTAGCTATTAATTCAAAAGATGAACTTCATCCTTGTCTAAATTTTTCAGTTATATTTAAAGACTGAAAATTGAAAGGGGAATGCAAAATAATATTGCAAGTCAGATAAAGCAAATACATTGAATTAGAAGGGAATTCCAACATTAATGTTGCATATAATACCATTTTGCATATAAAGCTATAGTCCTAATATTAAGGTTTTATAGTTTAAAACAGAATATTTAGTATAATCATTTCTACAATTATAACTTTATAAATATAGCTAATTTTCAAAGGAATTTTAATTTCTGAATTCCTGATATGAATTCCTGATGATAACACAATGGTTAAAATCAATGAGATATTTAACTACTGTTAAGATTAGAGAAATTTTAGGAAAAAGTAACAATTTTTTTCAGGGTTCCTCAATCTTTGTGGATTTGTTGACACATTTGCAATGTAATAATTTGTTCTGAGAATTATACATATTTAGAAAATGTTGGTTTAAGAGAGTTATTATATAATATTATATAATATTATATAATATAGGAACTGGGCATGGCTTACAGGAACTGGGTACGGCTAGTCAAGTGAAGAGAAGGACCAGGAGAGATATGATAGCAGTCTTCCAATATCTGAGGGGCTGCCACAGAGAGAAGGGGTCAAGCTATTTTCTAAAGCTCTTGTAGGCCAGACAAGGAATAATGGATGGAAACTGAACAAGGAGAGATTTAACCTGGAAATAAGGAGAAACTTTCTGATAGTGAGAACAATCAACCAATGGAACAGCTTGCCCTCGGAAGTTGTGGGAGTGCCATCACTTGAGACTTTCAAGAAGAGATTGCACTGCCATTTGTCAGAAATGATGTAGAGTTTCTCGCTTGGGCAGGGGGTTGGACTAGGTGACCTACAAGGTCCCTTCCAACTCTGATTATCTGTTAAACCTGCTAAAATATTTTATTACTTTATAAGTTTGTAAAAGGAGGGATGGGTTGTGTAATCAGTTTCTCAGAATAAAGGAAGTGCTTTTTCAAATAATTTGCAAATTTGGTTTCTGACTATGGAAATATAATAAATAATAATCAACTCACAAATTTTATTATCTTAATATAAATGTCACAAGATAAATCAAAATCCATCTTTTTTAAAAGGCTTCAAAATTGGGTTGGGCAAATCATGCAGAACTAATAACATCTGTGATAAGTAAATAGAAATCATATTTAATAGCAGTATGTTTTGGGAAGTAGATAGAAAGTACATAGAAAAACATGAAGGTGTGTTCTTGCAGGTTTTCCAGACATGTTATTAAATCTATTTTTGGCAGAGAAAATGTTAAATTATATTGACTTGATGCAGTCCAACAAAAGAAGTTATGTAAATAAGCAATTTGCTTATTGAAATGTTAGAAATATAGTGCTTTCTTGGTTATTTTTTAAAAAATGTTCTAGCATAGAAGAAACATTTATGGAAGGCTTGCAAATCATTGTGACAGAATGTCTAGATTTTATAATCAGACTGTAAACACTCATTACTTGATTGTGTTGAAATATGAGGAAATACTAATGTTAGTTTGTATAAATGCAGGAATATGTTGTATGTTTAAATGACTTGATATTTTATATGTTTTAAAAGACTTGAAGAAACTACCTGTTTACATCTTGTTTCAAATGTATTTTATTCCATAGCTTGTCCAAAAATGTTTAATTGTATGTACAGAGGATCAAAACAGATGGTTGTGACATGACTATTAAAATCTAAGATACATGATACCCAAGTATATTTTGCTGAATAAATATTAGGAAAACAATGTAACCCTTTGCTTGTTTATATTGGTAACTTCAGAAGTATTGATGGTAAAATACAGCATTTTAGGCATTATTTTTTGTTTTCAAAAGAATTATATTATCTAAATCGTAAATAAGGTGTAAGAAAATATGTGAGGACAGATAAAGAACTACAAAGTAAAAAAAACAAGAGAAAGAAAAGTGAATGTAGTTTTACTGTATATTGGTCTGCAGTGATTATTTTTTCCCCCCATTTGACTTCACTTCATCATCACCAAAAGGTGACGATGAATTGTATCTACATGTTCACTACTAAATGCTTCCGTAAAATGGATAGGGTTTTTGGTTTTTGTTTTGTTTTGTTTTTCGTAGTTGTTTAACGAGCCAGTATATATCTCTGAAATATATCTCTGCTGCTAACTAAACCTTTTGGTTCCATTATTTCCTAGATTCATGAGAAATTGCATCACTTTGAAAAAAAGAGCCCTGTGCCCATGTTACACGGTGCATCAGCTTTGGCAGATGATGTAAGTGTGTACAAAATGTCTGTTGACATCACTGATCTTATAAAGACTGAAAACAGTGGATAGAATAAGCATATGAAGTAGATCATCTGAGAAGAATAAAGAATACTTCCCAAAGAACTCTATGGGCATAAGATTTACCATCTTGTTTTGAATTGTATTAAGTCTTTAATTCTAGAAATATGGCATTTAGAATGGTTCTCATTCTGCCTTGATAGCCAAGATAAATTGTAGGCAATGGTATTTTAACATCTATCTTGAAAGAAAAGTTGTTACCATCTTGTTACCAAATGAAAAGAGTGTTGTTTTCCAAAAATACATATAGATGAAGTAGCTAATAAACAGAGAATAAGAGAAATTACTAATAATTAAAGAAATGAGACATTTTGTAATTATGGAAGCAGTTAGAAATTAAATTATGCCTAAAGGCATGTTATTTACTTTATTGTTGCTATACTTTTATAATTTTTCAAAAATTAAGGAACTAAAAACTAGTACAACTAAAAAATAAAGGAATTAGAACACAAAATGATGCAGAAAATAAAAATAGAAAAAAATACTGACATAGTAAAGAAAAAGAAATGAAATATATAAATAATATTTCCCCTTCAACAATTTTAGTAATTTAATCTCCTTTTCTTAAAATTCAACAAATGATCTTTCCATATCCAATCTCTTAGCTATAAACAAATCCTTAAAACCTCATTGGTCAGTCCATATCAGCTAAAGCCTATTAAGGCTTAGAAGAGATAACAACATATCAATTTTAACCTTGATCAAGTAAACCAACTTTATATTCCTTCCTTTTGCTTTTAACAATCTTTCAAATAAAGTCCTAGAACTTGATTTCTTTTCATTTTTTGGTTCTTTCTCACAAAATTCTTAAAAGCTTTATGTCTCTTTGTGAAACCAATATAATAATCCAATATAAGGATGTTATCCAGGTATCTTTATTTATTTTTTGCATATCCATTTTAATACCAACTAATTTTATTCATATATCGTTCATGTATTAGTCATGTAATCCTATTCCATTTCATTCTTGTAGCCTGTTATTTTTAAATCCACATTCAGATCAATTTGTCTTAACAAGTAAAAATTGTTCCTCTTCAATAACATCTTTTAAACAGAATTTAATTATAATGGCAGACACTCATAAAATTAACTTCTTGGCCCATTGTTGAAAAATAACTTTCAATATGCCTATTGCAAGGTATTTTGCTCATCCTGAATTAGCATGTCTACTTTAATTGTAATCTTTAGTTCCTTCTGATACTCTATTATATTCAATCTTCAAAGCTCCATTCTGTTTCTTTTGAATTCAAAATAAAAGTATTTTTCATGTGAAAAATTCTTATAATGAATTCAATTTTTTTTCAAATCTATCTGGATGCTTAGTCCATTTGTAATTTTCCAAAATCAAAGATCTAATCACCTTTTTGCTGTTGATCCAAAAGGTTTTTTTAGTTCTTATATTTAACTTCTTTTGTGAAGGATTGAAGAAAACTCACTTAGTGCTATAAACCTTATCAATCCTATGGTTCCTAATAGCTGAAAATTATCTGAAAATTAAATATGGGTAGTCCTTGACTAGGTATTTACTGTTTAATGACTGTTCAAACTTAACAATGGCTCAGAAAGGGTACTTTCAGCTATTATAAAATGCCAGGCATCCTCAGCTCACATAATTGAGATCTATGTGCTTGGCTACCTTTTCATACAATCAATTGTCAAGTGCCTTGTAATCATGTGGTCATAATTTGCAATCTTTTCTGCTGACATCTTCAGAAAGTCAGTGGGGAAACAGTCGGGAAAAGTATCAGGGTTTCAAAGTATTGTTCCCTGCCTTTCCTCCTCTTCACACAGGGATTGCAGAAATCCTTCATCTGGCTCCAGAAATTAAGTTTGGATCTTTAAGAGTGCAGGAGTTTACCCCACCTCATCCATGCCTGGAAGGGAACTCCTGCGCTGAACTGGAAAAATGAAGTGGGAATCCTAAAGATCCAAGCTCCATTTCTGTGCCACACCACAAGAGTTCCCCTTCTGCTCATGGAGGGACCTTCCTGTTCTCCTTTGTTTTTTTACTTCATCCACTTAACTTATGAAGTCGCTTTACGACTGGGAGAGCCAGGATTTTGCTATTGAGCAAAGAAATCACATGGCACCTCATTGAAACAACCACCTTGCTCACTGATGGAGATTGCAATCCTAGTTGTGATCATAAATTGAGGATTATCTACATGCAAACCAAATGTCATTTTAGATACGCCAACCAAGGTTTGGGCAAGATTGCTGTTTCTTCATCTCCCAGTCAGTAAATCCATCAGAGACCACACTGGAGAGGAATTATAAAGAGACAGTCTGCTTTCTAATTCTTCATTCCAGCTCTGTTTTTAGTAGGATTGTCTTCAGTTTACCATTTCTTCTCTGGTGTTACTTAGAATTTTTATTAATAATATCTTCTGATTACGTGCATAGTTGTGTAAATTATGACAAAATACAAGGTGCTGCGAGAAAAAATAAACTGATTTAAAGGATAAATACATATAGTGATGCATACCTAATGACAATTTTTGATACAGTGCTGTATTTTGATTGTAGACCGATATTTTCATGTATTTTTATTTAAACATGTCTAAATAGAAGGGAGTAGGGAAGGTGTGAAAATAACATTTTTGTAATTACAGATTCATAATTGTTGAACTGGATGATTCCAGAATACTAGCTCCTATGATCATAAATTTACAAAAATAAGTTATTTCCTGTAGCATTTGTATTGTTGTATAACAAGAATGCGGTCATTGTTCTATGAACTTAGAGCTTCTTGCTATATTATCTAGATCACTACTTTGGATTATATTCTGACATGGTTGAGTTAATTTTCAAAGACTGTTCAGGCTTTTGAACGCTTGAATATCTGGTGATTTGACTCTTAGCTACATTTTTGTGATTCACTTGTCATATACTAAACAAGACATTTGCTTCTTGTATACAAACATAATAAAATCTGGAGTAGTAACACAACAGAAACACCTTGATTCTGCATTCCAGCTCTAAACAAAAAAGCTACTGTGGGTTTTTTGGAAGCAGTATATTTCATCTCTTCACTTACAAGCTAGTTTTTATAGACAGCTATAAATTTGATCCAACCATTTTTACAAGCAGTGCTTTGTTTGCATGCAAAGGACCATTCACTTAGATGAGTGTTTTGGGATTTGCTCTCATTGCTATAAATCAGAATGTGATCTGGGTGCTGCTGCCAGAAATGGTCAACCTAAGTCAAATTCAGTTGAAAGACTTGCCCAGAATATAGTGCAAAGAACAGAAAATGAAGATCAGTGATTAATTATCTGTTTTTCTTCATGCTAAAACTACTTGAAAGTAATAAATTTGAACAAACTGATTTTGGGTTGTCATCAACACATTGAATAAAACAATGCATTCGCTAATATTCTTTGGGTCGTTTTAATTTCCTTCACAGCTGGCTGAAGAGCTACAGAATAAACCACTAAACAACGAGATCAGAGAACTCCTGCAGCTGCTATCCAAACCCAGTCTCAAGGTAAGGGTGTGTGGTTTGTACCTGTTAACCTGCAGAATTGCTCGCTCATCAGTTTTCAAAGTACGGTGACATTTCTGTGAACATTCTTGTGCCTGTATGTATGTGCAGAATTGCTAGAATAAAATGCTGAAGGCAGAGAAAAAGGTTTATAATATAATGCATTCATTGCAATTTAATGATATATTTTATACCTTATACCATATAGACAGATTAAAAAGCAATAAAGTATTAAAACATAAATTTCTAGCTAAAAATTCATTTCAGTGCTACCATGCAAAATCTGTAGATGAAAGGCTGTCTATTGCTATTAAGCCAAATCTTGCTATGTTCTTAGAGTAATATCAACTTTGGAAAGGATCTCAGAGGTCATCTAGTTCAAGTGCTTGTTTCTTATGCTAAAGCAGTTTGGATAAATGGCCATCCAGTCTCTATGTGCAGATCTTACTGTGGTGCAAAACAGATCCAAAATTTACCAGACAATTGAAGAGAATCCAGTCAGTTTATTCAATCCTGTAAGTCATTCAACTGTGTCTTACAGCAAGGAATCTTAGAGTCAAATTAACATAAGTGTATATGTAAAAGTATTACACACATAAAAGCTCTCAGTAAGTGGTGGGATTCAAACTTAACAACTGGTTCTCCCAGGGTCTAGTTGGTTGTCATGGGAGGCGTGGTCCATCTCCATCCTCCAGCTCTGCCGCACATGCAAGACGAGCCTCCCGCAACAGCCAACCTGACCCTGGGCGAATCAATTGTTAAATTACCCTTCCTTGGCTATCAAATGGATCCTGGGCACTGCAGTGGAGAAATGGGCAGGCAATAGAGTAGCCAGCACAAGGGAAAGAGGAGGAGCAGGGAGAAGAAAGTGGGAAAGCGGCCTTTTCCTTCCCACACACCAGCCACTCTGCTGCCCATTTCTCCATTGCAGCAGAGCGCCCAGAATCTACTTTGATAGTGAGGTGGGGGGGTTAATTTAACAACATGTTCACCAGAACTGGTGCAAACCAGCTGAATCCCACCACTGCTCTCACTGAATCTGCATTTCTTCCTTCACCTTGGTTTGTAAGTGTGAAATGCCAGTGCAGTTATTGCAGTTCGAATATATTATCACATTGTATAAGCCATAATGTCATTTGTTTTGGCATAGCAGTTTGTGTAGCTCTGCCCAAATAAAAAGTAAATAATATATGAATTGTAATATATTAAGTAAAGGAAGGATAAATAAGCCATGGTTTATTATGTGTTAATCCAATTATTGTGTTGGGTCTCGATTCACCCTTATTAACCTCTCGCTGGTTTTCATTTCAGCAAGAGCTAAGTTCAGTTTGTATACTGAATTCAACTATGCTATCATTCATACAGATACACAAATTTATCTGGCTTAGGAACTAGGCAGGGTGGGGTCCATCAAGTAGGAGACCTTTAAGAATTACAAGACTTGTTGCCTAGACATGGAAATGACAACTTCGTATTTCCATATTTAATATTGCTGCCAAGAAAATTATCTGAATATGTTCATCAAGTAGTCTTGAATCCAGTTGATTTTGAAAAAGAATTCACCTTTTCAACTTTTTCAAATTTATCTGGTAAGTTCTTCCTTGCTAAGCCCCATCATGTGGTGATGATTGTTCCTGGTTTAGAGTGACCTAGTTTGGGAGATTCTTAGTTAATTGGTTTTTGCAGTTTCTGCTGAAGTAGAAGTTTCTCCTTCCAAAATATGTGGATTAAAATTAAAGTTGTGAAAAACAGTAGAAACAGTGTGCTTCTTAAATGCAATTTGGTGATGTACATAGGCCAAAAGCATAGCATTCAGATGAATCGTTTGAGGCATTACAATGAAAATGGGATTGGTTTGTATCCAAAGGAAAATTGGCATGTGTGTGGCTAATGCTTTCCTGCATCAGTGTTAATAACAACTGAAGCATTGCTGCCTCATGCGATTAGCAGTATACAGAATTAATTTTATGTTTTAGGAAAGAGAAAGAACTCTATTTGTCAGGGTGAAATGTTCCAATTTGGTTCTACTTGGTGAATGATTTTGGGGAGTATTTCAGGAAAAGCATAGACTTCTTATATCACAATTGTTAGATAGTTGGCAGTCAGGTTGCTGTAGATAAATTTGAAAATCAGTGCAAATATATCAAGTAACAAATCTTAAATTTTGAGAATGGCAAAAAGCTAAAAAATGAATCACACGGTCTTTGGGTTGCTCAGGAAAGAAAACCAGAACAGTTGAATTCTTAAAGTAATACAAAGTAAAAAAAAAAAAAAAGTAGAGTTATTTTTATGGAACAATGAAGGTGGTGTTGTTGTTTTTTAACTTTTATGCTATCTTGTTCTTTTCCCTGCTTCAGCAGAGTAGTTTGATTTCCATGCAACTTTGTTATCTTACTGGTTACAGTTGCTTACTCATTTCCAGTAAGTTGTTTAATGAAATAAATTTGAACACAATATGGGTATATGCTGGACTACTGTCTTATCATGCCAAAACATACCATAAATCTTTATGTTTAAAAGTTTCTAAATGAATACTGTACAGGTTAGTCCTCAACTTACGACCACAATTGAGCCCAAAATTTATGTTGCTAAGTGAGAAATTTGTTAAGTGAGTTTTGCCCCGTTTTTCTACTTTTCTTGCCACATTTGATAACTGAATCCCTGCAATTGTTAAATGAATAACAGCAGGGCTGGGATTCCCCTGGTTCGGACCAGTTTGGACGAACCCATAGCTCCGATGATCAACTGGCAGCAAACCAGTTTGTTCCAACGATCCCCCCCTGTGCTTTGCTTACCTATATCCTCTCAGCTGATTTGTGCGGCAGAGTTTATTGCCTTTCCTCAGCTGTGTTATTCCCCAGTAGTAACATAGCAGGTACTTTTTTTTGGGGGGGGGAAACTGATCACCAAACCGGTTGTTACACTAGCAGCATCCCACCACTGAGTAACAGGGTTGTTAAGTGAACCTTAACAGAATAACAGAGTTGGATGGGTCTTGTAGGTCATCTAGTCCAAGCCCCCACCCAAACAGGAGACCCTGTACAGTTCTGACAGAAGGCGGTTCAATCTCTTCTTGCTTGTCAGAAGGTCGCAAAAGGGGATTGCATAACCTTGGGAAACTGCAACTGTCATAAATGTGACTCAGTTGTCAAGCATTCGAATATAAAATCACATGACCACGGGGATGCTGCAGCGGTCATAAGTGTGAAAGTGGTCATAAGTCCCTTTTTCAGGGACTGCTGTTGTAACTTCAAACAGTCACTGTTGTAAGTCAAGGACTACCTGTAGTCACCTAGCCTGCATGTATGTATGCCCATAAGTATCAAGACCAAAAAAAATTATTTCCCTTTTTATTTATCTACCATGTCTGTCTGTCTGTCTGTCGCAATACAATGCAAAGTTTATTTTGTTTTATTCCCAGCAATTATTCTTCCTGATATCCTGTGTTGTTCTTCTGTTTTACTCTATACTCAGTTCTATTTTATTTACTATTCTATAGTCTGTCCAATTATTCCAGTACTGTGTTCTAAATAAAAAAAAATACTTTTAGCATTCTTTTTTACAACATTTAATTATTTAAATTATCCAAATTGTTTTTCCTTTGGTCCAATTCTCCTAATCCTTTCTGCCCACACTGTCCCATAGTTGTGTGACTTCAATACAGGTAGTCCTTGACATGACTGTTAGGGATAACATTGTTTACCCTAACTGGTTTAGGTAAAATAATAAATATGTTATCCTGGTTTATTAGTTAAAGTGTCTGCAACTTTAACTGTAGGAGTGTAATTAAGGGAGTGGTTGTAAAAAGCACCATAAAAGAAGCAAGGCACTGCAGCTTGCTCTCTCTGGCTTTCATGATCCCTAATTACTGGATGAAGACTGTGTTTTTCCCTACTGGAACGGGAGAGAGATAAAGGACTGATTTATTGTAAGTGAACTGACATTGGATATTCTACACGGACTTTGCTAACTGAATATCCTTGAATGGACTGACTAAAATGATACATGACTAAAAGACTGTTATTTTGACTATGCTATAAACTCTAAATGGAATAAACTATATTTTGATAGCACAAGCGTATCTGTTATTTTTACTGTATGTTAACAAACATACAAGCTTATCTCACTCATTTATCTGTGTGCCTATCTGACTAACGCTGCACATTCTGTTTAGCTTGTCTCCTTAACCCTGGTTGGGGAACCCAGGCTTAACACTGGTTATGGGCCCAGAGGCTGCAAAGTCAGTTTAACTAGGATAAAACAGATTTATGTAAAAAGTGAGAGTTTGTGTTGTTACACATTACAGTAAACAGACAGCTGTGTTTTATTAATTATAGTTTTATATCCACATAAAAAACATGGCACAAATCAATCGACAAAGTTTGTCCCTTATATCCAAGCTGGATGGAACAAACTATGTATCATGGTCTATGAAATGTAGTCTGCTTCTACGTAGAGAAGGTCTGTGGAACATAATTGAAAATCCACCAAACGTAGAGGAATGGGATCCAGAGATTGAAGAAGATAGACAAATGATAGAAGAATTTATACAAAAGAGTGAACAAGCTATTTGCATAATAGGATTAACATTAACTGACCAGCAACTTGTTCATATCCACGGAGAGCAAACGGCTGTTGGGTGTTGGCAGAAGCTGAAGAGGATTTATGTCCGAGATAACGTTGGTGCTCACATAAATCTAACACTGAAGCTTTTCAGGATGCATCTCCAGACGAATGGTGATATGCTTAGTCATTTGAATTCTATAAAAAGCATTTTTCAAGAACTGCACAAGAAAGAGCTTATTTTCTCTGAACTACACCAAGTCTACATAATTCTATCATCACTAAACAAAAGCTATGATAACTACATCACTTCCCTTGAAATATTGCCTAAGGAAAGTCTAACTTTAACTGATATAACTGGAAGATTGATTGAAGAGGCAAGAAGAAGACTTGAAAAAGATCAGTTAAGGAGGGAGCAACCTCAAAAAGAAGATAATGAATCTCCTACTGCATACGCAATTAAAAAGTGTTTTAATTGTGGAAGAAGAGGACATTTGGCAAGATTTTGTAAAAAAAGCAAAACGCCAGAACGCTGGCCAGAATATTAAAAGTAACCAAAATAAAAATAAAAATTTAGAGTTAGCCATGTATATTAACGGAGCTGTAAAAAATAATTTATGGGTGGTTGACAGTGGAGTATCCCACTGTATAACAAATGATAACAAAAATTTTATTGAAATGTCCAAGAGTACACAGCAGATATCGTTAGCCAATGGCTGGAAACTGAAAGCTAAAGGTCAAGGTATAGCATATTGTTCTTTCATAAAAGAGAATGTAAAAATGTTATATGTACCACAACTTAAGTTTAATTTAATTTCAGTTAGAATTTTGGTTAAACTAGGATATGTAGTTACTTTTAGGGGAGATAACTGCATAATTGAAAAAGAAGATAAGAAAATTACTGCATCTTTAAGAGGTGAATTATATGTGTTAAATGATAATGGTTTAGAGGTGGCTAACACGGTTTATGATAATAAGAAACCTCATGATGAATGTATTCACTTGTTACACCGACGGCTAGGGCATTTAAATTTTAAAATGCTTAAGAAAACTGTTGAATTATCTAAAGGAATAAGTTTGAAATGTTCTATTTGTAATCAAAGCAAAAGCAGGGTCATACCAGCTAATAGATTTGATGGATTTACCACCAAAGAGCCTTTAGAAGTAGTATTTGCTGATTTAATAGGTCCGAAAAAACCAAGTGTAGGAGGAGCTCGATACATATTAAGTATAATGGACCATTATTCTAGATATGGGTTTTGCTATTTAATGAAAAGCAAAACTGAAACGTATCTAAATCTCTTTAATTGGATAAAATTTGCTGAAAGGAAAACTAAAAAGAAATTAGTAACTCTTATAACAGATAATGGTGCGGAATTTACAAGTAATAAATTCCAGAATAGACTTAGAATGTTAGGTATTCAACATAAAAAGTCTGCACCATATAGGCCACAACATAATGCCTTTATAGAGAGACGAGGCCAAACATTACAATCAATGGCACGTACTATGTTGTCTGATTCAGGATTACCTGACAATTTATGGGGAGAAGCAATAATGTGTGGTAATCATATATTAAATAATGTTGTTAATTCAACAACAGGTGAATTACCATTCACACTGTGGCATGGTATAAAACCTGATTTAAGTTACATGCACACATTTGGAGCACCAGCATGGGTACATATCCCTTCACAACTCAGACACAAAGGACAGCATAGAGCTAAAAGATTATTTTTTGTAGGATATGAATCTAATCACAGATCTTATAGATTCTGGGAATCAGGTACATCTAGAGTTTACTGCAGTGCTAGTGCTAAATTCCTAGAACATGTAGGATGGAAAAGATTAGAGCAAGATTTAAATAATGAAGTAATTATTGAACCCTACAAAAGCAGAAAGAACAGACTAGTTATTAGAAGAGTCCAATTAAAGAAGAAGTCCACGAAGAGCAAATAGGACCAGAACAAGAGGAAACAGTTGATCAGGAAGAGTTAGATAATCAAGAACGGTTAATAAATGAAAGTCCACCTGTAAGTCCAGTAATACCTAGACGTACTACACATGTAACTAGACCACCTGATAGGTATCAAGCAAGTATAGTTTGCCAAGTAACTAAAGTTCCAACTAGTGTAGATGAACTTAGGATGTATCCTGCTAAGGATCAGGAGAATTGGCAAAAGGCAATGGAAAAAGAACTAAATTCATTAAAGGTAATGAAAGTATATGAAGATGCTAAATTACCTCCAGGAGAAAAATCCATTGGGTGCAAATGGATATTTAAAGTAAAAACTGGAAATGATGGGACTGTTACCCATAAGGCTAGGTTGGTAGCTCAAGGATTTAATCAAACTGCATCTGATTACGATGAAGTTTTTGCACCAAGTCTTAAAGCAACATCTTTGAGAGCAGCTTTAGTGTGGGCAGCTAAGAAAAACTATGTCATTAACCATTTAGATGTAGAAACTGCTTATTTGCATGCACCATTGCAGCACACTATATATTTGAAAAAGCCAGTTATTATAAAAGACAATAAAGTAAATAGTAATGATTGTTGGAAACTGAAAAGAAGCCTTTATGGATTGAAACAATCTGGCTTTGAGTGGAACCAATATATTGTGAAAGAGTTAAACAATATAGGTTTTAAATCTGGTTTAGCAGATCCATGTGTGTTTAAAAGAGAAAATAATGGAACGGTGTCATTATTGTTATTATTTACAGATGATATTGCTTTGATAACTAAGACTAATAATGAAGCTAATGAGATTATATCATTATTAGCCAAAAAGATAAAATTAAAGCATTTAGGTGAAATTAAAAAGTATCTAGGATTGACAATTAACAAAACAAAAAATGGATTTAAGATATCTCAAGAAGATAAAATTTGCCAATTAATTAAAACGTATAAAATGGAACTTTGTAAACAGGCAAAGACTCCAATGAGTCAGGAAGTTTGCCAAACTGATGATCAAAGTCCCAAATTTGATACGTCTATATATCAATCTTTGATTGGTAGCTTATCATATATCAGCAATTGATCAAGGCCAGATATAGCTTATAGTGTAAATCAGCTGGCACGTTTTAATTCAGATCCACATCAATGTCATTGGCAATCATTAAAAAGAATTTTAAGATATCTTAAAGGAACAATGAACCATGCATTGTATATAGAACCAAAGGGTGATTTGAGTCTTAGTGCCTATGCAGATGCAAGTTTTGCAACTGACATAAACACTAGAAAATCAACATCAGGAATGACTATATTATTTGGTAATACACTAATAGGATGGAGGTCAATTAGTTTGTCCACGATGGAAGCGGAATTTTCCTGTCTGTCATTATTATGCACTGATTTAATTTTGTACAAACAGTTATTATTAGACATGGGTGTAACTGTTAAAGATTCCATTATTGTGTACGAGGACAACCAGGCAGCCATACAGTTAGCTACTAGTATTGCTGTAAAAACTAGATCAAAGCATACTGATTTAAGATACTTAAATGTTAGAGAATCTGTAAAGAATGGGCTAATTAAATTGGAATACTGCATGACGGAAGAAAACATTGCAGACCAATTTACAAAAGCTCAAGGAGTAATTAAGTTTAAAGAGAGTTGTAACAAATATGATTTAAAGATGTAAATAGTTATAGTATTATTATTTCCTAAAAGGGGAGAATGTTAGGGATAACATTGTTTACCCTAACTTGTTTAGATAAAATAATAAATATGTTATCCTGGTTTATTAGTTAAAGTGTCTACAACTTTAACTGTAGGAGTGTAATTAAGGGAGTGGTTGTAAAAAGCACCATAAAAGAAGCAAGGCACTGCAGCTTGCTCTCTCTGGCTTTCATGATCCCTAATTACTGGATGAAGACTGTGTTTTTCCCTACTGGAACGGGAGAGAGATAAAGGACTGATTTATTGTAAGTGAACTGACATTGGATATTCTACACAGACTTTGCTAACTGAATATCCTTGAATGTACTGACTAAAACAATACATGAAAAGGACTGTTATTTTGACTATGCTATAAACTCTAAATGGACTAAACTATATTTTGATAGCACAAGCGTATCTGTTATTTTTACTGTATGTTAACAAACATACAAGCTTATCTCACTCATTTATCTGTGTGCCTATCTGACTAACGCTGCACATTCTGTTTAGCTTGTCTCCTTTACCCTGGTTGGGGAACCCAGGCTTAACAATGACCACAATTGAGCCCCACATTTCTGTTAAGTGATACATTTGCTAACTGAGTTAAGCCCCATTTTACGACCATGCTTACCTCAGTTGTTAAGTGAATCACTGCAGTTGCCGATTCTGTGAATCTGGCTTCTCCATTGACTTTGCTTGTCAGAAGGTTGTAAAAGGTGATCACATGACCTTGGGACATAGCAACAGTAATAAATATTAATCAGTTGCCAAGCATCTGTATTTTGATTACATGATCATGGAAAGGCTGCAAATGTTGTAACTCTGAAAAACAGTCATGAGTCACTTTTTTCAGTGCTATTGTAACTTTGTACAGTCACTAGATGAACTCTTGTAAGTCAAGGACTTCCTGTAGTCTGGATACTGAATGAAAACTGGTTCCTGGAGTCAATGATAACATCACCAATCTGATGGTGGCCATAACTCATTTGTCAGGAGTGTTATCTGTTAGGGGCAGGGCCAACTATCCAAATTTCCTGTTATTGTTACACACACCCAACTGTATTTTTTGTTTCAGCTGCCTTTTTGCTATCTATTTCTGTTTCATTTGACTTACCTGTCCTTCAGCTCTGTTATCTTCTATTTTGTGGATTTGTCAAGTTCAAACCAGTCAGAAGCCATTTTGTTGTTTCTCAGTTGTCACACATTATGGGGAGCATGAGGTGGTGGTGAAGGAGGCTGGAATACGTTGTCAAACACAACACAGAACTGTCTGATGGGAACTATCTCCACATATGTCAGATGAAGATGGAGAGGAGTGCCTAAAGAGCCTGCCAATTAACCTAATTGGACAATGTGACTTGTGATACTTGGGGAGGGGATCATTTACTATTTTAACTATTCTGAAACCACGGGGAATATTTAGAGTTGGTTTTACATTTAATTGTGCCAATATGATGTGCCAGTAAGTTCTCTGAGAGAGATCTCAGATCTGATTTGCTTGGGTTCGTTGACGTCTTTTTAATGGGTCATCTTTGCATAGTTCTTGTTCATTTGCTGAACAATGGCTTCAATGGCTGCTCTCATCCCATCCCTGCTCGAATCTTCTTGCAATTGGAGACCAAAAAAAGAAAGGGAGGAGGGAGGGAGGCAGGGAGCGCAGTGGCTTGCCATTGGCTTATTTTTGACTTTTTCATACTGTATACCCATTAGATGGCTTATAATGAGCATCTGCTTCAAATTTGCTTCTTCTTTTCAGAATTTGTTTTCAGTTTTTCTCCTCTACCATTTGAAAGCTTTTTTTAGAACTTTAAAAATTGATTAACTAGATGTTGCTACAGCAGTATCATCTGTCATGCTTACTATACTGTTGGAGATTTTTAAAGACTCTCTAATTTAATTGTTTTTATTCGAAAGACTTACTGATGACCTTCTGTAGGCTCAAAAAACAGCAGGATCAGGCACAGTTAGTACTTGGAAGGAAGACTTTCAGGGATTAACAGGACTGTAAGCTAGACTGGAAAGCTAAAAAAATGTGGCAGCCACCTTTATATCATGTTTATGAATCATCAAGAGATTTTTCTTTTTTAAGTAAGTGGATCTGATTAAATAATTTTCAAAATCCTTCTGAAAGTATGGTTTGAATTAGAAAGGGAGGAAAAAGAGGTGCCATAGAAAAGAAAATAAGTACTGTAACCAGATGACATAAAGTAGCTGCTTCTTTGAGTGGATATTTAAAAATATGTAGATTCCTGATATTAACAATCCAAAAAAGAGGAAACTAGTTTAAAAAAGGAAAAAAGAGTTTAACTTCATATGTACTATATCCATATTAGTAAAAGCTTCAGACCAATTCACTGGTGCAGAAGAGTATATGCTCAGTATTTAAAACTTTCAATGCAGAAAAAAAAATTACATGTAAAAATAGAATTACCATGGTAAGGAAAAATCACTGTAATATTATTCCAAATAGCACTATTTCAGCAGCAGTCATTGTTTTAAAATGGTAAGTATATTATGATATTAAGCTGCAGCAGTAGCTGCGGTAGTTTCTTGTTTACAAAAGAGATAGAATGGTTAAAAAGACCTACTATGTATTCATAAATTGATTAATTAATTGTAATACTTTTGGAATGATCATGATGATTGCAGTTTTCTTGAGTTCTGAATTCAGTTTAAGGATATATTTTAATATATTTTCTTACACATTGAAATGAACATTGGTACCAGTGCCTTTGCCCAAACAATATCAATTATGTATGGTATGGATTTTAAATGTTCTATTTTGATCAGGTATCCAAATCCAATAATATTTATATTAGGTTATACAAGAATTTGAATCATATTAGCTTTAACATTGTAAATGTGATACATATTTGTATTAATGAATATGCCTAAACAACATTTCTTCTGTTCATATGAATGATAGCTTTTAGATGGTGAATCTGGAAAAATAACAATCCTGTGAAGACAAGATCCTTAAAATATACATAACCATTAAACATTTTCTTTCTTTTCATGAACAAAAAGAATCTAGTTTTCTGCTTCTCTTCACTGATGTCTTAGAAGTTTGTGTTTGTATTGAAGTTTTGTTAAATTGAACAAATACATCCTTTCTACAATACAGAATGTAGCTCCTTTGATTTTATTCTGGAACAAAGTACTGTTCCTAAGCTGTGAGGGACACTTTCGTGCCAAATCATTGCTGATGAGATGCAAACTGTATCAAGGTCTGCAGCAGTAATGGTAAATTACCAATGCAGATACTTTTTAAAGCTTTTTAGTTGACAGTTGTTTTTAACCCACTTTGTTTTTGCAGACTTTGCTTTCTGTGCATGATATTGTTGCTGAGAAAAGCTATGATCCTGTATTGCCTCCCATGCCTGACGATATTGATAATGAAGAAGATTCTGTGAAAATCATTAGGCTCGTAAAAAATAGAGAACCTCTAGTAAGTTTTAGCACTTAAATAACAATAAGCAGCAGCAATAGCAGTAGCATTTGGCTAATATTCTAAAAATGAGTTGATGGCATCACATGGTTTTGTACTAACCAACAGCTGGACTCTATCCAAACTTATATTGTTTTCATTCTTTGCCATATAATTCAGGATGAACAGTTAGTCACATTTAAACCATGCTGATTCTGTATAGGTAGCTAAAGAAAAAATTAATGGAATCAGGATCCAGAATCTGATTCTATTCTGCATCTTTATTTTCAAAGAGAGCCAAGAAGACCAAAGAGACCATATGTGTTATGTTGTTTTTATATCAGTTTGAAATACCTTATTCACAAGCTGACTTTATGATCTACTGTTTCTTCTGCTCCTTGCATAATCTATATTTTGAGTCATTTGATGATTTTTCAAATTCTGCCCTTGATTACATTAGTTCAGATGGCATCCTCTTGAACAGCCAAAACAAAGCCTTCAGTTTCTTTTTTTAATTCCAGTTATGAGTCATTGCCAGCTTTTATCTTTTATTTACTTTCCCTCCCCTCCCATGATCGAACAGTATAATAAATCAAATACTTTTTATAATCAATCCACACCATATGTAAATTCATTTTTTTAGCTTTTTCAGTTGTTCAAAATCAAAATATGAATCAGAAGTTGATCGTTTGTGCCTCTGCATTTCCTTCAATTTCTGTTGTTTTATTGAATGGTTATCATTTTCTTCTAAATAATCTTGGATGTTGTTCATTATTGTGCCTGGGAATAATTTAAATATTGTAGTCAAGCATGTTATTGGCCTACAGTTTCCTGGTATGACCTTTTTTTGCTTTTTTTTTTTTTTAAAAAAAAAACCCAGTAAGTTCTGCCAATTAATAACCAATCATTGATGTCTCTTATGCAATACTTCATTTAGCTGTTCAGTTATAATTAAATATAAACTGATAAGATGTTCGATCCAAAAACCATGAAATTGATCATTTCCAAGAGATGTTCAGTTTTTAATTATTTTCACTTAATTTTTAACTATTGCTGTTGTTATTATTAGTTCTTTCAATTGATTTTTACCAAATTCAAGATGAATTTGGTAGAAATCAAATGGAAGAACTAATAATAACAGCAGCAATAATTTTAAAAATTTCAAGTTACCAAAAAACAGCATCTAGAAAATTGTTTTATGTGGTTCAACTTTAATTTTATAGTAATTCTTAAATTTATTTTTAAAGGGAGCTACTATTAAAAGGGATGAAATCACAGGAGCTGTTGTTGTGGCTCGGATAATGCGTGGAGGAGCGGCAGACCGAAGCGGTAAGAATTCTTTTTTAAAAAAAAAAGATTTTATTAATTTTCTACAAACAGACAAGACAAACAAAACATGAAAACATCAACTCTCATATGCACATCCAGTGTGTCAGTTGGTTCATCATTTTTGTGCATTCATTCTGTAGTCTCAATTGCAATTATGTTACATAACAACTCATATTGTCAATCCAAACTTATATATCTTAATATCACTAAAAAAAGAAGTTTTTGACTATATTTTTAATCATTCATGCTTTATGAGCTCACAATACTTTAAACCAGTTTATTCTACAACAAATCATATAATCATATCAAATCAATCCTAAAAAAACCCTTTATAAATATGTCAAATAACAAAATAATAGCAAAATAGCAAAATAAAGATATTCCTTACTGTCTAGCATTCTAAATATTCTATTATCGTATTTTATCATCTAGCCATTGATAAAAAAGATCCCAAATTTCATAAAATTGTTTATCCTCTTGCTCTCTAATTTCAAATGTCAATCTACTCATCTCAGCACATTCCAATATTTTCTTAATAATTTCTTCCTGTAATGGTATTTTCTCATTCTTCCAATTTTTAGCAAATACAATCCTAGCCACTGTTAATACATTTACAATCAGGTACTTCAAATCTTTACTATATATATCAGGTAAAATTCCCAATAAGAAGATCTCTGGTTTCAAGTCTATGTGTTTCTTTGTCATTTTTTCCAACCACATGTGAATTATAGTCCAATATTTTCTAGCGTCCTCACAAGTCCACCACATATGGTAATACGAGCCGGGTATCTGATGACTTTTCCAGCATTTTTCAGATTTGTTCTTAAACATTCTTGCTATTCTTGTCTGGGGAAAGTGCCACCTGTAAAACATCTTATGCAAGTTTTCTTTATATGCTGTTGACATTGTCATCTTATAATTTTGAGACCACAATTTCTGCCATTTCTCTAGATCAATCCCATATCCAAAATTCTTCCCCCAAACAATCATAGTTTCTTTGACTTGTTCTTCCTCTAATTTCATTCCCAGTAAATAACCATATAATTTTTTAATCACCTTCTCATCAGTACCCATCAAGATCTTATCTAAATCAGTCTGCTTATCATAGAATCCCTCCGTTTTAGAATCTTCATCATACCTTGAATGTATTTGCACATATGAAAACCAATTCATCCTTATACCTTGTTCCTCTAAGTTTTGGATCGATTTAAGTTCACCCTTTTCATCCAAGAGTTCCCCATATCTAACTGTTTGTTCCTTCTTATAAATTATAGGATAGGAAAATGCTTCAATAGTCGATAACCAAACTGGAATTTTCAAATAACATTGTCTTTTTATCTTCTCCCAGTTTAACCACAAAGACTCCCGTATATAATGTCTTCTAAAATAACCCTGTGTTTTAGTTCCCTTGTACCATAAAAAAGCATGCCAGCCTAACAGCAAATCATGCCCTTCTAATGTCAACAACCTATGCTTTCTTAATGTTATCCATTCTTTGACCCACATCAAACTTGCAGCTTGATGATACAATTCCCAATTAGGCAGGCCAAAACCTCCTCTAATTCTAGCGTCTTGCAAAAGCTTTAGCTTTATTCTCGCTTTTTTACCTTGCCATATAAACTTCAACATGATTTTATTTAAATCTTCAAAATAGTCTTTTCCAAGCCTAATTGGTATTGTTTGGAACAAAAATAAAATTCTGGGTAAAATATTCATCTTGATTGTTGAAATTCTCCCTATTAATGACAATTGCAAGTTTTCCCACTTCTTCAAATCTGTAGCTATCTGTTGTTTGAGTTTAATATAATTATTATCTGTTGTTTGAGTTTAATATAATTATTTTCTTTTAATGTGCTACATCTTGCTGTCAAATATATCCCCAGATACTTAACCTTATTTGTAATTTGGATTTTCAAAAGATCTGCCAGTTCTTCTCTTTGTCTCAATAGCATGTTCTTTGTCAAAATCTGTGTTTTATCTTTATTTATTTTCAAACCAGTCATCTCACCAGCCATCTCATGGTGTCTCTATCTTTTCCAATAACCTTGGAGCTGTTTCTAACGGGTCTTCCAGAATAAAAGCTAAATCATCAGCAAAAGCTTGTAGTTTAAATTCTTCCTTCTTAATTTTCATTCCTTTTATGCTTTTATCATCCCTAATATTTTTATTCAACATTTCCAAGGTCAACACAAATAGCAAAGGAGATAGGGGTCACCCTTGTCTTGTGCCTTTTCTTAAATTAATAAAATCTGTAAGTTCCCCCTCCATCATTACCTTTGCTGTCTGTTTATTATATATGGCTTCGATTGCTTGAATAAATTTTTTAGCAAAACCCATCTGTTCCAATAGTAATAACATAAATCTCCAGTTCATGTTGTCAAATGCCTTTTGAGCATCTAAAACTATCAAAGCCATTTGCTTTTCAGGATGAGCCTCATAGTATTCCAAAGTATCCAAGATTACTCTCATATTGTCTCTGATTTGTCTCTTTGGCAGAAATCCATTTTGATCTGGGTGAATAAAATTATTTAAATATTTTTTAAGTCTTTCTGCTAAAATTGAAGCAAAGATTTTATAGTCTGCATTCAATAAGGAGATAGGTCTATAGTTCTTAATTTGCAGTGGGTCAGCCTCTTCTTTTGGAATAAGTGTGATATAAGCCTCTGACCATGTTTTGGGTATCATCTTCTTTAACATAACTTCATTCATGACTTCTAACAATGGGATACTCAATGATTCTTGAAATGTTTTATAGAATTCTGCCGGAAGCCCATCTGGACCCGGTGTTTTCCCATTGTTTTGTCTCTTAAATGCTTCATTTAATTCCATCATTGTTATATTGCTTTCTAACATTTCTTCAGTCTCTTTAGGTATCTTCGGTAAATTAGCATTCTGTAAATATTGTTTGACTTTTTCCTCATCAATATTCTCTTGTTTATATAGTTGCCCATAAAAATCTCGAATAATTTCCTTTTTCTCCTTATTACCATAACAAACTTGGCCTTGATCATCTATTAACTTCAATATTTTTCTTGATTCCTTCTCCTTTCTCAATTTATATGCTAGCCATCTACCTGGTTTATTCGCATCTTCAAAGTAATTTTGTTTAGAATTTCTGATTTTCTGTGCCAATTCTTCTTTCTCTATTAATTCCATTTTATGTTTAATTACATCCAGCTTCAATTTAATATCTTTTTTCTGTGGCATTTTCTGTAATTCTTTTTCAAGTCTTTTATACTCATCTTCCAAGGCCTTAGAAGCTTGCCTTTTCCTAATATTCTTTTTTCTTGTATAATCTATTATCAGACCTCTAGCATATGCCTTCATTGTATCCCAAACATTCTGCGTTGAAGTATCTTCTTTTTTATTTTCTCTGAAAAAAAAAACCAATTCCTTCTCCATCCATTGTATAAAATCTTTTTCCTTTAAAATAGTATTATTTAATGTCCATCTCGATTTTTTTTTTGTCCCTTCCATTTAATTGTCATTGGGCTATGATCTGCCCAAGTACTTGTTTCAATATTTGTTTCTTGAATATTGGATATTAATTCTGTTGATATCCAAATCATATCTAATCTGGACGATGATAAATGTCTATTTGAATAAAAAGTATATTGTTTAGCTTTAACATTTCTTTCTCTCCAAATATCTTTTAAAGATAGTTCGTCTGTCATTTTAAAAAAAGATTTAGGGAGAGCCTTTCTATTTTGCTTGGTTGTTGTTGCTATATAGTCCAATTTATTGTCCACAATTCCATTAAAGTCTCCCATCATAATTATATTAACATAGTCCAGTCCAGTTATTTTCATGTGTAACTTTTTATAAAACTCTTCTTGTTTTTCATTCGGAGCATAAATTGCAGTCAAGAGTATTTTTATATTATTGTCCATTATTTCCACTATTAATACTCTTCCATCTTCATCAGTGTAGATCAGTTTTGCTGGGATAACCTCTTTAATGTATAGAACCACTCCTCTTTTCTTACATTGAGTCAAAGAAGTAAATATTTTCCCCAATTTTGGCTGTACTAACAATTGTTCATGTTGTTTTTTAATATGAACTTCTTGTAGACAAATTATATCAAATTTTAATTTCTCTAATTTATGAAAAGTTTTCCTTCTTTTAACAGCTGAATTAAGTCCATTTATATTCATTGTAATCAGTTTTCTTTCTTCCATGATTATGCTTTATATTTAGGTCTAACAGCTCTCGTGGATCTCACTTCATGCTGTTCTTTACTGTCCACCTGTCCACCTACAGCTCCTTTCTCTTTTTCAGTCTCCAGTTGTTCCTCTTGAAACTCAATCAATGAAACCTCTTTCTCTGCCTCCTCTCTTCTTCTTCCAAAAAATTCTGCATGGAAAAGTTCTGCTTTCTCAATTGAATCAATTCTATGTCTCTGCTCTTGCCACATAAACATTAATCCTTCTGGAATCAGCCATCTATAATTCACTTCGTTTTCCAGTAGCATTTTGGTCAGAAATCGATTTTCTCTTCTCATCTCTCTCACTCTTCTGGGTATTTGTTTTAAAACCACAATCTCTTTACCTTTGTATTTCAATGTTTTCTCTCTTACCACTTGTAATATTTGTGTTTTGATGGTTTTTTTGGTAAATCTAATATGGACTTCCTTTGGTAATTTATTTCTCATCGCATATCTTGTATAAACTCGATATACCTCATCTACTCCATCCATCATCTTTTCTTCTGTAATTTCCAAAGCATCTGCCAAAATTTCTATCATTATCGCAGCCAAATTTTCTCCTTTTTCCTCTTCTATATTTTGAAATCTGAGATAAAATTCTGACCTTTCCATCTCCCACCTCAACATCCCATTTTTTTCTTGTTCAACCACTGTTAATCTACTGTCAATATTTCCAATCTTCTCCTCTCTTTGTTTTCCTTCTTCCTCAATTTTTTGGAATCTCTCCTCATACTTCCCCATCATTTGTTTAATATTTTCCACTTTTTCATCAATCTTCTCTATTCTTTGTTCAGTGATGTCTGATTTTATCTTGAGATCTTGGATTCCTTGCATAATCATCTGTAAAGTTACTATTTCTTGTTCTTTATTTTGCTTCAACATTGTCTGAATTAAACGTTGTCCTCCAGCTGGTGGGGAAGCAAAGGTAGAAGTAGAAATGCCAACTGGTATTGGTTTCCTGCTCATTTTAATGCCTCCAAAGCTTCAAATTCTTTTTGACTTTTAATCCAACTGGTAAAGTAGTCAATTATAATCCAAAATGGAAAAATCCAATAGTAAAAGACCCAAAACCAAAGAAGAAAAAGGAAAAAAGAAAGAAGAAAAATCTTCAGGTTCTTCTTGACCCTAATCTAATTACAAAGTAGTCCACCATAAAAAAGGAAAAATAGAAAGGAAAAAAACAAACAAACCCAAAAATGATATTATTGATTAAGAGCAAAAAAAGAAAAAAGAAAAGAAAAAAAGAAATTCCTTCAGGTTCTTAACAAAGTGGTCCAAAAACTTGGATAGAAAAAGCAAAGAAGTCCCAATAAAAATAAAGAGAAAAAAAGAAAAATAAAGAAAAAACTCTGAGACTTTCCCTTTAAAATAAAAGACAAAAATAAGAATATTACTAGAATTGAAATTTACAAAAAAGGCTGGCGAATGGGATATATATATATATATATATATATATATATATATATATATATATATATATGAGCACACTGCACTTTATTTATTTATCCAAGGCTCTTATTATGACTCTCTTCTCCTGCAGCTTCAAAGCTAAGCCTCAAGTGTTGAAATATTGATAAGAGTCCAGGAAAACACCTGTAATAATATTTTGCTGTGCTCTTATCACGTTGAAATGTCTTTGAGAAGGAGTCTTCTTACAATTCTTTCCAGTTCAAATAAAGTATTTTCAAGCCTCTAGTTGGCAGTGTTGCAATGTTTCTTAATGCTCTTCCCCCCCCCCAGCCAGAAAAAATGAATAATGTATACAAAAGAAAAAGAAAATAGCTAAAGGGAGCCTCTATCCTAGAGAAAATTAAAAAATCAAAAGGAGCATAAAAATATAAATAAGAGAAAATTCAATCTGGTTACCTACAAAGTCACATTTAAGTCCCCAGAAAAAAAGTAAGAAAAAGAAAAAAAAATCCAAGCCTCAATTTGACATCACTTTAAAAAACGCTGCTCAGACAGTTTTGGTCAGAAAAAAAAAGTCTCACAGGTTTCTTCTTTGTTCAGGATGCCCTTTCAAACCTCAGCGAATTTACAACACAAAAGAAATTTCTCACCCAGCCGACACACTTCTTTCCAGCCACTTTCTTTCCGGAGCTGTCCCGACTTCAGCAGCTATGGGGGCTGCCTCTCCGCCGCCAGCAAAAGGGCTTCTCCCGGATCAAACCAGAGACTTTGCGATATCTCTGGGATCCTAGGACAGTACCCTTTTCAATCCCCGTCTCTACGGGATGGTTTAGGTCCATTGGGACCGACCAGGGGCGAAAATATCGGCTGCGATCTCAGAGCCCCAAGATCGCAGCTGTATCGCTGAAACGAAGCTCTGCCTTCTCAAAGTGGTAAGAATTCTTAAGCTACAGTTACAGATATTGAATGCAGGATTTAATTGCCAACTTTTTAAATATTAAATCAAGCAAAAACTATTAATTGGATCTTAATGTGTTTTAATGTATCATGGAATGTAATTCATTTTTTATCAGGTATGGATTATTGGAGCAGATGTACAACCATAATATTGTGTATTGTATTTCATTCATTCATTCATTCATTTATTTATTGAATTTATATTGTTGCCTATTCACCCATGGTGAAGAATATTATTATTATTATCATTATCATTATCATTATCATCATCATCATCATCATCATTATTATTATTATTATTATTATTATTATTATTATTATTATTATTATTACAGTACTTTAAAGAAAAGGAGGGAGAGGATGTTGTCAGTTGGAAAATCAGTTTCTATATCAAGTTATTCCTGCCACTTTACAATAATACTTCACATTTCATGTAGATTGTATACCTAATATATTAATAATTAGAAATTCTGCTTGATAACAAAGAGGTTTTTATAAACTTGCCAAAATAACACAGTATATACAGTATTGGAGAATGTTTATTGAAAAAGAATTTCACTATCTTTGGTTCTGTCTAATGTCACTCCATTAATCAATGAAGTTTCTTCTTCTGAAGATACTGCTACCTAATTCTGGTTAGCAGTTTTCAACTCACTTTCATAATTGCCTCCCAGTCTTTAAAAAAACTAGTTCAGAAAATTTTAGGGGCTATCTGGTGATGAAGTGGTTAGGGAAGTTAATCAGCTTAATGTTGGATATAATCCCTTGTTGATGTAGACACACATGAGCACATATACACACACATATATAAATCATCAGTATACAACTAGGCTTATGAAGAAGAAAAGCTAATGTTTATTTGGAAAGAGCATGGCTTGAAAAATGTTCAGGTTGTAGTGGTTCATTTAATATGAGAATTATTTAACTGTTACATAACTGTGTTTTGTAGGTCTCATTCATGTAGGGGACGAGCTAAAGGAAGTCAATGGAATTTCAGTGGCTGATAAAAAACCAGAAGAAATTATACAAATTCTGGTAGGTTGAAAATAAAATATTAAATTTAAAAATGCAGGAGATTATTTTTTCAATATTGATGTTTTTGATGCTATTGTCTGAAGTTCCTACTAGATATTTATAAAGAAAAGAGTATAAAGCAGTCTCCATAAAAAAGTGAAATGACTAAATTACTTTTTGATAAAAAAGTACAAAACTAATAAATGTATATTCATTTTACCTGCATAAAATATAAAATAAATATATTCAGACCAATACAAAAAGTACTAATTTAAAATAAGTCTCCTCCCAATGTTGTTCCTTAGGTTAAATTCTTCTCTCCATAGTGCAAAAAATTGGGTCATATCATACCTGAAAGATCTGTTACTGGCTTTTGGAGAAGTTATACACTCTTGAGTTAATTAATTATTTGTTAATTATTTCTATTCCATGCAGACTTAAGATTCAAGGAAATAATTTATTGAGTAAATATTTATAATATATTAATGGTATATATCTGATAAATAGCTATCATCTTCTAAATTACAAACAAATTACATAATTTTATATAAATTTATAAAACCCTCTGATAGAAAATAGAGATTTAATGCATGTACAATAGATCAAAATTGTTTGCTCTAAAAGAAGGAATTGGACTGGAATCACATGCAGATTCAATTTATTATGTCTTCTGTTTTGTTTTTAACTATATAATTTAGTAATTTATATTTACATATTTTAGTCTCTGTCCCAAGGAGCCATTACATTTAAGATTATACCCAGTATCAAAGAAGAAAACTCATCAAAAGAAGGCAAGGTAAACACTTGTTGGATTCAACTAAGATTCTTCATGTGATGGCTGTGTAAAATTACTTGTGCACACACACTTAAATGGCTGTTCAATCCAGGCTGTTCAATCTATATATGTAAATATTTTTATCACTATATTAAACTTATTTTATAACAACAAGCAACAGTAACAACAAAAGAATTCCTTAGATTTTAAATAACTTGGTGTAAAAAAAATGTATTATTTTTTGCAGATCTTCATGAAAGCTCTTTTTGACTATAATCCCAATGAAGATAAAGCAATTCCCTGCAAAGAAGCTGGACTTCCTTTCAGAAAAGGTGATATTCTTCAAATCATGAGCCAAGATGATGCAACCTGGTGGCAAGCCAAGCTGGAAAGTAATGCCAATCCCAGAGCAGGCTTAGTTCCTTCAAAACACTTCCAGGAAAGGTATGTTATTTACTGAACTGATTTTCTATCGCCAATCCCCAACACTTAAAAATGTGATCAGTATAACGATTACAGCTGTACTGGAATGCAGTATAAAGCCTGAACTTGGTATGCCGGCTAGGGAATTCAGTGAGTTCTTAAAGTAGCCAAGTTTTAAAAACAATGGTTTAATTGGTTATTATTCAGCTGCTTATATTGATAATGATAAACGTGACAGAACATGATAATCTTGTTTGTGAGAATAAAACAGATGGAAAAGACGACACCAGTATCTGCACCAATACTTGTAGAACGTGCTGATGTGTTAAGACAATGTCACCACTTCCTTAAAAAGAAGAAGACTCCAGAATTTATTTTAGGAGAATTTAAATAAACTGCTCTGTTTATTATAATGTCTTTTAAAATTCTGGGTGATTTTTTTAAAAAAAAACACACAAAAATGCAGATAGTCCTCGACATCCATTCATTTAGTGACAATTAAAAGTTAAAACGGCACTGAAGAAAGTGATTTATGACTCTTTTAAGACCATTCCACCATTTCCATGATCAAAAATTCAGATGCATGGCAACTGACTCGTATATATAATGATTGCAGTGTCCTGGGGGTCATGTGATCAACTTTTACGACCTACTAACAAGCAAAGTCAGTGGGCATGCCAGATTTATTTAACAACTCTGTTACTAGCCTAACAACTGCAGTGATTCACTTAACAACTGTGGGAAGAAAGGTCTAAAAATGAAGCAAAACCATGGTCTTGCTTAGCAATAGAAATTTTCAGTTCAATTGTGATCATAACTTGAGAACTACCTGTACATATTTATTAATACCAAAAGAGCTTTAAAAATAAAAGAGCTTAAGTTTTGTTTTCTTCCCCTTCTCAAATTACTTGATAGGAGACTTGCTTTAAGAAGATCAGATGTACAATTTCGGCCCTTGAAGATTTCAAATAAGAAATCATGTAAGTCTGTTGCTGCACAACTTGCTTTTTGCATTTACAAATTACTTAGGTCCACCCAATAAAGGAATGATGCTATTCATTCTTTAGACCCAAACCTCTATACTAATATAAGAAAAATTGCTGGTTTTGCTTCTGATACCAGACCTTAAAGTATATACTTTTACTGTGATAAAGAAAATAAAATAAATGTACGAAATAGATTGTTTCCTCAATCATTTAAACCACAGGTGTCAAACTCACCACATCACATTGCCTTCACATGAGGTATCATTTTTTCCTTTGCAGAGCTGCTGTGGGCATGATCTGTGCTTGATGCATCTGGCCCGCAGGCTGCCAGTTTGACATCCCTGATTTAAAAAGCTCTATTAATGTACCATTCTTTTTAAAATTACAGGTTAATTAGTTTTAATTCCAAAAAGAAACATTCTGTAATGTAGTTACTATTAAACTGTAAATATGCACTATTTTAAAAAAATTGTTATGATGAAAAATTTTATCACATCTAGAGTCATATCATATTTGTGTATTGCTTTTCCACTTCACTGACTGAATGTTGTAAATAAATGCTATATTTCCACCATTCTTTCCCATGCTGGAGTTGGTAGAAATACTTCATCAAGCCTATTATTATTCTATTTTCCTAAAGCTTTTGTTCTATAGTGTAAAAATATTTAATGTTTGTAATTAATCTTTGGTTTATTATGTTCTCATTCTCATTATTTACCTAGGCACTATGTTCCATGTTTCGCCAATTTTCATTTCTGTCAGCATCCAAGTTTGATGATAGGATATAAGAAAACAAGAGGTTGAAAAACATGGATAATTTGATGAAGCTAAGCAAGCCATGCTTAAGAACAGATTCCATAAATGAATAAACATTTTGGGATCAAGAGATGCTTAATTTGATGAAGCTAAGCAAGCCATGCTTAAGAACAGATTCCATAAATGAATAAACATTTTGGGATCAAGAGATGCTTAATCTTATTTTCCTCATGCTATCAGAAATAGAAATAAGTAAATAAAAATTTCCATTAATATATGTCTTATTATCACTAGCACTGTTTACCTAGTTTGGATAATGAAATGTCTACAAGAAAACAGCCAAGCTCAGAACACCAAGGGACCCCTATATGAGTTATCAATCAGGGTTCGGGCGATTGCCCTAATTAACTCATGAAATAGGAATGCTTTACGAGTTGACATTACGCAGGAAAGAACAATAATGATACCAGCCTACCAAGCAGTCCAGCCTCTAGCACAGGGCTGTCAAACTCCTAGCCTGTAGGTCGGATATCTCACATGCTAGCCAAACCTACATCAGTTTAGCAAAGGGAGAAAAAGTCCCAAAAGTTCGCTGTGATGACATAAGTTTGACATCCCTGCTCTAGCATTTGTTCAGCTGTTACTAATGTTTCATTGAAATTCTGGATTTGAAGAAATAAATTGTGTTGATTTTCAGACAAGGTTTGAAGAATAACTAAGGCCAGAAATTGATTAATCATAAATTTCTGGACAATACAATCCCCCCCCCCCCCCAAAAAAAAAAAAAAGAGTTCAGAAACTTATCAGGCCTCACAAAGGACATATAGTAGCACTTAGTACCTAGATTCATTTATGTAAATATGTGGTGTCTCAATTGCATGTTATCCATTTGATGGTTTCTCCTAAGGACTTGGATCTATAGTTCTTACAGTCATTCAGCATTATGATCTTTTCTTTTTGTTGTGGTTATTTTAGATCTCATGTGCCCTTTAAAGAAATAAAAACAGTTCATCATTTGGCCAGATCGTATCTCATGAGCACATGTTAAATTCAAGGGGCAGTATTCAAACAAGACTTAAAATTACATATTTTATTAAATCTGAGAGTAAAACCAAATCTATAAGCTGGCATAGCTGATAGCAAAACTTCTATTAAATTTAAAATCTGTTAATTCATTTTTCTTAGTAAAATACTGTCTTGTTCAGTTAGCAAAATGTCCCTATTATCTCAAAAATGATACTTTCCTCCTGTTATTGAATTGAGATTTTTTTTCATGTTTATAATTATAGCAAAATAATTTTAGTCTGATTTTTCCCCTTCAATTTGATTAGCACCATGCTGCTATCATAAGTATTCTCTTTTTTAAAAAATAGTATTCACCCTTTGATATTTTCTTGCACAAATTGTTTTTGTGACATCATTGTAAAGCTTATGTTTTGAAAATGCTTTATTTATTGTTGTCACTAAATTGAATCATATTTCTAAAGGCTTAAGCTTTGTCTAAGACCCTAAAGTTGCACTACAATTGAAAGATATTTTTAACGGCTTTGTGTACACATGGTCTAGGTTGATTTATGATCTTAGTGGTTTGATACTCAGTAATAAAATATATTATAAATTTAAAAATACTGTGACTTTTCCTAAAGTTTATTGGAAAAATATTATACATCACCCATGTCTTCCAAATGGTACATGTGTGGGAAATTCTTAGTTTTTCAGAAAAAGGAATTGGACTGGAAATGTTGTTTGTTCTACATACAGAATTATCTGTCTGATCCCTCAGAAGACATTTGTACTTTAAAAATAAATTATGTCAATGTCTTTTTAAATAATGCATGGGACATTTGTTTAATCACACTCTTTTATTCATTTCATTTCCCACCCTCTTTTTTGCATATTAATTTTCCTTTTAATGGTAGTCCCAAGCTGCTTTTTCCAAAAGGCCAACAGGACTTTCTTGGTTTTTTTTTTTTTCCTTTGAAAACATTTCACTTCTTACTAGGAAGTTCTAAATCTTGAGTTCTAAATTAAGCTAAAACTGAACTGAAAAAGCTTATTGGATGAGAAGTGAAACATATTCAAAGAAAAGAAGAAGAAAGTCCAAGTGTCTTGGAATTCTTTTCACTCATTCTAACAAAATGAACTCCAGTGTAGTAGGAGACACCCTATTGACAAATATTAGTTGACAATTCATTGACAACTCTAAATATGGAAACAATAAACATCTTACAGAAAAACAGGTACCGAGTTCCCTGTTAAGAACTCTTTGTACAGCCCCGGCCTTAAGAAATTTGAACATGTTATTTGACTTACAGATCGTAAGGGGGCAGTTAGGTAATGAATTTATCATATAATTGTGTGATTGAAGGTGCCATAATATTAGTATAATATTCTTGGTAGTTCAACATCATACCTAAAGTAAACAAATAACTATTTCCGCCAAAAAATTTAGATACCTTCTCTTCTGTCTCAGCTGAATGCTTTGTTAATGAGAGAAAACAGATTCTGGCAAATTAACAGGCTAAGCATTTCTCTGTGGCTGTCCCACAACAGATGTTGCATCAATTAACAAGAGCAAACTTTGGAACCTACTTCCCAATGAAAACTACTTAGAATTACATTCTTAATGCATTCTCAATGCTACTCAATTTTATGTTTTCTTTCATAGTTTTTTTATTATTTGCTGAAAATATTATTTTAAATAAATCATGTCTGCTTGTTTGTTTTTTTGCTCTTCTAAGCTGAGGAGACAGTTGAGTGTGGTAGGTGTCTTTCTTCTGCATTTTAAATTTTTCATTCTTTTACTGTGTTCTCAATCTGTGTAATTTTGCCTCCTGTTTTTCCCCTTTTTTGCTTTTCAGGGAAAATTGCAGGTACAAGTGTTCGTTTCGCTGCTTGGTGGTAGAGATGGCCTGAAAGCTAGATTAATTGAGGCATCTCTACTTTAGAAGCAATTAGTAAAATAAATGTGGCTTGTAACCGCATATTTAGTGATACAGACTAGCAATTTAGCTATTGCAATACAGTTCCAAATCTGAGCTGTCGTGTAAGCAAGTTGACCATGTGAAAGGTAACATGCATGCATGAGGATAACTGGGGTAAGGTATGGGGTGTTACTCATTTCTGGATGTGCCTTTTCTATTTATTATATTTCCTCCATATTCTCTTCCCACCTAACAGTGCTCTGGAAAGAAAAAATCGTCCTGTAGAAATATGTTTTGGTATATGGATTGAATTTGCAGGCTTTGGCTTAATTTGTTGTAATTTATTTGAATGTTACGGAAAAAAACCCCATAAGATAATAAGCAGGTGCATTCATTCAAAACACCACAGTTGGCTAAAAGATAGAGTCATTGCTGTTGCATGATTCTTAAAAAAGTCTTTTTCCATTGCAGATTTCAGCGACATAATTTTAGAACCTATTTTGTCAATTTACAGGGGGTTTTTTTTTTCCTTCTTTTTAAACTGCTGTACTGCTGTCATTTGCAGAATACATAACAATTGCAGGCCATTAATTCACCAAATCAACTATTTGTTATAAGTAAAAACAACTACAACCTGCTTTGTCAAGAGAGCTCTGGCATATTATGACAAGTGTGAAATATTTTGGATTGAGCAAATGGGCTATATGTTCATCAGAAACCCTTTCTGTCTGATCCATTGAGCCAAACATAAAACTTCTTTGATATTCTTTGTAAATAATTTCATATTTGCTTCAGCTACTATTTTTATCTTCCACTAAAGCTTTAAATTTCTATCACAAAAAGGCAATAAAGCCACGGAGTATGCATGTTGCTGTGTTGAAGAACCTCTTACTCAACTATAGAAAAATATGCAGATTTATTTTTAAACAATGATTTATCAAAGGCTTTTCATGCTAAGCTTTATATGGTTGTCATTCTGAAGTAACACTTCCTTTGCATTTATGGCTGGGCATCTAACTATTCTGCTTTATTTCTTGGTTTTTGTTCTGTATGCTTTTACACTTCATCCAGAGGAAGTTGAATGTGCTGGTCACAACAGTGGAGCCCTTATAGGTGAGCCGTTGCTTACATAAGATTCTTTTCTTTCCCAGCTTTTTCCTGGATGGGCTACAAATTTACAGGTAACAAATTGGCATCACTGCATGCTTTAAAATTATTAGAATAAAAAAATGGCTCACTGGATTGGACACAAAGGCTCAATCTATTAAAAGTAATCTATTTTATTAATTTAGAAATAGGGAAATTATTGAAATATTTTCTTTTAATTTGTGAAGAAAGTGACTTATTTTTTTTTTAGAATTGTTTATTACAACATTTCAATTACATTTGAAGTTAGTATTGGTCTGATTCATCCTTGCCCTCCTGTTTCAGGAAATACTATCATTGGAAATTCCTTCAGCAATATGATCAATATCTTGTTTGCTTGTAAATGCATATTAGAAAGAAGTTAGGTATGTACACAATATAATAATAATTTAAATAAAATCATGAAAGGTCTCTTAAAGACATAAGTTTTTAAAAGCAATGGACCTTGGGGGAACCACAATGTCACAGGGAATCCGCCAAGGCATAAAGAAATGTTATGATTTAAATTTTGAGTTAAGTCTTAGTGGTCCATGGCCACAAAATGTATTTAAAGGGGATCTGTGGTGAAAAAAAGGTTGAGAACTACTGATGTAACAGAAAATTATGCAGAATTAGCTTGTTTATAGCAAATAAAGCAGCTTACAGAAATTAGCACCAATATATGAAGAAGACTGTACAATGCAAAGGGACTTTTTTGTCATCATTCATGTATATAAACACGAAAAATGACATAGTAATATTAAAAGTGTACAATCTTTTGGGGTCATATTAGCTGTCAAGGGTTGCATGCACCCATGGGCTGCAGATTGTACATACGTATTCTGTATTCATCAATAGTACAGCTTGATTGATGGGCTTCCATGGTCCCTGTAATTGGTTGAAGATATAGAGACCTATGCAGTTGTTCAGCTTTTATCACTGTAAATCAAATTGTTTCAAAAAAATAATGCATTTGAATAACAATGTGTTAATATTTGTTTGCATCCTATCCTAATCATCCAATAGGAGTGTTTTACATAGTGACTAGAACCTCTACTAGTTCATGTACCAATTCATTATATTTAGCCATACTTCATTGGCTACAACACTATTGGCTCAAAAATAGTGTTAAGTAATATTGACTAACTGACAGACATACTACAGTGGAAAAATATTCCACATTTGCCAATGGGGGAGGGGGGAGTTGTTCCCTTCGTCTTTATAATCTTTACAAGCCTGAAGAGTCTATCTTAGAGGGCATGATGATCATCTAGAACAGGGGTCTCTAACCTTGGCAACTTTAAGACTTGTAGACTTCAACTCCCAGAATTCTTCAGCCAGTTGGCTGAGGAATTCTGAGAGTTGAAGTCTGCACATCTTAAATTGCCAAGGTTGGAGATCCCTGATCTAGAATAGAGTTTGGCCACTGCAAAATAGGGAAAAAATAGTTGCTTCCTGGGGGGGGAAAAAAACTTACAATGTGAATATTTTCATAAAATAGTTAGCTGGGCAGGTTTGTTTCCATGTGAATTCATTCATCTAATAGGTATATGCCACTGGCCATATAGCAGTCATATTAGGTATTAGATATTGTTTCTTCTTCCATTGTAATAGATATTTTCTTACAAGCTGAGGTTTAGGTACTTATAATTTTAACTCACATTTTTCTTATTAGACTTTCTTAATATTCAAAGCAAAATGATTTTTCATGTGCATTACTTAATACTTTGTGTGTGTTTCTGTATAAAGCTTTGATTCCGTTTCCTATTATGAATATTGCATACAAGTTACAATTTGTGCATTTTTTACAATGTTATTTGATGCATTATTATCTCAGTGAGGGTAATATTTTTATAAGTATATATTATAAAGATTAAAACCTGGGCCCTATAATTTATTAGTAAGTAGATGATCAGTTAAAACAATCTTTAAACCAAATATATAAAGCAACAATAAAACACATTATTACACATATCCTGTAATGAGGAACACAGTTTTGTTTTATCATTATATAACTTACATTCCTAGCATGAAATCTTAGAAGATAGTATTTAAATTTGAGTGGTTTTTGTTTATCCTCAAATTTGAAAGCAAGTTTGTTTATATATTTATTTCTGTATGGGATTCAAATGTTTAAATTTTGCAAGTTCTCCAATAATAAACCTTGCATTTTAGTAAGTGCTGAGCACGTTTTGTATATTGCTTTGCTGTGTTCGGGTACATGGTTTGTCTTGGAAGGCCAAAAAGTCAAGTGTGTAAACTGCTATTGGTGATATATTATTTTAGGTTTCTATGCTCATGGACGTGTTCAGTATGTGCATTTATGCAAACTTCAAAGGATTTTTGAGATCTAAGCTGTAAACGTAAATGGCATCCTTTCTGAAGCTGGAAAATGTTTAGTCTTGCTTCTGTTCTTAGTGTCTGAATTATTCATAAAACATTTTTTTAAAAAAAACCTCATTGGATGTATTGGCTGTGAAATGTTAGTTGAAAAGCAGACATAAACATTCTGTAAAATCTGTTGTGCTGTAGGCTGCTGGAGAAATGGGGGGAAAGGATGAGGTTTCTCCATATAGGAGCTGACTTTTCAGGGTCTTTCTTTGACATTATGTGGGACAAAGCCCTTTAGGGAAAAGTTTGCTTTTCTTCAGCTATGCACTTTAGAACTGGCAATGAGCCTAAACTTGCAGCAAAATAGCTGTGCTTTCTGGAAAGTTGAGGCCAAATGAAAAAGAGAAGAATTTTCATGCTGGGATGGAGACTTATTGGATCAAATTGTAGCCATTTTCTTTTTTCTCTGAGTATAATTGCTTTGTGTTGAAATCTGGATGGGGTTGGCAAGAGTACCCCTCCCCCCCCCCAACATTGCCTCAGGAATTTCAGTATATCATGAAGTAGCATCGTAACTTCGGCACTATGGAGAAATGTTATTTAAGTTACTTACCATTTTGGTGGTTTTGGAATTTATTTCCTCTGTTGGATTGATTGACCATGTGCTATCAAGATAGAGTCTACTCTTAGAAACTGCAGATTTTTTTTCCTATGACAATCTGTTCCCAACCTGGCTCTGGTTTTCTGGTGGTGTACTCTTTACTGCTATAGTAAGTTCCACCCACCTTTCTGCTGGTCATCCTCTTCTTCTCTTTCTTTTCTTTAACAAGAAAAAAATCAAGGAAACAGTCGGTCTACTAAAGAGAGAAGACAGTAAGGAAGTAACAGGCAACTGAGAGAAAGCAGAACTGCTTAACTCATTCTTTGCATCGGTTTTCACGCAAAAAGAAACTATAGCTCAACTCACCCAAAACATTATTGTAAAAGACAAATCAGAAATAAAAGTTAAAATAAGCAAAAAAAATCGTAAGAGAACACCTGATCTTGATGAACACAAATTACCAGGGCCTGATGGATTAAATCCCAGAGTTTTAAAGGAGCTGGCAGAGGTCATCTCAGAACCACCGCACCATATCTTTCAAAAATCCTGGAGCACCAGGGAACTACTAGAGAACTGGAAAAGAGCTGATGTGGTTCCCATCTTCAAAAAAGGAAAAAAAAACAGTCCCAGGAAACTATAGACCAATCAGCCTAATATCAATACCCGGGAAGATACTGAAAAAGATAATAAAAAAACAGTTCTGCCAACATCTAGAAACAAGTAAAGTAATAATTAGCAGTCAGCATGGATTTGTTAAAAACAGATCATGCCAAACCAAACTTATTTCATTCTTCAACATAGTGACTAAATTAATAGACCAACAAAATACTGTGGACGTAATATATTTAGATTTCAGCAAGGCATTCAACAAATAGGGGGTCAAGCTATTTTCCAAGACACCCAAAGGCCAGACAAGGAATAATGGATGGAAACTGAACAAGGAGAGATTTAACCTGGAAATAAAGAGAAGCTTTCTGACAGTGAGAACAACCAATGGAACACCTTGCCCTCGGAAGTTGTGGGAGCATCATCATTGAGACCTTCAAGAAGAGATTGGACTGCCATTTGTCAGTAGGGTCTCCTGCTTGAGCAAGGGGTTGGAGCAGATGACCTACAAGATTCCTTCCAACCCTGATTATCTGTTATTCTCAACTTTTTACAGACTTGGTGTGTCCAAAGTTTAATCATTCAAAATTCAAGTGAGAATTCTGGATTGACTTCTTCTTTGATCCATTTGTTGGATTGTCTGTCTATTGCTAGTTTGTTTAAGCTATTCACGATATTTTTAGTTTAAAAACATCCATGGTCTTTCTTTCCTGCTTATTCATAATTCAAGTTTGTTCTCATAGTGTCACAGGGAAAACCATTGCTTATGCCTCTGTGAACCTGTAGGTGTTGTCCACTCTCCCACCCCATTATATTGATTTGAGTTTATGTTTCATATTTCTTAATTGTCTAACTTGCCCAATCTAAATATATATTTCAGTTTTAAAGCAAAATATATACTTTCAACATTACAGTATATAAAATGGTTTTGATTTTCTACTATGTCCCCTAATTGAAGTTCTGTCTTTCTTTTATTTCCACGTTCTCTGTTTAAGTGAATGATAGATTGATAATTTATTTCTGGGTATTAAAAAAAAGCATAAGTCTTAGAAAACAGTTGAGCAGAGGGAATATTTGGACATGTTCACTCACCCTCAATGATCTTAGCTTCTCTGAAGAGTGGTATTCACTCTATTTACTGTAGGTAGAATAACATATTGGTTACACATGCACACCCCTTTCCTATGTTAATAATAAGCTTTTTTCTGACTTTAAAATGTGACATTTTCATCAGATCTTTGTTTTTAAGTTTCCACCAGCTTAAGCTTTCACCAATAAATGCTTTGCCATTCGAATGTCTAATGCATTGATTTGGCAACAATAGATTATACAGTAAGTGTTATTGATTAAATAAGAAGCATGCCTACAATTATCAAGCTCATAAATGTATAAAAATTATTGTGATTTCAGTAAAAACACAAATCTAGCAAGGAAAGAAATACACAGATAAATACTAAAATTTAGTAAGAGCCTAGCTAGATCTGTGGCTGCTACTTTTTTTTCTGCTGCTATGATTTATTAAACTGCATGACTGATCAAATAGGAAATTATTTTATTCTAATTTCTCCAAAATTCAGGCAGTTTTCATGTAACAATAGTAATTGGGACTGCAATTTCTGCCATTAAGCAAGATGGTTGGAAAGTATGATGTCACATGACCACACTGCTTAACAATGAAAATTCCAGGATTTCAGGTTGTTATCATTAATCAAATCACTCTGGATCTTAAAGTGAGGACATCATGTGAATGCCATTTTGCTACATCCAGCCTCCTTTCCCACCAACTTTGTAGGAAACTTGCAAAGAAAGTCACAAATAGCAAGTATATTATCATGAGGATGCTGCAACTAACATAACTCTACAGGAGGGGACGCTGCCCCAGCACTTTAAGGAGGCTGTTGTCAGCTTTCTTCTTAAAAAACCACCACTGGATTCTACCCGGTTGGATAACTTCCAACCTGTCTCCAATCTTCCCTTTTTGGGGAAGGTTGTTGAGAAGGCGCAGCAGCTCCAGAGGTTTCTGGATGAAACGGATTATCTTGATCCCTACCAGTCAGGCCTGGATTTGGGACAAAAACAGCATTAGTTGCACTTTTGGATGATCTCTGGTGGGATGGGGGTAATGTATCCATCCTTGCTCTATTTGACCTCTTGGCAGCTTTTGATACCATTGATTGTGGGATTCTTCTGGGGTGGTTTCGGGGGATGGGAGTAGGAGGCTTTTTGCTGTCTTGGTTCACTTCCTTCTTCTGCGGCCACTCTCAGTCAGTGTTGATAGGAGGGGAAAGATTCAGCCCTCGCCCACTGCTTTATGGGGTTCCGCAGGGCTCAGTACTCTCCGTTCCTGTTCAACATTTATATGAAGCCGTTGGGTGAGATCATCTGTCACCATGGTCTGAGGTATCACCAATATGTTGATGATACTCAGCTGTATGTCTCAGCCTGTGGTGAGTTAAGTGTCTCTGTGTCCTGCCTCTCGCAGTGCTTGGAGGCTGCTAGGGGCTGGATGGGGAGCAACAGGTTGAAACTAAACTCTTGCAAGACTGAGTGGCTCTGGGTTTAGGATTCCTTGGCTCAGGGAGAATTACCACCTTTAGTCTTGGATGGTGTGGCAATCTTGGATGGTGTGTGTAATCTTGGGGTTTTCCTAGACTCACAACTCCTGTTTGAAGAGCAGGTGGCGGTCATGGCCAGAAGGGCCTTTGTGCAACTACGGGTTGTGCACCAGTTATGCTTTTTCCTGGATCAACGGTCACCACCCACAGTCACTCATGCCCTGGTCATTTCCCATCTTGATTATTGCAACACGCTCTACATGGGGCTGCTTTTTAAGAGCACCCAGAACCTCCAGTTGGTGCAAAATGCAGCGGCCCACATAATTTTGTACAGACTCCGGTATGAACATGTCACCTCTCCTGCAGGAGCTGCATTGGTTGCCGATTTGCTTCCAGTGCAATTCAAGGTTCTGGTTGTCACCTTTAACCCCTTCATGTCTTGGGTCCGGGTTATCTGAGGAAACATCTCTTGCCAGTGACATCTACCCGACACATTAGAGCAAGGAGGCAGGGAATGTAGTGGGTCCCACCCTGAGGGAGATACACCTGATGGGACCCAGAAGAAGAGCCTTCTCCGTGGTGGCTTCCTCTCTCTGGAATACCATTCCCCCAGAGATTAGAATGGTCCCCATTCTAGCACTTCCAAAAGGCACTGAAGACCTGGTTTTGCCAGCGGACCTGGGGAATCCAGAGAGGGATGGAGCCCATCAAATGGCTAGTGTGATCTGCTGTCATTGGGGTGGAGAGGTGGAAGTTGGTTCTCCCCCCAATTTTGTTCTATTATACTTTATTAATTTATTTGATTCTTTTTGTTAGTTTTTATTGTTTTTTATTTTATTTTTTGTTTTAAATATGGTTTTACATTGTGTAAGCCACCTCGAGTCGCCGTGGATGAATAGGCGGCAATATTAAATAAATAACTATTAAATAAATAAACATAAAATAAAATTAATAAGAGGACCAGTCATGAATACTATTCACTTAGTGCTATTGTAAGTTGAAATGGTGATGGAACAAATGTCGTTCAACAAGGGCCATCTGTATTTCTAAAACCCATAATATTATTTGCATTCGTACTATGAGCTGCAGTGCTACAGTGGTTAAAGTGCAGTACTGCAAGCTACTTCTGCTGACTACCTGCAGTTTGCCAGTTCAAATCTCAGTAGGCTCAAGGTTGACTCAGCCTTCCATCCTTCCAAAGGAGTTAAAATGAGGACCCAGATTGATGGGGGCAAGATACTGACTGTAAACCGCTTTAGAGAGGGCTATAAAGCACTGTGAAGTCTATATAAGTCTAGGTGCTAAATGCTATTGCTATTACCAGAGTTAAATCATTCATATTCTTTGTAAACTCCATGTGTCTGTTCTACAACAGCTAGTTCTATAACATCATTCAGCTAGGATGGAAATGCAAGAGCTTCATTCACTAATTTCCTAAATTCAGTCCAACTGCCAAAAGCTCTTTAGCTTTTCCACAACATTGTTCAACACTGAAAAGTATTTGCAGTTTGCCTACTCCAGATCTTTTTTTCCCTCTCATTTCCTCTTTTTTGTGGATTTCTTAAGGTAATTCAGTGTTGTGTCATTTCCCAAGTTTCTTTTGGAACTCCCTTCGTTTTGTTGTATCTTGCTTTTGAGCTATTTTTTTTTAAATGCTGCAGCTTTTCCTCTTCACAGATGGTCACTGTACATTCCTATTTCAGCTTTGTAGGTCACTGCGTTGGAGTGTCAAAATTTCATGTTTCATTAGGAAGACAGACTATGAAGATCACCCAATTCATAATTATTCTAAACTTTACTCAGAGCCCTGTTGCCCCAGTATCTCATGAAGCTCATAATATTGAAACCATCAAAATATAAGTGACTTCTGGGCTCTCTCTGAGCACCATCATTACTGGTCTCCCAGAAAAGCACCATTTAAAATATAATTAATAATTAGTGCTATAAGATGGCTGTTTCATCTTCATTAAATTTCATCTTACTTAGGATTCCCTTGGGTTAATAGTGCTTCTAATAACAATGTGTTGACAGTATCTGAACCGCTTCCTGATGTAATCTGCTCAGCAATATCTATGTGTCATGCTTGCTTATCACATGCTTGCTTATTATCATATGAAATAGCAATGAATCCCAATTGGGGAGTAAATAATCTGTGTTTTGCAGACTTCCTACCATTAAAATAATATACAGGTACATCTTACTTAATTACTTGCCTCTTTAGCGACCATTCAAAGTTGGAACAGTATTGAAAAAGTAATTTTATGACTAATCCTTGCACTTACAACTGTCAGTGTCTCCATGGTCAAGAGTTGATCATTTCGCTACCAATAGTTGTTTATGACATTCATAGCATCCTATGGTCATGTGATCTCTAGTTCACTTCAGTAAAAATTTGGACCATTTACTTTGTCTCAGCCAAGCTCATCTCACCAAATTGTTATTGTAGGAAAATAGGAGGAGTATTAGGTTTGTATAACATCTTGAATTGTATATGAAAAAAATGGGATAAAATAAAAAAATGGTTTGTACATTATTTATATTGACTATTCTAATTTTTTCACTCCTTTTAATTTTAAAACTATTATGTGATAATTTCCTTAATTATTCTTTAGGTCATGTTTAATGAATAAATTATTATTTTGTTGTTAAACTTGCTTATTGTGAGTGAAAAGATTGTATTATTTCTAATGGAACTAGGCCATGACATTATTAATTCCTGTCTATAATTAACAGTATGTCATTTTGAACAGGATGGATATCAACCATATGACTTTTGCTGGGACTAATAGGCATATATAGACAAGCAACCTATGTTAAAGTATTCTATGCATTTTATGGTTACCAATTACAGTTCTGGATATCTTTGAATTAAGGTGGGGTTTTTTAAAGCAAATTGTGTATATTTGAGGGCCAAAGTATGTTCTTGGTTTGAGTTTCTAAAACAAATATGCCTCAAATGTGAAACTGAACAAATTTTAGATATTGCATCTAATTTTTATCTATAATATACATTTATAGAACATGAGCCTCAAGAAAAAATAACTGTAATCCAAATGAACTGCAGTATCTTTAAAGGATTTTCTTGTTACTCAACATATTTTTTAAAAAACCAACCTAAATTTCAGTGTCCTAATGTATATGAGCAAAATAATACATGGTATTTGGAGGAATAGAAGCATTTTGTATTATAATCTGTATACACTCATATGAAGAAATAATGGTGAAAATGTTAATAATACAAATAGTAAATGTTTTGCTTGAAGGAACATTTGTTTTAGGTGGTTTGCTTTATTGACTAGTAACATTTATATTCCCTTTTTTAAAAATGTAACTACAGCTGGTTTTAGAAGAAGTTTTCGCCTTAGCAGAAAGGATAAAAAAACAAACAAGACAATGTATGAATGCAAGAAGAGTGATCAATATGACACTGCAGATGTTCCTACCTATGAAGAAGTAGCAAAATATAGGCGGCAACCTAATGAAAAATATAGACTTATTGTCTTAGTTGGTAAGTGTTAACTCCTCAGTTAAGAGGTTAAGTCAAATGATGGAACTTGGACTGTATTGCTTTTCATTTTATTATAATTGTTTTTCAATGCTATGCTTGTTTTGTGTTTTTAAATTTGAAAAAAATCAAAGTTTGAGCAAAAACTGTTGTATGTGGATGTCAGAAATGTTGTAAATTTCAACCTTCACCCATCTGTTATAATCACCTGCTTTTGAAAAAATTAAATGAACATTATAATCAAATAATAGAGTAAATTAACAAGTCAAGATTGCTGCTTGTTCTGTTCTTAAGGCTTTAAGAGGTATTTGTGTATTGGAATTTCCACAAAAAGGGCGTTTCATAGTTATAGTTGCCAACATTTAAGGTCCTGCTCTATATTAAGCATTTCACTATTTGAAAATTAGCTTTTTCAGGAACATATAGCTTTTTCATTGCAGCCTATATGTATAGTTTATGCAAAAGGAAAGTGCTGGATTTCTGCCTAAGAATTCTGAATTCTGTTGTCCCAAGACTTCAAATAATTTCAATAACCCCAAAGGATTTCTCCCAAGTCCCAAGTTATCTTGTTGTATGCCTACTTATTGTGGATCATCTTCACCCTTCCTAGAGTAGAAGTGCATATTGTTGACCCCTTCACCAGTCCAGTATGCCCAATTTTTCTTGAACACAACAGTACATGACATCATTCAACCTTTCATTTCATCACAAATACATCCCTTTTTCTGAAGTTCCACTTCAGAACTTCTTTTTTCCACCATCATAAGCCTTATAAGACCTTCCAAGCAGATGGTCTATAGCACTTATTTCTATCCAGTTCCAATGAGCTACAGCATCTCCTCTCATGTGGTGGTTGCTCCTGCTCCCATGAAGCCATTTCGTCCTGAGCCTTTACTCTTCATGTTCTTCATTGGTCATCCATCACCTCTTCCCCCTCCTCATTATTTTCATTACCATCTTGTGGCTGATACAATGAGAAAGCAAGTTAAAATGAACGTTCTATGTTTTTCCACTTCCTCTCCTTACATCTTCCTATTTCCAAGTGGGCAGATTTCTTTCAATTTCTGATTCGGCTGGGTAAATAATTTCCCCCTTCTTTCTGCAGACTGTAAAGCTTCCCTTCTACCCAAATCTTTTTAAGTTGCAGCATTGTCATTTTGGAATAAAACTGAAAGCTTCATTAAACTTGCTTCCATAAAGATGAAACATTAGTTCTTCCTCCCTAGACATTTATCACAGTAGAACATAGAAGTAAAGAACACCATTCTTGCCTGGAATATTGTTGTATCGAACAACAATGGTATATTAATGACTTGCATTTATTTTGTCTAAGCTGGCTAGAGTCATGTAAAAATGAGACAGACCGAGATATAGAATGGATGGATCAATGGAGGAAGTGATAGTGTGAAGTGATAGTGTTGAAGAAGAAATGTGGGCAGGGGTGGGAAGTGTCTTTGGATACAAATCTTTGGGAAGGCAAAGAAAAAGCATGTCATTTAGTGAAATGAAAATATTCCCTAAGCGGAAAAGGCAGACACTGGAAGACCCATTCAAACATGGCCCCGTCACGACAGACTAGACCAGGGGTGTCCAACCTTGGCAACTTTAAGACTTGTGGACTTCAACTCCCAGAGTTTCTCAGGCAGCTTTGCTGGCTGAGGAACTCTGGGAGTTGAAGTCCACAAGTCTAAAATTGCCAAGGTTGGACGCCCCTGGACTAGACTTTTCTTTATAGATGGGAAGGGCAAAAATCCATTGCCTGATCACTCAGGACCTGTGGTGCCCATAAACTGAGCACCAACCCACTGCAATCCAGAGTGGAATTCCAAGATGGTTTAAGGAACATCGAGAAACTTAGTTGCAATCTGGAATTGCTTCTACTGTCTTAATTTGTTACTGTTCACTAAATGGGCCAGTCGCCCATCTTAGGTAGAATTCCAAACCTCCTTTCCCCCAAAATTAAACTAAAAGTGTCATAGAATACCTTTTGTAGTAGCTTTTGTAACTTTCATCAGTTACTCTTTCCTTAGAGTTTTAGGATGTCATTGTTCATATCATTTCTGTGATTCAAGAGTAAACTGCTAGGACTTTATTATGTGCCACTAATAATACTCTCTATTCTTGCAAAAATTCTGATTATCAGGAATGGTTCTTTATAATAAACAACATACCATGCTACATTATATAAATATATGAACAGATTCATATCTTAGTATACTATAACTTAGTGTACCATAACTTAGTATGGTATGTTATTTATTAAGGTCCTCTAGATACCATATTGATCTTTACTGTATTTTAAAATTACCCAAATTGCTCTGTCATACCTAACTGGGGACTGTTAGTTGCCAGTATATAGAGGCTGTCCTATTGTGCTTGTTCTTGCTATATTATCCTTATAGTTAAAACCATTAACTAAATGATTCAATATAAGCCATTAGAATTAACAGAGTTATGTATTTTTGTTCCAGAACATAGATTCTTGAATTTAATCAGTTACAAAGCAAAGTACAATTTAGAAACTCTTAGTGTTTTCACACTAATAACAGCATAGTTTTTAAAGATATTTTATTAATTTAATTCAAAATCAAATATTTTCAACTTTTCTAGTATTCGTTGCGTTACATTTCATTGATAGAATTTTTTCATTTAAAAATTGCAAACCAAAAGAATATGACCCTCTATCAGGGATTATTACAAACTGTAGTGCTGCTGTTTTTATAAAGTTTATTTCCCAGGGGATACTTAAAATCAGTTTTAAAAACAGCTTTCCATTTCCTAATGCACAAATTCAGGCACCTACTACTATGAGCAAGAAAATGTGGGTTCTACACAGTAAGTAATAATATGGTTGAGTTGCTTTTATACCTATATCAACAGAATCCCGTGAAAAGTGTGATAAGTAGACTTTTATAGCAAATCACATCTGCTAACTCTAAGAAATATTTAGAAATTTTATTTTATTTTAGAAATAATAAATCAAGTGCAGAAAGTGTGCTTTTACAGTGACAAAAGCAGTTCATAAATTTATTGCAATCTTCAGTCATCTTGATGTTCTTTTTCTCTTGGTATTAGAAACGGCATAAATCTGGCCAAAATCATAAAAGTGTCTTAGATAAAATGTGGAAAAACTGGCAATATTAATTGAAGCATAGTACAAATTATCAGATTTTTAAAAGCTTTATGTGAGCTAGTACTGGTAGTAGTGTCCAATATGGCGTTTGACATAAGTTTAATATTTTTGTCAAAGAACAGAAGGTCAGATAATTATTTTTTCATATGGTCAATATACGCAAAACTGGATTAAAACTTGTTGGAATCTGTTTAAAATATTACCTAGTTGTTTTTAATTAAATTTAGCATCCTCACCGAGCATAAATGTTTTATAACATGATTTCAACTTTGTTTGGCCCAGTTTATTTAATAAGAACATTCTTATTTTTAAAATAAGCCTGAGAGTAGCCTTACTACTTTCACTGTTGGTCTGCAGAAACCATGTGCTTGCTTTTTGTACACTTTCTGTTCTGAGTTATAATAGCATTGAAAAAAGTGGCACAATCATTTTTCACATAACGATTGCAACATCCCCATGGTCCTGTGACTAAAATTCAGATCCTTGACAGCTGGTTCATATTAATGATGCCACAGTGTCATGCATTTTGTGACCTTCTGACAAGCAAAATCAATGGGGAAGCCAGATTCCCTTAACAACCATGTTACTAACAACTGAAGTGGTTCACTTAACAAATGTGTCAAGAAAGATTATAAAATAGAGCAAAACTCACTTAACAATTATCTTGCTTAGCAATATAAATTTTGGGGTCAAATTGGGTTTTGGGTTGTAAATTGAGGATTATCTGTATAATATTCTGTCTTAGTTTTTGAAAAATCTCACTAGTGCAGCTTGTGGTTTGGTTGGATTGCAAACGGGGGGGGGGTGTTACTTCATTACAATGGAGTTAGTAATAGCAATGGAAAAAGGTCCTCCCTGTCTTCTTTTATGTTTTTATTTCCTTTTAGAGGTATATTTCAATCTTTTGAGGGGAAATGGGATGAAAAAGGTACATTCTTCTTTCTGTTTTATCATTGTTCCAATACATAATTCAGCTTTTAAAGTAGTGATGTGGAGAATGTAGATGGTTTTGAATCTGAAATGTCTCTTACTGTGCATGAAATAGACTGTTCCAGAAATATTTTTGGCTTGAAACCCTGAAACATAGGGATGTTTGAGAGTTTTAAAATAGTTGAAACAGCCTATTTTGCACTTAAAATATTTGTCATCCTCAGAACAGTACAAAGTTGAAACACACACTTTTATCCCATTCCATGCCAGGATGTTTGCTTTTTGTTTGCTTGCTTGCTTAGTTGCTGTGTTTGTTGACCCTGACATAGGCTTCAGTCAAGTCTGGGCGGTGATTTTATTATATAAGGAAGATAACATCCTGCTATATGGAGTAGTACAGGTCTAGGAAAACTTGTGCAGCCAACTCACCATGGCCATCTTATCATAGCCAACTTGCCACAGAACAACTCGTCCCAGCCAATTTGTCACAGGACACTTACCAAGGGACAAACTCAACATGACAAATGTCCGCCACAAAACGTCCAGTTCCACAAAAATGAAAGTAATGTCAAAGAAACGGTGACAGGTAATATTTATCACATTGAGTTATCCTGTGTGGAATTGTCCCACGACAAGTTGGCTGTGGCATGTTGGCTGCAATGAATTGTCCCATTCCAGTGTAGTTCTGTGATTAATGAAATAGAAGTGCCTCAGCTATTATCATTAGGTCATTTCTCATGATGTTCCAAATAAAACTTCCTTCATGTTAGTTAAGTCTGCACACACCCCCATATTTTAATTGTTTAGGTGTTTTCAGGTTTAGGTAATTTTTTATTTATTTTGATAGGTTGTGCACATACCATGCAAACTACTTATTCTCAGTGAATCAATTTTAGAAATGCCAGATCCTTAAGTGAAAAGCAAGTGGCACTGAAAGAACAAATTCTCTCATGAGCAGAGGGATCTCTTCCATATATACAACAGTCTTTCTGTTTGTGTAATAAAAAGTTGGGATCCAAGCTAAAATGTTTATTGAATTCTGCTTGAGATATTTTCCCAGCCCCCAAATAAAATCACTTGTTATTGCCTAAGTGATTTCTGACAGTCAGCAAAACACTTTAACACAATTATCAAATATGCACATATCAAAAACTTTCTCAGCAAAACTGGATGTGTGGAAATCAAAATATATGCATTGCTGTGGAGAACTTCAACGGCACATGTATAGCTGATTTTTTCTTACATAAATATATGTATATTTCATTGTTTAAATGTAATAGTAACTACTGAATAACCTGAAAAATAGATAATCAATTTTATTTAGTTATTTTCTAACAGATTGAAAAGTAATAGTAAGTGGCGCTATTTTGCAGAACCACATGCAGTATACACATAGCAATTTGACTTTCTGGGAAGAAAATTTAAAATTTCTTAAAAATTTAAGAATTTAAGATGAATATTTGTCTCCATTTATATGTTTTATAGGCCGTTCTTAAAGGATAATAAATCTCATCAGTTTTTTTAAATTTTCTTAGTCAAGGGATGTGCATTTCCTGATATTAGCAAAATGCCCTAGGACAAACCACAAATAAAATAAGAATTTGCTGTCATTAATTCTTGGCTGATTTGTTTAATTGTATGAGGTATCTTCTATTTGTGCTTTTGGCCTAATCTCTGGCCATCAAGGAAGAGGGCAGCATCTCCTAGGAGCCTCTGTGGCACAGTGGTTAGAGTACAGTACTAAAAATTACTTCTGCAGCCAGTTGCCTAGAGTTTGGCAGTTCAAATCCCACCAGGCTCAAGGTTGACTCAGCCTTCCATCCTTCCAATGTGGATAAAATGAGGATGCAAATTGTTATGTGCAATATGCTGACTGTAAATCGCTTAGAGAGGGCTATAAAGCACTATAAAGCGGTATATAAGTTTAAGTGCTATTGCTATCTCCCTAGAATACAGGTACAAATAGAGGGCAGGTGACAATGGAAAAAAAATGGGAGTTACCCCTTTTCCTTTATACCTGTAGCTGGCTGGGGAATCCTGGGAGTTGAAGTCTACCCATCTTTGAGTTGTCACGATTGAAAATAGTTGTTCCAAATAGAGAAGGGAAAAATATTATAGCAGGAGCTAAAGAAAAGTTGGAGAGGGGAGAAACCAGAAATATTAATCCTACCTTATATGTCAGTGTGCTTGAAGACATCTTGAATATCTTATTGCAGGGGTCTCCAACCTGGCAACTTTAAGACTTGTGGACTTCAACTCTCAGAATTCCTGAGCTAACATAACTGGAGGAGGAATTCTGGGAGTTGAAGTCCACAAGTCTTAAAGTTGCCAATGTTGGAGACCTCTCTTATTGGGTTCCATAGAGACCAGCTAGCTGTAGCTGAAATGTATAATCATCATTAGACTTACATAATACATTTAAACTTGTCAGTATTCCTCAATAATGTGTTTCATGTGTTAATCTTGGCTAAATTATAATTAACTATTGCATAATTCGGAGTTTTGTTCAAAAGTGTATTTCTTTCTGAACAACTTAATCTAAGCCAAACAAGTAGATGAACAAAATGCGTTCCTGAATAGCACACAACTTTTATTGAGGAAAACCAAAGATTTCTGAAACAGCTTCAGATATAATCACACATTGCTCTTTTAAGTCAAAGTATGGTCCATATTAAATATACTGAGAAAAAAGGAAGGATATAACATCATGAATTTTGAGATTAGTATCTTAATCTTCATATTCCATCAATATTCTTTTTTAACATTAGCCAATTGACCATTCAAAATTGTGTATCTTTGGCAGAATAAATGACAGGCTATTGATTTCAGAGATAGTGAAAAGCCAAAATTTGGAAACCCATAGACTTTGGTAATCCTATCCGCCTAGTGAATACTGAAGACACTGGAGTTCTTCCAATAAAAAAACTTTTGAGTAATATTTTGGATTTTAAACAGAGCTACTGTACTATGTTATAATATTAATAATCAGAACAATTAACTGAAACACATTTAAACTTTCAGGTCCTGTTGGTGTAGGACTGAATGAACTAAAACGGAAATTGTTAATCAGTGACACTCACCATTATGGTGTAACCGTTCCACGTAAGTGAAAAAGCCTGCTCTATAAATTCCTAATGTAAGATTCAGCTTCCTTTTAATTAGCATAAATATAATCTGCTTGGAGTTGAATAGGGCAAGAATATCTGAATTAAGTTTTTTTAAAGAATCTTCCACTTCATGAGGAACGTAAATAAATTGGCTCAATTCCTCTAACATTGCATGGTGGAAACAAGTAGGCAAAGCATTTTTTAATGCAGAGGAGACAAACCTAGTCCTTGTGTGACTTCTTATATTTCCAGTCTTCTATCAACTAGGGAAATCATTAGAAACAGCATTTGACATCAGAGTTACAGTAGACTGAGTAGTCAAACATAATGGGATTATTGCTATTTGATATAGAAGGTACATGACAGCAAGGAGAAGATATGTACCAACCAAAACCCGTTCCAGATTAATGTTTGAGAACACAGGATAGATTTCTTGTATTTAAATTTTCACATGAGTTTCTAAGAGTTGAATTCTGTCTACTTGAATTTTAACAGTTTGGTGGTAATTAAAATCAGTAGAATAGAACTGTTTGTTTTCATTTATTTTCAAAGTGGTTTTTAATGCTCTTTCAATAAAACCAGACACAACAAGACCACGAAGAAGCCAAGAAAGTGATGGTGTTGAATACACTTTTATTTCCAAGCACTTGTTCGAGACAGATATACAGAATAACAAGTATGTGGGAAGCACGAAATTCATGTCTTATTTTTTGTGTGTGCCATTTTGCATTGCTAATGTGAGACTGTTCCTTCATCTCAGTGTTCTGTGAAATGCCAAAGCTAACTTGATGAAAATTCTTGGATGCCAGCAGCATAGTTTAATTTCAGTTTCTAGTATAAACCATATGTATTGCACCTCAGTTGAAAACTGAGTGAAATACACATTACATGCCATCATTTGAAATTAAGTTTTGTCCAAAGACAAACACAAGATGAATTTATCAGAAGTTTCAGTCTGTTTTTAAAGGGTATTTTGAAATTAGAAAAAAATTAAGCATACATGTTTTGTGTCCAACATATGCCCTATGAAGATTTACACTAATTGATCTAGCATTGTTCCAGGGTTTTGATGCTGGACAAATAAAGTTTTGAAATAATTTGAATTTGAAATAAGATATTTTGTAATAATTATGATTTTTCATTCAATTTTTAAAAACATCTGGATTTCTTTAAAAAATGTTACTTGGCATTTGATTCCCTTTATCAATAGATAAAGATATCAGTTTATCTTTCTTTTTAAAAAATATATGTGAGAATGAGATTTTGTAAGAAATATAAAATATTATTTTTTATTTCAGATTTATTGAATATGGGGAATATAAAAATAATTATTATGGTACCAGCATTGACTCAGTTAGAGCTGTTCTGGCAAAAAATAAAGTTTGTTTGTTAGATGTACAGCCTCATGTAAGTAAACAATAAAGTATTTAATTTTCCTACCATTAAGCTAATATGTTCTGTATTCTATTAACAATTCAAGGAGGAAATTCCTAATGAAAGAGAATTATTAACTTGCTAGCAACTGTACTAGAACTGTTAGTAAAATGAAAGTGTGGATCCGAATATTAAAATACACTCTGTTTAGTCTAAAACCTTGTTCAGAATTTACATCATCCCTTATTCTCATTTCAGTGTAAAAGATACTACAATACAAGACCCAAAATGACCAGCATTTCATAAAATTCTGCAAAGAATCATTTTGAATGAAACATTATTTATGTCATATCGAACAATTAAAATGCTACATAATTTATATCTAATAAAACTACCGTATCTATTATTAAGAGAGGAATGCCACAGGACTTGTCTTGTTTCAGAGTAAATACATTTTAATATCAACACGTTCACCTTAATATTTTCATCCCTCCAGACAGTGAAGCATCTAAAGACTTTGGAATTCAAACCATTTGTGATATTTATAAAACCTCCATCAATTGAGCGTTTAAGAGAGACACGAAGAAATGCCAAAATAATTTCAAGCAAGGACGAAAAAGGTGCTGCCAAGCCTTTTCAAGTGAGTAAATTTTGCTTTCCTAGAAAAATGAAAATAAATTTTAATTTTTATACCTTTAAGATTTGGTTATTTAAAAATACAAAATTTGGACAATTTTAGTCCATTTCAGCAATGACTGTCCAATACAAATTTACTTGTAAAACTGATTTTTTTTTTTTCAAATTAAGTATGTTCTTTTTTTAAGGTTTTTGTCTTAATTTTATATGGTTACATTCAGTTTTTCCAAAAACATAAACATTGAATGAGCTGTAAAGAGAGATGTAGGAATCTAAAAAGAAGGATTCTTTGGATTCTTTTCAAAATTCCAAAAATAAATATACTGTCTTACTGAATCTCTTCCTTTCATCAGACCTAATTTTAAGTAATATGCTTCTCAAGGCATCATTCCTATAAACAATTTAAATAAATTTTTCTAGTTCTGTTTCTAACACAGAGACAGTTTATAATTATCTATTGATTGATGTCTGATATGTATAAGAATGGGGATTATTTGGAAATTGGGCAAAATCAAGTTTCAAAATAATCTGACTTTGAGATAACATTTTGTAACAGTTAAAATAATTATCACAATTATTAATTATAATTTTAATAAACTATTAAATAATGTTAACTTTCCATTTTAAAATCAAATAGCAGTACTGAAATATAGAGTGAGAAAGGGCCATTGAATCGCTATCTCTGGCTAGTGAAATCTAAATTCTGGGCTATTTACAGCAGAGGCTGTATATGGGAAATTGCCTTACAGAGGTAGTCCTCGACTTAAAACAATTCACTTAGTGAATGTTCAAAGTTACAACAGCACTGAAAAAAGTAACACGATTGTTTTTCACACATAAAACCATTGCAGCGGTCCCATAATCATGTGGTCAAAATTCAGACACTTGGCATCTGTTTCATATTTACGGTGGTTGCAGACTCCCTTTTGTGAATTTTCTGCCAAGCAGAATCAATGGGGAAGCCTGATTCACTTAAAAATTGTAATTAAATTAACAATTGCATCTATTCATTGAATAACTGTGGCAAGAAAAGGTCGTAAAATGGGGCAAAACGCACTTAACAAATGTCTCATTTAACAAATGTCTCAAATTTTGAGCTCAATTGTGGTCATTAGTCGAGAACTATCTGTGTAGAGATTTATAGCCCAATATATAAATTATAATTTTCTGTAAAATTAATGGTACTGTAACTTGATTTGCTTTATATATTTGACTAATTGCTTCTCTTTATTTAGGAAGAAGATTTTCAAGAAATGATTAAATCTGCCCAGATTATGGAAAGTCAATACAACCATCTTTTTGACAAAATTGTTGTGAATGATGATCTTACCACAGCATACAATGAATTGAAAACAATTTTTGACAAACTGGAGAGAGAAACATTTTGGGTCCCAGTCAGTTGGGTGCATTCCTAATGCTACACAGACATCTTCATGGTAATTAGATGGGTCCAAGTGGACATATTGTTGCTGGGGTCTTTTTTTAGTTATGACATGTTAGATGAACATTGCAGGAGATGATTGATCTTATTTTTAATGGATTAATAATACAGTTTTCTAGGCACAAGGGGAAGCCTTATTTTTATTTGTTTTCTTGGTTTTTTTAAAAAGCATCCTCAACTACAATAATATCTTTCATAAATAATTTGCACTCTCCATGACATTTCCTTTAAGCTAGGATTTACTAGAACATCTTAACATGCAAGATATCTACTAGTACTATATCTGATTTTGGTTAGCACTTGAGAATATATTATAACTGGAGCATTTATTTTTTAAGAATATAAATGTCTGTTTAGTACTGATCTATAATGTAAAATGCAAATTTCTCTATTCATCTTGACATTGAATAAATTTAAGTTACTTTGGTGGGGAAATTATTGAAATTTCTTTTCAATAAGAAATATGTAATATTTTACATCTTAAGTATTTGTATATTGTCTTGTTGGATTAAAGACAATGAGGTTTTCATTTAAACCAAGCTTGAAATTGTTTGAATAATTCTTACTAAGAATAAAACAATGTGGTGGAGGATCATGACCTTTGTAATTGAGTCAATATATATATATATATAATATTTCTAAAACTGCCTTTGAGAAGAACCAACCCTGTTTCAGTGCAAAAAAACCTGTGAATCATTCCCATTTTACACATGCCATGAGTGATTAATACTTAAAGCTGTATTCTCTCAAATGAAGAAAGAAACTTTAAAATTTTCTGTCAAATCAAATGAGTTACTGGATAAAGAGAAATATATGTTATGTGTTAGTGAATCTGTCTTACCAAGAGCATGTGATAATTATACATCATAACCTTAGTATGCAAAGAAGAAGGTCCGTTATTTTATGCTAACATATTTTATGCTTATATAAAGACAAAGGAATTTAGGAATGAAAATATATATATATATAGGAATGAAAATATATATATATATATATATATATATATATATATATATATATATATATATATATATATATATATATATATATATATATATATATATATATATATATATATATATGTGTTTTCTGAGGTTCTCGCAGGTATTTGTATGTGGATCTTTGGTTATTTGGGTTTTCTCCCGCGTAAGATTGGAGGTATCCAGGCAACGTTTCGATGAAGTCTCATTCATCATCTTCAGCCTTGGTCTTCAGCTCTTTGCTTCTCACTCTGAGAAGCACAGAGCTGAAGACCAAGCCTGAAGATGATGAATGAGACTTCATCAAAACGTTGCCTACATACTTCCAATCTTACACGGGAGAAAACTCGAATAACCAAAGATATCCGAATAACCAAAGATAGATAGATAGATATAGATATAGATACACACACACACACACACACACAAAAGATCTAAGTAGATTTTTAAAATATTTCTTGATGCAATTTATTAAAGAAATCCATTGGTCTTTGTGGTTTGAACACTGACTTGACAGTTCAACATTCCATGTAAATATTTTAGTTTAAGCAGAGAAAACCCACCAGGCCTTTGCCAAAGTAGTATAAATAGGCAGTTGCATTTATGTTTTCAAATTATATTACACACAACAATTGTATTGTAGTCTTGGAAATGTAATTGCCAACAATTACATTGTAGTCTTGGAAATATATAATAGTTTGACACATTTGTAACTTGGCACTGAACATATGCAATGTACTCTTCAGTGTCTGAGGCTTTTTATATTTGGTGAATTAAATATTGTTTTTCAGTGCCATTTTATTTGCATGCAAATACTGATCAGGATCCTTGACTTAAGACCAAAATTTAGACCAGAATTTTTATCCCTTAGCAGTGCAGTTATTAAGAAAAGCGTCACATTACTAGGTATGATTATATCACAATTGTTACCTAGGTTGTTAAGTAAATCATGTGGTTATTAAGTGAATTGTGCAATCATTAGGCAAATCTGGCTTCCCCAATAGATATTGCTTAATTGGAAGCCTGCTGCAAAAGTCCCAAAACAGAATCCTGTGACCGGAAGAGAGTGCAATCATTATAAATGCAAACCAGCCAAGGAGCCAAATTTCAAATGCATAACTATGGTGGGTATAACAGTTGCAACTTCGAAGACAAAACAAACTGAATGACTCTTGGTCAATCACTCTCTCTCATACCAACTCACCTCACAGGGTGGTTGTTGGGAAAATAGGAAGAGGAAGGAGTAGCACATACATTTACTGCCTTCAATTATTTAAAAATAACAAAGGTGGGATATAAATAAAATAAATAAATTGTAAATCACTTTTTTCAAGGCTATTGTAAATTCAAGCTGTCATTAAACTAACATTTGTAAGTCGAGGACTGTTTATCTTATTTCAGCTGAAATGTTCCATTTTAATTTAGTTGATTACGTCATTGTGATTCTCCTAACTCAGGGGTGTCAAACTTGTCATCATGGTGATGTCATGTGACATATAGGGACTTTTTCCTCTTTGCTAAACCAGACATGGGCGTGGCCAGCACATGATGCATCCGGCTCATGGGCCAGGAGTTTGACAGCCCTGTCCTGTTATGTCCTAAGTGTCTTTGATTAGCAGTGGATACAATATCCAGAGTACTGAAGTGCCTGGTATCTACCAATGTCTACATTTTGTATATAAGATAATCCAAAGTGGTTCTTTAGAAATAGACTTTTCTCTTTGGATGTAGTATAAGAGGCTATTCTTAAAATGTTTTTTGTTAAGAGTATTTGGCCTATTACTATAAAATATTGTAATAGCCCAGGGAGTCTCTATAAACTATATCACCATTGTGTTCATACTAGTGATAGTGAAAATTATTAATCTGTACAAAGGCATTCCTTTGTCCTCTATTTTGTGGGAAAATTAACATCTTGATAGCTTGGATGGAGGTGGCCCAAGTTTGTTGGTGGTTTTAATATTTGTTTTAATGAGAATGTAATTGCCTTAGTCCAAAAGCACAGGTGTCTATGGAGTTTCTCATAAGTGAGAGTTATGGGTTTTTTTTAAAGCACTGTGGAATCTTCTGTGCATGCACATCTGATAGTATGGTGCTTTGGATCATATACTTAGCATCCAAAGGTTTGAATAAATAACAAAGAGAATAAAGTCAGTTTTGCTAACTATGAAATTGACTGTTTTACAGGCCTCAGCAAATTGTATTGCATGGTTCTTGATAATTGTTTTTTATATATAAAATAAAAATATCTGTATTGTATTTTTGCTGTTTTGTCATTGTAAAACAATGTTAAACCTTTTATACTGCTGAATTCAGAGCAATACTTGAAGTTGTCAACGATTTCATTTAAATTGATAATGTGCCTGAAATACAACTCTTTGCCAGAAAACAATAAATTATTGTTACAAGTGTACTCAAGAAAATTTTGGTTCTTAAAACACAACATTTTATTTTCCTGGATTTCAAGTCATTCCACTTAATAAAACTTTATAAAAGTAAAATCAGATTTCTATTAGCTATTCTCCTAATAAAATACTTGTAATAGATTAAAGAATAAATATCTAAATTTCAGCCATAGTTCTCTGGGAAGAAAAAAAAAGTTATTAATTGACAGTCATTATAAACTTCAATCTGTGATTTTATAATTAAAAGTTGAGACTAATAATGTATTCTGAATAATGTATTACTTTCCTATAATTCATATTTGAAGATGGGCCCAAAATTAAGAATCCAGTTAGGAACAAAGAATGCCAAATTCCCACTGTGAATAAGTGCTTTTTCCTGCAGTTACTAGGAATACTAATTTGTTTTGGTTGTGTTCTGTTAAAAAGGGTCACCTGCAAAGGCTTTTGGCCTAGTTGGAATATAATATTTTTATATGTTGCACTGCAATAAAATATGCCTTTATATCAGCAGATATAATAGCTTTCTACCTATTTTCTTTGAATAGGTTAAAGTAACACCCTCAATTGGATATGACCTTTATTATCCAGCCTGGAAATTCAGGTCACACATATATAACTCCATTCCCATTTAAGGTGCATTTCCTTTGTGGCAGGTTACCACTTAATGGCAGAGTGATTTAACAATGTCCTTTGTTAATTAACCATTGGGATCAGAGATCAGATGAGAATTATTGTATTCTGCTGCTAGATATGTGGCCAAATTGTCCCATTTATGGTATGGTATAGTTATTTGGTGGTGTTTTGAAATCTGAATTTTGTATACACCAATATTTTTAGAAATCACTCAATCTTGGGCGCTCCTCATTTTTTGTATACTTGTTATAACTCTCCTACATACGTACACACACAGGTAAAGTTTTCTATCAGTTGTGTCCGAATCATCTCCCGAGGGAGCCAATGTTGTCTGTGGTCATGTGGCCAACATGGCTATTTGCCAAAATGGTACCTATTAATCTACCTGCATTTGCATGCTTCATATTTTTGGTTCTTGATTTCAACATCTTACTGAGTTAAATTGAGTTAGCCTGGCAAAGATACATATTATTCACAAGTAAAACATTTAACAAAGCTTGGAAAACATAATTATATTTCCAAAGACACTGCATTTTCTTATGTTATTAAAACTGATGGAATTTGACGGAACCCAGGCAAAATATTTCTACTCCAAACTCAAAATGAAATTTGGGCAGCCTTTAATGCAAATTATTTTACCTTTTTTTTTTTAATACAGCCCTTGTATTATATGTTGCATTGGCCAAATACAATGAAATATAAACCTTTGAGGAATTGTATTAGAAATAGGCAAAACATCAGTGGGATTAATTCTGTTTAGAGCTCATCTAAAGGAATCATACAATTTTTAAGTTATTTTTTTGTATCACTGAAGTGGAACAGTAAAAAGGCTGCCGAGTTAAATGTGCAGTCATGAAAAAAAAGTTTAGGAATGGGTTAGGATCAGTGGTGGGATTCAAAAAATTTTTACTACAGATTCTATGGGTGTGGCTTGGTGGGTGTGGCATGGTTTGGTGGCCTGGCAGGGGAAGGATACTGTAAAATCCCCATTCCCTCTTCACCCCACTCACCTGCTTTCCAGCTCCGTTCTCCTGTGCAGGGCAACCAAAGAAGACCCAGCAGAACAGCTGGGACTCGGAAGGCAGAGAATAGATGGGGGCGGGACCAGTCAGAGGTGATATTTGCCATTTCTCCGAACTACTCAAAATTTCCGCTATCAGTTCTCTGAACTACTTAAAAATTCCACTACCGTTTCTCTAGAACTGGTCAGAACCTGCTGAATACCACTTCTGGTTAGGGTGATCTGAAATCCACTTTCAGATCAATTCCGTCCTATCTAGCAAAACTATCTCTTTCCCAACATTTTAAAAGCCATATGTCTATAATGGCAGACACTTTTTAAATTAATTTCTGATCCATTACTCACAAATACCTGCAAATATGTCCAATGTTAAAAGTATTTGGTCTCATTCTGCCTTAGTCAAATTTAAGTGTTCTTATGCTTTAATTACAATATTTAGTTCTTTAGGTTCCCTCTAGTGTACAGTGTTCAAATTCCCTTGCTATCATACTTTCTTCCAAGAATTCAAAACAGAATTTTTCCATGGAAAGAATTCCCACAATCAACTTCAAAATCAAAATCTTACTTCAAATCCATTTGGACCTGTAGTCCATTTATAATTTTACAAAATCAATGTTGATCATTCTATTGCTTCTCTTTACTTTCTGTTTTACCATCTGATCACCCTTTTGTTGCTTATTTTTTAAAAAATTGTGCAGTTCAACTTACCCTTTTTTTGTTAAGGTTTAGAAGAAGCTTATCAAGTTCATCTTATAAAATTTATTAATCAAGAAGTTATTTGAAAGCAATTAATAAGCTATTTCCAAAAGTGATTAAGAAATGAGGCTCAGCAGCATGCTGTGTCCTCAGGGCTATGTTTTACTGAGTTTGGTGGATATCCCTTGACTCCTAGCCATTCATCTCACAAATTGGATACAGAAACTTCAGCTCCTACAGTTTGCTCATGAGGAGCAGCTGTCTGGAATACAAGTGGGGATCTCACAATCTCCTTTATCCAGAGATTTGGTTGGTCAGAAAATGCCAATTGGCCATCAATCTCATCCCAATACCACTCCTTCAGAGACATCTAATTTACCATGACTCCTCACCAAATGTCCAAAGTACAATCATTTTTTTAATTCAATGAACTAACATTGCTCTTTCTGGATTACTTATGCCATACTTTCTTAGATTTTACCAGTCCAATTTTTTTCTTCACTTTTCATTTCACAGCAATTTCCCCAATCATTTGATGCTAAGGCTTGCTTTTCAGAAACCATTCCAAACTGACTGATTGTTGATCTCTCTTTTCACAAACTTCTGTTTTCTGACTTTATTTCCACCTTCATCATGATGGTCTTCAATCTGCAAGAGCTAGTAGACTACAAGCTTCTTCCTTAGTAAACATGATGCATCTCATTTTGCAGCTCCTGAAGTAGCATTTCAGTTTTAAAATGGGAGGAGGAACATTACTTGTTGTCTCATGCAATTTTTTCTTTAAAGAAAGCAGTTGATGTTCAAGGTAATTAAAACAGCAATGCCTCTTACTCTGGTTGAAATCTCTGAACAGCAACCATATTTCATATATTTTTCCAAATATTGTTTCTAATTTAGCAGTCATTCTGTATTTATTCACCCATATGCATGCATGCATACATACATTCACACACCCTTTACAAATCTGTGGTAGTCTCCCATGGAAAGAATGAGACACAAGCTGGTGTTCTCGGGATGGGAGCCCAGAATAAATTCCAGTGCTTCCTTTTATTGAGATTTTAGTACATAGTAAGCAAAATTCCATTGTAGATTACAGGTTACATTGTGGATTACAATAATTAGAAATAGTACAGACTTGTTTGCAGTTGTCTGAGCTGCTTAATTGTTTCTGGTGTTTGCTTTTAATTTCCTTGCATTATCTCAGTGACCTTTAGATAGACATGTATGTATAAGGTCTTAGATGAATCATTACCCAATATCCCAGTCAAAGTTTATTCCCACATCTCCCCTGTTTTAGTTTTTTGATGATTGTGGATGCCTCAGTAGCTTTTCGCCATTTGCAACAGCAGTTCTCCTTCCATAGGCTTCACCCGACACATTCCTAAAAGTCCAGGGATACATTGAATACAACAGCATACACAAAGTGAAAGTATAAAAAGCAATATCACTCCAACAATTAGGTGACGAATCTATGAACCATTTGGCAACCAGGACCAAAGTGTAGACCACACGTCCAGTCCCTCACCCTCTGATTGTAATGGATTCTCCTTCAAGTTTTGTTCCATATGCTGTATAGTAGCTGTAATGTTTGGAGAATAATCAGAGATATACATGCAACAATGCGTATGAATCACAGCACAAACTCCCTCTTGCACAGCTAGAATAGTATCCACCGCATATCTGGTTTGAAGGACAAAGTCACTAATTTTGCCTTGCTCTTCTTCAAGCAGCCTTAGCGTTTTAATGGTGTCTTTAAACATAGTAACTGTCCAATTGTTTAAACAATGCAAATCTCTATAGTTCATCATGACTCCTAAAGGAGGAATAACTCCCCTTGATATCTGTGTCCAGTAGTCATGAGTCAAAACAGAGTTTACTTCCGTTGCAGAACGTGCATTGCGGATATGAGCAGTCCCCAAAGATTTTTGAATGAAATGAGATAGGATTACTTTCCCAAAGGTGCAGACTCCTTTCCATTGTGCTGGCATGCGATCATAGGCCATCCATCCACACAGCAACCATAGATTTGCTCCCAGGAGATGACCAACCTTATTTGGTTCAGCATAGATTAATTGTGCAAAGGATTCCATTAACATAGCCAAATAAGTGGACGAGGGTGCGTATTTCCCATTCACACATTTGGGCAACCGGTTGCTGTCCTCCGTGGTGGGGCAACATGTGGCAGGAATATATGGACACCCATTTTCATTGATCAAAGATGTGATATCAAATCTAGAAATGTTATGTACAAAGTAAATGAGATTTTTTGTTTTCATGTCATCCAGATAAACCCGACTTCCATTGCTAATAACAATTGTTTTGTTGCAAAATGGATATGTTCCCAAGTAAGTCATATTCTCTACCGTCTCATTGTGGGTCCAGCAGATACCCGCCACCTCTTGGATCCGGCTTCCAAGGTGTAAGGTATTTATGTTACTTGTAGTCCAACTGCTAGACCACGTTCCTGAACAACCATAGCATTGTCCCTTATACCAGTCACCTTCGGCCAGACGTACTGCAACCATTGGAAGCCCCGATGTTTTGTGAGTTGGCATGTGCATACATACCCAACAATCAGTTTTATTATGAAGGTTTGCTAGCTTCTCCATGTCCTGGATCTATGTGTTTTCCATTCCCCCAAATCTACCCCCCTTCCCCTTTGGCTGATGATAAGGACGCACACAGCGAGCAGGAACCCAAACAACTGTCCCCTCATCTTCAACAGCAGCATATTCTCGGCCCCAAGTTATCAGCGGGACAGGTCCTCTCCACATTGGATCTCCTATACCGAACTTTTGGTCTTGGTGTACCTGCAGAAGGGGAGGAAGCAAAATGCCTACTGACTGCCATAGCAGCAGGAGATCCTGTCATGTTTAAAAAATTTAAAGTATATAAAGTAATATTAAGAATGTTTTGTATGTAAGGCAAACTATATCCATCCACTTCCCCCAATTTTGTTTTTATGTGAAGGAGCACTTTTCCTGTGGAAGTGGCCATTGGTCAATCCAAACTGGCTGAGAAGTTAACAATTGTAATTTTTCCATTATCCAATAACAATTTTTGTGCAGAACTGTGACAGTAACTCTCCACCCCACAAGTTTATATGCAGGGGCAACACAAGAGGTTGAATCCTTGCAGTCTCGCCAGTTTCTCTATGCAATGCCTTCAACCAATGTACACTACTTTTTGCAAACTGCATACCACCTACCCCACGAACAGTTGGAGAGTCCTCAAGTGCCCATTCATTTGGCCACTCCTTTTGGCGTATCACAGAGATATCTGCTCCAGAATCTATAAGGCCAGAAAATGATTTTCCCTGAATTTCAATTGTCATTTTTGGTTGGTCTGTAGTCAAATTTTTTGTCAGCGCTAGCAATTCTGCAGCAACTGGAGAACTGGCCATTTCAGTGGACCCAAAACTGCCAGTTCGTGGGATCCCAATTAAAGGATTCATAGGAATGTATGGAAGCAATAATAACTGGGCAATAGAGTCACCGGCCATTAATGATGTAGGAATATCAGTGTACAATTGTATCTTAATAACCCCTCTATAATCTTGATCAATAATCCCTGGGATAACAAAAAAAACCCTTTTTTTGATGCAGAAGACCTGGGAAGTACCAATCCTACTGTTTTTTCTGGCAGTGGCCCATGCAAATGAGGGTCCTCAATGTACATTTGATTAGGAAAAGTCACATCAATTGAGTTCAACATTTTTAAACCCAAACCTCCACTCCTAGTAATTGCAGGAGATGCTTTTGTGACAGCCTTGGGAGCGGGGCTAGCTGCACGCCCCAAATTTAGTTTCCTGAATTTTGGTTCTGATCAGAGCGACATTGATTTGCCCAATGAAACCCTTTTTTGCATTTCGGACAGACCGACTTTGGGCGGACGTCCCTATTTTTATTTTTGTTAAATGCCATCCCCCCCCCAGGGGATCTGCACTGGGCTTTAAAATGGCCAGGCTTCCCACAATTAAAACAATTCCCTGTAGGTTTCATCCCTTTTTGTGATGCCATAGCCAAAGTCTCCATGGTGTAAGCCTGAGAACCCACCACTGCACATGCCTTTAACAGATCAGCCAGAGTAACCTCACCTCTAGCCACCAAAGGCTGTAAGATACGCTTGCAGTCAGCGTTTGCATTTTCGACTGCCAATCTCAGCAAAAGTTCCTTTGCTGCTTCCTCATTTGAAATTTGCCGGGTAATAGCCAATTGTAGCCTTTCCCACAAAATCGTTATAGGACTCAGATGCTGTTTGCTTAATTTGAGAAAAAGACCGTGCCGGGGTTCCCACATCCTGGATGCAGGACAACGCCCCAAGGACAGCTGCCATACCCATGGGAAGTGCGTGATCAGGCAAATTAGTAGCTTGATCAGCAGTGGATTCAAACAAGCCTGCCCCATAGATTTGATCTGGCGTATACAGCCCCCCCGAATTCCGTCCCTAGTGATAGCTTCCCTTTGGTATTCTGAGTCAAAAACCACATACTGAGTAGAACTCAATATCATTCTCATTAAATCTTTCCAGTCATTAGGAATCATGCGTGAGGTAGCCAAACTTGTCAGGAGCCCCTTTGTAAAAGGACTTTGAATACCATAATCTTTAACTGCTTTCTTAATCTCCCTAAGTACTGACAAAGGAATCGGAACCCATTCCGTTTGCAGGTTGCCTTGAGCATCCACTTGCCTATTAACTGGAAACAAATTCATCTGGGGAATCTCATCAGGCTCTAATTTCCCCTCATTAAAAGCCTGATGCATCATTGCTTGAACTTTCCCCATTTGTGGCTGGGATTTCTCCTCTACAGGCATAGGCGCTGTTGGGGTTGAGAAGGCATACTCCAGTTTTGAAGTTGGGGGGTGCAACACAACTCCTTTATAAGGAGGAGGTTCTACTAAAGTTTTTAAAAGAGGTTGTTGCTGGGTCTCTAAAGCAGTGATAACAACCTTCCAATATATCAAAATTTCAGCTGTTGCCCATGGCTCTTCATGAAGGATAGTTCCAATTTTCCTCCATGTGTCTAACTTTAAAGAGCCCTTCTCTGAGTACCGGGGCATTGCCGCCAGATCTCTTGCAGCAGCTCTTTCACATTACCTTTTGAAAGAACTATTTGCTCCCCCCCAGAAGGTTTAAAGATAAAGAAATTTGTCCTGACTAACTTCAGCAACTCACTAACATGACGTTCCTGTGGCTGAGAAAGTTTTCCCCCCATGTTCCCTGAAAAATCCTATTGTCCAGCAATAGTTAAGTACATACTTTACCTATTCCAGGTGAGGAAACATGGAAGTTCGGACACGTATCACCTGCAGTGGATCACGTCAGGGTCACCACTTGTGGTGGTCTCCCATGGAAATAATGAGACACAAGCTGGTGTTCTCGGAATGGGAGTCCAGAATAAATTCCAGTGCTTCCTTTTATTGATATTTTAGTACATAGTAAGCAAAATTCCATTGTGGATTACAAGTTACATTGTGGATTACAATAATTAGAAATAGTACAGACTTGTTTGCAGTTGTCTGAGCTGCTTAATTGTTTTTGGTGTTTGCTTTTAATTTCCTTGCATTATCTCAATGACCTTTAGGCAGACATGTATGTATAAGGTCTTAGATGAATCATTACCCAATACCCCAGTCAAAGTTTATTCCCACAAAATCTAATAAAACACATTGCCAGTTGACAATATGTCCAAAACAGCCTAGCAGATACATACTATCTAAATATACTGAGCAAAGCTGACAGATGTTTGGCTCAAGGAATGCTCCAAGCTTTATTCCTGTAACTCTTTAAAATAAGTGTCTTTGTCAGACATGGCCCTGATGTCACTTGAAAGAACATTTTGAACTTGCAAAACTGACACTGAAATCCTCTGCAGTTGGAAAAAAATTCTCTGGCTAGATCAACATTGCTATAAATCTCAAAAACTGTTTTGTGGAATGCAAGCAAGATGTAGTCAGAAAGAGAATGTACACCTTATCCAGAGGGAGAACACAAATGTCCTGGTTTATTTGGAAAAGAAAAGGGGAAAGTATTAAAATACCTGCTTCAACTATAGTTGGTAGGTTTGCTTTCTCTCTTTTCCTCACTTAGAAGTTTATAATGCATTATTTCTCAAGAGGTAAGTCTGGAGCTCTCATGTGATTCTGCCAACTTTACAAAAATTTCCCATTTTTAGCTTGGCCATGCCCACTTTTGGCACATAACAGTTTTCACTGCCGACTTACAGATTTCAGAAAATTGTTCATCTCTTATCTAACAAAATATGTCCTTTGCCTTCTTACTCTTGCCTTGCCTTTCTCACAATTGGTGCTTTGTGATTGGGCTGAGAGGGAAAAACAGGCTCAAAGTTACTAGCTAGCTTTCCAAGTTCAGGCTTGTTTCTAGTGTAGCACCTTGCCCACACCAAAACTAGTACAACCGATATGTTTTCATATTCTTGGCAAACAATAAACAAAGTAGTTCATTCATGATCATGTCTTGAAATGCAATCCAGTACCGCCAGCTTGTTGATACATTGATCATTAATTCAGAAACCAAGTTTGGTGTGGGCAAGGTGCTACATTAGAAACAAGCCTGAACTTGGAAAGCTAGCTAGTAACCTTGAGCCTGGTTTTCCCTCTCAGCCCAATCACAAAGCACCGATTGTGAGAAAAATAGGAGAAAGAACTATACATCATCAAGTTGTTCAAAATACAGAACATAAATATTGGTGCTGACACTTTCAAAGTCCGGAAAGCCATATCTATGTACTGAGAAACAGTCGAGGTGGAAGATGATTCTGGTAGAATCCCATGCTAGGCCCAGGATGACATATAACTCTTCTATCTCTGTTGTGAATGAATAAATGTGTAATAAAGTTATCTAGAGCTTGAAGTCAAGTGCAGGGTTCTGGCCCTGCACTTCTAATTGGCTGTTAAATGGTGAGATCAGATTGGTCCGTTCAGGAGAGTCTGATTGGCCGTTAACGAGCCGTTCTCATTGGTCAACAGAGCTAGCGCTCCCAGGTTTTCATTGGTTGAATAGTTAATAAGTTGCTTATATAAGGAAGGCTATAGCAGCCATCCAGTTGAGCTGTCACACCATGTAAATAAAGAGTTGAAGTTCACTGTTTCACCGGCTCGTCTCCATTCTTCGCACCCGTGCTCCACACTTAACACTGGCGACGAGGATGGGATATGGAGACGTCAGAGCTAACTGAACAACGAAAAAGATAACCGAGCATGTGGCTGAAAACGCACAACGGCGGAACCATGTCCGGCGGCATCATACCACCCGCTCCATTCGACCCAGCGCAAGAAGACTGGGAGTCCTACATGGATCATATCCAAATGTTCTTGGAAACCAATAATTTGAAGGATGCCACAACCGGGAAGAAACGGGCAGTATTCCTAACGCATTGTGGGCCGACTGTATTCAAGATGGCCAAGGCACTAGCAAAACCGGCTGAAGTGAAGGCTATGGACTGGGACGTCCTTGAACTCCTACTGAGGGCCCACTATGCACCGACTGTACCAACACTTGTAAGGCGGCATGAGTTCTACCAAAGAAACCAGCGGAAAGGAGAGAGTGTTGCCGATTTCGTTGCGGACCTCCGAAACTTGGGAGGCCTCTGCGGGTTCGCTGACCTGGAAGAGGCTTTGAGAGACCGAATAGTTCTGGGATTAGATGCGCTAAATGTGCAGAGCAAGCTGATGATGAAAGGTGACATTAGCCTTGCCGATGCCATCACTGATGCTACTGCAGCAGAAGCAACCAGGAAGTTGGCTGCCCAACTGCGCCTCAACCGCACTCCAGTACACCAACCGACCAGCGACATTTCACCTAAATCAGAAGGACAGCTTTTGATGGCCCACCACGAGGACCTCTCTTCGTCGTCAGACAGCGATGAAGAAGAGGTCCATTGACTGCGGTCCGATCAGGACCATTACCCGAAGTCCCAACACCTATGCGCTAGCTGTGGGGCCATTCCCGGTCTGAATGCAAATTCCGTGATGTGCTCTGCCATGAGTGCGGGAAATGAGGCCATATCAGACGGATCTGTAGAAGCCTCCTAGAACCCAGCCAGACCTCGAAGGGGGCTAACTATTGCCAATCAACAGGAAACCGTCCTGTAAGGCGAGAACCAGTAAACCACTCCTACAGAAACCGAACCATAAATCGCCCAACGAAGTGAGAAGAGGCTCATCAAACTATCACTATCGGTCACGCCTCTTCCTTGGATGTCAAAAAATTCCGAATTAAAGTGGCCATCGAAAATCAGCCCTGCCAAATGGAAGTCGACTCGGGATCGTCTCTCTCGATGGTTTCCTGGAAGACCCTCAAGCAACTCATCCCTACTATCCGGCGCCAAGACCTCCGTTCCCAAAGACTCATACTTAAAGACTATCAGGGGAATAGGATTCCAGTCATAGGATCCAGTCGAGTCCGGGTCTCGTTCAAAAACCGCACAGCGTACTTACCCCTGACTGTGATTGACAAGGACCGGCCTAGCCTGTTAGGCCTCCAATGGTTCGCGCCACTTGGCATTGAAGTGGCAGGCATTAACCGAATCGGCGGCAGTGACTGGGAGGAGGACCTCGTCCATGAATTCAGGGACATCTCCGCAGAAAAGCTAGGTGAGTACAAGGGGACCCTGATATCATTTAACCTTAATCCAAAAATAGCTCCCATCCGCCTTAAGCCTCGTCGAGTTCCATTTGCCCTAAAACCGAAAATCGACGAACAGCTTGATAAGTTAATAGCCCAGGGAGTGTTAGAGCCAACTGATCACTCTCCCTGGGAGACTCCAATTGTGACACCCATTAAGCCAGATGGTTCGATTAGAATTTGTGGGGACTACTGAGCCACCCTGAACCACACAGCAAAATGCATATCCGGTGCCGGTGGTGCAACACCTCCTCCATTCCCTGCGGGGCGGAAAAGTCTTCGCTAAACTAAACTTAGCTCAGGCATATCAGCAACTGCCGGTTGATTAAAAAACGGCACAGGCACAGACGATCGTGACGCACTGAGGTGCCTTTAAATGTACACGGCTCCAATTCGGAGTGAGTGTAGCCCCGGGGATCTTTCAGAGCCTGATGGAAAGACTATTACAAGGGATTAAAGGCGTTGTCCCCTACTTTGACGATGTGTTAATTGCTGCCCCTACTTCAAAAATTTTACGGGATCGTTTAAGATTGGTTCTCCAGAAATTCAAAGACGCAGGCCTTAAAGTGAAGAAAAATAGGTGTAAGCCATGTACAGATTGTGTCGAATTTTTAGGGTATCTAATTGACAGTCAGGGCATTCACCCTAAAGATAGCAAATTGAGAGCAATAAAAAACACTCCCAGACCCCGGAATAAGGCCGACCTCCAGGCATTTCTAGGCCTTATCAATTTTTATAACGTATTCCTGCTGCACAAGGCGACTGTCGCTGAACCTTTACATCGTTTACTGGACAAAAAAGCATTTGGGTATGGGGTCATAGAGAAGAGCAGGCGTTTCATAATGTGAAAAAACTACTGACTTCTGACGCTGTACTAATGCAGTACAATGAGACCTTGCCATTAACTATCACGTGTGATGCATCGCCTTTTGGAGTGGGCGCCATTTTGAGCCATGTATTGCCTAATGGTAGCGAAGCCCCTGTTGCCTATTTTTCAAAGACGCTTTCGAAAACTGAGCAAAATTATAGCCAGATTGATAAAGAAGCCCTTGCAATTGTGTCTGCTGTCAAAAGATTTCATGAGTACGTGTACGGCCGGGCTTTTACTATAGTGACTGACCACAAACCTTTGCTGGGAATAATAGCGGGGGATAAGCCAATCCCCTATATATTATCTCCCAGAATGACTAGCTGGTCAGAATTCTTGGCTGCTTATAATTATCGGCTGCAATACCGCCCCGGGAAAGCCATTCCCCACGCCGATGCATTGAGCCGAGCACCGCTTCCAGAAACTATTGATGACCCCGCGCCAACAGTGATATCGTTGCAGATCGAGGCACTTCGTACACCGCCATTAACTGCCCGTGATATCGCGAGAGAAACAAAACGCGACCCCGCCTTAGCACGAGTCCTCACTTTGGTGGAACGCGGATGGCCATTGGACCAAGTATCAGATGACTTCACACCATTCAAAAGTCAACAAACAGAGTTGTTTTCTCAAAAGGGCTGCATCATCTGGGGCGATAGAGTCGTTATCCCAGAACGACTCCAACAAGCAGTACTGAGAACCTTGCATGATGGCCACCCCAGCATCGTGCGCATGAAAGCCCTCACATGAAGCTACATGTGGTGGCCAGGCATCAACAAGCAAATCGAGACTTGAGTCAAAGCTTGTCATAGATGCCAGGAAGTAAGCAACGCCCCACCAAAGGCAATCCCAACCGAATGGGAAACACCGCGGGGACTCTGGTCCCGTATCCATCTGGATTTTGCTGGGCCGACCAAAGGCCACACCTTCTTGTTAACCATGGACGCCTACTTGAACTGGCTCAAAATCCAGCGAATGAGGAACACAACAACCAAAGCAGTCATTAAGAAACTAGAAAGACTGTTTGCAACCCACGGATTACCAGACATTCTGGTATCCAACAATGGGCCCCAATTTACCGCGCTGTCTTTTGAACAGTACCTGGCGGACCGCGGTATTCGACATGCGCTGACTTCGCCTGTGCATCCTGCGGCCAACGGAAGGGCCGAGTGCATGGTACAATTCGTCAAGAAAACGCTACAGAAAGTGGACTATGACAACATCGAAGAAAAGATAAACTGAATCCTCTTTTCACAGCATATCACTCCGCACAGCATCACCAACAAAACTCCCCCCGAGCTGCTAATGGGACAAAAGCTCCGCTCCCACCTCGACCAGTTACACCCAGCGTACGAACCGGAGAAACCACACGGATCCAGCGGCCGATGCCGTACTTTCCAGGTAGGCAACTTGGTGTTCGTTAAAAATTTATCGGGCGATCCGTTGTGGGTAGAAGCGACTGTGGTCCGTGTAACCGGCCCAAGATCATACCTTGTACAATGCCGTGATGATAGACTATGGAAGCGCCATATCGATCAACTACGATCAAGGCTGCAGTCAGGGATCTCCGAGTCCCCTAATAACCAAACTGGTGGGGGGGGGGAGATACAGAGGAAGATGAACTTTAATTAGCAGAAAATCTTTTTGAAGGGAACGATAGCGGAACGGAAACACGAGAACAGGAATCAGGGATGGGAGTGAGTTCACCTCAGGGTGATACCAAAGATGTTGGTGACAATGAAAATGCGAACTCAGAATCTGAGACACCCCTTTCACCAAACAACGCTCTACCTCAACAAGAGTGCAGCCAAATACCAGGTGCACAACGAAAATCAAAAAGACTAACAAAACAACCATCCTACCTCAAGGACTACGTGACCGCACCTTGTAAACGGAACCCGGGGGAAAGGGGTGTTGTGAATGAATAAATGTTTAATAAAGTTATTTAGAACTTGAAGTCAAGTGCAGGGTTCTGGCCCTGCACTTCTGATTGGCTGTTAAATGGCGAGATCAGATTGGTCCGTTTAGGAGAGTCTGATTGGCCATTAACGAGCCGTTCTCATTGGTCAACGGAGCTAGCGCTCCCAGGTTTTCATTGGTTGAATAGTTAATAAGTTGCCTATATAAGGAAGGCTATAGCAGCCATCCAGTTGAGCTGTCACACCATGTAAATAAAGAGTTGCAGTTCACTGTTTCACCGGCTTGTCTCCATTCTTCGCACCCATGCTCCACACTTAACAATCTCCTTCTTTGGGGGCATCAACAGAAGAAATAAGAACCAAAACATGGAATATCTCAGCTAGAGAGTGAAAATAATGGGCACTACATCCCAGCGATGTTCTCCAAGTGTTTAAAACTGTTTATTGTTTGTTTGCTTTTTTTTCCCCCAGAAACTGAGCAAACTCCCAGTTATGTCTGCCAGACTGGACTTAGTTGCTCTTTGTGCTCTGATACCACCCCCGCCAATGTCTTATTGTATTCTTATTTGTGTGTGCTTTGCTGCCTTCAGGTTTTTGTTCTTGTTACTGTTGCATAATGGTAGTGATGGGAGTAAGCATTTTAACCATTAATTATTGAGTAACATTTAAAATTTTGCAAAAATGAAGCTTTTAAGGTAATGGTACATTGTTGGAAGATGTGAAAGACCAGTTTTGAGAGAGATTATCATGAGGAAAAAATCATTATATGTAGTTGCTAAAAAGTGGATACCAAAGTAATGGCACATAATCAGCAATCAAGGATTTTTTAATGTGTTCTATTCTTGCTCTTAAATAATGACAGAGAAGTGAAAAACCCTCTCACAAAGATGAAAAAATGCATTATCAAACAAAAGTAAGTTTTGATTTATTTTTATTTTTTTAAAAAAGTGAAAAAAAGTGACAAAAGAAAAAACATATGATTTTAACTGTAAATAATGATAATTCTATATTACTTTTTTAAGGCAATTATTCAAGTATTTGCATATTTCTATTTGTATAACTTGTATTTCTAACCTACTGTATTTTGTATAAATGAGTCCCATGTTTCATTATATTTATGCGTACAAAATCTACATCTCTAAATTATCCTATTATAGGGGAATGTACAATCAGGTCTTCAGTCCATTGAATGAAAAGAGCAATACATCTATTTTTCCAATGCTGCTATCCCCATCTTTTACCAAAAGTAAGGGTACAGGACATGTAGTTCATCTGAAACTTTAACTTGTATCACACAATTATAGATATAGAATCCAATAATTTCTCCCAAAATTTGGTAAATATAAGACATTGTAAAAACATATGTTTTAAATAAGCATTAATCATTACATCTCCAATAAAATGCTGGTTTAGATGGCTTTTTTTCTACATAAACATAAGAGTCCAATAAATTCTAAATATGTTTGATTCTGTAAGTCATGGTTTTAGGTCCATTGACACTATTGTTATAGAAGTTAAAATGCCATTGTCTAGGTAATATAAAAGGAAATTTTGATTCTTTATTGCATTCGCTTCTTAACACCTCCAGGTTAAATTGATTTATTGCTAACAAATATCTATAGAAACTAATAGTAGGCTTTTTAGTTTTAATAATTTAATAAACTGTTCTAGTACCTCAGGTGCTAGAAAATTCTGCTCTTCCAAACAATGTTACTAACTAATATTCTAACTGTAAATATTGCCATTGGGATATGCCTTGAGAATAATATTTGTCTCCTAATACATCATATGTTAAAATGCATCTTCATCTATTAATTGTCCAAGTTAATATCCCTGCTTTCCTCCAATTTTTCCATATCATAATCTATTTCCCAATTTTTAAAGCTGGGTTTCCTTATGAAGTCAATTAGTATGAGGAAAGGGGTTGAATCTTTATTAAACATTCCATTATTTTCTAAGTGATATAATTGTTTCCAGAGATACTAGAGTTGTGGTATATTTAAATCTTAATACTGTCCATTCAACCAAAGGTGCGACATGTATATGTGTATATTCCAAGATTGCTCAAATCAGAAAATCAAGACCAACTGTTGGGTTCCAGATCAGTAATCAAAGTTTTTAATAATTTTGCTTGTTAACTTTGGCACAAAATTGTGTTCCTTTTGGCACCTGAATTACTGCATTGTAAAAGAAGTCTAAAATTTCTGGATTAAAATAGTAGCCTGACATTAGAGGAACTAGTAGTTTTAAACAAAACATATTCCTTTTACTTTCTTCACTATGTGAGAAAGGAAAGGCACGTCTTTGTTTTCAGCAGTCTTAATTCCCTAAGACACTTATGAAAATCCCTTAAAACCAATGTTGATATGAACCTGCACTATATTATAACCTCATACATTTTGAATTCAAGCAAAAACAGAATGAGTTTCTTGTACAAATGTATACAAAGTAAAATAAAATATACAGCATGTTGAGAGAGTTTTGTAAGAAAGGCTGTTAAATCAGGTTGTGCATGCTTCAGAAATGATTTAGAGAAAGGACTCTAGGCCTTGCATGACTACAGCACATTTTTGCTATTAACTAAAGCACCTATATCTGTTTTTCAGACCTGTGTGTTCTGTCCTCATTTACATACTCGAAATCCCCGCGCTTTGATTGGCCAAAGCGCGGGGCTTTCTAATTGGTCAGGCGAGCCGCGCCGATTGGCTCGTTGAGAGTCTCCCGCGATTGGCTCGCTCAAAGCGCGGGAGACTCGAAATGATGCCATTGGCCGTGGCCGCCGCGGCGAAAAGAATAAAAGCCGCGGGCTTTTTTCTTTTCGCCGGTTCGGTTCCAATCCTTGAAATAAAGAGCATTGTATGAAGTCACCGACTCCTGGCATTTGTTTGCGGACACTACACTGTGTATAAGCCTGAAAGAAGAGGCACAGTTTTATTTAGAGTTGCATTAATTTTCCCAAGTTAATTCCTTAAAGTAGTAGCATTTTGCTATCATATTACCCTCTATTCCTTCTTTTCATTAGCTAGACATACCCAATTCCTGCAACTGTTCTTCACACCAGTTAGAGTTCAAACTCAGTGAATTCTTCCCAAATTCATAGTTTTATTATTTCATGTATGACAACTGGGATAAAAATTGAACAAACCATGGTTAGCTTAACCATTTAAGCATGTTAGGAAAGCACAATCTCAATCATTTCCGTGTTCTAACATATCTTATATTTTAAATACAATTAGGAACAAATGTTTATTTACTGCACATCGAATAAAGTATTCGTATTTTTTCCATTTTCTGTAAAATACATTCTCCTTTCCATACTGATGAAAACTTAATTTGACATTCTTCATATAAAAAGGATAATTTTAGTATCTGGCAAAAACACATTAAATCAGTTTTACTATTAAACCTTCAATACCATCATTTCAAGCAATTCAGAGTAAATAATTTTCTGGACCTGGTTATATAATTTCTGGGAACACCAGAAATAAACATTGTGAATAAATTCATATCCACGTCTTCACTGCATTGCTGGGCACCTAGTGAAACAAGTCTAAGAACAAATTACTAGGGCTCTGTAAATTCTTAATTTAAAAAAAAACCATTAGATCTGGTTCTTTCAACAATAAAACAAGTAGCTGCCAAACCTGGAAGGCGTTGGCTCCTTCAGCCTTGTAGCATGGCTCCAGTTAAAAAACTTGATTTATATGAGTTTTACCAGAAAAGGAAATGGGGAGGGGGTTGTAAATATACCCATATGGACAATTGGAATATCCATGGCAGAAACTTTGAAAAAAAAATAACAGAAAGTTGGCTGAATGAGGAGTATCAGAATGTACACTGCAGGGAGACACGTATTGTAACACTAAGTTCTGCTTTGGTTAAACAATAAAAGAAACCATGTTGATAAAAGGGTAACTTTTGTTCTGTAATTTGACTAACTACTTGAAATAGATGTAAAGTAATGTGTAGCCTCATTTTTAATTTCCTTCTCTAACAGTGTACATCTGTCATTCAAGCTAAGCGTGTTAGTATGGGGGCAGGGAGAATATGTATCCCTTTACTTTAAAATAATATTTCTTTCTGTTTTGCTTGACTGCTGACATAATATGATCATGATGGTGATGGAAACCAGATACAACTGCAATAGATTTTCCCTTCTCAGTAGCTGAACTTACATTTAACCAAGCTGCATTCAGTCCAATTTATTTTAGAACCTGTTTTCTTAGAGGAAATAAAGGTTGATTTTGTCATCACTGGCTGTAGTAGCACAACTAGTTTCTGTTCCAGGTCAAGCGGTATTCAAAACATGCTCTTAAATCTCATCATCATATTTCTATTCATTACAAGTGGGTATTTAGATTTAAAAGTTATTGGAGCTGGGACTTTTTCCTCTTTCCCCCATTTTTTATTAAGTAAATTTTTTGCCTATTTTCCTCACTTGAGATCTTCCCCGATTTGCCATTTCTCTACTTTTAACCATCTTTATCACATCACAGTGTAGTGATATAATATATCACTTCATTATCATTATTGTTATATTGGCACAACAATAGTTTATTTATTTGGTACATTTATGTAGTCGCCTATCTCACATATCAAAAAAAACTATCATGTAATCTGCAACTCTTACACTGCAAAAACATGGACTACACAACTCGATCAGGGCAAAGCAATAGACGCAATCTACATAGACTTCTGTAAAGCCTTTGATTCAGTGGCACACAACAAACTACTCCTAAAACTAAAATCTTATGGTATCTCTGGACACCTGCATAACTGGATAGAATCATTCCTGTCAAACAGACAACAAATGGTCAAAATTGGGAGCATCCTATCAAATTCTATACCTGTCAACAGTGGTGTCCCCCAAGGCAGTGTTCTAGGACCAACTCTTTTCATACTCTACACAAATGACCTCTGATCATATCAACAGCAAATGTGTTCTCTTCGCTGACGATGTAAAGCTATTCAACATCACAGACAATACTGCTACCCTTCAAAAAGACCTCGACTATGTATCAGAATGGTCAAACAAATGGAAACTTCAAATCTCAACAAATAAATGCTCTGTCTTACATATTGGCAAAAAAAATCAGAAAATAAAATACAAGCTGAATAGTCAAGACCTTGTTGATGATCCAAACTCTGTAAAGGACCTTGGAATACTCATCTCTAATGATCTAAGTGCTAGAGCCCACTGTAACTACATAGCCAAAAAGGCATAAGAGTTCTTAACCTAATCCTATGTAGTTTTTTCTCTGGTAATATTACACTACTAACTAGAGCATACAAAACATTTGCTAGACCAATACTTGAATACAGCTCATCAGATAGGAACCCACATTACGTATCTGATATTAACACAGTTGAGAAAGTCCAGAAATATTTCACAAGAAGAGTTCTCCACTCCTCTACTAATTGCAGAATATCTTATGCCACCAGACTTGAAATTCTACACCTAGAAAACCTTGAATTACGCTGTCTTCGGTCTGATCTAAGTATAATATATAAAATCATACATTGCAATGTCCTACCTGTCAATGAATACTTCAGCTTCAACCATAACAATACAAGAGCACACAATAGATAGAAACTCAAAGTTAACCACACCAAACTTGATTGCAGGAAATATGACTTCAGCAACAGAGTGGTCAATGTCTGGAATACTCTACCTGACTGTGGTTTTTTTCCCCAAACCCCAAAAACTTTAACCTTAGACTGTCTACTATTGATCTCACCCCTTTCCTAAGAGGTCTGTAGGGGGCGTGCATAAGCACACTAATGTGCCTCCTGTCCCTGTCCTATAGTTTCTTTTGTTTTTCTTATATGTATCAATTTCATGTATTCATAACTATGTTTATTCTTATACCTATTATCTTGTAAGCTTTTGACAAATCAAATTAAATAAAATAAAAATATGAGATTCTGAGTCAGCTCCAAAATTTAAAAAAACTCTCAAAGCAATATAAAAAAGAATCAAAAAATGACACAAATCATTAAAAATATTAATCTGTAAGATAGTACACTCATTTTTCCTAGTAATACAGCTCTTTTATAGGTGTCGCATCCCTGTTCCCCAAAGCTCAGGCAGATGCTAAGCCACTGTTGAACAAGATTTGGACCAATTTGACACCACAGGGGAATGTTATTATTTTATTAAATTTATATGCCACCAGTCTCGTTGTTGAAGCAACTCTGGAATAATTATAATCCACAGAGCAAATGCCGCAGTAGAAAGGAGAACCAGTAGCGGAAATTTTGAGTAGTTCGGAGAACCAGCAAATCCCACCTCTGATTGGCCCCACCTCCATCTATTCTCTGCCTCCCGAGTCCCAGCTGATTGGTGGGGTCTTTTTTGGTTGCCCTGCATAGGAGAACAGAGCTGGAAAGCAGGTTAGTGGGGTGGGAATTTTGAAGTAACCTTCCCCTGTCATGCCCACCAAGCCACGTCCACCAAGCCATGCCTACAGAACCGGTAGTAAAAAATATTGAATCCCACCACTGATCATTACCATAAAGGAGAATTAGCTCATATAGTCATGTCTATGAGCATCAGGGTTTCCTGGTGGTGAAGATTGCTTGCCTCCCACTCGGAAGGTTGAGAGTTTAATCTTAGGTCATGGCAGATGTTTATCTCTTAGGAAGCAAAGAAAAAAATTTGTCGTGAATTCTGTGGGGCAATTGTGGCTTCAGAAAGGACATCAGGCCAGAAAACACTCAGCTCCACCCAGTTGCCCTGAATGTACCTCAAATTAAGGATTTCAGGATCATAAAAAGAGAAGGGAAAAGCCATGTTTCTGTCTGATCTACCTGGATGCATTGACAATTTTATTTACTTACTTGCTTACGCACTTATTTATATCCCATCTTTATTATTATTACAAATAACTCAAGGTGGCAAACTTATCCAACGCACCTTCCTCCTCCTATTTTCCTTGCAACAATCCTGTGATGTGATTTGGCCTGCGAGAGAGTGTTTGGCCCAAGGTCACCCATCTGGCTTTCATGGCTAAGGCAGGATTTGAACTCACAATCTCCTGCTTTCTAGGATAATGCCTTGACCACTAAATTAAGCTGGCTCTCAGCTGTTGAATCAACAGCCTAAAAAAACAAAGCTGGGCATGAAATTTGCTGTCCCATTGCTGATCCTTAATTCTTTATCACTATATATCACTGCTGAATGTTGTCCTGATAGTTACTAATTATTGGCAAACTCAATGTTCTCTTCTCTGTATTTGCTGTTATTTGTTATTATGATACCCAGAAATCCCATACCCAGAAATCAGGCTGCTGCAGCAGGACTTAGGTAGACGATATCAAGCCTAGTTGGACTCCTGTAGACTGGATTGTCCCATATCCCAGCTGAACATCTCCCGGGTGTTAAGAATATACTTGGGAATGTACCAAAGCAAAAATACATTCACAGGGGAGACAGGCAGCCTGTATCATATTTGTACAATAAACTAGGTCTTATGCAACAGAACAATGATTGATTAACTGCTTGGAAACACTTACTTGAGTGGAAAGAAGTATCTTAAACTGGCAAATACAGGAAAAATGGTAAAAAAGTAAAAGTTCGCTTCTCTCTAATTCCAAATACTGTAATGAGGTAAAGGAAAGCTGCTGTATTTTAAACTACAAGTTTATTTATTTATCTATCAAATTTTAAAACCACTCCTCTCCCTCACAGATATATATTTAAGAAGAGTGTTAAAGTAGAAGAACAAGACCATTTCAAATTACATTCAGAACAAATGGGCAATAAACTCATACAGATTGTATATTCCTTGTTGTGATGATGTTTAAAGAGGAAAATACGGGATTACTTTAATATTAATATGTAATATATGGCTTTTTATAGCTATTGTCCAGATTTGCCTTTCTTGGGAAAATTGTTGAGAAGATAATAATTCTGCAGTTGAGGAAATGGATTATCTAGACCAGGGCTGTCAGATTTGCAGCCCGTGGGCCAGACGCATCATGCACTAGCCACGCCCACAACTAGTTTAGCGAAGGGGGCGGGAAGTCCTGATAAGTCACATGATGACGTGACAATGCAAGTTTAACACCCTTAATCTAGACCCATTTCAGTCAGGTTTCATCCTGAAAACTATAACAGCTTTGGTCATGCTTGTAGATGACCTGTAGTGAAATCAGAATGGAAGGGGTGCATCTATTATGCTACTTGATTTTTCAGCAGCTTTTAATACTGTCTATCATGTTATCTTTTGAAACTGGCTCCATGGAATTGGGGAGACAGGTTTATAGTGGTTCTCTTCTTTTCTCCAGGGCTGGTTCCAAGCAATGGATTGAATTTGCTTAACCACCACATGTTCAAGTTAATGACTAAGTTTATTTACTTTACAACCAACATAAAATGGTAGTAACTTCAAGCCAGGCCAGATAATCTGTTTAACAACCGCAATGACTTATGTACTTATGATGCAAACTCCAGCTCAATTGTGGTTATTAAATGAGGATTACCTATAAAACAAATCGTGAATGCCCAATTTAGTTAACTAATCTATTTAACAAAAATACCTGTGAGCTTCTGCTAGTTATACATTGTACATTTAAGTTCTCCAAAAGAAACAATGTATTAAGAAGAGGCACAAATCTCTGAAAAGAGATTCATGTTTACACTAAGGTGACCATGCTGATTTTAATGCAACCACCATAGGGTATGTTTCTATAGGTCATCATTCCATCAAGGATAGAAATGAATCTTCTTCAGCCATGATTTCCTTGTTTGATCTTGTTTGTTACCCTGCTTTATAAAACAGATGTTGAAGTGATTGTCTATGAAGTCAATAGAACCACAGAGCTGAGAAGTTGGAAAACAAGCACAAGATGCTCTTCTGATTTTGTCTCCTTCTTTTTTACTGGTTAAGTTCTTCTAAATCATATTAAATCTTGGACACTGCATTGCCATGCATTCCCATCTGGAACCCATTTCTCGAAATGTCCTGCAAAATCTCCTGCTCTGTCATGCAGAAGAGAAGCAACTGCTTGAGTATTAATAAATCCTTGATTTATTATTCCCCCAAAAGTATGTCTCACTTCAAGCATGCTTTCTTTCTTTCTTTCTGTCTTGCAGATTGTTGAAGGTATCATCCCTTGGCTAGACGACTTGCTCAGAAAATCACATACTTTCCCCATGTCACACTAAATCCTATACGAAAAAAACTTTATTTCCCCACTGCAACCAACTTAATTCACAATTGAGACCATTTGTGTTTTGGTATTCTGTCTTTCAAACTGCCATCACAAATTGACTTTTCTTGGATGAGGTAGGACTTCAACTCCTAGAATTTCCATCCAACAGAAGCCAAAGAACTTTCAGCAGATCCAACAGGTCAGGAATCCCACAGACTGAGCAATAGAGCCTTAAAATCTTTGGGTCTCTTTGGTTCCTTGCTTTTTAAAGGATCACAATAGTAACATTTGCCTTGGTATTTATCTTCCATAAGCTTGACTATAGCTTCACAAAGATAAAACTAACTAGTTGACAAATGCATTCTTTCCTACCACTCTGTATTCGGAAAATATTTAGGACTAAATTAATTCAGTTTCCCAGTCAGTCAATTCCTGAAAATGGACAGACTCAACGGATTCATTTCTGAGTCTTCTCTGGTGTATTTGAAACTAGCATCATGAGTGATTTCCATAGAACTGCTATGATTCTATAGTTTGAAGGCAGCTTGCTTTCTTCTTGTAGGATTCTGCCAGGGTTCCAAGTAACAGACCCAATGTAATAAAAACTCTGAAGCCTGGAGTTTCCTCAAAGTATGAATTTATCAGAAATGTCATATTGGCACATCTGAAGAAAATCTGAAGGAACAAAGGTTTTCCTCACCCAATTCAAAACCTGAAGTTCTTTCCTCCAGGTCTCATGTCCATCACATAGTCCAATCAGCTTGCAACCCCAATTCTGGCTGGCTTTTGACCATGTCTCTCTGACACTTGGTAGAGCGTCCTTGTCTCCTATGGGAAAGAATGTTACTTTGGCTACACATCCCCCAGCAATCTCTATCTTCCCCCTCAGGTTCCCACAGCTTCAACCAGCCATGTTATGGCAGCCCTGAAGATGCTCCCAAAATGGCTATAAATAGCCTCAGTCACCATTTTAACTTTTTTTTTTTTTTTTGCCTCCTCTTTATGAATGCCTTGACTGAGGAATTTGGAGTGATGGGATTTTTGATAAAACAGGACTGGCACTAACTCAGACAGCTGTTCCATCTTCTATTTATAAAAGCTATGGAACACAGATTGGTTCCTGGCGGTCTCTATATTTTGAAGTCAATAAAGCTAAAATTAATAACAGGTCTATTTTAAAAGCTTTGTGAGGGACTGAGTTCAAACCTTTATTGTCAGAGTACAACATGTGTACAATGAGATTGGCCCCCTTTATGCACCACCCCCCAACACAATACTACTCACAGTGAAAACAGAAAATTCCTAACCCAATGAACCCTACTAACAAACACACAATTCTATTGCACCATGTGAACTTATTGCACATTGGGCCAGTCCTGCAAGTCACTCATACTATGTTGTGGTAAGGTTATTTTCTATTCAGGAGTCTGACAGCCCACAGATAAAAACTACTCCTCAGCCTGTTTGTGTAACTGTCTATGCTTCTATATCTCCTTCCCAGTGGTAGGAGAATAAGGAAGTGTGACCAGGGTGTGAGTCATCCCTGAGGATTTTCCTCACTCTTCTAAGACAACGAGCCCTAGCGATGTTGTCTAGTGGTATCAGGGGAGAGCCCACAGTGTTTTGTGCTGTGCTCACCACCTTCTGTAGTGCCTTTCTATCCACTCTGTAGTGTTAAGCCAGCACAGTAATGCAGTGAGTGAGGATGCTTTCTATTGTAGACCGGTAAAAGGAGGTCATCAGATGTTGTTCCACTTTGTTTTTTCTCAAGACTTTGAGGAAGTGGTGCCTTTGTTCGGCCTTTCTGGGTCATGTTGATTTTCCAGGTGAAATCTTCACTGAGGTAGACTCCTAGGAATTTAAAGGAGAAAACTCTTTCCACACAGTCCCCCTCAATGTAACATGGAACAGATTCCTCTCTCTTCTTCCAGAAGTCTAACACCATCTCCTTTGTCTTGCTGATGTTCAGGTTCACATTGTTTTGTAAGCACCAGGTGAATAATTTTTGAACCTCCCCCCGTATGCTGTTTTGTCTCCATCTGTAATAAGACCCAGTATGGTGGTATCATCTACAAACTTGATAATCACAGTGGATGGGTCAGACGATACACAATCATATGTGTACAGTGAGTACAGTAGGGATTAAGCACACAGTCCTGTGGGGAGCCAGTGCTAAGCAATCAGGGAGATGAATATGACAGATCCAGCCCTCACTGTTTGTGGGCAATCCCCCAGAAAGTCCTTGATCCAGTCGCAGATGGAAGAGGGAAAATCCAAGTCAGTCACCTTTTCAATAAGGATGCTCAACTGAATGGCATTTAAGGCTGAACCATTATGACATCCTGACATAGTTTCCGGGTTTCTCCAGGTGGCTCGCTACAGAATGTAAAGCAGTAGCTATGGCATCGTCTGTTGACCTATTCCCCCTGTAGGCAAACTGATGTTTGTCAAAGTCCAGTGGGAGGCATGTCCTGCAGTTCAGTATGTTGTGGGACTGCTGAAAATCGCTGGTAAACCCAAACTGACTTGCGAGCCCAATGTTTAGCAGCTCTATGTGGGTATGGGCAAATTTTTTCCCTTGTACACACATCCATATACACATTATTCCAAGCACCACACACCAATACCAGGAACTTAGGGCGGCTGCATGTGAATGCGCCACTATCTTAGGGGAAAAAGGGGGAAAGTCCAGGTGGTTTTGAAGTATCCCAAGTCTGATGATTCACCAAAATCAAATAATTGAGCTTATTTCATGAGATGGTCATTCTGTGCATGTGTAATACAATAACGTTTCTTCTGTGAATGTAATAACATAAAACCAGGCGTGACAGAATTTTTCTTCACTATAATATAGGTAGTCCTCAACTGATTACTGGTCATTTTACCAAAGTTACAACAACTGCAGAAGAGGTGCTTTACAGTACTCTGGCCATGATAAATGGTTAAGCTGCCCCTGATGTTCAAAGGATCACATATTGGGCATATGAGCTGTATGACTGGTTGCAGAGTTCCCCTGCCACATGACTGAATAGTGATGTTTTTTCTGGTTTCTGGTATTTTGTGTCAGTTTACAGCAAAAATCATCATTCAAATGAATTGGTGCTCTCTTGACAATTGCAACATTTGTTTCACAACTACTACTGAAAGTGTGAGAAAATTATTTCCAATCATGTGCGTTCCTTGATGTATGACAACAATTTCCAGCCTCAATTCTGCTTGTAAGTTAAGGCCTACCTAACTGCATTTAGGCAATTGGCTGTTGCCATATTTGGTGACAGCTATTGAATTAAAAAGTTAAAAAGATGAGAAGGATAATAGTAATACCATCCTATTACTACAGGCCTAAGGATATTTACCCATGTAGTAGGGCTATATTACTATTATCCTTCTCATCTTTCCTATTACCTTCTCATATTGGTATCTTATGATTATATCACTTTGTTATTTTTATATGTACACTGAGGGCTTATACCCCTGAGACAAATTTCTTGTGTGTTCAATCACACTTGTAAGTATCCAAGGTTATTTAGATAAATGGACCTTTTTGTCCAATCTATCAGCTTCATTTAAAAATGTGCTGATATGATTCTGCCTTAAAACAGTGATTTAAAAACAGCAACACTAAAACTAATTTACTTATGGGTGTAACAAAATAAGCTATATATGCATAATTATCTATATATGTACGATTTTCCAAGAATGAAATATGTAACACTACCACCTCATATCAATTTAATTAACATATTCTTTTATGACTGTTATTTTTGTAAGATAGATTGAAAACTTATCAAATAAAACTACATAGGATCTGAGCATCTTGTAGTCTGATTAGCATCACATTTTCCCCAAAGCAGACTCACAAGTGGTGATAGCTATGAAGAATAAAGAAAAAAAAACACTAAAAATTATAACATACTAAACTTTGATTGGAAAATATATAACTAACTACAGTTCTATGAAATATTGTATAGATACTATCAGATTTATTGTAATAAGCACTGAAATTATTGGTGTAGTATCTTAAATGCTTCTACTTCATAAAATGCTTGACCTGACTACATGTTGCATCTAAAATAGGTTCTTAAAACACTTTCATTTAAAAAAAACTTATGAAGCCAAAATAACATTCTTGGTTATATTTCTAAGGTTTACATTATGATTGTGCAATATTAGAAAATCTTTCCGACTGACCATTGTATACTAGTAGGACATGTTTTACATTTATTGTTGTTTTGTTGTTGACATTGTATATTTTTGATCTACCAATATTACACTTAGTTCTAAGCACATACTAAATAATATTACTATTACTATGAACAGGATTTTTTTGATATTAAATTCTATTGCTAATAACCTGATCTAATCCCATACTACTGTTATATCCTGGATAAACATTATTAGTTATGTTCTGATATTTATTTTTATACTGGGGTGGGGAGGTTGGCAAAGCTCCTCTATTTTGGAAAAGTTAGCTATTAAGGGATGGATGTTTATGTTTAAAATTTAATATAATATGCTAGCCAGAGATGTTCTGAATAGCGTCATAGAAATTTTGTAACATAAATGAAATAGAAACAACTGAGCAACTAGAATTTCAAAAGCATCCCATGATCCATAAGCTCAGTAGCAGTGGAATAAATACTCAACAATCCATAGAAATGTCAAACAATGAACCAAATCTTACATTTATCTTAGATTTGGTGTTACTTCTTTTATCAATGTTATTTAATTGGGAACCAGTTAGCGAATAACAATCATCTGAGAAATTATAAACTGCCTTCATCACTGGATATTTTATTTATTTGTCATTTTATCTTAAGATAGCTGATACTGTAGGTGGGGGGGGGTTGGATTTCAATAGTCATTGCTCAAGAGTGCTGCATATATATTTATTATCTTTAAGGTTTACAAATGCATTAATTTCTAGCTACAGCTTTCACTATGTACAATGTGCAGGCTAAGAAAAAAAAAACCCTGCCCAATAACAGAATGCCTACTTTTCTGGCAGAATATAATTTTTTGCTGATTATGGCAGTATTTTGGGTCTTGAGGATTCCTGGGAGTGCAAGATCAATTGGCCTTGCTAATTGAGCATATTTGGGTAAACACATTTGCAGGAGATCAGAATGAGGTAGAGAACTTCAATCTAGCCTGGTTTCAGCATAAGACTCTGTGGAGCTCTTTGTTGTAGACTGAGGTGAAAAATGACGAAGAGCAATATACTCGTATAGGTTTTCAAGTTCATCATGAGTCAAGCAGTTATGATCTTTCAGGCTTGAGAGGCCCTGGTCAAGGGTTTTTGGTGTCCTGATGTTTCAGTGGCAACTATGGCTGGCATCTTTTCATAAAGCAGAAAAAATATTATTTCAGACTTTTAAAATTGGATTTTAAAAAACTATAAATCTTGAGCACAATATTTTTATCTTTTTCTAAAGGAAATAAACATATAAATTTAGTCAGGCTGCAGTGTGATTACATTTCTTCACCATCTTTAATCTATCTGTCTGTCTGTCTGTTTGTCTATCTATCTATCTCCATCATCTATTTATCTATTTGTAAAATTTACTGGCTGTCCACCTGACCACAGGGTAACTCTGGGCAATTTACAATCTTAAACAACTTTTTTCTAACAAGCTGAGTTACCTACAGGCTGTAAATTGTAGTATTTGCTTGCCTCGATAGATCAAAGAAAACTATAGCAGTCACCTCTGTTCTGAGTTTACAGCTTCCAAGAATTACTTTATTTACAAATAGATATAAATACTTGTACCTAAAGAGGAATTTAAGAAATGTCTCCTCTGCATTTTCTATAACATTAGGCTTTAATTCTTCAGAATTCAGCTCTGCCCTTTATGCTAGTAAATTAAACGCCAATCACTATCTTATCAGAATGCAATAAGCCCTAAAATAGGTTTAAGTGGATTTCCATACCTTTAAAGTACCTGGGGGATGCATTTATCATCCGATGTTATCCAACATTCATTCATTTTATGAAGCTCTGTTAGGGAAGAAAAGTGAGTAGGTCAATAATAATAATAATAATAATAATAATAATAATAATAATAATAATAATAATAATAATAATAATAATAATAATAATAATAAAGAATTGGCAGCCTAGGCTATTGAACAACTTTCTAATTGCTCTAATTTTTGTTTCATTTTAGATCATATGTCAGTACAGCTAAATATAAATTATGATATTAAGAAATCTGGGAAAAGAATGTAGAAGAATTTGGGACATATGACCAAGGTCATTTCAGTGATGCCTTAATTCATTGTTAAAAAAACATTGATTATGCAAATGTTGGTTTATGAAACATCTGCTGATCAGCTCACTTCTTCAATATGTCTGTAGACATATTTATAAATAGTAAGGATCACTAAAATACTTATAACTATCTGTGCTTTCTGGAATAAATGTTCTGATTCCACATCATTCTTCTGTATTAAACTTAGCAATGCATATATAGTCCTATTTTAGCAGAAAGCTTCATTATTTTTATTTATTTACCTATTTATATTTAGCTTAATTGTATTCATGTTAAAGTTCTGGAAGATTGTTTTTATTTTGGCTGCAACAAACATGGTATTATAGATATCTCTGAGGAACTAATTCTAATAAACATGAAAAGAATTTTCAAGGAAAAAATCATATACTTAGTTCTGGGTAATGCAAATATAAATTATGTATATATAATTTATGATCACACCTAAAATATTCTAAAAAAAAACTATTGCAAGATTTACAGTATATGTAGATTTAATAAAAACTGTCATTATTATTTTTAATTTAAACTAAATTTGTATATCAGTGATTGCATGACCTCTGTAGATGCTAGGAGTTAAATAAATAAAAAAATAATTACTATGAATGCACTATTTTTTTTAAAGAAAACAGTCCTGACTAAGGCCCATGGTGGGGGGCTCACAAAAGTGTTCATTTTAGAATTACACTGTATTTTATTATGTATATTTTTAAAAAGAAAAAAACGTTTAACTTGATAAGGATTTTTAATGAAATAGAAAGAACAGATGCATGACAGAAAATGCTCTCATATAAGTACTTCTTTCAGTAAAGTTAATTCATAAGGCTGCATTAAATACTTTTGTAAAAATAGATATATTGGAAATTGTTCTGTCCCTTAATTAGCATTCTTGAGATCCCCGCGCTTTGATTGGCTAAAGCGCGGGGCACTCTGATTGGTCAGGCGAGCCGCGCCGATTGGCTCGCTAAGAATCTCCCGCGATTGGTCTATTCGAATCGCGGGAGATTCAAAGTGGTGCCATTGGCCGCAGCCGCCGCGGCTAAAAGAATAAAAGCCGCGAACCTTTTGCAAAGCGCCAGTTCGGTTCCTACTTTAATAAAAGAGCATGATTTGAAGTCACCGACTCCTGGCATCATTTTCGAGGACACCACACTGGCGACGAAGGTGGGATCCAGACCCTGAACCGAACCACGTGTCCGACGGAAGCCAGACGAACCACCACGATGGTGAAAATCGCACCCCCCGCACCCTTCAACCCCGCCACCGAGGACTGGGAATCATACTCCGACCGATTCCGCATGTTCCTCGAGTGCAGCGATTTGAAGGACGCCACCGGCCCCATGAAGCGCGCCGTCTTCCTGACCCACTGCGGGACCGAGGTATTCAAGATGGCCAAGGCGCTTGCCAAACCCGCCGATGCGACTGCGATGGACTGGGACGTCCTCGAGCCAATACTTCGGCGGCACTACGCTCCAGAGGTACCCATCCTGATCCGGCGCAACGAGTTCTACCGTCGGGACCAATGGTCGGGTGAGAATTTCAGCGACTTCGTCACCGAACTACGACGCCTAGGGGGGCTCTGCGAATTCGACAACCTGAACAACGCCCTGCGAGACAGAATCGTGCTCGGCTTGTGGGACCCCGTCCTCCAGAGCCGGCTGATGGCCAAGGGCAACATCAGCCTAGCAGACACCCTCACCGCAGCTGCAGCCGCCGAAGCAACCCGAACATGTGCCGACCGCATGCGCAGACCGAACGCTGGGGACTGCAGCGGGAACAACAACCCTGCAAGGTTGGCCGAGGCCCAACCCGAGACGACCACCCACCAGGGCGATTTCCACTCGGCATCGGGCACTTCCGATGACGAGGAGGACATTCATCGCCTCCAGACAGGTCGCGACCCACAGAACCGGCGGGGTCGTAAGTCGAGGACCAACTGTGCCGGTTGTGGAGGCGACCACCCCAGGTCCGAATGCCGGTTTTTCGGGTCAATCTGCCGGCATTGTGACAAGAAGGGACACATCGCCTGTGTCTGCCGCCTTAAAAAGAACCGCAGCCCGGCCCGATGGGACCAGAGCGACCGGAGGAGAGAGAGCACACCACCCCGGACCAGAGATCGCCCCGGACAACAGATGGGACCGGAACGGACGATCCCTACGAGGCGGCGATAACCGGCGGAGAGGAGACCCATCAGACGGTCACCATCAGCCACGCCATAACCAATGACGCCCGGAAGGTCCACGTGGAGGTAGGCATCGAGGGCCAGCCATGCAAAATGGAGGTGGACTCCGGGTCCTACCTCTCCATGATAGCATGGCATGAAATAAAGCACTTGGTGCCTACCCTCCAAAGGAGGAACCTAGACAGCCAGAGACTCATCGTAAAGGACTACCAGGGAAACCGCATCCTGGAAGTCGGAACCAAACACTTCAACATCACATATAAAGGGCACACCGAAAGGCTTCCCCTGACAATCGTCGACCGCGACCGCCCAAGCCTACTGGGACTGCAATGGTTCGCCCCGTTCAGCATCGCAGTCACGGGAGTCGACCACATCACCGACGACAGCTGGGAGCAACAACTGGCCCAGGAATTCCAAGAGGTCTTCAACGGAAACCTAGGCAAGTACCGAGGGCCCCTTATATCATTCAGCCTAGACCCAAACGTCCCCCCAAAATGCCTGAAACCAAGGCGGGTGCCATTCGCACTTAAACCCAAGATAGACGAGCAAATTGACAAGCTCGTCAAGCAAGGGGTCCTACAGCCAATAGATCACGCCCAGTGGGAGACCCCCATAGTCACCCCGATCAAGCCCGATGGGTCGGTGAAGATCTGTGGGGACTATAAGGCCACCCTAAATGGCGCGCTGCAACAAAGCGCCTACCCCGTCCCAGTAGTGCAACACCTACTGAACTCACTGGGAGGGGGCAAGGTTTTCGCCAAGCTCGACCTCGCCCAGGCATACCAACAGTTGCCAGTCGATGAGCAAACGGCAGAAGCGCAAACCATAGTCACCCACCGGGGAGCATTTAAATGCAACCGACTCCAATTCGGAGTCAGCGTGGCACCGGGAATATTCCAAAGCCTAATGGAAAGACTATTGCATCAAGGGGGTGGTACCTTACTTTGACAACGTCCTAGTGTCGGCAACCAACCAAGCCGCCTAAGGGAGGTCCTAACCAAATTCAAAGAGACCGGGCTCAAAGTAAAGAGGGAGAAATGCCAATTATACACGGAACGGATTGAATTCCTAGGATACCTCCTAGACCGTCACGGCATTCACCCCACAAACCAAAAAATCAAGGCCATCAAAGAAGCCCCCACACCCAGTTGAAGACGGAACTACAGGCATTCCTGAGGCTACTTAACTTTTACAATGTTTTCCTGCCCCAAAAGGCGACGGTGGCGGAGCCCTTGCATAGGCTCCTGGACAAGGCGGCGACTTGGACTTGGGGGAAACGCGAGCAAGCCGCCTTCCAAAGAACAAAGGACCTCCTCACTTCGGACGCCGTCCTTATACAGTATAACGAGACCCTACCTCTGGCCATCACATGCAACGCATCACCCTTCGGCGTCGGCGCTGTCCTCAGCCATACCCTCCCCGATGGAAAAGAAGCGCCCATCGCGTTCTTTTCAAGGACCCTCACCAAACCGGAGCGGAACTATAGCCAGCTGGACAAAGAGGCTCTGGCTATCGTTGCCACCGTAAAAAGATTCCACGAGTACCTCTACGGCTGGACATTCACCATCATAACCAACCACAAGCCGCTGCTGGGAATCCTTGCAGGAAACCGGGCCACCCCGAATGACAAGGTGGTCCGAGTTCCTGGCAGCCTACAACTATGGACTCATACACAGACCGGGTAAGACGATCTCCCATGCAGACGCCTTAAGCTGCTCGCCGCTACCGGAACCTGACACCGACCCAGCACCCACGATGACCACCCTCAGCATAGAGACTCTACCCAACCTGCCCATAACCGCGTCAGACATTGCCCGAGAGACTAATAAAGACAAATGTCTGGCGCAGGTGTTGCATTGGGTAGAGAAAGGGTGGCCGGAAAGAGACAACAACGAGTCCGTCAAAACATTCCGAAACTGGCAAACGGAACTCTCGTCATTAAAAGGGTGCATTCTATGGGGGGATAGGGTGGTCATTCCAGAAAAACTACAAGGGAAGGTTCTGGAACTACTACACGAGGGGCACCCTGGCATCGTTAGGACTAAAGCCCTGGCCAGAAGTTACGCTTGGTGGCCAGGGATGGACAAACAAATTGAGACCTGGGTAGCAAGGTGCCAACGATGCCAGGAAACTAGGCCAAGCCCACCCACAGCACCCGTCCTAGAGTGGGAAACCCCAAGGGGACCTTGGTCTAGGATCCATATAGACTTCGCCGGGCCCACTAAAGGACACACCTTCCTTATAACAGTAGACGCTTACTCCAACTGGCTGGAGGTAAGCAACATGAAAACAACAACCACGGAGGCCGTGATCAAGGAACTCTGCAAACTCTTTGCAACGCACGGCCTCCCAGACGTCGTCGTTTCCGACGACGGACCCCAATTCACCTCGCTGGAATTCGAAAAATTCCTAGCGGAAAGGGGCATCCGCCACGCGCTGACAGCACCGGCGCACCCGGCGGCAAGCAGTAGGGCGGAACGGATGATGCAATTCACTAAGAAAACCATCCGGAAAATAGACCACGGGGAGATCCAGGAGAAAATAAACAAACTACTCTTCACCCAACACATAACCCCAAATACCACAACGAATAAGAGCCCAGCCGAACTATTAATGGGGAGGAAATTAAGGTCCCCACTCGACAGGTTACACCCCACGTATAACCCGGAGAAGCCCCCAGACTCAAACAGCAAACACCGAACTTTCGCACCAGGCGACCCCGTATACACAAGAAACCTGACGGGAGACCCACTATGGGTACCGGCCGTCATCACACAAATAACAGGCCCACACTCGTACTGGCTACAAACAGCAGACGGACGAGCCTGGAAACGCCATATCGACCAATTAAGGTCGAGGACTACCAACCAAGAGACCACCGACGCACAAACAGGCGAAACCGACCCCCACAACACAAATCAAGGGGGGAGGGAATACCCAGGGGACCAAAACCAAAGAAGAATAAACCAGCCATACTTACCGGAAAGCAGCCAGCACGACCCCTCGCCAGGAAGAGACAGCCAGGCCAGCTCGACCGACCCGGGGAGACCGAGCGGGAGCGGCGAAACCCGCAGCTCAACCAACCTGGGAGGCCCAGGAGGGAGCTACGGAGAGCGGCCCGGCCCGACCGACCAGCCGGTTCCCTCAACGGCATCAGGAGCAACAGAGATCCTGACCGAACCGGCCGGGATCCAACCTACGACTGAGCTGCGCAGGTCCAGTAGGCTCAGACGGAGCCCCGCCTACCCACGTGACTACGCGACGTAAGGACCAAACCAAGAGGGGAGGGGTGTTCTGTCCCTTAATTAGCATTCTTGAGATCCCCACACTTTGATTGGCTAAAGCGCGGGGCACTCTGATTGGTCAGGCGAGCCGCGCCGATTGGCTCGCTAAGAATCTCCCGCGATTGGTCTATTTGAATCGCGGGAGATTCAAAGTGGTGCCATTGGCTGCGGCCGCCGCGGCTAAAAGAATAAAAGCCGCGAACCTTTTGCAAAGCGCCAGTTCGGTTCCTACTTTAATAAAAGAACATGATTTGAAGTCACCGACTCCTGGCATCATTTTTGAGGACATGACAGAAATTGTACTCCTTTAGCAATCCTATAAACATATCTAACCATTTTCAGAAAAGGTGGGATTTAAAATTTATCAAATTCATCCTGCCTTACATTAATGTTAAAGTAAAATTATAATTTAACTAATATATGTAACTTGAAGTTCAAAAATGTCCAGAAACGTTATATAATTAAACTTAGGACATTAAAAAGCCGTAGAAATATATCTTTTATTTTATTTTGTCTAATTTTTTAAATTTAAAGTTTTTTTCTAATTGGTTTGCATGTATTTGTACTTTATTTTGTATGCCGCCCAATTACTATGTGAGGTGGGCAGCAATACATATGTGATGAAGTAATACAAATAATATATAATAAATTATTGCAAATCAGAAGTCTAGCCCCCACTCCGTTTATTTTTAACTGAAGAGCCAAGCTCCTACTACTAATACTGTATAACTGCCCGAATTGGTGATCTAGTCTGCTCGACATGCTGTTTCTCAAAATATTTTGCATTGCAATACCCCCAACTCTTTCCATTTGATATGTTGACCGGGGATCATGGGAAGTGCATTTCGTCCCACTCAGCCTCTGGGTGCTGGCAGCCATGCCATTCGTTTGACGAAGTCATTGAAACGGGATAACAGTAAAAGTCAATTAAGAAATCCGCAGAAGCAGCAAAAAAAACCCCAACCCTGCGTGAGCGTGCATGTAAAGGCGAGAGGGAGATGACTGACAGTTCAAACAGTCGGTTAAGGAAGAAAGGAAATGTGGTGGAGCCATATCGTCCCAAAGACGGCGGACCCTCATCTGGATTCTACATCCAAAACAACCAATGAACTGCGGCGAAGAACTCCGGCGCGAAAGAAAGGGGTGTGGGTCCGGCCTACCACGCGCGTTGTTTACTGCAGGAGAAAGCTCCTAGCAACCGAAGAACTAACGTCCCTATGGCAACCAGCGGCGCTAGCTCTGCAACAGAAAGAGCGGCGGACTAGGCCGTATCTTCCTAGATTCTAACAACTAAGGAGCGAACCGGCGCCGGCTCAATCTGGTAAGCGGCTGCGAGCAAGTAATGTACTATATATTCAACATATATTCAGCATAATACACTTTGGTCTGTATGTTTCCCTTCTTGTTTTTAGCATCTTTCTGCCAAGATTCTGGGATAGTCATAAGCCATGGGAGTAGCCTTAACTCGAGCAGCTCAGTGGACCACAGCTGGATCTGGAACGGGCACCTTAGAAATTACCCCCCTGAATGAATCTCTTTTGAATGAAATTATCAAGTTTATAGAAACATTTAGTGGCAAGCATCCCCAGGAAGCAGCGTTTGTCTTTAAAGAACCACTTGAATGGCATACAAAACTAGAACCATCTGCATTTGAAGCAGGCTATGATGTCAGGTGAGTGACCACATCAATCTTCCCAGAATATACAGTATAAGAATAAAATATGTCTTCAAGATACCTATAAAGATTTTTTTTTTTATCAGTGCTGATTTTGTTTTCTTTAGGCTCTGATTTGGATCTTTTTGCCCTGTGATATCTTAATAGATATGCATAATTTGTATCTGTAAAACACTGTAAAGCAGTATATAAATCTAAGTGCTATTGATATCTGCAGATCTTCAGATTAGCAATCCTTTGTATTAGTCAAGATAGTTTGAAGAATGTAAGGAACATACTCATAATAATAGGCGGAGTTCAAAAAGAGAGTTTGATATAGTGACTAAAATGCTGAGCTAAAAATCAGGAAATGGTGAGTTTTAATTCTCCTATAGGCATAAAACTGATTGAATGGTTTTGGGCCAATCATGCACTCTCAGTCCAACCCATCTAACAGATAGAAAGATAGAAAGAGACAGGAGATAGAAACATTAAGTATGAATGCTACAGCTAATCCTAATGTTACAATGGAAATTAAAGTGAGGATTGCCATTGCTAAGCAGTGTATCATACAGTGTCACATCACATGACTGTGTTGCTTAGTAATGGTAACACTGGCAATCTCCATTGTGTTATAACCCTAGAAGCATCCAAGTCAAGTGGGAAGAGATAAGGAGTGTGTGTGGATGGGCCGTGGGAAGGCAACAGCAACAGGCAGGTACAAGTAATTGTGTGTGTTTGTGGGAGGGGAGAGTTTTGCAACAGAAGATAAGATCCCTGGGATCTCCTACTCCATAGTGGAAAAAAAAGCAGCAGGAGTGACTTGTGATCTTCCCTTCTGTTTTCCACTGATTTTGCTTGTGGGAAGCTTTATTTTAGAATGAATGAACTAGAAGGGACTATGGAGGTCTTCTTGTCCAACCTCTACTGAAGCAGGAGAACCTATATTATTTCAGATATGTGATTGTTCTTAAAAACCTCTAATGATGGAGCACCCATGATTTCTGGAGGCAAGCTGTTCCACTAGTTAATTGTCCTGACTGTTAGGAAGTTTTTCCTCAATTAGAGGTTGCTTCTCTCTTCGATTAGTTTCCAACCATTGTTTCTTGTCCTGCCCTCTAGTGCTTTGGAAAATAAGTTGACCCCCTCTACTTTGTGGCAGCCCCTCAAATACTGGACTATTACTATCATGTCACCCCTAATTGTTCTTTCCTTTAGACTAGCCAAATCTTGCATCTGTTCTTCATATGTCTTAGTCTCCAGGCCTTTGGTCATCTTAGTTGTTCCTCTCTGAACTTTTTTCCTATAAAATTGCTTATCTTCTTGTTCTCTAATTTCAAATGTCAGTTTATTCATTTCAGCACAGTCTATAATTTTTTTGATAACTTCTTCCTGCATAGGTATTTTGTCATTTTTCCAGTTCTTCGTAAATACAATTCTAGCTGCTGTTAAAACATTTACAATCAAATATTTCAGTTCATTGTATATGTCCAGTATGACTCCCAATAAAAAGATATCTGGTTTAAAGTCTATATATTGTTTTATCATTTTTTCCAACCATGTGTGGATTTAGTCCAATATTTCTTTGCATCTGAACATGTCCACCACATATGGTAATATGAACCAGGTATCTGATTACATTTCCAGCATTTATCTGATTTATTCTGAAACATTCTCGCAAGTCTCGTCGGGAGTAGGTGCCACCTGTAAAACAGCTTGTACAAATTTTTTTTAATATGCAGTTCACATTGTCATTTTATAATTTTGAGACCACAATTTTTGCCATTTTTCCAAATCAAATCCCATATCCAAAAATTTTCCTCCAAGCAATCATCGTTTCTTTAACTTGCTCCTCCTCCAATTTAAATTCTAATAGATGTCCATAAAGTTTTTTAATTATCTTTTCATCAGTACCCATCAAAATTTTATCCAAGTCAGTCAACTTATCATAAATACCTTCTGCCTTGGAGTCTTTATCAAACCTAGATTGTATTTGCCAATAAGAAAATCAATTCATTTTTACACCTTGTTCTTGAAACGTTTGCATAGATTTAAGTTCACCCTTTTCATACAATAACTCCCCATATCTAACTGTTTGTTCCTTTTTATATATTATTGGATAAGAAAAAGCTTCAATAGTTGATATCCATGTTGGAATTTTTAATTAATATTGCCTTTTAATTTTCTCCCAACTCAAAAACAGTGCCTCATGAATATAATGTCTTCTAAAATACCCCTGTGTTTTAGTTCACTTATACCAGAGAAAGGCATGCCACCCCAGCAGCAAGTCATGACCTTCTAAAGTCAATAATCTACTGTTCCTTAGTGTTATCCATTTCTTTACCCACATCACACTTGTCGCCTGGTAATACAGCCCCCAATTGGGCAAGGCAAATCCTCCTCTTATTCTTGCATCTTGTAACAGCTTTAATTTTATTCTTGCTTTTTTACCTTACCGAATATATTTCAACTCAATTCTATTTAAATTTTCAAAAAACTCTTTCCCTAATTGAATAGGAATTGTCTGGAATAAATATAAAACTCAAGGCAATATATTCATCTTAATTGTGGATATTCTCCCAATCAATAATAGTTGCAGTTTTTCCCATTTCATCAAGTCTGTCGCAATCTGCTGTTTGAGTTTAACATAGTTATCTTCTTTCAGGGTACTGCATCTTGGTGTAATACCGTGCTTCTCAAATAGTGGGGCGTGCCCCCCTGGGGGGGCGTGAAGCTCCGTCAAGGGGGGCGCATTTGACCTCGGAGAACATGCTTTTTTATTTTGATTTTTTTACTGTCCTAGAATAAAGTGCAATTGCACTTCCACTACATTAGGGGGCAGTGGCGCTCTCATTGGCAGAGTGTGCGCAGGGAGCATTCGCTCGGTGGTGTAGGAGTTTTGTTTGCACTGAGCATGCGGGCTTTGCACACAGCACAGAGTTTGAGTATGAAGTGTAGACATGAAGTGTAGCTTACCCTCAAGTGACACCATAAAAAAATATTTAACAGGGATTAGAAGACAGGCGGAGAGAGACGGAGATAAAGAGACAAACAAAAATCTCCCAAAAGCTAAGACAAGGAAATATGACGAAGTGTATGTAGTGCTTGGCTTCACTGTGACTACGGTGGGAGACGAGGAAAGACCGGTGTGCTTACTATGTCTAAAAATGTTGGCAGCGGACAGCATGAAGCCCAATAAATTAAGGCGTCACTTAAATACATTACACCCCAATCACTCTGATAAGCCGCTTGAGTTTTTTCAGCGAAAACGTGCCGAATATTGCCGACAATCATCCCGCTTTGTGACTCCTACTTCAGTAAACTAGTGAGCGTTGTTGGCATCATATAAGGTGGCGTACCAAATTGCACAGTGCAAAAAACCCCACACCATAGCAGAAGAGCTGATACTGCCTGCAGCATTAGACATGATCTCTGTCATGCTGGATGATGCAAGTGCTGCAAAAATAAAAACTATCCCTCTGTCCAATGACACTGTTGCTAGACGTATAAATGACATTGCTGACAATCTTAAAGAACAGCTGGTAGATAAACTCAAAGACAAACGTTTTGCCTTACAATTTGATGAAGCAACTGACAGCAACAAAGACTGTTTGTTTATTGCTTATGTACGTTTTGACATGACAAATTCCCTGTGTGAGGATCTACTTTTTTGTAAATATGTCAGAGACAGAGCCACAGCTGAAGAGCTCTTCAAAATGATAGACTGCTTCCTGACTGAGAATGGGCTAAAGTGGGAGAAGTGCATTGGTATTTGCAGTGATGGTGCACATGGCAGGGATGAGAAAAGGACTTCGGACTCTCATCAAGAAGGCCTCACCTAATGCTGAGTGGACACACTGTGTTATACACAGAGAAGCACTGGCAGCAAGGCACCTTTCCTCTGAATTAAGTGAGGTTATGACTGACATTGTAGGTGTAGTCAATTTAATAAAGACCAGACCACTAAAAACAAGAGTCTTCTCTGCTATCTGTGAGGAGATGGGAGCTGAACATCAAGCTGTGCTGTTTCACAGTGAGGCAAGGTGGCTGTCACGAGGAAAAGTGTTATCCCGAGTTTTTGAGCTCAGAGAGGAGATAAGAATGTTTTTGGAGCAGGAGCACAAGTATGATGTTGCAAGCAAGTTTAGTGATGAGAACTTTCTGATGAAACTGGCCTAACTGAGTGACATATTTGGAAAGCTCAATGAACTAAATCTACAGCTTCAAGGGAAAGATCAACACCTCCCTCGGGTCACAGACAAGATCAGCTCTTTCACTCGAAAGCTTGCAATGTGGGGCAGGCGACTTGATGAAGGAAATACTGAGTCATTTGAGAACCTGCAGGAATTTGTTAACACTACTGACTATGATGCCACCTCAGTGATTCCATATTTTAAGCAGCATATTTCATCACTGATGGGATTCTTTACAAAGTACTTCCCTGAAAACAGTTCACAGTATGACTGGGTGAGAGATCCTTTTAATGCACCAGCTCCAACTGGTTTCAGCTCTGTAGAGGAGGAGCAGTTCATAGACATCACATCTGACTCCACATTGAGACTAAGTTTCACATCCCAGACACTGAGTGAATTCTGGCTGAATGTGGAGAAGCAATACCCACTCTTAGGACAAAGAGCTGTGCACATTCTTCTTCCATTTAACTTCTTACTTGTGTGAGACTGGCTTCTCTGCTGTTGCTGCTCTGAAAAGCAAATACAGATCCCAGCTACAAATTGAGCAGGAGCTGAGAGTTGCTGTGTCCTGCTTCAAACCCCGCTTCGAAAAGCTGTGCATTGCAAAACGTGCTCATTGTAGCCATTAATCCAGATATCATCTTTGATTTAAAAAAATCAGCACAAATTATTTTATATATTTTTGTTTTGCAGGTCAAAGTTTTTTTAATATTGTGCTCCTAAGTTAACGTTGGTGATCAGTTTGAATGCATTATTATATCAATATATTATATATATTGATTTTATTTGATTTTATTATATTTTATTTTTCAGTATCATATGGCTTAACATGGTCAGTCAAAAAATGTTTATAGTTTAATTAAGGATTTAATTTTATTTTTGAATTTCAGATGCACTTTAAATCTTTTTTGTTACAGTTAAAGCTGTTTTTTTGTTGTGAGTTGGTCCATATTTCTTTTTTTATTCTCTTATACGTTAATAAGGATACAGTGTTATGCAGAGGTATACTTATAACAATTTTATAGACAAATGATATTATTTAAAGTCACGCGGGGGCGCGAGATGTTTTATTCTTACTAGGGGGGGCATGACAGAAAATAATTGAGAAGCACTGGTGTAATATAAATTCCTAAGTATTTAACCTTGTTCATGATCTGTATTTTTAAAGTTTTTTCCAACTCTTTCTTTTGTCTTGTTAACATATTCTTTGTTAATATCTTTGTTTTGTCTTTATTTAGTCTCAAACCTGCTACTTTTCCATATTCTTCTATTTTTTCCTATTAATTTGGGTGTTGTTTCCATTGGGTCTTCTAATATAAATACCAGGTCATCTGCAAATGCTTGCAATTTATACTCTTCTTTTTTAATTTTTGTTCCTTTTATTTCTTTTTCTTCTCTTGATATTCCTGTTCAACACTTCCAGTGTTAACACAAACAGCAGAGGTGATAATGGACAGCCTTGCCTTGTCCCTTTTCTTATACCTATGGATTCTGTTAATTCTCCATTCACCATCACATTTGCAGTTTGTTCATGATATATTGTTTCAATGGCTTGGATAAATTTCTTAGCAAAGCCCATTTATATCAATTGCAGTAAAATAAATCACTAACTAACATTGTCAAAGGCTTTTTGAGCATCTAGAAACATCAAGGCCATTTGCTTCTCAGGGTGTGCTTCAAAATATTCCAGAGTATCCAAAATGATTCTCACATTATCTTTGATTTGTCTTTTTGGCAGAAATCCATTTTGATCAGTATGAATAAAATTATTTAAGTATCTTTTTAGTCTTTCTGCCAAAATTGAAGCAAAGATTTTATAGTCTGAATTCAATAGAGATATAGGTCTATAATTTTTAACTTACTGCAGGTCTGTACCTTCCTTCAAGTATAAGTGCAATGTACGCTTCTGACCATGTTTTTGGTATTCTTTTCTTTAATATAACTTCTTTCATAACTTCTAGAAGATGAAAAATCAATATTTCCTGAAAAGTCTTATAGAATTCCACTGGCAACCCATCTGAATCTGGAGCTTTCCCAGCATTATGTTTTTTTAAGGCTTCTGTTAGTTCTATCATTGTTATACTTCCTTCTAGCATTGTTTCAATATTTTTGGATATCTGAGGTAAGTTCGCTTTCTGAAGATATTGCTTGATTTTTTTTCTTCTTGAATATTCTCTTGAAAGTATAGTTTTCCATAGTAATCTTGTATAATTTTTTTCTTCTCCTCATTTCCATAACAAACCTGTCCTTCTTTATCAATTGGCTAATTCTTCTTGCTTCTCTTTCCTTTCTCAAATTATAAGCTAGCCATCTGCCTGGTTTATTTGCATCTTCAAAGTAATTCTGTTTCGCATTTTTAATTTTTTGTGCTAATTCCTCTTTTTCCATTAGTCCCATTTTATGTTTAATTATATCCATTTTATTTTTAATGTCTTTTTTTTGTGGGGACTTCTGTAAGTCTTTTTCCAGTCTTTTATAGTCATCCTCTAATGTCTTAAATGACAATATTTCTGCCATTATTTCAGCAAGGTTTTCACCTTTCCCTTCTTCTATACTTTGATATCAAGTAAAATTCTGATTTGTCTATTTCCCATCCTAATGATTCACCCCTGCCCTTTTCGATATCACTCAAACGAATATCAATATCTCCAATTTTCTTATCTCTTTGTATATCTTCTTCAATTTTTTTGAATCTGTCTTCATGTTTCATCATCATCTGTTGAATATTTTACACTTTTTCACCTGTCTTTTCAATTTTTTGCCAATATTCTGAATTCCTTGCATGATCATCTTTTCCCTGTTGTAATATTGTTTGTATAGATTGTTGTCCTCTAGATGGTTAGGGAGTTGGTATCGAAGAAGCTGAGGCTGTTGTCTTTCTACTCATCTTGTAATGCTTATCTGTAAAAAAAGAGAGATAAAAAAAGAAAAAAAAGAGGAAAAAGGAAAAGAAAAACAAAACGAAGGCAAACAGTTGCCACTCCAAAGGAAAAAAGGAAAAAGAAACTCTTCAGGCACTTGTATACCTTAATCCAATTATTTGCAATGGTAGATGTAAAAAATAAAAAGGCAAAAAGAAAAAAGAAAAATATTCTATATGTTCCTCTTAATAAACAAAAAGAAAACCAAAATAAAAGGTTTACATTGTAGTTCCTGGTTTAAAAAGTTAAAATCCAATTAAAAAGAAAAAAAAAGAGCCCCGCTGGGGTTGTAGAAAGGGAGGCAAAAGGTAAAAAGCAATTCTAATATAAAGCAAGCCTCTGCTGCTAAATATGCAAGGCTCTTTGATAAATCAGCTCAGAGTTTTTCAAGGTCACTTCAATCTTCTTTCTTGCAACTTCAACTCCAAACTCCAGCTATCTGTTTAGAAATGAGCACCTGAATAAACAAACTGCCATGCTCATCTCTATCTTTTCCAATACACCACTGAGAGTCCTTGATTGTAACACAAACTATTGAAAGGAAAAAGAAACAATGTATCCAAGCCTCTGGGAGGCAGTGCTACTTACTTTCCTTCATTTTCACTTCCCCTTCCTCAATCTACAACCAGGAACTAAAAGAGAAAAAAAAAGTAAAATCTCCCCCCCCCCTTTTTTAAAGGGAGAAAAATAAATCTTAAGTCAAGCAGAAGAGTCTTAATCAAAAAATAATTTTCAAAAGGATTGTTAAAAAAAGAGAAAGAAATACTAACAGAAATAAAAAGATTAAAAGTACCAGTCCAGCTTAAAGTAAAACAGTTCAAAATTCTAATAAAAAGGGGGCGGGGGGAAAGACAAAACTTTCACTTTGACAATTAATCATACTGCTCTTTCCTCTTCACTTTTAGTCCACTTTTATTTTTTCAGATTGTTCTCTCCAAGAAATAATAAATAAAAGTTCATCTCACTAAGCTGACACACTTTCTTCCAATCTCTTCCATTCTGGAGCTGTCCCAGCTTCAGCAGCTTGAAAGGCTACCTCTCCGCTATTGGCAAAAAGGGCTTTCACTGGATCAACCAGGGACTTTGCGATATCCCTGGAATCAACAGGACGTGCCCTTGTCAATCACTGTCTCTACGGGACGGTTTAGGTCCATGGGGACTGACCAGCAGCTGAGATATCAACGGTAATCCTAGAGAATCAAGATCTCCTGTCCAACCGCCGGGACGCCAGCTCTGCCCTCCCTCCACATGATCTTGTTTCTATGCCTCTGTTTATACCAGTAGCCCCCAACCTTTTTAAAAACAAAAACAAAAAACAAATTTTATTAATTTTACAAGAACAATGCACAAACAATCAAGGCATAACAGCTTACAAATTCTTTTCTAAAAAGAAAAATAATTAAAGAAGAAAACCAATAGAACATACAAAATGATTCCAGATTATAATCAATATTTACATTCTCTATTTAACTTCATATCTTATCCCAACTTCTCCTTTTCCTTCTAATTATCCAAGTTATTTCTTACTAGTTAAAATTTTATTGCCTTTTATAAACATACAAAACACAGAACATAAAAAACAAAACAAAACCTAAAACATCTTTTCTGAAGGCTGCTTGGTCCCGAGTTAAAACTCTTCACACAGACAAAATTCACACATCATATTCACTTTATATATTCTTCCATATCTTATTACCATTTTCAATATCATTCTTTGTCTGTTCTATTTCCAGCTATCCATTCATCTTTTTTCTTTTACTATACTTCTCCTATACACTAATTGGAGTGATGCCTTTAACTCATTGCCCTAACTTAAAAGTACTTCATATAACACTTAATTTATCTTGGGATTCTGTTTAGTACATTCTAAAATTACACAATAAATTTTATAAGAGAGGTTAATAACTAAAGAAAAAACCTGTATAACCACTATCCATATCATTTAAAAAGAAGAGAAAAAAAACTAATCATATATATTAATACTCATTTATATTTAAACATTCTACTCTAGATACACATATAAAAACACAATCTTATGTACCTTCCAGAACCCCCCCCTTTTTTCCCAATTAGATTCACCCATTGTCTCTAAATAAGTTTTTTTTTCTTTAAATCTTGCTTCCCACCATTGAAGCTTCTCCTCCCCCCGCTTTCTCTCTTGCTTATTCTTCTCCTTGCCCTTTTTACCCCTTTGTCTCTCCTCCTCCTTTTCTTACTCCCTTTCCTTTGCTTTCTAACCTTGCATCCACCTTTCCTCTCATTTTTCTCTTTTTTGGTTGTTTTTTCAAACCTTAAAATCCCCTTTTTCTTATCCTCTTTCTCCTCTTCCCTGGAAAAAAACCATTGTTCATCAAAGATGGCTTCTTCTTCCTCTTCTTCTTTGTCCCAGTCATTCTGCTGCATAATCAACTTTTCATAAGTACATAACGCAATTTCTAAAAATTGAAATAGAGTGCCCAAAGTATCTTTTCCATCTTGTTCTTCCTTTTTATATTTTTGATATTCAGTCTTTAGTTCATCCACATTTCGTAGAGACAGTGATTGACAAGGGCACGTCCTGTTGATCCCAGGGATATCGCAAAGTCCCTGGTTGATCCAGTGAAAGCCCTTTTTGCCAATAGCGGAGAGGTAGCCTTTCAAGCTGCTGAAGCTGGGACAGCTCCAGAATGGAAGAGATTGGAAGAAAGTGTGTCAGCTTAGTGAGATGAACTTTTATTTATTATTTCTTGGAGAGAACAATCTGAAAAAATAAAAGTGGACTAAAAGTGGAGAAGAAAGAGCAGTATGATTAATTGTCAAAGTGAAAGTTTTGTCTTTCCTCTTTCTCCCCTTCCCTGGAAAAAACCCATTGTTCATCGAAGATGGCTTCTTGTTCCTCTTCTTCTTTGTCCCAGTCATTCTGCTGCGTAGTCAACTTTTCATAAGTGCATAACGCCATTTCTAAAAATTAAAATAAAGTATCTTTTCCATCTTGTTCTTCCTTTTTATATTTTTGATATTCAGTCTTTAGTTCATCCACAAGCGATGCCATCATGAAAAGCGAAACTTTTCCCAAAACAACCACCCAAGTATTTTTAATCAAAAGTAATTCAAAAAAAGTTCCAAAAATTAATACTTTTCTTCCTTCTTCTCTTTCTCTTTCTGGGGTTTCTGTTTAGTCAAAGAGGTCCAATTACCATATACTTTTCTTTGGGATTCTAGGCAATCTCCTTTTTCAACTTCTGCTCCAATTTTTTTTCTCTCCCTTCCCCCTTACAACAACAATTTTTTTTAAAAAATGATCAGAAATCCATACTTCCAATCAGGGTTTTCCGATTTCTTAAATTATTAAGTCCAATGTCCAAAGAGTCTTTTGTCCCTTGGCTTCAACTTTCAAAATAATTCACCTTCAGTGCCCAAATAAATTTCAAATCTTCATCTGCTGTTTCTATGGGGTGGGAGAGTGAAGAAGAAAAAAAGTTCCCTTTAACAGCTTTCTCCGCCGCTTTCCGTCTTCTTAGGGATACAATGTATCCTCCAGCAATTCAGACAGTTCAGTTCCAGAGATTTTAAAAGATGTTGATTGACCTGGCTCAGCCAGCACTTTCACTTTTCTTGCTTCCTCCAGCACAATCTTACCCGGTTGCAGACTTCTTCTTGGCGGCCATTACTGACCGCCGCTTCACCACCTTGGGAAAAAGGGGTTTTTCCGGATGAGGAGGGGGTCTGTGACACCCCCAACCCCCTGTCCAGCTCCCCTCTCTCTTTGGCTGCCTCTACGGGGCAGCCATATCCCCCTGACCCATTTGGATCCGGGGCACCTCGGCGGCAAGCGCAGTAGGAATCATGAACAGTCGCGAATTCCTGCTGCCACCGAAGCCACTTAGAACCGGAAACCGGCCCCCAACCTTTTTTGAACCAAGGACCGGTTTCACGATTATTTATTCTTCCACGTACCAGTACCTGAGTAACATGAGACTCCACTGCCATCGGGACGGCTCTTCATTCAAAGATTCCCCCCTTTCGATGAAACTAAGGCGCGAGCACCCAAACGCCACTTTCCAACTGAAAATCTGGAAGCACTTTCCAACTGAAAACCCGGAAGCATCCGAAAACCCAGAAGCGCCATCAAAACAAGATGACAGCACCCAAGCTTTGCGGCCCGTAAAAAATGTTCCACGGACCGGTACCAGTCTGGGGACCAGTGGTTGGAGACCCCTGGTTTATACAATCCAAGATTGTATTAGCTTTTTTGGCAGCTGCTGCACACTGCTAGATCATATTCAAGTGATCATCCACTAAGACTCCAAGGCCCCTCTCACAGTTACTGTTTTTTGAGCCTAATCTGTGCTTAACTCTTCATTTTGTTGGATCGGGTCTATTGTTCAAGTTTGTCAAGATCTTTTTGGATCTTGAGCTTGTCTTCTGGGGTGTTGGCTATTCCTGCCAGTTTAGTGTCATTTGCAAAGCTGGTAGGGAAGGTTGTAAATGGCAATCACATGACCATAATGCACTGCAATGTTATAATCACAAGATGAGCCCAGGCACCCTGATCTCAATTGTGATTGTGGAAACACTATGATGTAATTTGTGGACCAATCACAAGTCCGCCACATTCAGCATCATAGTGATTTTTGTAGCCGAACAAACAGTTCTAAATCAAGGACAACCTGTAAAAATAAAGTGGGATAAAAATCTAAAAAGAAATAAATTTTAACTTTGGCTACATGTGCCTATAATGTATTTGTCTGTACCAAGTATCCATATTGAAGTGTCATAAAAATTACCATGAAATGAAGATCAAGGATCATGAGAATTATCATCCAAAATTCTGGAAAACCCAGCATTAGAAAAGCTGATCCGTTATTTTGTTTTTGAAAAACCAATAGATGCCATGTAATTTCTAGATTTTGTATATGATTTAATGGGATATTAAATGGTTTGATTAATGAAGCTCGCAATGTTTCCTGTGCAGAAATAATCATTATTTTAAGGCTGTTAATACAGACAATAATAAAAAATTCAAAAATGCAAAATACAAAAAAGATAGCAAATTGAGGCAATTTATGTTTTATTATTATAAAACATAATAATTTTAGTTTAAGGAAACATAATTTTATTGTATAACCTATTCTTAGCAAACTCAATAACATTAACATGCAAACAAACAAAATAACCTAGTATTAACATGCAAGCAAACAAAATAACCTAGTATGTAAAAAATAATGAATTTACAAAGTTAACAATATACATGATGGTTATCCATTTGAAATTAAGCAAACGAAATTAAGGGTCAAACACACATGCTGGAATAAGACTGCTTTGATCTGTTTATGAAATGTTAGCAAGATCAAGGTCATCTATACCTCTGGGGGACCTTGTTCCACAAAGTAGAAGTAACTACCATAAAGAACTGCCAATCCTTGCCCCATGGACCACATGAGGAACATGAACATACAACAGGCCCATTTTTTATTTTTCTCCTACAACAGGAGAGAATTCCATTCTGGCAAGTTCTTGCCGGATGTATCCTATGATGTCTTTTAAAGATAACAACCAGTATTTTGAATTGGTTTCAGAAGCTAACTGGCAACCTAAGCAGTGACCTCATAGTAGAGTTTATTCTAGCCTGATGAGATTAACTCCTCAGGAGTATAGCATCTGTATTTTGTTCCAGCTGTAATTTCAGGTTATATTTAAAAGACAGCTCACAATGTTTAATAGATTAATTCTGATAAGTTATTAAAAGAATTAACAATCACTATTTTATTGGAAGGCAAGATCCTACTGTTAGATGGATTAAAATCAGTTTGAGAAAATGATTGACAAATGGTCATTGAGAAAGAGGATTTGAATTGGGTTTCACATCCTCTGCCCAAAGTAGAAAAAAACACTACATATATAAAAAAGTATAGAGTATATGATTGAAGAAACTGGTATACATGACTAAAAATTGGAATAACTGCAGTGAATATTGGAATAACTGCAGTGAAAAAACTGCAGAAATGTTTATTTATTAAGTATTACTGCATTTTAAATTATTACTTTATTCTTTCAGTGAAAAAACTGTTCAGTCTCAAGAAAAAGACAAAAATGGACAGCCACTTCTCCTTCTTAAAGGATCAACTATTAGCGTTCGCAGTTTTGGGCAGCTGTCTCACTTGATCTCTATTGCTGGGAAAAAAAGACTAAAAGAAGCGCAGGCATGTCTTGAAGGTATTCTGTATACTCTTCTTTGAAAATCTGGATATTTCTAGATTACATGATGATTAAAATGCCTGTTCCCAGTTCTTGCCTTGTTTGGCCTTATTCTATTTCAATAATTAGTTCAGAAGGAGAATGTGTTGCTACTCAAACCTCGGAGAGGTAATTTATTTATGTTTATTTATTTATTTATTATTTTATTTGGTTTGTCAATTGCTTACAAGATAATAGGTATAAGTAAAAACATAGTTATGAATACATGAATACATATAAGAAAAATAAAAGAAACAATAGGACAGGGATGGTAGGCATGTTGGTGTGCTTATGCATGCCCCCTACAGACCTCTTAGGAAAGGGATGAGGTCAACAGTAGAAAGTCTAAGGTTGAAGTTTTTGGGGTTTGGGGAAGAAATCATAAAGTCAGGTAGAGTATTCCAGACATTGACCACAGTGTTGCTGAAGTTGTATTTCCTGCAATCAAGTTTGGTGCAATTAATCTTGAGTTTGTATCTATTGTTTGCTCTTGTATTGTTATGGTTGAAGCTGAAGTATTAATTGACAGGTAGGACATTGCAATGTATGATTTTATATACTATACTTAGATCGGACCGAAGACGGCGTAGTTCTAGGTTTTCCAGGTCTAGAATTTCAAGTCTGGTGGCATAAGATATTCGCAATGAGAAAAGGAGCGGAGAATTCTTCTTGTGAAATATTTCTCGACTTTCTCAACTGTGTTAATATCAGATATGTAATGTGGGTTCCAGACTGATGAGCTGTATTCGAGTATTGGTCTAGCAAATGTTTTGTATGTTCTAGTTAGTAGTGTAATATTACCAGAGAAAAAGCTATGTAAGATTAGGTTAACAACTCTTAATGCCTTTTTGGCTATGTAGTTACAGTGAGCTCTAGCACTTAGATCATTAGAGATGAGTATTCCAAGATCCTTGACAGAGTTTGGATCATCAACAAGGTCTTGACTATTCAGCTTGTATTTTATTTTCTGATTTTTTTTGCCAATATGCAAGACAGAGCATTTATTTGTTGAGATTTGAAGTTGCCATTTGTTTGACCATTCTGACACATAATTGAGGTCGTTTTGAAGGATAGCAGCATTGTCAATGGTGTTGAATAGCTTTACATCATCAACGAAGCAGTTGCGAGTTGGTCCTAGAACACTGCCTTGGGGGACACCATTGTTGACAGGTACTTAATTTGATAGGACACTCCCAATTTTGACCATTTTTTGTCTGTTTGACAGGAATGCTTCCATCCAGTTATGCAGTTGTCCAGAGATACCATAAGATTTTAGTTTTAGGAGTAGTTTGTTGTGTGCCACTGAATCAAAGCCTTTACAGAAGTCTATGTAGATTGCGCCTATTGCTTTGCCCTGATCAAGTTGTGTAGTCCATATGTTTTTGCAGTGTAAGAGTTCAGATTGCAGAATAGTTTTTTTCTGAAACCAAATTGTTTATTAGAGAGTAGGTTGTTTGTCTGTAAGTGGAGGATAATGGATTGGTTAATAATTGATTCCATGACTTTACAGGTGACACAGCATAAAGGGATTGGTCTGTAATTTTCAACTAGGCTGGGGCCTCCCTTTTTGAAGATGGGGATGACTGTGGCTTGTGACCATAGTTTTGGCAAGGAGCTGGTCCTGAAAGATTTTTCGAAGATTATGCTTAGAAGTTTGGCTATGGTAGTGGATAGCTTTTTTAAGAAGTAGGCACATATTCCATCTGGTCCAATAGATAGAGATGGTTTTAGATTGTGTAGTACTTTTTCAACATTGTCTACTGTAAAATCGATATGTATTAGATCATTGTAGTTGTCTATGGTTCAACTAGGAAATACTGGGCATGATCCATTGCTGTTTACAAATACTGAACCAAAGAATGTGTTAAAAAGGTTGGCTTTAATAGTGTCATTGTTGCAGTCTTTACCATTAGGTCCTTTCAGGGGTGGGATGGACTTTGAGTCTTTTAGTTTGTTGTTTACAAAATTGTAAAAAGCGCAGGTGGAATTGGTGCGTAGAAGGTTTTCCTCTTGTTTAATGTGATAATTGATGCATTCGATCTTTATTTGGTGGCATAAATTTTTCTATCAGCTTTTGAAGTTGCAACGTAACCAGATTTGTTTTTCTATCAAAGTGATCTCTTTTTGGATTGAAGCTTCCTTATTGTTATGGATAATCTGTTTTTTCTGGTTTTTGAAGTTGTTATTGGTACATATAGTTTGATGACTCTTTTGACTTCATGTAAAAATATGTTGTAATAGTCTTCAACAGTATTGCATCCAGTGAATAGAAATTGCCAATCAAGGGATGAGAGATCATGATTCAAAATCATAAATAGGCTAAATGATGCTAAAATGAGATGTTTTACAATTAATGGGTTAATTTTTCATTCAAATTCATATTTATTTGTAATTAACCAAGACCTTCAAAAATTCAATCTGAGTTTTTTATATAATGTAAATTACTTATAGCTAATAGAGATCCCATTATGAAAATTCTTGGCCCTGGATATGGAACAATTGAAGGAGAGGATTTGTCCATGCTTCGTTTACTAGACAAAATTAAAAAGGATGATGCATCAGACAATGAAATTAAAATGAAAATTTCCCTACTACTTCAGCAATTGGATATGCAGTTGCTCAATAGCTCGCTGAAACAGATATCACAGTGAGTATATTTCAGATAATATTAGTTTACATAAAGTGGGCAAATCTTATACTTTTACATTTTTTAAAATAAGATTTATTTTTGTGATTATTAACTGAAAATTCAAATAATTCCCAATAATTTGGAAAAAGAAAGCCATAGAAAGTAATTTTGAATTTGGTGCTTCTGCAGTTTACTCTTCAAATATTGTCACATACAGGCTTTCATCTGAGAATAAATTAAGAAAGTACATACAAAGATTTCTGCCTTGCCCTTTTGCCTTCCTCACAAGTATTTTGGGGACATTGGGTGCTATCACAGACAATTTGTCAGAGGAAAAATGGAAGGTTGTCAGAAAACAGGAATTTATTTTTCCACAAATATCCACCTGAAGTCTAAACCTAATTTTTGGTAATTTCCTCTTTGCCAAACAGCCCTTGATTCTCTTTCCCAAACCAAGTGGTCCAGTGTTATGTATGAGAATTTCTGCCTTAAAGCTAATTAGCCAAGCAGTTAATAGTCTTTCTGTGGTATATGGAATTGCTTTGAAAAAGAAACCCAACATATTCTTTGATTGAATCTTTAAATATTGTTAGAATGTAATTAATTTATTCTAATTACAGAGAAGTGAGATTAACACCAGCTGCTGTGAAAAATGAAGTAGAATTGCTTAAGCATTTCTCTGGGCCAATGGAAGATGCAGTCCTTGAATCACTAGACTATATATCAGGTTCAAATTGTGCTTTTTTATTCTTATAATTTTTTAAAAATTGTATATTAAATTAAATAAAAGATAGACTCTCAAACATTTTGGGTTCATGAGGATAATGGAGAATTTGATAAATTGACAGGAGTTTCACCATAAACTGATCATGTTAGGGAAGAGGGAAGTTAACAATTTTTATATATTTATATTTATAATTTTTAAACCCACTTCCACAGACTGTAACAGGGAAAATAATAGCTACACAGTTCTGAGCTTTGTACAGTAGAGATATTATGACATCTGAATATATTTTCCAAGGCTTTCTTTGCTATTCTACAACTGCTAGTTTATGGCATATTTTTTAATTGCTTGGTTCCTTTATTCTTGATAGTTGATCCTAAAAGGCAGAAATTTTCAACAATTTCAATATTTTCGCAACCAATTCTAAGACTGGTTGCTGTTATCTTTTATCTCTGTTTATAGCCCCCCTCCCATCTCATTCTCATTCTGGACAGTGTCACAATTAAAACATAAACATAAAACATAAAGCCAAACAGTGGAGTAATTAAAAAAAAACGATTAAAATATGGTTATAATCCATAATATAAACTAGGAAAATTTTCAGACAATGTAGCCATTTAATGGGTTCTATACTTCCATGGATCCCCAGACCTGATGACTTCACCCAGTATCTTTTATATGGTTAATGTTAAATAGGGGTGGAGAACTTGGTGGCGCACCACATATTAGGGGTGAGGGAATAATCTCTCATTGCCAATAAATACTGACTGGAAGGGGGGAAAAACAGCACAAAAAACAGCACATCCAATTCCCAAGGCTGCTCGAGATGGATAACATGATTGATGTATCAAAAGCTACTGAGAGGTCATCCTTGATCAAGGATAGATGCATGACCTCTATCTTGTTCTCATTAGAGGCCACCAAAAATACAGTTGATACTGTCTCTGACCCATGCCCAGATCTGAAACCTAATTGAAAGGGGCTGAAATAATTTGCTTCATCTAGAATTCTCTGAAGCTTTTGTGCCACCACTTTCTCAGCAATCTTCCCTAAAATGAGAACATTGAATATTGGGCGAAGGTTGTTCAATATGGTGGAATCTAATCATGGCTTCTTGAGGAAAGGGCAAGTAACACCTTTTTGAGGGTTGGAGGAACAACTTCCTCTCTTAAAGAAGAATCCACCATCTCCGACCACAATACATTAATGTAGCAGTCTTATCCAGTCAGGAATATATAGATCTAATGAAGAGGTAACTGAGCTCACAATAAATGTAAATCTAATAAATAATTAGTTCTCCCTTTTTTACTTATAAATTTAGTCTTGTTTTTTTCATTAACATCATTGAAAAGAACTTACAGATGTATTGTATTTTCAGTTATCAATATGGTTTCATCAGCATAGCACAGTTTATTAAATGTTTCTTCCTTCAGTATTAAAACCACCCTCATATCTTTCCAATACAGTTCCCTAATATGGCACAAGACATAGAGGTAATCCTGACATATCAACCACCTCGTTCAGCAACCATTTTAAGTTATAATAAAAATAATCATTAACCTCATTTATGACTTTTGCAGCATCTCTCAGGCACGTGATCATCATTACAGTCAGTATGCACTGTTCTGTGCCTGATGTATTGTTTTTCTTGTGCCCACCTCTTTGCAGAATAGAAAGATTGGAGAGGAAGGGATAACAAAAGAATAACACAATGGGGAATATACCAACCTGTTTGAATAGAGTGCTCATGGCTGTTGGTATTAGCACTTGATTTCATTGTGCATTCCCCGTTGTGTTCCTGCTTAATCTCTTGTAATCTTTTCCTCTCCAATGAATCCAAATGGTACAATCATTAATTCCCTTTCTGTCAATTTTCCTAGAGCCAGAATGAGCATTCCAAAGGTTGGGGGAGTGGGGAAAAGGAAAGTGCAATTACATTCACTGGATTTCTCCCTTAGTTATGATTTTGTTCAACGATGAAGTTGCTGGTCCCATTTGTGGTCTCTGTGAGGGTTATCTGCAGATGCTTCATGCTCAGGCATGGTATATTACCCATTTTACTTGATATTGTTAATTTTTATTATGCAGGGTCTCTCAAATTGTTGTGTTAATTTTTGGCAATGCTTGGACAACTCACTGCAGGGTTTTTTTGCAAGATTTCAGAAGTGGTTTGCCATTGCTTCCTTCCTAGACTGACTAGCCCAAGGTCAACAAGTTGGCTTTGTGCTTAAGGTGGAACTAGAATTCATGGTTTCTATCCTGATGGCTTACATCAAATTTTTTATTAATATGATTGACTGAATATGAAATGTTTCATCTGCACTAATATCACAGTGGAAGTTTATTTACCACCTTTTTTCCTCTATTGGGTAAATTAAAGGGGACTAAAACATTGCTCTTGTTTTTTCAGATTATGAATTCTTCAATGGATGTCGTGCCCCACCTTGGAGACAAGTACATGGGGAAATTTGCTATTTATCAATTAAACCACGTGACACAGATGTTATGTTTGTTACTTGTAGCACAGCAGGAATATTCTTAAATGGTGTAAGTAATTAAAGCAAAGCTTTGTGGCATTTATTTCAGAGATTGGGTCTATAAATGTTTGCTTACTGGTTAAAATTGTTGGGTTACTTGGAAGTCACTAACATAAACACTTTTCTTTTAATAAGACATTTGAATGCATAATTATCTTAGGTTTCAGTTTTTGCACCCAAATAATTTTGTGATGGTCCTGTCCACCTACATTCCATTCCTGCTGTTGCTTTCTATACTGATTTATGCTATTTGTTTTCTACGGTAGTTATGAATTAGAATACAAATTATTTTATTTTATTACAGCATTTGTGATTGTGAACTGGATTACCATTATGTATATAGAGAAATAATATAAGACATTTTAATATAATGAGCTATAATGTTGCTGAGAGAAATAAGGATTATAATTATGTGATAGTATTGAAGCAGAAGAAAATAAATAATATTGAAAGCAAAATGATAGCTTCATTCACATTACATTTTAAGAGACGTTTCAGAATAGAATGGATTGAACCTACTTAAATCATGTCAGAGGTGAAGGTTGCAATATGTAAACCACCTGGAAATAAGTTCCATTAAATTCAGTGTGACTTACCTAGAAATGAGTATAACTCTATGTTTCTAAAAAAAATGTGTGGATCAGTTTAAAATTATTAAAACTTGGTTTTCTTATAGGGAAGAAGCAATGAGAGAGATGAAATTGATTATGAGAGGAAAAGTGACATATATAAAGATCTTGTCACATTTTTAAGAGAACAATCAGCAGTATTTGTAGAAAATATGGTTAAGCAGGTATGTATTTCTTGTTATTATACTTCTAGTTCTCATCTGTATGGTGAATAGCTTGAAAGCTTGCATATCTTAGTTCTTTTTATGTGGCTTTGTATCTTATTTTGGTTGACTGAATATGAAATGTTTCATCTTGTATCTTTATTTTGGTCTGTTTTTGCAATATATATTTATACATGCACAAATACAATCACACATTGGCCAAGTTAACACATATTAAGTCACAGTTTGGTTGTTTGATTTATTATGTTGTGTGAATGTTGGATAAAATGCAGGAAGTCTCAGGTTCTAGTTACCCTCATCAGTGGAACTCACAGAATGGCTTTAGGTCTCTTTCTCAGACCTTGTATAAGGTTGTGGGAGGGAATATCTGTAGAGAGCATTATCTGTACTTGAACTCAGTAACCCCCAAAATGGCATGTAAATTCAATAAAGCATTGTTAAACAACTATGAGTCAATGAAACATGTAAGTCCACCAATAGGTTCTTTGATTAAATTCTTTTGGTGATTTATAATATATATGGAAATCAATTTTAATTGTATCAGGTACATTGCCCAGAATTATTAAATTTGACTGATACTTAAATTCTGCTAAATAGTCCTTGTTATATTACAGACTGCCTTACTTGTGCTTTTATAAACATGAGTACAGTGATCAAAAATTATATTTCAACGTTTTATTTAGATGATATAATGTTGAACTAAGTCAAAGAAGTGAGAGTAGAGCAGATAATATGAGAGATTATGAAAAGCTTTAAAGAAAATTAGAACTTTTTTGATGATGAAAATCATTGGTAAATACAATACTCATTTCATTGTTGAAAGTAAAATGTAAGGAAGTATTCTGAATGAAGTTATTAGGAACCAGTTTTTAAATATTTTATCTATAATATTTTTTCATTTGTGCATGAACCATAGAAAATATCTATGGCTGGCTCAGGAATTTATCTCTAAGTCTGGAATGTTGCCAGTAAATTTATTTCCTAGATCCTTAACACACTTATTTGGAAGCTGTTTTGATTTTAATGGAACTTATTTCCAAGCTTAGGTCTGCAGCAGTTGGCAAAAAGTCTCTGCTCATCTTTCTACACATGTTTTTCCTTTAAGCAGTAGTATAATTTTAAAGCAGGAAAATATATTTTAACAAAAAAGATCAACTGTCTTTGACAATGCTTTAAATAATCAGAACCATTCCTCTTTCTAACTTCATCTCTTATTATTTGAATAAAAATATTCATTATTTTTCAGCTTTCTTTGATTTCAGCATTAGGGATATTTTAAACTGACACAGCACGCATAGCTGTTACAGTGTGGCAGCTTTAGTACTTAAATATTGCTGGCAAATCAGAATAATATTTTTAATAAAAGATAGTTATAATGGCATTTATGGCAAATCATTTTCTTCATATTTTTAGATGTTGCATTTTCATAGAAACATTCATTGCAAGTAAGCTAAAAATGGCTAAATTTTTGAGGTAAGGGAATAAAATGCTAACTCTCATAATCCCTAGAGAAATAATGACATCATCAATAAATAAAAATCTAAAATAAACTTTACACTGATTGCACACTGACTCAATTAAAAGGGAAGAGGTGTTTCATAGAGCATGGAAATCCTGTTGCGAGTGTTTGGATAACAATAAGAAAAACAAAATTCATACAAGTAGTAAGGATTTATTGTAGACCTGAACAAGCCAAAAGTAGAGATGAGGAGTGTTGTGTCAAATGACTAAACATTTAAAGGGGCTCTAAATTGTGACAATGGGAGATTTAAACTTCACTGACATCAGCTAGAAATGTTAACTCTGCCAGAGTCAGAAGTCCAACTAATTTCTGTCCTTGCTGACAACTTCATTTGTTAGAAGATGGAAGAAGGAACAAGGATTTACTAAGCTGAATATAATTTTTACTAATAGACATATATTTTAAATAACTGGGGTTGCTTTCATGGTAGCAAGGGGAGGAAGAAGAGTCTGACTTGTACACTGGGCTTCACAATAATAAATTTAAATAGATAAACAGTAAATTTAAACAGATGGTAGGCCAGTTTCGATGTCTTTACATCCAGAAAAAGAAACGTATTAGGGAAGGATGAGAGATCGTCTAAAACATAGAATAGGTATATCTGCAAACAATTTCTGTTTGAAAGAAAAATGGAAGATATCTATTGGGACGATTGTGAATATACATAGTACTTTCCAAATTGATACAAAGGAATAGATTTGTATAGCAAATAGCCAGGGGTTTTTTATTCAAAGAAGGATACAAAGCAGTTGTCAGGTCCGGTAGGGATTGAATAAAAAAACATAAAGTGAACAAATGCCCCAAAGAACTCAGAAAACATTTTCAGGAACATCAGAAAGAAATTTTTGGTAACAGATGATGACAAGAAAAAAAGCATTCTTAGCGTGTCTTTTATGTCTGCTCTAAGAAGGAAAACAAAATTTTAGTTGGCCTCACTTCTAATAGAGGATCCTATCAGATTAATCAAGGAAAAGGTAAATTCTCCTAAAAGGTAATTCAATGAATTTATGTTTGCAGGGTCAAATGAATTGCATCCTATCATACTGAAAGAACTAGGAGAAGGGATTTCAGAAGTACTTATTTTATTTTTCAGAAGTCCTGGACAAACCTAGAAGACTGAAGGAGAGTAAATGTTAACCCTGCTTTCAGAAAAAGGAAAACACGGTTTTCACAACTCGATAACTATTCTGGCCAAGGTCTTTCAGGAGATAATTAAACAGCATATTTGTGAGCACTTAAATAGGAGTGCCACAATTAGGAAGTTAGCTAAAGATAAACAAATTAAACAGAATATTTGTGAGCACTTAAATAGGAATGCCACAATTAGGAAGTTAGCTAAAGATAAACAAATTAACCTTCTTGTTATGAATTAATAGAAGCGCTTAAATAAAGTTTTAACAAAGCTTAAAGAAAAAGGGTTCTAATTCTGCACTTCTGAATGGCCGATAATAGCGATATCGGATTGGTCCGTTCTGGAGAATCTGATTGGCTGTTAACAAGCCACTCTCATCGGTTCAAGGGTTTAACACTTCCATGTTCTCATTGGCTAATAGGTCAGCAGCCTGCCCTATAAAAGGGCTGCTGCTGCCTAGGGTTTTTGCTCTGTTTCAGAATGATTAATAAAGAGTTGAAGTTCGCTGTTCACTGCCTCGTCTCCGTTCCTTGCACCCATGTGCAAAACTTAACACTTATCTCATTTTTGACAAAGTTATTCAGTTGCTTAAATTGGGTGAATATTGTGTGCCTTGTTTTTACCAAGAAATACGGAAGTAATAAGCTGAACAGGGAACACAAAATGGTCTCATAACTAAAAATGATGAAAAATGGTTGTGAATAATTTAAATAGCTCCTTGTTGAACTGGGAGGTAGAATTGAATCAGCTGTCTTGGGCATATTCAAAAATTTTATTAGTGACAAGGGTGAGGGGATGATAATCAGATGTACAGATAACATAGTGCTAAAAAGTATAACTACTCCTTTGGAAGAGTAAATAAAGATTAAAAAAAATGAGCTTGCACAATTAAATGAACAATATGAAATTCAGCATGGATAAATGTAATGTCTTTCATCTGGGGTGAAAAAAAGATGATAGAAATATAGAATGGCAGAGATCTGGCTTGGTAGTAGTACATGTGAAAAGGATCTGGGTATTTCAATAAATTGAATTAAATATGAGCTAAAAGATTATGAACTGAAAAATAAGTAATATTCTGAGATTTTTTTAAAAAAACAAATTTTATTAATTTTCAAAGACAATACACAGACAAACAAAACATAAAACATAAGAACATAGAACATCTTTTCTAAAAACTGCTTAACAAAACAAATAAAACATCTTATTTAAGTACAACATAATTCTAAATTATCACGTTCCACACACAATTTAATATGCATCTTATATATTCAACTTCATATCTTATTACTCTTTTCCAACTTCTCACTGTTTCTTCCTTTATTTCTGTTCAATTTTATTCATTAAACTTATATTTTCATCTATTTCATATTACTATATTTCGTATTATTACTGTTTCATATGTTCTTATCCAACATCATTAATCCTCAATAAACAAACATAAACAAACAAAATACATAACATAAAAACATAAAACTTCTTTTTAGAAAGCAGCTTAACCCTGGGTTATAACTTTTTGTACAGACATAAATCAAATTCATGCTCACCTTATATACTATTTCATATCTTATTTAATATTCTATATTTTCCATATGTCTTCTCCCCTCTTTTCTCTCTCTTAATTCTATTTTATTTATTTAATCTCAATTTAAATCATTATACTTGTATCTTTTGTCCGTTCTTTTTCAATTATCTATTTCTCTTTTCTCTTTTCTCTAACACAAACTTTTTCCTGTAATCACTGGTTGAAGTATGACACCTTTCTATCTTTCCCCCAAGTTTAACACTTAAAATAATATATAGTTTCTATTCTGCTTCTGCTTAGTACATTCTATATAAAATTTTAAAATATAAAACATAATGAACTTATAGTATATTAAAAATAATATTCCATAACAAATTAATTAATTAAACTCTATTAATTAAATCTTAGACATTTTACACATTCCCTACAATATTCTATTAACACATATGTTATTCCAATTTTCTAACTCTATTTCAAATACAAATACTACAATACAATCTTATGTACTTTTGCAGAATCTGTTTTTAGATAATATTTTACCCTTTATCTCTGAAAAAAACCTGTTTATTAGCATTTATAACCTCCCTTCACTTTTTCCCTTCCTTCCTTGTCAAATCTAGCCTTTTTACCCCCCCCATCTCCAACCTTTTAGTCTCCCCTCTCTGTTGTATTCTTCTTTTCTGTTGCTTTCTGACATTATATTGATTTTTCACCTTATTTTTCCCTTTCTTGGTTAGTTTTTTAAAACTTAAATTCTCCATTTTCTTTTCCTTTTTACCCTTTTCTTTCTCATTTAAAATCATAGATCCATTAAAGATGGCTTCTTCTTCATCATCCCAGCCTTCTTGTTGCATTTCCTGATAAGTAGAAATCGCCATTTCTAAGAAGTGAAAAATAGATCCAAAGGAGCCCTTGCCTTCTTCTTCCTCTTCTTTTAACTTTTCAAATTGCATTTTCAGTTCTTCAACAGATACCATTGTGAAAAAAAAATTTAAACAATCCAAATGTTTTCTTAGTCTTTCAAAAGATAGTTCACAAAAGTCCCAAAGTCATCAAGCAATCAAAGTCAGCACAATCAGCACAGTCTGTTTCATTTAGCACTTTCTTCTACTTTCTCTTCCTGGGGTAGAATTCAATTACACAATTCCAAGGTATTTTTTGGAAGTTTTATTGCAATTTAATCTCTGATCTTATCAAACTCCAAGCAATCTCCTTCAACAAACCTTGGTATAAATCATTTACCTCTCTTCCTTCCCACTTAAAGCAAAAAGATTTTAATTTTTAAATGTCAGTGTTTAGAAATCTAATGTGCCCTTGGCTTTAATTTTCAAAGTTAGTACCTTCTGCTGCCAAAGCGGGTATTTCCGATTTCCATCTGCTGTCTCTGTAGGGAAGGAGAGTTAGGAGAAAAAAAAGCTTTCGCTTTCACTTTCCACCACAGCTTTATGATCTTCTGGGAAACAATATATCACTTAAAGAGCCAAAGTTCCAGGGTATTCAGATGTTGATTGTCATCCCGGTTCAGCCAAAAGCTTTCACTTTCTTCACTTCCTCCTGCAAAAAACTTGTCTGGCTGAGAGGTTCTTTGTGGCGGCCATTGCTCACCACTGCTCCACCACCTTTGGAAAAGGGAGTTAAGCTGGCTGGGGAAGTGGGGTGCGATATCCCCAGACCCCTGCCCAGATCTCCCTTCTCTTCAGTTATCCCTATAGGATAACTATAGCCTCCCAATCCAATTGGATCAATCAGATTATGCACCAAACTGGGAATTTTCTTAGGATGTTCCAGCTTTATGATTTTATAATTACGTTTGCCATCTTGAAGGAGGGAGGGAGGGAGGAGGGAGGAAAAGAAAGAAATAGATAGACAGACAAACAGACAGATAGACATTAACTTTGTCTCATTTTTTTACAAAGTTACTAATTTGGTGCAATGCTATGTGCCTTATTATTATTAGATGCTTAATTTAAAAACACCATCCATTCTTATGTTTTGTATTTATATCAAATATTGATATCAAAATATAACAGAAGAAAATATATTTAAAATAGTTATATATAACTTAGTTCATTATAGTATTTCAGAAAAATTCAACATTTGCAGCCTCAATTTTATGAGACTTAAAACAGTTTCCTTGCTAGCCTTAGCTATCCCATGGAAAATACCAACTTCCACTTGTTGCATAGGCAAAGAAATTGAGATTTTCTTGGTAGGTAAATAACACATTCAATATTGCAATATAATGCATATTCTAGTAAAACTCTTAATATTTAGTGCAGTGTTTATTTTCAATAAGTGGCTCACATTTGTTTGTGTTACAGATTTTTCCTACAGATCAATTTTTTTCTTTTGAACAGATGATTAACATTTTAGTAGCAAAGTGGTTATCTACATAAATATCTGCTATGCAGCAAAAGTTATTTAATATCAATATATTCATTTTTAGACCATTAAGTAGGACTTTAGCTAATAATTGTGTTTTTTTAAAATACAGAATTTTTAATCAAAAATTTTATTTAATTTCCCTATGGCTATCTTTTTTAAAATCAAGAATTATGATTGACAACTTTTATATGCTAAGAAAATCAAACTACCTAGCTATCCTCTGATTTACTAATTTCTTAACATATTTTACTCATTTGGAAATATGACTTTTTCCTAAACATTTTCGTCTTTTATTAGAAATATACATTTTTTGATGAGCCAAAGTATGAAAAGCATTATCAACATATGGAAGCAGTTGAGGGAGAAGAATATGGCCAAGCCCCAAAATTTTACGACTATGCGGAAAAGAATGTATTTGAAAAGCCTAAGAGTCCTCTTGTAAAAAGTAAACCTCCTGACAGCAAAAAATTAGAACCATCTCTTAAGTGGAAGACAACAATAGGCACTCAAGAGTATGTAATTCTTTTAGATTTTCTGACATATAATTAATTAACCTGGATGTTTGAAATGTAATATTGTTGTCATTATTTTATAAAAAAATTATGAAATTGAACAAATTTAAATTTCCTATATTTTAAAAGCTTTATTTAAATATATTTTGCTTTCCAAAAATGTTATTATTCCTTATTTTGTGACTTCTTAGCAATTAGAAAAGTTTGTATTCAAATCATATCTCTTCAATTTAAGTACTGTACATGCTTCATAAGTAGACACAAATGTACGTAGGAACGACTGTATGATTTAGACTGGAGCATTTAGGATCCAAGAGGTAAGCTTGTGGCTCCAAATGTTCACATTTGACAAGCAACTTAATGACACCTTGAAATTTTAATGCTTTGTGATTGGCCAGTCTGGTTTGTTGTTTCATTTATATCATAAATGATAATACAAAGCAGAATATGTGTTTATTTCTTTCCCTCTAAGGAAAGAAATAAGGGCAAGATTGAGAAGAATAACTGGACAAGAAAATAGTGATTTTAACTTTGCTTCTGAGAATCTGAAATTCTATTGATTGCACCATAACAGGTTCTTTACCAATTACCATTTCACACAGAGAACAGGATATGTGCAGATAATTCAGGCAGTATTTTGCTCAAACAGCAAGACTAAGGTTGATAATTAGAGACTAAGCTAGGTTGAGGTTCCAGAACCAATCAAAATAGAAGACAGGAGAAGCAACTGGTTTGGGATACAAGCTAAAAAAAAAATAAATCTGAATCAGAGTTGCTGGGTGTTGAGCACCATATACATTTAATAAATTATTTGTGGTTGGTTACACAGATGATTATAATATAGCTATATGCCATTTTTTTTCTCTGGATCTCTTAAGATGTCCTAATTCCATTTTTATGATTGGTAATATATAGCACAGAGAAAAAAAAATAAAATGCAAATATAGAAGCCCAACAACAATAGAATTCAAATGTATTGCTATCAGTTGGATATGTTACTAGGTATTTGAGTAAATATATCTTTACTGTGTTACCCTTATGTAAAGTACTAGTTAATTGGTCCGTTTTAAACAAAACTTTTAACAAATTCAATATTCTGGAACTATATGAAGATTGATATGTCATAAAGAATTCAGGTAGAGGAGAGAAGCAGGTGCCCCTCAAGATCACTTGGGTTCCAATAACTCTGCACATCTATGGTCTGGGAGTGATAGGAGGTTTTTAGGACCTTAGTTCTTCCAGCTCAGCTTGTATATCTTTGAAAAAGGGAATTTAGAGGATAGCAAATCTTCTGGTAAAAAAAGCATCATTCAGAGGCTTTAGCACAACCACATTTTGTCTATGATATCCAACTGGCATGCTTAGTGGAAAAAAGATTCTGTATATACTGCACATAAAAAAGTAGAGGTGACTTACAACCACAACTGAGCCCAAAATTTCTTTTGCAAAGCAAGACAATTGTTAAGTGAGTTTTGCCCTATTTTATGACTTTTCTCTTCACAGTTATTAAGTGAATCACTGTAGTTTTTAAATTACTAACATGGTGGTTAACTAAAAGTGAATCTGGCTTCCCCATTGACTTTGCTGGTCTAAAGGTTGCAAAAGATGATCACATGGCCTTGGGCAATGTCATAAATATGAACTAGTTGCTAGGCATCCAAATTTTAATCACATGACCATGGGGATGCTGAAATGGTTGTGTGAAAAACGGTAAATCCATTTTTCAGTGCTGTTGCAATTTTGAATGATTACTAAATGAATGGTTGTAACTTGAGGCCTACCTATATTACAACATTTACTTATGTGTGCAATCTAGATTTTCACTGTGACAGTATATTCAGCACCATTGATCATTAGTAATAATGGTCCATCAGCTAAATTCAAGAAAGATCACAGAAAGGATTATAGGAGGTGCTTATCAGAGACATATTATTTACTGTAAGAATTGCAATAGTTATCCATACGAGTTGTGAATTGCACCATGAATTGAAATGCATCACAGTATTAGAACATTCATATTTTCATTGTATCTCTTGCCCAGCTTCACACAAAGTAATTTTGAAAAGTTAAATCAATAGCTGCAATAAAAAGTAATTTTGAAAAGTTAAATCAATAGCTGCAATAAAAAAAAAGTTTAAAGAAGAAAAAAGTCTGAATCTGCTTTTAATAACAAAATGCTATGACCGCAATCCAAGAGAGAATTAACTGCATAGGTCCATTGAAATCATTAGGTTTATTCTTTGCTGCACTTAACTGAGCTGAATTATGGCCCATTTATAATTCTAGATTCAGCAAATTTTGCTGATAATTTGTGATGACATCAGTTCTTTATGCCTCTTTAACAAATTATTCAGTCTAAATGGTATGACATTAATCAGTTTTAGCCTTTAATAGACTTACTTCAGAAATTAAAACATTTATTATATATTCATGATATCCTTAATTGTCAAAGAATAAATGTTAAATCCTTTTAGAGGCAAAGCAGCAAGAAAATGTGATGAAAAAGAAATCAAACATGCCACTCCAGAAAGCAAAAAAAGATCCACTGGAACACCAACTGCCTCTCTTAAAAGGTACGCAGTCTTAATAATGCATAGTTTTCTTTTGCTTGAATTAAAATCACAATTTTTCAACACGAACAAGATAACAAATGATTTCAGCGTCTCAAATGAGTAAACTGAAATGATTGAATTGTATTTGACTGACTTTTATGGTTGTTGTTTTTTTTACTATTTTTATGTGCAGGAGTCTGTAAAATCAGTGTTAGTCTCAGATACGAATCTTACTTATTAAGTTTTCAAATGGAAATTTTTCTGGTGTTCCCACTTCTCTGCATGACCAAACAGGAAACTCCCAAGCTGAAAATATAAACCTGTTGGTTCTGGCAGAATTGTGTTATATTTGCATCTGCTACCATTTTTCCAATCACAGACAGAGAAATGATGATTGCTTGGCTTATTGTTCTAGTAACTTGGCTCCTAATAGACATTTCCTTAGCTCACATTTCTTAAGCAGTGTATAGTGACAGATCTCAGATTTGAACAGTGTGCCCTGAAATTTAAATACCCGTTTGGAGAGCTTTTGTATGGTTTTGTTTTCATTTTTAATAATCTCGCTTTCTCTCTTCTTCAGTGTTCTGGGACCAAGTTAGTATCAAAATCTGAAAAGCAAACAAATACATCCATTCCAATGACTTTCATAGTTCGTCACATTATTTCTCCAATTTCACAGTATTCCATCAGTAAAAAATCGTGCAATTAAAAAATGATTTTAATTTTTCCTACACTGTGACAGTTTAGATTATGTAAATGTGATGTGTTCTGTACCGACATGATGTAATTCAGTTCCTTATAGAATTTAGCTATTTTGTTTATAATTAGATAAGAATTTATAATTATTAATGAGAATATTAATATACAGTTTTGCATGCTAATTTTATAAAATAATAGCATAATACAGTGAGGACATATTACATAGGGTACATAGGACACATATAATGTCTTCTGATCATTTTAAATTATTACTATGTTGCAAGAGATTGTTCTAAATATAATTGAAATCACAAAGGATGCTTCATCCTTCTTTTACAAGCTGTTTTTATACTGAAAGTTGCATGTATATTAATTCTTCAGTTGTTCCACATGAAGAAGAAAGCATATATTTAGCTTCAGAAATAAGGTGCTTGCTTAGCTTTGAAAAATTGTTCAAAAGAAAAAAAAAGACTTTTGGAAAAGGAGTCAATCAATTTCCCAAATTCTTCAATCTACAATTATACTAAAACAAAAAATCAAAACTGGATTTTTTTTAACATTTACTTTATTCATATGAGATGATAAACCAGCCTCTGTAATTTCATCTCACTACGTGGGATGGGGTAATAATATTGATCTATCTTATACTTTCTTAACAGTGTTGCAGCTGGGTAATTCAGAAAATTTTTTTACTTTATTGTTCAATTTATATAACATATTACTCTGGGCGTCTAACAGGAAATAAAAGCAAGATATATACCTTGGTGTTCAGGAGGAAGTGATTCAACTGCATTAATCGTTTCTGATTAAATAGATGCTGGTTTCCTTTATGAATTGTATGCAATTCAAATGAGTTGTGAATATGAGAGTAAGTGCATAGCACTTCTTGAAAACAATGGAGTTTTTTTTCCCAGCAGCAAAAGTCATATGCAACTACTTTAATGAAATGTTTTAAAAACAATATTATATTAATAAATTGGGTCATTAAAGAGCTGCACCTTGTATCTTGTTTTCTGACTTGAAAAACTGAAAAAGGATACTGTTTTAAAAGATGCTGCTACCATCAGTGGAACAACTTGTCTGCAAAAATTGTGGGTTTTTAAGAAGAGATTAGACATTTGTCTGAAATGATATAGGGTTTCCTGGTTGAGCAGGTGGTTGGACTAGAAGACTTTCAAGATCCCTTCCACCTCTATTATTCTGTTACTCATATTGTCAACTGTTATGGAGCACATTTTCAAATCTTTTTCAATACATGCATAAGTTGAATGTATTATTCCCATCTTAGTGTGGCTTGCATTAAATTTCTGCCTCAATAATTTCAAATTTATATACTTATGGATTGTGCTTTTGATTTAATGTGGTTATCATTTCTAGCTGTGATTCTCCCTTTCTTGTTCCACTTTTCCTTCTTTTTGGTTTAGTAAACTTCCACCGAAAAGTGAGGATGCAAGTGAAAGTTCTTCTGAGAGTGAAGAAGAGGATGAACAGCCTGAACGACATCAGGAAATTAACACTGATTTGCCATCAGAATATTGGCAGATTCAAAAATTAGTGAAATATATAAAGGTAAAAAAATTAATTTTGAAGAGAGAGTCCAAACGATCACATTACTTCTCTTCTAATTAAATTATAAATTCAAAATTATTATTTCAGAATCTCTTCATTTTGTGTTCATTTCTTTAATCAGTTTGCATCCTAAAATGATTTTCAATCTCTGTTGTAGTAGATCTAAAGAATACCATTTAGTTTAGTCTTAGCAATACCTTTTAAGGCAATATATTGCAAAACAGATGAGTAATCCAGTGCAACCTATTATAAAGTTGCAAAATATTAAATATTCTAAATTCCATGTTATTTAATGAATTATAGAGACATTCATCTCAATGAAATGTCTCCAGTGTTCTTCAAAGTTGTGACATAAGAAAAAAAAAAAAACTTAACCTAACAGTAACCATATCATGTCTCTGTGCATGAAGGCATTGCAACAATTTGGGATTCTGATCGCCTGGTCAATTTTATTATTATCTTTTTCATTCTGTTGGGATTTATTTATTGATAGGTCTATAAATTTAAGAGATCACTTATGGCTTTTGTTTTTATACACAGTTCCTTGTTGGGCTATGTTTGTGCATATGATCCATGTTATAGAACATAGTACATAGAACAGAGTTGGAAGGGACCTTGGAAATCTTCTAGCCCAAACCCTGCTTGTGTAGGAGTCCCTATACTATTCCAGACAAGTGGCCATCTAGTCTCTAAAAAATCTCCAGTGATAGGGCCCCTACAACTTCTGAAGGCAACGCATTAATTGTTCTCTCACAGTTAGGAAATTTCTCCTTAGTTCTAGGTTGCTTATTTCCTTAATTAGTTTCTATCCATTGTTTCTGGACTTGCCTTCTGGTGCTTTGAAAAATAGGTTATGATTTTGAAAATAATTTCATAATTACAATTTTGAAAATAGGTTATTTTGAAATTATCATATTTATGTAATACTATGCTTTCAAAAGGCTAATTATTAAATATTTAATCCTACTTTCATATTTGAGTCAAATACCCCAAAGAAGCAGTTTGATTCTGATTGTTCTTGTTTCTGATGTGGCTCTACCGGTAACTACAGGAATTGATATAGCCACACTAGGTACAAAAAACTTCATTCATTTATTATATAGTAACACATAAAAGCAAAAAGAATATTTCCATAAATATAAAGCTCCACATCACATCAATTTAATTGTTCTGATGGAAAACAAAATAATGTTTTTAAAAAAGCAATTCCTTTATTTGTTTCATTTTGCTGAATTGTGCACAAGTTGCTTGTGAAAATGCTATAGAGTAGTTTCTATTAAATTTAAATAATATGACATATTTGGAAGACTGGAAAAAACAGTAGACTTGTTCTTTCTCTGTGTTTATATAATTAATTCCAGAACACTTCTGCTTGCATATGAAAATGTATTAAAATAGCATTAGGTTTTGAGTAAAACATTATCTTGTATTAATAAGCTAGCAAATAACATACTTTGTACCCATGGGTGGTCATTTCGTCTTTTTTTTTTTAATGAACCTTAAAGTTTTGCTGAATGCTTGAGTGTTTTAGATTGTTTTTATTTTGATTGTTTTTTGGCGATTCCATTGTAAATCACTCTGGACTCCATCAGAAGGAAAATGGGTATACCATTATTATCTTCATAACAATGTAAAATCACAGCTGCCAATTCTATAGCTAGTGTTGGCTTTCCTAGACATTGTGTTCTTCCCAATAACCTAGGCTATCATAATATATCAGCTTAGCATATTTAATCATCCAAGTAGTCTGGTCTTTTCAATTGACAGATGCAAAAATTAAAACAATATTATTATTAACAATCTCATATAAACTGAAAGAGTAATTAATAATCTGCAAATGGACCCAAATAAAAATATACATTATGAAAAAAGATCATCTCCTTTTCCTCTATAAATGCAATGCAATATATGTAGTGATTTATTAGTTCCAAGAGAAAAATGGCAATAGTTATGTTATTAAGTCTTTGGAGTTATTCAGTGTATTTAATTAGATGATGTATCACAGAGGCTTTCCAAAATAAATGTTTGCCACTTTTTATCTATTTGGAAGAAGACCTTAAAAATCAAGAAGTAGAAATAAATTGCTTTAGATTGGCTTACAAAAAAATAAAAACAAAACATCAGACATCTCGTATATAAATGTCAGCAGTTACAAAAGGCTTTTTAATTTGTTTCATACTTTTGTTGGATGAACTTTTTGAAATAATGTACAATGCTGGATCAAATTAGTTTTTCAGATAACAGCTGGAAAAGTGGCTTATGGAAGGCTTCTATTAGAAAGAGTTCTTTTTATGATCTATTAAAGATAGAAAATAAGTATCATTGCTCATGAAAACAGTACAGGAAAAGAAAAACAAAAGAACAAAAAAGGGCTACTAGAAAGAAAAAAGTACATATGAGAAAAGAAAAGTGATATATGATAAGAAAATATAAATAATAATACACCAGCTGAACTATTCATCTAACCAAGCAACTGTAGCCATGTTGACCAAAAATCTAAACTTTTGGCATAGATAAAGCCTTACCCTACCTTTGAACCATCACAATTCTCCTAATTTCAAACCTACCCTATGCATACAAGAAAATAACTTGCTCATAGCTTTCCTATCATTATCATCATCGGCAACAGCAACTTGTTTCTGTATTGAGAGGCTATATAAAGGAAGGCCAGTTGTTAAAAAACGTAACACCCAAATGCATCGTTTTTTTTGTTGCAAATAAAAAATTTCAAGAGTGAAGTGATAATATACCAACAAATTGCAATCACATATACAGCTAGCAGTATAAGTTAAAAATATACAAGTCGGATGGTGAATTTCTACCATGGCAGGAAAGAGTTGGAGAGAAAGTTACAGTATTTCAAAGGAATATCAGCTTTCTTCAGATTCAACTAAACCCCAAAAAACTGAGAAAAAAATAAAATTGGCCCTCAAAAAGCCTGGCAATATCATCAGATCAGCTCCAAATTGCTGCAAAACCTTCATGCACAGAGTGATATGGTTCTGATATGATTACTGTTAGGTCAGGATGTTACTTTGCTGTTTTCACTGTCAGAACTTCGAAGATGCTGGGGACATTGGGCCCAGTCAATATAAGAACTAAGTAGAGTCATGATATCTCACCATACCAAAAGAGAGCTTGCCATAGGTAATAAAAAGATGGAAAATTTTGAAGTACCAGTGCAGACTGAGGTTTATGTTCTATTTATGCAGCTGGTGTTTAAGGGAACTTTGCAGTCTTACCCCACTGCCCCTTCTGTTTGAAAAACAAACAAATTAAGCAGCAGATGTCAGTTAACCAAAGTCTTACAATTTCCCTGGACAGATCAAAAACCATGTATAGTGCAACTTATAAAGTAGTAGCTAGATCTCTTTATCTGCATACTCAGTCTTTCACCTAACACTTACTAGTCACTCTGAAGCCTGGATGCTGTCTTTTAGAAATTATTCACTCCTGGAATTTATGAATAACACCAATTTTGTGAATTTAACACATTTGCTTGCTGATCTTGTTTATTCCTGAAAGCATTTCTCCCCTCATATTTGAATGCTCTGTTCATATGGTTTAGTTTTTCTTTGGAAAATCTGTTGGCTTTAGTGCAATTCAATTGCCCAACTTTTATTCAAGCTCAGCTGCTTGTTGTTTTCTTGACAGTCTGAAATGGTGATGGGTCTTCCCAGATTAGTCTTGTTTAATGTCTTTTGCAGACATTATTTCAGGCCCAGCCATGACCCCACACCCACTTGTGGCAGCTGCAACTCTTGCCAGATACTAACAGCAGAACTTCCCCAGATTCCTCTCTATTATCTGCTCTATTTTGAGAAGAATTCAGCACTTTCCTCTGGTGTTTGACATTAAGCAGAAACACGGCCAGGAAATGATGTGCCTTCCATACGTTCTGGAACTTCTGGTCCTGGAGAGGGAGGGAAGGTGAAAGAAAAGAGATTAATGTTAAAAGATCTATTCAGTGTAGCAACCATGCTGACTGGTGTAGTTTCTGTATGCCATGCCCAGAAGTTATGGGTAATGTATATTTTAAATGTTCCTGTAAAATGAATAGGGGCAATGTCCCTCCTTTCTAATACTCAGATCTCTGTGATGACAAAGAGAATGGAAAAAACAAACTGAAACAAAGGAGAAACAACATAATTCTGTGTTTTGCTTTTCCTCAAAGTCCATTGTGTCCTTTGAATGTTGATCTTTTCTCACTTAAAATACAATGTGGAATTGATGGATGGGCATAGTGAAGTTAGCTTTACTAAGCTATAGTAGCTCTCATTTTTTAAAACCAGGCTGAATGAGTTTGTAGCTTTCTTGATAATAAAATCATTTTTATTCATTCTGGGCTGGATGCTAATTTGTTAGAATCTGAGAGGTGAGTGAAACAGCATCTCATGATGTAATTTACATTTCTTTTATGAGTTCTCTGTAATTTGAATGCTGTTATCTGTAGGCTAGAGCACTCCTCTCCTTCAAGGTGTTTAACAGGTTATATAACCAGCTAATTCTGAGATGTAATCAATGTGGTGGGTTGTTTTTTTTTGTTCTTTTTTTGAGGAAGAGTCTCATCCTGCTTTGTTTGAAGGAGGAAGTAATTTCTTTCTTTAAAAGGTAATTCCTTAAGCCAACTGGATTGCCTAGTCTCCAACTCTTTTCTTTGAAGCAAGTTGTTATGAAGACGTTGGGAACAAGTTTCAGAGGATTACAGAGGACTCAAATTATCTACATGATTTTCAGTCAGAATTCAGGCCAAATCCTGGGAGACAAACAAAATTTGTTACTCTAGTAGCTGACTTAGATAGGGGAATACATTGTTTGATCTTGTGAGACCTCTCATTAGGAGTATCCTTCTGGATCAATTACACAGGTTGGCAGTAGTGAGCACTGTTTTACAACGTTTCTGGGCTTCAGTCAGTGGTTCCTCATTCATATATCCTGGAGGAAAGTGTTCAAGTTCATGAGAAGCCTGCACAGAGCCCGACAGGGATCAGAACTCTTTCCCATGTTTTAATCTCTTGTAAAACCACTGGGAGAGCTCATCTAACAGTTCAAGGTGATATGTTATTAGTATTACTAGACTGATGACACTTATTTACATGTTGCTGCCTTGGGCCAAACCAGAGATGCCCTGGAAGCTCAGAACTGGTACCTAGAAGTTATAAGGATCTGAATAGGACAAAACCATTTCAGACTGAATCACATAAAAACAGAGTAGCTTGTTTTTAGCAAACATCTAGTAACACTGGATTATGTGTGAGATGACACTCTTTCTCTGTATGGAACTCTGTTCTCTTTTCATAAAAGTATATTTTGATACCTTTGCGCCCTTGGCTCCTGGTGGTCCCAGTAGTATTACTCACCTTTTGTATTTTCTGGATTTTATCATTACATATTTTTATTTCATATGTGTCTGTATGTGTGTGCCTAAAGACATTAGGGATCGGGCAGATCATAAGCATTGTAAATATAGTACAAAAAATCAGGAAAAAATTATTCAAAAAAGAAATGGCAATAAGGAACAAGATAGAACATATGTCAAATGCTCCAACAGCAACATGGGTCAGTATTCCAATGGGATGTAACACCTGCGTAGACTTAGACTTTGCCTATATAAATAAATATGCAGCCCTACAAAATTAAGAGGTCAGAAAGTCAGAATGCAAAGAAAATGCCTGAGAGAAGTTTAAGCAATAGTGCACACCTATACTCTGGACCCAGTCTAGAATTTTTTCCCCATGCAATTTTGTTTTCATTCTTAATTTAAAAAAAACTGGTAATGGTTTTAATTTAAAGTTTGCTTCATGTATTCCTTTGTTATTGAGACATACCAGGCATGACGGTGTCATTGCTTAATTAGCTCTTAAACAATACTTATTTTCCACGCATTATAGACATGTAATGTGAACGTTATGGAATCTGTGATTTTTATCATGGTTATGATTTTCCACTGGCCCTGGTTATTTTAATCTCTGTGTTTCATTCACTGCCAGGCTATAACCCAAGAACTGCAGAGGATTCAGGAAATGGGACAAGAAGTTATTCCATAACTCTGTAATACTCCTCCATAACTCGCCACTAACAAGTTGCAGCTTGACCTGTGTTCTGTAAAACAAAATGAAAAGTTGGATCAGACAATGAATATTTAATAAGATATTATTGCTATTTTAAAAATCTACCATAAAACCATAGCTGAAGTAATTGTGCCTTTATTCTAGCAAATAACACAAGTATATCCAATAAAGGAGACTAGATCATCACAAGCATATCCACCTGCTTAGAATCAGAATTATGTAAGGCAATTAAATGAGAAACTAATAAGCTCATACTTTTAATATATCCAACTTAGTAGGATATTTTGTTTCGATGTAATGAATGGAAGCTGAATTAAACTACCTACAAAAATTCATTTTGTAGACAGCAGGTAGCCACAAGTTAGATTTCAAACAATAATCTAGATTTTTCAGATTCGTTTGTAAGGCTAGCTTTTAAAGATAACGACATTAAAATTGAAAAAATCTGGTAGTACTGTAGGACTGCTTGTGAGGTTAGAATGTGAATGAACTGAAACAGTAGAATTATCTGCCAGGTTTTTTTGGCTTTAGTCCCCTATTGAGTCAAATACCAAAGAACAGAGGAATATCTGTTTCTTTCTTGGGCTTTTAAAAAATGGCAGATATTAAGGATAAACCAATGGTTTGTAATGTATTCCTGCAAACATTTTGTATGTTCTATGCCCCCTTTTTGCCTGGCAAAAGTAAAATATGACTAATTATGGAACTTGTTTTGTACTAGGGGTAGAAAGCTGAAGGCAATGTGGTTGGAAACTAGACATTTCATTCCTTTTTTGGGATGGGATTTGGATATTAGATAATACCCTGAACAGAATTCTGCAGGAGCCATATGGACTCCAAGGAGTCTGTGGAGTTTGTGAACTAGTCCCATTGTATTAACTGACTGAGAAACTTCTGTAAGGAGAAAGAGAGGCCTATTCTTCTAATTTTCCCCTTAGTTTGGCTTTTTCAAAAGAAAAGTAAGTAGGCCAGTTCTAGATTTGTAATTGTTTTATATTAACTAATGTTTGTGAACTTGTCATATACCTACCTACATTTTTTTTTGTTTTAATGGAATCTTTGTTATTGCCCAGTGATGAATGAAATGAAAAATGCTATAGATCTTATTTCAGGAAGGTGGTTTTTCTTTACTTACATCTGTTACTTAGTATAATTCTGAACTTCATCTGTCATCTAAAAAGTGCTTAGAATTTTTTTCTCCAAGCATGCCTTTAATTATTTATAATTGAGTTTATATTCTCTTTTCATTTCAATTTGCGGATATTTGTGCTGAACCATCCTATAAGTGGAGGTAGATTTTTAGAAATAAAATCTGCCTTTAAATTAAAGCTTTAAAGTTAAGTGTTGCAGTGCCATAGAACTTATTTTGCATCCATCATATTATATCCAGTTTCAAAGACTTTGACAACATGATGCAGCTTTTGTGTACATTTAATAGAAAATTAACAATTTCCATGTTGGTTAAAATTTACCCTTGAAAACTTTCTCTAATAGCTTAGTAGGCAGAAAAATATTATTATGGTAATCAGTAGTAATGGTTATAATGTAGCACAAATGTATGAGCGTCTATGAAAAATATTTTATGAGTTTGTTTTAAAATGTATATTAAACAGTGGAAGCAATTTTTTTGCATACAAATTTTGTACAAACCCCCCCAGATTTAGTCTTACAAATGTAAAAGTAAAAGAAACTTTCAAAAGTCTTCTCTTCTTTGGTTTATTAAAATATTTCACTGGTTTATCAGTGATAATTTAACAGAAATAGGATTTTCTTTTATTCACCTCACTAACAAATCCCACCAAATTGAAATATGCACATTGCCCTTATAATTTTGCTGTATAATTTTTTTTAATCTTGGTGTGTCTGTTCAGTAAAACTTACTTTACCCTATATTACATTGATGGTCTCATTTATAGGCAGGTAACCAGACAGCTACTGTAATTGCATTGTGTTCAATGAGAGATTTCAACTTGTCTCAAGAAACGTGCCAGTTGGCAATTAGAGATGTTGGGGGTCTTGAAGTGCTGATTAATTTACTTGATACTGAAGAAATCAAATGTAAGGTGAGTTAATTGCATAGTGAGTAGTATTTTTAAGGATTCCAGTAGCTTTCACACAGGGTGCTCATTTTGACTTTCAGTTCCTTCTCTTTCTTTTAAAAGCTATGTGACTTGTAACACTGTGTATTTTAACTGAAGCCTTGAATTCAGCCTTAACATGTAAGCCATGGTGGAAATTTAAGGAATTAAAACAATTAAAAACGTATGCATAAATTACAGGGAAATTTTGAGAATCCTTCTGGCTTCTATGAGACATCAAGATTTCTTTGGCTATTTCCTTTTTGCATCCTCACATAAATTCTCTTTAGAGGTTTTTGCCATCATGTCTTAGGAAACAAAATAATTTGCTTCTTCAGTTTTGTCACCATTCATCCACATCACAGTCATGATTGATAGTAGCAATTTTCTATTTGACGGCATGATAATTCCTTATTCTCATCCCATGAGTGTAACAATCATCCTTAGGAGTACTTAAGTTTTAAAGTAATATGTTACACTTTAAATCAGTACCATCCCAGCTCAGCTTCAAGGTATATGAAATCTGTAATGCTTTATTACCCATTATCTTGCAGGCAAGGTTAGCTGATAAGGAAGATTATAGGAGTGTTTGGGCATGGGCCCACTCCCAATACTCTGCTCATTAACCAGCCCCTTCCACAGCTACTTCCCTTATAGGTTTTGCCCATTTCACTAGTATTGCATTCTTTTCATGCTTGTCACTGTTCCTCACCCTTACCTTTGGCACCAACTTTTCTCCAGATTTCCAGAAAGTAGAGTAAAGAAGAGCAGGCTGCTAGTATTTCATTTTCAATGAGGGGATGTTTTGGGGGTTATTTGTTATTTTGTTTCATTTGTCCCTTGCAATCACTGTTCCCACTCTCCTCTCAAACTAAGAGTGTAGTCAGTTTCAATTAGTCAATTTCATTTCTTTGGCAATATAACTTCTAGCCAATTCTATAATTCCAACAGGCCCTGTTTCCTATTTTCTGTTACTATTTCTGCACTGGCATCATTCCATATTTTATGTTATTCACTATTATTTTAAACTTGGGAGATGATCTAATGAGGTAGACAAGGATAAGCCACAGAAGAGAAGCAAAGTCCCCAATCAGAACCTCTGTTTCCTCTGTGTGCTGGTGAAATTCTACAAGGAGAGAGCAACAAAACCAGAGAAGAAAATAATCACCCTAGCTAAAGTGAATAGCACAATCCCCAGTCAGAACAGCACCACCTGATATTCATTTAGACCAGGTGTTGTAGAAGCAGAATATGAGTTATGCTGCCATTGTTTGACTCCTGGGTGGATGGAAAGTAGTAGAGGAAGACCCTTTGCCTTCCTTTTTTTAATTCTGTAATCAACATGCATGGAATAAAGAAAGACAAGTAGCATCTCCTGTGGCATGAAAATCTGCACAACTTTCAACAGTTCATCTAATGACCATTCAAAGTTATAACAGCAGTGAAAAAAGTAACGTACGACTATTTTTCACAGTTATGACCTTTGCATCATCCCATGATTATGTGATCAAAATTCAAATGTTTGGCAACGGGTTCATATTTATGATGGTGGCAATATCCCAAGGTCATGGGATCACCTTTTGCAACCTACTGACAAGCAAAATCAATTGGGAAGCTTAATTCACTTAACAACCGAGTTACGAACTTATCAGTTGCAGTGATTCACTTAACAACTATGGCAAAAAAGGTAGTAAAATGGGACAAAAATCATTTAACAAATGTCTCAGAGATGTTTGGCTTCAATTGTGGTCGTAAATAGAGAACTACCTATATAAAAAAACTTTAAAAAAATAATCTGTACTCTAAAAGAAAGCAATCCATAACAATGCATTTTTTCCCATTAGATTGGTTCATTAAAAATCCTGAAGGAAATTAGTCAAAATGCTCAGATAAGACGTACGATTGCTGATCTTGGAGGACTGCAGATCATGGTTACTATACTTGATTCTCTAGATCAAGATCTGAAATGTTTGGCTGCTGAAACAATAGCTAATGTAGCTAGATTCAAACGAGCCCGAAGAACAGTCCGTCAGCATGGTGGAATCAAGAGACTAGTAGGTTGCTTATGTACTCAAGTTTTGGTATCAGAATTTCAACTTAATTGTGTCTTTTCCCCTAACAGTAATATGAAATTAAATGTTGTATACCAATGTGGTCAAATAATTTTCTTTTTCATGTGACAAAAAGGTCACTCTGGTTTTTTCCCCGCTCATGCATTCTGCTGCACATTTAATATCACAGAACTAATATGTCTAAAGATACTTACACAAGTGGTAGGACTGTATTACTATTATACTTATCTATCATCTTCTACTATTGATAGCTTATGATTATATTGATTTGTTGTTGGTATGTACACCAAGATCTTGTGCACCAGAGACAAATTCTTTGTATGTCCAATCATACTTGGCCAATAAATAATATTCTGTTCTGTTCTGGTCTATCCTATTCCTTTCCTTCCTTTCCCTTCTTTTTTCCTACTCTATCCTTCTCTACCCTACCCTATAGCAGAATTAGCTGAGCTGCGGTGGCGCAGTGATTAGAATGCAATATTGCAGGCTAATTCTGCCAACTGCCAGCAGTTCAATTGTCCTCATTTCAAGGTTGACTCAGCCTTCCACCCTTCCGAGGTGGGTAAAATGAGGACCCAGATTGTTGGGGGCAATATACTGACTCTGTAAACTGCTTAGAGAGAGCTGTAAAGCGGTATATAACTCTAAGTGTTGTTGCTATTGCTATGTTTGTGTAGCCTTCCTTTAAAAGAAAATGAACAATTTTGAGTCAGAACAATTATTTTTAAAATGAATAATAATAGAAGCATCTCTCTGAAGTTCTAAATATTCTATTTAAACTGACCAGATCAGAATAATATTTCCTGAAATGAAGATAGTTTTGCTTGCATTCTAAACTAACTAAGAAGTGTGTTATTGGGCATTCCTTCCAGCAGTTTGGATAACTGATTAAAAGCTCACTAAATATACTTCTCACTTAACTGGGAGATGCAGGAGGGTTTTTCATGATTATATAAATGGAAACATTCTCAAACGTACCCATTTTTTTATAGTGAGAGTAGCGAGAGAATCCAGGGTAAACTGCCTTTTTGTGGTATCGAAGAGTTCTCTCTTACCACAACTGCTGAAAATCACCAGGACATTACTTGCTATTTTGAAGCGGAATATAAACAAAAACTCTAAAATAGACCAAACATTTTTTTTTTAAAAGAGCCTGCAACCCAAGAAAAAAATATATTTTTTATTTTAATCTACATGTGAGATATACAAAAAATTTGCATATTTGACCTGTCCACAGTGTCTCTTTGCTTTTCCCCAAAATCTCACACGGGAACTGAGAAGATGGACTTCTTTACAACCAAAAGCTTATAGGCAGCAAGAGCTAAAACACAAGTAAGATATTTCCTTTCCTTTCTAGAACAAGTGTTGTAAGCAGAGTGGTACCTTGCAGCACCCAGAATGCATATCAGGGTGTTCTTGGTCAGCTTTATTGGATTTTTATTTCTTATCAGGTTGGGCTGTTAGACTGTTCTGCAAGTCTCAATCAGCTTCAGGGAAAGGAAATAGAAGTAGCACGCTGTGGTGCTTTGGCACTATGGAGCTGCAGCAAAAGTGCTAGGAATAAAGAAGCAATCCGTAAAGCTGGAGGCATCCCCCTGCTGGCTCAGTTACTGAAGTCTCCTCATTCAAATATGTTAATACCTGTAGTAGGAACTTTGCAAGAGTGTGCCTCTGAGGTAAGCAACCGTCCCTACATCTGAAAATTCAACTGACTTTCTTCCGCAGGTCAAATAGAAATCAAAAGTAGACAATGACTTTTGAATTTCAGGTGCATATGAAACAATATTCTGTCTGTCTATCAGTTCATCCATCAATATACTAATCAATCACAATGACATAATTGACTACACATTAAAGTAGATTCAGTGAACTCCTATAATTATATTTCATTATATTTTAATTCTTTAATTAATACAAATTATGATATTTACCTGAAAAGAATATGAGTTGTCATTTCCAAATAATTATAAATAGAAATAATTGAATTGTGTGTGTGTTTGTGTGTGTGTATGGAGGGATGCAGTAGCCACTCTCAGGTGAAAAGCTGATCAGTCAATTCCTATGGCAACCAACAGCTCCACACTTAGTTGATAAAAAAAGTGGACCTTGCATTTGAGGGAAAATGCTAGGGAGAAAAAAAACATCACTATCCAAAAAACCTATTTCCAGATTTTGTAATCAATCCCTTGCTATCTGAGCAATAACAAAGTATTTGTATACTAATATGGGTGCAAGTAGGAGATCAGTTAATGTTGAAATTGTATTGTCTTATTTTATAACCTATTAATTGTATCAATTTTTCTTCGCTCAGTGCTGTTTTTTTTAAAAGAGAAGTTTCTGACCAATGTGTACAGAGAGTCCTTGACTTACAATAGCTCATTTAGTGACCAAAGTTACAACAGTACTGAAAAAAGTGACATGACTGCTTTTCACAGTTGCTTGGCAGCAGGTTTTTTTAATAACCATTGCTGTGTCCTACGGTCATGTGATCACCTTTTGCGACCTTCTGACAAGCAAAGTCAATGGGAAAGCTGGATAAACTTAACAACCAGGTTACTAATTACCAACTGCAGTGATTCACTTAACATTGAAGAAAGGCCATAAAATGGGCAAAATTCACTTACAAATATCTCACTTAACAACAGAAATTGTGGGCTCAGTTGTGGTCATAAGTCAATGTCTACCTGTATTACATATACTTTTACACAGTTATATGGTAGGGAGACAGGCAGGCATATAAACTCTAATTGATTTTGGCAGGAATTGTCAGCCTTAATTCATAAGAAAAGGAAGCTTTGCAGTATAGACGAATATTTGCTGGTTTTATAGTCTTCTATTAATTTTCATTGTGTGAGGAATGGCAAAGGCAAAAATAATAATAAACTTTGTCCACATTGGTAATTTATTTTCTAAAGGTCTTTTCAAACTCCTTTCTAATGGGTTTTTATTTATAGCCCAGCTACAGACTAGCAATCAAACAAGAGAAAATGATTGAAAATCTCGTGAAAAATCTGAACAGTGACAAGGAAGAGTTGCAAATGCATTGTGCCTGTGCAATCTTTAAGGTAAGCATTAATCTTCTGAGACAAAAATGGTTCTCTGCACACTATTTCTCTTTTAAAAAATAATGGGACAAACAAGATACTTATTTAAGAAAAAATAGTGGGACTTCTTCACCTGCTTTTTATTACAAAAACTGAAATAACTTGAATTAACACAAGAGCCTAAGAAAGACCAGGCAATTGAATTTGTAACATGCCAAATTTTACTACTGATCAATTTATTAATTTTTTAAGATATGGCCAGTTATCTTGCACTGGTGGCAGGGTGATTAAAGTGGAATATTGTGGGTAAACTCTGCTCATAACCTGGAATTTGATCCTGACAGATCTCAAGCTTGACTTAGCCTTCTGTTTGTCTGAGGTCAGTAAAACGAGGGTCCAGATTGTTGTGGGAAATATGCAAATAATATATGAATATATTATATACCATTCAGAGTGTGCTCCATTCATATGCTTGCTTGCTTATTTGTTTATTTATTTAGGAAATATATGTGGCTGTTCATCTTCCTATGGAAATTGAGGTATTGAACAAAAATAAAAACACATAGACACAGAGTTTTAAACCATTAAAGCAAAAAAGACAATGTGGAAGCCCCAATGAAACTTATATCCATGATTCAACCATACCATACCAGCCTCATCAACAGCCTGGCTCCAGTAACTGGAGGAAAAACCATTGTTTTTCTGAGGGCCAATAATGTCAGGCCATCCATATTTCTTCATTAAAAACTGTACTTGCCAATGTTCATTTTGAGACTTTTCACTGGAGTGCTGAAGAAAGGGGCTTGAGATCTATTTATTTTAATAGGATTTAAGCCTATACCGTTTCTTTGCATCCTTCTAATTTAATTTGGGAATCTAAATATTGCTTCTAGGATTTTAAGTTTAGTCCATTTAAATCATAGTGTGTCTCTAAACAGAACAGGGTAGGGATTGATCTGGATTTAAAACGTGTTTTCAATGTATCTTTGTATTTATATTTTCTTTTGTTTTTTTGGTTTTACATAGTGTGCTGAAGATCAAGAGACTCGTGACCTTGTTAGGCAACATGGAGGCCTGAAACCTCTTGCTACTTTAGTTGCTAATTCTGGAAATAAAGAACTTCTGGCAGCAGTGACAGGAGCAATCTGGAAATGTGCAATCAGCAAAGAAAATGTGACAAAGTACTTGCAATATTTGTTGTCTTGAAATATATATATTATAGTTAGCACTTCCTGCTTATAACCAACCATAAGAATTTACAAACCATTAGTATTTAAAAACCATTAGGATTTAATAGTTACGTGTAAGTAAAGTCAGGAATATTTAGGTGTTTGTGCGCTTTAGATGGGGTTCTGTCTAATTGTCCTACTGAAGTTTAAAACAGACTGAAATATTTATTGGATTAGTTGGCAATATAGTAATATAAATTTAAGCCAACATTTACTTTTCTAGGATACCTGTAGTTATCATCAACTCTATTCTTTATCTTAATGTCAAATCAGATATATTGGAGTAAAATTAGTTTTTGTGCCATATTGGGTAAGGATAATGGGAAACACAGTCTAATCCATTTTACAGATCACTAAATTGAGGAAGGATATCCAAGAGCTATTGGTATCTGCAAGCAATGACAGGTCTGCTTTTTTTGCATTTATGTGCAGTGTTGCAATGCAAATGTGAAAGGCGGGAATTTTGTCATGGAGCATGATGGACAGTTTGGCATCATAATAGATAGGAATAGATGTGCTTGGAAGTTAGAGAATTGCAATTTGTGGTGTTAAAGCAAAGCAGCAAACCCTTGTAAAATAAGCCATATCAGAAGTAATTATGGCAGTAATGTCAAGATTTGGCTGAAATGGGTTGTATATATATGTATTGCTAGTTTCAAATCTATTTACGAATCTTGAATTCCATGATTCCTAATTATAAGACATAGTCATGACTGAGAACTATAAAATTCTGGAAAATACAGAAAGTACAAAACTTCTACTAAATTTATTTATTTAGAAACTTAATTCCTATTGTATTGTAGAATGATAATAGTTCATCTGCCATTAAACCACCCAAAATATGAGACAGAATAATGAAATCCAAATTCTTTGAATTTAATTATACTTGAAATAAGTCTGTTAACAAATATTATATTTATATTTAGTCATGAAACTTTGATTTTTAGATTCCGGGAATACAAAGCCATAGAAGCTTTGGTTGGCTTGCTAACAGATCAGCCAGAAGAAGTTCTTATAAACGTGGTAGGTGCCCTTGGTGAATGTTGTCAGGAACAAGCCAATCGGACCATTATCCGTAGATGTGGTGGAATCCCATCTCTTGTTGCCTTACTCACTGGAACCAATCAAGCTCTTCTTGTGAATGTGACTAAAGCTGTGGGGTCTTGTGCAACTGAACCAGAAAATATGGCGTAAGTTTTTCTCTTTAATATATATTACATGCACATTGCCATATTTGTCACATCTGAAATTAGAGCTATGAAAGTCATGTCATAAATAAGAGTTACATTTAGCATATATTATATTTGAAGTCAAGGATTTTAAATAAATAATATTTGAATATTTCAATAACTAAAATATTAAAATAAAACTATAAATTAAGCTTCACAATATTTTGGGACTCTTTTTTCTGTATTCATTGATGATTTTGTGATGGGCTGAATATGAAATTATCCTCCTTGCTTTGAATATGGTCCATATAATTTGAAATCCTGATTTTTACTTATATGGGAGCATCAAATGGCAAAAGTTGTTTAGTCAACTCATGTTGTTTCAAAATCTTTTCTAAAATTACGTTCTAATGTATAACTGCTTCTGGTTTCAGAAACATTACTAGAACTGTGGGATTTTGTACGGTTTTGGGGATCTTGAACTTTTATTTTAAATATGATTTAATATAGGGGTTGATAACTTGTAGTCTTAAGATCATAAAGAGACCTTGATATCATGTAGCTTTCAGTTAATTTTGGAAGCTTTTTACAAGAGTGATTTCCAATATTTCTGTGACCAGTCTATCTCTCTTTTGAAGTCTTCTGTAAGGGGACAAAAGATAATCAAAATAAGTTATCTTTGATGGTGTTTTTTATTTATGTATATGAGAGAGTGAATGAGAATGTAAATGATCACCTTACCAATTCTGGATCTTGGTGGCTTGTCAGCTCCACCATTTATTTATACATGTTGTGATGGAATGAAGAAGACACAATGACAAAAAATAGGTTGTGTCTCCTTTCCTTAATAAAATCCTAAAAACTAAATTGGTCTCTTTTAATGGAAAGATTTGAGCAGGCCAATAATGACCTACTTTATATTCTGTATTTTATGATGTTAATATGGGATCATTTCAGTTATAGTGATATCAAGTCTCAATTTTAAAAATACTGAGTAGATCATACCAATTTTCAAAACTTTATATTTTTTGTATTCAGTTAGAAGAATGGGATCATTCTGGTAATACATATTTCAAAATACCACATAACAATTTAAGAATAAATATACTGTATAGCAACTTCCAAAGTTTAAGTAGTTAAAGGCTGATAAGCATAGGAATGATCCTATGCTTTTCTCCTGAGGCAGACCATCTGGCTCATTTAAAACAATTTCACTTCTAAAGTTTGAGCTAGAAAGTTGGGTTTCTGGATGAGATTCCAGGATCTTCTGACTAAAAACTGTATCCTTCACCAACAAATTGTCATTCCTTCTTTGATAATATCTGAATCCTAACTCTCAAAAACAATTACATATTTCTTTCAAGATGCTTTAGGGCAAAATATATTTCTCCTTCTGACCATCTAGGCTTTTAAAAATCTTTTACATAGTCGGCATTATATGAGTTTTCCTGAAATATTAAAACGTTTAGTAGCTGTGCATGGAAACTAAAAAATATCAAACCACACTTACTGTTTTTTCTTCCCAAATTGCACTCTTATGCGTAAACCAAGTTATTGGTTTTTGACTTCTATAATGTAAAACTTAGATCTGAGATTTAAGCATTTCCTTTTTGGATAAATGTTTCATTAAAAGCTTCAAGTAATATTTTGCTTTATGTGGAAAAAGTCTTGACAAGAGCATGTAGTAGTATGGTTCTTTGCTTCTGTACAACCAAGATCAAATGAATATAGCCCTTGTTTTCTCCCACTGTTTTATTTTGCCTCAATTGCTTTTCTTAGCGCAGTGATTTAATTTCCTTGAAAGCACCATTTGTTTTCATGCTTTGGCTGTCACCCAGTGGCAAGATAGGGCAGAAATGTAAATATGGCATAGATGAATGAAGCAAGTTCAATGGAAGAAAGTATGCATAGAATTAATCATTATTATATCATATTTCATAAATAATGGTTAGTTCACATGTAATTTTTATATTAACTGAATACTGGTGGTAGAGTCATAAATTGGCAATGAAATCCAAAAAACTTATTGTAGTGCATTAGCAATAGCACATTGCTTGGAGGTTATTGCTTTGCCTCCAGTTTTATACTGGATTAGACAACCCATGACCTGCTTGGTCATCATTCCAGTTGGTTGGTCATCATTCCAGCAGACAAGTCATCATCCATCATCGGTCATCATTCCAGCAGACCAGTTGCTCTAACATCCGTAGTTATGAAAACATTTGAAAGGCTAGTGCTGTCCCATTTAAAAACCACAGATCTGTATAGGATAGTCATACTTCAGGAGTTGACTCCAGAATTTTTAAATGATATTTTGAATTACATCATAAAATGTTTAGATCCCATGCAGTTTGCATACCGAGCAAATAGATCGACAGATGATACTGTTAATACACTACACTACATCCTACAACACCTTGAATCTCCAAATACCTACACAAGGGTCCTCTTTGTAGACTTCAGTTCAGCATTCAATACATTCCAGACATTATTCTAACTAAACTAAACCAACTAGCGGGTACCTGAACACACTTGTAAGTGGATCATAAGCTTCCTAACAGCAGGTGAAGCTAGGCAGAATCACATCTGATACCTGTACAATTAGCACAGGGGCCTCCCAAGGCTGTGTGCTTTCTCCACCTCTTTATATACCAATGACTGCATCTCAAACGATCCATCTGTTAAAATACTGAAGTTTGCAGATGATACAATAGTGATTGGTCTCATTTGAGACAATGACGAATCCACATACAGACAGGAGGTTGTACAACTTGTCTTGTGGTATAACCAGAACAATCTGAAACTGAACACACTCAAAACTGTAGAAATGGTGGTAGATTTTAGGAGAAACCCTCCCATACGACCACCTTTTACAATATAGACAACACAATAGAGTAGACCTTCAAATTTCTAGGTAGTATCATATCACAACACCTAAAATGGACACCTAACATCAAAAACATCATCAAAAAGCACAACAAAGAATGTTCTTTCTGTGCCAACTCAGAAAGCTCAAACTGCCCAAGGAGCTGCTGATACAGTTCTACAGAGGAATTATTGAGTCTGTTATCTGCACCTCTATAATTGTCTGGCTTGGTTCTGCAGCCCAACAAGACAGACACAGAGTTCAGAGAGTAATTAGGACTGCAGAAAAAACAATTACTACCAACCTGCCTTCAATCCAGCACGAGTCAAAAAGAAGGCTGTGAAAATATTTACTGAACCCTTACATCCTGGACATAAATTGTTTCAATTCCTTCCCTCAAAATGATGATAGAGCACTGCACACTAGAACAACTAGACACAAGGATAGTTTTTTCCTGAATGCCATTACTCTGCTAAACAAATAATTCCCTCAATGTTGTCCAACTACTTAAAAAGTCTGCACTACTATTACTGTTAATCTTCTCATCACTCCTTATCGCCCATCCCTTCCCATTTGTGACTGCATGACTGTAACTTTGTTGCTTGTATCCTTATGATTTATATCAACTGTTTCCTAGTATGATTTGATTACTTATTATACCCTAGGACTATTATTAAGAGTTGTACCTGATGATTCTTGTCTCTTGATGAATATATCTTTTCTTTTATATAACTGAGAGCATTTGCACCAACACAAATTCCTTGTGTGTCCAAACACACTTGGCCAATCAAGAATTCTATTCTATTCTATTCTATTCTATTCTATTCTATTCTATTCTATTCTATTCTATTCTATTCCATTCCATTCCATTATATTCCAGAAATATTTTCTTATTCAGTTCCTCAATACTTTCAACAATTCTTAAAGATTCTGGAAGATATTCAGAGATGTATCTACCATGAAAGTAGCTGATGTTAAACTGTATAGGATAGTCATACTTCAGGAGTTGACTCCAGAATTTTTAAATGATATTTTGAATTACATCATAAAATATTTATGATAAGTTTTATGTCATGAAATGTTTTATAAAATTTGCAATATTACAATTCTGTGTCAGGGGTTCTGGATTTTGAATGCATTTGGTAAACCCACCTTGGTCAAAAATGTTTTGCTCTATGATATATTATTTACCCAGTTAAAGGTTATAGGCATAAAAAATTTAGTAGTGAATAAAAAGAATATCAAAGCATGGTGGTGAATTCAAACAAATATCTAAACATGTGATCTGAAAGATATAACTTTATTTAAGCAAAAGGAAAGGAACTGTTGATCATTTGAGTGAAATCAAATAAGTTTTGAGTTAAAGTATGCATCACTCCTTTTTATTTTGTTCTTCCAATTTGCAAGAACAACTTTATCTGAATGCCAGTATGTGAAATACAGGCTTGAATCTAATGACAATATATTTTATTACATAGATACCTCAGGCTGATAACAGAGCACAGGCAATAGAGCATGTGTGTTACTAATTCAACAGAATGTTCTTTTGTTTTATAAAAGTGTATTATGTAACTCACCCAGATTTCCCTTAAGTAGTTTTTTTTTACAGAGCCTTCTCTAACCTGGCATCCTTCAGATCTCCCTTAGCATTCTTAGCCAAGTTGTCTGAAAAATCTGGGAGATTTTATACAAAGTATTTGGTGAGTATCAGGTCACCATAGTCTAGAGCAGTGGTAGTGAACCTATGGCACGCATGCCAGGGGTGGCACTCATAGCCTTCTCTATGGGGATGCATGCCGCTGCCCCAGGCCAGCTTCATCACATTTCTTCATTGTGTTTCTCACTGTTATTTGCAGGACTAAAAAAATGCGTGAAACAGCATTCTACCTTCGTTGTGGTGCATTTGCTGTTGCTGTCTCCATGGCCTTGTGCAGCACAGTTAAATTTAGCGAGCTTCACAATGGAGAAGATGGGGTCCCATCCTCCTCCTGGAGCCCATTACAACACGGAGCAAAAATGCGACCCTGCGTTGTTGTGGGCTCGCTCTTCCCTCCCAGATGTCAGTTGCTTTTCCTGCAGAACTGCCAGTGTTGGGATGCCCCACCTCCCAGCTGGCCAGCTGGTCTCTGGATCTCAGCCAACCAGCTGAGTGTGGGCGCGCTGCTCCTAGGCTCCTCAGCCTCTGGATGTCAGATTCCCACCACCCAGCACCAGTTCAAGGAAGGGGGGGGGAAGAGAGGAAAAGAGAGAGAGAAAAAGAGAGGGGGAAAGAGAGAGAGAAAGAGGGAAGGAGGGAAAGAGAAGGAGGGAGGGAAAGAGACAGAAAGTGAAAGGGGGAAAGAGAGAGGAGACAGAAAAAGAGAGGAGGAGAGAGAGAAAGAGAGGAGAAAGGCAAGGGTGCGAGAGGGAATGAGGGAAAGAGAAATGATATTGCAAAAGTTTTTCTTTTTTATTGTTGCTAAACGTAACATTTCAAAAGCAGGAAAAAAAATGAAGGGGCATAAAAGTGTATTTATCATGTTTTTCTTAGAACAATTAGCTGAACTCTGTGTTATTATTTTAGGTAGTAAAACCTCATAATTCAGGTTAAATTGCCATGTTGGCACTTTGCGATAAATAAGTGGGTTTGGGGTTGCAGTTTGAGCATTCATTCTATAAGTTTGCCATCTCTGGTCTAGAGGCTGGTCTAGACTATGTAAAACATGTTCTTAGAAAATTTTCCCCAATGTATTTGTTTGAGGGTGTTTGTGTTTATTTATCTATCCTTCACAATTATATTGTAAATGTTTAAAAAGATTTTATGTTGTATTTTATTTAACTTCAAACCACTCTATCAGTAACTCTTATGCTAATGCTAAATTTAAGATTTGCTAAATCAACCAGATGTAGCTTGACTCGCAGATTTACAATACTATTTATCAAAGCAGTTTGTAACTTTTTGTTTAAGTTTACAAGAGTTGAACTGCGGTTTTCCAAAAGATGAGATTGTGCTTTGTAAGACTTGAAACCTGTAATCTTACCAGGGAGCGCAATATATATATATATTCAGTATAACACTGTTTACATTTGTGTATGTGGTCTCAATTGGCAGGAGATGCAGTCAGACTTCTTGAGACTCCTGGCATATACTGGTGTAACAAAAAGGATGATAGCTATAAGAAACAGATGTTGAGTGTGTGCATGTGTCTTTGAGAAAGTCTGAGGCTTGTTTACCCTGGAAATATTCAATATCAAATTATTAAAGCACAAAACTGGCTTGCTCTAGATTCACTTAGAACTGTTACTTTGGCAATAAGACAAATGCAACCCTGCAATCCATTTTTTTTTAAAAAAATGAGCTCATGTATTAATTTAAAAAAGCAATTGCATAACCAACAATAATCAGGTCTCGCAGACGTATTCAATTGCTATCAATTGCAAAAGTAATCAATGTGACCAAGATTGTTTTACATACACAGTATTTTAGGAAACCATTAGTGTTTTGTAAAATGACTGGCCTCCAGATCTACTATTCAAAAGGTTTCTTTTCTGTTCTTGTTTAATGATTTTTCTTGTGTGCAAAAGTCAGGCTTTGAAAACACAGGAGAGTTATGATTCTAAAGTTATAGTCGATATCTCTTGAAGAGTGATGATTATATTATGGGTGGGGCCCTTCTGGAGCTGGAAACAACTTCACCCAGGGGGGATAATAGAAAAGTAGTGGAAAGTAATCAAAACTGGTCTTAATGGGAGTAGCACAAATCTGGAGAATAATGTTTAAGAGCTCAAACATGTACATACGATTAAGAAATAGCTCTAGCTCAGGGGTGTCAAACTCAATGCCTGGGGGCTGGACCTGGTCCATGGGGTGCTTAAATCTGGCCCATTGGGCCAGCCTGGAAATAACAAAGGACCAGCCCATGGTGCCTCTGGCAGCCATTTTTGGTGTGGACAGCCTCCTGAAGCACCTTGCTGGCCAAAGCAGGGTACTGGGGGGGCACATGCAGAGGTACAGTAGGCATCCATCAAGTCTCCCCAGCTCCCACCCTGGCTGCCCCATGGAGGAGAAGTACAATGCTGATCTGGTCCTTGAAGAAATCCAGTTCGACATCCCTTCTCTAGCTCTATAGGAAAGGGAAACCGATATTGTTTGTCATAGGTTTGTATTCAGGTTATACAATCAGATCAAATGAAAGCAGCAGAGAGATAAATCCTTTACAGTCAAACTACTGGTAGTTCTCCTTTAATTCATTCAGTGAAATTCAAAATTACAATGGTGCTGATCCTTGCCTAAAGTTATAGCCATTTCAGATTCCTGTGGTCACATGATTGCAATCTGGGAGCTTGGCAACCTGTTTGCCCTTAGGACAAGTTCTATGCACCCCATGACCATGTGATTGTCATTTGCAATCTTTCCTACCAGTTTCCCTGGAAAGTCAATAGAGAAGCTGGTGGGGTCACAAGCCACAATCACTTGCTAACTTGCTAGTGGGCATTCTTGACTCTGTTCAGTATTACAATCCAGACTTCAAGATTCCATCTAAAGGTGGGTCCTTTCCTTTTCCTTTTCCTATCCTTTCCTTTCTATCTGATTCCTAGAGAACATTCTTTAAAATTTTTGTCTATAGCCATAAATAAATAAAAACAAATGATCTTTCAATTCCTTAAAAATAGCTTCCTTTTTGCAATTTAAGAATATTTTTGTCCATTTCTTTTTATAGGTTTTGTCTCTTCATGATTAAAATTCTATAGCTTGGGCAACAGGAAAACATAGGACTTGTATTAAAACATGTTTGGATTTTGCTATGGCTTTCAGCATAGAGCAAAAGCTTGCTTGTCACTTAATGCTTAGATACAAGATAGTTCATTCTAAAACCAGACAAGCAAATTTGTCATTTTGTCTTAGAGGAACCACTGTGTTTGGCAAGCCAACAACTTTTCCTTCTAGTCAAACAACAATGAGCTAAGGATTTTAGCAAAGACAAAGTCAGTTAGCAGTTCAACAGTCAGCTGAGGTAGCAAAACTGTTCCACACCCCAGAGTGTAAAGAGTGAACTGAGCCATTGCATCCAAATAATCAGACTAGAAAATGAGTCAATGTTTTGGCAACTGGTCATAAGAGCATCAAGGTGAACACATTATTTCCAGCACTCGTTTATCTTTTAACAATCCAGATGGACAATTCAGGGCTTGAGCATCCATTCTAAAACATCTGGATTGTATTGCAGGTATCAACAGCAAGCCCAGCATAAACCTGTAAGGAGTTACCTGTAAGGAGTATTTCTGTTGCATGCTTGTGGGTTCTGTGACTTTCAGCCCTTTGAACTGAAATTCTTTAAGAATTAGACTTCCAAGATATTCATGTCTAGATAAATGGATAGAGAGTAAATGATAGTTTAAGGAGAGTGTTATGATTAAAATAATAAGGGATGAGTAGGGAAGCAGAAAACTAGCTTCATCAAAAGTGATTCTGGATATCTTACTTTGCCTAACTGCATTTTTTTTTATTTAGTGTATAGACTACCAATATACAGTATATTAACATTTCGCCTAGAGTGGTAAAACACAGTAAAATATAAATAAAAAGAGCATTGTTTATATGAAGACAAAAAAACAGCTACTGGTCCGGCATATACCCTTAGCATTGTTGTGGCCCTCCAGCAGCCAGTTGAGCTGGCAGCAGATTCAGACACTGAGAAGGTTGGGGAGGAACATGGGCCAGTCCTGGAGTCTGGGGAAGGCTCTGATGAATGCTCTGCATCCGAGGCAGAGATGGGACCAAGGCCATCTAACAGTGATCAGCTGCCTTTAGAGTCAGATATCAGTGAGGCAGAAGAAAACCTGGAGCCTGTTCCCAGTGTGCGCATGCGCAGAGCTGCCAGAAGAAGGGAACAGCCAAGGAACAAGGATCAACTTGGGAATAAATCCACAGGTGAATAGTGAATGGCCCCTCCTGTAGGGAATAAAAGAGGAGTGGAAGGGGAGTGAAGTTTTGCAGGAGACAATTCATTTGGGTGAAGATCTGTTCCTGCAACCTTGCCAAGTATTGTCTGCTACAGTGTGGCATCTGAAAGATATTGGCCTGGCAACTCTCCAAACCTGATAAAGGTCTGTAATTGTGAAATATCTTGAAAACTGTTGGCCAGGACTTTGCCGGAGAGGAATTAACTGTAAACTAAATAACAGGGTTTTATCAGGATGAGGAGTCAGCTTCATGCTATTGGGGAAGCCTAGGTCAGAACAAGCATATAGTAGGTCATCACGTGATCTGTAGTTTGATGTGGGACGTCACAGTTACACTCAGGGAAAGATACTATGCCCCATTTATACAGCCCCAGCAGATGTCATGTGAGGTATAAATCCTATTTAGGATTTCTGGACTTGTAGTTCAAAGTTGATTACATGAACATGTACAGATAATGAAAGTTTTAGAGTTGTCAGAAAGTGGAAAATGTGAATAGAAAACAGTGGAGATAAGGCAGACAGAATAATGTAATGCTGTAGCAATAGCAAAAGAATATTTCAAATCTGTAACTGGATGGGTTGAATCAAATCAAAAAAGTAAAATTTTACCTTATTAAATAGTAGTATGGTACAGTTGATATAATGCAGATTTTTGAAGACATATAAGTTTGGAAACCACTGTCATATATGGCCTTGTTGAGAGATCTTGATCAGATTACTGTCAGGCTTGGCTGCCTCATTCTAAACTGCTAAAACTAAGAACTGGTTTTTAGAAGTAAGATAGTTTAAGATATAATTAAAAAGACATTGAAACTAACTGCTATTGAATAGTGTGTGTGTGTGTGTGTGTGTGTGTATCTATGTATGTATGTATATGCATTGATTGTAAAAAGTTACAAAACATATACATATTTGTAAAATATTATCAAATCACACCAGTGTCAAACTTGCCCATGACATTGCCATCACGTGACATATCATCAGGGAGGTTTAGACTGCACATGATGCATCCAGCCTCTGGGCCACCACTTTGACACTCTACTCTATCACATATTTCTTAAATAGCTTTTCATTTTATTGCTTTCAACTTTTTAAATTATTTGTTAGTCTAAAATTTTATTTCCTACTTTCCAGGCAAAACTTTTATTTTTGCAACTTTTTATCTATGCTGGCAATATAAATTTGTCTGCATTATGTAATGTTTGAAATTGATGTTAACCCTCTGCAATAAATTAATATTAGGCTTTCCAAATTACCTGGATGATGAAAGCAAAATTATATAACCAGGTTGCATTGATTTTAAGTAAAGCTGCACTTACATTAGACAAAATTGTGTTTCCTAAAGCTTTTTAGCTGGGTTATAATAATTATATGATTATGTAGTAGGTTGATTTTATGCTTTTCATTCCTTGCAAACTCATTTTACATAATGAACATAAATTAGATGTTCTTGTTTGATTTCTACATAGGTAAAATATCTATTTTATTTCCAAAATAATGTATCCACAATTAGAGACAAGGACAAACTTTAGAATTAAACATGAGGTTATAAATCAAAGTGTGCTTGAGTCTCTTTATCTTCACCTCATCTGCTTTGAATTTTGCATATCTTCCTGAACAAAACTAAGTTTGTAAAGGATATTAAGTTTTGTTTGGTCTTCCTCTCCATTTTAAAGTACTCTGTGGATTTTAATATGAAGTTATGATCCCCTAGACTGATTGATATATAAACATAAGACAGATGGTTTAAAGATGGCTCTGATGATAATCCATTTTTCAGCTAGACATGAAGTTACTTTGATTACAGTATGTTTAAGCAATTATAACAGAGTATTCAGTGTTAGTCTTGTCTTAGGGAATGCATGAGAAACAAGTTGTACGTTATTCATATCCAACAAAGAGTGCACTGTGGTAGTGTGACCCATTTTCATTCTGAATGTTAGGTGAGCACATAGATATTTAAAATATGTCATAGAGCAAGTTAAATAAATTAAGCATAGACTCAATATAAAGTACATAGCTTTTTGGCATAAATATTTGTTTTGGAATATATTTATTGCTATATGAAAGAAACCAGTATGTTTGAATTTTGGTTTGACTTTGCATAAAGCTTGTTAAAAAGTCACATGGCTTATTTGCAAAGTTTACTAGAGTCCTTCTATATAGTACCATTTATTTTATTTTTATTTTATTGAGGAATTAACTATATATTTTTGAATATCTACAATTACATTTCTAAATGATGTACATAAAATCATCCAATTATAAAAAAAATGTTTATTTATATCTAAAAATCATTATAAGAGACCTATTCATAAAGAATATCCATGGTTCTAATGATATAATGGAATAAATTGAATTTGGATAAATAAGCTATCATTCAATTAATCAAACACATATTTTATATCTTCTAATTTTCAGTTAAATATCTTCCATGTCTCTCTCTGATAGGATAATAGATCGCTTGGATGGCGTTCGCTTATTATGGTCATTGTTGAAAAATCCTTACCCAGGTGTTCAGGCCAGCGCAGCCTGGGCTATCTGTCCTTGTATTGAAAATGCAAAGGTAAATAAATGGATTGAAATTATAATTAAATAATCACCAAATGTTGTGAATTTAACAATAAACAATCAAAAAAAGTTTATCTATTTCCTAGCAAGGCATTTGACAATATATCGGTGGTATTCTGATTAGCAAGTTACCTAATGTTTACTGAATGGTACGACATTAAATGGGTACGTAGGAAGGATGAACTGTCCTTATCAGTACTGTCCTTATCAAACTGGAAATAATTATGAAAATATTGAGTAGGGTATCACAAGAGTTAAGTCTTGATATTCAACTAGCACCTATCACCAATATTTTCATGATCTTAATGAATCCTTATCAAACGTGTAGATGGTAAAAGGGGGAAAGATAGCTAATCTAAAAAAATATACAGAAAATTCAGAATAATATTACATTACAGAAATGGCTTAAAATAGTACAATAATTTGCCAGAAAAATACACATTTTAATTTAGGAAATAAAATCAATGCGCAGATAGAGGACAGGTGATACCTGGCTTGGTTACAGGATTTCTAACAAATGTCTTATAACTGACTGCAAAACAGAATATGAGTTAGTAATACACATGGCTTTGCAAAAAGCCAAATGCAACTTTAGGGTGCATGAACACAATACCACTATTGTAGTTCTATTTTATTGTATTTTGGTCATACTTTTAATCAATTTTATTTCTCCTTCCTCTCCAAGGTATTGTTTTTTAAATCATAGGTTCTCTAGAATTATATTAAAATGTTAGCTACACTAGATGAGACAACTAAAATCTTTTTCCTGGTTAATTAAACTTTAAAGACTCACTTTAGATTGATTTTTTTTTACCCTACCTTATTGCTAAATTACTTTGTGTCCTATGTCAGTGCACTTTATGACTTTGAGTTGGTGAGATGCGGAGAATATCGTATCGATTTCTAGAATAGGAATTTTAACTTGCATGGAATAATATGAACATATCTGGAATAAAATCAGGCTTTGGGTTTACTAATAATGTACTAAACTACATGTGCTAAAACTGACGAGTACTGTCCTTAGTGGGAAAATTTACATATGGGACAGGTGTGACTAAGACTAGATATTAGGTCTATATTTTTACTAAATGTTACATGAAAGCCTTAGTTAATCAAAATAATGATGGATTGTGGAGATTAGGGTTAGTAGGTCCATCTGATGATGATCAAAGCACATGGAATATTATGTCTCGGATATAAGAGAAGTAAAGAGTATGAATTAGCTAATTAAATGAATAAATAAAAATAGTTGTGTATCTGTAAAATTAAGGATATAATAGAACTGAATGAAGATGGTCTTATCTTTTGGAGAAATGTTGTTGTCAATCATTTCATCTTCTCCAGCCATCAGCCACTCTAAGGATTTGGTACTATGTGGAGAAATACATAAATATAGGATCAATTATATAAAAGAATGAATGAAAGAAGTAACATATATGTCCAAAGTATGAATTGGTATCATCTAGGTTACATTGTACTTTCATATGTACATACTTTTTCCTATGCATAACATTGGAGATATATGGATATGCTTTGATGTTTAATTGCTTTATATATTACATAATACCTACAATAATATTCTAACTTTATTCTGCTTAATTGATTAGATATATAGTATTAATCACATAGGTTCTAAGAGTCCTCTGAACTATATTTTGGATTTGCACATGTTTTATATTGGGCGGTAGTTGATTTGATTATGAATTAAATCTTTAGTTATATCTTTAATGTGTCCTAAATAGGAGTTAAGTCGATAGGACTGTTTATCATGCTTGGTCAGGGTGTCATATTTATAATCATTCTCTTGCATTGCTCACATTATCATTTATACTAGGTTTCTACCATGACTACATTACTGAGAAAATAAAGCTGGCTATGAAATATTCAATTTTTATTCATATAATATATTTTAACAAGGAGTTTTATTATTCCCCAAAAGGAACAATATTTGACCAACTTGTAAATTGAAAAATTCATGATTACCAAATTCAGAATATGCTTCCAAATTAGGAAATGGTTTGTTTAGTTTTTATTCATCTGTTCATACATTTACCCATACACTGAATGAACATGTGGGGGGGAGGGGGGGCTATTTTGAATACAAATAAGTCATAGCAAATTTAGCAAGGGCAAAAAGGGAAATGAACAGCAAGTCAGAAACATGCACACTTGAAGCAATTGGATATGCTGTTTAGTATAAGAATAATTACTAGAATTCTGATAAAACATGCACCACCTCCAAGAAATAAGAGATGGAAAGACACAGTGAAACATCAATTGGATGGAAGGATAGAAATGTTAGAGTGTGCTGACATAAAAGAAGACGAGAAATTAATATATGCCAGATACATATGAAGGAAAATGAACAAAGTTAGGAAAAGGGAGCCAAAATATAAGTAATACCATGCCAGAATCAACAAGGGTAATGTTTAGAGAGTTAGGCTGAAGATGAAAGACAAGGTAAGTTCAAATGACTGTTGGCTTGTTTCCCAAATTTCAGTGCTGTTTACACACTGTTGAATGGTACTCTACATGTTCCACCCACCTCCATAAGCTGGCCAGCACTTGCTCCAGCTGTCCAATGTAGGGAAACTGACTAGCCAATGTTCCACCAACTTTCCTTGCTCCTCCTTCATTCCATTTGCTTCACATGACTAAAAAAAGATGAAGAAGAAGAGGGCAGGGTAGATGTGCTCCTCCCAGCACACAAAAAGCAAAGAGTAAATAGTTAAAGGTACCATGGCATTTTATTTTTATTTTTATTTATTTTATCCTGCCTTTATTATTTTTACAAACAACCCAAGGTGACAAACTTATCCAATACATCTTCCTACTATTTTCCCCACAACAAAAACCCAGGGAGGTTGCTTGGGCTGAGAGAGAATGACTGACCAAAGTCACCCAGCTGGCTTTCATGGCTGAGGTAGGACTTGAACTCATGATCTTCTGCTAGCTAGTCTGATGCTTTAACCATTAGACTGAATTGGCTTTCTTTTGCTCAGGAGAGGAGTGGAAATCCCTGAACATGGGATGAATTGTGAGTTTTTGCAGTAAGTAACTGCCTATCTCAATTACAGAGGAAATGCAGCAAATTTAGCCTAATTATGTTTCTTCTGAAGCTCATTAACTTCTAAACAGAGAACATACAACTCATATACCAATATATATCAACACTGCCCTTGCTTGATAGAAAGGTCCAGAATTTGGGAATGGAAGCTAGAATATAAAAATTGTATCTTTTAAGATAGAGACTTCTTTTGCAAAATATCTGTTGGGAAAGGAATTTATCACTGGGTTTGTTTATCTTATTACTTGGGAATTATCACTAATCTTACATAGGAATATGCAATTTATTTTCTATAGGCATTGCCCATTGAGTACCAAACATATAGAATTACTGAAACCTAAACCTGAGTTCTAATCAAATGCTCCAAGATAGTACAAAAAGGAAAGGGAGGAACTGATTTTCTTGATGAGCAAAGACCAAATTTACTTTTACTTTAAAATACATCATTTTAAAAATTTGCTATAAGGTTAGCAGCATCAACAGTTGGGTTGAATAAGGTGAAAAAGGATGTAGTGGCAACACAATCCAAGCTCACCAATTTTATGTTTTTTATGCCTTTCTTTAAAAATGTGTATTCTGTTATTCTGTGTATTCCTCATGCTTTCTGTATTGTGCTGTCCAGACAGTTTAGAGTTAATGGGATTTGGGATAATTAGTTACAAATTGAGAGCTGTCCCCTTAAGGGAATGCATCATGGTAAATGTAGTTAAGGTATCCTGGGAAAGATAGTCCATGTCAGGTGGTCACATCTGTAATCCTGATTGGTCACTAAATTGGCCCTTGTTGGGTTGGGGGAGGCTCCCTCACTCTTGCCTGAATCCTTTACCATGCAGCCATTTCAATCATCATGGGGATGAGAGTTTATTATCTTTCTAGACCATAATTCAGATATGCAAAGTATTGGACATTAAGAAGAACCTCATCATAACTGTGAGTTGATAAGGATGCCTGATGAACCAATAAAAAAGACTTTGTATGGATGCTTTGTGGAATTGCTCTGTCTGCTTTATACCCATCCAGAGCATAGTAAGCAGAACAGTAGAAAGATAATTAATCTTGATTCCTGGAAGAAGCAGAGTGAAGCAAAAGTAATTTGAATTTTGTGATAAGGACAAAGATATTTGAAGCCAGGAGTAATTGTACATGCTATTCCTTTGTACTTTGGTTCTCTCTCTTTCAAACCTCTCATCGTGGTTGCAGGAAGGGGCAAATTCACCCCCTTTTCTCTTCAGCGAAAGAAGTGCTGTGTCTCAAGTTACAGCTCCTAACTCAGAAAGAACCAATTTGCAAAACAAAGGGAAGAGCCAGGTATTACCCATGTACCCCTGTCTTCTCTCAGTTACTACCTACAAACTCCTTTCAAATGCAGATGAAGAGTCAAAAGTAGTATCTTCTTGTGTTCTAAAAGAAAAGCCAAAACTGCTCTGCTCATTCAAACTGAAAAGCTCAGTGTTTCTTAAGCTCTGGTCTGCTTCAAACAGGCAATTAAGGGAGGCCCTGTGTTCTCTGGCCCTTTTGTTGGGGGTCGTAATTCATTACTGAAAGACCGTCTTCAAAGCAAAGGAGCCCATTTCCCCTCCTCCTAAGACACAAAACTAATTCAAGCAGCTATATGAACAAAGGACCAATTCCTTTTTCCTTAAAAGTTTGAAAGCCTCCATCTTCTCCTATCTATACCAGAAAATTGAAAGTATAACAAGGCCACACTGCATGCTGTATTTGTTTGATGCATTTCTCTTCCAGCGAGTAAGCAATAAATTCCTTTGGGGCTCACCCCCCACCCCACCCACAGACTTAAGCCAAGCATCCCATAGCACCATCTGGTGGTCTAGGAAAAATTTCCCAGAGACTTCAAAGACTTGTCTGCAAATTTTTATAAGAACTTGTTTACAAATTTTTATAAAAACTATAGGAAGTTTCCCAAATTTAACCAGTGTTTAACCAATGAAAATTCTGTTTTTTTGTAATTATTGTGGAAACATTAAGCACCTTAATGGAAGGTTCCAGTACTACCTGCAGCCTAACCTGTGCTTAGCAACAGTGTTTTCCAGACCTAGCAAGCAACACTAACAGGCAAACCTGCATTTTGCTCTCATGTCTTCAAACTCAGCAACAACGCCTCCTATTGCACCAATTTGTGTAGCAAGCAACACTAACGGGCAATCCTGTGTTTTGCTCTCACGTCTTCAGACTCAGCAACAATGCCTCCTTTTGTGCCCATTTGTGTAACAAGCACGCAACGCACCCTAAAAGCCATATTGTGCAGTGCCGCCTATGTGCTCAAGTACTAAATTTAACAGAAACTCCTACTTTCTGCTACCTGCACACAGCACCCCCTAGCAAAATAAAGGGAATTACACGTAAAAACACTAAATTTTCCAAAATTCCCCTTTTTGCCAATTTGAACCATGGCAACTTCTTCAGCCATGACAGATGTTTCTGATGTACCAGAGGACTTGAACCCTCCACCCACCCTTGATGTAAACATGGTTCCCAAAACCCAGAGGCATCTGGATTTCACAAAGCCTCAGAAAGAATAAGAAGCTTACTGAATCCATGGAAGCACACTTGAGGGAAGTTTGGGAGAGGCACTATCGCCGGCACACAGACACATGGTTTGAGCTAAAGGAGATCTGTGATTCCCCAAAACACAAGCTGCCCCCCGAGAAAATCCGCACATTGCTAGATTATCTAGATACCCTTCTCGCACGGTGGAGAAACAGCGAAGATAAACTCAAGTCCATCCAGTCAAGACTGGGTGACCCGGAAGAGGGCAAAGCTGGCATCGCGACGATACGGCATGCGATCTTGGAGGTCTGAGATCACTGCCAATATCTTTGCTCCTGGATGATCCTATCGGATCTAAACTGTCCCGAAGAGGCGGTGAAAGTGAAGAGCGCATCCTGTCGATCCCAGGGACACCACAAAGTCCCTGGTAGATCCAGGAGAAGCTTTTCTTGCCAGCAGCAGAGGCAGCCATTAAAACTGCTGAAGTTGGGACAGCTCCGAAATGGAAGAGAACAGAAAGAGAGAGTGTGTCGGCTTGGTGAGAACTTTTTCTTTATTCTAAGATCTGAAAGGATACCCAAAGGAAAAGAAAGAATCTGTAAAAGTTTTGACAGAAGTGATTAAGCGGCGATTTTAAATAGGAAAGTCAAAGTAATGTTTTTTTCCTCGTTGCTGGATTTTCTATACATGATCTTATATTTTGAAACTGGACTGGTTTTTTCTTTTTCATCTATTTTTTTTCTCCTTTTTGATTTTGTAACTATTTTAGGCTAGAGACTCCCTTTTAGTTATTTCTTTTTCTAAATATCTTTTTCTTTTTTTTATTAATTCTTATTGCATTTTGCTTGGAAAAGGAGGGGGAAAGTGAAAGCAAAGAAACTTTGTAACACTGCCAACTAGAGGCTTGGAAATATTCTATTTCTCTTGTGACCAGACAAAGCTGAGAAAGAAAGAATTGAGACTTTTTTTTCAAGGACATTGCTATTTGATAAGATAGAGGGAAGAGCATTGGAGAGTATTATTGCAGGTGCTCTTCTGGGTTTCTATCAACAGCTGGAGTCTGCTATTGAAGTTTATAGGAAAAGAAAAGGTGATAAGTTTCTGGAGAAGAGTGTTATAATAAGAGCCTTGGATAACTAAACAAAGTGCAGTGTGTTTTCTTGATTTTTTCTAAGCTGTGCAAACCTTCAACAGTTTACTTTTTGAAATAGCTATTTGAACTTTTAGTTCTTTGGAAGTTGTGTTTGCTTTTTTTTTTCTTTATGCTTGTCTTTGGAAGTTAATTTTTTACGTTTGTTTTTTATTTTAAAAGAAAAGTTTTAGTATTAATGATTCCCTTCCTTTTCTTTTTAAGGGAGTAGCCTTTTTTTTTCTTTTTCTCTTTTTGATATTCTGCTATTTTTGTTTTTCCATCTACCTCCAATACTGGTTTTTTCTTTCTTTTTATCTCCCTGGCTTTTTTCTTTTTCTCTTATGCAGTCTTTTATATTTGAGACCTCTTAATTGGATTAAGGTGTTGAAGAACCTGAAGAATTTTTCCTTTTTTTAAAGCTTTTTATTCTTCACTTTTCCATCTTTTTTAGGATTTTACAACTTTTTCTCCTTTGTGTATGTTCATGGTTTTTTCCTTCATTTTTGAATTTTCATTGTTATCTAATTAATCGATTGGATTAAGGTATACAAGAACCTGAAGAAATTCTGTTTTCTTTTTTTATTATTATTACTATTTGGCTTCTTTTTCCCTACTATTTTTATTTGGAATTGCAATTGGTTACTTCACAATTGGATTAAGGTCTAGAAGAACCTGAAGATTTTGAATTGTTTGAAAAGAGTAGGAAATGAACAGCTACCGGTTCTTCAACTTCTACTTCCTCCTCTCCGCCATCTGGAGGACAACATTCAATACAGACAATGTTAAGGCAAGGGAAAGAACAAGAAAAAGAAAAAGTGACTCTGCAGATGATTATGCAAGGAATTCAAAACATTCAAACAAGATCAGAGAATATTGAAAAGAGAATAGAAAACATCGAACAAAGAACAGGGAAAACCAATGAAAAAGTTGAGAACATCCAGCAAATGATGATGAAGTATGATGAGAGACTACTAAAAATTGAAGATAAACTAAAAGATAAGAAGCTTGGAGACACTGATACCAGATTAACTGTGGTTGAACAAGATAAAAGTGGTATGCTGAGATGGGAGATGGACAGATCAGAATTTTATCTCAGATTCCAAAACATAGAGGAAGAAAAAGGACAAAATCTAGCTGAGATAATGATAGAAATATTGGCTGAAGCTTTGGAAATAACTGAAGAGAAGATGATGGATGGAATAGATGAGGTTTATCGAGTCTTCATAAGATATGCAGTGAGAAATAGCCTACCAAGAGAAGTTCACATCAGATTTACAAAGAAAGCCATTAAAATATTGCAAGTGGCAAGAGAGAAAACATTGAAATATAAAGATAAGGAGATTATGGTTTTGAAACAAGTACTCAGAAGAGTGAGAGAGATGAGAAGAGAAGAGAATACCGATTCTTGACCAAATTGCTACTTTAAAAGAGGTGAATTATAGATGGCTGATTCCAGAAGGTTTAATGTTCACATGGCAAGAACAGAGACACAGAATTGATTCAATTGAGAAAGCGGAATTATTTTGTACAGAATTTTTTGGAGGGAAAAAGGAAGAGGCAGAAAAAGAGATCTCACTAATTGAATTCCAAGAGGACTGTCAAATGGTGACTGAAAAAGAAGAAGGTGCAGTAGGTGGAAAGGAGGAAGCCAAAGGACAACTTGAACCAAAATCTATGAGAGCTGCCAAACCTAATTATAAAATATAACCATGGAAGAGAAAAAATTGACTACAATTAATGTAAATGGACTTAATTCAGCTGTTAAAAGAAGGAAAACTCCATAAATTAGAGAAATTAAAATTTGATATAATCTGCCTACAAGAAATACATATTAAAAAGCAATTTGAACAATTGTTGAAACAGCCAAAACTAGGGAAAATATTTACCTCCTTGACACAATGCAAGAAAAGAGGAGTGGTTTTATATATTAAAGAGACCATTCCAGCAAAATTGATTTATACTGATGACGATGGAAGAATACTAATGGTGGAAATAATGGATAATAATACGAAAACACTCCTGATTGCAATCTATGCTCCGAATGCTAAACAAGAAGAATTTTATAAAAAATTACATATCAAAATAATTGAACTGGACTATGCTAAATATAGTTATGATGGAAGATTTTAATGGAATTGTAGACAACAAACTGGACTATACAGCACAGAAAATAATAAAACAAAACAGAAAGACTCTCCCTAAATCTTTTTTTAATATGGTAGATGAAATAAACTTAAAAGATACATGGAAAGAAAGAAATGCTAAAACTAAACAATACACCTTCTACTCAAATAGACACTTATCATGGTCCAGAATAGATATGATATGGATGTCAACAGAATTGTTAACTAATATTCAATGAAATAAATATTGAAACAAGTACTTGGGCAGATAACAATCTAATGACAATTAAATGGAAAGGACAAAGAAGAAGATCTAGATGGACACTAAATAATACTATTTTAAAGGAAAAAGACTTCACACAGTGAATGGGGAAAGAACTGGCTTTTTTCTTTAGAGAAAACAAAAAAGAAGATACATCAATCCAGAATGTATGGGATACAATGAAGGCATATGCCAGAGGCTTGAAAATAGACTATACAAGGAAAAGAAATACCATGAAAAGATTAGCCTCTAAGGCATTAGAGGATGAGTATAAAGGATTTGAAAAAGAGCTACAGAAAATGCCACAGAAAAAGGACATTAAATTAAAAATGGATATAACTAAACATAAAATGTGTCTAATAGAAAAAGAAGAATTAGCACAGAAAATTAGAGGTGCTAAACAGAATTACTTTGAAGATGCAAATAAACCAGGTAGATGGTTAGCATATAAATTGAGAAAGGAGAAAGAATCAAGGAAAATATTGCAATTAATAGATGATCAAGGCCAAGTTTGCAATGGTAGTAAAGAAGGGAATCATTCGAGACTATTATGGGAAACTATACACACGAGAGAATATTGATGAGGAAAGAGTCAAACAGTACCTACAGAATGCTAAGTTACCCCAGATACCTAAAGAGATTGAAACAATGTTAGAAAGCAATATAACGATGATGGAGTTAACTGAAGCACTCAAGAAGCAAAATAATGGAAAGCCACCAGGCCCAAATGGACTTCCGGCAGAATTTTACAAAACATTACAAGAATCGTTGAATCTTCCATTGCTAGAAGTTATGGATGAAGTTATGTTAAAGAAGAGGATACCTAAATCATGGTCAGAAGCTTTTTTCACACTTGTTCCAAAAGAGGAGGCCAATCCATTACAAATCAAGAACTATAGACCTATTTTCCTACTAAATGCAGATTATAAAATTTTTGCTTCAATATTGGCAGAAAGACTTAAAAATTACTTAAATAATGTTATTCATCCTGATCAAAATGAATTTCTGCCAAAGAGACAAATTAAAGACAACATGAGAGTAATCTTGGACACTTTGGAATATTATGAGGCACATCCTGAAAAACAAATGGCTTTGATATGTCTAGATGCACAGAAGGTATTTGATAATGTGAATTGGTGATTCATGTTGTTACTGCTGGAACAGATGGGCTTTGCTAGAAAATTTATTCAAGCAATAGAAGCTATTTATCATAAGCAAATGGCAAAGGTAATGATAGGGGGAGAACTGACAGACTCTATTGATATAAGAAAAGGAATAAGACAAGGGTGCCCACTGTCACCTCTGTTGTTTGTGTTAACTTTGGAAGTGCTAAATAGAATTATTAGAGATGAAAAGAATATAAAAAGGATGAAAATTAAAAAGGAAGAATTTAACTTGCAAGCTTTTGCAGGTGATCTGGTTTTTATCTTAGAAGATCCACCAGAAACAGCATAAAAATTGATAGAAAAGATAGAGACATATGGAAAGGTGGCTGGTTTGAAAATAAATAAAGATAAGACAAAGATCTTGACAAAGAATATGCTATCAAGACAAAAGGAAGAACTGGCAGACCTATTGAAAATTCAGGTCATGAACAAGATCAAGTACTTGCGGATATACTTGACAGCAAGATGCAGTACACTAAAAGAAAATAATTATATCAAACTTAAACAGCAGATAGCGCTAGATTTGGCAAAATGGGAAAATTTACAATTGTCATTAATAGAGAGAATATCAACAATCAAGATGAATATATTACCCAGAATTTTATATTTGTTTCAAACAATTCCAGTTAGGCTTGGAAAAGACTATTTTGAAGATTTAAATAAAATTGTGTTGAAATTTATATGGCAAGGTAAGAAAGCGAGAATAAAGTTAAAACTTTTGCAAGATGTTAGAATAAGAGGAGGATTTGGTTTGCCTAATTGGGAGTTGTATTACCAAGCTACAAATTTGATGTGGGTTAAGGAATGGATAACATTAAGAAATACTAGATTGTTGTCATTAGAAGGACATGATCTGTTGTTGGGGTGGCATGCTTTTCTATGGTATAAAGGAACTAAAACACGGGTACTTTAGAAAACATTATATATGGGAGTCTCTGTGGTTAAACTGGGAGAAGATTAAAAGACAATGTTATTTGAAAATTCCAATCTGGCTATTGACTATTGAAGTATTTTCTTATCCTATAATATACAAAAAGGAACAAACAGATATGGTGAAATATTGAATGAAAAGGGTGAACTCAAATCTATACAAAAACTAGAGGAACAAGGTATAAAGATGAATTGGTTTTCATATGCGCAAATACATTCAAGGCATGATAAAGATTTTAAAACAGAAGGTTTCTATGATAAACTGACTGATTTAGATAAGATTTTGACAGGTACTGATGAAAAGGTGATTAAAAATTGTATGGATATTTATTAGAAATTAAACTAGAAGAAGAACAAGTTAAAGAAACTATGATTGCTTGGGAGAAGAATTTTGGATATGGGATTGATCTAGAGAAATGGCAAAAATTGTGGTCTCAAAATTATAGAATGACAATGTCAACAGCATATAAAGAAAATTTATATAAGATGTTTTACAGGTGGCATTTTCCCCCGACAAGAATAGCAAGAATGTTCAAGAATAAATCTGAAAAATGTTGGAAATGTCATCAGACACCTGGTTCATATTACCATTTGTGGTGGATACCATTGTGTGGATGCTAAAAAATACTGCACTAAAATCCACACATGGTTGGAAAAAATGACAAAAAAGCATATAGACTTGAAACCAGAGATATTTTTATTGGGAATTTTACCTGAAATATGTAGTAAAGATTTGAAATACCTGATTGTAAATGTATTAACAGCAGCTAGGATTGTATTTGCTAAAAACTGGAAAAAGGAGAAAATACCATCACAGGAGGAAATTATTAAGAAAATATTGGAATGTGCTGAAATGAGCAGATTGACATTTGAAATTAGAGAACAGGATGATAAACAATTTTATAAAGTTTGGGATCTATTCTATCAATGGTTAGGCAATAAAGTATAGTAACGAAATATGTAGAGTTTTGGAAAATACTAAATGTATAAAGATGTATTCTTATTATATCTACAAAAAGATTTTAGGATAGATTTGGGATGATAATATGAATTGTCACAAAACAAATTAAGTAAAATATGATTATTTTCTAAAGCATGAACGAATAAAAGTATAGTCAAATGATTGATTAATAATGATACCAATGTATTTAATATTGGATTGAAAATACAAGATCATATACAATGTAATTGTAATTGAAGACTACGAAATGGAAGCACAAAACAATTTGTAAACCAACCGGCACACTATGTACATATATGGAAGATGGCCTGATGTTTTTATGTTTTGTTTGTTTATGTTTGTTTTAAAAACCAATAAAAAATTTAAAAAAAAAAAAAGACTGGGTGACCCAAAACTCCAAGCATGCATCCAGTGCTTCGAGGAGTTTCACAAAGAACACGAAGACTGCATTGAGGAAAGCAAAAAAGCCCTCCATGCAGCACTCCATGATGCTCTACGGCTAGAAGAAGTGTCAAGGGAGTGGACCATGTCCAACATAGCTCCTCGATCACACGTGGCCTCCTCCCATCATTCCAAGAAAGCCTCCTTCCTCCATCCCAAACTGGCTAGATCGCCAGCAGGTTCCAGTGTCTCATGCCAATTCTCTGCTATTGGGTCTCACCATCCCTCAAGAGCATCTTCCCGTCACAGCAGCACATGTAAGGCCTCTAATGCAGCAAGTTATGCTGACTGGGCTGCAGAGGCTGAAGTAGAAGCTGCAGTAGCAGATGCAGATCTATGTGTAACAGAGGAGGTGACACGGCAGAAGACGGCAGTAGCAGCTAAAGCAGCAGAAATGGCCAAGGACCAGGATGAACAACAAGCAGAAATAGCCAAAGCCCAGGCCAATCAACAGGCAGAACTGGCCAAAGTTCAGGCTCAATTGGAGTTGGCCGAATGACAAAGGGACGTGGCAACAAAAACAGCACGGGCGGCAGATTTGAGGAAAGTGGCCGACAACACCTCCTGCACCTTCGATCTTGAAGAGTTGGGAGAAGAGAGACCAGATACATGGGTCAAGACCTACATGAATGAGCAGCACTTACTACAAAACGAGCAGATAGAACTGCCTCAGTTGCCTAGCAGTCTCTCACAACCAGGGAAGCATAGGAGTGAATCTCAACCACAAACTCTAAGTCTCAGTCACACAACGGATGTTGTAAGACCTAAAATATGATATTCACTTCCCACCAACAGCAGATCTTCTCCAACTGGTGTTGTTCGACCTAAAGTCCGAGATTTTCTTCCCAGAATCAGCAACCCTAACCTAACGGCTCATGGCCTGCCAGGCAAGCAAATTAACTCACCAGTGCGCACTACGAGTTCTCAACAAGTTGACATGCAACCAACCACAATTGCCACACTCAATCCATTTGCAAAAGAGTTCTTGCCACAACGGCAAGACAACTCTAATGCACAGCATGGAACCTACACCCAACCTCAAGAGGTACTACCTACATATGTGGGGATGGATAATGACCTCATAAAGTAGGTGACCCACCGGAGGTGACCCACGTATTGTCCACAACACATGCCCTCGAGCCAGAACGCTAACATCTACGAGGACGTCATATGAAGAGATGACCTGCCCTCACAGAGAAGTAACAGAGAACTGTCACTAAGGTGTGGAAGGTTAGACTTAGCAGTGGTATATACAAATTCAACAACAAGCCAGGCAGAGAATAACTACTGTGGAAAAACATTTTCACAAATACCATTCAACGTGAATAGCTGCTTCCCAGTGAAGAACTTAAATTTCTGTTGGCATGGCTAGGACTACAGTCTAGTTACATGGTGAAACACATTTACACAGGCATACTTAACCACCCAGGCACCACTCTAAACTAAGTGTGGGATGCTTTGGACCGGAAATATGGCGAGGACACATTGATGTAATACTCACTCCTAGAACAACTTAACAGTTTCCCATGTATCGCCATCCACAAAACCTGAAGACTAGAAGAATTTTCCAACATCCTTATGGAGCTGCGAACAGCCAAAGAATGTTCTGACTTACCAGGACTGGCTTGCCTTGATCTCTTCATAATGCAAGAAGCAATCATTGCCAAACACCCAAAAGAAATATTAGAACAATGGATTGTTTTGTCTGATGCCTTTCTGGCTGCAAACCACAAAAGAGAACCATCCTTTGCCCTTCTCCAAGAATTTGTTCTCCAGCAACCAGAGTCCTGCAACAGCTTTAGAAACCTTCACCTCAGACGCAGATTTTACCCAATTAACAGAGACCACAACTGAAACTCTGCACCTCTCCAGAGTCTACTGCACATCTCTACAGATCATCACCATGGGACAACACAAAACATGGGTCATGACCTCCTCCATAAAGACTTCAGGAGAGGACTCATCACAAGCAAACCAATTTAAGCCTCCAACTCCAAAGAGAGGCCAGTTTTGCCCTTTGCACAACACTCAACACACGCTGAACAGATGCCAGAGCTTTGCAGCAAAATCCCTGACCCACAGGAAAGAGTTGATAAAAGAGTACCAATTCTGCTACAAGTGTTGCAAATCTAAATATGCGCCCAAAGACTGCACAGCTAAGGTGCAATGCCATCTATGCAACAACAATGAGCACCCAACTGCTCTGCATCCAGGCTCTGAACCACCACAGCAGACAACTCCTAACTTGCCTTTGAACAAGGAGCCTCAGCGTGCTGTGACAGCACAATAGGAGCCAGTGGTGAGTGTCAATTGCACAACACTGTGCAATAACACACCAGCCCCTCGCTTGTGTTGTCAGATCTGCTTAGCCAAAATGTACCCTGATGGACGCCCAGAAGAAGCAGTGAAGATGTATGTAATACTGGATCCTCAGAGCGATTGCTCACTAGCCAGGTCCGCATTCTTTGACCTCTTTGAAGGAAGGAAGAAGTGCACTTCATGATATTAACATGCACCGTACCAAGACGCACAGTGGGAAGGGAAGCTACTGGACTCTGTATAAAGTCATTAGATGGAAGTTCCCAGTTCCTACTGCCACCTGTTTTGGAATGGGACACGATACCAGGTGGCCGCAGCCACATTGCAACACCAGAGGTAGCTAGCAACATACCTCACCTGAAGCATATGGCTCATCACTTCCCCCCCAAATCCTGAAGCCAAGATTTTGCTTTTGCTGGGATTCAATGCCCCTGACGCCTTAGTGTACAATGAAGTAGTCAGAGGCCTCAGATACATGCCCTTTGCCTTCAAGACAGACCTGGGCTTGGGAATCTCAGGAATTATTGGTGTTGATCGGATGCAGGCCCCAACCCAGGCAGATGCCTTCGCATCATCTATTCTGACAGCCTTCCGACACCCTTTAGCACCATCGAAAACAAGAATGCCGGTCCATCCTAAAAGGCTGCTGGTGACCAGTAGACTTTCACTAAGAAACCCTAAACGGCTGCCAGTGACCACCAGACATTCACGAATGCGCTCTACAAGGGCAGATGTCTTCTCAACATTCAAATTCAGTTCAACCGCTTGTCAACACCCCTTTGAACCATTGGAAGCAAGAGTCCACCCTAAACGGCTGCCAGAGGCAACCAGCAGACTTTCACCAAGAAGCTCTACACAGATTGGTCACTGACCTAGTGCTGCTGCAGAGAAAGGTTGAACTTGAAGATTGAATCTCAAGCTTTGCATGCTTTGCTTTCTTTGATACTTTATTAATGTTTACTGTTTCTCTTAGTTATATAGCTAACTGTTTATTTTAATTATATAGTTATCTGCTATTCAGTTACTATTACTCTTTACTGTTTATCTTAGTTATACAGTTACTTTAGTTAGTGGAATTTACAATTCCAGGCGGGGAGTGTGCTGTCCAGACAATTTAGAGTTAATGGGATTTGGGATAGTTAGTTAGAAATTAAGAACTGTCCCCTTAAGGGAATGCATCATGGTAAATGTAGTTAAGGTATCCTGGGAAATGTAGTCCATGTCAGGTGGTCACATCTGCAATCTTGATTGGTCACTAAATTGGCCCTTGTTGGGTTGGGGGAGGCTCCCTCACTCTTGCCTGAATCCTTTACCATGCAGCTGTTTCAATTATCATGGGGATGAGAGTTTATTATCTTTCTAGACCATAATGTAGATATGGAAAGGATTGGACATTAAGAACAACCTTGTCATAACTGTGAGTTGATAAGGATGCCTGATGAACCAATTAAAAAAGACTTTATATGGATGCTTTGTGGAGTTGCTCTGTCTGCTTTATACCCATCCAGAGCATAGTAAGCAGAACATGTATGATATTCTTTATTTTTAGAGCTCTGAATTGATAACTAAGCAAGGAATGTTTATATTTTCCAATATCCCTCAACTCCTAAATAGACTAAATAGAGAGTAAAATTTATGCTTCTTCTGAATTTCGTCATTTCTGATACTGTCCTACTCTATCTATTCTATTCTACTCTATGAAGATGCTAGCAATGTTAGAGAGAGATACTTTTTCAGTATCAGAAAGAAAGAAAAACAGCTTCCTTTTGCGCTATATCAAATGATTTAACTGTAATAGAATTGCCCTATTAATTTTCTTTGATATTTTAAAGAATGTAGAGTGTGTGCATAACTCCATGGGAAATCACGGGAGTTGGTAGATCTCTAGTTGTCATAATTTGTCTCTCTTTTTAATTTTTATGTAATTATCATATGCTGATTCATATTTGAAAATGAACCATCTTTGGAAGACTTTATTACCATCCCATACAATGTTACAGAACTGATAGATCTCAGAGCTTTGAATGCAGGATTATATAGAAAACATGGAAAGTTGCAGAGTTGACTTGTAGAAGTTATTGGATGCTAAGATTAAGGCAAATAATTTACAAGATTACTTCCTTAATGTCAGACTAGGGAATAGAGCCAGTGTTACAATAAATGATACTTTGTGTTTATGAGGAAGCTTTCCTCTTTCATCACAGTCAAGCAGATCCAGGTGTACCTTGGCTCCCTGCATTGGGGCATTGAAGAATGACAAGGCATGCTGCATGGGCAATAAAAGAGCATTTCTGTATATCACGGCAAATGTTGTTCCAGTATGGTGCTAATGATTGGTTTTTTGCAGTGGTAAAGTATATATCAAAATTAATCGTGTGTGTGTGCTTAAAGAGCAGTACTGAGGCAACAGAATCTTCTTAACAGAAGTAGATTTAGATTAATTAGCTGGTTAATTCAATAGCTACAAACTATAACGGTAGAAGTAATTGCTGTGACAGAGTGGAAGTATATTAGCCAATCTAAGCAAATAATTATGAAGAATTGCAGTGAAAAGTGTTCTGAGTTATGTTGATATTGGAAAGTCAATTTGTAGTCATGATACTACTTATTCCCTGTGGTGAATAATGTAAACATAAAAAACATTCAAGGATTACAAAGTCTGCCTTGTTAAAAGAAGGTTGCCATGTTGATCCCAAACAAAGACAGATAGGTTCCAAAATGATTCAGACGCTTTTAATTGCACAGAAAATGGATAGCAATCTGATAGATATTTTAAAAAGACCTTTATTTAAGACAATAAAGACATTTATCACATTCTGCATATACAAAACAGTTTTAACAGTTACTTTGATTAACTTTGTGAACCTTCAATACTTCAAAAAGTTATGAATGAAGATCTAATTTGTGGTAAGAAGAGCTATGCTTGACAGTCTGGGCACCTGTAATTGACAAGTAGAATATGTAATGAATTTGTAATCTGATTACTAAACCTTATGAAAGAAATAGACATTTCAGCTATTAAAATTATTAAAAGCATGTGCTAAATCTACAGTGGAGTTAGGGGAAAACAGAACTATATTTTTGTTTGTGAATAAATAGCTACTAAAACTTTTCATGAAGGAATTCAAGATCAGGATATTAATTTTTCTTTGGGTTCTTAGCATCTCAGATTATTATACTTCTATACTATTGAAAGAAGGAGATAATTGTTCTAATCAGAGAAGATTCTTATTATTGTATAATACAAATATAATAAATATACTTTATCTGACTTCAAATTATTTAATCTTCTCCTTGCTTGCTGTCCCCATGTGACTGAAATGTAAAGCTCCCATTACATTTAAGTTTTTAAATATCTGATATGTGTTAACTAACCACCAAATCTCTTCTTATATTCTTATTATTGTTAGAAATAATCTAGTCTAATATTACAGAGTTGCTATACATAAATATCTATGTATGTGTATATTTCATTTGCCAATATTTTTGTGTTAATTTCCATGATTTTATTAGAACCATTGCATTAAAAAAATCTATTATACATTATTTAGGATACATTAGTTGGCTTTTGCAAGCTTTGGCACAGAAAATAAATGCATTAAATTAACAAGATTAGTATATTCATTTCTAGCTGTTATTACTCAACAATAATAATTTTAAGAATATGAGAACGAATATGTGTTGCTCTGATCTGTGGCAGTTATACTAAATTTAATGAAACATAAAATATTTCCCTATAATTGTACATAAATATTTACTATATTGTTTGCATTATAATTAAACCATATGTATTCATGTTCCATAATGGTGAAGTCTTTACAGGTAGACAATATTAACTTTCATTATAGAGCTCATTTTGTATGGCATCAGTCTGGACTAACAAAATATTGCTTCAGAATTACATTCCTCAGGTGTATATATAGTCTTTTCCAAAATGGTTGGCTCACATATTAATTACTTACAGTATACTATAAGCTCATTTTCTCATTCAACAGTTTTTTATGAAATGCAGAAAAGACATACTGAATTTTCTCCTTTTCCTATCCCCCTGTAAATGGACTTTAAAATAGTTTCCTTTAAAATGGTAGGCAGTGGAATCAGACAAGGACAGGTTCTCCAGAAGAAACCATAGTCCATAGAGGATTCTTGGTAACTCAGGTTTATTTGCACAGCCACACCATCACATTTTTGGGCAAAAGCAACCAGAGTTGATAAATTGGCTTTGACATCTTAAGCTTTCTAAGATGCTCCAAATGGAAAATACTACTGATCTTTTTTGGTATGCTTTTATCTGTAAGGATATAATGTTTATAAACAGTGTACCTTTTCAAAGCAGCATTTAGTTTATAAGAATTCGGACCAATATGAGATGTAAAATTATATTTCTGAAACATGAAAAAAGTACAACACTTTAAAAATTTGGCAGATAAGTATGTTTTTCATGGTATGTTCATTTGAAAAGCAGTAGCTATAATGATCTGGTCTCACAAATCACACGTAACCCAGAGGTGTCATTATGAAGTACATAGAGCTACCATACTTTTGAAGATAGAAAATAATTGTTTCTGCCATCATGCTAGAAAAACCTGGTCATCTACGAAGAAGATATTTATGTCATCCCTATTTGCTGAGATTTAGTTATAATTTTGAAAATTACTCACAGAAATAAATTTTTATAATTTGTCTCATTTTCACTTAGGATGCTGGTGAAATGGTTCGTTCGTTTGTTGGTGGTTTGGAACTAATTGTTAATCTTTTAAAATCTGAAAATAAAGAAGTTTTGGCAAGTGTGTGTGCTGCAATCACCAACATAGCAAAAGATGAAGAGAATTTAGCTGTTATAACAGATCATGGTGTTGTTCCTTTATTATCCAAATTAGCAAATACAGTAAGTAAAACCTTGTTGCTAATATTTTGGAATACACTGTATGATGTTATATTTTATATTTCTTCTGCAGTTAAACATAAAATGTTATTTCAGAATCTGCATACTCTGATAAAAATATAATTGTTCAGAGGTCCTAATCTTTTTTCAAAAAAACTGATGTTAATAACCAACAGAGCATTGAGAACAAAGAAACCAATTTTTTTTCTTTTTAACCTCCTTTCATATTTTTAATAGTTGCTGTTATACGAAGTGTCTTCCATTAAGACATCAGGGGATGCATTTTTATTATAATTTATTTTTCCTTTTGATTTAGAACAATGACAAATTAAGGCGGCATTTAGCTGATGCGATTTCTCGCTGCTGCATGTGGGGAAATAACAGGATTGGTTTTGGAGATACCAAAGCTGTTGCCCCTTTGGTACGTTACCTGAAATCAAGTGATCCAGAAGTTCACCGAGCTACTGCACAAGCACTGTATCAACTGTCAGAGGATCCCAACAATTGCATTACCATGCATGAAAATGGAGTGGTAAAGGTAAGATAGATGGATGGGTGGGTGGGTGGGTGGGTGGGCGGACTGGCTGGCTGGCTGGCAGGCAGGCAGGCAGGCAGGCAGGCAGGCATATAGCCAGACAGAGAGACAGACAGAGAGACAGATAAGAAAGACAGACGACAGGTCAATAAATAATGGAGATAGATAGATAATAGATAGACGGACATTTAACATCATTTATCTCTTCTTATAATCTCTTGGGATTTATTTAATATATTGTATTATTAAAAATAGTTTGAAAAGTGCAATTAGCTAAACTAAAGCTATTAGGTTACTAGCTTAGATTAATCAATATTTTTTAAAATGCTAGAACTTTACAAGCTGCAGTGGCTGGCTCTCAGTCTCTTCTAGGACTAGTTCAAAGAACTGATATTATCTGGAGGTCCAAGTACTGATTCTAAAACATCCTCTCCCAAATATGCCTAACTATCTCTTTCGTTCATCTTTGGTGGTCCAATGCACTTAGGTAAATGACTATCAGAAATGACTACGGTAGAATTCAAGTTACATAATATTCTTGCTTGTGGGCTACAATTATCTCAGGCATTTAACAATGCTCTCTTTGTGCCTATCTACTTGGCATTTTATATTTAATGTAGTATACCTTTTATGTTAGCTTTTACCCTTTTAGTTTCTCTGCATGTAACTAGGAAAAAACAAAAATAAAATATGGGATCCTTCAAATTTCTCATTCTCTTGTTAGCTAGCTAAACTATTTTTCCTCACAGCAATATTACCACACTTGAACACCTGAATAGATATGTAATTACTACTACAAGAATTTTATAATTGACTCTTAAAATCATGTTACATAACATTCAACTTTGTAAAACTCAAAATAATGAATAAATCTTTTTATCTTACTCTCAATAAGAAAAAATGGATTTTATAAATAATTTACAAGTAATGCTACATGTATTTTTGAAATGTTTTAAAATCTGAAAATCTCAGTTTCTGGCACTAGATAGGATGGCAATTTCCCATATTGTTTGAGAATTGATCTTAAATATGTGGACTAATCTTAAGTTTTTTTCACTATGGAATAAGATAATTTTATTTTAAATTTATGGAAATTAGTCAAGTCAAGCCTACATGTTTACTTCAAATAAACTAAAATATGGACCTATTTTTGTAGGTAACATTCTCTATTTAATTTGAATACTTTGTGCCTCCTTTTGTTTGCTTTAAAAAGTTATAGTTGGATGCCACATAGAACTTGGGAGCCTTTTTTGCAATAAAACATACCAGTAGCTATGAGCATTGCATAATAATGGACAGATAGTGGTGCTGCTATTTTACATACTAACAATATTGATAAGTAGCAGTGATTTATCATCAGGCTGTGAAACACACGGATAGTTGGCTGAAAGAACTGATAGAGCAATAAAACTATAGGAATACAAATTATACACAGAATAATCATGCCTTATGCAGACCTCTTTTTAATTCAGGATTCAGTAGATGGCAGTAACAAGTGACTTTATCTTAAAAAAAATAAGCAGGGTAATATTTGGTTAATACTTAGATGGGGAGACTATGAGAAAAATCCTAGGACTGTAGCCTAGATTAGAAAATCAAGAAATCAGAGAAAGCAACAGCAAATCCTTTATACATTTCTGAGAACATTATATGTATATGTTTGGGTAAAGTAATCACAAATTAAGCTAAATTTCACAGAATTTTTGCCTTCTATGTTGTCATATATTTTTGTTCAAATGTATAACACATCCTAGGATTTTTCTCACAGTCTCCCATTAAGTATTCATTGTAATGAAGACAGAAGGCAAATTTTGTCTTATTTTTAAAAGATAGAACTCTATCATTGCCTATTCTTTTTGGGGGAGCTGTTGCACAATTATAATTTGGTGGAATGAAGTATAAAGTATTGCAGCAAGATATTTTTGGCAACTTCTTGGTATTTTATTATAAACAGTGGGATGTCTTGAATAATACTCCTAGCTTTTCATCCTTCGTCTACCCATTTCCTTTTTTTAAAAAAAATCTCATACCATGACTACAATGTTGCTGTCTGCATTATTGCTAGATTTATTATAGATAATGATTAGTTTAGCAGTTGTTGAGGATCATCATTGTGTCATGTCATTGTGACTACTAAACAGTTTACATCTGCCTAGCAGATAAAACCATTGTGACTATGTCATGACCTTCCATGAACAGAAAAAGCTTTCTAATGCAACCCACTGCTCCACATTCATTAAAACAGATTGATGGTCACTGACCAAATCTGGTCACTGACCACATGTTTAATTAAACCAGTTCAGTATTCATGTCTATTGAATATTGTTCTCAGTATTCAAGATTAGCTCTGAAGATCAGGTTTCCAAGGTATGTATGGTAAATTGAAGATGATTCTGAAAAAAACAAACTCAGGAAAAATCAAGAAACCAGTGAATAGATTTGTTCCTTGGAAGTATTACTGATAAGGAGACAATGGAAATTTGTCCATATGTGTTCTGGATAGCTGCTTCTCACAAGGAAAGCACAGGCAGCATATGCTCAATTTTACAATCTTTTTTGCTGCTGTCATTAAGTGAATCACCACAATTGTTAAGTGAGTCATGCAATCATTAAACAAATACAGCCTTCCATTAATTTTGCTTGTCTAGAACCCCCTGGGAAGGAAATAAATATCAATCACATGATCCCAGCAAATTGTAACCATCATAAATACATACCAGTTACCAAGTACATGAATTTTGACCATGTGACTATAGTAATGCTATGAAGGTCATAAGTAAAGAACTTTTTTCAGTTCTTTTAACAATCATTATATGAATGGTTGTGTGTTGAAGACCAGCTGTACTTCTAAAAGACTTAATTTTTAGTTCATTCCAATATTGTGGTAGAATTTGATTTCTTTTCATTTCTTCTTTGTCCTATTGCATAGTGTTCTTCAATGCTTTAACAAGATTCTTTGTAAATATAACAAGAAAATTGTCTAGGATACTCCTTTGGATTATCATTTGTATTCCCCTTTTAAAACTTCAGCCAATTTCTTTTGTAGATCCAGCGTCAGTCAGTCAATCAGTCAAGTGTTTATTACGGTCAAAGACTATTACAAATAGATCCATTGAATCTTACTTTTTCAAATCATTGAGCTGTCAGTTGTAAATCTACCTTTGATATCATCTTTATTTTATCAGATAAAATTCTACATTTCTCATTTCTAATAGCATCTACAGTATAACCTATCTATTGAAGCAAATAACATGATTGACATTGTTAATATTGTGGCTACTAATTTCTGACTGCATTGTTCCAAAATCTCTTTCAGCACTTTCATTGTAAAAATATTTCATTATAAAAATCTATTGTAAACATGGATTTTATAGACTTGTACCTTTTTTCTTTACTTAACATCTTTAATCCTCAATAATGTCCAGTTTTCAAGTTATGAAATTGCTTATCTCTGCCGTACCTTCCAAAAACCTAAACAGATTTCCTACTGTAAGCTGTGTGTTCTTTATAATTAATTCCAAAATCTTATTGTTTCAATATTCCAAATTTATCTCAACTCTTAGTTCATTTATAGCTTTTTAAAATCAAAATTTTATTTACTCCTTTGCTATTTATTTCAGATTCTTTAAATTCTTAAGCTTATAATTACTTTTTCTTTTGTTCAAAATTGAAGAAAAACTCACTCAGTGAATAGTTTTCAATCTTATGGTTCTGAAGAGATAATTGTTTGTAATGTGGTGGGGGTAAGGAGTCACGTTGTTTATATTATTTGGAATGAAAGTTGGAAGTTACTTCTTTGTATATTTCTTTTCTCTTTATTATATTTTTATTTCTATTATGATTACTTTTATTGTCAGAATACTACATGTGTACAATGAGATTGGCTGAGCCCCTTCATGCACTCCCCCCAACACAACTCACAGTGAGGACAGAAGTCCCTAACCCTTTATGTGACCTTGTTGCATAATGTGCCAGCCCTTTTTTATTTGCTCTTTATTTTTTATTTTTCCTTGCAACATTTTTTTTCTTTCCTCTTCTCTTTGCTATTATAATAAAAATTCATATGTATAACAGACATGCCAAATATTCCATGAAACTTGTGTTGCTGTGATTGTTTCAGTCAGGTTTTGTCTGTGGCTATCACAAATATTTCCCTGACAAAATGACAAGTACATTTAGTACACAGCTTTATTATTTTTTTAATGATAACATACCTGGGAACTGTTTTACAAGAGATTCTTCTATATTAGAAGGCTGGACTTACTTCAGGTCCTCTTTATTCAATCTTGATAAGAGTGATGAGGTGAGCATTTGTCAAGCTTGCCTCTACCATATGTGTGTGTAAGAGAGAGGGGAAGGTGTGTGTGTGGATTGGATGTGGATGTAAATGTGTGTATAACTTGCAGACATGTTGTTTTATTTTCTTCTAGAAAGCTTTTAAGACTTGGCTTTTCCCTCCAGTCATTTTTGCCATTGATGGTCTGTTACATACATACATACACATACACACACACATGTATACATACATACATATATACACTGCTCAAAAAAATAAAGGGAACACAAAAATAAGACATCCTAGATCTGAATGAATGAAATGTTCTTATTAAATACTTTGTTCATTACATAGTTGAATGTGCTGACAACAAAATCACACAAAAATTATCAATGGAAATCAAATTTAGCAACCCATGGAGCTCTGGATTTGGAGTTACACTCAAAATTAAAGTGGAAAAAAACAATACAGGCTGATCCAACTTTGATGTAATGTCTTTAAAACAAATCAAAATGAGGCTCAGTAGTGTGTGTGGCCTCCATGTGCCTGTATGACCTCCCTACAACACCTGGGCATGCTCCTGATGAGGTGGCGGATGGTCTCCTGAGGGATCTCCTCCCACACCTGGACTAAAGCATCCCCCAACTCCTGGACAATCTGTGGTGCAACGTGGTTTGGTGGATGGAGCAAGACATGAGGTCCCAGATGTGCTCAATTGGATTCAGGTCTAGGGAACGGGTGGGCCAGTCCATAGCATCAATGCCTTCATCTTTCAGGAACTGCTGACACACTCCAGCCACATGAGATCTAGCATTCTCTTAGGAGAAACCCAGGGCCAACCGCACCAGCATATGGTCTCACAAGGGGTCTGAGGATCTCATCTCGGTACCTAATGGCAGTCAGGCTACCTCTGGCGAGCACATGGAGGGCTGTGTGGCCCCCTAAAGAAATGCCACCCTACACCATTACTGACCCACTGCCAAACCGGTCATGCTGGAGGATGTTGCAGGCAGCAGAACGTTCTCCATGGCATCTCCAGACCCTGTCACATCTGTCACATGTGCTCAGTGTGAACCTGCTTTCATCTGTGAAGAGCACAGGGCGCCAGTGGCGAATTTGCCAATCTTAGTGTTCTTTGGCAAATGCCAAACGTCCTGCACAGTGTTGGGCTGTAAGCACAACCCCCACCTGTGGACGTTGGGCCCTCATATCACCCTGATGGAGTCTGTTTCTGACCGTTTGAGCAGCTACATGAACATTTGTGGCCCGCTGGAGGTCATTTTGCAGGACTCTGGCAGTGCTCCTCCTGTCCCTCCTTGCACAAAGGTGGAGGTAGCGGTCCTGATGCTGGGTTGTTGCCCTCCTACAGCCTCCTCCACGTCTCCTGATGTACTGGCCTGTCTCCTGATAGCGCCTCAATGCTCTGGACACTACGCTGACAGACACAGCAAACCTTCTTGCCACAGCTCGCATTGATGTGCCATCCTGGATAAGCTGCATTACCTGAGCCACTTGTGTGGGTTGTAGACTCCATCTCATGCTACCACTAGAGTGAAAGCACTGCCAGCATTCAAAAATGACCAAACCATCAGCCAGAAAGCATAGGAACTAAGAAGTGGTCTGTGGTCACCACCTGCAGAACCACTCCTTCATTGGGGATGTCTTGCTAATGCTTTCTACCTGTTGTCTATTCCATTTGCACAACAGCATGTGAAATTGATTGTCAATCGATGTTGCTACCTAAGTGGACAGTTTGATTTCACAGAAGTGTGATTGACTTGGAGTTACATTGTGTTGTTTAAGTGTTCCCTTTATTTTTTTGATCAGTGTATAATTTTATGTATTTTATTATTTGTTTAGCTGTTTGCTAGCTGCCTAAGATTATTTTGTATAATATGGGTTGCCATATAAACTATTCTAATCAATAAATTAATAAAGTATAACTCAAAGCTGATTTATAAAGGCAGATAGGTCATTTCAGATGTAATTCAATGGAGAGAACATTTGCATTAAATATAATCTTTAAACAACTTTCCTTTTGGAGCAGGGTTTAGAGGACAGGTTTCAAGTAAACGGCAATAAGAGCATATATGAGACACATTATTTCCAGTCTAATCCCTAGTAAAGGACAATAATTTAGATGATTTTATGATTATTGATAGTCTCCTCTTTGGTAACTTTTTAATTTAGGAACATTTGGGGAAACCTGTATGTTGGCATTCTCTACTTGGCATGTTCTGAATATCTTTTAGTCTTCTAAAAAGAAGCCTGTCCCACTAAGCTTTAGGTATGTTGGAGCAGTTCAACAGAAGCTGTGCCCTACAGCTATTGCAGTGATAAATGAGCCATTTCAAATAAGTGGAGCTGCAGCCAATTTATGCAGAAGGAATCATTAAAGCATTTTTAAATAGATAGTTTTGAAGGTTCAAAATGTATAAACAAGGTATGCTAAACTCCAACATATACTCCGAATTTTAATGGAAAAGGTTGCAGCTCTTTGACTTTTCCAACTTTAACAGAATTTGCCAAAAAACCAAAAAATCTGGCATGAGCCATAGGTAACAGTTCCATCTTTCATCTAGGTTTCTCTTCTGTATTTATCTTGCTTTAGAGAATGCAGGGAATGTCCTTTTTTCCAACTTGGCACTTTTATCTAAACCACAGAAAATACATTGAGCAGCTTCTTGCAATTGTCTAAAAACAAATTCCAGTTCAGGAGACTTTGTAGAAAAGTCAGGCTAGGATCCAGAGATCCCAGTGCACAACTGGAAAACATTTCTACACATCCATAGGGAGTCACTGATTTTCCATACAGCCACAGAAAATCCCCTGGTCCACATATGTAGCTTTTTAGGAGCAAAGAGGAATGTTAGCTATAAGAAAATCCACTATGCAATTGGTGTGCCTATCTCAATTAACCTGAGATAGGTGAAAAGCAAAACTCCCCAAAGAATACTATTTGTAAATAGTGCTACCTTAAAATATAATTGTACAGCTAATAAAATGAATTTCTTTTCACTGGCAGATAGCAGACTAAGCACACTGAGGCAAGGTGCCAGGTAATTATTTTTGGCAATGAGCTGAGCAAAAATAGTTTCCTTGAGGGAAAAAAAGAGCATTCACAGAAGCTGAACATAAGAAAAAACAATAATGTATTTCAGACTTCTTGACTAGCCTTTTTGGCAATCATTAAAAATATGATACATTTCTGCCTGAAAACAGCAAGTTTAATTTTACCAATTAGCTGAATATTGTATGTATTGAATTAAAGCTCTGGCCGCTGGCTGTAGTAATTAACCATCAGAACACACTTGTCAATATCTTCTTTCAAAATGGCTTGCTGTGTTCTTGGTAAGATTCCTACAGACGCTAGATTTTATCATTAATTTGATAGTACTTCATATTATAGGATGTTTTTACACATTTCAACTGTTTATTTGTTTGTTTTTATGTACCGAAAGCAGCTGTTAGACATTTACTTTTATACAAAGGAAACTGGCGAAGGAAGAGGTTTTGTTTTTTAGGAAAATTCTTCATGTCTTTGTAGATGCAGAAGAAAGAAGGAATGCATTTCATTCCTTGTTGCTTCTTTGCCGGCTTGTTGTTTGGCAAATCCGAGCAAATGATGGATGTACATTTATTTGCAGTCTTTCGGTCATGTAACATCTTTAAAAATCTTCAGTCTTGTATGAGTGTTGAAATGTAGCAGCTGGTAGGGCAATTTAGGGCTGAATAAGGCCACAAGATGGATATTGCAATGCTTCCTTTCAGAACTAGTCTACAGATGGCAGAATTTTCTCATAATATTTGTGATCCTTTAAAGTTGGAAATCTTCAAAATACTCGAATTTGTCTTTTTTTTAACTTGCCAATATCGCCTTCATTTTAATGTATACATTTCCCTTTTCATACATTTCCCTTTGTTTTAGTATCAGGATTTTCTAGTGTCATAATTTTGTTTACAGATATTGCAAGGTCAGATCCATGGTTGTTGATTATGTGCCATCAAATCAATGTTGAATTTTATTTACCATGGAGATAGATCTTCAATATGATCTATCCTCAGTCTGCCCATTCATAATACATTCGTCACTGCTACAATCAAGTTTATAACATCCTAGTGTTAACTGAGCTATTGATTAAATCACTTTGTCATCACATATTGTACACAACACATTTTAATGCAGATTTTTATTGGTAGTTTTCTTTTGAAATTTGTTATTTTAATATTTTACCCAGTCGCATATTTTATTATGCATTGCTATAGGGCACCAGAATAATGAAAGTAATAAGTGACAAGTAATTGTCCAGCTTGAACACAAATTATATTTTTTCATAGCCTTCAAAATTCCTGAATCTCAAGTTTTAGAAATGAACCTTAATTCACTTTTACCCCATTAGCAATATTAGTGAACATTTCTTAGCTCTTAAGAAAGAAAAAAACAGAAGGCAACCAGCCATTTCCTGCTTATTATAGAGTGAAGAATTAACAACATTTTGGTTTAACGGTTCCTTAGACTATATGCCAAAAGTTAGGTTCCAGCCCACATGGGATTTCCCCCGTATCCATTTTCAACTGGAATCTGTTCACTTTTGACCATGATATTTGAAGGCCAAGTTCTTTCAACAATATATAATATATATTCCAAATATTATGTTATCCTTTTATTAATCGAGAAGAAAAAGAATGGAGTTAACTAGCAATTAAATGGTAACTCAGTTCTAATCCTATTTAGTTTTGGATTATGCTACATATATTATTTATCATTTAACTGAAACAGAAGCTTTTAAGGAACAAATTATATGTGTAAAACAACACATATACTTGAAACTATCACATAGTTTCAGGCTTTGATTGGTGAAAACAAGCACAGACTCAATCTAGATTGATACTTCTTTGGATGGATTTTGATCACATGTTTTTATTCAAGGCAGGCTTTTTTATGTATGTAACTTTTTGGAATACAGTGAAAAAGTCCATTTCCTTCCTAATTAGAGAGTCAAGGAATTCAACGTCTTTGAGAAACAAGCAATCATTGAATTGAAAAAGAATAATAAGCCTCAATTGTATCTATTTTAGGCAATATATGTGATCTTATTATATATTTATGAAGCTTTATATTTATAAATTCCTTGATGAGAACATGGTATTTATTTAGGTAGCTAAGTTAGCTCTGATTGGTAGTTTCCAGAAAAAAAGCTTGTCATACAAACCAGAGATTCCAAGGAACTAAACTTGAGACATTGTGCATGTAAAATCTATAGTCTCCAAGATTATCTATGGTTCCTCTCTAGGTCCAATATTTGCCTGTCAAATCAGAACAAACAATTTTTAAATTGTATTAAATCAATTATTATTTTTAAATGAATGCATTTCAGTATGCATATAATATGAAAAGCAACAAGAAGGTGATTTAACAGTTGTGATTTAACAGGTATTTCCAGTTTGTAAAATTCTCAGTTCCTAATATCTTGGATCCAAGCTCATTGCACAATAGGTGGACATAATTCCTTTGAAATAAGGGCTTCTTTAGAGCAAATCTCATCTCAATCTCCCCCCTCCCAACAATTGCATTTATTCATTATTTTAGAAAATTTAACAAAAGAGACTAATTAGAAGAAATTGGACAGCCGTTTGTCCAGAATATTATAAGGTCTCTTGCTTGAACAGGTGGTTAGACTAGAAGGCCTTCAAAGTCCCTTCCAACTCTGTTTTTCTATATTTTGCAAAATGAATTTATTTTCCCATTTCCTCTCAGTGTTTATTCAGCCATAAGTGGAAATTTTGTTTCTAAATTTTTTTAACATTAGGATTTATAGATTGGATCTAACGTTTTGCATATAAAGTTATGGTAGTAGTAACCAAATACATTTCCAGCTCTCTTTTAAAATGAATTAATGTATAATCTGTGTAATGTGTATAGATCTATAAAAACTGTAGCAGATATAAATAAGACATGTTATCTTGAAAAAGCTTCACACCAACTAGTAGTTGGCATTTTTATAAGAATTTTATTAGCTGACTAATAAATTATAAATTCAGCCTGGATGATTGAAAATCTCCTTAGAGACTTGTCTGATTTTTTTAAAAATCCTTTAATGCTACTAAATAACATGATTTTAGGGGAAAAGAAATAACAATGCTTTTGATCACAAGAATATGATAAGAATATTTTAACCCTGAACTACATATATTTTCTTTTATTGGCATCACAATATATATAGCAGAATGGTTTTATTATCAAGTCCCCAAACACTGAAAAGAGTATTATTTCAAAAGTTATCTTTGAAATTTATTATGATTATTATGATATTTAGAAAAAAAAAGATCTATGAATATAAAGTCTATAATCATAAATAGTATTTTCTTTGTTTCATGATGAACTTTAGGGAAATCATTGTAGTTACTATGTGCATACATAACTTGGGTTTTAAGTCAGACATATGATTATATTTCTGCCTTTAATTCATCTGCTGGATTCATAGGGAAATTGCTTCATGATGCAATATGCTGCAGTTAAAAACTCATCAGAACTTCAGATTGTGGCAGAAAATAAAAACAGGAGGTGACTTTCAGGAACTGAATGGAGGAAGGGACTTCAGAAAACACAAGTAGTTTATGGGAAAAAGCCACACCAAGTTGTTCCTTACATTATCCATCAAAGAAGCATAGCAATGCCAGGCTCTTAAAGCACCATATTTATGTCATTGATAAAACTCAATAAGCTCTGTATTTGGTAAAACTGATTTGCAGCTTTGGAGTCATATTCATTCCATAATAACAACAAATTATTAACAGCTGTGCCTTGATTAGGATTCTGTTAGTTGGGCTCATATAATTAGTGTCAAAATCAATTTATTTGTGTATTGCATTTTTCCCAAACAGATTGAGTTTGAAGGTTGTTCAGGTAAAAATACCACCAAGTATCAAGCAGATTAGTTTAATGTAATTACTGTCCAGTTAAAAGCATATCAATTTTAAATAATCACAAGAAAAATCAGTTAAATATTTCCAATAGCAATACCAACATTGTACCCCAAATGCAGTTCATTCAATCTTCACATGTGGGGTTTTCTGCATAAAGAACTTAGGGGAGCCGTGGAGTGCCAAGTTAATTCTCAATTTGCATGCCATTTCCATGAGACAACCTCCCCAAGCTTAATGAAGATAAAGTTTTCTGTAATTGAAAACATGCAGTTTTCCTCAGTTAAGCACACCTCTTGTAGGCTTCTTGCAATTTGTATCATTCCCAGTCTTGGGGGCAATACTACCCAGAGGTGAGATCAACGCTAATTCTGAGATTCAATTTTTCCTCCAAGAAGTTTATTTTTCTGCGAGTACAGCAAAGGGCTGTACTCAAACCCCCATCACAAACCCTTTCAAAGATTAGCTTCAAATAACTGAATCAGGTACCACAGCATGTATGCACTTCTATACAACCATATTCTTCTTATTACAATTATCTTATGTATTAAAAACTGGATTATGCATGTGTAAAGGAGAAGGAAACTAACTGCTTTTTTTAGAGGAGAGCATTGACTGTATAGGGATACAGTATATAGTATACAGCACTTTATTCTCCCTCATTTACCAAATCATTTTTCAATAGACATATTTTGTGAACAGTTTAAGAAGGGAGATGAAGAATAATGAATGAAGGGACCTATCCACAAAGGAACCTATAGATTATAAATCAAACTGTATTATTTTACATCTCAAAGTATTTCAATATCAGCAATTGGGAGAATTTTTCAAACACAAGTAAATGGATTGCCTGAAAATCCAAGAGTTTTTGATCTTTCTTTATCAGTATAGAAAGGAATAATTTATCCATCAGCTGGAGACAGAGTTGGCTGATCAATTCCTGACATCCATCAATTGTCATTAAGTACTTGGTGTTGTTTCAGGCTCATATAAACAAGATTTTTAATCACTTGGTTTGATGCTTTGACGCATCTGAGTTTTGTAATTCTATTGCTACCATAATATCTTACTTCCTTGCACTAATGCTGCTATTTGCCCTTGAATGAAGTCTGCTGATGATATTTGGGGTTAGAGCAATACCTACTTTTTCTAATTCAAATTAATTCAGCTGCTTCAGGACAAACAATAATTTGTCCTGAAAACTTTGCCTCTCAAATTCCTGTGATTCTGTGAGCTGCATTACAGACATTTGTAACACATACAGATAGTCCTCAACTTACAACCATTTGTTTAGTTACAATGGCACTGAAAAAAAAGTCTTGTGACTGTTTTTCATACTTTCAAGGATCCCATGACCATGTGATCAAAATGTGGATGCTTGGCAAGTACATGCATGGTCCTAGAGTCATATGATGCATTTGCGACCATCCCAGCCAACTGACTTCCAACAGGCAAAGTCAATGCCCCATTAAGTGAATCAACAGCGTGATTCACTTAATAATTACAATGATTGTTGAACAACTATAGCAAAAAAACCATTGTAAAATGGAGCAAAACTCACTTCACTGCCTTGCTTAGCAATTGAAATTTTGGGTTCAGTTGTGGTTGTAAGTTGAGGATTATCTGTACTAATTCTGTGATAAACATATACAAACTAAACAAATGGAAGTGAAGCAAAACCTTGAAGGTGTTACAGGTGACATCTAGAGATCAGAGAATGAGAGATGACTGGCAAGATGCTTACATTCTGCACAAATACTTCCTAAAATATAAAATTGATCTTCATAAGCATATCTCGGATGTGTGCTGTTAGATTTCCTTTCTCCCAACTGTTGTAAGGCTAATAATGAATGGTAGTGATTAGTATTTATATTTGTGTTAATTTTCTGCTTTTATATGTAGTTGCTCATAAAGTTACATAATGCAGCAGTATTAAAATAAGCATAAGAATTGAATGGTAACATGTTTTTTTGGTTGAGCTCAATGTTGCTTATATTTAGAACACTAAATGCTACAGATTGAAAAATAATTTTTAATTAAGGCTACATGCTTTAAATCCTGCAGTTGCCATAATAAAAATTTAGGACACTTTCTTATATCTGAGTTGACCGCACTGCTTTCCATGAAATGTTTATATTGGGTTATGAATATGGCAGACAGTTGCAGTGCATGCACTAGATTATAATAAATAGCTGACTGAAGGGAAGTCCCCCTTAATCCTTATTCTTGTACTCTCACCCACTCCTATGGAGAGCTTGTTTTGTAGCTGGGCTGCTACTCTTTTACAGAGAAATTTTTTTTTCATGTACAGGAGCAAAAGAGTGGAAACTTACTCTGTTTTCTTCTCATTTTATAGCTAGCAGAGTGGCTGGATTTATAGGCTTAGATAGTCAAAAAAGTCAAGATGGTGGCAGAATTATGGAGTTATTTTCAGATACACTAAAAAGTTGGAAGCTAAATTTCCAGTTGAATACAAAGGGTTATTTTTAAAAAATTTAGAACTTGGCTGACATTTGAAGAAAATAGGAGAAAATATTCTCACTCCTGAAGGCCTTAACTCATAATCTTCCAGGAAGAAATGCATATTCTAAGTGATAAAACAAAATAAGATAAAAAAGGAACTGTTCAGATCAGATCATAAGATAAATTTAAAATATTATTTTATTTTGCATTTACCTCCGTATTTCCCCCGATGAATATTTCCTTCTATTTTCCAATCTTTTGCTGGTTTGGGCTTTTTTTTTTCTTACCTACCTGGAACAGATTGATAAAGCCCACCATCTTCTTTCAGAAAAAAAAACAAAACAAATAAGATGATTAGTTTTTTTGTTTTTGTCATTTTTTAAAAGCTCATCAGAGAAGGAAGATTCCTAGTCCTGACAGATTGTTCAGAGTTTGAACAGAGTTAGTAATCTCTGTACACTGTCTAAAATAGACTTAGGTTTTGAATGATCAGATTATATTTGAATCTTTGGGATTATTTACTCCCCATACATGACATAAATCTATTGGCCAATGTTCCAACAAAAACAAAATTAAAGTTCTATTGCTAAGAGCAATGGCTTTTTAAATAGAGCCATTAACATACAGGAGCATCTAAACTCTTCAGAATGTTTCCATTGGAAGTGGGAAAACTTGGAACTTTGTTGAAAGATCAACATTCAAAATGATGTTGTTTAAATGCCAATCCTGAACATTTGCCACCATAATACTAATGTAATATTTTTATTATGACTTTGTACATAATATAATTGGTCTGAATTTTTTTCCTGATATGCTTATCTTAAATGCATTCTATTCCGTTCTTTTTAAAACATCCTTTTGGCTACTGTATTTTCTCTAAAGAGGCTATTGAGAATCCAGCTTTGAGCAGCTGATTCCAGAATGTGGAACGCATGGCTATTTTCATTCATAATTGGATGGATTTCTGCAAGCGTGTTATTTTAAAATAATTTATTTTTAGTGTAATGTTTTTGGTTTGGAACCCTTTCTCATTTTATTTTTTTCCCCTGCACTTTTATTTTTAACAAGCTTCTGCTGGGGATGGCAGGCTCTACGGATGAAACTCTTCAGGAAGCTGCAGCTGGTTGCATAGCAAACATCCGCAGGCTGGCTCTGGCTACAGAGAAAGCTAAGTATAGCTGAAACTCCAAGCAGCTTTTATCAGGCCCTGTCAACTTTTTCTGTATAATGTATTGTATGCTAGGCTCAGATTGATGGGCAAATGATGATTGAGAATGTCTCAGAAACCTATATTTTCAGTTATTTGTACTAGTGTGGCATGCCTAATAAAAAAATTGATACAATAGTGAAATATAAATTGAAAAAGTGCATGATATTATAGCATTTACCCTAATTATTTGTATTTTATCACTTCATCTAGACATATTTGGCATAATCAAAACATATCACTATATATCTCAAAGAGTTGTAAATTTAATAAAGCTGCCTTTCTTCTTGTTTGGAATGCTGGTGTCAGACTCAAGGCCATGGGCTGCATCCGGCCTGTGGGGTGCTTAGAACTGGCCCATAGGGCCGCCTTGTAAATAGCGGCCAGCCTGAGATGTCTCTGCCAATAAAAATGAAGCTCCATTTTCACTGGCAGAGGGTTGCAAGAGGTTGTCGACTTGAAAACAGAGCTCAGGAGCCTGTTTTTGCTGCCAGAGCACTTGGGCCGCCACAAGCTCCCATTGACACGAATGACATCAAGCTGGCCATGCCCACCCTGCCCACACCAAATCAGACCCCCCCCCCGCTGAAATCAAACACAACCCTGATGCGGCTCTCAATGAAATCAAATTTTACACCCCTGCTGTAACAAATGTATTTCCTTTCATTGTATATGGCTGTACAATTTTTTACTAAAGTATTAGATAAGTCTGTCTAATTGTTCCATTATTTTGATTTTCCTTACTTAAGTACTTAAAAATCGAAAGAGGACTACATTTACATAGGCCATAGGGAACTATACAAGGACGTTGAACTTTCCTACATACTCCCAACATTCCATCTGATACCCATACTTTAATACTACCTGTACCAACAATGTTAATTAATTTGATTAGAAATACATAGTGATCCAAATATAAGTTCAAGTCTTAGAACGCACAACTAGATATATTACATCAATTTAAAACAAACAGGCATTTTCTTCTTCATTATACTATCTCTGGTCATGTCCTGTTTTTAACTCATGGTAATGCTACCCTGCAAATCTATGCTAGATTCTATTAATCAGTTTTAGAATCATACCTTTTCCCAAAGGATGTTGAAAATTATAATTTGCAGAAGATGTGTATAAATCATTATTCCATGTTTCTAGATTACCCCAAATTTCCAAGATTCCTTATGGGTTTTCTACCAGATTCAGTCTGTGATGTAGCACATATCCATAATTAACTTCCCTATGGAAGTAGTTGCTACTGATACAATTCCTGTTGACTAGCCTTTTCTCTATATTGTATGTAGGAAAATTTATAAATATCACTCTACATTAGCAATTCTTCTCTAAAGACTTCAGCCTTATCAAATGTCAAACTGACTGTTATTTGCAAACATTAATTTTCTTTTCAAATGCAATAAATATCTTTTCTTTATCAACCTTGTCAAACCATTGAAAGCCTAACTTTTTATATATCTGCTGCATAAAAATTTGTGTCAGATCATATATTTCTGTCCCCAGAGATAGTTTAAGTATTTGGAAGAAGATGAGTAAGTTTTGCAAAATGAAATACAGTAATAAACTGGCCTTGACTGGCTGTTTGATTGATTTATTCTCAAACCGTATATCAGTCTTCTCTCAGATCATGCCCTCCAGATGTCTTAGACCTGTAGCTCCTAGCTTCTGGGCACACTGCCTGAGAATTTTGAATGTTGTGGTCTAAATATATCCCAAATACATTGCAATGCTCAAAACTGATGTGTAGATTATAATCCATATAAAGTATACATCGAAGGAAGTAATTACCCAAATATTTAAGTTTTATAGGTGTTATGAACTAATAAAAGTGCTTAAATAAAGTTTTAACAAACCTTAAGAAAAAGCAGGGTTCTAATCCTGCACTTCTGATTGGCCGATAATAGCGATATCGAATTGGTCCGTTCTGGGGAATCTGAATGGCTGTTAACGAGCCACTCTCATTGGTTCAAGGGTTTAACACTTCCATGTTTCTCATTGGCTAATAGGTCAGCAGCCTGCACTATAAAAGGGCTGCTGCTGCCCTAGGGTTTTTGCTCTGTTCAGAATGATTAATAAAAAGTTGAAGTTCACTGTTCACTGCCTCGTCTCCGTTCCTTGTACCCATGTGCAGAACTTAACACTGGCGACGAGGGTGGGATGCGGAGAAATCAGAGCTGACTGAATACTACAGAGCACCAAACAGAGCACGTGGCTAAAGGCGCATCGACAACGGAAACCATGTCCGGCAGCGCCATACCACCCGCTCCATTTGACCCGGCACAAGAAGACTGGGATTCATACATAGACCGGTTCCAGATGTTTCTGGAGACCAACAACTTGAAGGATGCCACTACGGGAAAAAAGCAAGCAGTGTTCCTGACCCATTGCGGGCCTGCTATCTTTAAGATGGCCAAGGCACTAGCGAAAGCGGCTGAGGTGAAAACCATGGACTGGGACATCCTCGCACCACTTCTACGGGCCCACTATGCACCCGCTGTACCAACGCTTGTCTGAAGACATGAATTTTATCAGAGGGACCAGCGGAAAGGACAGAGCGTTGCAGATTTCATCGCGGATCTCCGGAACCTGGGAGGCCTCTGTGGGTTTACAGACCTTGAAGAAGCTCTGAGAGACCAAATAATTCTGGGATTAGAAGACCACATGACGCAGAGCAAGATCATGGCCAAAGGGGACATCAACCTTGCTGATGTCATCAAGGATGCTACTGCAGCAGAAGCAACCAGCAAGTCAGCCGCCCGAATGCGCCGCACCAACGCACCGCTCCGTCAACTTGCCAGCGATACCTCACCTCGCCTAGAGAGGCACACAACAGCAACCCACCACGAGGACCTCGAATCGCCATCAGAAAGTGATGAGGAGGAGGTCAACCGGCTCCGGTCTGAACGTGACCAACGCCACCAGCAGAATCAAAGACTACCGCACCAATGTGCGGGTTATGGGACAAACCACCAGCGATCAGACTGCAAATTCCTCGATGCATTCTGCCATTTCTGTGGGAAAAGAGGCCAAATCGGGAAGATCTGTAGAAGCAAGCAAGGATCCAGCCCACTTCAGAGGGGAAACAACTACCGCCAGACCACAGGGAATTGTCCTGTGAGTCGGGAACATTTGAACCACCAATGGAACAACCACTCCTACAGAAATAAAACACTGGCCATTTCAACGAGATGAGAAGAGGCACACCAAACCATTACAATCGGTCACGCCTCATCGTTAGATGCAAAGAAGATCCGAGTGAAGGTCGCCATCGAAAACCAGCCTTGTGTGATGGAAGTCGATTCAGGATCGTCCCCCTCGATGGTTTCCTGGAAGACTCTTAAACAATTAATCCCTGCTGTCCGGTGTCAAGATTTCAGAGCCCAAAGAATCATACTCAAAGATTATCAGGGGAACCGAATTCCGGTCATTGGATCCAGCCAAGTCCAAGTATCATTCAAAAATCCTACTGCGTCATTACCACTGACCGTCGTCGACCGTGACCGGCCTAGCTTGTTAGGCCTTCAATGGTTCGCCCCACTCGGGATCGAGGTAGCCGGCATTCACCAAACCAGAAGCGACGACTGGGAGGCCATCGTCCAGGAATTCCAGGACGTCTTTGCAGACAAACTAAGCGAGTACAAGGGGACCCCGATATCATTTAACCTTAACCCTGAAGTAGCCCCTATCCGCCTTAAGCCTCGTCGGGTACTTTTTGCCCTTAAACCAAAAATTGACGAGCATCTCGATAAATTAATAGCCCAGGGTGTTTTAGAACCAACTGACCATGCTTGTTGGGAAACCCCAATTGTAACACCCATCAAACCGGATGGATCGTTAAGGATTTGTGGGGACTACCAGGCCACCCTTAATCACGCCCTTCAACAGAACGCTTACCCGGTGCCGGTGGTACACACCTTCTCCATTCCCTGGGGGGCGGAAAAGTCTTCGCTAAATTGGATTTAGCACAGGCCTACCAACAACTGCCTGTAGATAAAAAAAACCGCAGAGGCACAGACGATCATTACGCACCGAGGCACCTTTAAGTGCAACCGACTCCAATTCAGAGTGAGCGTAGCCCCAGCGATTTTTCAAAGTCTGATGGAGAGACTCTTGCAAGGGATCAAGGGGATCGTACCATACTTTGATGACGTTTTAATTGCTGCCCCGAATAGAGAAATACTAGAAAAACGTCTTAAAATGGTTCTCCAGAAATTTGAAGACTCTGGCCTTAAGGTTAAAAAAAATAAATGTCAACTGTGTACAGATAAAGTAGAGCTCCTGGGGTACCTAATCGATAAACAAGGCATTCACCCCACTAATAGCAAACTAAGGGAAATCAAAAATGCCCCAAGACCCAGAAATAGGACTGATCTCCAAGCTTTCCTGGGGCTCATTAACTTTTACAACATCTTCTTGCCCCAGAAAGCGACCGTAGCTAAGCCCCCACATAGACTTCTCGACAAAAAAGCAACCTGGGTCTGGGGACACCGAGAGGAGCACGCATTCCGACAAGTGAAAAACTTACTAACCTCAGATGCTGTTTTAATGCAGTATAACGAGACTTTGCCTTTAACAATTACATGTGACGCGTCACCGTTTAGAGTGGAACCATTTTGAGTCATGTGTTACCAAATGGTAGTGAGGCCCCTATTGCCTATTTTTCAAGGACCCTATCAAAGGCTGAACGTAACTATAGCCAGATCGACAAAGAGGCTCTTGCTGTTGTGTCTGCTGTGAAACGGTTTCATGAATATGTGTATGGACGAGTTTTTACTATTGTTACCGACCACAAACCTTTGCTAGGGATTATAGTGGAAGACAAGCCAACCCCCTATATATTGTCACCTAGAATGACTCGCTGGTCGGAGTTTTTAGCTGCGTACAACTATAAATTACAACACCGCCTGGGGAAAGCCACTCCCTACGCTGATGCATTGAGCCATACCCCACTTCCGGAAACCGTTGACGATCCAGCTCCAACCCTTACGACACTCCAGATTGAAATGCTACATTCACCACCGCTAACAGCCAGAGACATTGCAATCGAAACAAAACAAAATCCTGTCTTGGTGCAAGTTCTTAGCTGGGTCGAATGAGGATGGCCAATAGAACAAACCCCTGACAACTTCACCCCTTTCAGAAACCAGCAAACAGAACTTTTTTTGCAAAAAGGCTGCATCCTATGGGGAGATAGAGTCATCGTCCCAGAGCGGTTACAACGAGCAGTATTGAAAACATTGCATGACGGTCACCCCGGCATCGTGCATATGAAAGCGCTTGCATGAAGCTACGCGTGGTGGCTGGGCATCGACAAACAGATCGAAGCCTGGGTAAAGACTTGTTTAAAGTGCCAAAAAGTCAGCAGTGCCCCACCTAGAGCAACTCCAACAGAATGGGAAACCCCCCGGGGGCTGTGGTCCTGCATCCACATTGACTTTGCGGGACCTACTAAAGGACATACGTTCCTCCTAACAGTGGATGCCTATTCCAACTGGCTCGAGATCCACGAAATGAAGAATACTACAACCGAGTCCGTCATCCGAAAATTGAATAGGCTATTCGCAACGCAGGGGCTGCCAGACGTTCTGGTCTCCGACAACAGACCCCAGTTAACCGCCCTGGCGTTTGAACAATACTTAGCGGACCGGGGTATCAGCCATGCGCTAACTTCGCCAGTGCACCCTGCGGCTAACAGCAGGGCTGAGCACATGGTACAATTTGTTAAAAAAACTCTCCACAAAATGGACTATGGGGATATTGACGAAAAAATAAACAGAATACTCTTACTCCAGCACATCACTCTGCACAGCGTCACCAACAAGACTCCAGCTGAACTGTTGATGGGACGCAAGCTCCGTTCCCACCTCAACCAGCTTCATCCATCCTACGAGCCAGAGAAACCCTGTGGATCTAGCGGAAAATGCCACTAGTTCAAGGTAGGCGACTTAGTTTTCGCAAAAAAACCTCTCCGGCGAACCATTATGGGTCAAAGCAACCGTAATTCAAACCACCGGGCCCAGATCGTACCGTGTGCAAACCTGCGATGGAAAAATATGGAAACACCATATAGATCAGCTTTGCTCTAGGCTACAACCCAATTCCCGTGACTCCTGTGACTCCCAAACTGAGGGGGGAGGGGATGTCGAAGAAACCGAATTCGAGACGGTGGAAAGCAGAAACGAAGGAAGTCAGCAATCAGGCGCGATAAATGAAGAAGAATCAAGGAGGGGAATGTCCTCGCCACAGAGGAATACCTCAACGGAGGCTAGCCCGCAAAGATCGGAGGACAACAACGACAGCATTAGCGGCACCAAGTCGTCCAGTGAGGATGAGGAACCGCCTGTACCAGATATGTCCAAAAACGTCCCGCCGAAACCGGACTACAGACAGGAACTGGTGGGACAGCGCAAATCCAATAGACAATTAAAACAACCTACATATATTAGGGATTACGTCACCACACCCCTCAAACGGAACCCGGGGGAAAGGGGTGTTATGAACTAATAAAAGCGCTTAAATAAAGTTTTAACAAACCTTAAGAAAAAGCAGGGTTCTAATCCTGCACTTCTGATTGGCTGATAATAGCGATATCGGATTGGTCCGTTCTGGGGAATCTGATTAGCTGTTAACGAGCCACTCTCATTGGTTCAAGGGTTTAACACTTCCATGTTTCTCATTGGCTAATAGGTCAGCAGCCTGCCCTATAAAAGGGCTGCTGCTGCCCTAGGGTTTTTGCTCTGTTCAGAATGATTAATAAAGAGTTGAAGTTCACTGTTCACTGCCTCGTCTCCGTTCATTGTGCCCATGTGCAGAACTTAACAATAGGGTCCTGTAAAATTTTCCTTCTGCTATAGCAAACCTGAAGTCCAAAGCAACTATCTTGAAGTACATGACACTCTGTTAAAATAAAATAAAAATAACAATACATGGTCAAGAGGCAATTTGGAACATGTGTGTCAATTGCAATTTGGCAATATTTTCTTTTACGCTTGGAGCTCAAGCTTCAAAATGAATTTAATACCTTTTCCAATTTGGTTATGGTCAGCTTCCAAATGAGTGTAAATCAGCTACCCTCCTGTAGATGTCATAAACACTAAACTGCATTTTCATTAAAATGCTCATGGGGGAAATGACTTTACCCAACCATTCTGCAAGAAAAGTGCTATCATACTCCAGGAAGAAAGCTGAGAGAGAGAACCTGCCTTTCTTTGAACTGAAACTATAAAGTTTTCCCTGCAAATGTCTGTCAGCAAACAAAAAAGGTTCTCTTTATCGTTTCCTGAATGTATGATTTATTGCCTGATGACAGACACTTATTATCAACCAATCAATTGTCCCAGGATGCTCGACTAGGCACTGAAATGTGAGCTTTATATTCATTTCCTGCTAAAGTTCAAATGGATGAAAATATATGTTACAAGCTACTTACACATTGTTTTATCTCTTCCCCCCTCCCTTCCCCCAGTCTTTCTTGTTAAGCAGAGCCCAAATGTCTATGTATAACAATATATAGGTTCACAGGGACTAAATTGTATTTAATGAACTATATTTATAATTTTTAAAACATTAGGTTTTGTCTTATTTCTTGATTGCATAATATGATGGGCTACTAGATATCATATAATGCTTTTTTTTATTTCTTTGTTTGTTTCCAGTTTTTATTATATTTACAATAACTCAAGGCAGTGAACATTCCCTATACAACTTTTTCTTTCTATTTTCCTCAGATCAACAATCCTGGTAGTTAGATTAGGCCGAGAGGGAATGACTGGCCCAAAGTATTCCTGCTGGCTTTCATGGCTAAGGCAGGGCTTGAGTTCACAATCTTCTGTTTTCTAGTCTGGTACCTTAACCACTAGACCAGACCATCTCTTTTACGTAGCTGATGTTTTTTCATGCTGTACATGTGTAATAAGTCATTGCTCAATGATTTCTTCACTTAGGGATAATTATGGCCTGTGCCTATGTATCTATTTCAAATGAAATGGGAAGGCTGAGCTGTTTATTGTGGGATAGCCAGATCCAGCACTCATATATGAGAGGGGGTTCATCTTTGGAAGCACTTCTGGGTGTCCTCAACCAGCAGACCATCATGGCCATCCTGGATGGATGGATGGATACACAGATAATATGGATGAGATACATGGAGAAAGCAACATAGAAAAGCCTTTTTCTATTCCTGGCTCGTTATCTGCCCACAGATCCATAAGTTTTCCCAATGCTTTTGCCTAATCCCATTTTGCATCCATTTCAGAATGCTGCCTTCATTGCTTCCAGGAATTGAATGCCCCCTGCTATCCCCTTCCCTAGCCAATGTATCCATCCTTCAGTTTAATCTTTCCTGGATCCCAAAAGTTTTCCGTCGGCATTAATCCAGCTCACTTCTCTGACTTTTTTTTTTTACTTTTAAATTACAAAGTGGCCATTGCTGAGGCACACTGAGACCACTCCACCTGACTACTTTGATACTGATTTTACAGATTTGAAAGCAGGCTGGAGTCAACAGACTCCAAGACCTGCTTCCAGTGTCTGTCAGCTCCTCAGCTTTCCAGCATGCTCTCTGGGACACAGGAACAGTAGATGGAGTAAGAGACTGAAAAGCTCAGTCAGCCCAGCAAACTCTAGAGTTTTGATGACCTCCCATTTACCTTTAAGGGTAAAATCCTAGGTTAGTCTTACTCCATCAAAACAAAAACCTTCCCTCTTCTGGAACTAAGCCAGGATAAATTTTTGGCCCAAATGTAGCAGGCAATTGGGAACCATTTCTGTTGCCGTTACTGTTGTGATATGTATATAAATATTCAGAATCATATTTTACAAATTTGGCTCAGCTATAATGTTCACTGCAACTCAGCATTTTTTTTTATTGCTATTATCAAGATACTGATGTGAGTGAACTGCCACAAAGCAATTGGCTCCTCTGAATAGGTAAACTGTAACAAGGTGGTTTGAGTCGTCTTTTAATATACAATCTCCAACTTTAGAAAATTTGCAGAAAACATACCTATTGTAGGCTTTGGGCAATCATGCTTTGCATTAATATTTGTTTTTATTCTATTTCTTTGCTCGATGCCTCTGATGGCCAGTTCCTGTTGGGTATGAGATTTTTTTTTGAAACCAAGTCTATAGTCAATTGTGTTTAGAGCCACAAATTTGCTTCTCCTCCAAAGGGCTTATTCTCCCCACCCACCCCCAGCGTATCAGATTGCTTGATGCTGGGTTGATATTGGCCAGGCACTGTGAAGGCACTCAAAGGAAGCATAACTGGGGCAGCAGGGAGCAAATCTACAAGACTATTTTGAGGGGGGTGGGTGTTAAAATCAAAGCAGTTCAGTGGCTACATGGGAAAGTTGTCTTGTAAGCAACAGTTAAAAATAAAACTCTTTTATATGGGAAAAAAACGGAGTGGGGCAAAACACGCTCCTTTGCATCTAATGGCATGGCTTGATCTATACATTAGGAAAGAGCCACTGTCTTAGCAATACCCAAATAGTGTAATTCCTTGCCATGCTAGCTGAGGATAGCAATAGCAATAGCACTCAGAATTATATACAGCTTCACAATGCTTTACAGCCCTCTCTAAGCAGTTTGGAGAGTCAGCATATTGCCCCCAACAATCTGGCTCCTCATTTTACTGACCTCGGAAGGATGGAAGTGTCCATTCAAGGCTGAATGAACCTTGAGCCAATGAGATTTTGGCTCTCCAAATTGCAGGCAGACAGAAGTCAGCAGAAGTAGACTGCAGTATTGCACTCTAACCACTGTACCACCATGGCTCAAGATGATGGACATTGCAGTCAGCATGTTTATTTATTTATTAAATTTATTTGCTGCCCATCTCGTTTCAAATGACTGCGCAGCTTACAGTATAATAAACATTAAAACAGTATATCAAATATAAAATGAAGAACAGACAAATATAAAATGAAGGACATCCAGTTGAAAAAAGTTTCTCCTTCTTTCTAACCTGCCTTCTTTCACCTTTGCTCCTTTAACACAGTTTATCTTCTTGCTTTTTTAAGGCTTCAGTTTGAGTATTAGGGCCACACAGAGATTTGGTTTAATTCCATAAAAGTATTTTGTGAGCACAAAGTGTATGAACAGCTGTTCTTTACAGCTGTTCTCCAATGACATCTGTGGAAAGCAGGTGCACAATCCTAGACAAAACACAACTGCTTTAAAGAGTTGTAGATAGGTGCTGCTTTTGGCACAAGATGCTTTCCAGAATATCCTTTTGTCGTCAAATCCAAAGCACTGCGCAGTCCTATTAGATACTGTGATTTGGATTCTGACATCTTTATATGGCAAACATTACAGAGGAAGACACTGCATATTGGCCACACACAATAGAATAGAATAGAATACTTTATTGGCCAAGTGTGATTGGACACACAAGGAATTTGTCTTGGTGTAAATACTTACAGTATACATAAAGAAAAGGTACATTCATTAAGAATCAAGAATCATAACGTACAACACTTAATGATAGTCATAGGGTACAATCATCAATCAAATCATACTAGGAAATAGTCAAATCTTAAGTATACAGGCGACAAAGTTACAGTCCTATAATCACAAGTGGGAGCGGATGAGTGATAAGAAGTGATGAGAAGATTAACAGTAATAGTAGTGCACACTTTGTAAATAGTTGAGCAGTGATGAGGGAATTATTTGTTTAGCAGAGAAATGGCGTTCAGGAAAAAACTGTCCTTGTGTCTGGTTGTTCTAGTGTGCAGTGCTCTATAGCGTCGTTTTGAAGGAAGGAGTTGAAACAGTTTACGTCTGGGATGTGAGAGGTCTGTAAATATTTTCACAGCCCTCTTTTTGACTCATGAAGTATATAAGCCCTCGACTGAAGGGAGGTTGGTAGTAATTGTTTTTTCTGCAGTCCTAATTATCCTCTGAAGTCTGTGTCTGTCCTGTTGGGTATATTGTATACTGTGTGTTTATAAGGCAAACTACCGTCTTGTGTCAGTAATAACATTCATTTAATCATTTCTGTTTTTAACTTGAATGTATGACACTAGCAGCCTACAGAAAGCAGTTGTGGAAGGAAGTTGAAAGAGGTCAGGCTGCAGAGCTGCTGTTCAAGAATGCAGATTTCTTTGTGGAAGTAATTAAGCCTCTAATAGAGGCCAATGCATTTATATGCTCAGTGGAGTTGAATATATTTATAGTTTTAGTTTCTCCTTCATCCATGCCACTATGCCAATCTTCAGTTTTTGACAAAGTCTGATAAATACATGTACAGGTATAAAAATCAAGCTTGGGTAATTTTCTATAGCTGTCTGCAAATTCTCGACATCCTCTTTACCCCCAACACCACTATTTGAGAAAGAGATGTAAAAAAGGTTTGCCAAAAAAGTTCTTTCACTTTAAACCCAATCTCCTTGGTGAGCTACCAAGTTTTATGTCACTAAATTAGCACACAAATAAGTCAGTCCCCCCAGGAAAGAGCTATTGCTGAAAATGGCGTGTAAAAGGGAATAATAGCACCCAGGGGACCTATGGGAGAGAGTGCCATGTGAGTGAAGCAGATATCACAGTATTGGGATAAAAGATGGACCCAAGGTACAACTCCTAGCCTGTTACTTGCCCATGCCTGATTAACAATTATCATTTTAATTCAACTAATGAGATATTAACAGCTAACTCTGAAGCACTTTTTAACTGCAGTGAAAATAATTCCAATGAAAAAAATGTTGCTCATATATTAAATGGACCCTCAGGCTGCCACTGCATCTTCTGCTTCTAATAGAAAAAAAAATAGTATCCAACAGAGAATGTGTTCATTGTCTGGTGCAATCAGCCCAAGTGTTCCTTCCTTATGAGCTCCCTAAATTCTTATGTGGCACTGTTTCTGTTTTAATTCCTCAATGAACAATTGTCTTTTGTGTTCCTCTCATCCTGTTTGGGAAAACAAACACGAGAGGGAAGGAAAATGGTGTTTGTGTATATTCTTTCCTGATATTTGCCTAGGAACAGAGCCTCAAACACTTAGTTTGGAGAAAATCTGATGAATGGATCAGCCCTCTTGCTGCGAAGAATTTTAGGAACAGTTTTGAAAACTTGGGACTATTTATGGTTATGTTTTAATTCAACCTTCCAACAAACACATTCAAATCCTAGAGGGTGCACCATCAGGGATAAAGGCAAGAAATTTGATATCTTGGTTTTGAATTTAAATTCAGCACTTTGCTTGTGGTTGTTGTGTCAACAGAGAAATGAGTGCAGTTCAAAGAAAGGTAAAAAAAACCATGGGAGAATCACATACATAACTTTTCATAACCCTTGTTTCAGGCCACACCAGTGGTGGGTTTCCATTTTTTTCCTATCAGTTCTGAGAGAGCATTTCGCATACGGAGGGCTCAAAGACCGCTGTCTGTATCAAAGCTGGTGAGCTGTGCTGTTTTTTTAGCTCAACTGAGGCACGGCATTCTGCTCTGCTGTACAAATCAGCTGAGCTAAAAAAAACAAGGGAATGTAGGAGAGGTGGGTGGGTGGGGCCAGCTAGAGGTAGTATTGGCCGGTTTTCCAAACTACTCAAAATTTCTGCTACTGGTACGCCAAAACCAGTCCGAACCAGCTGAATGCCACCTCCGAGCCACATGGGAATATTCTTAGGATCCCCTCTTTACTAGAGTGAACTAAAAAAAAATTACACACCACAACTAGTATATACTTGAAGTACACACTTCCTTTTAAAATGTATGGCAGTATATGTAGTACAAGACTTTTGATGCTCACTGGGAATTAGTCTGGGAAATAAAAGAAAACTTTGCCAAAGAAGGTAGTGACCACATTCCCAAGACAGAGCCAAGAAAACTGCATAGATGCAATAACCAAACCCTGAGCCCAACTTGAGACTGACTTCTTTACTTTTAGAATGCCATTCAAAACAATTGGATCCTTCTTTCTTTCCATCTATAACATTTATAACATCTGCTCCCTGGATTATTTTCTGTTGTGAAGATATATGTATCCTCAGCCTGTTTTTGAGCTACCACCCCAGACAATCCCATGTGTGAATATGTTTCTCAGCCTGACCTGTTGTGAACACAGGAATATAGCTCTGATATTCTTAATTAATGGTCTTAGACTATCATATTGCAGATCATTGTTCTATTTAATTTTGAAGCTTGCTAAAACAATGAATGCCTCATTAATTTCTAAGGAAGTGTAAAAGTCAGGGTGGATGGCTGGCTGTTCCTTAAGGAAACTTCTGACTTTGTTGGATTGTCTGTATTTCTCCAACAGTAACAAGAGGTGGTGCTGTCTCTTCCTAAGGGATGATTGTCAAATTATAGTTACCAAATAACAGTGCTTAAAATAAGTATTATGCATGCCAACTGCATAACTTTAGCAGATTGTTCAATTTTATTTGAAAAATTGTTTGGCTAAACTTTGGCAATTTATCTTCACGCCCCAGTCACTAAATAAGTATTTAAGGCAAACTGGGTTAACAGAGTATACAATCTGTGTGAAGAGATTGACAACAGGATGCAAATAACAGGATGCCCATAGGAAAGTGTTTTGGCAACACTTGATTTCATGTTTGAATTTTTTAGTTAAATAATAATGTTGCAGGAAGATTGCACAGATGAATTATGGTGTAAACAATGGCAAGACAAGTAGCAACAATGGTGCATTGGAAGATATGCAAGAAATACAATTTGCCCTGTAAGCAAGAATGGGTGGGACCACAAAATAGACAAAGTAATAGAAAATAAAGATGCTAAAGTGATCTAGAATTTCACAATTCAGACAGACAAATGCTTGCCTCATAACAGCCCAGTCTTATAATTGTTAGTAAAAAAGACCAAAAAAAAAAATCCAGTTAAAGGACATGGCAGTACCTGGAGACAACAGAATAGAGAAAAAGTGGGAAAAATTGCAAAAGAAAAAAACCACTGCAAATAGAAATAGAATGATTGTGGCAAAAGAAAACAAAGATAGTACCACCTGGGTGCAGTTCCAAAATATTGGGAATATCACTTGAATACTATCAGCATTGACAAAATTTCATCTATTAATTACAAAAGGCAGCTTTATTTGGAAGAGCTTACATTTGGGGATGATATCTTTACCATTATCAACAACATCTGTCTATCCCTAGTCCTTCAAAGGACTCAATAAATGGATAAAAATACCAGATACAGTCTAAAAACCTAGCTGTAATAATAATAACAACAGGAAGTGATAGTGATACTTGTAATAGTGAGATAATGGCAACTTGCAAAATATAATTCTAAATTCCAATATATTTATTTAGAAAAATGTTTCTAATTTCCACATAAAACAAAAATGGCATTGCCCTATTACAGTGATGGCTAACCTTTTCAGCTTGGTGTGTCGAAAATCGGGAAAAAGTGTAGCCTTCCTCGGGTTGTGTGTCACTTCAAGAAATATCAATAATTTGGTTTATGACAGGCTGGGCTGGGGTGATCACACAGGGCTGTGAAACTCGTCTCCCTGGTCTCAGGGCTGCAGGTGCAGGATGTGGGGATTGGAAGGCCACCTTACAGGGCTGTGAACCTCATGGATCTCCTTTCCTCCTGTAGCGTTCCTGAGGTAATGAAACTGAGAAACCTCAGTTTATGGCAGTTAAAACTGGTTCTCTGTTGCAAAGATCTCGCGGCAGCAGTGACACCATGCCTCCACGCAACAAGCAGGGAGCAGGGAGTGGAGCAGAGCACAAGTAGCCTCTAAATGTGTAGGTTTTCCCCACACCAACAGGCGTGTCAGTCAAAGTGCCTCAGCGTGTCACAAGTGACACGCGTGTTATAGGTTAGCCATCACTGCCCTATTAGTAGTTTGAAAATGTGTCTATTTTCTAGAAAGTAAACTAGGAAACCTCCCAATGGGCTAAAATGAGGAATGGTCAGCCTTATCAGTTTCAGAAATGGATGTTTTATAACTAATGATAAAGTCTTTCCTGATGTGTTTACAAATCCATGGTTTGCTGATGTGAGGTTAGTTGAATAAGTCAAACTTTATTGTATTCTTAGAATACAATGCATGCTAAGCCATAAACTGTAATATGGATAAATTCACAGAAAGGAACAATATTTAGGGACAACCGATGAAGCTTCTTGGATGAGAAGTGAAACATCTTCCTCAAGAGGAAAAGAAAAAAATAGCCCTGTTGCCTTTTGAAAAAACACCTCTGAGAGAACTATCTTTAGTGTACTAGAACCTATCCAGTAAATAATCAAAATAGCACAGTGGTGGGAAGGGAAATGGAGGTGAATGTTTTCTCTTGGTGTAAAAAGATCCCACATCCTTTTGGATCTAAATGATTGTTCTTCAGACTTTAATGCAACATAACAAGGTCTCAAACAGTATACATGCACATCACATGCTTTACTGTGGAATTCATAATATGGAAATCCATGAGATGATTTTGATATCTTTGTTGCTTTATATGCGGACAGAAGTCAGAATGAAAAGCAAAGGGAAGAGGAAAGCCAAACAAACCACAGGAAATGAAGGATGGATGGTGAGCTGAACACAGCAATGCAGATGTCAAAGAGATGGAATATCAGGCTGAACTAGGAAGTTCTTGTAATAAATCAATGACATCAGCCAGTTCAGGTTCTATACCATAGGAGTTCTTGGCTGAGCCTTTCAAGGAAAGAGCGTTTCATGCAACAATGCTGGAATTGCATAAAAGATTATTAAGTTTTAGAGACTTCATAAAGGCAGGACCTGTCACTCTGTCACTTTTTTTTTTCCTTTCCCGGTTCAGCACTTTTTTTTAGATAACAAGCAACCAGAAGAGAACAACCTGAGGAAAGAAGGCATGCTTTATAACTTGGCACTTTTCATAACTCTGTTTCTTCTTTCAGAATATCTCACTGGCCTACAGGTACTCATCAGAATATTTTGCATTCCTAAAATTCTTAGGAACCCTTACTTAAAAACAATCTCAATAAACTAGAGTTGCCATCTTGTTCAGCAGATGAAGGTGGCGGGATGAGATTTCTGGTGAGATCAGGAACTTTAGAATCATAGGGTTGGAAGGAACCTTGAAGGTCTTATAATCCTACTGCCTGCCCAATGCAGGGAACCTTATATTATTTTGGATAAACAGCCAACCAATCTTTTCTTGAAAACTTGCAGTAATGGATTACCCAAAACCTCAGAAAACAGAATGTTTCATTGCTTAAGAACTTTCAGTCAGCTTTATGGTAACTGACTGATTTATACATAGTCCTAAACTTTGGGAGAATTTCCAGCAAATACATCTGAAAAACATCAGCCTGGGGAATATTGCATTAAGATTTCGTTAAGATGGAACCAAATAAATGTATTCTTGGAAATCATCTGTTTGAAGATGTATTAACATTTGGTGAAACAAACTTATACTCTACCCGACTTTTTATGGCTCTTTTCCATTGTCCTGTTCCTTCTTTAAGAATAAACATTATACTGTACTAGCAACCCAAACCATAGACCATAGTCACACATCCTGCTAAGCCACAGTTTGCTTAACTACGATTTATTTCTTGAATAAACCACAATTGACTAGTTTGTTGAATACACTAAATCACAAACCAGGGTGATAAGTTCACAAGTCACAGTAAGCCATAATGTGGTTTGTTTGGCTTACTGTGAAGTGAAAAGCCATCGTTAATGTGGATTGCCAACTACATTATGGTTTGAAATAAGCACACTGTGGGTCTTTGATATATTCAGAGACTGTCCTGTAATAGCTGTCGTGACATATCTTCAGTGCAAAGAGTTTGCAATAAGTAGTAAGATTTATTCAAGTTAACCCTTACCACAATGCACTGAATAAAAATGCTGTAATTCAGCATTTCTTGTAAAGAAATATTGGTGCTACTTGCTATTAAAATAAATTTTAAAATCCCTTTGCCAGTAAATGGAGTTCACTTGGGAATAAAATAACTATTTTGGATAGCACAGTCATGTCTGCCCTGATGGATGAAATAAAGTTCAGTTCTCACCTCTTTACCCTTTTATTAAGAACAGTCATTTGCCTTTATCTTTTCTAATTATTAGCAAATTGGCACTGTAATTCATATGCCATGTCCTGATTTTCCTTTTATGTACTTCCCCACTAGATGTCTTGGTTTAAGAGTAGTTATTTCCACCCTTAAGCCAGAACTATCTCACCATAATATATTTCAAATGTGTTAAATTTAGAATATGTTGTCAATCAGTACCTTTTAGGCAAATTTAGCTATCTTATGGTGAATTTGATCAGATGTGTATTTTGAGAGTTACAGGCATTCCACTTCCACTGGTCATTAGCCAGCCTCTCATCCACAATCATTTCTTGGCCAGCATGTTTTTGCCAAAAGTGCTAAAATTCCTGAGGGATTTTCATTTTTATTATTCCTTCCTTAATTTCTAGAAGAGAAGAACTCTACTATTTTATTTAGAATAAAAGAGGGACAGCACACACACACCCATGCCAATCTTCTTCAACAGTATTCTGAATTATATTTTAAGATAGGGTTCTAGATTTTTCTTATTGCAATGTCCAGAATATTTTTTAAAAAATGTGTTAAACCTTTTCTAAAGCTTGTAGCGCCTTTCAAGCTTTGAGTTCCCCATGTATTACTGATGCTTCAGGCTGGGCAATCCTAAACAAAGAACTTTTTCTAGCCCAGGGGTGTCAAACTGAAGGCCTGCAGGCTGGATCCAGCCCATGGGATCTTAGATCGACCTGCAGGGCTGGCCTGGAAATAGCAAAGAACTGGCCTCTGCCAGCAAAAACAGATGGGGGGGACATGTGGTCCCTCAGAGCTCTGTTTTCTCTGGGCTGAAGGAGGGCATCCAGGCAGAAAATAGGGCCTGGGGGGTCTACATGAGGCCCCCACAGCTGTTTTCATTGGCAGAGAGCTATCAAAACAAGCTAAAACAAAAACAAAAGGAGAAGTGTTTCCCCATTTGCATTTGAGCATGCAAGAAGGGACAGGAAAGGAGGAAAGGGAAAGAGGAAAGACAAAGACAAAGAACGACAGATGGAAAGAGAGCAAGGAAGGAACAATAAGGAAAGAGGGGAAGGAAGAAAAAAGGAGATTGAATTGGAAGGAAGGAAGGAAGGAAGGAAGGAAGGAAGGAAGGAAGGAAGGAAGGAAGGAAGGAAGGAAGGAAGGAAGGAAGGAAGGAAGGAAGGAAGGAAGATTATAATGAGAGTGAGGGAGAATCTCAGGGAAATCCTGCCTTAGTACGTGGCCACCACAGGTTCTCCTGACATGAGTCCTGAGTCATGCCCATCATGGTCATGACCACCCCGGCCATGCTCCCTCCACACCCTGTCCCTCCGAGGTCAAACACAACCCTAATATGGCCCTCAATGAAATTGAGTTTTACACCTCTTCTCTAGCCTATATTTCAGACCTCTGAGTTCCTTCATGCAATGATATGTTTTGATGATGGGAGCTGTTGCCCTATAGAAGAAAATATTTGTAGCATGGGGTTGAATACCCTTGGTGCTCTCTAAGCTTGTTTTCTTGCAGAAGTTTTGCTACCTAACTAAGTAATATCATCAATGTAGTAAGGGAGTAGGGTTTGCTTCTTTTCTTTGTTCCTTGCCCTTTCAGTGTTTGTAGGAACGGATTTGGTGGTTGTTCGACTAAGCTTGTTTCTCTCAGTAGGTAGTTTCTTGATTGGGATGTTGTTTGCTTCTTGATTGCAAGATGTTTCAAGATGTCTCTGGCCATATGAATAAGTAGTATTCTAAAAAAATAATTGTAACCCTAAAACAAAAGTCTTAAAATATTTCAAACTAAAAATATGATTCAATCAAAAACTAGAAGTTGGAATCTGGGAAAACATATTAGTGACACTAACATTTTGAATTTAAAGGTATTGCATATACTGTGGTCAAAGAGAATTGCAAATCCTTTTGATAGCATGCATGCAGAACTGAAATCCTTTATTGTTCATTTGTTGATGTATTTGTTTTAGCTAGTGAGCCAAAGAGTATCACTTCCCACCTAATTTGGAGGCAAAGGGGCACATTTGAGGAATATATTTTCTTATATTAGTTTCATAGTATAACTGATGACTTATAGGATTGTTGCTTGAATTCCTAGCTTATTCTGATGAAATAGAGCCTGTAGTAAACCTGGTTTTCAGTGTCATTTTGGTAGAGTACTATTAATTAAAAACACATCTCTATTCTGGTTATCAGGTTAAACAAGTTCTGAAAATAGAAACAGGAATTAACCTTGTTTCCATCAACAATTTTTTTTTCAAATGGTGATTTAAGGAATGCAATATGGAAATGAATAGAGGATATACTGTATGTCCGCAGCGAAAAGTTGCATGAGATTATTTAGTGGAACTTAAAATTACACTGATGCCAATTTCCCTTGTTGCTCCACTGTTATTTTGGGCATACCTTTTTCTGCACAATTTTTGTTTGCATTTTCTTTTCCAATTTGATCTTCAAATATTGAACCCCACTTCCATCCTTACATCTCCTCAAATTTCTTTTCAATCTGTAATGAGATTGATTCAGTATTTGAATGTTCAACCAGGGCCACCATCTGCCCATCTATCCCAACTTGCTATCCTTCAGCTATGTTAAGCCTGCAATCTTCAAAATTTCTAGCTTTCAACCATCTGCCTGGGCTTTATAAATATTTACTCCCAAGTAATTTAGAGATGACCAAGTTGGAGAAGGATGATCAATGTGAAAAGCATTCTGGAAGTAAAAGGCTGATCAAATACACAAAACTCCTGAATCAATGGAAAGCCCATCTTCCTGAAAGTACAACCCAATGTTATGTTTCTACGAGCGAAGAAAAGTATTGTCAACTTTTGTCATCAGGTTCCAATGGAATTGGATGACGATGACAAATAGCCACAGAGATACAATTCACTTCCAGTATCTGCGAGCAGGCAACAAATTTGATGAAATAATTATAACAATAAGAACGGTGGTGGGATTCAAAATTTTTTAATACCAGTTCTGTGGGCATGGCTTGGTGGGTGTGGCAGGGGAAGGATACTGCAAAATCTCCATCCCTCCCCATCCCACTAACTTGCTTACCAGCTCCATTCTCCTGTGCAAGGCAACAAAAGAAGGCCTAGTTGATCCTGGGACTCAGGAGGCAGAGAATAGATGTGAGCGGGGCCAGTCAGAAGTGGTGTTTGCCAGTTCTCTGAACTACTCAAAATTTCCACTACTGGTTCTCCAGAACTGGTCAGAACCTGCTGAATGCCACCTCTGAATAATAAGAAAAACAAAGTGATATTGATAGATTCAATGGTATATGGCAAGTGAAAGAGCATAGATGGGCATGGAATGTTGTTAGTATGCCAGATAGTTGAAGAAGCAAAATGGGCATTAGAATAGCTGATGATGCCCTGAACTTAATACACTGTGAAGGCTTATTTAATACCGAAGTGATGAATGTGACCTGTAAGAAGGACCAAATAAAAATATAAAAGATCCATGGGAAGGCAAAATATTCCATGGTGAGTACATAAAGGCAAAGTAGATAACCAGACTTGGGTGCAATTCAAGGTGCTGGATTTCACCTTTAAGGCCCAGCCTGGCTTTGAACCAGGTTAGCTGAGGAATCATCTTTTTCCAAGAGTTTCTATCCACCCCATTTGATCCAGCAGATTGGGTATATGCGGCAAATCCCCTCAGTCAGAATATCAACTGGCAGATTCTAGAAGACCGATCTTTTCTGCTATATCTCCCTCCTTTGTGGAATATTCTCCCCTTAGAAAATAAAATGGCCCAACTCTGTTGAATTTTGGTAAAGCTTTAAGAACTTGGGTGTGGAACAAAATTGTGTTAAGGGCTCTGTTTCATGATCTAGTATTAGTTGGTTAATTATCTTGACTGCTGTATGTATTTATTGTTTGGATGTTTTTATTATTTTACATTGTTTAAATTGTTTCAGAATTGTCAGCTGCCCAGAATCACTTGGCTCGGATGATTGGCTATAGAGATTGCTTCAAAAAATAAAGACATAATTGGTACCAAATTGTCCTTAGAACAGTGTAGATACTAACACATTAAAACTTTAATAAATAATATTTCTACTCTCATTTATTTATAACTATGAGCTCAAGGTTCATCCCTCATAAACTGCAATCTGACATAGTTGTGCACTTTCCCATTTACTCCACAGATTGGCTAGTTTCAACGTCTTCAGAAAACTGAATAATTATGGCCCAGGCTGCTGAAAATACCTAACTGCCACCAACATTCCCAAAACTCTTAATTGGAATTAAAAGCAATAATAGTCTAATAACTGGGATACTTGCAGAGAAAGCATTGCCTGAGAAGAGGAGGCTATTGTACATTATGTACTATTTGAAAATACTGTTGTAATCTGAAAGGTTTTAGATTCCATTTATTTGCATAAAGTTAAAAATATTTATTATTTAATATAGGAAATACTCATACATTCACCACTTTTGCAGAATAAGACTCATGTATCCAAGGATAAATTGATTTATTTACTTATTTGTTTCTTTATTTGCTATCCATCTCACGATCAAGCTACTCTTATATATTTTGGTTTTATATTGCAGGGAGGGTGATATGAAGTCTTGTGAACAGTCCATATAATCTCTTAATTAGAAGATCAGGAGACCTTGAGTTCTAGACCCACCTTAAGCACAAGGCCAGCTGGGTGAGCAGTTCCTTTCTGTCAACACTGGGAAGGAAACAATGGCAAACCACTTCAAAATCTTGCCAAAAAAATGACAGGAACTTGTCCTAGGCAGTTACCAGGACTCAACAATCATTCAAAGGTGCACGCACACTCACACAAAGAAAAATATATATTATCCAGTACTCACTTTTTCACTAATAAGTTCATTTTTCTACCCTATTAGCTGTCATGCTTCTGTCGGAATCTGTTTCTGAGGGGGAGACTGAGCAGCTGACAAGGAGTGGGAGTGTGGCTCCAGTGGCTGTGGAAGAAACTGGGGAAGGGTACAGTCTGGCTGGGCAGAGCAGGAGAGAGGTGGAGCAAGGGAGAGGGAATCCAGGCCCACCCCCTCTTCATCCTAGGAAGGGATGGAGAAGGGAGCAATGTGAGTTGCATGGCTTACGGGGGAGGAAAGGGCCCTGATTCCCTTAATTAGCTGCAGCTGGGAACACTGTTTAAAAAGGGAAGTTGCACACAGCAACTCGTGGGAAGCAAATCATGAGTTATTTTTTATTGTTAAGGCTTATCTGGGTCCCTAGTGTCTTCCCAACTGTGTGTGTTTTGCTAGCCTTTGAAGTCTGAAACTTATCCTGCCCTGTCCAGTTAATTGCTGCAGCGTGGTTTGTGTGGATTTTTATTTACAGTTTATATGTACTTTGTTTTCGGACTGAATTTCCTCCACTTAAAGACTGTTCTTGGAAGAGTTTTTTCTCCAGCCAAAGGTAACTGGACATTGGGGGCAAAGTTGGAGGTATTAAAGGGACTTTTGTTACTTATGTGACTGTGTTGCCTTTGTGTCACACCCCGGGTCATCACACTAGCCTTCATTGTTTTAACTTTTAACAAAGAACATAGAAAAGCAACCGAATGCGGTGATTAAAATCATGGAGAACTTCTGCTTCTCTTGATGCTGATAACTGCAAGTTCCTTTTCTCTTGACCATGCTGATGGGATTGCTGAGAGTTGTAGCTCAACAAAATCTAGAGGATGTGGGTCTCCTCTGCTGCATAAAAGCATGCAGCAAGACTTGCTTTACTTCAAGAGGTGGTTTCCTCGCTGCCTATGGATTGCTCCTTAAGAAGAACATCAAATCTCATGCAAAGACTTTCTCACTCAGGATTTTCTTACTTTGGAAACTAACATGGAACTTCTCACTCCTATGAGAGTTTATTCATCCTAGTGAATTCATTGGGGCTACTTATAAACATGTGCATTTAAAATCACAACCTTTTTTGAATTGATGCCCAATTCTTCTCCTCCTCACTCTATTAAAGCTTACTAAAATGATTCAAGAGTAGTCACACTCTTTCATCCAAGCTACTCCATATCATTGCTATGAAGAAGAAGAAAAAAGACACTTCAGTAAAAGCCATTCTTTGCTTCTGGAGACAAAGTAGAATATACATTACATAACACTGTATTTAATTTAGTGGAGCTGCTAAATTCAGTCAGTGGTAATCCATATGCTGTTTATCTGTTGATCAATCAACTTGGAACCAACTTTCCCACCCACCAGTGGACTTAGTAGAAACAACTTAAGAATAGCTCTTGAAGGAAATCAAGTAAAGGTTTTTCATTTCCCCCACCCAGGTCCCTGAAGTGCAATACTTTTATTCCCTCTGCCTCCTATCCTACCTTTTGGAACTTAATGGTTTGTCATCATTTCTGGAGCAACTGCAAAATGCTTTAAAGCTGCATTTCAGCCAGGCATTGCAGACACGAAAGTCCAACATATGTGGAGCACACCAAGTTGGGGAATGTTGATTTAAACTTTAGTTGGAAGAACTTGTATTCATGTTATGACAACATATGGTATGTCTGTAAATCCAGTATAAGCAAGTGTGTTCAGGGTCTATCAAACACAGTCATATTCAAAATATCTTTATATTTTGGAGGACACATTAGATTTAGATATATAGTGATAGTTTCCTTGTCAAATAGATTTATGAATAAACAAATAATTGGGTGGAAAGACAAATCTCTGCCCACCTCCTTAACAGGTGAAGAGTGACCCTTTGGATGTTGCTAAATGACTTGAGTCCCTGGATCACTTTCGGGTTGTTTCAACCTCCTTTCATTCCATCTCCAGAGTGAGAAGGAGTGCTGCTTTCTCCAAGACCTCCCTTGTCTTTTCAGTGGACTCACAAATCAGTGTAAAGTATATAGAAACAGGTTACAATTTTGCAGAGTTCCCTAGCTTCCTCCATAAATCTATGTATTTAATCTGTTCTGATTTATTTCTTTTGAGCTGAAAGAGGCATGATCTTCAACACCCTGGGAACAGCAGCATTAAACTGAATAAGGTTACTTCGGAGTGGCCATGCACTGTTAAGCACCCAGTACTTGGGCAAACACCTCCCACCAGACTTTCCAGATTGGGTCTCTCCCAGCTTTTAGGATTCCCACATTATGCTGCTCTTCATCTTTTAAAATGATTGAGGATTATGGCCACTGGTGTCCAAGGCGATCTAGGTCGGGAAGACTACCTTAGACAGCAATATAGTGAAGTATCTCTCTCCCCTCTTCAGTTTTTTGATCCTCCTGGCAGATAATTCTATATACCAGAAGAGTCAAGTTTAATTTTCTGTCTTTGTTTGCCTTGGACAAGACAAGAGTCGCCTCAGGGAATCCAACAACCGCGATCCTCCTCCGCGAAAAGATCGGTCGGTCCACGATCCCGCCGCGTTCTCCACCTCGCCTCGGTCCCTCCCTGTCCTTTTGACAGACACCGCCGCGGGTTTCGCAGACCGCCGCGGCCCCGGAAGCTGGATACGACAATGGTACGATGTTCGCAGACTGAGCTAGCCAAAGGGGAAACATGAGAAGACGCGGCTATTCACGTTCCCGGGCTAGGGCGCTCCGGTCTGGACAATAAAGACGAGCCGCCGCCGCCGCCGCCGCCGCCGCGGGGTGAGAACTCTCGCGAGCGGTGTGCGTGCCGAAAGCGTGGCGGGAGCTGGGATGGGAGAAGGGAAGAGCGGAGCTAAGCCAACCAACGAACAAGCACGCAGTCAGACCGAATCCCAGCCCCGCAGCAATCGCAGCTCCCCACAGCCGCCAGGTACTGACCGCTGGAGGCATCCCTGGGAGTGGGAGAGGACGCGCGCGCGCTTGACGGGCTTAACCTGAATCAAGGCAACGGGAGGGAAGGGGCCCTTTCCCGCAGACATACCTCAACCCTCACCTTCTGACACCGAAGTGGTGCTTCTGTACCAACAAGCTTCCGCAGCCCCGGTTTTCTTTCAGTCTCCCTTTTGCAAGAGACGGTGGCTCTTGTCCGCAGCTGGTCTCTGGCGGTTCCTGACGAGGGGAAAAGAGAGTGGGAATCCTGGCAGGGCGGTGGGGATACAGGTGAAAGCTCGCTAAGGTTTTGCCGCCGGCCGTGTCCACCACTCCCGTGGTCTCAGTAAGCGCTCGGTTTCGCCGCCGCTCAGCAGCCCCGCTCGCCTAACGCGCGCGCGCGACTTCTCTGACTGCTCCCCTTTGAAACGAACTCGCGTCCTTCAAGGAATGAGCGATTTCTCTGCCTAAAAATGAGAATATTAATGAGAATACAGTCCGGACGCCTTAACTGGTAGAAGGATTTCCCCCCTCCCCCCGCTACAAACACACACACCTTAATAAGATTCATAGAAATAGCAATGACAGGCTATGAGAACTAGGTACGCAAAAGATCCTAAGGGGAAACGAGCGGTTTATTTTTTTTTATTTTTTTGCCATTCCGTTTGCTGACTGGGAGCAGGGCCGGCGCTTGATCTTGTAAACCTATTGCCACGAATGGCCCCAATGAACTGCGCCTTGTCCCATTTGTGAGCGGAACTGCCGCATCTCTGTTAGGCGTGTTTGGGACGCACAGATCCGCAGGAGAGCTATCGAGGCGCAGCATCCTCGGTTGGGTGCCGTCTGTTCTCCAGAGTTGCGCATCCGCCTTTCTGCGAAAATCGACGGGGCCTGGGCGAAGAAGCGCTTGCAAGCAACGGTTTGGTGGTCTTTACGGAGACCTTTGCGGAAACTGGGTCCCACTGCGGGAAACGGCTGTCGCCTTTTCCTGCGTGTTATTCTCTCACTTACTTTGCCAATGACTTTTAAGTGCCGCTTTGTATTGTGCCTTAAACAAGGAACTTGAGAGATCTAGACACAATTGAAGCGACTCTCGCAAACTGAATGTTCTCTGGATGTTTGAAATTCATGTACGGTAAATTTTGAAATATGGCTATTTCGACTTCATTAATTATCCGAAACTGTGTATAGTTCGGCAGTGGCTCTGGGTCACCGATTACAAATTGCAATTATGGCCCCTTTCTCCCTTCCAAGGAACGGGCTTGTTTTTAACTTCTTTTGGTTCTGACAGAAGGGGACCTCCCTGGTTAACCTGGAGAACACGTGTGGGAACGTCTTTGTTGGGAAGAGAAGAATCCGGCTAACTTGAGCCAGACCGAGGCCTTCGAGTGGTGACCGCTTCAGAGGAGGGAAAGCTTGCGCCTCAGAGGCAATCTAAGATGCTACCATTTAATTTTAGGGAAACTACCTCCGTTTCAGCCGAGGCCATCTTGATGGGGTAATTTGATGGTGCCCGGGGGCTTTTCTTTCTTTTGTCTTTTTTGTAAAAAGTCGCGTCCCTGAGGCATTCCCACCAAATCAGAGGAATGCTTGAAATATGGCGAGGGTCTATCCAGTGCCAGATTCGATCTTGGGAAAAGTCTTGAAGACTGCCCTGCAGGCACCTGGGCGAGAGCTGAGGACCGGAGAGGACTGTGGGGAGCGGAAAAGTTGTTTTCTGGGCCCAGATACACGAACGCCGGCAGTTTCTGGTCCTATTTTAGCCCAGTAACGCTTGTGGACTTGACTTGTCCCGCACAGAGCGGCCTGCCAGCCTGACGCGCGTCCGCGGCGTCTTTTTCCTGCGGACAAGCCCGAAAGGAGTTTGAACAACATCCTCGCAAATATTGACAGTGGCTACTCCAAGCGTTTTTGGAGTGAGGAGTGGGGAGAAGGCTGCGCGATTCCTGGAGTTGGGAAGGTTTAGTTTGGGATGGAGAAGCGGGATGGTGCGTGGAGAGGGCATTGTTGGCGCTGATCTCTTGAGTGACTTTGGTCATCAGAGAGGCCCAAGGGAGCTCCAGCCGGGGAAGACTACCTGAGCGTGTTCTGACGAAGCGAAAGCGAGCGAAGGTAGCAAAATTAAAGGTTGGGCAGGAGTTAAGGGGTGGGGCAGCCCTAGAGAGCAGCACAAGGCGGCAGCACCCGGGGCTCTGCTCTCATCTCTCCGCTGTCCCCCACCCAGAAACGCGTAGTTGCGAGTCTGAACGCGCTTCCTGCTTGAGCGATTTTCTTGCCGTGTATTGGAGCGAGGCAAGTTGACAAACTTATCTCGCCTCTCAAACGGGGCCCTTTCAGACTCTCAAAATCCACAACGCACCCGTTTCAGAAGTTTGTTTGGCCGCACCTCTTTCTGTGCATCTTTTGCAGACTTTGCTTCTATTCCTCTTTCTGTCCTGACGTCTCTCTGGCTGAATTTACCCAACGCGCTAAACCAGGATACAACCGGAGGGCAGAATGGTGTGATCACGAGGCCATTTATAAACAAGGTGGTTTTGAAGCAAACGGGCGGTAGTTTTTGGTAAAATGTGGTTAAAGAAGTCATGCTTTGCCTATGCAGCTGAAACTAATTAGCCTTATCTCTAGGAACGAACACCCATAGGGGCAGGCAGCATCACGTGTCTCTTTTTCTGATTGGGAAGAGCCCCTCCTTCGCCCGCTCCCCCTCTAGTTTCTTCCTCTAAGTGATTTCCACCGCCGTCCACTCTTGGTTGTTTATCTTCTATTTCTAATGCCCCATCTTCCTCTGTCAGACTGATCTTCAAAACTCAGAGGTATGTGATATTTGAGCACCCACTTTTTATCCGTATTAGTAAATGTGAACGCATATGGGCATACTTCTGAACTCGTCCGAATGGATCCAGGAACTTGGACCAATGGCCTTATCTGCGGGATGCGAGAAAATGACCAGTCTTGGGTTTGTTTAATTTAACCTGTTTTCCATAGACTCGCGGGTGTTAATTTGCGGTGTGTGAATGGTGAAGGGGAGGGGGAAGTGTGTGTAAGGGGGAAAACCTACCAATGGTACCCAGTGCATGTTTCGTTTTAAACCGAAATAGTATTTACCTACATTCCAAAAGTTGCTTGGGACTAAATCCTACTCAATTCAGCGAGTCTTGCTTTCTGGCAAAGATTGACCTTGTTTGAAGAATTTCCCATCACAAAGTGAGATCTGTTTGCAGTGGCTTGTAGGTACGTCCATGGAATGTTCTTGGGAGCAGTACAGTAATTTGTCTTCCTCTTTTCTTGGGATTTCCGACCCCCCCCCCCAACTATTTCTCAGCTTGCAGTCCTGGGATTTCCCGGTAGCCTCCCATCCAAGTACTAATAAGCTCTGAACTGGCTTAAGTTCGAATGTAGTCAGGTGGTAAACATGTCTCATATCTTTCTGTAGGTTTTTGCGCTTACAGGCAAGAAAAGCTGATTTAAACCCAATGGTTCAATTGAATAACTATATATTCAATTTTAGCCTTAAAATAATAATCAGCATCGAGAGCATAGCAGAATATTTTAAGATTGGGAGAGATGATCTGCTTGGTATACAGACTGCTCCAGTAGCTTAAGGGGGGGGGGGGGAGAGAGAGAAAGGCTCCCACGTATTCATAAATCCCATGCATTCACATGAGATTTAATGCGTGTGCATTTTCAAAAGTAGGAGAGCAACCACATCCTGGTTTAGAAGATGCTTAGGATTGCCTTTGTTTTTCTAAACCTCCATTACACGAGAGGGAGAATCAATATTTCTGTTCTTTTCCTTGAAGCAATAGTTTAGATCCTAGGTCTGTTGGTGGTCTTGCAAGAAAAAATAAAGCTAATTTCAGCAGAAACTTTTCCCCAACCATTTGTGCTTATAAGAATTTGTTCATTTCTTAGAATGGCCTCCCTCTTTTTCTGGGCAAACAGTGCTTGAGGCTGCTAAGAGTATATTTTATACAGACCATTGTCCCACTTTAATAGTAAATTATTCCAATAGAATAAGCACATAAAAACAAATGAATATATAATTAGGCAAAACAACTTTCCAGCCTTACAGTAGCAAAGCGGGCACTTCCTGTGCGATACCTGTCTCTTCTCAGGGCAAAGAAAGAAAGAAACACAAAAGCTTATCAAATTTGTATCAGATATAATACTTGGGTGAGAAAACACCAGGAAATCTATGCTGTAGATTGGGAAACAAACCAACAACAATTAAAAAAAAAAACCGTCCCAGAAAAAACAGGATTTTTGAACAACGTGGAGACGTCGCAATCCTGGTGGAAAAAGGTGTTTGTCCTCCTTTCCTTCCCGATCTTTCTATATGTGTACGGTGTATGTGTGCGCGCGCGTCTATGTGTGCTTAGGAGGAACAGTCCAATTATTGCGAAAACTCTTCTGACTAAAGTCCCTTGCTCGCTTGCAGAATTGGTCCTGTCGCTAGGGGGCGTGCAGACAGGTGTAAAGGAGGTGGGGAACAGGACCGGCCGTGCGCGAGCCGGGAAAGGGAGCCCCGAGACACACGCCCTCTTGCCCGAGCCGCCTGCTCGCCAGACGGAACTTCCGTCTCTCTTTCGCGGAAAGGACAGCAAATTAAGCAGGTGATGCTGGGTTTTCGTCTACGATTCGGTGGGAAGAGAGGGATGCTCGCAAGGGATGGGAACAGCCCGGTAAAAGGAAGCGACTCCGCAGAGAGCCTTTAAAAACCCCATAAACGCAAAATCGAGGTTAGAACTGCGCCGTAGTTCAGCAGAGGCGGCGTTTGATTTGAAGCACGCCGCTTTTCCATCTCTCTCTGTATCTCTCCGAGCCTTTGCTGGAAAGAGGCGCGTTGCCTAGGTTCCCTTTTCCCTTCTCTGATCAAACCGGCGCGAGATGGCTTGGCGGGACGTGTGAACTCAGCCATGGGTTTCTTTTTTAGGTTTAGCGGGGGACCATTCCGAAGAGCGACTGATGCCCGCTTTTAAATATTGGCAACTTTTCGATCTCCCTTCTCTCCCGTCCCGCGGGGGGGTTTGGGAGAGGGTGTGGGGTGTGTGGTAGTTTCCAAGGGGCGCGTGCTCCTTCGGTAGCCCTGACAACTACTTCTGCAGCTGCTGCTGGCGGCTCTCCCTTCGCGGGAATGTTCCCATCCTTCATCTCTTGGTTCCCTCCTCCCCTTCCCCCCGCCGCCCTCCTGCGCGATGCGTCGGGTGATGTCCCGGGCCACCGAGTAACCCGAGGTTTCTCCTTTGCAGCGCGCGCCTGTCCCCGCTGACCGGAACTGCCTGCCCGCGCTCAGCCGGCCTGCTCTCTCCTGAAGGACGTGGCCACCCTCCAGCCATGAACACCATCGTCTTCAACAAACTGAGTGGTCAAATGCTCTTCGAAGAAAGTGCCAAGGAGCACGACAGAAACAGCAGCCGGCCATACGGGCCGGTCTTGGAGGTCACCCCTCACCCGGAGGTCCTCCTGCCAGACCTTCCTCCCAATAAAGACAACCTCAGCATTCGCCATAAGAGGACAGGGTAGGTGCCCGCAGGCTCCTGGGTCAGGGCTTGGAGGGCAGGTGGTAGGAGGGGAGGTTTTCCTGGGCAGGAGAAAGGAGAAGCTGGGAGCACTGCTTGAATTACATTCTGGGGTCCATCTCCTCCCACCTTAGCCTTTCCTATCAGGATCCTTGTGTGAATGATCCAACCAGTCCAACACTTATGCCCGTCTTGGCAACAGCTTAACTTCCAAACCTTTCTTGTTGAGCTCAGCTCAGCATTCTAGTTCATTCTACAATTATGTTCACCTGAATTATTTCCACACACTTTTAAAGGATCCAGGCATATTTGGAAGATGAAAATCCCACTGATAGGCTGGGCAGTTGGCATTATAGAAACCGTGGGCAATCTGAAATGGTGGTTTGCTGGAAACCAGCAGACCTAAATACTGTGAGAATAGGAAAGGAATTGTGTCAGGAAAATGAATGAAAATTGAAGTGGCTGAGCATTTACCGAGGAGAGTGAGACCTCACTGGGATTTACATGTGAGCAAACTGATGTTAACAATAACAACAATAATTAACAACAACAACTAGCACTATCTATTAAACAATATTACATTTGAGAGGCAGCTAGAGACAATAATCAATATGATGTTAATTAATTAGTACAGAATTTATTTTGTTGTGCCTATTTTAACCATGCAAAGCAAATTTACTACTGTCTATGATTGCTTTTCAGGTGATGGATAATATATTTTTATGGGCCTTGCAAATTTATTGGTTTGGTTTTTAAGGAATGCTTTTGTACAATTATTTTGCAGTTCACTGCCACAATGGTTATTGCGTTAACATGTAAGACCTAATCCATCTGTTGTTCCTACATTATGTATCCAAAAGAATCAACATTTTCCCTTTTTCTTCAGAAAGAGGTGTAAAATGGGTGGGTAGATACCTTCATGAACAAAATGAGATACATCTAAGGGTAATGCACATAGATCAGAATGCTCATTTGTGGGAAATATCTTCATCAGAAATTTAAGGGATGTCAAAAATGGAAATGGAAAGGAGATTCTTTTTTCTCTGACATGAAACGTTAAAAATCACATTAAGTTTATACCAGGGGTGGAATTCTACTGGTTCTGTCCACTTCTGTAGAAGAGGTTGCTCTGAAAAGCAGCAAACAGAGAGCATACATAGAACCAGTTCTATGTCTGCTGCTGTTTTGGCCCACCTGCCCTCCTGGGCTCTTACCTGACCTTTATTTCCTGCGTTTTCAACTGCAGCTGCTTTGCACGGCACAGCTGCGGTTGAAAAAGCAGGAAAAAAGGGCTTTTCCAATTGCTGTGCACCCGCACGCAGCACTGCTCAGCTGTCCGGGTAGCTCAGCAGGTCATGTGTGCACGACGCAGAGCAATAGAACCGGTAATTATACTGGTCAGATCCCATCCCTGGTTTATACTTACAAAACATTCCAGGTTACCCAAAGAATGGTTGTGCTGTGCTGAAATGCTGAGAGGCTACAGGTATTACCAACTGATTCATACAGAATCACATTTCAACAATAATAGTAACAAGTAAAAAGACCAAAAATAAATTTTTGAAAAAAAAGTGGGGAAGGGGAGGAGGCATTCATGGCTGGGTAGGCAGGGAACAAGCACCCTTTGAAGGTAACATCTTCAGAGGAAAATAGCATTACAGGACCAAACTCCATAATCTTAACCAGAAACTGAGACCAGTATGGAAGGGCAAAGAGCAGTGAAATAGGAAACCGGCAGAAGAAATCTCTGGATGAAGAGAAACCAATAACAGGCCTGTTCTTGAGCAGGTATTCTGATATTTATTGGATTTGTGGAAAGGCCAAGTCCAGTTGCTTGATTGGTGTACTTGCATGCCCATCTTCTCACTAGGGATAAGATACCAAATGTCCTGGACCAGTTTTGAAGGGAGTGCAAACCTGTCCCTGAGTATAATCTGTTTCTATAATGATTCTCCTTTGTGTCCCAATTTTGGATACGGTGGATTCAAACTTATGTAAACTTGCTTCTGTGTCAATTCCATGGAACTTTATTCAGTAAGGCTTCTTTCTATGAAAGGGGGACTGCATATGGTTAGGCTTTACATTAATTAAACAGGACATGCCTAAAAAAACAACACATGCCTAAGAGATGAGACAAAGTTGTTCATGTCTTCCATTGGATGAACTTCTATTGGGATAGGAATGTACAAGCATCCCATCAAGCAAACATTTACCTTTGCCTAGACAAAAATTCAGAGTGCAATATTATCTATCCATCAGCCATTTAGAGTATTAATTGCTTATGAGTACTGGGTTGTCTGCAAAGGTCAATTTTAATTTCATTTAAGATTGGTCGTGTGCAGAAATTACTGACGTATTCCCCTTAATAATTAGTCATATACAGATGCAAGACCTTGGAAGTGGGAAGGAATTGGGAAGTGGGAAGGAAGAATATCTTGAATTGTGTGTACAAATTGCTTGATCTCAAAACAAGGTCACATTAGCCACACTATCAGTTAAACCAAGTTCATCACTTTGGGGAACTGCCTGCCCCGTTTTGAAATTGTGAGAACATGCTAGATATGTTTTCACAAAAGGATTCTCAAGGGAAAGCTTTCCCCGAGATAAACAATATGCAAAATGTTTGTGTTGTTTTATCAGAAAGCAAGATTAATTAGGTTGCTTCCCATCACAGCCTCTTGCCCTGAAAATTGATCTCAGCTTCCTGGTTCGTGCATGGGGCTCATGGTCAAACTGACACTTGGCTTTGCAACATCTTCTCCCAGGTCCTGGACTAGTACAAGAGCCATGCCCCTTTGATTATATATTCACAGGTTAGCTTTGGGGTTTTGATCTGTCCTCTTTTAAAATACACCTGGAGAAAGAGGGGGGGGGTGGAATTTAATTCTTTTATCTCCTGCTCCAAACTAGGAAAAATTTCCCTATAAAGACATTGTTGATCTTGGGAGGATATCCCCTATTGTTGCCTACCATAATAGAGCCATCTACTGTCCTCAGCTTGTCTCACAGTGCGTTCAACAAACACATTGTATAGTGCAACTGTGAAAATGAAGACTGTGAAAACCACTAAAACCTTAGATACATTCCTGGGTTCTCTCCAAGTATTAATATTAACTGTATTTACAAAGGAAAGGAGAACATATTATGTATAGAAGAGTGATATTGACTGTGTTTAATTAAATTTAACTCTAGTTAAACTAATATATATTTTTCTCTGGTCCAGGATGGTTTTGCTACTCTTATTCCTGCTCCTACCTTGGCTTCCAGCGCATGACTCAAAGACTTCGTGGCTGCTTAGCTGCCCTGCCTGCCTACCAGACTGTGAACTCTAAAGCAGCAGTAGAATAATGGCTGAAAATAAACTAGGTTTCTTTACAAAAGCTCATTCAGAGAAAGCATTCGTGCTAGATTTGGTAGATATTTAATCTTGCCTTTCTTGTACCAGATTTTATTTTAGTTAAGTACAGGTTAATTTGGGTCCAATTTGCTTTAAGCAGCACATGATCCATGATGTAACTTACAAAAATGGTGTGCCTGGAAATTTATGTGTGGTCTCTCACTGAGACAGATTTACCTAGTTTCAAATATATATGAAACGGGTTAACTGCTTAAGGAAAGTGGAGAAGATGAAACTCTCCCTCTATACTGAAAGTCAATAACTTTATGATCTTTGGCCTCCCACTCAGAATTCCACAGCATGCTGTCTAAGGAATTCTGGGAATTGAAGTTCACACATCTTTAAACTGCTGAGATTGTGAAATACATGTCCCCATTGTGAAGGTAATTATTAGTAAGCCCAGTCACCTCTCACTGACTGTATGGGTTTGAGAGTAGGGTGCTCTTACTGTTATTAGTGTGGTCTGTTGGACTGATACTAAATCATGGGCAATTCTTTGTGTCTTTGTGCTCCTCTCTTGCTGCATCTACTGGGGGTGGGTGGTGTATTGATTCCTAATAGTATCCGTATTGCTAGATGCTCAGGATAGTACATCCCTTGTTTAAAGATGGAATTGAAAGAAAGGTGCAGGAGAGCAGGTTGATTAAGCTAGCCCTTTCCTCCTCAGTGCCCTGGAAATAATGGGATGGCAACGTCTGACATTTTCTCCAGCATGGCTGAAAAGGTCTATATTGGAGAAGATTGCTGAACTTGCTTGCTTTGGCTGCATCTCTATCCCAGTGGAGAGAAAAGCTAAAGGCTTATGTCAAGTACCAAATGTTTTCTGTTAGCAAACACTGTTTTGTCTGCATTTTCTTTTCTTCTCAAATCCCTCTTCCAAGATCAGACAATATTTTAACAGCTTCCTTCCTTGAGAAAGATCTTTTATCTTCACAAGAAGTTGAGATGCTACACAGGCCAGAACTGGACATTGGTATTTAAATTATCAAAGCCTCCAGTTTGGCAACTCCTTTTTCCTCCAACCCTTGGTTTGCCCTTGGTTTGCATACTTATATATTTGCTTTCTGAAAGGTTATTTTGATTTTATAAAAATGAGGAAGAACTATCAAAACTGCTATAGCTAGATGGGATTTTTTTTTATACAGTTAGAGAGGTAAACTTGTTAAATAATAAGCAAGCTCCTCTCTGCTTATTCTTCCATAAAACCTGAATAAATGATTATGCATAATTTGTAAATCCACAAATTCCCTCATATGTCCATATTTGTGGGCTACTCTGAATACCTTTAGATCTTTGTTTAAAGAACATGTGGTCTTCATGCCTGAATTGGCCCATATGTCTCAGAGATCCTTCTGGGAAATATTTAAAATCAATTGACCTTTAGTTTAACCAGACGGTTCTCCTTAACGTTGCTTGTAATTACCATTGATCATGTACCATGACAACAATATGTTAGAAACGGCTCCAGAGTATATTCCCATTTATCATTGTGACTTCTAGGATGGCACTGATAATCCATCTAAAATTGGAATTATTTTAATCACATTCCTGTGAAAAGACAGTTCCAACAGCAATAAAGCTGGTGGTTGTATCCATATTCTGGCTCTGTGTTGCACCCATATTCAGCCGCTAGAAAGAGAAAACTTGGAGGGAGAGGAGAATACAAATATAATGTTGCAGTACAGGTGCAGGAAGTCCTTGATTTACAATAGTTCACTTAGTGACTGTTCCAAGTTACAACATCACTGAAAAAAAGTGACTTACAACCGTTTTTCACACTTACAACCATTTTAGCATCCCACATGATTCACATTCGGATGCTTGACACCTGACTCACATTTATGACAGTTTCAGTGTCCAGGAGTCATGTAATCGCCTTCTGACAAGCAAAGTCAATGGGGGAAACCAGATTCATTTAAAAACCGTGTTATTAATTTAACAACCTAACCCTAACAGTGATTCAACTTAACAAACATGGCAAGAAAAGTCATAAAATGGAGCAAAACTAACTTAACAAATTTCTCACTTAGCAATGTACTTGTTGGGCTCAATTGGGGTCGTAAGTTGAGGACTACCTGTAGTCCTCCACCTGTGATCACAGCTGGGACCAGAATTTCCATTGTTTGGCAAGGCAGTTGTGAAGTGAGTTATGCCCACCTTCACAATCTTTTTTGCCGTGACTGTTAAGCAACTCGTGGCAGAGGTTCATTGAATCATGCAGGCATTCGTGCAAATCCAGCTTCCCCTATTGTTGACTTTGTTCCAACAAAGTCTGCCTGGGAAACTTGCAAACAATGATCACATGGCTCCAGGACACTGCAACCATTGTACATACTTGCCCATTGCCTGAATTTTCATCATGTGACCATGGAGATGGTGCAACAGTCATATGGTCATGTGTCATTTTTTAAGTGCTTTGAATGGTCACTAAATGAATAATTGATGAATAATAATTATAATGAATAATTATATGTTGAGGACAACTTGTAGTTAGATAACAGTAAAATTATTTGTGTTATGGAGGGCATAAAGAGCTTGGTCTCTGGTTGTGCTAGGCCCTCTAATGAGAATCTGTAGATGGGAAGCCATAATGTAGCTTATTTGATTCTGGTATAAGCTATTGCTTGAGCCTGCCATTATGATTTACACCTTAAAAAATTTCTCCTAATCCTGAGAGCTGTATATTTAACAAACCATAGGCCAGTGATGGCGAACCTTTTTGTTGTGGTGTGCCGAAAGCATGTGAGTTCATGATAGCGCACGTACATGTCTGCCAGCCCCCATAATGCATTGCACCCCATCCCCCTGTGCATGCGTGTGCAACACCCCTGCCCTGCCCCCCTATACATGCATGCACCTCCCAGCTGATTTTCAGCCCCCCAGAGGTTCAAGGGAAGCCTCTGCAGCCTCGGGAGGCCAAAGAATGGGTCTTCTGGAAATACCAGAAGTGCCTGTTTTCAGCCTACTGGGGGCCTCTGGAACCGGGAGAGGCCATTTTCACCCTCCTGGAGGCTTGAGGAAACTTCTGCAGCCTCCAGAGGCTGAAAACGGGCCCATTTCAAACAGGCTGAAAATCAGCGGAGAGGTGCAAATATGCACAGTGCAGGTAAATTTGGCTGGGGCATGCCCATACAAATGGCTCTGCATGCCACCTGTGGCACGCACGCCATAGGTTTGCCATCATGGACATAGGCAATCTTTCTTACAATGGTTTAAAGTGTGGTGTGAAGCTAGCCAATGTGTTGAAAGTTAAATTGTCCGAACTTGTTTTGAACCACTTTCATCTTCATAGTCATATGATAAAAGATAGGAATATAAGATATTCCATCACACACTTAATTTGGACGATATCCTTCATGATTCTGTTTGCTGCATTATTTTCTAAAGTACAATTGCCTTTGGATAGATTAAGTTTTAAAACCGTTATTTGAGCGTTAAAAGTGTTGATTAAATCAAGTATTTTAAAATATAATTTTATTCACTTATTTGTCTAATTTATATACCATCTCATAAAAATGTGCACGGTGCACATTTGCATGGTGTATAACAAAATATTTTATTTGCCAAGGTTATTCTATCTGAGGTGTGTGGATGTCATAAACAATGGAAAATCATCATGATAGATACCAGAACTTCTCTAAATTCACATGCATTTATTCAAAGCCATAAATCAATTTATCCCAACCTAGCATTTACCAACATGTTTAGGAGGGGTTGTAATCCAACCACCCCACCCAATTGGAAAGATAATCTAATTGGGAAAGGCTGAATTACAGCCAGGGGTGAACTTCAAAAATTTTAGCAAAGGGTTCTCTGGCTGGTTGCTGGATGGGCGTGGCCATGGTGGGCGTATCCTAGTTGGCCTCCTGCACTAATGCGGGGGGGGGCTTTTTGCTTTCCCCGGGCTCCGGAGGCTTTCTTCGAGCCTCCAGGAAGACGAGCCTCTGGAGCCTCCAGGAAGAGAGCCTCTGGAGCCAGAAACGGGCCCATTTCTGGCCTTCCCGAACTTCCGGGAGATCCATTTTTCACCCTCCTCAAGCCTCCATGCACACCCTGCACTTAGCTGCATCCAAAACAGGCCACATGGGGACTTCTGGGAGAGGAGGGGCAAGGTCAGTGTGGCCAGCCAAGAGTGGGATTTGGGAGTTCTCTGAATTGCATAGACTCTTAGCTGGGGGCTCCCCTGAACCCCTGCAAATCTCCAGCAGCCCATCCCTGGTTACAGCCTTCAGTGTTTATAATGAATAAATAAAAGTTACTCCTTCCACATTGGTTAGAGTTTATATTTGCTATTCTGACTTGGGGAGATGGGAGAATATATCACTCTTCCACAAATGAAAGCCAAGCAGTCATTTTTGCAGAACATTTGATCCGTTCCATTCTCAGCTCTGGAGTAGCACATTGGGGAAACTTGATGTGAGTCAGCCATGAAGTGACAGTGAATCACGGAGGACAATTCCCTTTCATGACTCATTGATGCTCTTCTACTTCTCCATCCCATGAATGGCCGTATGAATACATAGCTCTCTGCCCTCCCTCCTGAGACCTAGGAGGCTAAGAATCTCAATATATACCTCTTTCTCTCCCTTCTCTCTTACCTCATTCACAGTGCCCGGCAGAACAGTGGGAAAGTGAGACACAAGCGCCAGGCCCTTCAAGATATGGCACGACCACTGAAGCAGTGGTTGTATAAGCACCGGGACAATCCCTACCCAACTAAGACAGAGAAAATCTTGCTGGCTCTTGGCTCCCAGATGACTCTGGTCCAGGTAAGAAGGAAATGTATTGAAGACTCTGATTTAAAAAGTCTGATTGGTTGCCATCAGATATATCAGCAAGTATAATTTACCTCTAAATAAAACATGCGTAACATAAAGACCATTTTCAGTCTTTGAAAGCCTTGTGTGTGGTTACTATGGACCACCAGAAGTTAAAAATGGATTTTTATGTAATAGAAGGAGGAGAAATAATAGAGAAGAGTAAAAATGCATTTATGTGGGAGTGGCACTCCAGAATGCTCCATCTTCCTTCAGATAATCCCATTCCGGAGATTGTTGATTTCTGGAAGTAAGTTCTTGAAATCAGACTTGGAGGATTTACTTTCAAAAAACTGCCAAACTCCTGTAAGATAGGAAAAGTTTTGGCATATTTCAGAAGAATATTTGGGAGCTCTCTTGGACATTCTGTTCCTAGAGTGACAAATTTTGCATGGTTGTAATGATTGGAGAGTAATATTAACCATGTTTAATTTTAGTACCACTGAGAGTATAATCCAGGTGGCCATACAGAGGCCAAATATGATTTTCAGTCTGGAAAGATGCACATCTATTGAACAAACAACTGGAGTTCTTAGTGTAGCTGGAGCGTACTTCAGCTGTTCTTTCATGTACATGTAGATTTATTTATTTTCTTCAATTAAATGGAAACCAAATACCATTTCATTCCAAAAAAACAGCAGCCACAAGCTTTTATATGAATATTAATCTGATTTGATCTATTCCAGAAATAAGTATCTATCTACCTCTGCCTTAACACTATTAATACTGGAAAAAAATTGGGAATTAAATTATGGCAAGAAACCATTATTGTATGAGTAAATTAAATAGTTCCTCTAGAAACTAGGATAGCTTGACTTAGGTTTCCAGGTGACATTTATTTCATCAACATGACTGTCTATACATGTGGGACTGTAGCATCCATAATTGTGTTTGTTTGGATGGAGATCATTTGAACAGGATGGAGGAAATCGGGTTGGGAATATTGTAGTAAGAGTAAATCAAGTAGTTGATTTAAATGCTTTGGCTTTAATTGGGATTTCATAGCAATAGCAACAGCATTTAGACTATATAGAACTTCATAGTGCTTTACAGCAGGGGTCACCAAGCTTTTGGATCTCAGGGACCACCATACTCATAATTTCAAATCCTGCGGACCACTAATATGAATTTTGACTGATGGTGGCTTGCTGACATTGGTGGGAAAGTTGGTCCCATATTCTAGAGCTGCAGTAGTCACAGGACTGGCCTGTGCACTGACCTGCCATGGATGAGCTCCTCCAGGATGACCAAAGGGCCAGTCCTGTGAGTACTGCAGCTATGGAATATAGGACTGACTTTCCCACCAACGTCAGCAAGCCACCCCAGGGCAAATTTCCCCGCCATTGGTCTTACCTTCCAGTTCCAGCTCGTGTGGCTCTACTCAAGGTAAGGTTTACACTCAGCCGAAGGATGGGGACCAGCGGGTAGAAGGGTCATGTGGGTGGTACAGCCTTGTGTTCCTGCCAGCCTAGATTAATTGCCTTGGGGGGGGGACATTTCTCTACGGAGTACCAAAATTTTCTCATAGACCACTAGTGGTCCTCGGCCCACTGGCTGGCGACCACTGCTTTACAGCACTCCCTGACCAGTTTACAATACCAGCATCTTGCCCCAACAATCTGAGTCCTCATTTTACTGACCATGGAAGGATGGAAGGCTGAATCAACCTTCAGCCCATCAAGATCCAACTCCTGGCTGTGGGTAGAATTAGTCTGCTTTTCTAAATATTGCACTACGATGGCTCCTTGGGAATTTTCTTGTATCAAGTCTATTGTGAAATAGTGTATAATAAATGTTAGGCAGGTATGGAAGTATGTGTTCATTCTAGTCTCAGCCTTATCATTTGACTTCTTTAGCTGTTTAGGAATAAGTTGGATACTCCCATTAATTTTTCCCTTTCTTTGAATTTTTATTAAATGTAGTCCTTTGCCTTCTTAACTTTTCATGGCAATATGTTCCACAGAAATTAAATAGCATATTTGGTTAAGAAGAAAAATGCTTCATTTAATTGACAATCTATCTTACTTGACAGAGACATGTGATCTGAAAACAAACAAACAAAAGAACTATAATAAAACATTCCAGATGCTCCTTCCATGCTTGGTCCAGCGATCCTGTCATATTTGCATGAAGGGAAAGAAAAGGAGGAATGAATTGTGATCTGATTATTGATTATAAGAAGCCAATCTTCAAGAATAACAGAGTATAATTTCAAGTCACACCTGAATGCAGAATAATTTCTCTGCAACCACACCAACTTAACCGCCATTATTTCATCTTGGGAACTAGGTCATGTTTTAATATGCACTTGAAAAATAGTTCTCATTCCTTAAATCTGTGCATTCCGGATGGTCAAATTGTGTTGGATGACTGACTTTAATCTAGGATTGTTAAGTGCCAGGACACTTCTGAAGTTGACCCAAAAAAGTGTTCTCATGATCTGTATTTCTCTGTCAAGCATTCCATGTAATAAGGTTGACCTTTCCCTTTACATCATTCTGTCAAATTCTGTAACACATTGCTATGTTATTTTTATTTGGTTAAGTTGATGCAGTATTAGAGTTATGGTTTTATTTAAATTTCAGTCAGTTCTTTCTCATGATGGGATTGGTGCCAAATTGGAAAAAAAAAATCCTCTCATAACCCACCACAGTTGATTATTATTATTAATTGTAGCCATTTAAATTGCAATATGAAGCCAATTTGCCTTGTCCTAATTCCCACTGAACTTAGTGGAACTCGTTGCTGGGTAAATATGAATAAGATTGCATTAAGACTCCATAAATATGCACCTGAAGAAAAAAATACCTTTGTGTAATTTGTCTTGTGTATAAAGGAGTTCTTTATATTTGTGGTGAATCTATAGCACCATAAGGACATTGCTAAAGTTATCTCTTTTAGCCTCTTAACTTTATGGCTTAGATTTAGTTTAATACCCCTGGAGTTCCACAGGCTTGTTACGCTGGGACCTCCATCTTCAATATTGTTAAAATAGAATTACAGAGTTGGAAGGGACCTTGGAGGTCTTCTCGTCCAACCTCCTGCTTAGGCAAGAAACCCTAAATCATTTTAGACAAATAGTTGTCTAATCTTAAAAACCTCCAGTGTTGGAGCATTCACAACTTCTGGAGTCAAGTTGTTTCACTGATTAATTGTTGTAACTGTCAGGAAACTTCTCCTTAGTTCTAAGTTGCTTCTCTCCTTGTTTAGTTTCCACCCATTGCTTCTTATCCTGCCCTCAGTTGCTTTGGAGAATAATTTGACTCCCTCTTCTCTGGGCCAACCTCTGAAATATTGGAACACTGCTATCATATAACCCCAGTCTTTCTTTTCATTAAATTAAACATAGCCAATTCCAGCAACCATTCTTCATATGTTTAATCCTCCAGTTCCCTAATCATCTTAGTTGTTCTTCTTTGCACTCTTTCTAGAGTTTAAACATCTTTTTTACATCATGGTGGCCAAAACTGGATGCAGTATTCCAAGTGTAGCCTTACCAAGCCATTATAATGTGGTATTAACCAGGGATGGGATTCTACCAGTTCGCACCTATTCACTAGAACCGTTGTTAACCGTTGTTAACATTCTAAGCAGTTTGGAGAACCGGTTGTTAGAAGAAATTACTGGCCTAATCCTGTAAGGAATGCAGGAAGGAAACATTCTGGTGTTGCTTACAGAAACTTCCTCTCTGTTAACCCTTACATTACATTCTTGGCAGGACTAGACTTCCTGTCTCAGGAACTTTTCTGGAGTTTTTTTCCCCCTCCTTTGCTGGTACTTTGCTTGTGTGGAGTGACCATTCAAAGTTACAATGCCACTGAAAAATGTGGCTTATGACCATTTTTCACACTTACGACTGTTGCAGCATCCCCACAGTCATGAGAGGCCAGACAAGGAGATGCATGCCTCGATGTGAGTGATATTGAGTTGGCCACACCCAGCCAATAACATGATCATCCACCCAGTCACATGACCCCAAGCCACGCCCATCAACTAAGTCATGCCCACAGAACCAGTTGTTAAAAAATTTGAATCCCACCCCTAGTATTAACATTAGTTACTGCATTCATTATGTGTATATGAAGGGTGGAAAGTCTTTTTAATAATGTCAATTTTGCAGTCTTAATTCAAAGAAATTCAGAAAACATAACATGTAAATATTTTCTTATTAGCAATGCTTGTTATTGCTTCTCCTTCTGGTTGTTTACTATTTCTGCTATCAGAAGAAGATTGTGTTTATAATCTCTTATCTGGGATTGAGGTATTATGCAACCAAAGGAATGCTAAACTTTAAGCAAATTATAAGTTTTTTGAATCCAGCTGGGAATTCTAAGACTTCTTATTAGACTTTTCTTTAGTTAACAATTTTCTACTACAGGATGGCTTTTCTTCAATCCTCTAATCGTACACTAATGTACTAAGGATAACTAGACACTACTGACCACGCTTTAGCTTGGGGCATTTAGTTAGATGAGAATCTGATGAAGACCCTGATGAATAAAAGTAGACGTTGTAGAGTGACAGAAAAAGCAAAGGTTATGTACACCCTCTCAATTTTATTCATTACAAGTAAGTAAGTAAGTGGTTAAATAAGTAAATAAGGTACCACAAGCACTACAAGTTGGAAAAATTAACATGGAGTTTCTGGTGGAAAACAGAATCTACTGTTTTCCCAAGAATCTATTTCCCAACCTTGGCATTTTAAAGATGAGTCTATTTCTATTTCCTAGAATTTTCAGCGATGGCTATGCTGGCTGTGTAGATCTGGAAGTTAAAGTCCATATACCTGAAAATTGCCAAGGTTTGGGAAACCCTAATTTAAGATGTTAAAAGTAGTAAGCTAGGACTTGCAGATCCAACTTCAACTCAGCCATGGAAGTTTACTGAGGGTCTTGGGGCCATTCCTTCAGTCAATCCTGCCCCACAGGGGATTGGGGGGGGGCTGTGAAAAAAACATGGTGGCATTTGCCTGTCTGGATTCCTAGCAGGCTATTAGCCAACATACAAACAAATTTTCCCTCTATTAGATAATTTTGGCTTAAGGAAAGGAAGAAGGTTTCTAAAAAAATTTGGAAAAAAAAATGTATCGCTGAAGTTCAGCTGAATACGGTGCCTAATTCATGTAACTTCTAGACTCCCTTTTTCCCCATTTGCTTTAGAGCCAGAAACATAATACTCCGAAACTACAGAACTAGAGCAGGAAGCCATATTCGACTAAAAGCCGCAGCCTATATTTATCTCACCAATTAGTCCTCAATTTGGAGGCTAGCAATTTGTCCTGCTAATTTGCAATGAATGCTGTATGTCATGTTTTCATTTGCACTATTCCCGTAGGGGTGGATTTATTTTATTTTAAATTTGGTTTTAGCCATTCCTAGGAATTAAAAAAAAAAGCTGAACATTCTTTCCAGAAGGGGAAATATGAATGGCTTTATTGTTGAATATGATTTGCCACAGTATGACTAATGGCTTGCTTTTGAGCTTCTGAGGCTCTGGCAATATTCAGCTATGCAAAAGCATATACTGCATAGGATATAATTTACTCAGGAAGAGAGAATCGCTTAGGTGAGCCATCTTCTCCCTTTCAATCATCTCCAATCTTCAAATGTCTCAAACTTCAACTCTCAAAACTTTCAGCTAGCTTCATTCTGTTATTGATCCAAACATCTGGAGAACACAGTTTGGAGAAATTGCTCCTTTAGATGTTTATCCTTGTGCAATACGATCCCCAATATCCCAGTAATCTTTTCCCTTCAAAGGAGATAAAGATAGGAACGTACTCTATGATTTATATTTTAAGTATGATGCGTTGGAAAATGGGAGGCCTGCCCTAAAACCACCTGAAAAATACATCTGTCTTAAAAAATAAAAACTTAAAAAAAATACATTTGCTGAACAGAAACAGTTTATCAAAATAGTAGATAAGGGGGAATGGGGAGCAAAACAGAATGAACGGCATGTAAAAAAAAATTCTTAGTTTAATCCTGCTTCAGATCCTCCAGTGTTGTGAGACCACAGTGCATTTGGCACTGTTGCTCAGAAATTATGGGAATCGTGGCCCATGATATCTAACATCATTCCAAGTCTGACCAGCTACAACTTTCCTAGTCCAACTAGGAACTATGCACCCTTCTAATTTTCATTTGCTCTGTTATGACATTTTATAGCCTGCCTTTTGTTCCAAGATGGAATTAAAGGTAGCACGTGCAGGGTTCTTGCTTCATCTAGGTATTCATAAAATGCAGAAATTTGCTGCAGTTCAGACTTGCAGGCTGTATAATGGAGACGGAAAATTATTTGATAACACAGAGAGTGGGGGGAGAGGGAGGGAAGGAGGGGGGACAGTTATGTGTTTGCAATCCAGGACTTCAAACTGCTGTTCAGTGTTTGGGTCCAGGACAATCATAGGAAACTACAAAACCTAACCATGTGCTTCTGCTGACATCTTTGGAAGGTCTGGTGGTGACTATGGGTTTGGAACTATATGCATTTTTTTTTTTAATTTCAGGCTTTACATGCTTCTGGAATAGGACCAAATTCATATGAACAGAAATGTAGCATTTTCAAGAAAGGTGGAAGCCAAACAGAGATGTTAATGACAGTTTTGAGAAACCAATAACGGATGCACTATTTATCAACTCTAAACTGACTGTATTGCTTTAGTGAAATGGAATATTAAAAGTTGCTCCTTGACCAACTATTGCATCAAATACAGCTTTTAAAAATTTCTTTTTTTAAAAAAAACAAATATCGTGATAGCTACAGTGCTTGGAGTGACAACTTCTTTTCTCCTTTTTGAGGCAATATGAATTGTGAACTAATTTTCTTTAGTTCCTAAATTGGCAAAAATGATAATGATTTTATAATGGTTTTCATGAGGAAAAGACAACATCCAAAATTCAAGAGTTTGGGGACTGCAGATACTTTTTCTAAAGATGGCCCTATTTCATGCTGGATAGCTGAACTTTATTGCTTACTGAAACACTTTGAAACAGGGAGCTGTTCACATTCATGAATAATGCTTGCTATTGACATGGAAATCTTCATTTTGGCTTTTTCCATGAAACGGAGGTGCACACGTATAAATCACGCTAGTTTTATATTGCCTGTATCAAGAGCTATGTGGATAAATCTCGACCTCTTCATGTGGCAGAGTATGATTATGCAAATATTAAGCCAACAAATCTTTCTCTCTCTCTAATCCTCCACCAACAAATAAATGGTGCAATCATTAACACAGACTATTCAACAAAGAATTCAGAAAGTATATACAGTCCAAACATTGGCTCATCTAAATTTGATTACAGAGTAATACAGGTTCCTGTGTTGATCCCATGGTACTCTCTGGCATAAGAATGTCAATTAATGGGCACTGATTAGCAGAAATGGAAAGCTGGTCTGGGTTACTAGAATCAGAAAAACTTTCTAAAAGCCTGAAAAATTGCATCTGTCTCTTGCATTCAATAGCCTAGTTATATAGCCACCCACCTCCTATTTGGATGTGGGATTCTGCAATTTAAGGTTCCATTATTGGTCATTTTACAGAAGTAGGTAGCAGATGGCTCTCCATATATTTTTGAGCCAATTCATATCTTTTTTCCCCCCAATATAAGCTGCATTAGCCAGGATTCAGCAAGACTTGTAGGAGCACAGATTGACATTTTATTTAATAACTGATAGATATATCATGGTTTTCCAGTGGCCATATAATTGTTGTTAAAATAGAACTATGAATCATTTGTCTGCTTTTATACTTCTTTCATCACATTTACAGAGGAGAAATTCAGTTCTCAATGTTCTGGGTCAAAGACAAATTTGATGCATTTGTCTCTTATTTAGGTATCAAATTGGTTTGCCAATGCAAGGCGGCGTCTTAAAAATACTGTCCGCCAACCGGATCTCAGCTGGGCTTTACGAATAAAACTATACAATAAGTATGTTCAAGGAAATGCTGAGCGGCTTAGCGTAAGCAGTGATGAGTCATGTTCCGAAGGTTTGTTTTTGATACTTTCAAGTTGTCTCTATAAAAAGTCTGTAAAATTGAAAATAATTATTATTTCTCAAGAAGTCAATAGTCTTGCATGCTATTTTTTTCATTGATCTGTGCTCCTCAACTACAGTACGTCCAATAAGCAGCATCTTCCTGGACTCTGAAGAAGAATGAATGTCTCTAAAAATAGCTTCAAAGATTAAAAGCCTATATATGTCCAGATGGACTATATTGTTTGCTTAAGATGCAATGATGGTTTTGTAGAAAAAGAAGGAATCTTATGCCCATGTAATGCCCTCTCTACAAGAAACTTCTTCCCCAAAGTTAAGTTTGGCAGGAAAATGTCAATTCTTTCTGAATTATTTGAACTAATCTTTCTTAAAGCCCTGTTATAAATGTATTAAGAGACAAGAGGGAGCTCACTGTATATTTACACAAAAATATTTGTCTTCTATAGCAATTAGGGCAATCCCACTACTGCAAAGATAAATTATATATGAAATGAACCCTGTCTTGTTTCTTTGGGGAACTGCCAAAAATATAGTAGTAAATAAACCATGTAATTTTTTTTTTCTTTTGGGGGGATTTTGTTTCTCTGCTTTTAAGGGGTGAATCTCATATATATAGTATATGAGTAATCTTTGGTGGGAAGCACACTTCACCCATGTGGCTGGGAACTGGAAACTGAGGTTGGGGCAAGTTAAAGAAGTTTATGTCCATGGGTTTTAGAAAAGACTGTCACATTAATGTCATCTGATCTCTATTTTCCACCAAATGCTTCTTTAGGAGTATAAAAATATATAAGAAAAGTTTCTGCTTGATCATTCTTCTCTTTGCAGATGTTGAAAATCCTCCCCGAAATGAAGGAGAATACAACACCCAGGTTCATCATGCTGTGAATAAAACAGAAAGTTCTGACATAAAATCTGGAGTAAAACCAGAAGGAAGTGCCAGCGAGGATTATGTAGCCCCTCCTAAATACAAAAGCAGCTTATTGAATCGTTACCTGAATGATTCGGTGAGACATGTCATGACCACAGATGCAAACCTAATGGAAAAAACAAGACAAAGGAATCATTCTGGATCATTCAGCTCTAATGAGTTTGAAGAAGAACTGGTGTCACCATCCTCCTCTGAGACTGATGGAAATTTTGTCTACCGGACAGGTATGTGCCTTTTTCCAAAGACCCTCCTCCTTTTTTGGTTACTTTATCATTATTCCTATTTTTGCAAGAAGGTTCTTTTAGGGTGAATGTGGTTGAAATATCTCAGAGTTTAAAGGTGAAAGTTTTCCCCTTTCCAGTCATCTTAGGGCTCAGTGCTCAACTCTTGTTTCTTAGCTGAGGGAATCAGCATTGTCTGAAGATATTTCCATGGTCATGTGGCCAGCATGATTATATGACAAGGTCAGTGCTAGGATTCAAAAAATTTTACTACCAGTTCTATAGGCGTGGTTTGGTGGGCCTGGGTGGTTTGGTGGGCGTGGCTTGGTGAGTGTGGCAGGAAAAGGATATTTTAAAATCTCCATTCCTTCTCCACTCCTGGGGGAAGGTTACTGCAAAATCTCATTCCGTCCCCACCCCACTAACCTGCTTTCCTGTGTAGGGAAACAAAAGAAGACTCAGCCAGCCAGCTGGGACTCAGGAGACAGCGAATAGATGGGGGTGGGACCAGTCAGAGGTGGAATTTGCCGGTTCTCCAAACTACTCAAAAATTTTGCTTCCGGTTCTCCAGAACTGGTCAGAATCTGCTGAATACAGTGGCCAAGCTGCACAGAATGCTGTTACCTTCCCACCGAAGCAGTACCTATTTATCTACAGCATTTGCATGCTTTCAGACTGCTAGGTAGGCAGGAGCTGGATCAAGTAATGGGAGCTCACCCCATCGTGCAACATTTGGGTCTCGAACCTGCTCTGTGTCTTTAACCACTGAGCCACTGTGCCCCAATGCTGATGTTAATATCTCAGGGTTTAGGAAACTATGCTGTAATTACTATTGTAGTTCACTACTTCTAGCTATAAGAAAATCTATGTTTCACTGGATGCCTGAAATTAGAAAGCCAACATTAAAAGAATATATTCCACCAGAGAAAAAGAAACCTCAGTTCCAAATGGTGTCCTTGCCAATATAATAAGTCTTGTTAACAGGATTCCTTGGATAAATTAATGGTGCTTTAGGGCTTTCTTAAAAGGAGACGAAGATGGGGTCTGGTACATTTGAAATGGCAAAGCATGCTACTTGACATGAAGTTCCACAGGAAACACTATCTTTTTTCTATTTTGGATGAACTTTGTAGCACTTGGGAAAGCTAAGAGGGAATGGTCTGGAATCTGGGCAGATTGTCATAAGAGAAGAAACTTTTTCAATTTTTGATCCCAAATCAAGATAGGTTAGCTCCATCCTGCTACTGCTTAGTCTATTTACACCATCCTGCTATTTGGTTAATTGTTCTGAAGGCCTTGAAGTTTGGCCCAGATCTTCGGGGCCAACAGCTCAAGTGATTTGGACTAGTGATCAGGCTCAGAGTCAAACAATTCCATATGAGAAATCCTCTTCTTGTCTTATAAATAAATATGGATCCTATATTTTTCATCTGTTGCATCATGACAAAATTATGTTCCTCTAAGCTGCAATGGTTGATTAATTTTGGCCTATTTAGACCTACCATGAACAGCATCCATATGCACTTTTGAATGAAACCTGAACATCTGAATGGTTCCATGGATGAAACTTCATAATGAAATCCATGTTTTTACACTCATATATGGGATCATTCTTCAACCCTCACATTGTAATCTTTATCATTTCTTTTTTAGTCCTTTCCTCAAAGTCTTGCATCTTTTCACAATTTTTGTCACGATTTCCAGGATTTTGCTTTCAAGTAAATCCCAAGTTAAAGCTTTCTATCCTCAGGGAAAGAAAATAAGTTTGCTCTTCTTTGAAAAAGGCTTTACTTTTCTCATTCTCTTGTGTCGATCCTAATGTATATTTCAATCAAAAGACATACCTTTAACTTATCATCTTCTTCCAAACTTCCAATCCCTCGGTTTTCTAATTTTCTAAATATATCAGACATATGGAAATATATCAATCATTCCAAGTTTAATATGTGTTTACATTTAAGGCAGGACAAGATTCCTAGAAAGTTAAATGAAATACTGCAAAAATATCAAAAGATGTTTTGGAAAGGATTATGAAAAGTTGGTAATAGAAGACTGAACAACAGACCATAGTATGGTAAAATAGGAAGGGATCTTCTTTAACTCAAAATATACATGGGTGAGAGGTGGGAATGGGCAAGTTAAGAAAAGTCAAAAGTTATGTCAACTGTGAATTCTGAAGTGATAATTCAAAGTATCTGTGGGACCAAATTGGAGAATATCATTATAGATCATCTGTATCTTAATTGCTATATTTTCAAAGAAACTTTCAAAAGTGTATTGCTTCTTTTATTGTTTGAATAAAAATAAATAATAATAACTCATCCCTTTGATCTGTTCCCCTGAGTTTCAGTCTTATGTAGATTTTCCATTTAAGTTAAAATTATTGTGTTCTCCTTCCAAGTCTTGGGCTAAGCAATGGACTTTCCTTGAAGTGTATTCATAATTCTAAAAGATTTTGTGTAAAATAGGAGCTGTGGTTGTCTAGTTCAAGTGTTTTCCAAGTGAAATCTCTTGGTTTTTGAATGCTGTTTTTCAGCATTCCAAGTGCATTTGGTCTACATTACGCGATGATCCCCTGCCAAATTTTAGTTTAAAATGATTGTTGCTCAAATGAGAACACAGTGACTTAAGACATATGAACTTCTGGTTTTTGATACTTATACAATTGGAAATTTTAAAATGGGCATACTCTTGTGTAATAGAATTATTACTGGACTTGGCCTGTTTTCTGACAGCTTTTTAGCGTTGACTGAGAGCTGGAGAAATTTCCTGAAATGGCTGAGGCATCTGTATACTAACCACTACATCAGGAACCAGCCGAACATTTGGAAAAACAAGCTATAAATGGTTACACAATCATGCTAATGTCTCTCTATGTGTACAGGATTAGTGCAATGCAGAGACTTCTTCCTTTGAATGTACTCTTGAAAAGGATAAAGCAACATGTTTAGATAGACAAATGTAACATTTTTAGGGACATTTCTTTTTACTGGACAAATTTAATTTGCAAGACTAAAGACATTATGTAATGCACCATTGTTATTTTTAAAGCAGGGATACGTTTTGAAGAGGGGAAAGGTAAGACCCCAAGTAACCATCCTGGACACCACCTGGATGAAAAATGTGCATGTTGAAAGAGATCAAAGAAATGGGTGGGGCCAGGGCAAAACTTAATTTAATTAATGAGATTACTCTTCCTGTTTATTCCTCCTTTAAAATTAGCATTTGGTAGCAGTATTTTAAAGAATTTTATGAACTCACTCAAGTTATTAAGGAGTGATAGTACACATGGTTCTAGAGCCTTAAATTGTATAAACTAGAAACTAAAAACCCCATGTATCCCATTTCTAATACCATTTCTAATTTTATAATTCCACTAACTCTTCTACAAATGCTGGACCGATAATTTAAATTTTCTGAAAGTGTCTTAGAGCATTTTCTTGACATGTTATGATTTTCTGGCATCTTTCATAACTCTGAACATGAGAACACTGTCAGAAATGAAAAGGATGACCTCTTCATGTCAAGAATACATGAAGTTCTAACATACTTCTGTTTAGGTAATTCAAATTATATAACAAGATATAGAGTGCTGGTACAAATGTTTACTTTATGGGCACCATCAAGCTATGTGGGGTTCTGTCAGCTGCACTAAGCAGGCCAGAATTCAGGAATTCAGTGCCATAGAAGACTAGAAGATCTACCTTGGCTACATCAACAAAATCTTCCAAGTCTGGCTTTGCTACATCTCCACACAAACACCCCCAACATTCGTCCCTTCAATTCCCCAGTGAATTAGGTGTCTTTCTGAGCTGTTTCTAAATATTATTTTGTTTATAAGGACTTTAAAAAACCTTTTCAGTTCCCTTTGACTAATTAATGGATTCTTGCATTTTTCCATCAAGGTCATCTTCCTTATTCTTTACAGACTTCAAAGGGTCGAGTAAATATTTTCATGCACTGATATTCCAGGTCCAGCCCTCCCTCACTCAAGACCTCCAGATACACTCAGTTTTAATTCCTATTGTCCTTCAGACAGCCGTCTATGTTGCCCTAGTGTGTTCCAAGTGTGTTGTTCTAATTAGTCTGTAATGCAGAACAGAAAATGTGGACTCCACTATAAGGTGAACAGATCCATATTTACAGGAATATGCAAATTGACTTTTAACCAATTAAAGTTTTAACCACATGCCAATCAGAATGGGGCACTAACAGCTAGTTTAAAAAGGAAGATCCATTATTCCAGCATTTATTTCCCTGAGATGTCTTTTCCCAAACTAAAAATGGTTCATCCAGATGCATTGTTTTCTTTTCTTTCTGTTCATTTCTATATGCAAGTTTCAGGAAATGTTGAAAGCATATGCCATATCCAATAGTACATGAATATGATTTGATTTGAGACGTGCCTATAGATACCTCCTTTGGCAGCCATCAAATTCCTTGCCATATCTGCCTTTTAACAACATATTTTTAAATAGGAAGTTGGCATGAAAAGCACTAGAGTTTTTCTAATTTGGTAACCATTTGAAATTAATAAATAAATAAAACCTTTCCAAGCTGTTCCTGGGCCCTGCAGAAGCCATATTGGAATTCCTGGAAAATGAAGTAGTGGAAGCAAAATGTGCCCACCTATCCAGAAAAAAAGACGAGATCAGCCAGGGTGCTAAGAAGCATCATGAAGAACTAGGTGGAGTGGCAAAAAGTGACCTCACTGTTTGCTTTTAGTAAATAGTAATTTGTAACTGACCAGCCTACCATGACAGCCCTTTTATGAGGAAGCTACAAATGTTCTCCAAAGCCTTGACTCCTTCATATTTGCATTACTTCCCATACTAAGTCAATTCCAGATTTTTTTGACCTTCCTATTCCAGATTCATATCTCAGTCTACTTACGCTACCAATTATGCTTTGCATGCATTATAAGCTATATTTTAAACTATATGGCTTTTTTGAGCTTACATAGTTTTTCTCCTAGATTGGGGTAATGTATACATGCAAGAAAGAAAAAGAGACAGAGAGACAGACTACATCAATTTCCATGGCACTTCCAGGCACTCGCTCAGAAATTAGGCACAGTAGTGTTTGGTTCACATGATATACTTGACCATGTGTCCCATTGGAAACTAAATGGCTTCAGTGTCTCATAACAGTTTTAAGAATCCCTTTGTTGAGAGAGGAAGGAAAGGATAGTAACAGAAGCAAAGTCTTTGGCATATTTGTATTTGTGGTATTTAAGGAGTTCAGGAATGATGACATTGGGGGAAAAACTGCCTTCAGAACTGATCAGTATTCAGAATTTGAAAGTGGTGGTTTTGTTTTAGGTGTTTATGTGGAGTAGAATTTTGTGGGCTTCTGGAATTGTTTTACTTACATACTCCTCAACTCCTCTTTCACTCTATATTTTGCTCTTAAGGTTATGATGTTGAATCTTTAGCATCTTCTATTGCAGGAGATTGAAAACCACAATTCCCAACAGCCATTCTTAAAGGTTAGATTACTTTATGTCTAAGTGGTAGACTTTATATTATGTATCAGATGTATAGATATTTTATCTTGTTTAGCTTGCCAACATGTTTTTTTTTCTTTCCAGTTAATGTTTGTGAAATGAAACATCCACTTTTAAAATAAATAAATAAATGTGCCTGTAAAGTGTATTCTTCTTTCACAACTGTTTAAGAGTTGACAAAAATCTTCATATGAGCCACTTTTGAACATCTGCACTGCATTTTTGTAGAATATGTTGCGGATTAGTCTATAAAAAGCAGGAATGAAGATAAATACCTACTACTGGAAAAAAAAAACTAAAGCAAAATAAGCATTTGAATATCAAGTACAGCAAAAGTTACATTACTGATAGGTACAGCACCTATCTGAAATACTACAGAATCGACTAGTTAAAAGATGTGGCTATTTGTGCCATAGAGATTTTTAAATTATCTCTTTAATGACACTTAGAATTATCATGATTACTGATCAGTTTTACGAGATTCATACAGTCTCAGAGGAAAAAAATACTTTTCATACCACTGATGATAGAGCCATGTTTAAATGTATACTTCTATTGCCTTCCGTTTTGGTTTGGCCCAACTAAGCTGCTTCCTTGGGACTTAGTTATGCTTTATTGCTTCTGAACTGGAGCCAATAAATATTCTTGTAATGTATATCAGGGCAAGGAAGCCAGTGATCCAGACAATAAAGAAAGATATTCTAAAATTTCTTATGTTCCTACTGCGATGCTGGCCTATATGAAATTTTCCAGAACTTAAGACTATTTTTAGGCAAGCAGCCAATAAAATTAATCAGCAGCGAAATCAGCAACATAAAAATAGGATATTTTAAAAGTGTGAAAAATGGAAAAGAAAACAAAACTTTTTATGAACAATAAAAGTAGCTGATTTAACTTTAAACCTGCTTTATGGGTGACTAGGGCAACAGTTCTGTCTTGTGGCAGAGGCAAGATATTCATTTTCTACTCTGTCAATCAAATTTCTTTTCAGATCTACCTTCACACATATCCGTCAGATTTTGAAAATGGGCTCCTTAGGATGAGATCAGGGCAATCCTTTTCTGTTCAACTTGGTTACAAATAACTTTTCTTTCATCATATTTTTGGTAGTAGGAAGCCTTTGCCAATCTACATAAAATACAGTATTATATTAAATAAGGATGAAATATATTATAGACCAATACATGCTACTGGTATTATGGTGGTGATGTTGCATCACTCAGATCTGGTCAATATTTATATGTTCAGTAATCAATTTGACTTAACTGAAAGCCTCAGTACAGGAAGGATATTTGAAACGTCTGGATAGGCTAGCATGGTTCTGATGAAAATTTACCTCATTCACTTACTATTATACCTGGAAGAAAAAAGGCTATCTCTGCTACCAACAAGATTTGTTTTGTTTTGTTTTGTTTTGTTTTGTTTTGTTTTGTTTTGTTTTGTTTTGTTTTGTTTTGTTTTGTTTTGTTTTGTTTTGTTTTGTTTAGCTTCGCTTCGCTTCGCTTCGCTTCGCTTCGCTCTGCTCTGCTCTGCTCTTTCCTTTCCTTTCCTTTCCTTTCCTTTCCTTTCCTTTCCTTTCCCCTTTCTCCCTTTCTCCCTTTCTCCCTTTCCCTTTTTTTCTCTTCAAGACTCTTTCTTTCCTGTGTGCTTTGAAACCAAACTGAAAATAACTGCCTGGTTTCTTTTTAAAAAAACTTTGAAACTTATTATTGTCCCCCATGTATGATTGGTTTGAGTATTGCAGTTTACACTTTCAGATGAGGTTTAATGCAGTGTATTTCAACCTTGGCAGCTTGATGATATACACAGCTCCCATAATTCCCTAGCCACACATCTTCAAATTACCAAGACTAAGAAACACTGGTTTAATGCATATCTTTTCAGCACTGTACTTCCAGTCTCAATGTCCTTACTCACCATCTCCTAAATCTCTTTTATCAAAGGCTTTTCTGCAAGAGAATGTTGACACTCATTCAAATGTGAACCATTCTTTGCAAACCATAGAGATAATCTCATGCTCAGGAGAATTATAGTGAACCAAAAACATATACTAGAACAGTTTTTGCCAAATCTTATTCCTTCCAAGGAGTTTGGAATGTCAGTTCTCAGAATTTTGCCTAGAAGTTCTGGAAACTGTAGTCTTAATGTATTAAGAGGGCACCAGGTTGGGAAAAGCTGGTTTGGAAGCAAGGCATATCATTAAAGTAATGCCCAAAAATATAAATCCCAAGAAAGAGGATTGGTTGGAATAAGGGATCTTGTATTTCTTGGCAGAATACCTAAGAAAAGGAAGGGGGGGGGCATAAAAACTTTATTTATTTCTGGAAAAATTTCTGACTTCAAACCTAATTTCTGGAATGGATTCCTTGGGTTCCAGGTTGTTTCCATTTCTTAATGTAAATAAAACATTTGCAGCTCACAATCTGGTAAATCCTGTCCGTACCACTGTCTGCTGGATCTGTCCACACCTCTAGTGTAATATTAGCCCATCACAGTGCTGTTCATTCTTGTGTATTTAAAGTTGTATCAATATTTCCATTTAAAAAAAAAAAGCCTTTCTAAAACATATACAGCCAAGCTTCTCTGATCCAGCTGTAAAAATTCCGTCAGGCTTGAAGTTGGCAAAGCAGGAGACACATTCTTCAATTTACATGAAGTGGATTTACACAGGTATGTCTCTGATACCAGCATTTGCATTAATGGAGGCAATTTAAAGGGAGTAGGGGTTCCTGGAAAAAAAAGGGGGGGGGACTCTCTCTCTTGTAGATCTGATTATAAAACAGGAGTTTAAACAGCCTTTATTCTAATGCAATGGTTAGCAGAACACCCAGATAGAGCAGATCACTCTATCTCAGCTTTAGAAAAGAGGCAACAAAATCATCTCATAAAAACTTCACCAAGAAAACAGCAGGAACTAGTTGATGCAATCATTAGGAGTCAAAAACTGACTTGATGATGTCTGTGGGGTCTGTCTGTGTATGTGTGCATGTATATCAATTGAATAATTACAAAATTATTCTGATTGTGAAGGCCCTAGAACAGAAATTTCTTTTCTCGAATTTCTTCTATAGCCTTACCTTTCACTCTTGGTGGTCCAGTGGGAGATACTTATGGTATCAAAAGGTATCAGAAATGACCCATAATTAACTATGATAATTGTAAAAACACCTGGAATATGTTAATCAGATACATTTGCACCTAACAACACTTAGTTTTTTTTAAAAAAAATTAAGCATTATTTCACTTTAAATTGTTCTGAGTGGTTGTTTTTTAAATTATAATTTTTTTGATAAGATATATGTTTCTGGGGCTAAAAAAGCAACTAAAATGTTTTCTAGTGATTTTAAAGTTTTAAAAATATTCCTTCAAGTAACATGTATTTTTTCTCATTTCTCATTTGTATGTTTTGCTGACACAAAATGGTCATTAAAAACCAGAGGCAATAAAGAAATACAGTTCTGTTTATGCAAATCCTGCTTCCCCTTATGGATTTGTGGTTTATATTTGATTTCTCATAATTGGAGGATGGGGCAATTAAGTTTCTTTGAAATTGTCCATTTGTCCATAATCATAACAGCAGAAAGATTTGATGATGGTAGCATTTAGTTAAAATTAGAATTCTTGTGTGCTTTCACACTGATTTATGGTAGATTCTAAAGGGAATTTATGAGTTCCAACAGAAGTTTATGACAAATCTTAATATATCTTGACTGAACCACAAAATTAAAATGGGGCTGGAGTATATACTTCTTACTTTGGCTTCTAATTGGCAGTACAGTAAAACCATAAAACAATATGTGCCATCTGCAATAGTTATTGGTTATGTCTTGATAGGAAATTATTTAGAACTCAAAAATGATTACTCTCACACAAGTGCATAGGTCGGGGTGGGCAAACTTTTTGGTTCGGGGGCCGCATTGACTTTTAAAATTTGACAGATGGGCCGGGTCAGCACAAGAGTTTTTGGGAATCACCCCCCCACCCTTTCCCCCCCTCTTCTTCTCCTTCCCCTCCCCTCGGAGGCCCCCTGAGTCAGGAGTTGCTACCGCCGGCGCGGCTCTGCGCGGCTCCAGTTCCGCGTTGCCTTGGGAAGGGAAAGGCAAAAAGGAAGAGCCGCGGTGGAGCTTTGCAATGGCAGCAGCAGCACCGGAGGCTCAGGCTCAGCGGCTCCTGGTTTTGCCTTTTCCTTCCCAAGGCAACGCGGGACTGGAGCCGCGCGGAGCTGCGCCGGCAGTAGCAACTCCTGACAGCCCCAGCCGGACACCTGAGCGGAGCCCGGGTGGAACTGCCTGTTGCTGCTGCCGGAGCACCGCCGGGTCGCCTCCTCCAAGCAGCCCACCTGCCCGCCGGACTTCCCCTCCGCCATGCAGCTTGGGGCCAGGTGCGAGCACCCGCAAGTTAAAAGGAAGCCAAAAGTTGCTGGAAAGTTGCTCGGGTTTCCAGGACTTCCAGGCTTAAACTTTGCACAGGCAAAGTTTGCACATGGAAGTGTCTTCCAGCCAAGGAGCGGGAAGGGTTCCGCCCGGTGAGTGGGCGGGCTGCTTGGAGGAGGCGACCTGGTGGTGCTCCGGGTTTCCCCTCCGCCACACAGCTCGGGGCCAGGCGCGAGCGCCCATGAGTTAAAAGGAAGCCGAAAGTTGCTGGGAAGTTGCTCGGGTTTCTGGGGCTTCCAGGCTTAAACTTTGCACAGGCAAAGTTTGCAGGCGGGAGCGTCTTCCCACTAAGGAATGGGAAGGGTTCCACCTGGCAGATGGGCAGGCAGGCTGCTTGGAGGAGGCGACCCGGCAGTGCTCGGTGACTTGGCAGCAGTGCTTGGAGGAGGCGACCCGGCGACCCAGGTGCGAGCGCCCGCGAAGAAAAAGGAAGCTGCAAGTTGCTGGGAAGTTGCTCGGGTGCTAGGAGCAGGCTTTTAAAGTGCCACCCAAGCAGGACCGCCGAGCCGAGAAATGGGGCACCAAGGCAGGGCAAGGCTCCACCAGCAGTGGCCTAGCTTTAGGTGGCTCCAAGCAGCCTGCTCCAAGCAGCCTGCCCCCCCACCGGGTGGAACCCTTCCTGCTCCTCGGCTGGAAGATGCTCCCGCCTGCAAACTTTGCCTTTGCAAAGTTTAAGCCTGGAAGCCCCGAAAAAAAGGGGGGGGATCGGCGAGGACTCACCTTCAGAGAGGTCGCATTTGAAGGTGATTTTGAATTCCCAGCCAAGGCCTTTGCAAAGTTCTTCTTTTCTTTCCTACCCCAAGAGCGCTCCGCACTGTTTTGCAGCTTTGGGGGCCACGCGACGCAGGGCAATACGCCACGCCCAGCTATTTTTTTTCAGGGGCGGGCCGGATTGGACAGACCAACGGGCCAGATGTGGCCTGCAGGCCGTAGTTTGCCCACCCCTGCCATAAGTAGATAGGTGATAGATAGATAGATAGATAGATAGATAGATAGATAGATAGATAGATAGATAGATAGATAGATAGACAGACAGATAGATAGATTCCCTGTTTCCCCTAAAATACGACCTACTCTGAAAGTAAATCCTAGCTTGATTTTTTTAATTAAATCTTTATTAGACATTTTTTCAAACATTTACACCACATTTCCATTTTTGACAGTGCATCAGAGTCAGCTTTTTCCTGTTTACATAGTAATACTTTCATTTTCATTTTTAATTCCTGGTATATTTCTCTAATATTTGAACATTTATATTTACCTTTTTATAATTCCTTATATGTACATTTCCTGCAACTCTTCAGTAATTTTATACATATTCTTTACTTTTTTCCTCTATCCACTCATACCATATGTCCCAAATCTTATAATATTCTGTTTCCTCCTTTTAACTCCATTGTTAATTTGTCCATCTCTGCACACGCAAGCACTTTTTTTAATCACCATATCTTCAGGAGGGATGTTTGTTTGTTTCCACTGTTGTGTGAAAACAATTCTGGTCACCATCAGTATATGGAGTATGATATATTAATTTCTTTACTCTAGTTTTATTTTTTTTATGTTGCCCAATATAAACTCTACCCCCAAAATAAGCCCTAATTAAGATCCTGCCCAATCTAGAGTGCACAGGTAAAAATTAAGATAGGGTGGGGATGGGGTGGTGGAGCAGCCCTACTATTTATTTTAGCTAGGCCTCGCACACCCCGACACCTGCTTTGCCAGCCTATTTCTTCTGCAGCCAGCAAGGCTAGCAAAGCTTTTCTGAAGGCCTCTGTAGTTGATTAGAAAGTTCTGGATCGATCTGGAGCTCTGCAGAGGCCTTCAGGAAAGCCTTGCCAGCCGCAGAAGAAGAAGGTCCTGAAGGACTCCGATGGTGAAAGGGATGCCGAGGAGGGATGAGGGGCCCGATGCATGCAAGTGAGGTTAGTCAGTGGATGACATCCCCCGAAAATAAGACCTGGGGTCTTATTTTCGGGAAAACACAATAGATAGATAGGTAATGAGTGCATTCAGCAGCTTTACACATTCTCCTTATCCATTGATGGTTTATGTCTTCATATGATTCCTAAGAGTGATTTAGAAACTTATCAGTCTAAAGATCTGAAAGTCTCTGGAACACACAGACAGGAAAATGTAAGCAGACTTTTAGTAGTGGCAAACGCAAGGCAGCAATTCCCATTTTCATCATCCAAAGCAAACTGAGCTTTACTTCAGTCAAACAGAACATAAAAGAACAGCTCACTGGCAGGGTTTCCTTAGTTACCACTACTGAAATTAATGGAATTCACATGTTTTTTTTTTTTTATTGAACATGGTTCTTTTAACCTGCATTCAAAAGTAAATTGGTCCTCCACCAAACAGACCGTTCTATATATCATATTTTTATTTCATATAAAAATATGTTTAAGAACCATATATCAGGTGACTTTTTGATATTTATCATTTAATATACCATCTAATTGCATAATTGCAGCTATTTTAAATAAGAAAATAATCTGCAATTATAAAAATAGATGACATTACATGATAAACGATATCAAAAACGTCATCTGCTATATGTTTCTTAACAAATTGATAGCCAATTTCAGAATAGTTCTGAAAATTAGTGATGATCAAGGCTTTTCATGGTTTGGCTATCAATTACCAAATAAATGGCTACTATTTGCACTGAATTTATAAATCTGTTCATTATTCTAATTCCTGTGAATATTTAGATTTATATAGTTGTTATAAAGTCTCTGTTGAGACTTAAGTATTGTTCAACCCAGGAAAGAAGGAAGAATTATTGAGTTTATATATAGTTTTTCTGTATTAAAAAATAGGAATATTAAATGAGTAAATAAAAGCAGTAAAATAAGCAGAACATTACTGCCAATCATTAAATAACTCATAAATATATTTATGTAGTTAAATTTTTATTTTATACTTTGGTTTTCTATTCATAGTAAATCAAGAAAGATTTAGAGAGATAAACTTAGCAGTAGTTTTATTAAAACTAGCTAAAATTACCATTAATTTTAAAAGAATGGAAGAAAGTAAATTCTAATGAGAGAGAACAACTAGATGTTATTCGCAGTTTGGTGAAATAATTTGCCTGTGATTTTTTCAAAAATCTCTACAAATCTGATTTTCCTATAAACTTTATTGTATCCTTGAGGCAGAGATTTTGATGTCTAGTATCTTTCAATTAGTTGTATATTTACTATGATGATTGTAGTGGACCTGTCAATTGAACTCTGCAAATGTCTTACTGAATTCAAAGTAAAGATATAATGATATCTTTACTATGATATAATTTCAATATGCAATACATTATTATTATAAAACTCTAAACAAAAAGGATATTATTTAAAAAGATATGCCTCAAATTAGGAATAATAATCATCACACTCACAATAACATTTTTCACATGAATGGTAAATCTTAAACAATTTTGAAATTGTATTTTCATGCTTCATTGAGAATGGTAGATCTTGATTTCCTTTCTCCTTTCCCCTTAAAGCAAAAATATTTTATATCTATGCAATTCTTAAAATTTGAACCAACATACCATTTAACTCAAAGTAAAATTACAAAAGTTATGTATTTTTTCTTACCTAGTTTTTATAAACTTGTCCCTATCTGTCCAGTAATTGAGTCTTAGAAATCTGTATCAAAATGAAGGGAGAATTGTATGCTGTAAGACAATGGCATTTTCCTTTGGGCGTTGCAAATGTAGATCATGTAAGAAGCAAAGGAAGGAGGAGAGATCTGAATATTTAATTTTCCTCTTGAACAGTTTAAGCACTAGTACTTCTCCTTTTATCAGTCACTGCTGCTTTCATCCTTTGAATTCCTCACTAACTCCCTCCCTCCCTCCCTTGTACCTGATCTGGATGGTTTTGCCAGCCGTAAAAACTCAAAGTTTCCTTGGCCGTACTTTTGGCTCACTCTAGCAAAGCAGTGATCTAACGGTGAGAATACTTTTTTCAAGCTTTTTCTTTTCCTCCCCTTGAGAACAATACTTCAAGGGCAACCTGCTTGTCCAGTAAATGAACATGTGGAAAATCCACTTGAATGTAGTAATGGTTTTCAGATGGCTCATTGTTCCCCCAAATTATCTTCAAGCAGCTGCTGCTTCAACCCATCTTGCCAAAGTGGGGCTTTATAGAAAGCCTTCTATTTTCATTTGCATCATGGTGAAAAGTGCTACGTTGCAAATACCTGACACCAAATAATTTAATCCCGGCAAATGAATAAATTTTTCAACAAGAGTTAGTAATATGGGCTAAGGATAATCTACCTTTTCATTTCTGCTTCTCTGCTGAAAAGCTGGAAAAAGTCTGGTGGGGCCAAATATTCACAATTGCAGTGGCAAAAGCATCCAAAATATTGTTCCATCAATGAATGGTTTTCACATATTTTGCTTTAAAGCCTAAAGAGACAAGAAGTGAAAGAAGAGAAAGTTTCTCCTCCTGATCTGGCAAGGGAAGAACGTATTTTATATTTCAAAAAGTTTTCACTGTTTTCAAATACTTTTTTTCCCCCTTCAAAGTAAGAAGCACATTCTTTATAAAGAACTTCCTCTACTGAGTCTTTAATTAAAAGACAACATTTTCTTTTAATTTTAAAAGGCTTGACTTGGATTAAAGTAACAAGAAGTATTGCAAAAAAAAAAAAAATCTGTCGAATGCAAGCTGAAACCACGGAGCCTGTAGTTAAATGCCTCACTTCATTAGACAGAAGGCAGATTGTTTTTTGTGGTCAATAGGGACTGAGTTTCTGAATGCCAATCAACCAAACAAGCTAAGTTGCTTCTGTGGAGTCATTCCTCTCCAGAACTTTTATTCTTGAATGGTTTAAGCCTTGTTGTCTAATCAGATATCTTGCCAACAACATAATTATGCAGAGATTTTCTCCTTGTTCGTTTTCTCCATGTTCATTTTTCTCTGCCACCGAAAAGCAATGGATGGTAGGAATGATAAGTTACCAAGTTGGGAGAAGGGTGAAAGAAGCAATGAATGAGGCCAAGATTTCTAAAAAGAGCTGTTCAATTTGCAATAAGCGGGGTTACGTTACTGCAACAGTTCTTAAGAAAATAGAATGGAAATTCTTATCTGTTTGCAGATGGCTCAACACCTAAGGCTTTGCCATACCCATACACAACAATAGAAAAAGGTAATTAATTCATGAGATTTTGGTGTACAGATAGTCTTTAATTGTCTTAACTTTTATGACCTGTTCTTGTACTATAATGAATCATATGTTTGATGATAATTCATTCTTCAAGTGTAAAGATTTTGAATTTTCCCAGGTAGCTAGCTTGTCAAATGAAGTTGTGGTTGTCATTTCACACATACACACACCATCATCATCTTCTTGTGTTCTGTAAATAACATGTATTTGTCTCATAAGACTTGGTAGTAAAAAAAGGGAAAATAATAAGCTGCATAATTTTCTTTTGCAGAAGAGGGAATTCCTTTTACTAATCCCCCTTAAAAAATGATAAAGATTATTTTCACATGTTCTTTAAGGTAGAACCAATAGAAATAATTGTAATCTCTGTGTTATTCTGGATTAAAAGTACTGGTATTAAAAATATTCAGATAAAATGGAGGAATAAATGAAGGATAATTACACTAAGAAGTTGGCTGACTGAAGACCTACTGAGAAGTGAAGGATAGATCTGTGGTTCAGTGTGGTTGGGTATGTTCAAGTAATGTATATATCTGTGAGTTCCAGAATAGATGAGAGTGTACGGTTGCTTTTCCCTATTTCTACAGATGTACAAAGTTTGGGTTGTTTCACTGTTTATAAGCTGAGCCAGCATAATTGATTCTTATGCTTTTATGAATATTGCAATTTATATTTATATCTATTCAGAAAGCAGTTTGGGTCTTATTTCAGGTGGACTTTTTGAGGATGGGTCAATTTTTTCAAGGTTATGATAACTTTGAACCATCATTAAATGAATGATCATAAGTTGAGGATCATCTGACGTAGTTTTACCATATTATTATTCAGTTGCCCTTTATAGAATCATTTTCATTTTTTGACATATTGCTTATCTACAGGGCCCAGTTTTAGACAAAGGATTTATTTTGCCTTTTCTCATTTACATAAATCAACGTATTTGAATTTATCCCAACCAGTAAATTCTGGGAGCTTTTTGTCTAAGCGTGCTTCAAATCAGGAGGTATGCTTAGCATGATGAGAAACCTACACTTGACTTATATATATGCTTTTTTTTTTTCACTGTATAAATATCTTCCAGCAAAGTAAACAACCATGTAATTCTTAGACTTTTACTCTATATTTTTTGTCCATGCATAATTATATATTAATGATCTGGCTCATGGATAATAAATAGGAAATTCCTTTTAATTATTATAATCTAAATTTAAACATAAAAACCAGTCCTTCTTCCTGATCGTTCTACCAACATGATTATACATCTTAATTAACATGTTTATCCAACTTCCAGTGATCTGACTTAACTGTTCCCTCAATTGTCTATGGAATTTCTCAGTCACCCAGTTCATGGTTGTCCCAAAGATGCTTTTTCAAGAGGCAACTGGAGTTTCTGGTTTTTCTTGAAGGATGTTTTGCTCCTTACTCAAGAAGCTTTTTCAGTTCTGATAAGCTGAAGAAGCTTCTTGGATGAGAAGTGAAATGTCTTCAAAGAAAAACTAGAAACCCCAGTTGCCTCTTGAAAAAGCACCTTTGGGGTGTTCCCTCAATTGTTTCATCTATGAGGATGAGTTACTAACCCAAACTAAATTCACAACACAACTGTTGTGTTAATATTTTAAGCCTGTTGCATGGCTGAGCTTTACTACCTATTTTTTTACCTGTATAAATATCTTCCAACAAAATAAACATGTATTGGGTTTTCAAAGCACTCAAAGCACATATAAGCTATTTTTATATATAGCTTTAGTTCATTCCACTTCCAGTGCTTCCAGTGCTAATCAATAATATAGGTATTTAATCCAGATTCTTTTCTTAAGTGGTGGCTGGGTAATTTATCTTTACAGAGAGCTCTTTATGATTTACCCACTTTGTTTTGAAAAGAAGTGAAAGTCATCATTCTTAGGACATTGCGCTTCTCTTGCTGTGCCATTATTTTTGAAGTGGAGCTTTTGAAAGTTAGTGGAAGGTAGCTATTAGTATTTGTTAGTTTGCGGCCCCAAATCCCTGGCTATTCTTCAGAAATCTATGATACAATATCACTAAACATAGAAATGTTTAGTATGAATAAGGCATGGAGGTCAGAGAGACTAATCTTTTGTTCAGTAAAAGTATTTTTGTGCAACTCCCCAAAATGCTATGAATCATTTTTGGTGTTTTAAAGTCAGGATGTAGAGTAAATTATTCCAAAAGTTCTGGTAGCCAAATACTCTCCTCTCCAAAGGTTTGTGTAATATCTGTTTATCTGTGATCAGATGACTGCCATATATAATTAGAGGCAGACTTTGTCAAGATAAGTTGCATCAACATAGCTGAACACAAGCATGTTGAAGATATTGATGTATTTCTTTTTATTTGCTACCAAAATGCCAAGAGCATTTAAGAAGGTTCCTTCAATTGATTCAGACTCAAATTCTGCCAAATTGGGCTGTCAGTTTTCCAGCTGTCAAGCTCAGTGTCTTTAGCTGCTGTGCCACTGCACTCCCTCCCAGCATTCAAAACCAATTGTTCATGGCTTTCCCACACTTCTAAAGTAATGGTTTAATTGCTTCTTACTACCCCTTAAAATGTCCTGAAATGGCCACAAATTGCTATTTGGGAGGATGATAGACATATACACACCCATTCTCACTTTTTTTCAGAAGAAATTATGTGTGAAAATGTCAAGAAGAGGGAAGATTTTGAGAAGTCCAATGCTTCTATGACTTAAGAGAATAAAAAAATTACAGAGTTGGAAGGGACCTTGAAGGTCTTCTAGTCCAACCCTCTGATCAGGCAGGAAGCCCTATAACATTTCAGAAACATTCCAGTCCTTAAAAACCACCAGTATTGGAGCACCTACAACTTCTGCTGATTAATTGTTTTAACTGTTAGGAAAATTTTCTTTCATTCTAAGTTGGTTCTCTCCTTGATTAGTTTCTATCCATTGGTTCTTGTCCTGCCTTCAGGTGCTTTGGAGAATCGATTGATCCCTTCTTCTCTATGGAAGCCCCATAGATATTGGAACACTGCTACTATATCATCCCTAGTCCTTTTTTTCATTAAGCTAGCCCAGGGGTCTCCAACCTTGGCTCCTGGAAGCCTGGCGGACTTCAACTCCCAGAATTCCACAGCCAGCTGGCTGTGGAATTCTGGGAGTTGAAGTCCGCCAGGCTTCCAGGAGCCAAGGTTGGAGACCCCTGAGCTAGCCATAGCCAAATCCTTCAATTGTTATTCATATGTTTTATCCTCCTGTCCCCTAATCATCTTTGTTGCTCTTCTCTGCAGTCTTTCTCGAGTCTTCACATCTTTTCTACATCATGGTGATCAAAACCGGATGCAGTATTCCAAGCGTGACCTTACTTTGTAAAGCAATACTAGAACTTCATGTGATCTTGATTCTATCCCTCTATTAATGCAGCCTAGGGTTGCATTGGCTTTTCTGGCAGCTGCAGCACACTGATGGCTCATTTTCCCCTTCACCCCTCCCCCACAATGAGGAGATTTTATGATTGATACCAATATTGTTCAAGAGAGATTGAACAGCCAGCCAACATCTGCAAAAGTTGTATTCACATCAGGAAAACCAACATTAAATGCTTCAGTTCAAATTCATTTTTCTAGTTCTGACAAGGAACCAGGCGTAAGGTTTTGTTCTATTGTTCTTTTTTCTTATTTGCATCACACCAGCTCTGGTTGACACGTGCTTTGTTTTCTGTCATTTCAGAGGGTTATGCAACCAACATGGTGGGCTTTTTCAGTGAGAAACATATGAAAACTGTGTCTGGTGTGAATAAACATGTCCCCTGTTGTGAATGAATAAATGTTAAATAAAGTTATCTTGAGCTTGAAGTCAAGTGCAGGGTTCTGGCCCTGCACTTCTGATTGGCTGTTAATGGCAAGATCGGATTGGTCCGTTCAGGAGGATCTGATTGGCCATTAACAGGCCATTCTCATTGGTTAACGGAGCTAGCGCTCCCGGATTGCTATTGGTTGAATAGTTAATAAGTTGCCTATATAAGGAAGGCTATAGCAGCCATCCAGTTTGAGCTGTCACACCATGTAAATAAAGAGTTTGAAGTTCACTGTTTCTACCGGCTCGTCTCCATTATTCGCACCCATGCTCCAGACTTAACACTGGTGACGAGGGTGGGATGTGGAGACGTCAGAACTAACTAAACAACAAAGAAGACAACCGAGCACGTGGCTGAAATGCACAACGGCGGAACTATGTCCAGCGGCGTAGTACCACCTGCTCTGTTCAACCCAGCGCAAGAGGACTGAGAGTCCTACATGGACCATTTCCAAATGTTCTTGGAAACAAATAATCTGAAGGATGCCACAACTGGGAAGAAACGGGCGGTATTCCTGACGCATTGAGGGCCGACCGTATTCAAGATGGCCAAGGCGCTAGCAAAACCGGCTGAAGTGAAGGCCATGGATTGGGACATCCTCGAACCGCTACTAAGGGCCCATTATGCACTGACCGTTCCAACGCTCGTAAGATGGCACGAGTTCTACCAAAGAAACCAGTGGAAAGGAGAAAGCGTTGCCGATTTCGTTGCGGACCTCCGAAACTTGGGAGGCCTCTGTGATTTCGCCAACCTAGAAGAGGCTTTGAGAGACCGAGTAGTTCTAGGATTAGATGCTCTAAACGTGCAGAGCAAAATAATGGCTAAAAGCGACATTAGCCTTGCCGATACCATCGCTGAGGCTACGGCAATGGAAGCGACCAAGAAGTCGGCTGCCCAACTATGCCGAAATCGCGCTCCGATGCACCAACCAGCCGGCGAACTTTCACCTAAGTCGGAAGGACAGCTTTTGATGGCCCACCATGAGGACCTCTCTTCGTCGTCAGACAGCGACGAAGAAGAGGTCCATCAACTGCGGTCTGATCGGGACCGTTATCTGAAGTCCCAGCAACCGTGTGCTGACTGCGGGGCCAATCATTACTGCCCTAATTGCAAATTCCGCAACGCGCTCTGCTACGAGTGCGGGAAAGGGGGCCATATCGGATGGGTCTGCAGAAGTCTCCTCAGACCCAGCCAGACCTCGAAGGGGGTCAATTTTCACCAATCGACAGGAAACCGTCCTGTAAGGCGAGAACCAGCAAACCACTCCTACAGAAACCGACCCGTGAATCGCCTAATGAGGCGAGAAGAGGCTCACCAAACAATCACTATCGGCCACGCCTCTTAATTGGATGCCAAGAAAATTCGAGTTAAAGTGGACATCGAAAATCAGCCTTGCCAAATGGAAGTTGACTCGGGATCGTCTCTTTCAATAGTTTCCTGGAAGACCCTCAAGCAACTCATCCCTACTATCTGGCGCCAAGACCTTCAATTCCAAAGGCTCGTGCTAAAATACTACCAGGAGAACCGGATTCCAGTCGTAGGATCCAGTCGAGTCCGGGTTTCATTCAAGAACCGCACAGCGTACTTACCCCTGACGGTGATCGACAAGGACCGGCCTAGCCTGTTAGGCCTGCAATGGTTTGCACCACTCGGCATTGAAGTGGTAGGCATTAACCGAATCGGCGGCAGTGACTGGGAGGAGGACCTCGCCCACGAATTCAAGGATATCTTCATGGAAAAGCTAGGCGAGTACAAGGGGACTCCGATATCCTTTAGCCTTAATCCAAAAATACTCCCATCCGCCTTAAGCCTTGTCGAGTTCTGTTCGCCCTAAAGCCGAAAATCAATGAACAGCTTGATAAGTTGATAGCCCAGGGAGTGTTAAAGCCAACCTATCACTCTCCCTGGGAAGCCCCAATCATGACACCAATTAAGCTGGACGGCTCAATTAGAATTTGTGGGGACTACCGAGCCACCCTAAACCACGCCCTGCAACAAAATCCATATCCGGTGCCAGTGGTGCAACACCTCCTCTATTCCCTGGGGGGCAGAAAAGTCTTCGCTAAACTGGACTTAGCTCAGGGTTATCAGCAACTGCCGGTTGATGAAAAAACGGCACAGGCACAGACAATTGTAACGCACCGAGGTGCCTTTAAGTGTACCCAGCTCCAATTCGGAGTCAGTGTGGCCCCAAGGATCTTTCAGAGCCTAATGGAGAAACTCTTGCAGGGGATCAAAGGCGTTGTCCCCTACTTTGACGATGTGCTAATTGCTGCCCGCACTCCAAAAATTTTATGGGATCGTTTAAGACTGGTTCTTAAAATTCCAAGAAGCAGGCCTTAAGGTGAAGAAAAATAAGTGCAAGCTGTGTACAGATCGTGTTGAATTCTTAGGGTACTTAATTGACAGTCAGGGTATTCACCCTACCGATAGCAAATTGAGAGCAATAAGAAACGCTCCCAGACCCTGGAACAAGGCCGACCTCCAGGCATTTTTAGGCCTCATCAATTTCTATAATGTATTCTTGCCGCACAAGGCGACTGTTGCTGAACCTTTACATCGCCTACTAGACAAATAAGCAAATTGGGTATGGGGTCATAGAGAAGAGCAGGTGTTCCATAATGTAAAAAAGCTACTGACTTCTGACGCTTTACTAATGCAGTACAATGAAACCTTACCGTTAAATATCACATGTGATGCATCGCCTTTCGGAGTGGGCGCCATTTTGAGCCATGTATTGCCTAACGGTAGTGAAGCCCCTGTTGCTTATTTCTCAAAAACACTCTCGAAAACCAAGCAGAATTATAGCCAGATTGATAAAGAAGCCCTGGCAATTGAATCGGCTGTAAAAAGATTCCATGAGTACGTGTACGGCCGGGCTTTTACTATAGTGACTGACCACAAACCTTTGCTGGAGATAATCGCTGGGGATAAGCCAACCCCCTATATACTATCTCCCAGGATGACCCGCTGGTCAGAATTCTTGGCTGCCTATAATTATCAGCTACAATACCGCCCCGGTAAAGCTATTCCCCACGCCGACGCGTTGAGCTGTGCAACCGCTTCCAGAAATCATCAACAATCCCGCGCCAACGATGACAACGTTGCAGATCGAGACACTTCGTACACCGCCATTAACTGCCCGTGATATCGCGAGATAAACAAAACGCGACCCCATCTTAGCACGAGTCCTCACATGGGTAGAACGCGGATGGCCATTGGACCAAGTACCAGATGACTTCGCACCATTCAAAAGTCGTCAAACAGAGTTGTTTTCTCAAAAGGGCTGTATTATCTGGGGCGATAGAGTCGTTATCCCAGAATGACTCCAACAGGCACTACTAAGAACCTTGCATGATGGCCACCCTGGTATCGTGCGCATGAAGGCCCTCGCACGAAGCTACGCGTGGTGGCCAGGCATCGACAGACAAATTGAATCATGGGTCAAAATTTGTCAGAGATGCCAAGAAGTAAGCAACGCTCCACCAAAGGCAAACTCAACCGAATGGGAGACACCGCAGGGACCATGGTCCCGTATCCATCTAGATTTTGCTGGGCCGACCAAAGGCCACACATTCTTGTTAACCGTAGACGCCTACTCGAATTGGCTCGAGATCCACCGAATGAGGAACACGACCACCGAAGCGGTCATCAAAAGACTGGAAAGACTGTTTGCAACCCATGGATTACCAGACGTTCTGGTATCCGACAATGGGCCCCAATTTACCGCGCTGTCCTTTGAGCAGTACCTGGCTGACCGCGGTATCCAACATGCTCTCACTTTGCCTGCGCACCCTGCGGCCAACGTCAGGGCTGAGCGCATGGTACAATTCATCAAGAAAACGCTACAAAAATAGACTATGACAACATCGACAAGAAAATCAACCGAATTCTTTTTCTACAGCACATCACACCTCACAGCATCACCAACAAAACTCCTGCCGAGCTGCTAATGGGACGGAAACTCCGCTCCCACCTCGACCGGTTACACCCAGCTTACGAACCGGAAAAACCACTCGGATCCAGCGGCCAATGCCGTACCTTCCATGTAAGCGATTTAGTATTCACTAAAAACTTATCGGGCGATCCACTGTGGGTAGAAGCGACTGTAATCCGTGTAACTGGCCCAAGATCATATCTTGTACAGTGCCCTGACGATAGACTTTGGAAGCGCCATATCGATCAACTACGCTCACGGCTGCAGTCAGGCAATTCCGAACTCCCTTATAACCAAAATGAGGGGGGGGAGATACAGAGGAAGACGAATTTCAACTAGAGGAAAATCTTTTTGAAGGGAACAGAAATGGAACAGAAACGGGGGAACAGAAACGCGGGAACAGAAACGCGGGAACAGGAACCAGGGATAGGAGTGAGTTCACCTCAGGGAGTTGCCGAAAATATTGGTGACAACGAAAACGTGAACTCTGAACCAGAGGCACCCTTTCGCCAAACAACACCCTACCTCAACAAGAGTGCAGCCAAATGCCAGGCGCACAGCGAAAGTCAAAAAGACTTATAAAACAACTGTCCTACCTCAAGGACTACGTGATCGCGCCCTGTAAACAGAAGCCAGGGGGAAGGGGTGTTGTGAATGAATAAATGTTAAATAAAGTTATCTTGAGCTTGAAGTCAAGTGCAGGGTTCTGGCCCTGCACTTCTGATTGGCTGTTAATGGCAAGATCGGATTGGTCCATTCAGGAGGATCTGATTGGCCATTAACAGGCCATTCTCATTGGTTAACGGAGCTAGCGCTCCCGGATTGCTATTGGTTGAATAGTTAATAAGTTGCTATATAAGGAAGGCTATAGCAGCCATGGAGCTGAGCTGTCACACCATGTAAATAAAGAGTTTGAAGTTCACTGTTTCTACCGGCTCGTCTCCATTATTCGCACCCATGCTCCAGACTTAACATCCCCCTCAGCCATTCTGTTAGCTGAGGTGTTCAATTAGTCAATGTCAGTGTAGCAATTCATTAAAGATATTTACAGCTAATGTTCTACAAAGAAGGCTGTCTAGAGTCTAGACGGTAAAATTTGGCAGGAATGAAAACAAAGTAAAGAAGATGACTTGTAGCATTCAGGCCCTAAAGTGACATTTTGGCCCCATGGAAGAAAATGTAATGGATCCTATTTCCTCTTCTTTGCCCGCTTCTGACCTTGACTTCATTCCAGAAGAGACGCATCTGTAATTATCATTATGTCTTAGTACTATTTTTAATACAGCACTTTGTACTTTGCAAATCATATTTCATTCTTTCCCCTCTCTCCTGGATTTTGCATCTAGGGTGCAGTTTAATGTAAAGTTAACATGCACCAGCCAATTCATTTTGCTAGGTTTGTGCTTTGGGCCCAGCAGAACAGCCATCATGGGAAGATCTCAAGGCAAGAAAACTTAAACTCTAGAACTGGACCATAACTTGACACAAATATGGAGGGCCAAACTAATATCTAAGGTTGTACTCTTGGTCTCTTCAGACTTAATAAGCTAATTCAATTTATTAGCTAACTGAAATGAATAGAATCAAGGCTCTGGTCTTTGTCATACATAGTAAGCTTTAAAAACATGTTTTTTTTGTGGCTTGAGCCAACGGAGACAAGTAGAAAAACAAGACAGGTCCATTATTTTGTCATTTTGCTCTCTTTCCCTCCCTCCCTCTCTTCCTCAATTAGGAACAACATTTTCTGAATGTCTGTAAGTTTTAAAATAGGGATTCTGCATTGTGACCCATGAAATCTCTAACTGCATATTTTAAACAAAAAGGTGGCAGAGAGACTACTTTATGTATCTTAAATGGTTGCTGTGCCTATGTTAGTGGGATGGGTGTAGGAGGTGGGGTAGGGAAATTGATACCAAATAAATTTGTAGGGTCTCTTGGAGTGTGTGTGTGTATGTGTGTGTTATTTTAGATAAAAGTAAGTGAACATGGGAAAAATAAATGGACTGTTGTAAAGAAATGCAATGGATTAAAGATCGAGGGAAAAAGTGTTGCCTGCAAGAATATTGTATGCACTTCAGTTTTTCCTTTCTTCTGAATGAGATTTTTCTTTTTTGAGAGCAGACTTAGTTATGAAACAATAGAAAACTTTGAAACACTGGGAATTTGTCAGAAACACGTGTCTAATCCACCATACTTATGTTATATAACTTATGTTATACTTATGTTATACAACAATTTTAGTATTAAACTGACAAAGCCATATGGGTTATGATTTTAGTATAGTTAGACCATGTATAATTGACAGATTGAATTTGATCATATATTTTAGTTGTTATTTATTATTTTATACTATAATTTTTAATTAATAGTGTTCATCAGACTTTCAACAGCCGTTTCTGTTTCAAATTTGGTGCTAGCCTACTGCTGTGTTAGAATGGTTTTTTCTTCATCAGACGAACACAATACAGAAGCCTGATGATGGCAGGTGAGATTCTGCCAAAACATTGCTACAACTTTAAAAGCACAACTATAACGACATGGGAAAATACCCGAACAAAGCTGAATACCATACATATAAATACCCACGAAAACTTAAGAAAATGGATAGATAGATAGATAGATAGATAGATAGATAGAGAGAGAGAGAGAGAGAGAGAGAGAGAGAGAGAGAAACAAGGCTATCATTCAGTATAAAGCATCTTCCCATTTTCCTATACCAGGACATGAGATCATCATTCCTGACAAAATCATGTGGAATTGTTAAATAATCTCCCCACCACCAAAAAATAATATAATCTAATACCTTATTAGAAAAATGGGCAGGTGTGTTGTGTGAATGCTATATGCACAAATTAAATCACATCCTTTCTTGTAGCTTTCTTCTCCCTCACCTGGAAAAATTCCTGTAGGTGGCTTTGAGCTTGACTTCCTCACTGAAATTGAGGCTGGTAAGATTTGGGCCAGAGATGCTGCCAAATATGCATAAGAAACTTTGGATATATAGTTTAAGACAGGCTGATGTCTAAGTGACTTGAATGGAAGTTGGATGAGACACCATTCAAATTGGCAGAATGAGGGAAAAACAATTGCTTCCCCAAGTTTTAATTCATATTCATATTTTAGTTCATTAAGGGTACATATATATTTTAGTCACTAAACCTCACATTCTGTTTTTAATAAACATTTTTATAAAGTTTCAGCAAAAAATAAAATACAAGAAAACAGAAAAATAAAGAAATGGAAAAAAGGAAGACAGAAAAAAAAGATTAGGAGGGGGAAAGGGGAAAAAATAAAAGGAGTAATTTACATTTTTCATACAGATACAAATATAAAATATAGTAATGTTTTGTCCTAAGTTTAACAATAGTTCTCAGTATTTCTAGAGTAATAAACATTCTAATTATCAGCTCCCAAAATTAAAATAGCATCTCCTTTAGTTTCAAGCAAAATATATATGTATATATATATATATAAATAATAAAATAACCAAGAGTGCTTTCCAGGTAAAAACGTTACATAAAGATTTTTTTAAAAATCAGAATAGTAAATTTTGCCATTTCTGCCAACTACATTTGCTTTACCTTCTATTCTTTCATTGTGGATAACTGTAAGCCCTCAAATGCCCCCCCCTTTTTTTTTTTTTTGATGAATAGCCAGATTTCAAGTACGTACGTAAAAACCAGGCAGCCTAAAATTGGAATGTAACAAAACAAATAAAGAAATTTTTTATCGTTAATATGTTGTTGATTTTAGACTTGTTATCATGTTGGTTAAGTTCCATTGAGACTTTATTTTTCTAATCTGTAGACACTTTTTCCTGTGAACATTCATGTGAGTTCCTTCCAACATAATGTAATTACATGAATTCTGGTTAACATAGATTGTCCTGTGGAAGTTTAGCGCATGCTCCATGCCTGCCTGCAAACTGTGGTTTGGGAGAACTGTAGGTAATCTAGTAAATCACATTGAATCAGCCATGTCTTGTTGTTTTCTTCTTCCCTTTCTTTCTTCCATTAGATTATTTGGAAAAACTGGATCAGTACAGTCATTTCCAACAGTAACCAAAAACAATTCACACAGGATGAGTTGAATGTGCTCATGCCAAATTTGATAATAAAAATTTGATGTGCTAGTAAACTGCCAAAAATTTAAGATGCATATTTTACTTACTCTTCCTTCTTTGCCATTTCTTAGTTCCAGAGACAGCCAGTGTGAGGTGGTAAAGTTGTCAGTCAAGGCAGACCTGTCCTTAGAAACTGATCTATCATATGTTTTCATGTCCTAATAGCCAGGGATGGGATTCAAAATTTTTAACAACTGGTTCTGTGGGTGTGGCTTAGTTGGTGGGTGTGGCTTGGTGGTCATGTGACTAGGTGGATGTGGCTTGGTGGTCATGTTATTGGCTGGGTGTGGCCAACTCAATATCACTCACATCGAGAAACGCATCTCCTTGCCTGGTCTCTCATGACTGTGGGGATGCTGCAATAGTCGTAAGTGTGAAAAATGGTCATATGTCACTTTTTTCAGTGCCATTGTAACTTTGAATGGTCACTCCACACAAGCAAAGTACCAGCAAAGGAACGGAAAAAAACTCTAGAGAAGTTCCTGAGACAGGAAGTCTAGTCCTGCCGAGAATGTAATAAGGGTTAATGGAGAGGCAGCTCCTGTAAGCAACACTAGTATGTTTCCTTCCTGCCTTCCTTACAGGATTAGACCAGTAATTTCTTCTAACAACCAGTTCCCCAAACTGCTTAGAATGTTAACAACCGGTTCTAGCAAATAGGTGCGAACTGGTAGAATCCCACTCCTGCTAATAGCTGTGAAAATAATCGTAAAAGAATGAAACAAAATAATGGTTTAGATGTATTTTCAACTCAATTTAGAAGAGTTCCCATGAAAAGTCTGGTCACCTGGAACTGTCCAAAGAATCTACAGAAAAGAAAATGAATTTAAACCAGGCAAGAAGAGACTTAGTTTGAACTTTTAGGAGAGAAAGCATGTTGCAGCATTTTGTTCAATGTCCCATTTCCTCTGTTCTTCTGTTCTCTGAATATGCGGAGGTTTTGCAGTTGTTTTTCAATGGTGGAAATGAGTCGTGCCTTCTTCTGATGAGCAGCCATTTCAGGATATTTCCATATGTTAGATAAATGTCTATGGAGATTCTCAGTCATCCAGGTCATGGTTGTCCCAAAAGGCAACTGGATTTAGTCTTAGCTTAAAAATGTTTCGTTTCTCATCCAAGAAGCATCTTCAGTTCTGAAATTTCTTCAAGCAAAAAACAAAGTCCAGTTGCCTTTTGAAAAAGACTTTTGAAACATATGCTAGATATGAAGATGGTGCCTTTGCTGGGGTGAAGGCAGCAAAGACAACAAGATGACAAATGGAATATCACAGTGCAAATCCTACATTTTTAGACCCATGCATCACTGTATTATATTTGCCATCTTAATGATGTTGATCTCACATCGCTCAGAGGTCATTGTATTAAGATATTATATAGGAAACAGATCCAGAGTGGGTGATTGCTTGAATGTGTGGCAACCTGTGTATTTCAGAAAGCATTGAAAACAAAAGGCTCTGTAAAGAAACTAATATTGCTTTGACTCTTAGAGATTTAAGGGTTAAACAAAAATGGAAGCCCACCAACTCCCTCAGGAATGCTGTGCAGTGAATACAGTAAGTCCAACCCTTCCTGCATTCTTACAAGTTTTTTTTTTTAATATGTGGTGGGATTGAATACTAGCCAGACTTTGCTTATGGCTAACATTCAAGCTTTTATGGATCCCGGAATCTCTGTGTAGTGAAAATGTTACACTTTGACTTTCAATATTTCCAAAAACTACAAAAACGTTCCGTGAATGCTGAAACAGCTCTTAAGCATAACAGACATGTAAGTAAACTGCGGTGACAGTAGATAGAGATTGTATAATAAAACAAACCAAGAAAAAGAAATTGCCTGCATCTGATCTGCAAGATTAGCGTTGCACTGGTTTTTACAAGAGGCATCTGAAAGACCCCATAATAGAAAAGGTTCCTACACAGAAAAAAGGCATAGTGTCCTTCTAAAGAGAAAACAGATATAAATGAACATTCTCATGTTTGTTTTTTAAAATAACATAGCATCTAGCTGAAGAGTATCTTATCTATCACCTTGGTTGTGCCTGGAAAAAATGAGAAGATAGTTTTAAAAAATTACAGGAGAGGGATGTTCTGTTGATCTGGAATTGAGACAACACAGGAAATGATATTCTGTTCTGTGAAAGAAAATTGTCCTTGACAGGAAAAGGAGGCACATCTGGCATCTAATGTACACCCAAAGATGTATAATTTTTTGGATGAGTGACTTATTTAACACTTGCATGATTTGACCCAGCTGTGGCATAATTCATTGCAGCATTATTCCATTGTTTAAAAATTTTTTGCAAAATTCCTGATTCTTTGTACCCAATTAATTTTTTTGGAGTGGTATGCAATGCCTAAACTCTCAAAATAAGCATTGCACTTGATTCCCAGGAGACTTTGTGAGTGATAAGTCTTGGCTTTGCTGTTTACTAAAGGAAATATAGTGGAAAGTCATCAGAAAGTGAGCTCCCTTTCGCTCTCTCTGCCCCCTTTTTCTTAGCTTTCCTTTTTACACATAACAGACTCTTTGTATGTAGAGTCGTTTCCTCATCCTTCTGTGCAGCTGAGCTGTTCGTTTCCCTCCCTTTTGAAGGATCTTTCACACAATGAGTAGGAAGTAAGGAAATGAAGCATAGCACTGTAATTCATGAAAATTGTCCAAAAAGATGTTCAACTGGGGGTAAGACACAAGGCTACTAATTAAGCAAAATACTGTCCAAATCCAGAATACTCCAGATTTCATTGGGAATTTCTGAATTTCCCTTCTCTAGAAGTAGTGACTGACTCATCAAAGGATTTACGGGAGCTGAAAAGACTCAAATAAGAAGCATTTTAAGAGGAATGTTGAAGTCCTAACCATAAATAGCAAAATAGTTCCTGAACATGATGTTCACCTCTTTTTTAGTTCTTAGTGGATTTATTTACATTCATTGGGAGACTGCCTCGGGGTTTTAAAGTTACTAAAACTTAAAAACACAATTCCAGCAAGCTACATCACTATGGAATTCTAATTAGAGCTTTTCTCTCTAAGAGCTTTGTAGAATAATTTCGCTTTCTTCAGAATTAATCTGGATTTACTAACAGAAATCTAGACATAGTATGCAAAATTCTAAATGGGATCTAACATAATGCCAAATCAATTTGAGGTCGAGAGACAGTTTGATATCATGGTTAAGAGACCAGGTTAAAAACAGTAGGAGGGTTCTAGTTCCACCTGGACACAAAGCCAGATAGGCAATCTTGAGTTATTCATTTTTTTCTCATCTGTAAGAAGGAGGCAATTATAAGATACTACTGAAATCTCACCAAGAAAATTTCAGAGACTAGTCCAGGCAGCAACCAGTAACTGCTGACTTGAAGCACACAAATATACAACAAAATCCAAATAAAATTCTGTGTGCTTTGAATTGTTTTCCCCACTTTTTAAAACTTCTTCTCAAAATAGTTCTAAAATAATTCTAGAGCAGGGGTTTTGTTAGTTTTCCTGAATTATAAGGAGAAACTGTGGTATTATTTCAGACTATTAAATATGTCAGCTTGAGTTCCTGAATAAAAGGTATGTTGTAAATCAAATATTTTTTTTATTTCATTTTAATTTGAGGTTGTCTTTGACTAGAACTAGAACAATAAGGAAAATACTGTTGCAACACTGTAAAAATAATTTCAAACTGTTGCATTTATGAGTTGAGGACAACATGAACACAACATAATGGGGATATAATAGAAAAGAATAAAAAATATTATGGAACAACTTTACAACATGGTTAGATGCAACTGGGAGCATGGTCTTAGTTCATAGCTATATTTTTTGAGGTGTGATGACCAGAAAGTCACAATCTTCTGGCACCAATAAAATAGTAAGGATCTCAGAAACAAACAAGTTAAGAAGATGCTACATCCAGAGAGATTTTAACATAAGAGTATCTTTCATCCTTAAGGATTCTAGGAGGAGATAATTTTTTTCATCAGACATGAGCGGCATCTGCTTTCAGAAATGACCTTCAAAGAAGCTGTCTTCCACAATATGCTGAAATCAATCTAATATGAAGGCCTCCAACTTTTAAGAAATTGAATGAATCCAACTGCCTTTAAGATAGGTTTCATGGTATTAGTAATAAGTATTACATTTTGAGGAGACTACGCAATCATTTCTACATCCTTTACTGGCTCTAGAAAGTATTTTTGGCATTATAACCTTTAATTTAGTTCACATTTTTCCACTTTCCATTTTTTACAACTTTGTCATTTATTGGCATTCACTTGATACAGATAAAACTGTTCTTTGGTCTTTAAATAAAAGAATGCATTTTTCAGTTTCAGGCAGTCTAAAAACTTTATGGTATGTTTGTCACACAGAAGATGCTAATCATAGTTGCTATGTTGTTTTGGGGTTCTAAATAGGCTTCTAGGCATTTTCAGAAAATCAAACTGAAGAGTTGCTGGAAAAAAGCAAGCAAGCAACACAATAAAAGTATAAATATAACCTAGCCTGGGACCAATTCCACCAGTTGATCATCCAGCAATTGAGTATTTTATAATTGAGAGCTCAGTTATTATCATAACTTGAGAATTATCTGTATATATAATTCATAGCACTCTTGGTGATAAACATTATTTAATAGATTAAGTGGTTAATTGATAAATAATACATATGAATATAGATCTAAAATAATCCCCTTTACTATATTGGAAAACTATGAGAAGAGAAATTATGTTATCAAAAATTTCAAAAACAAAATATTCTCAGGCTTATAGAAAAGATTGCGTTTTGAATGGTACTTTTCAAAACTTTTTGTCAGATTCTACTAAATGGAACAATAAATTAGAAAGCAGAGAATCGAGAGAATCCATGTAGCTTGCTGAATAACCACTTCTGTATTGTTTATATTAAACACACAGTTCAATTATGCCAAAAGGAGGCAATGTATTCAGCAATCCTAGCCTGTGTAGCTAATGATGAGAGATGCTGGAAATTGTAGTTCAATAATATTCAGAGGTCCACAGGTTGATCACTAGAGCTAGGCGCATCAACGATAAACTTTCTGTGGTTCCTCCCAAGCATCATGCTTCACCTGGCAGAATTAACATAACACCAGCTAGAATCAATTGGCCCCTTAGATTCAATAAGAACAACTTTAGCACATGGATTGCTAATCATTTGTACTGAAGTGGGAAACCAGTTCTCTATGAAACCATTGAAAAGGATGCTCAGATTAGGTTTGATGAAGCAAAATACACTTTTGAAAGTATAGGATATTACAAAAGTTTTGCTTCCTGGGGCCTTCCATATCTGATAATGGGTCTGCTGTAAATCTTTGATTTAACAGACCATCTTTGATGAAAATTATCCACTAAATTAGATCAATAAATGTAATTGACATTTATGTTGTTAAGGCATTATTTTTAGGCCATTTGTATCACTTTACATAATTATGCAAGTAGCATAACTTGATGGAAACCATAAAAATGTCAGTTACATAATTATGCAAATGACACAGATTATAACAATTTTCTGGACTGCTTCAGAAACAATGAATTTCATGTGCTTTTTGGAGTGAAATCAAAAGGAAAAAATGTTCTTTGCACCTAAACTGCACTGAATGAAACTAGAACCATTTGGGTTGTTTTGCATTATTTTCTTAGGCCTGGATTTAACATACTGTAATGTTGCAAGCCCGACTAGTTTTATTTTGTTTGATCTGTGTCACTTTTAGATGCTTTTAATCTGGGTTGTCTGTGCGTTTTGCATGTTTTATCTGATTTTATGGGTGGGGGCTGGTTTTGTACACTGTCCATAGCAGCTGGGCGGTTATAATACATTTAAATAAATAAATAAATAAATATAACTAGAAAATGAGCAGAAGAGTTGGAGTTGAAACAAGGAATTCTCAACTGTTAGAGAAATGTGCTTCGGGTGGTCCATGATATGTGACATGCGATTCAATATTCATGCTGTATTTGTTTGACTCTTTCATGGATCTCCTTTTAAGTTCAGCAGGCCTTCTATTTTTGAAATATTTGTCCTAAGTAGAATAAATTTTCTTAGTACTGTATAGATTAGTTGGAACTGAACAAAATGACAGATTTTGCCCACAAACAAATTATGCAATGGCTGACCTATCCCAAGCATCCAAGCACTGGTGCTAGTGAAGAAAAAATACTGCTACCACCCAGGAGAGAGGAATACATTGGCCCTGAATCCAAACACTTTTCAAATTATACTTATGTGGTAAAGCTCTTATGAAAATAAATAATGGATGATATTAATAATATTTTACTTGTAACTAACAAGCAGACATGGGAAAGTAAGTTATTCCACAATTTGCAATATGACCACTTGCTTTTTTCATGGACATGATTTTGAAGTTTCCACAGTATCACTTAGAGACAAACAAGGTGTCTCTGTTACTCCTCACGCAGCAGTGCACAGCTTACCACACTGAGCTTCTGAACAAAATACAAGGTATAAATATAGCAAATAAGTAAAGTAGAGAAAGATATATTAATAAGAATAGCAATAATAATAATAATAACAATAATAATAACAACAACAATAATATCTTTCCACATTGCTTCTCCATTGCTTTTTTCCACCCCATCTCATTTCTACTAAAGTTCCACAAATTTGTATTTAGCCAAAATAGCTAGAATGATACACTAGCAAAATCTGAGTGGTTTCTGGTTTCTTGATCCTACCCAGCTGTATGGCCTTTACAAGACATTGTTTAAATGAAATGATACCAAAGGCACAACTTCCAAACATCTACATTCCCCACCACCCCATGACCTGTTCCAAATCCAACTCTATTGCTTTGCACATACTGGGTACTTCTGTACCAGAAATACATTCCTGGTGTATCTTGTTGTGTATGCATAAAGATTAATAAAGTGTGAGCTTGGAGTAAGTGCAGGGTTCTGGTCCTGCACTTCTGATTGGCTGTTAAGTGGCCGGACCGGATTGGCCCGTTCCGGGGAATCTGATTGGCCCTTAACAGAGAGTTCCTATTGGTTCTAAGAGCTAGCGTTCCTAGCTCGTTATTGGTTAAAAGTTACAGGATTTGCCTATATAAGGCGGGTTTAACTGCTGTTAAGATGGGGAAGTCACAATGTAAATAAAGAGCTGAAGTTCACCGTTCAGAGGCTTGTCTCCATTCTTTCTCGCCCATGCTCAAAACTTAACACTGGCAACGAGGATGGGATTTGGAGAAATCTGAACCAACGAAACTTCGAAGAACACCAAGCACGTGATAGACGACACCAACAACGGAACCATGTCCGGCGGCATCGTACCACCCGCTCCGTTCGATCCAGCACAGGAGGACTGGGAGTCCTACATGGATCGCTTCCAAATGTTCTTAGAAACCAACAACTTAAAGGACGCCACACCAGGAAAGAAACAGGTGGTGTTCCTAACGCATTGCGGTCCAACCGTATTTAAGATGGCTAAAGCATTAGCCAAACCTCGAGAAGTGAAAGACATGGATTGGGACGACCTCGAACCTCTCCTACAAGATCACTACGCCCCGACCGTGCCTATGCTCATGAGACGCCACGAGTTTTTCCAAAGGAGCCAGCGCAAGGGAGAAAGCGTGGCCGACTTCATAGCAGACCTCTGAAACCTGGGAGGCCTCTGCGGATTCGCTGATTTGGAAGAAGCACTAAGAGATTGCATAGTTCTGGGACTAGATGCACCAGGCGTCCAAAGCAAGCTGATGGCGAAAGGTGACATCAGCCTTGCTGACGCCATTGCCGATGCTACTGCAGCGGAAGCAACCAGGAAGTCGGCTGCACAACTACGCCGAAACTGCGCTCTGGTACCTATACCAGTACCTACACCGACAAGCGACATTTTATCCAAGTCGGAAGGACAGCTCATAACGACGTACCACGAGGACTTCTCTTCGTCGTCAGATAGTGGTGAAGAAGGGGTCCTTCGATTGCGGTCCGACCGGGATCCTCACCCGAAGCCCTTACGCCCTTGCGCTGGCTGTGGAGCCAACCATGCCAGGGCCGAATGCAAATTCCGCGACGCACTCTGCCATGAGTGCGGGAAATGAGGCCACATTGGACGGGTCTGCCGCAGCTTGCCAGGACCCAGCCAGACCTCAAAAGGGGCTAACTATCACCAATCGACAGGAAACCGTCCTGTACGGCGAGAGCCAGTAAACCATTCCTATAGAAATCGAGTTTTGCAGAAAGAAGAGGCTCACCATACTATCACTATCGGTCACGCCTCAGCCTTGGACACTAAGAAAATCCGAGTTACGGTAGCCATCGAGAACCAGCCTTGCCACATGGAGGTTGACTCAGGATCGTCCCTCTCGATGGTATCCTAGAAGACACTCAAGCAACTCATCCCCACAATTCAACGCCAAGATCTCCGTTTCCAACGCCTCATCCTCAAGGACTACCAAGGGAATTGAATCCCCGTCGTCGGGTCCTGCCGAGTCCGAGTCTCCTTCAAGAAGCACACAGCGTACTTACCTTTAACGGTCATCGATAGAGATAGGACTAGCCTACTAGGCCTCCAATGGTTCGCGCCACTCGGCATTGAAGTGGCCAGCGTAAACCGAGTCAGTGGCTGTGACTGGGAGGAAGACCTTGTCTATGAGTTCAGGGACGTCTTCACGGACAGCTTAGGGGACCCCGATTTCATTCAGCTTAGATCCAAAAATAGCTCCCATTCGCCTAAAGCCCCGTCGAGTTCCGTTTGCCTTAAAACCGAAAATGGACGAACAACTTGACAAACTGATAGCTCAGGGGGTGTTAGAGCCCATCGATCACTCCCCTTGGGAAACCCCTATTGTAACACCCATCAAGCCAGATGGGTCAATCCGAATTTGTGGGGACTATCGGGCCACTTTGAACCACGCCCTACAGCAGAACGCGTATCCAGTTCCGGTGGTGCAGCATCTCCTCCATTCCCTGGGGGGCGGAAAAGTTTTCGCTAAATTAGATTTAGCTCAGGCATATCAGCAATTACCAGTAGATGAAAAAACGGCACAGCCCAAACTATTGTGACTCAACGAGGTGCCTTTAAATGTACCCGACTGCAATTCAGAGTTAGTGTAGCCCCGGGGATTTTTCAGAGCCTTATGGAAAGGTTATTGCAAGGAATTAAGGGCGTGGTCCCCTATTTTGACGATGTATTAATTGCAGCCCCTACAAAAAAAATCTTACAGGACCGGTTAAAATTAGTCCTAAAAAAATTCCAAGAGGCCGGTCTTAAGGTAAAAAAAAAACAAATGTAAATTATGTACTGACAGTGTTGAGTTTTTAGGGTACCTGATTGATAGCCAGGGCATTCACCCTACTGAAAGTAGATTAAAAGCAATTAAAAACGCTCCCAGGCCACGAAACAAGGCCGATCTCCAGGCGTTCCTAGGCCTCATCAATTTTTATAATGTATTTTTGCCGCACAAAGCAACTGTCGCTGAACCATTACACCGGTTGTTAGATAAAAAAGCAAATTGGCTATGGGGTTACTGTGAAGAACAGGCGTTCTGTAACATTAAAAAAACTGCTCACTTCTGACTCTGTACTCATGCAGTATAACGAGACTTTGCCGTTAGTTATAACCTGTGATGCATCGCCTTTCGGGGTGGGCGCCATTTTGAGCCACGTACTGCCTAATGGGAACAAAGCCCCTGTTGTATATTTTTCAAAGACTGAGCGAAATTATGGACAAATTAATAAAGAAGCCCTCGCAATTGTCTCAGCTGTGAAAAGATTCCACGAATATGTGTATGGCCGGGTTTTTACTATTGTGACTGACCACAAACCTTTATTGGGGATAATAGCTGGAGATAAGCCGACTCCCTACATATTATCCCCTAGGATGACCCGATGGTCAGAATTCTTAGCTGCTTATAACTATCGGCTGCAATACCGCCCGGGGAAAGCCATTCCCCACGCCAACGCATTGAGCCGAGCACCACTTGCAGAGACTCTCGACAATCCTGCACCAACGGTAACCACGTTGCAAATCGAGGCACTCAACTCGCTGCCACTAACCGCCCGAGATATCGCGAGAGAAACCAAACGCGACCACACCCTAGCACGAGTCCTAGGTTGGGTAGAACACAGATGGCCATTGGACCAGCTATCAGATGACTTCACGCCATTCAAGACTCGACAAACCGAGCTCTTCTCCCAGAAGGGTTGTGTCATCTGGGGCGATAGAGTCGTTATCCCAGAATGACTCCAGAAAGCGCTGCTGAGAACCTTGCACGATGGCCACCCTGGCATCGTGCGAATGAAAGCCCTCGCGCACAGCTACGCATGGTGGCCGGGCATTGACAAGCAAATCGAACAGTGGGTTAAAGCTTGTCCCAAATGCCAAGAAGTCTATCCCAGATATATACATTTAGATGGTGAGAAAAACAAATCTTGCAAGTTTATAAGATGAATGACATAGGGAACAAAGCTGTTACAAAATCTGGTAGTCTTGCTAGAAATACTTCAATACTTCCTTCCAGAGGGGAGCAACAGAAACAACCGTGAAGTGGGTGTGTGGGGTCTCTTAACAATGTTTTTAGTTCTAAGCACATAGCATTTATAAGTAGCATCCTGAATAACAGGAAGTGAGCTTCCTATAATCTTCTTGGCTGTCCTTACCACTCTCTGTATGGACTTTCTATCTGAGGCACTGCTGCAAATGAAATCATTGGATTGGAATCAGACCCTGGTAAATTACCATAAATCTGGGATCAGTCCATAACATTAAACCAGGAACTATAATAAGCCTACTAAAATCATTTTAAACATCTGTTGCTTTAAAAAAATACTAGTGCTAAAATGTTATAAAAATGGAAATTTTTTTAAAAAATTATTCTCTATTTTTTCAGAAACTCTGGATAATGGACCTAACAAGAGTGAAAGGTGAGTTAAAAATTTCTTTGCCTATTGAATAATTCAAAAGCAAATATAAGCAGAGATAGTTGGAAGTAGAAGTCATGGACATCATCCTGTTCTTATCAGAAGGATAACAAGCTTGGAAGACATGGAAAACTTTGATGGTAGCAATTCCCTCATTTCATAAGCTAAAATTAGGAAGAGGGGGAGGCAAACTTGTCAAAGTGGTGGATAAGCAAGAGAGAAAGTGATTGACCATACATGGACTCCAGGAGGAAAAAAAAATTGGCATCCCTACCCTGTGAAGAGCCCTTAGGGCAGTGATTCGTAATCTTGGGAACTTTAAGATGTCTGGATTTCAATTCCTAGAATTCCCCAGCCAGCATGAGGTCCAGACATCTTAAAGATGAGAAACATTGCATGCCTCTGCTATCCACATGGTGTTCTCTTCTGTTTAGCACTTGACTCATTCTTCTGCTTGAACTGGAAGCCTATGGCCAACTGGGGAAATTCCTCCTTGCTAGCCTCCAGCTTTTCAGAATATGGGGATGGTTCCTTATCACCTTAGCTTCTTTATCTAAATGGCACTCCTTTAAATGAAGTGCTGAGCTGCCGCTACTGACCGTTATTATTTTCTAACGAAGTCTCCTAGAGAGCTGTGTTGAGGAATCAAGATGAAAGGTGGCACTTGGCAGCATTTCAAATAAACACACAAAAGTTAGGTAAAATTTAACAGACACTGAGCTAAACCATGCAGGAATTCTATGCTCCAGTCCTTCCCTTATTAAGTCAATTCAGTAAAAAAAAAATGTGTTCATCACTTTAAATGAAGAGGCTGCTTTACAGAGCCACTCATATGGAAAAGACAATGGGAGAAGGCTGTTGACCCAGTTGCATATATTGAAAGACCATTGGATCTCAGGGGGATGACAGGGGCTGGTGCCAATTTTGTGGGGTGGAAGTCAGGCTAAGAGAGCTAGTTGTTCTGGTAGTGAAGGCACTAAGCTAGAAACCAGGAGATTGCAAGTTTTGGTCCTGCCTTAGACAGGAAAGTCTAAAACCTGGGTGGTTTTGGGCCAGCCTGTCCCTCTCTCTCAACCCATCTCACAGAATTGTTGGGGCAAAATAGAAAAAGAAGGGAGATAGGTTTCTGACTTGAGTTATTTAAAAAATAATAATAAAAATGAGGGAGAGAGAGAGGAGCCTTTGAAAGCCACATGATAAGCATTCTCAAATCCCATCAGCCCTGAGAAATAGCAGTTTTCAGTCTATGTGATGGAAGGTCAAAGGTTCTTTGCTTCAGTAGAATTTTGAGGCGCTAAGAAGTCTCTGTGGGCTCTCTTTCATTTGTTTGGTGTGTTGTATTAGCCCAATCAATGGTAGCTAATCCAATAATTCAAGTAAAATTGTGTCTTGTGTGAACCAGGTTAGTGGGCATAAATGGGAGAGGGAACTATGTTTCTACGCCTGTATCAACTTGACAGGAACAAACCAATGGGAAGGTTAGGGATGAGTGAGAATGTCATAATGTGAGACGGGAAGTTTCAATAGATTAGGAGAAAATCTTAACTGAAAAAATGTTCCGTTCTAATCCTATTGCCCTACTCAGGTCCAGTCCTATCAAGAGAACAGATACCATCTCTGTTCTTAAAACAGGCCCAAGATGCACCAGGAGAGACAGGCAAGATTCTTCCCCTTGTACATGCTGTAGGAAATTCTTTTTAAACAAACAGATTTTTATTTGCCTAATGAAGACAAGCATTGTTTCACTGTTTGAGTGCACGAGTATCATCATAATTAACAAACATGGAAACATTTCTTGATGTTTGTTTCCAGTGCAGTGAACAGGAAACGATCAAACAAGGATGAGACATATTGGAAGGAGATCAATGCAGCAATGGCCTTAACCAATCTTGCCCAGGGAAAGGACAAACTGCAGGGTACAACCAGCTGCATCATTCAGAAATCTTCACACATATCAGAAGTGAAGACAGTCAAAGTTCCACTGGTGCCAATGTCATTTTAAGTGAAAAAGTGGTTTACTTATCTTTTTCTGTGTGGATTTCTTTTGTGCTGTTCGTTTTCTTGTAAGATCACAAAAGATCTAGAATAGAGACTGAAGCTCCTATTGTAGTCTGTGACAGTCAGGATGATTAAGAATAAGCATAGCTTATTCTCACCAGCAAGCACTAGCAAAATGATCCTAAGGAGGTTTGTGCGATTCTCATTCATTTTCTTGTTTGTGATGTAAAAGCTATTCCCAATGAATTGTGTTCTGTTATGGTACAGTAAGCAAGAAATATTCTCTCAGGCTAAATTGTTTTTTAAATAACATGTCAATTATGGGGTGAAGTTCCCTGCTTTTTGTCTTTTTAAGTCAAATTATTAACTTATTGTATTAATCAAGCTGCACATTAACCATCTGCATTGCAATAACAATAAGTGCCTTGCTTTCCTACAGTAAGCTACAACGTGGGCACAGCTTTAGACATCTGTGCCTCAAAATGTCAATCACCCAACACTTAACCTTGCATGCAGTTCTAAGAACATCCTGACCGTTTGAAGCTGACGTCAGAAAGGGTATTATTACTGTTTTAAAAGCCCTTCAAACTTTTGATTTCTCTGAATTAGAGATTCAGTAATATCTAAAATGAAATTGCTATATTTTACCATGAAAGAAAAATTGATTGTTATCAAGCAATATTCTGCTTTGTTCAAGTGAAATCAAATTGCTATGTTTTGTTACCCATAGAAATATTTTGATAAGTGCAATATTATGGCTTCAAGAGCTTGAGAGCTGGATTAAAAAAAGAACTAAACCTCATTCATGTTAAGAAGAATTTGAACAGCAAGGACATTTATATGCGATTTGAAGCAGCCTTCCTTTCAGGTGCTTTGCAGCTTGGATGTTGTTGTTTCTCAAAATGATTAAAAAATACAGTTCCTCTCTCCTGCTGACTGCTGTTTTGGCTCTTATTATTGTTGAGCATGACAGCAAGATTGGAGGTCAAAGAGAAATTAAATCTCACCTATGAAAATGTTCCTCTTCTTAGCTTTATATAGTGCTTTTCTTTTTACATGAAAACATATCCTGTGACAGCTTATGTTGTTCTTGCTACAGTAAAGCTATCAGTAAATCCAGTGTAGATTCCTTCCTTTTAAAGTCTCCTTTAGATTTATTGAAACTGTTATATAAGTAAACAAAGCAACTTACTTTTTTGGTACCAAATCAATCTATGCCTCAGTTTATTATTTACATTGGAGCTCTGTAACTTTCCACGACGGAAACCGTTATTGCCTTAATGCATCCAAAATGTTTTTTATTTTGGTATGGAATGTATCAAGTGAAGGCAATCCCCATTTCAATGAAGGAAAAAGGGCATAATGAAATCTATATATTATATAAAGTGAAAAGCCTGAATTAAAAACATGTGGGGTACACAACAGACAAACAATTGTGGCACTGACTCAATTTAAAGTTAAAATAGATGCTAAATTAGGCATTAAAAACAACATTTTAAACCTCTAGATTTGATTGCCATTGAGTCAAGTGAATTGTATAAAATAGTTTTTATGGAGGTATATCAAATTTTTCTTCAACCATCCAAAAATGTTTTCATCAGGTTCCCTCCATTATGTAAATAATAGTAAAGCCCCAAATAGTTTATATTGAGTGGTAAAAGAAAATTAGAGAAAAAAGTTGATTGCTAGAGTTTAGTTTTGCAAAGTTGAAACCAAGCTTATTTTCCTTTAATTGTTTGAATGTTACATTTGAATAACAATATCCAGACTAAATTGTAAAGCTAGTTTTGAGAAAATATCATTTAACCTCCAATCTTGTTTTCTCCCCCAGCCCAGTTATAATCAATAAAAGGAAGAAAAAAAATCATTATATGTTAGCTGAGATGGACAAGGCAGAATCACTCTTTAATTCCTCATGTCTCATGGAATTCTCTCTCTACAAGGAGTGGGTGATATGTATTCCATGCAGTCTTTAAATCTTTTTGGGCAGTGCTCAAATCCCTCTTGACCATAATTCCTAAAAATGCAAAGCCTCCTTCCCAGCACTTCAAAATGTAAAAAGCATGAAAATGATAATATAATGAAGAACAGTTGGAGGAACTGGGTATGTCTAGTCTAATGAAAAGAAGGACTAGGGGAGGCATGTTCCAATCTCTTAGGGGCTGCCCCAAAGAAGAGGGAGTCAAGCTATTCTCCAAAGCAGCAGAAGGCAGCACAAGAAGCAATGGATGGAAACTAATCAAGGAGAGAAGCAATTTAGAACTAAGAAGAAATTTTCTGACAGTTAGAACAATTAATCAATGGAACAACTTGACGCCAGAAGTTGTGAATTCTCCAACACTGGAGGTTTTTAAAAAGATGTTGGATAACCATTTGTCTTAAGTGGTGTAAAGTTTCCTGCCTAAGTAGGGGGTTGAACTAGAAGACCTCCAAGGCCCCTTCCAACTCTGCTCTACTATTCTATTCATAATATAGAAACATTCCAGTGAAAACAACAAGGAAACAGCCCTTCCCTCATATTCTGCCCTGACCATTTGATGGTCAGGGCATAGTTCCATCATATGGCAGTCATGATATGACCTGTGATCCTTAGCTTCCCAACACTGTGGTCCTTAGCCTCACTAAAATGTTCAATATCCACCAGAATTTTGTCTACTTTTACCCGATACTGTCAGGTATCCAAGAGGTGTTCTTTGTGTATAAATTCCCAGTAGAAGAGCCAATAAGAATGAATTAAGACTTTAAATGTTCATATAGCTCTGCACACAATTCTTTTAAGATGGTATTGCTAGTTTTCTGGACTCTTTGCAGTATAACCAATCAAAATAAGACAGATTTTGGTATTAAATCTAAACTGGATTGCAAAATCAACCAGACTTCAGTCTTAAACCTGGACTCTGTTGGGAAGGTAGGTAACCTTATGGATAATTCCAAGCTTTCTCTTTTAACCAAACCCAACACATCTCTAAATCAACCACTTCTAATTTCCTGAGTATGGAGGGCATTGTGTAGGGTTTCTTACATGAGGAAGATAAGTGGGGATTAAATTGTGCAAAATTTCCAAAATAAACTTTCTAGATCATATAGCCATCCTGTACATGTGGGCACAGTGGATATAGGCTGCAGAAGATTTACACCGGTTGCGCTCCCTCTATGTAGAGGAAAGTTCCTTGGAATGCAAGAGAACCAAACCCTTGATTAAGCTTACTTTCAGGTATGCAGACTGATCTTCAAGTGTAGCCAGTTCCAATTGCACTAATATAAACTAGCAGGATCTGCCTTGATATAAATTGTAGAATGCATCTTGATGTATCATAGCATTTTGTGATGATGGTTATTTCTAAACTGTATAATTAAAATGATTTGATATGAAAAATATATATATTTTGTACACAAATATATATATATATATATTTACTTTTTTAGGGGGTGTTTTCATTGACATGAAAAAAGCAGGAAATATACTGTACGTTATGACTGTATGAACGGCTGAAGTTTACTTTTGAATGATTTAAATCATTATGCAAAAGAGATTTCCCCACACTTAAGGCTTTGACAACCAACCTACTGGATTTTCTCATAACAAAGTGAGTTTTTAAAATAAAAACAGAGAGTAAGCGCTTCGCTTTAGTTCATACTATTGTAAATTATTCTGCTATTAACTATTTTGTGAAAATAAACTGTCTTGTCAAACTTTTCTGCAAGATGTTTTCAGTTTTGTTTTGTTTTAAAAATTCAAGTGAATAACAGTGTCAACAAAATTACTACTATGTGGAAGGAACAACCCAAAGAATAAATGTTACTATACAAAATAAGGCTGGTGTGGATCACGTGATTCCTTTTTGAAGAGAGGGGATTGAAAAAAATACTTGTGTACACAGACTCATGACAAGACCAACTATTCTGGGGCACATTCACCTGGGGATCTTGACAGATGTCTTCTCTGTGGTGGCCTAAACACAAATATAGAAGGTCTATGACAGGGCAACTGAAATTCCCCTTGTTACAACTTTTCTTTTGAATGCCCTGATTTTGTGGTATAACTAAATATTGACACCAGCCAAGTTTATAGCATCTTCAAATTTAATTCAGTGGAGAAGTACAACTGAGAGTGTTATTTCTGGATTTCAAGAGCAAATGCAAACTATGGTCAGTAAGATTAGGCCATCCTAATCTCCAGAAGAACAATATTCCATTGATAGAAATATAGAGATAGAGACAGAAAGGGCATACTTTCTGGGTCCCTCATTCGCATGAGTTCTGGTGAATGTCCATCTCGATCAATCAAATGGCAGAAATAACCAGGTGGAGATGGTCCTTCAAGTAAAAGATACAGGGAAAGAGCTGAAGTTGTGTTTTTTCATTATTTTCTGTGCCTGAAGATAACTATGTCTGGGCATTTCTGAAGTTCCATTTAGATGAACAGATTGGATACTGCCAAATGATCTCATGGCAATGAAAAGTAAATCTAAATATTGGTGTGATTCCCTTCCCCACAATTTTCCTTGAGTTTAATCCTTCTATCGCTGGTCTTTGCTTCAACAGGCATGGTCATTTTAATAACATAAACAACTTTTAAAAATCACCTCATGCCAGTTTGGAAACAAATTTTTATTCCAAAAGTTGATTTCAAATGCATGTTCTGCTCAGCTTGTTTCTCAATATTGGAGATACAATCAAACAGCAATCAAATTAAGCATGCAGAGGATCGCTGATTTCACAGGATTTAAGCACACTTAATTAGGTTTGGGCTGATAGCCAAAAAGTTTATAAGTCTATATGTTTAGAGAATTAATGTTAGCAGGTAATAGAAATGAGCCTGCTTATAGCAACCTGGTTTCTGTAATTTCTACATGGAAATTCTTTATATTTCCAAAATCCTAAGACATGTGGAGTAAACCTAATCCAGAATTGTGCTCTAGTGTTCTAAAGATAAGCATAGCTGACGTTACGATACAGGAATATGGTGCCAAACTTTTAGGCTACTTTAAAAGCATTGAAAGCACATGTGCGTCATATTCTGATTGTTCATGTTTTTGGTCCTGGCTCAACAACACATGGTTTGCTTTCAGAGGTTCACTGCCAGTTCAGTTTCATCATCCACTGTTCAGAAAAACCTATTACTGAACTGCCTTGACCCAACTGGATCCCAAATTAACCTTGTTGAAGGAGAGACATGGCAAGTTTAGAAGAATAATGATTCAAGAACACTGTGTAGCTTGTCTAGTCTTCTCAATATCTTCCATGAGGTTGAGATTTCAAGGCAAAGAATCTTCAAGTTCTATCTGTTCTTTTCCACCTCCTTTGTCTCTTTCTGACTTACCAAATAGAGCTACTGTTTCTTTTTTGGGAGGGAGAGGGATCCATTATAGAGATCACAAAATATTTGTAATGGAAAAACCAGAGATATATCTATTTATTGAGAGTGTTCTATAGTCACTCATTTTTCTAAAGGAAAGCTAATTTTCTGAAAGGTCCATGCATGTCCCAGAAAGCCTGCTTGGCAGAGAAACCAAAGCATCTACAGAGAAAATGCTATGTTTGCATTCAATTACTTGTCATTGATAGCAGTGCTTTGGGTGTCAATTAAATCAAGGTTAGGAGAATCTGGAACAGTCATCATTCTCATAAAATCATTCAGGTGAGACAATTTTATCAAATCAGTAATGATTACTAAATATAATTTAGGACAGATGAAATCTGGGATAAAGGCAGAGCTGATGTTTCCAGATTCTATTATCAATCACTAATTGATAGTGATTGCATTAATTAAGGAAGTGGGGGGGGAAGGGCATGGATAAATAAGCTGATTGATTTTCTGCATTTCAATCTTTAGTCTCCCCTCTTCAAATTCTTGTAATGCAATTGTCATATCATCTTAGTCAATTGGTAATGGATGAAGTTATTGGCAATAGATGTCAGGCCTAGCTCAATATTGCTATAAATCAGTGCACCTGAATTTTTAAGCTGTTGAGGTCTGGTTCCATAATGGGTGAGCTCATTTATTTGTCTTATTGGATCTTTTCTTCAGATAATTTTATTTTCCAACCTGGTTTTTGGATAGATCCCAACACTTTTTTCTCTTTGCCATTTCTTGGACATCTGCTAATGCTGCACAGGTTCTTTTAAGCTGGGTATCAATTTTCTGCAGTTTTTTTTATAACCACCTAAATAGTTTTTACCAGTGCTCTTTGTTGATAGACTTTCTTCTTTCCAGAGAACATCATTTAAATAGTAGACTTAGTCTGCAAAAACAAAAAGAATCCTCCTCTTATGTTCAGTGCAATAAAATTATTATCCCAGCAGATGCTCAGAAGATGTATGTCTGCAAATGTTTAATGTGATCAAGAATAACTCAGAGACTTTACTTAACATGTCATTGTCTAAAAAGTGTTCACATCTTTTAAGCATTCTGGCTGGGAACAGAAATTTCAGTCCCAACACATCTAGAAGGCTGATTTAGGGTCTTGTACATGGATTTTCAAACTTGGCAAGGAGAATTCGGGATCTTGAGGTCCACGTCTTAAAGTTGCCTAGTTTGAAAAACATAGCTTTCGTATATGATATGAATATACTTCCCTCGTGAACTGAAAATTATTTTTACAATTCCTTTGAAATCAAACTGATGATGATGAATGAAGAAATACTATACTGTATACATATAGTTAGATATATAAATATTTTTTTAAAGGAAGGAGGTCTTGTGTAAGTTGACAGTGCACAAAATCCTGACTGGCAACTGACTTGTAGCAAGCCAGGGAAAATCTCACAGTGACTACTGTTCAGATCCATTCACGTAGAGCATTCATGTAGAACAAATCTAGCCTCTTATGCCACTGAAAGTTCATTTTTATAGCCCAGCAGAGCCCTCCTTCTCTTTCTCCTGTCATGTCTTGGCAGTGGAAGATTTGGATGTGTCAAAAAGCTGTGTTTATTCATCCCAGTCGTGGGTCAAGTTCTTTCTTGCTAATCTTAGCCAACCAATTCTCAAGGTGCTAAGACATCAAGTGTGCACCAGTGCAAAATTGCCTCACCCAACTTTTGCCCTCATCTATCACTCTGTACTTACCATTAGTCCTTGTGGCTAACTTAATTCCCTAAAGGAGTGTCATTCTAACCATAACTACCGAAAACCTGCCAAGTGCTATTTTATGAGCTGCTGCCTAGAGTTTTAAGGTTGATTTTTCAACAATTGGCATTTGATGGTACATGCTTGATTTACAATGCTGTAAATAAATAAACACAAATAAGAGGCATTCTTTTCTTTTAGGATAATGCAACATGACATTCTTTTGAGAGAGAGGAAAAAGACAGATTTCTAAAGAGTTTCTGAAGTTTAATTCTGAGTCTGTCACAAACCTTTAGCAGGGCTATGAAAACAGAAACAACTTTATGTAAAAATAGAAAACAGAAGCTTTGAGATATCAGGGAAAGCAAAGGGCTCTTCAAGATAAGGCAACACCTGCTAATTATAAGAGGGCAAAATATGGCAGCTGAGAGATATGAACTGGTAACCATCTCTGCTGAGAAGAGCTTCATCTGTGCAGCTGTACAAGAATTTCTTATGGGTTCATCCAGCCAAGTTTCTGTATTTCCTGGCCCACAGAACGTATGTGCCTGTGTATAGGAAAGCAATCAGCAATTTCTTCATGAGCATTATCTAAAAAGAGTTCAGCTAAAAAACAAAAGAGGAAGAGGGCACATGATAATAGCTCATATTTATGCAGTTTGCAATTCATGTAAAATGAATGAAGAGATACAATTCTGGTTATGCAATTGACCACTCTCTTATGCAATAGACTATAATTAAACAAATGTTGACTTATTATACACAGACACACACATACCATTTATGTACTGTGATAAAGACAACAATATGGATAGGTCCATAAATTCTCCAGAAATATATATAGTTAAGCAGATTTGGACCTAGTTAATACCTAGTTAGAAACTATTAGTAAATGAAAGCCTGGCATTTTTTTAAAAAGGCAATCCATTTATTTATTTTGGTAAATACAACAACATAGGCAGGTCCATGAATTGTCCAGAAAGCAAGTTCAATTTGAGGATGAATTGTCTTTTAGTTTACATTGACTGGATTCACACATTTCACCATTTGTTTAATTATAGTTATTGCTTAAGACACAATTGTCTGCATTAACACATAAGCTATAAACATTAACTTACCAATAACAATTCCTTGATTGACAAAACACTGTAAGTAAATTGCAAACCTTCCACACAAAGGTTTAGCATATTGTGTTAAACAGAAGCTCTTAATACTACATGAGCCACCACAGAATCAGCCTATTGGGCTATCTGTTCATGCATTATCTTCATTATTTATCTAGTTGTTATTGTTGTTTTTACCCTTCGAAAATGTCAATAAATGAATCTGGAATTTGCATGGAGTATATGACCTGTTCTTCTGAATATTTCTTCTGAAGCAAAAATTAAAGATGTAAGGCAGGTTGTGAGGATTTAGCAGTGCGCAAGTTTAATAAAAATGCCACAACCATCGTCAGCTACTGCCCTCTCAGAAACATTCCCTTTCTCCTCTCTAGAATAGAATAGAATAGAATAGAATAGAATAGAATTCTTTATTGGCCAAGTGTGATTGGATCCACAAGGAATTTGTCTTTGGTGCATATGCTCTTAGTGTTCATCAGAAAAAATAAAATACATTCATCAAGAATCATAAGATACAACACTTAGTGATAGTCATAGGATACTAATAAGCAATCAAATCATACTAGGAAACAAAACAGTATAAATTGTAAAGATGCAAGTGGGAAGAGATAGGTAATAGGAAGAATGAGAATAATAATAATAATAGGTTTTACTAAGTAGTTTTTTTCTCCTCTCAGGTTTGCAATCTAGTAATCCTAGATAAATTTGCAAGTCTCCCTTGCAAATCCACATTATCCTGGAATGCTATGGTTGAGGTGTAGATTTCTTTTGTATATTGGCGATGGAAATTTAGCCCATGTACATTCTTGAGGATAAATTGTCCCATTGTGTCTGCTCTGTAGCAAAGAACCCGATCGTTTGAAATGCCTGCGGCTTTGTATCCAATGCAGGAATGCTTGGCCCTTGTTTTAATTAATCATTGCAGGTTTTTGTTGTTATGGTTCTAACAAAACATTCAATTCCTCAGGAATATTCTTGGATTGCCCCAAGAAAAGGGTATTATAAGGCAGTGCAAGTTGTATAACTGGGCATTGCATTGTTCTTCACAAAGCATAATGGGGACATGGGGGCAGAGAGAACTAACATAGGTGACAGATAAAGATAAAAGAAAGCTGCAGGTATTGTGACAGCATCGTACTACTTATCCATGACTCTTATATGCTACCTTTTTCTTAAAGTTCATGTTGGCTGGGTTTTTTTTTTCCATGCTCCAATCTTCTGAGATGAATTGGCTGAGAGTATGACTGGCCAAATTCTCCTTTCTTCAAGTGTAGATCTGAATCAGGTTTCTTTTTCCTGATTCAAGTCCAACAATGTAATGATGTTATTACTTGGACTGTCAATTAAGAATAAAACTCAGTTTTCTGGGTGTTTATGCAGAACTAAGTTTAGAATGAGGTAAAATCTAAAAAGAACCTATAGGAATATACATACATCCCTCATTTCTAGAGCAGCAGTTTAATGAGATCCACCAACAATCTACAGACAATAGCACTGAATGGAGACTATTAGTGTCCATCTTGTTTCACTCTAAAAAAATAAAAAAACCCAAGCAAACTACATACATGTGCACAAAATGTATATTTGTTTGTGAATGACATCTCCAACAAATGTTTATAAACCTTTAATAGTAGATCCTTAAAAATAATGATTTACATCAGAAGAAACACATAGTTTTCATAAAAAAAAGAACAATTTAATTTGTTTTACAAATGGTGTCAAGAAATCTATGTTAAAGATACATACACTAAGGGCAATTTCAGACAAAACTGTTTCCAGATTTTCTACAAATGTAAAAAATACATATGCACCAAAGCACCAAAGTACTTTCATGGTAAAAGGATCAGGCCAGTAACATCACCATTGCCTGGGGATAGCCAGTTGAGGGTTCCTTTCATGTCCCCATTAGCGAGCCCACTAAAATGGTATCTATTTATCTATTTGCATTTGAGTGGTTTCAAACAGCTAATTTGGGAGGCTCTTGAAGCCAATGAAGGATATTTATCCCATCACACAGCAGCACTTGGGCTTCGGACATGGACTTGCATATCGTCAATCCAGCATCCTAACAATGTAAACCACTGTGTTCCAGTAAAAATGAGCCATAATTATACTATACTATAAACACAAAATACCCAATTTATGTTGCTCTGCACAATTCTTACCCGCTTACTAGGGACTCTCATGTATAATGGCTATTATGTTTCTCTAAGAAAGGAATGGCAATGGTTTTTCTGTAAAAGCCACTATAAGTGAACATTTTTCATAATTTCTGTTCTACTGAAACTCTATTTACTTATCTCTTCCTTGAAAAGCCTGATATATTATGCAGTAATAGCTGGTATGGTTAATGCAGCACATTATTGAAAATATTTTTAAAACCTTAAAAAAATCATCATAGTATCAGTTTTGGAAGAAAACAATTTTGTCTATCAATGTTCTTTTAATACCTCTCAATTAAAAATAAAGATTTGCTATACTGTCACTCACAAATAAAACTTAATGTTAAAATTAGTCGCAATGGGAGACCTTTGAAACAAAAACAAACAAAAAACAGAACAGTGCTTTTAAAAAAATCCTTACAAGGAATGGATGTGGGAATTTGGTCTCCTGGTTGTGCAGAGAAATATGTTTCAATAACTGTTTCACTGTGACACACACATACACACACACAGAGCTTGAAAATAATAATTTTTAAAAATTCAGTTTATTATGATCAAAGATTTAAATAAATGGATCATCAAATAAATCAACCCACAGTTCTCAGACAAATCTTGATGACCAGGTTCAATTTATCCTACTTCAGACACATTATGCAAATACCCAGCTCTCTGGAGAAAGTTCTAATGCTGGGGAAGGTGAAATAAAAGAGAAGAAAAGGATGACCAGGTGGATGGACTAATTTACAGTGATAATAGGTGTACACTTAAAGGATCAAGAAAGGGACATATTATTATGGAGAAAATCTATGTAATTGCAAAGAGTCAACGACAACTTGATGTTGACATTTAAATGATCAGGCCAGTTTTAAAAGTATTTTGTATTTAAAAATGTATTTTGTGGGGTATTTATTGTGGACAATAAACATTGAGATGTGCATTCATAACGAAACCAGTTTATACTTTGCTACCATTCATGTGGAACTTTCAAATTAGTCAGAACAAAGATTTATTTTAAAATAACTTTCATCCTTCTGTCTATGGTTTTATCTAAGTATAGCAGTCAGTAACATAGAAGGATATATTTGATGAATTAAGGATTGGAGCCCAGGTTTGAGGCCATCTTTGTAATGGAAGCTTACTATGCTGGACTAGGTGTTATCTTCTAGATGAGAGGATAACAAGAAAAGTGAACCCTGGGAAGGAAAAGATGCATGTAAATCTTTTGAAGTCTGTGAAATGAGGCTTTGGAAACAAAGCAATACAACTGAATACTGCACCTGTTCTGTTTCATTAAATTCACCAAAAATCACCAATATCTAGTTCAATTAGAAGACAACAATTATCGGTCTACAGAACTGCACAAGAATATAGGATTGTATATAAAACACTCTAGAATTGTCAGCATGAGAAAAGATGCTACAGCAGGACATAGATCTGCCACCATAAATTTTAACAGAAACAAAATTCAAAGGCAATTGCAGAGTTAAATTGCAGGTAGGGGAGTTAAAGTGAAACAGAAAGATTTACTTAAATAGGTTGTGTATGTTTGTTCTAAACATTTTGCATCAAATTAGCTTCAAAGTCAATATTCATAGCTTAGGGTTGTTGTTTTTTTCTTTTGCTGGACATCCACATCAAAGGAACAAATGAATCATGAAGTCAAGGCCTATCTCCCCCCCCCCTTTTTTTTGACCAACTGACCAATAGCCTAGAAAGACTTCTGTGCATTTCTGATCAGCATTGTGTATTTAGCTCTAGCCTAAAATGATAATCAATAATACATTCCACTGCACTTTTCCAGCTTTGTCTCCACTGCTGAAAAGACACAAACAAGCATTTTTCCAAAGAACAAAAGTCAACGTGATGGGAAAGTTACCAGAACTACTCTTTCCACTCACACACTTTCAGTGATCCAAGAAACCCAATTATTGCTATTTGAGTTGCTTTGTTCCTTAATCAAATTATTTCAGAATGGTCAGAGGACCAATCTTTGGAGGAGAATCTGCACACTGAAGTAATTAGGAAGACCTTTGATTGCAGTGCAACAAGTTTAAATGTTCTTTGGAAAATGGTACACAAGAAAAACACATGTTGCATGGAATCCTGTAGCTGGCCACATAGATTTAGAGGTGCTGATGAATGGTGTGGCAATAGTTATGCATTTGAAGCATAACATTGGCAGCATATTAGTACAGACCTAGATTAGCATTTGAACATAACAGACCTTTCCTTGACTTTTAAGATATTAAAACCACAACACATGCCAGGATATATTTGTTTATATATTTCAGTTCACCATTGTTATTTTAAACAAATGAAAAGCTACAAAGAGAGCTACAAAAAAAAATACAGCAATAACAGACACATACACTCTAGAATTCTGAAAAAGGAAAGAATACAATGTGTTAGACACAAAATGATAGGATATAGCTGCATTTTGTTGTTTATGGGTAAAATGATGTCTTGTCTAATATGATTAGAAGTTTGGCTTCATGGTCAGCCTGGAGAGCTAATTTAGAAAAAAATGATAATATTTTTCCATTCTATGCAAATAGTATAAATGTTGAATTATATTCATGCAATGCCTGGACAATATATGTCAAGATAATATGAAATTAAATTTAGCCAGGCTTAGAAGCTATTTCAGCTTGTGCATTTCATATACTGCTACATTATTTCATATAATACAGTATACGCTCTTGCCAATCTTCAGTTCTTCAGATGATTACAATTATTATGATCTCTGACCTTCTGGATAGACTGACTTGCAGGTAACAGGCAGGTAAATTTATCTGAGCTTGGAAACAAAGTAAAATCAGACTGGATTAGATTTCAGCTGGAGAACTAGGGAATACCAAGGTTGTAGCTAGAATGGGAAGTTGAAAACTATTCCAGAAGGTGACAGTGGCAAAGCATTTCAATCATATTCCCAAGAAAACTGGCTTTATCTATTGTCACTTGGTGCTGAGCTCAACCTGAAGAAATCTTGATCACCCCTGAGTTCCATGTCTGAAGATACAACTCAAGAGTAACTACCTCTATGCCAACCACAACTGGCCTTAAATGCAAGCTACACTCAATGCAAGAAGCCTAGTAAATAAAATATCTGAATTTCTCTTCATACTAAATACGGCTAAATTCGACATTATATTTGTCTGTAAAACATGGCTCAACGCATCTCTCCCTGACTACATTACCACAGTAAGAGACTATCATGTTTACTGATCAGATCGCAAAATCCGTAGAGGAGAAGGTGTTACTATTTTCTATAAAAAGTCCCTACATCTAAAAAACATCCAAGTTACACAGGAGCTTGTTATTCCTGAGACCATCATCTGTGCACTGTCCTTAAATAACACATTTCGGTTCTTACTATATTACATAGCCCCTGATTATGACATAGAACATGCAAACAAGCTAAATACACTACTAACATCAGCAGCATTCTGCCCACATGCTTTTATCTTTCATGGTGACTTCAATCTACCCCATATTAACTGGAGCCTTAACAAATGTACAACTGAACGCATACATGCAACCTTCTACAATGCAGTAACAAATCTGGGACTAGAACAACTAGTAACTAACAACACTAGACTTAACAACTGACACAATCTTATCTACTGCAATAGTTTGAATTCAATTTATGGAATACAAATTAAAGAACCCTTTTCCAACAGTGACCACAATATGATTGACTTTTGTCTCAACATACATCCACACAAAAATCATCACAATGAAAGAATCCCCAATTATAACTTCAAAAAAGGCAACAATGATCTTATAAACAACGATCTCTCATCCCTTTTGATTGGCAATTTCTATTCTCTGCATGCAATACTGTAGAAGACCATTACAACATATTTTTACTTGAAGTCAAAAGAGTCATCAAACTATATGTACCATTAACAACTCGCAAAACCAGAAAAAACAAATTACCCAAAATGATAAGGAAGCTTCAATCCAAACGGAAATCACTTTGGCAGAAAAACAAATCTGGTCACGTTGCCAACTTCAAAAGCTGATACAAAAATTTATGCCACCAGATAAAAACTGAGTGCACCAATTATCACATTAAACAAGAAGAAAACCTTCTATGAACCAATTCCACCCATGCTTTCTACAATTTTGTAAACAACAAACCAAAAGACTCAAGGTCCATCCCGCCCCAGAAAGGACCTAATGGTAAAGACTGCAACAATAACATTATTAAAGGCAACATCTTTAACACATTCTTTGGCTCAGTTTTTGTAAACAGCAATGGATCATGCCCAGTATTTCCTAGTCGAACCACAGAAAAACTACAATGATCTAATACATATCGATTTTACAGAAGACAACGTTGAAAAAGCACTACGCAATCTAAAGCTATCTCTATCTATTGGACCGGATAGAATATGTGCCTACTTCTTAAAAAAGCTATCCACTGCCATAGCTGAACCTCTAAGCATAATCTTTTAAAAATCTTTAAGGTCCAGCTCCTTGCCAAAACTATGGTCACAAGCCACGGTCATTTTCAAAAAGGGAGACCCCAGCCTAGAAAATTACAGACCAATCTCTTTATGCTGTGTCACCTATAAAGTCATGGAATCAATTATTAACCAATCCATCATCCTCCATTTAGAAACAAACAACCTATTGGTTTTAGGAAAAAACTATCATGTAATCTGCAACTCTTACACTGCAAAAACATATGGACTACACAGCTCGATCAGGGCAAACCAATAGATGCAATCTACATAGACTTCTGTAAAGCCTTTGATTCAGTGGTACATGACAAACTACTCCTAAAACTAAAATCTTACGGTATCTCTGGACACCTGCATAACTGGATAGAAGCATTCCTGTCAAACAGACAACAAATGGTCAAAATTGGGAGTGTTCTATCAAATTCTGTACCTGTCAATAGTGGTGTCCCCCAAGGCAGTGTTCTAGGACCAACTCTTTTCATGCTTTACATAAATGACCTCTGTGATCATATCAAGAGCAACTGCATTCTCTTTGCTGATGATGTAAAGCTATTCAACACCACAGGCAATACTGTTATCCTTCAAAAAGACCTTGACTATATATCAGAATGATCAAACAAACGGCAACTTCAAATCTCAACAAATAAATGCTCTGTCTTACATATTGGCAAAAAAAATCAGAAAATAAAATACAGGCTGAATAGTCAAGACCTTGTTGATGATCCAAACTCTGTCAAGGATCTTGGAGTACTCATCTTTAATGATCTAAGTGCTAGAGCTCACTGTAACTACATAGCCAAAAAGGCATTAAGAGTTGTTAACCTAATCTTACGTAACCTTTTTCTCTGGTAATAATACACTAATAACTAGAGTATACAAAACATTTGCTAGACCAATACTCAAATACAGCTCATCAGTCTGGAACCCACATTATGTATTTGATATTAACACAGTTGAGAAAGTCCAGAAATATTTCACAAGAAGAGTTCTCCACTCCTCTACTCATTGCAGAATACCTTATTCCACCAGACTTGAAACTCTAGACCTAGAAAACCTAGAACTATGGCCCGATCTAAGTATAGTATATAAAAATCATACATTGCAATGTCCTACCAGTCAATGAATACTTCAGCTTCAACCATAACAATACAAGAGCAAACAATGGATACAAACTCAAGGTTAATCACACCAAACTTGATTTCAGGAAATACAAGTTCAGCAACAGAGTGGTTAATGTCTGGAATACTCTACCTGACTCTGTGGTTTCTTCCCCAAACCCCAAATACTTTAACCTTAGACTGTCTACTATTGACCTCACCCCTTTCCTAAGAGGTCTGTAGGGGGCATGCATAAGCGCACCAACGTGCCTACCATCCCTGTCCTATTGTTTCTTTTATATATTTTTTATTTTTTTATATGTATCCATGTATTCAAAACTATGTTTTTACTTATACCTATTATCTTGTAAGCAATTGACAAATAAAAATAAAATAAAATAAAAATCTTCCCACATCATCTCAGTCCCTACCCAGAGTGGGACTCTGTCTTGCACCTCTCCTAGAGCCGGCCCAGAGCCATATGCTATGAGGGGAAGAGGGGATGGATGGAGCTGTAGAAGGAAGTTCTGCAGGTCCACATCCCAATATCCCCTCCTCATAGGAGAACAGAGTTGATCTTGCTCCCAGAGCCAGTGAGAGGCTTGCTTGATTTGATTGTATTTCAGATCTGTGCAAGGTCTTCATAAGTCACTCAAGGAGGCTTAGTTGATGCTTTATATAAATTTTGTCTTCCTTGAATAAAAATATGCGGGTAGGGGGGAGAATTATATAATTAGATACAATGCTGCTTTTGCTTCTATTATGGCTTCCAACCCTTTCATGCACGCATATAACTTAAGGGTGCAAGTAGAAAAGAGGTGGGGTAAAATGTCAGGATTATTCAACCTACTTTCATCCTTCTACACTCAGTGATAGTCATAGGATACTAAATAATCAATCAACATAAATCATAATAGGATACTAAATAAAAGCAGTCAACATAAGTCATGAGATACAAACAACAGAGTTATGGTCATAAGAAACTAAGAAAATAGGTAATAGGAAAGATGAGAAGGATAATAGCACTAGTAAGACAGCCCTACTAAATAGTTTGACATCCCAGGATACAAGACAATATTATGGAAATCTTCATCTTCAATCTACATGGTTATTAAGCTTCTGTGAGGGTTTTCCATGATGTGAACTGCTGCAATTGTGTGATATACATGACCAGTGATTGCAATTAATTAATCAAGCAATTAATGCATGGGTTGCTTGACATACAAGTATCCAGAATATTCAACTTTATGAGGGAAAACATGATTGACTGATTAATCAGATATATTCTTAAACATCATGTTTGTAAGTTGCCTGTCAAATATAATTCTGAATAAACCCTGAAGGAAATCAAACAAATAACTTATAAGTAAGACTTATAAGTAAGTAAACACAAAGTGCTTTTGGTACACCTATCCCAGACCCTAATCCCAAGTCTGTAGATTGTTACCAGTCCACACCATGTTGGGTACCACATGGCACAAGTGGCGGGTGTGCAAAATTCCATTTGCACATGCTCAGGATTAGATTGTACATGCAAAACCATCCCTTCCCCTTCTCCTGCTGCTGTTGTTGCCAACTACCACTACCACCACTGCCGGTCCATGGAGCCAGAAGAGTTGGAGACTGAACATAAAGATTTTATGTACCAGTATATTTATGTATTTGCTTCCCATGTTCCCATGTTTCCAGCAACAAATAGTTTTCAGGACAGGCTGGAAACAATTGTAGAAATTGCAGGTGTTACATCATTGATATCTACTTTTACAATTGTATTCGGATTAAAAAGCTTCTGGAACATTTACAAAATAATGCATGGCAATAGTCCAGGGTTACCTGAACAGAAATAACAGAGGCAGGATAAAAAAAAAAAAAAAAACCATAGCTCAAAATCATGTTCCTATATCAATGTTCTAGAACAGGGATGTCAAACTCACATCATCACAGCAGCGTCACATCATGATGTATCTTTTTTTTTCTTCTGTACATTGGCTTGTAGTATCAATACAGGCAGTCTTCAATTTATAACCACAGTTGGGTCCAGAATTTCTGCTGCTAAGCAAGGCAGTAATTAAATGAGTCGTGCCCAATTTTTGCCACAGTTGTAAGCATTAACAGAGTGAAGATCAAGTGAGGTACTAATACCACTCTATAAAGCCTTAGTAAGACCACACCTAGAATACTGCATCCAGTTTTGTTCACCGTATTATAAAAAAAGATGTCGAGAATCTAGAAAAATACAGACCAAGAGCAACCAGAATTATTAGGGGACTGGACACTAAAACATACAATGAACGGTTTCAGGAACTGGATTTGGCTAGTCTAGTGAAGAGAAGGACCAAGGGAGACAGGATAGCGGTCTTCCAATATTTGAGGGGCTGCCACAGGGAAGAAGGGATCAATCTATTTTCTAAAGCACCTGAAGGCCAGACAAGGAATAATGGATAGAAACTGATCAACCTGGAAATAAGGAATCAAGGAAACTGATCAACCTGGAAATAAGGAGAAATTTCCTGACAGTGACAGCAATCAACCCATGGAACAGAAGTTGCCTTCGGAAGTTGTGGGAGCTTCATCACTGGAAGCTTTCAAGAAAAGACTGGGCTGCCATCTTCAGAAATTGTATAGTAGGATCTGCTTGGGCAGGTGGGTTGGACTAGATGACCTTCAAAGTCCCTTCCAACTCTGTTAATCTGTAACTCTAAAAAAATCACTACAGTTGTTAAGTGAATCATGTAACGTTAAGCAAATCTGACTTTCCCCATTGACTTGCTTGTTGAAAGTTGTCTAGGAAGGTCATGAATAGCAATCACCAAGACCGCAGGATGCTGCAGATATCATCAGTACATGTTGGCTGCCAAGCACCTGAATTTTGATCATCATATGACTTTGAGGAAGCTGCAGCAGTTGTAAATGTGACAATTGGCTGTCAGTCTTTCTTTTTTCATTGCCATCATAACTTTGAATGGTTGCTGAATGCTTGTAAGTAAAGGTCCACATGTGTCTACATCCTCTCATCTTCTCTGAATTTTACCTTAAGTCACACCTAATTTTATGATCTTTTCACCATGGTTGCTAAACAAATCACTTCAGTTGAGTGAATCATGTGATCATTAGGCGAATCTTGCTTTTCCTATTGACTTCCCTTGTCAGGATCTAGATTGGATTGGAAAGCCACAAAGGATAACTATATCACTGCAGGATGCTATATCCATGTTAAATCCATGTCAGTTATTCTGCCCAAATTTTGATCACCTGATTATGCAAATGCTGTGATGGTTGTGTGAGGATGGTTATAAGTCACTTTTTTCAGTGCCGTTGTAACTTTGAATGGTCACTAAATTAATAGTTGTAAGTCAAGGACTACTGTATTTACATCCTGTGAACAAGTTACATCTGCAAGGATTGGCAAATTCTTTTCGACCAACTATTTGATTTGCATGTACATGCATGTGGATTAGTACTGATAGTAATAGATAGTAGATTACTAGTGATAATAGTCATTTTACTTGCTTTAATTATTATTAAAACAAGCAAAAGGGTGGACAAAACTACAAAGAAAATCAAAGAAAGTTGTAAACGAAGCAAAAGAATCAGAAATTTTCCCAGGCCAGCCTGTAAAATATAAAATTGTCTTTGCTGACACACTTTGAGAAGTTACCTGAACAAGATATGCACAAATTAGCAAAATATTAGGCAATCCCATCAAGAAGGAAAGCAAAGGAACTGGATATATATTCTGATCCTGATGGTTAGAATAATTAATCAGTAGAACGGCTAAAGTTGTGGATGCTTCTGTCCTGGAGATTTTTAAAGAAGGGATTGGACAACCATTTGTCTGAAGGTATAGTTGGGTTGGACTAGAAGCTCTGTAAAGTCTCTTCCAACTCTGTTTATTCTGATCCCTTTTCCCTACTGTATAGCTGCAGATTTGATGCTTTTGTTTAAACAAATATTTAAAACTTTAATTCTGTTTTGTCATTCAGGAGCATAAAAGTGGACCACTTGTAAAATTGTTGCTAGAACAAAGACAAGAGGTGCATATTTTAAAACTAGTTGCAGTTCTTTCATACCTCCTATCAGGGGTATCTACCAAACAGTCAAAATAATTAAGATGGGTGATGCAACAGTGACTCCAACTGCTGTTTTTGTGTGTGTGTGTGTTACCATCTGGCAGCACCAACTTGGCTTTTTTTAAACCAGACCTGTGCACATCCATCATTGCTGTACAAGTTATTTAAAGGCAACATACAAGAGAACTATTGGAGGACAGTTGTTAAATGTTAGAGTTGCAGATTTAAACCTACACTGGACCAAAAATTTATGAAGATGGTTCCATCTTCACCATGCGCTAACTTCACCGGTGCATCCTGCGGCCAATGGAAGGGCTGAGCGCATGGTACAATTCGTCAAAAGAACTCTACATAAAATGGACTATGGCGATATCGAAGACAAGATTAACCGGATACTCCTTTTGCAGCACATCACTCCACACAGCGTCACCAACAAAACTCCCGCTGAGTTATTGATGGGACGAGAACTCCGCTCCCACCTCGACCGACTACACCCATCGTACGAACCTGAAAAACCACACGGATCCAGCGGGAAATGCCGTAATTTCCAGGCAAAGTCTCATTATACTGCATCAAAACAGCATAGGAGGTCAATAGGTTTTTTAATTGTCGAAACGCATGTTCCTCTCAGTGCCCCAAACCCCAGGGTGCTTTTTTGTCCAATAAACGATGTAGGGGTTCGGCTAGGTTGCTTTGTGAGGCAGAAAGACATTATAAAAATTGATAAGGCCTAGGAAAGCTTGGAGATCAGCCTTATTGCAGGGTTTTGGGGCATTTTTGATTGCCCTAAGTTTGCTATAAGTGGAGTGAATGCCTTGTTTATCTATTAAATATCCTAAAAATTCTACTCGATCCGTATATAGTTGACACTTGTTTTTTTTAACTTTGAGACCCGAGTCTTTAAATTTCTGAAGAACCAACCCCAGGCGCTCCCTTAGTATTTCTTGAGTCGGAGCAGCAATTAAAACGTCATCAAAATAGGGGACAACGCCTTTTATCCCTTGTAATAGTTTTTCCATCAAACTTTGAAAGATTCCCGGGGCCACATTTACTCCAAATTGGAGTCGGTTACATTTAAACGCATCTTGGTGCATAACAATCGTTTGGGCCTCTGCCGTTTTTTTTGTCTACAGGCAGTTGTTGGTATGCCTGGGCTAGATCTAGTTTAGCGAAGACTTTTCCTCCCCCCAAGGAATGGAGAAGGAGTTGCACCACCGGTACCGGGTAAGCGTTTTGCTGCAGGGCGTGATTCAGGGTGGCTCGGTAGTCCCCACAAATTCTTAACGATCCATCCGGCTTGATGGGTGTCATGATCGGGGTTTCCCAGGGAGAATGGTCGGTTGGTTCTAACACCCCCTGGGCTATTAATTTATCAATCTGCTCATCAATCTTTGGTTTAAGGGCAAATGGGACTCGACGAGGCTTAAGGCGGATGGGAGCTATTTTGGGGTTGAGGTTAAATGATATCGGGGTCCCCTTGTACTCGCCTAGTTTATCTGCAAAGACGTCCTGGAATTCTTGGACGAGAGCCTCTTCCCAGTCGTTGCTGCTGGTTCGGTGAATGCCGGCTACTTCAATTCCAAGTGGGGTGAACCATTGGAGGCCTAACAAGCTAGGCCGATCCCTGTCGACTACAGTCAAGGGTAGAGATGCGGTACGATTTTTAAATGAGACATGGACTTGGCTGGATCCAACGACTGGAATTCGATTTCCCTGATAATCCTTGAGTATGATTCTTTGGAATCGGAGGTCTTGTCGCCGGAGGGTAGGGATGAATTGCTTGAGGGTCTTCCAGGAAACCATCGAGAGGGATGATCCTGAATCGACTTCCATCATACAAGGCTGGTTTTTGATGGCCACCTTCACCCGGATCTTCTTGGCGTCCAGTGATGAGGCGTGACCAATCGTAATAGTTTGGTGTGCCTCTTCTCGCTTCGTTGAGTGATTTAGGGGTTTGTTTCTGTAGGAGTGGTTGTTCCATTGGTGGTTCAAGGGTTCTCGCTTTACAGGATGGCTTCCTGTGGATTGGTGATAGTTAGCCCCCCTTGGGGGCTGGCTGGGTCTTTGTTTGCTTCTATAGACCAGTCCGATGTGGCCTCTTTTCCCGCACACATGGCAGAGCGCGTCAAGGAATTTGCAGTCTGATCAGGGGTGGTTTGCCCCACAACCAGCGCATTGGTACTGCAATCTCTGGTGTTGGTCTCGTTCAGATCGGAGCCGGTTGACCTCTTCTTCATCGCTTTCCGATGATGATTCGAGGTACTCGTGGTGGGCTGTCCTTGCCTGTTCTTCTAAGTGAGGTGAAACTTCGCTGGTGAGTTGGCGAAGTGGGGCGTGGGTGCGGCGCATTCGGGCAGCCGACTTCCTGGTTGTTTCTGCTGCAGTAGCATCAGCAATGGCATCTGCAAGGCTAATGTCGCCTTTCGCCATCAGCTTACTCTGCATGCCGGGTGCATCTAATCCCAGAACTATTCGGTCTCTCAGGGCTTCTTCGAGGTCAGCAAACCCGCATAGGCCTCCCAGATTCCGGAGATCAGCTATGAAATCAGTAACACTTTCGCCCTTCCGCTGATCTCTCTGGTAAAATTCATGCCTTCTAACGAGCGTTGGTATGGTCAGTGCATAGGTGGGCCCTTAGCAGGAGTTCGAGGACCTCCCAGTCCATGGACTTCACTTCTGCCGGTTTCGCTAGTGCCTTGGCCATCTTGAATATGGTTGGTCAGCAATGAGTTAGGAATACCGCCCGTTAGTGGCATCCTTCAAATTGTTGGTTTCCAGAAACATCTGGAAGCGATCCATATATGAGTCCTAGTCTTCTTGTGCTGGGTCAAATGGAGCAGGTGGTATGACGCTGCCAGACATGGTTCCGCCATTGGTGCATTGATGCATTTTAGTGCTCAGTTATCGCTCTGTAGTGTTCAGTCAGCTCTGACATCTCCACATCCCACCTTCATTGCCAGTGTTATGTTCTGTGTGTGGCACAAGAAGTGGAGACGAGTCGATGAACAGTGAACTTCAACTCTTTATTTAACATGGTGCAACAGTTCTAAAAACGGCCACAACAGCCCCCTTTATATAGGCAAGCTCTTGGGTATTTAGCCAATGAAAACACAGGAACATTAGCTCTTTTAACCAATGAGAAAGGCTTGTTAATAGCCAATCAGATTCTTCTGAACGGACCAATCCGATATCGCTATTATCAGCCAATCAGAAATGCAGGGCCAGAAACCTGCACTTTACTTTAAGGTTTCAACAATCTTTATTCAAGCACTTTTATTAATTCACAACACCAAGTAAACTTGCATTTTTTTTCTGAACAGAGCATGGTCTTACATCGACAGGCATGGAATTGAATTGCACGACGATGCACAACTAGTCCAATTCCTTGGAGATAATTTGGAGAAGGAGGCAGCCAATGATGAAGGTGCTCCTGAATTAAACAATGTGGATGACTTCCTAAGAGAGCTCCAGTCACATTTTGAGGATTCTTCCCAAGAGGCAGAAGCAGAAATAAAAAGCATCAGGCAGAATGGTAGACACTCCCCCCCTCCCGCCCAAGGAACTAGTGCTTGAGTTCAGACACCTGGCCACTAGTCTCAGGCACTGGTCTCAGAGGCTACTTGTGCACTATTTCCAAGAAAGCCTGGATGAGAAGTTGTTTAGAAGTTGTGGTTCTCCTTCCTGTGGGAACATGAGCTGACCTGCTGAGACCTGGAGGTGGAGATTGATGACACCAGGCAATGTTGATTTACTTCTATTGGAGAATGTGACTCTTGGGGGGTATTTCTAATTTCCAATATTATGTGGTGTAATTCAGGGAAATTGTTTTGGAAGATAGATTTTGCTCTTTTCTTTTTAAATGGATTTCATCACTTGGAAACCTGATACATACCTTCTTATGTACTGGTGAAACAAAAAATTAGAATATTGTGCAAAAGTTCATTCATTTCAGTAATGAAACTTAAAAGGTGAACCTAATATATGAGATAGCCTCATTACATGCAAAGGAAGATAGTTCAAGCCATGATGTGTCATAATTGAGATGATTATGGCTTACAGCTCATGAAAACCCCAAATCCACAATCTCAGAAAATTAGAATATTGTGAAAAGGTTCAATATTCTAGGCTCAAAGTGTCCCAGTCTAATCAGCTAATTAAGCCATAACACTTGCAAAGGGTTCCTGAGCTTTTAAATGGTCTCTCAGTCTGGTTCAGTAGAAAGCACAATCATGGGAAAAACTGCTGACCTGACAGTTGTGCAGTGAAACATCATGGACACCCTCCATAAGGAGGGAAAGCCTCAAGAGGTAATTGCAAAAGAAGTGCTGTATCAGAGCACATTAATAGAAAGTTATGTGGAAGGGAAAAGTGTGGAAGAAAAAGGTGCACAAGCAGCAGGGATGACCGCAGCCTGGAGAGGATTGTCAGGAAAAGGCCAGAAAGTGTTGGGGACTTTCACAAGGAGTGGACTGAGGGTGGAGCCAGTGCATCAAGAGCCACCACACACAGATGGATCCTGGACATGGGCTTCAAATGTCGTATTCCTTTTGTCAAGCAGCTCCTGAATAACAAACAATGTCAGAAGCATCTTACCTGGCTAAAGAAAAACAGAACTGGTCTGTTGCTCAGTGGTCCAAAGTCCTCTTTTCTGATGAGAGCAACTTTTGCATCTCATTTGGAAACCAAGGACCCAGAGTCTGGAGGAAGAATGCTGCAAGATGCTTGAAGTCCAGTGTGAAGTTTCCACAGTCTGTGTTGATTTGGGAAGCCATGTCATCTGCTGGTGTTGGTCCACTGTGCTTCATTAAGTCCAGTCAATGCAGCCGTCTACCAGGAGATTTTGGAGCACTTCATGCTTCCTTCTGCAGACAAGCTTTATGGGGATGCTGACTTCATTTTCCTTCATTGGCACCTGCCCACACTGCCCAAAGCACCAGAACCTGGTTCAATGACCTTGGGATTACTGTGCTTGATTGGCCAGCAAACTCGCCTGACCTGAATCCCATAGAGAATCTATGGGGCATTGCCAAGAGAAAGATGAGACACATGAGACCGAACAATGCAGAAGAGCTGAAGGCTGCTATTGAAGCATCCTGGTCTTCCATAACACCTCAGCAATGCCACAGGCTTATAGCTTCCATGCCATGCTGCATTGAGGCAGTAATTGATGCAAAAGGGACCCAAACCAAGCACTGCGTACATATGCATGCTTATACTTTCAGAGGTCAATATTGTTCTATGTACAATCCTAGTTTTATTGATTGCATGTAATATTCTAATTTTCTGAGATTGTGGATTTGGGGTTTTCATGAGCTGTAAGCCATAATCATCTCAATTATGACACATCATGGCTTGAACTATCTTGCTTTGCATGTAATGAGTCTATCTCATATATTAGGTTCACCTTTTAAGTTGCATTACTGAAATAAATGAACTTTTGCACAATATTCTAATTTTTCGAGTTTCACCTGTACAGGCACATAGAAACACACATTCTTCATGTACACAGTCCAAAATTTATACATTTGATCTATGTTATTCTGTATTCTCCAAGATACATTGCAAAAACTCTGGTTTGTTTGCAGCCAAAAAGCAAAATTGATGTGCTTGTGGGTCAGCCCAGTTAGTTCTATTTCATTTTACCATCACCACAGTTTTATGGAAATAAAAAAAACCAACCTAACAGCATGCAATAAATTTCAGGGGCCTAGCAGGTATTTGAAATCAAGTTTCCCCACAACACCTGCTTATCCATTTTCACCTCATTTTTATGTGCCACTGGTTTAGCAGCTGCCTATTAAAACACTGCTGTGTTGTGGTTGAAAGAAGGAAACCAATGCACATTGTTATTCTGTCATAAACTGCTAAGACTGCTGACAAAGCTTTGCTCAACAGAGATAGTTTTTTCAAAAGTTCATGAGCGACAGTGTGCAAAAGTCTTACTAACACATAGCACCCCCTAGCACATACAGCAAACATAACCAGGTGACAAAGTTAGATGTGTTTCATTTATTATCATTTATTAAAGCATGATGTTTAGTGCTATCAAGTCTCCCTGAATTATGCCAAAAGGGACTTACACAGATTACCAATACTTTTTCAGGAATGTCACCCCAAATACGGCTAAACTTATTTAAATTTATTTGAGGGGACATATAGCATGTGAAAAAGTAACTTACTAGAGTCGGTCACATTTAATCTCTGCCATAAAAATGTGTTGTTTAATGCCTGCTGTAGCTAACAATCACACTTTTTACACATTTTTTAACTAGGGCGGTCCCACCAAGATTGTATGGACCTTTTGAACAAGTATTTGTTCTTTCCTTGGCTTGGAATTGTATAAATTGTTCATAGAAAATCTGTAAAATCTTGCAAAGGCTGGGAAAAGTAGTTAAGCCAGCTATAGTCTTGGCTTTTGGTCAGTGTCATTTTAATGCCAGGTTTTGGGCTGCCCAAGAAATAATTTGAGCCACTGTCTTCTAATTATGAAAATTCAGTAACACTTGAAGGCCACAAAGAAAGAAATAAAGCTGGTTTTACTTTTCATGTGTATCTCAAAATAGGAAAGGAAAAAAATCCCTTATGTAGTGAGATAATAACAACTTCGAGACAGGAAAATCCAGGCTGTTTGTCTTGGGCTAAGCTGTCACTGTCAAGCTATCATGACTTAGATAGGACTTGGAACTGATCAGATATTAAAAATAATTCAAGACTAGCCCAGGATTGGTTTCACAGGTTTTGGAGAGGGCTTATTAAACTTATCTGCATGTAGCATATGAGTTCTACATAATGTTGCAGAGATGATAGAAACTTGTGGAACCATTTATAAAATGACTACAGATAGAAAGCATGCCCAGATTCATTCTTACATCCAAAGACTGGAATGTTTTGGAAACTACCTCCTCCTCCTCCTTCCTCATTCCTCAATTGCATTTGACATATGTCAGACAGCCATTAGCAGCACGTAGGATAAAGCTTTACATTGGCTTCCTCACTTCATTAAGGCAGGCTGGATGTGACCCAAGGTATATGATTACCAAGTGATGGAGATTGAGAAAAAGTTTGCCTCCATTTCAGGCTGCTTTACTTGGCTAAAGGTTTCCTTGTCTTGGTATTTCAAATACCTCTTCTCTTCTCTCCTCTCCTCCTCTCTCCCCTCTCCCATTTCTCTCTTTCAAACATAGAAGCATAGAAAACTGACATCAGAAAAAGACATACCTTATACACCTTATGATTCTTGACTCTTGACAAATGTATCTTTTCTTTTATGTACACTGAGAGCATTTGCACCAAGACAAATTCCTTGTGTGTCCAATCACATTTGGCCTATAAAGAATTCTATTCTATTCTATATTGTCTCATCAAGTCTTTGTTCTTTTTTTTTTTTTAATAAAGTTTTATTTGGGTTTTCACACATACAAAATACAAGTAAAACATCTTTTTTGAAAATAGTATGGTCCCGGGTTGAACTTCTTTATACAGACACAAAACTCAATTTCAGGCTCCTTTTTGTATTCTATTCCGTATCTTATATTATTTTACATTTTCTATATAGTTTTTCCCCTCTTTTAATTTTCTCAATTTTATTTTATCTCATCTCAATTCAAATCATTATATTTATACTTTTGTCTATTCTGTTTCAATTTCATATTATCTTTTCTCATTAAACAAATTTTCTCCTGTAGTTACTAATTGGAATATGACACCTTTATATCTTTTAATTACATCCATACAACTCTTATTTAAACTTCAATATATACCTTAAGTTTATGACCTTCAGTATAATAATACATTATACATAACTTCCAATCAAATTCTGCTTGGTACATTCTTATAATACACACTATATTCTTTTTTTAAAAAAAAGAAAGATTATAAATCTATGTAATTATAAACCCTCATTCCATTCCAGTTCAGTTCTATCATTAATAATCATTAAAAGCTTAACATCTTTAGCTCTTCTTTTCAATTAAATATCATACTTCCTTAAAAACACATATAAAAACACATATAATCTCCATAATTAATTGTTCCCTTATTTCTCTTCACATATATTTTATAAATCATTAAATATATTTTGTAACAATATAAATTTTGTTACATTTATTTGACAAGAATTCCACTGAATTATGATAGCTATTTTATCAGACATTTTAATCATACATTGTTTCAAATTTTCTAAAATTATTTCTGTTTCTAATATAACCATACTATCTTATGTACCTTTGCAGAATCCCTTTTTCCATTAAGTTTTCACCCATTATCTCTAAATAGGCCCTGTTTCTCTATATTTTGCTTTTGTCCTTTATAACTTCTTTTCCTTTCTTTCTTCCCTCTCATCTTTTCCCTCCCCTTGTCTTTCTAGTTCTAATTCTCTCTTCTGCATTTTCCTCTTCTGTTGCTTTCTGATTTTATACTTATTTTTCACTCTATTTTTTTTTTTTGGAGTTGTTTTTGCCAATCTTAAACTTGCCATTCTCTTTTCCCCCTTTCCTCCCCCCCTCTAAGATTACTTGTTCATTAAAGATGGCTTCTTCTTTGTCACAATCTTCTTGTTCTGCAGGCATTTCTTGTTGTTTCTCATAATTCCAAATCTCTATTTCTAAAAACTGAAATATGAAGCCAGAAGAACCTCTCCCTTCTTGTGCATCTTCTTTGTACTTTTTAAATTCCATTTTCAGTTCTTCTAAAAGTGGAGCCATTTTAAACAGTTTTAAACAACTACCCAATTGATTTTAGTCATTCAAAATAATAACCAAGAATCCAGAAATCATCAAGTAATCCAGATAGTCCCGAGTTATATCTTCTTATTTCTTTTTTGACTTTCTCTTCCTGGGGTTTTTGTTGCGATATTTCAGTTGGAATGTATCTTTTGGAAGTCTTGTTGAGATTTTGCTGTAAGTTCTTTTTTAATTCCAGGCAGTCTCCTCCCTTCCAGATCCTGCCCTTTAATTCTTTTTCTCTCCTTTCCTGTTTTCAAAAGCTTTTAATTATCCAGAAATTTTTATTATCCCTTTGACTTTTTATTTTCAGCATTAAATGCCTATTGATGTCAAAATGGATATTTTTCCAATTTCTTGCTTAAGTCTCATAGCTGTCAGTATAGGAAAAGGAGAAAACCAAATCTTTTCCCTTTTCTCTCTCCTTCACAGCTTAAAAACCTTTTTAGGGAACAATGTTATTGTTTCAATTCCAGTGTACCTTATTTGTTGCTTTTGCAATTTAACCCAGTCAGCCAAAACTTTCACTTCTTATCTTCCTGCTGCACATTCTTTTCTGGACGAGTTCTTTGTGGTGGTCATTTCTGACCACTGCTGCAACCACCTTCGGGAAAGGGAGTAATGGCCAGCTGGGGAGGAGAGCCGCATCTCTCCTCAACTCTGCAGGCAGTCTCCTCCCTCTTCACCACCTCTACTGGGTGGCTTAGCCCCGAAACCAGCCGGCTCGGGGCGCTCCAGCGGCGAGCACAGATCGAAACCTCACAGAGACAAGGTTTTGGTCTATCACTGAAGAAGCTCAAACCGGAAGCTCAGTCTTTGTTCTTTTATTTCCTTTTTAATTTATTTATTATTTGTATTTCATTTTTTAACTTTCTGTTAGATGCTGTACATTTGTTTATTCCTTTCCATTCCCTTTCTTTTTCAGGATGCTGGGCTCTTTTCTACCAGTGTATGGGTCTGTATGTGTTATAGTTTGTCCCCTGTGCCTTTTGCTTCATAAGCTAAATTCTACTTCCTTTCCTCCTTTTAAAGAGAAAGACGAGAAAACAAGCAGGAAAATTTAATTGATGTCTTAATAACAGATGTAAATCAACACAAAATTCATTTAATAGTTCTTCGTTCTTTTGATTTTCAATGACTGTATGAAGAGTTATGGATGGGTGATTTTTTTCCCCCTTCTTTAAAATAAATCCACACATCTGGTTCTGTGTTTGCTTATCTCTTGGCACTTTTGCTTCCCATCTACAAATCTACAGAAGAAACAGCAAATTTGAGAAATGTAGCACTTGCTAGTTGTCACCAAGGTGATGAAGGGAGCAGAAGAAAGGAGGAAAGTAATAGCAATGCCAGCTACTGAACCTCTCTGGCAGTTGAATTTTTTTTCTCCATTTGATTGACTTCATCAAGTGGATAGCCTTCCAAAAAGATATTCACCAGTTAGCAAAGGTTGCCCAATCCTCCACTAGCACTGTTCCCGTACCATTATTAATCACCTGAAATAAAACTATTGGGTTTCCGGTTTCGCGTGGCTTCGGGGCAGCAGGAATTCGCGACAGCTCGCGATTCCTGCTGTGCTAGCCGCCGAGGTACCCCTGATCCAGATGGGTCAGGGGGATATGGCTGCCCTGTAGGGACAGCTGAAGAAAGAGGGGAGTCGGACAGGGGGTTGGGGGTGTCGCAGACCCCCTCCCCCTCCGGAAAAACCCCTTTTTCCCAAGGCGGTGGAGCGGCGGTCAGCAATGGCCGCCACGAAGAAGCCAGCAACCGGGTAAGATTGCGCTGGAGGAAGTAAGGAGTGAAAGTGCTGTCTGAGCCGGGTCAAATAACATCTTGCAAATTGGCTGGAACTGAGCTGTCTGAATTGCTGGAGGATACATTGTATCCCTAAGAAGATCGAAAGCGGCGGAGAAGCTGTTAAAGGGAACTTTTTTTTTTTTCTTCACTCTCCCACCCCATGGAAACAGCAGATATGTTTGGATATACTGGACATTGAAAGTGAATTGTTTTGAGAGTTGAAGCTAAGGGACAAAAGGGTTTTTGGACATTGAAAAACTTAAGAAATTGGAAAACCCTTGTTGGAGGTATGGATTTCTGATTATTTAAAATTGATATTGCAAGTGGGAAGGGAGAGGAAAAAAAATTGGAGCAGAAGCTGAAAAAGGAGGGGATTGCCTAGAATCCCAAAGAAAGGTATATGGTAATTGGACCTCTTTGATTAAACATTAACCCCAGAAAGAGAAAGAGAAGAAGGAAGAAAAGTATTAATTTTTGGAATTTTTTTTTTTTGAATTATTCTTGATTAAAAATATTTGTGGTTGTTTTGGGAAAAGTTTCTTTTTTCATGATGGCATCGCTTGTGGATGAACTAAAGACTGAATATCAAAAATATAAAAAAGAAGATACTTTGGGCACTTTGTTTCAATTCTTAGAAATGGCATTATGTACTTATGAAAAGTTGACTACGCAGCAGAAGGACTGGGACAAAGAAGAAGAAGAAGCCATCTTTGATGAACAATGGGTTCTTTCCGGGGAGGAGGAGAAAAAGGATAAGAAAAAGGGGATTTTAAGAATTATAAAAACAACCAAAGAAGAGAAAAATGAGCAGAAAGGTGGAGGCAAGGTTAGGAAGCAAAGGAAAGGGAGTGAGGAGGAAAGACAAAGGGGTAAAAAGGGCAAGGAGAAGAATAAGCAAGAGAGAAAGGGGGGGAGGAGAAGCCTCAATGAGGGAAAGCAAGATCTAAAGAAAAAAAGTTTATTCAGAGACAATGGGTGAATTTAATTTAGGATAAAAGAGGGATTCTGGAGGGTACACAAGATTGTGTTTTTTATATGTGTATTTAGAGTATAAAATTTATTGTGTAATTTTAGAATCTTTTAAACAGAATCCCAAGAAAAATTGTTATATGAAGTACTTTTAAGTTAGGGTAATGAGTTAAAGGTGTCACTCCAGTTAGTGTATAGGAGAAGTATAGTAAAAGAAAAAAGATGAATGGATAGTTGGAAATAGAACAGACAAAGAATGTTATTGAAAATGGAAATAAGATTTGGAAGGATATATAAAGGTTTTGTTATTTTTTTTTTTTGTATATTGATAAAAGGCAATAACATTTTAATCAATAAGAAATAATTTGGATGAAAAGGAGAAGCTGGAATAAGATATGAAGTTAAATAGATAAAGTATTGGTTTGCTCTTTAATTATTATTATTTTTTTAGGAAAGAATTTATAAGCTGTTATGCCTTGATTGTTTATGCACTGTTTTTGTAAAACTGATAAAATTGGTTTATATATATAAAAAAGAAAATGATAATAAGATATGGAAGGATATATAAAGTGAATATGATGTTTGAATTTGTGTCTGTGTGAAGAGTTTCAACCCGGGATCAGGCAGCCTTCAGAAAAGATGTTTTAGTTTTGTTTATGTTTTGTGTTTTGTATGTTTATGAAAGGCAATAAAATTTTAATAAGCAAGAAATATAATTTGGATAAAAGGAGAAGTTTGGATAAGATATGAAGTTAAATAGATAATGTAAATATTGATATTACAATTTGGAGTTATGTTCTATTGGCTTTCTTCTTTAATTATTATTATTATTATTTTTAGAAAAGATTCTTCAAGTTGTTATGCCTGGATTGTGTATTGTTTTTTTTTGTAAAATTAATAAAATTTGTTTTAAAAAAAATAAATAAAACTATTTAGTCCATGTTTCTGTTCAAAGATGTGGAGTGGAAGCTGTAAAAGTGGCACATGGAACACACAGCTCCTCAATTTTGGATTTCCAGTTCACTTTTTCCTGCCTCCAAGTTCTAATTGTTTTGTTTCATCCCACTAGCCACATTATGATGGGATGTACAATATTCCTGTTAAGATAATGTACTTATTATACCAACTAAATATTTAGCATGCAAGTAAATGATTATAAATCTAGAGTAGAGTGGAGTGGATTTGACAGAGTCAAGTGGAATGTAGTACAGCCGAGGGTAGGGGACGAGATTGAAGAGAGAGGAGAGGAGGGAAGAGGGGAGGAGAGAGGATAGAAGAGGATGGGAAAGGCAAGGAGGCAAGGGATGGAGAAAGGAGAAGATGGGAGGGGGAGAAGAGTGGAGGAGAAGGGAGGGGAGAAGAAGGCATAGTCAAGTCAAGTCTGTAACTCATTATAATGAAAAGCCAGCTGGATCCTTGTGCTCAAAGGTATAATTGTCTATAAAGATGATACTAGAGGGCAGTGTTTTATTTTGTCAATTTCTCATTTGTGTTTTTTCTAATCAAAAGAATAGAAAAAATAATGTCAGGAATCACAGAGAATTTGCTTCTGAACAGAGCAGAATAACCGCATTGGAAGGGACCTTGTAGGTCATCTAGTCCACCTCATCCCAACCCTGCGCAAGAGGAGACTCTACACTGTTTCTGACAGATGGCAGTCCAGTCTCTTCTTGAAATCTTCCAGCAAGGAAGCTCTCACAACTTCTGCAGGCAACTTCTGTTCCATTGGTTGATTACTCTCATGAAATACAGTACCTCTAATACAAGTCAGTTACAGGTTCAGTCTGTTAAGATAGCCTCCACATGGCTACATTTGACATTTGTCATCCACCTCAGTCACATTGGTTGCAAGCGATTTTGGAAAGTGTCTAATGTAAATTATTTGTGTTGCTTTTGAAAATTCTGAACAATTTAAATTGCTGAAAGTTATGTTGTGGTGCACAACAATGAGAGCTACTATTGGCAGTGGGCTCTCCATTTATGGGGCTCTGTTCCAACAAGGCTTCAACAACTTCCCTTTATCAAATGCTTTTTCCTTAAGCAGGCTTTGAAACCTTATTGGTTGGTGAGTGCCTAATCAATAAATAATCTTAAAAAACCCTTCTGGTTGCTTGTTGATGTATATATTATGGAAATATAAATAAATATTTTATTTTGCAAAAACAATTTTGAGATTGGACATAAAACTAACAAGTGTACTCTTGATCCAGGAATAGAAGGGAATCCTATGAAAGCTAATTATAAGCAGGTGAATATGCACATATTGCAAAAGCTCCAGACCTAACCTGATCCGAGGCTAGAGAAAATGGAAAAAGGGATTAAACTTTTTCCTATTTTTCCCAACAAATTCCCTTTCTCTGCAGGAATCCAGAGGTCCTTTAGAGGGCAGTAGGTGCAAAACACTTTGATGTGTGGTGGTACATCAAACATTCAGTTCAAAGTCTCTTGAATTTTGCAGTTTGGGTGCAAGAGACTTTGATGGAATTTGATCTAAGTAGAAGGGTGGAATCCTTGACTTACAACCATTCATTTATGCTCTTATTCAAAGTTACAAAGGCACTGAAAGAGGCAACTTATGACTGGTCCTTGCACTTATGACCATCACTGCATCCCCACAGTAATAGGAACAACATTTGGGTACTTGCCAACTGTCATGTATTTATGATAGTTACAGCTTTCTGGGGTCATGTGATTATGATTTATGATCTTTCCAAATGGCTTCCAACAAGCAGACTCAATCAGGAAAGCTGGATTCATCTAATGACTGCTTAATTCACTTAACAACCATAGGGATTCATTTAACAAACAGGGCAAAAAAGTAATAAAATTGGGCATGACTCACTTAACAATGGAAATTCTGGTCCCCATTGTAGTTATAGATCAAGGATTACCTGTAACCTGCCCAAGTTGTTTTAAACTTGTTTTTTTTTTTAACCACATACTCAACCTTACATCAATTTTGAGCCTCTTTATTGAAATCCAACGGAACTGAAGGGCACTATATCGGAGAAGACTGACAACTTTCTTAGCGAAACTTGTAGAACTAAGAAACCATGTGATTTCCCTACCCCCTTCCAAAATTGCTGCCATATTAAGTACAAAGTGTATGTTTTCTCCTCTGAGTCAGTGTTGACTTCTGCCAATTGGCTGAATAAGCCCCTGCAGTTTCCTTAGCAAAGTTTTCAGAAGTGGTTTGCCATTGTCTTAGGATTGAGAGTCAGAGTAACTACCCCAAGGTCACCCAGTTGACTTCCAGCATTTAAATGCATCGCTGTTTTTTTTTTTGCAGTGGCCTCTTTTTAGACAGTAACTGATTTTCCAAGACTATATTTGTCTTGGCCCTATAGTATGTAGGGCACGAACGAGGCTGGCGGCCTTTTTTTCCTCCTGGCCCACACAAGACTGCCTTCATCTCATCCTAGCCCATGTAAAGACAGGGAACTTGTCCTTAGTTATGCTAACATGACAGAAGCATTGTCTCCTTAGCCCATTAGTCTGTCTACTCTGACTTGCATGATCTGTCAGCACCTTGGAAGGAAGTCAGATGGTGGCTGAATCTAGTTGGTAGAAGTAAGACAGAGACCAGCAAAGCGGCAGCAAATTCCATGCGGTATAGTTGTTTATGACTTAGATGGGTGGGAATATTGTTTGCTAGATTTACATGTGGCTGATCTGCCAGAGGTACAAAAAGGCTGGAATTACACATTTTTCTGCTACTTTTTCCCCCCTGCAAACACCATCCTGTAAGACAGGGATCCCCAAACTTGGCAACTTTAAGGCTTGTGGACTTCAACTCCCAGAATTCTGCAGCCAGCGTAGCCTAACTGGCTGGAGAATTCTGGGAGTTGAAGTTCACAAGTCTAAAAGTTGCCAAGTTTGGAGACCTCTGCTGTAAGAGAACAACTGGACCTAAGTCAACTGTTTTGCTTCCATGACTGAGGCCAGACTTGAATCCTTCTGTGATACTGGCACTACAGAGGGACCAATCAAAATCAGAGAGATGAAAACAGCATCAGGATGTCACAAGGCAAGTGACACAAGGCATAGACCCCAGAAGTATAACAGAATATAACAGAATAATGGAAGGGACTTTGGAGGTCTTCTATGCCATTTCAGACAAATGGTTCTCCAGTCTCTTTTTTAAAACTTCCATTGTTGGAGCACTTGCAACTTCTGGAGGTGTCATTCCACTGATTAATTGTTCTACCTGCCAGGACATTTCTGCTTAGTTCCAGGTTGCTTCTCCCCTTAATTAGTTTCCATCCATTGTTTCTTGTCCTGCCTTTGGATGCTTTGGAGAATGGGTTGAAACCCCCCCCCTCTTCTCTATGGAAGGCCCTTATATATTGAAACAGTGCTACCATTATCACCCCTTGCCCTTCTTTTTGCTAAGCAATTCCTGCAACCGTTCTTCATATGTTTCAGCCTCCAGTCCCCTAATCATCTTTGTTGCTTTTCTCTGCACTCTTTGTGGAGTTTCAACATATTTTTATATTGTCATGGCCAAAACTAGATGCAATATTCCAAGTGTGGCCTTACCAAGGCATGGCTATAAGTAAGGCTCCTTTTGCTATTCTGACAAAAATAGAGTCCCTTATCTTAAGCATTATACCATATTGGTAATAAGGAAAAGCCCAAATTAAGAGGGTGAAAAAGGCTGCCCCCTTGCTGTACAACACATGGTGTGTTACATGTTTTTTTCAGGCTGAGATAAGTAAAACTTATCTCCAGAAATAGGTTTAATGGGGGTTGTAAGCTGCTGGGAGGATTTCAAAGAGTCTGCTTTTTCCTATAACTTCACTTTGGCTAAAACTTAAGGTGCCGGCTACACCCCCAATATGAAGTGTTATTCATTTCTGAATAATCCATTTTTGCTGTCACAATCCATAGTGCAGCTTTGTATTTCCTGGGGCTTGTGAGTGGAAATGACAGCACACCAGGATATGTTTTAAAAAGAATGAAATATGTGAGATTTGCTCATTGGATGACACAAGTGTCTGCACAGCGTGGATTAATAAAACATTTTGCCCTGTAAATGACTGGAGAGAAATCCAGAATATCTTTTCTGTTTGTGAAATAAAGCAGCCTACTTTTTAGACAGTCAGAAATGCAGCTTATTCATTTATCAAGTCTAGCAACACATGCAAACTTTTTATGAAGGAGTCTGATGGGGAGAAACGTATGTCTTGGCTCTGAAAACTGCTCATTCATCCAACAGAATGAAGGCTTGCAACCTCAAATCCAAGGCAGTAGCAGAATGCCCTGCTTTGAGACAGAACCATCAATGAAGACATAATCTATGATCATTTAAAAATTAAGCAAAAAACCAAAACCCTCTGTAAATTTAAATGATTTATCTACCCCTCCCAAATGCACGTTCTACTTTTTGGCACAAGCTCTATATGTACAAGGCAATTAACAATCATGCTTCCATAAAACAAATTCAGCTTAAATAGAACAGCCAGACTCAGCTAGGAAGGTGCTAAGGATACATGGAACACAACAACCAAAAGAGTAGGACAATAATAAATTATTTGGGTCTTTGCAAATGCTCATAGTTGCCTCAGCTCACTGACTTACCATCGACCAGGAGAAGGCAAAGTAAAAGTTGATTGACCATGTACTTCATTGCTTCCATTTTTCTACTATCATTGATATTTGGAGCCATGCTTCCTCAAATACAGAGGTAACATCTATCCTTAAAAATAAATAGCCACAATGAATCTATCTTCCATGAATTAATTCATTCTCCTTTTGAAGATTGGTAGTGTGTTCCACTGGTTAACTATGAGCTATCATTTGTTAGTTCTGAAATCCCTGAATTGATTGTCCTCTGGCCTAGATAGACGAGACAAAATCTTCTTGACCACTTTTTTATTATTATTATTTTATGGCCCTTTCCTCATGCTAGGTCCATGTGCCTCAATGAAGTATTTTTGCAATTCGTCCTTCCCAACTTTTCAAGTACCCTCACACCAGAATGTTCAAGTTAAGATCTGTCCCTCTTGACCATTGTGGTGAATGTTAAAGTCACATCCTGGATAAAGTACTCCAATACCATCTGCCTATTGATTGATGACCAACTTGACCATCAAGTTGCTTTTAACTCCCAGCAACCATCAATACATTTTTTCCAGAACGATTTGTCCCTGACTTGTGCTTTAAAGTCTCTTAACAATGAGCCCTCATCGTCCCTGCAGTTGAAGCCATGGAAACAAGGAAGATTTCATCCCACTGAGTTTGTCTCAGTCGCTTGACTTTATTTTTGCGTCCAACTCAACTCAAATTGTTAGAATGGTCAAATAGGCTGGCATAAGAAGGCTGAAATACAAACAATTAATCATTTTGAAAACTAAAAAATATAAAAATACACAAAGTCAAAAACATACACAGTTGAACACACACACATACAGAAAACTAAAAAAGGATTAAAACGTTAAATAAATATAAAAACACATAAGTCAATATAAAGCTAAAGCTATCATAATACAAAACACTTTTAGCTAATAGATCAAATACTCACTAAGGTAGGTTTGAGGCAAAGGTCATCATCTGATGAATTTTAATCACTGCTCTGCAGAACCTGGCAACACTGAATATTGGAGCAGGATTAGTGTCTGGAAGCAGCAGGGAGGTTTAAAATTGTGCTGTGTACGGTGGGTATTTATACAGTATTGGTGAGATGAGGCTGATATAAATATCTTTCTAGTATATGCACTGGAAAAGCACATGTTTCTATATATCCACAGAGCTATTGCTTCTCTGAATAGGATGTTTTCTATGTTGACCTTCAAGGAGGACATGAGTGAAGGTGGAAAGGTGCTTCAAGGAACATGGACCTCAGAAAGTCAATACTCCTTTAAAAAAGGGCCCTCTTCTTGGTATTTACCTGCCTCTGCTCATTTGCTGCATCTAATTCATTTTCTGGCCAATCTCTTCAAAAGCTCTACCAGTTAAGTTTTATAAACAGTGAACATTTTGTTCCTTCCCCTGCACAGTTATAATGAGAGATCGTCCAATTTGTGTATTGTCTCCTTAATTGCATCTTTCAAAAGCATATTGATTAAATCTCATAAAAAGCACCTTGAATTGCAGCATTCAAGTTCTGGAGTTTCAGTTCATTCCTTCTAGAGAGTAGCTGCTCTTTATATATAACCTCTTTTTTCTTTCACTGCAAATTTACAGGAGGAAGTGTTGAATTGTGTCCCCCACAGTTTTACCTTTCCTTGACTATATTGAATGAAATAGATTTTCAGTAATACAGAGACCCACATACATGTGGGGTGTCACTGCAAAATCTAATTTAGTGTATCTCCTGAAAATTAAAAACAAAACAAAACAATCTTCCATTAAAGGACAAAATTGAATTGATCAGGAAAGAATCAGCCGTCACAACTGCTATGAAGCACGTAAAAAGGCTTCCGTGCGGTGACCATAGCTACCATCTTGACTTTTTGATGTCCTCTACAGATACCTCATGATGGGTACACCCATTTACAACAATCATACCATCTCCACAGTCACATGATCAAAATTTGGGCACTTGTGAAAGAACCAGCATGTATTTACAAGAGTTGTAGCATCCCGGGGTCATGTGATCAATATTTGCTACCTTCCCAACCAACTTCTGATAAGATAAATCAAAGGGGGAAGCTGATTTTGCTTAACAACTGCCGATTCACTTGCTCAACAACTTTGGCAAAAAAAAAAAAGATTTTGCTTGTTGAAAGCCAGACAGGAAGTTTGCAAATAGTGATCACATGACACCAGGTCTGTACAACTGTAATAAATACATTCCAGTTGCCAAGTGCCCAAATTTTAATCCTGTGACCATGAGGATACTGCAATGTAGTAAGGTGAAAATGCAGTCATTAATCACCCTTTTCAGTGTTGTTGTTAACTTCAAACCGTCACTAAACAAATGGTTGTAATTTGAGGACTATCAGTAGTTTTTCAGAAAGCCCACAAAATGTAGATCTTTTTCGTCAGGACAGTGGAGAAACTGCTAGATGGTTCTACTGTGCTTGGGAGGCTGTTATTCTCCCACAATCTTGCTTTTTATTTATTTTTATTATGTTTACCATTTTAAGTGTTTTGATGGTTGCAATTTTGTTTTAATTATTATTGCATGCTGTCCAGAGTCACATTCAGTGAAGTGGGCAACCATATGAATTTGCTAAATAAATAAAGCAATTACTCATCCTCTCAACTCAGTTATTCTGCACTTCCAATTAATCTACCAGTGCTCTTTATTTTACTTTATCTTTTTTGCCAGAGTGCCTTGCTTCATTCTCTAGCAAGGCCTTGTGAAGCATTTGACTCCATCCTCTATTGAGGGGACTGAAAAAGCAAGGCAGATTTATAACAATGGTTGCTCAAGTCCAGGCCAGCTCCTTTGGCAAGTTAAAAACAGACAAGTTTTTCAGAGCTGTTTTTGGACATTCCATTGTGAGTGCAAAGTGTCCACAAATTACAGTTTTGGAATGACCAGAAGTTTCTCTGGTGAAATAAACAGACGGGCAAAAGTGAAAAGATCAGGCCTGCTCTCAGGTATGTTTGAAACTGTCAGCTGTGCAGTTAATGGATGGCATCCTATCATGTTAGAATAACTAACATTAAGTGATGAATGCATGGATTTCACACTTGTAAGTTATTTACAACTTTCTAGCAACAGGGTGATGCTATTTTTACAATATGTGAAAGGTAAAAAGGAGAAAAAAGATCATTCTATCATCTTCATTTCATAGAGCAATTGTGGAAAGGTTTTCTTGAGCCCAGAGCTTTTCACATGAAATGGACTATTGATTTCACATGTTTCATTGGCAGCTTGACCCGTGTTATTAAAAATGAAAAGAAGTGGTCTATTTCTCTTTCAGGTCTTTCTATTGTCAGAGAGCACTGAGGCTCAGCAGTTGCTAATATGATTATGTGACCAAGCTGGGGAAGATAATAAGAGAAAATGACCCAACACTGATAGGTAGCTGTTACGAACTAGCAGGCTCGTAAGCCTGCAAACCTGACTGGCTTTTCACAAGCAGGCTCGAAATCCTGAATATTTGATTGGTCCGTGAACAGCGGGTTGTGATTGGTCATTCCGGACTGATCCGATTGGCTAGTTAATGGGCTGCTGCGATTGGACGTTCCAAGCGCGGCAAACTTAAACCATTGAACGCCTTGACAGCAGCCAGCTCTTTAAAAGGAGCTGCTGCTGCCATACGTGTTGAGCTGTTTTTCCAAAGTCACTAATAAAGAGTTGGAGTCACTATTCAATGTCTCATCTCCGTTATTGCGCCCATTCTCCGAGATAGAACACTGGCAACGAGGATGGGATGTGGAGACGATAAGAGCTGGCTGAGCACTCGTGAAGTATTGACAGAGCACGTAGCTGACAACGTGCAGAAAACGGCAGAATGACCAGCAGCGCAATACCACCTGCTCCATTTGATCCAGCAAACAAAGATTGAGACTCGTATATGGACAGGTTCCAAATGTTCCTGGAAACCAACCATCTGAAGGAAGCTACGCCTAGCAAGAAACGCGCGGTGTTCCTAACGCATTGCGGACCCGCCATATTCAAAATGGCAAAGGCGCTAGCGAAACCGGCCGAAGTCAAAACTATGGATTGGGACACCCTTGCTCCCATTCTCAGGGCTCATTACGCCCCAGCAGTTCCAACCCTCATCAGAAGACATGAGTTTTACTAGAGGGACCAACAGGAAAGCGAAAGCATCGGGGACTTTGTCACTGACCTAAGAAATTTGGGTGGACTATGTGGCTTCGCAAATCTGGAAGAAGCCATGAGAAATCGGATTGTCCTGGGTCTAAGAGACCTCACCATCCAAAGCAAGATTATGGCAAAAGGAAATATTGCACTCGCAGATGCCATAGCGGATGCTACTGCAGCAGAAGCAACCAGGAAGTCAGCAGCCCAAATGCGCCGAGCGAATGGGTCCAACCACCAACTCGCCAGCAACATCGCAATACCCTCAGAGAGAGACACAACAACAGCCCACCATGAAGACATTGAGTCCTCATTGGAAAGTGAGGAGGAAGAAGTCAACAGACTCAGATCAGAGCGCGACCAGCGCGACCAGCGAGGTCATAAACCCAACTTTCAATGCGCCGGATGCGGGGGAACCACCCACGAGCAGATTGCACGTTCCTAGACGCCATCTGTCGTTCCTGTGATAAAAGGGGCCACATCACCAAAATCTGCAGAAGGAAATGAGTTTCCAGGCCCAAGAGGAACGAAAATAGTTTCCGGCAGACAGCGGGCAACCACCCATCAAACCAGGACCGCCCAAACAACCAGTGGAGCCAGTACAACAGAAACCGAATGCTTGCTACCAATACCAGATGAGAAGAGGCACATCAAACCGTCACCATCGGTGACGCCTCATCAGTGGATGTGAAAAAAATCCGGATAAAGGTCACCATTGAAAATAGACTGTGCATCATGGAAGTCGATTCTGGGTCTTCCCTATCAATGGTTTCCTGGAAAACTCTCAAGCAACTGATCCCTGACATCCGCCGCCAGGATCTCAGCACCCAGAGACTTATATTAAAGGACTACCAGGGCAATCGAATCCCGGTTGCTGGTTCCAGTCACGTCCAGGTCTCGTTTAAAGACCACACCGCAACTCTATCTCTCACCGTCATTGACAGGGACCGATCCAGTTTATTGGGATTACAGTGGTTCGCACCATTAGGAATCGAATTGGCAGGCATCAACCAGACTGTAAGCGAAGACTGGGAGGTGGCCCTCATCCGGGACTTTCAAGAAGTCTTCACCGAACAATTAGGCAAGTACAAGGGGTCCCCTATTTCATTTAATCTCTGCCCTGATATCGCACCCATCCGCCTAAAGCCACACTGAGTTCCCTTTGCTCTCAAACCAAAAATTGACAAGCAACTGGACAAATTAATAGCACAGGGCATGCTTGAACCCATCAACCACGCCCGATGGAAGACCCCAATTGTAACCCTCATAAAACCTGACAGATCCCTGAGAACCTGTGGGGATTAAAAGGCCACCCTGAATCACGCGCTTCAACAGAGCACTTACCCAGTACCCGTGGTCCAACACCTTCTCCACTCGTTTGGGGGTGGAAAAGTATTCGCGAAGCTTGACCTAACCCAAGCATATCAGCAGCTGCCAATAGAAGCAAAAACCGCAGAAGCCCAAACAATAGTCACGTACAGGGGTGCGTTCAAATGTAACAGACTCCAGTTCGGAGTAAGCATAGCACCTGGCATTTTTCAAAGTTTGATGGAAAGGTTGCTTCAGGGCATAAAAGGAGTTGTACCCTACTTCGATTATGTATTAATAGCCGCCCCTACAAGAAGTCAGCTAGAAAAACACCTAAGAACTGTCCTACAAAAGTTCCAGGATGCAGGACTTAAAGTCAAGAAAGACAAATGCCAATTATACACTGAGAGGGTTGAATTTCTTGGCTACCTTCTTGACAAACATGGTATTCACCCTACCAAAAAGAAATTAGCAGCTATTAAAAACGCTCCAAGACCTAGAAACAAGACAGACCTCCAATCCTTCCTGGGCCTTATTAACTTTTATAACATCTTCCTACCCCAGAAGGCGACTGTTGCTGAACCCCTGCATAGGCTCCTCAACAAGAAGGCTTCCTGGTTTTGGGGACGTTGAGAGAAGCAAGCTTTCCAGCAAGTCAAAGACCTCCTAACATCAGATGCAGTGTTAATCCAATATAACGAGACACTACCCTTAACTGTGACTTGTGACACTTCCCCTTTTGGAGTCGGAGCCATCCTGAGCCACATTCTACCAAATGGTACGGAGGCACCTATTGCATTCTTTTCAAGAACTTTGTCTAAAACTGAAAGGAACTATAGTCAATTAGATAAAGAAGCCCTTGCTATTGTATTCGCAATTAAAAGGTTCCACGAATACATGTATGGGAGATCCTTTTCCATAATCACAGACCACAAGCCATTGCTTGGCATTTTGGCAGGGGATAAACCAACTCCCCACATACTATCACCAAGAATGACACGATGGTCGGAGTTCTTAGCCACCTACAACTACCAGTTAACGCATCGTCCGGAGAAAACCATTCCCCATGCTGACGCCTTAAGCCGTTCACCATTACCTGAGCTCCTAGACGACCCAGCTCCTATGCTATCCACGCTACAAACTGAGATGCTTCTCTCACTTCCATTAACTGCGCAGGATATCGCATTAGAAACAAAAAAAGACTCTTGCTTGGCGCAAGTCCTCAGCTGAGGGGATGGCCAGAAATCAAACCCAACGACAAATTCAAACCCTTCAAAAGCAGACAGACAGAGCTTTTCTCCCAAAAAGGGTGCGTATTGTGGGGAGACTGAGTAGCCATTCCAGAAAAACTTCAACGCAGAGTCCTGAAAGTGCTGCACGATGGACACCTGGACATCATACAAATGAAAGCACTGGCAAGGAGTTATGCCTGGTGGCCAGGTATGGACAGACAAATCGAAGCCTGGGTTGCCACCTGCAGCAAATGCCAAGAAACACGTGCGGCTCCACCAAAAGCACCACCGACGGAAAGGGAGATGCCCAGGGGTCCATGGTCCCGCATCCACATCGATTTTGTGGGACCTACAAAGGGACATACTTTTCTAATAACAGTGGACGCCTACTCGAACGTAAGAACGTTTACCTTACTCGAGGTAAACGAGATGAAGACCACCACCATAGAAGCGTTATCAAAAAACTGAATAGACTGCAACGCACGGATTTCCAGATGTCTTGGTTTCCGACAATGGCCCGCAGTTTACCGCCTTGGCGTTTGAACAATACCTAGCGGACTGGGGGATACGTCATGCCCTGACATCACCTGCTCACCCGGCAGCCAATGGCAGAGCTGAACGAAAACAACCCTACACAAAATGGACCAAGGAAACATCCACGAGTCACCAGGATGCTCCTTCTCCAACATATTACACTGAACAGCACCACAAACAAAAGCCCAGCCAAACTCCTGATGGGCAGGAAACTTAGATCACATCTAGACTGCCTACACCCTGCCTACACCCCAGGAAAGCCCCTGGGGTCCAGCAGCAAACATCGCACATTTAAAGTAGGAGACCTCGTATTCGCAAAGAACTTTACAGGTGACCCATTGTGGGTCCCTGCCAAGATTACACAAATTATGGGTCCCCATTCCTACAGATGGAAGATTGTGGAAATGCCACATCGACCAGCTGCATTCAAGGCTGACAACTACCCCCTCCATGAACTCTGAAATTGAAACCAGAGAGGAAGGGAAACCAAGGATTTTGGAAACGAACTAACACCTGGTCCCGGACACGCAAACCCACAGTCCGCACAATCAAGCCCAGCATACTCATCTGCTGAAGAGGAGCCGTGGCAGATGGTCATCTCTCCAGGCAACAGCAGCCGAGCGGGTTCAGCGAGTCCAGAGGACCTGGACGAAAGGAACAAGGGAAACATTGGAGTCATCCCCGAGTCACCTCCAAGGATACCCAGCATAGAAGCCGGGTCACCGTTAAACAGTCCACCAGAACCAGAATCCAAGCAAAGGCCGGTTGAACAACGCAGATCAGGTAGATAGATGTGAAGACCTGCCTACCTGCGCGAATACATCATCCCACCCCTGAGACGAAACCTAGAGAGGAGGGGTGTTATGACTAGCAGGCTCGGAAGCCTGCAAACCTGACTGGCTTTTCACAAGCAGGCTTGAAATCCTGCATATTTGATTGGTCCGTGAACAGCGGGTCGTGATTGGTCATTCCGGACTGATCCAATTGGCTAGTTAGTGGGCTGCCGCGATTGGACATTCCAAGCATGGCAAACTTAAACCATTGGACGCCTTGACAGCAGCCAGCTCTATAAAAGGAGCTGCTGCTGCCATATTGAGCTGTTTTCCCGAAGTCGCTAATAAAGAGTTGGAGTCACTATTCGATGTCTTGTCTCCGTTATTGCGCCCATTCTCTGAGATAGAACAGTAGCCACAAAGGAAATCTCCTCGCAGTCACCCAAGGTGATTCAATTGGAATTTTTTGCAGCCTGGTGCATTAAACTACATGTCCAAAATTAGAAATCCTGGAAGTTGTAATGTAGCAAATCAAGAAGGCATCCAGCAAGGAAATGCTGCTGTAATAATTTTCCATTATACGAAAAAACTGCAGTGGCTTTGCATCTCCTAATCACTGAGACTGATAATAGTACCTTAAAAATGAGAAGTTAAATTTAAATTGCAAACTGAACACATCTCTCCTTCATCCCTCACTTAGATACCCACTCCTTCCTCTTATCCTAAAGAGGAGGAGGAGGAAGAAAAAAAGAAAAGTAGAAAGTGTCTGTGGTGCTGATGGATCATAGCATTCAAGAGATAGAAAGGTTGTTGATCTAGGAACTTAGGCAGAAGAAGGAAGATGGTGAATGAATCATATACTTTTCTAGTTCATTTCTCTCTTTTTAGGGATGAATGTCATTAAAGTTACAAAAAAAGTGATAATGTAAAGTTTAATTCTTTTGTGGAAGTCCTTAAATATTTTAAATAACAGTTTTCTCTTGGGCAGGAAGGCATCCTGGACTACTTATTAACCAGACAAATAGGTAAAAGAAAAAGAATTGATGATATCCAAATGTTCTCAAATAGCCTTCATCTTCATTACTCTTGTCCCTGAAATTCAGCCACCAACATGTGTTTGTTTTGTTTAAAAAGGTAGCCAAACTGGCTATTTTGCTTACAAAGATTTGAGCAAGAACTAGAATAACAATTTGGATTGCAAAGCAGCACAATAATGATGGGCAGTCCGGCCCCAGGGCTCTTTATAATCCATGAGCCCAATTTTTTTGGTCCAGGGTCCCATTTTTGACAATGTCTGCTGAAGAATAGTTTCTCATTTCTTTGGAGGCACCTCTCATTGTGATTATGTGACATTGTAGCATATCCCTTAAAATAAGCATATCACAATTAGAAACCCAACAACCCAAACCATTTCACAAGCAATGTAGCCCTATTTGCTTAGTGGTTATAAACCTTCCTCCCCAGGTTAACTCTGAGGATGGCTCACACAATATCCTTCAGTAATATTCAGATGATGTTTCTAAGACTCATACTAAGATGATGTTTCTATGGAAAAATGAAGGCAAACACAGTGAGGAATTTATTGACAAGGTTATTTATCAACAATCTATTTATTAACAATTACAGATATTCTTGCATATTGCGGCATAGTAATTTAAAGAAATAGAGTAGGCTTAATGATGTGACTGTTAGATCGGAGGCGGATCAGTTTGACAGAGACGCAAGACCATTCTGTGAGTTCAGCTCTTTGTTAGGTTTAGGTAAAGGTCTGGGGATGCGAGCCGCGGCAGCCCTTCATATAGTGCTGGCTCATGGCTCGGCAGCCAATGACAGCGCTTTGAATCTCCCACAATTGGCACAGCCAATCGCGGTAGATTTCTAGCGCTCCAATCACGGCTGACCTGTTGACCAATCAGGTCTCTGCTGGTTCAGACCAATCGGGTGCAAGGGTTTCTGAGTATGCTAATACTGTACAGTGACAAAGTCCAGTTCCCTGTCTCTGAGTAGCCAGAGTTCAAATTCATTGCCACCCAAAACCAGACAATTACACTCCATCTTGGGGCAAAGAACACATATGTTGTTTATTAAATTTTCCTCTCCTTGGATAACTTAATAGTGCATCTTCCCCAATGGGTCCATGTTGCATCAGAGCAAGAAAATGGCTACTTTTTGCTTCTGAGGAAAATTCTGGTCAGTTTGGCTTACTTGTCTTCCAAAAGAGCAGCAAAAATGTTACTTAAAATCTGGTTAAGATTATGTGTTTTCTGCTATAGGGGGTTGCGTAGCTCCTTATAAAAGCCGAATGAAATTCCACAGTACATTTAACATTTTTATTGTTATGGTCTTCTATGCTTGGATTAGCTAATAGAAAATGACTTAGGCCACTGCTGGTCCAAGTGGAATAAAGCATACGAATCCTACGAGCGTGAACATCAGTGCAGGACTGTGACTACCAGTTTGGCTACCTGATTGCTTAGCTTAGTCCAAAAAAAGATTTAAAAGATTTCACTGTCCAAATTATTTACCATTACACTGAGCTGGGCAGAAAATCATTTTGTTATATATTTGAAGAAAGAGCAGTGCCAAAAAAATGTCTTCTGTGTTTTATTTCTAGTTTTCAACTTGATAAAACAGGAATTGTTTTCATTTGTTTTCCAAAGAGGAGAAATGCCAATGAAATTCATATAAATGTAAGACCAGGCCTGTCTACTGGGGGGGGGGGGGCAAAGGGGGGAGGGGGAACAACAAAGTAAAAAATGGTGATCAAATAAAACAAGAATAGGTTTTGATTGTGCAGGCGCAGCTGCCATCTTGATTTTATGACATGGCCATTTTTGCAAGCTGTCAAATTAGGTTGCTCCTGTCGTATTTTGCTTTCTGAAGGCATTTGTGAAGTGAAACTTAGATGATTTAATTTGATTATCTGCCATCATGATGATGCTGACTCTTCATGTGCACATAGATCTTCTTCTTCTTCTTCTTCTTCTTCTTCTTCTTCTTCTTCTTCTTCTTCTTCTTCTTCTTCTTCTTCTTCTTCTTCTTCATCATCATCATCATCATCATCATCATGTCCCTAAATTGGTGTTTCACTACATCCAACAGTGCACACACTGCTGTTGTACAGTAACTGAGTCTAGCCATTTTGTTGCTAGTTATCCTCTTCTTCTTTTTCTTTCTACTTTTCCTAACATTAGAGCTTTTTTCAGAGATATAGGATTTTGCATAAAGTACTTGAGGTAGGATAATTTGAGCCTGATCATGTTTGCCTTGAGTGAGAACTCTGGGTTGAATTGTTTAATGATCCAAAGGTTTGTTTTTCTGGTTGTCTATGGTATTCTTAAGAGTTCTTCTCCAACCCCTAGTTCAAGGGTGTCAACACTCTTCTTATCCTGTTTCTTCAAAGTCTAAAAATGTAGGTATCCAATCTAAGACTATCTATTCAATTTTCCTCACTCTTTCTTTCTCTGTCCAATAATTATTTATCTTTGGCCTCTAAAACCCTTCAGATGTTTCCATCTTTTCCCTCACTTTATTAATTGACCTGTAGCACTACAAATAAATTTCTTCTTTGTATAAAAAGATTCTGGAAACTAAGACACATGAAATAAAAATGGCTTTAGAATCTGAAAACATTAATTTCACCAAGGATGTGTATGGAGAAAGGAGGATTGTCAAAAAAAAAAATCTCAATGACTCCACAGAATGTTTAATCTCTTTGTACAATTCTCCATTCATATTTGCAGTGATATCATTCCCATAAAAATTGATTTAAAAAATCTAAAATCAGACACATTTTCTTTCTTTATCACTAGCCTGCCTACCATCTCCCTGGTTTTTGACCCTCTGAATGGTTATAATAAAGATTATAATTAGTTTGTAAAGCCTCTGACACCCTAATAAAAATATCACTGCATCTTCTCTTTTCCATATATTATTTTGCTATTTAATATCACTTGCAGAATTGCCATAAAATATTTCAATATTCCCCAAACTTTATGTAGTACAACTGGGGGGGGGGGAGAGAAGCAACCTTTATTACAGAACTGGGGAAATAAATTACTTTTTTCCCCTTTTTACTCATGTAGTTTTGCTTTTATAAACAGTTACTAAGTGGAGATCAACCCTGTGTTTCTCAATCTTGTCAACTTTAAAATGTGTGGGCTTCAACTCTCAAAATTCTCCAGCCAAAATGCTGGCTGGGGAACTCTGGGAGTTGGAAATCCATAAATCTCAAGGTTGACAAGGTTGAGAAACATTCCCTGGCCTCTGCATTTTGTAGCTTTTCAGCATCGATAACTCCGTGCCCTTCTAAACATGGGAGAAAGTATTGAACTAAGTTTTTCATGATAGAAACTCAGAGGCTGATTGGATCGTGCTTTCTTTTCTTTTTGTTTATTTCTTTTCACTTAATTCCTGATTGCCTTACAACAGAATCTCCCTAATTTTCTGTACCTTTTTTTTTTAGTTTTCCCCTCTTCCTGCCCTTTCTTTTCCTGCTAAACAGGCTTTGGCCCAATACACAAAATAGGGGCTAAATGTTCTGTAGTTTGTTCCCAAGTTGAGGAAAAACCTGCTGTAAAAGGCAATTTACATATGTACAATTATGCAGAGACATCTGGAGAGAGAGCTCCCAAGTTTAATTTCTAATCAGGTAATTCATGTTTGTCAACTTGATGTCCTCCAAGCTTTCTGGAGTTCAACTTTTTGACACCCCAGTCAGCTTCACTCATGCAAAGGATTTTGCAAGCTAAACATTCGACTGGACTGCACCAGTCTATCTTTCCAAGATGCAGATCACCATTTCAGTTCATTTTTAAAAGGAATGGTGATGTGGACAGCTTTCTATGGTAATTCTTTGCAGCTCTCTGAATAATTTCCATCAGAGGATTCAGGCCAACATTTTTTGTACAATAATGTCCAGATTGCCTTAATCAGGTAAGCAACCTCTGTAGATTTCTTAGATGACATTATTTAAAATTTGTCCTGATTCAATACCAAGGAAGACCATTGTAGGTTCCATTTCATATCATATGTACTCATCACATGTGCAATGAATTAGCTGCAATAGTAATTGCACAGTGAAAGGTCCAAGCAATTGCTTTACAGAAATATGAACATGATGTGTCTCTTTCCTGATCACCATTGTGCCATGTAATTGCCACATGGCACAGATCTGCCTTGAAAAGTGATTCTGCATTTGGCCAATCTGGTGTTGATTTTGACCTTGTGAATGTAATTTTTGTCTGTAATGTAATAACTACGATTGCATTGTTTTAAGCAATGGGACTGTATTGCTTAAACTGATCATTTCAAAGCATAAAAACCTGATTGTTTCCTTGCACATTTTCTCAAAAAAATAGAATATCCGTTATTATACATAAGCTCTTTATTAATGTTGGAAAATAGTTTTCTGGCTTTGGATACTTTTCAGAGAAACACTGAATGACCATGAAAAACAAAGACAACACTAGTGATTGATAAATTATGAGAATTGTCTTTTCTCCACTCTGAGTATAGGCTTTGCAGCTCCTTCTGCACACAAGGGAGGTGCTGATTCAAGATCAGTGCCATACGCCAGTGGTCTCATGACACCAAGGAGCTTGCAGAGGTCTTCCTAAATTATGTTTATTAACACAACTCAATTACTCTTCCAAAGGTAATGCTGCAGAAATAATTTTGAGCATTTTTTCCAGGCCTGTGAGGTGGTCCTATTGGTTTAACAAAATGTTCTACTTATTTCAAAGGTGGGTTTTTTGGAGAATGTACATGAAACTTTTGGGAAAGGCGATACTCTACAAGGTTTTCTTAATATCTTCCACCATGCAAAACTCACAACACTTGCATAGCCCATCTGTCTTCCCCATCCTTCTCTAGCACTCTTCCAGTTTTTGCTTTGTCCCATCACATCAGTCTCTCCCAGTCAATAGGGAAGGCATGCTATAAAGTATAGACCCTGTCAGTCAAAATATTCGACTGGCAAGGTCAAGGAAGAAAGACTTTTCTACTATTGCCCCTGCCATGTGGAACATCTTATCCTCAATTCTCTTGGCCTTTGCGCAAAGGGGTCAAAACCAGGGGTGGGATTCTACCAGTTTGCACCTATTCGCTAGAACTGGTTGTTAACATTCTAAGCAGTTTGTAGAATTGGTTGTTAGAAGAAATTACTGGCCTAATCCTGTAAGGAAGGCAGGAAAGAAACATTCTGGTGTTGCTAACGAAACTGCCTCTCCATTAGCCCTTATTACATTCTTGGCAGGACTAGACTTCCTGTCTCAGGAATGTCTCTGGAGTTTTTTCCCCCCTCCTTTGCTGGTACTATGCTTGTGTGGAGTGACCATTCAAAGTTAGAATGGCACTGAAAAAAGTGACATGACCATTTTTTCACACTTACGGCTGTTGCAGCATCCCCACAGTCATGAGAGGCCAGGTGAGGAGATGTGTGCCTCGATGTGAGTGACATTGAGTTGGCCACCCCCAACCAGCCACATGACCACCAAGTGACGCCCACCAACTAAGCCACACCCACACAACTGGTTGTTAAAAAATTTGAATCTCACCCCTGGTCAAAACGTGGCTGTGTAGCCTTGTGGGGAAGATATAGGGGCCCACACAATCATGGGGCTGGTTGACTGTATTAACAGCTGCTAATCCACCATCTTGGAATTCTCCATTTTTTGTAATTTTACAATGTTGTTTTATACTTAAAAATAATAATCTACCGTAATTCTGTTCTTAATGCTTAATTTTATTGATTAAGTTGTACACCACTCAGAACCCCAGTCTGAGAGAAAACAGAGATTAAGAAGTATGAAAAATAAATATAATAAATTGTTAGAGAAGATCTATAAAGGCTTTGAGAAGCAAGCTGAAAGAGAGCAAAGTGATTGTTTCTCTTCACACTTACACAGAGGTGACATTTCTTTGCACAGAAGCTTTGAGTAAATATAGCTAAATGTCTATGGAGATTCTCAGTCATCCATGTCATGGTTGTCTCAAAAGTGCTTTTTCAAGAGGCAGTTGGACCTTCTGATGTTTCTTTGAAGACATTTCTTCAAGTTTGGATAAGAAGCAAAACATCTTCAAAGAAAAAACAGAAAGTCCGGTTGCCTCTTGAAAAAGCACTTTGGGGACTTTTGAGTATTTCTCTCAATTTTTATCAAAGTAACTTTTTTCCTCATGAAAAAATTGCATAGCCTCAGGTTCTCCTGGAGTTGCAGAGTAGGCAGTTTCCCTTTTGGCAGGAATTGCACCTGAGTTCTACCCTTCTTCTAAATCCAAGGTGCCACTGCATCCTGCCCTATTTTCCCTGTTCTTGGTTGCTTAGAGCAGGGATCCCCAAACACTGGTCCATGTGCTGGATCCAGGTCACAGCAAGCCAGAAATTGGACCAGGCAAACAAGAGAGGCCCTATCTGTGGGATGCAAGCAGCATACAAAACCAGGGTCTTTCTGGTCTGTGGGAAAACCTCTCACCACAGAACTGATCTCTGGTGCCCAAAAGCTTGGAGGCTGTTGGCCTAGAGCTATAACTTTGCCACTATCCTGAAAATAAACAGATATATACAGTATATATAAGCTAAAGAAGAATAGAACAAAACACTTATTTCAAAGTTCTGTTGCTGATGTTACTGACCCTGGTAATGAAACATTTGGGAGCTAACTGGCAAGCTCAGAGAGCAAACCAGGAAATCCAAGCAGTTCTAATGTGCATAAAGATGTATTGTAAACTTGAGTGCTCTACAAGAATCTGAACTACTAACAGCCAAGGGAAATTAGCAGGAGATAAGAGTCGAAGAAATTCAAGTGGGCTGAACTTAGATCTCTTGTGGGCACACAGGGACTTGTGATAGATAATACCAGAGGTGAAATTTAAAATTTTTTCCTACTGTGGGCATAGCTGTGGGCATGGTTTGGTATAATAGTAATAGCAACCAGGGGAAGTGTTTTTACTGATTCAAATCATCCTACCACCTCTCCAAAGCCTGGTCATCCACAATTGTTAGGTGTATCATGGAGAACAGAGAATCAGACAAGCCATGCAACAAAAATGGTATTCAGAGGTTCTGACCAGGTCTGGAGAACCAGTAGTGGAAAATTTGAGTAGTTTGGAGAACCGGCAAATACTACCTCTGACTGGAGATTTTACAGTATCCTTCCCCTGCCATGCCCACCAAGCGACGCCCACAGAACTGGTAGTAAAAATATTTGAATCCCACTACTGCCGTGCAGGCATTCACATCACAGTGAGTAGATGTGTCTAGGTGATTAGGAATGAAAACCAATGATTGTGGAAGGACCCTAAATCATGCCATCACACTTACAATATGATCATGCTGGGGGGACAAGGAAAGAACAGGCTTTCAGAGTATTTCTGACGTCTTACATCCTATTTATTCAGAGACCAGTATCTGAATTTGTCTTTTGAATGTGTCTTTTGAATTACTGCCAAAATTTATCCCCAATCTGGAGATTCTCAGATATATGAAATATATATCTGAATATAAGCTTTTCTAGAACCCTTGCTCTACAAGCAGGTTCTTGGTTCAGAGAATAACATTTTATCCAAACATAACAATTGAAGTTCAACTCCTTATCTTATCCTATATAGCTGTGATGGCGAACCTATGGCACACAGACCCATTTGTGCTGGCACATGAGTCGCAGGCAAACTTACCTCACTGCGCATGCGTACGTATCCCAACAGATTTTCAGCTGGTTTGAGGCCTTTTTCAGCCTTCCAGACTTGAGGAAAGCCTCTGCAGGCTGAAAAAGAGGCCCGTTTCATCACTTCCTGTATTTCTGGAAATACCAGAAGTGACAAAGCAGGCCTATTATTCAGGCTGCAGAGGCTTTCCTCAAGCCTGAAAGGCCGAAAAAGGCCTCAAACAGGCTGAAAATCAGCTAGGAGGAGCAGTGCAGGTAAGGGGGAGAGGGATTGTGCATGCATGCACAGGGGGTGGGGGGGCGTGCGCATTGCCTTCTGGGTGCTGGCACGCGAGCACGCGAGCACACATGCACAAGCACATGCACAATTTTTGGCACAGTAGCCCAGAAAGGTTAGCCACCACTGCTATATAGGATATTCTCTACTTTAGACTCAGTTATCAAATGAAGAACCAGTACTTCAATGTTTAGCTATTTTGTTTAAGCTGCTTCTATCCACTGATTAATTGAGATTGTTTTTTAAAAAGTATAAAGTGCAAGTTTAAAGTGGCACTCATACTGATACTAATTCTGGTGTAGTAATAGACATATTAAATTTATAGATTTTAAGGCTAGCAAGAACTCAACTGATAAGTATATTTTGGTATGCAGGGTGTCGTGTCCGTTTGGCAAGGAGACCAGGAGGCAGTGACTATGGTTTCAGCTCTTTATTTAGCCCCCGGACCCGATCTGGTTCCAAGGGAAAAACAGCGGCTTTTTATTCTCAAGCTGCGGCGGCCGCGGCCAATGGCACCACTTTGAATCTTCCGCGATTCATATCCACCCATCGCAGGAGATTCTCAGCAGGCCAATCAGCGCGGCTCGCTAAACCAATCAGATCACCCCGCGCTTTGACCAATCAAAACGTGGGGTTTCAAGAATGCAAATGAGCATACAGAACACCCCTCCCCTCTTGGTTTGGTCCTATGTAATGTAGTCCCGTAAGTAGGCGGGGCTCCGCACTTGCCTACTGGACCTGCGCAGGTCAGTCGTTGGTTGGCTCCCGGCCGGTTCGGTCGGGTTCTCTGTGTCTCTCGGCCTTGTCGATGGAACTGCCTGGTAGACCTTTCCGGGCCACTTGTCGCAGCTCCCTCCCGGTTGGTTGAGCTGTGGTTTTCGCCGCTCCCGCCTGGTCTTTCCAGGCTGGTCGAGCTGGCCTGGCTGCTTCTCCCTGGTGAGGTCCCGAGCTGGCTGCTTGCTGGTGAGTATGGCTGGTTCCTTTCTTCTGGGTTTTGGTTCCCAGGGTATTCCCTCCCCTCTTGGCTTGTGTTAAGGGGATTGTTTGTGGCTGGTTGCGTGTCGGTTGTGTTTCTTGTGGCCGTTCTCGATCTTATTTGATCGATGTGGCGTTTCCACACTCGTCCATCGGTTGTTTGCAGCCGGTACGAGTGGGGACCTGTCAGTTGGGTTATGGTTGCTGGTACCCATAGTGGGTCACCGGTTAGGCTTTTTGCGTAGACGGCGTCGCCTGGCGCAAAAGACCGGTGCTTGCTGGAGGAGTTTGGGGGTTTTTTCCAAGTTGTATGTGGGGTGAAGTCTGTCGAGTGGGGACCTTATTTTCCTCCCCATTAGTAGCTCTGCCGAGCTTTTGTTCCTTGTTGTGTTCGGGGTTATATGTTGTATAAAAAGCATTTTATTTATTTTGTCTTGGATTTCCCCGTGTTCAATTTTCTGGATGGTTTTTTTCGTGAATTGAACCATCCGTTCCGCCCCTCCATTCACCGCCGGATGCGCCGGAGCTGTCAGTGCGTGTCGTATGCCCCGTTCCACTAGGAATTTTTCAAATTCCAGCGAGTGAATTGGGGCCCGTTGTCCGACACGATGACATCCGGGAGGCCATGGGTTGCGAATAGTTTGCAAAGTTCCTTGGTCACGGCCTCTGTAGTGGTGGATTTCATGTTGCTTACCTCCAGCCAGTTGGAGTAAGCATCTACGGTTACTAGGAATGTATGTCCCTTGGTAGGCCCAGCAAAGTCTATGTGGACTCTAGACCAAGGTCCCCTGGGAGTTTCCCATTCCAGGATCAGTGCCGTGAGAGGGCTTGGTCTGGTTTCTTGGCAGCGTTGACACCTTGCCACCCAGGCCTCGATTTGTTTATCCATCCCTGGTCACCAAGCGTAACTCCGGGCCAGGGCTTTCATTCTAACTATGCCCAGGTGCCCCTCGTGTAACACTTCCAATACCTTCCCTTGCAGTTTTTCTGGGATAACCACCCTATCCCCCCACAGTACACACCCTTCTTGCAGCGAGAGTTCCGTTTGCTGGTTTCGGAATGTTTTGAATAATTCGTCGTTTTCCTTTTCCAGCCACCCTTTCTCTACCCAATGTACCACCTGCACCAGATGTTTGTCTTTATTAGTTTCTCGGGCAATGTCTGACGCGGTTATGGGTAGCTCGGGCAGAGTCTCTATGCTGAGGGTGCTCGTCATGGGTGCTGGGTCGGTGTCTAGATCGGGTAGAGGTGAGCGGCTCAAAGAGTCTGCATGTGTGATAGTCTTACCGGGTCAGTGTGTGAGCCGGTAGCTGTAGGCGGCAAGGAATTCGGACCACCTTGTCATCCTGGGAGATAAAATGTTTGGGGTGGCCCGGTTCCTTGCCAGGATGCCTAGCAATGGCTTGTGGTCCATGATGATTGTGAACTTGCGGCCGTAGAGGTACTCGTGGAACCTCTTCACTGCTGCGATGATGGCTAGGGCCTCCTTGTCCAGCTGGCTATAGTTCCGCTCTGGTTTGGTGAATGTCCTGGAGAAGAAAGCAATGGGTACTTCTCTTCCATCCGGGATTGTGTGGCTGAGGACGGCGCCGACGCCGAAGGGTGAGGCGTCGCATGTGACGGCGAATGGTAGGGTCTCATTGTATTGGATGAGGACGGCATCCGAGGTGAGCAGGTCCTTTGTTTTCCTGAAGGCGGCTTCCTCGCATTTCCCCCAAGTCCAGGTAGCCGCCTTGTCCAAGAGCCTATGCAAAGGCTCCGCCGGGGTCACCTTTTGGGGCAGGGAAACATTGTAAAAATTAAGCAGTCCCAGAAACGCCTGCAGTTCCGTTTTATTCCTGGGTGTGGGGGCCTCCTTAATGGCTCTGATTTCGGTTACGGTTTGGTGGATGCCGTGCCAGTCTAGGAGGTACCCCAGGAACTCGACCTGCTCTGTGTAAAGTTGGCACTTTTCCCTCTTCACTTTTAGCCCAGTTTCCTTGAATTTGGTTAGCACCTCCCTTAGCTGGCCCTCTAGTTCTCGCTGGTTGGTTGCCAACACCAGCACATCGTTGAAGTAGGGCACCACCTCCTTGATGCCTTGCAAGAGTCTCTCCATGAGGCTCTGGAAAATTCCAGGTACCAAGCTGACTCCAAACTGGAGTCAGTTACATCGGAAAGCTCCCCGGTAGGTGACTATGGTTTGCACCTCTGTGGTTTCTGCGTTGACCGGCAGCTGTTGGTATGCTTGGGCCAGGTCGAGTTTCACAAAAACCTTGCCTCCCCCCCCCCCAGTGAGTGTAGAAGATGCTGCACTACTGGGACGGGGTAGGCGCTTTGTTGCAAGGCGCAATTTAGGGTGGCCTTATAGTCCCCGCAGATTCTCACCGACCCATCGGGCTTGACTGGGGTGACTATTGGGGTCTCCCACCGGGCATGGTCAATTGGTTGTAGGACCCCTTGCTTGACGAGCTTGTCAATTTTCTCATCAATTTTTGGCCTGCGTGCAAAAGGTACCCGCCGTGGTTTTAGGCGTCTCGGGGGAATGTTAGGGTCTAGGCTGAAGGAGATGGGGGGCCCTCGGTACTTGCCTAGGGTGCCATTGAACACTTCCTGGAAATCCCGTGCCAGTTGCTGCTCCCAATTGGTCTCGGCGATGTGGTTGATGCCCGTGACTTCGATGCCGAGCGGCATGAACCATTGCAGTCACAAAAGGCTGGGTCTGTCACGGTCCACAATTGTCAGGGGAAGCTTTGCAGTGCGGCCCTTAAAAGTCACTTTGAATTGTCCAGCTCCAACTACCGGGATGCGGTTTCCCTGGTAGTCTTTGATGATTAGTCTCTGGTTCTCCAGTCCCTTCTTGTGGATGGTAGGCACCAAGCGTTTGATTTCTTGCCAGGCGACCATGGAGAGGTAGGACCCGGAGTCCACCTTCATTTTGCATGGCTTGCCTTCGATGCCTACCTCCACGTAGACATTTCGGGTGGTTGATGCGTGGCCGATGATGACCGTCTGGTGCGTTTCCTCCTTCCGCCGGGTCTCGCCACCTCGTTGGATTCGCCCGCTCCGGTCCCATCGGCTGTCGGCTGGGCGATCTCTAGTTCTGAAGGGTGTGCTGTCCCGTCTCCGCTCGCTGTGTTCCCGCCGTCTGGGGCTGTAGGTTTTCTTTAATCAGCAGACGCGGCCAATGTGACCCTTTTTGTCGCAGTGCCGGCAGACTGCATCGAAGAAACGGCACTCAGATCTCGGGTGGTCACCTCCGCAACCGGCACACGCGGTCCCCGACTTACGACCCCGCCAACTGCGCTGGTCGCATCCTGCCTGGAGCCGGTGGATTTCCTCCTTGTCGTCTGAGATGTCGGAAGCGGAATGGAATTCGCCATGGTGGGTGGTGGTCTCGCGGTGACTTGCTTCCGGTTGGGCCTTGGTCGCCCGTCCAGAGTCGGTGGTTGCGGTGCGGTCCCCTGTGTCTGATCTCCGCATGCGGTTCGCCGACTTCCGGGTGGCCTCGGCTGCGGTGGCTTCAGCGATGGCGTCAGCGAGGGCGATGTTGCCTTTGGCCATTAGCCGACTCTGTAGGACTGGATCCCAAAGTCCGAGCACAACTCGGTCCCGTAGGGCCTTGTCCATGTCGGAGAATCCGCACATGCCTCCTAGGTTCCGCAATTCTGCAACAAAGTTGCTGATGCTTTCGCCCAGTCTCTGATCCTGCCGGTAGAAGTCGTGCCGCCTGATGAGGGTGGGCACAGTGGGGGCATAGTGGTTGTGGAGCAAAGGTTCGAGGTCGTCCCAGTCCATCTCTTTGATGTCAGCGAGTTTCGCAAGGGCTTTCACCATCTTGAACACTGTGGGCCTGCAGTGTGTCAAGAAGATGGCTCGTTTTTTCGGCCCGGTGGCATCCTTTATGTTGCTGCATTCAAGGAACATGAGGAATCTGTCCGTGTAGGATTCCCAGTACTCGCTAGCAGGATTGAAGGGTGCGGGCGGAGCGATGCTGGCCATCTCATCGGTCTTGCTTCCATCGGACATGTGCTCGATGGGGTTCAGCCTCGGGATCCCATCCTCGTCGCCAGTGTCGTGTCCGTTCAGCAAGGAGACCAGGAGGCAGTGACTATGGTTTCAGCTCTTTATTTAGCCCCCGAACCCGATCTGGTTCCAAGGGAAAAACAGCGGCTTTTTATTCTCAAGCCGTGGCGGCCGCGGCCAATAGCACTGCTTTGAATCTCCCGCGATTCGTATCCACCCATCGCGGGAGATTCTCAGCGGGCCAATCAGCGCAACTCGCTAAACCAATCAGATCACTCTGCGCTTTGACCAATCAAAACGCGGGGTTTCAAGAATGCAAATGAGAACACCATTCCCAGAACAGAGGGAATGGTGACTGTTTTATCACTATCTAAATTCTTATCTTTTCTATTGTTACTATCATTATTAATGTGTTATTATAAAAGCAAATGAAACCCTTTCATCAGAAACAGTTGCCTGATATAATTAGTCCTGGAAGGTTCTCATTGATTCAGAATGGAGTCAAAGTTGATTAAGTATATAATATTATACTATCAAGCCATTCACTGGATGACCTCTGGTGGAGCATAAAGAGAAAATCTCTAACCAGGAAAAAAATGACTCTAAAATACAAATATATAGTAGCTGGCAAAGAAAAAGCCTGGGAGTCAACAGGTAGAAATTCAAGTTAATATGACCTTGGGAAGTTTTATTTGAACTCATTGAAAGCACAGTTCTGTTCTGGAAAAAGAGAAGACAACTTTTTGGCTCTGTTCTTACCACAGCTAATCCAACCCAGCCCATTTAAACTTAATCTAGAATCTATTAAGTCTTCAAGAATGTAAAGAGTTTCACATTTATTTAAAAACCATGGAGGAGATGGTCCCATTTGCCTCTGCAGTCCCAGTTTCGTGAATAGGAAACCTTAGGATCATCCTGAACAGTGGTAGGATTAAAAAAAAAATTACCAATTCTGTGGGTGTGGCTTGGTGGGCGTGGTGTGGCTTGGTGAGTGTGGCTTGGTAGGTGTGGCAGGGGAAGGATACTGTCAAATATCTATTCCCACCCCATTCCAGAGGGAAGTTTACTGCAAAATCACATTCCCTCCCCACCCCGCTAACCTGCTTTCCAGCTCTGTTTTCCTGTGCAAGGCAACAAAAGAAGACCCGGCCAATCAGCTGGGACTTGGGAGGCAGAGAATAGATGGGGCGGGGCCAGTCAGAGGTAGCATTTGCCGGTTCTCTGAACTACTCAAAATTTCCACTACTGGTTCTCCAGAGCTGGTCAGAACCTGCAGAAAACCACCTCTAATCCTGAATCAGCTGTGATTAGGGCTACCAAGCATCAGTCCAAAAGACGACATGTTCTCCTTTCTGTTCTCATGACTTCCAGCAGGCATCTCCTTAAAGTCAGCTGCGCATCGAAGACTTCTGCCTCCTAATCAGTTTTGGCACATACTCCTCTGATTGAAAAACCAGTCTTTCTAGTGGTAGAAAAAATAATTTCGTATATGTCAGCCTAAGTATCTTTTCTTTTTCTTTTTGTCGTTTTCCATTGTAGTTTTTGTCATGGATGCCAAGAAATTTAAATAGTTAATGTCTTCTCCTTTTCCCCATTTGTTCTCCTTTCCAATTACCCTTGTTCTCCTCCGACTGTTCATATATATGGCAATCTTAGCTCTGATCATCCATACAAATTGTGATGGGATATAAAGAGGGAGAAAATCTGACAAGAGGTTTTCAGTATAGGTGATCTTAAACTGTCTACTATTATATATTATTATATAATATATAATATTATACTGTATATTATATATTATTATATAGCATAGGTGACCTTAGAATGTCTACTATTGACCTCACCCCCTTCCTAAGAGGCCTGCATAAGCGCACCAATTGTGTCTACCGTCCCTGTCCTATTGTTTTTTATTTTTCTTATAAGTAGCTATCTCATGTATTCAAAACTATATTTATTCTTATACCTGTATCTTGTAAGCTATTGACAAATCAAATAAATACAAAATACAAAATCTTTGCATAGTACATTCAAATGATTTAATAACTTGAAGCTGTAAAAGAAATCATCAACCTTACAACCAGTGGTTAGGTGTGATTTATTAATTGGAATGCAAAGAGTGAAAATTTAAACCTGCTGAGATAGGTAAAAAAAAGAATTATTTTAGAATTAGAATTAGAATTCTTTATTGACTAAATGTAATTGGGCACTCAAGGAATTTGTCTTGGAGCAAATGCTCTCAGTATACATAAAAGAAAAGATACATTCGTCAAGAGTCAAGAATCATCAGGTACAACTCTTAAGAATAGTCATAGGGTACAATTAGCAATGAAATCATACTAGGAAACAGTCAATATAAATCGTAAGGATACAAGCGACAAAGTTACAGTCATACAGTCACAAGTGGGAGGGGATGGGTGATAAGGAGTGATGAGAAGATTAATAGTAGTGCAGACTTTGTAAATAGTTGGACAGCATTGAGAAAATTATTTGTTTAGCAGAGTGATGGTGTTTGGGTAAAAACTGTCCTTGTATCTAGTAGTTCTGGTGTGCAGTGCTCTATAGCGTCGTTTTGAGGGTAAGAGTTGAAAAAGGTTATATCCGGGATGTGAGAGGTCTATAAATATTTTCACAGCCCTCTTTTTGACTCGTGCAGTATACAACTTCTTCCTGCCTGTGATCGGGTTTATAGTTAAATTCCTGATGTGCTAATTTGTCAAAAAAAAAAAAAACCTGAAAAAATGTTCAGATGATTATGCATTTTCTTTTTCCTTTTTTTTAAAGGGGTAGTCTGTACAGAAAGATGTATGGGATAAAAAGAATATGGATGGATTTCTAATCATTTGTTTATTTTAAGCATTTCCAATCCTCTCTCCCTTCAAAAATCAGAATTTGAACAGCTCCCAGACTGAAACTAAACATGCTTACATAATATGTGATTTTATTGTTTCTGCACATCTGCAACTAGTCATGTAGCAATGCTGTTGGGTCATGCAAACTGATATGAAGCAAGAATTTTATTAGGTCAATTCAATTGTCATATCCATATTCTGGACAGATCCTCACATGTAAATAGATCCACTATATTAATAAATCTAAATAATGTGCCGCAGTGTACATTTTCTATTCTTTGGAATAATTCATCTGAAAATAGTCATTGAACTTGATCACAGCCTGGAAAAAAAAGTGGGTGGAGGGAGCAGTATGCATAGCCAGTTTTCACAATTTTTCCACAGCTTTACAAGTAATAACTAACACCTGATACTTGGGATCAAGTTCCATAAACCAAGATTTTGTAGTGAAAATTAAGCAGATTAGGTTACACTGGAGTAGAAAATGTGTGCAATATCAAAATAAATAAATAAACCTGAAGGTCTTCTGATAGAAGCAGCCTTAAGGGTGACCAAAAGTCAAGATGGTCGACATGATTGCATGATCAAACATATGATCATGTAAACCTAAACATGAGACTTTGGTTACATAGCCATAGCCACTGCCTCCTCCTTTTGGATCCCATCCTGGACAGTACAGTTTCTCTTTGGGATGGTCCTTGGCCTATATAACAATTTTAAGCCATTTGAAACAATGAAATCCAGGTTTCTAGAGCTATTTTTGCTCACCTAAATGTGTCACTGAGACTGTTTCCTGGAGATGGCCTTGCCAGAATAGTAAATAGAGTGTGAGTAGAGCAATGAATTATTGGCATAAGTTTAATGGACTCTGTTGTGTTTGACCCAGCACATTTTGAGTTTTTAATCCAATTGGAAGAAGGCCCTAATCCAGGAAATACATTCCCAGCTAATTGGTAGATATTGAAAAGAGATCATGTTAATAAATTGAGTATACAACACCTCCTCAATTCTGAGTTGTAATTTAATTTGGTTCATTTGTCCAGCTTTTGCAAGACCCTAACTTTACCTGGTGGGAGATTCATAGTACCTTATCTCTCCCTTCTTTTTAAGGTTACATTGTTGTAACTGTGAATACATTACAATATATTGTTTCAATACAATGATATTTATATAGCACTGCTTGAATATTATTGGGTTTACATTAAATGCAATTCTCCCTTTTCTACAGGGACAGTTACATAATGATTGCATGTCTTTCTTACTAATTAACAAAAACTTTCAGATCACCTATAATTTCATCAGGTTTTACTATTTAGCTTTGCAGATGTGTCAGAAGACTCTTCCCAAATATCAGGTTCCATCAGGTTTAATTTTAATATTTGTATATATGTTTGTTTTTTCAGGTCATAATAAAGTTTATCCACCTACTACTTAACACATTTTTCTCATGTCAATAAATCAATTATTTTTCACTGAGTGTAATGTCCAACTAGAGCACATGTTTGTTTAAGAAACCACAGCTGGTTGGATTTGCTCAACATGCTAAATCATAAACTATAGTTCATAAATCCATATCTGGGCCAGTACAGTACAAATATTACAAAAATCTACACTGTTTTGATGCAGTATGTATGAGTTCTGCTTGTATATGCTGTTTAGCATGTTTGTCAAGTGTTTTTTTATCTCGTTAATGATATATATCTGTCATCTGGATTTTTCCAAACAAGATCAGGTAACCCAACTTTTAAAAACCAATTATCCTCAACAAACCCCATATGTAATCCTCAACTTACTACCACAGTTGAGTGAAAATGTCCATTGCCAAGCAACCCAGTTGTTAAGTGAGTCATGCCCAATTTTATGACCCTTTTGCCACAGTTGTTAAGCAAATCACTGCAATTTTTAAATAAAACTTGCAAGTGTTAAGCTAATCTGCTTCCCCCATTGATCTCGTTTGTTGAACTCCAGCTTGAAAATCATGTGGCACCTGGATGCTGCAATCATTGTAAATACATGCTACTGGTCAAGCATCCAAATATCAATCCAAAGGCTGTGGGGATGCTGAACTTTTGTAAGGATCGTTCCCAAGTCCCCTTTTTTTAGTGCCATTGTAACTTTGAATGGTTGCTAAGGGATTGTTTATAAGTCAGGATTATCTGTGTTTGTTTCATGGGCATGCCCAGTTGGTTTCATAATGAAGAAATGCTATCCTTAAAGCATTCAGAGAGTACACCATTCAGCACATCATATCTGATTAATATAAAACTATCAGAAAGAGACAGAATACAGGAAAATCTTCTGCTCTCATTGCTCTGAATGTGTTTGAACAAAAAGAGACAGGCTAGAAATTTCTATTCTATACCTAAATCAGGGCTATCCCACAGGCCAGATGTGTCACGTGCTGGCCACACCTAAGCCCAGTTTAGCAAATGGAAAAAAAGTCCCGATATGTCACATGATGCCACTGTCATGATGTGAGTTTGATACTCCTGACCTGGATGAAAGTAGAGATGTCTTTGGGATAGTCAACACTTCAATTACATTTGCAGTTGCCATCTTAGTTATTCTTTTAACTGCTCCCTGAGGGCAGTCCTGATTAATAGCAGAACCAAACTTCACAGAGCCAATATTTGCCTAAAGTGTTTAAAATATTAAGCTGAAATAATTCTTCCTGAAGAACTCAAGAGTTCCTCCTGGATTTCATTTTACACCATTCTGAACAAAGTCCAGTTGACCCCACTTTAAATATGAGTAAAATAAGAATATTTTAATACATTCAACTCTTTCTTCATTTGCTAACAAAAGTAAACATTTTTCTAATCTGTGTTGTTCCTAGTTCCATTTTCTTTTCAACCTCATACTCCAGTTTATTGCTACAAAGCACCTTTCTGGAAATCTGGCAAGGCAAATGGAATCCACACTATGACTCAACAGCACACAAACTTCACTCTGTAAATTTTTTTTTTAATTGGAAGCAAAGTTGCACTCGGAATCTTCCTCAAAATGCATTAAAACAGGCTGGTTTGCAAATGTGCTACAGATTTTATGGATGGGAGATTTTCTGTAAACAATTCTGGAGAAATCCTTACCATTCTTTCTAAGGCTGATTGTGACTCTTCTAACACAATATTCTAAAATCTTGTTGTTTTATACCTCTTCTTCTACAAGCAGCCTTGACTCATAGTTTCTGCCATACAAAACTAGAGCCAGAAAACCAAATATGAGTGTCACCTTTTGTGTGAACATGCTGTAAACTATGGTACACATACTTGCAGATGTTTTCTTGCCAACATAGTTACAAGTCAGTCAGTTGTCCTTCACTTGCATTTAGCTAAAGGCTATTGCAATAAACATATATAAAACAATTACTTTTGAAATGAACCCTATTTAGAAAAGATTAAAAAATCAACTATGGCTTTTGTAGACCAAGCAAACAAGTCAGCCATATAAATAGTATACAAGCAAATACCTTAAATAAGCGTCTTCAAATACTTATTACATTCTTGTCATAAAACAATACAAATTTTCTTTCTTTCTTTCTTTTTTTATAACCAGCAGCCTAACATAATGGCCAGCTTCTGTTATTCATTTATCCAAAAAGCAGAGTTATGTTTTCAGAGAAATCATAAATGTTCATCCTATTTTGCTAGGCATTGTTTGAAAACGTAAGTTCAGAGAAAGCACTGCAAATCTGGAAAAAAGATAAAAACTCAAAATATGTTATTCGTTTATCATAATTGACAGATCACATATTATCATCTTGCTTCACCTATAAAGATACCTGGGCAATTAAATGATGTCCCTTAGAGACTGAGGGAGAGGTGAACACACTCACTTTCAGACTCCTGGTACCAATACTGTAAATATATGTTGAGAGCCAGTAGTGAAGGTACTGGTTTACAAACCAACAGACCATGAGTTCTAGTACAAGCCTTTAACATGAAAGACTGCTTAGTAACATTGGACCAAGCACTGTTTCTCCATGCAGCATACTTCACAAGGTTGTTGTGGGGAAAATATGAGAGGAAGGAGTATTAAGTATGCTCACTACCTTGTGTTATGAATAAACAGGATGTATAAACAGTTATGTATAAACAGTTATGTATAAAGCAGGATGTAAATGATTAAATAAATAATAAAATGTGTCTTTTTCCTGAGGTAAATGATACTATTATGATACATGATACCAGTTCTCATTCCTCAAAATAACAAATGACTTTTAAAGGAATTCTCAGAATATTTGTACCTCAGAATATTTGTACCTTTGACATGAGGGGTCCTTGGTGCTCTCCAAGCTTGGTTGCATTCTTCAGATGTTTCATTACCAAATTAGGTAACATTATCTGCACTTAGTGCTGAAATATCTGCAAGAAAACAGCCAAGTTCAGAAGCACCAAGAACCCACACAAATGACCTTGTGTAAGCTCAATTGTATAAGTGACACCCCAAAGGTTATGTGAAACAGAAATTATAAAAAAAGAAGAGAAATGCATGAAAGATGTTTTCAAACATACTGAAGTTTCATGCGTACTGACTAGGATTATACACTGCTTTGAAAGGGCCCTCTGCTACATCTCAAATTTGAACAAAAAAACTCCTTCAGAACAAAATATCATTCCTTTGCTAAATACTGAAGGACAGAATTGTGTCTCTTTTAGGCATATGATTCTGGGCATATGCAAAGCATGAGATGGGCATCTGTTATTGAAGCAAACGAATTGACTGAATTGCCAAGGTTCCATGTCAAATTCTTGAACAGTTCCAATTAAGAATCCAGAGTTGCTTTGGATAATGAGATGAGTAACTTATAAATTTCATTAGTAAATATAGAATCTTATGGAGTTTTTTTTTTATTCAGAATCTCACAGAGTTCTGTTTATCTGAGAAAGTTATTTTCTATTTAGAACCGTTATCTTTTCTGTTTAGCTGCCATTTTATCATCAGTCAACGAAGTGGGTCTCTTAAGTGATAATGAAGATGTCTGCAGCTTGCATGCTTTCGTAATGATCTTTAGAATCACTATAAATCTGAAAGTTAATTTTTAAACTTTACTTCAGTTCTGTATGGAGAAATTCTGCACAAAACGGAACACCCCCTCACCTTCATAGCGTGCAACAGCATGGCTAATCTGCACAAGGTTAAGAGTTACCTCTTTTCCGAGAAAATATTCATGCATATCCCCAAATGAAATCAAGATGATGGTTTTAATTAGTTGGGATCCCATTGCAAACATCTGAGGGGTAATGGAAAAGGCAAAAGAGTTCCAAAAAGACATTTATTTTTACTTTATTGATTATACTAAGCCTTTTGACTGCATCAACCACAACAAATTATGAACAGCTCTTAAAAACATGGATGTACTGGACCACCTCAACTGAAGAATTTGTAAGCTGACCAGGAAACCACAATATGAACAGAGTATGAAACAACTAATTGATTCAAAATTGAGAAAGCAGTATGCCAAGATTGTTACATATTGTCTCCTTATCTATTTAATTTATAAGCAGAAATGAGAAATGCTGCATTAGGAAAAGCAAAAATTGGAATTAACATTGCTAGAAGAAATATTAACAATCTCAGTTATGTTAACGGTATTGTTTTCCTGGTAGAATCTGAGAAAGAAAACTGCTTATTAAAGGTGAAGGAAAGGAGAGCAAAAGCTGATTTGCTACTAATTTTAAACTAACTAAAATTTATCAATTGCCAGGACAATTAATAAAAAAAGAAGCGAAGAATAAATTGAAGCAATAACAGATTTATTGTCCTGGCCTCAGAAAAAGTGATGGTAAAATTATGAAATAAAAATATACAGATTCTTGCAATCATTTTTATCTGCTAAAATATTAAAATAGAAAAACACACTGCCAAGAAAGGTAGATATTATACTGTATTTTCCAGATGTGATATATAAGTATGAAAGTTGTACTGTCAGAAAGGCTAAATATTTTGAAAAACAAATCAAATTCCTCAGGAAGAAAAAGAAATGTATACTAATAAACTAAAATAAAATGCTTCAATATATTCTTTACATATAATTTGGAACAGTCTCTAGAGAAGATCCTAATACTTCTGGGGTGGGGAATCAAATCCAATACAAAAAGAGGACAACAGAACTATTTCTTTATCCTGAGCCTGAGCTTACAAAAATTCAAAGAAATATTCCTGACTATCATCCTGTTGAACTTTTGGCCATCATATCACAAAGAGTTACAAGCAGGGGTGGGATTCAAATTTTTAACAACCGGTTCCATGGGCGTGGCTTAGATGGTGGGCATGGCTTGGTGGTCATGTGACTGGGTGGACATGGCTTGGTGGTCATGTTATTGGCTGGGTGTGGCCAACTCAATATCACTCACATCAAGGCACGTATCTCCTTGCCTGGCCTCTCATGATTGTGGGGGATGCTGCAACAGTCGTAAGTGTGAAAAATGGTCATAAGTCACTTTTTTCAGTGCCATTGTAACTTTGAATGGTCACTCCACACAAGCAAAGTACCAGCAAAGGAGGAAAAAAAAAACTCCAGAAAAGCTCTGGAGACAGGAAGTCTAGTCCTGCCAAGAATGGAATACAGGTTAATGGAGAGGCAGTTTCTATAAGCAACACCAGAATGTTTCCTTCCTGCCTTCCTTACAGGATTAGGCCAGTAATTTCTTCTAACAACCGGTTCTCTGAACTGCTTAGAATGTTAACAACGGGGTCTAACGAATAGGTGCGAACCTGTAGAATCCCACCTCTGGTTACAAGCAACCGAACAAGTGATCAACAAAAACCTGTCCCACTGTTTCCAGGATAAACCAGATCTGAGTTGCAGAATTCTGAATAACTGTGAGATGGAAGCATAGAAACCCTAACTTTTTGCACTCATTTCTGGGTTATCTAGATTTTTGCAAGCCAGATTTAGTTCCTCTATTTATATTTTTTGAATAACATAATTAAAATATAATTACATTTAGAAATGCACAATTTATGAGAAAATGCAAAGAGAACTTAAGTGTGCTTTGTGTTTGGATATTAAACAATGAATTTGGAGACTTTTTTTAAAAAAAATTGAACATTGTAGAAACAAGACAGAATTGACTAATGAAAATACTCATGTAAAATTGACATGAAAATTGGCTCACCTAGTCAGCAATGTTTTTATTTATAGTTTGTCACATTATCAGCCAGATGTTCAGACCAGGGATGGGATCCAACTGGTATAACCACCGGTTCTGTTGCTCTGCGTTGCATGTGCATAAACAAGTCACGTGAGTGCAATTTACGACCTGCTGAGCTTCCCGGATAGCTGAGCAGTGCTGTGTGCGGGTGTGCAGCAGTTGGAAAAGGCCTTTTTTCCCACTTTTTCAATTGCAGCTGTGCCATGCAAAGCAACTGCAATTGAAAAAGCAGGAAATAAAGGACAGGGCGGGCGGGTGAGTGGGCCAAAACAGCAGCAGACACAGAACCAGTTCTGTGTCTGCTGTTCTTCAGAGCTACCGGTTCTGTAGAGTTGGACAGAACTGGTAGAATCCCACCCCTGGTTCAGAGTAGATCTGCATTTTTGTCTGTCTATCAAGTCTTTTCCAAGGATTTAGGTTAGACAGATGTGGATGTTTGATGGTGTTACAGATATATATTATTATCATCATTATTATCATTATATCATTCAGAAATTGAATGTAGTTGTACTCAGAAGTTGTAACTCTTTATTTCCTTTGACTGCTGTCATTGCTGGAAATCATAAATATTAAAATAAATGGGTTTCAAAAATGTTTATTATTCTATAATAATAATACTATGAATAAAATCTCATTTTAAAGCAAAAACTAACCTGAAGAAAAGCACAGAGCATGGTGGGGTGTCGCATGTTTTCTTTTTCAAAATAAATGTTTGCGATTATTATTCTCCAGTCTGAAAATCTGGTATGCCTAGAAACTAACATATCCAGCTATGTGGTTAGTAGCTAATGACACATTTAGAGCACACCCTTCCTAATAAACATTCAAGCCATGTCAACAAAATAACATAAATCATAATGGTAATTAGCCAATGCAAAAAATATTTGTGTAAATAAAAACAGATTTGAAAAGAAAAGCACCATTTCTGCTGTTCGTCTGAAACAAGCATTTATCCATTTAATAGACTGACAGAATGGGAAATGACTTGTTAATTAATGTGTTGTTGAATTGCATTCAAAAGTTTGGAATTTGTCTCTTTCTGAAGAGCTTTCTGAAGAGGACTGTTGTGAAAAAGTTGCCTAAGAATTCCTGGAAGGATGTTTGTGTTCCTGACGCTAAAGGTTGAGTTGGTAAAATTTGTCAGTTCCCCGCCTGTGAACTGGTTTTAGAGCCACAGAGAAACAAGATCGTACATAACAATTCTGTTAACAATTTCTATAAATAGGATATTATTTTTTGATCTTTAGAAAAGTAACAACATTCTGAAATAGTTATTGTATATACACATAGTTTCCCCCCCCCTCTTTTTAATTAATGTTTTCTTTCACCACGTATTACATGGTAAAAGAGTTCTTGGAGCTCTTTTTCAATAATTATGATTTTAAATGACCTAAATTTTCTAAATTCTAACTTCTGACTTCTATCACTTGCATTGTTTTTAAAAAGTCGACTAAAATAATCATTTTAAAAATATGAAATGACGTAGCATAAATGTGGCACCAACATCTGATAGTGGGTAATCGGATGATGAGCCAAGCTTTCTAGAGCAGGATGTCAAACTGATGTCACTGTGGCGTCACATGATATATTGAGCCTTTCTCCCCCTTTGCTAAACCGGACACGGGCATGGCCAGCACGTGACACATCTGGCCCATGGGCAGGGAGTTTGATAGGCCTGTTCTAGAGCCATATCTTCCAAATTAGAAATTTATTGTGTTGGGACAATAATTCTGAGGGCACATTCACATGGTATATTAAGCCAGATCTGGTGCTAACCATAGTAAACCCTGTACTTCAAGTAATATGCTGAATCATGGCTAGCTTCAATAAAACAAGAACTGGGAGAAAATTAACCAGTAGAAATAAACCATTTCCTCCTTCATTGTATGCAAAGGTTTCGTTGGATATCTCAGGTCTGAACCATTTGCCTGTAATTCTCACTTGCTATTAAGCAAGCAAACTGGATTGGGGTGTTCGTTTCTTTTCTTTTTTCTTTCCTTTATTTCTTTTTTCTTTTTTTAGTATTGCAAGTTTGTACCATCCCATTGGAATGTCCTCAGCCAAGCTACAGGAAGTGTTGTTAGCCTGATCCATCTGCGTGATAAATGGCGCATTTGTCCAGGAACTGACCTGGGAGTTGTCTGTTATTTTAAGTCAATGTTGGGTATAATTTGTTGGATTTTTTGAATGTATCTATCCATTATATTCCTTGACTATTTGCATCATGTGCCCAAATTTTCTTTTTAGGGAATTAAAAAGGTTATATCGGTTAGATTTCTTGAATATTTATTGCAGTGATGTTTGGCTAAATGCAAATAGAGTATGATTGGCCAACTAGCCCAGTTAGTATTAGTCCACAGAAAGCTATTAAGGCTATATTCCAATGAAATAAGATAATTGTGATTAAAGTAACTTCCCATAGTTTGGTATGAGAAAATGAACTGAAGAACAGGAAACAGCCAGATGATGGAAAAGATGGATGTTGAAGATGTGAAGATCTAGTTTCTCATTTGTGTCTCTGTGTTTGATCTCAAATTCTGCTAATCGAAGTCCACACAGCTTCAAGTTGCCATCTTTAAGAAAGATTGGTCTCGTTTGTAGCCCTGGAACATTCTGGAAAATATTTTCTCTTCTTGCCTTTACCATTTGCAAACTCAGTAGACTTGGGGTATGAACATACAATATGCATTTCTATATGCAGTCCTTATATATTTTCCACACTCCTTTGCGTGTTTTATGAATAATTTAATACACATATTTTCCATAGCAAATCTCATTGCATTATTTTGAAAAATGCAACATTTTGGCATGTGTGTGTGTGTGTGTGTGCCTGTGTGCATTCACTTTCCTATATTTTGTTGGTCCATATTATGTCTTTAATGTCACATAAACATTTTGGGCAATTAATTTGTCCTTCATCCCTAGTCTATAAAGGGGGAAAAAATCTCAACATGGAGTAGAAAATAACATATTTTTCACACTATAAGATGCACTTTCCCCTCCCAAAAAGTGGGTGGAAATGTCTGCGTGTCTTATACAATGAATACTGCTGGCAGGGAATGCTGAAGTCTTTGCTGCCAAACAGCTGATTGGCGGTTGGATCTGTAGTGTATTTAAATAGAGACTTCTAGGGCAATGTTCCTATTGGTTAACAGAAGCAACTATACAATTGGTTAGTAATGTTAGTACCTGATTGGCCGCCAATAGCGGTGGGAAGTTTAACTAAATGTCATTGGTTGCGAGCCATGGAGCAGCCGCTTTAAAAAGAGCTTCTGCGGTTCGACCGCAGTTGAAGTTACTGTTATTATTAAAGAGCTGAATTCAACTCTGGTCTGTGAGTCTCTTTACTGGTGACAGAACAGGATCAGCCTCCTGGAATACCACTGATCAGTTCTTCTAGGCAGCGGGGATTGCCACCGCCATCACCACCTATCGCTGCCCATTCACCACCCACCCATTTGTCGCCACCAATCACAGCCACCCGTTCGCTGCCACTTGTATATCATTGCCCATTTGCCACTGATGGGCAGTGTAAATTGGCAGCGATGATCAAGTAGTGAATGGGCAATGGTGAACAGGTGGCAGAGATTGGTGGCAAACGGGCAGGTGGCAAATGGGTGGCAGCAAACAGGCCATGAACGGATGGTGGCAAATAAGTGGTGACAGGCAATGGTGATCCCTGCTGCCGAGAACAGCTGGTCTGTGGTATTCTGGGAGGCCGATCCAACCACCAATCAGTTGCTCAGCAGTGAAAGCTCCAGTGTTTCCTGGTGGAGGCAGCAACTCAACTCAGTTGACCAGTGGTGGGCACAATGGAGCACAGCCCTGCCCAGCCATGTGCTGGGGCTGCGATAACATGCTGAAGCTGACCAAGCTGTTTGCTGCAAGGATGCTAGCCAGATGAATACCGGATGGATGCTGAGAAGCAGAGGCAGATTTTTTCTCCCTTGTTTTCCTCTTCTAAGGCTAATATGTGTCTTATGGTCCAGAGCATCTTATAGTGCAAAAAATATGGTAGAGGCCATACTGGAAACACTCATTCTCTATTTCACATTACTTTTTCTCCCAGGTGCAACTTGGGCACCCAAAGCAATTATCTTCAATTACAAGTTAAGATGGAGAGATGACCAACAATATGGGGGAAAGCATAAATTATGAGAAATGAAATTTTAAAAAAGAATTTTTAAAAACAAAAAATAAGTGGTTGAGGATAGCATCATATGTTCTGCATTAAGAACTATAGAAAGGAAGTGGCACTTCTATTATGTTATGCTGTGATAAGAGGGACACAAACAATCATCTCTTTATGGTTTTTAACTCTTCTTTTCACAAGCTCTCAAAGCAGCAAACTACACAATGGAAAATGAATATGAAAAAAATCAAAAACAAATTAAAGCCTAAAAAGTAACAAACAGCTATATACAGTAGATGTTCAGTTAATTTAAAACTATCCAGAGTCAAAAATTATTTTAAAACACATACTTAAAGTAGTCCTTCTGTTAAGTTAGCTTGATTCAAAATATTCTTTTCAGTGTTCTACTGGCAGAAGAATTAGTTTACACTGCTCTTTCTATTCTAGTTGAAGGGTTTGCTAGATCTGAATGTACCTAGAATGATAGTCAGGACTAAACTGGTCATCCTGAGAAAGGAGAATGGTTGAACTTTTCTGACCTTGATGTTGACTTAAGAATTGGCAACAGTTGGGTCAGAAAATCGAATCAGTTCAGTATTCAGTTTGATAAATAACCAAGAGGACCAAAATTCAGGCATGTGGAGTGAGATTTATTTCATAAAAATTGCATCCCTTATTTAGATTTTAGGTGATGTGGATATAAATTCCAGGTCAACTAAAAAACTAACAGATGTACTAGCTGAATATGTTAATTAATGATAAGGGTAATGATAATTGGTAAGAGGTATTATTTTTACTTAGCTTTTTTTGGAGGTCAATTAATTTGGCTAGTTTGTGATTTTAGCATATCATGTGAATTTAATAACTAATTTAGGTTTGCTATTGGAATACAGACATATAGAATAGAACAGAACAAAACAGAACAGAATAGAATAGAATTCTTTTATTGGCCAAGTGTGATTGGACACACAAGGAATTTGTCTTGGTGCAAATGCTCTCAGTGTACAAAAAAGAAAAGATACATTTGTCAAGAGTCAAGAATTATAAGATACAACACTTAATAATAGTCAAAGGTTACAACAAGCAATCAAATCATACTAGGAAACAGTCAATATAAATCATAAGGATACAAGCAACAAAGTTATAGTCATATAGTCACAAGTGGGATGGGATGGGCGATAAGGAGTGATGAGAAGATTAACAGTAATAGTAGTGCAGACTTTTTAAGTAGTTGGACAGCATTGAGGGAATTATTTGTTTAGCAGAGTGATGATGTTCAGGGAAAAATTGTTCTTGTGTCTAGTTGTTCTGATGTGCAATGCTCTGTAGCGTCGTTTTCAGGGAAGGAGTTGAAACAGTATATGTCCAAGATGTCAGGATTCCGGCAATTACTCCAATTAAATCATGAGCCTTGAGCCACACTCCCAAAACTAAAAAGGATTTATTTGAAGTTAACATTCCAGCATTAGCCTAGGTATAGCCAACTCTGAGATACGTAATTCACTGTCACCCTTGATCCTGTTTTTCCCCCACCCCTATGGTATATCATCCAACAAAATACGTTCATAGCCAAGATTCATCAATCATGTTCTCCAATTAGACTTTTACTTGGCAGAAGCTTCAGTCATCTAATCAGTTTCTGAAGAAAATATGAATGGAGTGTACTTTTGATTCCACACTGCTACCTGCTCTTTAAAACACCTCCCCTTCTTTCTGTTGACAACTATAAAACGTGTATACAAAATGTTTTATGAGTTGTCATGGGATGTGACGGGTCTATAAACTTGTGACTTGTGCAGTATACAAGTCCTCGATTGAAGGCAGGCTGATGGTAATTATTTTTTTTGCAGTCCTAATTATCCTCTGAACTCTATGTCTGTCCTGTTGGGTTGCAGAACCAAACCAGACAGTTATAATGGTGCAGATGATAGACTCAACAATTCCTCTGTAGAACTGTATCAGCAGCTCCTTGGGCAGTTTGAGCTTTCTGAGTTGGTGCAGAAAGAACATTCTTTGTTGTGCTTTTCTGATGACATTTTTGATGTTAGGTGTCCATTTTAGGTCATGTGATATGATACAACCTAGAAATTTGAAGGTCTCTATTGTTGATACTGTGTTGTCTAGTATTGTAAGAGGTGGTAGTATGGAAGGGTTTCTCCTAAAGTCTACCACCATTTCTATAGTTTTGAGTGTGTTCAGTTCCAGATTGTTCTGGTTACATCACGAGGGCAAGTTGTACAATCTCCTATCTGTATGCGGATTTGTCATTGTCTTGAATGAGACCAATCGTTGTATCATCTGCAAACTTTACTATTTTAACAGATGGATCGTTTAAGATGCAGTCATTGGTATATAGGGAGAAGAGAAGTGGAGAAAGCACACAGCCTTGGGTGGCCCTATGCTAATTGTACAGGTATCATACGTGATTCTGCCTAGTTTCACTTGCTGCTTCCTGTCTGTTAAGAAGCTTATGATCCACTTACAAGTGTGTTTAGGTACCGTTAGTTGGTTTAATTTAGAAGAATATTTGAAATGATGGTATTGAATGCTGAACTGAAGTCTTACAAAGAGGATCCTTGTGTAGGTATTTGGACATTCAAGGTGTTATAGGATGTAGTGCAGAGCCATATTAACAGCATCATCTGTCCGTCTATTTGCTTGGTGTGCAAACTGCATGGGATCTAATAGCGGATCCATGCTGGTTTTTAAATGGGACAGCACTAGCCTTTCAAAGATTTTCATAACTGATATTCATTCAGTTCTTTGATGGAGGGCTTCTTTGGCACTGGGATGATAGTAGAGCACTTGAAGCAGGAAGGAACATAGCACATCTCTAGTGATTTATTGAAAATTTGGGTGAAGATGGGAGCCAATTGGTCAGCACAGACTTTTAAGCAAGAAGGAGTTATCTTGTCTGGCTGTGATGCTTTTCCTGGCTTTTGTCTATGAAATAGATCTTGCACTACTTTTTCTGTGATCACCAGAGGTTGTGAACCCAATGGATTGGGGCCAGTTATAGGAAGCTTGGCTGTTGTTGGTGTGTTTGAGATGGGGGTTGTGGAGATAGGTGGCTGTAGTTTCCTTTCAAACCTGCAGTAAAAGACATTCAGGTCATCTGCTAATTGTTGATTTCCTTCTGCCTGGGAAGGAGGTTTGCTGAAGCCAGTGAGGTTTTTAAGAGTTTTCCACATGTTTGCTGGTTCATTTGTTGAGAAGTGATTCCTTAACTTTTCAGAGTAGCTTCTTTTTGCTACTATGTTCAGTCAACAATAGTGCTCTTCTATATACATTTCATGTTCTTTTCATATTTGTACCAAATCCCTACTAAACTAACACACAGTTGAAAGATGAGAGTGTGGTTGATATTTAGAGCTTGTTCCAGAAGAAAAAACCCATCTCTTCTTCTTTATGAAGACTGAAACCTCCATTTGAAGATTAGTAAACCATGTTCCACTGTATTTTCTTCCTCTAAATACAGTCTAGAAATAACTATAAAATTCTGAAAATTTTAGTAAATTTATGTCTCACACCATTTCAAAAGTTCTCATGTCTGACTACCAGTCCTGCAATGAAACATATGTGTACCATCAGTAAGACACAGAAAGAGTCCACTTCATATCAAGGGCAGCTAGCATTTATCATGAAGGAGAAAACAAGGGCATCACAACTTATGAATACTATTAGTAGTCACTACAAAATAAAATGAGGAGGAAAAGAAAAGACGAGAGCCAAGGCCCAAAACTGGAGACATTGTCACATTGATCGCACTCATTCTTATAAACCAAAAGTGGCCAACCTGAAATCCAACAGCTGCTGCATGCCAGCCTTAAGACCAGACCTGAGCGTTTATGGCTCTTGGACCACATCTGGCCCAAGACTCAGTTCAGACTTTGGCTGTCCCTGTCTGGCCCATGTGAGGGCAATTGGAAATCAGAAATCAAATGTAAGTAAGCATGCAACAGGCAGTGGAAGAAGAAGCCAAGCTGAGTCTGGCTACGCACAGTCATTATGTGTTCTTTCAGTTGGCTGGCAGCCATGGGAGGACCCCTGCGTATCACTCACCTCGTGTCTGGAGCAGCCTGAGGAGGTGGCAGTGGCAGTCACTGCATGAGGGGATCTGAGCTTTACCATCCACTGCCGCCTTGTTCAATGTGCAATCAGTTAATAAACAGAACTATGACATTTTATACATTTATATATCATGTCCAATACAATTAATATATTCTATTTCTATACTTTCTACATTTATTGTATACACTTTCTTTTCTTACTTCTATTGTCTATCCAATGGTACCATTTTCCCCATATTGTATAGTATTCAGAGTCTACTTTTCCTTTTAATTCAGTGGTCAATTTATCCATTTCCATACACTCATAATTTTTTTAAATTACTAAGCCTTTGGATAGTGTGCTCTTCCTTTCAACACTGCACATAGGCTATCCTTGCTGCTGTTAATAAATGTAACACCAAATACTTTATCTTTCTGTTGTATTTCCTTTTTATTATTCCTAAAAAAAATAATTCCAGAACAAAATCTATTTGGTTCCCAATTAATTCCTGCAACCACATTTGTATTTTCTTCCAATATTTTTTCACTTCAGGGCATAACTAGCATGCAGGGGTGGTTTTCTACCAGTTTGCACCAATTTGCTAGAACCAGTTGTTAACATTCTAAGCAGTTCGGAGAACTGGTTGCTAGAAGAAATTACTGATCTAAACCTGTAAGGAAGGCAGGAAGGAAACATTCTGGTGTTGCTTACACAAACTTCCTCTCTGTTAAGCCTTATTACATTCTTGGCAAGACTAGACTTCCTGTCTCAGGAACTTCTCTGGAGATTTTTTTTTTCCTTCCTTTGCTGGTACTTTGCTTGAGTGTAGTGACCAAAGTTACAATGGCATTGAAAAAAGTGACTTATGACCATTTTTTACACTTACAACTGTTGCGGCATCCCCACAGTCATGTGAGGCCAGGTGAGGAGATGTGTGCCTTGTTGTAAGTGATATTGAGTTGGCCACACCCAGCCAATAACATGACCACCAAGTCACGTCCACCCAGTCACATGACCACCAAGCCATGCCCACCAACTAAGCCATGCCCACAGAACCAGTTGTTAAAAAATTTGAATCCCACTTCTGCCACTATGTATGATAGAAGGTATGATTTTTTTGGCTAAAAATCAAAAAATGGTTGCAAGAGATTATTAAAGTACAAATAGAATTAGAACCAGAATTATTTTTATTGGGGATATTTAAGAAGAAATACAGGAGATTATAAAATATATAATATTACATATCCTGATGGCAGCCAGAATTGCTTACACCCAATGCTGGACACACTCATCTATACTTCCAGATGAACTGGTTATTCAGAAAATAATGACATGTGCTGAGATGGGTAAATTAACTTTGATGTTAAAAGAGAGAGAGGAGACCAAATACTATAAAATTTGGGGGAAATGGTATGACTGGATCGAACAAAGATAGTTAAATGGTTGATGAATTAAGGATAAGCAATATATAAGTTAAATGCTTATAGTCACATAAACTGTATATATTTGTAAATAATGCACAAAATAGTAGTATAAGAAAATTGTCAAAACTTGTCAATTTAGGATTGCTTGTTTTACTTATTTTTTTTTAAAGTTATAAAAGATCAATAAAGTTTATTTTTTTAAAAAAGAAGGTACCATTTTTTGTCTGCATTTCCAGCTGTTTGGGTTTGCATTTGGATAGATCTTGGCCAATCTTGCGGGTGCCAAATGCCACTGATAAAACATTTTATGTTGGTTTTTGAAAGCGCAACTTTATGGGCGAGTGTGTAGCTAGGAGTTATTGGTCTGGCCCTCCACAACAATCCCAGTTCCTCACATGGCCCCTTGGGAAAATTAATTGCCCACCTTTGCTCAAGACCCTTTCTTGTGCTCTGGCACCTGCTCCAAACCTAGTTGCCAAAAATCACTGGCTGTGATTTTGCATGATTGTAAAAATGGGAACTGCATAAAACTTCCAGTCCTGGGATACTTATTTCCTTTGACAACCGGATAAATAAAAGACTTGACACTGCAATCTTGAATTATTTCATTCCTTTAGAAACACCATCAAAGACACTCACACTTCTGAATAAGCTCATTGAGTACCAGAGAGAGAGTAGTTCCTTTATATTCCTAACCACAAGATCCAGGGTAGAGTTGTATTTCAAGACACATACATTGTCAAAGAGCATTTTCATCCACCTAATATCTATTTATTTTATATAATCCACAACAGCTGACCAAGGTTTTCTTTTTTTAATTTTCTCAAAGAACACAATGGAATTAAAATACAAAATTGTGCTCTGAAACTAAAGAGATGCTGGCTACAATAACCATTTGCTAAATGTAAATGTTGTGTGATAGATTGAGAGAGCTCTGGTGGTTTTACTTTCAGCCGTAGCCTGAAGAAACAAAAAAAAAAAAATAGAATATAGAATATATTTTTTTCAACATTTACATATCCAAATGTCACTTTTTTTCTACCCTTAACTTTAGCACATTGTTTGTGTCAGTTATTTAGCCAAAAGATGTTTTATGCAATTGATGGATTATCTGCTTAGATCAAGTGACCAGAAACATATTTGTTCTCATATTCTTCTAAAACGTCTAAAGAGAAACAAAATGGGATTTACAGTGTGGTGGTTATTGGAAACCTGTGGCAAGGCCATGTCATCATGTACTTTGACGGTCATCTTCACCGCTATTATCTGATAAAGTTGAGCTGCAAACAGTAGGAAACAGACACACTGAGTGGTACAGCTGTTTGTTTTTAATGTCTGCCCCACTTTTAGAGATTATGTGGAGAATTCTAAATAAAGCATATCAATGACATTTAATGCAACATGTAACAGGTTATTATGGGCTCCTGACTGGTTTCATAAAAGTGACCTTGTCATTTTTTCAAATAGTGAATTTGAAAGTGACCCTCCCTGTCTATAAAACAATTGTCTCCAATAACCATTACGTTCAAATTAGACGTTTTTTCCTGAACAAGTCTACATGATATCACAAGATATTGCAGCAACTACATTTTCAAGAATGTCCACTTTTCATGGATATTGTAAAAGAGTGGGATGTATCATTAAACCATATGGTAAAGAAAGGGGCTGAGTTACTTGGTACTAAATTCACAGATTTCCTGGATAAATACTGAAACTGAACAGCGGGGACAGAGAATTAACATTTCTGTCCCCAACAACCTAAAATTAATAAGGATACCAGTGCATGCAAAATAGATGTTTGTGCGTGTAAGATTATCAATCTTGCTATCAACTAAAACCAAGTATTTAATAGTGAGTGCCCTACCATGTGCATTAATCAAACAGGTGACAAGAAAGTAGGGGCAGGCAGGCTATGTAGACAGTAAACACAATGTCAGACATAAAGATCTCAAGTGCCTATATAAAATGCACAAAGTCTGGGGAACAAACAGGGTGAACTCAAACTACGGATACATGAAGGTAGATATTGATAAAATTGGAATAACAGAAACTTGGTGGGATGAAACCCATGATTGAAAAATACTGGTAGAAGGATACAAACTATTCAAAAAAACAGACCCCATAAAAGAGAAGGTGGAGTTGCACTGTATGTAAAGGACCACTATATTGCTACAGAAATGCATGAAACCAAAGATAAAAAGCTCCTAGAATGCATATGGGTCAATATAAAAGAAAAAATTATATATATATTATATATAGGCCACCCAATCAAGTAGAAAAAAAATAGATATCCTTTTTGCCAACCAACTAACAAATGGGAGACTAACTAACAAATGGGAGACTTCAATTATCCTGAAATCAATTGGAAAACTAATTCTGCACCAAGTGAGAAATCAAATAAGTTCCTAACCAACCTAGCTGAAAACTTTGTTGTCCAAAAGGTAGAGGGTGAAACTAGAGGGACAGCCATACTGGACTTAATTCTTACAAACAGAGAAGAAGTGATAGAGGGAGTTGAAACTGCAGGAACCTTGGGTGAGAGTGACCATGTCATACTAGAATTCAACACAACACAAACACAAGCAACAGAACATAATGACACCAGAGTCTTGGATTTTAAAAGAGCTAATTTCAATTCAGAGAGAACTTGGGAAAGATTCCATGGATGAAAATCCTAAAGGGGAAAACAACTCAAGAATCTTGGGAAACTCTAAAAAGTATGATCATAGAAGCCCAGACCAGCACAATACCACTGAGAAAGAAAAACCAGAAATCCAAGAAGAAACCAGCATGGCTGCACAAAGATCTCTCTGACAAGTTGAAAAAAAAAAAAGGACAAGTACAAAAAATAAAAAGAAGGACATACAACTAAGGGAGAGTATCAGCAGATAGCCAAAATCTGCAAAGACGAAGTCAGGATAGCAAAGGCTCAGAACGAACAAAGACTTGCAACAAAAGTCAAAGATAATAAAAAAAAAGTTTCTTCCAACATATAAATAACAAGAAAAAATCAAGGAAACAGTCAGTCCACTAGAGAGAGAAGACGGCAAGGAAGTAATAGGCAACAGAGAGAAAGCAGAACTGCTTAACTCATTCTTTACATCCGTCTTCACGCAAAAAGAAACGATATCTCAACCCACCAAAAACATAACTGTAAAAGACAGACCAGAAATAAAAATTAAAATAAGCAAAAAAAAAGTAAGAGAACACCTATCTGATCTTGATGAACACAAATCACCAGGGCCTGATGAATTACATCCCAGAGTTTTAAAGGAGCTGGCAGAGGTCATCTCAGAACCACCGCACCATATCTTTCAAAAATCCTGGAGCACCAGGGAACTACCAGAGGACTGGAAAAGAGCTGATGAGGTTCCCATCTTCAAAAAAGGGGGTAAAAAAACAGACCCAGGAAACTATAGACCAATCAACCTAACATCAATACCCGGGAAGATACTGAAAAAGATAATAAAAAAACAGATCTGCCAACATCTAGAAACAAGTAAAGTAATAATTAGCAGTCAGCGTGGGTTTGTTAAGAACAGATCACGCCAAACAAATCTTATTTCATTCTTCAACATAGTGACTAAATTAGTATACCAGCAAAATACTGTGGACATGATATATTTAAATTTCAGCAAGGCATTCAACAAAGTTGATCACAACCTACTTCTTAGTAAGCTAGAAAAAAGTGGAATAGATTGAACCACCATTAGATGGACTGCAACTGGCCAACAAACTCTACTCAATGAGTAGACCTTAATGAGTTTAAGTCTACATGGAGGGAAGTAAGCATTGGGATGCCATAAGAATCCATCTTAGGCCCAGTACTCTTCAATATCTTCATTAACGGTTTCGATGAGGGAATAGAAGGGGAACTCACCAAATTTGCACATGATACTAAACTAGCAGGGATAGCTAACACCCAAGAAGATAGGCTCAAGATCCAGATGGATCTTGACAGACTAGAACACTGGGCCGTATCTAACAAAATGAAATTCAATGTAAATGTCCTACACTTAGGTAAGAAAAACCAAAAGTACACATATAGACGGGGTGAAACCAGGCTCAATAGCAGTAACTGTGAGAAGGATCTTGGAATCTTAGTGGACAACCAGCTAAATATGAGCCAGCAATGTGCAGCAGCAGCCAAAAAAGCTAATGCAATCCTAAGGTGTATTAACAGAGGGATACAATCAAGATCAAGGGAAGTGCTAATACCACTCTATAAAGCAGTGGTTCCCAACCTTTTTTTCCTCCCGTACCCCTAAAGAAATTTCACTAAAACCTCGCACCCCCTGAAATAAATAATAAATAAAAATGCCAACATATAGCCAATATCCTATTATTTACCTGGGCTTTTCTTGCACCCCCTGGAATATCATCTCACACTCCCAGGGGGTGTGAGCACCCCAGGTTGGGAACTCCTGCTATAAAGCCTTAGTAAGACCACACCTAGAGTACTGCATCCAGTTTTGGTCACCACATTACAAAAAGAGATGTTGAGACTCTAGAAAAAGTACAGAGAAGAGCAACCAGGATGATTAGGGGACTGGAAGCTAAAACATACAATGAACAGTTGCAGGAACTGGGCTTGGCTAGTCTGGTGAAGAGAAGGACCAGGGGAGACATGATAGTGGTCTTCCAATATTTGAGGGGCTGCCACAGGGAGGAGGGGGTCAAGTTATTTTCTAAAGCGCCTGTAGGCCAGACAAGGAATAATTGATGGAAACTGAACAAAGAGAGATTCAACCTGGAAATAAGGAGAAACTTTCTGACAGTGGGAACCATCAACTAGCTTGCCCTCGGAAGTTGAGGGAGTACCATCACTTGAGACTTTCAAGAAGAGATTGGCCACCTGTCAAAAATGGTGCAGCGTTTCCCGCTTGAGCAGGGGGTTGGACTAGATGACCTACAAGGTCCCTTCCAACTCTGATTATCTGTTATCTGTTAGGTGTGATTTATGTTGCGGGTGGGCGCGAACAGCTCCTTTATCAAAGGTATAGATTGATGTGAAGGATAGATAGGGTAATATAGGAAATGGAAAAATTCAGAGAAGACACTTTAAAAGTGCAACCAACAACGTAGAATAGGATATGACAGGTGGCAATATTTATTAGAAAAGAAGAAAGAACACCAGAAACTTTGGGAATACATGCGTGCACGCACCAGCACACAATATCATTGTAACTAAGTCTGCTTATATATGCAATAAAGAATCAAGTTGAATCCATGACTTCCCACGAGAGCACCAAATTCCTAGAAAAAAGATTTCTGCAGCAATCTCTGATAATGGGGGAATTTAAAAAAAAAAATTGGAGGAAGACTTACTCATGGCAGCAGATAGTAGAGTGGGTTTGTTGTCTTTTCAGAAACACAACTATTTTAATGATTTCAAACCCACTGATTTCATACATTAACTAATCAACACTTCCCACTTTGGAGAGTACCCAAATTGAGCCTATCCAATGAGTACAATGAAGAATTATTAGAAGGGTGCTTTGAAGGGATTATGGCAGCCAATCCATTGGTAATGCACTGTTCAAGAACATTTCTGAGATGAGATGAAGATGACATGAAGACCAAATGGCAAGAATACATCTGCAACTGCCAAGAGTTTCACAGTTTCTTACGTTGCCATAAGCAGTAGGTTATGGTTATTTACGTTGCCATAAGCAATGGTTAAATGGTAATGGAGGAGAAGGGAAGGTTTTAGAACATTTTGCTGTTCCTGGAAAAAAAGTTTTTATACCCTCAGCAAACAAGTCTTGCTTTACCTAATGGCATTCTTAATAATTCCATATACATTTAATTTCTTCAAATATATGAAGCATCTATATTCTTTTATAAAAGTCAAAACAAAGAAAAAATTAAAATAGAACAGAAATGTTTATAATATGATATAATATGATAAAATACTGGTATTCATTTAAAAGTATGTTTCAAAGTCAAACATGCATTCCTTGATGATACTAGAACTCAGTTCTATGGCCTCCTGTAAATTAGAGCATTATTCAAGGATTTCAAAAAAAAGCTCTATTGAGTAATTTATTTTTTCTTGCATAGATAGATGCAATTTAGTTTTTTTTTTTAAAGACAAATTTTATTAGTTTTTACAAAACAATACACAAACAAACAAGGCATAATAACATAAAAAATCTTTTCTGAAAAAACCAATAGAACATACAAAATAATTCCAAATTATAATATATATATTTACATTATCTGTTCAGCTTCGTACCTTATCCCAACTTCTCCTTTTCATTCTATTATCCAAATTATATTTCTTGCTAATTAAAATTTTATTGCTTTTCAAAAACAATACAGAAACAAACAAAACATAGAACATAAAAACATAAAACATCTTTTCTGAAAGTTGCTTGATCCGGGTTAAAACTCTTTGCATAGACACAAATTCAAAAATCATATTCATTTTATATACCATTCCATATCTTATTATCATTTTCAATTTTCTATATAGCTTCTTCCCTCTTTTATCTTTCTTAGTTTTATTTTATTTATGTCTTCTCAGTTCAAATCATAATACTTATCATTCTTTGTCTGTTCTATTTCCAGCTATCCATTCATCTTTTCTCTTTAAACAAACTTCTCCTGTACACTGATTGGAGTATGATGCCTTTAACTCTTTCCCCTAGCTTAATAATACTTAATATAACACTTAACTTATATTGGGATTCTGTTTAGTCCATTCTAAAATTACACAATGAATTTTATGGGAAAGAAAAAAAAACAATAACAAAAAAAAGCGTATAAGACCACTATCAATGCCATTAAGAAACTAATCATACATATCAATACTCATTTATATCTTAAGCATTTTATTCTAAATACACATATAAAAACACAATCTTATGTACCTTACAGAATCCCTTTTTTCAATTAAATTTAGCCATTGTCTCTAAATGAGTTTTGTTTCTTTAAATCTTGCTTCCCACCATTAAGGCTTCTCTTCCCCTCCTTTCTCTCTTGCTTATTCTTCTCCTTGCCCTTTTTACCCCTTTGTCTCTCCTCCTCCCTTTTCTTCTTCTGCTTACCCCCTTTCTGTTGTTTTCTAACTTTGTATCCACCTTTCACCTCATTTTTCTCTTTTTTGGTTGTTTTTTCAAGCCTTAAAATCCCCTTTTTCTTTTCCTCTTTCTCTTCCTCCCTAAGTAGAATCATTTGTTCATCAAAGATTTGTCCCAGTCGTCCTGCTGCACAGTCAATTTTCCATAAGTGCATACTGCCATTTCTAGAAATTTAAAAAGAGTGCCCAAAGTATCTTTCCCATCTTGTTCTTCCTTTTTATATTTTTTATATTCAATTTTTAGTTCATCCACAAGCGATGCCATCATAAAGAGAAAATTTTTTTCCAAAACAACCAACCCGAGTGTTTTTAATCAAGAATAATTCCCAAAAGTTCCAAAGTCACCAAAGAATCCAAATGAACTATTTCTTTTAATACTTTTTTCTTTCTTCCATTTCTCTTTCTGGGGTTGTTTGATCAAAGAGTTCCAATTAAGGAATATCTTTTAGAAGCCTTATTAATATTCAATAACTCTTTAAAATTCTAGGCAATCTCCTCCTTTTTCAAATTCTGCTCCAATTTTTTTTCCTCTCCCTTCCCACTTACAGGAAAAAGATTTTCCTTTAAATGTTCAGAAATCCATACCTCCAATGTGGGTTTTCCGATTTCTCTTAAAGTTCTATTGCTGTCACGTTCGGAAGGAGAGTGAAAAGAAAAAAAAACTTTTCCTTTAATTTACATTTGCCGCTTGACACATTCTGGAAACAATGTTTCTTTAGTAAGTTTTAAATTCCAGGGTACTTTCACTGTTACTTGTCCCGGTCAGCAAAGATCATTTTCAATTCTTCACAGTTCCTCCTGCACTTTCTTTTTCCGGCTGAGCTCTTCTATGTGGCGGCCATTGCTGACCGCCGCTCAGCTGCCTTTGGAAAAGGGGGTTTTGCTGGCTAGGGAAGGGAGGTGCGATATCTCTCGATCCTGCTAGACTCCCCCTGTCTTCACCACCTTCTACGGAGGTGGCTTAGCCCGAAGCCAAATGGCTCAAATGCAATTTAATTTTTTAAGAGAACAATCATAGAGAAGCAAATACACCACAAATGGCTATTTTCAAATATATTTGGATCCAATTACTGTTTTCTGTCTATAAGGGAATAATCATCCTGCCAAGAAATTCCATAAAACTGTCCATGTATCTCCCCAAAGCAGCAATGGTTCTCCAAAAATTGCTAAATAACTTCTAGCATTCCTCACTATTTGAAATTCCTCCAGCTCTAGAAACTGTGATATGCAACATCAGAAAACTGTTACCCCAACATCATGGAAAATCTTATAATAGCACTGAACAAGTTGTACTCATGAGTGGTCCTTGTAACTGTGGCTATTGCAGCATCTCCACAGTCGTTGGAGTGCAACCAGCTTGCAATTATGACATTGTAGCATCCCACAGTCACATGATTACGATTTGCAACCCTCACTGCCAGCTTCCAACAAGCAAAGTCAGTGATGTACCACTAAACAACAGAGAGGGATTTTCTTCACAATGGCAACTGGAAGTGCCAGAACTTAATAAATTTGGAGTTTAGATTAACAGAGTTGGAAGGGATCTTATAGGCCATCTAGTCCAACCCCCCCACCCAAGTGGGAGACCCTACATCATTTCTGACAAATGGTAGCCCAGTCTCTTCTTGAAAGCCTCCAGTGATGATGCTCCCACAACTTCCGAGGGCAAGCTGTTCCATTGGTTGATTGTTCTCACTGTCAGAAAGTTTCTCTTTATTTCCAGGTTGAATCTCTCCTTGTTCAGTTTCTGTTAGAATCGGGTAGATTGGTTCCCACAGAGACGCGAGACCAAAGTGTACATTCAGCTCTTTATTTCAGTGTTAAGACCTGTAAAAGATCTTGGAGCCGTGGCAGCCCTTCATATAGGGATTGCTCGCGGCTCGGCGGCCAATGAGAGGGCTTTGAATCTCCCGCGATCAGCTTGGCCAATCGCGGTTGATTCTTAGCGCGCCAATCATAGCCGTTCAGTTGACCAATCGGGTTGCGGTCCGTGTGGACCAATCAGTATTCAGTATTTGGAGTATGCTGATATAGAACACCCCTCCCCTCTTGGTTCGGTCTGAGAGAGCATGGTTACGTGGTCGCACAGATAGGCGGGGCTTCGTACCTGTCTAGTTGACCTGTGCGGTTCAGTTGCTGCTTGGTCCTCGACCGGTTTGGACAGGCTCCTCATCGTTCCGGTTCCCTTGGATGGAACCACCTGGAAGAATGAGCCGGGCCTAATGCGGTAGCTCCCACCCGGTCTACCCGGGTTGGTTGAGCTGCCAATTCTGCTGTTCCCACCTTGTCTTTCCAGGCTGGTTGAACTGGCTTGGCTGCTCCTTCCAGGTGAAGCTCCCGGCTGCTCGTCTGTTTCAGGTTCGTCATCTACCGGTGAGTATTGCTGGTTTATTTTGGCTTGGGGGTGTTTGGTTTGCGTTTTAGGATTCTCTTCCCTACTTTGTTTTTTGTTTGAGGTTTCTCCCCCCCCCCCAGTTTCTTTATTAGTGGTTGTTTGCAGTATTTGCGTGTTGTCAGTGTCGTTGGTGGCTGTTCTTGACCTTAGTTGGTTGATATGCCGCTTCCAGCTTTGTCCGTCTATGGTTTGTAGTTGGTAAGACCGGGGGCCCGTTACCTGGGTTATTTTGGCTGGTACCCAGAGTGGGTCCCCTGTGAAGCTTTTGGCATAGACGGCATATCCTATGTTGAATGTGCGGAGTCTGCTTGATGAGTCTGGGGGTTTCTCGAGTTTGTATGTGGGGTGTAGCCTGTCTAACGTGGATCTTAGTTTTCTGGCCATGAGTAATTCTGCTGGGCGTTTGTTTGTCGTTGTGTTGGGTGTTATGTGTTGTATTAAAAGCATTTTATTTATTTTTTCTTGTATATCCCAGGTTTTGATTTTCTGTATGGTATTTTTTGTGAAACGAACCATGCATTCCGCCTGCCCTTTCGCCACCAGATGAGCGGGCATTGTCAACACATGCCATATGCCCCGTTCCACCAGGAATGTTTCAAAGGCTAGTGCAGTAAATTGTGGGCCAAGGGCCGACACTAGCACGTGTGGTAACCCATGGGTGGTGAATAATTTGTTTAGTTTCTTGGTGACTGCCTCTGCGGTTGTGGCTTTCATAGTGCTTACCTCCAGCCAGTTGGAGTAAGCATCGACTACAATCAGGAATGTGTGTCCCTTGGTAGGCCTGGCGAAATCTATATGGATTCTAGACCAGGGACCCCTGGGAGTTTCCCATTCCAGGATTGGGGCAGTGGGTGGGCTTGGTCTGGTTTCCTGGCATTGTTTGCATGCGGCTACCCAAGTCTCGATCTGTTTGTTCATTCCTGGCCACCAGGCGTAACTCCTGGCCAGGAATTTCATTCTAACTATGCCTGGGTGCCCCTCATGTAACATAGACAATACCCTTTTTTGTAGAGTTTCTGGAATCACAACCCTGTCCCCCCCAAAGTATGCAGCTTTTTTGCGTAAAGAGTTCAGTTTGCTGGTTCCGGAAAGGTTTGAATTGTTTGCCGCCATCGCTTTCCAGCCACTCTTTTCCCACCCAGCTCAAGACTCGTGCTAGCCGTTTGTCTTTATTGGTTTCTCTGGCAATGTCTGACGCGGTCAAGAGTGGGTACTGTCTCTATGTGCAAGGCTGATGTTGTGGGTGCCGGGTCATCCTCCAGGTCGGGCAGGGCGGAACGGCTCAACGCATCTGCATGCGAGATATTCTTGCCGGGTCAGTGTGTCAACTGGTAGGAGTAGGTAGTAAGGAACTTGGACCACCTTGTCATCCTGGGTGACAGAATGTTTGGGGTGGCCTTGTTCCCTGCCAGTATCCCCAGCAGTGGCTTCTGATCGGTGATGATTGAAAAGGTCCTATCGTATAGGTATTCATGGAACCTTTTCACTCCGACAATGACTGCTAGGGCCTCCTTGTCCAGCTGGCTGTAGTTTCTCTCTGGCTTGGATAGAGAAGAAAGCAATGGGTGCTTCTCTTCTGTCCAGCAACGTGTGGCTGAGAATGGCTCTGACGCCAAAGGGGGATGCATCGCAGGTCACAGTTAATGGCAGAGTCGCGCTGTATTGGATGAGAACTGTGTCTGATGTTAGCAGGTTTTTTGTGTGTTTGAATGCATTCTCCTCCCGCTTCCCCCAGGCCCAGGTGGCTGTTTTGTCCAGCAGCCTATGGAGGGGTTCCGCTACCATCACCTTCTGGGGCAGGAAAACATTGTAAAAGTTAATGAGGCTGAGAAAAGCCTGCAGTTCAGTCTTATTCCTAGGTCTAGGGGCTTCTCTGATGGCTTTGAGCTTTTTTTCCGTGGGGTGGATTCCATTTTTGTCTAGGAGGTACCCTAGGAATTCAACTTTCTCAGTGCAAAGTTGACATTTTTCCTTTTTAACTTTTAGTCCGGTGTCTTTGAATTTTTGCAAGACCTCCCTTAGGTGGCTTTCTAATTGGGTTTTACTTGTAGCTGACACCAGTACATCCTCGAAATAGGGAACCACCCCTTTTATTCCTATTAAGAGTCTTTCCATCAGGCTCTGAAAGACCCCGGGTGCCATGCTGACTCCGAATTGGAGCCGCTTGCACCAGAATGCCCCTCAGTGGGTAACGATGGTCTGTGCCTCCACGGTCTCAGCATCGACTGGCAGTTGCTGATATGCCTGCACCAAATCGAGTTTTGTGAAGACCTTACCTCCCCCCAGTGAGTGCAGAAGATGCTGTACCACGGGGATGGGATAGGCACTCGACTGCAACACATGGTTGAGGGTGGCCTTGTAGTCACCACAGATCCTGACCGACCCATCTGGCTTGATCGGGGTGACTATGGGTGTCTCCCACCGAGCATGGTCAATTGGCTCTAAGACCCCTTGTGTGATGAGCTTGTCCAATTGCTCATCAATTTTGGGTTTGAGCGCGAATGGCACCCACCGCAGTTGAAGGCGGATTGGGGCAATGTTAGGGTTTAAGGTAAAAGAGATTGGGGACCCCCAGTACTTGCCTAGCTCACCTTTGAAAGCCTCTTGGAAGTCCCACACAAGTGTTGCTTCTCAGTCCCCCTCGGCGACGTGGTTGACACCCGTCACTTCGATGCCTAGCAGTGCGAACCATTGCAGTCCCAGCAGGCTTGGGCAGTCCTTGTCCATGATTGTGAGTGGAAGCACCTCGGTATGCCCCTTGAAGGTTATTTTAAAATGTCCGGTTCCGACTACAGGGATGCGGTTTCCCTGATAGTCCTTTAGGGTCAGCTTTTGATTTTCTAACTCGCGCCGGTGGATGGCACCAGGCGCTTGATTGTGCACCAGGAAGCCATGGAGAGCTAGGATCCAGAATCCACCTCCATCTCGCATGGTTGATCCTCAATGCCTACCTCCATGTGCACCTTCTGGGCGTCGATGATCGAGGAATGGCCGATGATGACCCTCTGATGGGTCTCCTCTCTCCGCCACGTCTCACTTGCTTTGGCTGTCCTGGCTCCACCAGCTCTCGGCGTGACGGTCTCTGGTCCTGGGGGGGGATGCCGTCTCATCATCGGGGCTGCCATCTCGTCGCCAGGGGCTGTGGTTCCTCTTGTTCCAGCATACCTTGGTGATATACCCCCGCTTATCACAATGCCGACAGATGACATCGAGAAATCGGCATTCTGAGTGGGGGTAGTTGCTGCCACAGCCGGCACACTGGAACCCTGACTTACGACCTCTCCGTTCCCGCTGATCACATTCTGCCTGTAGTTGGTGGATCTCCTCCTCCTTGTCCTCGGTTTTGGAGAAGGAGTCGATGTCTCCATGGTGGTTGGTGGTGGTCATCCTGGGGCTTGCTTCCAGGTGTTTCTCTGGTGCTGGGGTTGCTTCGATGGTTGCTGGCCAGTCCGCCGCATTCATCTGCCGCATACAAACCGCTGACTGTTTGGCTGCTTCAGATGCAGTCGCTTTGGCGATGGCCTCGGTAACGGAGATGTCTACCCTCACCATCAGCCGGCTCTGCAGGATGGGGTCTCTGAGGCCGAGGACCACGCAATCTCAAAGAGCCTCGTCCATGTCAGTGAAACCGCACATGCCTCCGAGGTCCCTCAGCGTGGCCATGAAATCGCTAATGCTCTCGCCCTCTTTCTGGTCCCGCCAATAGAACTTGTGCCTTCTGATGAAATTGGGCATGGTGGGGGCATAGTGGTGCTGCAGCAATGGTTTGAGGTCAGCCCAGTCCATCTCCTTCACGTCGGCGGGTTTAGCTAGGGCTTTAGCCATTTTGAACACTGCGGTCCCGCAGTGTGTCAGGAACACAGCCCTTTTTCTCTCTCCGTTGGCATTTTTTTAGGTTACTGCTCTCAAGGAACATTAGGAATCGGTCAATGTATGATTCCCAATCCTCAGCAGCCTGGTTGAAAGGTGTGGGTGGCGTGATGCTGCTGGCCATCTTATCGGTCATTCTGTGCTGCTTCGCCACGTGCTTGGTTGGTCTCTTGTCTCACGATCCCACCTATGTCGCCAGTGTTAGATCAGGTAGATTGGTTCCCACAGAGATGCGAGACCAAAGTGTACATTCAGCTCTTTATTTCAGTGTTAAGACCTGTACAAGATCTTGGAGCTGCAGCAGCCCTTCATATTGGGATTGCTCGCAGCTTGGTGGCCAATGACAGGGCTTTGAATCTCCTGCAATCGGCTTGGCCAATCACGGTTGATTCTTAGCGTGCCAATCACAGCTGTTCAGTTGACCAATCGGGTTGCAGTCCATGTGGACCAATCAATATTTAATATTTGGAGTATGCTGATATAGAACAGTTTTCATCCATTATTCCATGTCTGGCCTACAGGAGCTTTAGAAAATAGCTTGACCCCTTCCTCTCTGTGGCAGCCCCTCAAATTTTAAAACACTGCTATCATGTCTCCCTGGTCCTTCTCTTCACTACACTAGCCAAGCCCAGTAACCTTATGTTATTAAGCAGTGAGATTACGCAATGTCACACTTTGTGGCTGCATTGCTTAGTGACAAAAATTCCAGTTCCAATTGCTGGCACTAACCAAGGACTACAATATATATAAATTCCTAATGGCAAAGCAAGAATAATGTTGTTGGGCAGATGATAATGTCTGTTCTACATCTCATTATTTTAATCTCCACCAGAGTTTGTGGCCTGAACAAACACATTCACACTTTACTGTGGCAGAGTTTCATCTTGATTGCACTAGTCTTCTGCTTTGTTGACCAACATCATCTTCCCCTTTTCTCCAATCCATGAGTGAAATAAATGTAAGCTGTCATTAGACAAAATATTTCTAAAATTGTACTAACTCAACAGTATCTCACTGATCTTTCAGTATATATAATCTGTAACCTTTTGACACCCATTATCTTGGAAGCAGTGGTGAGATTCAAAAAATGTTACTAAAGGTTATGTGGGTGTGGCTTGGTGGGCGTGGCTTGGTGGGTGTGGCAGGGGAAAGATATGTAAAATCCCCATTCTCTCCCACCTCACTAACCTGCTTTCCAGCTCCCTTCTCCTGTGCAGGGCAACAAAGAAGACCCAGCCGATCATCTGGGACTCGGGATGAAGAGAATAGATAGCAGCAGGGCCAGTCAGTGGTGGCATTTGCCAGTTTTCCAAACTATTTAAAATTTCCACTACTGGTTCTGCTTGGAAGGACCTTCTCATATGTTTAGGATGCCTTTTTTAAACTGGAGAGGTGCTCATAAGGATTGGGGGAGGAAGGGCTGACAAACCGGGGAGAAAAAACCTCAGACCCCAAGACAAACCAACCCCATTCCACTTGAAGCACAGTACTTAGTTAACGGAACCAGTCACAAAACCAGAAAAGAAAACCATTTGACCAGCCAAGGTTCAGTGGCAGGCTCACAAATGAAGACCACTCTGCAGAGATTGAGATAGGCAGCCTAAGAGCCAGGACAGAGACTGACAATGGAGCAAAGTAAATCTTATGGTGGTCTCACTTTGTGCCAACTCAAAGAGTATAGATATTGAAATACCTGCCAGTTATAGTAAAAAAGATAAGATGGTGGCCATAACTCTGCAAACAAAATACTACTGCAACATATAAAAATAGGTGGAATTTCAATCACATCATCCTCATCAGAGGTGATATTCATCCAGTTTTGACATGTTTTGGAGAACCAGTAGTGGAAATTTTGAGTAGTTGGGCGAACCAATAAATATCACCTCTGGTTGGCCCTGCCGCTAGAACCGGTTGTTAACATTCTAAGCAGTTCGGAGAACCAGTTGTCAAAATAAATTACTGGCCTAATCCTGTAAGGAAGGTAGGAAGGAAACATTCTGGTGTTGCTTACAGAAACTGCCTCTCCATTAACCCTTATTACATTCTTGGCAGGACTAGACTTCCTGTCTCAGGAATGTCTCTGGAGTTTTTTTCCCCCTCCTTTGCTGGTACTTTGCTTGTGTGGAGTGACCATTCAAAGTTACAATGGCACTGAAAAAAGTGACTTATGACCATTTTTCACACTTACGGCTGTTGCAGCAGCCTCACAGTCACGAGAGGCCAGGTGAGGAGATGTGTGCTTCGATGTGAGTGATGTTGAGTTGGCCACACCCAACCAGCCACATGACCACCAAGCCATGCCCACCAACTAAGCCACACCCACACAACTGGTTGTTAAAAAATTTGAATCCCATCCCTGCCACCCTCATCTATTCGTTGTCTCCTGAGTCCCAGCTGATTGGCTAGGTCTTCTTTTGTTGGCCTACACAGGAAATTGGAGCTGGAAAGCAGTTTAGTGGGGTGGGAAGGGAATGGAGATTTTGAAGTATCCTTCCCCTGGAGTCAGATGGAAATGGGGATTTTTCAGTATCCTTCTCCTGCCATGCCCATCAAGCCACGCCATAGAATTTGTAGTAAAAATATTTGAATACCACCACTGATCATCATCCCAGTTGCCATTTTGACAATAGTGAAAGGTCCCAAGACATTCACAGGTCTCAACCTGAAATGGAAGATGAAGTTGTAGCATAAGAACTACCAGGAATATAGATAATCTTTGATTTAAAACTGTAATTGAGTCTGTGATGCACCCAGTTTTATGTCCTTTGGCCATTGCAAATGACTAAATTCTGGCCAGTTGTCAAGCACAAAAAAATGTGATTATGTGACTGTCAAGGAGGACAGCTAGTGAAACATCAAATTCAGTTTGTAAGTAGTTCTCAGTGGGCACATCATAACTTCAGACTGTTGGTAAGTAACCATTCGTAAATAAAGGACTACATCTATTGGGTCCATGAAATGCTAACTTTAAAGATAGAAAAAAAATGCCTTGAGCTTTAGATATGATGAAGCTTCTAGACCTAAAGAGATTTTTTTAAAAATTACTGAAAATGAAAATAAACTTGCTCCCATGCAAATATCTGATTTGTTTTCATTTTCTAATTATCACAGATAATAACCAGATTGGACATCTTTTGATATAAATTATTTTTGTCTCTTATATTTTGGCAGTTCCATGTTTCACAACTCAGTGCTCAGTGAAAATATTGTTTGTTTGGAAAAATGCAGCACACTTTGAACAATAATTTTTCTTAGCATCACTAAAGAAAGAATTCCTTTGGTGTTAATTGGAAACAAGATTTTTTTTTCCTATTACCTGATTCTTTTACTACCTGGTAATTTATTTCAGAAAATTAGTTTATAGTTTAGTAAAACTCATGTGTGGTCAAATGAAGAATACTTTTTTATATAAAATCCCATTTGAAAAGTATGAATCCAAGATAATAAATTCTATTTATTTTTAAAAACTTGCCACACATGCAAAACATTTAAAGATTCGTTTTAAACTTTGGAACAAGGAAAAAAAATCAAACATCATTTTTGCAGATACTTTCAAATTAGCAGCACAAATTTTTAATTAAGAAACAGGTTTCTTGTATTCTAGTTTTCCCCCCTCTGTATTTCCTCCATCTAGAACCAAAAGAAAACTACAATGAATAAAAAGTTACAATATTGACTTTTACTGACATTTTATTGTACAATAGGATATTATACTGTATTTTTCATAGTTCACAAATTACATACCTTTTTTCAAAAGTATTGCAAGATTTTATACAGTAATAATAACACAGATTTAAAGAGAAGGAGAGGAAGAAAGAAAGAAAGAAAGAAAGAAAGAAAGAAAGAAAGAAAGAAAGAAAGAAAGAAAGAAAGAAAGAAAGAAAGAAAGAAATGGCTTCCAGTCTTTTTTACAGCAGCCAGAAATAAGCTAACTCCCATTTTGAAATATATTAATGCTGCTAATTTTAAAAAATGTTAAATATTGCTGAATTATCTGAGTTCAGTTGCAATATTTTCTCCCTAAAATGCCCCTTCACTGTGGTGTGGTTATATAGGTGTTAAATCTTGAACTGATATAAAGAAATTCCTATTGGGACAGTAACCTAAATTTTGAATATATGTCATTCTAAAATATAAAGTCTAACGTCTATTGTATTTGAATATGCTGTTTTAAAAAAAATATTAGAAAATAAATGACCTTGCTTTATCTATATTTAGGAACATGATTTTTATTGATGTTAGTATTTCCAAAGGAAATGGATTTCCTGTGGTTCAAATTTACTCCTTTGATCCTCCTATAGAGAAGTTATCATTAACAAATATGGTTTTAATTTTGCAAAAGTGTGCCATCTGTCTTTATCAGGGATCAATTTATCCTTGAAAGGTGTAGCAGATGCACAGTGTAGCTTAAACTGAATATAAGCAATCTGCCAGCCTCCAGATGGTTCTCATAAAGAGGTAGGCAAAATTACATTTCATCTTGCTATTAGAAGAAACAATGATTAAAATTGTGCCAAAACTATTTTGAGACTTATTGCAGGTTTTCCAATTATGTAATATGTGTATTTGCTTTCGATGCAAAAATTGGATTTTTATTGATTGGTCCCTAAAGGATTCCCAGATTTAATCATAATTGTTTTAAAGAAAATGGCAGTACTCTATTCCAGTAGTTCATAAACTCACACTTGTTTATTTATGTTTCATTTATTAATAATTATCAAAAATATATACAATTGAGAATTTGTATTTGTGAACACTTTTCAAAAGATTGAAGCATTTTAAGATGTAATCGCCTGTTATCTATAAATTTTTTTAAAAGGCCATTAAACACAAATAATTCACTTACAGCATTTATTCCATAATGTTTATTCTTTCTATTCAACATTTCAGTATAGTTTAATCAATATAAGACAACATAATAAAAGCATATTCTTAAAAACTGAATTTATGCACACTTACTAAATCAAATTCCTTCTAAGCATGCATGAAGACAATTTCATATTATTTCTTGTTAGATGTACATATATAAGTAGTTTATCCTCGATTAATTTGACCCTTGATCACACATGCTTAAAAGTCCCGGTTGTATAATTCAACGCAGGGATGTCTTGACAACTATTTTTTTTTCTATTTTAAAATACAATATATTTTACTTAATACAACAGAAAAATCTATTTTGGATTGATTGCATAATTCTGATTAAAAATCATTGCCCAGAAATATTCTGATCTTAGAAGTGAAATTTGGAAATCGTATCATTTACTCACATCCAAAACATGTTTCTTCTAAAATGCACAACATTTCCCATAAAGTTTAACCTTTTCATTCAAAACTTACACTTAGTCCTAGAGCACTTTAAATCCTTTCCTTTTGCATTTCCAAACCTCGAACGGGGGAACAGTACACATGAAATGTGCATTTCTTGCACGAATAACCTATCCTTTAAAAATGTTTTTTTATTGACTTCCTTTGCATGTGCCTGTTGAGTTTTCTTTTCTCTTTCAGTTTAAGAATATTACATCAATCAAACTCTTGTGGCAATAAAAAAAAATATATTCAGGTAATATGGATACTATAAGAACTAAGGATTTTCTTCATAAAAGTTTTGCATGAAGTAGTACAGCGCTGCTGTGTGTGGCATCTTTTAACAAGGTTCTATATTTATGATTCCATTGAACTACAAATTATTTCCATAGCCTGTTCTTTCCTTCTTCCTTGTCGGTTATTAAAATCTCTCTCACTCACTCACTCACTCTCTCTCTCTCTCTCTCTCCCACTCCCCCCCCACTCTCTCTCTCTGTGTTTGTGTGTGATTACATTTAGGCTTTCAGTTCCACTCATCACTTTGGAATAATTTATATCTCAAACAGGCATATATGCAGCTTTGGCTTCATAAAGTTTGTCATCAATGGTAAGTCATTATCAAAAATGTAGTAACCCATACATCAAATTTGTAATGACTTTGATTAAGGAACTTAATGAATAAAGAACATTTGCTTTGAATGACTTGGCTAAAATAAAACAAACAAACACCGTGTTATGACATAAGTAACGTGCCATCTAGACAGGAACAAGGACTATTGTTTTCTATAATATCTCTATTATTATTCCCCCCCCCCTCCCTGCACACCCCTCGTTCCTACCAAACTGGTAGTTTAAGTTAAGGAGTTTAACAGTAAAAAATAAAATAGAACCAATTAGACTCTGATAAAAACTGATTAAAGTTATATACATACATATCTACAGTACAATAGGGTCACACGCCATGCTACTTATGGCTTGTTTAATCATTTCATTAAATCACATATGTTTTATTTTATTAAACCAAGTACCAGTGCCTTTGTTCATACAATATGCTAATAATGAACTAGAATTCATTAATTGTTACGCCTTGCAGTATACTACACATGAAATCAAAACCAAATAAATCACATTATGATTTAATAGAAGTTGTGAGTCCAATCCATACTTCAGATGTTTTGGTCAAGGGCTTGGTCTGCTAATGGTTTGAGATATGAAATATTTTGCGCATTTTGGTCAATTCTTTTGATCTCTCATTGGTATTATGATGATGATGAAGATGATGATTACTCTGTTGCTTTGCATGTACACTGAGAGCTTTTGCTGTCGGAGACAAATTCCTTGTGAGTATTCCATTCTATTTTATTTCTTTGCCTCTAAATTTCCAATATACTAATGGATTTTCATCAATATGTAGAATCAATATGAAGTAAAGCATATTATAAACTTCGACATAGGTCATAGCTAAAGGTTCCGATCATATGACTACACACATAATCTACAGATTTATTTATTTCAAATATTACTCAGATAACTAAAAGGGAAAAATCTACCCCATGGTGGCTTATTTTAAAATCTTACTAAACTCGATAAACACCAACCACTGTAATGTTCATTTTTATTGATTTTTATGTATTACTTTTCATTTTATTCAAATCCCAAATAATTTCAATGTACACATTCAAAATACATTATTAATACAATATAATAGCATAAAATAAAACTCACCAAAAAGATTAGTTTTATAGGAGAACTTGTTAATTTTTAGGGATAGCTGATAGAAAGCTAATCAGACCAGAACATAAATTGCCAAATAAAATTTTAATCATTGGCAAAAATATTATTCACTGGGGGCCATTTTAGTAATGTGTTAATGGCAAATTAACCACTTGTTGCTCTTGGATGAGTGTTAGTTCTCTGAAGTTTGAGCCTTATTTTTATAAATAGGACTACTATTTGATTCACCCTACTTGCTGAAATTATTTTAGTACAGTTGTTTAACTTCCATAAGTAAATGTTCTCAGTTTGGGATTTTCCTATGAATGTACCTAAAAGATTCCAGTCCTGCTTGAGTAGATAAAGTTTATGTTTCTCTAAAATAAGTACCTGCTGATGTATATGGCAATATGTACATAATTGAGTGTGAATATAGCTAACAAAGTTAAATTTAGGTTTAGACTTTTCACACTTACTCTGATACTTTTGATTTATGTGTGTATCATACGAATTCAGATATTGTGATTTAACTGTAGATTATAATATTACATGTACTCTACCCTAATCAGTTTTGGTTTATTCAATAAATCATGGTTAAAATTGGCACAGCACAATATGTAAATTAAATCCTAGATGTATTGAAATGGGAAATATATTAAGAATTATTTATTTGACATTGATTACAATTATTTAATCCATGGTCTATTGCCTTATATGTGTTGAAAATAATTAGTGAACTAAAACCTCAAGTACCACAAATACTCAGTTACTTCCTTTAGCTGGCTAAATTATAATACAGTGTAGTAGTATTCTGACATTTTAAAAAAATCACACAAAACTAGTGAGTCCCATGTCAGGGGAAATCCCCTTGATCAGTGACTATATTTATAGCCTATTTTCATTAGAGACAAAAATGTATTTAACTGCCCTATTTGCATCCCACAAATATCCAATGGATCAATCCTAATTAGAGTAATTCTGAAAATTCTTCCCTTCATAGTAATTCATGGGCTAGGTTCTCTTTTCAAAGAAATGGACAAGTGTCAGCTGTAGAACTAATTTTAATGCACTTTCACCAACCAATTTAGAAACATCTTCTAACATTGATACCAACCAATTTAATACAAATATTCAGGAGATTGATCAATGGGCTTTCAATTCCCTCTAGTCTTAGAACTGAGGTAACTGTCGTATATACCCAAAATTAAAGCTCAAGCAACTAGGTAGCATCTTCCATCAATTAATGCTTATCTGCTGCATAAATTTTAAAATACAAGATTGTTATCACATTCACGAAGATTCATTTTTCTGCTGTTTCAGGGAAACACATAACTCATTTAAAGAGAACTACAGTTGTACAAATAAATGCTGAACTATTGAAACTACTTTACAAAATAAAAACTGAATATAGCACAGAACATAATTTTATTTTCTATTCCCCAGGCTACCAAGCCTTATACACATAAGTGAAGGTCAATTCCTTTAAAATTAGTGGGATTTACTCTCAAGTTTCAGATCTGAAGGATTGGGCTGTAAAAATTACCAACTCTAAATTTTACTTGAGGATCAGTGTATTATATTATTTTGTCAATCGTGGAATAGGAGACATTTGATTATTGCTTCGGAGATTTATTATGTAGATTATAATTCTTTTTCTAATGTAACTTTGTTATTCAATATTTTGAAATAATTGATCCCTTGCTCCTATAGCAGCACGCAAGTATCTAACCAGCCAAAAGAAAAGGGAGAATTTGTGAAAGAAATTTAGGGAGATAAATAATTGGAAGAAGGAGGCAGAAAGTAAGATACCTGCTTGATGGAAATTAGAAAAGTCATAGAACAAATGAAAATAAAATTTCTGTTGAGGTGCTTTTAAAAACAACTTCCATCAGCCTTCTTTCTCTCTGCACATTGTCTGGCTCTTGAATTCACCTAAAGAATTGCTGCCATCTTATGGAAGAGCATTTGAAAAACACTTTCCCCCAAATCCCATTTGTAAGCAAGTCTAAAACTGCAGATAAAATAGTTAACAAGCATTTCATTGTGATATAACTCCATTGCCTCTAACTTTCTAGAAGACTGACTTCTGTTCATTAGACCTGAGTTGAGGATTTAAAAGAAACATACCATACTTCTGATGAATTCATGAATTTTAAAACTAAATAAGCCACAGTAATTTCGTTTTTATAGCCTTCTGCAGAGATTTTAGCACTGGCATAGATTCTCTTCAGCAATGCTCAGATATTTACATTTTGTCACCTGGATTCATAATAATTGTCTACATACAATTTTTTTTCCTGACCTGGAGATGCAGTTTCTTGGACTAAAATATCGAATTTGATATTATATTTACACAAGGCATCTAGATAAATTTTATAAAATATTTGTAAGTATTAGAGTTTTATGATAGCATTCTTTTTTACATTCTGGTATACCAAGTTTTATATTAAAAAGATAAAATAAAGAAACAATTTTTTAGTTTCAAAATCTTTATAAGATAGATTTTTACAGTGTGTTTGTGTGTGTCTGTCTGTCTGTTGGGATTCCATTTTTTTTACCACAGGTTCTGTGGGCATGGCTTGGTGGGCATGGTAGGGGAAGGATACTGTAAAATCTCCAGTCAGAGGTGGTATTTGTTGGTTCTCCGAACTACTCAAAATTTCTGCTATCAGTTCTCCAGATCTGGTCAGAACCTGCTGAATACCATCTCTGGCATTCAGTAGGTTCTGATATATATATATATGCAGCAACCATGTATTTTTTTTCTTTCTCTCTTAGACTATCGATCTATATAATGTGTGTCATGATACATAAAATATGGACAAAGCTTTGATTATGCAATACATTGTAAATACCGTTTTACTTTTTAGACTGTATTCTGCGCGGATGCACATACTTCTAAGATTTTGCTCTTTTGCATTTGTTCTGTTTAAAAGTATAGGAGGAAAGTCAACTTTTATCTTTTTGCATTTTGCGACCTTAATCAGATATTGGTGACACCATCGGAGAGTCAAATGAACTCTTAGGAGCTGCTGCTGCTGCTGCTTTTAACAGCCATGAAAAAAACAAAATAGGCCAGAAACAAATGGTTTCAGAATGTCAAAATCAGATTACAGATTCTGACAGAAGTGAGTACAACACAGAGTCAGGAGTCTTTCTTCACTTCTTTATGTAAAAACATGAAAAGAGGGTGTTCTGTCCTTAATTTGAATACTTGAAATCCCCGCGCTTTGATTGGCTAAAGCGCGGGGATTTCTGATTGGCCAGGCGAGCCGCGCTTATTGGTCCGATTGAGGTCTCCCGCGATTGGCTCGCTCCAAGAGCGGGAGACTTGAATCGCTGCCATTGGCCGCGGCCGCCGCAGCGAAAAGGATAAAAGCCGCGGGCTTTTTCCTTTTCGCCGGTTCGGTTCACAACTATTAAATAAAGAGCTTGAAACTTAGTCACCGACTCCTGGCTTCTTTTGCGGACACGACACTGGCGACGAGGATGGGATCCCGACCCTGAACCGAACCCCGTGTCCAACAAGAGCCAGTTTCAGCACGGAGATGGCAAAAATCACACCGCCCGCCCCCTTCAACCCCGCCACCGAGGACTGGGAATCGTTTTCAGACCGTTTCCGCATGTACCTCGAGTGCACCGGAATGAAGGACGCCCCGGGCCCGCTAAAACGCGCCGTCTTCCTCACACACTGCGGAACCGAGGTCTTCCAGATGGCCAAGGCATTGGCCAAGCCGGCAGACGCAACCGCCATGGACTGGGACGTCCTCGAACCTATCCTGCGGCGCCATTACGCCCCCGAGGTCCCCATCCTAATCCGGCGCAACGAATTTTACCGCCGAGATCAGAAACCAGGCGAAAAACTGAGCGATTTCGTCGCCGAGTTGCGGCGCCTAGGAGGACTCTGTAAGTTTGAAGGTCTGAACAGCCTTCTAAGAGACCGATTCGTACTCGGCCTATGGGACTCTACCCTCCAGAGCCGGCTTATGGCCAAAGGCGACATCAGCCTAGCAGACGCCCTCACCGCAGCCGCAGCCGCAGAAGCAACCCGCACTTCCGCTGACAGCATGCGAAAATCAGACGCGAAGGGCGGAAACAACAACCCGGCAAGGTCGGCCGACCCAAAAAACGAATCAACCGCACACTACGGAGAATTCCAGTCTACGTCCAGCACGTCAGAAGACGAGGAGGACATACATCGCGTGCAGACGGGCCGCGGCGACCAGCGGAACCGAAGAAGTCGCAGGTCAAGGACCAACTGTGCCGGGTGCGGCGGCGACCACCCCAGATCAGAATGCCGATTTTTTGACTCTATCTGTAGGCATTGTGATAGACGGGGACACATCGCTCGAGTTTGCCGCCAAAAAAAGACCCGCAGCCCGCCCAGATGGGAACATCACGACCGAAAGAAGGAAAGTCCCCCGCCCAGGACCAGAGATCGCCAATCGGACGGTCGGTGGGACCGAATCCAACGATCTTCAAGAGGCGGCGACAGTCGGCGAAAGGAAGATACCCACCAGACGGTGACCATTGGCCACGCCATCTCCGACGGCGCCAGAAAGGTACACGTAGAAGTCCATATAGAAGGCCAACCATGCAAGATGGAGGTGGACTCCGGGTCCTACCTCTCCATGATTGCATGGCACGAGATTAAACGGCTAGTGCCCACCCTCCATAAGAGGAACATTAATGCCCAAAAAATCATTATAAAAGACTACCAGGGAAACCGTGTCCCGGTAGTGGGCACCAAGAACTTTAATGTGACTTACAAAGGCCGCACCGAACAACTCCCACTCACAATCGTCGATCGCGACCGCCCAAGCCTGCTGGGCCTACAATGGTTCGCCCCGCTTGACATCGCGCTGACAGGAGTCAACCACGTCGTCGACGATCGCTGGGAACAGCGGCTAACCCAGGAGTTCTGGGAGGTCTTCGACGGAAGCCTGGGCAAGTACCAGGGGCCCCTTATCTCATTCGACCTAGACCCTAGGGTTCCCCCCAAGCGGCTAAAACCTAGGAGGGTACCATTCGCCCTAAAACCTAAAATTGACGAGCAGCTCGACAAGCTCGTCAAACAGGGGGTGTTGCAGCCGATAGACCATGCCCGATGGGAGACCCCTATAGTGACCCCAGTCAAGCCAGACGGGTCCGTGAGAATTTGTGGGGACTATAAGGCCACCCTGAATGGCGCGTTGCAACAAAGCGCCTACCCCGTCCCAATCGTGCAACACCTACTGCACTCACTGGGAGGGGGCAAGGTCTTTGCCAAGCTCGATCTCGCCCAGGCATATCAGCAGTTACCGGTCGACGAAAAAACAGCGGAAGCCCAGACCATCGTTACCCATCGGGGGGCATTCAAATGTAACCGGCTCCAGTTCGGAGTCAGCGTGGCACCAGGCATCTTTCAGAGCCTGATGGAACGTTTACTACAGGGCATCAAGGGGGTGGTGCCCTATTTTGATGACGTATTAGTGGCGGCGCCAAACGAAGCCGAATTAGAAAACCGACTCAGGGAAGTCTTAACAAAATTTAAAGTAACGGGACTCAAAGTAAAACGAGAAAAATGCCAACTATGCACAGAGCGAGTGGAATTCTTGGGCTACCTTCTAGACCGACAGGGCATTCACCCTACAATTAAAAAAGTGAAAGCCATCAAAGAAGCCCCCGCCCCAAAGTCTAAAACGGAACTACAGGCTTTCTTAGGCTTGCTGAATTTTTATAATGTTTTCCTACCCCAAAAGGCTACAGCGGCGGAGCCTCTGCATAGGCTCCTGGATAAGGCGGCAACTTGGACTTGGGGAAGACGAGAGCAAGCCGCTTTTCAAAAAACCAAAGAACTCCTCACCTCCGATGCTGTCCTGATCCAATTCAGCGAAACATTGCCCTTGGTTGTCACTTGCGACGCATCACCTTTCAGCGTCGGCGCTGTCCTCAGCCATACTCTCCCCGACAAAAGAGAAGCACCCATCGCCTTCTTTTCCAGGACTCTAACTAAACCGGAGCGGAACTATAGCCAGCTGGACAAAGAAGCTTTGGCTATAGTTGTCGCCGTTAAGCGATTCCACGAATACCTTTATGGCCGCCCGTTTACCATTGTGACAGATCACAAGCCGTTGCTGGGCATCCTCGCCGGAAACCGAGCCACCCCGAACATTTTATCACCCCGGATGACAAGGTGGTCCGAATTCCTGGCAGCCTACAGCTACGAACTATTGCACAAGCCAGGTAAGAAAATTTCGCACGCGGACGCTTTAAGCCGCTCGCCTTTACCAGACTCTGATCCTGACCCAGCACCAACAACAAACACCCTTAGCATCGAAAACTTGCCCAACCTACCCATTACCGCGTCAGACATTGCCAGGGAAACTATCAAGGACAGACGTCTGGCGCGAATTTTACATTGGGTGGAAAAAGGCTGGCCTGAAAGGGATAGTGACGAATCCGTTAAGATATTCAGAAACCGCCAGACTGAACTTTCACTACTCAAGGGATGTATTTTGTGGGGTGACAGGGTGGTCATCCCGGACAGGTTGCAAGGGAGGGTCTTAGAGATGCTGCACGAAGGGCATCCTGGCATCATCAGAACTAAAGCCCTGGCCAGGAGTTACGCTTGGTGGCCAGGGATGGACAAGCAGATAGAGGCATGGGTAGCCAAATGCCAACGATGCCAGGAGACCAGACCCAGCCCACCCGCAGCACCCATCCTGGACCGGGAAACACCAAGGGGACCCTGGTCCAGAATCCATTTAGACTTTGCCGGTCCCACGAATGGACATACATTTCTGATCACAGTTGACGCTTACTCTAACTGGTTGGGGGTAAGCGACATGAAATCCACTACCACGGAGGCCGTTATTAAAGAACTTTGCAAACTCTTTTCCACGCACGGCCTCCCAGACGTCGTCGTCTCAGACAACGGGCCCCAGTTTACTTCCCTCGACTTCGAGAGGTTCCTGGCGGAGAGAGGTATCCGCCACGCATTAACAGCACCGGCGCATCCGGCGGCGAACGGTAGGGCGGAACGGATGGTCCAATTTACCAAAAAAACCATCCGGAAAATGGACCACGGGGAGATCAACGACAAAATCAATAAACTCCTCTTTATACAACACATCACCCCGAACACCACTACCAACAAAAGCCCAGCCGAGTTGTTAATGGGCAGGAAGCTGAGGTCCCCGCTCGACAGGTTACACCCAACATATAACCCGGAGCGACCCCCAGACTCCAGTACAAAATACCGGACTTTTGCCCCCGGTGACTTAGTATACGCAAAAAATCTGACGGGGGACCCCCTATGGATCCCAGCCGTCATTACTCAAATCACAGGTCCACGGTCGTACCGGCTCCAAACCACCGATGGGCGAGCCTGGAAACGACACATAGACCAACTCAGGTCACGAACTGCAACAGACCTCAACCCCCAAAACATGAACCAAGGGGGGAGGGAATACCCGAATAAACAAACGCAAGAAAAAATAAACCAGCAGTACTTACCGGAACGCAGCCATCGCGAGTCCCCACCGGAGAAGAACCAGCCAGCCAGCTCTACCGACTCGGAGAAGCCAAGCGGGAGCGGCGAAACCCATAGCTCAACCAACCCGGAAGGCCCAGGTGGGAGCCACGGAGAAGGAACCGGCCCGATCATCCAGCCGGTTCGCACAGAAGAGGGAGCAGCCAAGAACATGACCGCTCCGGCCGAAATCCAGCCTGCAACTGAGTTGCGCAGGTCAAGTAGGACTAGACGGAGCCCCGCCTACCTACGTGACTACGCAACGTGATGGACTATACCAAGAGGGGAGGGGTGTTCTGTCCTTAATTTGAATACTTGAAATCCCCGCGCTTTGTTTGGGTAAAGCGCGGGGATTTCTGATTGGCCAGGCGAGCCGCGCTTATTGGTCCGATTGAGGTCTCCCGCGATTGGCTCGCTCCAAGAGCGGGAGACTTGAATCGCTGCCATTGGCCGCGGCCGCCGCAGCGAAAAGGATAAAAGCCGCGGGCTTTTTCCTTTTCGCCGGTTCGGTTCACAACTATTAAATAAAGAGCTTGAAACTTAGTCACCGACTCCTGGCTTCTTTTGCGGACACGACAGAGGGAAGATCTGCAAAGAAAATGCCATGATCTCTGCTAAAACTGCATGGAAATTTGCTAAAGTAAAGTTAGGCTAAAAGGATACTTCATTTCCTGAAGCATATTAAAAATTTCACCATGAATAAATTTGACTGTATTTTGCAGATGTCTATGAGTATTAATAGGGACTTCTGAGGAGTTCAACCTCACTTTACTCTCAGCCTTGTCCATAGCAAGACTTCTGGGACTAGAATGGTTATACAGCATTCAAGAAGACATTGTAATTGTTTGTGAATCTGGGCTAGTTCCATTGCGGTTCTTTTGACTTCCCATTCTGACTTCCTTTCTTTGATAGCAGAAATGTGTATGACACTGTGGGCAGAGTGTACATTAAACCAAATAAACTTGCATTTGTGGGAAGACATATGTAGATAACTACAGAAATATTTTCCAGAAGACCAAATGCAGATGAATGAACTGTGCTTTTAACAGAGAAGAGAGTACCATATATTGCAGTTGAAATCAAGAATTAGAGACTGCTGTTTCTTTATACTCAATATATATATATATATTACAAGTAGTCCTCAACTTACCACTTCATTTGAAGTTACAATAGCATTGAAGAAAATGACTTGTGACCATTTTTCACACTTATGACCATTGCAGCATACTCCATGGTCACATGATCAAAATTCAGATGCTTAGAAAGTGACTCATATTTATGACGGTTGAAGTGTCCCAGGGTCATGTGATCAACTTTTGTGAACTTCTGACAAAGTCAGTGGGGAAGCTCACTGAACAAGTGTTACTAACATAATAACTGCAGTGATTCATTTAACAACTGTCCAGAAAAGTCATAACGTGACGCAAAATTTACTTAATAAATGTTTCATTTAATAACAGAAATGTTGGGCTCAGTTGTGGCTGTAAATTGACGACTACGTGTACAAGGGGAAAAAAAGTAGCTTGTTTACTACCTTACTACTCCCTTACAAGGGAGGTCATCCTTAAAAAAAAATAGTGCTAAGACAGCATTAGAGAAAGGTGATGAAATGGGCAGGGGAATTCATGTTTTCCAGAGACAGAAAACATTAACAGGAAGAAGTTTTTGAGAAGGGAAAAGTAGCAGTTCTACATCAAATAGACTTGGACATGGGAAAATGTTGTTATCAGTCAGCCTGATTTAAGAATCTCCTTCTTGCCAATCAGTCAGATGGGCATCACTTTGTCAGGATTACTGCTTATTTGGGGATCTTCTAAATTGAATAACAGCATCCAATCATCTTGTCTTCTATCAGCTTCTTTACTGATTGCTTTCGGTTCTTCCAAATATCAAGGTTCTCCAATGTCTCTGACATTTATATTATGTGTTTAAAATACCTAATCCATGTTTCTCAACTCCACAAGTCTTGAAGTTCCCAAGGTTGAGAAACAATGACGTAACCTATTCTTAGAGCTTCCAATAAGCACTTTGGTTTTCATTTCATCTTGCACAAAATAATTTTTCTTGCCTTCCATGATATTCTCATATTCTCCAGGGCCACAGCTCAAAGGTATTGGCATTTTCTTCATTCAGCCTTTCTGATGTTTAGTGCAAATGGTGTGATTACTGATTAGTATAAAGGATCAAGATTCATGTAATTTAATTGATTAGTAAAATTAGTGATTTAGTGAATTTAATTGAACAATGTGATTAATGATTGTATAATTAATTGATTAGTGATTAGCGTAATTAATTGATTAGGCTGATTGTTGCTTAGCAAAATTATTTGACTAGAGAGATTATTGCAATTGATTGATTGGTGTGATATTGGCTATATTGATTACCCAAAATTGTTTCATTAAGTAATTTAATCAACGTACCATCTTAACAAACCTACCATGCCAAGAAAAAAATCCAGTGCCAAACCACAACCTAAAGAGAAATTAATCCCCACCAATGAACCACAAGATTCCTGCACATGCCTTAAATGCTATAAAACTCTAAAGGATAATGAAAACTCCATCAAATGTTCTCTATGTAACAAATATGCTCATTATGACTGCTTGGTATTACCCGAGCAAATGATTCAATACCTAGAATCTTCCAATGAGTTTCCATATCTCTGCAAATCATGCAGACCCAAACTGGATCTGTTTGAAACAGTTGATACCATTGAAACACGAATAACATCCCTTGACACCATAATAGCATCCCTGGATGCTTTAAAAGAAAGATTATCCAACCTTGAAAAAAAAGACACAACACAAAAACCTGAACGTCCAATAGCTACAAACCACATCTCTACCCAACAACCACAACCCCACACAACCCAATCCACAAAAAAACATAAATCAGACAAATAATGATATTCCAATCCTCATCAGAGAAGCTATTGAGCACAAATGAAAACATCCCAACGCCATCTTATTTGATCTAGAGGACATCAATGAAAATAATGACATCACAACTGTCCGAAACATCAGTGATTATCAAGCATCATCCATCTCCCTGATGAAATACTTGACATTTCCCGCATTGGCTGAGAGCTCAAAAACAAAGACGGCTCTGTGGCCCCACGCTTCTGCAGGGTCATTTGCAAAAATGAATCAAGCAAACTTAAATTCATTTATACTATAAATTCACTTGTCAAAAGCAAGACCAACCATAAGAACCTCCATTCTCGCCCTGACCTAACCATACAGCAACGTGCCCGCTCCCGTTTATTTCACACAGAACTCAAAAAATGTCTAGACAAAGGAGAGAAGGACCTGTACATTGACTACCATGCTGACTGTATCAAAAGTAAGTCACACAACCCGCAACTCAGCTTTAACCTTTAACCACAACCCTACTTCAACCAATCCACCATCACCCAAGACTAGGCACGCCTGTCCCTAACTACCTCAATTCCAACTACAGCTGGCCTTCCATGCAAGCTACTCAATGCAAGAAGCTTTGTGAATAAAATACCTGAATTTCTCCTCTTACTAAATATGGCTAAATTCTACATCATTTGTTTGTGAAACAGGGCTCAATGCATCTCTCCCTGACTCCATTACCACAGTAAGAGACTATCATGTTTACCGATCAGATCGTGAAATCTGTAGAGGAGGTGGTGTTGCTATCTTCTATAAAAAGTCCTTACATCTAAAAACCATCCAAGTTACGCAGGAGCTTGCTCTTCCTGAGAACATCTTCTGTGAACTATCCTTAAGTATCACATTTCAATTCTTACTATGTCACAGAGCGCCTGATTATGATATCAAACATATAAATAAGTTAAATTCACTACTAACATGGGCAACATTCTGCCCACACGCTTTTACCTTTCTTGGTGATTTCAATCTACCTCATATTAACTGGACCCTAAACAAATGTACAACTGAACCCATACATGCAACCTTCTACAATGCTGTTACAAATCTGGAACTGGAACAACTAGTAACCAACAATACTAGACTTAACAACTGCCTCGATCTCATCTTCTGCAATAGTTTGAATTTAATTTACAGAATACAAACTAAAGAACAGTGACCACAATATGATTGACTTTTGTCTCAATATACACCCACACAAAAATAATTACAATGACATAATCCCCAATTATAACTTCAAAAAAGGCAACTATGATCTTATAAACAACGATCTCTCATCCCTTGATTGGCAATCTCTATTCTCTGCATGCAATACTGTAGAAGACCATTACAACATATTTTTACTTGAAGTCAAAAGAGTCATCAAACTATATGTACTAATAACAACTCCCCCCCCCCTCAAAAAAAAACAGATTGCTCATAACAATAAGGAAACTTCAATCCAAAAAGAGACCACTGGTGGAAAAACAAATCTGGTCATGTTGCCAATTTCAAGAGCTGATACAAAAATTTATGCCACCAGATAAAGACTAAATGCACCAATTATCACATTAAACAAGAGGAAAATCTTCTATGCACCAATTCCACCCATGCTTTTTACAATTTTGTAAACAACAAACTAAAACACTCAAGGTTCATCCCACCCCTGATAGGACCTAATGGTAAAGACTGCAACAACAACATCATTAAAGCCAACTTCTTTAACACATTCTTCGGCTCAGTATTTGTAAACAGCAATGGATCATGCCCAGTATTTCCTAGCTGAACCACAGAAAACTACAATGATCTAATAAATATCGATTTTACAGAAGACAATTTTGAAAAAGCAGTACATAATCTAAAACCATCTCTATCTATTGGACCGGATGGACTATGTGCCTACTTCTTAAAAAAGCTATCCAAAGCAGAACTGCTAAGCATAATCTTTTAAAAATCTTTCAGGACCAGCTCCTTGCCTAACCTATGGTCACAAGCCACGGTCATCCACATCTTCAAAAAGGGAGACCCTAGCCTAGTTGAAAATTACAGACCAATCTCCTTATGCTGAGTCACCTGTAAAGTCATGGAATCAATTATTAACCAATCCATTATCCTCCACTTAGAGACAAACAACCTACTCTCTAATAAACAATTTGGTTTCAGAAAAAAAACTATCCTGCAATCTGCAACTCTTACACTGCAAATCATATGGATTACACAACTTGATCAGGGCAAAACAATAGACGCAATCTACATAGACTTCTGTAAAGCCTTTGATTCAGTGGTATACCACAAACTACTCCTAAAACGAAAATCTTATGCTATCTCTGGACAACTGCATAACTGGATAGAAGAATTCCTCTCAAACAGACAACAAATGGTCAAAATTGAGAGCATCCTATCAAATTCTGTACCTGTCAATAGTGGTGTCCCCCAAGGCAGTGTTCTAGGACCAACTCTCTTCATAATCTACATAAATGACCTCTGTGATCATATTAAGAGCAACTGCGTTCTCTTTGCTGATGATGTAAAGCTGTTCAATACCAGACAATACTGCTACCCTTCAAAAAGATCTTGACTATGTATCAGAATGGTCAAACAAATGAACAAATGGAAACTTCAAATCTCAACAAATAAATGCTCTGTCTTACATATTGGCAAAAAAAATCAGAAAATAAAATACAAGCTGAATAGTCAAGACCTTGTTGATGATCCAAGCTCTGTAAAGGACCTTGGAGTACTCATCTCTAATGATCTAAGTACTAGAGCCCACTGTAACTACATAGCCAAAAAGGCATTAAGAGTTCTTAACCTAATCCTACGTAGTTTTTTCCCTGGTAATATCACACTACTAACTAGAGCATACAAAACATTTGCAAGACCAATACTTGAATACAGCTCATCAGTCTGGAACCCACATAACGTATCTGATATTAGCACAGTTGAGAAAGTCCAGAAATATTTCACAAGAAGAGTTCTCCATTCCTCTGCTCGTTGTAGAATACCTTATGCCACCAGACTTAAAATTCTAGACCTAGAAAACCTTGAATTACGCTGTCTTTGGTCTGATCTAAGTATGGTATATAAAATCATACATTGCAATGACTTACCTGTCAATGAATACTTCAGCTTCAATCATAACAACACAAAAGCACACAAACTCAAGGTTAACTGCAGCAAACTTGATTGCAGGAAGTAGGACTTCAGCAACAGAGTGGTCAATGTCTGGAATACTCTACCTGACTCTGTGGTTTCTTCTCCAAACCAGAAAAACTTTAACCTTAGACTGCTATCGACCTCACCCCTTTCCTAAGAGGTTTGTAGGGAGTGTGCATAAGTGCACCAACATGCCTACTGTCCTATAGTTTCTTTTATTTTTCTTATACGTATCCACTTCATGTATTCATAACTATGTATATACTTATACCTATTATTTTGTAAGCGATTGACAAATCAAAATCAAAATCAAATAAAAATATTCCAGCTCAATCACAGGACTAGGAAAACCATAGCTTTAACAATATTATCAGTGTGATGTCTTTGTATCTTAATATCCACTGCTCTTTATACCATGGTTACTTTATGTTTAGTTATACCTATGAACCTCAGAAGATACCATTTCAAATATTCTCCACCATTTGATTGGATTGGCATGGCCTGTTGACAAAATCCAAGTTTTTCAACACTGAATTACCCCACTATTTATTCCTTTCATTTGAAGAAATAATCCCTTTTTAAGAATCCAAGCCTAGCTTCAGAAAAATGTAGAGAATACTTTACATAAGCACCATTTCAAAAGCTCAAAAGTATTGAATCCTTTAAAAAGAAGTCATTAGAGTTATGTTGTTACAGAATCAAATCTCTACTGTATTTTCCCAAAAATAAGACTTTATTATTTTTTGAAACTGTCTGAAGGTAAGTAGTAGGGCAGCTCCATTCCCCAATCCCCACTCTAGATCAATTTTTATCCATGCATCCAGGAGTAGGTGGGGTCTTCAAGAGCTTATTTTGGGAGTGGGGCTTATATTGGGTGTATGATAAAAATCAAGCTAGGACTTACTTTTGGAGTATGTTAAGTCTGGTTTCCCCAACCAGGGTTAGGGAGACAAGCTAAACAGAATGTGCAGCTTAGTCAGATAGGCACACAGATAAATGAGTGAGCTAAGCTTGTATGTTTATTAACATACAGTAAAAATGACAGATACGCTTGTTCTATCAAATATATAGTTTATTCCATTATGAGTTCATAGCATAGTCAAAATAACAGTCCAATAGTCATGTATCATTTAGTCAGTCCATTCAGGGATATTCAGTTAGCAAAGTCCGTGTAGTCCTATGTCAATTCACTTACAAGTCAGTCCTTTGTTTTCTCTCCCGTTCGAGCAATGCAGACTTGTTTTCCTTGCAGTAATCAGGGATCATCAAAGCCAGAGAGATAGCAAGCTGCAGCCTTGCTTCTTTTAAAGTGCTTTCACAACCACTCCCTTAATTACTATCCCACAGTTAAAGTTGCAGACACTTTAACATAACAAACTATGATTACATATTATTATTTACCTAAACCAGTTAGGGTAAAACAATGTTATCCCTAACATTCTCCCCTTTTAGGAAATAATAATAAAACTATTTACATCTTTAAATCATATTTGTTACAACTTTCTTTAAACTTAGTTACTCCTTGAGCTTTTGTAAATTGGTCTGCAATGTTTTCTTCTGTCATGCAGTATTCCAATTTAATTAGCCCATTCTTTACAGATTCTCTAACATTTAAGTATCTTAAATCAGTATGTTTTGATCTAGTTTTAACAGCAATACTGGTAGCTAATTTTATAGCTGCTTGGTTATCCTCGAACACAATTATGGAATCTTTAACAGTTACACCCATGTCTAATAATAACTGTTTGTACAAAATCAAGTCAGTGCATAATAATGACAGACATGAAAATTCCGCTTCCATCGTGGACAAGCTGATATGCTGTTGTCTGATTGACCTCCACCCTATTAGTGTCTTACCAAATAATATAGCCATCCCAGATGTTGATTTTCTAGTGTTTATATCAGTTGCAAAACTTGCATCTGCATAGGCACTAAGACTCAAATCATCCTTTGGTTCTATATACAATGCATGGTTCATTGTTCCTTTAAGATATCTTAAAATTCTCTTTAATGATTGCCAATGACATTGTTGTGGATCTGAATTAAAACGTGCCAGCTGATGTACACTATAAGCTATATCTGGCCTAGACCAATTGCTTATATATGATAAGCTGCCAATCAAAGATTGATATATTGACTTATCAAATTTGGGACTTTGATCATCAGTTTGGCAAACTTCCTGACTCATTGGATTCTTTGCCGGTTTACAAAGTTCCATTTTAAACGTTTTAATTAATTGGCAAATTTTATCTTCTTGAGATATCTTAAAACCATTTTTTGTTTTGTTAATTGTCAATCCTAGATACCTTTTAATTTCACCTAAATGCTTTAATTTTATCTTTTTGGCTAATAATGATATAATCTCATTAGCTTCATTATTAGTCTTAGTTATCAAAGCAATATCATCTGTAAATAATAACAATAATGACACCGTTCCATTATTTTCTCTTTTAAACACACATGGATCTGCTAAACCAGATTTAAAACCTATATTGTTTAACTCTTTCACAATATATTTGTTCCACTCAAACCCAGATTGTTTCAACCCGTAAAGACTCTTTTTTGAGTTTCCAACAATCATTACTATTTAATTTATTGTCTTTTATACCTACTGGTTTTCTTAAATATATAGTGTGCTGCAATGGTGCATGTAGATAAGCAGTTTCTACATCTAAATGGTTAATGACATAGTTTTTCTTAGCTGCCCACACTAATGCTGCTCTTAAAGATGTTGCTTTAAGACTTGGTGCAAAAACTTCATCGTAATCAGATGCAGTTTGATTAAATCCTTGAGCTACTAACCTAGCTTTATGGGTAACAGTCCCATCATTTCCTGTTTTTACTTTAAATATCCATTTGCACCCAATGGATTTTTCTCCTGGAGGTAATTTAGCATTTTCATAAACTTTCATTACCTTTAATGAATTTAATTCCTTTTCCATTGCCTTTTGCCAATTCTCCTGATCCTTAGCAGGATACATCCTAAGTTCATCTACACTAGTTGGAACTTTAGTTACTTGGCAAACTATACTTGCTTGATACCTATCAGGTGGTCTAGTTACACGTGTAGTACGTCTAGGTATTACAGGACTTACAGGTGGACTTTCATTTATTAACTCTTCTTGATTATCTAACTCTTCCTGATCAACTGTTTCCTCTTGTTCTGGTCCTATTTGCTCTTCATGGACTTCTTCTTTAATTGGACTCTTCTTATAACTAATCTGATCTTTTTGCCTTTTGTAGGGTTCAATAATTACTTCATTATTTAAATCTTGCTCTAATCTATTCCATCCTACATGTTCTAGGAATTTTGCACTAGCACTGGTGTAAACTCTAGATGTACCTGGTTCCCAGAATCTATAAGATCTATGATTAGATGTATATCCTACAAAATATAATCTTTTAGCTCTATGTTGTCCTTTGTGTCTAAGTTGTGAAGGGATATGCACCCATGCTGGTGCTCCAAATGTGTGCATGTAACTTAAATCAGGTTTTGTACCATGCCACAATGTGAATGGTAATTCACCTGTTGTTGAATTAACAACATTATTTAATATATGATTACCACACATTATTGCTTCTCCCCACAAATTGTCAGGTAATCCTGAATCAGACATCATAGTTTGTGCCATTGATTGTAATGTTTGGCCTCTTCTCTCTATAAAGGCATTATGTTGTGGCCTATATGGTGCAGACATTTTATGTTGAATACCTAACATTCTTAGTCTGTTCTGGAATTTATTATTTGTAAATTCCATACCATTATCTGTTATAAGAGTTACTAATTTCTTTTTAGTTTTCCTTTCAGCAAATTTAATCCAATTAAAGAGATTTTGATACGTTTCAGCCTTGCTTTTCATTAAATAGCAAAACCCATATCTAGAATAATGGTCCATTATACTTAGTATGTAACGAGCTCCTCCTACACTTGGTTTTTTAGGACCTATTAAATCTGCAAATACTACCTCTAAAGGCTCTTTGGTAGTAAATCCATCAACTCTATTAGCCGGTGTAACCCTGGCCTTACTTTGATTACAGGCATTACATTGCAAATACTTATGACAAGGTTTCAAACTTATTCCCTTAGATAATTCAACAGTTTTCTTAAGCATTTTAAAATTTAAATGCCCTAGCCTTCGATGTAACAAGTGAATACATTCATCATGAGGTTTCTTATTTTCATAAACTGTGTTAGCCACCTTTAAACCATCATCATTTAACACATATAATTCACCTCTTAAAGATGCAGTAATTCTTTTATCTTCTTTCTCAATTATGCAGTTATCTCCTTTAAATGTAACTACATATCCTAGTTTAACCAAAATTCTAACTGAAATTAAATTAAACTTAAGTTGTGGTACATATAACATTTTTACATTCTCTTTTATAAAAGAACAATATGCTATACCATGACCTTTAGCTTTCAGTTTCCAGCCATTGGCTAACGATATCTGCTGTGTACTCTTGGACATTTTAATAAAATGTTTCTTATCATTAGTTATACAATGAGATGCTCCACTGTCAACCACCCATAAATTATTTTTTACAGCTCCGTTAGTATACATGGCTAACTCTAAATTTTTCTTTATCTTTTGATGACTTTTTGTATTCTGGCCAGCGTTCTGGCGCTTTGCTTTTTTACAAAATCTTGCCAAATGTCCTCTTCCTCCACAATTAAAGCACTTTTTAATTGCGTATGCAGTAGGAGTTTCATTTTCTTCTTTTTGAGGTTGCTCCCTCCTTAATTCGTCTCTTTCAAGCCTTCTTCTGGCCTCTTCAATCAATCTGCCAGTTATATCAGTTAAAGTTAGGCTTTCCTTTGGCAAAATTTCAAGTGAAGTTAGGTAGTTATCATAGGTTTCATCAAGTGAAGATAGAATTATGTAAACTTGGTGTAGTTCAGAGAAAATAAGCTCTTTCTCGTGCAGTTCTTGAAAAATGCTTTGCATAGTTTTTAAATGACTCAGCATATCACCATTCTTATGGAGATGTGTACTGAAAAGTTTCCGTGTTAGATTTATGTGAGCACCAACATTATCTCAAACATAAATCCTCTTCAGCTTCTGCCAACACCCAACAGCTAATTTCTCTCCGTGGATAAAAACAAGTTGCTTATCAGTTAAGGTTAAAGCAATAATGCAAATAGCTTGTTGATTTTTATGCATAAATTCTTCTATCTTTATTTTATCTTCCTTATCCTCTGGATCCCATTCTTCTACGTTTGGTGGATTTTCAATTATGTTCCACAAACCTTCTCTTCGTAGAAGCAGACTACATTTCATAGACCATGATACATAGTTTGTTCCATCCAGCTTGGATATAAGGGACAAACTTTGTATATTGACTTGTGCCATGTTTTCTTATATGGATATAAAAATATAATTAATAAAACACAGCTGTCTGTTTACTGTAATGTATAACAACACAAACTTTCACTTTTACATAAATCTGTTTTATCCTAGTTAAACTGACTTTGCAGCCTCTGGGCCCATAACCAGTGTTAAGTCTGGTTTCCCCAACCAGGGTTAGGGAGACAAGCTAAACAGAATGTGCAGCTTAGTCAGATAGGCACACAGATAAATGAGTGAGCTAAGCTTGTATGTTTATTAACATACAGTAAAAATGACAGATACGCTTGTGCTATCAAATATATAGTTTATTCCATTATGAGTTCATAGCATAGTCAAAATAACAGTCCAATAAGTCATGTATCATTTAGTCAGTCCATTCAGGGATATTCAGTTAGCAAAGTCCGTGTAGTCCTATGTCAATTCACTTACAAGTCAGTCCTTTGTTTTCTCTCCCGTTCGAGCAATGCAGACTTGTTTTCCTTGCAGTAATCAGGGATCATCAAAGCCAGAGAGATAGCAAGCTGCAGCCTTGCTTCTTTTAAAGTGCTTTCACAACCACTCCCTTAATTACTATCCCACAGTTAAAGTTGCAGACACTTTAACATAACAAACTATGATTACATATTATTATTTACCTAAACCAGTTAGGGTAAAACAATGTTATCCCTAACAGAGTAGATCGTATTTTGGGGGAAACAGTATAACCCAATCAATTAACCCTAGTCTGTGTCCATACACTCAATGCACAGTGGAGCATAGCTACAACTTTTGTAATTAAATAATAAGATTCCCAATCCTTTCTAAGTAGCACCTTCTAAATCTAGATTTTGTGTGTGAATCTTTTGAGTGCTTCAAATGCAACAATTACAAGAACAAATTCATGAAGAGCCGTGGTGGCACAGTAGTTAGAATGCAGTATTGCAGGATAATTCACTGCTCTCTGCCAGTTCAAACTTGAATGACTGAAGGTTGACTCAGCCTTCCATCCTTTCAAGGTCAGTAAAATGAGCATCCAATTGTTGGAGGCAATTTGCTGATTCTGTAAGCCATTTGGGTAGGGCTATAAAGCATTATGAAGGAGTATATGAGTTTAAGTGCTATTGCTAAGTGTGTTCCTTTCAGTAGGGTACCCTCCAGTAGTTATACAGTATTGAGGGGGAGGGGGGAGGAATCTGAATGACAAGCCATGAGGCAAGAGTCCTGGCTCAGCAGCTTCTAAAGGGGCAGATGTTTCAGAAGCTTCTGTACAACTAATATGAGTGATCTTCCCCCATTGCTGAAAGTGATGTCCAAGTTTTTTTCCTTCCTCTTGGTGAGAAATGCCTTTGGTGAGCTGCTTCTACTGGTAAAAGGAGCTGCTGTGATCTTCCATAAATATTAAGATTACGTGAGTCAATCCCAATCAAAGGATGGCACACAATGTCCTCAAGTGCCATTCCCAGGATCCTGAGTTATCTCAACTAAAAAATATTTCTCACACCGCTTATTGGCTATCTTTTTAACATTTATAAAATGTTGATATAGAAACAAGGTGATGTGGAAGTAGGAACACCCACCCAGAAAAGTGGAGTTGGAGAGAAATACCTCCTTCAGACTAGAGACTCAGTTGACTTCATTTTTTCTGTGTAACGCTGAAGCAAGAAATTTGCCATTGATGTTTTTGAAAAACGTAAACACTTTGGGTTTGTACATATTTTTCAGTGAGCATCTTGTCAAACCAAATCTTGTATTACACTAACTTGTTCAGAGCATCAAAATGCTGTGCTGGATTGCATTTGTGTATTTTCTCACAGATGTCTACCCAGCAAAAACTTTACTGTGTCATTCAGCATGTTATAGTATATACCTATGCTATCTCCGATTGCTACCTGCTGTTGGGGAGCCTATTTCAGTTTTTTCGATCTTCACAGGTAAGAGACAATTACCAAAAACTATTTTACTGCTTATGGCTGTTAAGTCAAAAATGTTCATTTTGCACAGACATAAATCAAATTCATGCTCACTTAATATACTATTTCATATCTTATTTAACATTCTATATGTACAAAAAGATAACCCGGGGCAATCCGCTTTCCAAAAAGAAGTTTTATGTATTTATGTTCTCTGTTTTGTTTGTCTATGCTTGAATTAATAGAACGTTAGAAGAATGTTGGAAGAGAATAATGAAATTGTATGAGACAGATGGATACAATGAATATATATAATTTAAGGCAAAAGAAATATAATTGAATAGAAGGAAAGGGAGAAATAAAGAGAAGTTGGGAAAATATATGAAGTTGAACAGATAAGATAAATATACATATTAAATTGTGCTTGTATGGAAATGTGATAATTTGGAATTATCCTGTCTTTAAATAAGATGTTTTACTTGTTTTTTCAGAAAGATGTCCTATGTTATTATATTCTACATTTTGTTTGTGTATTGTTCTTAAAAATTAATAAAATCTGTTTTAAAAAAGTGTTCATTTTGTAGTTATTTGTTGTTGTTAGTTGCAAAGTCATGTCCCACCTATCACGACCCTATGGACAACATTTGCAGTTATACATCAGTTTACTGTCACAGGAGTAGATGCAGTATTCCTGGGAATGTGGATTTTGGTTCAAAAAGTGGGTTCAGATGAAAACAGTTAAGAAAAAAACTCTGCAAAACCAAATATTTACAAGCTTTTTATAAGAAAGCAATTTTAATATTTCAAGATTTTAATTGCATCCAGAAAAACTACCTTACACCAAGTCATAGTGTTAAATCATTATTTCAAACAGATAACAAATATTAGATGTAATCCAGTTTAGGGAAATTCTTGAAGCCGTAAAGTAGTTCAGTTGCAAAAAATACATATCAAAGACCACTGAGAACTGAAAAACTTTGCAGAGTGATTTTTATAACATAGCCATCCATTTGGCTGTACCCTTTTTCCTAACCAACTAATTTAAATAGCTGGTTCTCCATATTTTTCAAAAAGCAATGAATTTTCTTAAAAGGCCACTTTTCCTTCAGACAGCAAATTTTTAAAGTGATCAATAGGGGTTCAATTTTAACTTTCTTTTAAAAATGCCCGATTAAGGCTTAATAAGCTAAAATGAATACAACTTTATGCAGAGATGCATGAGTTCTATTTCCTCAAGGGCTATATCAGCATCTGAATGGCACATGACAGTAAAATGGGCAAGGCCTTGAATCATTTTCTAGAGATCAACAGATAAAATTAGTGCTTTAAGCAAGTATAAAGTTTCAATCATAATTTTATTACCTCAGCCCCCATTTTCCAGAATGTATACCTTCTAGAAAAAGTTGGTATGGGGTTTTCTTATGGATTTAAGATGCTATTGAAATTGGATTATCTCATTTAACAGGATACTAAGGAAGATAAGTGTGTGACAATCAGACATAATTGATTAGAAGAAAAATTATCCTATGACACATATATTTGCCTTTATTCATGAACAAAGAAAGAGATAAAATGATAGTTAATGTGGTCTGCCTTACTTTTACCTCAAAAACTGTGCTTATCCATCCACCCCCAATCAAGCAGACAGAGACAACTTGCTGGAAGGAACAGTACATTAGGTACAATTATATATGATATCAAACCATTTATTCTTAATTTCCAGAGAGGTACTTGAGTGAGACTTTGTAGTTCCTGGATGTATAACATCCCACCAAAATATTAATTTTGTCTATTTATATAGGTAGTATCTAAGACAATTTTCAATTAATTATGGATTGGTTTTGTATATTCACTGGTTAGAATATGCAAAATTTGGTGTTCTCTAGAGAGATCTTGCATCTCTTTTTTCCAGATAAAGCATAAAAAGCGTAAAGTATAAAAAGTTTTATTATTTCTATAATTCAAAGGGCTTCACTTTTTTGGATACACAAAAAAGTGTGTTTTCTACTTGGGGTAGAAAATGGGGATTTTGGAAAAAATGCCTATTCCTCAAATTAATCCAAAAACTTCAAGTGGGTCAGAACAATTATCAGGGGAAAACTTAAGCAAATAATCTGGCTTTTTTATGGGATGGGTTTCTGCTGCATAAATCTTTATTACAATGTTAAAAACACTTTTTTACAATAACATTTCATTCTGCCCTTACCTGCATTATAAAGAAACATGCCGGTTTGCTGATCTATAACTTACTAAGCCAAAGATATGGAAATCAAGTGGCATTATGTAATGTGTAGTGCAATGCATTTGCAACACTTTCGAAGTTATTTTAAATGCAATTTTTCATTAGAATATTCCCCATGGTTTTCTAAAAATGTAAAAACGGAAATATTATAAATGAAGTACATTCAAATAGGAACAGCAGTCTGCTTGTTGAAAAATCAACAATAGTTTGCAGCACCTAAAGTGTACAAAAAGTATAAACATTTGTCTATTTCTGCATTTACAGGAAATTGCACAGTATTTTAAATTGCTTACTTTAGATTATTAATTTTTAATAAGGGGGTGCCAGTATTGTATCTTATGGAAATGTGACCCTGCATTATGATTTACAAAATTCATCCATACATGAGCAAGATATTAGAGGGGGGGAAGAATACTGTCGAAATTTTTTTATTAATAATACAAGTTCTCTGAAACAAGCCAGCCACAGGCTGTTTGTTACAGCAAAACCTCAACAAAACAGCATATTCCTTACACAGACTTATACATCCAAGAGATATTTTCCACATTTAAGGTTCAGAACCAATAGCTGCAAATGCAGCAACCATTTAATTCAAAGCTTTCAAACATCAAGGCTCAATAGTTTTGGGGTTATCGAGTCCAAATTACACTAGTTAACACACAGAAACGTCTAAAACTTGACAAGGGAATTTACAATGTGACTCTGTGAACCAGAAAGCATTCTCCTACAGATTTTCATGTGAACTTTGTGGTGCAAAGTACCATTCCATGCCTTTCAGGGTTAAAACTCCAATCGCTACTTTTTGCAGTGATCATTTAAAAAGTGATCCCTTTCCTTCCCTTGTAATTCACGATCACCCAGGACAAGTTTCAAGCTAAAAAAGGTGTTGCTTATAGCTAAAAAAAGATTGTACCATCATGCTATTAAACAGGTAAGAAAAGCAATTGCCAGTAAGAAATGCAAGTTTTACTTCTATCTGTTTGCATCATTTGAGATGTATCTCAAACAATCCTGTGATTTGGGTTAGAGACCAGTCAGAGTACACAGTCAACATAAATGTTTTCACAATATTCCATGATAAAGTTATGAAAAATGAGGGTGCATGTTCCTAGCAAAATGGGATGCTATGTATATATATTTTTTAAAAAACCAGAATGTTGCAATTTTGGCATGCTTATCACAGCATTTCTCCATTGGAAAAGCTGCAGGATACATTTTCCCAGGAAAAATGTTCCCTGCCATACTACACAAAAATGTGCAAACTGCAAGATCCCTAAAATAGCAGATATGAGTTTATGTACAGAGGATATTTCTACCTCTTAAATAAGTAAATAAGCCTAGTAAGAGTTTATAACACAGAACAATAGCCACCACAGGCACCCCTATAGCCTTCTTCATTGTTCGATAATTTTACACCTCTGTTTTGGCTTTCACTTTCCCACAGTCCAGGAGTCTGAATTATTTTCTCAACAAGTTCTTCAAAAGCACATTGTACACCGTCACATGTTTTTGCACTTGCCTCTAAAAGGAAGAGAAAGAAATTGTGGCAATGTTAAAAAAAGACTTCAGAGTACATTATTGCAGCTTCTAGAACATGAAAGGAAGTCATCCTATAAACCTGTACCATTAAATAAAAAGCACAAGTATTGGAGCTATGTATATACTTTTGGGGGTATGCCTATGGAGGGATTTTTAATATATTTTTGCAAACTTTGGAACTCAACAACCCTGATTAGAAAGATGTGATACAACCATTTTAGTCTTTATTTTAAAAGGCAAGCAGAAGAATGAATGATTGAAAACCAGTAGCTTGCTGGTCAATTTCAATGACACAATTTAATTGGTTGCCAAACTTATACAAAAGGGCAGAAGCAGTGCATAAAAGCTGCAGATTATACATCTCTATTTGTTTGATAGAGATGAGACTACTATATGAAAAGTCAATTTTATAAAAATAAGTGAAGTATTTTAGTTACTTCTATAATTATTACTGTTTCTATTGTCAATAGCCATAGATTAATTTGCTATGTTGCTGAAGATTTAGAAAATAGATATTCAGGTTAGACTACTTGGCTTATTGGAAGCAATTTCATATTATCACTCCAATTAATATGTACTGCAGAAGAAAATATTTGAGGACAAGCTAAAAGGCAAGTTTCTTCCTTAGTAATGCCTTCCAGTCTTTTCCTGATTGTTTGTGAGACTCCTTTAAGCTTGCAAGACACTTGAAAAAAAAAAAGATTCTGCCCTGGAGAGTTTAATTTAAAACTTAAAAAGAATTCTAAGTTGGTATCAGTGAAACTAAAGTCAAGAAACTGCAGGCAAGTGAAACCACAAGCAAAAATGCTTTCAGTAGAATGTATTTAGATTTTATTCTAATTCATGAGAGCCCATTTCCAGGCTACTTAGAAAACACTCATAAATTAGGCAGACCAAAAAAAAAGTTCAAATGTTTGCTGTAGAAAAAGGTCATAAAAGTCATGGAAGTGTTAATACTTCAAAGACTGAAACTTTCTGTCATTTCACTGGGATTACCTTTTATTACTTTAGAACTAAGCATGATCAGAGCTGAACACAGCATGAAACCAGAAGACTGCTATAGGTATAGATAGTCTTCAACTTACAACAGTTCATTTAGGACCGCTGAAAATTACAATGGCACTGAAAAAAGTTACGATCATTTTTCATTTATGACCACTGCAGCATTCCCGTGGTCATGTGATCAAAGTTCAGACACTTGGCAACTGACTCCTATTTATGTCCGTTGCAGTATCCCAGGGTTATGTAATCCTTTTGTGAACTTCTGACAAGCAAAGTCAATGGGAAAACCAGTTTCATTTAGCAATCAGGTTACTAACTTATCAACTGCAGTGATTAACTTAACAACTGTGGCAAGAAATGTCGAAAAACGGGGCAGAACTCTCTTAACAAATGTCTCAACAATAGAAATTTTGGGCTCAATTGTGGTCGTAAATTGAGGACTATCTGTACTTCTCAACTTATGACCAACCATTTGGAGTTGAAACAGGCCTAGCTGAGGGTTACTTATGACCTGGATTTGAAGTTCTAGTGGTTGAAATGCCGTCAGTCAAATGATCGAACTTTGGACATTCGACAACTTGGTCACATTTACAGTCATTTGCAGCATTTTGCAATCATGTGACCATATTTTTATGATGGTTTTGCTAAAAACCATTTGGCAAAACCAAGCCACTGAATCACTGGGGCGTTTCACTAGAACCCACAATCATTGTGGCTGCTTTATGATCTCTGCATTCACTTAATGGCTACTGCAAAAAAAAAAAAATTGTAAAATCAGGTCGGTCATGTGACTGACCCTTTTTACAACCATACGACTTTCAGCCGTACTAGGCATGTTCCACTGCCATCGTAAATTGAGAATTACCTGTACTGTTATCACTATTTGAATCATTCATCTACAAATATGCACTATAGGATACCTTTGCAAGAGCTATCAACTTTAGCCAAAAAATTCCCCACAGCGAGTCAATGATTAAAGAAGCTTTATACTCTTCTACCATGCTTTATCATCTAATACTTTTGTTTTCCATCCAATTTCAACCTTATCAAAATTAAAATCTCATTTAGTCAGGCTGTAACCAACATGGTCTAATGTCCTTTGGGATAGAAACAGATTACTTATTGTTTTGTCAGAAGAAAGGAGAAAGTCTGTGCCTAGAAGAGACAGCAGGATAATGCATTCTGCTGTAAGGGTATTGAAACTATATCTGGATGTTTTCTGAATACCTTGGGGCTTGTACAAAATGATAATAAAATATCAACCATGATAGCAGCATAACAACTGGACTCTGATGACAAATTGCTTTATCATAGTTGATTTCAATTGCTCACCTATAAATAACATGGAATGTTTTCGGGCAAACTTAAGACCTTCATTTCTGTCAACTTCTCTGTTTTCCTATAAAAAGAAATAGAACAATTAAATCTCTCTGTGTGTGTATGTGTGTGTGTGTGTGTACGTATATACGCCACCAATAATTTTTAAATCAACTTACCTTATCTATTTTGTTTCCAACTAGCATATTAACTATGTCGTATCTTGTGCAATACGTTTCTAATTCAGTTAACCAATTGTCTAGTTTAGTAAATGTGTCTCTTCTTGTGACATCATAAACTGAAATAAAAATTTGCATGGTTATCATAACAAGTCTGTGAACATTAAGTCAATCATTTTCAAATTCAAACTACAACATTACTTTATTACACTATCAACATCTAGATAACTGTTACTCAAAGCTGTATAAATCTAACTAAGCAGTTATACTAAAGGGTTTTGTTTGATATTAAACTCAAAACTCTACTATAATCAGTTTTGTTATGAATTTAAATTGCAAATCTAAGCTCCTATGAACTGCCAGATCTCAATGAAGAAAGATAAAATGTAGTTAACAACCAATATCTGGATAGCCTTGGAAGCCAGATGTAGATATTATCTTATAAATACACTTGTTGCTTATAGATTCCATCCCTATTTCATTACATTTTTACAATATCAGAAAATCTGAACAAAGTAAATCAAGACATTAGAAAATGAAAGATTGCTAATTCTTTTACAATAACTTTTTATACCAAGCTAATATTTTCTTCCCAAAAGAACAACTATTCCTAGAGGAACACAAATCCCCCAAATATCAATTCTGAAGAAACTATGATACAGATGACATGAAATGCCTTTCTTACTACATAAAAAATCTATACAGTATGTAGCTTCAGATTAAACATATAGCAACCAGGCATGTAATTATTTCATCCTTCTGGCAATTTGCCAGTTCCACTTCATCTTTTTTAGATATGCAAATTAGAAAGGAATTCTCAACAAGGAATTTGCCGAGAAGAAAATAATACCATCCAAGTCAAACTGAAACCAACAGCAGCTACTTTGTTGTTAAAAAGGAAAAGCCTTTCTTCAGTTTGCAAGAAAGAACCACCCCAGAATGAAGGCAAAGAGCAGAATCAGGAACAATGCATTGTGAAGGAATCCTTACTTAACAACTGACATTGTAGCAACTGTTCAATTGTTGAGAGGACTTCCCAAAAGCAACTTACAACCCAATTCCAGAATTCCAACACCCCCCACACAAACAGGAGTGCCAGGCAGAGGTGGGAGAGTTAAATGATCATATTTTGAGCGTTTGGCTCACATTTAGCCATTTATAGCATCCCATGGTCATACACTAGTTTTTGGTGGTTTTTGCCAATCTCCAGTTTTTACTTCCAGTTTGCTGCAAAAAATATCAATTAAAGAAAATGGGTTTCCCCTAACAATTGCCACAAAAAACAAAATCAGTGTGATGACCTACATATGATAAAATTCTGACCTCAAATATAGACATAAGCCAAAGACTATAAATATCTCCTTCTAGCAATTCCCATAGGACTGGTTTACTATTCTTAATAACTTTATTTAACTTCATAACTTGACAGTGCTAAGAACTAAAGATCATAAAGTTGACAGATACCCTGCTAGAATTTCATCAAGGCAAAAGAGTTAAAAACTTAAGTCTTAATACAAATTAGAGTGTTTTTAGATAAACAGTGAATAGTCACATGTTTACCCAATATAACTCCTTGTGCTCCTCTGTAATAGCTGGGTGTTAGTGTTCTGAATCGCTCTTGTCCTGCAGTGTCCTAAAAAAATTCAGAAAGATTTCAAAAAAAATTCAGAAAAATTCACCTCCTTAAAAAAGCAGTTGTTCATATAACATTTGAACTACAAACTAATCAACCACATGTTAATCTGAGAATCCATCTTGTATCATAAACTCATAACACTCGTTATGACTTTATTCAACCAGTTTCTCTATGGTTCTTCAAGAGCAATTTCCCACCGTTTCGTAAATAATCAAAACAGATGGTAACCGTACTTGGTTCACCAATGCTAAGTTCTATGTGTGGAAGAAGAGTTATTCCGAGCAAACAAGATTACTTTTGGAAAAAAGTCAGTCCATGCCATAGAGGTCATATAAACTTCTAATAATAGATCTATAAATCTGCCAAATTATTAAGATAACCCTTTAGGGTTGAAGTCTCAAATTTGTGACCCATGGGCCATGTGCATCTTCAAGATAATTTTCTGCAGCTAGAGCCACAATGCAGCAAGAGAGTGATATGTGGTAATAAGCCAGCAGATTGCTGACCATGGCTAGGCAGTACAGACTGCCTGATTAAAAAGGAAGAAGGAAGTGAAACTCTGAACCTAGAGGGTGAGTGATATGTGGTAGCTGCACATCTAATTCCTTGTCCAACTGTTGTCAGAGTCCAGATTAGGGCTGGTCAGCTTCCAAGCAGAGAAAGATGCTGCTAGCAAGGATCTGCTCTGGCTGAAGCAGGTATTCCTACTTGCCTTTAAATTTTCCTCCCCAGCAACTTCATCTATTTCAGGTAGACAGGAGGACATATAGCAAACCCCTTTACACTCCGTTGCTACTAGCTGGGTGGAAAGAGAATGGCCATTATACAAAAGGAGCACAAAAGTTGGCAGAAATAGCAATGATAGCATTTTTCAGCATATGTTGGGAAACTAGGCTAGGAAAGGATTTCACCTCTCAATGTGAAGGAAGGTGCAACACTTTCCTACCCAAACTTAAGGAACAAAAAGGCAGTCTTGGGGTAGCCTTTGCCAACCCAAGCTCCTTCACGTGGGGCTGAAGTAAAGAAGCTGCTGCAATCTCTACTGAACTCTCCCTTCAGGGTACTTCCTTGCCCTCTTCCTAACAACTGTGCCACATGGCATTTCCTGACAAAATAGTGGCCTATCCTGTTCCTAGCATTAAACTAATCCCATACACATATTTCACAGCAGTGCTAAGTTTCTGCCTATTTTTGATAGCCCTGTTAAATAGATGAGGCCTATGGTCAAATCTTAAATATGATTCAATCTGTCCTTCTAACAACCTCTGTTTTCCTATGAATTAATTAGAAAGCACCAAGTGGCCAATATTCTTTTTTTTCTGTGTAATATGAGACTTTTAAAATCTACTTTCCTCGCTCTATCATTATTACATGGATATGGAAGAATAAAAAGTATCCCAATAAGAACATGAAAGGATGTATTTTGAATTGTTCACATGACAGTATTCCTTGCAATTACATTCAAATTTTGAAAAGCAATATAACTGCAAGTACCCAAACCCAGGGATGGGATGCTACTGGTTCTGCCTGGTTCTAAATGGTAGCTCTGAAGAGCAGCAGATACCGAACCGGTTCTGTGTTTGCTGCTGTTTGGCCCACCTGGGCTCTTACCTGTCCTTTATTTCCTGCTTTTTCAACCTCAGTTGCTTTGCACTGCACAGCTGAGGTTGAAAAAGCAGGGAAAAAGAGGCTTTTCGAACACTGTGCACCTGAGCACAGCACTTTTCAGCTGTCCGGGAGACACAGCTTAAGGTTTTTTTACACGTATGCACAGTGCACATCAGGCACACGTGTGCGCAAAGCGTAATCACCAAACTGGTAGTAACACCAGTTGAATCCCACCCCTGCCCAAACCTTCTAAAGATTAAGTCTTTCTGCTTTGTTTAAACCATAACTAAACATCATACCTATTCACCAGTATTTTGAAATCTCACTTACCAAAATAAGATAGGCTATTACTTATAAGTATTGCTATTAACTGACAACATATTCAGTAATATTAACATAAGCTAATGGAATTTTATATTTTGTGATTAAGACTTACCCAGATTGCAAGTTTAGCCTTATTTCCATCAACTGAGATTGTTTTCACTTTGAAGTCAACACCTAAAACACAAGAACACAATGTTGTAATGCACCACTTCTGAAAGTGATCACTGGTTCTTATTACTCTGTTATTGTGGAATAATTTGGAAGAACATGGACTAGAGTTTTAGTGGTACTTTAACACATAATACAAATGACACGCTACTAAACACGTCTTCTCACAACACAGGGAGCATGAGGAAGGCAAGTAACATGAAATACAATCTATGGTTTGTAGGATTCATGCAGTTTCTAACTTCTGCTGCTTTTAATTTTTTTTATATTTTTCAAGAAGCTGCTTGATGAATGAACTTATGGCTCAGGTATAAAATGACCAACTCTGTAGCTGCATAATTCATTCATTAAAAAATAACTAAGTGAAGCCCACTCATTTTATGAACTCTGCAAAAATTATTGAGAACATAAAACCAGTACAATTATAGGGAGCAAAACCGTCCTTTATAAACACCATCTGTCTCATGCAAAATATAGCGCTGCATTAGCAGTATGTCTACGTAAGCAGTATGTCTATGTAAATGTGTATTGCTTACTATGAATGGCCAGGGGTGCATGTTAATCACTTTTACCAGAGGCATTACGGTGTAATATAACAGAACATTAGTACATATAAAACTGGGGGGGGAGGGAGGGGAGGATGCCAATCTCCAAAACCCCTCTTCCCTTAATCTTTGGATTCCTCCATCTTTCCCGAACTTGTAGCATTCTGATGCCAAAGCCTCCACGAACACAAATCTTTTCCTACCCCACACCCACCTTTATGGGTAACTCTTTCTGCCGTTACTCCCTGGGCTAATCCATCCGTGGATCTCCTGCACCTGGCCTGAGATACAGCCCTCTGGGTCAGTGTACCTGCAAGGAAAGCCTTGGGGCCACCGATGGAGAGGCCCCAGCAGCTTTTTCTCCAAGGCCCCCTCTTCAGTTTGCACTTTGCTTGCCTCCCTGTGGCATGCGTACACACAATCCCTATTCCTGGCAGGGTTCTGCAAGCTGACCCAGTGTTAGAGGTTGTAAGCTTTTTGTTTGATCTGTACTTTTTAAAAAATAAATCAAGATCTCTCAGAAAATTCCTAGTGATCTTTCATGGCACTCTTGGATGTTTAAAGCCATAGGAAAAATAAGGTGGTGTATTATACATTATATGTCCTGGAGTCATGATTACTTTATCCATTCTTTGTCATCCAAATCTCTCTTCTAAAAGCTACAGCACCCTCCTCTGCCATGGGATTTTGATGAAACTCCTTCACCAACTGGTGACTTACATCACTCTCCTACCACTTTTTAAGCTTAAATATTGCAGACTTTTGGGACCCATCTTTTTCTGTTATCTTTTAACCCTTCATTTATTTTATGTTGTTTCACTTGGCTCCTTTTTATTGAAGTATATTTTATAAATTTATATTTTTATGCTTTTAACAGTATACCACCCAGAGTCATTTTGAGTTAAATGGGCAGGGATAAGTGTGATAAACAACTCCACTCAAAATGTTAAATTTACTATTAGCTCTGTATTTTTAAGTGATATTCAAGTAAATTTTAAGGGGTCTGTTACATTGATTCAGAAATATTTACGTGAATACTTAAAAATGTAGAAAACTGAAACTGACTTTACAAAAAGATGTTTTTCCTGATTAATACCATTTTAGATGCTTTTTAAGATTACAGTGCTCCTTTACCCAATTAATCTAATTACAGTGGCAAACCCACTACCATGTTTCTCCAACAATACAGCCTCCACCAATAGGAAGGCCCAGCATGATTTCTAGGCATGAGGTGAAATTAAGCCCTGCCCCCAAATTTAGGCCTATTTAAACCATGCGTTTCCCTGCCATTTCTCACATCATTCATTAAAACTACACGAGGTAAAGAGAAATGGGGGAGGGGAGAGCGGGGGGGAATGGGGAGAAAACTTGCTTTTAGGAGTGGCCTGCAGGTAGCCTAGGCTAGAATACCCTGATAGCCGAAAGAAGCTCCCTTGAAGGCAGAGTCCCCAGCCGCTTCAGGGTGAGGCGTGGCTACCCGTGTCCCCTCGCCTTTAGGGCAGTCTCTTTCGGGGATGGAAGCTCCCCAAATGCAGTCACCAGCCACTTCGATCGACCGGTAGAAGCAGCCTTGGGGCGAGCGCACATACACCCTCTTCTCGCCGCGAGGCCACTTCTTGAAGACAGAGTCCCCAGCCGCTTCAGGGCGAGGCATACCTATGCATCAGGTTCCCATGCAGTTGATAAGTTACAAAAGGGTTGTTTATCATTAAGATCTGCTTTGTGATCAAAGGCAACGTGAAATGAGGGCAGGGAGGGAAGAAGTAGCAGCTTGTGCTTAACCGAGTTTCTGAACCTGAAGGTCCCTGCTCTTCTGCCACCTCTTTTTTGTTGATGCAATTTACCTGGGGGGGTGGGGTTGTCCCAAGACCCTTTGAGTTCATTCATTCATTTACGTTTCCCCAAGGGGCTTTTGGGGGGGGAGTGTTTCTCCCCTGCAATGCAGCCATCATCTCTCCCAGGCCCAGCAAGACGCCATCCTCCCCACTGGAGGGAGGTGGGGGTTCAGGGAAGTGTCCTGTTAATCATTAAAGCAATCTGAAAGACCACCCTTTGGGGCCACCAGGATGATCTTCACCCAGCTCAGGCAAAAAACCCAGGAGACCCTCCACTCCGCCCCCTCCCTGCCCACCCCAGTGCCTGCTCTGCTCAAGTCAGAGATGGGGGGGAGGAAACAAGCTTTGGATTCCCAGAGCGCACCTGGGAGGGGACTTGTCTAGGATGGAAACTAAACAGGGTTGGAGCTGGGATGGAGTCGCCAGGAGAGGATTTCCAAAGCTGCAGAGAGAAGTTTAAAAGAGTGGAACAGGAGAAGACAAAAGCTTCTTTAGCAACCCTCCTGCGATCCAAATGGTTGCAGTGGGAAATCGAGGCGGGGGGGGGATAGGGCTATCTGAGGGGACAAAGAAGAGCAGTTGGCTCAGGAAGCAGAAATGCAGCGGGAATCTTGGGGTTGTCTGATATTTATTCTGACAACAGCATATGTACATTGCATTGAGTTTGCAGTTGCATTGAGTTTGCAGTTGTATTGAGTTTACAGTTGCATTGAGTTTGCAGTTGGGAACCTGATGCATAGGCACGCCTTGCCCTGAAGCGGCTGGGGACTCTGTCTTCAAGGGACTTTTCATCTGCCGATAGAAGCGGCCTCACGGCAAGGGGAATGTGTGTGTACGGTTGCCCCGAGACCGCTTCTACCGGCCAATCTAAATGGCTGGTGACTGCACTTGGGGAGCTTCCATCGCCCAAAAGAGACTGCCTAAAGGCGAGGGGACACGGGCAGCCATGTCTTGCCCTGAAGCGGCTGGGGACTTTGGAGAGCTTTCATTGGCCGATAGAAACAGCCTCATGGAGAGGTACGTGCATATGGACTGCTCTAGGTGGGGGAGGAAATTAAGTCATCCCTGAAAAGACAGCCTAGCTGTTTTTTCAGGGGTCAAAGAAAAAAATAAGGCCCAGCCTTATTTTGTGAGAAACATGGTAGGAAAAAATACTTCAGAATATAATAACTTCTGGTTATTATAATAAGTTTTGGTTTGCAGCGCTTCGGGGCAGGCAGGAATCCGCGATTGTGCACGGTTTTTGCCTGCGCTCACCACTGGAATGCCCTGAGCCACCCGGCTTCAGGGCTAGCCACCTCTGTAGAAGGTGGTGAAGACAGGGGGGATCTGGCAGGGTCGAGAGAAATCGCACCTCTCTTCCCTAGCCGGCTAAACCCCCTTTTCCGAAGGCGGTAGAGCGGCGGTCAGAAATGGCCGCCACAAAGAAGCACTCAGCCAGAAAAGAAATTGCAGGAGTTAAGAAGAAGTGAAAGGGTTTTTTTGCTGACCGGGACAAAGCAACAACGAAGGTATCCTGGAACTTAAAATCTGCGAGAGATACATCGCTCCCAGAGATTTACAAGTGGCAAATGGAAGTTAAAAGTTTTTTTTTTTTTCACTCTCCTTCCTAATGTTGACAGCGAACAGAAATACATGAGAAATCGGAAAAACCCGCTTTGGCATCAGTAGGTAAACTGGATAATTAAATGCTAAAGAGATAATAAGGTTTTCTGAATATTTTTTAAAAAAAATTTTTGCTGTAAGTGGGAAGGGAGAGGAAAAGAATTGGAGCAGGATTTGGAAGTAAGGAGGAGATTGCCTAGAATTTTAAAGAATCATTAAATACTAACAGAACTTCTAAAAGATACATTTTAACTGGAACTTTGTAACTAAAGAGTAACCCCAGAAAGAGAAAGTGAAGAAAGAATGTTATAATTGCAAAGGCATAAATTGAAGTTTAAATAAGAGTTGAATAGATAAAAATTAAAAGATACAAAGGTCATACTCCAACTAGTAACTACAGGGAAAAATTTTGTTTAATGAGAAAAAATATGAAATTGAAACAGGACAGACAAAAGTATAAATATAATGACTAGAAAGATATTGAAGCTTAGAAAAAGATATATATGTAATTGGAATTTAGAAAAGAATGAGATAATTAAAAGTAAGATTGAGAAAACTAAGGGAAGGGAAAAATTATTGAGAAAATGTTAAAATAGTAATAAGATATGGAATAGAACACAAAGATGAATATGAAATTGAATTTGTGTCTGTATGGAGAAGTGATAACCCAGGACCATGCTATTCTCAAAAAAAGAAATTTTACTTGTATTATGTTTTGTGAAAACCCCAATAAAAATTTTATAAAAAAAGAAAAAGGGTAAACATTAAAGTTCCAATAACACGAAACTCTTATACTACACAAATAATTAAAAGGGGAAAAAATAGCAGAGCTATCTACCGTTTAAAACAGGCGATTTTTAATATATGAGAGTGCAAATGAAATAGCTCCCTTCAAATCATTAGATCGTTTTTACATAATTGCCTAGGGCTATTTTTGCATGCATGCACATGTAAGTCACTTAATAATACAAAGGAAAGTGTTTTTTATACATTCTCCAATGCTTTTTGAAGAATTTATACAATTTGTGAAATCTTTTAACATATCAGTTGAATTTAAATAATCAAAGCAATAGATTGAAAGCCAAACAGTTATAAAGTTAATGCCTTTTATTTATATGCTCCAAATTGGCTTTTAACCTATTGCTGATTAAATTCAACTAATATGTTACATTTATACATTCACAAATTGTAGAAATTCTTCAAAAGCATTGGAAAATATATAAAATAGGAGAATTATCTGATTAGTACATAATTCACCAAATTCTTACCATGCTTCATTGTGCCAGCTTTCTGTGAAGCAAATTATAAGATATTTCTTTCAACTTTCCACAGCATCAGACTATATACTAAAAAACTTCTTAAAAGACAAATAGGCACAGCTGGTTCATGTAAACAACTCAAGAGTTACATTTTGTCTTTATTTTGGGATGGAATTTTTGCTTTCTTTGGGAAGCAAAAAGTTTACAACACAACATAATTTAATATACTAAATGCATATACAGATACTGTAGAATAAAAAAGAATGCAAAAGAAAAAACAAGCACTATTCAACCAACATATGCAAAGTGAAGGCTTGGGTACAATTATTAGCCTGGCATTATGGAATCAAGCTTAATGGTTTAAGAGTAGATACATCAAAATTAATAACACTTGTTTCAGATCAAGGCTTTTTTTGTGGGTCTATTCACATTATAACTAAAATTGTATACAATGATATATCCAGATACCTGTATTTAAAAAAATATGGATATATTCAAGGGCGAACAATGATCATAAACAGAGAAGTTTATAAGATTAGTAACTACATGGCAGAGCAGAGCTTCATCTTTTATTTCTTTATTCTGTTAGAAGAGTTGAATTTTGCAAAATGTCTATACTTAATAAAGTTTGTAATCCAAAGGGGCTAATCACTATTCTGTTGCAATTATGGACCAGGATGGGCTTTCTCAATTACAATGATTCAATTTTTATTAAGCAACAAAATGTTAGCACTGCTTCGTATTCTATATTTGATCAAGCTAATACAATCATACAAACTTACCAATTGTTGCTGCAAGTTCTGGATCAAATGTATTATCTGTAAACCGTAACAAAAGGCTGCATAAAGCAAAAGAGAGAAGAAAGAAATTAGGTTTTTCAAATTCTGCTGGAAATATTCATTACCAATTCTAAACTCTATTAAGCAAGTTCATTATAGTATTAATGAAGAGCACTTTCTCCTTCAATGTAGATATCCTTCAAAAATTAGGGCCCAACATCCTTACAAACAGATCCCCTGCATACTTGTCCATCTGGAACCAGTCCATCCTGATTTGTATTACAGGTTTGAAAAAATAAAAGGAAATAGTAAACTAGCACATTGTGAATAATCTTTCCTTTCCATAATGCCCCCCATAGCCATTATTTGAAAAAAAAATGTATATAGCCAATATTCTGTTTGGGAGTACATTCACCAAAAAGAGGGGCAGGGCATGTTGCTGTTAATGGAAAAAATTGAGACAAACATGTCCTAGGACAATCTTATTAGCCTGCCCTATTATGATCAATTTATGATTGGCTGCAGGTATAAAAACAGTCATTTGTAATTGTGCACACCGTACATTCTTAGCATTTCAGATGTATTTATCAATCTAAAAAAGAAATATGATTTCTAAGGCATCAGCCTTATATATTAAGTGAAGACGGAGCTTTTCAGTAACCCTACTACTATTATGGCTTGGTTCAGCTTAAAGTTATGTCATCATATAATTTTCTCATTACACTATAATATTTATGATTTAAAAACCCACATATTTAAAAAAAATTTCAATGCCAATTTATCAGACAACAGCTACAGTGGTACTTGAATGTTAAGATTTAAGATGTCAAAAGTATATTTATACCAACTGGAACACAATATCTGCAGATACTCATGGAATAGAAATAATACATTCCCCGTAATCTGGGAAGTTCATCTTGCTGATCCAAGTTATAAACTCTTTCAACAGACTTAAAAACCCCTACAACCTCATTATACCAAAGACATGCAGATTAGGTGAATCAATCTTGAAGGACAGCTGTACAAATAAGTATTTAATAATAGGTATTTACACATCTGGGCAAAGTTTATTCCAGGGATAGGCAATTCATTGCTCACTAAATCTTTTAGATTAGAAAATCCCCATAAATCAGCATATGAACAGTAAAGATTACATGAGCTGTTGTTCTCAGGAACACCATGTTGCCTGTTTCATCCCACTGGGAGTCTGTTATAGAATATCCAGGTTTCAGCCACAGAAGGAGATCATGTTCTACTTGTTCAGTTATACTCAAATATACACCACCTCATGTTTAAGTAAATACACTCTGCATTAAAAAAAAAAAAACACCTCTTCCAGTCTCTTATTCTTCATGCTAAAGAAATTAAATATTCCACAAAGTATCTTAACTTTATCCCTAGTACAGTCTCAGCTTACTTTCCTAGAGGCTCTGAAGCTTGCAGTATGCCTTGCATTATTTACCTGCAGATAAACAATAGCTTGCAAAATGTAAACTTTTAAAGCCATATACTTGGGGATGATCTAATATAAAAGGTATTTTGAAACTGCCTGCTACCAAAGCATTTGCAGCAAATTACAATATACAAATTACAATAAAGGAGATGAGGAGTGTGTGTGTGTGTGTGTGTATACACAAGCATGCATGTATCCCCCCCCATTTTCATTTGTGTATGGTAATTTTTGAATTGTAGGTTAGGTATTAGAAACTATTTTACCACATAGCCAACCCTATGCTGATCACATGGCCTATCAAATAGTGACAGACAACCAAAACATCTTGAGTCGCAATTCAACTTAATACAAACACTGGATAAATTAGTTATGTAGTTTACCATTGCTCAAGCTTTTCCAAAGAACTTTAAAAAAAAAAACTGGTTCTGTCACCAAGCCTGGGGTCAGGAGGTGGGGCTGAGCTAATGCATTGGCTATGTTAATTGTTATGGGTGGATCTATTTATATTCTTGGTACTGGGTTTTTTTGTTTATTTGTTTTGGAGTTTTTTCTTTGTCATTTTTTTATATTTTTAACATTGTTAGCAACTAGGAGTTATTACCTCGAGATAGGTGATCTATAAATTAAACTAAGAATCACTACCCCCCCACACACTGTATGAAGACGTTTTTCATTTGCAGATGATTTTCTTTAAAAAAAAATAAATCTGGATCCACACCCTACTCACAGCAGTTTAAAGCTAAGCCATGTCATCATACCAATACAAGATATGACTCCACAAGTAATAACAAGGGGACTGAAACACATCACAAAAGCAAGGCAAAGGTTATTGCAAGCAATCCAAGGATTACTAGTCACGTGCAGTACTATGGACTGAGAGGGGCAGCCAGAAGCAAACGGCCAACCCCTCACCTTCTCCCCACCCCACCCTCAAAAGGAAAGACCACTCCTCTGTGAAGTCAGGCAAAGGCAACATTACAGGCGCACCTCCCCCCCAAAAAAATCGTGAACCTTCACCCTACCCCAACTATAGGATTTAAGCAGTCCGGCTGTCAAAGCAGAATAAAGGCGTGCCGAAAAGCGTAGGGCCTCTGAGCCTTCGCAGAGTGCGACACTCCTCTCCGAGCCGCAGCTGAAATCAGCTACCCCCGCAGAGAAGAGAGTCGGGGTCGCGGCTTTCATGAAGACAGGCTTCCCTGCCCAGATCTTCCCCTTCCCTCTCCAGGCGGAACCCCACCCCTCCCCGCCCAAGGACCCTTTTCGTGGAGAGCCGAGTCCCACCACACTTGGTAGGACTTTCTGGCGAGTAAACAGACATAAATGGTCCCCCCACGACCGCACAGAGAAAACGCCCTTTGGCTCGAAGGGGCGCCCGGACTGGGCCCAGGCGGGGCGGGGCAAGGAAAGCCCGGCATTGGGAGAAAAGGCCGAAGCTGACCCGAGTGAAGAATGGGAGAGCTCACCTGGATTTGCCCACGCCGCTTTCGCCGATTATGAGGATCTTCAGCGTGGTCAAAATGTCCTCGTCCATCCTGACCGCTAACGACACCCACCAAACACAGGCGGCGCCTCAGTCTCTACGCCAGCTGCCACGTCTTCTGCGCATGCGCCCCTCCGGATCCGCCCTTTTGGCGACGCCAAGTCTTGCGGTGTGCGCACGCGTCGAGGACGCCTTCCGCGTCTTGGTCGTGACCCCGCCCCTTCTCTTGTGTCCAGGTTCTCCTGCTGGGGCTACGGTAGCGCAGGCGCACATCGTGTCTGATGGGAGAGGCAGCCGGGGAGCGGTTACTTTGCTTGTTGAGACTGGCAGCAAAAGGAGGAGGAGGAGTAACCAGGATGTCACGGGATGGCGTGCTTTTAAAGGAGGGCTTGGCAACAGTTTAGCATGAGTCATCAGGCTGTTGTAGCAAGATCTGCTGTTAGGTACGAAAGCTGAGTTACTGCCTGACAATTTCCTCACCTATTAGTTAGGGTTGTAAGTCTATGAGGATTCTCAGTAATCCAGGTCATGGTTGTCCCAAAGGTATTTTTTTCTTTTTCAAAAGGCAACTGAGCTGACTTTGTCTTTGCTTGAAGACGTTTCCCTTCTCATCCCAGAAGCTTCATCAGAACTGATGAAGTTCTGATAAAGCTTCTGGGATAAGAAGCAAAAGTCTTCAAGCGAAAACAAAGAAAGTCCAGTTGCCCTTTGAAAAAAAAAGCACCTTCGGGATTAGCTAGGGTTAATTTGTTGCATTTAATGGTGTGTGTTCTAGGGCAGTGGCCCCCAACCTTTTTTGTACCACGGCCCAGTACAAAATGTACAAAATGATCCACGGACCGATACCGGCATCAGCACGCACGACCAAGGCAAGGCAAGGCAAGCAACCGGCCAGCCAGCCATCCCCCGTTTCTCCCCGCCACCTTCAACTCCTCCTTTGTACCTTCTCACAGTCGATGGGCTTTTGGGGCTCTTTCTTAATCTCCTGAGTAACGTGAGACTCCACCGCCATCGGGACAGCCCTTCGTTTGAAGCCACCACTCCCTTCGACGAAACTAAGGTGCGAGGATTCCTTCAGCACCCAAACGCCGCTTTCCAACCGACGACCAACAAGCTCACCCGGAAGCACTTTCTCAAGCGCTATCGAAACAAGATGGCGGTGCCCAAGCAAAATAGGCGGCCCGGTACAAAATGATCCACAGACCAGTACCAGTCCGGGGCCCTGTGGTTGGGGACCACTGTTTTAGGGAATCTTTAGCTTGCTCTCTAGAAGGTAGAAGACTTGAAATTTTAGACCTAGACAACCTAGAACTACGCCGCCTTTGGTTTGATCTAAGTATAGTACATAAAATTATATATTGCAATGTCCTACCTGTCAATGAATACTTCAGCTTCAACCAAAACAATACAAGAGCACACAATAGATACAAACTCAAGGTAAACAACACCAAACTTGATTGCAGGAAATACAACTTCAGCAACAGAGTAGTCAATGTCTGGACTACTCTAGCTGGCTCTGGTTTCTTCCCCAAACCCCAAAAACTTTTAACCTTAGACTATGTACTATTAACCTCACCCCTTTCCTAAGAGGTCTCTAGGGGGAGTGTGCATAAGTGCACCAACGTGCCTACCGTCTCTGTCCTATTGTTTCTTTTCTTTCTTATTCGTATCCATTTCATGCACTTATAACCATGTTTATGTTTATACCTGTTATCTAATAATCATTTGACAAAACAAATAACTAAAGTTCTGGAGAACCGATAGTGGAAATTTTGAGTAGTTCGGAGATCGGCAAATACCAGCTCTGACTGGCCCCGCCCCATCTATTCTCTGCCTCCCAAGTCCCAGCTGATTGGCTGGGTCTTCTTTTGTTGCCCTGCACAGGAGAATGGAGCTGGAAAGCAGGTTAGTGGGGTGAGGAGGGAATGGAGATTTTGTAGTATCCTTCCCTGCCATGTCCTCCAAGCCACATCACACCCACCAAGCCACAGCCACAGAACCGGTAGTAAAAATTTTGAACCCCACCACTGTCCCACTTGCACTGGACTTTTCAGATTTGTCTGCCATCATGGAATGTTTTATTAACATATTTGAAGGATTCAAAAGGTTTGAATACCCATGTTTTAAGAAATTGGCTTGCACTTTTCTGTAGGAGTACAGAGCTGTTTTTTTCATCTGTGAAAAAAAAAATTGAAGACAGTTTTATTAGGGAGATACTTGTAGCAGGAGAAAAATACAATGTAATTTTTATTAGCTTTCCTTACAAATAGAGATAATCAGAGTTGGAAGGGACCTTGTAAGTCATCTAGTCCAATCCCCCACCCAAGCGGGAGATCCTACACTATTTCTGACAAATGGCAGTCCAATCTCTTCTTGAAAGTCTCAACTGATGGCGCTCCCACAACTTCCGAGGGAAAACTGTTCCCTTGGTTGATTGTTCTCACTGTCAGAAAGTTTCTCCTTATTTCCAGATTGAATCTCTCCTTGTTCAGTTTCCATCCATTATTCCTTGTCTGGCCTACAGGCACTTTAGAAAATAGCTTGACCCCTTCCTTCCTGTGGCAGCCCCTCAAATATTGGAAGACCTCTATCATGTCTCCCCTGGTCCTTCTCTTTACTAGACTAGCCAAGCCCAGTTCCTGCAACCGTTCATTGTATGTTTTAGCCTCCAGTCCCCTAATCATCCTGGTTCCTCTTCTCTGTACTTTTTCTAAAGTCTCAACATCTTTTTTATAATGTGGTGAACGAAACTGGATGCAGTACTCTTGGTGTGGTCTTACTAAGGCTTTATAGAGTGATATTAATACTTCCCTTGATCTTGATTGTATCCTTTTGTTAATACAATTTAGGATTGCATTAGCTTTTTTGGCGGATGCTGGTGAGACCCTATACCATTTCTGACAGGTGGCAGTCCAATCTCTTCTTGAAAGTCTCAAGTGATAATGCTCCCACAACTTCCGAGGGCAAGCTGTTCCATTGGTTGATTGTTCTCACTGTCAGAAAGTTTCTCCTTATTTCCAAATTAAATCTCTTCTTGTTCAGTTTCTATCCATTATTCCTTGTCTGGCCTACAGGCATTTTAGAAAATAGATTGACCCCCTCCTCTCTGTGGCAGCCCCTCAAATATTGGAAGACTGCTATCATGTTTCCCCTGGTCCTTCTTTTTACTAGACTAGTCAAGCCCAGTTTCTATAACCATTCTTCATATGTTTTAGTCTCCAGTCCCCTAATCATCGTGGTTGCTCCTTCATATTACAACATCCTGTGGTGTCTTCTAGATGTATTGGGTCTTAAATTCCCAACCAGCTTCACCAAAATGTTGGCTCAAAGTCCCAAGATTTTCAATCTGTAAATAATTATGCTTGCAAAAAACCATGCCATGATGTGTGTGTACACACAAACAAATAAAAATCATACAGGCATTGATTTGCCTTTGTTATTCAATGGAAGCAAAAATACAGACTTTGAAGACTAGGATATTGACACTTTTGAACTTGGTGTTAGAAAACAAAAGGATCACAGAATGTATCATTCTAAAGTTCTCATTTGAGAAAGAAATGATCAGATTCAGATTATCATACAGTATTTTGAATACATTATATATGATGACCAAGCTCTCTTGAGAAATCTATAATGCTTTGAAGGAAAAAGGACAACCAACAGCAAAATGAGCAGACAGTTATAATGATGGATGTGCCAAGAAAAACTGTTTAGGGACAGATAATCCTGGAGATGGTATATTTATGTGATTACTAAGAAACCATCTGACCACACATGTTCAGCTAACTATGGAAGATAAAAGTACCTCTGAGTTGAAGTGGATTCGTGGTGCTTATATCTATGCAAGTTTCTTGGCAATATTATCAATGTGGTTTGCATTGGCCTCATTAAAAATGTATTTCTGACTTTCTAGTCTAGCCAGTAAGCTAAAATTTGCAGGTAATTCCTCATCCAAGTGCTAACCACAGCTGACACTGGTTAGCTTCTATATCAGCCAAGATCATTTAAATGATATCACCCCAAAGGCAACATAGCAGTTATTCCAAATCCTGCAATGGAAGACAGATGTCTCTGGTACTTTCATGATACTTTTTGCACATAACTAGCCTGTTGCAAGCATCAAAACAAAACATAAACAAACAAAACTATGTGAAACTGTCTCTCACTTAGAGCACCATATTTTGCTTTGGAAATCAATAAAAACCATATTTTGATTTGGAAATGAATAAACTAATTGAGAAACATTTAGCCATACTGCCCTCTCTAAGATTTTCTTAATTATACTGGGGATCCCAAAATAACTAAAACTTGGCATCCAATTGTCAAACATTGCTCACTTCTCCATTTCAGAGTTCAGTAGCCAGATAACCACAACTGGAAGATGTTCCAGAAGAGGATAATATGGGTAAAAATCTTCCTAATTTTATACAGGTAATCTTCGATTTACAATCAAAATTGAACCCAGAATTATGGTCATAAATCATACCAGTCATTAAAAGAGTCACCACATGACAATATCCAGTTCTACAACTTTTTTTGCAGCAGTCATTAAATGAATTACTACGGTAATTAAGTGAATACTATGGTCATTAAGTGAATCCATTGTCCTCCATGGCCATTTTTTGCTGGAAACTAGAAGTAAACATTGGTTTTGGGCAAAAAAATATAATACATTTGAGTTATGGACTATGATGTACTGCAAACAAATGGAAGTGAGAGCCAATTGCTGGGTGCCCCAAATGCAATCAATGACCACAGGCTCAGCCATCTTAACTTTGAATCTGGGTAATAAGTAGTGCAAGGGAGGCTCAAGGAGAGTGAAAAACGGGCCTCCCAGAAGTTCAGGAAGGACAGAAATGGGCCTGTTTCCGGCTTCCAGAGAGTCTAAGGAGTCCGGGCATGCTGTTTTCACCTTCCCGAAGGCTCTAGGAAAGCCTCTGGAAAAATGCCTCTCTGCCGTGGTACAGGAGACCAACTAGGCCATGCCCACCCACCAACCTGGCAGAGAACCTGTTGCTAAAAATGTTGAAGCATACCCCTGAAGCTCTGTGTGTGTGTGTGTGTGTGTGTGTATTTCCTCTAGCCATTGTGAATTAAGTGGAAATTACCAAAGCATAATAACAGATTAATTTCAGTTATTTGAGACATTATTTTACATTAGGTTTCTGTTGAAAACAGAATAATTAAAAAGTGAAGGGGAAAATATTTCTTCGCCAAAATGATTATTCTTCTAGATAGAATATTGATTTGATTTTCTTAGAAACCTTTTATGTTGTAGACCCAATGAGTAAACTATAGGGGAAAAAACAAAAATATACACTGAGGAAGCATTTCTTCTTCCAATGTTAACCTTAGCCTTGTTTTCTTCAAGGAGTATAATTAACAGTTAATGGCTTTATATAAACACAATAACAATAATTATATTGTCTGAAATAGTGGACACATGTACATTGCTGAAACATTCAGCAATACCAAATTGTGAAAGGGACTAATAATGTTATCCATCCAGGATTCATAATCCCATAATAATGGAAAGAAACTGACGGATTTAAGTAAAAATGAAAATGCATTCATATATGAATGTAACAAATTAGGTGTGCACTTACGTGTGTATAAATAATTTGTCTCCTACATTTTTTCTCAAAAATGAAGTACATGTTTAAAAATGGTATAGTTGAGGTGTTGGATTCCATCCTTATTTATGGAAGTTAATTGACTTTCTTTGAAATATATCTTCTCTCAATTTCATCTGCCTCATATGTTGATGTGGGGACAACTGATTATCAGAGCTTCTTTTGTGATACATAGATACACACAATGAAATAATTTAAAGGGGAAGACCCCCAAAAAGTATACAGTGCCTGCTTCAAGCATTGGGTATAAAATATATAAGAGTATGTGTTGCATTCAGCAGACTGACCCGCAGTCTTCACTCCAGTCTGAGCTTCTGGCGGGAGCACGGACCACTCCCATTGGTTGATGCCGTTTGACAGCCAGCTATAAAAGAAGCTGTCAAACAACATCAGCTGTTGCCGCCAGCTGACTGCCTGTTAGCCCGGCAGCCGCGGCAACCCTTTATTCATTGTAATAAAGTTACTTCACTGTTCACTCCGTGTCTGCCTCAGTAATTACCGCTGCTCTACAACACTGGTGACGAGGGCGGGATACAAATAAGAGGCAGCTGGATAAGAACAGCTGAGCTCAGTCACTTTCAAAAAGAGCCAAAGCCACTACGAGCTGACTGTCACAGCCACAGACGCTATTCGCGAGCGCAAAATTCAACCTCCCCACTGAGGAGACAGAGGCCGTCGATACAAGACGACTTCAAACCCTGCGTTCCCATCTTTCAAACCGACAGCCGAGACTTGGGAATCCTATAGGAACCATTTTGATTGCTTCCTGGACGCTATAGACCTCGCTGATGCTACAGCCCATAGGAAAAAGTCCTATTTCTTAAGCTGCTGCGGAGCCGCAGTATTTGACACTACCACAGCGTTGGTAGCTCCGCGTTCTGTCAGAGCTATCCCATGGGAGGAGTTACAGGAGATTCTTTCCAGTCACTATTCCCCTAAGCCATCCCAAATTGTCAGGAGGCATGCCTTCAGGAGACAAATTCAGCCTGAGGGAGAGACTATCAGTGAATATATGGCTGCCCTGCGGTCAGCTGCCTTACATTGTGGATTTAGAGGCTATCTGGAGGATATGCTTTTAGACCAAATAGTCTGGAGTCAGGGACTTAAGGCAGCTGTTAGCCAAATGGGACTTAACTCTGGCAGTAGCCATTGAAGAATCACAGGCTGCTGAGCTTTCTGCGTTGTCAGCAGCAGAAATCCAGGGAAACCCCAATAGACAGAGTAGCTCAGCAATTCATTTTGACGAGGTTTCTCTAGAAGAGGGCTCTGAGGAATCAAATGATATAAATTGCCTCAGACACCAGAAACCCCTTCAAATGAGGCCAAAACCCAACCTACACCCCACCCCCCACCCCCCGGCAGCAGCCCATCTGCCTGAGCTGCAGAGGAAACTACCTCAGGGCATTCTGCAAGTTCAGGAATGCCATTTGCTTGAATTGCCAAAGGAAGGGTCACTTAGCCAGGGTCTGCCAAGCTGGGAAAGCTTTTGGATAGAGGCCTCAGACAACCCCCATCTTTCAAAGGCAAGTTGAAGACTGTTATACTGTTATATATATTCACTCCAATCAGACAAGCAAAGGCTCTAACAAAATCAGTATTTTTGTTTCCTTAGAAGGTAAACCCTGCAACATGGAATTGGACACAGGCTCTGCACTATCCATCATTTCCTGGGAGAGCTTTTTTAGAAGAAGCTCCTCAACTGCCACCTGACTCTGCATGATTACCAAGGCAGAACCATCCCAGTCCTCGGAAAAGGCAAGTTTTTTATTCAATTCAAAAACTTTAAAGGTCACTTGCCTCTAGTTGTAGTGGATGGTGCCCTCCCTAGTCTGTTAGGATTAGACTGATTCCCTGCTCTTGGCCTCAACGTAACAGGCATCCACTCTATTTCAAATACTGACGTGGATACTGTTGTGAATGCATATGGTTTAATAAAGAGAACTTGAGCTTGGAGTAAAGTGCAGGGTTCTGGCCCTGCACTTCTGATTGGCTGTTAACGGCAGGATTGGATTGCCTGTTCCGGGGAATCCAACTGGCCATTAACAGAGAGTTCCTATTGGTTAAGGGAGCTAGCGCTCCTCGATTGTTATTGGTTAATAGTTATTGGGGTTGCCTATATAAGGAGGGTTATAACTGCCATTAAGTTGAGAAGTCACTATGTAAATAAAGAGCTGAAGTTCACCGTTCCCGAGGCTTGTCTCCATTCTTTCTCGCCCATGCTCCAAACTTAACACTGGCGACGAGGATGGGATATGGAGACGTCTGAACCGACGGAACCAAGAAGAAACACCGAGTACGTGGCTGACGGCGCTACACAACGGAACCATGTCCGGCGGCGGCGTACCACCCACTCCGTTCGATCCAGTGCAGGAAGATGGGAGTCCTACATAGATCGCTTCGAAATGTTCTTAGAAACTAACAACTTAAAGGACGCCACAGCCGGGAAGAAACGGGCGGTGTTCCTAATGCATTGCAGTCCAACCGTATTTAAGATGGCTAAAGCACTAGCAAAACCTAGAGAAGTGAAGGCAATGGATTGGGATGACCTCGAACCTCTACTAAGAGATCACTATGCACCGACCGTGCCTACGCTCGTGAGATGGCAGGAGTTCTATCAGAGAAACCAGCGAAAAGGAGAAAGCGTCGCCGACTTCATAGCAGACCTCCAAAATCTGGGAGGCCTCTGCGGATTCACTGATTTGGAAGAGGCACTGAGAGATCGAATAGTTCTGGGATTAGATGCACCAGGCGTGCAGAGCAAGCTGATGGCGAAAGGCGACATCAGCCTTGCCGATGCCATCGCCGATGCCACTGCAGCAGAAGCAACCAGGAAGTCGGCTGCACAATTACGCCGCAACCGCGCTCCGGTACACCAACCGACAAGCGAAATTTTACCCAAGTCAGAAGGGCAGCTTTCAACGACATACCACAAGGACCTCTCTTCATCGTCAGACAGCGAAGAAGAAGAGGTCCATCGACTGCGGTCCGACCAGGACCACCACCCGAAGTCCCTACGCCCTTGCGCTTGCTGTGGAGCCAACCATGCCAGGTCTGAATGCAAATTCCGCGATGCGCTCTGCCATGAGTGCGGGAAGAGAGGCCACATCGGACAGGTCTGCCGAAGTTTACAAGGACCCGGCCAGGCCTCAAAAGGGGCTAACTATCGACAGGAAACCGTCCTGTAAGGCGAGAACCAGTAAGCCACTCCTATAGAAACCGAGCTTTACAGCGAGAAGAGGCTCACTATACTATCACTATCAGTCATGCCTCTGCCTTGGATGCCAAGAAAATCCGAATCACAGTAGCCATCGAGAACCAGCCTTGCCACATGGAAGTCGACTCGGGATTGTCTCTCTTGATGGTGTCCTGGAAGACCCTCAAGCAACTCATCCCCACGATTCAGCGCCAAGACCTCCGTTTCCAAAAACGAATTCTTAAGGACTATCAAGGGAATCGAATTCCTGTCGTTGGTTCCTGCCGAGTCCGGGTCTCCTTCAAGAAGCACACAGCGTACTTATCGCTAACTGTGATCGACAAAGATCGGCCTAGTCTGCTAGGTCTCCAATGGTTCGCGCCACTTGGCATTGAAGTGGCAGGCATAAACCGAATCAGCGGAAGTGACTGGGAGGAGGACCTCATCCATGAGTTCAAGGACGTCTTCGTGGAAAGTTTAGGCGAGTACAAGGAGACCCCAATTTCGTTCAGCCTTGATCCAAAGATAGCTCCTATCCGCCTTAAGCCCTGTTGAGTTCCGTTTGCCTTAAAGCCGAAAATCGACAAACAACTCGACAAACTAATAGCTCAGGGGGTGCTAGAACCTACCGATCACTCTCCCTGGGAAACCCCAATCATAACACCCATTAAGCCAGACAGGTCGATCCGAATTTGTGGGGACTACCGGGCACCCTGAACCACGCCCTACAGCAGAATGCATATCTGGTGCCGGTGGTACAGCATCTCCTCCACTCCCTGGGGGGTGGAAAGGTCTTCGCTAAATTAGACTTAGCTCAGGCATATCAGCAACTACCTGTTGATGAAAAGACGGCACAGGCACAAACGATTGTGACGCACCGAGGTGCCTTTAAATGCACCCGGCTCCAATTTGGAGTCAGTGTAGCCCCAGGGATTTTTCAGAGCCTGATGGAGAGGCTACTACAAGGGATTAAAGGCGTGGTCCCCTACTTTGACGATGTATTAATTGCTGCACCTACAAAAAAAATCTTACGGGATCGTTTAAAGTTAGTCCTACAAAAATTCCAAGACGCCGGTCTTAAGGTAAAAAGAATAAGTGTAAATTGTGTACAGATAGTGCTGAGTTTTTAGGGTACCTAATTGACAGTCAGGGTATTCACCCTACTGACAGTAAACTAAGAGCAACAAAAAATGTTCCCAGGCCTCGGAACAAGGCCGATCTCCAGGCGTTCCTAGGCCTCATCAACTTTTATAATGTATTTCTACCGCATAAAGCAACGGTCGCTGAACCGTTACACCGGTTGTTAGACAAGAAAGCAAACTGGTTATGGGGTCATAGAGAAGAACAGGCGTTCCGTAATGTGAAAAAACTACTGACTTCTGACTCTGTACTCATGCAATACAATGAGACTTTGCCGTTAAATATCACATGCGATGCTTCGCCTTTCGGAGTGGGTGCCATTCTGAGCCACGTACTGCCTAATGGTAACGAAGCCCCTGTTGCATATTTTTCAAAGATACTTTCAAAAACTGAGTGAAATTATGGCCAAATCGATAAAGAAGCCCTCGCAATTGTATCGGCCGTTAAAAGATTCCACAAGTACGTGTATGGCCGGGCTTTTACTATCGTGACTGACCACAAACCATTATTGGGGATAATAGCTGGAGATAAGCCGACTCCCTACATATTATCCCCCAGGATGACTCGCTGGTCAGAATTCTTGGCTGCTTATAATTATCGGCTGCAATACCGCCCGGGGAAAGCCATTCCCCATGCCGACGCATTGAGCCGAGCACCGCTTCCAGATCCTGCACCAACGGTAACCACGTTGCAAATTGAAACACTCAACTCGCCGCCATTGACTGCCCGAGATATCGCGAGAGAAATCAAACATGACCCCACCTTAGCGCGAGTTCTAGGCTGGGTAGAACGTGGATGGCCATTGGACCAATTATCAGATGACTTCACACCATTCAAGGCTCGACAAACGGAGTTGTTCTCTCAAAAAGGCTGTGTCATCTGGGGCGATAGAGTCATTTTCCCAGAACAACTCCAAAAAGCGCTGCTGAGTACCTTGCACAATGGCCACCCTGGTATCATGCGAATGAAAGCCCTCGCACGAAGCTACGCATGGTAGCCGGGCATCGACAAACAAATAGAAAATTGGGTTAAAGTTTGTCATAAACTTCAGGAAGTGAGCAACGCCCCACCTAAAGCCATCCCTACCGAATGGAAGACACCACGGGGACCCTGGTCCCGTATTCACTTGGACTTTGCGGGGCCGACCAAAGGCCACACCTTTCTGCTAACCGTCGATGCCTACTCGAATTGGCTCGAGATTCACCGCATGATGAACACAACCACTGAAGCAGTTATCAAAAACTTGGAAAGACTATTTGCAACCCACAGATTACCAGACATCCTGGTATCCGACAACGGGCCCCAATTTACAGCGCTGTCGTTCGAGCAGTACCTGGCTGACCGCGGCATCCGACATGCGCTCACTTCGCCTGTTCACCCTGCGACCAATGGCAAAGCAGAGCGCATGGTCCAATTTGTTAAGAAAACCTTACAGAAGATAGACTACGATAACATTGACGATAAGATCAATCGAATCCTTTTTCTACAATACATCATACCTCATAGCGTCACCAGCAAAACTCCTGCCGAACTGCTAATGGGACGAAAACTCCACTCCCACCTCGACCGGTTACACCCAGCTTATGAACCGGAAAAACCACTAGGATCCAGCGGCCATTGTCGTGCCTTCCAGGTAGGCGATTTGGTATAAGCTACAAACCTATCGGGCGATCCGCTGTGGGTGGAGGCGACAGTAGTTTGTGTAACCAGCCCGAGATCCTGCCTTGTACAATGCCTTGACGATAGACTATGGAAACGCCATATCGATCAATTACGATCGCGGCTCCCGTCGGGCATTCCTGAACTCCCTTATGACCAAACTGAGGGGGGGGGGAGATACGGAAGAAGATGAATTCCAAGTAGAAGAAAACCCGTTTGAAGGGAACAACGGCGTAATAGAGACACAGGAAGTGGAACCAGAGAGGGAAACAGATGCACCTCAGGGAATTACCGAGAATAATGGCAACGATGAAGAAATGAACTCTGAACCAGAGGCGACCCCGTTGCCAAACAACGATCTACCTCAGCGTGATTGCAGCCAAATGACACAGTGAAAATCAAAAAGACTAATAAAGCAACCGTCCTACCTAAATGACTATGTAACTGCGTCCTGCAAACAGAAGCCAGGGGGAAGGGGTGTTGTGAATGCATAAGGTTTAATAAAGAGAACTTGAGCTTGGAGTAAAGTGCAGGGTCTGGCCCTGCACTTCTGATTGGCTGTTAACGGCAGGATCGGATTGGCCCGTTCCGGGGAATCTGACTGGCCATTAACAGAGAGTTCCTATTGGTTAAGGGAGCTAGTGCTCCTTGATTGTTATTGGTTAATAGTTATTGGGGTTGCCTATCTAAGGAGGGTTATAACTGCCATTGAGTTGAGAAGTCACTATGTAAATAAAGAGCTGAAGTTCACCGTTCCCGAGGCTTGTCTCCATTCTTTCTCGCACATGCTCCAAACTTAACAGATACCTTATTCAAGGACTATGCTGATGTATTCAGCGAAGGGTTGGGGTGTTACTCAGGCACCTCAATATCATTCAATGTAGATCCTCAGGCAGTACCAATCCGCTTGAAGCCTCGTAGGGTACCCTTTGCAATCCACCCCAAGTTGGATATGGAACTGGACGAATTAATCAAACAAGGGGTATTGGAGCTTGTGGACATTGCAAAATGGAAGACCCCCATAGTTACCCCACTAAAGAAAGATGGTAGAGTGAAAATCTGTGCTGATTATAAGATGTCCCTGAACAGATATCTGCAAATCAGCGCCTATCCAGTCCCTGTCATCCAGCACCTTCTGCATTCTTTTGAGCCTGGGACTATTTTTGCAAAACTAGACATGTCACAGGTCTATCAACAGTTCCCTGTAGATGACCAAGCTGCAGAACTACAGACCATAGTAATGCACAGGGGCGCTTTTAAGTGCAGGCGACTCCAGTTTGGCATAAGCGTAGCCCCTGGGATTTTCTAATCTTTAATGGAGAGGCTACTCCAAGGACTCCCAGGAATACGGAAGAAATGCTTCTGTCCTGTATGATTGGGAATGAAAAGATTTGTCTTGTTGTGGTTGTGGTGGTGAGATGCAAACTACGTAACATATTGTGTAAAATTGCCCATGAGGTGTGTTCTCTAGTTCCCTAGAAGATCTTCATGAAGCAATGTTAGCAGAGATCATCTGGATAACTGAAATGGACATCTAGTTATGAGGCCACTGCCATACCACCATAGATATTTTACTTATAATTACATGGACTGAGTATACATGTCTACTTCTTTTCTGTTATGTTCTCATCATTCACTAAATAAATAATAACTTATTGGGATTCTTATTTATGGTCACCAAGGGCCATAGAAGGACTTTACATCAATGAAGTGATATCATCAGAAGTTAGGGAAGGGTTGACTTCCTGTTTGCCAGGCTTCGGTGGTGGCAGGGATTTGCGATCCTGCGCGATCCCTGTTGCGCTAACCTTCTTGGTGCCTCTGATCCGGATGGGTCTGGAGGATAAGGCTGCCCCGTAGAGACAGCCGAAAATAAGGGGGATCCAGATAGGGATTTGGGGGTGTCGCAGACCCCCTCCCCAACTGGCAAAACCCCCTTTTCTCAAGGCAGTGGAGCGGTGGTCTGTAATGGCCACCTCAAAGAAGCTGGCAGCTGGACAAGATAGTGCTGGAGGAAGAAGGGGAAAGTTTTGAAGTGAAAGTTCTTTGGCTGAACCGGGATCTTAAGATACATTTAACATCCTGAAAACTTTGATTTTTTAAATGATACTTTGTTTCCAGAGGAGATTTTTAAAATGGCGAATGGAAGTGCTGAAAGGGAAAGTTTACTCTCCTTCCTTACGGAGTTAACAAATGGATATTGAAAAGCCTGCTTTTTTATAGAAGGTTAAAATTTAAAGCTTTTTGTTACAAGTGGGAAGGGAGAGGACAAAAAAAATCTATATTAAGATTTTGTTGGAGGAGATGCCTGGAAGATTTTGAGACTAGAAGTTAATTGCAATAGGCTTTAAAATACAGACTGGGTTTTTTTCAACTGATATTACCCCAGGAAGAGAAAGTGTAAAGGGAAGAACTTTGTGCTCTGTTTGGACTGTTAGATGACTCTGGGATTTTGGGGAACTGTTTTAAGCTTTGAAGATATCTTGGTTGTTTTAAGAAGAAGAAGAGGGAAAAAGAAAAAAGGTTTATAATGGCTTTATCTGTTGATGACCTAAGAAAGGAATATGGAAAAACAAAGAAAGAAGGCAAGGACGCTTTGGAAGAAGCCTTTCATTTTTTAGAAATGGCGCTTATTATTTATCAGAAACACAACAACTGATGGAGGAAACAGAAGAAGAAGAAGAAGAAGAAGAAGAAGAAGAAGAAGAAGAAGAAGAAGAAGAAGAAGAAGAAGAAGAAGAAGAAGAAGAAGAAGAAGAAGAAGAAGCCATCTTTAATTAATCCAAAAGTTTGATTAAGAAAGAAAGGAGAAAGAGAGGAAGGAAAATGAAGGACTTAAGACCTAAAAAAACACCCAAGAAAGAGAAAAATAAGATGTAAAATCAATACAATGTTAGAAAGCAAAAGAAAAGGAATACAACAGAGAGGGGAAGCTAAAAAGGCGGAGGTTAGGAGAGGTGGGGGAGTAAAAAGGTCAGGTGGGATAAGAAAGGAAGGGAAAAGGTGGGAAAACGCCACAAAGGTATGGAACAAGATGGGGAAAAGCAAATTTTTTTTAGGGATAAAGGGTAATGTACAACTTTTAAAAAAAAAGATTCTGCAAGGTACATAAGATAGTATTGTAGTATCTGCAATAGAAATAGAAAATTAGAATTATATAAGATCTAAAAAAAAGATTAAAATATTAAAATGCTTTATAATGATAGATTTTAAGATTTAATAAAATATTAAAGGGAATGTTTAAATATTTAGTTCAATTATGGAGCTTAATTGACTTTTGTGTTGATGTTATTATAAACTTATTATTGCAGCATTGTTTTTGAAATAGATAATTGGAATGTTACAAGATTTAATACTTAATTATGTACTTAATTATTTTATAGATTTACTATTTTCTCTTTTTCTTAAAATTTAGTAGGTAGAATGTACTAAGCAGAATCAGATTGGGAACTAGGTGTTATTTTAAAGGTCAATTTAGGGGAATGATAGAAAGGCATCATACTTCGATTAGTGATCTCAGGAGAAATCCTTTTTTTTATTATAGGGAATGAGATAAATGGATAATTGGAAAAGAATGGACAAAAGATACAAGTATAATGATTTAAATTAAGATGAAATAAATAAAATAGAATTAAGAAGAGTGAAAAGCGGAGAGAAGTTATATAGAAGATATAGAATGTTAAATAAGATAGGTAATGGTATATAAGATGAGCATGAATTTAATTGAAATCCGTATAAAGAGAGGCAAACCGGGGCCAAGCCACTTTCTAAAAGAAGTTTTATGTTTTTGTGTTTTGTGTGTTTATGTTTGTTTGAGAATTAATAAAACCTTGGAGGAATGTCAGCTGAGAATAACTGTAAACAAGTCAGAAGGAAATATGAATATGATGACTATAAAATGAATAAATATAGAAAAGAAATGTAATTGAATAAGAATAAAGAGAAATAATGAGAAATTTGCTAAAAGATATTTATGTGTCTATATAGAAATGGGATAGATTAGAATTATGTTGTATAAAACAATGTTTTATCTGCCTTGTAAAAATTTATAATGGAAAGAGGTTTTATGTGTTTAATGTTTAATGATGTTTTGTTTGTCTTTAAAATTAATAAAATTTGTTTTTAAAAAAAAGAAGTTGGGGAAGGGTTGGAAAATAAATAGGTGTATTTCAGCCAAATAAAAGTTTTTGCTTCCTGTTTAAAAGAAGTTATAATCCAATTTATCTAGCAGGCACCAGGTTGTAGAATTCTGTATTACACAATACAATTTCCTAAACTAAAAGATGAATTCAGGATGGATGAAAAGAATTTTATACCTACTACTTACACCCCTGTCTTGAAAAAGAGTATAGATTACTTTAGTATGGATCTTATATTTTCAAAAGCTTTAGACCATGTGGTCAAAGTATTATTAGGGCACCCAAATCATGATCTCAATATCAGACCTCAAAGCTAAAGACCATATTATCAGATTTCAATGCAAAATCCCAAGTCCACTCATAGTAGGATTTAAGAAAGACGATTATCCAGTTTTAACAGAGAAGACTTCTTGTAGATATTTTTTTAAATATCCAGCCTCCAAACCCATATTAGTTTTATAAGTAGTTCATAAATGCAAATTTCACTTCTATCTCATGTAGTTTATGTATTAGGAATTCTAGTTCAAACCCTGAGGCTTGGCCTTTGTAAACAAGATGCAGTGGTTAAATAATTTCCCAGTCTGTTTTTTTTTCAATCTCAGCAAGTCTTCTGTTTAGTGCATTGCCTTTCAACTCAGCAAGAGGGCTGTTGAAGTGGGTGAAATAAGAGATTTGTCCAGACAGCTCCACTTCATTTTTTTGCTAAAGATGGGAAATGTTATAGGTTCATAAATTGTTTCTTACATATTGAATTGGTCTAGCTGTAGACTGCCTTTGGGCAGAAAAGAGGGGGGAGGAGATACAATTTTTCTCTCTTCTCAATAATTCTTTTCTTTTTGCTCCATCCCATACTGATTGCAAGCCCAGACTATGGCTTGTCTCTATAAAGTTGAGAAAGGGAGAGAAATTCCCCCTAGCATTCATAAACAGAATTTTTAAGTAGGACATCACTACAGACAGAATTAGAGCCATTTCCTAACATAGAAGTTTGTTTTGTTTCTTTGAAAGTCAGCTACACTGATTTAGTATGCCCAAAGCCTGCAGTGTACACAGGAAATATGAAATATGAGATAGGATAAAGTCTGTTCAATCACATATTTGGTAACATTCCTCAGATGAAAACAAACTAGGAAACACTTGTTTTTTTAAAAAAACAAGTTTTATTGATTTTAAAGACAAACAAAACATAGGACATAAAAGTATAAAACCTCCTTTCTCAAAAATTACTTATAAGTTTTAACAAGGCAAATAAAGCATTATTTTTTAAGGCATAGTTCCACATTATCACATTTCCATTTAAACACATATATATCTTTTCCAAATTTCTCATTGTTTCTCCCTTCACTTTTATTCAATTATATTTCTTTCTATCAAGGTTTTATTAATTCTCAATCAAGCATAACCACACAAAATACAAGACATAACACAAGACATAAAAAGATAAAACCTCCTTAATTATCATTTATACATGTCTTTTCCAAATTTCTCTCCCTTTAGTTTTATTCCTCCAAGGTTTTATTAATTCGCAATCAAAACATAGCTAACCAAAACACAAAACATAAAACTTCTTTTGAAAAGTGGCTTAGCCCCGGGTTACATCTTTTTTTACAGACCTAAATCAAGTTCATGCTCACCTTATATACCATTCATATCTTATTAACCATTCTATATTTTCTATATAACTTCTCCCTTCTTTTCACTCTCTTAATTATATTTTGTTTATTTCATCTTATTTCAAAATCATTATGTTTGTATCTTTTGTCCATTCTTTTCCAATCATCTGTTTATCTCTTCTCTTTAGCAAAGAATTTCCCCTGTAATCACTTTTAAGGTGTGACGCCTTTCCCTAAAGTAACACTTAAAATAATACATAATTTCTATCCTGATTCTGCTTAGTACATTCTACATGTTGCATTTTGAAAAAAAAAGAATAATAAATTTATAATATATATAATTTCCATTCTAATTCTAATTCTAATTAATATTATAACTAAGCATTAATCGTTTTACACATTCTCTTTGATATTTTATTAAATATTGAAATCTATCATTATAAAATATTTTAATATTTTAATATTTTGTTAAATCTTATAAAATTCCAATAGACTATTTCAAATGCAAATACTACAATACTATCTTATGTACTCTTGCAGAATCTTTCTTAAATTATACACTGTCCTTTATCCTTTATCTCTAAAAAAGATATCTTGTTTCAAACTGTGGCTTTTTTTCCCTTTTTCCCTCCCTTTCTTCTCCAGTCTGATCTTTTTGCCCCCCCCCCTCCTAACCTCCACCTTTTTAGCTTCCCCTCTCTGTTGTAATTCTCTTTTCAATTGCTTTCTAACATTGTACCTTTTTTTCACCTTATTTTTCTTTTTCTTGGTTGTTTTATTGAATCTTAAATTCTCATTTTTCCTTCCTCTCTTCCTATTTTCTTTCTTAATCAAACTTTTTTGTCCATTAAAAATGGCTTCCTCTTCTTCTTCTTCTTCTTCTTCTTCTTCTTCTTCTTCTTCTTCTTCTTCTTCTTCTTCTTCTTCTTCTCCTTCTCCTTCTCCTTCTCCTTCTCCTTCTCCTTCTCCTTCTTCCTCAAGTATTTGCTGGTACATAGTAACCGCCATTTCTAAAAAGTGGAAGACAGCTCCCAATGAATTCTTGCCATTTTGTTCTCTTTCTTTTAATTTTTCATATTCCATTTTTAGTTGATCCACAGATGGTGCCATTGTAAATTTTTAAAAACAACCCAGATGTTTTTAATCTTAAAGTAATTTGCAAATGTCAAAGTTATCAAACAAGCCAAACAGCCAGAAATTATTTCCTCTTCTTTTTGCAGCTTTTCCTTCTGGTGCAAAATCCCAAATATATTTTAAAGCCGTATTACAGTTAGTTGTTGGTCCTATAATCTTCAAAGCATCTCCTCCAACAAGTTTTTAAAGATGTTTTTTTAGTCCTCTCCTTCCCACTTATAACAAAGAGCTTGTTTTTACCTTAAAGAAGCAGGTTTTTCTGTGCTCATTTGCTTTCTCCACAAGGAAGGGGAGTGAACTTTCCTTCAGCACTTTCGCCGCCCGTAACAACTTCTTTTGGAAACAAATGTATCAATCCGAAAGTCAGGTTTCCAGGGTGTTTTAAAAGTAACTTAATGTCCCGGTTCAGCCAAGAAAACTTCTCCTTCTGTCTTCCTCCTGCACAGTCTTATCTGGTTGAAGATTCCTTTGTGGCTCCCATTTCTAACAGCCGCTCCACCACCTCAGGAAAAAGGAGTCTAGCCAGCTGGGGAAAGGGGGTGCGATATCCCCAGACCCCTGCCCGGATCTCCTCTATCTTCCGCTGCCTCTTCAGGGCAGCAACAACCCCCAAATCCAGTTGGATCGGAGGTACCTCAGCAGCGAGCACAGCAGGGACCCGCAGAGAAGCGGATTCCTGCCATCGCCGAAGCCTTGCAACCGGAAGTTCCCCCAAACTAGGAAACACTTGTTGTTCTCCTATCAAGAGTCTCACTATTATATATTTCTGGAAACTGGATTTCTGCATGCAATATGAAGTCAGATTGCAATTTAAAAATTTTCTGTATTTTGGTGCTTATCTTCAACTCTTCAATGCAACATTTCTTGAACTGTCTACTTTCAGGCAAGTTCAGGACAATCTGGACAATGAATGCTATCTGATAATGCATATTAGCTTGACAGCCTATTTAATAAACATCAGCTTCAAATCATTTCTTGCATAGAAATGGTCCTCGACTTACAACCCTAATTGGGGCCAGAATGTTCAATGTAAGGCAAAGTGGTTGTTAAATGAGTCACTTGTGATTTTACTTTTTTTTCAATGGTTGCTAAGTATCATTGCAACTATTAAGTGAATCGCACCATATTGAAGTGCTTTAGCCATTGACCTTGTTTTGTTGGAAGCTGATTGGGAAGGTTGCAAATGACAATTGGATAACCCTTGGATGTTGCAACTATTGTGAACACATGCCAGTTTTGATCATGTGACCATAGGATTGCTGCAACGGTTGTAAATGTGACAACCAGTGGTAAGTAATTTTTTCAGTACCACTGTAACCATTTGAACAGTCACTAAGCAAATGGCTGTAAGTTGTGGACTACTGTACTTTTCCACAATTCAGTATTGTCTAGATATTGGGACTATATAGTTGTAATCATTCACCGGCTTGCATGGCTTTCTTGATTTGGAATTCTATGTTGTGTGGCCCAACACATTTAAAGGGCAGCAGATAGGGAAGACTCCAATAATATTTCTCCCATCCCAATCATTCTTTTCCTTTATTTGTTCTTCAACATTTTGTGTATTGCCTCTTACCATGATTCAGAGTTTAAGCCCTGGAAACAGCTGGTGCAAAGGATTACAAGCATAGTTATTTCACAGAGTCATAGGGCTGGAAGAGACCTATGTCCCTTCTACTCCAACTTCCTGCCCAAGACAGGAGAACTTATGCCATCCCAGACAAAATGACTGTCCAATCTTTTGTTGAAAACTTCCAGTGATGAAACACCCACAACTCCTGGGTGCTGATTTATTTCATTGATTAATTGTTCTCACTGTTAGGAATTTTCTCCTTATTTCAAGTTGGATCTGTCTTTGATGAGCTCCCACCCATTGCTTCTTGTTCTGTCTTCAGGTGCTTTACGGAATAAATCGGCACCCTCTTATCTGTGACAGTACCTCAAGTGACAGAAGGCAGCTATCATGTCACTCTTAAACTTTCTTTTTGTTAGGCTAGACATATCTAACTTCCTTAAGCGTTCATTGTATGACTGCCACACCCCTTAGCATCTTTGTTGCTATTCTCTACACACTTTCTAGGGTCTCAGTTTATTTTTTATTTTGTGAGTACCGGAGTCAGACATGGTATTCCAAGCGTGGATTTACAAGTGTAGTGTTATCACTTCATGATCTAAATCAGGGATGTCAAACTGGATTTCTTCAAGGGCCGGATCAGCATAGTAATGGGTGGGGCAATGGGATGGCCAGCCTCCTGCAGCACTTTGCTGGCCAAAACAGGGCACGGGAGTCTGCACACAGTCTCCTGTGCCCCGTTTTGGCCACCAGGGTGCTGCAGGAGGCCATCCAGAATGAAAATGGGGTGTGAGTGGTGCATATGCCCTCCTTCACCCTGTTTTTGCTAGCAGAGGCACTGTGGGCAGGTCTTTTGCTATTTCTAAGCTGGCCCCGCAGGGCAGATTTAAGCACCCCATGGGCTGAATCCAGTGCGCTTATCTAGAGACTATTCCTGTCTGGATGCAGCCTAGAACTGCATTGGCTTTTTTGACAGCTGCACTATACAGTGCTGGCCCATACTTAAGTCGGGATCCCTAATGACAATGAGATCCTTCTCATAATTACTATGGGTATTGCCTATTCTATACCTGCACATTTGGTTTTTCCAAAACAACTCAAACTACTATAAGGAATGTCTTATCGTACTTTGTAAATTATGTATTAAAATATATCATTCATATAATACATTATATCTGCTTGTTATTCAAGATTTGTTGATTATCCACCTGTACTCTTTTGCTTATTAGGTTGTGATTAATGCAAGTTCAAATAGTGTGATGTTTGATTTAATGCAATATATAAATTGATACCAGATGTGTTACATATGAGCCAAAAATCAGTTAGTGAGAGGTTAAAGCATGTGGTTGAGGCTAGCATATGCACACTTGCCATTGTGGTTTCAGGCACTAACTCTTGTTTGTGTAAAATGGAGGAGGAAGATATTCTTTCAGCAAACTCAAAAAAATGAGGCTCATTTGAAGAACTACAGCAAGATACAAGAAGTTGCAAGTATGCCTTGAATATAGGTTTATCATCTTTTACATTATATTAATAAACATATAAAATATTACTCAAATTGTGATCACCTATATCTTTTGAGCTGGAACCAATTACCCTGTTTTCTATAGAACATCACTTTCAGTATTGTGAATTCAAATAATGCAGCCTTTTCGTGGGATTCCTTACTTATTTATTATATTTTCTATAGGCTTTTAAATGTGAATGCTACTTGTATAAGCATTAGCTCTATTCATTTTTGGAGGAGGAGGAGGAGGAGGAAAATTAAGACACAAATTTCCCCCTAGAGCTATATAATAATTGTGTGCAAAAGAAGGAAGGAAAGCAATCTAGGCAGCCCATCTCCCAGTTATGGAGAAATGTGATATCATATTTGTTTGCATCTTTCCAGGCATTTGAAATGCCTGTATGTGTTAAGATTGCTCAATTGCACCCTTCCTTTTGAAGTTGCAGTATATTCCTGGACAATTATGGCATGATGCTCAAACATAGGACAAACTATTACACTATTAATCCTTTTTTGCTCTACAATTCTTTTTTTCCCCCTGGTGCCCACATGGCTGACCAGCATAATCTGCTAAAGTCAAATCTTGACATACCTGGGAAGTAATTGACCAGTTTATAAATTTTTATAAATGAATGAATGGTAATAAATGCCCATTTCTACTAATACAGTAAACTCTGAGTATTGACATCTTCTATGTGTGTTTGGTATTACCAGCCATATTGATCCAAATTATTTCCCTATTAGAATTTGCCAACAAAAGACAAAATGCCAGTTGTGCCCTTCTGTGGACTGTAGATCAGATTGGTGTTACTTGAGTCTAACCAACAGTGGCCCACTCCTAGGGGGAGATACTGTGTGTTAATGTCCCTTATGAGTACCTACATATCTTTTTTTTTCTCCTCTCCCACCCACTATCCATACTTTTCAGCTCCTCCTCTGCACTTGCATATTAAATGTCACCATATACTAAATTATTAGCATACCCAGGGGTGGGCTGCTGGGGGTTTTCAGGGGTTTGGTAGAGCCCCTAGTTAAGATTCTGTGCAGTTGAGAGGACCCCCAAATCCCACTCCTGACTGGCCCCGTCCATCCCACCCCGCCCTTCCCAGGAGTCCCACACGGGACATTTTGGATGCAGGTAAGTGCAGGGTGCGCATGAAAGCTTGGGGAGGGCAAAACATAGGCCCTCCTGGAAGTTCGGAAAGGCTGGAAATGGACCCATTTCCAGCTTCCAGAGAGCCTCCGGAGCCCGGGGAGGCCATTTTCGCCCTCTCAGAGGGCAAAGAAAAGCCTCTGGAGCCCGGGGAGGGAAAATCCCCCCTGCCATGGTGCAGAGGCCAACTAGGCCACACCCAACATGGCCATGCCCACCCAGCAACCCGGCAGGAAACCCTTTGCTAAAATTTTTGAAGCCCATCTCTGAGCATACCGCTTTTTCTCGGTTGAGCATATATCAATCATTGATTAATGAAAAGATGCTATAGAAAGTACAACAGAATCTAGTAGTTTTCTCAAGATGTTGACAGCAATGATATCAGTAAATTGCGCAGCAAGCATCCACATGAAGTCAGAGATACTAAACTTGTAGTTTTATAAAATGTTTTATATTTTGTATTTACATCAAACAAGATAGTCAGGCAAACAGGAGCATACAAGGCATAGAGAAGAAAAAGGTGGAGGGGAGGGAAACTCCCTCTCCACTTCCCACAGCAACCAATCACAGTGCAGATTGCCTCATGCAGGAGCCAGCATTGTCCAACCAATCAACTACAATTGTGTGTTCTGGCTCATTATACAATCCTACTGTTATGGCCACTAATTTTAAATATTGTAACAAATGATGTGCTGTCACACAACAAACTCTGGTCCTTTTGTGCATGTGTCATGTTAGACATACAAAAGAGGAGGAGCTTGTGAAGTAACACTGCTTTAGCTACTGACTGAGGGTGTATCTGATTTGAATAGTATATAATACAGAACAAATGATTTAGTATGGAGTATATTGGCAGATACCCAAAGCACAGATGGAATTAGTGAGCCATGGGCAGTTAACATAAATCCAAAACTAGGAGCCATGGATAGAGAATCCTGATAGAGATTCAGAGCGTCAGCCAGAACGAAATTAAATGAACCAAAAACCCAAAAGGAACAAGCTGGAGGCAAACCAGAATGCAAGGACAAAAGGCACCCCAAGTGATAACATGAGGTACACCTTAGTGTCACTCCTTCAAGGTGGACCAGATTAAGAAACCAATGGCAAGCAATCCAGTATTTATTTTATTTTATTTATTTATTTTATTTTGTCAAGTGATTATAAGATAACAGGTATAAGTATAACATAGTTATGAATACATGAAATGGATACATATAAGAAAAATAAAAAAGAAACTATAGGACAGGGACGGGAGGACATTGGTGCATTTATGCACACCCCCTACAGACCTCTTAGGAAAGGGGTGAGGTCAATAGTAGACAGTCTAAGGTTAAAGTTTTTGGGGTTTGGGGAAGAAACCAGAGTCAGGTAGAGTAGTCCAGACTTTGACCACTCTGTTGCTGAAGTCGTATTTCCTGCAATCAAGTTTAGTGCGGTTTACCTTGAGTTTGTATCTGTTGTGTGCTCTTGTATTGTTATAGTTGAAGCTGAAATATTCGTTGACAGGTAGGAAATTGCAATGTATGATTTTTATATACTATACTTAGATCAGACCGAAGACAGCATAGTTCTAGCTTTTCTAGATCTAGAATTTTGAGTCTGGTGCCATAAGGTATTCTGCAATGAGTAGAGGAATGGAGAACTCTTCTTGTGAAATATTTCTGGACTTTCTCAACTGGGTTAATATCAGATATGTAATGTGGGTTCCAGACTGATGAGCTGTATTCAAATATTGGTCTAGCAAATGTTTTGTATGCTGTAGTTAGTAGTGTGATATTACCAGAGAAAAAGCTATGCAGGATTAGATTAACAACTCTTAATGCCTTAATCTTCCAACTTTGAATGTGCTTCCCCCTTCATTTTACTGTATTTCCTGTGAACTAGGGAGGAGCTTTGTGAGACATTTATTTAAAATACCTTCTTTTATACCTTCTCTTTTATCTGACTATGCCTTGATAGTAGCTCTTATCCTTGAAAGCCATTTTCTCTGGAGTATGTGTGTGCACACGCTTAATGAGTAAACTATGCATGTAGCACTTGTCACAAAGAAGTTACAGCAGTTAATTTAGTGACCATTCGAAGTAACTTCAAATGGTCACTAAATTAACTGTTGTAACTGAAGGACTATCTGTATGTGACAAGTGCTACATACACTCAGTGTACCAAAAGAAGTGACTAGTGACCATTTTTCACACTTACAGACATTGCAGTATTCCCTTGGTCCTGTGATCCAAATTCAGACATTTGGCAATTGACTTATATTATATGTCAACTCATAAAGCATTCCTATGCCTTTTTCGAGTTCCCATAAGCAGGTGGGGGGGGAACCTGAAGGAGCAGTACAGCAATTAAAATCAGAAGTACATTCCACACTTATCTTATGAAGTTTATAGCCTAGACTACTGGATCTTCTGCCCAAGAAAATCCTTCATTGGAGAATGTGATTGATGACATCCAGCCTGTGAACATGCTTCGTTGGAGAATCTAATTTATGACACACCCAGTGGGTGGGTGGAAACAGGGTCACAGGTGAATGTAAATTACATGTGGCAGAGTTGGCTTGATATGGCCCAATGATAACTTGTTGCTCCTAATAAATCTTTTAGATTCTTTTGAAGCTTGGCTCAAGGCTCATGATTTAATTAGGACAATCCCCGGAACCCTGATAGCCAATTTACGATGGTTGCAGTGTCCTGCAATACAGGATTTCCTGTATTGTTCAATAGTCCATGTTTGGAGTAGCTATGTGGTGTAAGTACCTAACAGTCCCTGTTCAAATTCAAATAATTCTTGGCAATAACAGAGAAAATAAATACAAATTGCAGGAAGAATAGAAGTTTCAAATGCTTGGAGTTGAAGAAGTTGCTATTCCTGGATAAATTAATAGCACAAAAATGCTGCCACTCTGAAGAGGTGAAGAATTTCAGAAGTTATGCTCAAGATCAGTTGAGAAATCTATGCGAAGATTGGGCTGATTGAGACACTTCACTCACTTTTATAAAAAAAAACATTTCTGAGCACCCAGGACCCGATTGTCATGATGAAAAGAATGTCATTTTCTGAAAATTTGGTGCCAAAATTGTGAAGTTTTATTTTTCTCTGACCCTGATTTTAACATTTTTCTTACTCGGCATGGTCCATTTCATATTTGTTTTGTTTTAAAATCTGGAATATTTTGTATTTCACCTTAATAGTTCCACTCTGTTTGAAATGTTTATACAGTGTGATTTACTACAATATGGATGTGTAATTATGTGATGATTAGACAAAACATTTCTGACAAGAAAGGAAAACAGTAGTTAATAATGTTTTCCATCTGTCTGGTAAAACTTTGCTGAAAAAGCAGCACTTTGCATGGACCAGAATCCAAGGTTACACCTAGATGAGACACTGGAGATGTTGTACCACTTCCATAAATTCATTCTGATCACTGCTCACTAGTTTTTGGAAAACATTACCATCTGTTTTGCAGATAAATATTACAATAATTAATGTCAGCATGTGTTTACTTTTTAAAATCTTAGAAGAGGTCCCCTCCCTTTCCTCTGCAGAAATAACGATGCCTTTTAAATGACTAAAATGAAACACACTGTCATTATTAGGTAAAATGAGTCTGTCAATAATGTCTTCTTTTATTGCACTATGAGACATTTAGAGGTTTCTGTTCTCCATTTAGGCCAGAATTTTTGGCTATCATACTTGTAGACAAAAAAAAGCCAAAAATCTGCAGACCTAGCAACTAATGCTGCACCATGGTCCCCTGACCCCACAGTTACAAATCATATGCGTTTTTGTTTCTCCACAGAGAAGTGGAGAAAAGAGACCAAAAGTGCACAAACCAAGGTTGCAGTTTTATATCTAAATGTCTTTTATATGTCTTTTTTCATTATTCCTTGATGCTCAAGGTTTAAGGGAGTGTTCCAGATGATCTTAGAAGACAAGTGATAGTTTCCTCCTATATCAGTGACCAAACACTAAAATAGTCCTTCTGAAAACCAAAGTAAAGTCTATATGAATTTTAAACAGTTTCTTAATGTAACAAATTTTAAACAGTTTCTTAATGTAACAAATAGCCAAATTTTTGCTGAAGTTCAAGGGGAGGAGGGCAGGGGAAACCATGATTGACAAAAAATTCCTTTATTTTGTACACATAACAAAGTACTTATCTTCCCTCTTTTTTAACAAAAAAATATTCTTAATGGAAAAGTGTAACTTCTAAGAACAGCAATTTGACCACCCAAGGCTGTCGATTTGAGAACTGTTCCTGCACATTTCTAGTCTAGTTTTAAACTTAGGAGTGGGGGAGATTCAAAATTTGCAAGATTGGAAACCATTCCTAGAAACGGGTCCTGATTTACTAATCTTTAAAAGTGGCTGTATCCCATAGATATAAGAACTAACAAATCATGCAACTATTAGGACAGAGAAAGAAGAGTAAGTGGATTACCATTTTTGGTAAGGGCAAAGAAAAAAGGAATTCATTATTTTTTTAAGTTCCTCTGTTATCATTTTTTCCAAGGAGGTGTGTGTGTTTGTGTGTATGTGTATGCATTTCTTTTGCCCCATTTTCATATTTATAATTAAGGTTTTCCATTGAATACATGAGACAAATTTATAAATGAATATTTTTGCATCTGAAACATCCTGTTCCAGCTGCAACATTCATGTCTTGACAGTCTTGAAACAACATCTTATACTTAGTTCTTAATAGCCTCTTTGTCCCATGCAAAAATAAATGTCATCTTTGATTTTCTTTTCTTTCTTTGCTCTTGAACTTTTATGCACCTGTTGAGGAAGTGAGATAAATTTTGCATCTAAATAAGTTATTCTTACATCCCACACCCTGTGAGTAAATTGCCAATTTAGTCAAACCTTTCATACCAGACATATAAATATTTGAGGTCTTAATATGCTTTATTAGCATCTCAATTCTTTCCGACCAAGGTTTTTTGTTTTTTTTAATTTGTAAGAGTAATACAGTCTTTTGCTGAATCAAGTCTAGAATTAGGCCTCTCCAGAGAGAGTTAAATATATTAGTGTTACAACTTGGTACAAAAAAAGCAGCCAAAATCTATTAATGCTACAAGTTGATGCAAAAACAGAGCCAATATATTTTTCCTGGACAGTTTCCACTATGGATTCAGCAGACAAAGGCCATCTGATTTTCCATTAAGGTAATTGCTGATGTGATTGTTTGCAGGGAAAGGATGCATTGTACATGTTTCCATTGGAAAAATGATAGCTTTGGAGAGATTAGGTAAAGAACTTCAAAGCAAACTCTTCTTGCAGTCAGGACAAAGTTTTACTGTCAGTCTGATATAACACAGGAGCAATATAGATATGTCTAATGATTCTTCACCGCCCCCTACTGGTTTCTATCAAAAAAGACATTTGGACAGATGCAAACATTTTTCAAATCAAGAATTCTTGGAGCTAAAGTAGATTCATAATGTCATGAAATGGTCCCCAATGATCCCCACAGAATATATTTAAAAGAATCTCAGGAGGGTGACTGCAACAGCTCAGTCAAACCTCTATCCATTTTTAATATGCTTTGATTGCACCACTGCGGCTGACTTTGTCTCCTTTTTTTGGCCACATTTGTAGACCTCCCTACATTGCATTAGATGAATTTCCATATGCTTTGCAAATCTAGGAAAAGTCATCCATGGATATTATGATATCCCTAGAATCCTACCATTGTTTATAACCATACCCAAAGTTGGTCACTGGGTTATTTTTCTCCTTAATCTGATTCTTTTCTGAAAACAATTCAAGTTGTTGAAATTGCATGTGGTTATGATGGCATGCAGAGCCATTTGTATGGGCACGCGAGCCCCAGCCAAGCTTACCCACACTGCACATGCGCGTGCCAATCCAGCTGATTTTCAGCCCATTTGAGGCCGTTTTAGCCCTCCCGGTGGCTCAAGGGAAGCCTCTACAGCCTCAGGAGGCCAAAAAACGGGCCTTCTGGAAATATTGGAAATGCCGATATGGGCCCGTTTTCAGCCTCCTGAGGTTTCCCTTGAGCCTCTGGGAGGGCAAAAACAGCCTCAAGCATGCACAGTGCAGGTAAGGGGTGGGGTGGGGTTTTGAGCATACATGCGCAGGGGGCCCCCGCATTGCATTGTGGGTGCCGGCACACACACACTTTCGGCACACCACAACCAAAAGGTTCACCATCACTGGTATAAGGCTTTGTCCACTGCTTACCTTGGAAACAAGGTATAGTGATCTGGGAATTTTGGGAGGAGTGTGGCAATACCACCCCACTCCTTTTATGGACATACCCAGACATCACTATGGCCATTTCATTCCCAGGAGTTGATTTCTCAGTTTTAGGTGTAAGCAGGTTTTCATGTTCAACACGTCTAGTCCCACAATTGGTCTATGAGTTGTTTTGGTGGAAATGAGGGACAGCTGTTGTGGCTCCGGGTTTGGATTCTGCTCCTGTGGCAGATATGAGTTCAAGTGATGAGGACATGGCAGCAAAATATGAGCTGGCATTGCTTAGTGATTGGGATAGCAACCAGGATGAGGAGATGGATGTAACAAGGGAAGATAGACCTGAAATAATAGAGTTGTCAGGACCTTTGACCTCCTCTGGTTCTTTATCTGATCAGCAGCTGGGAATGTCTGACAGGGAAGGCAGGAGAGAGTTTTCCAGCGGAGATGAGAATCTGGAAAACTTATGGTTAGACGTAAGAAACAGAAGGAGGCTAAGAAGACAAACCCAGTTAGAAAGGAAGCGTAGAGCTAGTCAATAATTAGAGAAATTAGCACGCTTCATAAGTGAATAAAAGGACATGGCTGGGCTGGTGGAATTCACCAGAAGCAAAGTGACTAATTGCGAGTGAAGACATGCAGCAAACTCTCTGAGGCTTGAGATTTACTGCCACGCCAAGGTTGCCAAACAGAATGGGGATTTATTGCTGTATATTGGAATTTACTCCAGCCGTTATTTTGTGGGGGTTTGTTTTTGAGTTGAAGTAATTCTGAAATGGCTGCTTTTTGTTTTGCTCACCTGAAATTAAAGGGGAGACATAACAGACAGCTATGTCATTAACACTATCTTGTATTGGATAAGTAATATGAAGTCGTGATGCAAGAGGGTGGCTAGAATGTTCTTTCCTCAAACAACCATTTCCACCAGCAAGTCTTCCATTGGTTCTCCATGTTCTTTCAGAGAGAAGACAAGAGTTAATCAAATTACTATAATGTTCCTCAAAAGAGGGAAGGGCCTTTTTATAGCTTTTAGATGGCAACAATAAAGCTGGATTACTTGAAAAAAATCTAGAATTCTTCTGAGAAGAGCTAATACTGTACCTTTTATTTTATAATACCATATGACACTGAAACAGCTGGATTGATATTCAGTGTAATAACTGCCTTCCCAATATACAAGAAATGGTATCACACAATTCCTTTACTCAATTTGTTACACAATATCATTTTAGAGTTTATTACACAAGAAGAGCATGAAGTAATCATTGTAGGATGTACTTAAGAAATTGCCTACATAGAAGTTTTCTAAATGCTGTGATGGAAAATAAATTAGGGTCCAGGGTAAGCACCCATTCTTGCCCCAGCTCTTCTTCTGAGAGGGAGGAACAAGGAGGATCCAACAATAATTTTGGGAGCAAGGAGAGGGATTCCAACTAAATAAATCATATTTTAAAGATAAAAACGTTTACCTTTTTTTTCCAAAAGTTTTTCATTTTTTAAATTGTATGCATCCTTTCATGTGAGCAACATGTTTCCAGGTTATAACACTTGTACACAGTCATATTTTCATTTCCATTAATCTTATATAATATCAATTCATATCATTATCCATTTCACTCATCTTTAAATAAATTTGCATTTCATATTTCAATTCATTAATATCAATATCATTTCATCCAAACATAAGTTTTCAAATCTTTATCCCCTATTATTTCCATTTTCAGCTTACCACCTATTTTATTTTACATTACACATCATTATTATCCTTAGTTTTTTCTAAACCGATATATAATAAACAATCTAAAAAGAGTAAAAATATAGATAAAATCAATATATTTAGGATCCACATGGTGTTTCCCATTCCCCGACTTTAATCATAACAGAATATTCTCATTATACAATTCTAATATCCATTAAATCAGGGGTTCCCAACCTGGAGTGCTCGCACCCCCTGGGGGTGCGAGACAATATTCCAGGGGGTGCGAGAAAAGTCCAGGTAAATAATAGGATATTGGCTATATGTTGGCATTTTTATTTATTATTTATTTCAGGGGGTACGAGATTCGAGTGAAATTTCTTTAAGGGTGCAGGGCGAAAAAAAGGTTGGGAACCACTGCATTAAATAATCAACTGTATATATTCAACTGTATATATCCCCTCCAATAAATCACTAAAATAAGCTTCTTAATATCTATCATTTTATCTTCACTTTACTTATAATCATTGATAATCATATCTTTTTCTAAATTCATTTCCATTCCCTTGTTTTGATCCTCCAAAAAAAGAAAGGGTTCATAACAACACATTTTATATACAGTTAATATTCACATATTTATGTAATTACACATTCCTAAAATATTTCCCTACAACTTTTAAATTAAACACTGATATATGTTCCATGTGGTATCCCCCCTATAGAATCCCTAACCCTTATCTCTAAATTTTTCGGCTTTATTATTTATTTTAATTTTAGCCAACTTCCTGGTCTTCCTTCTTTCCTTCTAACATTTCACCCATCTTCTCTCCGCCTCCTCTTTCCTGTTCTCTTTTTCTGAAGTTTCTTCTTGTATAATTTCTTCTTCTTTTGTTTAATCCTGGGAGCATTTTTTCAGTCATCAATATCATAGTTTTAATTCTTTTAGTGTCTTTTGGCAATATCTCTTGTTCTCCATGTCTGTCTGAGCCTCTTTCTTCTTCCTTTAACTCCGCCTTGCTGGGATTTCTTTATTCTTCAACCATCACCATTATTTTCTTTTCCAATATTTCCAATAATTCCCTTCTTTCTTTCATTCCTTTTGCCATTTGTAATTCCAACTTAAAGTCTTTGCTTATTTCTTCCATTTTTATAGTAAATTATTAATATCCAAAATCTTTTTTTGCAATCCTTGCCAAAAGTCTCTTTATAATCCTTGCCAAAAATCTTTATTTCTTTTGTTAATCCTTCTGTCTCCTTGTCACAATCAACACCCAACGGTCCCAGGAAATTGCATTTATATATCCTCTTGGTAGAATTTCTCTCCCTTTTTTCAAAATTTCTGGGGTTCTTATTATTTTATTTGTCTTTTTTTTTAATAACAGTTATAAGTCCAGTAATTTTCCATATAATTTTGTAGGAAAAAAAGTATTTGACTATTAGATGGCCCTCTGTATCACTTTCCACTTTTTAAAGTTCTTTTCTTTTCTCTTTTAGTTATATTAAACAATAATTTCCAATCATTTCCACAATTAATTTTCTAGATATTAACCAATTCCAGAAAAGTCCAACATTTAATTAACCAATTCCAGGCAAGTCCAGCATTTAATCCAATGCCTAATTAATGCCAATTTATATTATTCAAACTTTAGTCTCTAATTTCATTATAGCTTTTTATGAACCAATTTTGTTTACCTTGTATTTTCCTCTTTTTTTTCTGTTCACCATTGTGTTACTCTTACGTGAGGACACTTTCTTTCTATTTCTTGGGGTTATGAAGAAAAAAAATCAAGTTCCTTTATCTGGTTGCACGTCAATCACCAATTCTTCACTCCAGCACAAAACTTAAATCCCGGCAGCTTTCCATCTTCAGGACAGCCATTTTAGGCTGCCATTTCTCCCTGTCTTCCAGAGGAGTAATTCTTAGCCAGGGAGGAGAGATGCGGCTTCCCTCGACCCAGCTGGCAGTCTCCCCCTCTTTGCCCACCCTTCCAAGGTGTGTCAGGATGACACTGGTTCTGTAGGAACCCTTCCGACAAGGGAAACATGAACCCATGCCGCGCACAATCGTGGTCTCTGACCGTCATCAATGGAAGCACCACCGGAAGTCCCCAAAATGTTTACCTTTTGAACCAGGTTCAGATGTTATGCTAAAATTTAGTTTGATTAATGAGCTGTTAAAAAGAATACAATAGCTGTATTCACAAAGCCGAGAAGTCGGAAAATATGGTTTACAAACTTTACACAATACAGTCCTGAACAAAAAATGAATCACAATACATGACCTGTGTGAAATACGAAATATTGTGTAACATCATCTTGCATGTGGTGTGGCTTGCCTAATTCCTCCTCCAAAATCATCTCAAACTGGATAACACAAGACTGTTTTTAGGATAGTCATATTCCCCTGGCATTCAATTAAAGCACAAGGATTTCTTTATGATGTCAGTTGTCCCATCCCTCCTATCTCTCAACATTGCCTTCTTCTCACTCCCAGCCCCTTAAGGCTCAATCACTATTTCCCTTTATTCCAAGAATAATGAAAAATAAATAAGGGCTGAGGAACAGTAGACTTAACAGAGAATGTTGAGCATTTGTGTATGCTACCTCTATCACGTCCTGACTGAAAGGCCCACACCCATTTATTCTGATGTTCCTACTTGGAACCTTTTTTCCTGTGATAAGAACACTCCTTGAAAATTGCTGATTAGAATTGCAATGGAAAGCAAAGGGTTAAAGGCTTCCTTCTCATCTCTGCTATCTCCCAACATCAGAATCCTGAACTGGATTGGATTGATATAGGGACTCTTAATTGGTTTAGCCTTCAACAATAATTCATTCAAAGGAAAAGTCATACAATTTTGAAGTAGTTTATCTTTTTCCCTCCATGTATCACTTCCAAGAGGTTAACCATTGTCATATATAATTACCATATCAGAATCTGGCCATAATTTCAAACACAACTGACTTATTTTTCATGTACTTTCTGGATACTTTCCTTAGCTAATCTTCTCTGATTTGAATTCCTAGCATGAAATTTAAACAAGTGTGGTAGCTACTGCCAAATACATACTCACACATGCAATTTCCATTAACTCTAATCAGAGTTCCAGGAAGAAAATGCATCTTTTCTAATGTCATGAAATATTTCCATAAGTTTTATAACTAAGATAAAATAAGTGATGCTATCAAGAAACGATGTACACTATAAAATGTTACAAACAAACTTTACTAAATGAGATTTCAGAGGAAAGAATGAATCTATGTATTTATTTAAAATAAAAACATACTTTCCAAACACAGGGATCATCTTAGGTAATTTAACTTTTATTTTTGTACCCCATGGTTTAGCAGATTTAACTGTATTTTTAAGTGGACAGTTAAAGACTGTGCTAATTAAAAATAAGGCAAATTCCTTGTGTGCTCAATCACACTTGGCCAATAAAAAATTCTATTCTATTCTATTTTTAAAAATGTAATATGGTATTAAATATATATAGTGCTATTATCATTTTTCTTTTTCTTTTGGAAAAATAAAAAGATATACTATAAAAAAAATGGAAAAAATAATCTAGTGTCAAAAATCAAAGCAAGTAGAAAAAATTGGGCATGCACTTCCACATTTATGTTTGTGTATATTTATACAAATAGTGTCAAATTAAATCATTCATTTAGTGACCATTTTAAAACATTTGTTTAAAATTATATATAAAATAATAATCAGGAATATCCATAATGAAAATGAGATGTATTCACCAACAATAAAAGTGCCACAGCTGCCATTTTGTAGATCAGGAGTTCTGGGGATTTTTTTTAAATTAATGCTTAACAAGATAGCACAGCTTAAAAGGTTGTAAACGTGGCCTAAAATAGATACAGTCAAATGTTAAATATACTTAAAGAAATGAATCAGATGATTGGATATATTGTGGGGGGAAATTACAATACATACACAGTTAAATGTTTTTTTTTAAATAATGAACGTGTTAAACATTGCAGTCTTAAATCTGTTGTTGTTTTGCCAGTCACATTGGCTAAGGTTTCTCTAGTTTACAACATAATTTCCTAGAGCAAAGTGTATGAACAGCAATCCCTAATACACTCACACTAGGAAAGTATCACTCGCTACCATTTGTATGTATCTGTTATCATTTCAGCCATTCATAGGTATTTATATTTATTAGAATGGTATATACCAGGGTTGTCAAACTTACAGCATTACATTGTCATCACGTGACGTATCATGACTTTTCATACCTTCATTAAACTGGCTGGGTGTGGCCAGCATGTGACATATCTGGGCCGTGGGCTGTGAGTTTTATATTCCTGTTATATATAGTTCAATCTCTCTTAAGTTGTCAGAGAGAGAGGCAGAGAAATGGGTGTTACTTTATGTTGTGCCCCATGTATGAGGCTTTCCGTGATCTCCATTCCTTGACCTTTGAAGGAGAGGGGGGAAGATTTCTTTATCTTTATATAGTGTATATTTACCTACATAGATCACCAGAAGGATGAAACCGGTCATGTTCTGCCTCCTGGTGGTCTGTATAAGTAAATTCACAGATTTAAAGGACTAACAGTGTGACAACAGCTCAAAATACAGGTATTGCTCCACAAAGTATCTTCTGTGCTAATCTTCTGTGGCATTCGCGTGGAACTATAAAGGATTCCAGACAAACCAGAACACTCAACTAGAATTTAGCACACAACAGTGGGAGATCATTAAGAAAATTACCAAATTCCCCTTTTCACTGAAATTGGAGATGCTTAATTGTAAAAATAGTTTATTTATTGCTCAGTTTTTGAATGATGCACAACTGCAGTAGTGAAGCAAAAGACACGTGAATTGTGTACAGTATTCCCAAATAATGTACATAGTATTTCTCTGCTCTTTTTCTAATGCAGTGTTTTTCAACCACAGTAATTTTAAGATGTGTGGACTTCAATTTCTAGAATTCCTCATGCTGACTCCAAAAATTTAAACCTCTGAAAGTTGCCGAGTTGCCAAAACACTATCTGAACAGATGAGGCCAAAACACATTCTCTTCCACCTTACAGTCCAAGAACAAAAAATGTAATTAGAGTAGAATATGATTTCTAAACATGAGAGGGGAATTTTTAATACAAACAAATTCAAGATGTTTGAAAATAAAAGGCATTTGAAATGTGGACCTAGAGATACTTACTTTAAAGCATTTTACCACATTTATTAATTTTGTTAGGTTTATGTCGCTCACAGTCTGATTTCAAACCCAACCAAACCAATATTATTCAAGTGAGACTACTCAAGTAGGTCTTAGGACAGAGGCTTTGATATAGCAAGCTTGTTTGTTTTGTACTATTTGTATTATTTCTGTTTTAGCGTTTTGTGGATTGAGGGGTCCTTTGTGCTCTCTGAGCTTGGTTTTCTTGCAGATATTTCATTACCCAAACCAAGTAACATCATCAGTGTTAGTAGAGAATGGGGCTTGCTTACCATTTATATTCTGTCAGCCATGGTGAGAGTGGTTGTAAAGCCCTTTGGTTGGGCTGTTAACTGTTAGCTTGTTTGGCAGTTCCTTTATTGGGGTATTATTTATTTCTTGATAGTTGATCCTATGTTAATCTTGGTGTTAACCTATGGTCATCTGGGTATTGATTGCTGGGGAGGTGTTTAAACAATAAACAACTACACAATGTCTCAAGAAATCCAAGAAGAAACCAGCATGGCTGCACAAAGATCTCTCTGGCAAATTGAAAGAAAAAAAGGACAAGTACAAAAAATGGAAAGAAGGACATACAACTAAGGAAGAATATCAGCAGATAGCCAGAATCTGCAAAGATGAAGATAGGATAGCAAAGGCTCAGAACGAACAAAGACTTGCAACAAAAGTCAAAGATAATAAAAAAAGTTTCTTCCGACATATAAATAACAAGAAAAAAATCAAGGAAACAGTCGGTCCACTAGAGAGAGAATATGGCAAGGAAGTAACAGGCAACAGAGAGAAAGCAGAACTGCTTAACTCATTCTTTGCACCTGTCTTCACACAAAAAGAAATTATAGCTCAACCCACCAAAAACATAACTGTAAAAGACAGACCAGAAATAAAAGTTAAAATAAGCAAAAAAAATAAATAAGAGAATACCTGTCTGATCTTGATGAAAACAAATCACTGGGACCTGATGGATTACATCCCAGAGTTTTAAAAGGAGCTGGCAAAGGTCATCTCAGAACCACCGCACCATATCTTTCAAAAATCCTGGAGCACCAGGGAACTACCAGAGGACTGGAAAAGAGCTAATGTGGTTCCCATCTTCAAAAAAGGGGGAAAAAAGAGACCCAGGGAACTATAGACCAATCAGCCTAACATCAATACCTGGGAAGATACTGGAAAAGATAATAAAAAAACAGATCTGCCAACATCTATAAACAAATAAAGTAATAACTAGCAGTCAGCATGGGTTTGTTAAAAACAGATCATGCCAAAGCAATCTTATTTCATTCTTCAACACAGTGACTAAATTAGTAGACCAGCAAAATACTGTGGACATAATATATTTAGATTTCAGCAAGGCATTTGATAAAGTAGATCACAACCTACTTCTTAGTAAGCTGGAAAAAAGTGGAATAGATAACACTACCACTAGATGGATTCTCAACTGGCTGGCAAACCATACTCAACGAATAGTCCTTAATGGGTCTAAGTCTACATGGAGGGAAGTAAGCAGTGGGGTGCCACAAGGTTCCGTCTTAGGCCCAGTACCCTTCAATATCTTCATTAATGACTTAGATAAGGGAATAGAAGGGGAATTTACCAAATTTGCAGATGATACTAAGCTGGCAGGAATAGCTAACACCCAAGAAGATAGGCTCAAGATCCAGATGGATCTTGACAGACTAGAACACTGGGTCATATCTAATAAAATGAAATTCAATATAGAGAAAAGTAAAGTCCTACACAAGAAAAAACAAAAGTACACATTTAGACTGGGTGAAACCAGGCTCAATAGCAGTAACTGTGAGAGGGATCTTGGAGTCTTAGTGGACAACCAGCTAAATATGAGCCAGCAGTGTGCAGCAGCAGCCAAAAAAGCTAAGTTGTATTAACAGAGGGATACAGTCAAAATCAAGGGAAGTACTAATATAAAGCCTTAGTAAGACCACGCCTAGAGTACTGCATCCAGTTTTGGTTACCATATTATAAAAAAGATGTTGAGACTCTAGAAATAGTACAGAGAAGAGCAACCAGGATGATTAGGGGACTGGAGGCTAAAACTTACAACAAACGGTTGCAGGAACTGGGCTTGGCTAGTCTAGTGAAGAGAAGGACCAAGGGAGACATGATAGCAGTCTTCCAATATTTGAGGGGCTGCCACAGAGAGGAAGGGGTCATTTTCTAAAGCGCCTGTAGGCCAGACAAGGAATAATGGATGGAAACTGAACAGAGAGATTTAACCTGGAAATAAGGAGAAACTTTCTGACAGTGAGAACAATCAACCAATGGAACAGCTTGCCCTCGGAAGTTGTGGGAGCGCCATCAGTTGAGACTTTCAAGAAGAGATTGGACTGCCATTTGTCAGAAATGGTGTAGGGTCTCCCGCTTAGGCGGGGGGGGTTGGACTAGATGACCTACAAGGCCCCTTTCAACTCTGATTATCTGTATCTGTCTCAATCAAGAAACTGCCAAAAAGCTAATAGGAAACAGCCCTATCACAGAACCTCCAAGACCTCTCCTACCAACACTGACAGGGCAAGACAATAGAATATAAATTGTTAGCAAACCCTGGTTTGAGTAATGAAATATCTGCAAGGAAACAACCAGGCTCAGAGAGTACCAAGGATCCCTCACTTCAATCCTGAGCTACAAATATTCTTCTTTAGTGGTGTATTGTGGGTTTTCTTGTGTTCCACTAATGTACTTTAGGATTCTGGAAAGCTAAAAATATTGTAAAGTAAATAATTTTTTATTTTAGGAGCTAAAGTGGCATGTAAGATAAGGCGCTTTCTTGTCCAACGTTTCTCTATAGCAACTACCATGTGAGGAAAATTGAGCTAAGAGAGAATGGGTGGTTCAAAGTCACTCAGTGAATCTTGATGGTTGAGCGGTTTGAACATGCAATTCCACAGTCCCAGCTTTACATTTTCAATGCTATACTACATTTTCATCAGTGAAAAAACAGTTCTCAGAGTGGTTTTGAAATTGTTCTGACACCAGTTCTTTAAATAATCCTTCATAATGTGAATCTGAAGTAAAAAATGGTTCAGAGATAGTTTGCCAGGTAAAAGTCAAAGAACATGAGCATCCACTATCCAGTAATGAACAAGCAATCAGGGACAGTGTGATCCTCACAAATACAAGCTTTGAGGCTGTAAGCATGCAATGAAACGACAGGTTTACAAAATTCCAAAAAGAGGAACTTAATCCCGTGTTACTCTGCTTAACATTAATTAAAGTGTCTAAAAATTAACAATATGCACTACTGCAATAAACCTCAGTAAATTTGATTTAGTGAGGTAAACATCCCATAGTCTGAACGTGTCACTCATTTTGTATAGCCTTTCTAAGGTTAACATGTTTTGAGAGATATTCTTAAGAATGCTTCTTAAAGATATTCGAGAATGGTTGATTATTCTCTCACCTTATTTAGAGGCTCACCTTATTTAAGACACATTTATTATTCAGCTCTAGAAATACCATTTCATTTTTTTGCAGGAATCTTTAAAAAATTTGCATGTGAAGAGCTAATGAAAGAGTAACTCTTTAGCCATTATAATTTGGAACCTCTTTCATTAATTTACCAGGCCCAAGACCTCTGGCTGTATTGCCCTTATAACCCATTTCTATCATGGATCATGCTTTTCCTATTACATTGTATATCTGTTTTGGTGGGTCAAAAATAGTCAAGATGTGGCCATAACCATAAGATGGAATCCTGATCTCTTTTTATGACCATTGTGCATGCAAAGCAGATGAGTGGCATGGTGGCCTAGTAGTGAAGACATTCACCTCTCCCTGGGAAGGTTGAGAATTCAATCCTAGGCAGCAACAAATGTTTGTTTCTTAGGGTGCAAAGAAAAAATGTCTGCTGTGAACTCTGTGTGATATCAGGAAGAGCATCCAGCCAGTAAATGCTCAGCTCCATTCAATCGCTCTGACTTTACCCCAGATTAAAGGATTACAGGGTCATTAAAAAGAAGTTTAAAAAGGGAGTGCATGCAAAGCACATAAACATAAAATGGTTTTGATTGAATACTCACAGCCACTAACCTGATATTTGGGACAGCCCTTCCTTCTGCTAAGAAAATCACCAGTTCATTTCTCTTGATTACACTTTCCTAAGTGTTACTCATTTTAGATATCTTGGACTATAATTTAAACCAAGAACAGCTGAGAAGTTGAGAAGTTCTGTAATCCAGCACATCCATCCAGATCAGGATTCTCTCAGCTTCAGAAAAGGACTTTGCAGGTATATATATATAACAGTAATAATCAGTGTTGCCAAATTCTAGATACTAACAAACCTTAAATTCCATTTGAGGCTAGTCATAGACTTTTACATTCCAAATTATTCAGGTATTTCTCCAAAACTCTTTTTTTAAAATATTTCTAAAAATATTAATTTTAATGAATTGATTTAACATTTCTAAAACTAAACACTAGCACATTGAAATTAAATCATGGCGGCAAAGTTTCATTGTTGCCCTCTTTTACTTTTCCCTAGTACAAGAGCCAATTGTGAGCAAAATTATGCCTATAATTGTAAAAATTGTGCTCTGAAAAAAGAGTAACTTAGGAGATGCAAAGCATCCACTGCCTTGTCATTAACTTTACATTTGTCACCGAGAATAAAGTTATAGGAAATATGAGCAGATGAATCTATTGAAAATCCTACATAAGTAACCAGCATGATCACAGATATAGAGTAAAGATGCACATTCCAGGCCATGAAACTATCTACATTCTTAGTTACAGATACAATAGTGAAAGTTATTCATTCTGCAGCAGGGAAATAAAGAGCATTATTCCACAGGCAATCCAAACTTTTCTAATAGCATAATAAATTGTTTGCCAGCTTTGCTCAGGATAAAAGTCTGCAAGCTTGGAATGGTGTGTATGTGTGTGTCTGTCTGTCTGTGTGTGTGTGTGTGTGTGAAAAACAATGACTCCCGCTCAGCCTGTCTTTCACAGCGGGGACGGCAGAGAGATGTGAGGAGCTAGAAAGTGAGGCAAGGAAGCCTTCAGAGGAGTGGAGATTGGCAGGGAACTTTCACTTCCCATAAACTGGGCAGGCTTTGGAAACCAGGCTAGAAGGCCCAAAGTTGCAATGAGTTGGCTAATTTGTCAAAAACTGTGATGGCAAACCTGTGGCACACATGCTGGAAGTGGCACACATAGCCATTTCTTCTGGCACGTGAGAGGTCGCCTGGAAGAGCCTCACTGCACATGCGCATGTGCCCCCCTGCCAGCCAGCTGATTGTCAGGTATCTGCCACACGTGTGGGGGAAATACATGGGTGGAACATGTGCATTAATGCACAGAGGTGTGCAGTGTGGGGATCATGTGCACATGCACAAAGGTTTGTGTTGCGCACTCAGGGGATCACACATGCATGCACAGGAGAGTGGGAAGGTGTACACACATTGCATCATGGGTTCAGGTACGTGAGCATGCGCACGTGCATTCGGCACATGATGTGGAAAAGGTTAGCATCACAGGTCTATAAAAACACAGTTGAAATACTCCTTCCTCATTATAGAAATATAAGCAGAGACTCTCATGCCTGTGAAAGTTTATTACATATTTACATCTTACTAAGAGTAGGAATAGAAAGGAAATATTGCCCAAAGCTCAATAAGATAAAATTTTTCCAACATTAAAAAAAAACTAATAAAACTTTTAGCTTGTTTTGAATCTAAAGTTAAAGAGAAAAATATTTAGCCATTATAGGTAGTCCTCGACTTACCACCATAACTGTGGCCAGAATTTCTGTTGTTAAGTGAGTTTGGCCCCATTATACCACCTTTCTTGCCAGTTGGTAAATGGATCACTACAGATGATAAGCTAGTAACACAGTTGTTAAGTGAATCTGACTTTTGCCATTGATTTTACTTGTCAAAAGGTTGCAAGATTATCACATGACCTCGGGATACTAGAACCGTCATAAATATGAGAGTCATTTGCCAAGCATCTGAATTTTGACTACATGATCATGAGGCTGCTACAAAGATCATAAATGTGAAAAATGGTCATAAATCACTTTTTTCAATGCTATTGTAACTTTGAATGGTCACTAAATGAACTGTTGTAAGTTGTGTACTGCTATACCTATTTGTATAAACCAACCCTGCACCTGTGGGAAAAAGACCAGGATGACGATGATTCTATCTATTTGTGAGATCTTACTACATTCCTATACTGTTATTTTTTACAGGAAATTTATTTGTCCAGGAAATTTATTGGATATTTTTAGCATACTGAGATTAGGAACAAAGGAATAAAGCAGGAGAAAAAAGAAGCAGATTGTTACACATCTTCCAACCACATGGTTGGGTGCTTCTGGCTGTTATTTTTGGTCTGATAATCTGTTGCTGCTTCAATCCACAATAATTTATTCTTTTATAATTTAATAGTGACAAAGCAGGCAGATTAATCTCTACCAGCTAAGCCTATGTAGTGCACAGAGCACCAACATAAATTCAAGGGAAAAGAGACTGCTACTTTTAGTGGGAATGTTATGGATATGTTTAGGCTTCCTATATATTCAAAAGCCCATACTTTGTATTTGAATCTTACACAGGTAGTCCTCAACTTATGATGACAATTGAGCCAAAATCTATGTTGCTAAATGAGAAATTTGTTAAGTGAGCTTTGCCCCATTTTATAACTTTTCCTGCCACTGTTGCTAAATGAATCACTGCAGTTGTTAAGTTAGTAGCCTGGTTATTAAGTGAATGTGGCTTTCCCGTTGATTTTACTTGTCAGAAAGTTGCAAAAGGGGACTTACATGACCCATGGACACTGCAACCGTCATAAATGTGTGTCAGTTGTCAAACATCCAAATGTAAATCATGTGGCCATAAGGATGCTGAAACGGTCATAAGTGTGAAAAATGGTCATAACTCACCTTTTTCAGTGCTGTTGTAACTTGGAACAGTTACTAAGTGAACTGTTGTAAATCGAGGGCTATCTGTACTAAATAACCAAACTGCATGATTCAAGGACAAGTTACTCATTGGACAATCTGAAAACCCAGTGAAGGAAGGATTTTTTCCCCTTCTATTCAGTTCAGATCTTCTCTTTGCTAAAATCAAGATAATTATTGTACATGTACAATACCCACAGGCAATCACACATAAACCTACTACTTGTTTTTATTTATTTATATCCTGCTTTTAATTCCAGCAGCTTGGCGAAAGTTGCCCGAGTAAGCAGTGAGTCTTTGCCACGACCGAGGTGAAGAACGCGAAGAAGCCCTCGGTACTCAGCTTCTGCACAGAAAAGCGATGAGCGTCGTCAGTGCGCCTCTGCAGGAAGTGTCGATTCTTCTTCACCAGAACCCTACTAGACACGAATTGCCTCTCCAAGTCAATATCTACAAGGAATTATCTCCTGGCAGAAACACGAAGCCGGTTGCTAAAAAGCCAGAAAGCAGCAAGGACGCCAGATGGAAAGGACAGGGTCGCGATCACATGGAGATGCTCAAAGCGCGGAGCGCACATAACTAAAGGCGGTGCACGCAGTTGGCTTGGGGTCTACAAGGAAACATCTGCGCCTCTTCCCGGGCGCGTCTCTAGGCTGCTTCCAGAGCTACGGGACGCTCTCTGTTGCCTAGCGGCCCTTCTTCCTTGGGCTCCCTGCCATGGGGTACACCCACTTCCTCCTGCAAATTACGCCTCGCAAATCTTCTCTCCCTTTCCTCTCGCTCCAAAAATATCACCATCATTTCCCGCTGATTCGGGCTTCCAGCCACGTTGTGATCCACCAGTGAGGTTGCCATCTCGGATGGAGGCATCGCAGTCTCCCTCTCTTGCTCGCTCTGAACTTCGTGCGGACCATAATAAAAAGATCGCCCGCTGGAAGAAAACGCCCTCCTCTTAAGAGTTTTAACAAAGAACGCTAGAATGAAAATATACAGGTGTGAGTTTTAGTGTGATGATTGCCCTTAGGAGTGTGTGGAAGCCTAGGTTAGAGAGAAAAACCGCTGCAGGAAGGCAAAGTTGATGCCCTAAACGTAAGTTTTTTCCATAAAAAAGAAAAAAAGGTTAAAGGTTAAAGCAGAGTCACAAAAATAAAACATTGGGATCCAGTTTTAGGCAAGCTTGTGAGCTCATCCCTATATTATGTGGCCTTGCTGTTTGGAGAGGACCTGCATTCACCTCTTTCTTGCTCAACCCCATTTAATATGGACTCAACAGTTAAAACATTTCTTTCTCAAAAACATGATTTCCAGCCTCTAGAGCAAGAAGTATTAATTGTCTGTGTGAGTATGTGTGTCTGCACACGTGCATGCCTACATGCAAGTAATAGTGAGAAGTTTCAAATGCCATACTGTTTTTTCTTAGCCCAGTCTTGGAAGAGAAGACATACAGGGATTTTTCATTTTCTCTTCCCAGTGCAAGATTTTATTAAGTACTCAATATCTTGAATGGAGGGCAGGGGGGGGAGCTTTGAACAACTATAAAGATTCTTTCCTCCCCCTTTTAAAATGCACTTGATACTCCCTTTCCTCAGTTTCCCCTAAATGAGAGTAAAACCAGGGGAGAGAAGAATTACCAACAGATCCATACCAAAGAAGCGGTACTTAACTTCCACCTCCAGTGTTGCAGTTTCAAATCTGAAGACCACAGATTTAGAAATTATGAGGGGCTTCCCATCCTAATAGGCAGAAGCCACCATGTTGGTCTTAGCTTTTCTCCTAATTGTGTGACATTTCCATGAAATTGTAGATTTCAAAAGGAAGAAGTATCCAAGATTTTGTCTGAAAATAGAAATCAAACGGTGCCTTGATTCTCTTTGGGAAAGGAAAACCTGGCAGACTTTCATGATTCCATTATGCGTTATACCATACAAAGATAGTGGTTGTTCTGGAATTTTTTTTTGAGCAGAAAAGCCCCCTATATCTCAGTGAGCTTCTAAACAGATTGAACATCTTCAGTGTTCAAGGGAGAGGGTGTTTTTTTTTTTTTTAATCTGAAGAGAGAAAACTAGAAAGGGGAAGGTACATAGATTTTTTCCAAGAAACACTTTGCTAGATATAATTCCATATTCATTTCCTGCAGTAAAAAATGAAATATAACATAATTTCCTTCTGCTGTACCTTGTTTTTCCTGCTAAAACCTTTGAGATTGGGATTTATCTCATTGTGCCACATTGCAAAGGTATATGTTTTTTCTCCACCTTCTGAATACAAGTACTTTTGACCACAGAAGTAATATTTATACCAATATTTCGTAACTTTTATTTTTCTTTAATTTGGTAAACATTTTTTAAAATTAAAATTAATGCATTTGATGCCATTTCTTGAAATTGATTGACTTTATTTTAAATGTTATATTATTTTGTAACAGGCTGGCAAATCATTTTAATTTCGCAGGCCCCTGAAAAAGGGCACCACTCTTCTTAGGACACATTTTTAAAAAACACTACTTTATACTTCAGCCCAGGACAAAAACGTTATTCATAATAGTGACTGTCCTACAATCAGTGTCATTGAAGTATGAATTTTTTACAGGTGGCCAGAGGATCGGGAGTGATGGAGGAGCAGAAGTTAAAAGATTCCCCTGCCTGGGGAATTTAAACCTACACGGTATTTGCATATAAAAAAAGCGGCCCCTGCATCTGTGGGAATTCGCTAGGAAGAATATGGTATTTGTACAAGAACCACCTAAGCAGGGAGCAGACTGGGCTACAGCCTCCTTCTCCCAAAGGCATCGCTCAGGAACCAAACCCGCGTATTCACGAGCGCGAGGGCAACTGCGCCCAATGGAATGTACTCGGGTCCCGCGAATAACGGTCGCTCAGCCAGAGGGCGGGAGAAGGCGGCGGGACCGAGATGGCGATGGCGGTTCGTTTTTACCGCACTGACTGCCTCCAGGAGCCCCTCTCGCGCGCGGTCCGTGCCTTAGGTGCCTCCGTAGGCACCCACCCGTGGCCTTATCTCCTGGTGCCTCTGGTGCTTTCGGCCGTCCTCTCAGTTGGCTTCATCTTCTTACCTAGTCGCCAACCGAACGACCTGGAGGAGCAATTCACGCCCATCGAAGGCCCCGCCAAAATCGAGCGAAGCTTCGTGCAGAAGTATTTTCAAGCCGATGACGCCCATCACTTCACCGCGGAAGGACTGAGCACCGAGGGCGCTTTTGCCACTTTAATCGCCGTGGCGTCCCAATACCAAGACTCGGTGCTGACGCGGCGGGCTTTCGCCGAGCTGCTGAAGCTAGACCGGGCGGTGCGAGGCATCCAGGCGGCGGGGCTCTCCTTCGATCGGCTTTGCGCGCGCAGCTACGACTACTGCCTCAGCCCCAACCCGATCCTGAGCCTCATCCACGAAAACCCGGCCTACATCGAGGTGTTACTGCCCAATTTAACCTTCCCGCTTTTCCGCGACCGGGTGTTCCTGGGCTTCTTCTTTGGGGGCGTCCTGCTGGGCCCGGGCAATGAACCTACGCGCCCACTTCTCGAGGCCCAAGCGGTGCGCCTCATCTATTTCCTGCAGGAGGATAACCCTTTGAAACGGGAGGCCAGCACCCTCTGGCTGGAGGCCTTTCTGGAGCGCATCCCCCTAATGCTGGGTGCCCTGAACCTTACCGTTCTCAAGGTAGGGCTGAATTAGGAAATATTATTTTCAACATTTCCCCCATCTTTCATTTCAAATGAAACCTGCCTATCTTTTTTGAGTATGTGCAGGTTATGGAAAACACTTAATAGTTCCTAAGCAATATTCTTGCAAAGCTCCCTTGCCTACAGCATCACTTTCATACAACAGTTTTGTAAACTACTCACCTCAGTTTTTGAGATCTCATCAGTCTCTTGCAAAGTTTCTTGTCCTCTCCAGCCATTCACTTGGCTTGGTTTGGCCTATTCACTTTTTCTTCATGTTTTTTTATAGTTTTATTCCATTTATTGCCCTTTATAATTAAATAATCTTAGCACTCATTTCTTTAAAGCTGGTTCTTGGAGAACAACTTCTCATACTGATAGGAATGTTGCTTACCAAATAGTAAAGAGATGTAAAGTAATAGTAAAGAGAATGTTATCCAAATAGTAAAGCGATCTACACTCCTCCAAAAGAAGACTTTCACTCCTCTGCATACCTGATCAATATATGAAACTTTTACCAAAGCATTCCTGATAGAGTATACTTACTCCTGAATATATTCAACAGCAACATCTTTGTTATATTCTCTGCTTAATGTCATATATTCACTATTCCGTTTAATCTTAATTTAATTTAATGCCTTATTTTAATAATTCCAGCATTCAGCAACCAAATAACATTCTATTTATACAAGTTTTGGAAACATAGAATATCATTGTTGGAAGGGACCTTGGAGATCTTCTACTCCAACCTCCTGCTCAAGCAGGAGACCATATACAATTTCATAGACATGACTGTCCAATCTCTTCTTAAAAGCCTCCAGTGACACCCACAATTTCAAAAGGCAAGCCATTCCACTGGTTAGTTGTTCTCCCAGTCAAAAAAGTTATCCTTAGTTCTAGGTTGGATCTTTCTTTGATTAGTTTCCATCCATTGTTTCTTCTGTTGTTTTGGGATGCTTTGGAAAATAGATTGATGTCCCTTTCTTTGTGACAGCGCTTCAAATATTGGAACACTACTATCATGTCACCTCTAGTTCTTCTTTTCACTAGACTAGATAAACCCAATTTCAAATGAGATCTCGCTAAGGATTTGTAAAATGGTATTAGTACTTCATGTGATCTTGATTCTATTCCTCTGTTGATGCATCCTAGGATCCTGAAAAAACTTCTTGGATGAAGTGAAACGTCTTTAAAGAAAAACAAGAAAGTCCAGTTGCCTCTTGAAAAAAGCACCTTTGGGACATCCTAGGATTGCATTGGCTTTTTTGGCGGCGGCTGCACACTGCTAGCTCATATTTAAATGACTGTCCACTATGATTCTAAGATTCATCTTGCAGTTACTGCTATTGAGCCAAGTTTCACCTAATCTGTACTTGTATTTTTGGTTTTTCTTTCCCAAGTGTAAGACCTTACTTTTCTCTGCCTAGAATTTCATTTTGTTGGATAGGGCGCAGTGTTCAAGTCTGTCAAGAGCCATCTAAATCTTGAACCTATTATTTAATGTGTTGGCTATTCCTATCAGCTTAGTATTGCCTACAAATTGATGTTCCCCTTTTATTCCCTCATCTAAGTCTATATATATAAAAGTGAAATACCACTCACGTATCATCACAACATCTCCAGAACCATAAAGCCTACAAACTTGAAATTTGGCATGTATGTTCCTCTTGGCTTCTAGGTGCTCACTAAGAAAGGATTTTTTGAAATGACCATCAGAGCATTAGTATTTTGTATATTATTATTAACACATTCTGATGCTAAGGAGTTCTACACCCCCTCCCCACCTGAAAAGAAATCTGTTCCAAATGCAAAACACAAGCAGAGGGGAGGAGTTTATTTCAGTTTAGTTTCACAGCACCGCACAACTTTAGTACAGAACAGTTGAACTAAGCCACACCCAGGCTCCTTGTTGTCTCCTTGCTCACACAGCAAATAATATTTCAGTTTCCAAATGACCCTCAACTCTCTCACACACTGACAGGATGCTAGCCAGATGAATACAGATGGATGCTGATAAGCAGAGGCAGAATTTTTCCCCCTTATTTTCCTCCTCAAAAACTAAGCTTGACAACATAGTTTTGTAGCGAAGCACGGGTATCGAGTTATTTATTTATGAAGATATTGAAGAGTAATGGACCTAAAACAGAACTTTGGGGTACTCCACTTCTTACTTTCCTCCATGTAGATGTAATTCCAGTAAGGGCTATGTGTTGAGAGTGATTTGTCAGCCAATTACAAATCCATCTATTGGTGATGCTGTCTATCCCACATTTTCCTAACTTATTAAGAAGGAGATCTGGTCTATTTCATCAAATGCCTTACTGAAATCCAAGTATACTATGTTCACTGCATTTCACTGCTCCACTAATTTAGTTACTTTGTCAAATAATGAAATAAGATTTGTTTGGCAAACTCATGTTGTCTTCTCGTTTGCTTGCTTTTAGGTTTTCACAGATCTGTTGCTTGATTATCTTTTCCAGGATCTTTCCAGATATTTATGTCAGGCTGATTGATCTGTAGTTTCATGGGCCTGTTCCCCCCACCTTTTTTGAGTGTTCCTTCATTTAGTCTATCATATGCTTCATCTAAACTTTCTCACATTCATATATTTTTCAATGAGCTGATGAAAATCAACATCTGTACATCTCTTGAGCGACCTAATGCTATAGAAGGACAATAAGAGCACCCTTCCAATTGTAATGTACAGATGTAGTCTTTACACAGCTACTTTATTAAGAGCATTATTTAACTTACGTATAGTAGGTAGAAATAATGAGGGAGGAAGAGACAAGAGCCGCAATTAAGAAAAAGGAAACAGGCCTCAAACTTATATCCATCACATCACCCACGTAGTCATATGATCACAAGTTAGTACTTTTCAGCCAACTTGAATTTACAATGGTTGCAGCATCTTGTCACATAATTACAATTTGCAACCATCCAACAAACAAAATCAGTTGAGAAAGCTGGGTTCACTTAATAACTATGTGATTCATTCACTTAACAACCGTCTGATTCACTTAACCACTGTAGTAATTTGTTTATAAGAAAATGGTCATAAAATTAGATCCTGTCATGTGATGATTAATTTAACAACTACAACACTTACCACTACCAACTCGAGTCCAAGTTGTCACAAATTAAAGACTTACCTGTATGCTTAAACCATATTTTCCAAAGAACATTTTTTTTTCTAAGCAGATAATTTACAAATTCTCATTCATTCTTAGATTTCCAAATGGCCCAGTCATTTCTTTTGTGTTTTCTCTCCTTCACCAATTCCATTTAAGAGAATTCAATTTCTCCCAATACTTAACTCTGAGTGTCATCCAGTATTTACTAATGTTCACTCCAAATCCTTTCATTTTCACTATTTGCTAGAGCATAAATGTAATTGTCATCTGTCTGTGCACAATAGTCTGGATCAGTGGTTGCCAACCTGTGGGCCGTGGCCCACTGGTGGTCTGCGAGGAAATTTTGGTAGGCGGCAGAGAAATCTCGCCCACAGCACTCCCTGCAAAGCAATTAATTCAGGTTGCTCAGAAACACAAAGCTGCGCCGCCCACATGGCCTGTGTGAACCCTCCCTACCCACTCACTCCTTACCTCGCAAACTTGCCTGCTAAATTGCTATTTTTCCTTTTTCTGACCATCATCTGTTCTGCTGTGGCAGGAGATTTAGATTAGCTAGGAAGCAGGAAATATTTGGATTTCTTGCTTTCTAGCTGGTCTTTAGATCTTCGGCTCTGCTTTTAAGCACAACCAAACCTCCCTTAGGACTGAAGGTTCTATGATTCAGTGCAGACTCATGACAAGCAAATTTTATGTGACAGACTGAGCTAGCTGATGGCAGATAGATAGATCACTGAATGATTATGTGAGCAACTCAATCTGCCTGTCTGCTTTGCCTGATTTTGGGTAAAAGTTGCTCTTTTTTAAAATAAAAAATTCAATATTTACATACATGGTGTGTTGTGAGTTAATTTTGTGAGTTTGCTTGCTAGCAAATTTTATGAGTTTGCTTGCAAGCAAATTTTATGTGACAGATTGAGCTAGCTGATGGCAGATAGATCTAATGAATCTGATTCTGTGAGCAACTCAATCTGCCTGCCTGCTTTGCTTGATTTTGGGTAAAAGTTGTTTTTTTAATAAAAAAATCAATATTTATATAAATATAAATATTTATAATATTTACATACCAGCCGTGCCCAGCCAGTCACATGACCACCAAGCCACACCCATAAATTAGGCCTTGCCCACAGAACCAGTTAGTGGTCCCTGGGATTTTAAATTATGAGTTTGGTGGTCCCTGAGGTCCAAAAGGTTGGTCTGAATGACATCAATTCATGCTTCCTGATTTAAAAGTTAGCTCTTTTATTCATAATTAAATTTATATTATCATTCCTATATCTACAGCAACTTCATTCATCAGCTTTATTTTGCAGGATTAAACTATCTTCATTCATCTATTATATCCGTCTCTGCCTACTAAACTAAACTAAAATCTTACGGTATCTCTGGACACCTGCATAATTGGATAGAAGCATTCCTGTCAAACAGACAACAAATGGTCAAAATTGGGAGCGTCCTATCAAATTCTGTACCTGTCAACATTGGTGTTTTAGGAGTAGTTTGTCGTGAATCACTGAATCAAAGGCTTTACAAAAGTCTTTATAGATTGCATCTATTGCTTTGCCCTGATCAAGTTGTGTAGTCCATATGTTTTTGCAGTGTAAAAGTTGCAGATTACATGATAGTTTTTTCCTAAAACCAAATTGTTTATTAGAGAGTAGATTGTTTGTTTCTAAGTGGAGGATGATGGATTGGTTAAAAATTGATTCCATGACTTTACAGGTGACGCAGTATAAAGAGATTGGTCTATAATTTTCAACTAGGCTGGGGTCAGTAATGAAATATATTATTATGGAATACAATAAAGTAAATGTAAGAAAAAGGCACTTGGGCCTGGGCCTGTTACCTCTACCATTGTGGTGAGAATTAGAGACCTAATTGCCCTGGCCAACAGCCTTGAAAAAATTCTACAGGGAACAGCCTTTGAGCTGATTATCTGCATTAGCAGGCACTTCCCCCAACAACTTGTACTCTTTGCTTGAAGTTGTGGGCCTAGGATGTTTGTTGTTGTTTTTAAGAACCAATCCCCCTTACCAGAGGGAGCCCCCTTGTGGAGTATTGTGAAGCCGTTATCATGACAACTCCACTGTGCTGTACAGTAGAAGCCATTTTAAGGCACAACAGGCTGTATCTTAACAGCACTTGAATCCAAAATGCACACGATCACTGTCAAAAGTACTATTATTTGACACTATAATTCATAATTCATTCTTTTTCATTTCAGCAGCCCAAGCATTCCAGAGTTATGCTGGAACACACACACAGACACACACACAGAAGATTGTTAGTAGTAGTGTCTTACCCCCACAGTATTTTTTTTTCCAGAGGGTAAGTCATCTGTGTACCATGTTTGGTTGAAATTGCTTGAGGTGTTCCAGAGTTATGCTGGAACGTACACTTCTACAGCATTTTTTGCTATAGAATTTTACAGGTAGACCTTAATTTAATTATCATTTGTCCAGCAATCATTTAAAGTTGAAACAGAAATGAAATGCTGGATTCTGACACTCCCACAATTGTGATCTTACTGCCAGTTGCAGTGCCTTACAAGATTGTGATCTTACTACTAGTTGCAGTGCCTTATAATCATGTGATTGCCATTTGTGATCTTCCCTTCTGGCTTCTCTAGAAAATCAATGGGGAAGAGGACTGGGAAGTAGTTAGGTAAAGCTTTCCTATCACACACCCTTCCCAGCTTTTCTGTTGCTGTGCCACATTGGCCCATCAGACAACTTTGTGCAACCTTGGCACTCTCAGACTCCCCGATTCTTGCTGTGCCATCCTCGGGCACCCTCTCTAACTTGTGCTTTGTCTTCTACATACCTTGCACACCCTCCCGGAGACTTGCCACACTTTCCTCACATCTTCACATATTCCTACACACCCTCCCCAAGTCTTTTCACTTCTCCCTTGTGTACTTTCTCTTACCCTTGCTGTTCTTCCCACTAATCCTTCCCAGCCTCACTGCATCCTCTTGTACAATGTTTCTAAGCTTCGCTGCATCTCTCTTGCACCCCCATGTACCTTCTCCAGCCCTTGCTGTGCCCCTCTCAATACCCTAATGCAACCTTCCCAAATTTTGCCATACCTTCCTAGCACCTTCCCTGAACCTTTTCCATATGTAGCACCTATCCAGCCACAACCACTTACCTGGCTGCAAGCTATTTAGAACTTACAACTCCCTGCCAGCTTTCCCCTTTGACTTGGCCTGCCACCTAATAGTTAGTTAATAACAAGTCGGTTAATTTGGTTAACAATAGCAACCAAGATGCTTAACCTCATCATTCCAAGATGAAAATTCCATTCCAGTTGTTTTGAGTCAAAGACTACTTGTAAAAATTTCCATTAACTTGTCTTTGTAATATATATGTTAAAGCATACAAAAACTGGATAATAATGAAAATACTTTTATCTCAGCCTGTTTTTAAATAGATCAATTAAAATACATTTTAAAGTAAAATAATTGAAAGGTTGTCTTCCCTCTTTCTCCTTCCCCCTTTAACCTGGCAGGTAGCCTATTTTACCTCACTGTCAAGACAGAATGAATTTGAAAACCTTGCTAAGGGTGTGATCCCATTGGTCTCCATCGCATATCTTTTAACGATAGCATTTTCAATTATTTCATGTACAAGGTAAATTTTCCCTCACCTGTTCTTATTTAACTTTAACTGTTCTTATTTTTCTTATAGAATAAAAAGTTTTCATATTCTAAAAAGTATATCTACATACCAACATACACACATGGCAAGATAGGTAGGAAATAAATGTAACAAATAAGTATACATAAACATCAAATGATATTACTATAGGTAACCAGCTATATAAAAAAAAGAAACACAAAAACTATCAAACTGCACTTGTTTTGGGAGAAAAGAATACACTTTCCATTAACATTTTTCAATAGTAGAGGTAGACCTTGACTTACAATTATAATTGAGCCTGGAATTATGGACATAAGTGGAGGCATCACATGACCAAATCTGATTTTTTTAAAATATTTTTTTGCTGCAGTCATTAACATACCATGTTCGTTAAATGAACATGTTAGTTGTAAGCAAATGCTGCAGTTATTAAGCAAATTTGTTTTTTCCAGTGAGTTTTTTTTGCCAGAAACATTGGAAACCAAGAAAACATGTCATAAATTGCAGTCACATGACTGCTGGATGTTACAAACAACCATAAAGATGAGCTGTTGCTAAACTCACCAGAAACAATCACATAACTGTAGGGGGGGGATGCATCATCATAATTTTAAAACAGCCCATAAGGACTTTTGGGGGGTTCCTCATAACTTTTAAAGGACATTAAGTGACCAGTTGTAAGTCAGGAACTACCTGTATGGCTAATAAAATAAAATGTCCTGCCAGTACAGTCTAATGTGCTGCATGACTACTTCGAAATAAAGTCAGTCAGAGATAGAAATCAATATACAGGTAGTTGTGAACTAATTGAGCCCAAAATTTATGTTGCTAAGTGAGAAATATTTTAAATGACTTTTAAAACATTTTATGACTTTTCTTGCCACATTTGTTAAGTGAATCATTTCAGTTTTTAAATTAGTAACACTTATTAAGTGAATCTGATTTCCCCATTGACTTTGCTTATCAGAAGGTTGCAAAAGGAGATCACATGACCCCGGGACACTGCAACCGTCATAAATGTGAGTCAGTTGTCAAGCATCCACATGTAAATCATAGGGATGCTGCAACAGTCATAAGTGTGAAAAAATTTTATAAGCCACTTTTTTCAATGTCATCACTAAGTGAACTGTTGTAGGTCGAGGATTATCTGTAACTTACTCCCAAGGAACTACACAGGATGCAGCCTTAACAGTACGTAATTCTTTTTCCTCTAAAGACTTACAGTATTCCCTAGTAATGTTTATAAACAGTAGGACTGCATCAATTCGTGCAATTATTGCATGACCTAGCTTGTTCGTTAAAAAGCAGGTATGCTTGTTAAAAATAAGAAGAAAAATTATGCACAGGCAAATAAGGTATATTTCCCATCCTTAATTCTAACCTATCCCAATCCCAAGGAATGAAATCATAGCTCTTTTCTTAGATTTCTGGCCAGATTATGAAAAGAAGCAGAATATGATGTGACATAATTGAGTAATGAATGACAGGCACTGAAGGAAACTGTTAGCCCCACTAGGTAAAATAAACCAAGAAATGTGAAAGTAAAAACTACATTTATGGTAAAGATAAAAATTATGTTTGCTACTGGCTATAATAACATAAAGTTGCAAATCTAATTAAAACAGTTTCTATTTATTTATTTTTCCAGTTTACACAGTGTCCTTAAAAAAGATTGTGTTTCCTCAACACATGTCATGTGGTTAACACTTACTTACTGGTTTTTGGATTCTTTCCTCTTTCATTTAATGTGAGTCAAAGAAAGAACTTTCAGTTCATCTTTTGGGATAAAAATGGTTTTGTTTTTTTTACATTTCCCCACAAGGATTTACTTTTGGAATTGTTACAGATGGGTGAAATATATATTGTTAGTACATAGATAGACTTAAAAGTTGGTCCCATTAAAATTAATGTTGTTTGGTCCCAAATACACACTCATATTTTTGAATGTAGTCAGCCGTTACTTCCTCTTATCAAGAGAACAGTCACAGTGGATGTACATGTAAAACCCGGAAAATTAGAATATCGTGCAAAAGTTCATTTATTATAGTAATGCAACTTAAAAGGTGAACTTAATATATGAGATAAACTCATTATATGCAAAGCAAGATAATTCAAGCCATGATGTGTCATAATTGAGATGAGTATGGCTTACAGCTCATAAAAACCTCAAATCCACAATCTCAGAAAATTAGAATACTGTGAAAAGATTCAATATTCAAGGCTCAAAGTGTCCCACTCTAATCAGCTAATTAAGCCATAACATCTGGGAAGGGTTCCTGAGCCTTTAAATGGTCTCTCAGTCTGGTTCAGTAGGAACCACAATCATGGGAAAGACTGCTGACCTGACAGTTGTGCAGAAAACTATCACAGACACCCTCTCTATAAGGCGGAAAAGCCTCAAAAGGTAATTGCAAAAGAAGTTAGATGTTTCCAAAGTGCCGTATCAAAGCACATTAATAGAAAGTTATGTGAAAGAGAAAAGTGTGGAAGAAAAAGGTGCACAAGCAGCAGGGATGACTGCAGCCTGGAGAGGATTGTCAGGAAAAGGCCATTCAAAAGTGTTGGGGACTTTCACAAGGAGTGGACTGAGGCTGGAGTCAGTGCATCAAGAGCCACCACACACAGACGGATCCTGGACATGGGCTTCAAATGTCGTATTCCTCTTGCCAAGCCACAAACAACAAACAATGTCAGAAGCATCTTACCTGGGCTAAAGAAAAACAGACCTGGTCTGTTGCTCAGTGGCCCAAAGTCCTCTTTTCCAATGAGAGCAACTTTTGCATCTCCTTTGGAAACCAAGGACCCAGAGTCTGGAGGAAGAATGGAGAGGCACACACTGCAAGATGCTTAAAGTCCAGTGTGAAGTTTCCACAGACTTTGTTGATTTAGGGAGCCATGTCATCTGCTGGTGTTGGTCCACTGTGCTTCATTAAGTCCAGGGTCAATGCAGCCGTCTACCAGGAGATTTTGGAGCCCTTCATGCTGTCTTCTGCAGACGAGCTTTATGGGGATGCTGACTTCGTTTTCCAGCAGGACTTGGCACTTGTTCACACTGCCAAAAGCACCAAAACCTGGTTCAATGACTGTGGGTTTACTGTGCTTGATTGGCCAGCAAACTCGCCTGACCTGAACCCCATGGAGAATCTATGGGGCATTGCCAAGAGAAAGATGAGAGACATGAGACCGAACAATGCAGAAGAGCTGAAGGCTGCTACTGAAGTATCCTGGTCTTCCATAACACCTCAGCAGTGCCACAGGCTTTCATGCCACGCCGCATTGAGGCAGTAATTGCTGCAAAAGGGGCCCAAACCAAGTACTGAGTACATATGCATGCTTATACTTTTCAGAGGTCTGATATTCTATGTACAGTCCTTGTTTTATTGATTGCATGTAATATTGTAATTTTCTGAGATTGTGGATTTCAGGTTTTCATGAGCTGTAAGCCATAATCACCTCCATTATGACAAATCACAGCTTGAACTAACTTGCTTTGCATGTAATGAGCCTATCTCATATACAGTATTAATTTCACCTTTTAAGTTGCATTACTGAAATAAATGAACTTTTGCACAATATTCTAATTTTTCAAGTTTCACCTGTAAAATATTAATAAGTTGGCTTTACCACAAACCTATGTGAAATATGAAGTTGTGTGAATTCTATGCATGGAAATAATGTCAGAAATACAGTATCTGTGAGTTCTTACATGATCTGAATAGCAAATGCTTACTATACACACTAGAGCCTACAAATAATTTAATGAAATACCTTCATTACTTTAAGTGACTTGATGTTTTTGAGAATACAGAATTTTGAGAATTTCTAAAATTAAGTATATTTCTGCAATTTACAAGTTCTGCAGTTTTTTAAAATATTTAATACCTGCATGTGAGTTCTTTGTTTGGAAGATATTAGAAATACAGAATGAACTTCAGAATCTATAGTGCTCAACTATTCTCCGTCCTTTTTATAGGCTAGATTGTGTCCGAACAAAACTCTGGGTTGCATTTTTTGGAGTTTTTTCAGCAGGCTTATCTGTGATCAGCAGTTTTGGATTATTGCTGTTTTATGGGGTACCATTTGTCATCACAGCTGCAAATTCGCCATTTCTTATACTTGGTAGGTAATAAATATATATCTTCCTTTGAGCTTTCAATAGATACATATGGGCTAAAAGTTCCATCTTTCCCAATTATACTTCTCCTTAGTTTAGTTTTAGTTTATTGTCATTGCAACTTGTACAACAAAATTAAATACCATCTTCAGTGTACATTATGACTATGAAAATAAACTGATAGTTCTGACAGATGTTCTAGATTTCTCTGAAGCTCTTTCTAAGATTAGCTTAAGGTTACAATCTTACATGTGAAAAATATTTTTCTTTGACATAATATAATCCCTTTTGAGCTCACCTATACACACTTCTGTGAACATCTCTGTTCTCATGAATTCTACCACGCTGGTAATTTGTTATTTTTTTGACTACCACAAAGTCTGGTCTTTTTCTCATCTGTACCATTAACATTTAATTCAGGCCATACCATTTCCACCTCCGTCATCCATTACTTTGATCCAAATTTTTCTTTTTTCTTAATTTTTTCACTATTGTAATAGATTTTTTTTCTTCAATAACAAATTGTATTCAGATTAGTTATATATGTTGTTTGACTTCTATTCAAATATTATATTCAAAAGAACCATAGGATTTTATGATATTATGCATACCCAGGTGTAATTTGTAATTTTTCTGAACTTCAGTAAAAGGCAAACAGAAATAAGTGCATGACCCAGGATAAAAAATAAGTTGTATTTTATTTATTTTAATTATATAACTTAAATATAGTTATATAGTTACTCTGTATATGTTTATTAATTTGAAGAGTTATTTATGTCATCTCCAAATGAGATGACATAAGACATCCAACTCAGAGGTAGTATTCAGCAGGTTCTGACCAGTTCTGGAGAACCAGTAGCAGAAATTTTGAGTAGTTTGGAGAACCAGCAAATACCACCTCTAACTGGAGATTTTACAGTATTCTTCCCCTGCCATGCCTATCAAGCCATGCCCACAGAACCAGTAGTAAAAATTTTTGAATCCCACCACTGATCCAACTAGACACAAGAACAGTTTTTCCCCAATGCCATCACTGCTAAACAAATAATTCCCCCAACACTGTTCAACTATTTACTAAATCTGCATTACTATTACTATTAATCTTCTCATTCCTATCACCCATCTCCTCCCACTTGTGACTGTATGACTGTAACTTGGTAACTTGTACCTTTACGATTTATATTGACTGTTTCCTACTATGATTTGATTGCCTATTTGTACCCTATGACTATATTAAGTGTTGTACCTTATGATTCTTGACAAATGTATCTTTTCTTTTTATGTACACTGAGAGCATATATACCAAGACAAATTCCTGGTGTGTCTAATCACACTTGGCCAATAAAGAATTCATTCATCAAAATTACCAGTCAATGACAGCTAGAGGGAAAAATAGGTGCCTCACCTAAGTCTGATCAGTAGTATTCATTAATAGAACTACAGTTTATGTAACACTCATCTAGTCTTTCTGATTCTTTGCAAAATATAGAACAATAATTATTTTGTCTTTATATATTGCTTTGAAAGCTAGGTATAAATAAAATTAAATATTTATTCAGTTTCTCTGATATTTTTCTGCTTCACACAAATGAACTGAATCTGTTTTGCTATTCTCAATTTTGGTTTCATCACATATTTATCCTGCTATCATCTCAGTAACACAAAAATGGTTTCGAATCACAGTATCTGAGGAGTATTTCTGCTTGTTCATACAGGTAGTCCTCCACTTACATTTCATGACTATTCAACGTTACTATGGCACTTTAAAAAGTGACATGACCATTTTTCGCACCTGCGACTATTGCAGCATTCCCATGGTCACATGATCAAATTTTAGACACTTGGCAACTAACTCATAGTTATGACAATTAGAGTGTCCTGGAGTCATGTGATCACCTTTTGTGACTTTCCAATAAGCAAAGTCAATGGAGAATCCAGATTTGCGTAACAACTGAATTACCAACTTAACTGCAGTGATTCATTTAACAACTGTGGCACAGAAGGAAAATGGAGCAAAATTCATTTAACAAATGTCTCCCTTAACAACAGAAATTTTGGACTCAATTGTGTTTGTTAATTGAGGACTATCTGTATTTTCCTGGGCATTGTTTTTGTCTGTATCACATGATGGCATATAAACGAAACAGGACTTTCTTGGGTATGAAATGTTTTCTTCCCTATAACTAGATAACCACTCAAATTGTTCTCTTTTCTGCACCAAGTGAAAATACTGGACCTGTTGAATTTATCTCAAACAGGTTGATGTGTCTCAAGATTTGTTATCTTAAAAAAATATGAGTTGCTGATCACGTGCCTTGTGTAATTTGCTCTTTTTATGTCATGTGAAAACTGACTCCTCTTTCTACCATTATACAGGAATTGGTGTTGATGATATGTTCATCTTGGTATCATGTTGGCAGCACACAAAAGTAAAGGATAGTGTCACAGACCGGATGGCTACCACTTATTCAGAAGCAGCAGTATCAGTTACTATCACAACTATGACAGATGTTTTAGCTTTCTACATTGGAATTGCAACTTCTTTTCCATCAATTAGATCATTTTGTATCTATACAGGAACGGCTTTCATTTTTTGCTATATATACAACCTGACATTTCTTGGGGCTGTTCTAGCTCTAAATGGTAGAAGAGAAAAAAGTAATAGGCATTGGCTGACATTCATGAAAGTGTTTTCAGAGCCCCAGGATTCCCGGGGCCGTATGTATAACCGATGTTGCACAGGAGGACTTTATGATGAAACAACTGGAACTGAGATTGAACATCCCATGAATTTTTTCTTCAGAAAGTACTATGGTCCCTTCCTTATGCAAAGCTGGACTAAGGTGTTTGTGGTAGTGTTATATGTCGCATACCTAGCAACTAGTTTACTTGGATGCTTTGCACTTCAAGAGGGCATAGATCTTCGAAACGTAGCAACTGATGATTCTTATATCATTCCATACTACAACCTTGAAGATCAATATCTTTCAACATATGGTCCAAGGGTTATGGTAATAGTTACTGAAAGTATAGAGTATTGGAATGAATCTGTTCGTACAGATCTTGATAACTGTATGAATGTTTTAGAAAATTCATACTATGTGGAAAAGAATTTTTCAGAGTCGTGGCTAAGAATTTATGAAAAAGTTGCTAAAAACATGTCTCTAGATTTAAATGATCATGATGTATTCATTACAAATTTACCTGCTCTATTCAGAGTAGATCCCAATTCTCAGTGGAATATTAATATCAGTGCAAAAGAAATAGTAGCTTCTCGGTTCTTTATACAGACCATAAATGTTAAAAATTCACTGCATGAGAAAAATCTTTTAAAGCAGCTTAGACGTTTTGCTAAGTACTGTAAGATATCACTAATGGTTTATCATCCAGCTTTTATACACTTTGATCAGTACCTTGTTATAAATCAAAATACCATTCAAAATGTTCTGATTGCAGCTGGGGCCATGTTAATTATTTCTTTGCTGCTGATTCCCAGTCCTGTTTGTTCTTTGTGGGTAACTTTTACTATTGGCTCTGTGATTGTAGGTGTGTCTGGTTACATGGCCTTTTGGCATGTGAATCTTGATTCCATATCTATGATCAATCTTGTTATTTGCATAGGATTTTCTGTAGACTATTCCGCTCACATATCTTATGCCTATGTTTCCAATAGTAAAATCAGTGCACGTGAAAAGGCAATAGATGCTCTTTTCCATCTGGGTTACCCAGTTGTGCAGGCATCTGCCTCCACCCTTGTAGGAATTTCTGTTCTCTCTATGGCAACCACATATGTCTTTAGGACTTGCTTTAAGATAATGTTTCTTGTTATTACACTTGGGACACTTCATGGTCTCATGTTCATCCCTGTGTTTTTAACATTTTTTAGTTATTGTACTTGATTTTCAAATAGATAACAAACAAAACAATGGCCAATGCTATGGAAATTTCTCAGTGTAATAAGAAACTTATTTTAAATGAAAACATGGGACTGGTAACTACTAATAGGGAAAAAAACAAGCTAAGATTTCCCCCATTTCAGGAAGATCAAATTGCTCATGATGTTCTGATGAATTGTACATTAATCAGAAGAAATGGACAGTTGAAGGCTGTTTTATAATAAGCTATTCAAGATTTATTAGAACAATTCTTATGGTGTATTTATTTAGGCATTCATGATTAATGTAAAGTGGGATCAGGATTGTTCGGATGCTGATAAAATGAAACCATTTTATTTAATGCCATGTGGTGGTGATTGCCACAAAGTACATATGGAAGAATGCAATTAAGTACAAAAAGAAGTGTGGAATCACTGGCAGTATCATGATCATAAGGCATGGCAAATCAGATTCGCAAAGAATCTGGGCTCGTATGATATTGAGGTAAGGCTTTGTAAATAGAGGGAGTTTATATTGTACGTTTTCTCAGTTCATACTTCATGCCCATCAGTAATGGGGACAAGCAGGCCATATTCTAACAACAGAAGCAAAAGCCTTCTGGCATGTGAACCTTTATCATAAATATTATTAACAGCTGCAAATTACCCATGTGCTTATTATAACTTCTATATAATTAACATGTCTGGATCATCTAAAGTAAATCCATCCATTCTTTTAAATTTCTCTTTGCAGCTTATCTTGGCTAAAAGAAGCAATGTACCATATTTAGGTAGTATGGTAACTCCAAATGAATCACAAATGGATAATTTATGGCTACAGAAATTGGAAGGTGGGACATTCAGATGCATTTATGTGTAATTCTATTGTATCCAGATTTGTTATATTGTCCCAATATGTTTTCCAGACAAGATAGCTGTTAGCAATATTGGAAAGCATCATAGATTTGATTCCTTATATGTTGAAGATACTGTATTTATATTAAAAGTATCCAATGCAAAATAAAGCCTAATATCTATAGAATAAATTTTTACACAAATCTGAAAGCTGAAGTAAATTATTCAGATCTTCATGATAAAATTTGTTTCGTTATTTATTTTATTTATACCTAGATTTTCCTCCCCCTCTTTTCAAACTTGACTATTAGCTATCTAAATGCAAATATCACTAAATTGTACTGTGTGATGAAGACTTAATTAGAGCAAAGAAATTTAGCTGATTTTTAACTTTTTTCCCTTCAGTATTACATGTGCCCACACTTCCTATTTAAATATGATTTTGATAATGGTGGTCTGACTCTTCATTACCAAAATACTTTACACACTGTAATAATGATTCCACTTCAGTAAAAATTATAGCAGCTTTTATTTGTTTATTAGATTTGTATCCTGGTTTTCTTCTGAAAGCTTAAGAAAACTGAAGGCACAGGTTGTTGGGGATGAAAAAAAAAAGAATCTTGATGCATTGTGGTTTCTACTACATGCCTGTATTAAATACCAATCATTAGATTAAAAAGACCTGCAAGCCAGAGTTACAAATCAGGCAGGGTGCCAGAGCAGCTTGAGGAATTAAAATAGTTAGAATGCAATGATAACTATCAGCAGCCAACTCTTGCTCGTAAATTCTTTACCAGAGAGGTTATTTAAGCTCTCCAGAAAGAGCACACCCAGGAGAAGCAATCCTTAGATTGATTTGCACCACTTAAAGACACCAGCTGGTCTCACTCACCTCACAAGATATCCTAAGGAAATCATCCAGATTTAAGGAAAGATCACATGCCCCTCCAGAAAGGGAATAAAACAAAAAAAGTGCCAAGCTTGCATCCTACCTCTTGGAAGTATACCCCAAAAGGACAATGCCAGGAACCACTAAAGCAGTGAAGGAAGACCCACTCCCCAGATAGAAAAACCACGTGGCAGGAAAAAATTCAAACACAATACAAATAACTAAATCACAACAATTTAAATACTTTCAAAACTAAAATACAAGTCTTGTTTGGATCATTGCCAGAGTTCACACCCCAGGCAAGCTCAAGGATAAACACATTTAAATAAGCCTAATTACAAAGAAAGCAATTAGCACTAGAATGTAGCAAAAGAACAAACACTGGAATTAGCCAGATTTTTCAAGCCAGTTTCTTTTCAGGACCAGAGGTCAACCATTTTCCTTCCAAAGCTGAATAGGGAAAATTATCCCATCAATAAACACAGGATTAAACATCACCAAACACAGAATTAAACTTTCCAAAATCCAGTTTTATTGGTCTAAAACTGGTTTTTGATGAAGTTTAATTTTGTGCTTGGTGTTGTTTAATCCTGTGTTTATTAATGCGAAAATTTTCTCAGAAAAGGTATGTAAAATCACATTTGAATGTCAATCTAGTTAGCCAAGAAATCTTGCTGAATGTCACTTGTCTTGGTTCCTTGTCATCAAAAGCTTTCCTGCAGCTCTACTTCATTATTCAATTAGTTCTTCAAAGTGCTGATCATTGCATCACGCCTGGAAGAACTCCAATGGGAGTATTTCCTCCCAACAGTGTAAAAAGCTTAAAACAACTCTTCCCTTTTAAGAAAGTCAAGCCTCAGCAAAGTACCAGCAAAGAAAAGGAAAAAAACTCAGGAGAAGCTCCAGAGGCAACAGTAAGTCTAGGCATACTGCCAAGAATGTAATAAAGATTAACTGAGAGGCAGTTTCTATAAGCAGGGCAATAAAGATTAGGCTAGAAACAACACCAGAATGTTTCATTCCTGCCTGCCTTACAAGATTAGCCTTGTAAAATAGAAAAAAAACAAAAGGAGATTTCCAACAACCAGTTCTCTGAACTTAGAAAGTTAACAGGATCTAGTGAACAGGTGCAAACTAGTAGAATCCCACCACTGTATTTAGGGCATCTATTTGCAAGTAAAGAAGCTTTTTGTATTTTTGTACAGGAAATCCCTTGCGGTATCTGCCATCCCGCATCTGATGGACGGCTCATGATAGGGAGCGAAGGGAAGAGAAACGACAGGAAGCGAGGTTTCCTCTTGATGAGCGCGCCCCGAATATCTTGGCATACGCTCTTTTATTGTGCTTTTTTACAAGAAAATGATTTAATCAAAAAGCTCAAGTCAAACATGGTAATCTCATCAGGATGTGCATGTTTACAAAGCTGCATACCGGACAGATTATTTACAATGTGGATAAGCTTATTAACAACCATCTAACTCCTTGTCCCTTGTACGTGCCTTGCAAAGGTCACTGAAGAGACAGAAGTTAATGATTACACATGAATGATACAATGTTGCAAACACATGAATGATACATAGTTGCAATGATACATAGTTGCAATGATACATAGTTACAACATCTCCTCTGTTTTTATTATTTATGACGAGTCTTCTTCCTCGTCTGAGAAGACAGGAACCATTTTTCTGAAATGTTCGCCGTCCCCGTCATCTAGGCAAGAGTGCGACCCGTCAGCATCAGGGTTGTCCAAGGAGCGGTAACTCAGCAATGACATTTTTTCGTCCGGTGTTGAGGATATAACATGAGCTTGCAATAGCACATTAACATCAGCAGTTATGGAGGATAATTAATTTTTAAAAAATTGCAATATTCTATTAAAACAACAAGGTCCTATAATACATATCAATATAGTGATTATTAATGATCTTGCCAATGCAGTTTAAAAGGTTGTAAGCCATGGCGAAATAGAAAACGAACCCCCCCCCCCTGCTATCAGCATAAAGACAACATTCTTCTTTAAACGCAGCACACAATCCCCCTTGTTTTAAAAAATAACAGATCTAAATCTTTACGATTTTGCAAAAGGGGGTATTCCATGGGTACCTGTAGGGATATAAAATCATCAGAGTTATACACACAAGCCATACTTGAATGCAAAATGATTTAGATTTAACAATTTCATCCCCGTGGACACATGCCATGAAACTGGTGTAACAAGTCCAAACAAAATTATTGCCAGGGATAAAATACATTCCTTTCAGGTGTGATGTTAAAGTTCCTCCTGAAGTGGTGTAGATTGCAGGATATCCCCTGGTTGTGTGGGTGCGTCTGCCAAATTGAATTGAAGTGGTGGGTAGAAGTCTTCTATGCGAGAAAAATTGGTTGTAGAACTTAAACGAACGCCTTGAAAGTCAGTTATAGTCCAAGCAATATTATATCTTCTTTGAGGCTTCTACGGATCGTCATGGACAGTTCTTTTGAAGCGTCGTTTGTTGACAGGATCAGAGTTCGGGTATATAAAAGCATCACAAGCAGGGGAGAGGACTATGGACAAGTTAGTTGTAGAACATTTGCGAGATGAGAAGGGAATGCAATTTAGTAGAAAAAGGATAATAATTACAATAATGACAATGAAGATTAATTTGGTAATTCATCAAGGATGTTAGTTGGGGTGGGGGAACCCATAATACAATAGAAGGACATCTAGGTCCCCCTAAATTTAGATTGAATAGAGGAAAAGATTTTAAGGTTCCTTTCCACAGGAAGAGTAAAGAAGGAACAAAAGAGCGAGTGGTAGAGTGTTCTTTAAACAAAACAAGTGACAGAGTGAAAACTATGGGTAGCATTTTCATGACGTACCCACATGGAACAAGTATAATAGCCTTCTGTTAATGAAATGGTTTTAACACGAATAGTCTTTTGACAGGAAGCATAGGTTTTGTTGAAGTAAGGTAGAAATTGCAAAAAAGATATAGGCAAGAATATCAGGAAGAGTTTTAAGATACAGATGTAGCAGAGGAATTCCCATGATAGGGTCTAACCGCCCTACCAGGGATCCAGCAAGTGGTTTTGTCTGGCAGTAAGATCGCAGCGTAGCCTCGTCCCCAAGTGGGAAGCTCAGCGGGACCCTGCCAGGCAGGATCTGGCAATCTGCGATAATATACCAGAGGTCTGTTAGGCAGGGGTGAGGGGGAGGAAAAATGACGTGAAGCAGCAGAAGTGGGAGGAATGCCAGTCAGATTGAGAAAGTTTAAAGTGTAAAGACAAATGTTAAGAGAATTTTGCAATGCTAGGAGGTTCGGGGGTTTTTCCCGCAACGAATATCGATCAAGAGCACGTTTCAGAGATAAGTTCGCTCGTTCCACAATAGCCTGCCCCTGGCTGTTGTAGGGAATCCCAAACTTGTGGGTTACATCCCATCTGTTACAGAAGTCCTGGAAAGCAGAACTTGTATAGGCAGGTCCATTGTCAGTTTTGATTTCTTTTGGACGTCCCAGCGAGGCAAAGGTATGAATTGAATGATTGATGACATGTTTTACAGTTTCTCCCCTTTGAAGTAAGGAGTAGCCAGAATAAACCCTGAATATGTATCTATGGAAATGTGCAAATATTTCCAAGGGGCAAAAGGTGGATACTGAGTTACATCCATTTGCCAAATTTCACAAGCTTTTAATCCTCTAGGATTTACTCCTATGGGAATGGAATGTCCTTGCTTACTACATGTGGGGCATTGTTGAATAATGGCAGCAGCTTCTGCCTGAGTTAGAGCAAATTGAAAAGTTATCATAACTTGGCGGGGGAGATTCAAACACACTCCCTGCTTCTATTTTATAATGGACCATTAAAGCCTCCATAATTTTCCTCCAAGTGACCAAAATGCCAATAGGTGCACGAGGAGGACTATGGAGATGTTCAGCAATTTTTTGCCAAGTGGAAATTTTTAAGGACCCTTCCTCTGAATAATTAGGACAATGTTGCCACACATAAGCCAATAATGTAGCAATAGGTTTCTTTTTTACAAGCGAGCCCTTTAAATTAGCAGAGTATTTAGAAGAAGAAGCGACTAACTCCCTCAATTCCTTCAGATGCTGCGTCTGTTGTTGAGAAAAGTTTCCACCCATACTTACGAAAGTCGAGACCGTGTTTCAGATCCGATGACGTGCAATTCGCTTCTGGCCTGGCGATGCACAGCTCCCATCGAGCTGATAAGATATGGGCGCGTCGCTACGTATCCCCCTTAGGGAATCACGTCGGGGTCACCAGAATGCGGTATCTGCCATCCCGCATCTGATGGGCGGCTCATGATAGGGAGCAAAGGGAAGAGAAACGACAGGAAGCGAGGTTTCCTCTTGATGAGCGCGCCCCGAATGTCTTGGCACACGCTCTTTTATTGTGCTTTTTTTTTTTTTACAAGAAAATGATTTAATCAAAAAGCTCAAGTCAAACATGGTAATCTCATCAGGATGTGCATGTTTACAAAGCTGCATACCGGACAGATTAGTTACAATGTGGATAAGCTTATTAACAACCGTCTAGCTCCTTGTCCCTTGTACGTGCCTTGCAAAGGTCACTGAAGAGACAGAAGTTAATGATTACACGTGAATGATACAATGTTGCAAACACATGAATGATACATAGTTGCAATGATACATAGTTGTAATGATACATAGTTACAACAATCCCTGACTTAAAACACTTCATTTAGTGACCATTCGAAGTTACAATAGCACTGAAAAAAGTGATTTATGACTATTTTTCACACCATTGCAGCATCCCCACGGTCACGAGAGGCCAGGCGAGAAACACCCCTCGGCATGAGTGATGTCAAATTGGTCATGCCCACCCAGTCACATGACCACCCAGCCATGCCTACCCAACTTTTCATTAGGGCAGAGAACCAGTTGTTAAATTATTTGAATCCCACCACTGTTTACATTGGCCTGTTTGCAGCACTCTGCAACACAACACTCAACCATCAACCCCTTCACAGCATAGTTATGCAGCAATGGCTATGGACAACTATGGGCAAGTCTAAATCAGCCTTTACCCATCAATCTAGGAAAGGGGTCTCAAACACAATTTACCTGGGGGCTGCTGGAGGCAGAAGCTGGGCCGCACATAGAAATGTTTAGTCAGCTAGCGACGCATGGAGAACGCACTATGCTTTCATATCACGGTGGGGGCCACAGGATATCGTCCTGTGGGCCACAATTGGCCCGCGGGCCACGAGAATGAGACCTCTGATCTAGGACCTCAGACTAGGTTGAATCTAACAATATCTTCCAATTATGAACATGACTTAGAGTAGAGGGGTGCGTACTAAAGACCTCTACAGCACAGATTTCTTGATTTGCTTTCTAGCTTACAAGAAACATCCTTGTCTTACATTAATTTAGCTTCACATAACGTATATAACATTAACTGAATTACAATGGAATCCCAAACCTAGAAAACAAATTGTCTCTCCTTCCTTTATGCCTGACTACAGTGAAACGTCATGTCAAGTTGTTTTTGTATTCTGCCATACTACAGAAAAAAATAGATGGATATGAAGGAATAACTCAAACATTATTTTCAAATACTGCATATAAACCAAAAGCAATCTCTAAAAATATTGCAGCTGTTGTGAACTAATGTTAAGCTTTGGTTTATGTTATTCTTTGTTGTCCCAGGAACAGTATTATATAGTACTTTACATCAGCAAAAGTCCTTTTGAAGATTATCTGCGTATATTGTTTGTTAAAAACAATTGGGAAAAAAACATTAATCTACAATATTTTATTAATATACATGTTAGCTAATATTTGGTACAATTTTTAAACTGATTATTATCTCCTAAATAATATTATTCCCACAATAACTATTTCATTCTCATCTGCCATTTTTTCTTAATCCTTCTATTTATGCTGAATACTGAATAAAGTAATTTTCCTAAGGAAGATAAAATGTGTTTAGCTATTTACAATATGTCACTTTGCAAATTCCTCTGAAATACTGTATAAATAGGTCATTTTTCATCAGCTTATTTCATTCTTGTGGCACTCTCTGGCCACAATAAAGATAAAACACCCTTTGTTTTTTATTGCATTGTGACAAAGACCCTTAAGCTCCTTTTTTTTTGCAAACTTTTACAAGAGGAGCTCCTTTTGTCTATAATCTTTGATGACTGATAAATAGTTCTCAACCACAGATTAAGTATATAAATTACAATTATATGAATTACATTAGCAACATTTTAAAAAGAAATACAACCCCACCCCCCATTTGAAACTTCTTTTTCAAAATCCTGTCCTATCCATGCGTTCCCCTACAGATTGGCAAGGTTGAAAAAATATGGAAAGAAATAATGAATTGTGTTGATATAAAATAAATGCTTTTAAATAATAATAAAACTATTGCTTTTTTGTAATTATATCTTTAGTTTCTCTGGTTTATTGTTGTAAAACAAAACAAGAAGAATTGCTTCTTATTCTGCCTTGACTTGTGAATGAGCAGCAGGATATCATAAACATATAAATAATTGATAAATAAAAAAGTAGGGAATATGAACCTCTGATGCCTAACTAGTTCTGAACTAGAAATAAATTTGCAGTGCACAAAGCACGCCAGCAGATGGCAGGCATAAGTAACCTAAGCAGTGTAAAGGTATGTGGGGATTGAAATAAAGTGGAAATTCTAACTGGATTTCTGCTTGAAAAATGGGAAGTCTCATTTGATGGTCTCATTGATATGTCATGCTGAAATGAGTATGAGCAGGTGGACAGAGAATTCATTGCACCCTGAAGAATCCTGTTTTTAAGTTTTGATTTTAATTAATTTGTTTATTTTAAAAGCAGAGAAGAAAAAGATACATGAACATGACACAATAAAGACGTGGGAAACAGTCTTTTACTATTGATTCTGTGGGCGTGGCTTGGTGGTCGTGGCAGGGGAAGGATACTGTAAAATCTCCAGTCAGAAGTGGTATTTGCCGGTTCTCTGTACTACTCAAATTTTCTGCTACTGGTTCTCCAGAACTGGTCAGAATCTGCTGAATACCACCTCTGGTGGGAAAGCTTATAGAGTAACATAAGGCATAAAGCAGGGTGGTTCAGCTGTCGTGGCATTGGTGCAGAGTGCAACAGTGCAAACTATTGATGGGACCCCTAAAATGGCCCATGTTGCCATGGTTATAACCTTTAAAGCCCTGTGTGGCTTAGGTTCAGATAACTTGATGAACTGTCTCATCCCGCTAAGACAGGCCTGTTCTACTCATGCGAGAAGGGGAATCTGGATACAGATCCCATTGCTCAAAGAACTCTGGCTGGTGGGATCCAGGAGAGGACCCCCCCCTTTTTTTTTTGCCTTAGTGCCATCCCTTTGGAACATCTTACTCCCTGGGGTGAGTCTGTCTCTACCCTCCTTCTGGAAGACCTGGATCTGCTGGTAGCCCTGGTAACCCAATGAGGGGAGTGCCACACTGGAAGTGGCTATTAGACCAATAGCAGATTCCTACCTCCCCCTATGCACATCCTTTTTAATTCATATTGCTGTTATTTTTGTTTTGTTTTTGTTATATTTACAATGTGTTTTTTTTTAAATTATAATTTATATTCTACTGTTATAATCCTCTTAGAGTAGCCTCCATGATCAGATGAATGTCAAATAAATTTAATAAATTAATAAATTGGAGCCAGGATGTTAGCAGAGTTGCTCTGGCACTGAAGAACGTGTAGTTTTTTTTTTTTTTATTGAGTCTCAAAGCAATGGTAGTAAGTTTAATTAAATTTTCTGATTTTCTTTTGTTTGATGCTCAGATTTTCTTGGCTACATAAATTGGATATATAATTTCCCTCTACCTCTTACAGATCAGAGAAGCTAGAAGGTGGCATTTGCTACCTAAAGAAATGAAAAGGATAGGACAGAAATCCCAAATAATGACTCAGTCCCTGTAATAACTGTTCTGTGCTGCATTTATTTTAAGTGCTTGTTAAGGTCATTTATTTTCAGTGGGCTATATTTTTTATCCAGTTCTTCCCAAGTACCTGGATAGGCAGATAGTGTTGCTTGATGGCATTATCATGGAATGTAAGCTGGTCCAAGTTTTATTAAGTATAGGAAATCAGGGCTTCAAGTTCTTTAGCTGAGGTTGGCCTTCATACACATCAAGTTCTTCCCAAGAACCTAGGATGTCATAATATATTGGTTTAATATATGTTCAGGATCCAAGAAGTGTTATCTGTCAAATGGGAATTTTGTCAATGCAGAGATTTTTTTAACTGCTGTCCAAGATTTTTTGGTATGGCCCCAAGTGTGCTGATAACTAAGTTAGCCCTTGACACACAATTCATTTGCAACCATTCAAAGTTACAATGTTAGTAAAACAGTGACTTTTGACCATAACTGTTATGGCACCTCTATGGTCACATAATAAAAATTCAGATGCTTGGCAACTGACTCATATCTATGACATTCTGGAGTCATATGCAGCCTTCTGATAAGCAGTCAATGGGGAAGCCAAATTCATTTAACAACTGTGTTATTTACTTTACCAACTGCAGTGATTCACTTTACAATTATGGCAAGAAAGATTATAAGATTATAAAATATGGCAAAGCTCAGCAAATGGCTCAGTTAGTAAGACATTTTGAGCTCAATTTGATCATATGTTTACCTATACTAGATCAGATGGCTGGTTTATGCCACGATCTTTGAATTTTCAAGTCTTATTACTTTGTGATCTTCTCCAATTCTGTTTTCTATTCTATTATCCCATTATTGTCTGATGAATTATCCATATATTCTTTTTTTAAGCCATGGTGAAATCTGGTGTCACAAGCCAAGATTTCATCAGTTTGTATTCAGAAATCTTGGCATTAAGGCAATTACCATTGGTTGTTTTCAGTATTGTTTCTTACAAACTGCTGCTTGACGGTGAAATGCATGCATACTTTATAGTATACCCAAGGTCAGTCATGAGACGGGAGGCCATATAAATTTAATAAATAAAATAAATAAATATTGTGTAGGGAATAGTGTATATGCAACAAAATCTGAAGCAAAATATTATATCCAGTTTTAATTCTTTGCTTTTGTAGGAACATACATATGAAACTTGCTAGCAAGTTATTCTCGCCATCTCAAAGCTTAATAAGATTTCATGAAAGAGAAAATGCATTAGAAGTCACAGGATTCCATAGAATCTAAATACTGACAATGTGAAATTATTTAACAATTCAGTCTTAAATTGTAAAGTCTCCATATTATATTATGAACAAGTAAAGTAGCAGCAACAAAGTAGCAGAAATTCTCACAAAAAAAAGATTTATGGAAATTTGCTATTAAAAAATTACGCATTTTGCTTAACTCTCAAATTTATTTACAGATTTAAAATACGTTTTATACACCTCAATTTACATATGAGGGCAACCAAAGTAAAAGCAGTTTTACAATAGGAGGAAAACTTTAAAAAGCACTTTGCGTAATTAAAATATATGATTTCCCAAATGTGCTAAACATGCTGCATTTGCACATCTTTTACTGTTTATTGCTAAAAAAAAGTATACATTTGTAATGAAACAGCACAGTTTGGAATTCCAATAATGAAATGAACTTGAAGTTCTTCCAAGTTTACTATATGGAAAAAGCAGAAAAGAATTCCATTGAAATACTGGGATTGCTAAAAGAAAATGAATTATCTACAAATTCAAATGAAATTGGACTGTCAACAAGGCATCAAAACGCCTTATAAGCCCTAATTCAAAATCCAATTCTTTTGTTTTATTTTTGTTGCTTTATTTTTCTCACTGAGAATTTTCTTTCTTTTTTAAAATTAGTGTAGGACTTAAAATTGTAGAGAGCCATCTATTAAACAACCTAAACCTCCCTGTAAAGCAGTGTAATTATTATTAGCAATTCTCAATTGCTAGTCAACCCAACCCTAATCTCAGTTTTTAGAACATCTCTTAATTGTCACTTAGTATCTTAATGGCATGTGCCATCAGATTAAATGGATTATAATTTTGAAATCAAAAATTGTACTTTTTAAAAAGGGCCTGCCAAGTACACAATGATGGACTCAAATTTCCATAACTATTCTCCATTTAAAAAGTTTCACAGGAGCACTAAAATCACACCTCCATAAAATTGAAAACATTTTCCCAACACTATCTCAGAACTGACAATGCAATTTTTCTAGTTGTAACAAATATTACTGTCCAGTGAACTCACTCGCTCACTCACTCTTAAGTTCTATCTCCAGAATAGATGAACATTATTATTTTTATGCCCATTAGAGTACAAACTCCTTATCTCACTTATTGAAAATCAACTGGAAGACAGAGCACGATTACTAAAGTATAGTGCCTGCCCTTAACCTCTTGTAATATGATAAATTATGAATGAAGGCTTTATAAAACGTTGGTTTAGAAACAGAAGGGTTACTTTCATGTAACTTTCATGTATGTTCTGCAGTTTCAAATGCTCCCAGTTCGCAGAATAACACCAGCAGTTATCAGTTCCTTTGCTTATACACTCGAACAAGCTAGCAGTGAAGATATATCAATTCACTCTTTTGTTTTAGCATTCAGGATTTCTAAAGCAGGTGAACCCGACAAATTACTTTTATAACCTCGCTTCTAAGAAAAAACAAATAATAGGTAGTCCTTGCTTACTGACTATCTTGTTTAGCAACTACTTGAAGTTACAGTAGCTGGAAGAAAAATATCTTTGCAACCAATTCTCGGATTTACAATTGTTTCAGTATCCCATGACCATGTGACCACTATTTGCAAGTGTCACAACCAACTTGCAACCAGCAGAATGGAGAACATGGAAGTGAAATTGTAATACGCAATCAATCACATGATGTCTCGCTTAATTAAAGCAGTGAAGAATCAGGATTATTCATAAAGTTGCAGCATAGAAGATTTAGTCCAACCTACAGAAAAGAATCTGGTCAACTAATGATCAGCACTAAATTAGTGCTAGATAAGGATCATCAGAATTGAAGAAGGGCTGGACTTGGATCTCTTGTGGCAATGCAAGGATTTTAAACTGATGATGTTTACAGATTTGCCTTTTAGACTCTTACATTTGTTCGCAAACAAAAATGGAAGTGACATCATAAATCTGACAGAATCATGATTTTTCACATAGTGACTGCAGCACTTAGCAACAGAGCTGTTGGTTTCAACTGTAATCAGTAAGCGAGGACTACTTGTAAGGGGAACAAAAGCTCACAAGACGAGTTGTTTATCTTTTGAAAATATGATTATTAGCACACATATATCCAGCAGGAAAGAAAGTTACACCGTATAAAGTGGCCACTACTTAGACAGCTTGACAAGGAAGTTATCTCACTTCAAGTTTTTTGCCTTCTAAAACGATCTGAATTTCTTTGGCATCCAAGGTCTCGTAGGTTAATAAAGCTTCTGCTAAATTCTTGTGTTCTTTTGCATGGGCCTTCAAGATACTCTTTGCCCGTTCATATGAATCCTACCACAAAAAAGGCAAATTAAGAAAGATAGCAAAAAAAACCCCACTGAAAATGAAAAAAAGCTAAGATTAACCACTAACATTATTTATAACTAATCTAAAACATTTGTAGCTTATTCAAATATGCTTCATACAAATACATCAGGTCCTCTTGAAGTATATTTCAACACAACCAAGGAATGGAATAAAAAGTATAAAGTATAATCATTCATAAAACTAATTTTAAAAACTAGCAGAGGAACAAGCAAGTTCAATTACTGTCATTTTTGAACTTATATATACAGAATCTCAACTTTACTGATATAATGTATAATTTAATTTATAAGCAATAAATTAAAGTAGTAGCCACATAACATACTGTTTTAGATCCTTAGCTCTGATTAATTTTTATAGTACATCATATTAATACATTCAACAAAATTAAGGATCTAGAAAGTATCCACTTTTTTAATCAGAGAATTAAAATGTTTACCTTTAAAAGAGATCTTATTTCTTGTTCAATTGCAGATTGGGTTTCAGGGCTAAAAGTTGTTGTCTCTCTATAAGTCATAACACCAAGCTTATCGAAAAAGAAAATGATTTGAGAGAGAGAAGTAAATGCTTATTTATTTAGCATTTTCAAAAAATCAAATGCAGCATAATTTTAGATAATTTGATCACCACGCATCAGGTAAGAAATATAATTTTATCCCATGAATTTTGAATCATCTGACCACTGGGTCTTATTCATATTTGAGAGCAACATCATTTCAAAATTGACTTGTTTATTTGAACAAAAACCCCCCCCACCAATACTGCCATTCTATATTTGTTTAAGAGTATATCTGTGGGACTTTTCTCTTTTGTGTGACTAGAATTGCACAGTGGAGGTGATTGTTTGATTAACAACACATTCCATCTGCTCCCATCCCGCTCTTCCCTGTCTTTTAATTGGTTTGCAGTGTCTGGATTTTGAATTAAGTTATTTATGTTTTAATTTATACAGGTTTTTTTATCTTTTATAATTATAAGCCACCCAGAGTTATCTTGAAGTAAGATGAGCAGCCAATCAATCAATCAATCTTAATTAGTTACATGCGTTACATATAATTAATTTTAAACAGGTTTATGAGTCATCCTTAATAACTTGTTTTCATTTCAAAAACTTTCAAAGATTCATGCATTTAAGCCATCTAATTGTAAAATAAAGGCAAAGAAAGGGAACATAACATTACTTAGAAGTTCAGCAATGTCTTTTTTTTGTTTCATCCTAGCTTAAGTACCCAGTCTGAAATGCTGCAAGAAAAATGAGTCTACTAGCAGTCAAATTCAGGGACGCAGTGGCTCAGTGGCTAAGACGCTGAACTTGTTGATTAGAAAGGTTGGCAGTTTAGCAGTTCGAATCCCTAGCACCACGTAACCAAGTGAGCTCATTACTCATCTCAGCTTCTGCCAACTTAGCGGTTCGAAAGCATGTAAAAATGCAAATAGAAAAATAGGGACAACTTTGGTGGGAAGGTAACAGCGTTCCGTGCACCTTTGGTATTTAGTCATGCTGGCCACATGACCATGGAGACGTCTTTGGACAGTGTTGGTTTTTCAGCTTTGTAACAGAGATGAGCACCACCCCTTAGTGCCGGAAACGACTAGCACGTATGTGTGGGGGGAACCTTTACCTTTACCTAGCAGAGATAGGCGGAATTAGCTATCAAGTAAATAAATGACTTGTGTCTTGTTTGCTACTTGATTTGAAAGAGTCCATCAGCTGCAACCATCACTTTTTTGATCTTCCTCATCCTCTCAACCCATTCACTCTTCCTTCATATATTTCTTTTGCAATTTAGTCCACATTCATTCTCTTTCTATGAACAAATGTATTGCTTGCGCGCTGGTCACTCACTTTTGTATTCAATTCACATACATTCATCACCTATTTGTTGTTATTTTTAAAAGTCAGTTTAGTTTCCATTCATAAGCATTCACTCAGGTAACAGGCCCCCCCGTTTAGCTTTCTATCTCCAATCACAATTAGCAAGAAAAGCTGCCTATGGCTTTGTATGACCAAGGCTGATAATCTGGGCTACACGTTCTCTATCCTATTAAAAAATGTTAAGCTTTATGTGATCTCCAAGATTGATATGTTTCTCCTTAACAACTCTATCCTAGAAAAGAGCATCAGGCGATCTAATATATTGCTCTTATAAGTTGTTGGATCTGTATTTATTTTTTTTAGTGTCCAGATAAATTGGTAAGAGCGCTTGCTGATGGTTATTTTCTATTGATAAATACAGTTCCGTAGATTAAAAAACACCAATATTTAAACAAAATTAGACAAGGGCTTGTATGTATCTAGAAATTAAAATTATTGGATGCTTCCATCAAGCAACATTGTATTTGCTCAGTTGATTTCTTCCTCCTCCTCCTGCTGTTGCTTTAAATCTGTCAATTGGAATCTTGCATAACTCTTTATGTACCACTAAACTGAGAAGACCATGTATTGTGCTTAAACAAATGTCCCTATTCCTCTAGCATCCTCTTCTTTCATTTAGTGACTCCTGACTTTGAAACTTGTTGAAATAACTTTGTTTTTAAATACCATAGGAAAATAGTACAATCTCATGCATTCAAGCTACACTATATTTACTCCATAAGAACAAACCTTTATGCATTCAGAATATATTCAAACCTCCTTCATTGTTGTCAATTTTGTTAGGCTGCAGCCTGATTCTACAGTTGTTGAAATTCATTTTTTGTTATTAATCTGCACTCAGTACCCCACAATGACAAAGTGAAAACAGAATTTTAGAAATGTCTGTAAATTTGTTAAAAAGAAAAATTTTTATATATCACATTGGCATAAGTATTCAGATCCTTTTCAACAACGCATGAAATTTAACTAAGAAGCCTCCCATTTCTCTTGATTATTGCTGACATGTTTCTATACTTTGATTGGAATTAATCTGTGGTAAATTAATTTGATTGGACATGATTTGGAAAGGCACATGCCTCTTTATAGAAGGCTTCACAGCTGACAATGCATATGGTAGCAGAGCAAAAGCCATGAGGTCAAAGGAACTGTCTGGAGAGCTCAGAGGTAGAATTATTGCAAGGCACAGATCTGGCAATAATAAAATTTCAGGTGCACTGAAGTTTCCTAAGAACAGTGGCTTCCAGAATTCTTAAATGGAAGAAGTTTGGCACAACTAGGACTCTTCCAAGAACTGGTCACAATCTAGTCACACAGCAATTGGTGAAGGAAGGTCTTAGTAAGAGAGGTCGCTCTGAGCTCCAGAGATCCTGCATGGAGATGGGACAGAGTTCTAGGATAACTATCACTGTAGCCCTCCGTTGATCTGGGTTTGATGGCAAACTGGCTAGATGGAAGCCTCTTCTCAGTTCAAAACACATGAAAGTCTACTTGGAGTTTGCAAAAAAGCACCTGAAGCACCTGAAGGACTCTCAGACTGTGAGGAACAAGATTCTCTGCTCTGATGAAACCAAGATTGAGCTGTTTGGCCTCCATTTTAAATATTATGTCTGGAGGAAACCACTCATCACCTGTCCAATATCATCCCAAGATGAAGCATGGTGATGGCAGCATCATGCTGTAGGGGTGTTCTTCAGGAGCAGGAACTGGATACTGGTCAGAGTTGAGGAAAAGCAGGATGGAGCATAGTACAGGGATATCCACAATGAAAATCTGTTCCACAGTGCTCAGGATCTCAGACTGGGCCGAAGGTTCACTTTCCAAAATGATAATGATCCTAAGCACACAGCCAAGACAACACAGTTGTCAACTCTATGAATGTCCCAGAATGGCCCAGCCAGAACTGTGATTTGAATCTTATTGAACATCTCTGGAGGGACCTGAAAATGGCTGTTCACGGATGGTCACTATCCAACCTGAATGACCTTGAAAGGATTTGCAAGGAAGAATGACAGAAAATCCCACAATCCAGGTGTGCAAAGCTTGTTGCATCATACCCAAAAAGACTCAAGGCTGTAATTGCTGTCAAAAGTGCTTCGATAAAGTACTGAGTGAAAGGTCTGAATACTTATGCCAATGTGATATTTCAGTTTTTTCTTTTTAATAAATTTACAGACATTTCTAAAATTCTGTTTTCACTTTATTGTTATGGGGTATAGAGTATAGATTAATGAGAGAAAAAATGAATTTTAACTGTAGAATCAGGATGCAGCATAACAAAATTGACAAAAGGGGTCTGAATATTTTCTTATTGCATTGTATACCTGCACAACTACAACATAAAAATATTTCATTGCAAATTCATTATAAAGAAGAGTACATGTAATTGTACCTTGTCACTCATTCCAAACCTGGTTACCATGAGTTGTGCTATCCTAGTAGCATTCTCAAAGTCATTAGAAGAACCTAGGTAATTATAAAAAGCATAACATTAATTTGTAAAAGCTAAAGTCCTTACATATGAATTATGCAAGTTCTTGTTTTGACTAGGAATGCACAAAGTATTTGAGTAATCTGTACCTGAGCTAAAATTTCTGTTATAAGTCCAATTAATTTGGGTCATACAACCAAATGCAGTTGTTCCAGAGAGAAATGTTCAGAAAAGCGAATGCAAGAAAAAACCAGGATGTATGAGTGGGACCATGAAGAAGGGAAGTGAAATACTGGGAAGATTGGAGAATGAGTAGATATATAATTGTGCTGTGCTGGGACACTGACAGTGATTACTGAAGGAGGCAAGAAGGAAGATAGCTGTTGGGGTAAGCCAAATTGAGACACTGGTAACAGTTGAGGAAGAAGGGAAGGCATTAGGAAAATCGTGTGGACAGTGATATATGCCACACCAGAAGCTGCTAAGAGAAAACCAGGAGTGATGCATACTAGCCTTGCCTTAGTCATATCTTTTCTCTTGCATCTAAAACTAAAGTGGGTTCTGGTTTGATAAAACTGTAACTGACCCAAAAAATTCTATACAGGTAGTCTTTGACTCATGACCACAGTTAAGATCCAAATTTCCATTGCTAAATGAGTTTTGAATGAGATTTGTCTCATTTTATGGCTTTTCTTGCAACAATTGTTAAGTGAATAACTCTAGCTGCTAGTTTAGTATCATGCTTATTAAGAGAATTGACATTGACTTTGTCAGAATGTCAGAAAGTTGCAAAAGATGGCCACATGACCCCAGGACACTGCAACTGTCATAAATATGAGCCAATTGCTAAACCAAATTTTGATACATGACCATAGGGATGCTGCAATGGTCATAAGTCTGAAAAGTGATCGTAAGTCATTTTTTTCAGTGGCGTAACTTTGAATAGTCCACTAAACAAATGGTTGTAAATTGAAGACTAACTGTATAATCCCAGAGAAAGAACCGTTCCAAGTTTGAAACAAAACACATTTTTTCCATTCTGTGCACATTTTAATTTTGACTAACCTGTTGTGATGTGATCACTGCCAAATATGAGTTCTTCTGCTACTCTTCCTCCCATACTGACATCCATCTGGGCAAGCAGCTGAGACCTAGTTTCATTCCATCTGTCACTTTCTGGCAACAAAGAAACCTTTGATACAAAATTACACATTAAGTTGAGCAAAACCAATAAATCAGGTTTTATGGCTGCTAGATTATTTGTTCTACTTGCTAAAGTGATAATGCTTAAGGATTCTAAGTGCCTTGACATTTTTTGAGCCCTCTGCAGGCACTTCTTATTCGTAAAATATACTGTTTTCTCACAGCATATTTTGCAAGTAAGAAATCCATGAAGGGCTCCAAAAATATCACAAAGACATTTGCGTTGTTATGGTATATCAAAAGGGTTTGAGATGAAGTATTGTCACACAAAATCAAATGAGATGAGCAATTGCCAATATTCTTGCTTATTGTCTTACCTCACTATTTCCTAAAAACCAAATCCAGCACATTTAATAGTGGGACTGGCAGATAGCATGTTTATGGAAAGGAACTAGAAAATATTGTAACTTTAAAGAAATGTACTAAGCACTTCTGTTTTCAAAATAATATATATATTTACAATAGATAACCCAATAAGAAATAATTCCTTACAATACAACTGTTTACTGTTATTAATAATTTTCAGTTAAGTTTACTTTGTAAATAAATAATCCTTGTAACTTTTTATAGTATTGTAACTATTGTAAATATTTTATAGTATTGTAACTATTTAACGTGTTATACAAAACTGTGCCGAGGTAATTAATGTGCAGCAATCTTGAAACAATTGAAACTGATGAAATGCTCTCCCTGAATCTTACCAATGAATCTCTCCCTGAATCTTACCACTATGATAACTTAACATATTAAGCTTTAAATCATAACTATTTAAATAATGTGACTTCGTGCCCAAGCAACCCAGTTCTTTTAAGGAATATCTTAGAAAAAAACTATCTTTGAAGTCTTTGGCATTGTAGTGAGAAGAAATTTCTAAAACCAGATAGTTGTAAAAATTGTTAAAACTATAGAACTATACACAATACCAAATTCAAAGGAGGAAAAATGTATACAGTACAATCATATAACCCATCAATTTACATACTTAATGAATCCCTTCAAACTTAAAGCACTGCATAGCCCTATTAAAATCAACAAGGTAGGCAGTGTTGTCTATTATTCAAATCTTACATGTCCAAGTGTTGGTCCTCGTGGCATAATTGTGGCTTTATTGATTGGCATAGCATCTTTAGTGTAATATGCAATAATGGCATGCCCAGATTCATGATATGCTGTAATTGTTTTATTTTTGTCACCGATTTCTACACTTCTACGCTCAGGACCTGAAATTAAAAATAAACCAAGAGAACTTTAACAAATTATCAATTACAATATATTAATGAAAACTGAACAGTATCTATCTCCCTTTCAGGATTTTAGTGATTCACTTATGAAAGTGTATTCATTCCCTGTATTCATTCCATTTCCTCTTGTTACCTGCCACCTGTCCCTTTGCCAGTCAGTATTCCACTAACAATGAACATCCTTAGGATTGCTTTTTTTCCACTCCCTTCCATCGTTTCATTTTTTCTAAGGTAGTCTACATTTCTATAAATCCCAGGTCTATATATCATGTATAAAAACTTCCATTTTGTATATAATTGATATTGACAATCAGAACTCAAAGATTTGTGTCCACTCTGGATTTGCTGGATGCTTATTACATTTGAGAGGCTTCAAGGTTGCATTTCAGGCTAGGTTCATTTTTACAGATATATTATAAAGCAAAAATGGCAATGGACAGAGAAACACATGGCAGTCTGTTTGTTATAGATGGTATTCACAGAAGATATTTACAACAATGATAACAACAAACAGTGCAAGTATGTTAGGTAACTTCCCATGTATCCCTACTAGGGACTTTCCCCCTCAACTTCTCCTACTTCCTCTCCCTTTCTGCCTTCCTCTTCCCTTTCTAGGGTTGATAAGAGAGAGAAAAATAAAAATAATGTGGAGTGTGCTCAGCACTGCTTGACTTTTGTCCAGCTTAGACAAAACATTATGCATTTAGGGGAGAACCGTTTTTAGGGTTCTGCTAAACCACAGCTTATTCTAAATCTCCCATATAAACAGCTTGGTAAAAGCCTCATGACTTAACCCAGCTACCTTTCATGGCCAACATGAACTCCATGTCTTCTTCACACCAGCAGCACTTATGGCAGGCCACAAAATGTATATATGCCACACAGGCACAGCATAGAAAAGCCTTAAACACAGAGCCTAAAACAAACTTCTTATATTCCCTGCATCTCATTCTCTCAATAGCATTATTTGTAAGGTCTATTTAATTAAACTTATTTCTGAAAGTTAGTATATTTCCCTGAAAATAAACAATCCAAATAAATCTTTCTTTTAACACACTAATGCAATTCAACATATGTAAGAATCTCATGTCTCTGTAAAATATATCTCACAGAGTGATTCTGTAAATTTTGATATAACTTGATCACATGCAATCACACAAATTTATCATTTCCATAAGATCTTTCATGTGATGTCACATGTGATCTAATTAACACAATTATTTAGCAAACATATATGCACATCTTTTTTCCTGATTAGTCTGTTAAGATGAGGATGTATTATATTATACTATTTTATATTGTATTATATTAAAATAAAAGTTACTGTTATCACTAAGTCAAAAATATATAAGTAAGTGATTTTAAAATATACTACCTACCCATGACAATTTTGTCCTTTGCAAATTCTAGCTCCTTCATAGTAACCATGTCCTTTTCATCAATTGCTGCTTTTAATGCAGCTTGATTCACAAGGTTTTCCAATTCAGCTCCAGAAAATCCTACTGTCCCTCTTGCAATGATTTCTGGATTAATGGCTGTGTAAGACACATTTTTGCATTTGTCAATCCACACTGATGTTAATATTCAGGCAAGTCAGCATACACAATAAACATAAAGATGCAGTTTTGCATTGCGTACACTATTTAAGATGATCCAGCTTTTATCAGAATTTATCATCTTTATAGTAATAATGTGTGAATAAAAACTGTGACATGAGAACCAAATAGAATTGTTCAAATGACTGAACAAATTTCCTTTCCTTTTCTTAAAAATATTAGGCAATTCTTCGGTGCAGCAAAGTTTTGTATAAGTTTTTGATTCAGTTTTCACTTGATAAAATTTAGTTGTAAGGATAATTAAAAAATTCTTAAATAGCAACCTCTAGCCTTTAACTGAGCATGTTCTAATAAGCACAAATATTCATATTAATGAGAAGAACTTGTATCTCAATCAACATGCATTTCTTATGCAGCCAGCTTGCTAGCAATTCTCTAACGTTTTTATTTTTAAAATGCAGCACTTACACTTATCATATTTTATTTTATTCAGATACCATTTCAAAATTTCTGTTCGTCCCTTGACATCTGGTCTGGGAACTGTAACCTGCATGTCAAAGCGGCCAGGGCGTAACAAAGCACTAAATAGGGGAGGAAAAAAATATTGTGAATGATTTCCATGTATGATAAACCATATGAAGAATGGCTGCAGATTTTGGGTCTGGCTAGTCTAAATAAAAGAAGTATTAGGGGTGACATGATAGCAGCGTTCCAGTATTTGAGGGCTGCCACAAAGAGGAGAGGGTCAAATTATTTTCCAAAGCACCAGAGGGCAGGACAAGAAACAATGGTGGGAAACTAATCAAAGAGAGAAGCAACCTGGAATTAAGGAGAAACTTCCTAACAGTGAAGACAATTAACCAGTGGAACAGCTTGCCACCAGATGTTGTGGGTGCTTCATCATTGGAAGTTTTTAAGAAAAGACTGGACAGCCACTTATTTGAAATGGCATAGGGTCTCCTGCTTGAGCAGGAGGCTGGATTAGAAGACTTCCAAGGTCCCTTTCATCTCTATTCTTATTCTATAATCTTGGTTATTTTTTATATTAAAATATTAATATAAAAATAAAAGGCAATATAATAAGAAAAGTTGCTAGTGCATTTGTAATTTCCACAGTCATAATTTCCACAATTACATGCTTTCCACAGAAAATCTCACAATAATTGTAAGCACAAGAATCTCTTGCAAAACTACTTAAGGACTAATATTCCACAGCTACATTTCAAGAGTACTAACTGCATTTAAACCTGTTTTATTTTCAGTTAAGAGCTTCCATTTAGAATGCTTGTTCCAGCAAAATATAGTTATTTTCTTAATTACTTAATTGTGAAGACAAGTAATATTGACAGTATTATTAATTATGCATCCTTATTACTGACCTAAACTACCAAAATCATATTCACACAAAATCAAATAATGCTAAGATATTTTACACACATATGCACATGCACACAGACATACTTATCTAGTGCTTCAGGGAAATTTGTTGCACCAATGATAATGATTCCTTCATTAGACTTAAAGCTTCAAAAGAAAAAGAAGTAATTAATATGCTTATAGTTATTATTCCATAGCTATTTAGATCTAGCAAGTCATATTTCGTTCAGTGGGTTTTCACAGAATGTTTCTTTTATTTTATAGGGCAAATCTAGTAGTAGAGGATTTTTTCCCCAGTTGAAATGGAAATTCCTTGATTATGTGACTTTGTGCATCATACAATAACTATTTTTAGTCATATTCAGTGCATGCAATAGCAGCCAATACCAGCTGAATTTTAACAAAAGGATAGTTCAACTTTTAAATGAAGGAAATAGGGGAAAAACCTGAAAATTAGTTTTTGAATACAGTTGTACATGCTTGGGGAATTGTTAGAAATTACAGACCTTGTATAAATATAGGCATTGTTCAATGAGCAAATTTCTCAAGTATCAGACAGCTGCTTTTCTTATATAAGGTTCAAAATACTTAAGCTGAATCATTTTTAATAATGCAAACCTTTGACCAATACATGATTTTAATATTACTTCCCTACTTGAATGTCTGCACTGTCCTTAATTTTTGAGTAGGATTTTGCCCTCACCACAAATCCCCAAAATCTAGATATTTAAGCACAGAAGACAGTTTATGGATTCTATGGCAAAAAGAAATAACCTTTCCTCCTAAGAAAAACAAAAAGATTTCTCAATTTTATGGGCCATGTTTCTCTTCTAGACGTCCACAAAACATTTGAAATCCAAAATGTTTTATATAACTTGATTCAACACCTGCTGTTCTTACTAAAATAAAACTAAAATTTTAGTTAGAAGAAGAATTCACACTTACCCATCCATTTCAGCAAGGAGCTGGTTTATAGTCTGCTTTGAGTAAGGATGCATTGGAGATTCAACTCGTTTGCCACCAACCGAATCCAACTCATCGATGAATATAACACTAGGTGCATTTGCTTTAGCTTCCTCTAAAAAAGTAACACATTAAATTCTTTAGAATCTTTGTCTCCATTGGGTTTCAGTGCAAAAGTCAGGAGATTTTTCTGACTATCATTATGTATTTTCTTATTTCACAAAAGCTATTCTCTGAATAAACCCCATACCAATGGAGTTATTTTTTTTCACTTACATTTTCATTTACAATGGAGACACTGCAAATAATCTGAAAGATAATACATTTGAATTTTTGTGATGTTCACAAATTTCTAATGTAGTTAACAAAAAAAATATGTTACCCATTTACTAATAAGGAACTGATGCTATTTACTAATAAGCTATTGAAGACATTGATGCTATTTTCACTAAAGGGATTCAAGGGAAAACCTGAACTTACTAAATAGATTTCTAATACGGCTGGCTCCCACTCCAACAAACATCTCATCAAACTCAGACCCAGAAGCATAATAGAAGGGAACATCAGCTTCTCCTGCTACAGCCCTGGCAAGCAGAGTTTTCCCAGTACCAGGTGGGCCTACCAACAGCACACCTAGAAAGATATAAGAATGAAAAGAATATCAAGCTAAAGTATACAAACTGTATTGTTATCAATATTGGTCCTGAGTTCTGTAATTTTTTAAATAAGCATTTATTAGTAACAAGTACAGTAGTCCCGGTTTACTGACCATTCATTCAGCAACTGTTTGTAGTTGCAACAGTGCTGAAAAAATAACTTTATGGCCAATTTTGTGACCCCCAGTTATGCGATTGCCATTTTTGTTCCTCCTTGTGGATCAAAAAGAAAGAGTGAAGTGTTCAAGTGTTTGCTCTCCTGTACATCAAAAGCAGTGTGATCATGTGGTAGCAATCAGCAAATCTCTTTCTATCCAATCTCTGCTGGGAGGGGGACAAAATATTTCTGTAGGCAATCTCACCTGCCCCTTTCGTCCCCACTCCAAGATTTAAAACCAGCTTGATAATTCAGAATAAGAACAAATTATTTGAATGTACATCAGACATTATCTTAAATGCATCTGATTTACAAAAAATCATGTAAGATTAGACTACACTGTAATAGTAAGAAAAACTTACCTTTAGGGAGTTTACCTCCTAGAATGGTAAATTTCTGGGGATTTTTCAGAAATTCTACAATCTCCTGTAATTCTTGTTTAGCTTCATCTACCTGAATGCAATTAAGAAGATACTATTGAAGACTATAATAATTTCATATTAATATGCTTCCGACATGTTAATTATATAGTCTTGCATAAAGTTACTTTTAAAGTTATTTCCTTTAATGTAACTGTTAAATGGAATTTTACTTCATTATGCCATTTAACACATTAAGCATGACATTTCTGTATTATCCAAGGTGGTGTATTTCTAGGCAAAATCAGAACAGAATGGATTATTTAAAAAAAAAAATAATTCCCCACTGGATATTATCAGTATAATAGCAGTATCTGTAGCCCATGAGAGAAATTTTGGAAGAAATATTTACTAGCATTAAAAATATTGTGAAAAACAATTATTCATGTACACTTGGTAAAAAGGGAAATTGAATTAATTGCTTCATTAACTTTTTGGAACAGTGCTGATAGAAGCACAAATCAAATCCTGTGGGTTTATATTAATGCTTAAATAATTTGGAAAGTGAAAAATAACAACTTCCTCTGATTATATGTTCTTAAAAACTCATTAATGATTCAAATAGTGGATTCCATTATAAAAGAAGGTAACTGTAGAATACATCTGGGCAACATATATATATGATATATATATATATATGTATATGTATATGTATATGTATATGTATATGTATATGTATATGTATATGTATATATATGTACATATATGTATATATATGTATATATATGGATCTTTGGTTATTCGGGTTTTCTCCCGCGTAAGATTGGAAGTATCTAGGCAACGTTTCGATGAAGTCTCATTCATCATCTTCAGGCTTGGTCTTCAGCTCTGTGCTTCTCAGAGTGATGTGAGCTTGCAGCTGCTTCTTCCTTTTAACTGCTAGTGGGGGTGTGACTTGATTGGGTGGGGGCTTGGCTGTGTTCTGATTGGGTGGGGGGGTGTTCTCATCGGTTGGGGCTTTGGCTGTGTTCTGATTGGTTGGGGGGTTGGCTGTGTTCTGATTGGCTGGAGGCGTGTTCTGTTCAGGTGGGGGCTTGGTTGTGCTCAGGTTAGTCTTAGTTGCTGGGGGATTTGAGCTGGTGAGCTGTGATCTTGCTGTTTGGCTTCGAGTTCATGGTCATGCTGCATCTACATGGTGGGAGTCAGTTCGCTTCATGTATGGCTCAGAGGGGTTTGAAGTGGATCACACCCCCAGCACCCAATCAAGTCACACCCCCACTAGCAGTTAAAAGGAAGAAGCAGCTGCAAGCTCACATCACTCTGAGAAGCACAGAGCTGCAGACCAAGCCTGAAGATGATGAATGAGACTTCATCGAAACGTTGCCTAGATACTTCCAATCTTACGGGAGAGAAAACCCGAATAACCAAAGATCCACATACAAATACCCACGAGAACCTCAGAAAACATATATATATATAATATATATTTATATTCTTAAGTTTTCGCGGGTAATTACATGTATGGTATTCAGCTTTGTTCGGGTGTTTTCCCACGTCATTCCCACAAAAGCACAACTATAATGACACACACACACACAAACACATACATATATATATATATATGTATGGTATTCAGCTTTGTTTCCCATATCATTATAGTTGTGCTTTTAAAGTTGTAGCAACGTTTTGGCAGAATCTTATCTGCCATCATCAGGCTTCTGTATATTGTTCGTCTGTGAGTCAGACTTTTACAGTTGTTTCAGTTTTAAATTTGGGGCTAGCCTACTGCTGTGCCAGAATGGTTTTTTCTTCATCCTGATTGGTTGGGAGTCTTGGTCTGTGTTTATTGGTCTTGGAGTTTGCTGTGTAATGCTTGATTGGTGTTTCTAATATCTTCTGTCTGTTTTGTGGGTTTTTTGTGTCTTGATTGGCTGGTAACATTGTGTTTCCTGTATGTGAGGCTTTTAGTGCAGCTTGGCTCTGAATAAATGGACGGCTATCATTTGTTAGGAAGCTAGGTTTCATCTGGGTACCTGGTTGGGGTGTGTTTGAGCTGGAGGTATCAGGGGGGATCTGTTTGTGCCCAGGTGTTTGCCTGGCTAGTGGTGTAGAGATTTTTTTGTTTGTGAGTGCAGGCTTCCAAATGATTGACAGTCTGGAGGAATCATCTCTTCTATTCATGCTTTCAGGTCTTTTTTCAATCTCTATGGCTTCTCTGATAATTCTGTAGCTGGGGTTTTGGTGCTATTGACATTGATGCCATGACCTGTGGCTTTCATGTGTTGGACTAGTGAGGAAGTGTGTTCCAGCTTTTTGACTGCATTTTTGTGTTCATCCAGGTGGGTACTTATTCTTCTATTGGTCTATCCAATGTATGTGACCGGGCATGATGCACAGGGGACTTCGTATATACCTTGGTTTTCCAGGTCAATTATCTTTGGGGTTTCTAAGGATGGTTGCTATTTTTCTGTCTGTTTTGAAGGCAGCTTGATCTGATGCCTGTGTAGCATCTTATTGATTTTGTCTGTAGTACCTCTTATGTAGGGCAGGACAGCTGTTCCATAGGTCTGTTCATCTTCTAGGTCTCCATTATGTCTCAGTGTATTTTTGTGGATCAAGCCGGTAATTTTGCTTTTGTGGAAGCCGTTGGCTGTCAGTACTTTAGTCCGGGTGCATAGTTCAGTCTTTATGTGTGTCTTGTCTGCTAGGCGTTTGGTTCTAGCAATTACATGTTTTGGGCAAGGAGTTTATCTGTGCTGGGTGGTGGTGGGATTGGGCGTTGAGGTGGTGGCTGGTGTGTGTTTTCTTCTGGTATATGTTGTGTCCTAGTGTGCCATTTGTTTTTTTGTAGATTAATACATCTAGGAATGGTAGTTGTTTGTTTCCGTTTCCATGGTGAACTTGATTTTGGGGGGTGTGCTGTTTAGGTGTGTTAGGAAATTGTTTAGGTTTTCTTTTCCATGGGGCCAAATCACAAATGTGTCATTGATGTATCTTAACCATAGTTTGGGTTTGTGGGTGGCATTAGGCAGGGCTCTGGATTCAAATTCTTCCATGAACAGGTTTGCAATGACGGGTGACAGTAGTGATCCCATGGGGGCTCCTTCAATTTGCTTATATCTTTGTCCTTTGTATATGAAATATGTGTTGGTTAAGCAGTGTTCTGTTACTTCCATGAGGTGTTTAGCTGGTTGGTATTTATTTTTGATGATTTCAAGAGTTTCTTTTATCAGGACTTGAGTGAATAGTGAAACCACGTCAAAACTTACAAGCAGATCTTCTTGTTCCACGTGTAGATCTTTGACCATTTCCAAGAAGTGGTATGAGTTTTGTACATGTGAAGCTGCTGTTTCAGCATGGGGCTGTAGCTGTTTTGCTAAGTGTTTAGCTAGGTTTTGTAGTGGTGCTCCTCTGGAGCTGACTATGGGTCTGAGAGGTATTTGGGGCAGCTTACTGCTATGCCAGAATGGTTTTTTCTTCATCCTGATTGGTTGGGAATCTAGGTCTGTGTTTATTGGTCTTGGAGTTTGCTGTATTCTGCTTGATTGTTGTTTCTAATATTGTCTGTCTGTTTAGTGACTCTTTTTGTGTCTTGATTGTTTGGCAACATTGTGTTCCTTTATTGGAGGCCTTTTGTGCAGCTTGGCTCCGAGTAAATGGATGGCTATCATTTGTTAGGAAGCTAGGTTTCATCTGGGTGCCTGGTTGGGGTGTGTTTGAGCTGGAGGTATCAGGGGGCATCTGTTTGTGCCCAGGTGTTTGCCTGGCTAGTGCTGTGGAGATTTTTTTATTTGTGTGTGCAGGCTTCCAAATGATTGACAGTCTGGTGGAATCATCTCTTCTATTCATGCTTTCAGGTCTTTTTTTAATCTCTGTGGCTTCTCTGATAAATCTGTGGCTGGGGTTTTCTATAGTGGCTAGGGTTTTGATGCCATTGAAGTTGATGTTATGACCTGTGGCTTCCATGTGTTGGATGAGTGAGGAAGTGTGTTCCACCTTTTTGACTGCATTTTTGTGTTCATCCAGGCTGGTACTTATTCTTTTATTGGTCTGTCCAATGTATGTGGCCGGGCATGATGCACAGGGGACTTCATATATGCCTTGGTTTTCCAGGTCAATTTTATCTTTGGGGTCAAGCAAAACACAGCAAACTCCAAGACCAATGAACACAGACCTAGATTCTCAACCAATCAGGATGAAGAAAAAACCATTCTGGCACAGCAATAGGCTGCCTCAAATTTAAAACTGAAACAACTGTGGGGGCCTGACTCACAGACGGACACAACCAGAAGCCTGATGATGGCAGATGAGATTTTGCCAAAACGTTGCTACAACTTTAAAAGCACAACTACAATGACGTGGAAAAATACCCAAACAAAGCTGAATACCATACATGTAAGTACCCACAAAAACTTAGGAAAACATACATACATACATGTGTGTGTGTGTGTGTTTTCTTAAGTTTTCGCGGGTACTTACATGTATGGTATTTAGCTTTGTTCAGGCATTTTCCCACATCATTATAGTTGTGCTTTTAAAGTTGTAGCAACTTTTTGGCAGAGTCTCATCTGACATCATCAGGCTTCTGTATTGTGTTCGTCTGTGAGTCAGACGTTTACAGTAAAAGTCTGACTCACAGAGAACACAATACAGAAGCCTGATGATGGCAGATGAGATTCTGCCGAAACGTTGCTGCAACTTTAAAAGCACAACTATAACGACGTGGGAAAATACCCGAACAAAGCTGAATACCCTATCTATCTATCTATCTATCTATCTATCTATCTATCTATCTATCTATCTATCTATCTATCTATATCTACACACACACACACACACACATATATATATATATACACATACACACTCACACACACACACAGCCAGATGCTTAGCAGCATGGGAGAGAGAATATACTGGCAAGTATTCATAGTAAACAAATTCAAATAGGTCACAGTTCTGACAGCCCAACTATTAAATGTTCATCTTAAGTAAAGCAAAATTGGGCCACTCTGCCATTCAGATATATTATACCATTTCTAAATAAAAGTATAAGTTGTTTTATTCATCCACAATATAATTCATTCACTTTACTTTTTTTGTCCCATTAATGTTTTATGTGGATTGCCCTTTTAGATTTATCAGGATATTTATGTTTTATCTGATTGCTTTAATTTTATTGCATAATCAGAAGATACCCAATCTTTTGAACTTACCCCTTTCACATGTTCAAAGGTGATATTTTTCATTTGAATTGGATCCACTGCTGCATCAAGCCCAGAACTTGCTCGGAAACGAACTGCAAGCAAAATAATTTATCTAATCAAATAAATTTTGTCATTTATTTTATTTTTGTACAATATATTGTAATTGCTGCTATTTGTCCATACATTGGTGTTTTAAAGCTACTTATCTATCCAGAGATAGGTGGCCATTTAAATCACAATCTAAATAAATACATAAGTAAGAAATTTTCATCTGTAACAATATCCTTGTAGGATCTGGGCAGCTATATAAATTTATTTAATAAACAAATAATAAAATACCATAATAATGCAGAATTACCTGATATTCTTTAAAAACTATACTTTCCCTTCCCTCTTACAAGGGATCCAAAAGTGAGTACACCCCCCCCCCCCCCCAATACCTCCATCTTTGGCAATGCTTCAGTCTCAGTATTTACACAAACCATTAGCAGCTGTTTACTCAAGAATTTTTTCCACTCATATCAAATTTTAGACTCATATCATCCAGGCATCTGATTTCTACAATAAGAACATCTTCAATTTTTCTAAAATTAAAATACTGATCAAAGACTTCCCAACGGTTCAAGAAGATACAAAATATGTCATTCAAAATTAAAATTCTGATATTGTTCAATATATAAGTTCTGAAATGGCTGATACTACAATAAATAGATACTGGAAAACAAAGAAGGCATTACTATGGTATTAAACCTGCTGGGATTATTTATCTAATCTGAAGAATATGCAAGCTGTGTTCAATATATCCTATTCAAAAATACTTCAAACAGATATAAAACATACAGATATAAAAATAAACTCTTTCTCTTTTCTCCATTATATTTCAGGAAACTCCTTTATTTAAAATATACTCCTTAACAATCAGACACAGAATAACTTGACTTTTAAATTTAAGTCTAGGACAGCATAATAAAATAGTAAATAATAATAAATTAAAAATGTAGTAGAGTGAAAAGTTAACAAACCAGCATCAGAAAACGAGCCTTTAGGTAAGAACTGGCTTTTTAACACAGTATAAATACCAAACAACACTGCTAGAAAGACAAATAATCGAGTTCGTCTTAAGGAATCTGAAAGAGAAAAAAATATTTGTTTAGTCAGTTGATTATGGTACACGTATTCACTACATTAATCTGTGCAGCTGACAAAAACTGAAATAAGCACAACATAAAATAACATAAACACCCAATTTAAAACAAAAAAGTTGAGACTCCTTACAGATTCTTTGACAATACAAAAGCCAAACATACGTATTACACCTCTTGGCCTCTGAATAAAAAAACCCAGATTTTTAAGTATTCCAGAACATTCCCAAGGATCAGGGCTGTCTGAAACTTAGGACGGAGAATCTTTCAAGTGACTGGCATTGTAACAGGGAAGGCATGCCTCCTGGGTCCTTCAAACTGACACTGTTTCACACCGTCCAATTTTTTTAAAGAGAAGCCCCCCCCCCCCCCCCACATTACACTGCAATAATTCAACTGGGTAATACGTCTTCAGTGACCATAGGAAGGGCCTCCCAATGTAGGAATGGAACATTTGATGCTCAAGATAGTACAGTGCATGGTACAGCTATGTCTGGCTATAGCTGCCATCCACCCCTTAAGCAGTAATCCTCTGATTGCACAACTTAGTCTGGGGAATGTTATCCTCTCTAAGTTAACAATGTTTTTTTCCCTAACCAGAGTCTCAAAGCTTCAGGCATCGAGAAAGAAACAGTAACTTTGGGTGCCCCAAATATGCTTTATTCAGAAGGCAACTGGACTTTCTTGTTTTTTCTTTTGAAGACGTTTTGCTTCTTATCCAAGAAGCTTCTTCAACTCTGACAGGATAGTGGGCAATGGAAGGATTTCTATTCCTTGCAGACAGCTGGCCATTTGCATCCTTTTAGAGGGTTGCTGAAGCACTTGGAGGTTTATCTATGTCCTCAGGATCATCTGAGTTCCTGTAGTCTGCAAATTTTGGGGGGGAAATCCATCCCTACTCCCACACATTTCGAAGGCTGTTCATCCCGAATTGTTTAGCTAAAATCTGTAGAGATTCTCAGTTATCCAGATCATGTTTGTCAACCATGACATGAATGACTGGGAATCTCTACAGACTAATAACTTGGATGGCCTGAAACAAAGATGTATAGCTGAGTATGAACACTGTTGATACTTAACCTTGTATCAAGAGATAACCTCACCCAGCAACTTCACATAGATATCTATTAGGAATGGGGAGTCAAGCTGTGCAAAAAACACAAAGCAGGGGCTTATAGCTACGTCTCTTCCCATATGGTAACACCAATTGGAACTGCCCTCAAAGGAACAAGAAAACTATTACAAACAAACACTGATAATTTTACATGTGATGAAGACATGGAGGGGAGATGTACTTACTTATCACTAGGCAAAACAGACATAAAAGAATTAATTTTACTACTTATTTAAAATATGTTCTCCCAATATTAAAAGGGAAGGAAATTTACAGCATAATAAAAATAAGAAAAGGAAAGGAAGTTTACAAATGATTACAAAATCTGCTTTAACAAAATAGATTAACTGACCAATTGTACGCTGTGCAAGTGCCTGTGATTTCAAAAAACCCTCTGCAAATCCAGTTTTAAAAGCATCTTGATGAGCTTCAGGTATGTTTTTTCTTTTCATCAGCTTGTCTAAACTTTCAATCTCAGATACTTTCTCTCTCAGTAAAAGACCCTAAGAAAAAAACAGGAAATGTTTATTATTTTTAAAAATCACCAAATCTCATGTTAAAACACAATTTATCTGGAAGTATTTATAGTTTATATTTCTGTCATATGTAATTTCATGGTATTATTCAAACCTTTGTTTTTAAAAAGCTTTACACAGGTCAGGGACAATGCCCCTGGCCAACTCGTGCAGGACAATTCAACATGGGATAATTCAAGAGAGGGACAAGTGAATTGTGTTATCTTGCTTTACATTTGAATCTTCTCAAGATAGAAGTTCTTGAGGTTGAGGTGAGCTGCAATTCTACTTGTCCCTCTCTTGAGTTAACTCACTTTGAATTGTTGCTTGGTGAGTTGGCCATGGTGAGTCAACCATGGCGAGATGGCTATGGCAAGTCACCTCTGGTGAGATGGCCAGGAAGAGTTGTTCCATTCCACATACACAGGTTATTTTTAGAAAGAAAAAAAAAGATTAGACACTGGACATTTACAAAGTGATTTCCTCCCCCAAAAGTACAGTTCTAAACCCAAGAACTCCTATTGAACTTTTAAATTAATGTGTATTCCCCAAATAAACACGTTTTAGTTCCTTACATGAATAAGTCTTAAAACTACCAATCAAGGAAATGTGCTTGTCATATAAAATTACTAAACTATAATAAACATGTAACTAAATAAAGAATGGATTGGTAACACTATCACCCACATTTTTGAGAATCCTAGAAATTTTAAATAATTTTAAATAGACAAATCTTTAAAAATGTCAATAAACTGTCCCAAGATTTAAAGAGAACTATTAATATTTTATAAGATTTTAAAGCAAGAGTACCAAACTCTTACAAGTGGTGACAACCTTGTGATAATTTGGTCTTTTAAAAAATACTTTTAAAATTATATATTAAGATGCAAAGATTACTAACTTTTGAATTAAAGTCATATATTAATTATGAAATCTAATTGTTTAGTTTTGCTTCCCATAAGCTGATATCCTTGGCTATGCTATTATGGTAGTAGAAGCCTAATACATCTAGCAAATATCAAGTAGGTGCAGTCTGTTCCAAGTATTTCACAGGAAATATTTTGCATATTCACTTACGTATACATTTTAATTCTTCGCTGTCTGTACTAATTATTTAAAAATATAATTAATCTAACCCTATTTGCACAACCAACTTGATGCATAAAGTTCCTAACACTTGGTAATATTTCTATTTCTATGGAACTTAAGAGCTGCTTGACATTTGACTACATTTTCTAACTTCAAATGTACTACTGTATGTATGTGGGCGACATACATACGTGTATGTATGAAGGTGTAAGATTCTGTTGTCAACATAATGTGCACATTCTCATAATTACCTTTACGAATGAGGGAGCTACATCTTCTGTTTCTGCTGAATGTTCTGATGTGGACTGTAGCCGTCTTGCTCTTGATTTCAGAGTCTTAAAACCTCGAGACTGAATGAAAACTTAATACACAAAAAGAGATATTATACTTCAAGAACATGTGAGAGAAAACAGCGAGATGTGTTCAATAGATTATCTGGAATACTGCTTAGATACTGATCCTTAATTGATATTGTAACATAAAAAGCTGTATAATTATTTGTCAATCCTATGTGCAAAGATTCACATTTTCAATGCCAAAATAGCTACCTAAGCACCATTGTAGCAATGTGAGCTACCATATTTGAGAACTTGATTTTTTTTTAAATATACATATACAGGTTAAAAGGATTTTTTTCTGAGGGATCTCATGGTTGAATGTAAGGATATGAGAGCAACGAGGCAAGGAAAAGAAAATAAATGGAAACAACCTGCCAACCGTCATCATGCTTATCTCTAAGCATTCTAGCGATAAGCTGCATAAGAGGAAAAAATTTTGTAACTTTGTGTTTGTGTGTGTTTCAAGTCCTGCAGGAGATGCCTGTGAAATAAGTGACCAATTCAGTTCAGAACTAAGAAAGAGAGGTAGATGACACGCAGCTGAGGAGTAGGAAGGCATCAGAAAATACCTACAGCACACAGGGAGGAAAAAAACCTAAGAGAAAAAAAAGAGAAAAAGAGAAAAAAACCTAAAACAATTATGTATAAGACAGCCCTTTGCAAATTCAGAACTCTTTTTTTAGAACATCATGTTTGTCTCAGTTAAAAAGATACCATTTTTAAATATTGCTTTTGCATTCACTTCTGCAGGAAATTCTTGACTTACAACTGTTTAATGACCGCTCAAAGTTGCAATGGCACTGAAAGAGTGAATTATGACCAGTTTTCACTTATGACTATTGCAACATCTCCCCAGTTGTGTGATCAAACTTTGAGTGCTGGCAACTGGTGTGCATTTTCTGTGGTTGCATTGTGCCGTGGTCCTAGGGTTGTCATTTGTAATCTTTTTAGGAAGCTTCTGATAAAGTCAACGGGGGAAGCCTGATTAACTTAGCAACTGTAATAATTTGTTTAACAAAAAAAGGTCATAAAATAGGGCACGACTCATTTTAACAATTGTCTTGCTTAGCAGTGGAAATTTTAGGCTCAATTGTGGTTACAAGTTGAGAATTACCTATACATATATTCAAACAATATAAAGATGAAAATTGTGAATAGTTATAGAGAGAAATAAATCATACTTTAGTTCATCTTTTTGCTCTGCTGTGTCATCAATTCCTACTCTTATTCAACTTCTGACAACCAAATAACATTTGCAAAGCAGAAAAGGGCTGATAGTGTGTGATTCTAATTGAAGTAACCACAATGTTTTTTAAAAATGCAAACTTCTGAAGTTATAATGAGTAAAAGATCCTCAATGTTGTTCCCCATAGTGTTCAGTGACAATTTATTCTGATAGCTCTGGAAAGTCTATAGAAATCTTCACTACACAGAATAGATTACAACACAGATTGGTAATAATTAAAACCTATTCTATTTAAACAAGGTATTTCAGACTAGTTCTCTGAAACATTTGGTTATTCTATATAGTTTCTTACTGACTAGGAATTATTCACATATAAATTATTGCACTTATTTTCATACTTTATAGAAATTACAATTCAAATTACAACTCCCAGTAAATCCAGACTTGCCTACAAATAATGGGTATACATGCGAATTCCTGGCCTTAAATACACTTGTAACTGAGGTATCAGAAATGATACAGTGCTGCCTTAAATCAGTCTTATTGAGTACTATAGCAATATTTTTTTAAAAATCGTATAACTAATCAGATGTACTTTAAAATGTTAAAAATACCTTCAAGGCTGAAATACTACCTTCTATATTGGTGATAAAATGTTTTTGATTTTCCAAAAAGTATTGAATTGTATGTGTTAAGCCTGGGTTCCCCAACCAGGGTTATGGAGACAAGCTAAACAGAATGTGCAGCGTTAGTCAGATAGGCACACAGATAAATGAGTGAGCTAAGCTTGTATGTTTATTAACATACAGTAAAAATAACAGATACGCTTGTGCTATCAAAAATATAGTTTATTCCATTATGAGTTCATAGCATAGTCAAAATAACAGTCCAATAGTCATGTATCATTTAGTCAGTTCATTCAGGGATATTCAGTTAGCAAAGTCCGTGTAGAATATCCTTTGTCAGTTCACTTACAAATCAGTCCTTTGTTTCTCTCCCGTTCGAGCAATGCAGTCTTGATTCCAAGCAGTAATCAGGGATCATCAAAGCCAGAGAGAGAGCAAGCTGCAGTCTTGCTTCTTTTAAAGTGCTTTCACAACCACTCCCTTAATTACTTTCCCATAGTTAAAGTTGCAGACACTTTAACATATAAACTATGATTACATATTTATTATTTTACCTAAACCAGTTAGGGTAAACAATGTTATCCCTAACATTCTCCCCTTTTAGGAAATAATAATAAATATAACTATTTACATCTTTAAATCATAGTAGTTACAACTTTCTTTAAACTTAGTTACTCCTTGAGCTTTTGTAAATTGGTCTGCAATGTTTTCTTCCGTCATGCAGTATTCCAATTTAATTAGCCCATTCTTTACAGATTCTCTAACATTTAAGTATCTTAAATCAGTATGCTTTGATCTAGTTTTTACAGCAATACTAGTAGCTAACTTTATAGCTGCCTGGTTGTCCTCGTACACAATAATGGAATCTTTAACAGTTACACCCATGTCTAATAATAACTGTTTGTACAAAATCAAGTCAGTGCATAATAATGACAGACATGAAAATTCCGCTTCCATCGTGGACAAGCTAATATGCTGTTGTCTGATTGACCTCCATCCTATTAGTGTCTTATCAAATAATATAGCCATCCCAGATGTTGATTTTCTAGTGTTTATATCAGTTGCAAAACTTGCATCTGCATAGGCACTAAGACTCAAATCACCCTTTGGTTCTATATACAATGCATGGTTCATTGTTCCTTTAAGATATCTTAAAATTCTCTTTAATGATTGCCAATGACATTGATGTGGATCCGAATTAAAACGTGCCAGCTGATTTACACTATAAGCTATATCTGGCCTAGACCAATTGCTTATCTATGATAAACTGCCAATCAAAGATTGATATATGGACTTATCAAATTTGGGACTTTGATCATCAGTTTGGCAAACTTCCTGACTCATTGGAGTCTTTGCCGGTTTACAAAGTTTCATTTTAAATGTTTTAATTAATTGGCAAATTTTATCTTCTTGAGATATCTTAAAACCATTATTTGTTTTGTTAATTGTCAATCCTAGATACTTTTTAATTTCACCTAAATGCTTTAATTTTATCTTTTTAGCAAATAATGATATAATCTCATTAGCTTCATTATTAGTCTTAGTTATCAAAGCAATATCATCTGTAAATAATAACAATAATGACACCGTTCCATTATTTTCTCTTTTAAATACACATGGATCTGCTAAACCAGATTTAAAACCTATATTGTTTAACTCTTTCACAATATATTGGTTCCACTCAAACCCAGATTGTTTCAACCCATAAAGACTCTTTTTGAGTTTCCAACAATCATTACTATTTACTTTATTGTCTTTTATACCTACTGGTTTTCTTAAATATATAGTGTGCTGCAATGGTGCATGCAGAAAAGCAGTTTCTACATCTAAATGGTTAATGATATAGTTTTTCTTAGCTGCCCACACAAATGCTGCTCTTAAAGATGTTGCTTTAAGACTTGGTGCAAAAACTTCATCGTAATCAGATGCAGTTTGATTAAATCCTTGAGCTACCAACCTAGCCTTATGGGTAACAGTCCCATCATTTCCAGTTTTTACTTTAAATATCCATTTGCACCCAATGGATTTTTCTCCTGGAGGTAATTTAGCATCTTCATAAACTTTCATTACCTTTAATGAATTTAGTTCTTTTTCCATTGCCTTTTGCCAATTCTCCTGATCCTTAGCAGGATACATCCTAAGTTCATCTACACTAGTTGGAACTTTAGTTACTTGGCAAACTATACTTGCTTGATACCTATCAGGTGGTCTAGTTACACGTGTAGTACGTCTAGGTATTACAGGACTTACAGGTGGACTTTCATTTATTAACTCTTCTTGATTATCTAACTCTTCCTGATCAACTGTTTCCTCTTGTTCTGGTCCTATTTGCTCTTCGTTAACTTCTTCTTTAATTGGACTCTTCTTATAACTAATCTGATCTTTCTGCCTTTTGTAGGGTTCAATAATTACTTCATTATTTAAATCTTGCTCTAATCTATTCCATCCTACATGTTCTAGGAATTTTGCACTAGCATTGGTGTAAACTCTAGATGTACCTGGTTCCCAGAATCTATAAGATCTATGATTAGATGTATATCCTACAAAAAATAATCTTTTAGCTCTATGCTGTCCTTTGTGTCTAAGTTGTGTAGGGATATGCACCCATGCTGGTGCTCCAAATGTGTGCATGTAACTTAAATCAGGTTTTGTACCATGCCACAATGTGAATGGTAATTCACCTGTTGTTGAATTAACAACATTATTTAATATATGATTACCACACATTATTGCTTCTCCCCATAAATTGTCAGGTAATCCTGAATCAGACATCATAGTTCGTGTCATTGATTGTAATGTTTGGCCTCGTCTCTCTATAAAGGCATTATGTTGTGGCCTATATGGTGCAGACTTTTTATGTTGAATACCTAAAATTCTTAGTCTGTTCTGGAATTTATTATTTGTAAATTCCATACCATTATCTGTTATAAGAGTTACTAATTTCTTTTTAGTTTTCCTTTCAGCAAATTTTATCCAATTAAAGAGACTTTGATATGTTTCAGCCTTGCTCTTCATTAAATAGCAAAACCCATATCCAGAATAGTGGTCCATTATACTTAGTATGTAACGAGCTCCTCCTACACTTGGTTTTTTTGGACCTATTAAATCTGCAAATACTACCTCTAAAGGTTCTTTGGTAGTAAATCCATCAACTCTATTAGCCGGTGTGACCCTGGCCTTGCTTTGATTACAGGCATTACATTGCAAATACTTATTACAAGGTTTCAAACTTATTCCCTTAGATAATTCAACAGTTTTCTTAAGCATTTTAAAATTTAAATGCCCAAGCCTTCGATGTAACAAGTGAATACATTCATCATGAGGTTTCTTATTTTCATAAACTGTGTTAGCCACTTTTAAACTATCATCATTTAACACATATAATTCACCTCTTAAAGATGCAGTAATTTTCTTATCTTCTTTTTCAATTATGCAGTTATCTCCTTTAAAAGTAACTACATATCCTAGTTTAACCAAAATTCTAACTGAAATTAAATTAAACTTAAGTTGTGGTACATATAACATTTTTACATTCTCTTTTATAAAAGAACAATATGCTATACCTTGACCTTTAGCTTTCAGTTTCCAGCCATTGGCTAACGATATCTGCTGTGTACTCTTGGACATTTTAATAAAATTTCTGTTATCATTTGTTATACAGTGGGATGCTCCACTGTCAACCACCCATAAATTATTTTTTACACCTCTGTTACTATACATGGCTAACTCTAAATTTTTATTTATCTTTTGATGACTTTTAGTATTCTGGCCAGCGTTCTGGTACTTTGCTTTTTTACAAAATCTTGCCAAATGTCCTCTTCCTCCACAATTAAAGCACTTTTTAATTGCATATGCAGTAGGAGATTCATTATCTTCTTTTTGAGGTTGCTGCCTCCTTAACTTCTTCTGGCCTCTTCAATCAATCTGCCAGTTATATCAGTTAAAGTTAGGCTTTCCTTTGGCAATATTTCAAGGGAAGTTACGTAGTTGTCATAACTTTCATCAAGGGAAGATAGAATTATGTAGACTTGGTGTTGTTCAGAGAAAATAAGCTCTTTCTCATGCAGTTCTTGAAAAATGCTTTGCATAGTTTTCAAATGATTCAGCATATCACCATTTGTTTGGAGATGCGTACTGAAAAGCTTCCGTGTTAGATTTATGTGAGCACCAACGTTATCTCGAACATAAATCCTCTTCAGCTTCTGCCAACACCCAACAGCCGTTTTCTCTCCATGGATATAAACAAGCTGTTGGTCAGTTAAGGTTAAAGCAATAATGCAAATAGCGTGTTCATTTTTATGCATAAATTCTTCTATCTTTAGTCTGTCTTCATCATCCTCTGGATCCCATTCTTCTACGTTTGGTGGATTTTCAATTATGTTCCACAAACCTTCTCTTCGTAGAAGCAGACTACATTTCATAGACCATGATACATAGTTTGTTCCATCCAACTTGGATATAAGGGACAAACTTTGTAAATTGACTTGTGCCATGTTTTCTTATATGGATATAAAACTATAATTAATAAAACACAGCTGTCTGTTTACTGTAATGTATAACAACACAAACTCTCACTTTTTACATAAATCTGTTTTATCCTAGTTAAACTGACTTTGCAGCCTCTGGGCCCATAACCAGTGTTAAGCCTGGTTTCCCCAACCAGGGTTAGGGAGACAAGCTAAACAGAATGTGCAGCGTTAGTCATATAGGCACACAGATAAATGAGTGAGCTAAGCTTGTATGTTTATTAACATACAGTAAAAATAACAGATACGCTTGTGCTATCAAAAATATAGTTTATTCCATTATGAGTTCATAGCATAGTCAAAATAACAGTCCAATTGTCATGTATCATTTAATCAGTCCATTCAGGGATATTCAGTTAGCAAAGTCCGTGTAGAATATCCTTTGTCAGTTCACTTACAAATCAGTCCTTTGTTTCTCTCCCGTTTGAGCAATGCAGTCTTGATTCCAAGCAGTAATCAGGGATCATCAAAGCCAGAGAGAGAGCAAGCTGCAGTCTTGCTTCTTTTAAAGTGCTTTCACAACCACTCCCTTAATTACTTTCCCATAGTTAAAGTTGCAGACACTTTAACATATAAACTATGATTACATATTTATTATTTTACCTAAACCAGTTAGGGTAAACAATGTTATCCCTAACAGTATGTAACACCAACATCATCTCACTGGAATGTCTGGGAATTATAATTCAGTAATCTCTACAAGGCCCTAATTGCCTGCATGATTAATATTTTTGTATACAGGCAGTTCTCATCTTACAACTACAACTGAGCCTAAAATTTCTGTTGCTAAACAAAACATTTGTTAAGTGAATGCTGCCTATTTTATGACCTTTCTTGACTCATTTGTTAAATTAATCATGCAATTGTTCAGTTAGTAACACAGATGAACGAATTTGGCTTTCCCCCATTGACTTTGCTTGTCAAAAGGTCGCAAAAGTTGATCACATGACCTCGGGACATTGCAAGTGTCATAAATATCATTTGCCAAGCATCTAAATTTTGATCACGTGACCATGGCAATGCGGCAACATTTGTAAGTGTGAAAAAGATTGTGTCCCTTTTTTCAATGCTGTTATAACTTTAGTCACTAAACAAACTGTTATAAGACAAGGACTATATGTTCTGTAGTGTACTATGAACTAGTTCTCCTTCTACAGAGTGAAATACAAGGGATTCTTCTTCTTTGGAAAAGCTTTAGAGAACTCCTTTATACAAAGGAATACATGTTCTACTTATGGAAACTCCAATTATATTTCTCTTACTTTTGAAAAAGAAACATTTTTACTTCCTACCTGGCCAATGTTGAAGACTGGAACATATACTCTGGGGAGGATTAAGATGCTGTCTGTAGAGGTAAGAGGAACGTAAAACCCTAAATGTATCTGCAAAACCTAGGAAAGAATAAAAAGCTTATTTAGTATTTACTTAAATCTTACAGGAATAAGATCTTGTGCATTTAAAAATTTTAAATTATATACATGCATACATACATCCCAGATACATGCAAATTAGACAATGTGCTAATACAGTCCCTTAAATAAGCAATTTTGCAATGATGATATACAGGTTACAAAATCAAAGATCACTCTCAATATTTTACACTTAGTTATAATGGTGCTATGATACCTGAAAGAGAACAAAGAATATTTGTGCATGAGTAAACAGATTACTTTTCTCTCGAAAGTCAGGAAAGTGAATGTTAAACATGATATATGCTATGTATTCCTTGTTTAAAATTTGGATTAATGGCTTCTTGAGGACTAATTCCTACTCTAAGTAGAACCAAAGATGAGAGACGAAATGGAGAAAATGAACTATATAGACCAATGGATCTGAATTTTAAGTAATGCAAAAACAAAAAGCAAAAACTCTTTAAAAATAGCAGGTGCTAATTTAGGTTTGAATATAGCTTCCCAAATGCTACTTACATTAGAAATTTGTAATATAGCAAAGGTTTATCCACCACCATGAGCCACGGTGGCGCAGTGTTAGGGATAACATTGTTTACCCTAACTGGTTTAGGTAAAATAATAAATATGTTATCATGGTTTATAAGTTAAAGTGTCTGCAACTTTAAATATAGGAATATAATTAAGGGAGTGGTTGTTGAAAGCACCATAAAAGAAGCAAGGAATGTCAGCTTGCTCTCTCTGGCTTGATGATCCCTAATTACTGGATAGACTGAAGACTGCATTTTTCACCTACTGAAAAGGAGAGACAAAGGACTGATTTGTAAGTGAACTGACATTGGATATTCTAAACGGACTTTGCTAATTGAATATCCTTGAATGGACTGACTAAAACGATACATGACTAATGGACTGTTATTTTGACTATGCTATAAACTCTAAATGGAATAAACTATATTTTTGATAGCACAAGCGTATCTGTTATTTTTACTGTATGTTAACAAACATCCAAGCTTAGCTCACTCATTTATCTGTGTGCCTATCTGATTAATGCGGCACATTCTGTTTAGCTTGTCTCCTTAACCCTGGTTGGGGAACACAGGCTTAACACTGTGGTTAGAGTGCAGTACTGCAGGCTACTTCTGCTGACTGCCGGCTGCCTGCAATTTGGCAGTTCAAATCTCACCAGGCTCAAGGTTGACTCAACCTTCATCCTTCCGAGGTGGATAAAATGAGGACCCAAATTGTTATGGGCAATATGCTGACTCTGTAAACCACTTAGAGAGGGCTATAAAGCACTGTAAGTGGTATATAAGTCCAAATGCTATTGTGATTGCTATTATGAACCCACGTCATCAGATAAGTCATAATTGTCTTTATGCAATCCATATATTGAACAGGGAACTGCCCTTAGCAAGCTCTAAACATGAAAACTGGAGTGAATATAGATTTTTAAGTATAACTGGGCTAAGCATCTCGAGAGTAACTTGTACATGCAAATTCCAACAATAATTTTGCTATGTAGTTGCAAATACAATTACACCATGATAATGGAAGAACACATGATAAAGGTTTCCTGTTATAAAAACATCCTATTTTTAATAATTATGATTTTTTACTAAAACTTCCATCATAACAAAAGCCATATCATTCTTTGAATTATACTTCATCTTTCATTCAGTAACAGAAAGTGGTGTGCTATACTTCATCCTCTCATTTTATCCCACAATACCCCTGTGAGGTAGATTGGGCTAAGAAAGAATGGTTAAGAGGATTATAACTTGTCTCTCCAATGTCAGCCAAAACTTTAGCCATGATATCACAGACTCACTGTACATGGTAGGATGGAATAAGCAAATAAATGAGAAATTATTTATTTACATGTTTAATATTTCAATCCTGTCTTTTCTCTAGTTAAAGGAGACATATTTCATTCTAACAATCCTGTCGTGTGTGTGTGTGTGTGTGTGTGTGTGTGTATTAGTGTAGCAGTTTTGAAAAAGATACACAAATATGGTCTACTTAATATTTGGAAAAGGCATATATTATGTTGAAGTCAGAATACAAATTCTATAAATAAACACAAGGGATATTTCAGATTCAAGAGAACATAATAGCACTAGAAATAAGATGGATTAAGGGGCTAAGAGCAGACAAAATTTTGCCTGTAGGAAAGAGACTGGCTAAGCTAGGGTCAAACAGGGATTTAGTTTAGAATCTTTATGTGAACACAACAAGGTGAAGCATTCAACCCCTCCTTGAATGCTGTGAAACCTTATCTAGTATCACCCAGATGCAAATTGTCAGTCTAAGAAAATTCCTGTGCATACGCTTGAGCAGTAAAACTGCCAACTGGACTCTTCAAGTATAGTTCTGATTGTTTGGGCCTGACACTGCTATTTATTTAAAATAATGATTTTCTGTTTTAATTCCTTATTTGCAAATTATACTTAACTATGTTTGATACTACAATCAATGTTGTCAAGATTAATCCAGTATAATCAAGCTATATGATGTAAACAAGATAGTGTTGAATAAGCTGACCCTAGATGAGGAATGGCAAAAGCTAGAAATAAAACTAGCAATAATTTTGCATTTGGAACTGCATTACAATGAAACAGTAATAGAATTAAAGCACTTTACAGAAGCATTACTCATGGGTGATATAGTTTATGAATAAATTAAATTACTGCCCAAATATGTTAAAATATCATCCTAAAGCATACCATATTTATTTTCAAAGAAAGACTCTGCTGATACATATGACGTTTGCCAATGTGAGGTTATTTTATTTTCTTCGCCAAAGCCAGGAATCAGTTTGTTCAGTACTTCATCAAGTTGGCTAATTTTCAAATCACCCAATCCTAGGTCTCGTAGATTAAGTAATGGCTGTAAAAATAATAAAAGATTCAAATTCTAATTAAAAATTGGATTACTTCAAAAATAAAATTGAACTTTTAAAATCTGACAGCCATGATTCTTATGTGTTTAAGTGCCAGATTTATAAAAAGCTATGCTTTTGCTTATTCTATCTGAAACATGTGTTCATACTCAGTATCTATTAAAATATTGTACCATTATTTTACAATAGGAAATTATTAGAATATTTAAACATGGGAGTGTAAATTTCAGATGCTTTTTAATAGTTATGTAATATCACTTTCAGAGTATGCTATCAACTTAATGAACACTTAATCTCAAAGATGTATTTAATTTCTTTGTGAATTCATATTGAAATCCGAAGGACACATACTTAAAGCTAGGCATTCCTATCAATATAATAGAATTTTTTTCTCAGAGGCGCATAATTCCAATCCAAGTCTATATCATTTTTATATTATAAAAAAATCACGTACACTTATTGATATTTTTGTAAAGTATAAATTATATGAAAAATATTCATAAATAAATTACACCATTCAAGGATTCTTACTTCAGGGCTCAACACATCATTTTCAGGTGGTGCTTCTTTCTGCACAGACTGGGTGGATGTTGGGATGAAAGACTGTGTTAAACTTTTGGGTGAATGAAATGCATTTATGAGGTGGCTCAAAGAAACTGTAACCTGGTAAAATACAAGGTATATTAAGTCACATATTTTGTTTTGTTTAGGTTTACTTTATCGTCATTGCACCTCATACAACAAAATTAAATGCCATCTTCAGTGTACATTATAACTATAAAAATAAAACACAAGCACACCCCTCTCACAATCTATACAACTGAACTGAAACAATGACAGTAGAATTCAATAGAGTTCCTGTCTTGGGATAAAACTGTTTTTCAGCCTATTTGTCCTTGCTTTTATTATCCTGTACCGTCTGCCAGATAGTAATAGTTCAAAAAAAGGGTGTCCAGGATGAGATGGTTCTTTAAGAATGTTTTGAACTTTCTTAGGGCAGTGGGAGCTATAAAGCTCTTCCAAAGAGGGGAGAGGGCAACCAATGATCCTCCGGGCAATGACATTAACCCTCCGGAGTGCTATCCTATCTACCACTGTGCAATTGGAAAACCATACACATGTGCAGTAAGTTAAAATACTCTATGGTGCAGCGGTAGAAAGTCAACAGCAGTTTTTCATTCAGTTGTTGTTTCCCGAGAAGTCTCGGGTAGTATAATCTCTGCTGGGCCCTTTTGACCAGTGCTGCAATGTGATATTATATAATTTGGTTGTTCTTAAATAACTGTTAAATCCCTAAGCTTCCAGGAATAATGTAGAAGTCTATGTTTGCTTTAACAAGGTAAACAGCTGTTGCTGCACATTTCAAAATATAGTTTAAATACTGAATCAGTATCACAGAAATTTTAGTAACAGAAACACTGAAACCATAAAAAACTAGTTTAATTTTGCAAATATTTACAAACTTTTCAGAAGCAATCAATTCATTACTAAAGAATACATTGTATAAAAATTCCTCTTACTTCGCAAAACTAACTTTAATATTTGATTTTGTGAAATAAATTATTCTTGTAACTGCTAATTAAATTAGAAAATTGAAACCGGGAATATGCATAGCATTATAGGAAATAATGATGTACTTATCATGTTTGCAAAACTATCTGAAAACAAGCAAAGCATGTATTGCCGGTATCTTATTTAATATGAAATAGAGAACACCTACTGACACCAAATATTTCTCAACATTTAATATCCTCTCACAATTGTGAAAAAAATATAAAAGATTTTTGAGTTTGTTACATTAACAATAATTTTACTGAAAATATTTACAATCTATGTATGAGCCTTGAAACTGATATTTAGACCAGAATGATAAATTGTGCAGAATATGTGCTGTCCACAGTTTGTATTTCATCTACAGCAGAGGTGTCAAACTCATATCAGGTCTTTCCCCCTTTGTTAAACTGGGTGTGGGCGTGACCAGCACATGACGCATTCAACCCACAGGCTGGGAGTTTGACAGATCTGACCCTATTAATGCACAATGTTACTCTTAGAAGACAATTAGTTGAATAATGTAAATACAAATGAAGAATATTGATTCTATTTAATACACAATGCCCAGCCAGGGTTCAGACCCAGTTAATTGCACTTGATGATCTCTGGCAAGATTGGGATGGGGCATGTGTATCCATCCTTGATCTCTCAATGACCTTCAATACCACTGACCATGGTATCCTTTTTGGGCCAGCTATGAGATTTGAAACTGGGCAGTCTTGAGCTGATTTGACTCCTTTCTCCAAGGCTAGTCTCTATTTGTGTTGATAGGGAATGAGAAGTCCAGTCCACAATTGTTCCTTTGTGGTGTGCTGCAGGATTCAGTACTCTCTCCACTCCTTTTTAATATCTTCATGAAGTCACTGAGTGAGATCATCTGCCCTCATGGAGTACCACCAGTATGCTGATGATATTCAACTTTACCTCTCCATCTCTGGTGGCCTAAGTGTTGCTGTCACTGCTCTCTTGCTGAGGTTATGAGGCTTGGGTGGGGGAACAACAGACTTTGACTGAACCCTGGTAAGATGGGAAAGGCTTTTGGAGTGTGGAGTTTCAGCAACAGGACTGTAACAGCTTTACTTTGGGATGGAGTGGCACTGCTCCAAATAGATCCAATGTGCAATTTGGGAGTTCTCTTGGAATTGCAACTTCTCAAAGAGCAGATGGAAGCTGTGGCCAAGATAGCTTATCCAACTATGTACTGTGCACCAATTGTGCCCTTTCCTAGATCAGAAATCCCTGCACCCAGTCACTTAAACCCCGGTCACGTCATGTTGGACTATTTCAACATCCTGTACATGGCTACACTCTTGAAGAATATTTGGCAGCTACAGCTGGTGCAGAAATAAGTTATGTGAACGTTTTTGTGGGGCTTTATGGCACCCATGTTATACTGATTTTATGCAAGCTGCACTGGTTGCCAATTTGCTTCTGGATCCAATTCAAGGTATCGATTAGCACCTTTAAAGGCCACTATTGCACAGGATCAAGCTATCTGAGGAACCATCTCATCCTAATGGGATTCCCAATTTCACCCATGCTGACAGAAGAGGTGTGCTATGGACCCCGTTGGTCAAGGAATTCCAGCTGGCAGTTCCAGGAGAAGAGCCTTTTCTGCCGTGGCTTGCCTTGTCCTTATGAACATTGTGCCCTACCCACAAAATGAGATTTGCATCCAATTCTTTGGCCTTCTGAAAGAACCTTAAGACCTGCTCTGTCAGGTGGTTAAAGATAAAATGCCATCTCCTCCCTGTGTACATTTTGCCATCTTCCTTCTCATCTTGTCAATATTAAATCAAATTAAGTGTTATTGCTTATTGTTTTAAGGTTTTGTTTTTAATTCTAAAATTACATGGATGGCATATAAGTTTACTAAATAAATAAACAGAGGTAAAAGGACTGTCCTTTTTTGTAATTTTCATTAAAAATCTCATTTTCTCATCAATTGAGATTAAAGATAACATGCAACTTGTCACAGCTTTTGGCAGTATATTTTTATTTATGTGTATCCCACCTTTATTACTTTTACAAAGTAATTAAAGGTGGAAAATTTATTCAACACAACTTCCTCCTATTGTCCCTACCCACAACCCTGTGAGATGGGTTAGTCTGAGAGTGACCTTACACAACAAACCAAACTGGCTCTGGCCAACTGGCCAAAATAAAAAAAATATGCTTTTTAAAGACTGAAAGATCAATCTTTTACTGTAATACAAGACTTGGATTTTTGATAGATTGATTCTGATTATCTTAGTTTGTTTCCTTCTGACCTCAGAATGCTTTGATAATACATCAAGGGAAACTTCTCCAGTTAGATAGCCATTATGAGCAGGAATTATGAGCGGTGATCAAACTCACAGGATACAAGACCAGAAAAGAATTAAAGTGATTATTTACCATATTATTTTACAGATCCTCTATTGAATTATGCATAATCCTGAAATTTACCAAAAACTTTCCCCAGATCTCATTTGAACCTAAAATAAGATCTTGATTCCAGTAAAAGGCAGCTTAATAAGGTACTTTTAACATTTGGATGATGTGCTCAAAAACTCAAGTATTTGCTTTGGACACTTGAGATTATGGCGAAAATGTTAAGCGAGAGCCTGTAACATTAAGAAACAGAACATCTATGCGTTCTTCAATTCATAGTCACCCCAGTAAATTTGGAAATCAGGAGGCTCAGAACAAAAGTATGTCATAGTTAAGGAACGGAAGTTATCTCCACAAAGCGATAGGCAGGCAAGTAAAATCTTTTTTTAAAAATAATTAATGAAATGAAGGATAATTAGAGAAGGCATCGCCCTTCAAGAGCGGTATCCTTTTACATTTCAGGGAAGGGGCTACAGTCTTGCATGTTTTCATTGGCTTCGACTACTTCCATAAAGTTAAATTCCATGAATCCAGCACATTTTCAAAGGCTTTTTCCTTCCTTTCCCGCAGATTGTCTAATAAACTTATTGGGCCAAGGAAGCCTCGCCTTCCCGTCCTCCCCCTTGCGGAACCTCCCTGCTCACACCATTCCTTCGGGGTCCCGTTTCCCTTTCCGCCCCCGTTCTCCCTAACTACGCAGAACAATAGCGGCTTCCACAGCTGCTCTTAGGGAGGCCTTCACCTGGGGCTGCACCGTGGTAGAAAAAGAAAGCATCCTTCTCGCCACTCAAGCGGCCAGACAGGTTGAGACCGAGGACGCCTCTTCCTCTGCGGTTCCTCCGGCCTGGTTCTTCGCGGGCGGATTCAGTGGTTTATCAACTCTTCCCGAAAATGGCCGCCTCTCACACTTGGAACTGGCTCGGCTGAACCTCGCCCGGCAGCTGACGGTTATCAAGGAGTACTTCCGGGTGACCTCATGACCCCTCCCTAGCAACCGGCTGTGCCTGCGCTCGGATTTGTAAATTGTAGGCGGTTGAGGGGGGAGTATCTGAGGGTGTCTCGCCGTCTTTTGTAAAATAGTCGCGGCGGAGGAAAAAGTAATTTGGGCTGACATTGAGCTCGCGTTCGCCCAATGCGGTGAATTAGAAGGAAATGTTAGTGAAATGGAGGCGCTCTCTGTGGCGGAGGCCAACTAGACTGAAGCGAGCTATTGTTTGAACCAGGGCGGAAAGCGACTAGACCGCTTCTTCTCTTCTTTTCTGGCTTCCCCATATCCTTTCCCTGTGCGCCTGTTAGTTCCTCTTCGCCGTCGGCATTGTTAGTGCTGAATAAGTGTCTGGGGGCATTTTGTTCCCTCTCCACCCGTGTGTAATAAAGGCAGTTTTATTTTGATCAAAGCCGCCTTCGAGAGATCGCCAGTACTGGACTGGCTCTGGTGATTTTCAGATCCATTCTTAAACTTCACTAGCGGGCTTTGTGCCGCCGCAATCTCCCACCCTCTCAGGATTCTCTTTGGTATATGAAAGTCTTAAATTCCTGGATTAAATTCTTGCACACTGATAAAGACGAAAGTTGGAAATAAATTACAATACGTAATTTTAGGAGTAACGATACAGTTTGACAGATCGTGCTTGTTTTTAAATATACTTTGGCCGGGGTGGGGGCGCAAAGATAAAATGACACCCAAAACAAACAGGCACAATTGCGTTAGTGTTTTCCGGACCATAGAGAAGCGTCGCCGAGAGCGACAACCGAGCAGGCGCGACTAAACCGGAAGTGTGGGTGGTGACTCCGCCCCTACGCCGCCGTGCGTTGCCTTGGTGGCTAATATGTCTTGCGTCGTTTCGGTTGACGTGCAAGTGGCGGAAGCGGGGGGTGGAACTTAGTTTTGAATTGTGGCGGACCGAAGCGGCTGTTCGCGCTGTGCGCAGGGAGGCTTGGAGGAGAGCAGGACTGGCGTTAGCGATCGTGATGGCGGAAACTTCTGCACCCCAAGATAATGTGAGAAGGGAGGAAGAGAAGGGCGCCTCGTGCGGGAAGCGCATCATCGTACTCCAGCCGCCCTCCATCGAGGACTTTACCATTGTTAAACCGATCAGCCGAGGTGCTTTCGGGAAAGTTTATCTGGGTCGCAAAGGCGGAAAACTCTACGCCGTTAAGGTGAGACTCCTTTCTCGGCAATTGTCGCGGAATGCAGTTAAAAATGGTTAGCCCAAAAGTTCGCTTTAATTTTGATTGGTCACAGGCTTCAGTGGCAAAGTAGGCAAATGGCAATGGAGCCGAATTAAAAGTTGCAGAGCATCTGGGGACGATTTACATTTAGAAAAATGTGCGCCAGGAGTATGGATCCTTCGTTTTTCTGGCATTGTTTCCTCCATCCCACCCCCACCCCAGGTGCTGCCCATGTCTACTTTCTTGTGGAGCATTGAGAATTTTAAAGAAATTAGTTATGTGCGATAAGTGGCAATGGATAAAAAGAAAGGGGTCTTTCCCCTATGTAGCTTCGGTTTTGAAAAAAATTATATTATCTCATGCCCCTTTGTAGATGATTAATACTTCCAATTTGCTTTCTAAAAAATCGAGTTCCTTAAACATTTAGATGGGCTAGAGTAGACCAAGTTAACAAACTTCATTATTAGAAAGGTAAATGAACCATGATATAAATGCCTAATCTTTCCATGTAATGGAGTACAATCAACTTTATAAAGTTTAATTCCTAATTTTTTAAGGGCCTGAGTGAGGTTTCACAGATTTTGATTGAAAGTATAGAAAAGGACTTAAGATATTCAGCATGATTGATTTATAGTATAATTAATAACTATATTGGGTATGAGAGTTTGTTTGGCATTAGTTGCATGGAGCAGTCAGCAAAAATCCTTAGTATGGAGGATTTATGAATTATAGGCATAAGGAAAAATAACTTTATAATGTATTTTTCTGCAGTGGTGAAGTATAACGCACTATAGGCACAATTGTTTTTTCAGGTGGTAAAAAAGGCTGATCTGATCAATAAAAATATGGCTCACCAGGTACAGGCAGAAAGAGATGCCTTGGCTCTCAGTAAAAGTCCTTTCATAGTACACTTATTCTATTCGCTTCAATCTGCCAACAATGTCTACTTGGTGAGTAATCTAGCATCTTCAAAACCTGTTTCTTTATAAGTGTAGTTTTGCAGTTGTCTCAATCCATTGTTTATAGTACTTTTCAGTGTCCATATCACCTCCTGTATGAATATCAACTTCAATTACCAATCTTAAATCAATACTATAAATCTGTAATTTTACTGAATATCAATTTTGGCCCATATAACATTCTACCTTAGCCTTTTATAGCCATTTCCTATTTCCAGATCATTCCTGAAAACAAATGAACTTTTCTGTATTCTCTTATGAACTCATTATTTTTCTTTCCTCAGTTTGTGCCCTTCAAAGTCTTGAGTCTGAATTCATATAATTCTAAATCACATGTGTTGAAACCACAATACATAGGGATAGGAACTGAATAGGATGATCTGAAATAAATTGTATTCTAAAGCCACAGTGAGCCATAATCCATAGTAAATACACCAGATCATTTTGATGCTTCTGGGTGGGGAGAAAGCAGACAGGACCATCTCAGACATAAACAGAACTATGATTTTTCTGATTTTGCCCAGTTTTTGAGTTATAAAGATTATTTAACTGTTTACGCCTAGGAATGTCAATAACCCTCAAGTGTGACAGAAAAAGCATTATGAACAAAATAACAGAATTCGGAATGACCTTGAATTGGCTTTCCAGTCCAATTATCTGCTCAAGCAGAGACCCTATGCATTCTAGAGTTAGGCAAATGGTGTCCAATCTCTCCTTAAAAACCCACAGCTTCTGGAAGCAAGCTGTTCCACTGATAAATTGTTCTCACTGTCAGAAAATTTCTCCTTAGTTTTAACTGGATCTCTCATTTATGGGTTTTCATCCATTACTTTTTGTCCTGTCCTCAGGTACTTTGGAGAATAACACAGCCCCTAATTATTGGAAGACTACTATCATATAATCCCTAGTCCTTTTCTTTGTTAGACAAGAAATACTTAGTTCCTGAAATCCTTCTTTGTATATTTTAGCATCCAGCTCCTTAATGATCTTAGTTGCTCTTCTCTGCATTCTTTCTGGATGCAGTATTCTAGATGTGGTCTTACCACAGCAGTATAAAGCAGTACTAATACTGCACTGGCCTTAATTCTGTCTCTCTGTTGATGCAACCTAGGACTGCATTTGCTGTTTTTGTCAACTGCAGCACACTACTAGCTCATAGTTAAGTGATTGTCCATTTCTCTCTACTGTTATTGAGCCATGTTTGCTATTTATTCTATACCTGTGCATTTGAATTTTCTTGCCTATGTAAAACCTTATTTTTCTTGCTACTGAATTGCATTTTGTTGGACAGGGCCAATGTTCAAATCTGTCAAGATCTTTCTGTATCTTGAGTCTATATTTTAAAGGGTTGGCTATTTCCTCCAGTTTGGGGTCATCTACAAATTTGATGAATTCTTTTTCTATCCCCTCAAATAAATAATTAATGAAGAAGTTGAAGAGTACTGGACCTAAGACAGAATCTCTCCATGTAGATATAGTTGCATTGAAAACTACATATTGATTGTTAAATAATTATGAATTCATCTGGTGGTGATACTGTCTATCCCACATTTTTCTATCTTATTAATAAGTTGGTTGAGGTCTACTCTGTCAAATGCCTTACTGAAGTTCAAGTATACTATGTCCACAACATTGAGCTGGTCCACTACTTCAGTCACTGTCAAAGAATGCAGTAAGTTTTGTCTGACATGATCTGTTTTTGACAAACCTACATTGACGTCCAATAATGGCTTTGCTTGTTGCAGAATATAAATGAATAGAAATAAGCAGAACCTGATGAATTACATTCCAGAGTTCTCAAGGAACTGGAAGAAGTTATCCTAGAACCATTATATCATATCTTTAAAATATCTTAGAGCACTTGAGAACTACTAGAGGATTGAAAAAGAACTGATGTGGTTCCCATCTTCAAAAAAAGGGAAAAAACAGACCCAGAAAATCAGAGACCAATCAGTGTAACATCAATACATAAGAAGATACTGGAAAAAATAATAATAATAAAAAAAAAAAACAGATCTGTGAACAACTGGAAACAAAGTTATAAATAGTAGCCAGCATGTATTTGTTAAAAACTGATCATTCTTTGACAAAGTTATCAAATTAAGTTATTAACGTTATTATACTATCAAAATGCTGTGGACATAGTATATTTAGACTTTAACAAGGCATTTGACAAAGTAGAGCACAACCTACTTCTTAGTAAACTGTGAAATAGACCACTGGTCACCAACCAGTGGACTGGGGACCACTGGTGGTCTGTGAGAAAATTTTGGTGGTCCACAGAGAAATGTCACCCTCAAAGCACCCCCAAAGCAATTAATCCAGGCTGCGCAGGAACACAAGGCTGCGCCACCCACATGGCCCATGGGAACACAAGGCTTGTGTTGCTTGCATTGCAAACAACACAAGGTAGTGAGGGGAGGGGGGAAAGGGCAGAGGGGGGAACTTGCTCTACTTGCTCCATGCACCTGGCCTGATCACTTCTGCTTTTGGCTGCATGCAAGGAAAACAGCCAAAGTCTTTCTTTCTCTCTCCCAAACTCTACCAGAAATGAGCCTTTGGGACCCCACAAGGCATCCTGCTCCAAGAGGCAAGTCTCACAAAGACTCATTTCTGGCGGAGTTTGGGGAGGAGAAAGAAAGACTTTTGCTGCTTCTCTTGCATGAAGCCAAGTCTCTCTGTCTCTCTCTCTCCCCCCCCCCCGAATGGAGCTGGAGACGGTATGCTGCGATCTCAAATAAATAAATGATTGATTGGTAGGAAAATGGGGTGGGGAATTTTGCTACGGACTTTTTGGGGGATTTTCCCAGGGTTTCTGCAGCAGAGACCCTGGGAAAATGTCAGCAAGCCACTGTCAGTCAAAATGCATATTAGTGATCCGCAAGATTTAAAATGATGAGTTTGGTGGTTCCTGAGGTCCAAAAGGTTGATGACCCCTGGAATAGACAATATCACAACCAAGTATGGAATGGAATGGAATTCTTTATTGGCCAAGTGTGATTGGACACACAAGGAATTTGTTTTGGTTGAAATGCTGCAGGGTACATAAAAAAAAATATACATGAGTCAAGAATCATAAGGTACACACTTAATAATAGTCATAGGGTACAATAAGCAATCAAATCATACTAGGAAACAGTTAATATAAATTGTAAGGATACAAGGGACAAAGTTACAGTCATATATTCACAAGTTGGAAGGGATGGCGATAAGGAGTGATAAGAAGATTAATAGTAATAGTGCAGACTTTGTAAATAGTTGGACAGCGTTCAGGGAATTATTTGTTTAGCAAAGTGATGGCGTTTGGGAAAAAACTATTCTTGTATCTAGTTGTTCTGCTATACAATGCCCTATAGCATTGTTTTGAGGGTAGGGGTTGAAACAGTTTACATCCAGGATGTGAGGAGTCTGTAAATATTTTCACAGCCCTCTTTGACTCATGCAGTATACAGGTCCTCGATTGAAGGCAGGTTGGTAGTAATTGTTTTTTCTGCAGTCCTAATTATCCTCTGAAGTCTATGTCTGTCCTGTTGGGGTGCAGAAACAAACCCGACAGTTGCAGAGGTGCAGATGACAGACTCAGTAATTCCTCTGTAGAACTATATCAGCAGCTCCTTGGGCAGTTTGAGCTTTCTGAGTTGGTGCAGAAAGAACATTCTTTGTTGTGCTTTTTTTGATGACGTTTTTGCTGTTAAGTGTCCATTTTAGGTCTTGTGATATGAGAGAACCTAGAAATTTGAAGGTCTCTACTGTTGATACTGTGTTGTCTCATATTGTAAAAGGTGGTAATATGGGAGGATTTCTTCTGAAGTCTACCACCATTTCTACAGTTTTGAGTGTGTTCAATTCCAGATTGTTCCTATTACACCACAAGGCAAGTTGTACAACCTCCTGTCTGTATGCAGATTCATCAGTGTCTCGAATGAGACCAATCACTGATGTGTCATCGGCAAACCAGCATTTTAACAGATTGATCCTTTGAGATGCAGTCATTGGTATAGAGAGAGAAGTGGAGAAAGCCTTGGGGGAGCCCTGTGCTAATTGTACAGGTATCAGGTGTGATTCTGCCTAGCTTCACCTGCTGGTTCCTGTCTGTTAGAAAGCTTATGATAGATGGTTTAGTTTCATTAGAAAAATGTCTGGAATGATGGTATTAAATGCTGAACTGAAGTCTGCAAAGAGGAGTTGTCTATTCCACATTTGTCTATCAACAGTGGTACCACAAGGTTTTGTCATAGGCCCAGTACTCTTCAATATCTTCATAAATGACTTAGATGATGTTATACAACAGGAACTCATCAAAGTTGCAGATGACACTAAGCTAGTAGGAATAGCCAACACCCCAGGAACTCATCAAAGTTGCAGATGACACTAAGCTAGTAGGAATAGCCAACACCCAGAAAACAAGCTAAGAATCTAAAAAGATACTGACATATTTGAACAATGAGCCCTATGCAACTAAATGAAATTTAATGTGGAGGAAAGCAAGATTTTACAAGTACATATTAGGAGATAGCTCAAAAACAGTAACTATGGAAGGATCTTGGAGACATAGTAAACAATCACTTACACAAGAGTCAGCAGTATGCGGCAGCAGCCAAAAAAGCTAATACAATCCTTGGTACAGGCATAGAATCAAAATCACATGAAGTATTAGTACCACTTTAGTAAGCCTTAGTAAGAGCACACCTGGAATGCTGCATCCAGTATTGGTTACCACATTACAAAAAAGATGTTGAGACTTTGGAAAAAATGCAGAGAAGAACAACTAGGTTGATTAAAGGCCTGGAGACTAAAACATGAAAAACGGTTGCAGAATTTGAATTTGTCTAGTCTGGAAAAAAGGACTGAGGAGTCATGATTCCAGTATTTGAGAAGCTGCAACAAAGAGTAGGGGGTTCTATTTATTTTCCAAAGCACCAGAAGGCAGGACAAGAAACAATGGATGGAAACTAATCAAGGAGAGAAGTGACCTGAATTAAGGAGAAACTTCCTAACAGTGAGGACAATTAACCAGTGGAACAGCTTGATTTCAGAAGTTGTAGTGCTTCCTCACTGGAGGTTTTTAAAAAGAGACTGGACAGTCACTGTCTGAAATGGTATAGGAATTCCTGCTTGAGCAGGGGCTAGATTAGAAAACCACCAAAGTCCCTTCCAGCTCTATTCCAATTCATATCAGTTGCTTAATTATCATTTGCAGAATCTTTCCAGCTATTGATATCAGGTTGATTGGTCTGTAGTTTTATGAATCCATTTTTTCCTTTTCTGAAATGGGAATCACTCCAGCTCTTTTCCAGAATTAGGGTTAGCATTTCCAGTCCTATAATAATTCCCCTGTGCTCCAGGCTCTTTGACATTCGATGGTTCAATGGTTCCAAGATCACATATGCTAGCATGATTATTCTTAGTATTGCCTCCGAAGTTTAACAGAACAATTGGAATGGTCTTTAGGGCTATACAAAAAAATGGGAGGGTTCACATTAGCCTTATATTGCCTATCTTTGCTGTTAACAAATTAGTTCCCAAGTTTTACAAAGGTATTTTTTTCTGGCAGGTAATGGAATATCTTATTGGCGGAGATGTTAAATCTCTTCTTCATATATGTGGTTACTTTGATGAAGAAACGGCAGTAAAGTATATTTCTGAAGTAGCACTGGCTCTTGATTACCTACACAGGCATGGAATAATCCATCGGTAAAAATCATGCTATGCTGGATTTCCGTACAATTTAAACATTTTCAAATAGGCCATAGAGTTTACATATATTTCAAAAGGCTGAAACTTAACTCCTCATCTATATTAACTTTTGTGGTAAATCTACTGCTTTAAGATTCAAGTTTAATAAATTTAGATCAACTTCAAAAGAAAAGGTTTGGAGCACTTTTTATCTTAAATAATTAGAAATATAATTTCAGAAGAACATTGAAATTAGTGTCCTCTGAAATGCAGAATTATAGAGTATACACTATATATGAAATAAATCATTCTAAGAAGATTTATTCTGATTGCTTTTGTAATAATAAACTATAGGAATATTGCTGGCACAGAAAACCTGTTTTCCATTGAAGCAAGGGCATCTGTTTTCTGTACAGTGTACTTGTACAGTATTCTTAATAAACAGGGTCACTTTTTGTTTATAATAACCATTTAATATGTTATTACTTTGATCCAGCATAGATATCTTGGAACAATAATTAAGTGGTATAAAATTTATCTGAGAGCAGAGCATTAATTAATGTCTAAATGATATCATCCTCCAGTCTAGTCTCTCTTCAATATACTAGAATGATAATGGGTGATCATCAATATGGGAAGGTGCATCACACTAAACTATACATAAATATTTCATTTATTAGAGCCAGTTTGACCTCGCCGTTAAGGCTGAAGCTAGAAAGTGGGAAACACAAGTTCTAATCCTGCCTTAGCTATGAAAGCCAGTTAGGTGCCCTTGGGCAGTCATTCTCTCTTAGCCCAGTTCACCTCAGAGAGTTATTGTTGTAGAGAATTTAAGAGGAAAGAGATGTGTTGGATATGTTTGCCGGCTTGAGTTAATTGTAAAAGTAATAAAGGTGGGCTATAAATCTTTTTTTTTTTATTATTAGAGATTTAAAACCAGATAACATGCTGATATCTAATGAGGGTCACATTAAATTGACAGACTTTGGACTGTCCAGAGTTACTTTGAACAGAGGTAAGCCCTACACATCTTGATGTGTTTATGAATCTGTATATGTGTCAGAGTTGTTGCCAAATACTTTTATAACATGTAGTATAAGTTTACATGCTAATTAAAATGTTATTATTTCTTTGATTGCATGTTTATAAGTACCAAATAGAACCTAATGATCATACTTTTTTCAGAAATAAATGTGATAGATATACTCACTACACCATCAATGTCCAAACCTATGCAAGACTATTCTCGAACTCCTGGACAAGTATTATCTCTTATCAGCTCCTTTGGTTTTGTAAGTGTTCAAAATAATGTCTTTATATAGTATTGTTTACAACATAATGAGTACACAATATTAAAATTTATAGATGTAAAACTGTCAGCTAACATACCTATCTTCTTACAACAATTAAGATTACACTGCTGATATAAAGTTGGAGATTACATAATAAATTAAAGCTTGTCATTCACGCATCTAGCATTCAGCAGCATGTCAGTGGAACTCTGATGGTTATACTGTTAACTGATCTATAGGGCTTTATTTTGGGAGAAAGCTTGAGATTATATGTATCTGTGTCTATCTCACAAAAATTCAGATACCCAAGCATATGTTTGTTCAGAAATTATAAATTGCTATACCTGTGATAAATTTTGATACATCTATCTAATGAAAAATATATATTTATTTTGACAGTATACTCCAGTTGGAGGGAAAGGGCCTATGCAGAGTCCAAGCCCTGTTTCTGCAGATATTCCACAGCTGTCTCGAGAATTTGTTTCTCCTCTATCCATAAGTTGCAAAGATTACTCTATGGCATCAAGTAAGCTCCTGAGAGCATGTAAGTATCTAAATGGAAGGATTTGATCCTATCATCTATGGAGATTCTTGTTAGGGATAACATTGGTTACCTAACTTACTTTGGGTAAAAATAATATATAAACTATATTAGTGAGTTTAAGTGTGTGTATCACTTTAACTGCAAAACATGTATTTTGGGTGCGGTTGTAAAATCACCATAAGAGGGAGCAAGAGAGCTCACTGTTTGCTGGCTTTTACTGGATAGCTGACAAATGATGGATTGATGGTGATAACTGTGTGTGTTTCCCTGCTGTTGCTGAAACGAAGAAAAGGGGTTTGATTTTCTTCATATCTCTGACTGCAAAAGAGATATATTGCTGGACTGATTATTTGTAAGTTTACTGACCTCTATTTTCCACACTGGACTTAGCAACTGATTAATCCCTGGATGGACTGAACTAGTTTATGACATATGTACTGTTTTGACTATGCTATAACTCTTGCTGGAATAAAAAACTATTTAACTGGCACAGTGTATCTGTCTTACTGAGTGTAAACTACAACAACGTTTATCTCACATAATTTGCCTGCCTGCTAGACTGCAGTTGCACGTTCTGCTAGGGTATGTATCCCTAATGATTCTCAGTCATCAAGTCATGGTTGTTCCAAAGGTGCTTTTTCAAAAGCTTTGTTTTCCTTGAAGATGTTTCACTTCTCTTCCAAGAAGCTTCTTCAGCTGTGACTGAATGGTGGAGGATGGAAGGATTTATAATCTTACAGTTATCTGGTCATTACTGCTGATTCTGAGAGTCCTTTTTTTTTAAAAAAAACAAATTTTATTAATTTTACAGAACACAAACAAAACTAAAAGATCTTTTCTGAAGGTTGTCTGATCCCGGGTTGAAACTCTTCGCACAGACACAAATTCAAACATCATATTCACTTTATATATCCTTCCATATCTTATTATCATTTTCTTTTTTATATTATATATATAAACCATTTTTATCAATTTTATATAAACAATGCACAAGGCATAACAGCTTATAAGTTCTTTTCTAAGAAAAAATAATAAAAGAAGAAAACCAATAGAACATAACAATCCCAAATTATAGTATCAATACTTTGTCTATTTAACTTCATATCTTATCCCAACTTCTCCTTTTCATCCGAATTATTTCTTATTAATTAAAAAAAATTTTTTTTGCCTTTTTTCAATATACAACATCCAAAAACAAAACAAAAAAAAGCATAACAAAACCTTTATATATCCTTTCATATCTTATTACCATTTTCAATAATATTCTTTGTCTGTTCTATTTCCAACTATCCATTCATCTTTTTTTCTTTTATTATACTTCTCCTATACACCAATTGGAGTAACGTTTATAACTCATTACCCTAACTTAAAAGTACTTCATATAACAATTTTTCTTGGGATTCTGTTTAAAAGATTCTAAAATTACACAATGAATTTTATAGTCTAAATACACATATAAAAAACACAATCTTATGTACCCTCCAGAATCCCTCTTTTATCCTAAATTAAATTCACCCATTGTCTCTGAATAAACTTTTTTTCTTTAGATCTTGCTTCCCCCCATTGAGGCTTCTCCTCCCCCCCTTTCTCTCTTGCTTATTCTTCTCCTTGCCCTTTTTACCCCTTTGTCTTTCCTCCTCCCTTTTCTTACTCCTTTTCCTTTGCTTTCTAACCTTGCCTCCACCTTTCCACTCATTTTTCTCTTCTTTGGTTGTTTTTATAATTCTTAAAATCCCCTTTTTCTTATCCTTTTTCTCCTCCTCCCCGGAAAGAACCCATTGTTCATCAAAGATAGCTTCTTCTTCTTCTTTGTCCCAGTCCTTCTGCTGCGTAGTCAACTTTTCATAAGTACATAACGCCATTTTTAAGAATTGAAACAAAGTGCCCAAAGTATCTTTTTTATATTTTTGATATTCAGTCTTTAGTTCATCCACAAACAATGCCATTATGAAAAGAGAAACTTTTCCCAAAACAACCACAAGTATTTTTAATCAAAAATAATTCAAAAAAAGTTCCAAAAATTAATACTTTTCTTCCTTCTTCTCTTTCTCTTTCTGGGGTTGATGTTTAATCAAAGAGGTCCAATTACCATATACCTTTCTTTGGGATTCTAGGCAATCCCCTCCTTTTTCAGCTTCTGCTCCAATTTTTTTTCCTCTCCCTTCCCACTTGCAATATCAATTTTAAATAATCAAAAATCCATACCTCCAACAAGGGTTTTCCAATTTCTTAAGTTTTTCAATGTCCAAAAACCCTTTTGTCCCATAGCTTCAACTCTCAAAACAATTCACTTTCAATGTCCAATATGTCCAAACATTTCTGCTGTTTCCATGGGGTGGGAGAGTAAAGAAAAAAAAAAAAGCTCCCTTTAACAGCTTCTCCGCCACTTTCGATCTTCTTAGGGATACAATGTATCCTCCAGCAATTCAAACAGCTCAGTTCCAACCAATTTGAAAAATGTTACTTGACCCGGCTCAGACAGCACTTTCACTCTTCTTACTTCCTCCAGCGCAATCTTACCCGGTTGCTGGGTTCTTCGTGGCGGCCATTGCTGACCGCCGCTCCACCGCCTTGGGAAAAAGGGGTTTTTCCGGAGAAGGAGGGGGTCTGCGACACCCCCAACCCCCTGTCCGACTCCCCTCTCTCTTCAGCTGTCCCTACAGGGCAGCCATATCCCCCTGACCCATCTGGATCGGGGGTACCTCGGCGGCTAGCACAGCAGGAATCGTGAGCTGTCGTGAATTCCTGCTGCCCCGAAGCCACGCGAAACCGGAAATCCTGATTCTGAGAGTCCTTGAGGCCACTTGGAAGTTTATCTGTGCCCTCAATAGTCCAAGTGGGTATGGATCCTTATTGGAACTGCTGAAAGGACAGTATTGTAAACAGAAATTAGGTGGTATTGTATTCCTCTGTTAAAAGCAGGTTGTTCAATCTTAATGTAGGTGGCCCCTCTTTCAAACCAGTGGTAATCCTATCCTTTTAAAGAGATCAGTTTGTACGGAAAGGGCCACTGAAGTGGTGCCCTGCCCCATTATTGGAATTTTATCCCAAATAGACAAATCCATTGTTCATCTTGATGGCATTTAAATTCTGAGCAATTCCTGAATGATTCTATCCTATTTTATGGCTATTGCAATGGAGAAAATAAGTCTTAATAAGCAAAATGGAGACTGCCCTTCTCCCAACAATTGCCTTTTCCATATGACAAAGATCAAAAGCCTACTCATAACTTTGTCTAATTCCATCAGTCCAAAGTTGCCTCTCTCTCCCCTGAAACAAAGCCTCTTGCAATCCTATCTAAGCCAAAGAAGCCTCATAATAGAGCCCTATGGCAACCTTTACTATAAAATTGCAACATAAAGAAACTCCACCTTCCATCCACTGTCACCTGATGAGCTTAACATTCTATCACCTTTAGCAGGAAACTTCTTCAGCTCCACCCTACATAGCTCCCCCAGTGGCCAGGCAAATCAGATTCCCTAGGATTTCTTGCCTTGCAGCCCTCATCCTCAATACATTTGTTTTTGTTTTTCCATTGTTCCACTGCCCATCTTTTTTATAAAGCAGATATCCAACCATTGCAATAAACTTGGCTCTTAGGTTGTGATCCTTCAGAATAAATCCATGACAATTTAAGTCAGAAATTCATATTGGTGTGGTTTATGAGATGTATAATTATTTGTATAATTATAACTTTCTATATGAATGTAGATTTATATCAGTGGTTTTTTTTTTTTACTTTTATACTTTTAGTACCTTTTCTAACCTTCCAGAAAATCATTTTAATTGAACAAATTCTAAATAAAATAATTAAAGTATAAATTACACTAGAAAGTATTTTGAAGGCAGGAGAGAAATGTCTAATTTATTTAAAAGAAATGCATTTTACATTATTAATTTTAAGCAATTTTACTTCATGGTTCAATTGAAAATTTGCTGTAAGACATTGTTTTATTAAACAGACAAAAATGACCTATTTCTTTTGAAGGCATTGATTCTTCAGCTGTTACACCTGGAATGCCTATAAGAAGTTTAACACCAACTCTGCTTCAGTCCAGAAGAAGGTATGGAACATCTAGTGCCAGTAGCCATTCCCGGACCCAGCTGTCTAGTATGGAATCAGAATGCTGCAGCAGCCCCAGGTGGGAAAAAGACATCCAGGTTAGGACTACTTTTTTTCTAAGAATTTGCTTTTTCTTAACTTGAATTATTCTCTGTTGGTTCTGGACATTTCAAATGTTTTTAAAAATTGTTTTTTCCAAATAGGATAACCTTGCAAGAAATGGATAGCATATTCTGATGAAGAGATAGAATTCTTAGTTATTTTGTTCTCTAAATATTTTTGGAAGGTTGTTCTGTCCAACCCTGTTACAAAGGATAGGAATACACATTTTCTAAAAGTTGGTTCAAATAATTGATAGTAATTTTGGGCTCACATGGCCTTCTTCTGACTGTTTTGTCCCCTCAACACATTCCATTCCTACATTAGTTAGCAGAGAATATGCCTGTAGAAACAGAAGCTCCCCCAAAGTTAGGAAAACATGTTCTACTTTCAAATAGTATCTGGATTGTATGGTGGTTCTGTCTTCAAGTTCAGTGGTTTATTTACTTGTTAGATTTATATTTATCTTTTTCCCAGAGCTCAGAATGTCATTCATAGAGTAATATTCTAGTCTTCAGTTTTATTCCTTTGAAGATAGTAAATTGAGACACTTTATTATACATTTCATAACTTAATATGCAAATAAATACTGGTTTGTATGATTTGGATGGCATGTGAAAAATAAGAGACCGTCCTTTTGTAACCCATGAGTTTCTATATCTAAATGTGGACTCAAAGCAAGGTCCTCTAAGTAGAATATAAATTTAAAAACAAGTATATTTTTCTTGATCTTACCGCATACAGTATTTCTTGAGAAGGGAACAAAAAGTGTATTACTAAATAAGATTCAAAGTAGTAGGCTTCTCAGTAATAGGCCCAACCCACCAAAAACATAACTGTAAAAGACAGACCAGAAATAAAAGTTAAAATAAGCAAAATAAATAAATAAGAGAATACCTGTCTGATCTTGATGAAAACAAATCACTGGGACCTGATGGATTACATCCCAGAGTTTTAAAAGGAGCTGGCAAAAGTCATCTCAGAACCACCGCACCATATCTTTCAGAAATCCTGGAGCACCAGGAAACTACCAGAGGACTGGAAAAGAGCTGATGTGGTTCCCATCTTCAAAAAAGGGGAAAAAAAGAGACCCAGGGAACTATAGACCAATCAGCCTAACATCAATACCCGGGAAGATACTGGAAAAGATAATAAAAAAACAGATCTGCCAACATCTAGAAACAAGTAAAGTAATAACTAGCAGTCAGCACGGGTTTGTTAAAAACAGATCATGCCAAACCAATCTTATTTCATTCTTCAACATAGTGACTACAGTATTTTCCGGACTAAAAGCTGCTACTTTTTTCCCATACTTTGAACCCTGCGGCTTGTACAACAATGTGGCTTATCTATATATTTTTCTTCGCTAACTGCCATCAGGGGGCGCAAAAACATGACAGACGCAAGAGGTCAATACAAAGAAGAAGACGCTACTGGTAGTATTTGGCACGCTCAATGCAAGCAGCACAACATGCACGAACACAAAATATTTTTCACACCTTCATGGAAAGTACACGAAGAAAAGCATATGATGCAGCTTTTAAGTTGAAAGCAATCAATCTGTCTATCCAGGAAGGAAATAGAGCTGCTGCACGTAAGCTTGATGTTAATGAATCAATGGTGAGACATTGGAGATGTTCTGGCCGCATGTGAAGAGCATTCTTCTCTTTCTGTGTAAATATCTCATTTCACAACGTATATATCTGTGGCTTATAGTCTGGTGCGGCTAATATATGTAAAAATATTTTTTTCTTTTAAAATTTAATGGGTGCGTCTTATATTCTGATGCACTCGATAGTCCGAAAAATACGGTAAATTAGTAGACCAGCTAAATACTGTGGACATAATATATTTAGATTTCAGCAAGGCATTCGACAAAGTAGAGCACAGCCTACTTCTTAGTAAGCTAGAAAAAAGTGGAATAGATAGCACTACCATTAGATGGACTTGCAACTGGCTGACAAACCGTACTCAATGAGTAGTCTTTAACAGGTCTAAGTCTACATGGAGGAATGTAAGCAGTGGGGTGCCACAATGTTCCGTCTTAGGCCCAGTATTCTTCAATATCTTCATTAACGACTTAGATGAGAGATTAGAAGAGGAATTTACCAAATTTGCAGATGATACTACGCTAGCAGAAATAGCTAACACCCAAGAAGATCCAGATGGATCTTGACAGATTAGATACTGGGCCATATCTAACGAAATGAAATTCAATGTAGAGAAAAGTAAAGTCCTACACTTAGGCAAGAAAAACCAGAAGTACACATATAGCCTGGGTGAAACCAGGCTCAATAGCAGTAACTGTGAGAGGGATCTTGGAGTCTTAGTGGACAACCAGCTAAATATGAGCCAGCAGTGTGCAGCAGCAACCAAAAAAGCTAAAGCAATCCTAAGTTGCCGTAACACAGGGATACAATCGAGATCAAGGGAGGTACTAATACCACTCTATAAAGCCTAAGTAATACCACACCTAGAGTACTGCATCCAGTTTTGTTCACTACATTATAAAAAGATGTTGAGACTCTAGAAATAGTACAGAGAAAAGCAACCAGGATGATTAGGAGACTGGAGACTAAAACATGAAGAACAGTTACAGGAATTGAGCTTGGCTAGTCTAGTGAGAAGGACCAAGGGAGACATGATAGCAGTCTTCCAATATTTGAGGGGCTGTCACAGAGAGGAGGGGTCAAGCTATTTTCCAAGGCACCCGAAGGCCAGACAAGGAATAATTAATGGATGGAAACTGAACAAGGAGAGATTTAACCTGGAAATAAGGAGAAACTTTCTGACAGTGAGAACAATCAACCAATGGAACAGCTTGCCCTCGGAAGTTGTGGGAGCACCATCACTTGAGACCTTCAAGAAGAGATTGGATTGCCATTTGTCAGAAATGGTATAGGGTCTGCCGCTTGGGCGGGGGATTGGACTAGATGAGCTATAAGATCCCAACTCTGATTATCTGTTATCTGTAATATGTTTACTAATATGCCATTTTATTTTTAATTCAGTATTTTGAGTTAACAGTAATAAGCATCTTATATCAACCACCATGGAGATAGTTTTGTGATTGGATATGAAATTAAACTAGGAAGCAGCTGTGATTAGGGACGTTCTCTCTTTCCATTCAGTTTCAATCAGAATTAGAGGCCCTTTCTGAGGTTTCCGGTTCTGGTTGGCTTCGGGGCAGTAGGAATTCGTGATCGTCCGCGATTCCTGCTGTGCTTGCCGCCGAGGTGCCCCAATCCGAATGGATCCGGGGGATATGGCTGCCCTGTAGAGGCAGCTGAAGAGAGAGAGGAGCCGGACAGGGGGTTGGGGGTATCTCAGACCCCCTCCTCGTCCGGGAAAACCCCTTTTTCCTGAGGTGGTGGAGCGGCCGTCAGTAATGGCCGCCACGAAGAAGCTTGCAACTGGGTAAGATTGTGCTGGAGGAATCAGGAAAAGTGAAAGTGCTGGCTGAGCCGGGCTAATCAACATCTCTCAAACTCTCTGGAACTGAATTGTTTGAATTGCTGGAGGATACATTGTATCCCTAAGAAGATTGGTAAGCGGCGGAGAAAGCTGTGAAAGGAAACTTTTTTTTCCCTACACTCTCCCACCTCATAGAAACAGCAGATGAAGATTTGAAATTTATTTGGGCATTGAAGGTGAATTATTTTGAAAGTTAAAGCCAAGGGACAAAAGACTCTTTGGACATTGGACTTAATAATTTAAGAAATTGGAAAACCCTTATTGGAGTTATGGATTTCTGATCATTTAAAAATTGTTGTTGCAAGTGGGAAGGGAGAGGGAAAAAATTGGAGCAGAAGTTGAAAAAGGAGGAGATTGCCTAAAATTCTAAAGAAAGATATATGGTAATTGGACCTCTTTGATTAAACAGTAACTCCAGAAAGAGAAGTAGAAGAAGGGGGGAAAAAAGTATTAACTTTTGGAATCTTTTTTGAATTGTTCTTGATTAAAAATACTTGGGTGGTTGTTTTGGGAAAAGTTTCTCTTTTTATGATGGCATCGCTTGTGGATGAATTAAAAACTGAATATCAAAAATATAAAAAGGAAGAACAAGATGGAAAAGATACTTTGGGCACTCTATTTCAATTTTTAGAAATAGCGTTATGCACTTATGAAAAGTTGACTACGCAGCAGAACAATTGGGACAAAGAAGAAGAGGAACAAGAAGCTATCTTTGATGAACAATGGGTTTTTTCTGGGGAGGAGGAGAAAGAGGATAAGAAAAAGGGGATTTTAAGGTTTGAAAAAACAACCAAAAAAGAGAAAAATGAGATGAAAGGTGGATGAAAGGTTAGAAAACAACGGAAAGGGAGTAAGAAAAGGGAGGAGGAGAGACAAAGGGGTAAAAAGGGCAAGGAGAAGAATAAGCAAGAGAGAAAGGGGGGGAGGAGAAGCCTTAATGGTGGGAAGCAAGATTTAAAGAAAAAAAGTTTATTTAGAGACAATGGGTGAATCTAATTGAAAAAAAGGGGGGGGGATTCTGGAAGGTACATAAGATTGGGTCTTTATATGTGTATTTAGAGTAAAATGCTTAAGATATAAATGAGTATTAATATATACGATTAGTTTTTTTTTAATGATATGGATAGTGTTTATATAGGATTTTACTTAGTTATTGTTGGGTCTTTACCTTTTTTATAAAATTTATTGTGTAATTTTAGAATGTACTAAACAGAATCCCAAGATAAATTAAGTGTTATATGAAGTACTTTTAAGTTAGGGCAATGAGTTAAAGGCGTCATTCCAATCAGTGTATAGGAGAAGAATATTAAAAGAAAAAAGATGAATGGATAGTTGGAAATAGAACAGACAAAGAATGATATTGAAAATGATAATAAGATATGGAAGGATATAAAAAATGAATATGATGTTTGAATTTGTGTCTGTGTGAAGAGTTTCAACCCGGGATCAAGCAGCCTTCAGAAAAGATGTTTTAGGTTGTTGTTTTTGTATGTTCTGTGTTTTGTATGTTTATTTGTGTATTGTTTTTATAAAATTAATAAAATTTGTTTAAAAAAAAAAGAATTAGAGGCCCTTTCTATCTGAAACATGGCAGACAGACTATATATTCTGTTCAGAATCTAGAATGTACATCGATCTGTTCCTCAAAAACAAAGACTTGTCTCTTTCAGTTAAGGTGCTAATCTATACTTTTTTAGATTTATATATTATTTATGCATCCTTCATTCTAATTTATTTTAATTTTAATGGTTCTATGTGTGTAATTACTTTGAGTTGGATTGAAGTAATATTTTTCTAATTAATTTGAAATTACTTGCTTTTCAGGATGAAGACAATTTCTGCCCTGCAGCAGATCAAATGAATGAAATGGAGATACATGAGGCCACAGATATGCCGCTTGTCAACAACAGTAACGTCTTAAAGCAAAAGTTGCTGGAAACTGCTATCTCTCCTATTAGTAGTAATGACTCTGCAGACAGGCATAATGGAAGGAGTGAATATTTTGACTCATCAGATATTTCTGTAAGAATTTGTGATGTGAAAGACCTAGTCAGAAAATGTCTTTCAGAGTACAAAGAATGGGAAGAAAAACTTTGTACAAACAACTCTGCTCAATCCAAGGAGGTAGCAAAGCCTAACTGTCACTTTTCCCATCTGGGCTTGGATAATCTCAAGAAAGAAGAGAAGGAGAGACCAATGTTGCAGAAGACTGGTATCAAAAGATGCTTTGAATTAGTTGATACCAGCCCTTCTCAAGAACGTATCCTTGTGAAAAAAAACAATAGCGAATATAAGCGTGGTTGTAAAATTACTGAGATCCCAGAAAAGAAAAGCACAAGTTTGACAGCTGAAATCTGTTGCTTAAAACTTGAAGGGTGCATGCAAGAAAGCTGCCCAAAGGAAAGTCAAACAAGAGATTCGAATTGTTTGGAAGAAAATAAAGGGAACAAATCAGAGACCCCTTTAATAGCTAAAAATCTTATGAATGAACTAGATGCAGATTATGAAAAGGATGGGAAACTCACAAACTTCAGTTTTGTAAGCATTGATGATGAAAAGCCTTTAGTAAGCATGAGTATAGACTCTGATTTATCCCTTCCAGAGATCTCTGCTACAGAGAGCCATTTAGAAAAACCCTCATTTGATTTAAATGGGAGCATTAAAGATGTCCCCCTTGAGGAATCAAAGTCAAAAACTATGTTAACATTACATTGCTGCTCCAAATGGGAAACCAGAGATGAACCAATGCTCCCTATCCAGGAGAGCAAATCCATGGATCATAATCAAGATAAGAGTTTGAAATATATTACAGAAAAGCACACTGGTGTTCACTCTTCACCAATGGAGATGCTGAATGCACTTAAAAAAAATATTGTTGCCTTCCGAAGTTACAATAGTTCTATCAATATCTCTAATATGACTGAGCCTTCAAAAATCAGTATGATGTCTGTAGAAGGAATGAATATCTCTGCCTGCAGTGGTTCTTATCCAATGACCATTACACCTGCACAAAAAGGAACACCCTATAGGATATATCAGGTAGGTACTGAACGAACAAATTGAATATACAGTACAGGATTGTAGGACATTTCTATATGCACTAAAGAATTGCCTTAAATGCCACTGGTATATATGGCAAAAATCCCTCTGTTGATAAAAGTTTAATGAAATTTGCAAAGGAGGTCACGATGGGTAACTCTCAACATTAGATCCATGTTTCTTGGATCTTCAAGGTCTCTCTCTCTTGGCCTTCCCTGGTAAACCAGACTAGATGGACTAAATCTACTGTATCATAAGGCTGTATTAATAGGCCTTGCAGATCTGAAAGTACCTCTTCTCAGTGAAATGTACTATGTGATAGGACTCTTCTTTTTAGATAAAATTTTATCAAAAATTATTAAAGAACTTCTGTAGCACAAATACATACTTTTAGGCTTTTACATATTTAAGTTGTTTAAAAAGTCACAAACGTTAGTTTGAAAATGGTTTGTACATTGGCACCACACCCATTTTTAGGGAATGTAACTTCAATAAATCTAGGGAGAAAATTTCTGTATACTTAAATAATTTTTTTTGATGTCAGTAATTAGTCATGACTTAAATCTTATTTTTATTGGAATTGTAATTCAGTGTATTCAAATTTCTTCAATGCCACTTGAGACTACAAAGAACAGACAAAATATTAGCATATAAGAAGTGTAGGTTAAGCCTTGTTGTATTCATTTTTTAAAACTAAGACAGATTTTACCTGGATGTAAGGTAGCAAATAGAAGCAATTTTTTCATGAATTTACATGAATTGCATATAGAAATTTGTTCAAAGGGCATTATTAAAACACATCATTGCAAAATAAAGTGAAAAATTAAACACATCATTTCTATCAGCCTTCTCCAATCTGGGCCCTTCAGCTGTGCTGGGATTATAATTCCCAGAATCCCCATTTTGTACAGTTCTTAGCTGTATAGGCTTAAAAAAATCTGATGGTCGAGGTGCTAAAATGGAAAAAAATTGGTGAGGTGCTTGATTTAGGCTTTGAGAAAACCCTGCAATATTTCTTTTGTTTAATATCTATGTTTTAGCCTTAATATTGAATTGAGATTTTACTAATCCACTGAGAATTAATGAATTAGAAGCCTGAGTAATAGGTAAATAAAGGCTAGTTTTAGTTTTACAATGAACATACAGCTCAAAGCTCAAAACCTGTTGTGCTTTTCAGATGAGAACTTCTCACAAGGGCATTAAGGATTTCATGGGCAGTTACCATTTACTCTTTATAATGAAATTTATACAATAGCATAGGCAGTTCATGGATCCCTTATCACTTTGGTCCAATCCATGAAAACTCCAGAATTATGCAGCAAAATTAAGGCCAAAACAATCTGGTTCATAATAATTATTTTTAAGACATTTAATTTGTATTTTTTAAAATCTCCAGTCTTTCCCCAAAGAACTAAATATCTGCCCATCTTTTTCAATTACCGTATATACTCGAGTATAAGCCGAGTTTTTCAGCACATTTTTTGTGCTGAAAAAAACCCCCTCGGCTTATACTCGAGTCAGATCCCCCTCTGAAAAAAAAATGGTGTGGAGCTCCGAAGCTGGGCAGCCGCTTCCCTGCTTCCGTGTTTCCTTTGCAACTTTTAAGCATGGGAGTAATCGGAAGCAGAAAAGTTCTTGCTTGAGGATATATTGTTTTTTCTTTTTTTAACTGTTTTTTTTTGGGGGGGGAAGACCCACCGCCATGTGAGAATGCTCAGACATGAAATCTATCCAACCGAAAATAAGTGCGTTTGTGTGTGTGGGGGGGATTTTAACAGAGGGAAGATGTAGGGAGAAGGCAAAAGCGACAGAAGATCCTTCAGGGGAAACTGAGGGGGAGACTCACCCTTGGTCCAGATGAGCCCCCTTCCCCTTTCTCTAGGCTGAGAAAACAACGCGAGCCGAGGTTGCTTCAGCTCCACTCAGCTTCATTTCCTCAGCTCCAGCTGCTTTCAGTCCACTCGGGAGGAGGGGGAGGAGGAGGTGGTGGTGGCAGCTCGCGTTGTTTTCTGATAGTGAGATCATTTCCCAAATTAATTGATTCACTAACCCAAAAGAAGAAGATGTTGATGACAGTGGGAGGCAGGAGTCACTCCCTTGCAAGAAAAAAAGCAAGAGCCGTTCTTATGATCTCTCCCTCTCTCTCTTTCTCCCCGTAATACAGTCAAGCCCTTTCCAGCACGCGCGCGCGATCCGCCCCCACCGCTTTGCACCTTGCAAATGCAAAAACCCTGGGGTTTTGCATTTGCAAGGTGCAAAGGGGCGGGGGCGGATCGCGCGCGCGTGCTGGAAAGGGCTTGACTTTATGGGGGGGGGAGAGAGAGAGGGAGAGATCATAAGAACGGCTCTTGGTTTTTTCTTGCAAGTGACTCCTGCCTACCACTGTCATCATCATCATCTTTTGGGTTAGTGAATCAATCAAACCTTTCATGATAGTGAGATCGTTTCCCAAATTTCCCTTAAATCAGGAAAGAAATCAGAAACAAACCTTTGGACTGAGAATAAGCCTGTTCCTATGATGCCATTTTTGTTCACTGCAGTGTGAAAAGTGTGAAAAAACACACTTCTTTTTCTTCATCTTCTTGTTCCCTATTTACTGGTCTCTCAAAGAGGAAATTGTGAACATCAAACTTATTCTCAACTGTCCTAGTGAAAGTTTTTATTGGCATCTATTTTTATTTTTGAAATTTACCAGTAGCTGCTGCATTTCCCACCCTCGACTTATACTCGAGTCAATAAGTTTTCCCAGTTTTTTGTGGTTAAATTAGGTGCCTCGGCTTATATTCGGGTCGACTTATACTCGAGTATATACGGTACATTCTTTGGATAATTAAAAGAAATTATAAATTATAGCCCCCTACTTATCAAAAGAGACATATAAGAAACCTGTTTAATTTGAGATAATACTGAGTATTTTGGAATTGAATAAGATGTTTCATTACAGGTAAAATAACTGGGTTCTTTTTTTCAGCCACTAATCATTTAAATCAAGGAATAAAATGAATACATTCTGAGTGTCTTATTTTATATCTGATGCAATATTTATTTTTTGCATTAGACTCCTCAGGGAAATGTTAGTACACCCTATAGGACCCCAAAAAGTGTGCGAAGAGGGGCTGCTCCAGTAGACAGAGAACACATTTTAGGAACCCCAGACTATTTAGCACCTGAGCTTCTCATTGCAAAGACTCATGGTAAGAAAACTAATTTTCACTGGTTATGGATAATTACATGTTTTCATCACCTACATTTTTCAGTTTTATGATAAGATTCTGACTTTTAAAAATCCTTAATTACAACCTAATGAAACCCAAGATTTAATCTTAAAAATATTTCCTTCAATCCAGAATATCATTTGAGTTCATTTCAATTTAGTATATAGGTAAAGGGAAATGATTCCTCTGTCCGATCATGCCTGATTCTAAGAGTGGTACTCATCTCCATTTCTTATCTGACCCAGCATTGTCCAAATACTTCTGTGGTCATGTGACTGATGACCATACCCCGAGGCAAATGGAACACTGTTACCTTCCCACTGAAGTACCTATTTATCTATTTGCATGCTTTTGAACTGCTAGGTAGGCAGGAGCACAGCCCTTAGGTATCAAACATGAACTGTCAGTTTTCCAACTGACAATCTCATTATCTTTAATCATTGAACAATCATGTCCCTTATAAGCAAAAAAAAAAAAAAGGAGGGACTAGATGAGGATTGTGGGTGATAGTCTGTGGTTCTATATCATTTAATTTGTCTTTGTTATATGAAATACATTATACGTTAAGGAAAATAACAAAAATATTACTTGAGTTCTGTTTCTGACATTGCAAAATCTCTGCAAAGAGAGATAAGACCTGATGTAACACTGGGTTTTTTATTTTAATGAAAGATTAATCTACCTTCTCAAGGCCTATGTTTCAAAAAGTTGGATAATATAGATTGTCCTCAATTTACAGCCACAATTGGGACCAGAATTTTTATTGTTAAGCAAGTTGTGAGTTGCACTTGATTTTAGAAAATTGTTGATAATCCCTGCAGTTGAAGTGGATCACATGGCTGCTAAGTAAATCCAAATATCATAGTTGTTAAATAAATGGTTGTAAATTGTGGACCGTTTGTACTTGACTTAGTACCATTCAAAGTTTTGATGGCACTGAAAAAAATGATGCCTTGTACTTATAACCATCATAGTGTCCCTCTGGTCATATGGAAATTTGAATGCTTGGCAACTGGCATATATTTAGGACTTACAGCATCCAGGATCACATGGTTGTCATTTGTGACCTTCCCAGAGGTCTGCTGCCAAGCTATAAGTTAATGGGAGAAGCTGGTTTCACTTAACTGCAGTTAATTGGTTAATAACTACATAAAAAAGTTGTAAATAACTACATAAAAAAGTTGTAAAACCATACATGACTTGCTTAAGACCACATCGCTGAGTTTCAGATGTTCCCATCCAATTGTGGTTGTAAATCAAGGACTGCTCATTATAGTGCCGAAGTAGCTTAATCCTTCTGAATCGGGTTCACAGAGTATACCTAGCAATGAAGTCAACTATTATGATTTATTAACTGTTCTACATAGTGATATGTACAGAATTAATTATGGTTCATTCCATAAACAAAACAGTTTAAAAAAATTATGAATCATTGATGTTGCATTTTGAACAATGATCTATTTTATTGGGAAAGGTTTTTTTTAATACATTTAACAGTTTTTATAGAAGTATTTGAAATTAATCTATTGCTATCTGAATGAAGATGGTTCAAATAAGAATCAAACCATGGTTTCAAATTTTAATCTATTATCTAGATGTTCCTAAATTTGGAGCACTTCAGAATTCATAATAAATATAGAATTCACATTGTGTAAAAATATCTTTCATACGTGTAAAAAAAAGTCAGAGAAATTGATGTAGTCTTATCTCATACCTGATAGGTATATTGAGGGGAATGTTACATTCAAACATATAATCCATCAGTTGTAGCTTAAAGTGACCCAAAAGTATTTTCATTTGATTCTCAGAAATTTACAATTCCCCCTTATGTGTGAATAAATAGACCAGGTGTTCCTCTGGCTTATATAAAAAGCCAAAAACTAAGGAGAATGTTTTTCTTTGGAAAACTGCTAATTGATGGACAACTTAAACATTATCAGCATTTAATAAGTAAATGAGTATTACTTATTAATAAGTAATAAGTAAATAAGTAAATAATTATACCAGTTGTGGTAAATGTACCAAAATATTTACTTGATTTTTTTTACATACAGGAATTTACACCACTGGTAAGTTTTTTATAGCACTTCGCAAAACAAAGTTCATATTGTTCAAGACAAGTATTGAAAGACCTATACAATGAGTTAACACAGTTTATAGTTCCAAAATGATCATTTTGTTAGTCTAGTTCAACAAAAACTAACATCTCTAATAAGGAAATAGTCACATTCCTTCATTTCAGGGTGGGCTTTTTTTACAAATGCAATTTTCCTTTCTTTAAATATGCTGTGTTACAAGATCAATAGAAACACTTTCACTTGTATTACAAAGGTTATTTTATTCAATGATTTATGGAGTAGAAGAGGAAGACAATTGTGAAAATTTATTTTATTAGTTTCCTATCGCAGTGTATGGTTTTATCACCTAAAGGTTAAATTGCAATAGAAATTTTGGATTTTGTGGATTTTGACTACATCTTTTAGGAAAGTCTGTATGTTTGCCTAGGAAAATTGGCCACTTCTGCTTACAGAAGATATAAACTATAGGTTTTCTTGTATGGAATGTCAATGCATGAGAACAATTACACATTGACATTTTAATGCAGGGGAATATTCAAGTTCTTAAACATGCCTCACTGATTACTGACTACATTTTCATTTAAAATTGAACACTAAATTGAACTATAGAGCTAGGCTTTCAATATTTAGGTGGCTTTTTGTTCTTTTTGAGGGGGATTTCTAAGTAAATATGGTTGAGATGGTTCAGACATATTTCTTGATCACTTGAAATTACTGTTACACTGATTGAATGAAATGATTTCATATTTATTGATTTGATCCTTGAGATGACTCTTAAACCTACAAAAGTTTTTAGCTGTGATTGGCCAGCACATCCAATTTATCTGGACTATTACACCAAGGGGATATATCTGTATGTGAACTACATATAAGTTGGCACAGCAAATGCATTTTTCACTTCCAACAAAATGAGCTGTCTAGGGCTTTGGTAACATAGCAGCTGGAAGGTGCATGTTGCTTAATCATGGCTTTGGTGCCTCAGCAGCTTTGCTTGCTTTTGCTTCTGATTGCAACACTGAATTTCATGACCTGAAAACTATCAGGGTAAAGACATTAACTAGATATAGTCCTAAATACAAGATAACTTGTTACTGAATCCAAGCTTCTCACTGGAAACTATTTTATGTATAGTTTTTAAAGAATTTATGGCTCTCTAAAACAGTGAGATGATTTTAAAAAGCAAACTGAAATCTTTCTTACACAGTTCTGTAATTAATCTTTGCTATGTGATTGGTTTCCCTTTAAACCCTGAGAAATTCAGCATGTGTGGCTTAGTTTTCTGTTCTGCAATTGGCCTCTGGAAGTCACATGGCTTGCATCAATATGCCTTTGTCATGAAGCATTTAGATAAATATTACTATAATAATACAGTGAGGAAAGAAATGCATAAAAGAAAATTGCTGTTTCTCTAGAATGTTTAGCTGTTACACATTATCTTCCGAAAATTCTTTCTGTAAATACGACTTGATTTAATGCATCTCCTGGAATCAGTGTTAATTTCTTTGAACTGCTTTTATCTCAGGTGCTGCTGTAGACTGGTGGGCCCTTGGGGTTTGCTTGTTTGAGTTTTTAACTGGAATTCCACCATTCAATGATGAAACACCACAGCAAGTATTCCAGAATATTCTTAAAAGGGGTAATTATCACTTCCATCAAAACCAAATCCAAAGAATCCTTGTTTAGTGTAAATATTGTGATACTTATTTGTATGTGCATGTCTTTCCAGATATCCCATGGCCTGAAGGTGAAGAAAAGTTGTCAGATAATTCTCAGAATGCCATTGATATTCTTTTAACTGTTGATAGTGCTAAGCGAGCTGGACTCAAGGGTTAGTTATCTCTTATTAATCTAGTAATTTAGAGGATTATAATTTAATATTCATAGTTTCAGGCTGTATGAGGCAGAGTGGCTATAGAACTTTTCATAAGCCACTGAGAGTTTGGAAGAAAAAACTGACTGAGGAAAGAGCCAAACCATCTGTCTTTAAAATCTAGTGATACAAATGATCACAAATCTATTCAGTGTAATACTTTACAACTACAAAACAAAATCTTTCAAGGACAACAGTCTTACTCCTTGAGTTCAGAATATCACATGAGATTCTTCTCTTGCTATTATAAATGTAAATATACTTTGCTTCATTTACCTATAGAATTCAGAAATTACAGAATTGCTTCCTGGAATTTGCAAGTTAATAAAAGGGATAACATAAGCATTTGACAAGAGATTATGTTTGTTAAGGCATCATTTCAAAACTAAATACAGGGCAAAATTGGCAAACATTATTATCAGTTGTGTTTTATTTAAACTTAGCCAGGAGACAGTTGAGAGATTAAGTCCAGGTAATTAATCCAGACTGAATTCTGAAACATCCAGAATCATCCAATATAATTAAAACTGTCAATATTGGCAAGTTAAAGATATTTAGACCTCAGTTTTCAGTATTCCCCATCCAACATAAGTTAGAATGAGAAAGACTCATAATTAAATCTAACACATGCTTTAATTGTTTATTCTAGAGCTGAAGCTTCATCCCCTCTTACATGGTATGGATTGGGATAATCTGCACAATCAGACTATGCCCTTTATACCTCAACCAAATGATGAAACAGATACATCCTATTTTGAAGCCAGGAATAATGCTCAGCAACTAACAGTGTCTGGATTTAGTCTGTAGGATCAAAGAAGAGTTGTGAAGAGGATTTCATATTTATCATAACAAAACTTCCTAACACCTATTTTGTAACAATTTCATTTTTTAAAAAAAGATTTGCTTTTAACTCAATATTTTTCTGTAAAAACTATATTGAACTATATTCATATAGGAAATAGCTTCTGACCTAAATTTTTACTCTGAACACTGCACTTTATATTAATTGTATTACATAATATAATTATGGTATGACACTTTCCTACTCAACAAAAATTACTTTTCTGCTGCTATGGGTATTTCCAAATATGGGGAAATGACTGTCTTTGCTATCAGCTTTAACAGGGAAAGTTAAGTGCATACAATTTAATTATCATTATGCCTATAGTTATAACATGATGCCTGAATATTAAAATCTATTTGAAACTGATTTTAGGTCAATTTGAAGCTGTACTTCCGTATTTTCAGTGCAGCCCAAATAGAAGTTAGTCTGTTTTCAGGTATTGGTATAATTTATGTGTTAGTTATCCTGCTGTTTAAACTATCAGTATTCCCAGTGGTTTCTAATTTTGTCAATGTTTTCATTTCTAGTTTATCTATGAAAACTATGGCAAAAGCAAAGCAAGAAAAGTTTAATTATTGCTATGTTTTTGATATATTGCTATTTTAAATATTAAAAATGAGAATGTTTTGCATTTTAGTCTGGAGAAAAAACCATGCATGCTTATTCAATGTAGTGTAACTGCAATTCAGTGAAAAAATAGTGGGTTATTTCAATTTCTATATATTTAAAGCTTTGAAAATAAAAAAAATGTGTATTTTGTAGTACATAGTTTCTAATTGTCTTTTGAATTAAACACTGAAGATTACTTATTTTAGATTATATTAATGTTATAAATAATAATTTATTTAAATAAGCTCCACATTGAAATATTTCTCCGTTTTCTTCCATGTCTCCTATAGAGGAGTTTAATAGGAGAAAGGAGTTTAATAACAGAGTTTATATTAGGAAGACTTTAGGAATGGCTGCTGGAGTTCTTCAACTGTTTGGTAGCAATATTCTTTTAGTACTACAGGATCAACTTGGAACAGAGTTTCAGTCTGTATTTTTAATTGGTCTGGTTGCACATCTGAAATTTAATGGATATCTCTTCAATATTCTCAAATAACTAAAAGCATATTTACTCTTTTTCTCTACCTATTGTATCAAGGTAGATTCCTGGCAATAAATTATGTAGGATAATTATATCTGATTCTTTATCCTATGAACAGAACAATTATATTATGGACACCTAGAAAATATTGGCAATTTGTTATCTTTCACTGCTAAAAAAGATAAAAGAAAATCTTAATAATAAAAAGTATTATATAATACCATTTTAAAATAAGTCTATTTATATTAAAAAAACCAGTAATCATGTTATTTCCTAATCACTTATTCTCCACTTCTAATGTTAATTAATAGGCACCTAAGAAATCTGATGAATCTCTCCCTTAAGGCACATATCCATTAATTTGACTATGCTTATAATGTATCAACTTTGTCAATTGCTGCTATATATGAATTAAAAATGAAATCCAGATCCCATTGAAATGTTTACTGATTTTTCCAAACATAAATGCTTCTATTAAATTAACAATTTTTGGAAGAGACAGACCTTTGTTTCTACCATTTTTCAAATATTTTTTCCCCTCCTTTCTTGATTTACAGCGAAACTCTGCAATGCTTTTTTATTGTCAGTAAGTTGATTGTTGAGATTTAACTTGATATGGTCTCCACTTAAACCCTTACTGTATGCATTTATGTAAAACTAATATCAGAGTTCACCATTAATCTGGGAGTCCTGGCATTTCCCTGAAAGTTTCCAACTGGTATACAATTATTTTGTGGGTGTTAGTGTGCTTTTTTTCAATATTTTACCCCATTAATTAACTGGAGAAGCTACTACATTTTTCTTGGCAAAATGCTTTGGAAATGTTTGCAGTTGCTAGAGCTGAGAGAGATTGTATCAGTGTCACCCAGCTTGCTTCATGCCTAAGGTAGGATTAGAGCTCAGTCCACAAGTATCTGTGCTTTAATCATACACCAAAACTGACTCTTACAATATATAAGACTATTAACAAATGTTAGGATAATATACTCCGATCATTCCTTTATTCAAAATGTTATTTTACAATGAAGTAATTTAAAACTGTAAAAACATGTACTATATCATATAGAAGTGTTTAACTTCTGCAATTACAGTATTTGTACATTATAGATATAAAATTGATTTTCAAACTTTGAGACCTTACATTAGGCCAGAATGTTTTCCTATTAGTCTCATCAATTACAGTGTAGAAGATAATTATCTGGAAATATATCGGTTTTAGTTCATTTTCTTTTTTACCCTAACCAGGAGGCAATCACTTTAAGCTGCATTACAAAACAGCTGAAGATCATATCAACAAAAAAAAATAGCCTTGTTTTCTGTCTTCTATCTAATTGTATTTAGAAAACTACCAGCTGTTATCTCCTAATATAGATAGGATCAATAGGCAGAAATGTAAAATGAGAACATAAAAATTATCTTAAAGCAATTGTGGGGGGGGGGGGGGGGAATAGACCATGAAAGCAAAGATTAAAACAAAGGAAAAGTTAAACACTTACAGTGAAACATTAAAACAAAGGAAAAGTTAAACACTTACAGTGAAAGCTTATTGTAACAGTTAAACATTTGGCTTACCTGTTACAGTAAAAAAGGGATGTTCTGAATTCAGCAAGACACACTCATTACAGAAACAGCCAGCTGTGTCTTCATATAATATTCATATCTATACACAGTGAATGAATTTATAAACTTTTGCAGGAAAGCAGGACTAAAAGAATGGTGGTTAAAAGGATGGCCAATGATGTGACCCAAATTCTGCCTAATTTTATATAAAATGTGAGCAGAACTTCAATCATATTTGCACTGTTGCTGCCACCTTGAGTTTTCTGCATATCCTGCAGATACACCTGCATGAAGAGCTATCTGGATTAAAGCATTTACCTTTCATCAAGATGACACTCAGACTTGCTAAATCTGCAACTACTGAACCACTACCGCTGATTTACTGTTTTATAAGTTTGAGAGAAATGTCAACAAAAAGTGCAAACTGCAGGGGATGTTTTTTAACCCTGATGAACATTCAGTCATGAGAACAAAGCATCTAGCTTTTGAATAATATGGCACAAAATTTAGGGTTCCTGGGTCACGTAGGATTTGCTTACATCCCCCTTGTAGGCATCGTAAATGGCAAGGGTGGGAAGTGCCCTGTGGCCATGATGGCTGAAAGCTTCCATTCTGATGTTGAAAGCAGTCATATAAGCTCTTAAGACATTTTTTTTAAAAATTAAAGTGAGCTTGCCTGCAAGTATAGTCTTATTCATTTTGATACATTTCTTCCAGTGTTGAATACAGTACAAGGAATTGCCCAGTCCTAATTAATTGGTGGGAGTAACTTAACAGCAGTGTTGGTTGCATAGCTTTAGAAAAGATACTGCTGTTAACATCCTTTTTCCACTGGCACCCTTTTTGCACTGGCATCTGTTTACAAAGTATTTCTTTACAAATTCAGAACAGCAACTCACAGCAAATTTTTAATATGCAAAAGCTGTGACTTAATTAAATTGGATTTTAAAAAAAAATAAAGACAGTACTTGCTTCTATTCAATAGATATGTTCATAACTTGCATTACTTGCCCTGAGGTTGAACTGAATTTAGTATCTTCAGGACTGTTTTCATTCTTTATTAAGCATTCTCTCCAATGAACTACTTTGAATCGATCATGCTATTTGAGACTCAGTTGAGTATTATTACATTGAAATGTATGGCTATGCATAGTTTTGTGGCTTTTAAAGATATATAATTTTGGTGGCATCTGTGGAAGCAAAATCAACAGCCTCAATTTTATTTATTAAAACGTTATCACATATAGTAGCAACTCCTCATTACTCTTAAATGCAATTGTAATAATCCTATTTATTTTGGCCTTTGGGGATGTACCGTTTACCCCCTATATTGCATTTCTAACCAAAAGGCTGGCATAAAACAAAACGTACAGTTAAAGTATCATGGAATTTAAGGACTGGGGATACATGCTTTCAAAGATTTTTCTTCTCTTTTCTAAAGACTTATTTTCCCCCAGTAGGAACTGAAAACTAAGACATTATACAAACTGTTCATCAAGAATAATTGTAGTTCATATAACTGCTTAGTAGGACAGTTGTATTTATCATATTAGAAATATAGGAAAAAGGTCTCATTCAAGTATAGAATCTTCAGTAGTGCAAAAAGAAAAAGAAAAAATGTTAAGGAAAAAGAAAAGGATGTTTTAATCATTCCAGAGCTTATGGTTCCTGTAATAACTACAGTATTTTTCAAAATCTTCCCATACAAGCAGTTCTTAAGCAAAATCAGGAATGGAAGGCTCAGTTCTGTTTTCTGAAAGAGAGACAAGAGGCAAGGATTACCAACTTCAGTGCAAACCCATGCATTTCTACTGAAAACACAGGCATATACTGTATTTCTTCCAGTGGGATTTTTTCTCAAAATTCATGCAAAATTCCCCCTTAATTTCTCTTATTTGTAGAGAACAAGAGCTAGACATTTGGTAATATTCCTAGTCTGCAGTTTAACATATACACACAGAATTAATAATTTAAAGTTAAATGTTATATATAAAGTTCAGTTTATGCATTTTAATCTTAAAACAGAGGTTTCTTTGCAACACAATTTCTATTGCTGAATCCCTTATATATTTAACAAAGCTCCTAGGTTCATGCATATTCTTCCTTCTATACCTTCAGGTAGTTCTTGACTTATGAGCATAGTAGAGCCTACCCATTACAGTCATAACTCATGATAGTTGTACCTACATGACCAACCCAATTTTATGACATTTTTTTGTGGTGGTGAACACAGCAATTGCAAAGTGACTGCAGCAGTCCTTAAATGAATCAATTGATGAAGCTGAAAACCAGAAATAAATACCAGGGTTGGGCAAAAGCGTTGTAAAGTGCAGTCATGTGACTGCAAGACAGTGCAAACAGCTGTAAATGTGGAGCAGCTGCCAAGGCCTGATGTGGTCACAGGACTGTCAGAAGAGGAGGCAGCCATTGGAGTTCAGAACCAGGTAGTAAGTATCCACAGGGAATAACTATCATAACTTCAGCTATTAAGCAAACAGTCATAAGTCTAGGACTATCTGTATGGTGACTTGGGAAGCTTCCATTATTATTTTTAATTGTAAATATATGAATGGGGAAAGATACTACGTTAAATAGATGAACTTGCTCTTTTAAATTTGCAATCAACCTACAAATGCTCCTTGAATATTATAGTAGCTTTTGCCTTGTCTCAACCACAGGATAAATTTTATATACAAAAAACTTCAGATTAATATGATTTGAACTCAACCAATATGTCTAAATTTTTGTCTCCCCGCAAGACTGATGGATACTGGATAATTCTGCATTATACAGAGTACCCTGGCATGTCTTTGATTGTTAAGTAATTTCAAATCTGTATCTGTTAGAAGATCCTTTTCTAATATAGCAAAACAAGAATTCTGTGCTCTTGTGAAAAACCATTCCACATTTTAGTGATTATAATCTGCCAGAATCAAAAACAGAAAACCAGACAGCACCCAGAGGTCTGCTGATAAGGATTTGTTATTTTCCACTTCTAAGTAGCTGATCCAATAACATATCAAAAATCTTTTTGAAGCTTTATCCTATTTTAGACATCCTTATGGGCTGCTACTGGAGGCCCTGAATAGGTGGAAAGGCAGTAAGATGAACAGTGAAAAAGAATTCAGAAAGAGAAAAACATATTGCTCCATTGCTCAATAATGCTCACAGCTGAGATAAAGTTGTGTTTCAGGTTTGACAAGTAAGGCCAAATCTTGTAACTCTTGTCCTACTTACACTGGAAACCTTCGGCAAAGTCTGCTATTCCACTCCACAGAATAACAGAATTGAAAGGGACTTTGCAAGTGTTCTAGTCCAACCCTCCAGTCAATCAGGAGAACCTACACTATTCTGGCTAGCCAATCTTGCTTTTAAAATTCCCAGTGTTGGAACATCCACAACTTCTGGAAGCAACCCATTCCACTGATTGATCTCACTGTCAGGAAATTTCTCCTTAGTACTAGGTTAGAACTCTCGATAAGTTTCCATTCATTGCTTCTTCATCCTGCCATCAAATGCTTTGGAGAGTAGATTGACTCTCTCTTCACTCTGACAGCTCTTCAAATAGTGGAAACCTGTTATCATATCATCCCAGTCCTTTATCAGACTTATCAGTGATATTAACATGTCATGTGATCTTAGCACTATTCCTCAGTTGATACAGCCTAGGACTGCATTGGCTGTTTTGGCTGCTGCAGGACACAAGTTGTTCACTAGACTCCTAGTTTCTTCCAACAGTTACTGCTGTTGAGCGATGTGTCATCTATTCTGGGGTCACCAACTTTTTGGACTTCAGGGACCACCAAACTCATAATTTTAAATCCCGCAGATCAGAGACCCAGGGAAAATCCCAAAACAAGTCTGCAGGAAAATTCCCCACACCGTTTTCCAACCAATCAATCAATCATTCTTTTTTTTTTTTTTTTAACAAATTTTATTCAGTTTTTCACATTAAAAACAAAAATCTCTTTTTAGTGGACAACATATTTCCGGGTCATCACCTTTACATACAAATATGATAGCAATTATACATTCATATATGCATACTTAATCCTATTATTACTTTTTCCATTCCAAATTTTCAGTAAGGAGAGAAACAAACACATTAATTCTAACCTCTTTCATTAATCTCAATCGAAACATCTTTTTTGTTTCATTTCAATTATTTCAGATATAATCTTTTAATATTTACTTTAAAAATAAAGATAATATGTGTTTGCCTAATAATAATGATGATGATGATAATGATAATAATAATAATAATAAAGGTTACCAATGTCTCTCCTTGCTTTTAATAGTCTATATTAACTTATTAATTAAGTTGGTTCCTTAGTCTGTCATATTCCCTTTCTATTACACATTCTTTTTATAAATTCTAGATTAATACAAATTTTAACACTAAAGGTTTCCCCTCTTTTACTGCTTTGAGTGTGACACCTCAATGATTAAAATATACCTTTATTCCCTTATCTTGATTCCCAATAAACTATTATTTTTAAGAAGTTACAATAATAATCATTACATCTTTTCATTTGGATTCCGCAGCATATTTTCCCTCCTTAATTTTTAATAAGAGTTATAAGTATCTATATTACCCTATTTTCTAAATATTTTTAATTGCAGAAATATTCTTATTACCCCCTGCAGAATCCCCTTTTTAATTCATCAATCATTATCTCTGAAAAAACAATTTATTTTCAACATTTTACTATTTCCGTATTTCTTAATTTCATGCACCTGTTTCTTACTGCTTCTCCTCCCCCTCTTTTCCCCATATCTTTTCTCATTCCAGTTTATATCCCTTTCTTTCTTAATATCTTCCTTTCCCCTTTTCTGCTGGGTCTTTCTGTCTTTCCCAACTTCACAGGTATTCCCTTTAATTACCTTCTTATGTCTCAACTTTTTAACCTTTCTTCTTTCCCCACTTCTTTGTAACGTTCTTTGTGTTAATTGTCTATTTAAGATGTCTTCTCCTTGAGTTGACTCCTCCTCCTCTGAAGCTCTTTCTTCTTCTTCAATCGCCATTTCCATTTTTTCTAACACAGAACAAAGTGATTCGCCTCTTTCCTGTAGTAATCCTCTCATATTCTTAAGTTCCATTTTTAATTCCCGAAGAGATATAATCATTACACACTCTTGCATTTTATGATTGTTAAAGTCCACAAAAAAACCACTTTTACTTTCCTTCTTTCTTCTTTCAATTTTCTAAAGTTCTCAATTGTTCCAGCCCAGGGTCTATACCAAAAACATCAATCAATCCCACAGTCAGTCTTTTCTTGCTTTTTTCTTTATTCTAGTTCTGCTTTCACTTTCTAAGATTTTTACTTTGTTTCAATATTTATTTAATATTATATCCACACAAGTTCATTCAGAAACAGGATGTTTTCTTTTTTGTTTGAGCTCAAGTTTTTGTCAAAAAGTGGCATTCTCCATTATACAAAGTCTTCACCTTTTTCCCCTATTTTTTTATTTAGGGTTTTTCAAACCTCGATATTCCAGCACAGTCCAGTCTCCAATTTGTAAACTTTATTATTATTATTTTTTAACAATCTTAAGTCCAGCTTTATTTTATGCCTATTTATTGCCAAAATATTTTAGTCCAATTTAGTTAAATCTTTAGTTCCAGCTTCTTCCTTTCCCGGTTCAAAGCCCCACTTAGCTGTCAAAAATGTTTTCTTTTTTTTTTTTTTCCCCTGTCCCTTTGTAATTTCGCCGCTCACTTTTCTTTTCTTAAAAATTCTATGTTACCATAAGCCCGGGGCACTTTTGTTTAGTTGTACTGCCCAGTTGTCCCCCTTCAGATGTTATCCAACTCTTTCTTCCCTCCTATACAAATATTAATCCGACTGAGTCCTCCTCTTCGGGGTGGCCATTTTAAACCACTGCTGCAGTCATCTTCGGGGAGAAAAAGAGCAAGACCGGGGGGGAAATGCGGCTCCCCTCAACCTGGCTTGTGGCTTCCACTTACTCCGCCGCCCCTCCAAGGCAGCTTCAGCCCCTAATCATAATGATCGGGGCTCTCCAACGAAAGAGCATGGACCATAGCCGCAGAGAGATGAGATTTACGGTCTGTCAGAGAAGAGGCTCCACCTTCCCCCGATTGATCACAGGATTTGGGATCACAGGATTTGGGATCACAGGATACTGCCTCCAGCTCCGTTCTCATGGGGAGAGAGAGAGAGAGAGACTTTTGGCTTCATGCAAGGAAAGCAGAAGCAGCAGAAGTCTTTCTTTCCCCCAAACTCCGCCAGAAATGAGTCTTTGTGAGACTTGTCACACTGGCACCTCTTGGAGCAGGATACCTTGCAGGGTCCCAAAGATTCATTTCTGGTGGTGTTTGGGGGACAGAAAGAAAGACTTTAGCTGCTTTCCTTGCGTGTAGCCAAAAGCATTAGAAGAACTGGAAAGAAGCAGCCCAGTGGCCAAGTGAGTTGAGTGGGACAAGTTTCCCCACTCCACCCTTTCTCCCCTCCCTCACTACCTCATGTTGTTTGCAATGCAAGCGACCACAAGCCTTGTGTTCCCGCAGGCCATGTGAGCGGCACAGCCTTGTGTTCCTATGCAGCTTGGATTGCTTTGGAGGATGACATTTCTCTGTGGACCACCAACATTTTCTCATGGACCACCAGTGGCCCCAGGCCCACTGATTGGCAACCATTGATCTATACCTGTGCATTATTTTTTCTTGCCAAGTTTAAAATCTTATTTTACTTGCCAAATTCAATTTTGTTGGACTGGCCCAGTGTTCTAGTCTGTCAAGATTTTTCTGGATCTTGAGCTCATCTTCTAAAGTATTGATTATCCCTTCAGTTTGATGTCATCTACAAATCTGATGAGTTCCCCTTCTATCCCCTTATTTAAATCATTCATGAAGATATTGGGGCACTTGGGGTATCCCACTGCACACTTCCCTCTCTGTAGTTGTAGTTCCATTCAGGATTACACATTGATTGAAATTCTGCCTTTTTAAAACAGACACATATAAAAAATGTCAGAACTTTACTCCCAAAGTTGGACTGTCGTCCCAAAGGGTTTTTTTTAACACAACTCAGACAAATGCTCTTCCTCCTAATCAGGATTTATGGAGAGAATACCCTTGACAATTTTTTTCTTACTGATTGATCTGGCATAACATTACTGAATAAATGAAAGGAAAAGAAAAAAGAAAATAAAAATTTGAAGAAAGCAGATTGCTGTGTTAAGAATTAGTAGAATCTTTTACAGAATTGTGTTGGTGACGGATTCTGTATACAACTTTCCTCCAGGAACACTAGGCCTGCCTGGAGGTAGATTAGATTCAAAGACCTGGAAAATCTAGCCCGTGGTCATCCTGTTGATCCTATGTAGTAGAAGATACATTAGAAATTATTTCAGATCAGTTCTAATCCAACACTTCAACTACACATTATGCTTTCCATTATCTGTATTCATGAAAACGTGTGTCAATGTAATCTATAAAATCTGCAGATAGGCTATATCTATAGGATATACTACCGGTAATCTATTTTAGATACATTTCTATTTTATTTCCACTTTTGTAACTTGCCTCATACTCTGGATGTGTCCAACAAATCACACAGACAAAAAAAATGTAATGAAACTCAAAGATTCTTAAACTTGAGAAACACTACCCATTCTCCATGTACTTCTTGCACATAGAACTTAGAAGGGGGTCTGGAGGCTAAAATAGGGGGCTGAAGGCTAAAACATATAAAGAACAGTTGCTAGAACTGGGTATATCTAGTTTGGTGAAAAGAAGGAATAGGGGAGACATGATAGCAGTCTTCCACTATCTCAGGGGATGCCACAAAGAAGAGGGAGTCAAGCTATTCTCCAAAACACCTGAGGGAAGGACAAGAAGCAGTGGGTGGAAACTAATCAACAAGAGAAGCAACCTAGAAATAAGGAGGAATTTCCTGACAGTTAGAACAATGAATAAGTGGAACAAATTGTTTTCAGAAGTTGTAAATGTTCCAACACTGGAAGTTTTTAAGAAGAGATTGGGTAACCATTTATCTAGAATAGTATAGGGTTTCCTGCCTAAGCAGGGAGTTGGACTAGAAGATTTTCTAGGTCTTCCAACTCTATTATTCTATACTAAGTCCTCTCAAGATGTTTATATTAGATGCCTAAATTCAAGTGGTGCCTGGTATAGCACTTTCTAATTGACTGGAATTGATCTTTTAAGGTTTATGAAAAGTATATTTCTCCTAGACCTAGATGCCAAGCTTTTGCATACAATGCTTAATACTGTGATAGAATTTCTTATTTTCATTCCAAAAACTTGGGGCAATAATTAAGTTGCTCCTACATGTTAAAACATAAAGTGTACATAACCCCAATCTATACCTTATTCTTACCTTCTTCTTCTTTGAAGATATAAATACACCAGCCATTGGGTAACAAAGGGCCATAAAATAGCAAAGGCTAAAGTACCAGGAGAAATCTCAAAGGGCCACCATGATGGTTTCTAAATGGCATATAAAATTAATGTTCATGAATAAATATTAAATCAGCATCTGCTATAAAAATTCCAACATTAAATATTAAAATGTCCCTAATAAAATCACCTATATAACTCAAAAATCATAAATAAGATGCCTATCAACTATTTAAAAATGATCATCACCTCCCAAGACTCTGGAATAATTCTTTTGCAGACAAAAACTTTTAAGATTGCGATATAACTTTGTAACCAAACTTGGTTCATATCGCAAGCTAAGCAAACACTGCTTTCCTACACTTCATTCTTATTTTTGAAGATTTTTTTAAAGTTTTATATGTATACAGTAAAATTACACTTAATATAAGACGACTGAAATTGTCCTGCAATTTTCTCTGTAAATTCATAAACATTCAGAAACTTTGAAAGATTTAAATTACTTCCGAGCAGCTGCCAATGTAGCAATACAAATTTGTTTCTTAGCATATATTAAAAAGTTAAATATGGTTTTCTTGTTCCATTTATTTTGTTGGCCATTTTGATGCGAATGTTGCCATGCAATCTTTGTATATACAGCTCTTGACTTCCAGCTATTTATTTACTGATGGTCCAAAGTTATGAAAGCCTCAGAAAAAGTAATTTACGATCCATCCTCAAATGTTTGAGTTTCCTACCAATCCTTGTTTGAAAGTGATCAGAGTTTTGTTGCTTGGAAACCAGATTGCATTTACAACAGTACCTTGTTGGTAAATATAAATTCAACACAAATATAGTTTGTTGCAAAAGCAACTACCTATGAAGGCTCCTGGATGAGGTTGAAAGGCGAAAGCAAAAGCAGTATGCTCCATCCCATATTTGGGTAGACCAGGTGGCCCTAATAAAAGACACTTAATCTATTCCCTGGTATAGCTGACAAAGTGAGGAAAGCCTGTGGCTTAGAGGTTAATACATCTACCTAATATGCAAGTAGCCCAGGTTTGAATCCCAGAAGGGTATGGTTAGCTGACAAGAGCTTGAAATAGATCTGTACTTAGTCTCCCTTTATTTCTTTGTCAGTAAGTATAAATTCAACACATTTACAACAGTTGCACATGACTGCAATTTGTATTCTTCCCAACTGCTTTCTGATAAGCAAAGTCAATTGAGGAAGCCAGATTCCTCAATGACTATGATAAAAATGTCCCCCAAATCATGTCCAGACACTTGATGACATCATTGGTTAGGGTCCAAAATTCGAGGCCCAGTTATGTCCATAATCTGTGAACTACCTCTAATTAGGTGAAACAATAAACACATTCATTTTTCAATATAGTTAAAATAGCATTTAAAATGTTTTCTGGAATAGTTTCTTAGATACTGGGGTGCAAAAAAACCTCATCTAACCTGTACATTTAAGAAAAATCACAACATTAAAATTAAATGATTTATTAAGAAGTAAATAAAAATCTACCTTAACAGGTGCCTCAGGCTGATTATTTGAATGTAGTGTTGCCTACAAAAACAAACTAAATTAAACAAACTATTGAAAAAACATGTTTCAAATTAAAACTTTATATTACGGCATATCTTTGGGGATCTGTCCAGGTATAGTTTCTGCTTACGTTTATTAAAAAATATACATGTAAGAATTTAGCTCAAGCAATAGGTTATTTGACTCTTTATGTAAACTTCATTGTTCTCTCTTTCTCCCTATTCCATCTCAGAAATGTTCTTCGAACTTTCCATTTCTGGTCTGGACCTTTCAGATAGTTCTGTAACAAAACAAACTCTAAGAAAATCATTATTTTTTTCACTTTAATTAAATAGTTTAGATACTGTTCATAGAAAAATTAGTATAATAAAGGTCACCCTGTTTTTCAAAATTGTCTTCCATCTCTATTTTCCTTTTGCTGGAGTATGTGGCTATGGGTGGGAAGTGGATTTCCTCAAAAGCAAAAATTTTCTCCTCTAAATAGTTTAGCTAATAAGCTTCCAAGAGTTTAAGAAAGACTAGACAACCCATGTCATGTTGGGTCATAGTTTTAGAAGTATTTCCTTTCCTAAACAGAAACAATGGGTCAAGGGCCAAAAAGTAATGGTAATGGAAGCAACTTTCCACCTGCTTGTCTGTTCTTTGCAGCTGATGATAGGACCTATCTACCCAACCTCCAGAGGGCTAGTGTGGGGCCAGTATAGTAAACCTGCAGGAAGTGGTGCATCAGCATGGCAGCACTGAAGCAGCTAAAGTTTTGCTAAATTTCAATCTCACATGAATCATTTTCCTGGATTTTGAATGCATTCAGTAAGCCCATTTGCGGTATCTTGATTCAAAAATTATTGTCTTATGAGGCACCATTTTGCCCAATTGGCGGTTATAGTCAAAGACACATGAAAGTTTTAGTAATCTTGTAGACAATCCATGACCCATGGTTTCAGAGACATTTCTTCACCAGATTCAATAATGACAGAACTTTTAATGTATTACTTTCATTGGAAAACTTCTTAAAAGTTCATGGGCATATTCAGATATATACTTGCCTTGAAAATACCCCACATTGAACCGTGGCACTGTAGAGATAGGTCGACTTTCTTGGATACTAATCCACATATGTTTACCTGTGAGATTGTGAGTGCCTCAAGGGCATGTAATCTCTGAAGAACATTTTGCATATCTTCCTGCAATCGTATGAGTGCAATTGCAATCTGTTCATTGAGGGTGCTCCGTGGTCCTCTGTCCGAACCCCATCGTTCTCCGTCTCCTCCACTGCCCACCTGCCCACTTTGGCCACCATCTCCTACAGGGTACATTCTATGTCCTAAATTAAGGGGGAAATACTTTTAGAAGCAATGTAAACAAATCAGAGCTATGTATATTTTCAAAAAGATTTCATGATGCTTGTACATTGTGCAAAGGCACAATGCTTTTCATAAAGTAATTTTTTCCCCCAATCTTACAGGAAAATGTGAAAGAAGATGCCACTACTTTAAAAGGATTCTTAAAGCAGTGCCTTTTTCAGGCTTGTACAGAAGTCTAATAAAGATGTGGCTGCTTTCATAAATAAAGTTTCAAAGTTCTATTGTGAATCATTTTCAAAGTGTGCACAGCTCTAACATGTATTATATATAAATATAGTTTATGTATCAACCACACACAAAACTATTATTATAAGAAATGTTAAGAATGATTTTAAACATGCCTCATTTATGCAAGAGTTTCAACAAAATATGTATCCCAATAATACCTCTTCCCCTTCGAACTCCATAGAGCTCAACCTTTTCACTATTTGTCTTCTCTTTTTGAGGGCCTCTTTCATTTGCTTTGCCATCTTCACCGCCATGCTTGACTTCGCCTTTTCCTTCAGGTGCACCTTCCTTTATACTTTCTGCTTTGTGATTTGAAAGTTCAAGAAAACTGGAAGTTTCTAACAGATTATTATGATCTACCTCTGAGAAAGTTAATGGATGCCTGGAAATTTCCTTGACTGATGAGCTGATTTCCAGGATCTATAAGTTAACAAGACAAAAGGGGCTATTTATTTATCAAACTTATATAGCTTCCCATCTTACCCAAGGAGTCTCTGGTGCATACAAACAGGTAAAATCATATGTAAAAACCACAGATTTAATATATATATATATAAAAAGTCACATTAGCAATAAGTATTATAAAAACAGATACAAATCCTAGCTGAAAAGGGAATAAAAATAAGCAGCTCAGCAATGGAGCCATCTAAGCATGTCATTGGTTCTTTGGGAGCCCTGGGTCTAATAACATAAACGGATTTTGAGAGCCTTATGGAATATCAAAAGCAATGGAGCTAATCTAATTTTTGAGAGAAGAATATTCCATGAAGCAGGTATCACGGCAGAAAAAAATGCAATCATGTGATCAAAATTCAGGCACTTGGCAATTTGCATGTATTTACAATGGTTGCAGCAATCCTGTGGTCATGTGATTGCCATTTGCAACCTTCCCAGTTGGCTTCCAACCAGCAAAATCTATTGGGAAAGTTGGATTCACTTAATAACTATTTATTTAACAACTTCAGTCATTTGCTGAACAATTATAGCAAAAAATGTCATGCAATTGTGTGTGACTCATTTAGCAACTGCTTTGCTTAGCAATAGAAAAGCAATTGCGGTTGTAAATCAAGGACTAACTGTATCTCTTCCATTATAAGATGACATTAATTACTAGCCTCCCCCTTACTCTTTGCTTTTAATTAAATGCAAGTTAAATGCAAAGAGGCATAGATACAAACTATTACTTTTTTAAAGCTAACATTAAGTTTTCAGAAAGATGCAGGCTCTTAGGAAAGATTTATCATTGGTTATTAGAAATTGGAACTAATTCTGAGTAAATTCTTTGGCCAGGTAAGCAATATAAGATGGTTACTGTTTACAGCCTCAAAACCATTTTGTATATTTGGTAGAATGATTATCATGTACATATTTTTTATATTACAACATAACAGACTGCAAATTTACCTCTTCTTGTCCAAACTGCTCCATTGAATCACAGTATATTTCACTATCTGAATCACTTGTCAAGAGTTGAATTCCAGACACTTCAATGGTTTCTTCATTTTGACCTATATGGATACATGAGCAAATACTTATGAACAATGGATATTTAATACTTAAATATTAAAATATCTAATCAAACATCAGTACTGAGAATTACATTTTTAACCTAGCAATTTGTAAAAATTTAATGGTTTGCGAACGAGCAGCTAAAATGAATCTTTTTTGCAATGATAGTTCACAATAAAATAATGCTGTTAATATTTTATATCTGTGTGTGTCTGTGTGGTAAATTAATTTAATCCCAATTAACTTGGAGAAAATAAATATACACATAGGTATATTTTAAAAATCACAGTTTTAATGCAATATCGAAGATAGAAAAGTTAATGTCTCAAAGATTTTTCACTCTCTGCATGAGGGGAAAATAAATTACAAATTTTTAATATACAATTCTTAATTATGTTGGCCCTATCTTTTTCTTTGTACATACAAGACTTGCATATATTTACATTTCTGTATTTTCTAAGTGGATAAATAGCAGAGATATGCTCACTCTTAGCTAACCCGGCCAATCTGGTCTGGGTGTGTAACCATGATCAGATTGGTTAATACATGGATGGGAGTATGCTAGATTGAGAAATAAAATGACATTTTGGGAAAGACTTTATTCCAAAGCAAAAAAAATCTGGGTTGAGCCCATGCAATCACAAACAGCCATGTTCCATTTGAAAGCAACTTTACCTTCATTTGATCTGATTCATAGTTTAATATATACACTTGTCATGATTTACATTCATTTTAGAATATATATCTACACACAGTATACAATGTTCTATATGTAGACATCAGCCTACTGTTATTCCTTCTTTTTCTCCCAGGTGTTGACACCAGGGCTGGGATTCAACTGGTGTTACTACAGGTTCGGTGATTACGTTTTGCTGTATGCACGTGTAATATATCTAAAGCTGTGTCACTCAGACATCTGATAAGCGCTGCGCGCAGATGCGCAGCATTTTAAAAGCCACCTTTTCCCTACTTTTTCAACCTCAGCTGAGGTTGAAAAAGCAGTAAAAAAGGTCAGGTAACAGCCCGGGTGGGTGGGTGGGTGGGTGGGCCAAACAGAACCAATTCTGTGTGTGTTGCTCTTCAGAGCTACTGGTTCTACAGAGCCGGGCAGAACCAGTAGCATCCGATCCCTGGTTGACACTGTTGAAGAGGCAAAATATTAAGGAGCACCGTATAACACAGGTGTCAAACTCAATCGTGTCATGTGACGTATCATGACGTATTTGCATTATTTTTCACCTTTGTGGAGCCAGGGTAGGTATGGCCTGCATGTGACGCATCAAGCCCATGGGCCATCAGTTTGACATGCCTGGTATGTAACATTTATAAGTATTTTTGCAGAAAAAGTATTCATCAGCTTAAACAAAAAGCTGGCCGTCTTTTGGATGCTAAGATTTAAGGGAGCTCCATTACTTGCTCCATTATTTAAGCAGACAGAAGAGTAAGTAGGAAATATTAATCTTCCCACTCAAGCAGGAAAACAAATGATCAGAAAGTAGGACTATTTGATTGCAGCCAAAGGAAATAGGTGTTCATGGTACCATGGCAGACTATGTGAAAGGCTATTTAAATTAATTCTTCATTTAAACTGGGCACCAACCCACTGTTTGCTCTCCTACATGCATCAATGCTAGAAAAGAAACCAAGCAATACCAACAGGAAAAGTTTTCTGAAAAATTATCCACACTGGCAAACATTAATCAACCAATGGAACTACTTGCCTTCAGAAGTTGTGGGAGGTTTCAAGAAGAGACTGGACTGCCACCTGTCAGAAATGGTGTAGTGTCTCCTGCTTGGGTGGGGGCTTCAACTTGATGACCTAGAAGGTCCCTTGCAACTCAACTCAACTCAACTGTTCTATTCTATTCTGTTCTGTTCTGTTCATTTCTGTTCTGTTCTGTTCTGTTTTCTGTTCTGTTCTCTGCTCTCTGTTCTGTTCTCTGTTCTGTTCTCTATTCTGTTCTATTCTATTCTATTCATGTGGATTTGGATAATAAAAGCATCTGAAGATGGTACCTTGATGAGTAGAATCCCAGTTAGGGATGACTGGTAACTCAAGGCACTTTTCACTTGTCTTTATTTCATCATCCACATTGATGCCATTCAATTTAGATTTGGTCTGTATGCCATTGTTCACATCAACGTTGGAAAGAGCATTACAACTTCCATTAATAACCACGCCATTTAAATCCTTATCAGGGGATGAATCTTGTTTCACATCTTCTTCTGAAAATCCTATGTAGATAAATTTGCAAACAACCTCATTATCACATATGGTACTCTATTTTTTACAAATACAGATAGTCCTTGGCTTATGACCACAATTGAGCCCAAACTTTCTGTTGCTAACAAGATAGTTAGGTGAATTTTGCCCCATTTTATGACCTTTCATACCATAGCTGTTAAGTGAATTAATGAAGTTGTTTAGCAAGTAACATGTTAAGTGAGTCAGGATTCCCCATTGACTTTGCTGATCAAAAGATCACAAAAGATGATCACTTGACCCAAGAACAATGCAACAGTCATGAGTCAGTTGCCCAAGTGTCTGAATTTTGATCATGTGACCATGGGGATGCTGCAGTGGTCGTAAGTGTGAAAAACGTTCATATTAATTTTTCTCAGTGCCATTGTATCTTCGAATGGTCATTAAACAAATCAAAGACCACCTGTACCTTTTTATTTGTTGAACAATACATACAATATTTATGAACTAAATATTTCACAGATTAATCTAAATAGTCATTTGTAATCAAAGTGCTTAAAATAGCTTGTTCTTTTTTAAAAATCCATCAAACTGTTATTTATATTACAACTAACAATATATGTGCCACCGATTTTTCCAAGATGGTCAAGGCAACAGGCATAGCAGCTTCTCTCATTTCTCCCACAACTTTAAATGTTGGGTTAAGAGTGTATGAGAACCACCCAAATTAGCTCTGAACTTCCATGGCTGACCCATGGATCTGATTTCTCCCAATAACTTGCTGTCTATACATTTTCATTTTGTACATTGTAAATTGGAATATTAATTGCCATTATAAAAAAAAGTGGGAACAGTATACACATTTAGAGTATCTGGGAGTAGAATCTTTGTAACTGAGTGCAACTGAATTCCAAGAATCCAACTACCCAAGTACAGAATTATAGGATTTACTTACAAGCATTAAAAGATTTCTCAATTGGCATGGCATAGAATCAGCTTACCTGAAGAACCATTGTGTCCCAATTACTTCAACCTGTTCCACCCAGTTAGGCAGGTAGGAGGGAATGATACAAGACTCCTTTGATTAAAGAATTTTGGCTGGCAGGATCTAGGAAGAGAGTTGCTCTACTCTATGGAAAACCTTGCATTCAGAGGGGACAACGGTCTCCACTTTTATGGTCTTTTGGAACAGTGTGAAGACTTGGCTCTTCTAACCGGCACGAGGATTGAAGAGTAGCACTAGTTGGATTGAAAGTGCTCCCTCCACCTTTTAACTATCTCTAATTTCGTTTTTAGTTGTGTTATGGATGGTGTTTTTGTATGGTTTTATGATTTTTACCTGGAAACCATCCAGAGTCACTCAGACCATGGGTTCCCATCTCCCGGTCCATGGATTGGCACTGCTCTGAAGCACACCAGAAACCGAACCATGCAAACAAGCAAAGCCCCATCCATGGGATGCAAGCAGCACATAAAACCACACACCTTCTGGTCCATGGAAAAACCTCTCTTCACAGAACCAGTCCCTTATGCCCCAAAGGTTGGGAGCTGCTGACTTAGACCAAGGTTCTTCAAACTTGGCAAGTTTAAGACTTGAAGACTTCAACTCCCAGAATTCCTGAACTAATATGACTGGAGGAGGAATTCTGGGAATTGAAGTCCACAAGCTTTAAAGCTGTCAGGTTTTAAGACTCCTGATTTAGACAGTGAGAGGGGCAATGTCTAAATTTGATGTAAATAGTTTCTTTCATTTTAAAAAGAAGTCTGAATCTAATGTATTGATATTCAATCTGCATAGCCCAACTCTGTAATTGCTTATTTGAAAAAGAATGCTTTTTTGTGTGCAGTGAAATTACCTCATAAATAAGTGACAAAGAATAACATTATGAATAATTTATTCAATTCATCACTGTCCCTGAAGTTTTATTAAAAAGTTTTCAAAAGCAGTTTGCCATTGTCTCCTTCCTAGGGCTCAGAGAAGGAATCTGGCTCCATGTCTAAAGCAGAATTAAAACTGACAATCTTCTGGTTTTAGGCTTATAACCTTTAACAAATTGGCTCTCTTTCAGAAGTTAAGGGCTGAGAATTATCAAACGGATTTGCGTGGCTCTTTTTCATTGGATAATAGACCCAAACTGGTTCTTTTTAATACTGAACTTAAGGGACCCAGAGAACACCAATTCAGCCACTTTGGATCAGTTGAGCAGATACTATGGAAGACAGGTGGTCCCTCAAATAACTAGAACCTACAATTTAGAATACTGAAAATCTAATATAAATGAGAATCATGCTTTCTCATTACTGTTAGGATACCATAACTGTTTCCCAACAAAGCTTACCATTTTATTTTATTTTATTTTTTGCCATCCCAAGAAGCGGCTTTATCAAAAACCTGTGAAAAGGTGTAGATGCTACTCAGAAATAAATGTGTACCTTTATCAATCTGTTGAACATCTTTCAGTTCTTCCTGTTGTGGTTCTTCCTCCGATTCTGCTCCACTGTCATTGTTTTCTGATTTTCCATTCACAGCTGGCACAGCTTTGTGAGGATCTATTAAGATAAATTTTATTTACCTAAAAACCGTGTTTATAAAATAATTGTTTAGGTACCAAATTTTCATGGGGCATGATGCCTCAGTGGTTAAAGACACTGAGCTTGTCAGCTAGAAAGCTGACGGCCTGTGTTCAATACTTGTGCACTGCACAACAGAGTGACCACTTGTTGCTTCCCCCAGCTCTTGCCTATTTACAAAGTACACAAATGCAAGTAGATAAATAGGAACCACTTCAGTGGGAAGCTAACAATGTTCTGTGCACTTTGATGTACAGCCGTGCTGGCTACATGATCATGGAAGCATCTTTGGACAATGGTGGCTCCCTCAGCTAAGAAATGGAGATGAACACCACTCCCAAATCCAGAGTCAGATTTGATTGGATGGGAAACCTTTACCTTTATCTAATTTTCATTTGGAATAACAATGCAAGTCACTTTTCCTTCCTCTTCGGGTTCACATTGTAAAGCTCCAAGAGTGGAATACTATATTAACAGTGGCTATAGCAAAAATCTTATTAGTATTATTCTAACTTGTACATAGGACATGACAAGCTAATTATTTAAAAACACAAAATTTACTAAAGTCTATGGAGAGTCAAAGATAGATTATGAATGGATTCAGGGTGGGATTCAAATTTTTTTACTACGGGTTCTGTGGTCATGGCTTGGTGAGTGTGGCAAGAAAAGGATACTATAAAATTTCCAGCAGAGGTGGTATTTGCCGGTTCTCCGAACCATTCAAAATTTCCTCTACCAATTCTCCAGAATGGATTTTCATCACAAATTGTGGTCAGGTGATTGCAAGATGCTGCAATCAGTCATAAATTCAAGCCAGTTGTCAAATGCTCAAAATGCTATCTCATGACTGGAGGTGTGTATATGGCAATTGTAACTTTGAGGACTGGCCGTAAATAGCTTTTGTTGATGTCCATCACAACTTTGAAAATCATTAAGTCATTAAGTGAAGATTACCTGCATATAGTTCTCTATCGCTTTCATTCATTACTACATAATATCGTGGGATTTATTTCTACTACTGATTTTAGTACAATTTCTGCAGGGCTGTTATACAAACCACAGTCTCTGTTCACAGATTGACTGATTTTCTCTAGCATAACTTGATCACCTACAATGCATGTGTAAGTTACATTTCGGATTTTGTGCATCATCCCTTGCTATCCATTTTTATTCAGAACCCAAAAGAAGTTCAGGATAATTAAGGGGTGGATTAGCTGATAATATTTTGTGCCTTAAATATCAGAGAGAAAATTGTTACATTGCCTTGGGCTCCTAGAAGAAGGGTGAAATATGAATGCATCAATCAATGTCATGTCATACGTTAACAATTCAGAATATTTTTACAGATATATCTATTGGAATCAGCCTGATGTTATAGGCAAAATTTGCTCAGGTTTTTTTCTCCTTAGCACCTTCTCTGATAAAATAATTAACACAGTATTTCGCTTTTGTTTTCCTTGCATAATGTGATAAAAAGTGAACAATGAAATGAAAATTATAAGATGCTGGAAGAGCACTACTCTGTCCAACTGCAGAAAAAATAATTTAATCTGAAGCAAAATCAGGACTTATAATGTATATAATACTAATTGTTCTGTCCTTAATTAACATACTCGAGATCCCCGCGCTTTGATTGGCCAAAGCGCGGGGCTCTCCGATTGGTCAGGCGAGCCGCGCCGATTGGCTCGCTAGGAATCTCCCGCGATTGGTCCATTCAGATCGCGGGAGATTCAAAGCGGTGCCATTGGTCGCGGCCGCCGCAGCGAAAGGAATAAAAGCCGCGGGCTTTTTTCCTTTCGCCAGTTCGGTTCCAACTTACTAATAAAGAGCTTGCACTAAAGTCACCAACGCCTGGCATTATTTCGCGGACGCAACACTGGCGACGAAGGTGGGATTCAGACCCTGAACCGAACCACTTGTCCGACGGAAGCCAGACGAACCACCGCGATGGCGAAAATCGCACCACCCGCACCCTTCAACCCCGCCACCGAGAACTGGGAATTGTTCTCCGACCGATTCCGCATGTACCTCGAGTGTAGCGGCTTGAAGGATGCCACCGGCCCCATGAAGCGTGCCGTCTTCCTGACCCACTGCGGGACCGAGGTCTTCAAGATGGCCAAGGCGCTCGCCAAACCCGCCGATGCGACCGCGATGGACTGGGATGTCCTCGAACCCATACTTCGGCGGCACTACGCTCCAGAGGTACCCATCCTGATCCGGCGCAACAAGTTCTACTGGCGGGACCAGAGGTCGGGGGAGAGTTTCAGCGACTTCGTCGCCGAGCTGCGATGTCTAGGGGGGCTTTGCGAATTCGACAACCTAAACGACGCCCTGTGAGACCGGATCGTGCTTGGTTTGTGGGACCCCGTCCTCCAGAGCCGGCTGATGGCCAAGGGCAACATCAGCCTAGCAGACACCCTCACCGCAGCTGCAGCCGCCGAAGCAACCCGAACTTCCGCCGACCGCATGCGCAGACCGAACACTGGGGACCGCAGCGGAAACAACCCGGCGAGGTCGACCGAGCCCCAAACCGAGACGACCACCCACCAGGGCGAGTTCCACTCGACATCGGGCACTTCCGATGACGAGGAGGACATCTACCGCCTCCAGACAGGCCGCGACCCACGAAGCCGGCGAGGTCGTAAGTCGAGGACCAACTGTGCCGGTTGCGGCGGCGACCACCCCAGGTCGGAATGCCGGTTTTTCGAATCGATCTGCCGGCATTGCGACAAGAAGGGACACATCGCCCGTGTCTGCCGCCTGAAGAAAAATCGCAGCCCGGCACGATGGGACCAGAACGACCGGAGGAGAGAAGGCACACCACCCCGGACCAGAGATCGCCCCTCGGACAACCGATGGGACCGGAACGGGCGATCCTCGCGAGGCGGTGACAACCGGCGGAGAGAGGAGACCCACCAGACGGTCACCATCGGCCACGCCATCACCAACAATGCCTGGAAGGTCCACGTGGAGGTAGGCATCGAGGGCCAGCCATGCAAAATGGAGGTGGACTCCGGGTCCTACCTCTCCATGATTGCATGGCATGAAATAAAGCTCTTGGTGCCTACCCTCCAAAGGAGGAACATAGACAGACAGAGACTCATTGTAAAAGACTACCAGGGAAACCGCATCCCAGTAGTCCGAACCAAACACTTCAACATCACTTATAAGGGGCGCACCGAAAGACTTCCCCTGACAATCGTTGACCGCGACCGCCCAAGCCTACTGGGACTGCAATGGTTCGCCCCGCTCGACATCGCTCTCACGGGAGTCGACCACGTCACCGACGACAGCTGGGAGCAGCAACTGGCCTGGGAGTTCCAAGAGGTCTTCGACGGAAACCTAGGCAAGTACCGAGGGCCCCTTATATCTTTCGACCTAGACCCTAACGTCCCCCCAAAATGCCTGAAATCAAGGCGGGTGCCATTCGCACTGAAACCCAAGATAGACGAGCAAATTGACAAGCTCGTCAAACAAGGGGTTCTACAGCCCATAGACCACGCCCGGTGGGAGACTCCCATAATCACCCCGATCAAGGATCTGTGGGGACTATAAGGCCACCCTAAATGGTGCGCTGCAACAAAGCGCCTACCCCGTCCCAGTAGTGCAACACCTACTGCACTCACTGGGAGGGGGCAAGGTTTTCGCCAAGCTCGACCTCGCCCAGGCATACCAACAGTTGCCGGTCGACGAGCAAACGGCAGAAGCGCAGACCATAGTCACTCACCGGGGGGCATTCAAATGCAACAGACTCCACTTCGGAGTCAGCGTGGCACCGGGCATATTCCAAAGCCTAATGGAGAGACTATAGCAAGGTATCAAGGGGGTGGTACCTTACTTCGACGACGTCCTAGTGTCGGCAGCCAACCAAGCCGAACTAGAGGGTCGACTAAGGGAGGTCCTAACCAAATTTAAAGAGACCGGACTTAAAGTCAAGAGGGAGAAATGCCAGCTATGCACGGAACGAGTAGAATTCCTAGGCTACCTCCTAGACCGTCACGGCATTCACCCCACAAACAAAAAAATCAAGGCCATCAAAGAAGCCCCCACACCCAAGTCAAAGACGGAACTACAGGCGTTCTTGGGGTTACTGAACTTTTACAATGTTTTCCTGCCCCAAAAGGCGACGGCGGCGGAGCCTTTGCATAGGCTCCTGGACAAGGCGGCGACCTGGACTTGGGGGAAACGCGAGCAAGCCGCCTTCCAAAGAACGAAGGACCTCCTCACCTCGGACGCCGTCCTTATACAATTCAATGAGACCCTACCTCTGGCCGTCACATGCGACGCATCACCCTTCGGCGTCGGCGCTGTCCTCAGCCATACCCTTCCCGACGGAAAAGAAGCGCCCATCGCATTCTTTTCAAGGACCCTCACCAAACCGGAACGGAACTATAGCCAACTGGACAAAGAGGCTCTGGCTATCGTTGCCGCCGTAAAACGATTCCACGAGTACCTCTACGGCCAGACTTTCATCATCTTAATGGATCACAAGCTGCTGCTGGGAATCCTTGCAGGAAACCGGGCCACCCCGAACATTCTGTCTCCCCGAATGACAAGGTGGTCCGAGTTCCTGGAAGCCTACAACTACGAACTCATACACAGACCGGGTAAGACGATCTCCCATGCAGACGCCTTAAGCCGCTCGCCGTTACCGGAACCTGACACCGACCCAGCACCCACGACGACCACCCTCAGCATAGAGACTCTACCCAACCTGCCCATAACCGCGTCAGACATTGCCCGAGAGACTAATAAAGACAAACGTCTGGCGCGGGTGTTGCATTGGGTGGAGAAAGGGTGGCTGGAAAGGGACAACGACAAGTCCGTCAAAACGTTCCAGAACCGCCAAACGGAACTCTCCTTATTAAAAGGGTGCATACTATGGGGGGATAGGGTGGTCATTCCGGAGAAGCTACAGGGGAAGGTTCTGGAACTGCTACACGAGGGGCACCCTGGCATCGTTAGGACTAAAGCCCTGGCCAGAAGTTACGCTTGGTGGCCAGGGATGGACAAACAAATAGAGGCCTGGGTAGCTAGGTGCCAACGATGCCAGGAAACTAGGCCAAGCCCACCCACAGCACCCGTCCTAGAGTGGGAAACCCCAAGGGGACCTTGGTCTAAGATCCATATAAACTTCGCCGGGCCCACAAAAGGACACACCTTCCTCATAACAGTTGACGCTTACTCCAACTGGCTGGAGGTAAGCAACATGAAGACGACAACCACGGAGGCCGTAATCAAGGAACTCTGCAAACTCTTTGCAACACACGGCCTCCCAGACGTCGTCGTCTCCGACAACAGGCCCCAGTTCACCTCGCTGGAATTCGAAAAATTCCTAGCGGAAAGGGGCATCCGCCACGCGCTGACAGCACCGGCGCACCCGGCGGTGAACGGTAGGGCGGAACGGATGGTCCAATTCATTAAAAAGACCATCCGGAAAATAGACCATGGGGAGATCCAGGAGAAAATAAACAAACTACTCTTCACCCAACACATAACCCCAAATACCACAACGAATAAGAGCCCAGCCGAACTATTAATGGGCAGGAAACTAAGGTCCCCACTCGACAGGTTACACCTCACGTATAACCCGGAGAGGCCCCCAGACTCAAACAGCAAACACCGAACCTTCGCACCCGGCAACCCCGTATACACAAAAAACCTGACGGGAGACCCACTATGGATTCCAGCCGTCATCACACAAGCAACAGGCCCACACTCGTACCGGCTACAAACAGCAGACGGACGAGCGTGGAAACGCCACATCGACCAACTAAGGTCGAGGACTACCAACCAACAAACCACTGACAACAAACAGGCGAAACCAACCCCCACAACACAAACCAAGGGGGGAGGAAATACCCAGGGGACCAAAACCAAAGAAGAATAAACCAGCAGTACTCACCGGAAAGCAGCCATCACGACCCCGCGCCAGGAAGAAACAGCCAGGCCAGCTCGACCGACCCGGAAAGACCGAGCGGGAGCGGCGAAACCCGCAGCTCAACCAACCCGGAAGGCCCAGGAGGGAGCTACGGAGAAAGGACTGGCCCGATCGACCAGCCGGTTCCCACGACGGCAGCAGGAGCAGCAGAGATCCCGACCAAACCAGCCGGGATCCAGCCTACAACTGAGTTGCGCAGGTCAAGTAGGCCCAGACGGAGCCCCGCCTACCTACGTGACTACGCAACGTAAGGACTGAACCAAGAGGGGAGGGGTGTTCTGTCCTTAATTAACATACTCGAGATCCCCGCGCTTTGATTGGCCAAAGCGCGGGGCTCTCCGATTGGTCAGACGAGCCGCGCCGATTGGCTCGCTAGGAATCTCCCGCGATTGGTCCATTCGGATCGCGGGAGATTCAAAGCGGTGCCATTGGCCGCGGCCGCCGCAGCGAAAGAAATAAAAGCCACAAGCTTTTTTCCTTTCGCCAGTTCGGTTCCATCTTACTAATAAAGAGCTTGCACTAAAGTCACCGACTCCTGGCATCATTTCGCGGACGCAACACTAATAAAAATAATACAACCTTGAATGATACATATGATTGTTTTACCTGCTCCCCTACTTTCCCTAAACTATGGTATCATTGTCCAATCTCCAAATTCTTGACAATCAATTTCAAGTGATCCATTAAGTAGGAAAAAGGGGGAAAAACCTTAATCTAGTCTCAACACTAAAATATAATTACTGAAAAATGCACATGCATGGATATCATTTACTGACCTTTTTCTCAATTACATTATTGCCATAGCAGTCAGAATGTTATTTCTACAGCTTTTTAAATCAGTAACAATATTTCACCAGAACCAGGGACTCTTATGGTAAAAAAAACAAGGATAACTTTAACATGGCATAAATGTGTATTTCTTAATTAAACTCCACTTCATCAGAAGCTGTAAAATAATATTTCGTGTCTCTGATGAAATACATGCTCATCCATGAGGATGTGTACCAGTGGCGGGATTCAAATTTTTTTACTACTGGTTCTGTCAGCATGGCAGGGGAAGGATATTGTAAAATCTACAGTCAGAGGTGGTATTTGCCGGTTATCTGAACTACTCAAAATTTCCACTGCTGGTTCTCCAGAACTGGTCAGAACCTGCTGAATATCACCTCTGATGTGTACCACACTAAAACTGATGCCATTAATGCTTATGACAGTGTTTTTCAGCCTCACAACATTAAGGTATATGGACTTCAACTCCCAGAATTCCCCAGCCAGCCTCGCAGGAATTTGAAATCTACAATTTTAAAGCTGCTATGATTGAGGAATATTGGCTTATGCCAGGGGTCCCAAGCTTGGCAACTTTAAGACTTGTGGACTTCAACTCCCAGAATTCTCCATATTAGCAAAGCTGGCTGGATAATTTTAGGCAATTCCACAAGTCTTAAAAGTTGCCAAATTTGGAGACCTATGGCTTATGCAACATAAACTAAGATTTTGTAAGATGCTCTAAGACTTTTCATTATATTTGTAACATCATTACTTGCTGTCAATCAAAAAACTATGTATCCAAATAATGACTTACTTACTCTATATTGGAAAGTTTAGCTATCTGTAAGAACTTTGTTGCTGCTGAATATATTTCATGAACATAATAGACACCCACTTTTGATGTCATAAGAGCATTTCGAGTAGACCAAATGTACAATAGCACTATTTGACACTCATGCTTTTCCAAAATATTCTATTCACATCGAGTGACAAGTGCTAAATTTTGTACTAGACATCCATATATAGCTAGGGTTGTTTTTATTTGATAATAACAAAAAAAAGCATATTACAGATTTTTGTTTTCAAGAAGCTAAATAACCTACTTATTTTTAAAGACTAGTTTCTTGATGTACATACTGATTTTTAACTGATGATCAAACTGGAAAATGCTACTTTGGCTAATGAAATGGTTTTAAAAAAAAATTAATTGAACAACTGCTTTGCAAATGTTCTACTAAACTTGCTTTGCCTGGTTTGGCAGAGCAAACGAGAGCAATATTCTTAGAAGTAAATAAGACCAAAGCCCCTTTGATTTTTTTTGCCAGGATTTTTTTCATATCACTATAATAGTGATAAACCAAGACCTATTTTTTCTGTGTGTTTGTGTCTGTATACCCTCAGATAATGTAATTATTTGTGGCAAATTAGGAGAAGGGTAAGAGAATATCTTAATTAAATGCTTGAATTTACAGGTTTTATTTCACCTACTATCTGATTAAGTATCATTGACCTTATGCGATATAAAAGCTACACTGTGTTAATATTTATATAAAGAATGCAGCCAGCATCTCTTCCACATTTTTCTAATTGTACTGCTTAGAAATATAGCCATCAGGCATTTTATAGCAAAGAGGTATCACATTCCCACATTCCGCACAGCGGAAAACCTGCAGCTCTCTAGTTTAGTTTAGTTTATTGTCATTGCACCTCGTACAACGAAATCAAACACCATCTTCAGTGCACATCAGGACCATGACCATGAAAATAAACACAAACACACATCCTTCACCCTTCACACACTGAACCAGAAACCCCCAGCACCACACCAACACTGCACTATACAGCAGAATTCAAAAGAGCTACTGCCCTGGGATAGAAGCTGTTTTTCAGCCTATTTGCCCTTTTCTTTAATTATTCTGTACTGTCTGCCAGATGGTAATAGTTCAAAAAAAGGGTTCCCAGGATGAGATGGATCTTTGAAAATGTTTTGAACTTTCTTAAGCCAGTGGGAGCTATAAAGTTCTTCCAAAGAGGGGAGAGGGCAACCAATGATCTTCTGGGCAATGACATTAACCCTCTGGAGTGCTTTCCTATCTGCCACTATGCAATTGGCAAACCATACAGAGGTGCAGAATGTTAAAATGCTCTCTATGATGCAGTGGTAGAAGGTCACCAGCAGTTTTTCATTCAGTTGTTGTTTACTAAGAAGTCTCAGGTAGTATATTCTCTGCTGGGCCCTTTCAACCAGGGGTGCAATGTGGGCAACACTCAGAAACTTAAAATTGGCCATTTGCTCCACTCGGTCTCCATTGATAAGCAAAGGCTGGAGGTCTGATCTGTTCCTTCTATAATCCACGATAAGATCCTTGGTCTTATTAGTGTTGAGGACCAAGTTATTGTCTTCACACCACAAAAGCAACTGGTCCACCACATCTTGGTAGGCAGACTCATCCCCCCCGGAGATAAGTCTCATTACCATTGTATCATCTGCAAATTTAGCAATAGTATTACTAGCATGAGTGGGAATGCAGTTATGCACATAAAGAGTTTAGAGTAAGAGACTCAACATGCAACCCTGTGGTGTACCAATGTTAAGAATAAGGGCTGAAGAGGTATGATTACCTAATCTGACCCTCTGTGAGCGGCCAGACAGGAAATCCATAATCCAAAAGCAGATTGCATTAGAAAGCCCAAGGTCCAGGAGTTTAGACACTAGTCTATGTGGAAGAATTGTGTTAAACATTGAACTAAAATCCACAAAAAGCATCCTCACATAGCCCCCCCCCCTTGCTGTTCTAGATGAGTCAGAGCAGTGTGAAGAGTTATGGCTATAGCATCCTCTGTAGAACTATTTCTTCTGTATGCAAGGTGTTTATCAAATGTATGCGAAAGACCAGAAATGATGTGCTGGCAGACCAATTTCTCAAAGCACTTCATGATGATAGGAGCGAGTGCCACTGGTCTATAATCATTGAGGTTATTGATAGGGAACTTCTTTGGCAACAGAACAGTGGTGGAAGCCTTCAAACAAGATGGAATAGTGGACTGGGATAAAGACCGATTGAAGATCCTGGTAAAGACTCCAGCCAACTGATCAGCACGGTCTTTAAGCACTCGGCCAGAGATACCGTCAGGACCAGCAGCCCTCAGAATGCTCCTTACCTCCTGTTCCTCCACAATGAGGTGGGGGCTACAATTGGCTGGTGGTTGTATTTTATCTGCCTCTGATGTCTCCACTTCAAAGCGAGTAAAGAAATGATTCAGTTCCTCTACCAATGAAGCATCCCCTTCAGCAGGGATGACATTGGTCAGCTGATGATTTGTAATTTGTTGAATCCCTCGCCACACCTGCCTCATGTTATGGCTATAAAAATTATCCTCAATCTTTCTCTTATAATCAGTTTTGGTCTTCCGAATACCTTTCTTCAGATTAGCTCTGGCAACAATGTATCTTGCCCCATCACTGGACTTAAAGGCCTTGGTCCTGTCACGCAAGAGGCGCTAGACTTCCTTGGTCATCATCCAGGGTTTCTGATTGGAATAGATCCTAATACGTTTATCCACAGTGATAGTATCTGTGCAGTGTTTGATATAGCACAGAACAGTTGCAGTGTGCACCTCTAGATCAGGGTGGTAAAAGATGCCCCAATTTGTGTTCTCAAAACAATCCTGAAGTTGTTGGGAAGCATCTTCTGGCCAAGATTTCACTGTCTTTATTATAGGCAGAGCCCATCTCCTAAGAGGGATGTACGCTGGTGCTAAAAGCAGTGACATGTCTGATTGTCCCAAATGTGGTAACTATATAACCTTACAGCCATGTTTGATGTTGTATATACTTTGTCCAATATATTTGATCCTCTCGTAGCACACTTAACATGCCGATAGAATTTAGGGAGTACTGCTTTTAAATCAGTTTGATTAAAGCCCCTACTATGATATGTACAGCATCAGGATACCTATTCTGCTGATTACTAACAATGTTATTATATTTATTATAAACTCTCAAAGCTATGGTAGTATTGGCATCAGGTGGGATATAGACTGCAGTAATCAAAACCACGCTGAATTCCCGTGGAAGATATATGGGTCTACATTTAAGAGTCATATACTCCAGATCCATGGAGCAGTGGCTGTCTATAGTCTTTGTATTGATAGACCAGCTTTTGTTCACATAAAGGCTTAAAGCTCCCCCTTTGATCTTGCCAGAATCTCTACTTCTGTCCTGCCGATGAGCTATGTAGCCTTCCAGCTCAACAGCTGCATCTGGAATGACTAAATAAAGCCAAGTTTCTGTGATTAGCAAAACACAGCAATTCTCAATGAATTTAGGCTTTGTAATCTGTAGCCTTAATTCATCCATTTTGTTAGTCAGAGATCTTGCTTTGGTAAGAAATATACTTGGGATTGAAGGCTTGCGTGGAAAATTACTCAGTCTAAAGAAAACCCAGTGTTCTATCTTGGAGGGTAGGCGCAAGAACGGAGACGAGACATCGGATAGTGACTCCAAACTCTTTATTAGTGACTTCAGGAACAGAGCTAAAATGTATGGCAGCAACAGCCCTTTTTATAGAGCTGGCTGCTGTCAAAGCGTCCAATGGTTTAAGTTTGCCGCGCTTGGAGTGTCCAATTGCGGCAGCCCATTAACTAGCCAATCGGATCAGCCTTGAACAACCAATCGCAACCTGCTGTTAACGGACCAATCAAACTTGCAGGATTACGAGCCTGCTGTGGAAAAGACCAGTCAGGTTTGCAGACTTACGAGCCTGCTAGTTTGGAACACCCCTCCCCTCTAGGTTCCGCCTAAGGGGTGGGGTGATGTATTCGCACAAGTAGGCAGGTCTTCGTACCTGTCTACCTGACTTGCTTTGTTCAACCTGCCTTCGCTCGGATTCTGGTTCTGGTGGGTTGTTTAACGGTGACCTGGCTTCACTGCTGGGCAACCCTGGAGGTGATTCGGAGATACCCTCAACGTTTCTGTTGTTTGGATTTTCCAGACTTGCTGACCCCGCTCGGCTGCTATTGCCTGGAGAACCGCCCAACTGCCACGGCTCCTCTTTAGCAGGTAAGTATGCTGGGCTTGCTTGTGGGTTTACATGGTTTGGGCCAAGTGTTAGTTCATTTTCAAAATCCTCGGCTTCCCTTCCCCCTCTGGTTCTGAGTTCAGAATTCGCGGAGGCGGTAGTTGTCAGCCTGGAACGCAGCTGGTCGATGTGGCATTTCCACAATCTTCCATCTGTGGTTTCTAATCGGTAGGAACGGGGACCTGTAACTTGTTTTATTTTGGCAGGGACCCATAAGGGGTCACCTGTAAAGTTCTTTGCGAATATGAGGTCTCCTACCTTAAACGTGCAATGTTTGCTGCTGGAACCCAGAGGCTTTTCTGGGGTGTACGCAGGGTGTATTCAGTCTAGGTGCGACCTAAGTTTCCTGCCCATCAGGAGTTCAGCTGGGCTTTTGTTTGTGGTGCTGCTCGGTGTAATATGTTAGAGGAGGAGCATCCTGGTGACTCTGTCATGGATGTTTCTTTGGTCCATTTTGTACAGGGTTGTTTTAGTGAACTGAACCATTCGTTCAGCCCTGCCATTGGCCACCAGGTGAGCAGGTGATGTCAAGGTATGGGGTATCCCCGGTCTGTTAGGTATTGTTCAAATGCCAGGGCGGTAAACTGCGGGCCATTGTCAGAAACCAAGACATCTGGAAATCCGTGCGTTGCAAACAGTCTGTTTAGTTTTTTGATGACCGCTTCAGTGGTGGTGGTCTTCATCTTGTTCACCTCGAGCCAATTCGAGTATGCATCCACTGTTATTAGGAAGGTATGCCCTTTTGTAGGTCAAGCAAATCGATGTGGATGCGGGACCATGGACCCCTGGGCGTTTCCCATTCCGTTGGTGGTGCTTTTGGTGGAGCCGAACGTGATTCTTGGCATTTGCTACAGGTGGCAACCCAGGCTTCGATTTGTTTGTCCATATCTGGCCACCAGGCATGGCTCCTTGCCAGCGCTTTCATCCGTATGATGCCCGGGTGTCCATCATGTAGCACTTTCAGGACTCTGTGTTGTAGCTTTTCAGGAATGGCTACTCGGTCTCCCCACAATACGCACCCTTTTTGGGAAAACAGTTCAGTTTGTCTGTTTTTGAAGGGTTTGAACTTGTCGTTGGGTTCGATTTCTGGCCATCCCCTCTCCACCCAGCTGAGGACCCGCGATTAACAAGGGTCTTTTTTTGTTTCCAATGCAATGTCTTGTGCAGTTAGTGGAGGTGAGGGAAGCATTTCAATTTGTAGCATGGATACCGTAGGAGCTGGATTGTCTAGGAAATCAGGCAATGGCGAATAGCTTAAGGCGTCAGCACAGGAAATGGCTTTTCCCAGGCAATGTGTTAACAGGTAGTCATAGACGGCTAAGAACTCTGACCATCGTGTCATTCTTGGCGATAGAATATGGGGAGTTGGTTTATCCCCTGCCAAAATGCCAAGCAACAGCTTGTGGTCTGTTATTATAGAAAATGATCTTCCATACACGTATTCGTGGAACCTTTTAATGGTGGATACAATAGCAAGGGCTTCTTTATCTAATTGACTATAGTTTCTTTCAGTTTTAGACAAAATTCTAGAAAAGAATGCAATAGGTGCCTCTGTATCGTTTGGTAGAACGTGGCTCAGTTTAGCCCCTACTCCAAAAGGTGAGGCATCACAAGTCACAGTCAAGGGTAGTGTCTCGTTATATTGGATTAACACTGCATCTGATGTTAAAAAATCTTTGACTTCCTGGAAAGCTTGCTCCTCTCGACTTCCCCAAAACCAGGAAGCCTTCTTGAGGAGGAGCCCATGCAGGGGTTCAGCAACAGTCGCCTTCTGGGGTAGGAAGATGTTATAAAAGTTAATAAGGCTCAGGAAGGCTTGGAGGTCTGTCTTGTTTCTAGGTCTTGGAGTGTTTTTAATAGCTGCCAATTTCTTTTCGGTCGGGTGAATACCTTGTTTGTCAAGAAGGTAACCAAGAAATTCAACCCTCTCGGTGCATAACTGGCACTTTTCCTTTTTTACTTTGAGTCCTGCGTCTTGGAATTTTTGCAGGACAGTTCTTAGGCGTTTTTCTAATTGATCTCATGTTGGGGCGGCTATCAATACATCATTGAAATAAGGTACAACTCCTTTTATGCCTTGCAGCAACCTTGCCATCAAGCTTTGGAAAATGCCCGGTGCTACGCTTACTCCGAATTGGAGTCTATTACATTTGAATGCACCCCTGTGCATGACTATGGTTTGGGCTTCTGCTGTCTTTGCATCTACTGGCAGCTGCTGATACGCTTGGGCTAGGTCAAGCTTCGCAAATACTTTTCCAGCCCCAAGCAAGTGAAGAAGGTGCTGGACCACGCAGGATATGAGCTCTGTTGAAGCGCATGATTCAGGGTGGCCTTGTAATCCCCACAGATTCTCAAAGATCCATCAGGTTTTATGGGGGTTACAATTGGGGTCTCCCATCGGGCATGGTTGATGGGTTCTAACATGCCCTGTGCTATTAATTTGTCCAATTGCTCATCAATTTTCTGTGTGAGAGCAAATGGTACTCGGCGTAGCTTTAGAAGGATGGGTGCGATGTCAGGGCAGAGATTAAATGAAATGGGGGACCCCTTGTACTTGCCTAATTGCTTGGAGAAGACTTCTTGAAAGTCCCAGATGAGGGCCGCCTCCCAGTCTTCGCTTACGGTCTGGTTGATGCCTGCCAATTCGATTCCTAATGGCGCGAACCACTGTAATCCCAATAAACTGGGTCAGTCTCTGTCAACGACGGTGAGATGTAGCGTTGCGGTGTGGTCTTTAAATAGACCTGGACGTGACTAGAACCAGCAACCGGGATTCAATTGCCTTGGTAATCTTTTAATATAAGTCTCTGGGTGATGAGGTCCTGGCGGCGGATGTCAGGAATCAGTTGCTTGAGAGTTTTCCAGGAGACCATGGATAAGGAAGACCTGGAGTCGACTTCCATGATGCACGGTCTGTTTTCAGTGGTGACCTTTACCTGGATTTTTTTTGCATCCACTGATGAGGCGTGGCCGATGGTGATGGTCTGATGTGCCTCCTCTCGTCTGGTAGAGGTAGCAGGTGTTCGGTTTCTGTTGTATTGGTTCCACTGGTGGTTAGGGCGGTCCTGATTTGATAGGTGGTTGCCTGTTGTCTGGCGGAAATTTGCTTTGTTCCTCTTGGGGCTAGATCCTCGTTTGCTTCTGCAGACCTTGGCGATGTGGCCCCTTTTATCACAGGAACGACAGATGGCATCTAAGAATCTGCAGTCTGCTCGGGGTGGTTTCCTCCGCATCCAGCACATTGAAAACTGGTTCTACGACCTCGCTGGTCTCGCTCTGATCTGAGTCTGTTGACTTCTTCCTCTTCACTTTCTGACGAGGATTCAATGTCTTCGTGGTGGGCTGTTGACGTGTGTGTCTCTGAGGGCGTTGTGATGTCGCTGGGGGGTTGGCGGTTTGTTCCATTCGCTCGACGCATTCGGGCTGCTGACTTCCTGGTTGCTTCTGCTGCAGTAGCATCCGCTATGGCATCTGTGAGGGCGATGTCTCCCTTTGCCATAATCTTGCTTTGAACGGTAAGGTCTCTTAGACCTAGGACAATACGATCTCTCATGGCTTCTTCCAGATTTGCAAAGCCACATAGACCTCTCAGATTCCTCAGATCAGTTACAAAGTCCCCGATGCTTTCACTTTCCCGTTGGTCCCTCTGGTAAAACTAGTGTCTTCTGATGAGGATTGGGACTGCTGGGGCGTAATGATCCCAGAGAATGGGAGCGAGGGTGTCCCAGTCCATAGTTTTGACTTCAGCTGGTTTCGCTAGTGCCTCTGCCATTTTGAAAACAGCAGGTCCGCAGTGCGTTAGGAACACCGCGCGTTTCTTGCTGGGCGTGGCATCCTTCAGGTTGTTGGTCTCCAAGAACATTTGGAACCTGTCCATGTAGGAGTCCCAGTCTTCGCTTGCTGGGTCAAATGGAGTAGGTGGTATCGTGCTGCTGGTCATTCTGTCGTCTCTGCGCGTTGTCAGCCACGTGCTCTGTCACTACTTCGCGAGTGTTCAGTCAGCTCATCGTTCCGCATTAGCTCTTATCGTCTCTCTATCCCATCCTCATCGCCAGTGTTCTATCTCAGAGGGTAGGTGCAAGAACGGAGATGAGACATTGGATAGTGACTCCAAACTTTTTATTTGTGACTTCAGGAACAGAGCTAAAATGTATGGCAGCAACAGCCCTTTTTATAGAGCTGGCTGCTGTCAAAGCGTCCAATGGTTTAAGTTTGCCGCACTTGGAGCGTCCAATCGCGGCAGCCCGTTAACTAGCCAATCGGATCAGCCTTGAACGACCAATTGCGACCCGCTGTTAATGGACCAATCAAACTTGCAGGATTACGAGCCTGCTGTGGAAAAGACCAGTCAGGTTTGCAGGCTTATGAGCCTGCTAGTTCGGAACACCCAGCACGGCATCCTTTTTTCCTGTTCTTCTTTCTCCGTCTCTTCCTCCTTCCTACAGGGACAGTGATCCATGGCTCCCAAAGGGCCTACCTGCCTCCTTCGGTATGTTATGAGAATGTATAAAATTGTCCGTAATAGCCTTTTCACATTTCACTCCAATTTGTATCAAGGCTTGCCGACTATAGATGCTCCTCGCCCCATAGGATTCAATCAAGGAAAGGATCCAAAACACATACAGAATCATACAAATTATACACTGAAAGAAGGAGCGGTTAGCTGCAGCATCCATATGCGCAGCCATCTTGAAAATCATCACCAAGGGAGATGAGAGATAAACTCATAACCTGAGTATTAAAAGTGGTTGTGTTTATACAATCATATCAGTTAATAACTAGCTTAACTGTTTTAATCTTCCACTGTTTTTTAAATTGTGCAAACCCAGCTTCTTTTATTGGTTTGTGAGCCAACCTTTTCCACAAACTTACAAAATGAAATATTTAACCAAGCTAATTATGTTATGTAAAATCCTACTCACCTGAGGCATGGAAGGGAGAATTGCAGGATAACAAGATCATTATTTTTTGTTACCATATGCAGAATATAACTAGCTCTGAATAATTGAATCTAGATCTCATATTTCAGTTCATAATATTTCATTTTCTTGAAGGAAAAAAAAAGAGAATTGATGCATATTTGTTTAGACTACGGGTGTCCAACTTTTTGGCTTGCCTGGGCCACACTGAATGAAGAAGAATTGTCTTGGGCTGCATGTAAAATATATTAAAATTATTGTTCAAAATTATTGTTAAAAATTTACAATCTTGTGGGGCTGCACTGCTAGCTGTTCAGAATCACCGGTGATCTCGGGGTGCAGGTTGGAACCTTCTGGTTTAGACATTATGAAAAAAAAGAGCTAACCAAGGCTAGCCAGAACAAAGCACATTTCCATGCTTATGGTAATAGAAATAAATGCATTTTCACAGGAATTATTAGCAGTCTTGTTTTTCTGATATTTATAACTTTATATATTAGATTGCAAAAACCCGAACAACCATTAGGTGGAAGATCAAGAAGGTCTAAATTTTGCTGTCTAAATTTAAGGGAATTCTCGAACTTTGCGACTCAAGTATGGTAACCCTACCATATACGTCTTTTTTCAATATTCAATGGAATTTATTCTAAAACAAATATGATCTTCAGTTACCAATGGCAATTGGGAATGGAATTGAGAAACATGTAGTAAAGTGCCGTGTGAACTAGCCATTTAGTGACTGTTAAACATTCACTGTGGATTGTTAAGCAAGAACACCACTGGTTAATATTTGATTTTATTTATAGGAAGTTGGCAGAGAAGGTCAGAAATGGTGATCATGTGAACATGGGGATACTGCAAATGCTAGAATTTTGAGGAGCATTCATTCAGAGGCGTTGTCGATTCAAAAGATTGCTGAATGAGTGGTTGCTAATCTGTACCACAAAAAGCTTTAATATTCTTTTAAACCACTGGTAGTACAAGGCAGAGAAATAGCATTACAGTATAACGTAAAGTTAAGCAATTTATAGCTGATAAGAGATAAGAGAGTTATGTATTCCCACCTGTGATTAGATCAGATCCTTTATTTCTTTTATCCTCTACAATTTCATAAAATGGGCCTAAAACATGTAACAGCTCCTCAACTTTGTCTGTCATCGGCATTGTTTCAAGAATCTGGAGAAACACAAAACATGAATGAACCACACACCTTTCAGTGCTAAGTTTGACAATCTCTGTGATGCTTTCCTAAGAACCAGTCCCACAAGAAGAATCTCTTCTCAAACAAATTTGGATTGCAGCCAACAGCTATCAAAACTAAATCAGCAAACCTTCAATGTTTGCATTAACCAATTTTATCTACTATTTACTTTTAGAAGGGTTCCCAATATTTCTACGATGCCAGCATATTTGCAATGGAATCTCTAGCTAGAGTAGGAGGAGGAAAAGACTAGCTAGCTTAGAGTCCTTGCAGAGCAAGAAGGCACATGAACCTGACCTCCTCCAGAATCCATGAATCCCTTATCCAGCTACTTCCAAGAGAATGGGGTGAGCCTGGCAAGATTCTTGTAAATAGGCATGCAACAATAAAGAAGCAATTCTGATCAACACTCGTGGTATTGTTCCAATTCCTTCCACCTGACATTTTTTTGTGTTTATTTCTTGTTTAAAAGAGTACACACTAGTGTTTTAATTATAGCAAAACCTCAATTTACTGTACCTCAATGACATGGTTTTTACGTGCAATAGATTTCACAATTGTTTACATCACTTGGTTGTAGCTTCTAATTTTATTTAATAAATATTACTTATCTAGGGTTTTTTTTTTTGTTTCTTTCTTGTGAACTTCTTTAAGTAGTTTGTCCTGGTTAGGAATGAAGCCTCATGAATGTCCAGTAAATCAGAGATTACACTTACATGTTATTTTTCATCATTGCTTTAAGGACATTATTACATAAATAATCTAAATTGACATAATTAGTGTAATATGATGTGGCTTGCATAATTATGTCCTTACACAAATGGCATAATTATGTCCTTACACTATATTTCAAAAACAATCCCCTATACAGAAAAGTAGTTCAACTATCTTTTTTCTTCCTGTTCTAAACAATGGTCCACTTATCTATCTCTTTTGAGCAGGATACTTGTCCCTTTTTTTTTTTTTTTGCAACATATTTAAAATGTTTTTCACAGAACAAATTCTTCATTTCAATTTGTTAAAAGCAAGGTTTCACTATATAACGCTACAAAGTAGGTCTACTTACTTGGAAGATTCTATTGACCATTAATAGAGCTAAACGGTAAACATGAATACAAATGCCACAACAAAAACACATAAAGTCTTTTTTATTCTTATATGAGAAATATCTTGTTTTGAAGATGGTGTTAAATGATATATCAAGATGTGTTATTCATTAACAGTTACTTACAATTCCTGTATAAACCTGACTAAATTATTCAATTTCATAGATACTTGCCATTCCTTACATTTCCCCTTCTATAGTTGGGCAATCTTTAAAAACAAAACAGGTGTAGCTAGCAAATTACTAAAGGTTTATCAACTTCTAATCTTCTAGTTATATGAATTCACACAACTTTTCAACATATATTACTATCTACTAAAAAGAGTATGCATTTAGAATGTAATGATACTTTTTTTACTCAGTATCAAGAAATTGGAAAATGCCACATTTCTGTACATTCAAAGTGGAATCAGACATACCAAAAACTCTGGAAAAGACAAGATTTGATAAGCCGCCAAACTGTAGTGAGAGTTTTGCATATTTTTGAGTTTTTGCTGCTTCTTTTTCAAGCCATTCATAAATACATTTCCTCCAACAAAAAACCCTCTATAAGCAGCAATTTAAAATGGCACACATTTAATTTTATTTTGCTATAAACTAGAATAGAATAGAATTCTTTATTGACCAAGTGTGATTGGACACACAAGGAATTTGTCTTGGTGCAAATGCTCTCAGTGTACATAAAAGAAAACTCTTGTCCAGAGTCAAGAATCATAAGGTACAACACAATAATAATCATAGGGTACAATAAGCAATCAAATCATACTAGGAAACAGTCAATATAGATCGTAAAGATACAAGCGACAAAGTTACAGCCATACAGTCACAAGTGGAAGGGGATGGGTGATAAGGAATAAAGAAAACTAACTCCACCTCCAGCAATCCAGGGAGGTCTGTTTGCCTCATATTGTTGCAGTTAAAAAAAAAAAAAAAACTATACCCAATTTGTGGAGCTAAAGACATATAAAAGCTAACAACAACATAGGTCCCTCGATAAAACACACATGTACTCACCTCTACTATTATTCACTACTCACTTTTTTCTAATCTTCCCCGCTACTCCTCCTCCTATTACAGCTGCTACTCCTCCTTGTAAGTATTGCTAAGGAAAAAATGCCTTTCTGGCTTACTTACGCACATCATTATCTCTCTCCTCAGTTATTTTACAGCTCAGCTTTTGTAATCAGGTTTGTTGAGCCAATGCTGGGAAGATCAGCACATAAAGAGAGAAGGGAGCTCAGGTGCAGGCAATTTTTTTGGAGAGTCTGCTCTCTCTCCCTCTCACAGGCATAAACTTCTACAATGGGCTAAACTCTCATATATATATGTATATATGTATATATGTATATATGTATATATGTATATATGTATATGTATATGTATATGTATATGTATATGTATATGTATATGTATATGTATATGTATATGTATATGTATATGTATATGTATATAAAACAGTTCTTACCTTTTTCATTTCTTCAACATATGCAATCATAGCATCTTCTTTGGGCATTGTGCCCAAAGAATTCCATGCATCCCTACAATGAATGTCACAGGAAGAACATCTTTAAAATACTAGGCTGATGTACTATTATGTAATAGTAACTTCAATAATTAATATAGGACTGTGGGCTTTTGTGCTTTTTATCTAAGAAACTGCATAGACTTTTTTTCCAGTAATCATATTGTTGTTAGTTCACTTTAAAAAAAAAAGCAAGAAAGTGATCAAGCTCTATTTCAAATAGTACATACGTTTATATTTTTGTATTAGTTTTTATTTTAAAAAAGTATCAATAACAGGCAGAAGGAAAAGTGTTTCTATGATCTCCAGAGTTTTCAGGATTATATTTTAAAATACTTTTTTAGTACCATCTGGATATAACAAGGACAGAATTTGGACAAAGATTGTGCTGTATCACCAAGACAAAATCTTTCTATAAAAGGAGTGGGTGCGGAATAGACAAGACATCACTTTAATTCATTAAAAACATCTTTGTTATATACTATTTACCATTTGTATCTACCAATAGGATCCCAAAATCCTGGCCTTGGACTATTACAAGGTCCTTGAGTTGCTTGCTTATAAAAACTATAGAATTTCAGCATCATTTCATTTGTTGGCTGGAAAGAACCTACAGGAAAAGATTTTTAGAGTGAGAAATAGAACACTGTGACATGATTGCATTAACAAAGTGATTTTATGTTATTGTAAAAGCAAAAATAAAGAGGGGATTTAAAAATGGCTTTAATCCCATTAGTTTCAACTCAAAGGTCAGTTATCTTGCTTGTTTATTTTGACTTTAAACTCTGAGAAGATCTAATGATGAAACTCCCTTTGCACAAATAGAAATGAACCAATCAATATGAATATTCAGGTAATGGTGTCAACACTATTTTGTGTTTCTTTTCATTAGAAAAAGTAAAATGTCCAGACAAACATAAAAAAGGATAATTGCGATGTCTCATATTAGATTTGAATTGGAATCCACAGGGTAAAAATCCACATTCTAGTAATAAACAAAACACCATAGAAATTCAAAGCACATTGCAGTAAAATATGACAATTGTTCTACCAACGATAAATCAGAATGTTCTTATCCCTATGACTTACCTAATAATACTGAATCCACAAATGTCTTTACCTTTTAGGCAGTTTAGCTGTTCTAGACCACTTGCAAAATAATCACAAAATGGGCCAGTAAAAGAGATTTTAAAAATCTGAAGTCTTTATTCAGACCACTCCCAAATCTACTTTATTTATTAAGGTACTGTCTACTCAATATCTTAGAAATGAAATTTATCACATCCATCTTGCTTATGGCAGATATACCGTATATTAATACAGTACTTTCCATTTTACATCTACAGTTCCAAGAATTACTTGTGAGGACAATTTGACATATTTAAAGGTAGTCCTTGACTTACAACAGTTTGATTAGTGACCATTCAGAGTTACAATGGCACTGAAAAAAATGACTTATGACCAGCAGTGGGATCCTACCTGTTGCACTACCGGTTTGGTGAGCACGCCCGCGCCCAGTTTTCCACACATCAGCTGAGGCCTGCATCGCCAATTAACTGAGAGGATAAAGAAGAGAAAAGTACAGAGATGGGTTGGAGGGCCAATCCTGTGCTTTTCTCTTCTTTATCCTTTCAGCTGATGTCTTTTTTTTTTCCTCTCAGCTTATCCTGGAGTCTCTTTTTCCTCCTCTCAGCTAATCGTGAGAGGCCGAACCAGTAGCATACCACCACCACTGGTTATGACCATTTTCACACTTATGACCATTGCAGCATCCCATGTTCAAAATTCAGATGCTTGGCAAGTTCATATTTATTAAACTTCCAGAATCTGGGTGTCATGTGATCAGCTTTTTTGACAAGCAAAGTCAATGGGGAATCCAAATTCACTGGAGAACCATATTACGAACTTAACAAATGCAATTATTCACTTAACAACTGTGGCAAGAAAAGTTGTAAAATGGGGCAAACTCATTAACAAATGTTTCACCTCGAAATAAATTTTAGGCTCAATTGTGGTCATAACTTGAGGGCTACCTGTATTGAAAAAGGAGCCTTCGAGTCCAAAACATGGCTTTACTTAACAAGAAAACCCAACCAAACAATGAAGGAATAAATGATGATTCCTCTAAATAAAGAAACAGAGAAATAAAGTGGAGGCATTATATTCACAGCTAAGATAATGTTAGGCCATTGCACAGGAAATCATTTTGCAACTGTCAAGTGATTAATTAACAAACAAAGCTGAAGGAATGGAAACAAAAGTTTGTATTTGATCCATTACTTCTTAAAATACTTTTTAAAAAGTCTACAAATTATGTTTAATGATGTGAATTCCTGTACTGCTCCAGCAGTTTCAAAAAAGGATTGAAAAATAAGAAACTTGAAAACGTATTATTATACCGATAAGCCATTGCCTACACCAAATCTAACAAAAAGGAACAATGTATTCCTAACCTTAGTGTGGATATGGATGCTAGCCAAAGAAGAATTAATTGAAATGTAAATCATTTGTTTTTTGTTAATTGTCAAAGAAATTGTAAAAATCAAGACAATTTTAGATTCTGAAGAACTGTTCTCATTGAGGGTTAACCATTTTACATTCTACAGACTATCCCAACACTCCATGGATTTACCACTGGCCACATTTTCTTCCCTACTGAACTCTTTTTGTGAATTTCTAACCATTTCGCTTAAGATAAGAATTTCTGACTCTTAGCTTATAACTTTAAGATGACTGGATAAAAACATTTTTTCAGTATAGGGATCCCACATTTTCAGGGACTCGTGTAGAGAAAGAATTTAAGAGTTGAAACATTTACTCTTTGCTCACCTAACAAATTATTCAGGTCAGGTGAAAAATGAAACCATCCTGGAATATATGGAGTTACCCCAACCAATCTGCTAAGATTGAAGAAGCTACTTAGATAAGCAGTGAAAGGTTTGTAGAAATAGAAAAAGAAAAGCCTAGTTGCCAAGACCGAATTTACAGGCATTTTTTCAGTACAGATTTTAATTTTATGGTCAATACATTTTTATTTTATGGTCAATACATATACCTTTACTTTCAGCATATCATCGTATATTTGGAGTTTCACTAACTTTAAAACAAATTGTATAGAATTATATTCCAAGAACAACCACTTTCAGCATAAATTCTATGTGGACATAGAATATTCAGGATTCAGATTCAAGTCCATACTCAGCCTGGAAACACACTTTGTAGTAATTATATAAAATTGGCAGCACCCTAATTCTAGAATGTTTGTCACTGATGGAAAAATTTCCAGCGCTATGGAAAAACCTTTACCCTAAATGTAATTCTAATCATTAAAACAATTCAATGAATATATGGGGATTTGTACAGCATATGCAGAATAATAAGTGAACTAAGCTAAAACATGGCTGATTGGTTTGTGGGCATTGGGTGTTATTCCAGACTAGGGGAAAGATATTTGGTGTTCTTTTTCTACCTAGTAGCCTTTCACTTTCCAGTTACTATGTCTTATTAAGGGAGTCTCCCATCCAAGTTCTGACCAGGTCCAGCTCTGCTTAGCTTTGATACTACACCAGATTGACTGGCATCATGATCGACATCATTTATTTCAAAAAGTCAGGAAAAAAGCGAACTCACACATCTTGCAATTCCCTCCCAACCCTCACTCTCTTGCTCCGGGTCTACCTCCGTCGTTTTCCTTCTACTTACCATTTTTGGGCAGACTGTGGATCACTTTCACCGCCGCTTCAAAGCGCGTCTCATGCACCGAGCTGTTGCTGCCATTCTCCGTCTCTGCCATGGCCAGACTCCTGGTTCAGCCGAATCGCAGCGCAGCCGCCACCACTGCTTTCCGTGTCGGCTGAAGGGCGCTGTTGGCCGAGGGACTTCGGGATCATCCGGCAAGGAGCAAGGGATCGCGAAAGCCGCGGGGAAAACAGAGAAGAGCAGTCCGCTTAAGTCAAGGCGGCTTCTCACGTCCTTTGCCCAGCACTACCCTCCGTTTGGCCTTTTCTCGACAATATCTGCATCCCCCAGTTTTCAGACCATCCCCCTCCAAGATCCACGCTTCTGGGGGTTTACACAGCTGACGGTCGTCGGAAAGCAACAGTGCAAACTTCTACTACCCCTTATAAGCAGAAGACAATCTCGTCCTATTCCTGCACCATCTTGTCTATCTAACTTCGGCAACTATCCCTACTGGGATGTTGGCTAGAAGACAAGAGAATTCAATAGTGAGGCAAGACGCGCTGGTCCAGACCAGGCTAAGGAGGAACGCTATTGAATTCAATAGGACATTTCCCATTATGCATAAAAGAGCTGAAACTTCATCCTGATTTCTCACCCAATATGGTAACCTCGTCCTCTGATTCTTCATTTATTACCGATGCGTGGAGACCACCTTCACCTCTTACCAAGTATGCAGGGAGAAATCCCTATCCCGAAAGCTTCAGCAGAAAAGGGGCACGGAGGAAGGAATTAGTCTGTTATCTCATTTCTTACGGCAAGAAATGAGTATGGAATTCTTCTAGCCAAGCGTTTCTTGAAAAATGTTTCTTACCTTCTCTTTTCTATCTCTACTTATATCTTTGCGTATTAAAAAAAAAGCCTCTCCGAAGTCATTCAATCCAATCGTATTCAGGTTTGTTTAGAAGCTCCACTGGGGTCTAGGGGGCTTTTATCTCTCTGAAATTGCAGATAGGAAACTGCAGTTGTGCAGGTTGTACAGACGACCCGTAGGCAATATAGATTTCTTTTAAAAATTAAGCTTTCCGGCTTGTAAACGCGCGTGTACTTAAATTCAATTCCCAAACGCACGGGAAAGTAACTTATCTAGGGAAGTTCAATTCAACCATTGGGTAGTCACCATAGCATAAATGCAGTAATAAAAGTTGATTATAGACGAAATACAAATGTATAAATCTGCAAATGTTCTCTTTCAACCCATCAACATTCTCCAAAGTTCAATACATTTCCTGCCCGCATTCCTGACCTATACCAAAAACTTCAAAGTAACCCTTATTCACCACTCCTCCGCACCAATCAAGAATGTCATTTCACATAATGTTAACAACATCGCGATGCAAACCTAAGCAATAGATTTCCCAGGGCTGTTTGCATAGTGGGCAGACCTCTTTGTGGTTCCCTTATCCTCACTAAGCTGGACGCTCCCAAGTTTTCTCCTCCCGTCCTTCCTTTCCAAGACAGCTTTGCGATCCGATTAGAGAGTAATACCTTTCTTTATTCCACGAGTGATCATTCACCTATTATTATTATTATCATGCACAGCTGGAGGGGCAGAGATGCCCCTCTGCCAGACTGCCGACTCCACCTGCCCACTTAGCAGATGACAGTTATAAGGCCAAATTGCAGTAAAATGCCCTTCCTCCAACTTTCAAGACTAAAACATCGTCCTAAGAAGGCGGAAGGCCCGGCGGCGTCAAGCAACGGCAAAGCTTCCATCCGATGTCCAATATTAAAGGATTGCAAATCGTATCAAGAGAAGACTGTTCCTACCTTGGGATGACAGGCTCCTCCAACCTTTGCCCACGGTTCAAGATCTTCTGTTATTGTCTTCCAACAGTAGCCTTTGACTCATTATTGTCCCGCCTCCTAAGGAGAATTCTGGGAAATGTAGTCACTTACTGTTACTTCCTGTTGCTGACATCATGCCTACCGTAGAAATCTTTTTTTTCCTTGTAGAAATCAAAGTACTTTTTTCCTCAGTGTGTAGATCTCTTATTCCCAGGGAATGAACTTTAATTAAAATTAATTCCCCGGGCATAAGAGATCCACGCACTGAGAAAAAAAGTACTTTGATTTAAATAGAAAGATAGATAGAAAGATAGATTTATACACACACACACATATGGAAATGTAATCATGGATGCTTCTTAACTTTGGCATACAGTGCATTTTATTGTAATGCTCCTCATAAATGGTGGAATATATTTAACATTGTTCCTTGGAACATATAATGAAAGTAACAATTGCTTTGTTTCCTTTTTTACTTTAAGCTTATTTACTAATGTAAGCCATTCATAGTTACTATACACTGAAGCAACATTTAAATGTACTTAATAAACTCTGAATGACTGAAGTTTAAAATCCACGGCCAACCCATCTTTTTCCTCATTTTTTCTTTGAAATCACCTATTTCCGTAAAATCACAGCAGATACAATATCATGGAAACTCCATTATTTTCTAGCAACAAAAATAAAAGTAGCAGCACTGGCCAATTGTGAAAGATCATGGAACAACTTGAGGGGGAGATGCCAAGCAAATTTCAAAGCATGTTGAAAGAACATTCTGGAAGATTATTCATCCAGAAAAACATCCTGGACATGTCCATACAATAAACAGAACCTGGATTCACTTTCAGAGTGTTTTTAATGTTCCGATCTTAATGTGCAACCTTTTCATAGTTGCTGAAACAATGTCAGCCTGATCTCTCTAAAACATGATTCAGCATGAGTTGAAGAAGGCATTGTTGATTTTTTTTTTTTTGTCCCACAAGAAAATTCTAGTCTAAAATTGGCGTAGTAGTTAAGATACTGCCCTAGAGACCAGGAGACTATGAGTTCTAGTCTTGCCTTAGGCATGATAGCTGGCTGGATGGCTTTAGGTCCATCACTCTCAGCCCAACTCACCTCGCAGGGTTGTTAGTATAGAAGAAGGAAGTGGTATTATGAAGGTTTACTACTTTGAGTTACAATTTATTATCACAATTGATTCCAAAATTTCTGTTGTTAAGTGAGACAGCAGTTGTTAAGTGAATTTTGTCCTATTTTATCTTTCTTGCCTTTATTTAACAGTTGTTAAATAAATCATTGCAGTTATTAAATTAGTAACACAATTGTTAAGTCAATCTGGATTCCCATTGACTTTGCTCATAAGAAGGTTGCAAAAGGTAATCACGTGATGCAATTGTCATAAATATGAGACCATTGCCAAGCATACAAATTTTGATCATGTGACCATGGGAATTCTGCAACAGTTGGGTGAAAAATATCTGTAAGTCACATTTTTCCAGTGCTGTTGTAACTTTGAATGGTCACTAAATGAATGGCTGTAAGTTGAGGACTACCTGTACTTATAAAAGGAATAGAATAGAATAATAGTAATAAAGATGGATTAAACACAAATCTAATAAATACAAATAAGATGAGATTATTTTTGGCTTCCAAAATCCACAACAAAAATTGGGTTCATTTTACTAGACCTCAGATTTTTTTTCAAAAAAATCACAATCTTTAAATGATGACATAAAAGGTTGCAGTTTTTAAATATTTTGTTGCATACATTTCTGTAGGCAGTCAATTACCATTTCTGGAAATTGCCAAGTGTTATATGATGTAGCTTTCAAGCCAAAATTATTAGCAGAGTACTTAACATTTGTTGCTGCCATAGAATTTGAGCTACATGAAAAACAAGTTAGTAAATGGGAAAAAAGGAAAACCATTTGCTCAGTTGGTTACAATTTTGCAGGTCAGTTTATTCATGGATGGGCTTATTTATCTCTTGTGTATATGCAGTAATTCAGCACATTAAGTCATAATCAAACCACACACAGCTTAATATGGTATGCAAAGTAATTTTAAAAATAATTTTAATCATCATATTCATATTCTGCAAAAATACAACATTTATGTAATTCCTTGTTTTGTATAAGCAATATACTTTTTTAAAAAAATGTACATGAACCATAGGGGTCTGTAAATGGATCTTGATGCATATATTACAAAGATATTTTGTACAACTGCTGAGCCACAGTTTGTCTGCACAAGCTTAGATAGCACTGTACAAGTCGTACTTCTGTGTTGGGGAGAACAGATTCGGTATCATCTATCTGTTACACAAAGAATAAGTCTAGGAACATTGTGCTTAAGAAAAATGACTCATTTTTTAAAAAAGAAAAATATTGTGAATGTGGAAGAACATGGCCCCTGGCTCCTTTTGCAATGTGGAATCCTTCCATGTTCACCAATATTCAGTGGCAAATTTCCAGATTTTGATGCTGTGATTTTGGTTTTCACACTTGTCAAAGACAAATCAAAATTTTGCCTTAAACTAACCATGGCTTCCCAAAATATGAAGGAGAAATAAAACCAGCTTTAGTTGCTCTGATAATCTTAATATGTTATCATTGGACCCTTGTTTGTCTGTTAAATGTCTCTGGCTCTGAAATTTCTCCTCTATAGCAATCTTTATTAGTTTACATGTGATATAATATATTACATCATGTAAACTAATAGGATGTCATCTTGTGGCTATGAGCTGCAATTGCAAGGAGAGAATGATGTTACCTCTGTAAAAGTTAAAATCTCTTTTTATATTTTCTTGGCAGTACCTGGTTGATCTTGGCAGATTAAAGGTCATCAATTAAATGTCAATTCTTAGCAACCACATGGCTAGACTGTCTTCCATGGAACCTGTCCCTAACCTGAGTACACTCATTGCTACCTTTAAATCCATCTACCTTGTTTTATCCTCTCTTTTTTTGTTCCATCTTTCTCAATTAGAGCCTTTTCTAGGTCTTCACATAATGTGTCTGAAGTAGAATAATTTGAACCTGATCCTTTGTGGCTTGAGTAAGAATTCTGAATTGATTCCTCCTGTTGTTTTCTTAAATTTCATTGTATTCTCTTTTCACCAACAACAAATTTCAAAAGCATCAATAATTTTGCTATCCTGTATCTCCCAATTTTGCTTCCAGGGAATACCATGACTTGTATAATCTGATTTTTTAAGGTATAATACATCATGGCATCTGAATACCTTTTCCAAGCCTGCTCAACTTATCTTTTCCATAATTCTTGACTGATTGCTCATTACTGTTGATGGTGGATCCTAAAAAACAAACGCTATCCAACACAACATCTTCATTGTCATTGATACACGGTCATTGTATCCGTTGTCATTATTTTGGCCTTCTTTATACATAATATACATGATATTACTCCAATTTTTTCATGATACTCCCAGACTTTCATTATTACAGTTTGCCAATCATTTATATGTTTAACTACCAGAATAATGTTAATAGCATAGTACAGGTTACAGATACTTGTTCCTCCAGTTTTAAAACAATACTCATCTTCTTCCAAGCTTCCTTCAAAGTATATTAAGCACACAGTCTATGTTTGTTAAATTTAGGGCATGTCAAATTTTTCAATTAAGGACAGATCAGGAACCCTTGTCTCATTCTTTTGCTGGAGCCAGTTTTACTATTTTTCATCTGGAATATGTATTTTTGTCCTGAGTATAAGATTTACATGAGGATAAGAAGATGTTGTAATTCCAATTTTCCTAGAATATTTCATAGCTTGACATGATTGACATAATTAAAGGCCTTATTATAATCAGTAGTCACATATTGACTTATATTTTCTACCCTTTGGCTTTTTCAACTTTGTACACCAAAACTAATGTCTCGTGTTCCTATTCTAAAATCTTGAACATTTAGCAGCATTTTTTCCATGGAGGATTCTAAACTGCATTGAGTGACTCCACATATTGTATAATTAGTATGTGAAAAAAAGCATTTTTATGATAGTTTTTGCACTCTTATTACAGATCCTTTTTTCAATATTGATTGTTATCAATCTATATTGTTCTCCAGATTTCCTGGTTAGCTTAGAATTTTTGCTAATTATGTTTATGTTGCTTGCCATATTTTTATATACATTCCATCAATTGCTGTAGTTTTCTCCCTTGATAATGACAAGAAAATTGATCTAATTACATGTCCTAACATAGACATGCTTCTACATAAGGAATGTTTTCCAAGGTATCTTGGATGTTGATATCCCTTCTGTTATGTTCTGTGCATGGGCGCAAGGAACGGAGACGAGACGGTGACCAGTGAACTTCAACTCTTTATTAATCATTCTGAACAGAGCAAAAACTTAGGGCAGCAGCAGCCCTTTTATAGGCAAGCTGCTGATCTAGTAACCAATGAAAAACGTGAACCCCCTTAACCAATGAGAATGGCTCGTTAACAGCCAATAAGATTCTCCTGAACAGACCAATCCGATATCGCTATTATCGGCCAATCAGAAGTGCAGGGCTAGAATCCTGCTATTTTCTAAAGGTTTGATAAAACTTTATTTAAGCGTTTTGTTAGTTCATAACACCTTCTATAAAAAAATTTCATATACTACTCTTTTCATCTTTTTATGATCTTGTTTGAATCATTCATCATCTGTCCACTAGTATTTTTAGTATATCATTTTAACTTTGATACTATCCTCTGAATTTGGAAATTTTTTAGGAAATGTTCCTTGTTTTTCATTCATTCATTCATTCATTTTTATTTATTTGTATCCTGCCTTTATTATTTTTTATAATTCAAGCCAGTGAACATATCCAACATACCTTCCCCCTCTTAGTTTCCCTATAACAACATCCCTGAGGGATGGGTCAGACTCAGAGTCATCTAGATAGTTTTCATGGTTTAGGCACATCTATTTTCATTTTCTTTGATCACAGTCACTGTTTCAAGTCATTATTTAACCAATGTTTGCTGCATAATTGTTGGGGACAATACGCTGACTCTGTAAACCGCTTAGAGAGAGCTGTGAAGCAGTATATAAATCAAAGCGCTATTGCTATATAAACCATAATTTCTGAATGCATGCAAAATACTTAGCAATGAATCACAATTTACAAATAATTGCTGGAATCATACTACACACTAAATGAAGGTGCAAGAAATCACATCACGTTTGGCATGATTCATGAGTCGAGCACATATATTACTTACTAAACCAAACAAAACCATTGACATTACAACTACAGTGTCAGGGTTCTTTAGTCATTGTGAAAGGTAGTAACATTATAAATTACACACACACACACACACACACACACACACACATATACACACACACACTAGCAGGGTACCCATGCTTCACTACGAAACTATGTGATCGGGCAAATTTTTGGAGGAAAATAAGGGGCGGGGAATTGTGCCTCTGCCTACCAGCATCTATCGGTATTCATCTGGTTAGCATCCTGCCAATATGTGAGAGAGTTCAGGTCTGTTTGGAAAGTGAAACAGTATTTGATGTGTCAGCAAGGAGACAGCAAGGAGCCTGGGTGTGGATTAGCTCAACTGTTCTGAACTAAAGCTGCTTGGTGCTATGAAACTAAAACTGAAACTCCTCTCCTTTGCTTGTGTTTTGCATTTGGAACAGATATCTTTTCAGGTGGGAAGGAAGAGTAGAATTCCTCAGCATCAGGCATGTTAATAATAATATATGAAATACTAATGCTCTGAGGGTCATTTTGAAAAATCCTTTCTTAGTGAGCTCCCAGAAGCCAAGAGGAACATAAGTGTCAAATTTCAAGTTTGTAGGCTTTACAGTTCCGGAGATGTTGTGATGATGTGTGAATGGTATTTTGCTTTTATATATATAAAATATAATATCATATATAATATAATGTAGATGCATTATATATTTATATATTACACACACACACACACACACACACACACACACACCCCACATATAAGATCCTAATGTCAGAACATCACTAAAGGAATTTTTAGCAAAGCATCTGGTTTGTGCCAGAAATTGTTTTCATTGTGTTGCCCAGGCTGCAGCTCTGTAATTGGCACACAGTCACTTTTAGGATGGAAGTCTTGATTACAAAATCCCTCCATCTGGTTTACTTATGGTTTCATACAGATTGGATTTTCAAACAGAAAGAACGTCAAAGGGATTGTGACAGGACATTCTGTTTCAAGGCTCTTTGAGAATTCTCCATTTCTTTCTCACTGCAGTCTCTTGCAAAAATCCCAATTAGTGGCAATTGCAAAACTGGTTCTATTATGTAAAATAGATCTTGATGTACTCTCCTAAAGGTTGCAGTTTTAAAAGCAGGATGGATTGGGAAAGATTAATGAAGTTATGCATCATATGGAAATGTAACGACATTAAGTTGTCAGTTTGAATCTGAATCCTAAAGACAATGAGTCCTTAACAGTGAACTGACCTTATTTAGGAATCATAGTGAATAATAATATTTATCATAGAATATCAGGACGTAAGTGCTGGAAGTGGTACTGAAGATCATTCTAGTTCAATCCTATGCTTAATACAGGAATTTACTACTGCAACATCTTTGATGGACAGCCACCCAGCTTTTGTTTAAAAAGTTCCAGCACCACCTTCTACTGCTGAACAACTTTAACCATTTAGACCTTTTTCCTATCCAAACTCAATTTCTTTGTAATTTCCTTGCATTTTGTTTTGTCTTCTGAACAATATCTAAACAATTCTGCTTTGTTTTTGTTTTTTTACAAGGTAGAGCTTAGTTGCTTTAAGTTAGTATCATACAGTATCTCCATGGCCTTTTGTTCTCTGCACTAAATTTATTCAATATGTCCGTCCAACTGTTCCTGGTAGATTTTTTTAGTCCCAGATGCCTTGTCATCTTAGGTGTTATCCTTTGGAAACTCTCACTTCCCTAAAATGCAATGCTGAGAACAGCACCTAATGTTCTACATGCTTTTGACCAACTCAGAATAGAAAAGAAAAACTTTTATTAATCCTGAAATTCATGTTGAAATAGTTTGGGGTATTTTATTTTTTAAATTATTATTATTTTGCAAGTACAAGCCATGGTTGACTCATACTCAGCCTGTGATCTATCAAATCAGCAAGATACCATTTGCATGTTGTACTGTTCATTAAATTCTACCATTCTATATACATACCTTTGGTTTTTTTTCCTACCCAAATATGGATTTCACATTTATCCCTACTGAAATCCATCTTACTTATCCCTTGTTTTGTCAAAATAATTCAAGTCATGTATAAATATGTTGAATACTACAGGCCCCAAAGTGGAACCCTGTAGAACACTATTTAAATTTAACACAGAACCACAGATCTACTATATATTCATTGGGTAATACTGTTTAACTAGCTCAATAATAATACACTTTTTGTCCTCTTATTTCTCAGAATCTTATAAATTCCATTGATTGCTTTTGTCGTGTCCGCAAAAAGATGCTCGGAGTCGGTGACTTTCATTCAAAGCTCTTTATTTACAATGGGGAACCGAACCGGCGAAAAGCAAAAAGCCCGCGGCTTTTATACTTTTCGCTGCGGCGGCCGCGGCCAATGGCAGCGATTCAAGTCTCCCGCTCTTGGTTTGAACCAATCGCGGGAGACTCCAATCGGGCCAATCAGCGCGGCTCGCCTGGCCAATCAGAAATCCCCGCGCCTTAGCCAATCAAGGCGCGGGGATTTCGAGTATGCAAATTCAGGACATAACACCCCTCCCCTCTTGATATGGTCCATCACGTGGTGTAGTCACGCAGGTAGGCAGGGCTCCGTCGAGTCCTAGTTGACCTGCGCAACTCACTTGCATGCTGTAACTCGGCCGGAGCGGTCATCTTTTTGGCTGCTCCTGCCTCTGTGCGAACGGGCTGGATGATCGGGCCGGTTCTTTCGCCGTGGCTCCCGCCTGGGCCTACCGGGTCGGTTGAGCTGCGGATTTCGCCGCTCCCGCTTGGCTTCTCCGAGTCGGTAGAGCTGGCCAGGTGGTTCTTCTCCGGAGGGGACTCGCGATGGCTGTGTTCCGGTGAGTATTTTTGGTTTATTTTTTCCTGCGATTGTCTATCTGGGTATTCCCTCCCCCCTTGGTTCGTGTCTTGGGGGTTGAGGTCAGTCGCTGTTCGTGACCTGAGCTGGTCTATGTGTCGCTTCCAGGCTCGCCCATCGATGGTTTGGAGCTGGTACGACCGTGGACCAGTGACCTGAGTTATGACGGCTGGGATCCATAGGGGGTCCCCCGTCATGTTCTTTGCGTAGACTAAGTCACCTGGGTCAAATGTCCGGTACCTGGAACTGGAGTCTGGGGGCCGCTCCGGGTTATAGGTCGGGTGTAACCTGTCGAGTGGGGACCTCAGCTTTCTGCCCATTAGGAGTTCTGCAGGGCTCTTGTTAGTTGTGGTATTGGGAGTGATGTGCTGTATGAAGAGGAGTTTGTTGATTTTGTCGCTGATCTCCCCGTGGTCCATTTTCCGGAGGGTCTTTTTCGTAAACTGAACCATCCGTTCCGCCCTACCGTTCGCCGCCGGATGCGCCGGTGCTGTTAATGCGTGGCGGATACCCCTCTCCACCAGGAACCGTTCGAAATCGATGGAAGTGAACTGGGGCCCGTTGTCTGAGACGACGACGTCTGGGAGGCCGTGTGTGGAAAACAGTTTACTCAGTTCTTTAACGACGGCCTCTGTGGTAGTGGATTTCATGTCGCTTACCTCCAACCAATTGGAGTAAGCGTCAACTGTGATTAGAAAAGTATGCCCATTTGTGGGACCAGCAAAGTCTAAATGAATTCTGGACCAGGGCCCCCGTGGTGTCTCCCAGTCCCGGATAGGTGCTGCGGGTGGGCTGGATCTGGTCTCCTGGCACCGGTGGCATTTGGCGACCCATGCCTCAATTTGCTTGTCCATCCCTGGCCACCAAGCGTAACTCCTGGCCAGGGCTTTAGTCCTGACGATGCCAGGATGACCCTCATGTAGCATCTCTAAGACCCTCTCTTGCAATCTGTCCGGGATTACCACCCTGTCACCCCACAGAATACATCCTCTCAGTAGTGAGAGTTCAGTCTGGCGCTGTCGGAATGTTTTAAAAGTCTCGTCATTGTCTTTCTCCGGCCAGCCTTTTTCTAAAGTGTAAGATTCGCGCCAGACGCCTGTCCTTAACGGTTTCTCTGGCAATGTCTGATGCGGTAATAGGTAAGCTCTCGATACTTAGGGTGTTTGTTGTTGGTGCTGGGTCAGGTTCAGAGTCAGGTAAAGGCGAGCAGCTTAAAGCGTCCGCGTGCGAAATTTTCTTACCTGGCTTGTGTAGCAGTTCGTAACTGTAGGCTGCCAGGAATTCGGACCATCTTGTCATCCGGGGTGACAAGATGTTCGGTGTGGCTCGGTTTCCAGCGAGGATGCCCAGCAATGGCTTATGATCCGTCACGATGGTGAACGGGCGGCCGTACAGGTATTCGTGGAAACGCTTAACGGCGGCAACTATAGCCAAAGCTTCTTTGTCCAGCTGGCTATAGTTCCGTTCCGGTTGAGTCAGAGTCCTGGAGAAAAAAGCGATGGGTGCTTCTCTCTGGTCGGGGAGGGTGTGGCTGAGGACAGCGCCGACACCGAAAGGTGATGCGTCGCAAGTAACAGCTAAGGGCAAGGTTTCGCTGAATTGCATCAGGACGGCGTTGGAGGTGAGGAGGTCTTTGGTTTTTTGAAAGGCGGCTTGCTCTCGTCTCCCCCAAGTCCAGGCTGCCTTCTTGTCCAGGAGTCTATGTAAAGGTTCCGCCGCCGTTGCCTTTTGAGGTAGGAAAACATTATAAAAATTTAGCAAGCTTAGGAACGCTTGTAGTTCCGTTTTAGACTTTGGGGTGGGGGCTTCCTTGATGGCCTTCACTTTTTTAGTCGTAGGGTGAATGCCATGCCGGTCTAGGAGATAGCCCAAAAACTCTACTTGCTTTGTACATAGTTGGCATTTTTCTCGTTTGACTTTAAGTCCTGTTTCTTTAAATTTTGTTAAGACTTGTCTGAGTCGGTTTTCCAATTCGGCTTCGTTTGGCGCCGCCACTAATACGTCATCGAAATAGGGCACCACCCCCTTAATGCCCTGTAGCAAACGTTCCATCAGGCTCTGAAAGATGCCTGGTGCCTCGCTGACTCCAAATCGGAGTCGGTTACACTTGAAGGCCCCCTGATGAGTCACGATTGTTTGGGCTTCCGCCGTTTTCTCGTCCACAGGTAGCTGCTGATATGCCTGGGCGAGGTCGAGCTTGGCAAAGACTTTGCCCCCTCCCAGTGAGTGCAGTAAATGTTGCACTATTGGGACTGGGTAGGCGCTTTGTTGCAACGCGCCATTTAGGGTGGCCTTATAGTCCCCGCAGATTCTCACGGACCCGTCTGGCTTTACTGGGGTCACTATAGGGATCTCCCATCTGGCATGGTCTATCGGTTGCAATACCCCTTGTTTGACGAGCTTGTCGATCTGCTCATCAATTTTAGGCTTTAAGGCGAATGGTACCCTTCTAGGTTTAAGCCGCTTAGGGGGAACCCTTGGGTCTAGGTCAAACGAGATAAGGGGCCCCTGGTACTTGCCCAAGCCTCCATCGAAGACCTCCTGGAACTCCTGGGCTAGCCGTTGTTCCCAAGCTTCGATGGTGACGTGGTTGACACCTGTCAGCGCGATGTTAAGCGGGGCGAACCATTGTAAGCCCAGTAGGCTTGGGCGGTCGCGATCGACGATAGTGAGTGGCAGCTGTTCGGTGTGGCCTTTGTAAGTTATATTAAAGTTCTTGGTGCCCACTACCGGGACGCGATTCCCTTGGTAGTCTTTTATGATGATCTTTTGGGCATTTACGTTTCTTTTTTGTAGTGTAGGCACTAGTCTTTTGATTTCGCGCCATGCAATCATGGAAAGGTAGGACCCGGAGTCCACTTCCATTTTGCATGGCTGGCCTTCAATATGGACTTCTACGTGTACCTTTCTGGCGCCGTCGGAGATGGCGTGGCCGATGGTCACCGTCTGGTGGGTCTCTTCCTTTCGCCGACCGTCGCCGCCTCTTTGAGATCGTTGAGTACGGTCCCATCGACCGTCTGGTTGGCGCTCTCTGGCTCTGGGCGGGGAACTTTCTCTCCTTCTGTCGTGTTGTTCCCATTTGGGCGGGCTGCGGGTCTTCTTTTGGCGGCAAACTCGGGCGATGTGACCCCGTCGTTCACAATGCCTACAGATAGAGTCAAAGAATCGGCATTCTGACCTGGGGTGGTCGCCGCCGCACCCGGCGCAGTTGGTCCTCGACCTACGACCTTTTCGACTTCGTTGGTCGCCGCGTCCCGTCTGCACGCGATGTATGTCCTCCTCGTCTTCCGACGTGCTGGAGGTTGACTGGTATTCTCCGTAGTGTGCGGTTGCTTCGTTTCTTGTGTCGGTCGACCTTGCCAGGTTGTTGTTTCCACCCTTCGCGTCAGATCTTCGCATGCTGTCCGCTGACGTGCGGGTTGCTTCCGCGGCTGCGGCTGCGGTAAGGGCATCGGCTAGGCTGATGTCGCCCTTGGCCATAAGTCGGCTCTGGAGTGTAGGATCCCATAAGCCGAGTACGAAGCGGTCTCTTATGAGACTGTTCAGACCTTCAAACTCGCAGAGTCCTCCTAGGCGCCGTAGCTCTGCGATGAAGTCGCTCAATTTTTCGTCTGGTTTCTGGTTTCGGCGGTAGAACTCGTTGCGCCGTATCAGGATGGGGACTTCGGGGGCGTAATGGCGCCGCAGAATAGGTTCGAGGACGTCCCAGTCCATGGCGGTTGCGTCTGCCGGCTTGGCCAATGCTTTGGCCATCTGGAAGACCTCTGGTCCGCAGTGAGTAAGGAAGACGGCGCGTTTTAGCGGGCCCGGGGCGTCCTTCATTCCGGCGCATTCCAGGTACATACGGAACCGATCCGAGTACGATTCCCAGTCCTCGGCGGCGGGGTTGAAGGGGGCGGGCGGTGCAATCTTCGCCATCTCTGCGCTGGCACTGGTTCTTTGGTGGACACGGGGTTCGGTTCAGGGGCGAGATCCCATCCTCGTCGCCAGTGTCGTGTCCGCAAAAAGATGCTCGGAGTCGGTGACTTTCATTCAAAGCTCTTTATTTACAATGGGGAACCGAACCGGCGAAAAGCAAAAAGCCCGCGGCTTTTATACTTTTCGCTGCGGCGGCCGCGGCCAATGGCAGCGATTCAAGTCTCCCGCTCTTGGTTTGAACCAATCGCGGGAGACTCCAATCGGGCCAATCAGCGCGGCTCGCCTGGCCAATCAGAAATCCCCGCGCCTTAGCCAATCAAGGCGCGGGGATTTCGAGTATGCAAATTCAGGACATAACAGCTTTGATGACATCAAAGTTCACTATGACCAGTGCATTTTAATGGTTAATTAAATTAGTCACTCTATCAAAAAAGATCCGATTGGTTTGGCATAGTTTATTCTTGATAAGTCCATGCAACGTCTTCCAAACAGTACATCATTATTTGGTATTTACAAACTGTTGGCATCATAATTTGTTCCAGAATTTTCCTTGGTATGTTTTGTTGGTTTCACAAATTAGTCCAAGGTATACCGGGGATATTTTGGGTGATGAAAGTATATTTTGTAATTCCAGCCTACTCATAGTCTACTGAAATTGTGTATTGTTCACTTAAAATGCTTTAGTGAAGGCAATATTCACTCGTTTTATGTGCATGGAGAAGCTGAATTTAAGTCAGAAAAGACACAGCAATGTTTACATGGTGTTTGGCAGTCCTGACACTGCAATTTTCTACACTCTACATTTTAATTAAACTAAAATATTAATCTCTGTGGTTAATCCTGGAACAATGTTTATAAGAATTTTAATTGAGCCATATTTTATGGTCTTTCCTCTCAAAGTGTATAAAGAAGAAAATTATTATGGAAATATTTTGATAAGTTTGGAATAATGAAAGTAGAGAATGTAGGGAGATTGGAGTTGATTTTAGGGTTCTAACTTTTATAGCCAATTATAAGACATCGAATAATTGTGTGTTTTTCCTCCATTAATTTCCCATTCTTTCTATTTCTGGTAAGGAAAATAATGGAAGAAGTAATGGGAAAATATAGGAATTTATAAATGAAAGACACCAGCATTTGAATCGTTCCACTTCTCATGCAGCCAAATAAAATTCTGTGAAGCAAAGTGAATCCAAGTAAATGCTTCCTCTAAAAGCATCCATGCTGTAAAACACAGTTAGTTTACATGTGGAAGATGCCATTTGGATCCTTCACATCATTTCATAAACGACGCAAGCATGATGGCATAATAAAAACTTCATTAATATCAGTCTGACAGAAATTTTTCAACATGTTCTTGAAAAGTAAACAGAAATATTTGCCTAACTTGGATGAGATAACCATTCCTTAGCTTCTGTTCCTGGCTATTTCTGTGTATATAACTTGGCAATAAATCATGACTAGAAAGTCACAATGCTACTACTCACATAACATGCTAAATTAAAGCAACAAATCATACTACGGCTCTTTCCCACTTGCAACTAACCACAGTAAGAATATCCTCACTCCTTGTTTCATGACCAATACACACATCTACAACCAAACTTTGTGTGCTTGATCATAATACATACCTGAATAAGACAACACTAGGATAGATGTATGAGAAAGCTTTATTGTGTGTGTTATTTATGTAAATAGTTTAAATAAAGCAAGCTTGGGGTAAAGTGCAGGGTTCTGGCCCTGCACTTCTGATTGGGTGTTAAGCGGCTCGATCGGATTGGTTGGGTTCAGAGAATCCGATTGGCCCTTAACGAAGGACTCTTATTGGTTCTGGAGCTAGCGTCTTACAGCTCCCTATTGGTTATTTCACATTAAGGTCACCTATATAAGGCAGAGTTGTTGTTGTTCACTCTCTTAAGTCACTATGTAATAAAGAGCTGAAAGTTCACCAACTAAGATTGTCTCCAGTCATTTCACCCATGCCTGAAACTATATCACTGGCGACGAAGGTGGGATTTGGAGACATCTGATCTTAAGGAACCAGGAAGAAAAACAGAGCACGTGCCAAGACGACGCCACCAACGGAAACTATGTCCAGCGGCATCGTACCACCCGCTCCGTTCGATCCGAACCAAGAGGATTGGGAATCCTACATGGATCGCTTCCAAATGTTCCTTGAAACAAACAACCTGAAGGACGCCACACCAGCCAAGAAGCGGTGTACTGCAGCCGTACTGCAGCCCGGCTGTCTTTAAAATGGTAAATGCACTCGCGAAACCTTGAGAAGTTAAAGCAATGAGCTGGGACGACCTCGAACCTCTCCTGAGAGACCATTACGCGCCAACAGTATCTACACTCGTGAGACGTCACGAATTCTATCAAAGAAGCCAGCGAAAAGGAGAGAGTGTGGCTGACTTCATGGCAGACCTCCGACACTTGGGAGGCCTCTGCGGATTCGCAGACTTAGATGAAGCACTGAGAGACCGCTTAATTCTGGGATTAGATGCGCTGGGCGTGCAAAGCAAGCTGATGGCGAAAGGCGACATCGACTTTGCTGACGCCATCGCCGAAGCCACTGCTGCTGAGGCGACCAAAAAGTCCGCGGCGCAACTACGGCGAAGCTGAAACCCAACGACCCCACCGACAGGCAACATCTTACCCAGCTCAGAAGGGCAGCTAGCGACAACACATTACGAGGACCTCTCTTCGTCGTCAGACAGCGACGAAGAAGGGGTCCATCGACTGCGGTCCAACCGGGACCCTCGCTTTAAACCCTCACGCCCTTGCGCTGGTTGCAGGGCAAACCACCCCAGGGCAGATTGCAAATTCCGTGATGCGATCTGTCATGAGTGCGGAAAATGAGGCCACATCAGTCGAGTCTGTCGCAGTCTACCGGGACCAAGTCAGGCCTCAGGGGGACCAGCTCTCGCCAATCGGCAGGAAACCGTCCTGTAAGGCGAGATCCAGCAAACCACTCCTACAGATATCGAGCATTGCAGAAAGAAGAGGCCCACCATACTATCACTATAGGTCACGCCTCAGCCATGGACGTTAAGAAGATTCGAGTCACAGTGGCCATAGAGAACCAACCTTGCCATATGGAGGTCGATTCCGGATTGTCCCTCTCGATGGTGTCGTGGAAGACATTAAAGCAACTCATTCCTACCATCCAACGCCAAGACCTTCGAATGCAACGTCTCAACCTTAAAGACTACCAAGGGAATCGGATCCCTGTGGTTGGGTCTTGTCGAGTCCGCGTCTTGTTTAAAAAGCATATGGCATAGTTACCTCTAACGATCATTGATAGGGACAGGCCTAGTTTGTTGGGCCTCCAATGGTTCGTGCCACTCGGCATCGAAGTAGCCGGCGTGAACTGAGTCGGTGATTGCGAGTGGGAGGAGGACCTTATTACTGAATTCAGCGATGTCTTCGCAGATCATCTGGGCGAGTATAAGGGGACCTCAATTTCATTTAGCCTCGACCCTAAGGTCGCCCCGATCTGTTTAAAGCCCCGTCGAGTTCCGTTCGCCCTTCAGGCCAAGATAGATGAACAACTTGACAAACTAATTAAACAAGGGGTACTGCAACCCATTGATCATTCTCCATGGGAAACTCCTATTGTAACCCCCATTAAACCAGATGGGTCAATCCAAATCTGTGGGGACTACCAGGCCACTCTAAACCACGCCCTCCAGCAGAACGCATATCCAGCGCCAGTGGTACAGCACCTCCTTCATTCCCTGGGAGGCGGAAAGGTTTTTGCTAAGTTAGATTTAGCTCAAGCCTAGCAACAATAAAACAATAAAACAGCCCAAGCTTAAACGATAGTAACGCACAGAGGTGCTTTTAAATGTATCCAATTGCAATTCTGGGTAAGTGTAGCCCCGGGAATATTCCAAAGTTTAATGGAACGATTATTGCAGGGAATTAAGGGCGTGGTTCCGTATTTTGATGACATGTTAATTGCAGCTCCTAGTAAAAAAATTCCACAGAATCGTTTAAAATGTGTTCTTAAGAAATTCCAAGAAGCGGGATTGAAAGTAAAAAGGGATAAATGTCATCTGTATACAGACAGCGTTGAATTTCTAGGTTATCGCATTGATAGTCAGGGTATCCACCCTACTGAGAGTAAATTAAGGGCGATAAAAAATGCTCCCAGACCCCGTAACAAAACATATCTCCAGGCATTTTTAGGCCTTATTAATTTCTATAATGTGTTTTTACCACATAAGGCGACTGTGGCTGAACCGTTACACCGGTTATTAGATAAGAAAGCATTGTGGGTTTTGGGTTACCGGGAGGAAAAAGCGTTTCGAAATATAAAAGATTTACTTACATCTGATTCTGTACTTATGCAATATAATGAAACATTACCATTGGTTATAACTTGTGATGCCTCACCGTTTGGGGTGGGCGCTATTTTGAGCCATGTGCTGCCTAATGGAAACGAGGCCCCTGTTGCATACTTTTCGAAGACTCTTTCTCAGGCAGAACGTAACTATGGACAAATAGATAAGGAAGCTCTTGCAATTGTGGCAGCTGTAAAAAAATTCCATGAGTATGTATATGGAAGGACATTTACCATTGTAACGGACCACAGTTTACAGCGCTAATGTTTGAACAGTACCTTGCTGATAATGGCATCCGCCATGCGCTCACCTCGCCGGCGCATCCTGCTACCAACAGCCGAGCGAAACGCATGGTCCAATTTGTAAAAAAGACTTTGCAAAAAGTGGACTATGATAATATTGACGAAAAAATAAACCGCATTCTACTTCTACAACACATCACTCCGCACAGCGTAACTGGCAGAACTCCCGCAGAACTTCTCATGGGGCGAAAAATCCATTCCCGCCTCGGCCGATTGCACCCTGCTTACGAGCCAGAAAAGCCTGCAGGATCCAGCGGACGCTACCGTACCTTCAAGATAGGCGATCCCGTTTATGCAAGAAATTTATCGGGCGACCCGGTCTGGATTGAAGCAACGATAATACGCGAGACTGGGCCCAAATCCTATATTGTAAAATGTGTTGATGAAAGACTGTGGAAACGACATATTGACCAATTATGGTCACGACTCCTTTCGGCCAGCCAGCAACTCCCCTACAACCAAACTGAGGGGGGGGAAGGAATGGAAGAAGATGACATTCCAGGGAACCTGTTCCAAGAGAGCGATGAATCTAGTGAAACTCAGGAAATGGAGCAGGAGGAAGAATTGTACACTCCAAGGGAAATCACACCAGAACGAGAAGCTGAGCCACTACCAAACAACATTTTACCTCAACAGGACTGCACACAGCCAGTCCAAAGAAAATCTAATAGACCCAAAAGACAACCGTCCTATTTAAAGGACTATATAACCACACCATAATTAAGGAGCCAGGGGGAAGGGGTGTTATGTATGTAAATAGTTTAAATAAAAGCAAGCTTGGGGTAAAGTGCAGGGTTCTGGCCCTGCACTTCTGATTGGGTGTTAAGTGGCTCGATCGGATTGGTTGGGTTCAGAGAATCCGATTGGCCCTTAACGAAGGACTCTTATTGGTTCTGAAGCTAGCGTCTTACAGCTCCCTGTTGGTTATTTCACATTAAGGTCACCTATATAAGGCAGAGTTGTTGTTGTTCACTCTCTTAAGTCACTATGTAATAAAGAGCTGAAAGTTCACCAACTAAGATTGTCTCCAGTCATTTCACCCATGCCTGAAACTATATCAGTGTGAGGCAGCAACTGATGATTTACAGTATCTCTTTGTCTTTCGGTTTTTTCCATTTAGTGCAATTTCATATAACAACCTGGTTGTTAAAATGAATTCAGTCACTAAATGAGGAGTGGATGTATGTCATGGTAATTATTTTTATTTGCTAAATCAGAGGTGGTATTCAGCAGGTTCTGACCAGTTCTGAAGAACCAGTAGCAGAAATTTTGAGTAGTTTGGAGAACCAGCAAAATACCACCACTGACTGGCCCTGCCCCCATCTATTCTCTGCCTCCTGAGTCCCAGCTGATTGGCTGGGTCTTCTTTTGTTGGCCTACACAGGAGAATGGAGCTGGAAAGCAGGTTAATGGGATGGACTGGGAATGGGATTTTGCAGTAACCTCCCCCCAGGAGTGGGGTGGAAATAGAGATTTTACAATATTCTTCCCCTGCCATGCCCACCAAACCACACCACACCCACCAAGTCACACCCAGAGAACTGACAGTAAATTTTTTTGAATCCCACCACTGTGTTAAATCAATCTTCCACCCAACTTGGGAAGCTGCTAAGAAAATTGTGTGTGCGTGTGTGTGTGTGTGTGTCTATCAAATGACTAAGCCCATTAGGCTAACTATCTGTCAAGACTATTGTGATTCAATCTGGTACTGGTAAATTATTTTCTGTTGTATAGTGGAAAGGAAACGGATTGCTTTCCTCTCCTGCGATGGGAGAGAATACTGACACTGTTTGGCAAACTGTCTTGGACTTACCATAAAATTGTGATTTACACAAATCCGGGGCATAATGTGCTTGGGTTTTGTTTTAAGTTTCAACGGCTTCTTCATCGTGTTTCATTATTCAAACCCAGTTATTTGGGTACACATTAAATAACTAATTAATCATTTCCCGTCTTGATTACTGCAGTATGTTCTATAAGAGGCTGTCCTAGAAAAGGGTGGTTTCACTTTGGTTCAAAATGTGGTGGCCCACATGGTTTTGTGCGTCATTTCTCTTGTGGAAACCTTATTCGCTGCTGATTTGCTTCTGGATTCAATTCAATGTGTTGTGTGTCATCTTTAAAGTCCTACATTAGGGGTGTAAAAAAAATCACATCATCGTAGCGATGTCACATGACGTATTGAGGCATTTTTCCCCCTTGCTAAACTGGGCTCCCATAGGCCGGGAGTTTGACAGCCCTGCCCTACATGGTCTGGGGCAGGCTATCTGAAGGGCCCCCTTTTTCCAAATCAAATCTACCAGTTATACCAGAGCAAAAAAGAAGATGTTATGGATCCCTCCATCTAAGGAGATCCATCTTGAGGTACCAAGAAGAAGAGTTTCTCTGTGAGAATTCTCATCCTGAGGAACATCCTCCTTTCAAAAATAAGACCAGCCCCACCTGAAAACTCTTTCAAAAGGTCTGACAACATGGCTCTGCCAGCAGATCTAGGGACCCCAGGGTAACATGGAGCCCATCAAGTGGCTGGTTTGATTGTTGTTGCCAGAGCATTGTTGGGTTTTGTGTTGCGGTTTTATTTCTGTAAGCTGACTGCATTCATTGTGAGTGAATTGGATGACCATATAAATTTAATAAATAAATATTTATGGAGGTTCCCAGGCATAAATACAGGCAGATTCAAAAGTTCCAAAAGTTCATTATGATTAGGGGGTGTATCAGAATCCTGCACATAGTCTTTAACGTGAATTCTATTATTCCTGTTGCTATTGTAATTATGGATCCAATCTTGTGATATTGCTAAACCTGTAAAGAACAAGAGGCTTGGGTGTTTTTATAACAAAAAATGATCTTAGGGTCTTGTTATTTCTGATGTTAAGGAAGTCAAGTTGCAGATCCTGGCTATACATTGGTTTTCAAAAACTTTTAAACTTATTTAGCGTATGGCAATACATGGACTTATAGTGATTCAAGTGTTAATGTCCACTCCACCCAGCCATTCAAGGACAGGATATTCTAAATCAGACATTGGGCCGGTGTAAGTTCTTGATTTACATTCGGACACAATGTGATGGATATTTTGTCAAGGAGCATCACAGTCACACTGAGGGGTAGAGACCCCACTTAAACAATGGCAGACACCATAGCAAACACCATAGCAGACACCATGTTGGGTATGGATCCTGTTCAGAGTTAACCAATGCTGGCAAGGAAGGTCAAAATCTGGCACCTTTTGTGTAGGGTCATCTACATAACTGCCTGTATCTGGGCATCCAGCAGCCCATTTGGCTTTCCACTGTGTGTTGGTGTCAAAGTTGTTAGACAGCTGTTGAGCGAGTACCAGAGAGGGCTTCCTAGGTGTAAGCCTGCCAATTGATAGATGAGGAAGATCAGCGTGCACAGGGAGAAGTAGGTTTCTGCTAATTTTGTTAACCTTTAAATAATTAAGTAAATTGCCAGCTAGTATAAAGAAGAAATTGGAAATTGTTTCACTATACTCGGAGTTGGCTTGTACGGATGTCGATGTTTCACTTAAAACTGGACAATATTAAAACTGGACAATATCTTTTCCCCCACTTATGCCCACAACATTGCCTTCCTCTCATCGCCAGTCCATGAATGAAAAACAGGTAGTCAATTGTGACAATAGAACCCAATCTTGCTTAAGTGAGACAGTTGTTAAGTGAATTCTGCCCTATTTTACTATCTTTCTTGCCATGGTTGTTAAGTAAATCACTGTTGTTAATAACACAGTTGTTAAATCGGGATTCCCCACTGACTCTGTCAGAAGAGTGCAAAATGTGATCACATGGCCCTAGGACATTGCAATCATCATAAATATAGGTCAATTGCCAAGAGTCTGAATTTTGACTAGGTGACCATGGGGATATTGCAATGGTCAAAAGTATGAAAAATGATCATGTCACTTTTTTCTGTGACGTTCAAACTGTCACTACATTAAGTGTTGTAAGTGGAGGACTACCTGTAGCTGTAAATCATTTTTGGCTACCATCTTGGTGCATGTCAGTGATTAGGAAAAGAAATTTTACAGTACTGGCATTCTGCAAGAGGGACAAGAAATTTTATGATGCTACAGAATTTTTGCTTTCTCAAAGATGGCAACAGAGCATCAACTGTATGAAAAGAAGATAATCATTTTTACTACAAGGCAGATATACAAAGGATTGGTCATTAAAGAAGAACTTCATCACAAATGTGAGTTATGAGGAATGATGAACGAATAAATGTACTTTGTTATGGACGTCTTGTTAAGTTTATCTATCTGCATCTGTACCGTATACAGATCCACCAGTGTGCAGAAGACAGAAAAGTAAAAAATGATCTCCTGAAGCCCACCAGTAAAAAGACTGTTAATTTGGATTTCTGATAAAGCAAAGTAATATTGAAGCCAGGAGTGAATATGCATCATCTCTCTCTCTCTCTCTGTAGCATCAGAACTCTTTACGTGCTGATTGGATGGTGGGAGGGGTTGCAACATGCTAGAAACAAAGAGAACTTTCTAACTGCAGAGTTGAAAACAAGTACCCCCCCCATCTCTGCTTAATTTGTCTTCTTGCTATCTCAAAGACTCCATTTGCAATACAAGGAGAGTCAGATATTTCCCAGCTCTGAAAGGAAAATCAAACCTCTGTCTTTAAACCTTCTACAAATGCAGTGAGATATTCTGAGAAATCATGCCTGTGTGCTTGTTGGTAAAACAAAAGCTGATCTTCCTCTGCTCATCTGGAAGGCAGGCAAAGCAATAAGGAGGCCAGGGTTATAAAAATTCCTCCGACCAGAGCCATCTCCAGACCAATGGGCACACTCCTTCCCCCTGAAGAGAGACACTTAATCTAGCAATGATTTAAACAAAGTCAGCATCTTGCATCTTGCTATCCTGCTGAAATCAATAAGGATTTTTCCTTTAACAAAATTAGTAGCAATCTAAAAGCAACCATAGTGGAGCATCTTAGTTGTGTTTTCAATTGCCATTCAACTGCTAGACTCTACCACCATCTGGTGGTCAAAAAAAATTCTTATATGATTTTTTCCTACAAAGTCTCTCAAGATTGACCAGAGTGTTTCTCCAATGATAACCCCTTTTTGCAACTCTTGTGGACAATTTAATTAATTTAATTCAAATGTTGCAAGATTAATTGCAACCTACCAGACTCAAGCAAAGCAGCCCACAGTACCAGGTCAAGGAGAAATTTCCCATATTTTTCCAACACGTGTTTATCCAATGACAATCCCTTTTTGCAACTATTGTGGACAATTTAATTAGTTTAATTCAAGGTTCCAAGATTAACTGCAACCTAACATGGGCGTAGCAACTACTGCTACCTTGTGGAGCAAGCAACACTAACAGGCATATTTCTGCGTTTAGCCCTCAAGTCTCTAGACTTCTCAACACAACCTCTAGTGCCTCCTTGTGGAACAAGCCACACTAGCAGGCATAGTTCTGCGTTCAGCCCTCAAGTCTTCAGACTTCGCAACGCAACCACTAGTGGCCCCTTGTGTTGCAAGCTCACAATGCACCCTAGAAACAGTCATACTGTGAGCTGTGCTAGCACCGCCCAGACTCTGCAGCGCCACCTACGTGCTCAAGTACTAAATTCAGCATAAATCCTACTTTCCACTACCTGCTCATAGCGCCCCCTAGTACAATAAAAGAAATTACATGGAAAACCACTAAATTTTCCAAAATTCACCCTTTGCCAGTTTGAAGCATGGCAACTTCCTCAGCCATGACAGATGTCTCTGATGTACTAGAAGACCCGAATCCTCCACCCACCCTTGTTGTAAATGTGGAACCTGATTCCCGAAACTCAGTCACAGATGTCCAAATCTCTACGGTGATGCCTCCGAAAGCCTATGACCTATGAGTAAGAAGCTTACCGAACCCATGGAAGAACAGTTGAAGAACGAGTGGCAGAAGCAATATCACCGCTATGCAGACTCCTGGGTGGAGCTTGAGAAGATCTGTGATGCCCCAAAACACAAGCTGCCCCCTGAGAAACTCCACACATTGCTAGATGATCTAGATGCCCTTTTCGCATGGTGGAGAAGCAGCAAAAAGAACCTCAAGTCCATCTAGTCAAGACTGGGTGACCCAAAACTCCTCAAATATGTCCAATGCTTTGAGGAGATTCACAAAGAATGTGAAGACTGCATTGAGGAACACAAAACAGCCTTCCAGGCAGCACTCCGCAATGCACTCCGCCAGGAAGTAGCATCAAGGGAGCAGGCCACATCTGACTTAGCTCCTTGATCACATGCGTCTTCTTCCCACCACTCAAAGAAAGCCTCCTCTCTCCATCCCAAATCGGCTAGATCGCAGGCAGGTTCTAGTATCTTGCGCCAATTCTCTGCTGCCGGCTCTCACCATCCTTCCAGAACATCCTCCTGTCGTAGTGGTGCATCTAAGGCCTCCAAAGCAGCAAGTTACACCAAACAAGCTGTAGAAGCCCAAGTTGAAGCTGCTGCAGCAGCAGATTTATGTATTACAACAGAGGTGATAAGGCAGAAAACTCAAATGGCTAAACAACAAGAAGAAATAGCCAAACAACCGGCAGAAATAGCCAAAGCTCAGGCCCAATTGGAATTACTCGAACGACAAAGAGAGATGGCTGCGAAAACAGCACGGGCTGCAGCATGGCAGAGGGCGGCCAATGCTGCCTCCCTCAACTTCACCCTCAAACACTTGGGAGAAGAGAGCCCAGATACATGGGTCAAGGCCTACATAGATGAGCAGCACTCGCTTCAAAATGAGCAGATGGAACCACCTCACTTGCCTAACAGTCTCCCACAACCAGGGAAGGTCAGGGATGAATTACAACCACAGACTCTACACATCAATTACGCAACTGTCATTGTACAACCTAAAGTATGAGATTCACTTCCCACCAACAGCAAACCTTCCCCAACTGATGTTGTACGTACTAAGGTCCCAGATTCTCTTCCCACACCAGCAACCCTACCTCAATGTCTCATGCCCTGCTGGCTGAGCAACTTAGCCCACCAGCGCTTACGACTTCTCGACAAGTCAACATGTCATCAACGACAACTGCCACACTCAATCCACAGGTAGTAGCATTCCTGCCACAACCTCAATACCAATCTGGCTCCCAGGCACCACAAGGTAACTGCACCCAGCCTACACAGCAGTGTGATGCTCGACCATCATCCCCAGTATGGGAGAACGACATCCTCCATAAGTACTGGGAGGAAGACTACAACCCACCATTGACTTACAACCCGAACCCACCCTACAAGAATCCAGGGGGAGAACCCTCTATGTCAATACCTCCCCCCAACTCAGCAAATGCTGAAGATTACTGGAGAAACTTGGCTGTACAGAGTGGAAAGCTAAATTTGCACGCCAACGGAGTTCGCAAATTCTCTGACAAGCCAAGTGGTGAGTATCTAGTATGGAAAAAACTTTTCCTGCACCCCATTCAGGTGCACGCCTGAACCCTGATGAAATAATAGGACACTTGATAGCATGACTAGGGCTACAGTCTGCCGACATACTGAGGGCACTTTATGCATCCCACTTAGATGACCCGGCTGCTGCCCTATGGTTATCATGGAAAAGGCTTGACGAACTGTATGGCACTTCCGAGAACATAGAAGCAACACTCTTGGATAGCCTCAATAGATTTCCTAGAGTTCCTGTCGAAAAGCCTCGCTGGATCATAGACCTCGCTAACATACTTGTCCAGCTGAGAACAGCACAACAGGATCCCAACTTACTGGGACTTTCCTGTCTTGATCACGTCGACATGCAGAACAAAATTGTTCGAAAACTTCCGGAGGTGCTAGTTGAAAAGTGGCTCCAGTTGTCTGACACCTTCATGGCCAAGTGTCGCCACTGCTTTATACCCTTCACATTCTTGAAGAATTCATGTCCCACCAGGCGACAGTGTGCAACACACACCGGGCCCATGGACTCAGAGCTGTTAATCCTCCTAATGACAGGAGATACAACAACAACCATATATCGCCCTCAGTCCCTATGCACACTACCAGGGAAAGACCCTTCATGGTTGTCCATAGAACCAAGATCGACTCCTCATCCACACACAGTTGGGGAGAGGACTCATCAGATACAATCCAATTTAGATCTCCGAACACAAGGAGAATACAGTTTTGTCCTATGCACCACACTTGTCACTAGCTGAACAGCTGCACTGGGTTTGCAGTGAAATCACTGACCCAATGAAAAGAGTTGCTAAGGGAGTACCAATACTGCTACAAGTGTTGCGAATCCAAAAATCCATCCAAAAACCCATCCATTGCACAGCCAAGGTGCAATGCAACTTATGCCATAGTGACCAGCACCCGACTGCGCTGCATCCACACTCCGAGCTGCCACTGCACATATCTTGTAGCCCTCCTTCGGACAAGGAGCCTCAATATAACACAGAAGCATGCAGAGCTCCTCGGCAGACTGACAAACCACAACCAAAACCAAGGATGAGTTTCAACTGCACAGCACTGTGCGTCTACTCACCATGCTCTCGTTCATGTCTTCCCATTTGTTTAGCCAAAGTGTATCCTGAAGGACACCTTGAGAATGCCGTGAAAATGTAAGTGTGAAAATGTCAAAGCACCTGCACACTGGCCAGACCCACATTCTTCTTTGAGGTGCAACAGGACGAACTTCCCTTTACTATATCAATGTGCCATGGACCAAGATGCACCGCAGGGAGGAGAGGTACTGGACTCCGCATAGTCATTGGATGGAAATTCCCAGTTCCCACTACCGCATGTATTTGAATGCGATGGGGTACCGAACGACTGCAGTCAGATTGCAACTCCTGAGGAGCATGCCTCACCTACAGCACCTGGCTCATCACTTTCCCGCTCTAGATCCAGAGGCTGAGATCCTACTCTTGCTGGGAAATAATACCCCCCACGCCTTTCTCTTCTCCGAATCAGTCGATGGCCCTGTAGACGGCACAGTGGCCATCAAATCTCCACTAGGGTGGGGGATTGTAGGAATTGTCAGTGTCGCTCAGATGCAGGCTCCAACCCAGGCAAATACCTTAGCACCATCCATTCCAACAGCCTTCTGACGGTCTTTAGCACCATTGAAAACAAGAATGCCGTTCCAGAATAAAAGGCCACTGGTGCTCAGTACACTTTTGCTAGGACATGCCAACAACCACCAGACACCCACTAAGACGCTCTACACGGGCATATGCCTCTGCAACACCCTTTCCAACAGCTTCACGATGATCTTTGACACTGTGGAAGCAAGAATACTATTCCAACCCTAAAAGTCCGCCAAAAGCAACCACCAGACTTTCACGATTGGTACCAAGAGTACCTGTCCACCCTAAAAGGCCCCCAGAAGTGACCAGCAGACTTGCACCAAGAGGCCGAACTTGAAGATTGAACCTCAAGCTTTGCATGCTTTGCTTTGTTTGACGCTTTATTAATGTTTATTGTTTCTCTTAGTTATATAGCTAACTGTTTATCTTATATAGTTATCTGCTATTCAGTTAGTATTAGTCTACTGCTTATCTTAGTTTATAGTTAATTTTTTTTCTTTCTTCTTTTAATGGTGGAATTTACAATTCCAGGTGGGGAGTGTGCTGTCCCAGCCAGTCTATGGGAATTGGATGGTTACTTAGGAATTATGAGCTGTCCCTTAAGGGAATGCATCATGGTAAATGTAGTTAAAGGCATCCTGGGAAATGTAGTTCATGTCACATGGCCACATCTATAATTCCAATTGGTCACTAATTTGACCCTTGATGGGTTAGGGGAGTTTTCCTCACTTTTGCCTGAACTCCCTAACTCATGGCAGCTGCTTTCTATCACTATGAGATGGGTTAGGAGATAACCATCTTTTACTACAAGGTAGATATACAAAGGATTGGTCATTAAAGAACTTCGTCACAAATGTGAATTATGAGGATACCTGATGAACGAATAGCTGATGTACTTTGTTATGGACATCTTGTTATCTATCTGCACCGGCACAGCTTACAAATCCACCACTGTGCAGAAGACAGAAAAAAATCTATTCACCAAAGCACCAATCACATAGGATGGTTAAAAAGATTTATGCTTAGGGTATCTTTATTGTCACTTTGATCGTACACTAATCTGCATACAATAAAATGAAATTTGGTTGCATATTGTCGTATCCGCAATTAAGACTCGTAGTCAGTGACTTTCAATTCAAGCTCTTTATTAACACTGGTGGAACCGAACCGCCAAAGACAAAAAGCTTGCGGCTTTTATATCTTTTGCTTCGGCGGCCGCGGCCAATGGCAGCGATTCAAGTCTCCCGCTCTTGGCTTTAACCAATCGCGGGAGACTTCAATCGGGCCAATCAGGCGCGGCTCGCCTGGCCAATCGGAAATCCCCGCGCCTTAGCCAATCAAGGCACGGGGATTTCGAGTAGTCCATTTGCATACATGACACCCCTCCCCTCTTGGTATGGTCTTCTCACGTGGTGTAGTCACGCAGGTAGGCGGGGCTCCGTCGAGTCCTAGATGACCTGCGCAATTCATTTTCTTGTTGTATTTCGGTAGGGGCGGTCATCTTTTTGGCTGCTCCTGCCTCTGAGCGAACCGGCTGGATGATCGGGCCGGTTCCTTCGCCGCGGCTCCCGCCTGGGCCTACCGGGTCGGTTGAGTCACGGATTCCGCCGCTCCCGCTTGGCTTCTCCGGGTCGGTAGAGCTGGCCAGACGGTTCTTCTCCGGCTGTGACTCGCGAAGGCTGCGTTCTGGTGAGTTTTTAATTTTTATTTGTTCTTGCGGTTGTTTAACCGGGTGTTCCCTCCCCCCTTGGTTCGTGTCTTGGGGGTTGAGGTTAGTCACTGTTCGTGACCGGAGCTGGTCGATATGTCGTTTCCAGGCTCGCCCGTCGGTGGTTTGGAGCCGGTACGACTTTGGACCAGTGATCTGAGTTATGACGGCTGGGATCCATAGGGGGTCCCCCGTCATGTTTTTGGCGTATACTAGGTCGCCTGGTTCAAATGTCCGATACCTGGAGCTGGAGTCTGGGGGCTGCTCCGGGTTGTAGGTTGGGTGTAGGCGGTCGAGTGGGGATCGCAGCTTCCTGCCCATCAGGAGCTCTGCAGGGCTCTTGTTGGTGGTTGTGTTTGGCGTGATGTGCTGTATGAAGAGCAGCCTGTTGATCTTGTCGTTGATCTCTCCGTGGTCCATTTTCCGGAGGGTCTTTTTTGTAAACTGGACCATCCGCTCCGCCCTACCGTTCGCCGCCGGATGCGCCGGTGCCGTTAACGCGTGGCGGATGCCTTTTTCTGCCAGGAACCGTTCAAAATCGATGGATGTAAACTGTGGCCCGTTGTCCGAGACAACGACGTCTGGGAGGCCGTGGGTGGCAAACAGCTTACACAGTTCTTTAATGACGGCCTCTGTGGTGGTGGATTTCATGTCGGCCACCTCTAGCCAGTTTGAGTATGCGTCAACTGTGATTAAAAAGGTGTGCCCATTTGTGGGGCCGGCAAAGTCTAAATGTATTCTGGACCAGGGTCCCCGAGGTGTCTCCCAGTCCCGGATAGGTGCCATGGGTGGGCTGGATCTGGTCTCCTGGCACCGGTGGCATTTGGCGACCCATGTTTCAATTTGTTTGTCCATGCCAGGCCACCAAGCGTAACTCCTGGCCAGGGCTTTGGTCCTGACGATGCCAGGATGACCCTCGTGCAACATCTCTAGGACCCTGTTCTGTAATTTAGTCGGAATTACCACCCTGTCTCCCCAAAGGATACATCCTCTCAGTAGTGAAAGTTCCGTCTGGCGCTGTCGGAAGGGTTTAACAGTCTCGTTATCGTCTTTTTCCGGCCAGCCTTTTTGTAGCCAATGTAAGATTGGCGCTAAGTGTTTGTCCTTAACCGTTTCCCTCGCTATGTCCGATGCGGTAATGGGTAAACACTCGATGGACAGGGTATTTGTTGTTGGTGCAGGGTCAGGGTCAGAGTCAGGTAAGGGGGAACGGCTTAAAGCGTCCGCGTGCGATATCTTCTTACCTGGCTTGTGTAGCAGTTCATAGTTGTAGGCTGCCAGGAATTCAGACCATCTTGTCATCCGGGGTGACAAGATGTTTGGTGTGGGACGGTTTCCCGCGAGAATGCCCAGCAACGGTTTATGGTCAGTCACTATTTTGAATGGGCGGCCATAAAGGTACTCGTGGAAACGCTTAACGGCGGCCACTATAGCCAAAGCTTCTTTGTCCAGCTGGCTATAGTTCCGCTCTGGTTTAGTCAGAGTTCTCGAGAAAAATGCGATAGGTGCTTCTCTCTGGTCTGGGAGGGTATGGCTGAGGACAGCGCCGACGCCGAAAGGTGATGCGTCGCAAGTGACAGCTACAGGCAGGGTTTCGCAGAATTGCATTAGGACGGCATCAGAGGTGAGGAGGTCTTTGGTCTTTTGAAAAGCTGTTTGTTCCCGTCTCCCCCAAGTCCAGGCTGCCTTCTTGTCCAGGAGTCTATGTAAAGGTTCCGCCGCCGTAGCCTTTTGAGGTAGGAAGACATTATAGAAGTTTAGTAAACCTAAGAACGCTTGCAGTTCTAATTTGGACTTTGGGGTGGGGGCTTCTTTGATGGCCTTTACTTTTTTTGTTGTGGGGTGGATGCCCTGCTGGTCTAGGAGGTAGCCCAGAAACTCTACTTGCTTTGTACAAAGTTGGCATTTTTCGCGTTTGACTTTAAGTCCTGTTTCTTTAAATTTCGTTAAGACTTGTCTTAAACGGTTTTCTAGTTCAGCTTCATTTGGCGCCGCCACTAATACGTCATCGAAGTAGGGCACCACCCCCTTGATGCCTTGCAGCAAGCGTTCCATCAGGCTCTGGAAGATGCCTGGTGCCACGCTGACCCCAAATTGAAGTCTGTTACATTTAAAAGCCCCCCGGTGGGTCACTATTGTTTGGGCCTCTGCCGTTTCCTCGTCCACAGGTAGTTGTTGATAGGCTTGTGCGAGGTCGAGCTTAGCAAAAACTTTGCCCCCTCCCAGTGAGTGCAGTAAATGTTGCACTACCGGGACTGGGTAGGCGCTTTGTTGCAACGCGCCATTTAGGGTGGCCTTATAGTCCCCGCAGATTCTCACGGACCCGTCTGGTTTTATTGGGGTCACTATAGGGGTTTCCCATCTGGCGTGATCTGTCGGTTGTAACACCCCTTGTCTGACGAGCTTGTCTAGCTGCTCGTCGATTTTGGGTTTTAATGCAAAGGGTACCCTTCTAGGCTTAAGCCGCTTCGGGGGAACCCTTGGGTCTAAATCAAATGAAATAAGGGGCCCCTGGTACTTGCCCAATTCTCCATTGAAGACCTCCTGGAATTCTTCGGTTAGCCGCTGTTCCCAAGCTTCAATGGATACGTGGTTGACACCTGTCAGCGCGATGTTAAGCGGAGCAAACCATTGTAACCCCAGCAGGCTAGGGCGGTCGCGGTCGACTATTGTGAGTGGAAGTTGTTCTGTGTGGCCTTTGTAGGTTATGTTAAAGTTCTTGGTGCCCACTACCGGAACGCGATTACCTTGATAGTCTTTTATGATGATTTTTTGGGCAGGTACGTTTCTTCTTTGTAGTGTAGGCACTAGTTGCTTGATTTCGCGCCAAGCAATCATAGAAAGGTAGGAGCCGGAGTCCACTTCCATCTTACATGGTCGACCCTCTATGTGAACTTCTACGTGAACCTTTCTAGCTCCGTCGGAAATGGCGTGGCCAATGGTCACCGTCTGGTGGGTTTCCTCTTTACGTCGGCTGTCACTGCTTCTTTGCGATCGTTGTCTCTGGTCCCATCGACCCGTTGGCTGGCGCTCTCTGGCTCTGGGCGGGGAGCTTTCTCTCTTCCTGTCAAGTTGTTCCCGTTTGGGCGGGCTGCGGGGTTTTTTCTGGCGGCAAACTCGGGCGATGTGGCCTCGTCGGTCACAATGCCTGCAGATAGCGTCGAAGAATCGGCATTCTGACCTGGGGTGGTCGCCGCCGCAACCAGCGCAGTTGGTCCTCGACCTGCGACCTCTTTGACTTCGCTGTTCGCCTCGTCCCATTTGTACACGGTGTATGTCCTCCTCGTCATCTGACGCGCTGGAGGTTGATTGGTATTCGCCGTAGTGTGCGGTCGCTTCGCTTCTGGTGTCGGCCGACCTCGCGGGGTTGTTGTTCCCGCCCTTCGCGTCAGATCTTCGCATGGTGTCTGCTGACGTGCGGGTGGCTTCTGCTGCTGCGGCCGCAGTGAGGGCATCGGCTAGGCTGATGTCGCCTTTGGCCATGAGTCGGCTCTGGAGTGTCGGATCCCATAGCCCGAGCACGAAGCGGTCTCTGATGAGACTATTAAGCCCTTCAAACTCACAGAGTCCTCCCAGGCGCCGTAATTCAGCGACAAAGTCGCTTAATTTCTCGTTCGGTTTCTGGTTTCTGCGGTAAAACTCGTTTCGCCGTATCAGGATGGGGACCTCGGGGGCGTAATGGCGTCTCAGTATGGGCTCGAGGACGTCCCAGTCTATGGCGGTTGCGTCTGCTGGTTTGGCCAATGCCTTGGCCATCTGGAAGACCTCTGGTCCGCAGTGTGTGAGAAAGACGGCGCGTTTTAGCGGGCCCGGGGCGTCCTTCATGCCGGCGCATTCCAGATACATCCGGAATCGATCCGAGTACGATTCCCAGTCCTCGGCGGCGGGGTTGAAGGGAGCGGGCGGTGCTATTTTCGCCATCTTCGCTGTTGCTGGTTCTTAAACGGATACGGGGTTCGGTTCAATGGCGAGATCCCACCTTCGTCGCCAGTGTCGTATCCGCAATTAAGACTCGTAGTCAGTGACTTTCAATTCAAGCTCTTTATTAACACTGGTGGAACCGAACCGCCAAAGACAAAAAGCTTGCGGCTTTTATATCTTTTGCTTCGGCGGCCGCGGCCAATGGCAGCGATTCAAGTCTCCCGCTCTTGGCTTTAACCAATCGCGGGAGACTTCAATCGGGCCAATCAGGCGCGGCTCGCCTGGCCAATCGGAAATCCCCGCGCCTTAGCCAATCAAGGCACGGGGATTTCGAGTAGTCCATTTGCATACATGACACATATGGCTTTCAAAGGGTCTTCAACTCTAATATACACTACGTAAACGTGACAAAATAAATAAATAGAAAATACAAAACCCACATATATTATACGACACGGAGAAATAACAACAGTTTAATTCGGATGTATATATGCATCATAATGAAATAACATTCTTGCTCCTATTCCCTGGCAAGCAGCATTCGCTGGAGAAAAAATGCTGCATTTAAAAAAAAACCCAAAACCACGTTTTTACAGTGACGCCTTTGACATTTTCGCTTTGCTTCGGTCTCATCCGAAAGCGGGGGAGCGCCGGAAGAGCGGCACAAAGCTGCCCAAGCCCACGGGCGTAACTACATCTCCCGACGTACCGCGCGGCTGCCTCTTCCGGCCGAGGCAGGAGGGGAGGGGGGGCAGTAGAAGTAGGAGGGAACCAGAAAGGGAGAGAGAGTGAGGAGGGAGGGAGAGAGGAAGGAAGGAAGGCAAGGAAGGGGAGGGAAGGGTCGCGGGTGAGCGAGCGAGCGGGTGGAGAAAGCGGATCCTACGAGGTGAGAGCCCTGCGAGCAAGGTTCCCACAATAGCAGGCAGGTCGTGAGCCCGTGGCGTTCCCGCGGTCTCTTGAATACCAATGCGGAAAGGTGGAAAATGGCAGAGCTGCAAATGTTACTAGAAGAGGAAATCCCTTCGGGCAAGAGGGCTTTGGTGGAGAGCTACCAGAACCTCACCAGGGTCGCCGACTACTGTGAAAACAACTATATCCAGGTAAGAGGCCGGGAGAGCGGGGTGGCAGCGGCTTCCGAGGACCCCTTCCTCCCTTTAAATGGGCAGCGGGGGATGAGAGGGAGCCTCTGACTTCCGCCCTTACAATTGCAGGAAGCGGGCACCGACCGTGGCATTTTTGGGGGGTGGGGGAGGGCATGGTGTGGCTCGCAGGTTCCACCCCCACCCCCGCGTCCCACGCTTCTTTGGGGTTTTTGCTTTAAACTTTTAACCAAAGAGAGCTCTTCTCCTCTTCCTCCTCCTCCTCGCCCTTAAGTCCAACTCCACCTTAGTCGCTCTGCTGTTTGCAAAGGAAGGGAAATGGGTGGTGTTGGGTGTTGGGGAGGGGAGAGAGAGGAGTTACTGTATTTCATCACTTCGGAATCGAGGGTGTGCCACCTAATAGGTGTTTACTGTAAGGCAGGCTCGGCAGATTTCTGTGGGGTTGTGGATCGTTTGAATGGGGTGTGTGTGTATCTCGAGAAGATGAGCTGCTTTTCTCTGGCGGCCACTGCCATCCAGCAGCCAGATTGGGGCGGAGAGTAGTTGTCTCCCAGCATAGTTGGTGGGCACTAGAAGAAGGGGAGGTCCATCCAGAGGCAAAAATATTCATGGATTTAACAAGGCTGCTTATTAGCTTTTTCGGGCCAGTTTCCTCCTCCTCCGCCTTCTCATTACTTACTCTTTGCCCTCCTGATAACATCTTAATGATCACGTGTGCGGGTTGCAAAACACGCATTAAAATAATGCTTGTTCGTGCATTAGAAAAGCAGAATTCCAGCTGGAAATGGAGAATAATTGCATGTTCTTAAATGGTGCTGGGGCATGAATAGTGGCCAGATTTGTTCCTCCTGTTTTTCAAATATGTCAACGGGGTTGTGGGAAAAGACTCATATAAATAGTGAATAATCATTTGGCTTGCTCATCTGGCAGGATGAGTAGGAATCCTGGTAGGAACTGGAAGCAAAGGAACTGGAGCAAAAGCCTTCCTGCACTTAAGCATGCTTATGGATGCAGCCACTCTTATAAGTTAGAGTAATGTAGTCATGTGAGTCAATTCTATATGGATATTTAATGTTTTGGCATATAAATCTTACTGAGCTAAATGAATTACATTCCTGCATGATATTAAATTGTTAAAATAATCAGCTGGAAAAAAAAGTAAACTGCAGCTGGACAGCCAATCAAATAGAAAGCTATTTCAGCATGTCATACCCTCTAAACAGGTGGACTTCGTGTATTAAGCATTTTATAGCAATATTTTTAGATTTCATAGGAGACCATTCAGAATGGCTGAATGCTGTATTTATTTAAAATAAATACTTTAAATTTTTAGTTCCAATCATATACTTGTTCATATCTTCAATGATTTATCAACTGATCTTCCTTTAAAAATATAAGGATATGTGGTAAGTAATAAGATAATCTGATGGGTACAACTTGGGTATTAAAATATAGCCCTATTTTGTACATTCCTGATGGAGGGCAGTACATTTTGGAAAATGTAACAGCAATTTAACAATTCTGAATATATTTTTAGGTAGAAAAAAAGTAAATGGGACCTGTTGCATGCTTTCTTATGCTCCAGAAATCTTTTTATCATGCTCATTGTCCATATTGTTTATGCTATCTAATATTTACAATAAAATAGTTTGAACTGCTTATTTTTTTCTATTTTTCCAAATACTGTGTTGAATTCTGGAGATAATATGACTATCTCATTATCCCTTGGATTGTTTTCAGTTGATATGCTGTTCTGAATCTATTTAACATTTTCATTGCTAATTTAAGAGCTTGTAAAGGTGCTTTAAATATTGATGATGCCCTAATTGTATTTAAAAAAGTATGCCAAGTGATTCTACTTTTTTGAAAAGCAAATCCAATACCTGGTTGTTGGATATACCCTTGAGATTGATAGATCTGTGTTGCTTTTCTCTTTAGCCAACCTCTGGTACCAAAATGTGCAGAGTTAGATGAAAATTGTGGAAAGCAGGTAGTGGCCATCAGCATAATTAAATATATTAATGTTTTGGGAGGTGAAGACTGAAAAAAAAGATGCTCTCAAACATATGTTTAAATAAATGAGATTTAGTCTAGGGATCTAATCTTTAATCATCGAGTGAAGAATATGGGTTTCTTTATGGAATGATTTCCCTCCTGTAAGTATGTATACATATATGTCTATATTCATTCTCTGGTAAGAAGATGAAAAAAAAAGATTCTGGTGAATTTGTGCTAATATAAAGATAGCTTAAAAGTGTGTGATAAAGTATAACCCAAACAATTGACTGACCATTTTGGATATGACACAGCAGATTTTAACATTTTCTTAAATGCTCTAGTAAGATCCAAAGAGCATTTTTTATACAAAATATATGCAGGCCTACATCGTACAGGCTACATGGTAGAAAACAAGGCCATTGATCTTAAGAGTGCAGTACAGAATTAATTAAAATCTCAGCTCCAATGTGATTTTGTTGGTCTTAGCCTGTTTCTCTACTTGAGTCCATGAATATCATTGGAACAAATCTTGAAGAATTGCATGGATGAAAAAATGTGGAGCATTGATAAATAATGTACTGTAAACAACATTAGAAATTAGAAAATGTTTTTCTGATATAAATGGACAGGACAAGTTGGAAAATAGAACAACTGGTCTGAGGTAGATACAATTATTTTTGGATAAATAAGATGCAAATCCATTGTAGTATACAGAGTAACATAATATGTAATTGGTATTTTTGTATTTTTTGTTCAGAAAGGATTCACAATGTATCACAACTTTGGGGCCTTTCCAATTATTGGTGTATATCATCTTGAAATCTCCTTTTTAAAACTTTTTTTAATATGAAACATAATAATGGTTTTGAGCCTATCAGTGCAATAAAGGCTAGAATAAATTATATACATTATCTAATATGAAAAAAGTTTGAGAGAAAGCTACCTCCAGATGCCTAAAAGGATTTAGGTTATACATCGGTTGTAATATAAAACTTGTCTTCATTCAACTAAATGCAGAGATGCTTTTTGACTTGCCAGTATGCTTATGTTGGTAATTTAGCATGATTCATATTACAACTTTGTGGGCAATTTTCTATTTTAGTTTAACTTACAGTTCCAACAAGAATTCTGAAACACTGATGACAAATAGATTTGTTATGAAGTCTTCTTGCAAATGTAGTCAGATTTGTAGTAAATACCATAATACTTCACACCCATTGGACACATAACTTTCCCAATAATTTTGTAAATCCACAATGATATAGGCAGACTGAACATTGTACTGTAAAGTAGTGTTGCTTTTCCTGTTCAAAGTGCATTGAAGTTTATCCAAAAAATTGTGGACAGCAACTCAACTCTAGAGATGGCATTATCTATCTAAACCCCTTTTAATATTTTTTTTCCCAGTGGTAAGAGTTAAATTAATTGCTGCTGTGACATTTTCTTGCTCCACCCAAATAAAGCTGCTGATATAAATGCTTCAAAAAAGGCGAGGTTACTTTTGGTTTTACTCATGGGACATATGACAAATACAGTGGTGAGGTAACTGCAACGTGTTTCAACCTGTTAGTGTATGTTTGGTTTCTCCCCCAACCTCATGTATTGTATTTGATACAATTTGTGGTGAACCTATGAGGTACTACTGTTTTCATGTGCTGTGTTCTAATGCAAATTGCATGTGCTGTATTTCAATTTGGAATCTCTTTTTTATAGTGCTTTAAAAATGCATATCGCTTGAAAAGGAAATGTGAATATTAGCAGCTGGTGAATTGAAAAAACAACTTTGCCTTGGCTAAATTGTACAAGAAATCAGTGGTGTTTTAGAGTAATACTTAATTTCGATGCTTTACAAGGGTTTAGTCTGACTCAGTATAAGGTGATAAATGAGTTGATAATACTGATTTGATTTTCCCTGAATTACAGGAGAAGCTGGAGGAAGCCATCTGTTCCACTGTTAGACTAGTATAGTATAAAGATTGTGTTTCAAGGGGATTAATTTGGTGGTAGTGGCGATGTCTATGCTGTTGCTGTATTAGAGAATTTAACACGCAAGGCAGTAGGACTATGTAAACAGTGCATGCTGGGACTTGGAAAGGTATCAGGATTATACAATTACTGTTTTGCATTAGTTTCAAAGAATATTCAGTCCATTGCAACTGTATTTGTATCCCAATGTACATGCAAATGTATATCCCCAGAGAAAATACTAAAAACAAATTAAGAGGCAGAATGTAAAAAGTAATTTAAAGATCCTAAAATAAATGCCTTCAGAATATTTATAAAATCATTTTGACTTTTGCTAGAAGTTATTTGATTGCAATCAATTCACACATTAACACAAGTGTGTAACTTCAAACATTTATATATAAATGTAGCAAACAAAACTAGTTTTTTTATAATTCTTAAATTGTTGGATATGGGCTTTGGCATAGTTTGAATATCTACCCTTTTGTGTTGCATTTCTGGATTGGCAAGACACTTGGGCCTGACATGGCACAATCAGGAATAAGCAAATATTACTGTTGTTAGTACAACAGTATTTATTAACATGTCTCAAACAGTATTTCATTTGGGGGTTTCCTCCCTCTCCCAAAATGATTGGTTGTTGGGGGTTGATTTAAACATTTTAATATACACAATCTTGAAATTTGTTATGAAAAAGATGTGGTCGGTGACAGAACCTGGCTGACCTTGGTTAATACTGAAAAGGTTCAATTGGGTGGACCTGATTATTAATAACTGGAAAGGGAGACCATCAGAATTATAGAGTGGGAATTTGATAAACATCCTAAAAAATGAAATAGGAAAGGACTCCTGTATTTTCCCAGGAAAATTAAACCTGTAACCTGTATTCCCCAGGAGTTGACCTCTTTGAAGGATTCTTTATCTTTGTCTTACATGTTTATAATTTACCTGACACTTGTGTTTGCACTTCCATAATTGTGATACTGTAATATTCCTCTGAGAAAGAAAATACAATTTGAGTTTAGTATCACTAAATCAAAGTGTAGCTTGCTTAGTTTTAACTTTAACTTAAATCATTGTGTTCTGTAAACAATGCTTATTGTTTATCCAGCAATTTGTTCGATAAAACATTATTAAATCTTGATGTAGTGTAGTGTATAAAACTTTGCCTCAGAATCTTGGACACAAACAGGAATAATTTTTTGGAACTGAAGCACTTTTTTCTCTTAATCACGAATATGATCATCCACTTTTTACCAAATTCTGAAAGACACTTTTGACATGCTGAGTTCAGACAATGTCTTGTTAAAATCAGTGGGTAAGTTTATTTCTGAGAAGTTTAAATTGAACATGTCTAATATATAAAGATCTTTTGTACAGATCTTTTGGACCGGAATTCTTTCTGCATCTTAGGCTGCTGAAGCTAAATTGCTAATACTGTATTGTACTAGAAAGTAACTAACAGCCAAGCAACTAGAGCAGTGGTTCCCAAACTTTTTCAGTCCACCGCCCCCTTGGTGCTACAAACTCATCCTCGGTGCTCCCCACCCAAGGGTGGGATTCAAATTTCTGTGGGCATGGCCTAATTTGAGGGTGTGGCTTGGTCACATGACTGGGTGGGTGCCATGCATGACTGGGTGGACTGGCTTGCTGGTCATGTGACTGGGTAGGTATGGTTGGTGGTCATGTGACTGGGTGGGCATGGCCAGGTGACTACCAAACAAGTGGTCCTCACTTAATGGCCGGTTGTTTAGCAAGTGTTCTAATTTATGACTGGGCTCTCCAGAGATACTTGACGTGTTTTTGGAGTTTTGAAAGCCATGCACACACATACACACACACTCCCTTCTAACTCTGCTGGAGCAGATCATTGGACTAGAATCGGCAAAGCATCTCTGATTAGATTCTAGTAGTGAATAAAATCTAATCAGAGATGCTTTGCCAATTCTTGATTTGTTTTATTTGTATCTATTTTATGTTGTTGAATTGCATTGACGTGTGTCCCTTCTTGTGCACAACCCAGAAGCTTTTGTGATTCTTTGCAGCAAAAATTACCAACCTCTGGCTTTGATCTACTTTTCAAACATGCCACGTTCCCGGCCCCACAGGTCCACCCCATTGAGCCCACTGCACTGGAGGGACCTGCCCAAGCAAGTCAAGTCAATGGGGTGAGCCTGAGAGAAAGAGAGAGAGAGAGAGAGAAAGAAAGAAGGAAGAAAAGAAAGAGAAAAGGGAAAGAAAGAAAAAGGGAGAAAGAAAGAAGTGGGATGGAAGGAAGGGACAGAAAGAAAAAGAAATAAAGGAGGGAGGGAGGGAGGAGAAAGATAATGCGATATCTATTCTAGTCCAATCACCTGCTCCAGCAGAGTTAGGAGTGTGTATGTGTGTGTTCTCCTTGTAATTTACCAGTACTTTTTAGTTTTGCCTTCTTCAGAATTGGCATTGTAATACATTGGGGAAAAGTAATTTTTAGGGTGGAGATCTGGTCCAATGGATCCTGTTTAAAGCCTCAACAAAATGTGAGAGCTTCCTGATAGTCTTGACTATGTTTCATCCACAAAAACTTTAAAAGAAGCCAAAGATGTTTCAATGTGGAAAACAGCTTCAGTCTAAACTAGGCCTCATTTCAATCTGATGCATCAGGTCTCTCTCTCTCTCTCTCCCCCTCCCTCCCAGACTGGCTTTGCTATTCTTTCCCAATATGCCTGCGGGGCTGGCACTTCGAACATGGATGGATGGATGGATAGATAGATAAATAGAGAGAGAGAGACAGGTAGGTAGGTAGGTAGGTAGGTAGATTGATAGACCTTTTGGATAAATATATGGATAGGTAGGTAGGTAGATTGGTAGGTAGGTGGGTAGGTAGGTAGATCTATATTGGTAGGTAGGTAAACAGACAGAAAGACAGGTAGGTAGGTAGGAAGGCAGGCAGGCAGATAGAACTTTTGGATGGATGTATGGATAGACAGACAGACAGACAGATAGATAGATAGATCTATATTGGTAGGTAGGTAGGCAGGCAGGCAGACAGACAGGCAGGCAGACCTTTTGGATGGATGGATAGATGGATGGACAGACAGAAAGGATGCAACAGCGGCGGCATTCTGGGAAAGTAGAGCAAAGCCAGAGTGGGAGTTGAAGTCCACACAAGTTGCCACGGTTGAGAAACACAGGCTGAATATATCAACCTAGCCATTCTGGTTTAGAGTTTAGCATGCTGTTTGATTCTGGCTTAGTCAATAAACCATGGCTAAGATCTTTCTGCTCCTTAATGCAGCTGCCCCTCTGCCTCTTCTCCAGCCCCCTGCCCCAGGTCTTTCTTTGGCATCCAATTTTGCCAACCTCCCAGGAGCAGTGATGCAGCTGACTTCACCCTCTTTGCTTCAACCAAAGGTCCACTTCCATCGGGCCAAGCAAGGGGAGGTACTTTGCACAAGCTCAGAAACTCCCAATTTCGGCGAAGCGTTCCGCCCATCTTTACGCTCCATCCGGGAGGAGGAAGGCATGCGGAAGCACCCCAGACTGGCGGAGACGGAGGGAACGATCACTTGGAAACGAAGCAAGCAAACAAGCAAACACACACAGGGCTTAGTCGGAAGAACCAGGCTGCAGAGGGAGGCTAGGTTCTAGGTCCAGGATGGCCACGTAGAGCTGAACTGAATCGAGCCACGTGCCTTGGAGAGCCGCAACTGCACCTACCCTCATCCTATGCGCAAGCTCGGCTGGCTGGAGAGGTGGAGGCCATACACTCCCTTGTTCTCCGGGGAAGGAAGCCCTAACATTGGACCACCCACCCCTTCCACTGCGTGCCTTGGGAGGGTTTTATTTTTGGGCCTTCTAGCGCTCCTCTGCCGCTTCCACCGGAGAGGGCAGCCTGCAAGCTAAGGCGCCCCCTTTCCACCACCACCCACCTCTCTCTCCCCCCGCCAGGCTTGGCAAGACTCACTATGCGTGAGTTCCACATTCGAGGCCCTGGCTATGGAACGATGAAACAGTCAATGGGCTGCATAGCTGGCAGTCAGTGAGCCTGCGGGGCTGGCACCTCGAATGCCCCCCTGCCACCTCTTAGCGTCCCCCTGCCAGCTCCTTTGCCTCTTAGTGCCCCCCTAAGGCATCCAACCGCCCCCCAGGGGGCGGTACCACCCACTTTGGGAACCACTGAACTAGAGTATGTCAAATAAACAATGACCAAGGTTTCAAGATAGTAATACCCATTAAGTCTCATATGTGCTGATTATTTGAAAAGGCTTGTCTAAGATGAGTGAAAAGGGAATGCTGGTAGCAACCATTTGAAAGATGCCCATGGGGTCCAAAGATAGTGTGATATTTGAAGAAACCAAGTGTGTTTTAGGTATAGGACTGTATGAGGAACTGAATATAATAAAAGGAAACTAATGCAAATGCAGTGAGGGTTTCAGAATCTCAGTAACAATGGGGGTATTTGTAGGCTAAGTTATTATAAATTTCCAGAATCTTGTAAGATACAGGTACCTGGAGTGCTAGATTTCTGCTATAAATAAAAAGGTAAGAGTTTTTATTTAATTTTTGCTATAGCACGCTGACCCTTACTGATACAGTGTACATTTAGTAATACAGTTTCTTGCTGGAAAAATACCAGTTTGGAATCATGGGAGGAGACCCCTAATTAATAGGTCTAACAAAAGGAGGCCTGCTATGCTTGTTTATGTCGTATCCCCTAATTTTTGCAGTATGAGATCTCGAAGTGTAAATGAATCTTGGATCCAATAGTGAGTCTTCCCTTCAAATCACAATCTAGTAACTGGGTGGGGCAGAATAACTTTTTGCTTTACAGTTATCTGGTTCACTTTTACATTTTGGCTTCTTCTAATTACATTAGCCAGCTCCTCAAATGTTAAACTACAGACATATTAATATGACAGAGCATATTAAACTGGAAGCAAAGAAGGGTTATCATAGTTTGCCTAATTGGTGAATGCTATTAGTGATTAGATTCAAATATGAGTTATGATTTGCTCAACCACACTTCATTGAATAAATGTTGCCAAAATGTAAGCAATAACAATAAAATAACAAATGGTTATTATCTTTAGTTGGTCTATGATACATCATTTGTAATTTAATAATTTTAGAAATATAGATCGAAGAAAGTACTTTTTAAATTTTAAGTTGATCGGATGCATTGTTTTAGTGCTTTACAATGTGCCTAAAGAAAATAAACTAATTAAATATTGTCCTTTTTTGCAAATTCAGTTGGGTTAAAATAACAAAATGGTTCTAACTGATACTCTGAAATGTGTTTTTTAAAATTACACATTAAACAACCACTGGAGTCTACCAATTAAGTAATATTGTTGATGATATGTGAAAAGGTATAATTCAGAAACAAATAATGGGTTCATGAATAAAAGAAAGGTGGTAATGATGATTACAGTAAATAAATGTTGAAACAAATGTTTAAAACGTGTGATTTATCTATTTTGGAAATGGCAATATTTTCTGCTAATTAAAGGAGTTAATCATCTATGTTGCAGTGACAGATTTTATGATACAATAAAATAATTTGAATCTCAGGACAGTGAGATGGGCGGTGAATTCAATAAAAGATAAACTAAAATATTTTATTTTGTTTATATTATTGCAATGAATTAATTAGTAAGCCGGTGACTATTAATAAATATAAAATATAAGGCTGATTTCTGTCTTTCTTTCTTAGTCTGTATTTTTCAGTTTGTATTTTTAGTTTTTAAAACAATATTTTTCTTTAGGATTCAATAAAATCTTGTTGATTATCCATTAAATAAAATATATAAATATTAAATATTAATTTTAAACCATGATCTGCATCATACTGCTTTATTTTTTAAAGTTCCACATTAAGTTTGTACCATGTCACTCCTAACTTAATTTTTGCCATGGTCTAAAGAAAAATATTTATACCAAACTGTCTTAGATAATGTATTAGAATGTACATCCTGTTTACAGAAATCAGTTGCAGACATTTTATTCTGGAAAAGCATTTTTTCATTCTGCTTTTCAGCCATTTCCCAGAGTGGCTTACAATCAATAAAGTAAGGCAATCTCTTAAAGTAAGACACATATTTAAAAAGTGTAAAATATATGATAGAAAAAGTAAAAAAAAGGAAAATAGGAGGAAAAAAAACACAGGTCAATGTTTAAAATTAAAGATTATGTAATCACAGATGTGTATCTTCTTTGTTTCTGTAGCATATGATTAATTTGGTTGGTATCTGGGAAATTTCTATACATTACATTCTAAATAGAGAAAAGAATTGTTCTAATGTAATACAGGTAGTCCTTGACTTACAACAGTTCATTTAGTGACTGTTCAAAGTTGCAACAGCATTGAAAAAAGTGACATGACCATTTTTCATACTTATGACCATTGTAGCATTTTTATGGTCATGTGATTTACATTCAGATGCTTGACACCTGATTTATATTTATGATGGTTGCAGCATCTTGAGGTCATGTGATTCCCTTTTGTAACTTTCCCTTCAGTGGGGAAGTCAGATTCATTTAACAAGCAGGTAACTAATTTAACAACTACAGTGATTCACTAACAAATGTGACAAGTAAAGTCATAAAACGGGGTAAAAGTCAACAAATTTCTCACTTAGTAATATAAATTCTTCTCTGAATTGTAAGTCAAGGACTGCCTATACCCATTAACAGCCAAATGAGTGATCTGTAAACCTTAGCAATTTACTTATTTTCTTCCGGTAGTGAAGTTGTCCTATCTGAAGTGGGATGATCTTACTTTTGGAACAACAGCAGCTAAAATACCTGTAGCATAAAAATTTATGAAACAAGAATGTAGAGTGAGAAATTCAATTTAATTTAACTAATATTGCATGTTCATTCTGATTAAAGTGCAATAAATGTCTTGCTACGGTAGGATTAGATCATGTAGCATCACTGAGGCCAAACTGGGATCTGTGAGTGAACAGAATGTAAGCTTAGAAGTTTTGGTTCCCATGGCGATATTGGGAGGAAAAAAATATCCTACAAAGCTCTCTCAAACTGCCACCTGACTATAAAATTCAGAACTTTTCATACAGCAGCACATTTGTATGCAAGGATTTCCTTTCGTTGGATCCAGTGCAGCAGAGGGTTGTAGTGGTTTGATGAGTGAGATATTTCAAAGGTATTAAATATTTAATGACATCTTCATGCAGTAGATTTCGTATGAACTGATGTTTGTATTCAGTGCATTCTTCAGTCTTGTATACCCCCCTTTTGTATCAATGACTACTTTGTCACCAGTTTGAAAGAGTAATTTATTAAGGGTACATCTGTCCCAGCTTGTATTTAAAAGATCTGTGTATGGAAAGCCTAGAGTAGTCTAGAGTAACCCTTCTCTTATCTCTTAGCAGATAATTACTGTTTTGTTGATGTGCTGGTTTCTTTGTGAGATTTGGTGTTGCTCCTGAATCACTGCTTTCTTGTAGAGATGTCAAATTTTCTGAAATTTTGAAACTATTAAGGGGTGAAAAATGGAAATTTGGGGAAATGTCTGGTAGGCGAGAAATATTGTCCCATTTGGAAATTTGGAAGCTAGTCCCAGCCACAAAAACCAACAGTCCCAGCCACAAAAACCAACACCGCACCCAAAACAACACATGACGCCACCATCAAACCTACCCCATAGACGAAAGGCAACCACCGTCCAGAAACCAGACCATGGCTGCATAACCAGCTGCCACATACCCCAACCCTCAAACCAAGCAAACTGACACATGCCATGAACACGCAGCCAGGCCTCAAACTCGGAGCCAAACCAAAATCTGGAACATCACATCATAGCCACCCTCTCAGGATATCACATCACGGAACTCAGGAGGTTACAACACAAAACTTCAGGACATTACAACACAGCCAACAACCCAGGAGATTACAGTACAAGACCCAGGATGTCACAACAATAGAACTCAGAAGGTCATCACATAGCCCATTACCCAGGTCGTTACAATACAGGAGGCTGACAGACACACAGCCAATACCTTAGCCACACATGTTCTTAAGAAAAAGCCAGACAATCTCCAAATATCAACTCCATCAACCAATCAAGAAATGACAACACAGCCAAACTCCCCACCAGTATATATAGGGAGATGGCAGCTCCGATCATGCTTTGCTCGCACAAGCACGAAGTCGAAAGCACCAGTCTGAAGAGCAGGACCTCGTCGAAACGTTGTCAAGATACTCTCAATCTTACAAGAGAAAAGACCCGAACATGCCAAGACCTGCATACCTGTACCTGTGAAAATCTACGAAAATGTATGTATGTATGTATGTATGCATGTATGGTGTTCAGCTTTGTTCGGGTATTTTCCCACGTCATTATAGTTGTGCTTTTAAAGTTGTAGCAACATTTTGGCAGAATCTCATCTGCCATCATCAGGCTTCTGTATAGTGTTCATCTATACAGAAGCCTGATGATGGCAGATGAGATTCTGCCAAAATGTTGCTACAACTTTAAAAGCACAACTATAATGACGTGGGAAAATACCCGAACAAAGCTGAATACCATACATACATATATACACACACACACACACACACATACAAACACACACACACAGACATATATATATATATATATATTTGCTTTTGTAGATATATATATGTAGGTCTAGGTGTGTTCGGGTCTTTTCCTGTGTAAGATTAAGAGTACCTTGGCGACATTTCAGCAAGGTCCCACTCACCAGCCTCAGGCTGGTGCTTTCAGCTTCGTGCCAGTGCAAGCAGTGTGTGATTGGAGCTGCTGTCTCTCTATAAATACTGGTGGTGGGGGCTGATACATTGGACAAACCATCGTACATTGGACAAACCAACAGGAGAATAAATGCACAAATCGCAGAGCACACAAACATAGTCAGAAGAGCAGAAAATACTTCCTCCCTCTTCTAGCACTTTAAAACCACAGGACGTGAAATTAATTTTGAAGGAACCAATTTAATATCCAACACTGAACACTCCAGCAAGAGAATAATCAGAGAAGTCATCAAGATAGAGAAACACCCCCATAACATGAATAGATGGGATGATACCTCCCGCCTACCAGACATCTGGAAGCTAGCCCTCACCAACAAATGAGTCCCAGCTACGAAAACCAACACTAGACCCAAAACAACATGGGACACCACCGCCAATCCCCCTCATCAGACCCAGGCCCAAGCCCATCTTATAAACAAAGGACAACTACCATCCAGAAAGTAGGCCACGGCTGCTTCGGCAGCTGTCGCACCCCCCGACACCAAAACCAAACAAGCTGACATACGCCAAGAACACAGACCCATACCCCAAACTCGAAGCCAGACTAAAATCCAGAATGCTACATCACAGCCACCTGCTCAGGATATCACATCAGAAAACTCAGGAAATTACACCACAAGAACTCAAGAAGTTGTAAAACAGCAAATGACCCAGGATATCACAAGACCAAGGATACCACAGCAATAAATCTCACAAGGTCATCACACAACCCATTACCCAAGCCGTTACTACACAGGAGGCTAATGGAAAAGAGATCAAAACACAAATGACCCAGGAGATTACAATGCAGGACCCAGGATACCACAACAAAAGAACTCGCAAGCCCATCACATAACCCATTACCCAAGCCATTAAAACACGAGAGGCTAATGGAAAAAAGATCACTACAAAACAAATGACCCAGGAGATTACAGCACAAGATCCAGGATATCTCCACAACAAAACTCACAAGGCCATCACACAGCCCATTATACCAACATCAACTCCATCAACCAATCAAGAGGCAGCAGCTCAGCCAACCAGCCCACCACACCAGCCCCACCACCGGTATTTATAGAGAGACGGCAGCGCTGATCACACACTGCTTGCATTGGCACGAAGCCAAAAGCACCAGCCTGAGGATGGTGAGTGGGACCTCGCCGAAATGTCGCTAAGGTACTCTTAATCTTACATGGGAAAAGACCTGAACACACCTAGACCTACATACCTGTACCCGTGAAAATCTATGAAAATATGTATTTATGTATGTATGTTCATGCGTACGTACATACATATAGTATATGAATGCCACCGCTATTGTGTATATCCTTCTTCCAGGACAATTGAGGTCAAGTTAAAAAGAACTCAACCATTAACCTTTAGATGAAAAGTCAACAACAACAAGTAAGACTGTGAGCAAAAGAGGACTGAATGTTTCCTTATGTCTTGAAAATATTGGTTTCCCACCCAGATGGAAATGTATTCTTGTGCTCTTTATTTAAGAGTTATATTTTGTAGTGAGTTCTTACCATAAAAATTTTAGGAAACTAATACTGTAACAGAAAATTTATGCTCGTACATTTTTGGTGAAGTAATTTGGGAAACAATATATGAATTTCATAATATACTTTTGTCTATTTTTCTGGAGGAAATTAAGGAGATTTGGAGAAAATGGAATTTCTCTCTTCCATTGATTTCTGGTTTTTCCCCTGTACGTTCACGTTGGTGGGTGGCACTTGGTCCCCTTGTACAAGAAATATTATTTGGTCTGCCTCCATCTAGAAGCGAAGCTACATTCTCATTGCTAACCTTCCAAAATCTACTTCAGGCCAGATTCTTTCCAGACTGCATTTGAAGAATGAATGGTCACTATCATACTTCTGAGCCTTTTTGAGGTGTTATATGTTATTCTTCTTTGATTATTTCAGTAGTATCAGAATTGTTTTCTAAGTCATGCAGTATAGACACAATAAACAATTCCGTTTTCAACCTTATATTATGGCTTCTTGCTTTTGATTATCTTATATGTTATCTCTATGCCTTTCTCAACAATAATTTGGGTATTAGGCAAAAATATTTCAAAAATTTCCAGACTTTTAAAGGATGGTAGATGTTTGAAAAGGATACTTTTATTTTAAATGTCTGTTTAAATGTTAAAGAAATATTGCTATGTTTTGAAGCTTAAAAAATACTATACTTGCATCTTGTTATTTATTTTTTTGTCTTATTTTTATTTATTTTTTTAAATATTTTTATTTTTTGTTATTTATTAATTTAGCCATTATGGTAACATAAATATACATCGAAGTTCCAGGATATAAATTATGTACATAAAATAAATAATAAATCACCTTACATAAAATGCAGGTACATTGCCTACTGAAAGTTACCCAGGCTATCCAATTTGATTGTCATAGTTTGACTGAGTGGTATCATAGATGGAGACTTTCAATGTTATTATAGCGTAGCAATACTGCAACAAATATATTTATCTCAAGTCCAGCTTTTCATACTGCCATTCCAATGAAAATAGATTGACTATTATTTTTGGTTGTTTTATTTGAAAGACCAAATAAAAATAATCTATCCTGGACTAAACAGCATTCAGATTTTTTTCTTCAAAAATTAAGAGAAAAGCACAATATCTATGGAAATTCTCAAGTCATCCAAGTCATGGTTGTCCCAAAGGTGCTTTTTTAAGAGGCAACTGGAGTTGCTCTTAAACCAGAGTTCTGGTTTTTCTTCGAAGATGTTTCACTTCTCAACCAAACAGCTTCTTCAGCTTTGACTGGATGCTGGGGAATGGAAAGATTTATATTCTTTGCAGACAGCTGGTCCTTTGCATTCTTTTAGCAGGTTGTTAAGGTCACATGGAGGTTTATTTGTGTCCTTAGGGTCACCTGGTAGTGCAAATGGGTGTGGAATTTTCTTGGAACTGTTGAAAGGACTGTATTATAGACTGGAGATAGATGATATTGGCCCCTCTTTGGCCCCTCTTTCAAACCAGCGGTCCAAAATATGGTCTTTCTTGGTCTTCAAAAGTGTGGCCTGCATTTAAAAGACACAGCCCACTGTCTTCTTTCACGGTTTTGATGCTATGGTCACAATTTAAATTTTAATACCCTCAAGGCATATGCCCTGAGTACAAAGATAAAAATCCATTTTTAATCACCCAGAAAGGAATATTGAAAAATACTTAAATAAGGTAAAAATGGGAGATCTTAATTAAGAATTTTGGAGAGCTGTTATAATCCAGCTTTCTTAATGCCTTCCAGATGAACCATTGCCATAATGGCAAGGGATTATGAACTGTAGAGTCCACATTTAGTTGAGAAAGTCTGTTATACTGTAGCTTTTTTTAGCAGGTAGTATATATAAGGCATTCAGCTTAAACGTTTCGGCAGAATCTCATCTGCCTTCATCAGGCTTCTGTATTGTGTTTGAACACAAACCCCCACCCAGTCAAGCCGCACTCCCACTGGCAGTTAAAAGAAAAAAACAGCTGCAAGCTCACATTACTCCAAGAAGCACAAAGCCTGAAGATGACGAATGAGATTTTGTCGAAACGTCACCAAAATACTTCCAATTTTACGTAGGAGAAAACCTGAATAACCAAAGATCCACATACAAATACCCGCGAAAACCTCAGAAAACATATATATATACATACACATACACATACATATATACACCATACACACACACACACACACACACACACACACACACATATAAAGGGGGCTTCCTAACTCAGTGACTCACACTTAAGTCACCAATTTTTTTATTTAATCATGTAGAAATTATAGTACTAAAGATTACACGGAAATATTGGCAGACTTCACTGGATGAGTGGATGTCTTCTGCTCTTCAAGAATTGGCAAGTTTCATCTTAGTCTCAGATATGCCTTCAAGCCTTCATTCTAGAATTATAATATGGTAATCCTATCATATTTCTCTGAAATTAACTTGATTGAATATAATGAAATGGAGTAAATAATCAATAGAACACATAAGATTGCAGATTAGATTTCTAAGCTACTGCTTACAAAATGGGGGAACAGATCTATCCTAAAATTAATAGTTGGATTGTTTGTGATAATTTTATACTTTTATATGGTTTGCTCTTCAAACTGAAATACTGCATAGGGAAATATCTTTATTCTTTTTGCACATCTGTGATTTCATATGACAGAAAAAGTGCTTGAGAAGTTGAGACTCAATAGTACGGTATAGTGAACTGCCTATAAGAGTGTGTAATATAAGCAAGCAGAGCATGTTTCAATATTTTTGTCACCTGGTAGATACAGGAATAACTGCAGAGTTCAGATTACTATCATGCCTTGTGTAGTACAAAGTTTATTTATTAGATTTTATCCTTCCTTTATTCCTTTTTAAGTAACTCAAGGCAGTGAACATACATAATATTCCTTCCTCTTTTTCCCCCACAATGAGAACCCATGAGGGTGAGTTGGGCTGAGAGAGAATGACTGACTCAAAATCATCTAAGGCTTTCATGCCTTAAGTGGGCTAAACTTACAGTTCCCTTATTTCTAGACCAGTATCTTAATTATTCCATCCAACTGATTCTATTATCCTATTGGAGAAAGTATTGCTTCTTCCAATATTATCCATCTCGATGTACTGAACTACAATTTCCACAGTTTGGCAAGTATAGTCAGCATGCATTATGCAGGACTAGGATCCATAGTCTGTGTAGCATACAGAGATGATTGCATTGATATCAGATGAAGCCTTCAAACTAAACATTTCCCACAGTTTCAGTTTCTGATCAAAAATATAAGACTATTCTTGGAAATTGAAACTCATTCCGAAAAGTAATGGCAAACTATTGTCATTTTTTTTTTTTTTATCAAGGAAGACATGTCCCAAGACATATCCCCAGGAGTTGAGTGAATCCAATAATTTTTATCTTAATTTTTTTAAAAAAAATCTATAATCTTCTTGACTGAATGATCTCCGGTTGTTTTTCGGAACAATCTGGAATTTGAATCAACATCTTCCCTTTTAATGGAGTGATGTAAACCCAGGCTAGGCAAATGGAAAATATGTCTTTCCCTTTATACACAGCTGCTGCATCTGTGGACCATTGCTTTTAGAAGTACTCATCACAACCTTGGGGACTTCTCTATTCTAGAAGTAGTCAAAAGATCCTCAGCAGCAGATGTATTGAAAAACGATGCTCAGCCAGCCTTGTATCCAACGTTTGCATTTTCCAAATGTCAGTTAATGACAATATTTTTACTCTGCAAATATGAACTCTTGATATGTTGCATAGTAAAAAAAAAAGGATTAAATAGCAGAGACTTTTGCTACAGTGCTTTCTTGGAATCCTTCCACCCCTGCATCTGCAGAGACCAATTATTTACAGCTATATAAAACCAACTTCTTTCTCTGCTTAGAAATTTGTTCCTCTTAAGTGAATGGATTCTTGAATATTTGTGAAGTATCATGCTCCTAAGTGTAATGAGACACTGACTGAATTCACATATTGGGATAAATACGGATTGTTTACTATATTTTATTGAATAAATTAAAAATTTGTTAATTCATCTAATATATTAAACCAAAAACAAGAGTTTTATTAGCTGAGTTCATGCTGTGTTATGGTACAGTTTATAATTTAATCATCATAAATACATATTGTTTTATTATTGGCCTTTAGACTTACCTTTTTCTTAAGTTGGTGAAGGATTTTTTTAATATATTATATTCTACTGGTAATGAATATGTGTTTTACAGAAGAAAAGATTATAGTACTATTGTCATACTGAGCAAACTTGTACAAAATGTTTTACCGGTGCTACCTAGCCCCAATGAGATTGGCTAAGATATACCCTAATACAAGCTCAAATGGTTGGAAATGTCAACAAGCTGATGGTACTTCTATCATATGTGGTGGTTATGCCCTGAGACCAAGACCTATTGGACTAAAATTAAAAATTGGTTACAGGAAATTACATAATACCAAATTGAATCTAGAACAGAATTCTTCTTACTAGGAATGATTACAGATCAATATATTAAAAAAAAGTGTATCATTTTACATATTCTAACAACAGGATAGCTTTCACACAAATGTAGAAAAGCCCCAACACCCTAATGAGGATCTAGTCCAACAACAAATAATAGAATGTGCAGAAATGGACATGCTCATATTAAAAATGAAAGAGAAGGAGGGCTCCCGAGTATTATTTAATCTGGCACAAATGGTATGAATGGGTAGAAAATAGAGATGAACTATAAGAGACTTGTAGATATGTAAATATATATATATAAGTATATAAGATAGAACTAATTATAGATTAAGATAACAGTTATTGGTGAATGTATATTAAATGGATTAGGAATTATAAAATAATTCTTGTAGATGTCAAAATACTGTTGAAAATGTGAATATGATAGCAATAATAGCAATTAAAACAATATCATTAAAACTAACTGATGTCAATACTAGTAGGCAAATATTTTTTCCTCTTGATCCAAAAGTGTTGTTGCCAAATAGAATATAAAGGTTCTATGCATACACTAATTGTCATAATTTTTCAACAAACATATTATTTTAGTTCTTAAAGTTCTGATCTGCATTTGTTGAACCTGGCCAATGAATGATGAATCTCTGCGGTTTATTCACACTCGTTCTGTGCTGGTCTTGAAGATGTAGTTATCATATACTAAAGGGTGACATAAGTGTATAGTCTTTGGATAACTTCATCAGTGTGCTTTTATATATTTTTCTTGACCTATGTACACTGTGAACATAGCAGAGTCCAATATATTTTATCACACATTAAAAACAGGTTAGCTATATTGACCAATTATAAGAAATCCAAAATCCTAATGAGTCACAACTTTGCATAGACCAGTTAAAAAATGGAAAACATGTTGGCCTTCCTCAGAGGTTCTTCAGGTTGGTGTTTGTTTGGGGATTCTTCTAAAATTATCTGCCATCTAATCTACGATATGCAACAGATTTACACAATCCAATTCAGTGCTTTTTGTTACACTGTAACACGTATGAACATTTTTCATGAACATTTTGTAAGATTGCCTTGTTGTTCCTTGGCAGTCTAGTCCACCAGTAAACAAAGATAAAGCTTTGTCATGGATGATTTCTGCAAGCAAATAAACATAATAGTGTTTTAATTTCAAGCCCCATTAGTAACAGACAACAAAAACAAAATAGTATACCATTTCTGTAAAAACTCTGTGAAATCACAGAAATCTCTATCCAGTAGTTTCATTTATAATCAATGGCTTACAATCCAGGTTTGATTGTTCCTTTCACCCTCTCAGTTCCTACAGACATATATTGCCTGAATGTATGCCTACACTAAAGTTATCTTTTATAGCTTTATGTTTCTCCCTAGAGTTAATTCTAAACATTGTTGACTTGTGTCTGGCCTTTTAATTTCACTGTGTGGCTGCTGGCTATGCTATGTCAGATGCTGGATAGTGGTGCTGAACCAATCTGTCTGGATAAGCTAGTTAAACATGAAAGCAAGTAATTTCGTAATGTGAGATGTTGATATTGTAATAAGCTATTGATATGCACTGTTTTTGAGTCGTAACTAAATTGGATTCACTTATCATCAAGCTACAGTTTGTTTTAATTGTGTTCTTTTTTAGTAAATAATAATATCTGAGTATGTCAGCTTCCTTCCCTCTTTAAGAGCTGCCCCTAGCTATTAAAAGTTTGTCTACTTTTGTGGTAGGGAGTTACATATTATTTTGTTTTCCTTATTTTTCAAAAATCCCATTCTCCCGGTAATAAGGTCCTCTCAAGAAAATACATTCAGTGGGTCAGATAAAAGTTTTCTTGATGGCTTTAGCAGTTGCTAAATTATGGATTGCTTTACATTATAAAAGAAATGGCCTGGCATGATTGCCAAAGAAGGTACTTTTTTTTTTTTTAGATGGTTGCATCTGTGCAATAACAAAGATGTTAAGTCTCTGGTTGACATTATGGGTCATTGGTTTTTTGGCAACAGTAAAGAAGTGTTTTGCCATTTCCTTAATCTAGCAATTTCTCCTTGGAACTGCTCGGATTGTCCAGAGGATGGGTGGAGCTTCAGTCTCTGCTTATTGTAGGCTGAGTTTGATTTCTGAAGAACGCTCCTCCCTCCATCACGTGGCTTGCCATCTCATTATCCCAGTTTATGCTCAGCCTTGGAGCAGAGTAGGCTGTGTGTTTGCATGCTCTTGGCCGTTGCTGGATTCCCCTCATTCCCCTCTTTTTTTCTACCTGTTCAGGTTGTATATACCCTTATTCTTTTCTATCTCCTTAGCCCTGCGCAGTGGTTCCTTCGTTGGCTTGGTTTCCTGGGAGGGTTTCCCCCCCCCCCAGGGGTTGCCAAGGGGTAGGCTCAAAAGCATTTCGCTGCCTCCCCCACCCCTTTTTTCTCAGTTTTCTCTGCCTTGTAAAAATTATTTTAAAAGGCTCCGTTTCGTTCCATTTCGTTCCGCCCCCCCCGAGCTCCGTTTTAATTTTTCCTAGCGTTTTAGGCTTGTTTGCCTTTATTCTCTGTGGGCTTCTCTTGGGACCCTCTGTTTTGATACTGGGATCCTTCTGGCCTTGCCAGGTTAATTTCCACAGGATCGGTTAGTGGCGTCCGCCATTTTGAAGCTCGCCTCGTGGCCGGGCGCCATTTTGAAGTGCATTTCTTTGTCTTACTGAGTGCCTATTCAATACAGCAGGCCTGATTTAAAAAAAAAAAATGTTTTTTTGCTGTTGGAGGTTTTTTTTTTCTCCTCCTCCCCCTGTTGGCTCTCACCGCAACCAGCTGTAGCAGCTGCGGTTCTTTCCACCACTCCCGCCCAGTTGTTGCCTGGGTCGGCAGTTGGTTAGGCCTGGTTGCCCTCAAGGCCCTTAATCTGAGACCTTGCAAGGTTGTTTTTCTTCAGTTCTTTCTAGGCAAATCATAGGCCTTGACTTCAAAAAAAAAAAAAGAAAGAAAGAACGGGGGGGGGGGGAATAATCATATGGAGCAAAGAATCCTATTAATTCAACTTTATAATATTCAGGGGAAAGTGTGCCAAGGTATAAAGGAACTCCCAGGGCTCCCGGCCTTCGTTGTAGGTCGACCCCTAGGCGCGCCAACCGCCTCAGATTGGACTCCTATTTATCCAAAATGGCAGAGAGCAATCCCTCAAAGGGGCCTTCCTTGAAGGCCAAGGCAAAGACCCACCACCTGCGCAGTCAGGCTAAGGAGCCCACCAAAGCCTCTCAAAAGGACGCCTTAAGACGTCACAAGGCTTTAGAAAGAGAAATAGACGTGCTAGACAGTCAGGCTCAGTGCCTCCAGCACCTGCCACTCCTTCCACCTCCACCCTCCCTCCCCCTCCTGCAGCTTTTTCCTCCCTATCTAGGCACAGCTCGCCCTCTCAAGGGCATCAAGCCCCGGGCACACCAACCAGACGAACTCCTGAGGCCACCTTCACGCCCATGGTTGCTGGCCTACGCCAAGAGGAACCTCTCATTCAGGCGGTTCCAGAGCAGATCAGAGTCTGGATGGAGATGGCAATTCGACAGGGAATTGCAGAAGGGATGCAGCAGATGACCAGATCGGGGTTGCCTCCGCAGGCCACCGAATCTGTAAGATCATTCTCTCTTATGCCTCCCCAAGGGGAGGTTTGCCCTTCAGTCAGGGAAGACGAGGAGGAAGTGGAAGGGGACCTAGATTTAGACAGGGAGGAGGAGGAACAATATGACCTGGGGTCCTTACCATACGATGAGCCTCTTCCGGACTCAGATCCATCAGAGGCGGAAATGTCCGAGGACGAAGGTCTATCTCCGGACCAGCCCGCCTTTGTAGGGCTCTTTAAGCCCCAGCTTTTTAAATCCCTCCTCTACAAGGCTAGGAACATCTCGGGCCTAACAGCCCAGACCTCCTCTGATCCCATCCCCGTAGTTTTGGAGGGACAAGAGGACTCCATGTTCAGACAACCGGTAGTGGAGGCTGAGGTCATCCCTACCCCTCCCATATTCCTGGACCTGGTGTCCAAGCAACTGTCCTCTTCAGTTGCTCCCCCGGCCCCCTCGGCCAATGATAAAAGGTTCTTCAACCTCGACCCGGAGCTCTCGACCTTGCTGAGTACCCCAGAGGTTGATGAGCCCGTCGTAGGTCTGACCTCTTCCTCCGCCCTCAGTGATCCTTTAGAGGCACTCAAACCAGAGGACAAGTGGTCAGAGCTTGCATTAAGGCGAGCTCACCAGTCGGACGCATGGGCAATCAGGTCGGCTACGGCCGCTTCTTTTTTTATCAGATCTTCCATTCGCTGGCTTTGCCAGCTTAAGCAACATGTCCCAACCTCTAATATCCGCGCCCATCAACATATCGCCAAAATAACGGCCGCTGCTGAGTTTTCAGCGGATGCTACCTTTCATTCTGTAAAATTCTCCTCCCGCGCCATTTCTTTTCACGTCTCGGCCCGACGCTTGCTCTGGCTAAAACCCTGGCAGGTGGATCTTAAGCACAAGGTCAAGCTAGCTTCCGCACCCATAGCCGGAAGCAAGTTGTTCGGTACTTCCTTGGACCCTCTCCTAGTCGAGGGAAGGAATAAAAAGAAATTCCTCCCTTCTCTTTCCCGCAAGTCTGATTCCAGATCTCTGCAGCCCTTTCGCAGGGCTCCCTTTCGTCCCTATCACCAACCCTTTCCTCCCAGACACCAGGGGTCCTCCTCCTTTGGTTCGGGACAGTCCCAGGACAGGTCCTACCCCTTCAACAGGCACAGAAGAGGCGGGAACTTCAGGAGGCCCTTTCGTGGCTCTGGCAGCAGGCCCTTCCGCCGCTCCAAATAAGCCTCCTGACACTATTCCCATTGGCGGGTGACTTAAAGCCTTCGCCGATCAATGGGATTCATCCACTTCAGATGCTTGGGTCAGGGATACAGTCAGGCTTGGCCTTGCCCTCGAGTTTCTCTCCCCCCCCCGATTTTTACATTTCATGTCCCCGCTCCAACAACCCTTCCAAACGCAACCTCATGGAGGAGGCAATTGGACACCTACTGGACATTCAGGCTATCCAGCCTGTTCCTCCATCCCGAAGGGGACAGGGTTTTTATTCACGTTTATTCGTGGTACCCAAACACTCGGGGGGATGGAGGGCTATTTTGGACCTAAAACGCTTAAACCATCACTTAGTGTACCGTAGATTCAAAATGAACACACTTCAATCCATCCTTTTGGGAGTTCGGCAGGGAGACTGGTTGTCTTCTATAGACCTCTCCGAGGCATATTTACACATCCCAATTCGACCCTCCCACTCTAAATTTCTCCGTTTCAGTTACAACAACCTACACTTTCAGTACGTGGCCCTTCCATTCGGGTTAGCCTCGGCCCCCAGGACCTTCACCAAGGTTCTGGCCGCACTGGCCGCCCACCTCAGATCCATCCCGGTGCGGCTCCACTGTTACCTGGATGATATTCTCATCCTCTCCCCTTCTAGGGGACAGGCTATCAGGGATATCCACACTACCCTCTCCTCCCTCCAGGAACATGGGTTCCTCATAAATTGGAAGAAAAGCCAACTGGCCCCCGCCACTAGACTACCCCACCTAGGGACTATAATTGATACAGTCATGGGGAGAGTGTTCATCTCCCCAGAAAGGATCCTCAGCATCCAACAATCAGTCAGGTTCATCAGACGACACAGGAAGGTCTCTCTCCTTGATCTATCCAAGTTATTAGGTAAAATGATCTCTTGTATTCCCGTTATTCCCTGGGCCCGTTTCCACTCCAGATTCCTCCAGTGGTTCCTGCTTCCGTATCAAAGAGCTGGGACAAGCAACTCAAGGAGCAAGGTCAAGGTCTCGCCAAGGGTTCTCACCTCCCTCCTCTGGTGGAGCAAGGCGTCGATCAACAAGGGCTGCCTCCTCAAGGAGCCTCCAAGACTCATCATCACCACAGACACCAGTCTGTCCGGATGGGGCGCCCACCTTCTCTCCCTTACAGCTCAGGGAAGTTGGTCACCATCAGAGAGTCTGCACAACATAAACTGGTTAGAGCTTCATGCCATCCACCTGGCCCTCCTCAGCTTCCTACATCATATTCAGGGCAGCCACGTTCTCATTCTCACCGACAACATAACAGCAAAGGCACATATCAACAGACAGGGGGGCACTCAGTCCTCAAGTCTAATGAGGGAGACCGAGCGCCTCTGTCGGTGGGCAGAGTCTCACCTCCTTTCACTCAGGGCAGACCACATTTCAGGCACCCTCAACACCAGGGCAGATTGGTTGAGCAGGTCCACCATAGACCAGGCGGAATGGCGCCTCCACCCAGACCTGTTCAGGGAGGCAACATCAATATTTGGCCTGCCAGTGGTAGACCTGTTTGCCTCCCCCAGCAATACCCAACTTCCACGGTTCATCTCCAGATTCCCGTCCCTCGGGGTGGAGAACCACAATGCCCTCCGATGCCCGTGGCCCTCGGGCCTTCTTTATGCCTTTCCCCCTCTGGCTCTAGTTCCAAGTTTCCTCCAGAAGATCCTTCAAGAAAGGGTGGAAGTGCTTCTGGTAGCTCCTTATTGGCCCCGTCGCTCCTGGTTTGCGGACCTCCGCAGCCTATCAGTAGCTCCATCTTGGAGGATCCCAGCAGACAGGATCTCTCTTTCTCAAGGCCCCCTTCTTCACCCAGACCCCCAATGGCTACAGCTAGCCGTCTGGAGGTTGAGCGGGAACGTCTAAAAAGGGAGAATTTCTCCACGGAGGTCATCAACACCATCTTAGCAGCTAGGCGTCCTTCTACCAGAAGGATTTACGACGCCACTTGGAACAGTTTCCGCAAATGGTGTGCCAATCTCCACATTGATCCTACAAACCCATCGGTAGCAAAAGTCCTCGATTTTCTCCAGGAGGGTCTCGGTAAAGGTCTCTCCCCCAACACTCTAAGGCGTCAGGTTGTAGCCCTATCCACCGTAATTTCCTGCGAGGGGGTTAATTCCTTCTCTCACCATCCCTGCATCCGGGCATTTCTAAAAGGCGCCTCAAACTTACGACCTCCGTCCCTTCACAGATTCCCAACATGGGACCTCAACAAGGTCTTGACATCCCTCACCAAGCCTCCCTTTGAACCCCTTAGAGAAGTTTCCCTCCAGTTCCTATCCTACAAAGTAATTTTTCTGGTGGCTATTACTTCGGCCCGAAGGATTTCAGAGATCGCTGCTCTGTCAGTCAGGGAAGACCTGTGCGTCTTCCACTCTGACCGAGTAGTACTTAGACTTGATCCTTCCTTTCTCCCAAAAATTAATTCTATTTTCCACAGGGCTCAGGAACTTATCCTCCCCAATTTTTGTCCCAGGCCAACTCATGATAGGGAACAGCTTTGGCACACCTTAGATGTTAGGCGGGCCTTGCGGATTTATATTAAATGTACTCAGTCTTTCCGCAAATCCGAGGCCCTGTTCATTTCCTTTCAACCAAAGTCACAGGGGCTCAAGGTTACCTCTACTACTATAGGTCGCTGGATAAGGGCGGCCATTTCTAGGGCATACCAGGTTCAAGCACTCGCAGTGCCCAGGGGTATCACAGCTCACTCTACCAGGAGTGCAGCGACATCGGCTGCCTGGGCTACACAGGCCCCTATATTCAACATTTGCCGGGCAGCAACATGGTCCTCCCCGTCGCCTTTTATTAGGCATTACAGGATTGATAAGTATGCCGCGGCGGAGTCATCTTTCGGTAGAAGGGTCCTCCAGAGGGTGCTCGGGGATCCCGAGGACTCGACAAGCCAGACGGTGTCCCTCCCGTAGGACAAGCCCCAGCTTTGGTATGTCCCATCCTCTGGACAATCCGAGCAGTTCCAAGGAGAATGGGCGTTGGTTCTTACCTGACACGCCGTTTCTCTTGGACTGGGAGGATTGTCCAGTCCCTCCCTTTTTTTCCTTTCACTGTCGGGGGGGGTTCTCGTTTTGGCCAAGTCACCTTAAGTCTAGCAAAAGGGACAGCACGAATGCCTGTTTCTTCTCTTCTTCGCATAAACTGGGATAACGAGATAGCAAGCCACGTGATGGAGGGAGGAGCATTCCTCAGAAATCAAACTCAGCCTACAATAAGCAGAGACTGAAGCTCCACCCATCCTCTGGACAATCCTCCCAGTCCAAGAGAAATGGCGTGTCAGGTAAGAACCAACGCCCATTCTCTGTTTCCCAGACTACACTCATGTCTACTCTGGGCATTTCTTTTCCAAAGCCCTGTTCTACTTTTCTTATGAGCCACAACAAAATAGTGCTACACTGCCAGTTCTCCTGAGAGCCGGTCAGATCATCCAGAGAGTGGGAGGTACTTCATTCTGCGTTGTTGAAGGCTGAGCTTAATTACTGAGGAATGCTCCGCCCTCCGTCACGTGGCTCCCTTGCATTCCCCAGTTTATGCTCAGCCTTCGTGAGAGTAGGCTGTATACTTCACCACTCCTTGGCCGATTCAAGAGCTCTTTTTTCATCAGGTTTGATTATCATTGCCCCGGTTCTCCTTTGCCTCTAAGCACATTGGGATAGTGATTTAACAGGGGAGCGCGTTTCTTCGCCCCCCGGGGGGCTGCACAGTGGGCGGCTTCCGCGCTCCGGCGCCAATCCCCCCCTTCAATTCTTCCCTCTCCAGGCGCAGCCCATCCCAGGGACACCAGGTTCCCAGACCAACGACCAGGCGGACGCCGGAAGCAACATTTACGCCCACGGCCGCTGGTCTGCGCCATGAGGAGGTCGCCACAGTTGAGATCCCTGCGCACATGCAGGCATGGATGGAACGGGCTATTCGCCAGGGGATTGCAGAGGGCCTGCAACAGATGTCCAGGTCTAGTCCTCCCTCGATGGTGCCCGAATACGACTCACCATCAGTCAGGTCCTCACCTAGATCGGACCCCACTTTTGGTTAGGTACCTTTACAGGAGGGCAGTCCTCTCCCAGAAAGGGATCTGGAGGAAGCCATGGAGGACATAGATCGGTTCGGGGAGGAGGAGGAATTGGAATGGGGGTCTGCACACCAGGGGGAGCCCCTATCAGAGATAGACCTTATGGAGGAAGACATGTCCGAGGACGAGGGCCTCACCCCGGATCAACCCACCTTTGTGGGCCTGTTCAAGCCGCACATGTTTAAATCGCTTCTATTTAAGGCCAGGAACATTTCTGGCCTGTCTGTACAGTCCTCCTCGGCTCTCCCTTCCACAGCAGAGGGACAGGAGGACGCCATCTTTAGGCAGCCCATGGTGGAGGCGGAGGTGATCCCGGCCCTGCCCATTTTTCGTGACTTAGTCTCAAACCAGTTAGACTCCACAAGAGCCCCCCCTGCCCCATCTAGCCAGGACAGGAGGTTCTTTAACCTTGAGTCGAGCTTCAGCAACCTGCTTAACACTCCCGAGGTAGATGAGCCCATCGTTGGTTTGGCATCCTCGTCCTCCCCCAGTGATCCCCTGGAGGTTCTGAAGCCCGAGGAAAAGAGGTCCGAGCTTGCTTTACGTAGGGCTCACCAAGTGGACACCTGGGCCATTAGATCGGCCACTGCCGCTTCCTTCTTCACCAGGTCTTCGATCCGGTGGCTCCGTCAACTGAGGCAGCATGTCCCCCCCACAAGGGCACACCAGGACATAGCAAAATTGACGGTTGCGGCAGAATTCTCGACCGACGCCACATACCACGCGGTTAAGTTCTCTGCCCGAGCAATATCCTCTCATGTTACAGCTCGCCGTCTGTTCTGGCTCAAGCACTGGCAGGCGGACGTAAAAAACAAGGTTAAGCTGGCCACCGCCCCCATAAAAGGGGACAAATTATTCGGCACCGTCCTGGAGCCATTTCTATCAGAAACCAGAAGCAAGAAAAAATTTCTTCCCCCCCTTTTCTGTAGGTCAGACTCAAGAACACAGCCCTTTCGGAGAGGTTCCTCACGACCTTTCTACCAGTTTCCTTTCCCGCCCAGGTACCCGAGACCCCCCTCCTTCTGGCCTTTCCAGCCCCAGGATCGAGCCGATCCAGGTGACAGGAGCAGGAGGGGTGGCAGTTACAGGCGCCCCTTCAGGGGTTCAGGAAGGAAGCCCTTCCGGCGCAACAGATAGATCCCGTCCACCCCTCCCCATCGGTGGACACCTCAAGCATTTCGCCGACCGGTGGGACTCTTCCACCTCCGATGCCCGGGTCAGGGAAACCATCAGACTGAGCCTTGCGCCCCCCCTGAATTTTTTATGGCATCCCCCCCTCCAAGGATCTCACCAAACGCAACATAATGGATTCAGCTATCAGCCATCTCCTCTCCATACAGGCCATACAACCTGTACCACCATCCCAGCGGAGGCAGGGGTTTTACTCTCACCTCTTCATGGTCCCCAAATCTTCAGGGGGATGGAGGGCTATTCTAGACCTGAAACGCCTTAACTGTTACCTGACCGCAGGTTTAAGATGCACACTCTACAATCCATTCTACTAGGCATCAGGCAGGGGGACTGGCTATCCTCCATAGACCTTTCAAAGGCGTACCTTCACATCCCAATCCGGCCCTCCCATTCCAAATTCCTCAAGTTCTGCTACAATCATCACCACTTCCAATATGTGGCACTTCCCTTTGGATTGGCCTCTGCCCCGAGAACCTTCACTAAGGTCCTCGCGGCCCTAGCGGCCCACCTCAGGGACCTCCCGGTTTGTCTCTACTGTTACCTGGATGACATCCTCATCCTGCCTCACTCCAGACCCCAAGCAGAAAAGGATATCAGAGCTACTCTTTCTGCCCTCCAAGATCATGGGTTCCTAGTAAACTGGCAAAAGAGCCATCTGTTACCATCTACATGGATCACCCACTTGGGGTCTGTCATTGACTCGGTTGAGCGAAAGGTCTTCCTTTCCTCTGAGAGATTCCGTAGCATCCAGGAGACTGTCAAACATATCAGACGATCAAGAAAGGTAACACTTTTAGAATTGTCTAAATTACTCGGTAAAATGGTCTCATGTATTTCCATTGTTCCCTGGGCCCATTTACACACTAGATCCCTACAATGGTTCCTGCTCCCGTTCCAAAGGACCGGCAGAAGCAGTTCAAAGGCCGCGGTCAAGGTGCCTTCAAGGGTCCTCACGTCTCTCCTCTGGTGGACCAATCCCGCCATCAACAGGGGACACTGTTCAAGGAACCCCAATGCTTCATCCCCACCACAGACGCCAGCCTGTCCGGATGAGGCGCTCACATTCACTCGCTCTCGATACAGGGCAAATGGTCACAGGTAGAACGCACACACAATATAAACTGGTTAGAACTTCATGCCATCCACCTGGCCCTGCGCAACTTCCTTCCCCAAGTACGCGGGTGGCATGTCCTGATATTCACGGACAACATCACCGCCAAGGCTCACGTCAACCGACAAGGGGGCACCCAGTCCATAAGTTTGATGAGAGAGGCCGAGCGCCTCTGCCGTTGGGCGGAGCGCAATCTCCTCTCTCTCAAAGCCGAGCACTTATCAGGGGTCTCAAAACACCTAAGCAGATTGGCTGAGCAGGACCACGGTGGACCAGTTCGAGTGGCGCATTCACCCATCACTGTTCAGGGAAGCGACCGTGATGTTCGGCCTCCCGTCAGTAGACCTCTTCACATCCCCGCTCAACACCCAACTCCCCAGGTTTTTCTCGAGGTATCCCTCCCACGGGGCCAAGAATCACAACGCCCTCCGCTGCCCCTGGCCCACAGGGCTTCTAAATGCATTCCCTCTGTTGGCCCTGGTCCCCAGGGTCATCCAGAAGCTCATCTCCGAGAAAGCAGAGCTGATTTTAGTGGCACCCTACTGGCCCAGGCGCCCATGGTTTGCGGACCTCCGCTATCTATCGGTGGCCCCCTCTTGGAAAATTTTCCCGCACAGGATATCCCTTTCCCAGGGGCCCCTCCAACACCCGGACCCTCAGTGGCTCCAGTTAGCCGTTTGGAGGTTGAGCGGGAACGTCTAAGGAAGGAGCAGTTCTCTGACCAGGTTATTGATACCATTTTAGCCGCAAGGTGGCCCTCAACAACCCGAATATACAATGCCACTTGGAATAGCTTCTGCAAGTGGTGCCATAATTTCCAGATCAACCCTCTTTCATCCTCCATTGCTCAAGTTTTGGAATTCCTCCAAGAAGGTCTGAGGAAGGGACTTTCTCTGAACACTCTGAGGTGTCAGGTAGCAGGCCTTTCAACTGTGATTATTTGCGACAATCTGGGTACCCTCTCCCTCCACCCTCGCATTAGGGCATTCCTTAGGGGAGCAACTAACTTGTGTCCCCCAACTGTACACAGATACCCTACCTGGGACCTCAACAAGGTCCTGACGTCCCTTACTAAACATCCCTTTGAGCCTCTCAGGGAATCCTCACTCCAGTTCCTAACTTTCAAAGTCGTATTCCTGGTGGCCATTACTTCGGCTCGCCGAATATCGGAGATAGCCGCCTTGTCGGTGAGGAAAGACCTTTGCATCTTCCATGCCGACCGGGTGGTTCTACGGCCGGACCCTACCTTCTTGCCTAAGGTCAATTCAGCCTTCCACAGGGCACAGGAACTCACACTTCCGAACTTCTGCCCAAATCCCTTGCGGGAAAGGGAGAAGCTTTGGCACAACCTGGACGTAAGACGGGCCCTCCGCATTTACATTAAACGTACCCAGCCCTTTAGGAAGTCCAAATCCTTATTCCTTTCCTTTCAATCTAAATCCTTAGGACACAAAGTATCCCCGGCAACCATCGGCCGCTGGGTTAGAGCTACTATTTCCAAAGCTTACTTGTCCCAGGCTCTGCCGGTGCCCAGCGGCATAACAGCACACTCCACTAGAAGTGCAGCCACCTCGGCAGCTTGGGCCACCCAGGCTCCAATTGCTGATATTTGTTGGGCGGCCACCTGGGCCTCCCCATCTCCCTTCATTAGGCATTATAAGATCGACATATTTGCCTTGGCGGAGGCTTCGTTTGGGAGACGAGTTCTCCAGCGAGCCCTCAAGGAACCACAGGGATTTCAGAACCAGACGGAGTCCCTCCCGTGGGACAGCCAAGCTTTGGTATGTCCCACTTTCTGGATGATCTGACCGGCTCTCAGGAGAATGGGCGTTGGTCCTTACCTGACACGCCATTTCTCTGGAGCCGGGAGGATCATCCAGCCCCACCCTTTTAAGTTCATCATCTGGTGGGGTCTTGTTTCGGTCAAGGAACCGCTTAGCATAGTAAGATGAGAGCACGATTTTCTCTTCACTCTCGTCTTCGCATAAACTGGGGAATGCAAGGGAGCCACGTGACGGAGGGCGGAGCATTTCTCAGTAATTAAGCTCAGCCTTCAACAATGCAGACTGAAGCACCTCCCACTCTCTGGATGATCCTCCCGACTCCAGAGAAATGGCGTGTCAGGTAAGGACCAACGCCCATTTACTCTCCTGATGTGATTAGTGAAATCCTATATTTGTTAGTTGGTTTGGTAACAAATTAAAATTAGGATCACCTAAGAATTTATGACCAGTCTTTATAGGAAATAAAGGACAAATTAATGAAAACAGAAAAAATATTTGGATTCAAGCAGGAATTGGATATTTTGTGAAGATTTTTTGCTTGTCTTTGGTTGATAGTATGGAAAAATTCTTTAGCAAAATATCCAGGTCTCCATAAACTAAATTGTAAACTTTATACTTGGGCATGAGGAAAATGTGTTCATCAATTATATTTTCCTGAATTAGATCAGTTACAGAATTTAGTTTTCTCTGATTCTGAAATCTGGATGCTCAAGTGCAGCATTCAATGTCTTTATTGATTCAAAAGTAGCACAATCTGGCATAACTGTTGAGAAGTTCTTTGGCTTTCTCTTAGAAAAGGGCATGACTCTGGAACAAATTAATTTAGGTTAAACCTGTTGTTTTACATCTTGTGGTTCAATTATGTGTTATGGAATTCAGTGAATCTACATTAGGCTTCTCAAACATACAGATTTTAGTGAATCAAAATGCCAATCATATCTAACCACACTGGGCTAAAGGTAAACATTTTTCTGAAGCATGTCATATCAACTTTCCAAACCTATCTTCTGATTTCCCACTTATTTTCCCTAGGGCTTCACTTTGCATATACTCCTTCCCTGCTTCTGCACTTTTAATTGGGGAATTTATGCAGAGGTAGATTCATCCTACCACATTGTCATTTACACTAATATGTCACTAAATTTCAGCAACCACAACACATCAATTTGTACAGAGAAGTACTGCAAATGTGTAATTCATCTCCGTTTTTTGTGCTTTCCTCAATTTCAGATAGCAATATTTGAGGTGGGGAATCTCACATAAAATAATTTGAAAATAGAAGGGCAGAATAAACCTTTCTGATTGTTTGAATATATTTTTTCTTGTGCGTAGACATTATCTAAAGATGGTTGGACTAATTCTGTCAAAAATACCTTGATAAATATACATATTTAGATTGAAAAATTAGAATTTTAAGAGCAGGTATTAATTATTATGTTATTGTTGCACATTATACCAAACCACAGTTTGTGAAGTAATTAAAAAATTACATTTGCATGGCATATTGAAATGAAAACTAGCCTGCTATGGTTTAGGCTGGTTTATTGTGTAAACACAACTTTATAATTAGTGTATGGTATAATTCTTTTGTAAGAAGCAGAAAATTAAGCTAACTTAGTAAATCATAGATAACACATTCTGGTTTATGTGTATCATTAAGCCCCATCTCATGGGCTGCAAACCACAGTAGCTGAGTTTGCAGATCATGATAGCAGAAAGTAAATAGCATAATGACTGAATAATTTGATTTCTTTCACACAAGCCAAAATGCACCTGCACAAGGCTTAATGTCCATATTCTTAGAATCAGCTTTGATAATAGTCCTGGATAGAAATATTTGAAATCACTTCAAATTGGTATACGTTACGGAATACTTTTAATTAAAAGCAAACTGGGTTTACTTTTAATTAAAAGGTTATTTTTAAAAAGACTTTGAATTGTAATGAAGTTCTTGAATTGGAATTAGCCATATTTTAAAATAAAAGCGGAGCAGAATTTTTTGAATAAATCTCTTAATAAAGCACCGAATTCAAAATGCATTCAGAGAAATGGTGATGTCAAATCCATTTTTTCACCCTGAGATGATTTTTTACTGAGGTAGGCAAGAATATGTTTCCAAATAACAACTGTATATGTACTTCAGTCTAACTCTGCTGATCTGGCTTCTAGCAGTTGATTTTCCACCTTCTTCTACTAGTAGCGCCCTTTATATCCAAGAGTAAGGGAAGCTGTTAGCTATCCTAATCTTTCAGCAGATGAGTACCTCTTTGAAAAATGTCTTGGAAATAGGTTTCCTTTGATCTCCATATTAAAAAAATCATTTTACATCCATAGTTAGATGTAACTGTAAATTGAAAACCAAAGCATGGCTTACTATTGCATCAAAGTATTATTACCTGGGACCATGGATACACCTCCTCATCTTGATTGCAGCCCCTTAAGTTCTCTAGCAGTTGCTGCTGGAGTATAATATTCAAAGATGAAAAGCTTGGAGACTGTGAACTGTTTAAATCTACTTTTATTTATATGAGATGCATTTTAATACATGTATACCTGCATATTTATATATACAAACACATTCATCTTTATCGATATAAATGTATTTTGTGTGTATAATTATGTTTAATTTGCAATGAAATGTAGTTTTTATGTTGTTCCTGCTCACTATTTTAAAAGAGCTCTTCTCTTTTTGGATTACTGTTCCCAGAAGAGAAGAGACATATGCAGTTTTCTTCCTGAAAAACATGAAGTCCCATTGTTCAAAATAAATAAGAGCTGAAAAGTTTCAAACTCATATACTTTCCTTTTGTATAGATATTTCTTATCCCTTGTTTCTATTCAATTCTGGTTTGTAGACATTTGTGTAATAGTTAAACTTTTGGATTAGGACTGAGGAATCCCTGGCTTAGGACATTCCTTATCATTAACCATAGAAAATGAATTATTTCCTTCCTCCCTCCCTGCCAAACCTATTTTGAAGATCATTGTTGGGAAAAACTGCAGGACGGAATAAGTAGAACATTTTGAGTTTTGAAGGAAAGATGGCATATAAATAACTGTAACAAATAACCAGGGATAAGTTCTTAGGTATTTTCTGAGAAATTCATATAAATTCCAGTAGAACAATAGTTGCCAACCAGCGGGCTGGGGACCACTGGTGGACCATGATAAAATTTTGGTGGTCCGCAGAGAAATGTCTCCCCAAAGCAATTAATCCAGGCTACTCGGGAATACAAGGCTGCATCGCCCACATGGCTCACCCACCTACTGGAGTGCAAACCTTACCTTGAGTAGAGCCACGCAAGGTGGAATTGGAAGGTAAGACCAACAGCGGGGGAGGGAAATCCACCCTTGGGTGGCTTGCTGACATTGGTGGGAAAGTCGGTCCCATATACCAGGGCTGCAAGTAGTCACAGGATTGGCCCTTTGGTCATCCCGGAGCAGGTGCTCCTCCATCCAGGTGCACCAGCCTGACATGGACTGGAGGAGCAACTGCTCCAGGATGACCAAAGGGCCAGTCCTGTGACTACTGCAGCTCTGGAATATGGGACCGACTTTCCCACCAACATCAGCAAGCCACCATCAGTCAAAATTCATATTAGTGGTCTGTAGGATTTTAAATTATGAGTTTGGTGGTCCCTGAGGTTCAAAACGTTGGCCACCCCTGCAGTAGAACGTTGATTGTCAAAATCCACGTTATCTCATTTGTCAACACTTGAGATATGAAGCATTATATGTAATGCCTGTGAATTACAGTATGTTTTTATGAGCAGTTCTCATGTGATTGGAAAAGCATATTTTAAAAATAGGAATATTGTGTAGTATCATCAAGCCTTTATTTTTACGTGTCTTTTTCTTCAACTTGATCAATTTTCCATTTTGCAATCAATATTTTAAGAACAGTAGCAAGTAACATAAGTTTTTGTTCTCTTCTGCTTAATATAATTGTCTGTTTCTCCAGACCAGAGAAATTTTATGGCTATTGGGTTGATTCTCCTAGCTTTTCTTCCTACTTCTTTTAACAATTGACTTTCTGACAACAAGGTTGAGTTCTTGCTAAGCATCTTTAAAAGCTTTATGAATAATAATAATAATAGTAACAATAATATCTGGTGACAGCAGAATCGACGAGAAACAACTTGAAAAAAATCACCAGATGTCAGGACTTGAAAGTTGAACTGCAGAGAGACTGACATAAACCAGTGCAGGTGGTTCCAGTGGTACTCAGCACACTGGGTGCTGTGCCTAAAAACCTAGGCAAGCATTTAAAAACAATTGATACTGACAAGATCACCATTGGTCAGCTGCAGAAGGACACCTTACTGGGATCTGCTCGCATAATCTGCAGATACATCACGCAGTCCTAAACACTTGGGAAGTGTTCGATTAGTGATTACAAAACCCAGCATAGCCATCTCGTTTGCTGTGAACACAGTTGTTTTTTGTGATGATGATGATGATGATGATGATTATTATTATTATTATTGGATTTCCCCATATAAAATTCTATAGGTAGCTCTTCTGTAATTATTTTAAATGATGTCTAGATTTACAGTTCTTAATAGTTCCTGCAAATTAGACTCTTGGCTCATAGTAGGTAAACATTATCCAGTGCGAATGGGATAATTAAACCTCTGGGACTCATTATTGCAGATCATATGTGGAAAACTGAGATTAAGCTGAAAACAAACTGAAAAGGTACTTTGAAAAATCCAAGGCATTGGCATTGTATTTGCAGCCTTACAACCATCCCAAAAGAATCTTATAGTAAAAATTGGTGGGTCTCGGTTTATGCTCCATAGGAAATGCTCTCTAGGCATTTCAGTAATTTTCCTCTGGAGAAGTTGGGTTGACATTAGCAGTTCTCCTCACCCCCATCGCTCATCAGTTAAGCTAAGGCACTTCTCACCATTACCCTCCACTTTCCAGCTTTTTTTTCAAGGGGCAACTTAGCTGTTCACCCTGTACAGTGGACTGTTGAATGATTTCTCTTTCCTTTTTGGGTATGAAAGGTAAATTTACCCAGTAATATGAATCAATTGCTGAACATGTAAGGGCAAAGGCCAGTGACTGCATGGAAGCATCTCAGATAAATTGCTTATATTATAGTTCAATAGCAATTCATGCTCCCTTATTTCTTCCACTAACCCATATCATCCTTCAATGTTTTTCCCTATCTGTTTCAAAAGTAAGTCTGTTTGAATTTGGGGAATTCATGGTTACAGATTAGTCAACAGTTTTACATTTTTATGTCTCTTTGGCTCTGATGAATAGGATAGATTGTAAAAGCAGTGAAAGCTTTCCAAGGTAAGAATCAGAAGACCAAAATAATAATAATAATTGCACTGAAACTGCCTATAGTCCATAAACGTGATATGTTAAAGATTTCTTGTCTTATTGAAACAAATGGATTTAGTTTGTGCAAAATTGCCCCAACCCTATAAACCTGGTTTTATTACTGAACCTTGGACCCTGAGTATGTGGTTGAGCTCATGTCATAGTTACTTGGTTATAGTATATGTTAGTATATGTATAGCATATGTCTTGGTTATAGTATATGTTGTTATTTTCTTGTGATATTTTCATCAGGTTTTAATTCACTGTTAGCCACCGAGAGTCATGTGAATAAATTAATGAATCCATTATCTCTCTTCATTCTTCAAATAGCTTTCCAAAAGCAAGACAGCTATAATAGAGAGCTACATTCAGGTTTCTGTATATTTAACTGCTTCTCTTTCAGTCATGGAATGGAATTAGAAATAATTGTATTTATTTTTATTCTGCTTTTTTCTCTCTGAGAAATTAGGTGTCCCCAAATGTTAACTTTCACAAAAATTCTCTGAAATAGGTTGGACTTAAAGTGATTGGTCCAAGGCCTCTCAATTCATTTCAACTGGAGTGAAAAGTTGAAACTGTGTCTCACCAGCCTAAGTTTAACGCTCGAACAATTAGGCTTTAAGGCAGGGGTGTCCAACCTGACACCCCTGCTTTAAGGCCTTTCATTATCCCCAAACTGAAATCTTAAGGTACAGTGGTAGGAAGTTTGCAGTCCAATCCCACTGTGTAGTTGATAAATCACAGGGAGAGCCTATTTATAGCAAGGCAATATTGTTCTTAATAAAAAGGAAAGATCTACTTATTGTATTTAATTAAAACCAAGGCAACCACCAGATAAACAAAGGCCAAAGGTGCAGCCAGGGAAACACCTCAATCAGCACCCCCTCTCCCAATCCAATTCTCATGAAGATAAAAGAGGGAGGTAAAGTAGCACGTTCAGATTTGCAACATTTCGTACTATAACTGTTCTAATAAAATTAGCTTTAGACCTTCTTGATAGGCCTGACATTGATGAAGTATAATCTCTTGGTCTGCTATTGGCAGTCAATCAAAGGATTTTTTGCTAATTTTAAAACTCACATTTATTTACTAGTTTACTTATTAAAATTTATATGACCACTAAAACCAGTGGTGAGATTCAGCCAGTTCACACTGGTTCAGGTGAACCAGTTGTTAAATTATCCATCCCCGCTATCAAAGTGGATCCTGGGCACTGCACTGCACTATAGTGGAGAAACGGGCAACGGAGTGGCCAATGTAAGGGAAGGAGAAGGCCACTTTCACTCTTTCTTCTCCCTGCTCCTCCTCCTTTACTTGTGCGGGCTGATCCATTGCCTGTTTCTCCATTGCAGTGCAGTGCAGCACCCAGGATCCACTTTGAGAGTGTGTGTGTGGATAATTTAACAACCAGTTCTCCCAGGGTCAGATTGCTCATGGCTTCAGGCTTGTCCACATGTGCGGCAGAGGACGGGGATGCCCATGCCTCTCACGACAGCCATCCTGACCCTGGGCAAATCAATAGTTCAATTATTTGAATCCCATCACTGACTAAAACCCTAAATATTAATTAACCCAATTAACCATTCCCCTGGTGACAACAATCAAACAAATCACTTGTAAGTTCTTTATTACTCTGGAATCTCCTGACCTACTGACAAAACCAGGTCTGCAGGGCCTTTCAAAATATTATCAAATTGGAGACCAATCTTATATCTGCAAGGATGATGCTCCACAGCACAGTGTAGGCCTTTTATCTTGGCCCTATTTGATGGAAAGGGAAAAGGGGGAGGGGGGGATAGAGGAAGCACATGGAGAGCCCATTCATTTTTTGTTTCTGTTTCTGTAATAGTTTCTATCACAATGATTCCAGCCTTCCTTTGCAGTAAATGGGCAGTGGGCATGAACCTGCATTCTGGGATTTGTAAAGATTACTTATACTGCAAAATTTAAATTAGGCCTGTACAACTTACAGCCTGCCATGTAACCTTATAAGGCCCACAGATGTTTTTTGAATATTCACTAAATCCACTATGGGAGGCCTCCAATCCTATCACCCCAAAAGAGCAGTTGCTGAAGCCCTCAATATTGCTTTATTGCTTTTGGCTGTTGCTTTTTGGCCTGTGATTATTTTTAATTTATAATCTTACACTTTGCATTCTATAAGCTGTAGAGCCTGATTAAGCTGTCTTAATGAATTCATTTCTTTTAAATTCCAGAGTTTGATAAATATTGAAATACTAGGACCGAGGCATCTACGGCCCAGTAACTTGGGACATATTAAAATAATGTTGGATGAATGCCTCTGTTGGGGCTGAATTGGGTGAAAATGCTGATAGAACACTAAAGCAAATTTTGAAGAAACTAAACTGGAAATGCCATGAAATATAAATTAAATTCTGTAGGTCTTTCAGAAAACTGATGCAATAAAGGTTGTGAATTACAGGAGCAGAAAAGAATTGCTTAAATAAGAGCTTGCTGACTATTGCCTATTTTGGCATTAACTTGCAGGTTAGGGCATCCTGTATAAAGTAAAATGTGAACAGAATACAGATAGTTTAAGTCATATGTAAACATTAAAATAATCAAATCAAGTATAGGTTTCCCCCCTTTTACTGCTTTGAGTGTGACACCTCAGTGGTTAAAATATACCTTTATTCCCTCATCTTGATTCCCAATAAACCATTATTTTTAAGAAGTTACAATAATAATCATTACATCTTTTCATTTGGATTCCGCAGCATATTTCCCCCCCTTAATTTTTAATAAGAGTTATCAATATCTATATTACCCTATTTTCTAAATATTTTTAATTGCAGAAATATTCGTATTACCCCTTGTCACCCTGCAGAATCCCCTTTTTAATTCATCAACCATTATCTCTGAAAAAACAATTTCTTTTCAACATTTTACTATTTCTGTATTTATTTCATGCACCTGTTTCTTACTGCTTCTCCTCCCCCTCTTTTCCCCATAACATTCCTCATTCCAGTTTATATCCCTCTCTTCCTTTCCCCTTTTCTGCTGGGTCTTTCTGTCTTTCCCAACTTCACAGGTATTCCCTTTAATTACCTTCTTATGTCTCAACTTTTTAACCTTTCTTCTTTCCCCACTTCTTTGTAACGTTCTTTGTGTTAATTGTCTATTTAAGATGTCTTCTCCTTGAGTTGACTCCTCCTCCTCTGAAGCTTTCTCCTTGTTCTTCAATCGCCATTTCCATTTTTTCTAACACAGAGCAAAGTGATTTGCCTCTTTCCTGTAGTAATTCTCTCATATTTTTAAGTTCCATTTTTAATTTCCGGAGAGATATCATCATTACACACTCTTATATTTTATGATCGTTAAAGTCCACAAAAAACAACAACAACCACTTTTACTTTCCTTCTTTCTTCTTTCAATTTTCTAAAGTTCTCAATTGTTCCAGCCCAGGGTCTATATCAAAAACATCAATCAATCCCACAGTCAGTCTTTCCTTGCTTTTTTCTTTATTCTAGTTCTGCTTTCACTTTCTAAGATTCTTACTTTGTTTCAATATTTCTTTAATATTATATCCACACAAGTTCATTCAGAAACAGGATGCTTTCCCTTGTTTGAGCTCAAGTTTTTGTCAAAAAGTGGCATTCTCCATTATACAAAGTCTTCACCTTTTTCCCCTATTTTTTTATTTAGGGTTTTTCGAACCTCAATATTCCAACACAGTCCAGTCTTCAATTTGTAAACTTTATTTTATGCCGGTTTATTGCCAAAATATTTTAGTCCAATTTAGTTAAATCTTTAGTTCTGGCTTCTTCTTTTCTTGGTTCGAAGCCCCGCTATAGCTGTCAGAAATATTTTCTTATTTTTTTTCCCTGTCCCTTTGTAATTTCGCCACTCACTTTTCTTTCTTAAAAATTCCATGTTATCTTTATCCCAGGGTACTTTTGTTTAGTTGCATCGCCCAATTGTCCCTGTTCAGATGTTATCCACCTCTTTCTTCCCTCCTGCACAAATCTTAATCCAGCTGAGTCCTCCTCTTCGGGGTGGCCATTTTAAACCACCGCTGCAGTCGTCTTCAGGGGAAAAAGACCAAGCTCAGGAGGGGGGATGCGGCTCCCCTCAACCTGGCTTGTGTCTTCCCCTTACTCCACCACCCCTCCATGGCAGCTTCAGCTCCTAATTGTAATGATCGGGGCTCTCCAACAAAAGAGCATGGACCATAGATGCAGAGAGATGCGATCTACGGTCTGTCAGCGAGGAGGCTCCACCTTCTTCCCACAAATGAAAAATATCTTGATACATATGCATTGGATTATATCAGAAACAGCTAGTATGGCAGTATAACTATATTCCAACAAAAGTGCAGAACATTGTCAACTGTGCAGTGTAAGGATGTTTGGAACATGGTGTGGGAAAATTAATAAATTGGTCACTGTGATTTAGAAACAAGGAATTGCCTGTTTGTCTTTTTTTGCCTTACAATTTTATTCAGAGTAGTGTTGGTAGAAGAATTCTTATAAGGGATGTAATGAGGTAACTCAGCGTTACCTCAGACCTCTTTTACAGATATGAGTCAGTGTGGTTTGACCAACACTGATTAGGTTCACCCAACATTTTAAGCCACAGTATGATTGTTTGCTTTTAGACTGACATGTTGGGGAAAGCCAGGCAGTCTTTTTTGTAAACCATGTAGCTAACTTTTTGTGGTTTATTTAATAAATCATGATCAAAACAAGGCAGACATAGGATAAAACCCACATGGAACAATATTTTCCTCTAGTTTTGAGCTTCAAAGGCATGTCAGGTTTCTGGGTATATGGAACATAAAAAAATTCCATGAGTAGGTAAGCCTTAGTCTTCTTCCTGCTTTCCAAGCAAGTACAAAATTAAAAAAGACTTACCACTATTTTAAGATGTGTGGGCTTCAACTCCCAGAATTCTGTAGCCAGGTAGCTGGAGGAATTCTGGGAGTTGAAGTGCACATATCTTAAAGTGGCCAAGGTTTAGAAACAAGTTCTAGGACTTTGCCCAGCATTTTTATTTGTAGGAAAAGGCAAGATTTCTCTCAGTTCCCTACAACTCTAGAGTTGGAAACAATCATATTTGGCTCCTTCAATTAATATGTCAAAAATGATAAGTGATTAGACTTATAGATCCTTATAAAAAAGGCTTGTTCATATTATTATGAAAAAGCAAAAAGTTGTGATTTGATGTTAATGCCTTATTGTATTGCAGGGATCTTCAAACTTGATAGCTTGAAGACTTGTGGACTTCAACTCCCAGAATTCCTCTCCAGTCATGTTAGCTCAGGAATTCTGGGAATTAAAGTCAACAAGTCTTAAACTTGCCAAGTTTGAAGATTCTTGTTTTATTGTAACAGAGAGAGTCAGAAGTCAATGCTTCTTTTTCTTCTTCTTTTTTTTTATCTTTCCTCACTTCTCCTTTCCATTCCCCCTCACTACTTTTCTATTTACTTTTTATTTTGCATTTTATAATACTTTATAATTCAATAAATACTATTACCTGATTAAGAAAGAAGGCAAATGATATAGTGCCATTTTATTCATAGCAGCAAACATTTGCCAGTATTCAAATAGATTTCTTTGACATCTGGAGGATCCATATTGTCAGTAAGAAATATACAGGAAAGGAAGGAAGGAAGGAAGAGAAAAAGAAAGGAAGAAAAGAAAGAAATTTTCACAAGAAGAATTATTTCTTTTCTTTTTTTTTGAAAAGAATTTTATTGATTTTCTACAAACAAACAAGACAAACAAAACATTAAAACATCAACTCTCATATGTACATCCAGCGTGTTGGTTGGTTCATCAGTTTTGTGCATTCATTCTGTAGTCTCAATTACAATTATGTTACATAACAACTCGTATTGTCAATCTAAACTTATATCTCCTAATATCGCTATTAAAAAAAAAGAAAAGAAACTTTTGACTATACTTTTAATCATTCATGCTTTATGAGATAACAATACTTTAAACTGTTTATTCTGTAACAAATCATATAATCATACCAAATCAATCTTAAAAACATTTTATAAATATAGTGTCAAATAACAAAGATAAGAGAAAAAATAAAGATATTCCTTACTATCTAACATTCTAAATATTGTATTATCATATTCTTCCTCGAGCCGCTCGGAGCATCCAGAGAGTGGGATGTGCTTCCGAGTCCTCTTCTTGCAGGCTGAGCTTTAGCTGAGGAAATGCTCCGCCCCCTCACGTGACTCCACGTAGCGTTCCCCCAGTCTTTTGCTCAGCTCGAAGAGTCAGGCTGTTGTTGGAAAGAGCTCCATTCATCAGACATTACAGAATAGACTTATACGCCTCAGCAAAGGCCTCTTTTGGCTGACGAGTCCTACAGAGGGTCATCAGTGACCCGAAGGGGCTTCCAGCCCAGACGGAGTCCCACCCATAGGACAGCCAAGCTTTGGTATGTCCCACTCTCTGGATGCTCCGAGCGGCTCGAGGGAGAATGGGCATTGGTTCTTACCTGATACGCCCCTTCTCGGCGAGCCGCGAGGAGCATCCAGCCCCACCCTAACTCCTCCATCTGGTGGGTACTCTAGTTTCAGCCAAGGAGCCAATAGTTGATTAGAAGGATTTCATAACCTTTTTTCTCATTATTGCAAAAAACTGGGGAACGCTACGTGGAGTCACGTGAGGGGGCGGAGCGTTTCCTCAGCTAAAGCTCAGCCTGCAAGAAGAGGACTCGGAAGCACTCTCTCTGGATGCTCCTCGCGGCTCACCGAGAAGGGGCGTATCAGGTAAGAACCAGCGCCCATTTTATCATCTAGCCATTGATAAAAAAGATCCCAAATTTCATAAAATTGTTTATCCTCTTGCTCTCTAATTTCAAATGTCAATCTACTCATCTCAACACATTCCAATATTTTCTTAATAATTTCTTCCTGTAATGGTATTTTCTCATTTTTCCAGTTTTTAGCAAATACAATCCTAGCCGCTGTTAATACATTTACAATCAGGTATTTCAAATTTTTACTATATGTATCAGGTAAGATTCCCAATAAAAAGATCTCTGGTTTCAAGTCTGTGTTTCTTTGTCATTTTTTCCAACCACATGATAATTTTAGTCCAATATTTTCTAGCGTCCTCACAAGTCCACCACATATAGTAATATGAGCCAGGTATCTGATGACATTTCCAGCATTTTTCAGATTTGTTCTTAAACATTCTTGCTATTCTTGTCGGGGGAAAGTGCCACCTGTAAAACATCTTATACAAGTTTTCTTTATATGCTGTTGACATTGTCATTTTATAATATTGAGACCACAATTTTTGCCATTTCTCTAAATCAATCCCATATCCAAAGTTCTTCCCCCAAACAATCATAGTTTCTTTAACTTGTTCTTCCTCTAATTTAATTCCCAGTAAATAACCATATAATTTTTTAATCAACTTCTCATCAATACCCATCAAGATCTTATCTAAATCAGTCTGTTTATCATAGAATCCCTCCGTTTTAGAATCTTCATCATACCTTGAATGTATTTGCACATATGAAAACCAATTCATCCTTATACCTTGTTCCTCTAAGTTTTGAATCGATTTAAGTTCACCCTTTTCATCCAATAGTTCCCCATATCTAACTGTTTGTTCCTTCTTATAAATTATAGGATAGGAAAATGCTTCAATAGTCGATAACCAAACTGGAATTTTCAAATAACATTGTCTTTTTATCTTCTCCCAGTTTAACCACAAAGACTCCCGTATATAATGTCTTCTAAAATAACCGTGTTTTAGTTCCCTTATACCATAAAAAAGCATGCCAGCCCAACAGCAAATCATTATTTCTTAATGAGATTTATGAAAGTGATTGCCCAACATTTATACAACAGAGAAGTCTAAGACATCCCTTCCAATTACTTCAGCTCTGTTTCCCAGCAATGAGTAATTGTGGTTGTCCTGATCATCATCCTGCCAGCAAAGCTGGGAGGCCATCACTTCCTTTTTCACTTCCTGACGGTTTTATTTTTATTTTATATTTAGGTGGAATGAACAAAAGTAAAGTTGTATTTTTGCATTTTTGAGGTTGGCCATGGAAAAAGTGTGGGAGGAATATAATCATCATTACCCTTTTCTACTTGTTTTCCATAGATTTTGTTTGACTTATTATAGCTTACAGTACTTATTTTCATTAAAAGAATAATAATTTTTCAGTTGTGTTTATTTTTCTTCATGCTTAATTGTTCAAAACGGACTTCTTCTTAAAGCTTCCCTTTGCCCTTTCTTGTTCTCAGTCACTAATCTTCTTGTAATTTTATAGGCAAATTTATCTCGACTAGTTCCTTTTTGTTTTGTAGTAGTAGACACTTAAATGGGTCTTCCTAGTTCCTTCCTCTTCAGTAGCCCTTAAAATTCATTGTCCAAAGCAATTATTTCTCTGGTTTTGAATCAGGAATCTGGTGCGATCTTTTCAGACTAGTGCATTTTATTAAAAGACCTACTTCATAACAGATTATGCCTTTTAATAAAAGGTGTTATTCTATAAAAAAAAAAGCCACCAGACATTTTCTCTTTTTTTTTTGCTACCGTAGACTAACATGGTTCTCTTCCCATAATTTCTTGTTTTGATAATTGTCATTGGAAGGAATCAGGTTTTATCTCTTGAAATTGGAAATCTCATAATGGTATTGGAAGTAAAACACAAAGAAAAAAATGCTGCTTCTTCCAATAATAACATATTGTCCTTTAGTTAGTTTTAATTTATTTTCAGCCATCTTGGATTACTTGGTAAAAAGAGATTTAATTTTCCTTTTGTCTCTAGTATGACGAGCTTTTTTAATCAGCATGAATTAACCAGTTGGATTTCAATAATATCCATGAATGACTTGTGCAATTAAAAAAGACAAAAGAAACCTCTTCAAGCAAATAGAACAACTCTTCTTGAGATAGCTTGGTACTTCCAAGTGGTTTGGTCTGCTGCTCCCATAAATGTCTCCACCCAGACATTTTAGTTCACAATGTTAAGTATTGCCATGTTGCCTACGCTATACTATAAAATACAAACAATGATGATTGTTCAATAGGGGACATAAATTGACATTGTTTTGTCAATATGTTTATGGCATCATTAGTTGCTCCATAAAAATCAGAACTTACAGCAATTACTAATAATCCATATCTGTTGAAAGCATCTCCTGTTATCTTCTCCCTTGTAAATTGGGGCACTTATTTTATTCCCAGTTTTGCCTTTAAAAAAATTTGTGTGAGGAGGTATATTTATCATACTGCTAGTTCCCCAGTCCCTGCAGAGATTCCTATACTTTTGTTTATTTAGAGAATTGCTCTGAAAAAAAAAGACGTTTTCAAAGGAGCAGTAAATAAGTAGAACAAAGACATAAAATATAACCAGATTAATTAACAAATAAAGCAGTAAAAAACAATGCAGCTAAGCTTACATAGGCTTAAATGCAAGCCCAAACATGATTACAAAGGTCTAAAATTCTAATATAGAAATTTATCTGTACAATTACATGAACTAGAAATACCAAGACAAAAAAACCCAACAAATAGTGGCACCAATATATGACATGAAATCCAGTACAGGTAGTCCTCAACTTACAATAGTTCATTGAATGACCATTCAAAGTTATGAGAGTTCTGAAAAAAGTGACTTATGATTGTTTTTCACACAATTGTTGCAGCATCCCCATGGTCACATGATCAAAATTCAGAGGCTTGGGAACTGACTCACATTTATGATTGTTGTAATATCCCAGGCACAGGTGATCAGCTTTTGCAGCCTTCTAACAAGCACAGAGAAATGGGAAAACCAGAATCACTTAACAACTGCGTTACTAATTTAACAACAGTACTTAACAACTGTGGTAAGAAAGGATGTAAAATGGAGCAAAATTCACTTAACAATTGACTCACTTATTGTGATGACCTGGGGCAAAGCATAAAGGTAACATAGCAGCTGGCAGCAAACCACCCCTTTATTGCTCCAAATTTCCCCAAACGCTCCCACGTTTCTGGCAAGCCCCAGAGCAAACTGATGATACGCATAGCCTCTGGCTGCAAATAGTCCAATCCAATGCTGTGAGCACAATGGTTGCAAAGCAATAAATCCAGCAGGGCAAGTTGAGGAATCTAGGAAGCAAAGGAAAAAGACAATTAATCCAGAAATCCAGAAAGAATGCAAAGAATCCAAATGTCCAGAAAGTTCGAACATTGGTACTCAACATTCCATGAATTCAGTGTTTCTTCCTGGCAAATGCCCCTCCCCACAGCATCTTCTTAACTCTCAGTCTTCAGGTGTGCCTTGTGAAGTGGGACACTCTACTGCCGACAAGTTGAGTCAGCCTGCACTGTTGCCTCCTTCTTTCTGTGCTCGAGGATCAGGAGGGGATTGTCCTTGCTCATCACCTGAGCTCTGTTTCCCATGTTCACTGCTCAGCATCTCTTGGTCATCCTGCCCGCCTTCCTTCCTGCCTATAAGCCTTCCCAAGCCTAAAGACCCTGGCTTGACTGGCCCTGCTCCTCACCATTTTCCTCTGAAGCCAATGAAGCCACCACCTCCATCAGCTCCAATTCTGGCTTGTCTTCCTTTGCAGGGGCATGACACTTAACAAAAATATTGGGCTGAGTTGTGATTGTAATGAATAGACTTCTACTTAGATGATGCATCGTCCAACCAGGACTACCTGTATTTTTTTTTCTTTTTGCATCTTTAAAATCTGTTCTAGAAGATTTTTGTGAACCTATAAGAACATTTTGCAGAAAATTATGCTGCTGGGAGATCATCCTTGAAGGGTAATTATATTTCTTTAGTACAATTTTAACAGGGTTTAGGTTTAAAAATAGTGGGGCAGGATAGAGCTATTGAAAAAAAATGTCTATAGCAATAATATTAAAGGTATTAAAATACAATAACATATAAAATTATTTTTGGTATGAAAGTAGAAAAAATAAATATGCTTCAGTGGTGATCTTACAAATGTTAAATATTTATTTTATTTATTGCATTTTTATCCTGTATTACTTTTTTAATAACTCAAGGCAGTGAACATAACCATATGCCATCCTCCTCATATTTTCCTCACTACAATCCTGTGAGGTGTGTTGGGGTGAGAATATATACACTGGTAGTTAAGTAGATCTAATCAAAGCCATGCTAATTAAGGTTCAGGTTACACAAAGCTGCCTTTGGAACAAAGTAATAAATAAAAATTATATCTTCCTTATACAAAAAAATCCTATTAGGTATATTAGGTGTAAGAGATGTTTTGCAGTTTTGTTTCACATGTTATCATTCAAGTTATGGAGACAATACAGGGTTCTTGGAGAGCAGATGAAAAGATTGTGAGTGATATTTGTTTAACTTGGCAAAATTAAAGACCAGCATTTTAAGAAATGTAAGAACAGAGTTTACAGATTCTCAGATTTTCAAATGATTGGTAGATTTGCAATTGGTATAATCAATATTTTATTGAACTATATTTACAAATTGAAATATCTATGCATTCCTTATGAAGGAAAATTTGGCTTGATTTGTCAAACAGGTGATACCTTGCTTCAGAATCAGGCCTAACAACTTAATTCCCTTTGTAACCAATATTAACATTTATTGTCTATATCTTATTGACTTAGTCTCTATATCAACTCTTATTTTACACATCAGGATATATGAATGCTAACTCCTAGATTTCTCAACAATGGCCATACTTCTTGCAAAACCAGGAAATTCAAATCCATCCATCTGCAGAATGCTTAGATTGGAGAAATTTATTCAGATTTAATTATATTTCATTAGGGATGAAGATAAGAGATGAAAACATGAAAGGAATTTTTTAAGGCTTACAAGTTCTGAAATCAGGAAACCCAGAAGTTGGTTTGTATAATAGCTGAAAATTGCATTTCCTTTCACAGAATGTATACCTTCCCTATTAGCTGAAAGCTCATGCTTCATCCCTTAAAAATATCTCTTATGGATATGAAATGCTACTTTAAAAGGAAACAGAGCCTTCCTTCCTTCCTTTCTTCCCTCTCTCCCTCCCTCCCTCCTTTCCTCCTTTCTTAGTTGTATCTGAAAACTTCCTTTTCGGTACTAATGATTCTGAAAACAATTCCTTGATACTTGACCATCATTCTTTTCATCTGAAATACAAAGATTTAAGAATCTTATTAATATTACAATTCCAAAACCATTTAAAGAATTTGTTCAACATTGTTCAGAGGCCTATTTGTGCCTACCAGGTTCCCTGCTCTATCATTTTGCTTTTTAAAAAAAAAAACTAAAAACATTGAGTTTTAAAAAAGTGAAGGTGACAACACTGCAAAGCAAATCTCTACCTTCCATTACTAAAGTTTTCAAGGGAATAGATCAGAGTGGTGTTCAGCAGCTTCTGACCAGTTTTGGAGAACCGGTAGTGGAAATTTTGAGTAGTTCAGAGAGCCAGCAAATACCACCTCTGACTGGCCACGCCCCCATCTCTTCTCTGCCTCCCAAGTCCCAGTTGATTGGCTGAGTCTTCTTTTGTTGCTCTGCACAGGAGAATGGAGCTGGAAAGCAGGTTAGTTGGGTGGGGAGAGAATGGGGATTTTGCAGTAACCTTTCCCCAGGAGTGGAGTGGGAATGGAGATTTTACAGTATCCTTCCCTTGCCATTCCACCAAATCACGCCTATCAAGCCATGCCCGCAGAACCAGTAGTAAAAGAAAAATTGAATCCCACCACTGGAATAGATGCTGAATCAAGAAACCTCTCCGTTGGCAGATGTTTTTAAAAAAATACTGGGTGCTGCACTCTGTTTTTGAAGTTAGAAGTGTTCTAAACATTGCAAAGTTGAAATATTCCAACCCCAGAAATTTTCTAATGCTGTCCTAATCTTACTAGGAATAAAATATTCTGACTGTTTTTGATGGGATTTTTTTTTAGTATAGAACTCATCTGATAAAGTGGGAACAATGTTGAAATACTTTTGGTAACATGGAACAGAGCATTTCAGAATTGAAACATTTTAACCTTGAAGCATGTGCCAACAGGTCATGAAAGGTTGAGAATTGCTATCTTAAATCTCTTAAAACCCTCAAGTTATTTGAGACAATTGCATCCATTGCATACAATAGAGTTTATTTTTCTTTCCATAAAACACTAAGAAAAACTTTATTGTATGTGGATAAGGAGGTAATGTTTGCTCTCCTACAAGCAAATCTTACTTTTAGACCAGGATATTGGAATATGGCAAGGGTTAGCTTGATAATTTGATCCAGATTAATTATTTCCTGGCTCAACGTCTACATCAGAAGGTTGCTAGTTTGGAATTTGAACAAGATTTTGAAAAAGTAACCAGTGGCCAGTTTGAGGTTCCTTCCTATGAATATTCTATTCTATATCTTTACAAAGGAAACTTTGCTTGTATTTCCTAATATCTTTTTAGAGTTATTGGATCTAGTGGCCATCTAGCACTCACCTGCCAGGCACAACCTCCATTGGTCTTTCTAGGGCAGGGGTGTGAAACTCAAGGCCTGGGGGCTAGATCTGGCCTGTGAGGTGCTTAGATTTGGCCTGCGGGGCCACCTTAGAAACAGCAAAGGACTGGTTGCGGTGCCTTGCCAGCAAACATGGAGCTTGGGAGGGCCCTCCCATGTTCTGTTTTTGCTGGCAGAGGGTTGCAGGACTCTATTGTAGCGAAAATGGAGCTCAGGAGTCTGTTTTTACTGACAGAACACTCGGGCCACCACAAGTGTCCATGCCCACTCTAGCCCCCAAGGCCAAACTCAACCCTGATGCATCCCTCAGTGAAACCAAGTTTGACACCCCTGTTCCAGGGCCTTCTACAACTTGTAGCCTGTCCTGCCCCTCTAATTTGCACAAGGACTTTACTGGCCTTCCCAGGACCTCCCCTGGCACCTGCTCTCCTTACTTGGAAGTCTTTCCTCTTGCTGCTTTGAGTCTTGGGTTACAATAGTAATCAGGACTGCCCTGGATTGCCATTGGTAAACAATGCAGTAAAGTGAAGTTATGCTTTATATTTGTATCATTTATTACCATCCTAATCTGAGATCTACCTGTAATCGCACCTTGAATATACTTTTTTTTTGTACTGAAATTCATAACATCCAGCTTAAGTAAAAAAAAAGTCTTTAAAATTCTTCTGTAATAGTCAACCAAAACTGCACACGGTATTGCTTAGTGTTTTTCTTGTTCCCATTTGAATAGCCAGTTTGTTGAACTGGGTGTGCACTATTCTGAAGGAGACTTTTCCTGTTTCTGAATTGTCTAATTGGAACATACTGTATACACTCCAAAATATTACTACGTTTGTTTCATATATTCCTTGTGAAGAGAATTGTAAAGTGTTTCTATGGGACACAATTATGGGGGAAGTTTCTGTGGAGTCACCAAAACATTATATTTATTCATATCTCACTCACTCATAATATACATTTCAGCACAACCAGTAATTGATTAATTTGTTGTAACTTTGTGTTTGATCTCTCTCTGAATCTTAAAAAAAGAAATAACAAGCTTTTCATTTTCTTGTTTCATTCTTTAGGCTCCAGACAAAAGGAAAGCATTAGAAGAGACCAAAGCATACACAACCCAATCTTTAGCCAGTGTTGCTTATCAGATCAATGCATTGGCCAACAATGTGCTTCAACTATTGGATATCCAAGCCTCTCAACTTCGGAGAATGGAATCCTCTATTAATCATATTTCACAGGTAATTATTTGCCAGGGAATTAAGTTATTTTGGATTTTTTCTTCCTCTGCTATTCTTCACCTGCAATATTTAGCTTCTTTTTTCTCCCAATTTCACCAATTTCTTGTGGTGATTGACTACATAGTATGGTCATTGTGGCTTTAAAATATTTCTACTTGGTCTATCATATTAGTTAGACGGAAATAATAGATAACTCCAGAGATGGGATTCAAATTTCTTAACAATTGGTTCTGTGGGTGTGGCCTAATTTGTGGGTGTGGTTTGGTGGTCATGTGACTGCCTGGGCATGGCTTGTAAATCCTGTAAATATTTATGTAAATATTGAATTTTTTATTAAAAAAAAGAACAACTTTTACCCAAAATCAAGCAAAGCAGGCAGGCAGATTGAGTTGTTTGCAGAATCACAGATTCACTCACAAATCTATTTTTCTGCAATCTGCTGCCTGAGTCTGTCACATAAAATTTGCTTGTGAGCAAACTGATAAAATTTGCTAGCAAGCACTCACAACACATCATGTGTTGTTGAAAAATATTGTTTTTTTTTCTATAAAAAAAGAGCAACTTTAGCCCACAATCAGACAAAGCAGGCAGACAGATTGAGTTTCAGAATCACAGATTCACTTACAGATCTACCTTTCTGCAATCTGTTGCCTGACTCTATACTGAAAAATAGAAGCTTCAATCTTAAGGAAGGTTCAGCTCTGCTCTAAGGCCACTTCTCCTCCCCCAACCCCTGAATACCACCCCTGACTGGGCCTCAGGGAAGCCTCCTGGGAAAAGGCAAAGCAGTACCATAGCGATTTAGATTAGCAAGAAATCCGATGATTTTCTGCTTTGTAGCTAATCTAAATCGGGGCACAGCTGATAATGGGAACATCTGATCATTGGGGGGGAAAAAGAAGGAAAAATAGCAACTTACCAAAAATTAGGCAAAGACATAATGCAGGCAAGTTGGATGGCATGCATGCGAGGTAAGGAGTGACTGGGCAGGGTGGGGCCAGCCGGTTCTCCTAACTGTATAGAATCGTAACAACCGGTTCTATAGGAACGGTCCGACCAGGTAGAATTCCTACCCCTGGATAACTGTAATATATATACCTGGATTTTCCAAAAGCAACTTTTGTAAAATTTATATCTTTTTAATATACATTAAGTGAATGATATTTTAAATATTAGCAATTGAACAAAATATTTTATGTTGGATTCTTAATATTCTCTGTCTTGCAGATGTTCCATGACCAAGTTAGGTAATGCAACATCATCACTGACAATCTTACCTAGACTGGTCATGAAATACCTGCAAGAAGACAATCAAGCTCAGAAACACCAAGAACTCAAGAGATGAATCCTAGCTTATATGTACAGGTAATCCTTAGTTAACCGCAGTTACTGGAACTCCTATTGTTGAAAGATGCACTTTTAAAGTGTGATATCACATGACTGCACCTTGGCAATCTCTGCAATCCCCGTTGCCATTGTTAAGCCTAGTTCACAGGTTATTAAGCCAGGCTCTCCTTGCAGACTCCCAACAACCAGTCAATGTGGAAGCTTTCAGCAAATTCCCAGGTGCTTGTAAACAGACCATCAGGTCAAGTGAAAGCTGTTTGCCAAGCATACAGATTATAATCATGTGAATGCAGGGTGCTGGGATGGTCAAAAGTTCAAGGACTAGTTATAAGTTTTATTTGTTCAGTGCTATTGTAACATTAAATAATTGTTGAATGAGTGGTTGTTTACTGTAATTTTTATCATTAAAATGTTTTTATCTGTTTTGTTTTAAAACAGGATTTTTTTAAAAAAAAATGGCATTAAAAATAAATTTATAAACTACAGCTAGTTAATTATTTGCATAATTAGGTAAATGAATTTCTGAGAAGGAGCTTCCCATTTTGTTTTGTAATGTCTGCTTTCATGAGCCTGAACTAATATTTTAAATCAGAAAATATATTTTAAAATAAATATCACAATATATATATTTAAAGTATGTTTAGGGAAGTAAATTGCTTAAACTTTTAAGTCTGTTATTTTACAGTGTTTTCCTTATTAATACTAGTTAAGCCATAATCTAAGTACAAAAAGCACAGCCATTTGTTTTGATAAGTTTTTTGGCTTGGTATGAAGGCTGTATTATGTACAGAAACATTCAAGTCCCCTGCGTTATTATTATTTTTAAATGATGAATAACTCTTGCTTTATAATGTAGTAGGGGAGCATTTACTAAGACTGTAAATGCTTTTTTTATCTTAGAACTTTTGGAAATTAATTTAAATTCATTATTCTCTTCAAGTTTCTTTATAAAATTAACTTTTAAATTAAGTTTTAGTTATGTGCTGTCATTTTCAACATTATATAAAACTAAATTGTTAAAGATACTTCTCAAGGCACTAAAATACAATTCTTATCAGTTGAGTGATTTCCCTTGTAATTAGCCATAGTAATGTATGAAAAGGAAATGCTATTTATAAACACATACTTGGTTGTTGTTGTTTTTTGCCATCTTATTTTAATACTGCTAAAGAGGAATGTTTTAAATTCTGCAACGTACACAGAAAGCAAAAATGCCTGCAACTTCTTTTTTCTCCCTACTGTGTAGTTTCTTCTTATCAGAAACTTTTTTATTCTCTCAGAACATTAACCACTGTTCATTGATCAATTTTCCAAACATAATTTCCTCTGCTGTCTACTTATATAGGGCCTACATGAAATAGAAATTGAGCAAAAGGGTTTCTTTAAAAGGCCCATAATGATTTCCAATATCAAATATTGCCAGTTGTTTTTTTGAATGGATTAAGATGGTATTTTATTTAGAATTTGAAAAGCCTCATTTGTAGTTCTGTCATCAAACACTTCAAACTTTATGTATATAAGTTGAGATAGCGCACATATCAAACACACATTCTTCCTATTTTTCTCACAACAACTTTGTGAAATGAGTTGAGCTGAGAGTAACTGGCCCAATGTCTCACAATTGGGTTTCATGGTTAAGACGAGCCTTGAACTTATGACCTCTTGCTTTTCAGTTTGGTGCGTTAACTACTAGACCAACCTCACTCTGAAATGAATCAGTACATCATTATTCTCCGTAGAACTGATGCGAGCATCCAGAGAGTGGGAGGTGCTCCAGTCTTCACTTCTCACAGGCTGAGCTGAAATTGAGGAACGCTCTCCTCCTCCACGTGACTCCTCCATGCTTTCCCCCAGTTTTAGCTCAGCCTTCGAGAAGACAGGCAGCTTTCTCCGTTCCTTGGCCGTTTCAGGTGTCGTTGATAATTGATTCAGGTTTGATTTCCTTTTTCCTCTCCCTGCAAGTGTAGTGCGGTCCCAAATTTAGTTTGCGGAGCGATTTCGCTCCCAGGAGGGAAGTAAGGGGTTTGGAGCCTTTCGCCCCCCCCATCTATCCTCTGCCGTTCCAAGCGCGCTGGGCTCAGCCGCTTGGCCCTGCGCTATATTTTTAAATGCGCAATTGCGTCTTCCCCCTAGAACGCCTCAGAGGAGGCAGCGCTTCCTCTCCCAGCTCCTTTCTTCTCTTGCTTGAAGTTGCGGTGGGCTGGTGCACTTCTGAGCTGTGCGCTCTGAGCCGGGCGGCCATTTTGGGTGTGCCTCGTGGCCAGCACCATTTTGTTTTCTGATCAAGTAAGGCCTTTATTCTTTTTTGGAATTAAGAGTGAGCTGCGAGGCCTTTGTAGGCCCTTAGCGGGATCGTCAGGCTGCGTGGAGCCTCTGATTTTACCGAGAGGGCACTGTGGCCCTGTGCCCTGTTGTCTCTCTTAGATTTGATGTTGTTGGCTTTCTTCCTTGGCCCGCAGCTAGTTCAGAGGCGCAGGCACGTACTCCCCATTGTTGTTGGGGGGCTGCCTACAGAGGCCCCTTTTTTTGTCTTGCCTTTTATATATTTGCTTGGCCTCAGCGTTCATTTGGTCTATTTGGAATTTAGGTATTTTGCTGTACCTTCTTGGGTCTATTTTGGTTTTCCTTACTTGAACCCGACCCTCATTTGTATATAATTGCTAGTGTATATATTCAGGCTTTTATTTTAACTTGATAGAATTTTTTCTGTCTTTTATTGCATAGAGTTCAAAAAAAAAAAAGGGAGATCTTTGAATCGATAAATAGTTAGTTCAATTAATCTCTGTTCTAGAATAAAATTTCTTTCAAAAAGGGGGACGTGACCCAATTTTAGGAAAACCGGTTTACGTAAGTAGGACGAACTCCTAGGCGTGCCAACCACCATTTTCCTTTTCAATATTATGGCAGAGGCTAATCCTACTGGCTCTTCTCTGAAGGCCAAATCTAAGACTCACTACCTTCGCAAAAGGGACAAGGATTCTTCCAGTGCTTCTCAAAGAGATGCCTTACGGCGTCATAAGGCCCTAGAAAGGGAGTTTAGCAAGCGGGCTAAAGAGTCACACTCTATAACACCTGCCTTTCCTTCTACCCCCCTGCCAAGCCAATCCTCTTCCTCTAGGGGCGGTACTTCCACCCGAGGCCGCCAGCCCTCCCATGTACCAGAGGCGACCTTTACGCCGACTGCTGCAGGCCTACGTTCTGAAGATCCTACTCCAAACATTATACCTGAGGACATCAGGGAATGGATGCAGTCTGCCATCCGTCAAGGCATAGCCGAAGGAATGCAGCAGCTGTCTAGACCGGACTCCCGAGGCTGAATCTTTATCTGGAAGATCTCTTTCTGCACCAGCGTCTCAACATGGTCAGGTACCTCCTCACATGGATGCCCCATTCCCAGAGGGGGAGGATACCCAAGAAGAAGAGGGAGTGGGCCTTGAACCATTCGGAGAGTACGAAGGTTCTGATAGAGGTTCCTTGCAGTATTCTGAACCTTTTCTGGAGGCGGATCTAATGGAGGGAGAAATGTCGGAAGATGAGGGTCTTTCCCCCGAACAACCTGCTGTTGTAGGTCTTTTTAAACCCCATTTATTTAAGTCCTTGTTATTTAAGGCAAAGAACATTTCAGGTCTGGCCTCTCAGCCTCCCTCTGACCCCCCTCCATCGAGTCCAGAAGGTCCTGATGACCTTATGTTCAGACAGCCGGCGGTGGCAGCAGACTTTATTCCGGCCCCCCCAATCTTCTCGGATCTGGTGGCAAAGCAGTTGGCCTCGGTGGATCCTTCTCCGGCCCCTTCTAGTCAGGACAAGAGGTTGTTTACCTTGGATCCGGATTTCTCCGCTATGTTAGACACCCCGGAAGTAGATGATCCGATTGTAAGACTTGCCTCCTCTTCCAATCCTACCGATGCGCTGGAGACACTGAAGCCAGAGGATAGGCGAGCGGAGATGGCGCTCCGGCGGGCTCACACCGCTGATGCTTGGGCTATCCGGTCGGCCACGGCCGCTTCTTTCTTCATCCGGTCCTCCATCAGGTGGCTCAGGCAGCTGAAGCAACACATTCCCCAGCTGACACCAGAGCCCATCAAGATATCACAAAGATCACGGTGGCGGCGGAATTTGCAGCCGATGCTACCTTTCATTCGGTTAAGTTCTCATCCCGGGCTATATCTTCCCATATATCTGCCAGACCATTGCTTTGGCTTCGACACTGGCAGGCTGATATTAAAAATAAGTCTAAGTTGGCTTCAGCCCCCATAGCAAAAGGAAAATTATTCGGGCCCGCTCTGGAGTCATTGCTTCTGGAAACTCAAAATAAGAAAAAGTTTCTGCCTTCATTTTTTCGTAGGCAGGAAGCCAAGAGTTCCCAGTCCTTTTGGAGGGGCTCCTTTCGTCCCACTTTCCAGTCATCATTCACTCCTAGATTTCAGAGCTCCCCCTCATTCTGATCGTCTTACCAGGACCGGGGTGACTCGGGAGACAGAAGCAGGAGAGGGGGCAGTTACAGAAGGCCCTTTAGGGGTTCCGGGAGTAGAGCGGCCCGCCGGCCCAGGTAGCATTGCAGGTTCTCCTACCATAGGCGGCCGCCTCAGGCATTTTGCCGACATGTGGGAGGAATCCACCTCAGACACTTGGGTTAGAAATTTAGTGCGCTTTGGCTTGACCCTGCAGTTTCTCACTCCTCCCCCCGGAGCATTTCAGAGTTTCATCCATCTCTAGGAATCCTGCTAAGCGGGCTCTTATGGCCTCTGCCATCAAATATCTATCTGATATTCAACCTGTACCCCCCTCCCAACAGGGAAGGGGTTTCTATTCCCTTTTATTCTTGGTGCCTAAACATTCCGGGGGTTGGAGACCCATTTTAGATCTTAAGAGGTTAAATCATTTTATCGTGCGCCATAAGTTCAAAATGCAGACTCTGCAGTCTAGTTTATAGGGCATCAGAGAAGAGGACTGGCTTACATCAGTTGACCTTTCCGAGGCTTATCTCCATATTCCCATTCATTCCTCGTATTCCAAATACCTCAGATTTTGTTATAATAATCAGCATTTCCAGTATGTAGCCCTCCCCTTTGGTCTAGCCTCAGCTCTGAGATCTTTCACTAAGGTGTTGGCATCTCTTGCAGCTCACCTTAGACAAATTCCCATCCGGATCCACTGTTACCTTGACGATATCCCGGTTGTATCCCCTTCCCGACATCAGGCCGAGAGTGATACTAGCGCTACCCTCTCGGTACTTCAGTCCCACGGGTTCTTAGTGAACTGGGAGAAGAGTCAGCTTACCCCCTCCACTCGTATATCCCATCTAGGGGCTGTGATTGACTCTGTTGAAGGAAGGGTTTTTCTCTCTCAGGAGAGACTTATTAGTATCTGTACCACTATCAGGGATATCCGGCGGACTGGGAAAGCATCGTTGCTGGATTTATCCAAGTTACTTGGGAAGCTAGTTTCTTGTATTTCCATTATTCCATGAGCTCGCTTGCATTCCAGATCTTTGCAGTGGTTCCTCCTACCGTATCAGCGTTCAGGAAGGAGCACGTCAAGGTTTATAGTGAAGGTCCCGCCGAAGTTCTCGCCTCCCTCCTGTGGTGGACGCGACCATCTGTCAACAGAGGACAGCTATTCAAAGAGCCTCAAAGGGTTGTTCTCACGACAGACGCAAGTCTTTCCAGATGGGGGGCCCACCTGCAGTCTCTCTCGGCACAGGGAGTTTGGACTCATGCGGAGGGAAGTCGGAGCATCAACTGGTTGGAGCTGCGAACATTCTTTCATCGACTGAGGGGGCGCCATGTCCTGGTCCTAACGGACAATGCTACAACCAAGGCCCACATCAATCGGCAAGGGGGCACCCATTCCATCCTTCTCATGAGAGAGGCTGAGCGACTGTGTCGATGGGCAGAGGCGCATCTTTCGTCCATCAGAGCGGAGCACATCTCCGGAGCCTCCAACGTCCAAGCGGACTGGCTCAGCAAGGCAACACTAGATTAGGCAGAGTGGTATCTGCACCCACACCTGTTCAGAGAAGCAGCAGCCAGGTTTGGTCAGCCCCTAGTAGACCTTTTTGCATCTCCGCTCAACGTGCAAACACCAAGGTTCTTCTCCCGTTATCCCTCCAGCGGAGCAGAGAATCACGATGCCTTGCGTTGCCCGTGGCCTCCCGAGCTACTGTACGCCTTCTCTCCGCTTCCACTGATCCCCAGGGTGATTCGAAAATTGATAGCCGAGAAAGCAGAAATCCTCATGGTGGCACCATATTGGCCCAGGAGGCCCTGGTTTGCGGACCTCCGCAATCTGTCGGTATCTCCGCCGTGGAGGATTCTGTTGGATCAGATTTCGCTGTCGCAAGGCCCACTGCTTCATCCAGAGCCACAGTGGCTACAGTTGGCCCTTTGGAGGTTGAGTGGGAAAGGATGATTGAGGAAGGCTTATCAGCCCAGGTCATTAACACCATTTTGGCAGCTAGAAGGCCTTCTATCACTCGCATTTATGATGCGACCTGGAAAAGTTTCTGTAACTGGTGCCACAAATCATTCATCGACCCACGCTCTCCTTCAGTTGCACAGATCCTGGCCTTTTTACAAGATGGCCTAGATGGAGGTTTATCATCTAACACCTTAAGGAGGCAGGTAGCGGCGCTCTCAACAGTGGTTGCTGGCGGTCCTTTCGGTCCCCTTTCCCACCATCCTCGAATCAAGGCTTTTCTTAAAGGGGCTTCTAATTTGCGCCTGTCAGTAGTGCACAGGTACCTGACATGGGACCTTAATAAAGTTCTCCTGGCCTTGACTAGATCTCCCTTTGAGCCTCTCAGAGAGGCGTCACTTCAATTTCTTACATTTAAAACAGTATTTCTGGTGGCTATTCCTTCGGCTAGAAGGATATCTGAAATTGCAGCTCTATCCGTGAGAAAAGACCTGTGTATTTTTCATTCCGATGGGGTGGTTCTGAGACCAGACCCAGCATTTATGCCAAAGATCAATTCACCGTTCCACAGGGCACAGGAGTTGGTCCTGCCTAATTTCTGTCCGAAGAAGCCTCTGCGCGAGCAAGAGAGGCAGTGGCACACCCTTGATGTTCGAAGGGCTTTGCATATTTACATTTCTCGTACGCAGTCCATCAGAAAGACAGAGTCTCTATTTTTGTCCTTTCAGCCAAAGACGCTAGGCTGTAAGGTTTCTCCGTCCATGGTAGGCAGATGGATTAGGACTACCATATCCAAGGCCTATTTAATTCAAGCTATTCCAATTCCCAATGGGGTTACCGCTCACTCCACCAGAAGTGCAGCTACTTCAGCAGCCTGGGCTACTCAGGCGTCTATTCTTGATATTTGCCGGGCAGTCACTTGGGCTTCCCCATCTCCTTTTATAAGACATTAAGATTGATGTTTACGCCTCAGCTGAAGCATCTTTTGGCAGGTGAGTTTTGCAGCAAGTGGTGAGAGATCCTGGGGAAGTTCCAATCCAGACGGACTCCCACCCGTAGGACAGACTTGCTTTGGTATGTCCCACTCTCTGGATGCTCGCAGCAGTTCTACAGAGAATGGGCATTGGTTCTTACCTGATACGCCTCTTCTCGTGGAACTGCGTAGAGCATCCAGCCCCACCCTAATTGGTCCGTCTGTAAGGGGGAAAACCTGTTTCGGCCAATGATTTCTAGTGTTGTAGTTCAAGTTGTATAATACTTAAGATTAGAGGGTTGTTCTTGTCCTCTCATCTTCATTAAAACTGGGGGAACGCATAGAGGAGTCACGTGGAGGAGGAGGGCGTTCCTCAATTTCAGCTCAGCCTGTGAGAAGTGAAGACTGGAGCACCTCCCATTCTCTGGATGCTCGCAGCAGTTCCATGAGAAGAGGCGTATCAGGTAAGAACCAACGCCCATTTTATATACTATGATCCATTAAGGCCACTGTAATGAGTGCCTAAGTCTGCAGGATGGAAGACTAAAAATCTCAAACTTTTTCCAGAAACCCTTGAAGTCTTCATATTAATTATGACCTTGCTTTCACCGATGGAGAAGCAACTTGATAACTTGGGTTGCATCCAACTGTTTCCTAGAGTCTTCACCCTACTGGGGTTGTGATACCTTTTGACAATCAGAAGGTAGCTAATTTTGTCACAATTATATAACTGTTTGGGGAATGCTTTTTCCATGTGCCTCTGGAATGGCACACCTTGTCAATTCTCTATCAAGGTTGGGAATGCTTCCATTTTTGAACAGGTATTTGAGAAGAGTCCTTATCTGACTTCTGCATGGGAAAAATGGCTTTTTCTGGAGTTCTGTCAGGGGTGGGATTCAAATTTTTTAACAACTGGTTCTGTGGGCGTGGCTTAGGTGGTGGACGTGGCTTGGTGGTCATGTGACGGGGTGGACATGGCTTGGTGGTCATGTTATTGGCTGGGTGTGGCCAACTCAATATCACTCACATCGAGGCACGCATCTCCTTGCCTGGCCTCTCATGACTGTAGGGATGCTACAACAGTCGTAAGTGTGAAAAATGGTCATCAATCACTTTTTTTAGTGCCATTATAACTTTGAATGGTCACTCTACACGAGCAAAGTACCAGCAAAGGAGGGGGAAAAAACTCCAGAGACGTTCCTGAGACAGGAAGTCTAGTCCTCCCAAGAATGTAATAAAGGTTAACAGAGAGGCAGTTTCTGTAAGCAACACCAGAATGTTTCCTTCCTGCCTTCCTTACAGGATTAGGTCAGTAATTTCTAACAAGCAGTTCTCCGAACTGCTTAGAATGTTAACAACAGATTCTAGCGAATAGGTGCAAATTTGTAGAATCCCACCCCTAGTTTCTGTTGGAAGTTAGCACCCACACCTCTTTTAGAGAAATAAAATATTTTAGGATATATTAAAAAGGCAGAATATTTCCCCTAAAAGAAAAGTAGAAATTCAGAGGGGCAGAAGCTCAGCCCCCACCCTCACTCCAGTACCTTTGCTAATGGGCTATTAAGACCTGGGCCAGTCTATTGTACATAACAAAAATCTACCTCCTCCAGGTAGAGCCATAATAGTAATTGCTCAAAACCCTTTCATTACATCATCATCCAGCAAGGCTCAACCAAGCCTGGCACTCAGGACAGCCTACAGAGTTGCCCCTGCATGGCCTCATGGGAGTCTGACAACCAATCAGAATACAAGCTCAAATTCAAATCCCAACAAAGGGCATAAAACCCAGGCATCTCTCCCCTTTTTCGCCAAGGAGCTCCAAGGCACATGATCGTGTCCACCATTAAACCATGTTTCCAAACATCCTCCACGTTTCCAGTGTCTTTTTCCCCACTTGGAACTGAACCCAGATTGACATTTCTTGTAACAGTTCCTTCTCCCAAGTTTGACAATCACTACAAGTTTTTCTCCTCCTCCAGGAGGGTTCCAAAAGAGGATTGTCTAACTTTTCCTTGGGGGTGTCTCACCTGCCTCATCCTTGGGAAATAATTACTATAAAAGCAGGTGCCAATTTGGCTAGGGAACTAGTGTCAATTGGAATAATCTGATAATTGGCTCCTTATGGCTCTGTACATATGATCTCTTAAGTTGCATTTGTATCTTTAAGCCATAATTTTTTAGCTTATTCGGGCAAATAAATGAAAATCAGTACTAGAATATAAAATTTGTCAGGTTTGCATTAGATCCTGGAGAGACCTTCTTAGAAATAGGAGAATTTGCCAACAGCCCAGTATGACTTCAAGATTTGGGCTATTTCCTCACTAGTGATTTAAAGTGACTTTTGGCAACATTTCGTCATTTTTAAGCCTATTCTTATTGTTGTTTTCTTAATACAGTAATGATTTGATGATGCTCTAGGAAGCCATAAATCATTAATGACATAGTGCCTTAGAAGAATTCCTGATACAGTGCTACATGGTACTCATCATTAATTGGTTTAGGAAGGTGTGATGAGTACAAAAACTGATGAATATTGAACATTTTTCCCCTATAAGGAATACTGTGTTGAGTCATAAGGCAGCTGACACCAAGAAGTTCAAGCAGCTTGTGCATTGAGTACTAAATAAACGATGAGTATTGGAATAAAATTTTCAATGTCAAAATATGGTGAGCACCACATTTGATGAGTTTCACAGTAGTTGTGTACCAAGGTATCATTGTACTTTAAAATCAGCCTTGTCTCAGAATTCTTCAGTTACACTTTTCTACTTTTTGAGTCCTGCCTGCATCATAAATCTGCCTCTCTCCACCACCCCCAAATTAGTTCTCCTGAACCTTAAATAATATGTAGAAATTCTGTGATATATGGGTAGGACTCCCTTGGAGAAAAATCCATGAGCAAAAAAAGAATGCAAGCCATTTAATGCACACATTTAAATCATTGATTTTCTTTGGTGAATGACTACATGTAGTCCTCGACTTACAACAGTTCATTTAGTGACTATTCAAAGTTGCAACATCACTGAAAAAAGTGACATGACCATTTTTCACACTTACAACCATTGCAGCTTCCCATGGTCAGGTGATCAAAATTCAGATGTTTGGCAACTAATTCATATTTATGACCGTTGTAATATGGGGAATCCAGATTCACTTCACAACCATGTTACTTACTAGCAATAGCAATAAGCACTTAGACTTTATATACCACTTCACAGTGCTTTACAGCCCTCTCTAAGCGGTTTACAGAGTCAGCATCTTGCCCCCAACAATCTTGGGTCCTCATTTTACCAACCTCGGAAAAATAGAAGGCTGAGTCAACGTGGAGCTCCTGGAGTGAGCAGTGAGTTAGCCTGCTCTGCAACAATTCACTTAACAATTGTAGCAAGAAAAGTGGTAAAATGGGATAAACTGACTTAACAAATCACTTAGCAACATAAATTTTGGGGTCAATTATGGTCGTAACTTGAGGACTACCTGTATACTCCTACTTACGGCAATATTTTGAACAATATTTTATTTCACTGGGACTGACAATTATTTGAAGACCACAACCTTTATATTCTCTGTGTTTGCAAAGAATTAAATGAGGACAGTTGTGAATACCAAAATACCATTGTGAAAGTGGTATTTATGGTTTTTGTCCAGTTACTGAAAACCAGTATAAATGGGAAGCATTTTTATATGCTTAGAAGTTGTCTGATTCTAAGTATCAACGAGTTTTCAGGAAGGAGTCCCTTTCTGTTTCAGTTCCCATGTGTTCTCCAAAGCAAAGAGATTTTAATTACCCATTCAGGAGCACTGCCTCCTAAAGTACCAGCGCTTATTGTATTGTGGCATTATATTATTTGAAATACTTGCTTATGAACTATTGTCGAGAAATGAATAATTGCTTTCAAGTGCCTGTGATTTGGAAGGCAAAAGCTGTTATTTTATATTTTCATTGATATTTTCCAAGAGGCTGTTATACAGCTTGCTATTTTTGAACAAGATTTTTCTTTTCACCAAGTACTGATCGTTTAAGGAACATTATCTGGATACATCAATTACAGCTGAAACTCTTTAAATCGAGGTAGGACAAATTAGAAAACTGCCTGATATTGAATAGACAAAATCAGTTCTAAAGAGCTTATTCCCTTTCTTTGCCTGTAAACAATTTATAAGTCTGTATTGCTTAATTGTAGGTGTGTGTATATTATTTATACAATTAAAAGCTAATTTTGAATAAGAGTTTCTTTTATATTTACCCTAAAATTAGCATTTCGTAAATCTGAAATCAGATTTCATTTGGCTTATTCTGGGACCTGCTTGATAGTATCTCTTATGTACTTCTGGATAAGCATGTTGTAATTAAAAGTTTGAGGACTGTCATGTCATCCAGAGTTTAAAAATCCAATACCTGTCCCAACAGGACCCCAACATTAAATTAAAGCAAAATTTAAATTTAAAATAATAAATAAATAACAAAATTTAAAACTTTGCAGAAGGATTCCAAATTCCTGCAAGATTTAATGCTCTTGCAAAAATATGCTGTTTATAAACAATTTTGCTTTTATTTTGGTGTTAGTATCATGGTTGTTTTCAGATATCCTCATGATGTCTCCCTGGGAATCATTTATGCAGAATCTAATATCTATTTTACTGTTAGCTTTTTCTCATTGCTCTTTATTTTTTTTCTAATCCACATCAGCCCTAGAACCTATATTTAAAATATAGGCCTTTGCATCAACTATAATACACCCTGAAGTTTAACTAGATTTTGCAGTGAGACTTGGAAAGGAATAATATTTTAATACTTACAATTATATAGCATTTAATAAAGTGCAACTTCATAAATAAATTGGGCTATGCCCATTTTTTTTTTCAAAATAGAGAAAACATTTACTTAAATTATGCTGTATCTTTTTTTCCATTTCTATCCACACCTTTCTCATTGAAGGTGTGACACATCTTCAGTTTTGTAATCTGATAAATCAATTGATGTAAATGCCTATTTTATTTCAACTCTAGGCATGATAAAGATCCATATTAATTCAATTCCTAGTGGCTATTTAGATAAGTGTACTTCCTTGGCAATAACATAGATTTTCTTCTGGGATGTTTTCTGGTTTTTAAGTCTGCTTGACAGCTCTGGGATTTTTTAATGGAAGTATGAATCAAGGCCAGCCTTCTGAGATAAGCCAAAGATTAGATCCTGCTACTTACTAAGGCATTTATTTCAACTCTTTTAAGTTCTATCCATTGCACTGCAGTGATTAGCAAATCCAGGAAGACAGGATTAGCGAACCCAAAAGCAAAGAGTTGCCTTATGGTCTTTCGCTTCAAGCTCATAGTAGCTGAAACTAAATGGAAAGCACTGTTGACTTTCATTAGTGCAACAATGAATTTGTATACAGATAGTCCTCGACTTACAACAGTTCATTTAGTGACTGTTCAAAGTTACGACAACTATGAAAAAAGTGACTTATGACCATTTTTCCATAATTGCAGCATTCCCATGGTCAGGGGATCAAAATTCGGATGCTTGGCAACTGGTTCATATTTATGATGTCTGCAATGCCCTGGAGTCATATGATCATCTTTTGCAGCCTTCTGACAAGGAAAGTCAATGGGGTAGCCCAATTCACTTAACAACCAGTTTACTAATTTAACAACTACAATGATTCACTTAACAACTGTAGAAAGAAAAGTCATAAATGGGGTAAAATGCTCTTAATAAATGTCTCAGCAACATAAACTTTGGGCTCAATAGTGGTCATAAGTCAAGGAGTATCTGTACTTCTGTTCTGAATCTGTTATATCAGGGGTATTAAACTCAAGTAGTCATGTGACATTATCGTGACTTTTTCCCCTTGGCTAAAATGGGGGTGGGAGAGGCCAGCGTGTCACTTATCCAGTCCCTCGGCTGTGAGTTTGACCCCCCCTGTGTTATATACTTCAGTTTTGAAAACAGAACACATAAAATGGGCATGAATAAAACTGTGTTTGCCAAGGAGATGCTTCTTTGGCAGCATGCTAATCACTGATGTGACAAGATTAAGAGGAAACAATAGACTTAAAACCTTGACACTGAAGGATAAGTAGCGCATTCATTAAGAAGAGAATGGCTCTTCTAAATGAGAATGCATTCACATGAGTGACTTTGCTCTCAACTATTTAATGAGTTTTAGGAAGTCTCTGGTGTAATTATGTCTTTTTGATCCTTTGATTTATAATTCTGATGTTGTTTTTCCACTTTATATTAATCAATACTGAGTGTAGTTGAGAAATAAATTTTTATTCCATAAAAGCAAACAAGGTATTAATGGCAATAAAAGTACTATATGTTTTGTTTTGAAATTGATTTTTCATATGAACAGTTTTTCTATTCCCTGCATCATAGAAATAAAATTATTTGCAATATTAAGCTGCAATTTATGTATAGTATTTAAAAACAATATTCTTTTTACTACCTTTTGCCTAGGAAAAAAATTATATTTTTGCAGGTCATTGATATTTCATAAAAATGAGTTTTGAGCAAGTTAACCCTATACTTATCTGGATTACATTTTTTGTTAGGATCATGTTAAGTATAAGTTCTTAGATTTCGCTAGTTATAGTATTACTCCAAAGCAAATAGCATACTCCAAGCATTGATATTGGTATATTACTTTTCAATTTAAGGAACACTTTTGAATATAATGCCTACCACTCTATGGCTACTTTATAGGAAATACATATATTTATTCTCCTAGACAATTTTAAAAAATGGAAGGGAGCATTCTTTTTCAGATAGTGACATTCGTGCGCTTTCGTTCCATGAAATGGACTATAGGAAATCCTTTTCTCTGTTAAGAAATCTGTTTTCTCAGATATTTTCTATTAGATTTGCAAAACGTATTAAACTTATTCATATATGTATAGCCCAAACAGATTTCATTTTAAATTGTGTCCAATTTACATATCTGGTTTAGCACTAAGTAAAAATAAAGATATTATGGCAACAATTTCTTAATATGTGCAGTAATAAAGAGCTATAAAAGTTCACGCAAAAATAATTACTCTAGCTTGGGGACAACAGAGAACATTCTTTATGTCAGTAAAGTGCAGTCTTTAAGCTAAGATCCTAATATCTCTATTATCTGCAGTATATCAATATATTAGAAAGAAACCCTGTGGAAATAATTAATAATATATAAAATACTGAAGATGCTTTTTAGATCCTGCTGGCTATGAGAATATTACTTCATTAACACAAAGGAATGATGCTAATATCCTACAAGTCACTTTGAAAATTCTCTGGAACCAGTAAATAAGATTGTGAATGGCTCTCTTTTTTAAACAAATACATTAAAAGGGCAAAATTGGTTGAGATTCAATTAATACCTTTTAAGAAAAATGTGTAGGAAGTTTTGGGGCAAACAGACATGGTATTTCAGAAGTTTGGGAGTTGTGTTCTAGGTGTTTTGCCCTTACTGAATAATGTCCTCAGCCATCATGTTATTGTGGGATCTGTAATCCAAATGATTTTAAGGATACTTACTTATTCTGAGTCAAATTTATTTAAGAACGTATGCTTAGATATATGTTAATGAATAAATTATCCCTTAAGATTTTTTCTGATGTGACATAATTTTGAAAGATGGTACTACAACTGAAGTTTTCAGTTACCTTGGAAAAATATATACAGGGCTTTATCCCAAAGGTGCTTTTTCAGGAGGCAGCTAGATTTTTTTGCTTTTTTCTTTTGAAGTTTTACTTCTCATCCAAGAAGTTTCTTCAGCTCTGGGGAAGGGACAAAGCTGTCTTGTAGATAGCTGGTCATTTTCATCTTTTTAGAAGGTCATTGAAGCACTTGGAGGTTTATCTGTGTCCTCAGGTGCTCCTGGTTCCTGTAGTCCCACACTATTCAAAGGATGTTCATCCCAAATTGTATAGCTAAAGGTCTGTAGAAATTCTCACTCATTCAGGTCATGGCTGTATCAAAGGTGCTAAGGTCCGAATCTCTACAGACATAAAGGGCTTTATTGTATATATAAACTGTTTAAAGAGCCTTGGGTTTGTGCCAATTTTCCTGATTTGTATGTGTCTTTACTTATAATGTGCCAGAAACAAAGGCATAGTGAGAGCTTATAAGATGCAAATTTAAGGGAATTGACAGAATGAGGCCAGTTTATAGAAGTTCCTTCTGATGATTACCATATACAAGCATCTTAAAAAGCAAATGGCTGCTTTAAGCTCAATGGCTATTTTTCACTCTAATTGTGGTCCAATTCAAGATTTTGTATTATTAAACACAATTATCTGTCTCTCTTTTTTGAACCATGAGTTATATGATATACACCATTCTTGCTTAAACCAATGTATGCCACAAATTATTTGCATCAAATTTACTTTCTGAGAAGGCACCTACACCAAATATATATTGCTGTCACAAGAGACACAGGTTCTATTCACATAAAGATATGAAAGGTTTTTTGTTGTGTTGACTGTTGATGTGGAATTTGTACATCAATTTGATAGAGAAGTAAGTTACAAACAGAAAAACAAATACTCACTGCAAGTTGATCCCTATTTTTTTCTTCGCTTTTAGCTAAGGTAGAAAGACATTGTAGGACAAGATGGTTTAAAAGGAGACAAAGTGAAGTGTACGTTTTAGACTTCCCTTCTGTCTCATGATATAGGGCATTGTTAATATTTCATTATGTGCCACTGGCAAAACATTTCAGTCTGAAAACCTACCTTCAGCATCAGAGACAGATTTTACAATCACTTGGATTGGAAGTAGAAGAAGTGCTAGAATGAACTTTTATCAGGAGATCCTGATTTATTATGCTGGTTTAATGCTTTGCACTTTATTCCAATATAAATGTAAAAACTATATATAAATGCATAAATACACAATTCCCTTTCCTTAATTTTGAATAGATTTTATTAGGTTAAATATTCTTAGTTTCAAAAAATGGTTTGCAGTGTTTTATTTTGCATTGCAATAGATTTTTCTAAGAGTTTTCTGTGATGTTTCATGACAAAAGAAAATAGTCTTTGTTTTTTTTTTTAAATCTCCTTAGGCATCATATGCTTTATTTCACAGCAGGGTAATGGTACTTGATTTAGCTTGCACTTGGTATAAGTTACTTTTTTCTTTCTGGGAGCTATATTTTATTTAAAAATACTACCATTAACAATGATATGATGACGTTCTTTATATTGAAATGTATGCTGTTGGACCATTATATGCACAGTAAGTATATTTTTATAGTTAGTGCCCTAATTGTACTTATTCTTTAACTAAAGTTTATGTATAAAGATAAGACTGCCCAATACATGGCTGTTTACTTGATGGACTTCTTATCATCAAGGATCTTGAAGTTTTGGCTTACAGTTTTCATTCCATTTTTTTTAAAGGATATTTCCATCTTGATTTTATTTTTAGGTGTTTCCCTCTGCTTTGACTAGATGTCTTCTACTGCCACCTGCTATTTTCTTTTACAAGTTGCACATACATTTTTGTACAACAGTTGTCTGTGGCTTTTTGGCATGCAAACTATTACTTACAGAACATAAACACAGTGTTCTGTTCTCATTGTGAAGTGGTGGCCAAATCCCAGTTGCTAGAAAAACCTTTAGTTCGCAGCTATCTTTGTCTCAAACATCATACATGGGCTTCCGTATAGTTTTAGTATTCTAATCATGACTGCCAGAAGACAAACACAAGTTGTCCTAGGCCTTCCTTGAGCTCTTGTTTTGTTGAATAAAAGAAGGAAACAGCATCAAAATAAAAAAGTAGCAACAGGAAGGAGCTAAAATAAAGAATATGATGAGAAGATCAAGTGAAAAAAGAGAAGCAGTGTTGGTAGAATTGGTATTCTGATCAGAGGATGACTAAGTATTTGTGTAAGGACGAATCTGATTTAGGGGAACATTAAGTGGCCTGAAAAATCATGTGAAAATTCAGAATATTTTTCTGAGGAAGGATGCCTAGTGATATAAAAATACCAATCTTAATAAAGATTTGATTTAAAATATTTTTCAAAGCTTGGCCTATTTTCTTATTTTATGTCTAGAATACATTAAAACTAAAGTTTTGCCACTATGATTTATTCCCAGGGAATGGATTGCGTATGTAATCTCTAGTATTGATTTTTTTTTTAATGCACAAAGGAATCTGATTTTTTTAAAACCATACTCGGTTCTAATTCTCCCATTCTGTAAATAGTTCATCATTGTAAATATTTCAAAGTTTATCGTGGAAATTTTATAATCCTATTTTTCTATAATAGGCAAGCTGATTATAATTTTAGAAAAATGGTTCATGGGATCTGAGTAATGCAAGATTTTTGTAAATATTTAGGTAAAGTAAATCCTTGGATTCATTTTATTTTTTTATTTTTTTGCATTTTTTATGTTCAGGCACATATGCTAGATTAGTGAGTCAGTAAGAAATCCTGGCCAATTACAAAGCACTATTACAAAGTTGGACTTTATTCATCAGATATTTGGCTTCCAATATAAACTGTGAGAAAGTGTTGAAATGCCAGGACAGAGTTCAGATAAAGGAAGAGCAACATTCTTAGTCTTTTTTTTTTCTTCACTTTATGGAGGCATGTTCCACTAGAAGCAGAATAATTTTCCAAGTGTCTGAAATGGGTTACATCATAGTGTGGGTGTGTTCGGTTTCTTTTTGCTCCAGTTCTTGCCCTTTTAGCATTTCAAAAATATTAAATGATTTCTCAGTGTTGCGAAAGCTAATGGAAGTACTGTAGTTTAATTCCTGCAAAAGTGTGGGCTTAAGCATTTCTCGTAATCCTTTTCAGTACATTCATACATGCCTTTTTTGAATTTTTATGTAATTCTGTTACATTCAATAAGGAAGCAGAAGTAAAGAAGAATTAATAACATTATGAATCAGCATCTAGAAAGTAGGACTTATTTCTTAAACAATTGTGGAACAAAATGGCTTTATGAATGGGAAGAAGGGACTACTGTACAGCAGTTCATGTAGTGACTGTTCAAAGTGAAAAAAGTAACACGACCATTTTTCATACTTATAACCTTTGTAGCAGCCCCATGATCATGTGATCAAAATTGAGGTGCTTGGCAACTGGTTCATACTTCCGATGGTTGCTGTGTTCTAAGGTCATATTATCCCCTTTTGTGATCTTCTGACAAGTAAAATCATTGGAGAAACCAGATTCACTTAATAACCATGGTGCCAACTTATCAACTGCAGTGATTCACTTAACAGCTGTGGCATGAAATGTCATAAAATAGGGGAAAAATAAATGTCTCACTTAATAACAGAAGTTTTGGGCTCAATTATGGTTGTAAGTTGAGGACTACCTCTATTCCTTTAAGAGGATAATAACAGCAATAGTGCTAACATTAAAAAGATATTCTCTAGTCAGGACTTAGCTAATGATGATCTAGAGACATCAAGGTCTCTAAAAGACTGGTTGGACTGCCAACTGAATGCATGGCAACTAAGAAATAGGCTAATTTTGTGTTGTATATTAGGAAAAGGCTTGCATTAAATTTTGGGATGCCCTATGATATGAGGTATTCCATTTGTTTCCTTATATTTTACATATTGTAACATATGAAAAAATCTGGAAGAAAAATCCAGTATAGTATAATTTCAATAATAAGAGACTGTCAGATATAATTTACTCTTAGCCATGAGACTTCACTGGATGACACAATCATTATTTTTCAACACAATGAGCCACACTGATTATTGGCTGGAAAGAATTGAGGGAAGGAATGATGCATTCATCAGTCATGAACCCCTTGAGAAAAGACAAGTACAAATTTAATACATGAATAAAAGAACATGAAAGTTGACCATATAACAGGAGCACAATATTTGCAGTTCTATGATTAAAACAAAATGAGAGAGAGAAAGAGAGAGGGAGGGTGGGAGGGAGAGATTCCCAATGAAAAAGAAATCTTCCCTATGTGTGTCATTAAACTGTGAAGATACCAATTTAAAAAGGCTTTAAAAGGGGATTGAAGACTTAGGGAAAGAGCCACAATGCTTGTGTTCCTGCTTTTTTGAGTTCCTATTAAGCATACATTGAGCATACTATTTGAACAGAATCCCCATTCAGATTTTTAAAGAGGCATTATCCTTTTCTTTCAAAATAAGATTTACTTATCTCTCTTTCTCTCCCTCTGTGTGTGTGTGTGTGTGTGTGTTTAAGTGCTTTTTTTTTTTTTGATACAATCAGAACTGAAAGCATCTGGAAATTGGAATGAAAAATATAAACAGTCCATGGAGTTGCCCCTGCATGGCCCAATGGGAGTATGACAACCAATCAGAACAGAAGCTCAAAATCAAAGCTCAACGGAGCAGGGGTCTCCAATTTAGCAACTTTAAGACTGTCAGTCTTGGGAAGCTTTAAATGGAAGTGAACAGATCTGATACAGTTGGGCATATGTTTTCATTTCTTTATCCTGTTTGAAATTAAAGCCCACCTCTCTCCTAGGAAAATGAAATATTTTAGGATATACTAAAAAGGCAGAACATTTCCCCTAAAAGAGAAGTAGAAACTCAGAGAGGCAGAAGCTTAGCCTCCACTACCTTTGCTAATGGGCCATTAAGGCCAGGGTCAGTCTATTTTACATAACAAAGATCTACCTCCTTCAGGCAGACCCATAATAGGAATCCCAAAGCCCTTTCCTTATGTCATCCAGCAAGGCTCAACCAAGCCTGGCACTCAGGAGAGCCTATGGAGTTTCCCCCACATAGCCCATGGGAGTCTGACAACCAATCATAACACAAGCTCAAATTCAAATCCCAACAGAGGGCATAAAATCTAGGGACTCTCAGCATCTTCTCCCCTTTTTTCTTCACCCAGGAGCTTCAAGGCAAGTGGTCCTGTCCACCACTAAACCATATTTCCAAATAGCCTCCATGTTTCCAGTGTCTTTTCCCCCACTTGGAACTGAACCCAGAAGGATAATTCTTCCAACAATCCTACTGTGCATTTTGAAGTTACTTCTAATACAAAAGCACACATATTGAGTTTGTGCCTTAACTATGTGGGGTATAAAGAGTCAAAACCATATTGCCCATTTCCTGGTTTGCTTTTTTTTTTTTGGATACTTCATCCATACAACTTTGAAGATTAAGGAAAGATAATACTTTTATTAATTTTAAGAAAACCATATTTCTTCATTTTGTCCATTCTTATTTCAGATTTTTAAAGATCTGTTTCTTCTGTAGTCAGCTAACTGTAGTCAGTGGCAGAATTCCCTAATACTTTAGCAAAATAAAAGCAATAAGATTTGTGTTTCTAATTTTTTCCCATACAACACATGATATGCAAAAATGGAATAAATTTCAGTCAGCATTTTTGGGGTCATAAATTTTATTATTTTTCTGAATTGCCTAGTGCAGTATTCCATCTTGGCTTTATTAGCAGAAATTCATATTAAAAAAAGGTTGAAGCAGTAAGATATAGTGATCTTTGAGTAAAAATTGATTTATGACATGTATTTTCTGGGTAACAATATCAAAATGATTTGCTCTTCTGAATGAAACAAATTCTTTGTTTACCATATAGCCTCAGTAGGCTTGATGGTCAAATCAGGCTTTACACAATGTATTCCCAAAGTAAGTGGGGAAAATATAGTTATCCCATAATAGTGCCACCCATACCCAAAACAATGAATACCAAGTCTTCAGAAGATTGTTAAGTGACCATAAGAGGCCCTGTGAGTTGCACTTTTTGAATGTTCAGATTCTATAAAACCCAACTTGTGCAAAAGAGAAAATGGAGGGAATCTCTCACTAAAAGCCCAATCTATTATGTCAATTTGGAGATAACTTTCTCTGTACGTTCATTTTATTTTCTGTACAACCAGTTGCCCATGCTGATAAAAATCTCTTCTAATTGTTTGAATTAAGTGTAGCATTTTCTTCAATTGATATCTTAATAATATATATTATGCTTCATAAAGCCTAGTTAGAAGACAAAATAGAGAGAGAGAGAGAGAGAGAGAGAGAGAGAGAGAGATCATAAGAATGGCTCTTGCTTTTTTCGCCAGCTCCGGGCACTGGGGGCTTACAAGGGAGAGAGTGACTCCTGCCTTCCACTGTCATCATCATCATCATCTTTTGGGTTAGTGAATCAATTAATTTGGGAAACGATCTCACTATCATGAAAGTCAGTGTTCTCTGCCCGTGGGGCGTTTGGAAGAAAACACCCCACGGTATATCCATGCGCTTGTAAGGGGAATGAGAAATCCCCGCGTTCAATGCCTAGCACGGCAGAAGAGAAAACGCAGCTGTGAGCAAATACTGGGAAAACCTGATTGATCAGAAGGAAGGAGGCAAAAGAGGGAGGGGTGGTGGTGGATGGAGGTCCCACTGGTATCTGTGAAACACTTGATCAGCAGCGCTTAAAGTCAACATCCTCGCTCCCACCCACCCACCCACTCAAAGCCACAAAGTCCCCCAATCGCACAGCCCAGAATTGCCCTTCCCTCAGGGGGCAGCAATGACGCCTGGCGTTTCCCAAGACAAAAAGCTCCGCTGTGCAATGAAAGCGCCTTGGCTATAGGCTCGCGGGCTCAGAAAACAACGCGAGCCGAGGTGGCTTCGGCTGCGCTTGGCTTCATTTCCTTAGCCCCAGCTGCTTTCAGTCCACTCGGGAGGAGGATGTGGTGGCGGCGGCTTGCGTTATTTTCTGAGCTCACGAGCCTAGAGCCAGGGTGCTTTCATTGCATGGCGGAGCTTCTTGTCTTGGGAAACGCTGGACGTCATTGCTGCCCCCTGAGGGGAGGGTGATTCTGGGCTGCGCAATTGGGGGGACTTCGTGGCTTTTGGTAGGTGGGTGGGAGCAAGGATGGACGGGGTCCGCAAAGTGGGGCTTGCCTGCCCTTGCTGGCTGCCTCTGCTTCCTTATGGGGGGGGAAGGGGGCTCATCTGGACCAAGGGTGAATCTCCCCCTCAGTTTCCCCTGAAGGATCTTCTGTCGCTTTTGCCTTCTCCCTACTTCCCTCTGTTAACCCCCCCCCCCACACACACTTATTTTCGGGTGGATAGATTTCGTGTCTGAGCATTCTCACATGACAGTGGGTTTTTTCAGAGGGGAATCTGTCACTCGAGTATAAGCCGGGGGGGGGGTTCAGAACAAAAAATGTACTGAAAAACTCGGCTTATACTTGAGTATATACGGTATTCATAGATTGTGGAAGTTGCTTCAAAAGCCCTCTATATTTTCTCATGCATAAATATTTAATTGGAGATTGAGGTGCGTCAATTGAATATTCTTTCTCTTTACTTCTTTTTATTTATATTTAAAGGGGGACATGCACATGGAAGCAAGTCTTCCTTCAGAACCCAAAGATCAGACTTGAAGACTCTAATTTCTGGTCAAGTTGACATAACTTAGAAATAGATAAATAAAAAATCTTGTGGGTTTTTGTGAAGGTAGAAAGAAGAGGATTAAATCTGACAATGTTAGAAATTAATGCCCTGAAATCAAGCTGATGTGTTGCATTATTATAGGTGGCAAACCCTAAAGTTTGAGAGATAGTTAACTGGTTACCCTGCAGGAGCAAGAACATTTCATTAGAAACAGTGCTTGAATTTTACATTTGTCAGGCACTGAATTTATTCTTTAATGGCTCTTTAGTGTTTGTAATAAACATATATTTTCAAAGCAATTTGGCCTTGAAATAATGCCTGTGAGCATCAGCTGGGAGAAACCTGACAATCAGCTAGGGGTCCTGTACACAAGAAATAAACATTTGCTAGATCCTTTCGATATGTTTCTTTAAAAAAAAGGCAACTTTCATAAATATAAATAAATTAAACTTGAAAAGCCAATTTTTATAAGTACCAAAACTAAGATGACCAACTTTTTTGCAATGAGAAGGAGGACACAAATAAATAGAAGAAAAAAAACCAAAGCCATTTGCACGCAGTGCACCCTTGCACGTGGCACTCTCTTGCACAGGTGCACTCTTGTGCACGGCATACTCTCAAAAAAATTGTCCTCTGTGGAGCGCATGCATCTCATAATCGCGTCTTGCTGTAACTGTACCGAGACGAATCATCATGTCAAATAGAAATACATCACATCACACACAATGGATCGGATCGGCATTGATCAAATATGGAGATTTACAGATTAGTCTTCAAATATCAAAAAGGAGGACATGTAGAAGGACGCTTTTCAAGAGAGGACAGAATTTACAAAAGGAGGACTGTCTTCCCCAAAGGAGGACGGTTGGTCACCTTACCAAAACTACAATAAGATAGCAGTTACTACAGTATGATTACAGCAGATTCTTATTCCTGAACTTTGTTTACGAATCCCTTATAAGAGCAGTAATATAATTTTCTTATTTTAAAAGAAAAACACAGTTAAAGTCTGTGTCTGGATTCTGATATTATAATTCCAAGTAATTATATGGCTTTATTCTACTTTCTAGTGAAAATGTTCAATATTAGAAAGTCTGAAAATTAATCACAACCACATCATTCAATAATGTAAGCTTAAGTTCAATGTACATGGAAACTGCTATAAAACTACTGTTGAAACAAAACAACTGCTATTTATGCAAAAATCTAATGCACCTGTAAATTGGTTAGAACAATTTGTGCTTAGTTTAGTCAAATTTTGTTCTGGAAATTAAGTAATTAATTTTGCCATTGTTATGTATTCCCCAGCTTTGGTTTTCAAATGTAATATTATTGGCAAAATGATTTTTTACCAATTTTATCTCAACTTAATCCTTACACACTATTAGCATATACCTTAATAAATTGTGATTTTTAAAATGTACTTGCTTTAGAAAGATTCATAAAAGTAAAAACTGAAGTTTTATTATCTAAAACATTTTGTACTGATTTTCTCTTAAATTATAGCTTGGGTAAATGTCATTTTTTCATAAGTTTTCTTGTTGGTTCTTACCTGATACGCCCCTTCTCGGCGAGCTGCGAGGACCATCCAGAGAGTGGGATGTGCTTCAGAATCCTCTTCTTGCAGGCTGAGCTTTAGCTGAGGAAACGCTCCGCCCCCTCACGTGACTCCACATAGCGTTCCCCCAGTTTTTTGCGATAACGAGAAGAAAGGTTAAGAAATCCTTCTAATCAACTATTGGCTCTTTGGCTGAAACTAGAGTACCCACCAGATGGAGGAGTTAGGGTGGGGCTGGATGCTCCTTGCGGCTCGCCGAGAAGGGGCGTATCAGGTAAGAACCAACGCCCATTCTCCCTCGAGACGCTCGGAGCATCCAGAGAGTGGGACATACCAAAGCTTGGCTGTCCTACGGGTGGGACTCCGTCTGGGTCGGCAGCCCCTCTGGGTCACTGATGACCCTCTATAGGACTCATTGGCTGAAAGAGGCCTCTGCTGAGGCGTATAGGTCTATTTTATAATGTCTGATGAATGGGGACGGAGAGGCCCAAGTGGCTGCTCGACCAATGTCAGCAATTGGGGCTTGCGTGGCCCAAGCCGCCGAAGTAGCTGCACTCCTGGTGGAATGAGCGGTTATTCCCCCAGGAGCGGGCAGAGATTGTGATAGGTAGCACCTGGCAATAGTCGCCCCAATCCGGCGACTGATGGTTGAGGGAGAGACTTTGAACCCCAATGTCCTGGGCTGAAAGGAGAGGAAGAGGGATTCTGATCTTCTCAGGGGTTGTGTGCACTTAATGTATATGCGCAAGGCCCTTCTAACATCCAGGATGTGCCAAAGGGTTTCCCTGTCCCTCGAGGGTCTGGGGCAAAAGTTTGGGAGGACCAGTTCCTGAGACCTGTGGAAGGGTGAGTTAACCTTGGGTGAGAAGGTGGGGTCGGGGCGAAGGACCACCTGATCAGCGTGGAATATGCATAAATCATTTCTGATTGACAATGCTGCTATTTCCGAAACTCTATGAGCAGAAGTAATAGCCACTAGAGAACTACTTTAAACATTAGAAATTGAAGGGAGGACTCCCTCAGAGGTTCAAACGGGTGCCTTGTAAGCGAAATGAGGACCTAGTTGAGGTCCCATGTGGGGAACCTGTGAATAGTCGGAGGGCACAAGTTGGTGGCGCCCCTGAGGAAAACTCTAACCCGGAGGTGATGCGAGAGAGAACTGAAGTTATCAGAAAAAACAACGGTTGAGAGGGCAGCAACCTGCCGTCTCAGGGTGTTGGGGGCAAGTCCTTTATGTAGGCCTTCTTGAAGGAATTCCAAGACCTGCGCAATAGAGGGAGAGAGGCGGTCAACCTGGAACCCGCTACACCACTTGGAAAAGCCCTTCCAAGTGGCATCATAAATTCGTGTGGTGGAGGGTCGCCTAGTGGCCAAAATAGTGTCGATTACTTGACTGGATAATTTTTCTCTTGTCAAATGGATCCATTCAACCTCCAGACGGCTAAGTGGAGCCATTGGGCTCCGGATGCAGAAGGGGCCCCTGAGAGAGGGAGATCCTGTCCGGGGGGATCCTCCATGGGTCCATGGGGGCGCTACCGAAAGATTGCGGAGGTCCGCGAACCCTGGTCTCCTGGGCCAATAGGGAGCCACCAGGAGCAGGTCTGCCTTCTCGTGAATGAGTTTGTTTATGACTCTGGGAACTAGCGGTAGCGGAGGGAAGGCATATGGGAGCCCTGGGGGCCATGGGCAGCTTAGCGCATTGTGGTTCTCTGACCCGTGAGACGGGTACCTGGAGAAAAACCTTGGAAGCTGCGCGTTGGACGGGGAGGTAAAGAGATCCACCCTCGGGAGGCCGAATATTCTGGACGCCTCCTTGAATAGGGATGGATGGAGGCACCATTCTGCTTGGTCCACCGTGGCCCTGCTCAGCCTGGATGTTGGAGAATCCAGAGATGTTCGGCTTTTAGTGTGAGGAGGTTGGATTTTGCCCAACGGAAGAGGCGCTCAGCCTCCCTCATCAACTGAATAGACTGGGTGCCTCCTTGCCTGTTGATATGGGCTTTAGCCGTGGTGTCGTCCATGAGAATAAGGACATGACGCCCGCGTACCAAGGGGAGGAATCTGAGCAGGGCCAGGTGGACAGCGTGAAGCTCCAGCCAGTTGAGGCTGCATCTTAGCTTGATCGGCGACCACGTGCCCTATGCCGAGAGCGAGTTGACGTGAGCGCCCCAATCTGATAGGCTGGTGTCCACGATGAAGGTTAGCCGCTGAGGTTCTGAGAAGAGGTGGCCCCTGTTGATGGCGGGGTTGGTCCACCAGAGGAGGGACGTGAGGATCCTCGGAGGCACCTTGACTCTGGACTTCGAGTTGCTTCTTCCGGATCTTTGGGATGGGAGCAGGAACCACTGGAGGGATCTGCTGTGTAAACGGGCCCAGGGAATAATTGAGATGCATGAAACCATCTTACCCAATAATTTAGAAAGGTCAAGTAACGCCACCCTCCTTGATCGCCTAATCTGTTTGACCAGAACTTGAATGCTGAGGAACCTCTCCGAGGAGAGGAAGACCCTTTCTGTAACCGAATCAATTATGGCTCCCAAGTGGATCATTCGGGTGGATGGGACCAGTTGACTCTTTTGCCAATTGATGAGGAACCCGTGTGCCAGGAGAGCGGAGAGGGTGGCTCTGGTGTCCCTGACTGCCTGGGTCTTGGACGGGGAGAGAATAAGGATATCGTCCAAATAGCAGTGACGGCGGACGGGAACGCTCCTGAGGTGAGCCTCCAGGGCCGCGAGGACCTTGGTGAAGGTCCTGGGAGCTGAGGCCAGACCAAAGGGGAGGGCCACGTATTGATAGTGAAGGTTGTTATAATAGAACCTAAGGAATTTGTGGTGAGAGGGCCAGATTGGAATGTGTAGGTATGCCTCCGAGGGATCTATGGGGGATAACCAGTCACTCTACCTGGTACCCAAGAGAATCGATTGCAAGGTATGCATTTTGAATTTGCGCTGGATAAGGTGGCGGTTTAGCCGTTTTAAATCTAATATAGCTCTGCATCCCCCAGAATGCTTGGGCACCACAAAGAGGTGGGAGTAGAATCCTCGTCCCCTCTGGACCAGTGGAACGGGTTGAATGGCCTGAATGTCAAGCAGGTGTTGGATGGTTGCATCCATAAGTGCACTTTTGGCGGGATCTCTTGAGGTGGGGGATGTCATAAAGAAATCAGCAGGGGCGGACCGGAACTCAAGGGCAAGACCAAACCTGACAGTGTCCCTAACCCATGCATGGGAATGGATTGTCCCATTGAGCGGCGATGTCTAAGGCAGCCGCCGATGGGGAGGGAGGAAGAAATTCTATCTGGGTTGGCGGTAGGGCCTCCCCCCTGATCCCCTAAAGGGCATCTTATAGTTGCCGCCCCATTTGTTTCTGTCGCCTGAGTCTGAGCGGTCCTGAGACCGGAAGGAAGGGGGTCTTGGGTATCTGGGCGGGAAGGGGAGTTGGTAGAAAGGGCTGAGGGCCTCTTGTCTCTGGCCTCCGAAAAAGGGAGGGCCAGTACTTCCTCTTGCTGCGGCCCTCGACCAGCAGGGGTTCCAAGGCCAGGCCGAACAGTGTCTCCCTGACGGGAGCAGTGGCTAGCTTGACTTTATTTTTACATCCGCCTGCCAGTGCTTGAGCCGCAATAGGCGGCGAGCTGTGACATGTGATGTTATCGCTCTGGAAGAGAACCTTACCGATTGGTAAGTGGCGTCAGCTGAAAACTCGGCTGCGGCCACCAGTTTCGCTATGTCTTGGTGCACCCTCACATTGACGCGGGGATGTTCTCTGAGCTGCTGGAGCCAGCGGATAGAGGACCTTGTGAAGAATGAAGCGGCCCTAGCCGATTTAATGGCCCAAGGGTCGGATAGATGGGCCCGGTGCAATGCCAGTTCCGTCCGCTTTTGCTCAGGTTTCAAGGCCTCTAAGGCCTCACTGGGGATAGAGGAGGAGGCAAGGCCCACAGAGGGGTCGTCAACCTCCGGGATGTTTGGAAGAGTAGACATTGCTGAATTGAGATTAAAGAATCTCTTGTCTTGGATAGAGGGTGTAGGGGGTGTAGTGGAAGCAAGTTGCTTCGGTTGGGATTGTGAAAATGGAGTCCTCTGGTCTCTCTGAGGTGGGGGGGAAGTCAGAGGGAGACTGGGGAAGAAGACCAGAGACATTCTTGGCTTTAAAGAGGAGGGATTTGAACAAGTGTGGCTTGAACAGCCCCCCGAATATGGGTTGGTTGGGAGAAGCCCCCTCGTCCTCTGACATTTCCCCCTCCATGAGGTTTGCCTCTAAGAGGGGCTCACTATAATGGGAGGATCCCATCCAGGAATCCTGTACCTCTTCCCTGGAGTCACCAAAGTCCCCTTCCTCCTCCTGGGCCCCTATGGGAGGAGGGCTGTCCCTCTAGAGAGTACCTGACTAACCGGGGGATCCGGCTGTGGAAGGGATCTGATGGATAAAGAGTTGTGGTCGGTAGCCCATGTGCTGCAGGCCTTCCGCAATGCCCTGGCGGATAGTCTATTCCATCCAAGCCTTGATGTGGGCTGGAACCTCAGATGTAGAGGGTTCTTCCTGACGCGGACCAGCGGCCGTAGGTGTAAAGGTAGCTTCAGGGGTCTGTCTGGTCGGTGGTCCCGGGGTCAAGTGACCCTGAAGTGGGCTGCACATAGATAGGGAGAAGGAAGGGCTGGAGGCCCCGAGCGGGACTCCCTTGATCGCCTCTCAAACTCCTTTTCCAACATCTCATGGCACCTCCAGGCGTCTCGTTGGGAGGCCTTGGAAGGCTCCTTGTCCTGCCTGCGCAAATAGTGGGACTTTGCCTTAGCCTTCAAGGAAGGTCGTTTAGAGAGATTGCCGTCTGCCATTTTGATAATTATAATAACATAAGGTTCCTTGTCCTGGTGATAATAATAGTAATAATAGCAAAGGGTAGTTGGCTCGCCTGGAATTAGCCTGAGTGGGGCCGAGTGAGGTTTGAGCTGACCCGCTCCCCCTTTTGGAATTTAATATGTACAGTGGTAACCGGTAGTAAGGAATAAATATATATGTATATAATATGTACAGAGTGTAATCCTCTGATTTTTATTTTTATTTTTATTTTTATTTTTATTTTTATTTTTATTTTTATTTTTATTTTTATTTTTATTTATTTATTTATTTATATGCTATCTGCATGTAAAGGTTATCTATGTATATACGTATAAAAACGTATAATTTCGTTTGTAAATTTTTCTCTCTTTCATTTCTTTTCTTGTTTTTTATTTTTTATTTTTTTATTTTTTTTATACAACAGCAGGAAAGGAACCAAAGAGGTACCACAGTACAGGCCGGATTTACCAAATAAACACCTGAGGGCTAGAAGGAGAGAGGCCTCTGGCAGCAAGCCTCCAGCAACAAGCCGGAGGGTGGGGTGCTGCAACTTCGCCCCGATAGAGGCTGCGGGAGACCAACAGAGACAATGAAAGCGAGCCCGAAGGAACGCTAAAAGCAACTAACTCTTGACCCAGGGGGTCTTGGACATTTACTTCCACCGCAGCAGCAAGGATCAGAAATAACAATGGCGCCCAACCACGATGCGGCCCCAAGATGGCAGCCGCGAGCTGAGCTATGACGGGCGCCTTCGGGACGGCAAGGAGGGCTTGTCCGGTTAGCTCAGCACGCCTGGTGCTCTTAAGGAGCGACTAGCCCTCCCGGTCGGCGTTTAGGATGGGGGGGAATCCAGCGAAAGTTGTGCGCCACAAGGCAGCGCAGAGGCAGTGACGCGATCTAATAATGGGGGGGTCGTGCGAAGCGCTGCGAATCCGCCCGCTTGGCCCCTAGGGCGAGGGGAGACTACCCCTAAGTCCCAACCCTTTGCGCAGGAGGAAGGAAAGGAAATATCAGACCTGAAGGTGAGGAAATTAGCCAGAATAATATAGGTAGTATAAATCAGCCAAGGAGCTCCTTCCAACAACAGCCTGACTCTTCGAGGCTGAGCAAAAGACTGGGGGAATGCTATGTGGAGTCACGTGAGGGGGCGGAGCGTTTTCTCAGCTAAAGCTCAGCCTGCAAAAAGAAGACTCGGAAGCACATCCCACTCTGGATGCTCCGAGCGGCTCGAGGGAGAATTATATCTTTTAAAAATTGCAACCATTTTATCTTGCAGTCTTTAATTTTTTTTCATCTCAATTACACACACACACACATTACACACACACATTACACACACAGACATACATACTAATAGGTGCTCTTAGTTCTATATAAATGTTTCAAATTATGCCATTCTTGAGGTCACTTTTATTCTTTCAGAAATCTGTGAATACATTATCCAGGATGAAGTTTGATCTTGCCAGATAATTCGTGTTATGTCTTTGGTCTATTTCTAGAATTTGGATGCACCACATCTGCATACATAATTACAATAATTTTCTTACAATAATTATCTTCAGAATAAAAGGCAATTGAGGATGAGACTAAAGACAAGATTGCTGGACATTGGAATTTGGCTACATATGCGAATATGTGGTACACATTATGTTAAACTTATAATTTAATTCTAGAAGAGATTGATTGAGAAATTGAAAAAAAAATCCAGTTGTTAGCTGGGGTTGAACCTTGGAACAAAATCATTTGCAAACATCATTGCCAAAATTTGAAATATTACTAATATATTCAAACAATTAAAAATGTAAAGGCTATATAAATATCAAGAATTATCAACATATTGAATGTGTTCTAATTTTTGATATTTATATAGCCTTTACATTTTAAATTGTTTCCTGAATTACATTGCATTGTGTTTTGCAATTTATGAAATTATATATGGTACAGAGACTTGTATTTGTGTTCCTTTACTCTGTAAAACACAATATTCAGGATTATCTCAAATATTTCAAAAGTGTCCTTATATATAACTAGAAGTGTAATCTTTCTTGTAGTTGATGCTGTTGATAGCAGTTTCCCAGTATGACCTTTTCTGATTACTTTTGAGTTCCATCTCTTTTTTACAAAATGTTGACTTTCTTATATTATGGCACACTTCCTGAGATCAAATTGTTTTAATAGAAAAAGCTTCCTTTCTTGTGTAGATTGTTATTTACCTTTTCCATTTAATGGGTACAGTTAAAGTTAAAGAAAGGTATGATCTTGGATATGTTTTTGCTCCATGTTGTTTAATTGTACAATAATTACAAGGATGAATGGGAAGAAGTAATCTCCAGCTGAGCAGGAAAACACTGTCTTGATACCATGAGGATATTCTAGCAAATGATGTTTGGAACAGTGGTATATGTTATGTAAGCTATTTATGCAACATCCAATTTCTTTCCAGTTTTACTTATATTCACCCATTCTCTAGTGGGTTCAGGGAGCAATCAAATATTAAAAAGCTGCCTAAGTCATTCTCTATATTGATCAAGGTATATACATTATATATTATGCAAAAAAATTATTAAAATAAAATTTAAGTTGTTAAGCATACATTTGTGTCTTTTATTTTCTTTACAGACAGTGGACATACATAAAGAAAAAGTTGCCCGTAGAGAGATTGGCATTTTGACAACCAATAAAAATACTTCCAGAACACACAAAATTATAGCTCCAGGAAACGTGGAGCGTCCTGTAAGGTATATTCGAAAACCGATAGACTACACAGTATTGGATGATGTAGGCCATGGTGTGAAGGTAAGGCGTTGGTTCTTGTTCTAGACATTGTTAATCATTTTGCATAACAAATAACACTGATATGATATGTTATTTTGGCCCTTCTTAATTTAATTTATTTGCTAAAGTGCTTTATTGAAATATAACTTGAAAAATAAATTCAATATTTGGTGGCGATAGCCATTTTTTTCTTGTTCTATATCAGTTTTTAAAGCTTTTCATATCCAGATGTTAGCTTCCTAATTTCTTTATGAACTGCATTTATTTTCAAAAGTTTCTTGAAAAACTAATCATCATGTTCTTTTGCTTAAAAAGCTATATGTATACAAAGCTCTACACAGACTAAATGCAGCTATAAATATCACCTTTGTTATGAATCTAAAAATATATTTATGATGCTTGCCCTACCATTTTAAACAGCCTTCACTTTTCTGATAGAATGAGTTCTAATTTCCTGCTGTATTGTATAGCAGTCATGAGGAATGTCTTTTGAACTTTTAAAGTTAGAAGTTGTAGTCATATAGTGGCTTATGACTACAATGGAGTCTGCCCATTATGGTTGTATGTCATAAGAATCATAAAATGAGTCACCCATATGACCAGCCCAGCTTTACAAAAAATTTTGCAGCAGTTTTTAAGAAAACCTATTGTTCACTATGGGAAATTTACGACAAAAAAACTGATGAAACTGGTTTTCAGCAAAACATAGAAAATTGCAATTAGATGACTGCTGGATGCCACAATCTGCCATAAATGTGAACCGGTTGCCAAGCAATCGCACGTGTGTGTGTGTGTGTGAGTGTGTGTGTGTGCGTGAGAGAGAGAGAGAGAGAGGGAGGGAGGGAGCAGGAGAGAGAGAGGGAAAGAGAAAGAGATGGAGGGAGGGTGGGAGGAAGGGGGGAAGAGAGAGAGAAACATTGCTTACATTGCAAACCACTCATAGAGTGCTATAAGGCACTGTGAGGCGGTATTTAAATCTAAGTGCTATTGTTATTGCCATAAGTAATGTTTGGGACTGATGTACTGAAATTTTGAAGTCTGTTGTTCCTCAGGTGCTTGGATTATCTTTCAGGGAAAGGCAAACAGTGTAGGCAGAAACCACAGTGTTTCATATGCAGCCCTCTTATCTTGCTTGAATGTTACCAAAATTTAGCACTACATCTAAATTTTGAATAAAATTTAAATTTTTGAGTCTTTAATTTTGATTGATTGAAATAAACCATATTTATTTGATAAGAGTAGTCATGGATGAATTTAAACATAATTATGTATTATGTCAAAAATTTAGCGTTTCCTGTTTTTACCTTCAGATGTGCAAGATAAGGGGAACAGAATATTAAAGACTTGTTTGCCATTGGATGTAGTAGTAGTTTGCTATCTCATTATGTTAAATAAATATTATTGTAATATATGCATCCAGGATATTTTTGCTTGTTTATTTTTGAGGAAAAATGCTTGTCTTATATTTGAGATATAACTTTAGTTTATGTCTTTTAGCTTTCATGCGTATATAGAAATAATATTTACACTAGATTTTTTTTTCTCTAGAAACAAAGATAATCATTTCTTGAAACCGAGGCATTTGGGTAGTTTATAATAGTGCTATATGTTAAACATCTGTTTTGGTGAAAGCTCAGTGAACAAAGGCAATGATGCAGAAGAAACTGTTGAAGGAACAAGGAAGTAGGAGTATAGCATCAGATCTGCTTTTTTCCCCTTAAAGCATTTTATGCAAGTCACTTCCTTGAAGCCTTTTAAGCAGAGACATGCTGTGCAAAAGATTATAAAATGACAACTCTGTATATTTAAATTACCAGTCATTGTGCTCCTAATGGCTTTTATTCTTTATAAAGGCAGCCATTTTTGATTATGAATCTTGTACAGCAGTAAGCAGAGGTCAAATTCAGATGTGTTTGTTAAGCCATTATAAATGGATGGACTTTTCATCATTATGTTCATTTATTAAAGTTGTGTGCTGCCCAACTCTCAACAAATTCTGGCTGTTTCATAACAATCAAAGAAATTACAAAAAAGAACATAAAATATAAAGATAAAATTGTTATAGCAAGCACAATGAAGTGAGGTGCCTCACAATCCCTTGCCAAAGACTTTGGTAAAAAAACCTTTTACCCAAGCTTCTCTAAACAACAGCAGAGTCGGTGGCTATCCAGATCTCAGGGTGACCCTTGCTCCAGAAAGCAGATATTATTAAAATAAGGCACTCTGCAATCCCAATGGATTATAATGTTTAAATTGTGTGGCAAATCTTCAGGATCAAACCAGCCAGGCAAAGATATGGGAGATAAGGGGCCCCTTTATTATTAATTTTCTGTGCAAGGAGCATTTCATTTGAGGTTGCATGCATTCACAGGCAGAGTATTAATTTGTTGAAGACATGTGGAAGATCTAAACTGCTGTGAATTTCAATTCATTCATTCATTCATTCACTCAATTAACTAATCAGTCAGTCAATACATTTGTGTATCTATCCATTTCACACATGTTATTGAAACCTAGTAGGAAATTTCCTCTTGGTTGCCTCATATGAAATACATTTAAATAAATATATGCAGTTGTAATTTTTGAAGTGTGCATTTCTGAACAGGTTGTAGTGTAGTGAAATTGAGTTTAAATGTCTAACCTCAGATCAAAAGTCTTATTCTTTATCTTATACAGTAAATGCATCCACTTAAAGAACTACTACAGATAGCCCTCGACTTACGAGCACAATTGAGCCCCAAATATCTGTTGTTATGTGAGGCACTTGTTAAGTGAATTTTGCCCCATTTTACAACTTTTCTTGCCTCAGTTGTTAAGTGAATCACTACAGTTGATACATTAGTAACCCAGTTGCTAAGTGAATCTGGCTTCCCCATTGATTTTGCTTGTCAGGTGGTTGCAAAAGATGATCGTATGATTTGGGAATACAAATATGAACCAGTTGCCCAAGCATTCAAATTTGGATCATAGAGTTGCTGCAAAGCAGCTGCTGCAAAGATGCAAGAAACAGTCATAAATCAGTTTTTTCAGTGCTGTTGTATTTCTGAATGGCCACTAAACAAACTACTGTAAGTCAAGGACTACCTGTAGTTATAAAACTTTTCTATAGCATCTCAAGGCCTTCAAAATTTTCCAAATTTTTGATGTACTAGTATTACTTCTCTTTTTTCTTTGTGATTCTGATTCAACTCCTCGTTAGTTGAAGCACAAACATAATCATTTTGAACATGGAAACATAATTCAAGGATAACTAGCTTCTTGTTAAGCACATTTTGTTTGGATCAGACAGTCATTATTAAATTCCTATTTGTCTTAGCTGGGTTTTATTTCTATATATAGCACCAAAGAAAAAGAAGAAGAAAAAGAATACAGAATTGTCTGAATGAAGCGTACTTGAAAAAGGAAAAATAAGTTGTTTATTATTCTGCAGAATAAACTTAGGCTTCTCATGGAGAAGCTCACGCTTTTTTTTTTTTAACGCTTTGGGAATTGAGTTAAAGAACAAAAATTTAGAAGAAGAAACAGTACAGTTCTTTTACTGTGTGGCTGCTTAGATAAACAACTACACGAAGAGAAAATAGTGTGAACTAAACTGTCATAGTGTAAACTAGACTAGTGTTTTATAAAAGCAGCTTTTGGGTAGAAACACAACCGCAGCATAGAAATGCCTGCTCCATTCATCATGTGATGCATATTGACCTATTATAAAACCAGCTCAATGAAGGATATATACTGATCAACATCTAGATTAGGGTGGTTTCCATGTAATATTATTTTATAAATTCTATTTTATAAATACCAGCAGAGGAATTTTGGTACAATTTGCCACTCCTCTCCAGTCCTTCTTCATTTCTATCTGAAAATATTCTCTTGTTCTTCTTCAGTCTGTGTATTTGGTACTAGTTTCAAGACTGCGTCACAAGTGCTGTAACCATAATACCATATTTTCAGTTATGAGAGAAGAACCGTTACAAACCTTTTGGGCGTGGGATGGGGGGAACTTATTAGTCACGAGCTTGATTGCAACTGTCAGTTACCAAGAAAAATATGCCAAGAAAATATTCATATATTGCACTATCAGTATTTAAAACCTGCCCATGTGGACAGTAATAGATGTGCCATTAATCTCTGCTTTTCTTCTTCCTTTTCTTTTTGCCAACGTAAGTGGCTAAAAGCCAAGGTAAGAAAAGTTATTTATCATTTAATCCAAGAATACCCCGTGACAATTGAGGCTGAGCCATTACACTTGAAAGCTAGCACTCTCTGTCCTATACTTCTCTGCCCCTTTTTCCACTCATAGGTTATTTAGATGCGTTTAATTTCAGCTCCAACTGACAGTTAATATATTACTGATATACATCGACAGAGACATTTTATTCATAGATAACATTTAATTTCTCTAACAATGTAGTGCTTTGCTTTGATCCAGCAGATGCATTTTTCTTTTAACGTTTTAAACAAGGATTCCCAGAAACACTTGCATGCCTATGCCAATCAGATGCAGTTGGGGGGAAAATGAATACATTGATAAATCTTGAATATAAAAAGTTATCTCTCTGATTTAATACGGTCACTGAAATCAGATTTGTTTCAGAAACCAGCACCGCTTAGACTTTCTTCACCAGTGGGCGTGAATTTGCAAAGTGGATGGTGGGAAAAAAGATTTACCCTTAAGCCTTACTGAGTAGGCAGCAAAATAATCTGTATTCAAAAAGCTGTCTGGGAATCCTTTCTTCATGTTATGGTGCTGAAGCATTCAACATTTATTTGAACTGTTCCATTAAAAAATATTAAAGCATTATTCTGGTTTTCAGCATGGGAGCAATCAGCCTTCAAGAACTGGCACTTTGTCGAGAACAAATCCGCCCACACAGAAGCCACCAAGTCCTCCTATGTCTGGCCGAGGAACACTAGGGTAAGAGTAAGGTTTTGCTTTTTTTGTTGACAAAGGCCACAATTCTGTCTAGGATTAAGTCACCTTATTTTCTAATGGTAAGTAGCTTGAATCCTAAGTCTGTCTACTTCTAAGAATTCACATGGTGGTCCCAGACCATCTCCTAAATGTTGATACCAACTCAATTCCCTTAAAGTTCTGTTACTGTCAAGAAAGTTTTCGGAATATCCAAAATGAAATTTCACTCTGGAACCAATAAAACATTTTGTTTTGGTTTCTGGACAGGTAAAAAAAGAATTGGATTAAACTCAATCCATTCTCTTATTCTAATTCAAGAGAATAATCAATTCTGGAAGAAATGCTGAACTTAGAAAGGAAGATTTTAAGAAGCTCTTAAAGGCCCCTTTTAATAAATAGCCCCTAATTACTTTTAGATATGTTAGACTGCACTTCCAGTTATACTTGGTAGATTAACCAGTGCCTGTGCTGGCAGGCAATGAATGCAGTCTATACTGAATTGATCAGAGGCACCATGCTGGAAAAGGCTATTCTATTGCATGGGCAAGAAGGTTGGTAACTAGCCAACCTTTGGGTAACTTGTTGCACTATTAAGCCTCAAGACTATTAAGCCTCAAGCTTTAAGACTTATGGACTTCAACTCCCAGAATTTCTCCTCCAGGCATGTTAGCTCAGGAATTCTGGGAGTTGAAGTCCACAAGTCTTAAAGCTTGCCAAGTTTGAAACCCTTGCTCAAGACACTCAAGAAGTGTGAAAATACTTTATGCAGTAGGCTATCTGCATCAGGGGTGTTGAGACACAGAGTCAGCAGCTGCTCTGGTAGTTCCACATAGTATCAAGAGAGAGAGAGCTCCCTGATCTATCAAAGTGCCTGGCATAAAATGTGTAGAGGCTAACAGCGGTCCTTCAAATATGATAGAGAAGTTCCCCAAGTTGACAGAGTTTGGAGAATAATGTTTGGCACTGTGCCTGGAAACATAACCAATAACCTTTTCTTTTTAAAAGGCAAAGAAGTTGCTTTCTTGCTAGAACCGCTGAATAATCAAGAATCAGCCTTTCAACCTTTGGAAATAGTTTATGCTAATTTAAAAACAGGATAATTCAGTGATTTACAGTGCATTCAGAAAGTATTCAGATCCCCTTAATTTTTGTTGAAATTCATTTTTTTTTCACTAATCTGCACTCAATATCCCATAATGAGAAAGTTAAACCAGAATTTTAGAAATGTCTGCACACAAAAAGAGCAAATTTGGCCTGTGCCAATAAATTGGTGAAGGCAACAAACCATAATGGGAACTCAAAAAAATTAAAGGGGTAACTGAAGAAGAAAAGAGACTAGAGTTGAAATTAATTGGCTATATGATTTATTACATTTTTCTACTGCTGCAAACTAACATTGCTGCTACTGTATCTGTAACATTTCATCTGTTCTTTAAATTCTGAACTCACTTTTTAAAGATCTCATCAAGTCCATCCAGCCACAATTTTCTTAATCTTTCCCTTCCTCCTGACCTGCATGTTTTGCAATTTGACCCTCATTCCTTGCTCAACATACTTATTTCATTCTTGTCAATCACTTTAGAATTCAATCCACTCTGTACATTCTTAAACATTTCAGTTCTTGTTTTACTACCTGCATTTCTTAAATATTTCACTTCTGCTGCATTTAACTTCTGTATTTTGTCTGATGCACACAACTCTTACTTCCATGTAATAAAGCGGCCACAAACATACTCTTATATTCAGCTAGGGAACATTCATTTGTCAAACAGACTGTATGTCTTACTTTTTATCGACATCCAATTGCTTTCATTTTTTTTCCTTTTATGTAGAATTTGCAGTGATTTTCTCACTCTTGTTGCCAGGCACAACTGTCTAGGTTCTTGTTATATTAATTTTCAAATTCAAACTCATTTTATGAAACAATCAAACATTCATTGCAGATTATTAGCAAGGCATCACTCAGCCAGCCAATGACACAGCACCATCTTCATGCCTACATATATAACAAACTTATTCTAATGCCCCTACCAACATGTCTCTAATGTAATTACAGGCGTTCTTGATACCTAAATACTTTAAACAATATTAAACAAGAGTCCTTGTTTAAGCCCTCATCACCCACTACCAAAACTATTGCTTATTTCCATCAAAATTGCATCACAATTGTTCTGTCTCCTAACCATTCCCTTGGTATCTTGGCTTTTGTGCAATTATGCTTTTCTCTAAACAGACATGGTGCAGATTATTTCCTAATCCATTTTTACAATAACCATTCTTTTGCTTAATTTAGGTTCTCAGGAATAGAGATAGGGTAGAGAAGATGACTAGCTTCAGACTGCATTTCATCAAGTTGATGGAAATGGAGGCAACACTTTTATTTATTCTATGTAAGGTTACTTCTCTAATCTGAAGATTCGTCAGCCCTTCCAGATTAAACAGACAGGACACATGTTTACAAGAACTAATTTTACTTTATTGTAAGGCTACATTAACAAAGTAATGAAAATTTGAAAGTACAAATTTTCCACTGTCACTTTTAATCACTTAAAATTACAGTGGGTCCTTCCTAAATTTCTTCTTCTAACCATTCATCCACTGAAGGCTTCTGCCTCTCTTGACTGATTGCTTCCTGATAGCATCTTGTCCCTGAAAGTCATCCTCACATTCAGTTATATATTTACTCTGCACGCTTACATATTGCTGCCCATATTCTACCAACTAAGAGATTATGAGTGTGCTGTCATACATTGAGTTTTGCATAAATTACCAGATATATAATACCTAATCTTAAAACCATTTTATAAAAAAAGTACTGTGCTACTGAAAATAATTAATATTAGTAGGCTGATTTGCATCTATAAGTAGTCCTTGTTTAAGCCTAATTGGGACTGAAATTTCTGCCACTAAGTGATGCAGTTGTTAGGCAAAACATCATGTGACTGCACTGCTTAGTGACCTCAGTTGTGATAGTTCTCTTATGTGAGGACTACACTATTATTAGGCAACCTTATTACCCTTATTCTGTCCTACTGTGCTCACTTCAGCTCCCCTCACTTTTCTATCTCATCCTTCCATCTTTGCCCTTTGGGTCATCCTTCCCTTTGTTACTCTCCATTGCCCCTGCCAACCTTTGCCATCTTTGTTAGGAATATAAGTCACCTAGCAGTTATTTGGGTTAGAAATATATAAACCAGGATAAACATTTTAGTACTATATCTTTAAGGGAATGCAAGAGCATGCAATTGGGTGTGGTTTCTCAAACAGCCATAAGATGGAGCCAGAAACCTGGGTTGTTTAGTCTGAGTCTCAGAAGAGAGTGTGAGTGTATCTCTGTTTCCTTCTGTTGGAAAGTATTGCTGTTGCTCCATTTCTTCTAATTGACTGATATTACTGGATTTAATGTAAGTCTGATACTGAACTGTTTTTGACACTGGAATTTGTTATTGGATTATCCCTGAACTGAAAACTGACTGATTTAACTTATGAATGACTTTGGATTGCTTGTTTGGACTTTGCTTAACGTTTCTGGAAGTAAAAACCTACATTTACTGTACAGTGTGTCTGTGTGCTCTGTGTGTATTATTCAAACACTTCTCTCAAATACATCTCCCTGTATGCGCTCATTCTCCTAACAGGGAATTACCTCAACAATCTTCTTCCTCCACTGCTGATGAGGTGTAAAAAGCTCAGCTGAAGGTGGCAGAGGTGGCAGAGGGCAGGCAGCCAAAAGGGCAAAGATGGAGGGAGGAGAAATGTGTATGGGGTGTCGGTGGGAGGAATTGAAGCACACTTTACAGTCAGAAATATAGCAAAGCTGCCAGGTGTCTAAATTTCTATCATGTGACCATAGAGATGTTATAATAGCCATACCTTTAAGCAGGAGTCTCCAGCCTCGGCAACTTTAAGACTTATGGACTTTAATTCCCAGAATTCTTCAGTCAACAAAGCTTAAAGTCAGGTGTTGGAGACCCCTGCCTATAAGGACTAGTCATAAATATAATTTATCCAGTGCTGTCTTAATTCCACATAGTTACTGAATCAATAGTTATTATGTGAGGATTACCTGTATATGATAATTAGGATTTCTGAGAATTCTGATCCTTCCAATACTAGGTTTGGAGTTCATACCCATGTACAGACACACAGAAAACAGTAAAGCTTATAGTATGATTCTGAGCATTAGCCCTCAGAGTTACATGATAATTTGTTTTTGGTTTTCTTGTGTTTTAACTAAATATATTTATAACAGTGAGTCCTTTGAATTTTACGCATACAATTCATATTTAACTATTGAGATTGATTCCTTAGATATTCACTTTCTGTTTATATTTCCTTTTGAAATATGCATTTTTGATTTTCCACTTATGAAATAAGAAGGAAAGAATATCCATAGAATTTATTTGCAATTTATATTCCCAGAGCTGTGTTTGAGTAAAGAATAACTTCACATTGAACTTTTGCTGAGACTGCATGTATATGATGAGGTAGTCCAGCATGCCTAGAAAGTATCCGATATTTATCAATAATATTGTTTATATAAAGAATGCTGCTGGACAATGGACATTAAATTGCTTAATGGTTAAAATCACAGTGCAGTGATTTGTTTCCTAATAATCTAATCCATTTTTCATTTCTTTTTTTCTTATCTGTCCATTTTGTTTTTTGTCCTGCTTCGTTTTGCTAGACGGAACACTCCCTATAAAACATTGGAGCCTGTCAAACCACCCACAGTTCCCAATGATTACATGACCAGTCCAGCAAGGCTTGGAAGTCAACACAGTCCTGGAAGGACTGCTTCCTTGAACCAGAGGCCGAGGACTCACAGGTAAATGGATTGGAGTCTTGATGGCAAATCTGATCTTGGCAAACAATAATAGAAGTTAGCAAAAGGAGATGAAGATGGTTTTTATTTGGTGCAAATTATTTGCTGTTTCCAAAATCACATTAGTTTTTAAATAGGAGCTTTTCAAGCTTGGGTGCTGCAGTGGTGACACAGGAATACATTAGAAATTTCAGCCACTTTTTCTGTATCTTTGAGGTTTCTATTTCTTTTTAGTCAAAGGTTCATACATAATGGACCTATTTTATTGCCTTTTTCAAAAAGTAAATTGCCCTTTTACAGTTTAGTAATGAATTGCCATATTTCTACAGGATTGATTTAGAGAACCATAGTTTGTAGATTGCTAGGTTTAAAGAAAACCTGGAAATATTGTTTAGATTAATAAAACACAAGGAGTACACGCATATGCTGCATTCATTTTAAAGCATGATATTGATCTATTTCATCCTACAATTTTAAGAACTTCTTCTAGAAACAATGCTTATAGATTTTGGACATCATCTTGCGAATTATTCTTTAAATTGAGGGATTCTCAAAAACTATATGTAGGGAAGGCATCCTGGTCTATTATGACCACAACATTTTTCATTATTCCCTGCTGATTTTTATGCATTGAAACAACTCCATGTTTATCATCTTACTAGCCTCTAAAGTGAGATTTCATTCTACAGCAGTGCTATCAAGATTATTGAAATGATCCAAAAACAAGTATGATTTGAGAATTGGTCCTTAATTTTTCTGTTGCTCTTAAGATGGAAAGATGGGCTAAAGGTTGAAAGAAGATTGCAGAAGGAAAATCTGTCTACCTGCATAGACTCTTATTAGACATTTCTCCAATTGTACAAAATTAATATTTTATTCTATACAATTTCATTGGTCAAATGTTGAAGAAAAGAGATTATAATTGATTGCTCTAATAGAACTTTCTCCAACTAGTGCCTTAAGAATAAAGGTTCTGTAAAGAAACAAAGGCAAGATTTTACAGCAATGTAAGGTAGTGCTACCAAAATGATTTGACATAGCAGTAGTAATTTTAATCGTTTTTCTCTTAATGACAAAATAGGCTTCAGTGCCCAGCATTTTTTGGGACAAAATCTTTCTGTTCTGAGCCATTTGTTAAAGCACTGTATTATTTAAAGTAGTTGTATAAATATCTTATTTATATATTATTTGAGACAGCAGAAATGGACTCTTCAGTGTTCCAAATGGCTTGTAATGAAATTCAGCTGCAACCATGGCAACAAGTTCTAGGTCCTTGGCATACCAAACACCAATTTTTGTGAAAATAATCTCCATTATTGGCTGCCATTTTTAACGTTTCACTTATTTTGATTGAATACTTTCCAACTAATCTATATGTAGTGCATGAATGTTTGCCTTGCTTTGAATTAATATATGGAACATGGAATATCAGATTTTGGATTTTAGCACAACCTGTCTCAATATCTGTGGAGATTCTCAGTCATCCAGGTCATGGTTGTCCCAAAAATGCTTTTTCAAGAGGCAACTGGCCTTTCTGGTTTTCTTTGAAGACTTTTGCTTCCTATCCAAGAAGTTTCTTCAGTTCTGATTGGATGGTAGTGAATGAAAAGATTTATACTCCTTGCAGACAGCTAATCATTTGCATTCTTTTAGACAGTTTTTGAGGCCACAAACCATCCAACTAGGAAAGGGTGTTACAAATATATTTCTAACTGGCTCTATTTAACTTATAAATGATAATTGATTTGCATAATATTTATGTAAACACTTTTCCTGATACTTCATTCCCAGGAAAATATATCTTCTGTTCATTGCAATCACAATTTGTCTATATCTTAAAGCTTTTATTAGACAGTTTACGACCTTTAATTGATTTAAACAACCTGCAAACATTCGGAGTGTTATGTTAGTTGTTCTAACCGTCTTTTTTAAAGTCTCAGATAACTCTTCCCAGTTTTTATATTAAATATTCATAAAACTGCTTTTTTGCTTGATTATCACATCTGTGCTTCTTGAAAACAGCTCTGCTGTTATCAGAATCATCATCTGGGATTAATTCCCTCTCTTTTCTCTTTTTCTTTAGACAGAGTAAAAAAAATATGTGGTTCATGATTTGCTGACGTGTTTCAAAGTCACAAATGTTACATTACCGGTTATAGCAATATTTTATTTATCTGCTTGCTTTGTTTTGAGTAGTGGTAGCAGTGGAGGAAGTGGCAGCCGAGAAAACAGTGGGAGCAGCGGAATTGGCATACCCATTGCAGTACCTACACCCTCACCACCAACTATTGGCCAAGGTATTTATTGATCAAAGCCCAGAAACCTGTTTTAACAAACATTCAGGGAAAAAATAGATTCTGTGCAATATATCATCATCCTCTGGAATAGCCCCTCTGCTAATTCTTGCAGTGACTTAATTCAGCCATTAGATATTGGTTGACACATTTATGGGGTTTGCTGATAGATGTAGTTTTTCCCCATGTAGAGAACAAAACCCTGTTACATAAATAAATTTAAAGAGGACTGAACTAGAACAAGAGCTATGTTGTGATCATAGAACACAGAAAGAAGGAAAGCACTTATCTTTTATGTTTATGTATGAAAATGAACAGAATCTGATTTAATTTTTTGTTATCATAGTTTTTTTAAAAAAAAACAGCAATGATTTTTTTTTTCCTAGTTATCATTTATAACAACATTTTGGGTGTCAAAATACACCCCCCAAAATTGAGTTTGGTTTATCTGTGATATATATAGTTGTTTTTCCACTCAGTTTTTTAAAAAAATACTCTTTTCCATATAAGTATTCCATATATATTTGTGTCTGTCCACAACAAGCAATACCCTCAAATTTTTTAAAAATAAAAATCGCTTGAAAAATGCCAGTAAGTAATTTTGAAAATTAAAACATATGAAAAATTTGACACTTGTCTTATCTACTGGCAGCACATTTTTTGTTGGATTTTGGTTTAAAATTTGAGTTCAGCTTATCAGTGGATGAACTTATCTGCAAATTATACACAATATAGTATCCTTTTAAAAGAGGTTATTATTTTATTCAGAATAGTGCTGAGTCCTCACGTAGAATTAGAAAAGCAGCAATGAGCAAACCAAATTTCTTTAATGATTAATTTGCGAGTTTGTAGATCAAGATATGGCTGGCAAGTGAATGATTTTAACAGCACCAATAACTGTTTTTTCTAAGGCTCTTTCAGGATTCCAAAAGTTCTCGAGGCGGAAAGCAGGCTGAGTTCAACCTTTTGAAAATAATGAAATTTGTTTATTTTTTGAACTGCTAGATAGGGTTCCTTTTATAACTTTCTTTACAGGATTGATGAATTGATGGAACTAGTTTTTTGTTCTTGTGTGGTTTTGACTTGAGTGTAATAACAATAATTACTTATATAACCATCTTACAATTTCCAGGGTAAAAGTGTTATGCAGAAAAGGAGTAAGAAATAGTAAGTGAAAAAATTAAAGAATGAAATAAAAGGAATGGGAAAATGGCTAAAACTAATTTACATCAACTGTATTCACTGCCCTGAATTTTTCTTTTGTTGCAAACCACCTTTGCTTTCCAAGCCATTATATAGCTATGTACACAGTACTTTGTTATTCATGCAGCATTAAGGAATAATCATAATGTGAGGATTTAACTGCCTAACTGTACTTTCGTCTTTTATCTTCTGTACAGTCTACCTGTTTAAAGGAGAATAGTAGCTCTCAAAGATTCATCATGAATATTGGAGTTATGTAGTTGTGTCTTTAGAGATGTTAAAATATATATTTATATAAGTTAAGGTAAATCCTTTTCTTTTCCCCCAAAACACACGATTGATGAATTTTTTTTCTTTATCTGTCCCATGAAGCCTAAGTGGATTTGAATTTTCATGTTTTTACTGTGCTGTGGTCTCCCTCCCCCTTTTTTCTTCCCTCGCTCACTCTTGGTTTCTGTATTGTATTCTAAGTTGTTGTTTGTGTTTTGTTCTGCTCAAGTCGTCTTGGTTCCTTTTGGCTCTTGCATTTCAGCTGTTCCTGGGTCAGCTCCTGGTTCCCAGTATGGCACAATGACCAGGCAGATTTCCCGACACAACTCTACCACTTCTTCAGCCTCTTCTGCTGGATTTAGGAGGAATCTTTCTGTGACTGCTCCATTTTCTGCTCAACCTCATATTAATGGCGGGCCTCTCTATTCTCAAAACTCAAGTAAGGTTACTGCAGAGCATAGAACTCCTGGGTTTGTTTGGGGGCAAACCAGTTTGAAAGTTTTACATGGTTTAATCATCGATCTGAGTCACAAAGGCATATCCAGATCTTCTTCCAAGATGTAATTGAAAAGGCCAAGAAAAATTTTGCACTTACACAATTTGTTTCTGTCCCTCCTTCCCTTTCCCCTTCCCTCTTGTGTTGCCTGGCTTCAGTTATTCAGATACTCTTTATGAAACCAGTTTCCCACTGAAACTACCATTTAATCGGTAACTATAGAAAAAGTTATGACTGTGGCTTTTTTATAGGAAGGTTTTAACACGAGCAAGTTACGTATTTATGCAAATAGAAACTTAGTCTTTTCTCCAAGAGTTATCCTTAAAACAACAGGGTTGCTTTATATTTTGCTGAAATATGTACAGGTGGTCCTTGACTTACAACCTCAATTAGAACTAAAATTTCCAGTTGCCAAGCACCTAAATTTTGATCAAATGATCATGGGGATGCTGCAATGGTTGTAATTGCAAGGACCAGGTTTTTTAATTGCAGTGTAACTTTGAACAATAACCCAATGTTTATAAGTTGAGTACTACCTGTAATGCAGATGAGTAACTTAATTTATGTTACTTATATTTGGATTACATATGAAATCTTATATTTAGAATAATCTTCCTATCGGGTAAATACAGCATAGTTTATTATCATTTCAAGTAAAAATAAATTTATTTATCTTGAAATACCACACTTAGGGTTTTTGCATCCTGTAGCAAAGCTGCATTGGAATATGAAATATACCTGTACAAATTAGCTTACATAAGCCAGAATCACACAGGTGATTACAGGAACTATGCCAAGTGTCTGATAGGTTTCTAGATTATTTTACAAAGCCTGCCTCACAATACTTTGCACAATCTACTGACCATCATATTTTGTTGATAAAGTGGAATTATAGTTTGGCACTTTGAGTTAAACTCTGTCAGGATATGATTTTTACATATAAAAACAGAATATCTTTTTCCAACTTCATCAACTTTGTTTGGCTGTTGCTAAGAATTTTGAGAGTTTAACCTGAATCGCTGATAGGGAGAGATTTCAGGAATGAGAGGAACACTCGAATAGTTCTTAATATGATAACATTGAGAGATTCTGCTACATTCAGTCTACAGTTTCAAAATAAATTGGTAATATCTGTTTGCCAAAGATAGGCATATTTACAAATAAATAAAATGACTCTATCACTTTCGTGTATCACTTTGCTAGTAAGATTAAAGAATCCTTAGGAAAGACCTTACCTGAACATTTTTAATTTAATTTTATGTTTGTTTATAATCACATTGCTGATCTAATACATTCAAATCTTCAAAATATTAATGATTGCCACATTAAAAAAATACTCTGTAGTTACCAATTTTAACTTGACTAGATATTTTGCTTTTCTCTTAAATTTAATGCCCTAGATTTGATAAAATAAATGGTAGATTTCCCTGGTCAGCAAATTGATTTTATTGGGGAGAAAAAAAGAGGAATAATCCAGTCAATCTTGGCAACAAGAGTCTTGAGAAAATGATATTTGTGTTGTATTCCTTACTAGGCACATAAGACTGGATTAATATAAAATTAGCTCAGTGTCAGTATTTAATTGTAAATATAAATATTGAATCTTGGAATTGTTTAAAATCAGCCCATCTTTGGAAATACAAAACTGTTTCAAATGAACAGTTACTTTTACTTTTACTTTTCTAAGTAAATCCTTCAATTGGGTTTAAAAAATAAAATGAAATCATTTGTATTTCTCAAGGTTGTGGATCTCTCTGACATCCTGTTATAATTGTTTCTAAAGCCAGTAGTTTCTTGATCTTACAATATTTTATTTTATTTTATTATATTTATTTAATTTATGGATCACATTTAGAAAATGCCCATCTCCCTCATAGAAGGAATTTAGTTTTCACTAGTACTTGTGAAAGTGTACCTAATGGTCACTTTATAATGAACACACACACACACACACACACATCAGAGGTAGAGATACAGAACTCAGTGTGAAGAGATCAGAGATATTTTAATAAAATATGTATTTCCTCCATCTGGCACCTGTTCTAATACTTTTTGGATCAGTCTGAAAAGAGTTATGTCTCTGTGCATATCCCATGGTTCACATTAGAGAATTAAGCACGTAGAAACACTCAGAAACAGCATTCCCATCTTCTGCTTCTCACTGATATTCACACAAACCATTCTAAAACATTGCTATTATTTCTCAGTTACATTCAAAATGTACCTTGCTCATAAATCTGAACATAAATTCATTATAAGAGGTTTATCTAACATATCATTATGTATTTATCTGAGGGCCTTTGGCCTTTAGGTTAAAGATTCATAGTGAGGTGTGTTGTCCTGTCAATCATTGGAAAATACCTTAGGTAACTGGTTGTTAGCAAATAATTTATCATGAATTGTTGGTTGCTGACCATTATTAGATGCTGGAAGCATTTAAAAATCCAGCTTCAACTTATATATCATCTTAAGGCTCACACAATTAAATAATATTGAAAACTTGTTACGAATAACAGATAGATAATCAGAGTTGGAAGGGACCTTGTAGGTCATCTAGTCCATAATTCCTATGAAATCCTTAGGTTTACTTCTTGGAAAGCACCCATTTGAGTTTTTGTAATGAGCGTATCTATTTTTTGTGGACCAGTTTTTATTTTCATAGAATTATACTTCTTAAAGCTCTATTTAAAAAAATATCTCCTGAAATCCTCTAATGCAGAAAATTTTTAAATATGAAAATGATAAGTCATGTAATATGTAAATTTAATTTTATTCTAAAGAGCAGGCAGTCTATAAACTTTATGGCTTTGGCATTTTTTGCCCACCCAAACACCCCCCCTCTTTTTTTTTTAAGCTTTCACCGTCATTGCAAGGGGCCTTTGCTACATTTTAAAACCTTTTTTACACCACTTTCCTCAGAAGAAAACATACTTGCTAAGGAAGAACGCACAACACCCATATAGCCTCCCTAAACTTGGCATTCCTTACAAGTTTTTGTGGTAAGATGGCAGGATGTCTATATTTCAAGCCCACAAATGTTTTTAAGTGGCAGGTGAAATGTTTGAAAGAGTAGCTCACATATTATCTACCTTAGGTTTATTTTGCTTTGCTTTTTAATTTCCAGATGATTAAAAACAAAATTTAGCAGAGGCTATATTGCTAGAGAAGCTAAGGAGGTCTTGTGTGTTTCTGTTCATTGCGTAGCTTTACTGTGGTCCAGTGTTACTGACAGCTACTTTTTGTTTTTATTTTCCTTTTCCTGTATCTATGTTTACTTCCCCGTTTATGGTGTGTGTGTTACTTCCAGTTTCTATTGCTCCACCCCCTCCCCCAATGCCTCAGTTGACTCCACAGATACCTCTCACAGGCTTCGTGGCCAGGGTGCAAGAAAACAGTAAGTTGGCAGCTTAGCTTCTCCAAAGAGTAGAGTCGACCTTACTTTCTTTCTCTCTTTCTGTCTCTCTCTTTCTCCTGTAGCATGCATGGCTGGCCAGTCAGATTCTTCTCCTTGGTTTTACTGCTTTGAGAGTTTGGATGATTTTTTTAGTACTTAAAATGCTAATTCCATCTTGCATTTCAGCACCAACGTGGAACTGAAGGGTACATTTTCTTACGCTCCGATTATTGTTACTGTAACATTTTTAGACCTATGGTTTTGTTCATTTGTTTAAGCATCCAAAATAATTTTGTAATTTTGTAAGAAATTGGAAAAAGATAGCACTCACACATTTCTCTCTAGCTCTCTTTGGTCAAATCCTCGACCTGTTCATTTAGGAGATATAAATAATAGTTTGATATACACATTCTTTTTAAGAAATCATGGCTATACCTGCATCTAACAAGACATTGGACACAAAATTTTACAGATACAATTGCATGGATTTTTAAAAAGTTTTGATTTGAGCAGATAGAAGCATTTTTATAGCCATCTTTAGCGTCCCAAACCCCAGGGCCACGCAAATGTGCAAAGCCCCATCTGGGCACATGCGAGATCTAAGCAGTGCATGAAATCATGCCCCCTGGGCTGTGAAAAAAGCACTCTCCTTGGAACTATTCCCTAGAGGCCAAAAGGGCAGCTAGTTTAAATCAGTTTAGGACCAATCTAAGTGGGATGCTTAAGTATGTTCAAATAACATCTCCCCACAAGATATTATGTGGCTGACTGCATGTATATTGGAACATTAACACAAAGGATTACATGGACCAGGAAGACTCTGCCAATAATATTTAATGGACTTTTATCTGACTTTTCTGTATAAAAACTGTGTCAGGCAAGTCAGGACATCATTGAAAACGTGAAAACAAGTAAACTTTTCTTAGACTGAGTGTATCTGCTTGTCTTTAAATGTCTGCACTTTAAATCTGACAAGAAGTGATAATGAAAGACTGGCTCCAAAACAGAAATGACGTCTTAAAAATCATACTTATATATAAACTTATGTCAAAATCAAATAGGACTGATAGAAGAAGGCAGCTGCATGATCCAGAAAAAGACAGAGCTAAGTTTGGCAGCAATTTCTGAAAGGATTATAGGAGCCATATCCAACTTTATAGATTGGGTTTGACCCTGGGACAACTTCTGCTCCTTCCTTTGGATCAGATTCAGAGTTAACTGTTGCAGAGAATAATACTGGCTCTTGTTTGATGTCTTGCCTCACATTTAAATTAGACACTGCATTCTTGTTTACAGTTTGGCTTTGCGCATGTGTTTTATAGTACACAGCTGGAAAAAGCAGCCAAAATCCTTAAGAGAATTACTGCAGCTCCTGTACAAAGATAGATTACATTTCTTGAAGGATTTTCCTTGAAACAAAAGCAGACATGCTAGAATTGTATCAAATCAATTGTCTTATAAAAATAAGACTACTTGCAATGGTAGGATTTGGTGACTCCTTCAATTTTAAAGAGATTCAGGACCAATTTAAGGAAGGCTTTTTTTATAAAGTGCACAGTTGAACACAGTTGGATATAGTAAAGATAGAGAAAATAACACAGCATTCATTTCATCTTTCCAATGTCAGTACTGTTGACAAAATTATTACTTTTATCATCCATATCTTTGTTTCTGTGGGACCAAAGTACACTTTTTCAAGAAATTGGATTTTATCCAGAGTTTACAGTTGCTGTTGTCCTTAGGAGCATGTCAAGACCTTTATTTTAAGATTGTCTGAAGTTTTTCCTGCTTTTTCTGAATATATGGTATTATAATCTCATTTTCTGGAAAAAAAATAAATATAAATAATAAAGACTAATTGTAATTTCATAATAGTTCTATATTAATTTTCTTGATAGTGGTAGTATAGCACATATTGATGTTTCATACATCTTAAGCAATTCTTGCCCTGGTTTTCCAGTACTGTACTTTGGGTTATTCTGAGCTGCTTCTGGTGCTACACTAATGGACTTGAGCTTGTTCAGTGGGACTTCTTCCTGTTCTTCTTCATTCTGCTTCTTACCATCCAAATTCCAAAATTTTCTCCAACAACTTTGCAATTATTTGCAACACTTTGGGTTATTTGGTTGCACGATAAATTTTAAGTTTTCCTAGTAGGTTAACATCAGATGTGAATACCTTAAGTACAGGAAACATGTAGTAGTATTGTGAATGAAAAATTTTCAGGTGAGAAGCTCTTTTGTGGGAAAAAAATAGTTGCAAGAAGAGCTGAATTCTGGATCTTCTATAACATATCTTAAGCTAAAAAATTGTGGAATGGAAATATTTTCTGTTCAAGCCATTGTATTGCTTTATACTGGATTAAGTCTATGAACTGTTTGGTTTTTATGTACAGAACAGTTGGGCTTGGCCAATAAACGAAGGATACAATCCAGTAAGAAAAATATAAATATAAATTAAATACACACACACACACACACACACACACGGTAAAAGAATTGGTCTATCTGTGGACCTTATGGTTGGAGAGACACTCACAATATTGTACCTATTAGCATATTACAGTATGTTGAAAATGTGTGAACCTATTCATTTATCATAGGCCAATTATCAGATTTGGAGTATGAAATTGACCTATTGTGCTTAGATCTACTTTTATTAGTATATGTGAAAAAGGAGAGCCTGAATATGTTAGTAAGGAACAGTTATGGGCATTCTCTAAACTAAGGCATAATTGGTTCTAAGAATCCTGATGGTAACTGAGCAAGTTACCTCTGCAATATATGAATATTAAAGTAGTAAATAATAAGAACATACCAATACATCTTCAGGAAGTTGTATTGCTTCATTTAAAAACAAATCACCACCATCACAGGCAATCAGCCCACAGTAGATGTACTCTTGTTTAATATCTTTTGTTACTTCTCTCTTCTGAGGATGGGTTTTCCTGGGTTTCTTTCTAAGATACATCACATTGGGTAGGTGCTGAGCCTGGCATGAGTAAGGCAGGCTTGTATGCATGTTGGATAAGCACAATGATTTTTTGGAAGAATATTGATTCTTAGCCTTAGCCATTATTTATACTTTTAAAATTTAAAACTAAACTCACTAACATGATGATACTTTACAATATTGTTTTTAAAAGGACCTTTAGTTGCTAGATTTTCTTAAGAGGTAAATGAGAAGAGAGAAATATCAATGCTGGAAAATTGTTTTCCAGTTTAATCTGAGGGAAAATGTGAGAATCTACCATGCCTTATTGTGAAAAATAACCCTTGATAATATTAAGGAGAAATTTGAACTGCATTGAGCCAAAGTTTATGCCTTTTAGGCTAAACCCATCAAGTCAAGGAACAGATTTCATGTCCATTCAGTCATGACCCCATATTTACATATTTATTTTAAAAGATAGGACAACATAGGAAAAATTTAAAAATATGCACATGGTTTATCACTGAATGGATGTGAAATCTGTTTATTCAATATTTTTCTCCTCCATTTACATTTAAATTATGAAGCTGATAATCAGCATTAAAATATGGGAACCTTAAGTATTTTGAAAGGTGTACCCCAGTATCATTGATTATTTGGACATACTTCAGGCAAAATGATGCATTTTTCTAGTTACATTGAAGGTTTTTTGTGCTAATAATAAATATAGATACTATTTGTATCTGTTGAATGGTATTCAAAATGCTTTACTATTGCTGAATGATGCTCTTTTAAGTAAAAGTTATAGCAATTGTTTTTCTACTCTGGGATTTATCACTGTATGTCCTAAATTACAGGATTTGTGTTTGGGACAGTTAATGAATGAGGTTTTAGTTAAGTAACCTCTTTTGAATACGCCTTATCACCTACTGCATGTTAGGATGTTACTGAGATGCTGCAAATGAGTATATGTTAGGGATTTAGATAATAAAGGCTGATGAAATTCTCTGGATAGTGCTTAGGAACACGAGGCAGATTTTTCTGTCCTTGCAATTTAGGAATGTTTGTGATACAGATTAAAAATAGGCCTTTCCTCTCATCAGTGTCAAAAGGAGGCTTTGCTTGCATTAGAAGTGATGTTCTTTGCAGTGCCTCTGCACCTGGACATTTGTTCACTTATTCTAAGGCAAATATAAACTGACAAAATAAGACATTTGGCTTACAGCATTCAGCAACAGCTACACCGGCCTCTTGAACATGAAGCAATGATGCCTTGAGAATCATTAAAGTGATGGTCTACATCTCACTTCTGCTAGTAATCAGCTTATGCCTCTGGAGTACCTGCTTTGAAGTTAGCATCTATAATTTTGTGGCTGCCAGTAACTTGCAAAATTGTTATATCATAGCATTTTAACATATAAAACATTCACCTCTAATCTATGCATGATACTGTTAGTGCATGTGACTAGTTTCTGTAATAGGTATGGACCTCTGATCATGGGTTTACTTCTATTTGAACTAAATCTGACCAAATATTCTTCTTTCACTGATTCACCAGTTGCTGACAGTCCAACTCCACCTCCACCACCACCTCCAGATGAGATGCCTTTGTTTGATGACTCTCCACCACCTCCACCTCCACCACCAGTGGATTATGAAGATGAGGAGGCTGCAGTAGTGCAGTACAATGATCCTTATGCTGATGGTGATCCAGCATGGGCACCTAAAACTTATATTGAGAAAGGTAAGGAATGAATATATTTGTGCTAAACATTTCTTTCCAGATTCCTTAGGCAGATTTAAGCCACATGTACCCCATTCAGATGACACTACCAACTGGACGACTTGACATAAATTCCTTTTTTTCAGAGTTGCAATACTCCTCCCTCCCAAAATTTTGCAGATCAGGAAATTAATGCTAACTAGATCTAAGGAATCATTTCTAAAGCTTACATTAAGATCTTGGTTGTATTGAAACATTATACTAAGTAAACAGTCTATGGCCTTCCAGTTGTTGTTAGATTGCATATGCTGAGTAATATTGATAGAAACCCTGTAATTTCACAAGTTCAAAATCAAATGTAAGTATTAGAAATATAAACCTGTATTGAATTCTATCTTTGATTTTCAGCTTTATTTCCACCAGTTGTGTAATCAGCTGAAAAAGTTTTTCCTATGATTAACCTGTCTCCACCCTTGGGATCTGAACACTCTTTTTCTCTAGCAGAAGTGGTGTTAAGATAGGAATGTATCCACAAATAGGAATATCATTTATAGTTGATATATTCCTCTATTGCTAGTTGCGGTGTAGTTCGTATTAAACTCATAAAATGTTTTATTTTCAGTTCAGCACAATATGGTGTCCTTTGCATGTGTTGGAATAATAATTCTCAAAATTTTTCTGCCTGGATGAGTCTGGGAGTTGAAGCCCCAATACTTAGAGAGTGTGCCAGTTTGGGAAGGCTTATTTTTAGCATATGTATGAATCCAGATTTTGTGACTGGTTAAATCATGTTTTTTAAAGATGTATAGCTTTGTTTAGTTAGCTCAACTATTCTCAGCATACTTTGCATCTGTAAATTTGTCAGTCTTCAGATTAGAAATGGCCTTGTTTTTGCCACTTCATTTTATATCTAGTAAAATAATAATATATAATATATAGATATATATAAGTTAAGGTATCCTACTTCTGAATTGGTATGTAATGGAAGCAATACATCCGCTCTCTTCTTATAACAAATATTTATTTTTTTCAAGTAAAACATACACTGCTGATTCATATTTCTGGGCTATGGGTAATTTTAACACAACAGCATTTGTGGTTAGAGGTGAATAAAGTAACGTATAAAGGATTGTATGTCTGTAACAACAATTAAATTGAATTAGTAGCATGCCATATTTTGTGGGTGGTGGTAATTGGGCTTTATTTTTCTAATACAGGGATAAATTTGAGGAAGGATGAAACTTCCTTTCATCCATAGTTTATCTAGTTCTGTATGGAGTATCCAGAATACAGAAATCACCATGAGGCCTTGGGTATTTGATCCAGCTAACTCTTGAGGTCATTTTATTTGAAACGTTAAGGATTAGATTTGGGATACCGTGCCTGCAGTGCACACTTTATTACTAGAATGCAGAAGTAGCCATTTCAATTGTTCAGTCAGTCTGGTACTGACTGTAACTCTCACACCCACTTAACTTGTTCCTGCAAGATAAAATACATATATGGTTAAGGATTATTTCCTAGAAACTACGAAACTTTGGAGAGTTCTAGTCCTATCCAGCTTGGGTGATTTTGGGTCAGTCCCTCTTTTTCAGCGCAACTCTCTTCACAGTTGTTTTTATGGAGGAAACAGAAGGAAAAAAAAAGCATTGGGAGGGAGGGAAGGACAGAGACAAAAATCTAAAACAAAAAATATGAATTGACATGAAAACTCTAGAAATGATTTTAGAATAACTTGTGACAAAATTGTGGTACCTCTCTTTCCATTTTTCTAGTTGTTGCCATATATGACTACTCAAAGGACAAGGATGATGAGCTATCATTCATGGAGGGTGCAATCATTTATGTGATAAAGAAGAATGATGATGGTTGGTATGAAGGTGTATGCAACAGAGTGACTGGCCTGTTTCCTGGAAATTATGTTGAATCAATCATGCACTATGCAGATTAACTCTTTTTTCAGGCCAGGCTTTGCCTTCAGTCATGCCATAATGATCTACAAAGGGTAAATTAACACTTGTCTTAATGCTCCTTAAAATGTGCACATCCTTTCCAGGCCATACTGTTAAATGGCATGATTGAATGTTCATCTGTAAGCATCTGTTTCTGGAATTTGTAAAATGAACAAATGTTTTAGGGGTATGCAGAATGGAATGGTTTGTTCTCAGAAGTTCGGTATTTTCCCCAGAATGGCCTAGTCTGAATATTCTGGGTGAGGTTTGTGTTTCCAGAAATCTTTTTGAGGGGATCAAGAAGAGTCTCACGGTGTTCAAGACATCTTTTGCTTCTAAAACAAGAGTTTTACAAACCAGTTCACGTTCTGGAAGAAACATACAATGACAGAATGATTGGCCCATTTTAGAGGGAGAAACAGAACATTCCAAGAAAAAGCTATTCTGTTCTGCAAATAACTGAACTGTTTATTACTGATTATGCTTATTTACCTATGCGTTGTTTTCTATGACCAGCCTAAATATTCTGGGGAAGTAGGGTATAAACTATTTAATGACTCAAGATTCAAATCGTGCCATTGTTTTCTTTTCTCAGTGCAACAGCGTAATAAACTAACAACTATTAAGACTAATTTTAAATCTGGTTGAAAAGTTTAATAATGCTGGTCATTTACCTTTATTTAGACTATTGCTCATCCTCAAAATATAGTATTTGTTTAAAAGCATGCATAAAAACTTATGTATTGAATTACACTTTTTTCTGAAAATCCAAGATGCTTCCAATTTGTTGTAATCTTTTACTGGAGTACTTTCACTAAGAGTCTATTCCAGCGAGTCCTTTGAGTCTCTTATCGAATATGTCCATGTGAATCAAAGATGGGTGGTCTTATGATGTGTGTGTAATTTGTACCTGAGTTTTTAATGAGTAAAATTGCATTGACTTTTCCATTCATAAATACATAAATGAACCAAAGGTCTTGTCCATTACTTTTGTTGGCTTGCCTTGCTTTGCAAAGCAATATTGAAGCATGTTGACTTACCAAAATTTCCCCCTTATCAACAGGGTCATTTTTAATTGCAAGTCCAAAATCTTAACACCCCAATAAAGGGAAAAATACACTTCTGCAGGTTACCATGTATTCAGATTGCACATTATTTGACTTATTTGTTGTAAAGGCATATGGAGACTGCAACCCATGATTTTTGAATAGTTATTATTAGAAACAGAAAGCACATCAATAAAAGGCTGATGGGAGAAAGTATAAAACAAAGTTGTTCTAGCTTGCTAAAATGCCCACTAGTTTTCTTTTTAGGTGACTTACCAGGTTTCAGTGATCTGGGAGCAGTTTTAGAACAGAAATCTGTTTCTCTTAGCTACCAGAGTATGGCCAGGGATGGTGAAGTTTATAGGTGAATTAAATATTCAATCACTTTTTAATTTTAGCTGCAATGGTACTTTTCCAAGCAGTCTTTTGCTGTAGAACTGCCTTGAGAAAAGGAGCTTTAATGACACATTGCAAAAATAGATGAACGTACAGAAGATGGGCAAACAAACAATCCCAAGTGACTGTTCTGTTTAAAACTATGAAGTCTCTTGTTCTGCTGAAAGTAAATTTTCATTCCTGTGGGATTTTCTACTGGTTCCTCCCCCCCCCCCCCCCCCGACATCACTATATTTAAGCAGCACCTATCTAGGAATACAGCTCTTATGGGCTTCACAGGGATATATTTCCATAGCAATGCTGTTTCTAGTCAGGCATTCCACTAAAAGAGCAAGAACAGCTTATACTGAAAAAGACATAGATTGTCATTCAACCTGTTTGGCTTTAAGCATGCAGTAGAACATCTCCAGTTTGAGCACAAGGTCAGGTCACATTTCTGGTTTTGGATAGTACACAAGTTAAATTACCAAGGGATTTGTTGCTTTGTGTAGTAAAGATTTATTTGGGCTTAATTACTGCCCTAATGGGCATTAAATGATAAAAAAGCAAGTGTATTAAATACAAGAACAATAATATTATCTATCAACATTCAATACTGAAGAATCCCTTGCCTTATTGTTCCTTAAATGAACCTAATTGCTTTATTTGCCTTTTCCTGATTGTTAACATGTTATTTCTGACATCAAACAGCAACCCATGAAACATATTTGTATTCCCTTTATAAATTGGAACACTTCTTGATTTGTATATAACCTGTTTTAATTATAACAAGTATGTACAGTCTTTTATAATAAACCATTCTTTAATTTTCTGGGTACTTTGAAATTCTAACAGGCAATTTAATTATTCGAGGAGTTTCTGAGGAACTGCAGAAATAATTTAATACACTGATTGTATTTTATTGTTTGTGGCCTTCAGCGTCAATAATGAACAGTGTAAACAAATTCCCAGATAAAACAAACTTTTTCATTATAAACATAGATACCACATGTTGCTACCAATTTAACAGACTGATTGTGTTTCACTGATGCATAAGGCTTTCTTCAATAAAAGCATTTCATAAGCCTAGTTACTTAACTAGGAAAACTTTTTTTTAAAAAAAGGGAACTCCACCAGAAGCAAGCCAAGATGTTCTGAAACAGTTTAGGCACAGTCTGGTAAAATAGCTGCCAGAATCACCAGGAAGAAGATGATTATTTGTCTCGAGACAAGACAATCTCCGCCAGCTGCATAAGGGCATCTCTTTCCGGGGATGGGCGGAGCTTGCTAATTTCCTTCACTGCCTCATGACAATAGCGCTGTGCGAGGTAGTTTGTTTGCTGTATGCCACCACTCTAAGAAAAGACCAAAATATTAAAGGAGGAGTTAGTGAACCATAAAAAGCTGCTGCTTCCCCATTCTGCAATTAGTTTTGTGAGAGTTTAGTTGACTCTTTTCTGGAATTGCATTTTAAAGATGCATACAACTTAAACATAGACTTAAGCTACTTTGAAAAGTTCCCTATCTCCATTGTGTTTTATACTACCATGGATGATTTAGGAAAATGTTCCTTGAATCTTAAACAACATCCAATATACCCAACTGGCTAAATTGGCAGTCTGCTGAGAGAGAAGCTTGTATGAATTACCAAGACAATATTTACTTAATCCACTTTCAGTATTATCATCTGTTAGATCAGTGTTTTTTTTTTAACTTGGCAACTTTAAGATGTGTGGACTTCAATTCCTAGAATTCTTCAGCCAATTTGGTGGCTGAGGAATTCTGGGAGATGAAGTCCACGCATCTTAAAGTTGCCAGGTTTGAAAAACATTGTGCTTGCAGGAGCTAAAGGCAGCTTATATGGGAGAGGTAGATATCTCCCTTCCCTTTATTCCATACAACACGGGTATCAAACTCATGTTGTCACATTGCAATCACGTGATGTATCATGATTTTTTCTCCCTGAAGCGGGGGTGGGCGTGGCCTGCATGTAATGCATTTGGTCTGCGGGCTGCCTGTTTGACACCCCTGCATACAACAATCCTTTGAAGGCTGGGGTAAAATACTTGGCCCAAAGTTATCCTTTGAATTTTCATGGCTAAAGATGGGTTTGAATTTGGCCCTCCTATTTTCTAGTCCAGTCAATGTCAATTCTAGTGCTGTCAATGCCAACATGATGGATTTTTTCCTAACTGAACTAAAAACATAAAGAGGTAGTCCTTGCTTAACAACTACCCTGGTTAGTTATTTTTTGAAGTTACTACAATACTGAAAAAATAATCACAATCAGTCCTGGCATTTCCAGTAAGAAGAATCAAAAAGAGAAGCTGATAGTAAAACTGCAAGTCATGCCACGTGATGTCTCGCTTAATGACCACAGTAGAAGTGAGATTGTAAGCATTGTGGTCATGTGATGTCTTGTTTAGCAATAGTGTTGCAGGTCCCAACTGTGGTTGTTAAGTGAGGACCAGGTGTACTTCAATCAGCATTGTATCAATTGATGTTTGGTCTGCAAGGAAGAGTGAAATCATAAGAGTAGACCAAATTTTCTTTAGGAACAACCACTATTTTTAATAAAGGTTTTATCTTACCTGTAGTACAAATTCCTGGGCACGTTGGACATCACCTGGGTAGGTGAATCGCCTCATTATCATGGCATTAATTTCTGGGAACTAGAACAGAGAAAGTATTATTGTCTCATCCTAGGCAATTCTTTGCCGATTGACACAATCTAAATCCAGGCACAATTGCATAAGAGTCTTTTGTAGCTCGTGGGATGTTTTTTTTCTCAGAAGTTTTTTCTCACTGAATAGCCCGTCAGCATACTGGCGACTCTCAACTGCAGGCTGGTTAAGAAATTGTGCTATCTGACAGTGTTCATAATTTGCTGTCAAACCAAGTGAAACTGAGTTGATGATCTGAAAATGTTCGTTTCACTTTAATTCATTTCAAGGACCCAAAGTGGATCATAATATATTTAGGAAATAAATTGTCATTAGAAAAAAAACAAATACAGTGCTGGATTTTATGAGTTTGTGTGTACATGTGTGTGACAAATTGGCCCAAATGTTGGATAAGAGCTTTCTTTCTTTCTTGCACAGTGTAATTTGGCAGGACTTATAAGCTTTAGGAGCCTTCCTTACTAATTACAATAAAAAAATTACTGTATTCAAAACTTTGCAATCCCTTGAATTCAATCAGATATGAAGCATAACTGAAAGGACATAGCCATCATTTTTATATTGGTTTATGAATTTTCATATGTGTTGCAGTAAATGGAATAAATGATTTAGCAAAACAAGGACAAATCAAATTGACTTCACATCTACGGTTTGACTGATTTTGGCTTAGTGTGTTTTATAAAAGTAAAAGATTACCCTTTCCAATCATAACTGACTCTAGGGAGCATTGCTTATCTCTGTTTCTTAGCCAGGGAAGTCAGAATTTTCCAAAGACATTTCTATATCATACGGCAGCATGATTATATGCAGAGATGCATGGAACGCTGTTACTGCCCCACTGAAATGATATCTATTTATCTATTTGCATGCTTTCAAACTGCTAGATGAAGCTAGTAATAGGAGCTCACCCCACTGTGCATTGCTCGGATTTCAAATCTGGGCTCTCAGCTTTCCAAGTTTTTATATACAACAAGCCAATGAAGTTTATTTTAAAAAAGGATGGATAAAGCACAAACTGAGAACCAGTTTGGTGTAGTGGTTAAAGTAGAAGAAATGGGGAGCCCAGGAGTTCTAATCCTGCCATGGGATTCACTCACTCTGTCTTAGCCCTAGAAAGGAGGCAATGACAAACCACTTCTGAAAAATGCTGGTAGAAAAATTTTCGGGATCTGTGAAGGCAGCCTTCAAGAATTGGATACAGTTGAACTGAACCTCTACCGCCAATATGAAGGTTAAATGCAACTTCCAACTATGTATAACTTTGGAATACTCAAACCCAGATAGATTTCTACCATTAACTTTTAATGATCCAGTTGATAAACTTAATTGTGCCTTGTGGTGCTAATTTGAGGTAGGATAACAATAAACCAATTAAGAGTTAGTATTTTTAATAGTTATTGCTTCTGATTTGAAAAGCATCGGTGGTGGCTACCTTTCCTTTCTGTAAGCATTTTCCTTTCTTTCCTTCAAAGCATGCATACACAACAATACTTTTAATTTTTAGAATGAATAAAACGCAACTAGACGTGTAATATCTTGGGAAGAAAATACAGCCTCCGGTGTTCATACCTGCTGGCAAGCAAATAAGACGGGTCCAGTGGCTATTCCAAGTTTAAGGTCCGCTGATGCAGGCTTTCCTAGCTGTTCAGAACACGATGTAAAATCCAGCACATCATCTACCAGCTACAGTAAACAAAGAATATGCCATATAAAGTTTACAAGATTTCCTTGCAAGACCTAAGTAAAACATACATACCGTATATACTCGAGTATAAGTCGACCCAAATATAAGCCGAGGCACCTAATTTTACCACAAAAAACTGGGAAAACTTATTGACTCGAGTATAAGCCGAGGGTGGGAAATGCAGCAGCTACTGGTAAATTTCAAAAATAAAAATAGATACTAATAAAATTACATTAATTGAGGCATCAGTAGATTAAATGTTTTTGAATATTTATTTCAAAGAAAAACAGATTAATCAATTTGGGAAACGATCTCACTATCATGAAAGGTTTAATTGATTCACTAACCCAAAAGAAGATGACGATGACAGTGGGAGGCAGGAGTCACTCTCTCCCTTGCAAGAAAAAAGCAAGAGCCGTTCTTATGATCTCTCTCTCTCTCTCTCTCCCCGTAATACAGTCAAGCCCTTTCCAGCACGCGCGATCTGCCGCCGCCGCTTTGCACCCTGCAAATGCAAAATCCCGGGGTTTTTGCATTTGCAAGGTGCAAAGCGGCGGGGCCGGATCCCGCATGCTGGAAAGGGCTTGACTGTATTATGGGGAGAAAGAGAGAGAGAGATCATAAGAACGGCTCTTGCTTTTTTCTTGCAAGGGAGAGAGTGACTCCTGCCTCCCACTGTCATCGACATCTTCTTTTGGGTTAGTGAATCAATTAATTTGGGAAATGATCTCACTATTATGAAAGTCAGTGTTCTCTGCCAGTGGGGCATTTGGAAGAAAATGCCCCGCGGCATATCCACGCGCATGTAAGGGGAATCAGAAATCCCCGCGTTCAATGCCTAGCACAGCAGAAGAGAAAACGCAGCTGTGAGCAAATACTAGGAAAACCTGATTGATCAGAAGGAAGGAGGCAAAAGAGGGAGGGGTGGTGGTGGACGGAGGTCCCACTGGTATATGTGAAACACTTGGTCGGCAGCGCTTAAAGTCAACGTCCTTGCTCCCACCTACCCAAAGCCATGAAGTCCCCCAATTGCGCAGCCCTCGGGGCAGCAACGACGCCCGGTATTTCCCGAGATGAAGCTCCGCCGTGCAATGAAAGTGCCCTGGCTCTAGGCTCGCGGGTTCAGAAAACAACGCGAGGTGAGGTCGCTTCGGCTCCGCTCAGCTTCGTTTCCTAGCTGCTTTCAGTCCGCTCGGGAGGAGGGGGAGGAGGTGGTGGCAGCAGCTTGCGTTGTTTTCTGAGCTCTAGGCCACCACCTCCTCCCCCTCCTCCTGAGCGGACTGAAAGCAGCTAGGAAATGAAGCTCAGCGGAGCTGAAGCGACCTCGCCTCGCGTTGTTTTCTGAGCCTAGAGCCAGGGCACTTTCATTGCACGGTGGAGCTTCTTGTCTCGGGAAACACCGGGTGTCGTTGCTGCCCCCTGAGGGGAGGGCAATTCTGGGCTGCGCGATTGGGGGACTTCGTCGCTTTGGGTGGGTGGGTGGATGGGAGCGAGGATGGATGGAGTCCATGAAGTGGGGCTTGCCTGCAGGAAAGCGGCTGCCCAGCTCCGGAGCTCCATACCATTTTTTTTTTCAGAGGGAAATCTGACTCGAGTATAAGCCGAGGGCGGGTTTTTCAGCACAAAGAATGGGCTGAAAAACTCGGCTTATACTCGAGTATATACGGTATATAAATGCTCCAAACCTCCCTCTTTTTAGCATTTTGTTTAAATTGGTAAAAAAAAATATCTGCGTCTTTTAAGTCATCATTCTTATGTATTACCTGAAATGCTATCCCAAGGTTTTTTCCATATAGATATGCAATTTCATGAACTTTTGGATCAGGGCAGCCTAGTACAGAAACCTGAAAAGGAAAAAAAGAACATAATCTTTGGTTACTTCCCATTATTCATATGTGCCAACAATGTACTGACACCAGAGAAGCAGACATCAAATAGCTGCATTCTGCTCAGTCCCTTTTTATATATGCAGAGTTTTTAAAAAAATAAGTTATGGTAAAGACGAAGAGCAACAGGACAGCATTAAAAACAGGGTCTTGCAAAGATCTGGAGAGTTTTGGGAGTAGAGATAGATAGATAGATAGATAGATAGATAGATAGATAGATAGATAGATAGATAGATAGATAGATAGATAGATAGATCTGGAGAGTTTTGGGAGTAGAGATAGATAGATAGATAGATAGATAGATAGATAGATAGATAGATAGATAGATAGATAGACGCACAGATAGATGATAGTTACATAGATAGATAGGCAGAGAGATAGAGACGTAGATACCTTTATATCCAAAATGGATTGACTTAAATATTAATATAGTTGCATTCATAACTGCAAACACTCTTAACACATATAAGATTATGATTGCAAAATGATTTAATTTTACAGTCATCAAATTTCATTGCAATATAAAGAAAAGCACTATAACTAATGTCGAGAGACTCATAATTAAATACCATTTTAATTAACTTTACTAATAGTATTCTTTACCTATCAGACAGCTAAATTGATGTATAACTAGAAAATAACCAATGTGCCAAAAGCCTATGCAGTATTAGAAAGTCAGTTGTATAACCCTTTCTTTACTTACCCCAGAAAGCAGAGCAAGATGTATTTAATCAAAAGTACTATTCCTATAAATAATTATTTTAAATACAGTGGAAACCCTGGTCATGACCATAATTTGTTCCATAACTTTGGTTGCAATCTGAATTGGTTGTGATCTGAACCTAATTTTACCATTGGATTGTATGTAAATACAATTAATCCATCCCAGATCCCTACGAACTGAATATACATATTGCTTTTTAAAGATTTTTGAGCACAAAAATGGTTAATTATGCCATAGAATTCACAGTGTACTGTAATAGTGAAATGTAAAATCCTTTAATAATACTGAGAAAACCTACTTTTTTTGCCCTGCACACGCAGTGGAGAACAGAACTGGAAAGCAGGCAAGTTGAGATACAGTGGGACGAGTGGGTGGCATCTTTGGATCACTTCTGCCTTTCCCAAACCTCTGTGTCAGCGCAGAATTACTTTTGCCCATCTCTTTCTGCTATGTGCCACCGCGCAAGCTTCCCACGAGCCTCCCATGAAATAGAGACAGGTGAAAGTCATGCTATCAGCTCAGGCAGCTTGTTCCATTGTCCCTCAGCTGTGGAGCTTGGCCAGGAAGGCACCCGCAAGGCCTTTCCTGCCAGCTTAACATGCTTCCCATCTTAAGGCGGCTGTGCTTGAGGGGCGTAGGCAGCGCTCTCCCTAGCCAGGCTTGTGCACCAGGTAAGCTTACCCCCCTCCGCCCCATAATTCACAGAAGCAGCACTTTTCAATTCCTCAGAAACTGCAATTTTGGCACATGGCAGGATTCTGGGGATCTTCCTCCTCTTCTGCACAGAGAGCTTATTACTAGTGAGGGCTTACGGAAACGGAGGAACACGCACCAGTTTTCTTTTCAAGGCAACTGATTTAAGAGTGTGGGAGAAGAGAGAGAGAAAGCCTCTTGATTCCTGTGCATGTCTTTTCACTTAAATGTGTGTGGGGACTGGAGCTCTTTGAAGGAGTGTTTGATCGCCACCCGAGTATATGTTTGTGACCAGATTCAAAAATTTTCTGAATTTTTTGGTCGGAACCTGATTTGGTCATGACCAGAGGTTCCACTGTACCTATTAGTCTAATGTCTGAAGAGGATTGTATATTATAGAAAATTTAATATGACAGACACTGGGCATTATGTATTTAAGGTGCCAAATCTTTTGGCTTTAAACCAGCACTTTTTTACTACGCTTGTAAATAAAGTAGAAGCATCTAAATTATTACAAAATTGTGCGATCCACTCTATGAAATACACTTCTGAAAAATATTTGCACTTGCTCTATTTTCCAAGGGTTTCAATAAACCTTATTCAGAATTCATTAAGATGTGAATCCCTCTGGTCAGGTCCTTCCCAAGCATCCAAGAAAAAAACTGCCTTCTACCAGGACCTCACTTTCCAAGCATACTAATGGTCTAAGAATCTACAGTCTAAGTTCTACACTCATCTAATATTGATTTTTCATCTGGAACAGGGCATACATCTAATTCTAGATTAGGAATTAACAGGACAGTAGTGACCCTCCATCCATTAGTTTTGCCCATCTATAGCCTCAAATTCCAGGCAAGATTTAATGTAATCTGTAATTTTTTAAGGTGCTGTGTGTGGCATTTGGTTTGTTGCCATCATATATTTTTTAAATGGCCAAAATTTTAAGAAATCACTAGAACTCATAAGATATTGATTTTCTTCTCCACTCTGTGGTAAAAATTCAGGTGGGAACTCTAACATCTCATGAGATTCCATGAACATTCAAAAAAGGCTGGAAATATCTGTTTAGTATTTTTGCTGTCTTCTTGGAATCACCTGAAATAATGCACCACAAGGTGAATGAAAGAAACTTCAAAGAACTCCACTTACTGAAGTCCTAAGTAACACCTTGATAGCACAACTGTAAAACCATTATTTGCTCAGTGAAGTTATTTCCATAAGCCTTCTCTGAAACTGATGAAGCAGAAAACTAAATTCATCATAACTGTTTTGTGTTTTGAATTAAGCTTCTTAATTAATTAAGCTTCATTAGGTTTCTCTTTTATTTTTCTGTCTGGAAAATGAACCAAAGATACCACTGTAGCCATTTTGTCAAAGCCCTTTATATTCATAAGCTTGTTGAAAAAATGGTTCAGTCTTCTAATCTGTCTTTCCTCCATACATTAAGATAAATTTACAGAAAAGATGGAACGTACATACTGCTTTACAGCTGTGTGCTATAAGACTTGCAGTCTTCTTAAACGTTTTTTCGAGGTAGTGAGAAAATCTCTCATTTTCATTTTCTTTGGAACCCAGCTGGAGAAATTCACCTGTAAGAGGTTAAAAAGATCAACTGTGTTAGCAACTAATTGCCAAGGAAATAGAAATTCAGTTATTTCTAGTTATGTTGCTAAAAAGCCTTACCACGCACCAGATCTTCAATCACTTGCGTTATTAGAGAAAGGACAGTTGTGTTGCCAATACGTGCTAAAACTAAAGATGCTGTAGAAAGGATAAAATCACCAGCTAAGACTGCCTGGAAAAGAATAATCAACTTTAAAATATTTTAGCTGGCACCATTATTCAATTTACAGCTTTGCATATCATGTTTTAAAAAAATCTTGAACAGTAGTCAGGGAACTTGCCAACAAAAAAAAAATCTGGAAAGCAACATCAGAAATGCAATTACAAAGGGCAGTACACATTTTATATTTTTTCTTAACTTATATAAATTTTTTTTTTCATAAACCGTAAGCCAGAGTGATAAGACAATGAGATATTGGAAAGGAATTTTGAGAGTTGAAGCCTATACACCTTAAAGTTGCTAAGGCCGAGAAACTGCTTTATACCCATTAGAGACTTCACCTAGTCCCTCTCTCTTGGGAAATTCAAGAACAGGGTTGAGGCTCCACTCTTTATCTTCTGCCAAGAGCAAGTTTCTTTATATAAAATTATCATATCAACGGCTATTATCTGCAAATAGTTAACAAAACTGAACGCCCTTATATTTGTGGAAATTTCAACTGCATATACAAAGTTTAATTGCATCAGTTGAGCATCCAGCAAGAACTAGAGTTGTCTTAAAGAACAAAAATTAATATCTACTTTCAATTATTTCACTTTCCTTACCTAACCTGCTCCACTGTGATCTTGCCCTTTTCCAAGCCCCTGGTTAAAGAAGATGGTGAACCTCTTCACTACCCCAGATCAACAATCCTTCTGGGATACTTTAGGTGTTTCACTGATTGTTGATTTTTCTCTGGGCTCTCCCTTGGACATGTATTTTGCATCTTTCCTGTACTGTATTGCTCCATTTTGTGTCATGCAGATTAAAGTAGGAGATAAATTGATCAAGTAACCTTCCCACTCTAACAACACTTTCTATAGCTAAGATAAAAATACTTGCCTTCCTTTCCCCCCAGATTTGATTAACAGTAACCTTTCCTCTTCGTGAATTAGCATCATCAATTACATCATCATGAACTAGCGTAGCGGTATGGATCATTTCTGCAATTAATGCTATGGAGCGTTGGTTTGCCTTCACTTCTCTAAGATTGAGACGTGGGAAGAGGGTAAGAAAAATGTAGCATGTCAACCCTGTCAGAATAGCTTGAACAATACAGGTGATATCAAGTCAGATTCAACATTTTTGGAGACCATGCAAATTCTTGCCATATTCACTTATCTTCTGCAATAATACATGGTTTTTCTTTGAACCTATCCATTGGTCGTATCGACTGATTTCTATTCTTCTACTTTCATCAATCTTGTCTCACATAAACAGTTTTTAAATTAATTATCCACTTGTTCATCACATTCCATGGCAAATATGCATGTTTCAGCTTGCTAATCTATCGGTTGCCCTACTAATCATGAAATGGTATTCATGATTAATATTTGGAGTTCAGTTAATGTTTATAATGAAATTAATATTTCATATTTAATGTAGAAGAGGAAGCATAGAATTAATACTGTAAGTCAGGGCACAGTAGTACAGGGAATGCACATAGTGAGAAATTATTTTCTCTTATTCTAAATAAGACTTATCCATTAAATACAACAAGGTTGAATATCTGCTAAATCTTCTTGCTGCTTTTGTATGGGAACAAACCTTAACTGTAATAATTCAAAAATAAAAAATAGATATTTACCCAGAATTATTATGATGAAAATTGCATGCTCTGGCCATTAGTGCCACAATAATTGGTCGAAAGGCCTTCCCTTTACCATCAAAGTAGTAGTCACACATTTCTTTAAGTTCTGTAGTAGAAACCCGTAATTCCTGCAAAAAGGCAAACAAAGCCTGTTCTATATCTGCAAACCTAGACTTGCTTTATGACAATAAAGTCCCATCTCAAGAATGATCTATAATTAGAGCTTCTTACCGTACCACACCAAAAACATATTTACCTTTTTAATATCCTCATAGAGATTTTTCAAGTCTTTTCCTCCAAGTTTAAAAGGATCTTTGTATTGTTCATCACTGACCGTTTTACCAAAGCAATGAGTTTGTACTGTTGTATGTTGAAATCTAGCAAAACTTTTTGGGGAAGAAAGAAAATATTAACATAATCCCTGTAACTAAGGCAATTTGGTCATTCCTGCCCACAAAAATAACGCTACTGCTCCTACTACCTGGGCATAAATTGTTTCAACTCTTACCCTCAAAACGACGCTATAGAGCACTGCACACCAGAACAACTAGACCCAAGGACAGTTTTGCCCCGAACACCATCACTCAGCTAAACAAATAATTCCCTCAACACTGTCAAACTATTTACTAAGTCTGCATTACTATTACTATTAATCTTCTAATTGTTCCTATCACCCATCTACTCCCACTTATGACTGTATGACTGTAACTTTGTTGCTTGAACTTTTACGATTAATATTGATTGTCTCCTAGTATGATTTGATTGCTTACTTGTACCTTATGACTATCACTAAGTGTTGTACCTTATGATTCTTGACAAATATACACTGAAAGCACATGCACCAAAACAAATTCCTTGTGTGTCTGATCACACTTGGCAAATAAGGAATGCTATGCTATGCTATGCTAATTGAATTTTAAAAGAAAATACATGAAAAGAAATAGTTATTCAAGCTTATCTACAAAGTTAAAAAAACATTATTCAGTCAATACTTGGAAGAATGACATAGATTTTCTAAAATCATTGTTTGGAGATCTTGGGTGGATCTTGTGTTCGCATTAAGCGGCTAAGATACCTTCAGAAGCAATTATTTTGCAATTCTACTATCCAAAATGGATCTCTGTCTTTGCCCAAGTTTTAACCATGGTTAGGATAGAGACCCATCCAGCAAAATTATTAGTTTCTCATACTCCTATCTTGCATCAGCTATATTATAGAAAAAGACTAAATATTTAGGATCTATAAAGTTATAAAAACAGGAAAAATAGTGTAAGCATTTTTTTCAAATGTGCTATGTTATTATCTCTTTGAGAGACATAGATGGTTTCTAAATATGATACATAAATAAAATAAATGTTATACCTTTGTGTGAGCATGCATATGGGGAATAAAGCAAAAGCTGTCATTTTGTATTGAATTAAACAAATTTTAAAAATCCTCCAAGCATTTCATTCTGCACAGTTATTTTCCTTCTTCTAAAACAGGAGAAGAAAAAACCCAGCACCAAGTTACCATACATGTTATATAAGATACGAAATTATTGTCACTGTTCCCACTAAATTAATTTCTGATGTTTGGTGATACATACCAATATCAATAAATCACCATGAAGTACCTTATACTATGTAAGTGTATATCATATATATAAGTTTAAATCATATACACAATAGCTAAAATTGCAAGTGCTCACCAAGTTTCATAAGATTTTATCTATTTTGCAAAATTTTAGGCAAAAGATCACATTTCATACAATTTCCTATGTGATTCTGGCTGCTTTAATTTTTACTTAATTTGAAATATAATAGATGAGAATATTTGCTTTGATTGCTTCAGTTGCTGTATTAAGAAACATGCTTATATGATGATTCTCAAAAATTCTTATATCGATTTAATGATTTATATTGAATGTAACTGTCACAAGACTAAATGTTATAATGCATGCAATTTAATATCTCATTTAATATCGCATCCTTCACAAACTTTAAAGATACTGAAGTTACCTACTTTAATATGACTATTTTTTATAATAGAAATATTTCCACTTACCGCCAGCATATACTATACATTTTTGGAAAAAATAGACACAGTCTTTCGCCTAAAAAACTAGATTTCTGCTGAAAGAGAAGAGAAAAAAAGGATATTTATAATCTATATTTTATGCAGAATTAAGATAAAGTTAACAAAAGTTACTATGGGTGACAATAGCAATTGGAATCAGAATTTCTAAATGATGTAACTGTAAGGTATGACATGACACGACCATATATCGACAGTAAAATTGGAAGTTCCAGTTGCCATCATAACCCACATAAGTGAAGACTTCAAATGAACATGATATGGGAAAAGATGGAAGTCCCAGGAAAGCAAGCTGGTGGGTAAGAGTTATGGATGAGTGGATGGATGTTGTGGACAGAGGCCATGAGAACAGGTGGGTAGGTGCCACAGTTGGGAAGGCAAAAAAGTAGCAGGAGCGGGAATAAATCTTTATGTTGTCTTTATGGCAAAGCATTTTTCATTGCAAGCATATGGAAAGGAAACGAGAATGAGGCTAGTTGACTGAACAAGATTAGAGACCTAAATTAAACCCATTTGGATTAAGGGGTCAATGGATTTTATTGAACAGCTTGTATGCATAGGCAAGTAAACAACTCAACACTCCACAGATATTTCTCCTTATAACCATTTTTCTGCAGAGATGTTAAGTAGTATACAAGTGGCTCACATATCACATAATTGTGGAGGAAAGTTCCCTGGATTTGTTTCAATGGGTTTTAGCAACAGTAGAAGATAAAGAAGTGAATTATAATGAATTTATTTCATTTGGAAAACCTTGTAAAGAATCTTACTAGCTTAAGTTTCTTCTTTTCATTTCTTTCTTTTTTCTTTTTGTTGATTACTCAACTCATGAGTAATCCTACTTTTTCCTGAAGAAATTGTTTTAACAAGTATTGTGAAAGATATCTAAAATGAAATACCAATGGACTGAACAAAGTAACAAAAAGCCTATTTCATCTCTGACATCTTGTACAGGCCAGTAACTTGTGAATTGATGAATCTGGGTGAAAAGACAGCAAGTTTTCTTAAACTTAGATATGTGTTGGAACAACAATAATGTTTTTTTACCCCACTTTTGTATACTTTGGCCAACTCAAGGTGACAAACATATCCAATATTCATGTGTACAATTTACCAGCCAGCATAGCCCATTGAGAATAATGCCCACTGACAGATCATTTAATATTTCCACCGTGTAAGCCTTTTAAGAGACACCTCCAAGACAAGTAAACCACATCAACACATCTTAGTGCAGTCTACACTTTGTAACAGGATTGTGCAGCAGGAAATAGTTATTTTATTTTCCGTGGCCTGTGCTTATGAGATCTGCAACCTTTCTTCCTTTGCTTTTCCGCAAATCTTAGTCACTTATTTGCCATCCGATGCCCTCCAAATGCCCCAGGCGACACCTCTCATCAACTGCACCCACAACTCGCCTGAAGGGGGCTTGGGTATTAACTTCCTTACTCGTCGCGCCCGGCTTGGAAAACGCTTCCCTTTCCGTTCCTCGTTTTCTCTTCCTGCCCATGCCATTTCTTAAGAATACCCCATCCCCACAAGCGATAAGGGGTCCTGGGGCATTACAATGGCCCCATATCTCAGGGCATCGGGGCTAGTAAACATCGCCTTGGTAGCTCTTCTTAGCAGAAGCTTTTCAAGCGCCGGGCTGCTTCTGGAGGTTCCCAAAGGCGCTTCCCCCACGCTCCGCCCGCGTCCTGATGTAAGCCGGTTCCTTCACCCGAGCGCCTCGAGCTTTCCCCGGGATCGGCTCCTCCACCCCTTCATTCCCTTCCTGACCTCCAACCGCCCCAAGTGCAGCGTTACTTACGGCCGTCTTCAATGATGGCAGCGCCGCCAATTCATCGCCGGGCTGCTTGTTGGTGCCACCGCCGCTGCTGCTGTCCAAGCCGCTGCCGCAGCTTCGCAAGCTGCTCAAGAGTCTCGCCGTCCGGGACGAAACGGCGCATGAGCAACAGCAACAGCGAGGCCGACACCAGAGCGCCATGGCTTCCGATTCAGATCGGGCAAAGAGGCCGCCGCGTCTCGCTGCCGCTGTTTTGAGAACCGCTAGGCCCACCCCGCGATCGCCTGGGCTGCAGTGGCAGCGACAGCAGCACTTGGGGCGCCTGGGCTGCAGTGGCAGTGACAGCAGCAGCACCGACCCGGACGCGGAAACCCTGGTTTCGACAACGTGAGTATGTCTGGCAAGGCCGCCTCCCGGAGTTCTTTTCCAGGAAACGCTTCAGGACAGAGAGGCTTATGAAGAGGCAAGGGAGTGGCGGGATGGTGCAAGTAGAAGGAGAGAGGAAGTCGGTCCTCCCATGATTCTCCGGCGAAGGACGGAGTCGCGAATAGATCCGGATTTAACTCGCTCCCAGTTGCTCCCTGCGCTGGCTGAGGCTGCTGCTCCCAGCATAACAGCCGCCACGTGAATAGAATCGCCTTCTTCTGTGCAAAATGTCACTTAGGATTTGTATTAGAGAGGTGGGAAGGAGTAAGTCTGCCTGAAGTTATTTCTGAGAAAAGATGGGTTAGGACGATTGTGTCGCAAAGATGGTTGAAGCTCATCTTTTTGGGGGGGAGTGGGGAGCTTTTAATAACGACACCACTTTTAATAATGTAAGCAGGAATCTGTGCGTCTTTCAGTGTGATTAGGAATTAATTTATGGATATAAGCATACCTCGTTGATTCTGTGCTGGGCCATTGCCCCAGCCCGGACCCATATGGTAGGAAGATACTGTCCAATGCCAATCAAAAAGAGGAAGAAAAATGTTAAAAGTTTTTGAACTGTCTGAAATTCTTACATCAATGAAAAAAGGGGAAGGAGATGGATGAAGCAAAGTGTAAAAATTAGGTCAAACGTTTAGTCATTTAAGATCTGCAATTCAGACAAGATCTTGAGAGGCAGTTGTAGGTTATCAGTGAACTCCAAAAAGTAGGCCAAAAGGGGAAAAAAAGATAAATGCTGCTTAAACAGGGAAGGGGAAAACATGGATCTATTAAGATGATAAACATGACAAAGGGAAAAACTTATCAGAAAAGGGAGAGAAAAGATCCATCTAATAACTGGATAGCAATATAAAATTAATTCAAAATTATCATTAAATGTAGACCATTCAGAAACATATTGTTTCATTTTCTCATTTATAGGACACATTTTTCAAAGATAATTAACAAATTCAAACCTAGATCCATTCCTTATAATCAGGAGGGTAAGTTTTTTTCAATTTGCATAAAATTATTTTGAAAAGGACTAAGATAATTTAAAAATTTTAAATGCATTCATTCTTGAAAATGAATATTGCAGTTCTCAATTCTAATATTCAGAAATAATAAGTTTTATAACTTGCATTTTACTTTTTAAATTATGAATATGATTGATTGGTTGGTTTGTGTTCAACCATTACATTTCTTAAGGATTCCAAAATTACTAGTATCCCTCTGGTTACTTGAGCATCTAGATCAGGCTTGTCCAACCCGTGGCCCGCGGGCCACATGCGGCCCAGGTCGCCTTATAATGCGGCCCAGTGCCCACCCCAACCTTCGTGCAAGAGCCAGTAAGGAGGAGGAGGAGGAGAAGCAGGCGTGAGGTGGTGCGAGATGAGCAGCAACAGAAAAGGCGGGCATAGTCAGAGTGCCACCTCCTGCTGTTGCCACTGCCACCGCTGTTGCTTCTGCCCACCCGCCGCCGCCGCTTCTGCCCCTGCCCTACCCCTTCTGCCCTTGCCGCCGCTGCTGCTTCTGCCCCCGCCGCTTCTGCCGCCACCACCGCTGCTTCTGCCCCTGCCGCTGCTTCTGCTGCCGCCACCACCTCCACTTCTGCCCCTGCTGCTGCTTCTGCCGCCGCCACCGCTTCTGCCCCTGCCGCCACTGCCGCGGCTGCTTCTGCCTTCCAGTCCTGCCACATCCAGCCGGGCCATTTGCAGGAGGAGAGGTAGGCGCGAGGTGGGTGAGCTTTCTTCCCCCACCCCTGCAAAATTTGGCCGGAAAATAAACCGTGATAAACCGTGATAAAAAAACCGTGATAAAAAATAAATAATTTTTAATAAATAATAAAAATAATTTGGCCATATTTTGGCTTGAGTTTGGCCGTTAACTATGTTTTCTATGGGTTTTTTTGGATGATCAGGTATCGTTACTATTATTTTATTTTATGTGCGGCCCAAATCAAATTTTCATCTTCTAATGTGGCCCAGGGAAGGTGAAAGGTTGGACACCCCTGATCTAGATCATATTATCTGGTTTGTTCCTGTTAATACATTGCTAGAATACATTTGTTCCAGTTGGCATCCAATGACATTGTATAATTATCAAACCTAGCCATAATATCATTAGCATATCAGACCAACTTTTAAAAAAGTTTAAAAACTTTAAAAAAAGTAAAAAAAAGTTCAGAACCACTGTGAAGATTGATTGATTTAAACAATCGCCACTATAAAACTTGATAGTTGGAAAACAAATACATTCATAATAACTCCTGCATATGGCTGCAGGTACAGCCAGTCCTCATTTAATAATCCTAATTGGGACTGGCCATCTATTGCTAAACAAAGTAGCCATTGAGTAAAATGTCACTTGATCGCTTTATTTACCAATGGCAGTCCCAGCAGTCCCAGTTAATGTTATTGAGTGAATATATGCAGTCATTAGCAAGGACACACCTGGATCCAAGCCATTCTTGTAAGGTCCTTCTTCCATCTACATATCTATCCCACAACTCTGTCCTTTTGGTCACCCACTGCTGCCAGTTCCCCACATTGTTCAGCCCTACCTGCTATCTGATGCCCATTACACTGTGCACCATTTTCACACCAAGGTTCTTTCATGTGCCAGCCGAATCTTTTGCAAAAACAAAAACAAAAAATGGACACATACAAAAAGACCTGGCCAGTAGTGGCCAATAATGTGTAAGGTGATACACACCTGCTCACCTGTAGCTCTTACACATGTGTGACTGGGATGGTGGAAAAGGATGGCAGTGAAAATTATAAGGAAGATCAGCTGAGAGTAGAAGCGGCACAGTAGTAGGTGGGTTGATTAAATGAAGGTGGACTCAAATTTTGTTCATTTGATGTGAGGGTATTACGATGGCCAGAATTTCAAGAACCAGTTGTAAGTCCCTTTTTTCAACACCCTCGTAACTTCAAATAGTTACTGAATGAATAGTCATTAAGTCAGGAATATCTGTGTAAAATTATAACCCAATGAACAAAATAAATTGTATGATACCGTAACATCTCAGAATGTGCTAAATCAGGTCTTTTAAACATCTTTCAGAATTAGAAAAACGGATGCAGGATCTGTTGAAATTTCAGCATGGTATCCTAAAACTCAATCCTTGAAGCTGTTTTGGGAGGAAAAGGTTGAGAACATTTGAAAAATCAGAAGCTCATTCACGGCTAAGCCACAGTTTAGCACTGCATTGTAAAGAAATAATTCAATTTCATTTTCATACATAGTTTAAAAAGTCAGTTGGCTGAAGATATGATCTGTTAAATAAAACCATAGCTATTTATACAACAGGTGTGTAGCCAATGTGAACCTCATTTGGCCTGGGGAGCCTCCTACTCCCATTACAATTGTCAGAAACCTGCAGCACCTGCAGTTTGTCATTACTGCGAGGCATGTAACTTTTAAAATCTATTGTAGATAATGTCTAAAATAGTTTTAACATAGTTAAAACAAAGAAGTGGTTCAGAATCCTACTCACACTACTTAGAGCAAAATGGTGTGTGTGTGTGTATGGGAAGCAGAATATCCTGACCTTGCTCACAGGTTGCCTTAGGCACTTCATTTTGCATCATCATCCTGCATATTATGGTGTTTGGGTATCTGCAAAGGGTTTCTAAGTACTGGTTCCCCTTCCTTTCTAAAAAAAAGGAAACTGGTTTGCAAACTATAGCAACATTAGTAAAACAGTAATAAAACAAAAAAAAACCCCTTTGGTTTAACTTAATCATAGAATGTAAAGTCTGGAAGTGGTCTTGAAGTTCATCTAGTTCAGGAATGTCAAATTTATGCTGTCACATGATGTATTGGGACTTTATTCCCCTTCACAAAACCAGGTGGGCATGGCCAGTGTGGTCATCTGGTCCGTGGGCCAGGAGTTTAACAGCCCTGATCTAATCTAATCTTTTGCCTCAAAACAGGAATCTTCATTCCATTATCCATCTATTACATTATCTTCAACAGACAGAAATCTTTATTTAAATAACTCTTATCATTCATCATCAGTTCTACTGTTCTATTGGCATTCTGTTCAGTGGTTCTATTCAGGCATTTCCCCATTATCTAATTGAAATCAATTCCTTAAAATCCAATGTTGTTTTGTTCTGTGCTCTATACTGTTTTACTTCATCTACATTATAGTCCTGATTCTTCAAAAAATAAAACATGTCCAATCTTCTCTTTGGGTTTAAACTTACTTAGCACTTCTGACCATTACCGATTTCTCCTTCTATGTCCCATGTCACCTTGGTTGTCAATCTTCTTTCCAAAGTATGGCACCTAGAACTAGATGCAATATTCTACATGCCACTTATATATAATTACAATATTCACTGAACAGATTTGTCATTGTGTATAAAAAAGGCAAATAAAATAATTTCCCTAGAATTAAACAATCATTGGCTGGTCTCAGTCATACCAACAAGCAAATGACAATGTAAACTCAGATCTACTAGGTCAGTAATGGCTAACCTTTCCATCTTTGTGTGCCAAAAGTGTGCATGCATGCGTACCAGCATCCATAAGGAAATGCATGCACGCTCCCATGTGTATGTGTGTGTGACCCATGCGTTTCTGCACATGCAATCCCCTACATGCCCCATGCATTTCTGTGCATGCGCACGGAATGTGTATCCTGCATATGCCCTGCTCCCGCACATGCGTGGCAGTTACCTGATGATCAGCTGGCGCGGTGCACGCACCTGCGCAGTGGACCTGTTCTGGGTGACAGCTCACGTGCCAGCAAAGATGGCTCTGCATGCCACTTCTGGCACGCGTGCCATAGGTTCACCATCATGGTACTAGATGCTAATCTGAAACTATTGTAATTTGGCCTTGTACAGGATAAAAGCTTGAGACTCCTTGACCACTGATAGAATGTCCTGTCTACGAAATTGCTGTGTTACTGTATTTGAGCTTCTTCCTCATTTTCATTGTCTTTGGAATTCTTCAATATCCTAGGGATATTTAACTTTGGGGGCGTTAGTTTATTTTATGGTCATTACACCTCATACAACGAAATCAAACATCATCTTCAATGCACATCATGACCATGAAAATAAACACAAACACACATCCTTCACCCTTCACACATTGAACCGAAAATCCCTGATACCACACCAACACTGCACTATATAGCAGAATTCAAAAGAGCTACTGCTCTGGGATAGAAGCTGTTTTTCAGCCTATTTGTCCTTGTTTTTATTATTCTGTACCATCTGCCAGATGGTAATAGTTCAAGAAAGGGTTCCCAGTATGAGGTGGATCTTTGAGAATGTTTTTGAGAATATTTAACTTTGGGGGGGGGTGTTAGGATTTGTATGATGTTCTTATCCTCTCTGTCCTACCACATTCAAATGATGGTGCTGGGAAACTAGTACCATGTGATGTTGAGTGTTATATCTGCATCACTTAGTGACAGAAATCCCTGTCTCAATCACCATCACTAACCAAAGACTATCTTTTGTTTCATAGTGAGGCAGACTGTCTCTTAGATACTCAGAATGAAGTTATTTAGTGAAGTCATGCCAAGCTAAAAATCAACATCTTGAAAGGAATCCCAAATAAAAACACATATTTTTTTTTTTACAAAACTGCCCAATTTCCAGTTGGAAATATCACCTTTATGCCAGGAAATAGTACTGATTTGCTTGAATTGATAAATCAGAATGTTATTCAGTGGTAAATATAGCCAAAACATGATACAGCCACTGAAAATAATATCAGGAAACATTGCCATTGTTGAAGAAAATGTAACTGTTTGCATAGGGACTTGATTCCATCACTGACTTTTGGTAATCCACGGTGAACCTATGATCATGATTATGTGAATACTTTGAGAGAAAACAGACCTGTCTGATCTGTAGTCCTAGGTTAATGATGGTGATTGAGACAGGAATTTCTTTCACTAACTGATGTGGTCATCACTTAGTGCACAACATCATGTCACTTAAACATGAGTCATCAGTGTGCAGTAGGAGCCAAAAAAGCTAATGCAACCAATCCTTAGTTGTATAAACAGAGGCACAAAATCAAACCATGTGAAGTATTAGTACTGCTTTATAAAGCGTTAGTAAGGCCATACCTGGAATACTGCATCCAGTTTTGGTCACAAAAAAGATGTTGAGACTTTGGGAAAAGTGCAAAGAAGAGTAATTAAGATGATTAACACCTGGTTAGAAAAACATATGAAGAACAGCTGCAGGATTTGGGTTTGGCTAGTCTAGGGAAAAGAAGGACCAGGGAGGCACATGATAGCAATATTCTAGTATCAGAGATTGCCACAAAGAGGAGGCAGTCAATATATTTTCCAAAGCACCAGCAGGCAAGAAATAATGGATGGAAACTAATCAAGAAGAGAAACAACCTGAAATTAAGGAGAAATTGCCTAACAGTGAGGACGATCAACCAGTGAAACAATTTGCCTCCAGAAATTATTTGGGAACTTCATCACTGGAAGCTTTCACGAAGAGAGCAGACTAAAATGATATGGGATCTTCTGCTTAAGCAGGTGTTTGGACTAGGAGACCTCCAAGGTCCCTTCCAACTCTATTCTGATCGAACTGATTCAATTTTGTTTACAAGTTAAAAATAATAAAATATTAGAAAATCCAAACAATTGAGTAATTAAGAAAAAATAAAAATAAAAAGATTATAAAGAAGCAGTTTCCCATCTTTTTGATAATCATAAATACATTTTTATTCTATCCTCTTTCTCTAAAATTGCATCTTAAATACCTTCTTCCATAAGCTACATTTCTAATCTTCAAACCCATAAATCATGTTCATTTTCTCATTTTTTTTCAGCAAAAAATCCATAAGGGATTTCCAGTCATTGACAAATGATCTTTTTATAATCAAGTAAGTTAATTTTGCCATCTCTGCTAGTTCTGTCATATTCACCAACTATTCCTATATTGTGGTTATTTCAGAATCTTTCCAATTTTTGTCCATAATAGATTATTCTAATATGATCTTTAAAACACAACAATATTTTAACAGATTTTTCTTGTCTGTTAATTAATGAATGGAAAAATGGAATTGCTATTTGTTTAGATATGTATGAAATGAAAACTGCCAAGAAGTTGTTTTTATAAATGTAAAGGCTCAGAGATAATTATGAACATCAATCACATTTGTTTCCCTACAGAATTGATCACAATTTAAGAAAAGTTGCGGGACTTAATATGTCTGGCTGCTGGGCAATTTTATGGTGGTTTTCATCATTAACATTGGTATATCATTCTGGATGTTACCTCATTGACACAATTGCTGCAAATAGTTTTGGTCACTTGTATAATTACATTAATGCATCAACTTTGGATCAAGATTATTGTGAAAAGAAATTGAAATTAACTACTTTGGATGAATGGAAGCTTTCCACAGAAGTGTTCACAGGTATTAATATAACCCTTGACAACATGTACATATTTTTGTTGGAAAGATTCATTTATATAACAGGGACTTTATCTGGATAAACAATTTGCCTAAGTGCTATTCTAGAGTAGTTGCTATCTAGGGCAGGGGTGCTTAGATCTGGCCCACAGAGCTGCCCTGTAAACAGCGAACAACTGGTCTGTGATGTCTCTGTCAGTGAAAATGGTGCTCCATTGTTTTCCGACCTCCCAAGCTCCATTTTCGTTGGCAGAGCATTGCAGGAAGCTGTCATAAATGAAAACAGAGCTTGGGAGCCTATTTTTGCTGGCAGTGTGTTTGGGCCACCACAGGTGCCTCCAACACATGTGACAATGAGCTGGCCATGCCCATCCTGGCCATCCTCCCTCCCTCCCCGAGGTCAAACACAACCCTGATGCAGCCATCAGTGAAATTGAGTTTAGCACCCCTGATCTAGAGAAAGATGTTCTGATGAAAATCAACACGACCGATTACCTTATTCGGTCTATTTCATTAAAAGTTAAGCGTGAATTTAACTTGGCTTGTTAGCTGCTTTTATTTATGATTATATTTAAAACCTATGCTATTTTGCAGAAATTATCCTACTACTATAACTTTGAGCAGAACGTTGATATCTCCTAATTATGGAAAATGTGTTATTACATTGTTGACTTAATTTTAAAACCCAAGTCAGGCTTATTGGACTATTGGGTATATTTGGAACATTGAGATATTGTTCTGGATGTTTGCCCAAAATGGCTGCTTTGGGGAAATTTTATTGTTCCTAAAATTACTGCCATTGTAGAAGCAACAAGTCACAATCACACAGAAACGAATGGGATTGCTCTTCAACCACTCTATCTTCCTCTCTCACTCACCCTTTTAGAGCAGGGCTGGGCTGCTGCTACCCATTATTTTTACTTTCTGAAATTACCCATTGTGTCTGTATGGAGCAATCCTACAACCAAAGATAATGCTGAGGGAAATGTTTTATTTTGCAATGCAATAGTTTCACATTTTAATTCTTCATTTTATTTTAAATAATCTATTGAACATTAAAAATTAAGTTAAAAAAAAAGATTTCCTGTGGATATCTGTGGGTATCAGAAGAGTTTATATGCTGTTAGTAAAAAAATAGCTGACTGTGGATTTTGTAGTCATAATCAGAAAACTGCAAAAACTCTTTAAGAGTGTTTGCTCTAAATCCTTGTCTTAGGTGGGTCTTTAAGTGTGACCTCTCCATTGAACCTCTGATCTAGATTTCCTGGGGACTAATGCAAGAGTGCTTAAAGACTCACCTAAGAGAAGGATTTAGGAGCAATGACCTTTAATGACTTTCTGCCTACTTAGTTAAGGAGCCTATTCAGGTTAAGTAAAAAATGAAACTACCCTGAATGACATTCATTACTAACTTGCTCAGACTGAAGAAGCTATTTGGATAAGCAGCAAAACATTTCAAACCAAAAAAGAAAAGAACTCCAGTTGCCATGACTCAATTTCCAGACAATCAGAAACCTATTGTTTTTGCTGCAAAAGCACCTTTTTGAAATTATGTGTGAAATTAATTTACTTTTCCCCTTTAGCTACACTTCCCATTGATCATATTCAAGAGAATTATGTTCGTGAGGTTCAAGAATGTATTTTTTCTGTTGGATATCCTACACCATTTAAATCCAGAGTTCTACTTGTAGCTGTTTCAGAGGTCAGGAACACTTTTTTTTTTACTTTGCAGCTGTGTATCTATAAGAGAAGTTTATGAACATATAATCTATATAAATATTGTTATATGACATTCTTCTAGTACATTCAGTCTACCAACTGAATATCAGTGGACATTCTCCCTATCATTGAAGGTACAAAAATGATTGAACTGCATAATTCCATATTCAGGGATACGAAATCATTGTAAACTAGCAACTGTTTTATACCAAGTTAGCCCATTGGTACATCACAATTACTGTTTTCCACAGAGGATCTTCTCAGACAAGGTTGCTAAAAACTGCCGGCAGAAGTTTCTCACAATTCTGAGACAGAAAATAAATAAAAGATGAAGTGTAAGTCCTTGAATAGATGTAATCTGTTTTATAAATATTGGGTTCTTTTATAAAATAAGAAAGAAAACTTCATTTTGTGCCACCAAATAAAAATAAATAAAACAGAAATTCATGCAACTTATGTGATATGGCCTTGACAACTTCACTTTATTGTCTTGCCATTGTAAAGCTTATTCTCCAAATATATATTAAGCATGGCCCTTAGATATCGCAAGACTGCCATAATGGGCTATGCATCTAAATGTTCTAACTTAATATAGTGATTTTCAAATCTGACAATTTTAGGATATGTGGACTTCAACTCCCATAATTCCACAGCCAGTATGTTGTGGCCCCTCCAGCAGCCAAATCAGAGGAGGAGGCGGAGGCATGGCAGTCAGGGTCAGCATGAGAGCAACCTGGTAGTTCTGAGGGGGAAGAGGGGATGAAGCTGGCAGAGAGAGAGAGAGAGAGGCTCTGGCCTGGGCCATCTGTCATCCCTCAGATGGGGAGTCAATAGCCCCCAGGTCTGGATGTGGTTGATGAAGAAGAAGAGAAACAGCTGGGTCCAGTGCCTGATGTGTGGCTGCACAGAGGGCAGAGGGGGAGAGCAGTGGAAAGCGTGGGCCAATTCTGGGGAAGCAAGAGCCACTGCTGCTAGTGAGGCCCCACCCTAGCTCTGGGGATAAAAGGCAGGAGGAGATGATGAATAGGTGTGGCAGCCAACTATTTATCTTCCAGCTGGGTGGGCTTGTTAGCCTGTGAGAGAAACTTTTTATTGGGGCTGCCAGCATTCTTAATAAAGGAATCTTTTGAGTTCACGTCAGAGGGTTTGTTGTGTTTGGAGAGCTGATCAGAACACAGTAGTTGAAGTCCTCACATCTTAAAATTGCCAACTTTGAAAAATACAGCTTTAGTTAATAGTACCTAAACTTAGTACTAACTCTACTAGAGCGAGATGTTCAACTTTTGGGGGCCATGGAACTTTTCCAGAACCCATGATCAAGATCAAAGCTCTAGTAACAGAAAATGGACTGCCTTCAAGTGAATTGGTTTCCCTTTTAATCTCTCCTGGAACACTATCAAATTCTTGCAGAACTCTATGAGATTTATGGATCCCAATTTGAAAACCGTATCCTAGAGATTCCTTAGCTTTATTGTTATACAGGTGTTACTTCTTATCCCTTTCTGATTTTTGAGCCAACTAGTTAGCGTTTCATCAGCCCTGTCATTTTGAACATAAGTAATCAGCACCAAAAGATTGTTTACCATTATTGTTAGAAACAAAAATGCCATTATCACTGAAGATATCGCAAAGGTGTAATACTAATTAGAAACTTGTATCCAAAGCTTAAATTGTACAAGGAATCACCTGCAAGAGCAAATAAACATGAGCTGAGAATATATCCCTAGTCTCTTCAAACATTGTTATCACATTAGGATTTTATCTTTAATTATTAATAGGATCTAGAACCACAATATGAATATATGAGGGAGAATTACACATGCATGTTTAATAACAAATGTAATATAACCAGGAAAACAACCAATTTGATGCAATTGTATCTTTGGGCAGTATTATACTGAAAACATTAGATGATGTTCCAATTTCATAAACCATGCCTAGCTTTTATGTTACAGTACTCGATAATTACCTAATTAAAGTAAATTGTCCAAGGTCACTAAATTGGACACCTGTACTTTATACCGAATTCCATTGACGAAGTAGAATTGCATAAATGTATCCCCTTTTATTGTCTAAATGTGTAGGGACCAAAGCGGGCAAGATAGGAATTAATACTGCTCTTATCAGAGAAAGCTACTGGTATATATTTAACAAATCCATTCCAAACTGAAGACTGAAAAATAATAATTAAGAATCTATTGACTTAAAAAGACAAGAAGATATTGACCCAGATATATAGCTTGATTTTGTGTTCAGCAGGTTAATCTACATATAATATATGATTTCTTTATTAACTACAATAAAGCAGCTTATCTACCAGTGTCAAATCAGTGATCTTTTACTTATTCCTAAGTATGGACTGCTTCTAAAAGAATATTGACAGCTGCCTGATCTGGAGTCTCACCAAACAGAATAACCCAAAACTACTAACATTCCCTGGAAATAGGAGTAGGAAGGCTGTAATTCTGAACCTTTTCTTGAGTGCCCTGCCCTTTAATTCTGGCTGTTCTGAGTTGAGGTTTAGCAACAACTATACCTCATTCGAAAACAGTAAATTCTAATAGTCTGGAAAATAATATGGGTATTGTGCAGCGAACAAATAGGAGGACATCTCTAAAATACGGATTTCTATAATGCACAGCTAACATGTAAAACTTTTTTTTACATCTTAATAATTTTCATAGATTGATATACTCCTTCTATTTCAGGAAGTCCTGGAAAAAATTCTGGACTTAGACATGTCTGCCTTGAGCTCAGATGACTTTCTACAGCTTGTCAGTGGTACAAAAATAATCTTTGGGTCTCTACCCCTAACTCACAGATATGGTGGCCATCAGGTTAGTTGTACTACTTGTTTTCTAATCAGATGTTATCAACCTTTTCAAAATGATCTTACATGTGTGTATTCTTTCCAACTACTGTTCTGATCAAGGCTTCCTGAGACACCAACAAACACACCTTAAATCCAAAACCCTTTTATTTTAGTTCAACATCATTCACAGCCCATAGTGAGTATCAATCAGTTATAAATAGTCCCATGGAAGTCTACCAAAGTCCTTTGGAAGATGTCTGATAAGAACACACCTTTATCTTTCTTCAAGTGCTGCCAATGACTAAAGTACCAATTAGTCTTTCGAAACCAAACGGAGCATAAATTCACCACGGAGCTGTCAGGTTCCAAACAGACTAGAATGAACAACATTGCTTCCTGCAAAGGTTGCTGTTCCTTTGCACTTCCTTTATATCTTATGGGAGGGGCAATCACCTCCGAGCCTTACTCATGAGTTGCCCCATTTGTCTTGGCTGCTCTTGCCTTCTGGCAGCTCTGTGCACACATGCACTGAGAACAGGCTCCCCTTGTTCTTCTGCTTCGCTGCTGTCAGATTCTGAAAGCTCCGGAGTCAGCACATAATTCCAGATGGCCCTGGCCCCATCTCTGTATTGGACACAGGACCATTGTCCAAGTCCTCCCCAGATTCCCGGACACAGGACCATCGTCCTAGTCCTCCCCAGACTCCCGGAATGGCCCATGTTCTTCCCCGCTGTCCGATTCTGCTGTTGTTTCCGCAGCTGCTGGTGGACTACAACAACTACAAAGGAGAATTTTTCTTAGGCTTTACATGCTAAAACTGATACATTCTGTAAAATTCTAGGGTTTTTAAGTGTACTCTGAATGGCAGTGATATTCAGTGGTCAGTCATTTATTTGTAATTCTCTTGTAAATCGGTAAATCAGTCAAATAATCAAAATGCTAAAGCATGCAGATGGGAACAATGTTGGCTAATCATGGTCTCCACTTCAAGATTGTTGTCCTATATTTTATGGGTGAACAATATTTTCAACATCAGGCATTGCAACAGGCATAATATACTTTCTCACACACATACATGAGCACAGTTCATTTCATCATTTCTCTTATTTCCAGCGCTGTTGAACAGAATACAAATCATAGCTGTCTTTTATTTTGAGGCATAATATTCTTATTCCTCCCTAGTGACTCTTACTAGGCAGCTGATATCTGTACACTAGTTGAAAAACACAATAGCTCCTTGTAGCTCCAAAGGCTGCCTTTATATTTTGAGTTGGTGGCAAAATGGGTATATCTGGCAAAGCTCGGTTGCTAAAGTAGAGGGCAATGATAGCTGTTTTATTTTCTGATACTATCTCCTCCCACATAACTTAGCCAATTCATATTGAAGGTACAGAACACGAGAAAAATTGATTTAGAACATGAGCATGATACAGTCATTTGCCAAGAATTTCCAGTTAATTCCAAAGAAAAACACCCAAAATTTTTAATGTATGGCAATTTCCATATCTTCTGCATATACTTTTTTCAATTGCAGTCTATTAAAATGCTAAGCAACCTACAGTGGCATTTTTAAGCTCCGAACCCTTTTGAATGTTCAATATTTCTGCATAATTATGACCTGAAATTTCCCCTGTTTTCCACACAAGTCCTAAAACAAGTGAAGGAGAACTTACTTTGCTGAGTTTCAGTTCCTCTGTGCTACTGATGCAAATATAACATAAAGATCAATTTCCACATTCACAGCAAAGGGCTGTGCTAACATTGTACCAAACTGTTCCTGTGCCTATTGCAATTACTAGTAAAATATACAGAGAATATTGTTTATTCAATCATGTTGAATCCCAATTTAGCGCCATTTCTGAATAGCGAATAATTGTTTCACATTTTCATCTTAATTCTTCATGTTAGTTTGGTAGCTGGGCAGGACAGCTGGGTGATGGAAGAACCCATCTGATCGGCGTTTATACAAACAGGTACTGCACATCTCATCTTAAAAGGCCTGTCTCTATTCAAGTATGTGGTTGCTATTGATAACTCAGAAACTAAAATAACAATGATCAACAATGACAGTATTAATCAGATTTAGTATGTAATAGTTTTCAATACTCCTAAGTATTTCACATATATTATTTTGTAAACTTTATACTACAGAATACATACATGTTATTTCTTCTGTGTTACAGGTTGGGTTGAGGGTTCATTGTACAGACAAGATTTGTATTAATGATATTTTGGCGTAAGGTGTTCTGTTCTGTGCTGCACCAGTTGTTCACATTGCTACTGCTAACCTTCTTTCTGTAGATTTGGATCCAGGTGGGAACTACAGCTCAAAGGTTCAGGAAGGACACCATACTCGAGGTGTGTTACATCTTAGGTGTAATATTTTTTAAGTTCTTGATATGTTTTGGATTAATTTCAACAATGTATCATAGCATCCAAGGACTGGAAGAGACTGCGGTTCAATTCCCTCCCAGACCATCTTACAAAATGGCTATCTAACTTGGCATGGAACACTCATTACTCAAGGAGGTGCTGTTCTATTTATATTTTTCATGGACCAAAATACCTCCTTATTTCAAGGTTGAATCTCCCCTTGGCAAAGCTTCTACCTTTTAGTTCTTGTTCTACTCTCAGGCATTACAGAGAATAAATGTGCATCTTTTTCTTTTTGAGTTTTTGAAGTCTTCTATCATGTCTTTATGACTGTCTTAGCATCCTTATGCTCATGTGATTTACTTTCAGATGCTTGATAACTGGTTCAGAGTTGATGATTGCAGGGTCCCAGGGTCATGTGATCCCCTTTTACAATATTTTGACAAGCAAACTCAATTGAGGAGCCAGAGTCGTGTTTACAGATTGTGTTACTAACTTAAATAATTAATACTAACAATAACTGCAGTGATTCACTTAACAAATGGGGCAAGAAAAGTTGTAAAATGGGACAAAATTCAATTAACAAATTTCTCACTTAACAACATAAATTTTGGGCTCAATTGTGATCGTAAGCTGAGGACAACCTGTAGTCTTTGCTACAGAGATAAGTTTTCACATATAATATGTCTGAATAGGATAATTTGAATGAACCTCATCATTTGTGCGTTGAACAAGAATTCAGGGATTTGTTTGATGATCCCTTTGTTTGTTTTCTTAATTGTCCACATTATTCTCAGGAGTCTTCTCCAATTCCAGAGTTCAAAAGTATTAATACTCTTTGCATTTTGCTTTCTTTAGAGTCCACATTTGCCTCCATAGAGTGTCACAGTGAATATGTAGTATCTACACAACATATTGTTATGTGTTTCTATTCACAGTTTGTGCTGTAAAAATTATATGCAATGCTCAATAGTTGGATGGTTGCATGGTTGGATTTTTAGCATTGTGATTCCTTAGTTCTGCTTTCTAGTGAAGCATTCATACGTGGCCCTTTCTGGCATTGCATCAGAGAAAAATAGGTTTCTAGGTCTAGCATGTTATATTTGGCTGTCATTCACTGATTGAGTGCATACTTTGCATACCAAAAGCCACAGGTCTAATCCTTTTGAATCTCCAGAGATAAGTTAGAAAACTCCAGAGGTGGGATGCTACTAGTTCTGCCTAGCTCTGTAGAACCGGTAGCTCTAAAGAGCAGCAGACACAGAACTGGTTCTGTATCTGCTGCTATTTAGCCCAGCCGCCCACCCGGGCTCTTACCTGTCCTTTATTTCCTGCTTTTTCAACCTCAGCTGCTTTGCGCGGCACAGTTGAGGTTGAAAAAGCAGGGAAAAAAGGCATTTTTCAAATGCTATGCACTTGCACGCAGAGCTTATCACCTGTCTGGGAGGCACAGGTGTATTTTGTTGTATTACGTGTACACAAAGCGCGCATCTGGTGCAAAGTACCAAACCGGTAGTAACACTGGTTGAATTCCACCCCTGGAAAACTCCCATCTGAAACACTTCAAAGAAGATGAAGCAATGTAAAATTCAGCCCAGCACAGATTCCAGTGTTACCTTTATTTCCATTCTGTTTCCTTGTTTATCAGTATCTTTAAGAGGAATTGTATCTCCCTCTCAACAAAAAACCTTTGGTTCTCTACAATATATCCATATTTAAATATGAATTTTAGTACATATTTAATTTGTTTCAACTGTCAACATTATTTGGACAAGTGCAATATACACAGGTAGCAAAATGTGCCAATCACATCAACTAGTGCAAGGAGTGTAAAAAAATTAATAATAATATCTATGTTTCTTGGTTTATTTTTTTCTATAGGAGAGGAGATGGCAGAGCTGTGCTTCGGTCTTCTATACGAGAATTTTTGGGAAGTGAGGCCATGCATTATCTTGGAATACCTACAAGCAGGGCAGCTAGGTATTTTTTCCAGGTTTATTCTTTATCTGCATTGAGCAGAGATATGCAATCCTCTCCTTAAGTCTCCTTGAAGTTATTTGTGCTTGAACTGCCAGGTTTTTGAAGCATGATTGCTGAAAATTGACAGTGCCATTTCCTACACTTTTAGAACACACGAAAGGGTAACAAAACTAGCAAATAAATTCTTCAAAACTTCCGTGCAAGAGAACAAAGAGATAAAAATCTAACTTCACTTGCCCTGCATGAGCCCTTAATGCAGCATAGTTTCCATTGCCACCTACCTACCTCTCCCTTTTATAAAAAATTAAACATATGCCCCAGTCTCCCAAAGATTTCCACCATGACCCTTATACTTTCTGACTTTCAATGACATGAAAAGGAAAAAGCTGCAGAAGTTTTACAATTTGTTTTGTTAGAATTTTTTGCTAGTTGATGATTCAGTGTTGTTTCCTATCAAAATGCTAAATCTCAAAACAGGATGATGACAGATAACTTAAACCAACAGCAACTATTTGCAGAGCCAATAGAAGGAGAGTGTTGCTATTTACTCTCCATCCCAAACTAGACAAGTTTATCTTGCAAATGGCAATTTTTAGAACATGCTTTTCCTTACTAGATTCTTCATACTGAAAACAGGTTTGGTTGGGATGAATCTTATTGGGCCAAGTATAAGGGTGGGCAGAGGAGAAAATATTAAACAACCTTCTCCTTGACCAATTTTTCTACCTTGCAAATAATCCTTGTGCTCATCTTTTTCTAAGCTACTATTTCTCAATTCCAGAAACTTTTAAGATGAATAGACTTCGACTCCTAGAGTTCCCTAAACAGCATGTAAAAGTTCATTGACATGATTCATGATTCTTGACCAAAAGTCCATGTGAACAGATTCACTCTGAAATTGGTCCTCTTCCTGATTTTATTTTCTATGAATTGGCAAAATGATAGACTTGCATTTGCCAGTAAAACAAATTAATTGCCCTCAGAATGAAAATCTTAAGCTGATTCACAATCCTACAACGTAACATCAACAGAATGCCAATTCACTTCCACATTTCCAGCCCATGAGATTTGTTCATTGTCTGGGAAATAATGACAGCAGGTTACTGGAGATGAATGCTTCACTTTAAAGCATTCTGAGTTTCATTTAGACATTATGAACTGGGGAGTCATCTCCTATGGCAGAGCAAGACTTTCAATGAAGCAGGAAGACAGCAGATTTATCATTGCTTCATCCGCCAGGAGGCCACCTACTGCAGCCTCCTAGGAATACTCTGGGATTTGATAAACTTTTGATCTTGAATTCCAATATTTTATACCCAAAGATAGCCCTTTGACTTTAAATAAGAAAAAACTAGTACCCAACATACTGTAGATATTATAAAAACTATCTAGATAATCTGAGAAATGTTTATTTAAAATCATTATTAAGTAGTTTTGTATTTCTACTTAATATAGTCAACATTCTCTCATTCATACCTCTGTCAGTTCCACACATTTCATAAATATTTGGGTAAATTCAATTAACAAATTATATATTTACAAACCATTTATATTTCCTTATGTCATACCCATTCAGTATTGCATTGGAAACTCATTCTGGAGATTCTTGAGTCTCAACACCATCATATGTTGGGATGGCTTCTCTATAACAGATGCTTGAAGAATTACATAGTATATGGCTTTTTCCCCCCTGCTATACAAAGGAGGGTTGGGAAGCTGACTCAGGTTGTCTCTCCATTTTCCATCTTATTATTGAATAATAAGAGGAGGATCTTTTAGTGCACATGAATGGCTTTTCAAGAGAGTGTGAAGTTCTCTGTATGCATCCAATTTATCTGTCCTTCTGCCCATATACTAAACTAGAAGAGTACCCGTGGTTTGCTACAAAACTATGTGATCGGGCAAAGTTTTTGAAGAGGAAAATAAGGAAAAAAATTCTGCCTCTGTCTACCACCATCCATTGGTATTCAACTGGCTAGTGTGTGAGAAAGCTGATGGCTGTTTGTAAAGTGAAACAGTATTTGCTGTGTGAGCAAGAAGGAGACAGCAAGGAGCCTGGGCATGGCTTAGCTCAACTGCAGTTGGAACAGATTTCTTTTCACGTGAGGAGGGGGAGTAGAACTCCTTAGCATCAGAGTGTGTTAATAATAATATATGAAATACTGATTCTCTGATAGTCATTTTGAAAAATCTTCTTAGTGAGCACCTAGAAGCCAAGAGGAACATATGTGCCAAATTTAAAATTTGTAGGCTTTATGGTTCTGGAGATTTTGTGATGATGCGTGAGTGGTATTTATATACACACTACTCAAAAAAAATAAAGGGAACACTTAAACAACACAATGTAACTCCAAGTCAATCACACTTCTATGAAATCAAGCTGTCCACTTAGGTAGCAACGCTGATTGACAATCAATTTCACATGCTGTTGTGCAAATGGAATAGATAACAGGTGGAAAGCACAGGCAGTTAGCAAGACATTCCCAATAAAGGAGTGGTTCTACAGGTGGGGACCACAGACCACTTCTCAGGTCCTATGCCTTCTGGCTGATGGTTTGGTCACTTTTGAATTCTGGCGGTGCTTTCACTCTAGTGGTAGCATGAGACGGAGTCTACAACCCACACAAGTGGCTCAGGTAGTGCAGCTCATCCAGGATGGCACATCAACGCGACCTGTGGCAAGAAGGTTTGCTGTGTCTGTCAGCGTAGTGTCCAGAGCATGGAGGTGCAACCAGGAGACAGTCCAGTACATCAGGAGACGTGGAGGCGGCCGTAGGAGGGCAACAACCCAGCTTCAGAACTGCTACCTCCGCCTTTGTGCAAGCAAGGACAGGAGGAGCACTGCCAGAGCCCTGCAAAATGACCTCCAGCAGGCCACAAATGTTCATGTGGCCGCTCAAACGGTCAGAAACAGACTCCATAAGGGTGGTATGAGGGCCCAACGTCCACAGGTGGGGGTTGTGCTTACAGCCCAACACCGTGCAGGACGTTTGGCATTTGCCAGATAACACTAAGATTGGCAAATTCGCCACTGGCGCCCTGTGCTCTTCACAAATGAAAGCAGGTCCACACTGAGCACATGTGACAGATGTGACAGGGTCTGGAGATGCCATGAAGAACATTCTGCCTGCAACATCCTCCAGCATGACCGGTTTGGCAGTGAGTCAGTAATGGTGTGGGGTGGCATTTCTTTAAGGGGCCACACAGCCCTCCATGTGCTCGCCAGAGGTAGCCTGACTGCCATTAGATACTGAGATGAGATTCTCACCCCTTGTGAGACCATATGCTGGTGCGGTTGGCCCTGGGTTCCTCCTAATGTAAGACAGTGCTAGACCTCATGTGGTTGGAGTGTGTCAGCAGTTCCTGCAAGTTGAAGGCATTGATGCTATGGACTGGCCCGCCCGTTCCCCAGACCTGAATCCCATTGAGCACATCTGGGGAATCATGTCTCGCTCCATCCACCAATGCCATGTTGCACCACAGACTGTCCAGGAGTTGGGGGATGCTTTAGTTCAGGTGTGGGAGGAGATCCATCAGGAGACCACCTGCCATCTCATCAGGAGCATGCCCAGGCATTGTAGGGAGGTCATACAGGCACGTGGAGGCCACACACACTACTGAGCCTCATTTTGACTTGTTTTCAGGACATTACATCAAAGTTGGATCAGCCTGTAGTGTTTTTTTCCACTTTAATTTTGAGTGTAACTCCAAATCCAGACCTCCATGGGTTGCTAAATTTGATTTCCATTGATAATTTTTGTGTGATTTTGTTGTCAGCACATTCAACTATATAATGAGCAAAGTATTTAATAAGAATATTTCATTCATTCAGATCTAGGATGTCTTATTTTTGTGTTCCCTTTATTTTTTTGAGGTGTGTGTGTGTGTGTATTTGTTTTCTTAAGTTTTTGTGGGTATTTATATGTATGGTATTCAGCTTTGTTCGGATATTTTCCTACGTCATTATAATTGTGCTTTTAAAGTTGTAGCAGTGTTGTGGCAGAATCTCATCTGCCATCATCAGGCTTCTGTATAGTGTTTGTCTGTGAGTCAGACTTTCATTGCCGTTTCTGTTTTAAATTGGGTGCTAGCTATGCTGTGCCAGAATGTTTTTTTCTTCATCCTGATTGGTTGGGAGTCTTGGTCTGTGTTTATTGGTCCTGGAGTTTGCTGTGTTCTGCTTGATTGGTGTTTCTAATATCTTCTATCTGTTTTGTAGCTTTTTTTGTCTTGATTGGCTGGCAACATTGTGTTTCCTGTATTGGAGGCTTTTAGTGCAGCTTGGCTCCGAGTAAACAGACAGCTATCATTTATTAGGAAGCTAGGTTTCATCTGGGTGCCTGGTTGGGGTGTGTTTGAGCTGGAAGTATCGGAAGGATCTGTTTGTGCCCAGGTGTTTTCCTGGCTAATGGTGTGGAGATTTTTTTGTTTGTGAGTGCAGGCTTCCAAATGATTGACAGCCTGGTGGAATCATCTCTTCTGTTCATGCTTTCTGGTCTTTTTTCAATCTCTATGGCTTCTCTGATGATTCTGTGGCTGGGGTTTTCTATAGTGGCTAGGGTTTTGGTGCCATTGAAGTTGATGTTATGACCTGTGGCTTCCATGTGTTGGACTAGTGAGGAAGTGTGTTCCAGCTTTTTTTGGCTGCATTTTTGTGTTCATCCAGGCGGGTGCTTATTCTTCTATTGGTCTGTCCAATGTATGTCATGAAGTCCCCTGTGCATCATGCCCTGCCACATCAGAGGTGGTTATATCAGAAGTGGTATTCAACCAGTTCGCACCAGTTCCAGAAACCGGTAGTGGTGATTAGGCGTGGTTGCTGAACTGGTCGTAACTTCTGGCTGGCCACGCCCCTGAACCGGTTCCCTGGTCGCTGGTCACTTAGTTGTCCCGCCCACCTGATGCTTGCTTGCCCGCTCGCTGCTTTCTCTACCCAGTCATTCCTCCCTTCCTCTGTGGCACACTGGGCGCTCATGGCTTGCCTAACCTGACTTTTCCATGTGGTGCCTGTGCCCTAACTGAACAGCTCTGATCTGTCTGCCCTGATCACAGGTAAGCCTGTGTCGCGCTAGGCTCTTGCCCACCATCTGGGGCCTTTCCTTGCCTCCCCACCACCACCCAGGACCTTTCTGGGTGGGGGGCGGCCAAGATGGGGAGCCATTTTGAGGCCAGTACAGAGGGTGGGGGGGGCAGCGGTAGCGGTGGCGCAGCTATGGGAAGCAGCCCCAGGAGTTCCCGGCGTCCCTTTCAGGGCACCTCCGCTGCCCTTCTCAGTCCTAGCACAGCAGAGAAAGTGAACGGAAAGCTGTTCGCTTTCTCCCTCCCTTTCGGGGCATCCCCATCTGCCCCCACCGCCACCCATGTGCTTCGAAAGGGAGGGTGGATGGATGTTCCAGGGCTGCTGCTTTCTTCATTGTCCTGCTGCTTGTTGCTCTGGAGTTCTCCCAATAAGTTCTTCTCAGAAAAGATGTGTGTGTGTGAGATAGAGACAAGGAAGGAAGGGAGGGAGGGAGGAAGGGCAAGAAGAAAAGAGCAAGAAAGGAAGAAAGAGCAAGAAAGAAAGAGAAAGGAGCGAAAGAAATAAAAGAGGGGAAAAAAAGAGAAAGAAAGAAAAAATAGGAAGAAAGAAAGAAAGAGGAAGGGAGAGAAAGAAAGAGAGAAAGAAAGAGGAAGGGAAAGAAAGAAAGAGCAAGAAAAAAGAAAGGGAGAGAGAGAGAAAGAGGAAGGGGGAGAAAGAAAGAAAGAAAAAAAAAGGAAGAGGGGGAGACAGAAAACTCTGTGCTATTATTTTTAATTGTTCCATTATTTATCATACATTAATATTTTGCACTGTCCCTACACCTAGAGTGATTTTACTGCCTTTCTTTTGCCCAGGTATATTTCAGGGTTTACATATCAATAGTCCAGAGCATAAATACAGGTTCATTTAACAGTGTTGAAAGGGACTATGGAGGTCTTCTAGTCCAACCCCCTGCTCAGGAAGGAAAGCTCTGACTATGCTGAACTCTGAGTAGGGGTCCTGGGAAAGGTGTCAGAATAACAGAATAACACTTAGAAGGTACCTTGGGGAGGAACTCTATACCATTTCAGAGAAATGGCTGTCCAGTTTTTTGTTAAAATCTTCCAGTGTTGGAGTACCCAGAACTTCTGGTGGCAAGCAGTTCCACTGGTTAATTGTTCTCACTGTCAGGAAGTTTCTCCTTACTTTTAGGTTGCTTCTCTCTCTGTTCAGTTTCCATTCTTCTGATGCTTTGGAAAATACATTGCCCCTTCCCCTTTCTGGCAGCCCCTTAGAAGCCTGTTGCCTATCACACCCTTGGGCAAAGCAAGTGAGCCATTTCCTCCTTTCAGTGGTCCATGAAAGTACATCTATAGTACGTAGATAATAAAGTCAAAAAAAGTGAACAACATTTTTACAGACCTATAGATATGTTGAGGCTGCGTGTGACAAGGAATGGCTGGGAAGGGAGGGGCCAAGTGAGGCACCCCTTGACGTGAATGACATTGAGTTGGCCACACCCACCCAGTCACATGGCCACCAAGCCAGTCACGTGACCCAAAGCCGCACCCACCAGATAAGCCACACCTACAGAACCAATAGTAAAAAAATTTGGATCACATACACACACACACGCACACACAAACACACACACATACTGATATTCCCAGGGAAAAGCTAATTGATTTGCAGAAATGGTACTCTTCCTATTATTGCTATCACATGAATTGCAGAAAATTAGAATTGCATACTCCATGTAAAAGCAAGCATTTTAGTTTAAATGGAAACCTGTATTCCAGGAATGCAATTTAGGGCAGTTTATTTGGAGCAGAAGAAAGGGGAAGAGTTAACATAACATTTTCCCTGCTCAGCATATCAGTGGAATGATTATTATTGCAACACATTTTTGCTATTTTTATCAAATAAAATTAACTCATTCCCAAAATTCCTCCCCACATAGCCCCCCCCCCCCCGTTATATGTAGTCCCCAACAAATGCTATCTCACCCTGCTTTAGTTTCTCAATCTGAGCAGGAAACATTGGTGCTTCAAGAGTTAGTTTCATTTCTTGTTAAACTGTATGCCTTGCCAATTATGGAGGTTAATTGTACAAAAATACAATTAAGAATAAGTAAAGAATTCCTACAATTTGAAGTCTTTTTAAAGAACTGTATGTTTCAGTTCTTTTAAGAATCAAGCAAGGACATTGGGCCCCTTAATGCAGCAGGAAACTGTAAAATAGTACAGAAGTCTTGACCCATATTTGCTATAACATAAACCCAACAAATTCATCATGTTCCCTCAATACGTATGTGAATTTCCTAGTCTATCTTAGAGTCAAGGAATTTCCTGGTGGTTTTGCCATCTAGATCCTACTCTGCTGAGATTGGGAATCAATTGAAGCCCAGTAGACGCTCTTCCATAGCTAGTCTTCTCTGTTACGTGTGTACTGTAGGAAGGCTTTATATGTCTAGTTGAATCTCAGACAAATAGCCTTGCCGAGGGTTTAAGACCATTATGGGTTACATCCTACTTGTTTGACAATTGTACAGGTCCTCCTCAGACTTTTAAGCCCGTTGTCTGTGAAATTAGGTGTATAAAACTGTTTGGTTTTATTTATCTTTCTTTTTTCCCTTAAAATATCGTATGAATTTACTTTTTCCAACAGGATTCTGAACTTCTTCCAGTCTGCCTTATACTAATCCCCTAATTCCTCTGTTTTCACAGCTTAGTTGTAAGTGATGACAACATTTGGAGAGATCAGTTCTACAATGGGAATATTAAGAAAGAAAGAGGTATTTTTTATCGCTCTTTGATAATTTTATAGTTAACTTTTCTCAGATCTCCTGTTGCCAATCTGCTTTCTAATCTGTTGATGTAAACCTATGCATTAGTTATGCTGTTGACTGGATTATGGGCTGTGGATAATAGTTTTCTGCTCAGAAGCTGGCTTGCACTTGGAAGAACAGTGCCTCATGTCAGATGCAGAACATTTCCCTTTCAGGACATTACTTTCCTCCCTTTTCTCTTATATGCTCAAATGAACATAATTTGACTCGTCATAATCTAAGGTCAGTTTTAGTTTTTGTATTTTGTATTTTATTATGATCTCTTGAAGCATCTTGATTTATTCATTTAATACTGCACGTACCGGGAAAATTTTTCTTCAGGTTTCCTTTTTCTAAAACATACTTTTCTAAAACTCTTTTCAAATAGCTCCAGACATTAATTAGCAATAGTTTATTGCCTCACAGCATTATGACTAATAGTCCTTAGAAGCCACTAATTTGATTAAATTCCTTTCAATAAGATAATTTTCCCTTTAGTTCTTCCAGAAATGGACATCAGACTTCTTCATCCTGTTTCTTAGCTTTTACTGGTCTGATAAAGTAGTTTTTTGAAAACCATTTGTTAGTGCAAGGGGACACTTTCTTATATATTCCAAAAACTTCTTTTCCCACCATAGAGTAAGCCTTCATGCTAAGAAGTTATGGATGCGTTAGGAAGTATATTAGGAAGTAGGACAATTTTGATATGCATTAATTTGTAGATATATTTATTTTCAGGTGCAATTGTGTTACGTGTTGCAAAATCATGGTTTCGAATAGGATCATTGGAAATACTAGCTCAATCTGGAGAACTGGATTTATTAAGGTTAGATTTAAACCCTTCACTCAAGATTTTCATTTCTGTAACTAGACAATAGAATAGCTGGTCCAATATAAACAAATGCAAACTATATTATCTGGAAAGTACAAGAGATTCTAGATTGGCATTCAGTAAGATGCAAAATTTGGATCCTAACTCTTATACATTGCTTCGTTGGCTCTTGGCTAATAGATCCTGGAAATCTTTAAAAATGAAAGAATTACTTTCTTCTTCTGTTTCTTTAGGCAAGTGAATGCATTTGAACAGATTTGTAATTCCCCATTAGTACATTATGGTAAGGACCAATATATGGTGGTGTCCATTAGAGCAATGGTGACAAAACCAATAAAATGCAGTGTGGCAGTTAAAGCCCCTTTGTATTTACATGGCACCTTGATGGACATGTTGAGGTAATTTCCCGTTAGGAGAAAGAGTGCACACAGGGAGACGTAGTGAGAGTGGTGAGGAATAACACACGACCAGCACACAGATACACTGAATAGTAAAATGTAGATTTTTACTTCCAGTAAATGGTTAAGCAAAGTCCAACAAACAGTCCTAGTCATACACGGTTAAAGCAATCAGTTTTCAGTCCAGAAATTATCCAAATAATAAAGTCCAGTATCATACACAGTTCAGTAACAGACTTACAGCAATCCAAGAAGAACGACGATCAGCAACAGTCAATAGGGAAAAATGCAGGAACCAAGAACTCCAAACATCAGAACATCTAGCAAGAGCAACTAACAACAGAACTTACAACTCAGGTTTCTGGCTCCATCTTATGGCCGTTTGAGGAAGCACACCCAATTACAATTTTAGCATTCCCTTAAAGATTCAGTATTAAATGTCTATCCTGGTTTATATATTTCCAACCCAACTGTTAGGTGACTGTCAATTCCTAACATTCTCCCCTTTGGGTAGGACAATATATAACACCTTACAATTTAAGTCCATAATTCTCACAGCAAGCCTTATGCTTTACAGAGCCTTGGGCTCTTGTAAAATGATCTGCTAACTTATTCTTTGACATACAGTACTCCGGTTTAATCATTTTAATTTTGCACGCATTGTCTCACATTTAAATATCTTAAATCTGTGTGTTTTGATCTTGTCTTAACAGCGAGATTGCAAGCCATCTGTATTGCTGATTGGTTATCTTCCTAAACAACAATAGAATCTGTTACATCAATTCCCATGTCAATTAATAATTGCTTATATAAAACTAAATCTGCACAAAGTAAAGACAAACATGAGAATTCACCCTCCATTGTTGACAAACTTAGATGTTTCTAATAGACCTCCATCCAATCAACCCTTTTCCCAATAATACTACAGTACCTACAGATACTACAGATTTTCGTATATTTATGTCTACAGCAAAACTTGCATCAGCATATGCAGTTAAACTCAGTTCATCTTTAGGCTCCAAAAACAATGCATAATTCATTTTTTGTTTCAGATATCTTAACACACGTTTAGCAGCTTACCAGTGCCTTTCAGTTGGCTCAGTGTTAAATCTAGCTAATTGGTTAACACTGTATGCTATATCTGGCCTTGACCAATTACTGAAATAAGATAAACTACCAATCAAGGACTGATAAATGTTCTTATCAAAAATAGGACTTTGAACATCACTGTGGCTGAACTCCTGGCTCATTGTGTTTTAGTCGGCTTACAAAGTTCCATTTTAAAACTTTTTAGTAATTGGTTAATTTTATCTGCCTGTGAGATCTTGTATCCTCCCCTAGTTTTATCTATCTTTAAGCCAAGATATTGTTTAATTTTTCCTAACTGTTTTATCTTAAATTTCTTCTCTAACAGTGAGATTATTTTAGTAGCTTCTTGTTCAGTTTTGGTGATTAATGCTATGTCATCAGTAAACAATAGCAATAATGAAACTACACTATTACTTTCCTTTTTAAATAAACATGGATCAGCTACAAAACCTATCTTAGTTAATTCCTTAACTATACACTGGTTCCACTCATATTCTGATTGCTTCAAGCCATAAAGACTCTTTTTCAATCTCCAACAATCAGCTGTATTATCATTTTTGATACCTAAAGGTTTCTTTAAATAAATAGTGTGTTGCAACGGTGCATGCAGATATGCCCTCTCTACATCCAAATGATTTATAATCTGTTTCTCCTTAGCTGCCCACACTAATGCTGCTCATAAAGTAGTAACCTTCAGACTAGGCACAAACACCTCATCGTAGTCGTTTGCTGTCTGATTGAACCCTTGTGCTACTAACCTGGATTTATGGGTAACAGTCCCATCCATACCTGTCTTCAGTTTATAAATCCATTTACACCCTGTGGCATGTACACCTGGTGGTAACCTATCATTTTCATATACCTCAAACATTTGTAAGGATTTCAGTTCCTTATCCATTGCTTCCTCCCAAGCAGGCTGATCCTTAGCAGGATACAGGTTCAGTTCATTATAGTTACCAGGAACTCTATTCACTTGGCATATAACACTAGCCTGATATCTGTCTGGTAGTCGTGTTACACGGGTTGAACGTCTAGGCAATACAGGGCTTACTGGTGGATTTTCCTGTTCCACCTGCTCCTGTTTTTCTACCTCCTCCTGTGCCTCTTTCTCCTCCTCCTGTGCCTGTTCTTCCTCCTCTTCCTGTGCCTCTTCTTCCTCTTTAATGGCTATTGATGGTTTCACTATTTCATCTTTAGGGACTACTTGGGTGTCAATTACAACATCATTGCTGAATTCCTGTTCCAGTTTATGCTACCCAACGTGCTCAAGAAATTTAGCACTAGTACTACAGTAAACATTAACTGTGCCTGGATCCCAAAATCTAAACGATCTATGGTTGGCCTCGTAACCTACGAAAAATGATTTCTTAGCTCTACGTTGCCCTTGTTGTGAGGGAATATGCACCCATGCTGAAGCTCCAAATGTGTGTGAATAACTTATATTTGGTTTTCTGCCATGCCAACGAGTGAATGGCAATGTGTTCACTACATTGTTTAATACATGGTTGCTACACATTATGGCTTCATCCCACAGTGTTTCAGCCAAACCTGAATCAGATAACATAGTGCGAGCTGTGGCTTGTAACATTTTCCCTCTTCGTTCTACAAACAAGTTATGTTGTGGCCTGTAAAGTGCAGAACGTTTATGCTCAACACCAGCCAATTTTAACATAGTTTGGAATCTATTGTTAATAAATTCAGTCCCGTTATCAGTAACTAAAGTAATTATGTTTCATTTTTCTCTCTGCAAACCTTAGCCAATTAAAGAAATGTTGGAATGTTTCTGTTTTGTTCTTCATGAGATAGCAGAAACCGTACCGTGAGTAATGGTCCATTGTACTCAAAATATAGCAGGCACCTCCCAAACTGGGATTTTTTTGGACCAATTATGTCAGCAAACACAACCTTTAAAGGTTCTTTGGTCTTAAACCCATTAAGTCTGTTTGCTGGAGTAACTTTGCTTTTTTCTTGGTTACAGGCATTGCAGTTTAAGTACTTACTACAAGGTTTTAATTTTACTCCCTCTGACAATTCAACAGTTTGTTTCAGCATTTTGAAATTAATGTGCCCTAGACGTCTATGAAGTAAATGTATACATTCGACATGTGGCTTAACATTGTTATTAACTGAGTTAGCCATCTGCAACTGGTCATCATGTATCACATATAAATCATTCTCTAAAGTAGCAGTCACACTTTTACCCTCTTTCTCTGTTATTTAGTTATATCCCCTAAAGGTTACTATGTAACCAAGATTAACTAAAGCCCTTACTGATAACAAATTAAATTTCAGTTTAGGTACATATAACATAGTCAAATGCTCATTTACACATGAACAATATGCAGTACCTTCACCAGATGCTTTCATCTTCCATCCACTTACCAATGATACATGCTGTTTACTTGTGGACATCGTTACAAACCTCTCTCTATTTTTAGTAATGCACTCCCATGCTCCACTATCAACTACTTACAAATCATGGTTTATAGTTGAATTGCTAGACATAGCTAAACTGACATTCTTCTTTGTTTTCTGGAAATTACCAGTATTCTGTCACTTTTCCTTCTTACAGAATCTAACTATATGTCCCCTAGCCCCACAAGAATAACATTTCCTAATAGTATAGGCAGTTGAAGACAAATCCTCTTCTTGTGGTTGTTTCTTCCACAGTTGGTCCCTATCCAGCCGTCTTCTTGCCTCTTCTAATAATCGTTCAGTTATGTCAGTCAATGTCAGTTTATCTCTGGGTAGAACTTCTAGTGAAGATACGTAATCGTCATAACTTTCATCCAATGAGGAAAGAATGATGTAAACTTGATGCAGCTCTGAAAATGCCAGTTCCTTTTCATGTAGGTCCTGAAAAGTTCTTTTCATGAAATTCAAATGAGCTAACATATCTCCACCTTTCAGAAGACGTGCTCGAAACAGTTTACATGTAAGATGTATGTGTGCACCTACACTGTCACGAACATAAATCCTCTTCAAATTCTCCCAACACCTAGCAGCAGACTCTTCTCCACAAACTAGACTAGGCTAGACTAGATTAGACCAGACTAGCTGCTGGTCACTCAGTGTTAGTCAATTACACCAAGAGCTCGTTCATTAATCCATTTAAAGTCAGCAAGCTTCTTGGCATCGTTCTCATCATCTGTCTCCCAAGCATTTACATCTGGTGGATTCCGAACTGCAGCCCATAACCCTTCTCTACGCAGAAGTAAACTGCACTTCATAGACCAGGAAACATAGTTTGTTCCATCCAACCAGGTTATCAGTGATAGACTTGTTGACAGCTCTTGTGCCATCTTTACCAGGACAGTAACCCACAGTTGAACAGTAAAAAGCTGTCTGTACATGGTACTGTGTATTCATATCAACTCCCAGTTATCTGAGCCTGGTATGGCCTGGGCCATAACCAGTGTTGAGGTAATTCCCCATTAGGAAAATGAGTGCACACAGGGAGATGTAGTGAGAGTGGTGAGGAATAACACACGGCCAGAACACAGATACACTGAATAGTAAAATGTAGATTTTTACTTTCAGTAAATGGTTAAGCAAAGTCCAACAAACAGTCCTAGTCACACACGGTTAAAGCAGTCAGTTTTCAGTCCAGGGATAATCCAAATAACAAAGTCCAGTATCATAAACAGTTCAGCAACAGACTTACAGCAATCCAAGAAGAATGATGATCAGCAACAGTCAATAGGGAAAAATGCAGGAACCAAGAACATCGAACATCAGAACATCATTATCGAACATCAGAACATCATTATCGAACATCAGAACATCTAGCAACTAGCAACTAACAACAGAACTAACAACCCAGCTTTCTGGCTCCATCTTATGACCATTTGAGGAACCACACCCAATTACAATTTTAGCATTCCCTTAAAGATACAGTATTAAATGTCTAGCATGGTTTATATATTTCCAACCCAACTGTTAGGTGACTATCAATTCCTAACAGGACATACAAAAAAAGTGGGGCTTGGATTGTGGTGCCATATGTGCCACCTGGCCCATTTTAACCTGCCCACCCCCCTGCAGGCAGTAATACATAAATAATAAAAATAAGAAAATTGCTGTTGTTTCTCAAGTCACCCTAGCCAGACACCTCACTGTTAAGACCTCTTACAAACTTCAACAATCTTACAATATTTTTTTTGCCAAAGTATATGATATTTTTTTGTGGTACAATGTTTCCTACTCTACATTAAGGTATTTCTAAAATATTTTCTCACAGTAGGATGATATCATGGACTTTGTTTCTCATAACAAAAAGTGCAATATCATTTTAATTTAATTTAGGGTAAATTTTAGGAAATACGCAAATCATGCACTGTTTATAGTGATAGTGTGTTTAGTATGAGTCAGTGAAGAATTTGTTAGATAAATTCTTAAAACAATTATTATTCTATATCGTTGGAGCTGGACATATTTTCCTTAGGAGTGCAAAGAATTTCTAAGTACTGTAGGATATGTATCTGAAATAACAGCTGCTAATTTGAAAGGAAAATCAATAACTTTTTACTTTGACATTGACCAAACTTTCTTAAATTATAGAGTAACTGAAGAAGATGGGCAGTTAAGAAATATGAACTATAAATAAATAAATAAATAAATAAATAAATATAATTACAGATTTATATATATAACATCTGATTCCAGCTTTTCTGATGAGCTACTTAGAATTATGTTTGCATAATAAGATTTTTGGGGTTTCTTTTCCTTCTGTTTTTTGCAAGTCTTACTTTGACTTGTTATTAGTTTGTCAGTAAGCTATGATTAAAATCAATGTTGTCTTACATGTAAGCAGAGCTAAAATTCTTTTCTGAAAGATACAGTACATAACTTTTCTTCAGTTCAGTTTACCCTTCTTAGCAACAAATGGGGTTCAGTTTAAATATTTACTTAAATGATGTTTCAAATTCTTCTTTGATAAAAGAAACTTTTACTTTGTGGGACAGGATGCTGCTAGATATGGTCATAAAAGAACACTTTCCAAAAATAAATATAAATGATTCAAATAAATATCTGGTAAGTAATTTTTTTAAAAAATTTCATATACATTTATGTCAGTCCAAATAGGAAACATTTGTAAAACCCTGTGATTATGTATTTTTGAAATATTTCATAATCTAATTTTTAAGTGTGATTACATTTTCAATTGTTTTACATATTTATAGTAAATATGATCTAAATATTCTGGAATATTACTACTGTATTTATATGCTGAATGTAAAACTTTGATTTTAGGCATTTTTCTCTCAAGTAGTATCTGAGACGGCACATTTAATTGGCTTGTGGATGTCAGTCGGCTTCGCTCATGGTGAGATTAAAAGGGGGAGGGTTGTTTTGTTTGATTTGCATAACCTATTTCCTTTTGATTAAAGATGGATGTGACATACATACAGTAGATGCTGCATTGTGCCAAAAACTTATTCCCCAACAGAGTTCATTACTAAAGAATGTTAGGGGATAGCATGTGAAATTGAACTATTTATAGTGATTCAGGGCCAGGTTCATTCATCAAATCAAATGGTAGTGTGTCTTAGCCAAAGTGTAAAGTACAAATTCTGATCATAGGTGGGTTCATACATTGTACAAAGCTAAACCAAAACCATTCATAGTTTAACTTAATGTACTCAACTCACTCTGTTATTCTATGATTGCACCTGGATTGACATCTTTAAGTCTTTACTGCTCCTGTAGGGGTTCAGAGCTCTATAACAGGAACATATTTTGTTCCGTATGCTGTGGTTAGAACTTTCTTCCTTCCTCTTTCATTTTAGTGCTATAGCAGCGTTCAACCATAGTCAGATGTATTGAGGAAATGGTTGATTTCAAGCAACATGGCCATGCTATAATTTTATCAGTAGGGATTTAAAATATAAGAGAAACAATGCTGAGGATGCCTTTGGAAAATTTCAGTGCCTTTGTTGACATTTCTTTATAATTTACTTTCCCTCATATCTCCTTATTACAGTAATTCCTCAAGTTTTTTGGGGGGTGGGGTGGAGGGAACTATTAGACAAATATCCACAGCTACATAAGTAATGAAGAGATCTATCAATTTATTTTGCTTCCTTGTAGGGAATAACTGAACCGATTTTGTTACTCCATAACTGGTGATAGCTGAGGTGAATCCTGGCATTTTTGGCATTTTCCTATTTTCAGTGGATAGAAAGAAAATGAGCACTGGGTGGCTCATGGTGATTATGTTTTAAAATGGTCAGAAGTGAAGACAAAGTCAGATTCAATTTAGGAAGGGGAGAAATTGCTACTGTGAAAATCCTCTAAGTTAAGTCATGAACATTTAGATTTTTTTTTTCTAAATTACTTTTAGAAAAGTAATTAGAAAAATAGTAATTATTCTAGTAGCAAAATAGTACTAGATCCTTTCTAAGCTGTTGAACAGCATAAGTTAATACAAGGAGTTAATTGTTGAAGCTGGAGCATTACAGAAATAGTATTACTCATTATGATTTGGTTCTAGGACTGTTCCTAATCCTTTGTCGCTACTGTGGTTTTTCAAAACACAGACTTATTACTAGATTGTAAGTACACAGGACTCTAGCTAACAAGCTTTCTTTTTCTTTCCAAACTGTATAATGGAAAATAAGAAAGAGAAGCTGTATTTCTTCTGAAAGAATTAAAAGAATCTCAGTTTTTGACACTGATCTTACAAACTTCTTAGCTATGAAATGAGGGCTTGGATCTGATTTCCAAATTGCTCCTGAATAAGTTTCCATACCAGCACTTCTTACTGTACTGTTTTGATAGCCATGTTGCTTTATGTTTTAGGAGTATGTAATACTGATAATTTCAGCTTATTATCCATAACCATAGATTATGGTCCATTTGGCTTCATGGATTCATACAACCCAGGTGAGTATAACCTAAGAGAATTCAGGATTTATTATTTTGAAGACAATGAAGCATGAAATTCTAAGCCATGCCTGTGTGTTTTTTTTATTTTTGACTTCTTAGATTTAAGTGAGACCAAAAGGATTAAAAGATTGGAATGTATGGGACTCAGAGATTAGAACGGAATTGGCTGGTTGATGGATCTTAGAGAGTTGTATTTAAAATATGTCTAAAATTAAATTGATATGTTAGGTATGGATAAAATCTTAATTATGTCAATGGAACTATAAGAAAGTATGCTAGTTTTTGTAGAAAAAAACTGAGGTCAACATTGTACTGTAAGTTTTATCAAGGGAATATAATTTTGTTTTTTGCGTAAGAAGGGCAAGGTTTTGGCCATGGAAGATAGCATATTCATTATCAAGTTTCTTTACATTTTCTTTCTTTACACCTGAGAGAGTTCTATTTTGAGAGCCTTTAAAAGCTGAAAGCTATTACTCTTTATGCCATGAAATTAAATATTCATTAGCATAAACAGTGCATCTAGGGTGAAACTATGGAGTGCAGATATATCTCATATGCACTTACATCCCACATATATTCTGATATGGGTGCATTATTATTAGTCATTATTATAATTTCTGTAAAGTATAGTCATAAAAAATACTGGCTATTAGTAAATGACAAAGCAGTCTGGGGGAAAAGCCCCAATATAATACACATGTATCTTAAAAGGAAATTTTATTTTCTATAACAGGCTATTTGTGTCCAAAAACATGGTTAATATGTAGTCCTCAAATTATAATTGTTCATTTAATGTTACAATGGCACTGAAAAAAATATTTATGGCCAATTTTTACACTTAGGACTTTTGCAGCTCAAAAGTCATGCACTCAAAAATTGGGCACTTGGGAATTGTCATGTATTTATGACAGTTGAACTCTCCTAAGGTCATATAATCACCATTTTTCTTAACTGGCTTCAGACAAGCAGTCAATGGGGAAGGCCAGATTTGTTGAATGACTGCATAATTTAAGAATTGCAGTGATTCGCTTAACAACTTAACAATTATGGTAAAAAGGACATAAAATGGTACAAATCCCAATTATGAACTATTTTGCTTAGCAACAGAAATGTTGGGTTCAATTGTGGTCATAAGTCAAGGACTACCTGTGTATTTAAAAAATAGATAGTTTACACCACTGATTTTGGTTTGCAGTTGGTAAAAAGATACATTGCAATTTTAGTGGGTTATTTTCCTTGGGCTAATCTAGCCTAAATAAATATGCTTGCATTTAGAAATTTGGGGGTGTCTGTAGTTATTTACTATCTGTGTAATTTTCCTTATTTTAAATCAAGATGAATGAATGTGGATGGCTATTTCAAATGTTCCACTGTAGTAAAAATAATGTTTTGTTTCAGACTTTGTTCCAAACACATCTGATGATGAAGGACGGTATAAAATAGGAAATCAGGCAAATGTTGGAATGTTTAATCTGAACAAACTGCTAAAGGCTTTAAACCCTTTATTTAGTCCAAGACAAAAGCAACTGTAAGTAATCCTTTAAAATGTCTTCTTATTTAAAAGAGCTGATGAGATGATTGTTCATTTCGAAAAGAAGACATTTTCCTGCAAGAGAATATTTTAAAAATTGAAATTATGTTTTACAATGGAAGTGCTTGCAAAAGAATAAAAGTTTTCAATAGATTTATGGAAATGACTATTTTATAAAGTAAAATTTTGTACTCTTCATACTAGGAAACTGGGTTTTTTATTATTGTCTTTTTGCTTTAGTTTGGTCAAAAATTAAAAACATGCCTAGAAAGACATTTTTTTTTTTCTGAATATCATCTGTAGTTTTAGAGACAAATGGGAAAGAGATCATTTGAAGCACCAGTCACTTTCATTATTATTATAAAATTGTCCCAAATGCATCATTTAAGTAATATCAGTTCAGCTTGCAATATACAATTGAATCCACAAAAAAGGCAGTGGGGATGAAAGAGATGGACCATGATTACACCAGTATCAAATGTTTGATAACTATTTTGTCTCATAAAAATATTGGAGAAGATACAATATCTTAGTATAAGCCAAAAATTTAGGCAGTGATTCAGCTTGGATGCATTCCTAATTTCATAAACGATGGTTTAGTAAGCCAGGAAAGAACCTTTGCCTCAAATGGTGTAGTCTAGCTATTTCCTTCATTTTGTAATGTCATGCACCAGATTCAGCAATGGGGATTTTTTTAGACCACTGTTTCTTGGACAATGTATAATACCCGTGAACTTAAATCACACATTGCAAAATTAAAACTTGTACATAAGAAGAGAAGATAAGGATCCAAAAGCTTATTGCAACTCAGAAATGTATGGTATATTAAGTATGAATGTTATTTCCAAAAAGAAATCAGCAACCTTTTCATGCTATGAACACCATTGTGTTTGGGTTGCTTGTTATCCTCCCGAAGATCTCAGAATCTTGTGAGATTTCAGTTCTGTAGTCTGTCGATGTAGATGTGACAAGATTTGATAATCTTGTAAGATTCCAGCCATAGTTTTATTAATTGTGAGACGTATATTAAAATTTAATAAAGGGAGACAATAAGTCCTACTCTTTATTGTGTTTTGATCCAGATGGGTTAAAAAGACTAGGCTGAAATCCAGGAAAATCATTTCGGTCGATTTACAAACAATTCTGAGTTGGTTGTATGATAGTTTTTCTTAGAGTACTTATCTTCTGTTCTCACGGGAATCCCAATAATTCCTGTTGAGTTCTTAGTGTTCTTTGTGTTTTCCCCCTTGTAGACATTTCATTGCCATGCCAGGAAACCTGGGTATGAGGGAAAGTGAAGTTTGCTGACAGTTTATATATCGTAGCTTGTCCTGCCAGTCTTGGTGTCTTTCTAGTGTTGGCTGGGGGAGATGATATGTAATGGATTGTTTCCTTTCTTGACTTTTGGTTGTATCTTTTAAATGGCATGTGTAGCTGTGTTTATCTCTGTGTGTCTTATTGGTAAAACCTTAAAGAATAGCAAGAAAACCTTAAAGAATAGCAAGAATAATGAGCTATAAATATTCTCTACTCTTGGAATTTCTGCTGAACTGATTAGAAATTACACAAACCAGCATATCAACCATCCAACACAGTATCAGTGGAAGAGCTATGGCTGGAATTGTCTGTCTCCTTGACTCCCTGCCATCCCTCCATGAAATAGGTGTGTTAATCCTATCAGAACTTAATCCATCTATTTTTATGTTTACTGGGGGGGAAAATGTAGATCGGACTAAAGAAAGATCAGCCATTTGCTGCCAAATGTTAGCAGGCTGCCAATGCAGGATTATCCATCTTATTAGATCATCCAGGGTAACATGTCTAATACCTAAATATCTATGGATATTCTCCATCACCCAGGTCATGGTTGTTGCAGAGGTACTATTTCAATTGGTTTTTTTTCTTGGAAACATTTCATTTCTCATCCAAGAAACTTCTTCAGCTTTGACTGAATAAGTCAAATTTATATTCTGAGGAATTTGGAGGAATTTATATTCTATGCAGTCACCTACATGTTAAGACGCTGAGGGTCAGCCATTAGCTCTCCAAGAATCATTAAGACTACTTGGAGGTTAATCTTTATCCCCGGAGTCACCTGAATGAGAGTGCAAATGAATGTGGAATCTTCTTGGGACTGCTGAAAGGATTGTGTTGTAAATAAGAGATAGGTGGTGACTTATATTCTTCCCCCTCTATTGAGCAAGGACTGTTCAATTTTAATATAGATGGCCTCTTTGATCCTCTTTCAAACCAATGCCTTTCTTTGCCCAGAATGTGAACTTTGCTGTTTCCAGAAGAGTGGCTTTGTCTAAGAGTGACTTTGTCTTTCGGATGCAGATGAGCTGCTGAATGTTGTCCTGATCAGTTTGTTTTCCTATGTTTTGCCATGTGTTTGTGTGAAGTAGTTGTTTTGTTTCTCCAATGTACAGATTTGTGACGAGCCTTACCCCTTAGGAGCACTGTTGTTTTACAGTGCCGGATGTCTCCTTTCATCTAGCACTGGCTGCTATCCTGCTGATCATGGTGGCATCTTCCAAGGGGCTGGCTGCGTGGAGGAAGGCTCCGGAGGCTGATGGTGATGACATGGTGCATTGTGACGCCCCGAATGGACACTACAATGGCGGCTGTTAATGGCCTTGTTGGGACTTAATGGGGGGGGGGCGGTGCGAACAGGATGATTGTCTCTGGGGCTGCAATGACGCTGCCTCTAGGGCTGTAATTTCTGTTAATTGCTCAGGGCTCGTCATAGGAGAGAGAGGGGCTGCTGAGATAATGAAGCTCAGTACTAGCAAAAGTCTGAGTGGAGTTGAAGAAATGATAGCCAAGATTGTATTAGCAACCTCCTTAGGTAATTACAGGGAGTTGTGGGAGGAGATGGGGGTTAATGAGGTAATAATAACATGGGTATGTGTAAAGGGGGAGAGGAATTGTTACTCTGTAAGGCTGTTTTTGTGAGGGCATTGTTTCTACTTGCCACATTTCAAACCAGTTGCCTGACCATAGTTACCATTGACAATAAACCTTCATCACTACATCTGGTGTGAAGAGTTACTTGTAAGTAACTATGGTTCTGGTCCTAAGGGCTTTGAGAATTTGCACATGTCTTACTGGACTGGACTGCACATATGACATTGGTCAGTTTGTTTTTGAATGCTTTATCCTAGTGGATAAAGTAGTGATCAAGCTACTGTCTTAATATATTATTGGTTTTAAAATGTGCACATATATTATGTTGGTTGAAAATCCTTCTGAGCTTTTCAGATATTCCTGCAACGTATGGAATGACACCATTGCTCTATTTGTTGTTCTCTTTGTCTGCTATGGAAAAGTTACTGCTGGATCTTTTTTTGTATTTGATGAAGCCCAGATGGGGTAGCTTTTTGATGTGTTTTTGTTCTTTTTGTTTTGCTGGTAGGTAAACTGTCTGGCTTTCCTGTGCAGTACACATTAAGAAAGGCATCGAAATGTATAGAAAACCTGCACACATTTACATATAATAGAGCAGAAACTAGGAGTGATTTGAGTGCTAATGGCCAGATGACTACAAAGAATATAAATCCTTCCATTTTCCCCTTCTTTAAGAAAAAAATGAAGAAAGTACCTTTAGGAAAAGTACCTGTCTAAAATCTGAACAATAACATCTGAAAATGTTATTAAATGGATTTTTTTTTGCTGAAACATTTGCACCTTTTCTGAACAGGGCTTCTCAAATGCTTGAAGAATACCCTCAACAATATTATAAAGGGTATGTAATTATTGGAACTATTTTTTTTTTTAACAAAAATGCACATATTTCTGTGACATCAGTTTTGCCATGCTAATACATTTGTTTTATTAATCTTCAGCTTTGCAGAACTATTCAAGGCAAAATTAGGTCTGCTAGGAGAGAATGAGGATGATGACTATTTGATTGCTTTCCTTCTAAAAGTGAGTTGTTTTCTTTGATTAAATATTTATTCTGTACCTTCAGTTATCAGTAAAGCGTGACACAAAAATGTGGTCCTATTTCTTAGCTCATGGAAGATACAAGGGCAGATTTCACAATGACTTTTCGGCAGCTCAGTGAGATTTCAGAAGACAAACTCAAAGATCTCAACATTCCTAAGGTATTGATACAATATTGTTAAGAAAAAAAAAAGAGTTTTCTTCTTTTAAAACAATGGTTTATAAAAGTGGAAAAAGCACAATGGATCACATCCAAGTTGTTCAGCAAGTCATTGAAAGCCCTTGCCTTTGTGTACACCTTGCCTCTGTGCATGGCTTTCATCGTCTATAAAAAGGTGTTTGATTCAGTATTCCAGCAAACAATAATTCATGCATTGCTCAACCAAAATGTAGTTACTGCTTAGATAAACTTACTGCAATCAGTAGATGAAAAAATAATGGAGACAATTTGCCTTATTGGTCTTAAAGTGGAAATTAACCTAGAACAAGGTGAAGGACAAAGAAATACAATATCACCCATCCTTTTCTCAGCTTGCCTTGAAGAAGTATTTCACAAACTAGACTGGGCGAAAGATGGAATAAAAATCAATTTTTAAAAAAGGCCTTTTTAAACCACCTAAGATTTGCAGATTGATTCACAATACCCAGAACAGCTACAAAGACACATAAAAGAGTTTCACAAAGCAAGAGAACAATTTGGCTTAAAAATAAACCTGAAAAAAGCTAGGGTATGTTTAAAAAACTTACCAAAGAAAGAAAAACATTAAATCTGGAGAATTAAGCATAGTAGACTGCTACATGTACATTGGCCAACAGATTTCATTGGAAGGTGATATAATAAATTGACAGGAAGATTAAATGTGGTTGGCTGGCATTTGGCAAATTATGCATAATTTTCAAGAGCACCTCCCCCCCCCTCCCCCCAAATGCCTAAGAGTTTTAGATCAGTGTGTTATCTGCTCCAATGTATGCCAGTAAAACATGGACACTAACCTCACAATCGATACAAAAGCTAAGACACATGGCACAAAGAGCCATGGAAAGATACATATTCTGCATTAGAAGACAAGATAGAAAGATCTGCACATGGATTAGAGAACAAATGAAAGTATACCATATCACGAGAGTAAAAGAATTGAAATAGGCTGGTCACATAGCAAGAAGAATTGATAGCAGGTAGACCAAGGCAGTCCTAGAATAGGTCCCACCTGGAAAAAAGCGCCCATGAATGAGACCTAAAACAAGATGGATCGATGACATCAACAAGTATTGCACGTCCATTTGGCAAAAAAAAGCTCAGCATGTAAGTTTGATACAAAGAAGCCTTCGTCCTGCAGTAGATTGAAAATGGCTAAAATGATAATGATAGTGATGATACACACACACACACACACACACACACACATACACAATACTTGGTGATGTTTCTATCCATCTTGTTTTAGGTCTCTTTTGTGGACACTTTTTATCAGGGTGGGATCCATTCTATGGTTGCCTTGGTCCATCTGCCATCAGTTCTTCTTGCTGTGTGACCAGCCCATTCCCATTTCAATTCTTTTACTTTCTTGATGATATTGTATACTTTTGTTGGTTCTCTAACCCATGTACAGGCGTTTCTATCTTGTCTTCTAATGCTGAGCATGTCTCTTTCCTCACAGTATTGCTGTTGTGGAGAAAGTAGTAGTAAGACACATTCACCACTTTTAGTCATTTATAGAAAAAATTAAAGTGGGAGACATATATCTCCTACACATGGTGAATGTGCTTAGTACTACTTTCTCTTCCTATTTTCTCCACAACAGCAATCCTCTGAGGAGACTTGGGCTGTTTCCTGAGATCTAGGCGAACACCTTAACCACTAGACCAAATTGGCTTTCTGATAAGATTGCAGATCTTATGTCACAATCTGGCTAGATACCAAGTTTTAAAAAAAATAATGTTTCAATGTTTGGTTTTTAGAGGAAAGAAGAGCAGAATTGGAACAGCTGCTTGTTCCAATGTCCATTTTTTTTAGGTTTGCATGGTAGCAAAACATTTATGACTCTGATAGGTTTCCTTTCCAGAGGAATGGAAATGCTTCCCAATAGTGCAAAAATCCTTAGGAGTTTAGAGTTTCCTTTTATGAGCATAGAATATTCCAGGATCCCTAGTCTGTTCTTATTCCAGATGCCTAAGATTGTCTATAGATTTTACCTGATTGCAACAATAATTTGGCATCCACTTGATAATTGAAAAGTCAAACTGTTGCAGTGATTTCCCAAACAAAAGTTGTTTTCTTTATCAGCTCATCATAATCGGGATGCAGCCTGGCATTGTCAGTATTGTTTTATATATTCTGTTTGAGCAGTGGAACAAACTCACTGTCCTCTATGCCAACTAAGAAAAGTGGGTTTTAATTTCAAGAAAAATTCTAACTCTGATCCAGGCTGTTCAAATGCCTGTCTTTTGTGTGCAGAGAAATATTTGGCTGGTAGTGTGTGCTTGGGACATAGTTCTTTTCAGATACGTTGATTATCTTAATTTCAAGTCTAGCAAGGGATTCTTTTTTTAAAAAAAAAAATTGATTTAACAATTGTTGCTGGAACTAAATATTTACTACAGTCCTATACAGGTCTATTCTAGAATGTTAAACTTCATTGACAAGTTTAAGAATTCCTGTGTTTTGTATTGTAAGTGTTCAGTTATTTTCATACAGGAATTCTGGGCTTTGCAAGATATGGCTAAACACAAGAACTTTTCAACCTGGATTGCTATGTACCTCTTGAGATTAAAAGGGTAAATATAATGGATTTAATTTACTATAATTATGATTACATATTAAAGAAGAGGAACATTAATTTCACTAGACATTTTCCACACAACTCCTTCAGTTATTTATTATGATCTGAGTTCAATTACTCAATGGTTACGTAGCAACATTTAAAGTAATTTTAAATAAGTAGAACAGGAATGAGGAATGTGCCAACCATTCTGTGCACAGAGCATTCCATACCCAGATTAGTCAATATTGAGCCAACTGTGCATGGATTAAAATACAGGTTTAATTTCATGTGTTTAACCTGTGCATGGCCCTAGAGCAGTATTTTTCAACCTTGGCAATTCTAAGATATGTGGCTGGGTAATTCTGGGAAGAGAAGTCATCAGGTCTTCAGGCTACACAAATGTTTTAACAAAAATTCCAGAAGAAGGAAGAGTAGGATTAGAGGTTAGTGGAGTGGATTTGTTGATTACGTTTAAAGAAGCTGGAGGAGGTGAGAAAAAAGCAACATGCAGCAAGCTAGCCCCATCCTCAGGTTCCTTTCTACCTTAGTAAAAATCTCTATTCATCTAAATCAGGGTTCTTCAAACTTGACAGCTTTAAGAGTTGTGGACTTCAACTCCCAGAATTCCTCCTCTGCTCATGTTAGCTCAGGAATTCTGGGAGTCAAAGTCTACAAGTCTTAAACTTGCCAAGTTTGAAGACCCTTGATCGAAATGATCTGGGGTTCAATATGACTGCATTATCACAGTTAGAATGATCTGGCCAAACATATCTTCATACAATGCATGGAACAAACCACATTTTTCATTTTGCACATCTCCAAATATGTTGCAAAATGCACAATAATTTACTCATGGTTGAAGATGTGCATCTGTTCTTAGGAAACATTGCCTGAAAATCAGCCTAGATAATCTATATAAAACAATAGTTTCAAACTGAATGTCTTCCATCTGTGTTTGTACACTGTATAGGAATGTAGGTGATTCAGACTCTGAAAGGAAGAGAAGAATGAGCAGTGAGTATAGTGATAATTTGTCCAATCATTCAAAAAGTTCATTCTTCTTCTTATAGATTCAGCTTCTAAATACCTGTTTTTTCAATAAAATAGATCTGCTATGGACACTTCCGGTTTGTCGGCTTCGGCAGCAGCAGGGATTAGCGATCCTGCGCGATCCCTGCGGCACTAGCCATCTTGGTGCCTCTGATCCTGATGGGTCTGGAGGCTAAGGCTGCCCCACAGAGGCAGCCGAAGACAGGGGGGAGCCAGAGAGGGGTTTGGGGGTGTTGCAGACCCCCTCCCCAGCCGACAAAACCCCCTTTTCTCAAGACGGTGGAGCAGCGGTCTGTAATGACCATCACAAAGAAGCCGGCAGCTGGGTAAGACTGAACAGGAAGAAGAGGGGAGAAAGTTTACAAGAGAAAGTTTTTTGGCTAACCCAGGACTTTTAAGAGATGCCTAACATCCTGAAAACTATGACTATTTTTGAACGATACTTTGTTTCCAAAGGAGAATTTCAAGCGGCAAATTTGAGGTGCTGAAAGGGAAAGTTTACTCTCTTTCCCTATGGAATCAACAAATGGCCATTGAGAAACCTGTCTTTTTATAAAAGGTAAAAACTTGGCTTCTTGTTATAAGTGGGAAGGGAGAGGACAAAAAGAAGAAGAAAATATTAAGATCTTCCTGGAGGAGATACCTTGAAGATTTTGAGACTAGAAATTAATTGCAATAAGGCTTTAAAATACAGATTGGGCTTTTTTTCTTTTCCCTTCTATTGATATTACCCCAGGAAGAGAAAGTGAGAACTTTGTGCTTTGTTTGGACTGATTGATGTCTCTGGGACTTTGGGGAACTATTCTAACTTTGGAAACATCTTGGTTGTTTTAAGAAGAAGAATAAAGAAAAGATTTACAATGGCTTTACCTGTTGATGAACTTAGAAAGGAATATGGAAAAATAAAAAAAAGAAGGCAAGGACGCTGTGAAAGAAGCCTTCCTTTTTTTAGAAATGGCACTTGCTATTTATCAGCAAACACAACAACAGATGGAGGAAACAGAAGAAGAAGAAGAAGAAGAAGACTCCATCTTCAATGAATCTCAAAACTTAATTAAGAAAGAAAGGAGAAAGAAAGGAAGGAAAATGAAGGACTTAAGACTTAAAAAAACACCCAAGAAAGAGAAAAATAAGACGCAAAATCAACACAATGTTAGTAAGCAAAAGAAAAAAGGAATACAGCAGAGAGGGGAAGTTAAAAAGGCAGAAGGTGGGGGGGGGGTAAAAAGGCCAGGTGGGATAAGAAAGAAAGGGAAAAGGGGGGGGGGGAGCCACAAAGGTATGAATCAAGATGGGAAAAAAAGAATTTTTTTTAGGGATAAAGGGTAATGTATAATTTCTTTTAAAAAGAAGATTCTGCAAGGTACATAAGATGGTATTGTAGTATTTGTATTAGAAATAGAAAACTAGAATGTTATAAGAATTAATAAAAGATTAAAATATTGAAATGTTTAGTAATGATAGACTTTAAAATTTAACAAAATATTAAAAGGAATGTTTAAAATATTGAGTTTAATTGAAGAGTTTAATTGATTGTTGTATTGATGTTACTATAAACTTACTATTGTAGTGTTTGTTTTTGAAATAGATAATTGGAATGTTACAAGATTTAACATTTAGATTTATTATTTAACTATATTAATCATTTTGGATTTATTATTCTTTCCTCTTTTTAAAGTTAGCTGGTAGAATGTACTAAGCAGAATCAGATTGGGTAATGGGCGTTATTTTAAATATTAATTTAGGGGGAGGATAGAAAGGCATCATACTCTGATCAGTGATTTCAGGAGAAATCTTTTTTTTGTAGGGAATGAGATAAGTGGATAATTTGGAAAGAATGGACAAAAGATACAAACACAATGATTAAATTAAAATGAATTAAATAAAATAGAATTAAGAAGAGTGAAAAGCGGGGAGAAGTTATATAGAAGATATAGAATGGTAAATAAAATAGGTAATGGTATATAAGATGAGCATGAATTTAATTGAAGTCCATACAAAGAGAGGTAATCTGGGTCCAAACTACTTTCTTAAAAGAAGTTTTATTATTGTGTGTTTTGTGTGTTTATGTTTGTTTGAGAATTAATAAAACCTCCGAGGAATGTTAGATGAGAATAATGGTAACCAAGTCAGAGAGAAATGTAGGTGACGATTATAAATTGGATAAATATAGGAAATAATAATAATAATAATGATGAAATTGAATAAGAGTAAAGAGAAATAATGAGAAATTTGCTAAGAGATATTTATATATTTATATGGAAATGGTGTAAAACAGAACTATGTTGTATAAAATAATGTCTTATTCGACTTGTAAAATTTATAATGGAAAGAGGGTTTATGTATTCAATGGTTAATGATGGTTTGTTTGTCTTTAAAATTAATAAAATTTGTTTCAAAAAAAAATAGATCTGCTATGATGTATATTGTTAATACGAGAAGTATGAATTTTTTCATTCTTTTTATTTAGAACACACACAGGTTGGAAAGCCATGGAGATTAATCTTGATCTTCCTGTATTTGAGTTTTCTTTGCTGAATTTTGTGATTCCAAATTCAACAACAAATCAGACACAGTTGTCTATTACACAAATGCTAGAAACTTTCCAAGGTCTAGTTGGCTGTTTGTCCTTCCATTTCTTTCCCTGAAAAAGGGCTATTGTTCTTATTGATTGAACTCTCAGAGGCAGTTATTCCAGCTCAGGAACAACTGCAGAAGCAGCAGTTGTGACTGACCATCAGCCTCTCCAAATGAAGAAGCAGAGTGCAAGAAGAATGTGCCTAAAGGAGCATGCTTTGTAACATGATTGCAGAAACTGGTTACTAGAGGATGCCAATCATCTTGAAAACTCCATGCTTGCTAGTGGACCATAGATTTGAAAAAAGTTGGAAATGTCTCTAGAGGCAAAGAAGGCCTCCTGTGTGGCAGAGGTCAGAATTGAAGTGTGGTATCTTTTCTGCCTGAGCCATTATTTTTCAAATAAGGAGAAATCATGTCATGGACAGAAGCAGCAAGATTTCAAATTAAACATGGCCACAATTCAATGGAAGGATGGTTAAAAGCTGCTTCTGGAAGCAAGTGCAACATAATGAGGATGAAAAATGATATGTTTTTGAAGATAACAGGACTTAAATCTTTTTGTAAGAATTTTCACTGATCCCCCAGTTCAGCTGAAATGGCTGGAATTGACAGAGATTTAGGTTCACCATAAGACATGTGAGAGAGCCTACATGTGTGTTCATGAAGGCTATAAACAGAGGTGATTTTCTAACTTTTTGGGATTAATATTTTTATATCTTGCCTTTCCTCTCAGAGGTTCAAGTATCAAGAATAGCATTGACTGGATGGTCTTCAAACTACAGTACTTTTTATTTTCCAAAAATTGGAAACAAACGATGCAGCATTTGGTCAAAGAAAGATTTGGGAATCTGTAATAACTTGAGAGAACATTTCTCAAAGGGCTGGGCTGTCAAATTTATGGCCCATGGACCGGATGCATCACGCACTGGTCACACCCATGCTTAGTTTAGTGAAGGGGGAAAAAAATCCAAATATGTCACGTGACGCCACCATGATGGCACAGGTTTTTGATACCTCTGGTATAGACCAACTCCCAAGGAAACTGAAAAATAATAAATAGTGGATTACCAGCGTATAATTTTTTCACAGACCAATTACCAATTTGTCTTTACCAATCCATTTATCCATTTGATTCAAAAATATATTCTAGTCTCTCTGAGCATAAAATATGTATGAATCCTGTATTTTTAACACACTGCATTGCTTTCAAATTACATTGAGATTAAATCACATATCTTGTGAACAGTTTTTATGCAAAGTTCTGGTATCTGATCTGAGGCTCAATTTCTGAAGAAGTACAGAAAGGAAGATAAGCAGATTTTCAGTCTAGAAAAACAACTTAAAAACTACTGGTGTTTTGCAAGCTATGCATTTTTAGGAATTGTTTTAGACAAGTTCATTTAAGACAAAGAGACATTCTCCCCTTCCCTTTCTCTTCTCTTCCTTTCCCTTCCCCTTTTTTTAATAGAATGAGAGGGTTGTCTCTAAAATGAAACCTAGGACAAAAATTAGTTAGAAAAATAAGGATGTGCATCTCATTAAAAATAAAGCTTAAATGTTTATTAACTTTTTACATTGAACGGAATGGTTTTGGTTTGTAAAGTTGAATGATTCTATTGTTTTTTTTTAATTTGACGCAGAGATTAAAATGCAATGAATAAATGTAAACTAAGTGATATTGTTAACTCTAACTGTAAAGAAGTAGTTTTATTAATTAAGGGGAGGGGGTTTATAAATTAATGTTATCAGTGAAAAGGGTGGCATAAATTTAATAAATATAGCATTATCATTTCAGGAATCACAATTTATTATTTTCTATTGTTGCCTAATATTACGGTGTTTTACAATTATAATATGCTCTAAGCAGATTTTTGGGGAAGTAACAATAAAAAGGCTGCCACCTTTAGTAAAGTTTCCAGTTTAGAAAAAAATGGGGTATTTGGCAACATCTTGAATTGTTCTAGTACAGGTTCAGCATAAAATGTATTATGTAAACAAGAGCTATTCAGCTTTATCTTTTTGTTTCTTTTTAGTTTCAGATCTTTGAAATCTGTATTTTTATTCTAGCAGAGGAAAGGAAGTAGATTTTAGTGTAGCAAATATATAGTTAAATACTTAATGTTTTGTATCTGCAATTCATTTTCTTTTTGGTTGCAGGTGTTAATCCAAGATACGTACTTAGAAATTGGATGGCAGAATCAGCTGTCCAAAAGGCTGAAATAAATGATTTTTCAGAGGTATGTTTACAAAGATGCCTTGATATAGTCCTTATACACAAGAGACTAAAATTGTTTTCTCTTGAACAGATCAAAGGCATCGTTTAAGCATTTTCAAATCTGCTGCACTCATTTTTCCCTTTTGTTTTTCAGGTCCGCTTCTTGCAACGAGTTTTGCAACATCCATATCTGGTGCAGACTCTGGCTGAGAGAGCTGGTTATGCACAGCACCCCCCTGTTTGGGCTGAGGATGTTAAAGTCAGTTGTTCATCTTGATGATAATAATTTATGATTAAATTAAATTGTGACATTTCCCCGTCATATTGTATTATTGTTGAATTACTTTTTTTTCTTTTCTAGATTTCTGTAATATGCTAGGCTAGATTAACATAGAGTTTGTAGATCTCATTTGGTTGAATTTTTTTGTTTTTGGCAAACTTCTCCCTCCTATGGGAAGCTAAATTAAATTATGTCTTTTCAAAAAGCACAGGACAAAATTAAGTCTCTTTGTGCTTCTCTCTTTCCCCCAATGTCCACTCCAGAATCTGTATAGATGTGACCAGTCTCCAGGCGTTTTAGTAACAAAATCCTAAATATCAAATCAACACTGGTCATGTTCCAACAAGACAAAGAGGTGGATGGCCAGATAGCACACTATATAATCATAGTGGGCACAATTACTACCTCTGTTCTTCCATTTCCATTGTCCTATTCAGTTTAATCTTCCTATATTAGGCTGTTTCTAATACTCCTTGAATTACACTATACTATACTTCTGGGTCAGAAGCACCAAAACATTCCTATGGTGAAAGGATGAACTGGTGACATCACCTTTGCCTGGGGAATGCCCATTTGGGGTTTCCTTTCATGTCCTTGTTAAGTTTCCTACTAAAGTGATACCCTTCTATCTGTTGTGGCCCACCAGCTGCCAGCAGAGCTGCCAGCAGAATAGGATGATGAGAAGGTTGGGAGGAACTTAGGCCACTTCTAGAGTCTGAGGAAGGGTCTGATGAATGTTCTGTGTCAGCCGCAGAGATAGAACCAGGGTCGTCTGACATTTCCCAGCCACCAGGAAAAAGAGAGAGCCACCGGAGAGGCAGTTGCCTTCGGAGACTGAGATAAGTGGGAGGAAGAACAGCTGGAGCCTTTGCCTGATGTGCGTATGTACAGAGCTGCTAGGAGAAGGGAACAACGGAGAAGGGGTTGACTTGGGAAGCAAAGCAGACATGGATGCTGAATGGCCCCTCCTGCGCTGGGGAATAAATGGAAGGAAAGGAGAGTGGTTATCATAGGGGACAACAGTGCGGTATCTGCCATCCCGCATCTGATGGGCGGCTCATGAAAGGAAGCGAAGGGAAGAGAAACGACAGGAAGTGAAGTTTCCTCTTGATGAGCGCGCCCCGAATGTCTTGGCACACGCTCTTTTATTGTGCTTTTTTACAAGAAAATGATTTAATCAAAAAGCTCAAGTCAAACATGGTAATCTCATCAGGATGTGCATGTTTACAAAGCTGCATACTGGACAGATTATTTACAAAGTGGATAAGCTTATTAACAAACGTCTATCTCCTTGTCTCTTGTACGTGCCTTGCAAAGGTCACTGAAGAGACAGAAGTTAATGATTACACGTGAATGATACAATGTTGCAAATGCATGAATGATACATAGTTGCAATGATACATAGTTGCAAACACATGAATGATACATAGTTACAACACAACAGTTCATCTTCCTAAAGATTTTTCTCATTGTGTTTCATGCCAGAGACTGCCAGAACTTAATTTACAGTTTTTCAGCTGGGAGCTCACGGCCTTGCAATTACCCCCAAGGAACTGATAAGATCAGTTGCTGCCGTTAATTCTTCGAAGGACTATTGCCTGGACTTTTTGGTGGGTGAATGCAAATTAATTAATTCAGTTAATTCACAAGAGATAAAGTGGGGGTTTTTTGTGACAAGGAGTCTGTTGCTTCTGGCAAGGCTGGGTCAGAACACTATCTACTCATTATCACCTGCTTTAGAATTGTGGGTTGAGCAGGACTGGACCAAACGATGGGAACATATCCCGCTGCCACGCAACTGGGTCTCAAATGCCTCATGAGCCACTGCGCTGCACTCCTTGAACTATTATATAGTTTATGTAATTATATATTTGTATACTTATATTTATGTTATACTACCTATACTTTAAGCTGTCTAGAATCAAAGAGATGGGTGGTATATAAATTTAATAATATAGGTAGTCATCAACTTATCACAATTGAGCCTAACATTTCTGTTGCTAAATGAGACATTTGTTAAATGAATTTGCCCCTTTTATGACCTTTCTTGCCACAGATTTTAAGTGAACCACTGCAGTTAAATTAGTAACACAGTTGTTAAGTGAACCCAGCTTCCCTAATGATTTTGTTTGACAGGTTGCAAACCTGGGACACTGCAAGTATCATAAATATGGGTCAGCTGCTAGGCATCTGAATTCTGATCATGTGACTATGGAGATGCTACTATGTTCATAAATAACTTTTTCTAGGACTGTTGTAACTTTGATCATTAAGTTAACTATTGTAAGTCGAGGACTACCTGTAACTAAAACTACTATGACCAGTAGCTCAAAGGATTCCAGCACTTTCCTTCCTATTTGCCTTTTTTAATCATTGACGGAGATGATTCCTGCAGAGTATGACAACACTATACCATTAATGCAACTTGTAAAATTCACATTATTTGTGTGCGGTGTATGTCATGTATTTGCTCCTCCTGCTTGCCTGGTAAATCAAAATCCATTGAGTCTTTGTTGATTTGATTTTGTACCAGTCACCAATGGTTCACAGGCCAACTTGTAATTGGAGCTCAAATGTTGCAGCTAGGAGAATCTGTGTTTTGGAGTTTACTAAACTTGTAGATGTTATTGAAAAATGAAAATCCAAAATTTATCGGAGACATATTTGTATTGTAAATGTAAACAGAATCTCTTATTGGCCAGCAAGTTCATTGGAAGGTTATTCTGTTATTCTAAAGAATATACAGTATAAAGTCCCTGGATTCTGTTTTTGGGTCCCAGGTTCAGTTTTTAAAAATTGTGAATTATGAAAGGGCTAAATCCTGGAATACCGGGGAACTAACTACCAGAGGACTGGAAAAGAGCTGATGTGGTTTCCCATCTTCGAAAAAGGGAAAAAAAAAAACAGACCCAGGAAACTACAGACCAATCAGCCTTAATTGGTCTAAGTCCACTAGGAGGGAAGTAAGCAGTAGAATGCCAAAAAATTATGTCTTAGGCCCAGTACTCTTCATTAATGTCATAGATAAGGGAATAGAAGGGGAACTTACCAAATTTGCAGATGATACTAAGCTGGCAGGGAATAGCTAACACCCTAGAACAGGGGTCTCCAACCTTGGCTCCTGGAAGCCTGGCGGACTTCAACTCCCAGAATTCCACAGCCTGTGGAACTCTGGGAGTTGAAGTCCGCCAGGCTTCCAGGAGCCAAGGTTGGAGACCCCTGCCCTAGAAGATAGACTCAAGATCCAGATGAATCTTGACAGACTAGAACACTGGGCCATATCTAACAAAATGAAGTTCAATGTAGAGAAAAGTAAAGCCCTATACTTAGACAAGAAAAACCAAAAGCATACATATAGATTGGGTGAAACTTAATAGCAGTAACTGTGAGAGTGATCTTGGAGTCTTAGTGGATAACCGGCTAAATAGGAGCCAGCAGTGTGCAGCAGCAGCTAAAAAAGCTAATGCAATCCTAAGTTGCATTAACAGAGGGATACAATACAATACAGAGGGTGCTAATACCACTCTATAAAGCCTTAGTAAGACCACTCCTAGAGTACTGCATCCAGTTTTGGTCACCACATTATAAAAAAGATATTGACTCTAGAAAAAGGGCAGAGAAGAGCAACCAGGATGATTAGGAGACTGGAGACTAAAACATATGAAAAACGGTTACAGGAACTGGGGATGCTGCAAAGTTACAGGAAGTTACAAAGTTACAGGTTACAGGAACTGAGGGATGCTGCAAAGGTCATAAATAGTTGCACATTTGCTGTAAATTTTAATTCTTTTAGCTTTTTAGCAAGGTTTGGTTCATATGGAAACAGCACATCTTCCACAGTCAGAATGCTTGTTTCATGATGCCTCTGGATTTATAACCTCTACATGAAGTATTAGATCTTCAGATGTTCCAAGCTGTTTATATGTATTGTGCAACAGAATGTAATCATCATCAGGGCAACTATACCAAGCCATTTAAATATGAACAAGGTGCAAGGATATTGAATGCTGGATTTTTGCAGCGCAGAGTTAATGGAGACATCTGTGTAACCAATCAAGGGGGAAAATTCAGTCTGAAACGGTCTGAAAGTTCACACTTCCACATGTAATATAGTGTGAGTTTGGAGACAATAACGAGAAACACAGAAGCTCAGTTGTAAGTGCTGTAAATGGGCTTTTCTCCATTTAAAGCACAGGGGAAAAAAAGGAAAATGTATCTACAAAAATTCATGGGAATCTTTCTCCCCCCCCCCTCCTTTCCTCCCCCCAGCAATCATTTATGATGACTATTCTATAAAAAATCTTTTGCTTTTGAATGCCTCTAAAGTATAACTGCTTATATTGGTGTAAGGTTTCAGATTTAATTTATCACCTGTGTCTGGTGAAAGGACACTAAAATATTTTTAAAAAGAGATCAAACTGAAGCCATTATCTTCATTTATTTATTTTTGCCTCAATTAGTGTGGTGAGATTGTTAGGTATCTTCACCAGCAAAATCTTGTCCTACTGTGGTATTGTCTTTCTGTAAAGTTAGTGTTATGAACTAATAAAAGTGCTTAAATAAAGTTTTAACAAACCTTAAGAAAAAGCAGGGTTCTAATCCTGCACTTCTGATTGACTTTGACTTTGACAGTAAATTGCTGTGTCTGTAAAAATTGTTGTTATAGAAGCCATAGCATAAAATAAACCATGGCTTAATATAGGATATGTATCCATTCATTAATTTCTAAAGTGTATGCTTTTCATTAATTTAGACACTGGGTTGAAGAAATAAGTTTTATTCATGAAGATTGCAGTAAATAAAGGAGAATAAAAATGAAATATACATGATAAAATATAAGTAAGAAGAAATAAATTACTTTCTTTTGAAATAAACATTTTTAGATATCACCTAGTACAACCAATATATTTGTAGTTGAGAATGGAAAAATTAAAGCTGTCTCCAAAAGAATTATCTTGTGTTAAGCCAAATAAATAACCACAAAGATTGCTTGCAGATATTATCACTGAAAACAAAATTCACTGTCTTTGAAAGAAACTGAGGAAACAGCTATAATAAATTGCAAATTCATAATAAAGTTGTGTTTTTCCAAAACCAACTATGCAAAACAAAAAAGTAGAAGGGATAGATAGGGAGCAGATTTTGACCACATAATGAAAGAGGGAATTTACAAAGTGTGAATTTGTTATTCAATGTTATACCCCTTATTTCTGCAATATTTAGATGAGCCAAACTGCCAAGGTCTTATGCAGGCTATTGTTACACACAAGTGGTTTGCGGGGAACTCTGAAAAAAAAGTTTTTGTTAAACTAATCAGCTTTTAAATTAATCCTGATTAAAAAAAAATTCTGGATCAAATCAAACAATTTTTCTGGAACTTGTTTTTCTTCAGGATGTCTGCTATGCTTGATTGCATTTTTTAGCTTTCAAGCAAAGAGCATGGGAATTGACCCAATAGTTCTTGGGTCTGTGTCTACCATAATTTTTTTTAGCATATTACTCCTTTAGATCACCTGATGTTTGAAACTACTTAGTTCATGATGACTCACTCCTTTTCTTTTGCAATGCTCTCATTAGATCAGACATGAAATCTCCTTGTTCAGAAGCATGTCCCCTCGAAATTGATCCACTTTGTTTTGGTCTTACGACTTGACAAGCACCTTCTTCTTGTCTTCTAGGAGGTGGTGGTGGTTTCTTCTTGGTTGCAGGAGGAAGACCAGGGACAGAGAATGAGGGTGGTGGTGGTAGTAGTTCTGCAGAGCCAATGCCAATAGGAAGAAAAGGAGGCGGGGGAGGAGTGAAATCAGGAGGAGATTCACAGCATTCAGGTAGTGGTGGAGATGGTGGTGGTGGCGGCGGCGGCGGCAGATCTTCCAAATTGGGAGGAAGTGGTATAAATTCAGGGGGTGGTGGAAATTCTTCATAATTTGGTAAGAAAGTTGAATTTTCTCTCTCAGTAATGCTGGGTAAATCCAATGTTACAGTAATAGCGGAAGATCTTCTTTGAGGAGGGGGAGGAGGCTGAAAACCACTAGGTTTGCGGATCTGTTTCACCTGTTGTACAGGTAGGGATGATGTTTGACCAGCATTGAAAGTATCATCTGGATTTTTAACCTTAAGAATTATTTAAAAATGATTAGCATATGACTAAGAAATTATGACTTCCGAAAATAGGGCGTGCGGAGGCAGAAAATGGCATGCAGAGGCTGAAAATGGGGCACGCAGATGCGGCAATAGGCAAATTACCTGCAGCCTGAAACAGCTGATCATCAGGAGGCCGATCCGACCGACAATCAATTTGTGCTAATCAGGCTATGCTGAAGCTGACTAGGCTGTTTGCTGCAAAGAGGCAAATTGCTAGGAGGCAGAGGCTGAAGGGTGGGGACCAGCGGGGCTTCGACATTTTACAAGACACACAGACATTTCCACCCACTTTTGGGGGTGGAAAAAGTGCATCTTATATTCTGAAAATACGGTAATTTCAAACTTCTGGCAAGGAATAGGACTTCTTCAGAAAAAAACAAGACCACTAGGTTTGGGAGACCCTTTCTTTCCAAAAGGTAGGAAGGACTGCAGTTCTTGCATACTTACATTAATTTGTATCTTTGGCATATCAGCAGAGTTTCCAGTTTCTGCAGTGATCGCTGTATTAAGAGTTATGTTTTGGGGAATTTGTCCATTGGCATGAAAGCTACCTGTAATAATACAACAAAGAAGGAAGAGGAGGTTTGCTTTTGCTATTAAAAATAATTAGATTTAAACAAAAATAATCTTATTCAGTATCATCAGTAAGAATTGAGATTGGCATGGTAGGAACCAGCAAACTCAGGGAGAATCATGCTGCAAAAACATATTTCAAATACTTTTCTAGGCCATCAAGTATCTGTTAACTTGGAAGAAACAGAGAAAAAGGCCTAACATCAGCACTTCTGTACAGATTTATTTTTTTTGCATTATTTTGGACAATCAACCCTTGTTCAGACTTCTACTGAACCCTGCTGTGAAGACAATATATACTCTTTCCATCTCATTAAAATAGCGTATGAATTGGTGGCGGCGGATGAATATTGTTTATAATTTCCAAAAGAAGCATGGACATCAAGTCACCCTTATGACAAACTGGATCAAAGGAAAACATGTAGTTCTGTGTACAATCTTTAAGAGCTTAGTAGGTTAGGAAAATGATCTGTTATTCACCTGTTTAAGTCAAGGATATTTAAAAAACGAATCTTTGAGAAAAGCAGTTCTTGCACTGGAATATCAATTCAGTGTAATAAACGAGAGAACAAAATATAGTTGCTTTAAAAGAAATATGATGCAGAAATTTTTGACTGATATGGAAGGCAGTTTCAAACTCTTTGCTATGCTGCTTTCGGCTGTTCCTGAAACCAATTTAGCAATCCTACACTGGATTGTACTGTTCTGGCAATAATCCTGAGCTAATGAAATACAGAAAACTGACAGCAAAAAGAGACCCAGTGGGTTCATCAAGTCCAACATGGCTATCATAGTACTTGATCGCTTGATTCTCTTCCCATACAGGGAACCGTAGCACTTGCCAACACAACGTTTAGGGCAGGAGTCTGCAACCTGCGACTCTGGAGCCACCTGCGGCTTTTTCAGCCCTCTACTGCGTCTCCCTGTCTGATTCCACCACTGGCTTGCCTCTCTCCTCCTCTCCCTGTCACTCCTCACCTGGCCTGGGAAGGTAAGGTTGATGGCGGGGGATGGAGACTCGCTCCATATTCCAGAGCAAGAGTTGACTGGGTGGGAATGAGTGACCTCGAGTTGGCCACACCCACCCAGTTACACCGGTTATTAAATTATTGGCTTACAGTGTTTTCTTTTCTGTGGGATATGGGTCAAAATGGCTCTTTGAGTGTTTTAGGTTACAGACCCCTGGTGTAGGGATTATTACTTCCTTATCGACTGGTAACATGTATTTTTTTTCTCTTTTCCATCCTAATTGTAGCATCACTGCTCTGGGTGCTACAGTGATAAAAAAAACAGGTGTTCCTTCATTCCTAAATTTTGCTGCAAGTTGATAGAAACTCTGTAGCAATGAAGAATCAGATTAATAGAACAAGAGAAGTAGAACTCCTTCAAATTCGATAGCTATGTTCTGTGCCTATACGTTTTTAAAAAGAGAAAGAAAACCAGTGCAATAGATAAGGCACGAGGTAGGAAATAAGGCAGAGCATGCTTCCTCTGGACTGGGAAAAAACTGTAATGATGGTCATTGAAAAAGGTAAAAGTACTACAAGTGTGTTTTGGCATAAGAGAAAAGGAAAGTGGCAGGAGAATCAGTCTTTATGGTCATTATTAGAACAACTGGAAGAAAAAAAAAAACACAAGCTGACCAGTAGAGGATACAGCAGCCTAGCACGAAATAGCTTTGGAGGCAGTGACCTGTCATTGGAAGGGAATAGAATACGAAGCATTATAGCTCATCAAAGCTGAGGATGTCCTAGACTGGAATAAAGCCTGGCAAATAAACTGCTCAAAAGGCTTAAAAATGGCTCAGGACAGAAGACAGCAGAGCTTCCAAACATGACTGCAGGGATGCGTTAGAAAAGGGTAGGATAGAATGTGGAAGATGACATCAACCAATGCGGTTCTCAGAAAATGGTGACTGGCTGCCCTGGCAATGGATAAAGAAGACATTGCAAATCTGGCCTGAATTGTGGTTAGGACTGAACAAGAACACCTTAGCTCCGGGCAGGGGTCTGGGGATATTGCACCCCCTTTCCCCAGCCGGCTAGACTCCTTTTTCCTGAGGCGGTGGAGCGGCTGTCAGAAATGGCAGCCACAAAGGAATCTTCAACTGGATAGGACTGTGCAGGAGGAAGACAGAAGGAGAAGTTTTCTTGGCTGAACCGGGACATTAAGTTACTTTTAAAACACCCTGGAAACCTGACTTTCGGATTGATACATTTGTTTCCAAAAGAAGTTGTTACGGGCGGCGAAAGTGTTGAAGGAAAGTTCACTCCCCTTCCTTACGGAGAAAGCAAATGAGCACAGAAAAACCTGCTTCTTTAAGGTAAAAACAAGATCTTTGTTATAAGTGGGAAGGACAGGACTAAAAAGAAATCTTTAAAAACTTGTTGGAGGAGACACTTTGAAGATTATAAGACCAACAACTAATTATAATATGGCTTTAAAATATATTTGGGATTTTGCCCCAGGAGGAAAAGTTGCAAAGAGAAGAAGAGGAAATAATTTCTGGCTGTTTGGATTGTTTGATAACTTTGACATTTGCAAATTACTTTAAGATTAAAAACATCTGGGTTGTTCTTAAAAATTTACAATGGAATATGAAAAATTAAAAGAAAGAGAACAAAATGGCAAGAATTCATTGGGAGCTGTCTTTTTAGAAATGGCGGTTTCTATGTACCAGCAAATACTTGAGGAAGAAGGAGAAGGAGAAGAAGAAGAAAAGGAAGCCATTTTTAATGGACAAAAAAGTTTGATTAAGAAAGAAAATAGGAAGAGAGGAAGGAAAAATGAGAATTTAAGATTCAATAAAACAACCAAGAAAAAGAAAAATAAGGTGAAAAAAAGGTACAATGTTAGAAAGCAATTGAAAAGAGAATTACAACAGAGAGGGGAAGCTAGAAAGGTAGAGGTTACGAGGGGGGTGCAAAAAGATCAGACTGGAGAAGGAGGGAAAAAGGGAAAAAAAGCCACGGTCTGAAACAAGATATCTTTTTTAGAGATAAAGGATAGTGTATAATTTAAGAAAGATTCTGCAAGAGTACATAAGATAGTATTGTATTTGCATTTGAAATAGTCTATTGGAACATTATAAGATTTAACAAAATATTAAAATGTTTTATAATGATAGATTTCAATATTTAATAAAATATCAAAGAGAATGTGTAAAATGATTAATGCTTAGTTATACTATTAATTAGAATTAGAATGGAAATTATATCCTTAACTATGTTATAAGTTTATTATTCTTTTTTTTCAAAATGCAACATGTAGAATGTACTTAGCAGAATCAGGATAGAAATTATGTATTATTTTAAGTGTTACTTTAGGGAAAGGCGTCACACCTTAAAAGTGATTACAGGGGAAATTCTTTGCTAAAGAGAAGAGATAAATAGATGATTGGAAAAGAACAGACAAAAGATACAAACAATGATTTTGAAATAAGATGAAATAAACAAAATATAATTAAGAGAGTGAAAAGAAGGGAGAAATTATATAGAAAATATAGAATGGTTAATAAGATATGAATGGTATATAAGGTGAGCATGAACTTGATTTAGGTCTGTAAAAAAAGATGTAAACCGGGGCTAAGCCACTTTTCAAAAGAAGTTTTATGTTTTGTGTTTTGGTTAGCTATGTTTTGATTGTGAATTAATAAAACCTTGGAGGAATAAAACTAAAGGGAGAGAAATTTGGAAAAGACATGTATAAATGATAATTAAGGAGGTTTTATCTTTTTATGTCTTGTTTTATGTTTTGTATTTTGTGTGTTTATGCTTGATTGAGAATTAATAAAACCTGATAGAAAGAAATATAATTGAATAAAAGTGAAGGGAGAAACAATGAGAAATTTGGAAAAGATATATATGTGTTTAAATGGAAATGTGATAATGTGGAACTATGCCTTAAAAAATAATGCTTTATTTGCCTTGTTAAAACTTATAAGTAATTTTTTAGAAAGGAGGTTTTATACTTTGATGTCTTATGTTTTGTTTGTCTTTAAAATCAATAAAACTTGTTTTTTTTTAAAAAAAGAACACCTTAGCAAGCTAATTGAGACCATGTGGACAAATAAAAGATTTTCTCCATTAGCAATAGCACTTAAGACTTATATATCACTTCACCGCGCTTTACAGCTCTCTCTAAGTGGTTTGCAGAGTTAGCCTATTGCCCCCAACAATCTGGATCCTCATTTTACCAATCTCGGAAGGATGGAAGGCTGAGTCAACCTTGAGCCTAGTGGGATTCAAACTGCCGAACTTAACTCTAAATGGAGAGGTCATTTACAAAGAAACCAAGAAACAAATTAGTGGGCCTAGCAGGGTATTTTAGGATGGAGAAGCAACCATTTCTGTATGTGCAAAATGTAAATTTTTACATTAAACCATATTTATAAGTCTTGTAACTATCCCGGTGCTGTTATCTGCTCCTGCAGGAGAGATCCAGTAATAGTTGCCTAATGAACTTTTTTTTTTTACCATTTTGCCCTCCTTTAAACTTTGGCTGCAAAGTTTCATCAGTGCTCATTAATAAAATGAAAAGTTTCATCAGTGGTCATTGATAAAATGAACCTCTGTTCACTTGGGATAAATTTTTCAGGTTCACATCAAGTAGATACCATTGACTTTATTGTCCTGCTGCAAAATGTAATATGTTCAACTATTAAAAATTCACATCCTATAATGATCAAATAGGTTAAGACAATGATGAGCGATTGTCAAGATGGTAGGGGAAAAAATCGGAGCTTATAATCCTCACAATAATTTCTTTAAAAAAAATAAATAATTTGGATACCTTTTGAAGATGATCCCCCAGAAGCTATGGATTTAGTAATTCCTGGCTTTGCCAGACGAGAAGTTAACTTTTGTACTGCACCAATGTAGTTATCATACAAGGCCTTTCCATACTGAAAAATAAGTACCACAAATATCTGATAGATTTTCCATCATAAAAAATGAACATGCATTTCTCTGCTTGTTCCATCAAATCTTAACAGAAATTCTTCTTCAGTGGTTCACTTGAAATCTCTTCCATAAAAATTATGAACTAGTAAATAGGACTGTAAACCAATAGGGTGAAAGTCTATTATTTGTTTGACAAAGTAATTTATCATCCCAATACAAATTCTGTTCTATGTATTCTATGGTCATGTTTATTCACTAGAGTTTTATCCCTCAGAAGAGGATTAATGCCTTTTTATTTTCATCATTCCATTTACTTTCTCCTTTACTACTGAGAAATATCCTTTTTCTTCTTACCTTTGCAATTCTGATACCAGTTACCCAAAGTTGTAGAGACTCCTTGTCATCACAGCACAGGTATTTGATGTACTGTGACTCCTTCTGTATTTGAGGATGCTATAAATGATAATAGCAATAGTAGTTTTTTAATCAAATAACCCAGTAGACAACCCAACTTCCCAACAAAGTTTCTTGTCTATCACTACATCTTAGCTACTTTGAACTACAAAACCACTGAGAAACCATAGAGAAGAAAACAGTATTTTTAATCAATCCTTCCAAAAGATTAATGGTACACAACTGAGAGTTACATGATTGTTAACTGGTATTTAAAAATCTGTAGTCAAACTTGGCGTTTTAAAAAATTATTCACTTTCCACCTCGTCTTCTTTTTTGTCATAGCCATTTTAGGTTGCAAGTTTGCAAGCCAGGGCTATCTTTATTTTTAACTGATTACAAAGGAATTGGCATAAATGTGCTTTAAATAATGAAATGTCAAATTAAACGAAACTAATTGGATGTGCATCTGTAAATAAATCAGACAAAGCCATATTTCTGAACATCACAGATTATAAATATTTATGCTCTATTCAAAGGAAATTTGACTTGAAACATCTTATAATGTTATTTAGCTAAAAGTAATTTTAAGCACATGAGAATTCTGAAGTTAAACCTAACATGTGAACAGTTCATAATTGTCATCTGGAAGTAATTAAAACAGGAAGACAAATTTACTATCTGCATTTTCCAAAACCAAACAATTTTTCTTCCTTTCCTGCTTATTTTTTCTCCCTCATTTTACCTTTCCATCACCTTAGGACCTGAGGACAACACATACTCACATTTATTCAAGACCATGAGCAGGATGTTCGGTTTCATCACTCAAACTCCCAGGATTAAGTTACATGTCAAATTAATTCTATGTGATTATTGACAAGTATCAACAATGCAAAGCAGTCTGTAAATCTTTTCTTTTATGTACACTGAGAGCATTTGCACCAAGACAAATTCCTTGTGTGTCCAATTACACTTGGCCAATAAAGAATTCTATTCTATTCTAAAAATTTTCTTCTGACACTGATGTACAAACACTAGTCCAATCTATTAACTAAATAAACTTGAGCTAGAATATCTTAAAAAAAGAGCTAATAGTTTTGCAATAACATGGTAAATCCAGCAGATGGCATCAGATACTTTTCTATTTTTAAATGTTTACTTTTGCTACTTTGATGTCTGTATCACAATAAAAATAGCTTTATTGCATCTAAAAGGCTAACGTATTTATTAGACATAAGCTTTTGTGGAGTAGAATCAATTCATCATGAAATGAACTGGCAGAAATGTATACAGAAATACGGAAGCAAAAGATTATACATTTTCTTATAATGTTTATCTTTTTATATTTCATTTTCTGAATAATATTAATAGCTTCATCACGCATCTTTATTTTTAAAAAAATAAAGATAAACTATTCTTTTTCTATCATTTAAACCCATCTCAAGAAGATGTTTTTCTCTCTCAGAAAAAGAGATGTGCTGAGGGCAAGGCCTGACATGATTTTGTTAAATTTGTGAGTAATATTTGATTCTCACATACCGCAATTCAACAGAGCCTTAAATGCTCCAATAAATTCATTTTTGCATTTTACCTTTAATTATAATACTTTTAATTTGTGATAGGAAGGGAGAGCTATTTCATAAATTCAAAATGGAACTGTATATAAATTACCTTCATCATAATTTGTTGGGGTGACATCGTACACTGGACAAAATCTTGGGCAGCAAGAATACTGGGCAAATACCATCTCAAGTAATAGCTTCTTGGTTATAATTCTCAAGATAGGGAATAAACACTGGGAAATCATTTTAGTGGGTTTTTTTTTCTTTGACTGACTGCAGCAGAAAGACCAAAAATTGAGGCTGCTTTATAATTTCATGTGAATCTTGGTGGGAGGACAGATGTGGAAAGAAAGCAGGGCATGCAGGCGGTTTCTCTGTGATTATGTCAACTTCAATGACCTCACCACTGGGAGTAAAATAAAATAAAATTAAGTGCCAGGAAGTGACCCACTCCTGGCCACCTTAACAGAATAATGGAGTAACGAAGTTGGAACAGACCTTGGAGGTCTTTTAGTCCAACTTCCTGCCCAAGAAGGAGACCCTGTACCATTTCAGACAAATAGCTGTCCAATTTCTATTTTAAAATCTCCAATGATGGAGCAGCCACAATTTTTGGAGGCAAGCCCCTCTGTTGATTAATTATTCTCCTTGTCTGGAATTTTCTCCTTCTTTCTAGGTTGTTTCTCTCCTTGCTTAGCTTCCAAACAAAACTTCTTATCTTGTCTTCTGGTGCTTTGGAAAATATGTTGAATCCTCTTTCTTATAGCAGCCTCCCAATAGAGGAAAACTGCTATCATGTCTCCCCTAGTCCTTCTTTTCACTGGACTAGATATACCCATTTCCTGTAACCGTTTTTCATGTATTTTAGCCTCCAGTCCCCTAATCATCTTTGTTGCTCTTCTCTGTACTCTTTCTAGAGTCTCAACATCTATTTTATATTGTGGAAACCAAAATTGGATGCAATATTCCAGATGTGATCTTATCAAGGCAACTTTTGAAGGAGCTAAGAGACAGCCCAAAACAGATGCACTGTTTTTAACCATGATAGATTGTCAAGAGATGGGAGTTACAGTACGAGAATGGGTCAGCTGTATAATACAAACACCACTATTATGCTTCCATACAATGCTGGAAGATGCTATGATCACTAAGTATGTCAGGTCCTTTTCCTTTATCATACTTGCTTTAGAAAGACTAGAAAGTGGCTAAAAGTAGCTTTTAAAGATTATTAAATGGCTTTTCATGTTTTTTAAATTAATGAATTAAAAAGGCATTTAATAAAATCTGTTTGTCTGACAAGCGCAACCAAAATGATTTTTAACTGTTTTTAATAGTCTATCATATGGTTATATTTTTATTATGCTATTTTCAACGACTCAGACAAGGGAGGCACCAAAACAAATCCCAGATATCTTTTCCATTTTATTTCAGGGAAAGCTGCAAATGCTATTAGTAAACAAGCAAAGTTGCTACCCACACTGTTGTTAAAGAACCACAACCCAATTTGAGAAAGAGCAAAATCTGAAAGAATTAGGAAAATGAACTGCATGGGCTCTGAAGAGAAGTATTAAGCAATGGAAGTGGGATAAGAGGACGCTATTGTGCCAGTTTTCTCCCAGGGTACCAATTCTTTCACCCTAGATTAATTCCACATTATGCACCATTACTCTCAGGTTACTCAAGCAAAACTTGTGCCAATAAAGCATAATTAAATTCTCCTGGCATCCAAGAGACACAACAGACTGACTAAATGAGCCAATTTACATATAGATTACCTTACTACCACCAGCTGTGAAGATTTAAAAAAAAAAAATCAGAAGCTAAGACTTTATGTTGTTGGCTTTTCAAATTTTCTGAAGAAATACTACACAACATAGTGCCCAGAACCTGAATTTGAACTATAAGCAAATGCTATTGACAAAATTTTATCTTTTGAGTTTGAGTAGTCTTTTCTCATTTAAACCAGGATTGCAAATTATTTGATTATTCATTAGCACCAATAAAATAATGGCGGCTGAACACATTTTTGTATATTTCAAAAAGAATTATGGTTTTTAATTTATTTCATTAGATCTGACACTCTTAAATAGTTGGCAGGATTGAGCATTTCATAAGGCTGACCCCTGTCATTTGGCTACCCACAATATGGAAAATATAGCTTTCCTGGTTGAAAGCATTTTAGCACTTTTCTAATAACTCCCAAGATATGGAATGAAGCAAACCATAATCTTAGCAAAAGGTAAATGTAATTTCTGAAAATCAAAAGGAAAATTACTTAAATAACTCTGAACACCAAATGAAAAAGATTTCTTTTGATGCCCTTTTTAAAAGCAGGGAATAGGTAACAATTGCTGCCTCACAGGAATCATATTCAGGGATGTAATGATAAAGACCTTTTCCCTTGTATTTGCGCCAATCAGTCCCTAAAAGGACAAAATACTTAAAGGATTCTCTCCTTCCAATCTTAAAACTGGGAAGTTCATGATAAGACCTCAGACAAATGGCCTGCAGATTAAACAGCCACCTAGATTAAAGATTAAAACTAAGAATTTAAAACCATGGTAGAAAATATGGCTGCTTATGGGCACAAGGGATATTCAAGTGTTTATCAACTTCAATAACTTTAAGATGTGTGGACTTCCTCTCCCAGGATTCCTCAATCACCATGACATTGAGAAATATTGTTCTAGATGATTCAGTTTCAGCAAACCTTTTTGTAAGCAAATATTTACATACATCAGCTACATTCATATATTCCCTTCCGTAAAAATCCAATTTACATTGCTCAGGGCTTACATTTCTTACCGGCTACCTAAAGAGCATGTAACTATTATGATCAGTAACTACTAATGCTGTTCCACGCATGAATTATTTATAACCACAGTTATTGGTTATTAAGCACATCTTAGAAAAGTAACTGCTGTTGTGTAACTAAGCATGTAGGATATAGCTCTCTTGCCTTATCACTGTTACCTAGAATTATTTCGGAATATTTGGTTTAAATATGGTGAGCAAAAGAGAAAATCCTTGTCCTTTTCTCCATACATATCCAAGTTTTATATCCAGGTGTGGGATGCAAATATTTTTACTACCGATTCTTGGGTGAGGCTAGGTGGGCATGGCCATTTGATTGGGTTGGCATGGCTTTTTTTGCAGCATTCCCCCCCTGCATTAAAAGATCCCCTCTAAATGACCATTAATTTGTGTGTGAATGCACTCAGTGAAGATGAACCCACCAGCTCTTGAATAATTTGTTCTGCTGCCATTTTCATTCTTTTCCTAATGAACCCTGACATGGAACCTACTTTTCACAGCTGCCACACATGGATTACACTTCCACTGAACTGTCCATCACAACCCCCAGAGTAGATTGTTTGCTCCACCATCCTTGAATGGTATGCCAAAATATGGTTCATTCACTCAATTTGGAAAATGTATTACTTTTTATCTTTCACTACTCTGCACACCTGACAATGTTACTACCAATAGATGATTTACGAATGAGCCAGCAATGGTCCTAACACAAACCCATTTCTTAAAATTATAATAATCTCCTTGCCAAACCCTTATGTGGCTACCGAAAATAGTTCTTCTCCTGAAAAATTAGACATTGCATTTTTGCAGTAAGATGCAAATTTATGTACCCATTTATCTGGGAATGAGCCTTATCAGAGGTGCCTATACATATAGTCATAACAGTCAAAAGGTGGACCCAATGGTGTGATTGACACTCTGCTTTTTATTTGTGTGTGTTAAACATAAAAATGGCTGGAGTTTTGATTGCCCCATTGTGGCCGCCATCTTTTTTTTTTACTATTCTCTCCAGATAGCCCTCTACCTTATTAAACTCAGCAAGGATTATTTTTGAATAGACATTATATGAATGCATGATCAACATATGAAATTCAGTACACAATATACGATACAGTAAAGAGTGCATGTTACATAATACATACCTTTAGGACAAAACAATAATCAGTAGGGGACTTATATTTCGTTTTGTATTGCACACCATGATAAACATTTACGTTGTCAAACTGTATGAAACAAGCCAAGTCTCGGGATGTCTAAAAAAATTTAAAACACAATCTTTAGTTATTTGAATAACTGTCTATGTATTCAAAAGAAGGCCACCTGTTCCATGTTGGGTAACTTCCTTGATCTGAGAATTAATGGCAATGCAACTTTTGTAACACATTATAAGTTTAGGAGTAATGGGGAAGATGTGTAGCATTATTCTTCAGAGGACTTGATGGAGATGATTCACCTACCTTTTGCAAAAATAAATCCACAAAAATATTACAATTCTGTTTAAGAAAGATGCAATGAATTCATAAGGAAGAGGAGACTTTTCAGTAATGCATGCCAAAAGCTTATTTGTACATAGGTGAAAACTTCATCTGTCATTCTGTGCCAGTTTGTACTCCTGCCAAACAGAGTTTCTACTATCAGAAAATGCACATTGGCTGTTTTTAATGGGTTGCCATGGCAACAAAGTTTCCCAGTGAAGGATCTGTGGATGAAGTGCCAATCTGAATGGAAATAAAACAGTGCCTAAAGTCTTCCTGGCTCAAGTACATATACATGTATTCCTTAACTTACGGTCACAATTGAGTCCAAAATTTCTTCCTTTTTTTTTTTTTTTTATAAATTTTATTTGAGTTTTCACACACAAAAATACAAATAAAACATCTTTTTTGAAAATAGCGTAATCCCGGGTTACATTTTTTCGTACAGACACAAATTCAATTTCATGCTCATTTTTATGTTCTATTTCATATCTTATTACTGTTTTATATTTTCTGCAAAGCTTCTCCCCTTTTCTAATTTTCTCAATTTTATTTTAATTATCTCATCTCAATTCAAATCATTGAATTTATATTTTTTGTCTGTCCTGTTTCAATTATCTATTATCTTTTCTCATTAAACAAAGTTTTTCCTGTAGTTACTGATTGGAGTATGACGCTTTTATATCTTTTAAGTTTATCCATGTAACTCTTATTTAGGCTTCAATATATACCCTAAAGTTATAACCTTCAATATAATACATAACTTCCATTCGGATTCTGCTTGGTACATTCTTAAAATAAACACTATATTCTTAAAAAAAGAAAAAAATATAAATATATGTAATTAAAACAACACATTCCATTCCAATTCAATTCTATCATTAATATTAATATTCATTAAAATCTTAACTTCTTTAACATTACTTTTCAATTAAATATCATACTTCTATGGGAACAATTATAAGCTTTCCATAATTAATTCCCCCCCTTCACTTATATTTTATAAAACATTAACTAATTAAAATGTTCCCATCCCTTCCTAATTCAATTTTCTCATTTATTTTATTTTACTTATTTTATTAACAAACATTTCATTAAATTACACTAACTATTTTATCCCTCATTTTAATCATACATTGTTTCCAATTTTCTAAAGTTATTTCTATTACTAATATAACAATGCAATCTTATGTACCTTTACAGAATCCCTTTTTCAGTTAAATTTTCACCCATTATCTCTAAATAGGTCCTGTTTCTCTATATCTTGTTCCGGTCCTTTGTAACTTCTTTTCCTTTCCTTCTTCCCTCTCTTCTTTCTCCCCTTTTTACCCCCTTGTCTCTCTACCTCTAGTTCTCTCTTCTGTATTCCCCACTTCTGTTGCTTTCCAGTATTCTACTTATTTTTTGAATTATTTTTCTTTTATTTGGTTGTTTTTTGAAGTCTTAAATTCTCCATTCTCTTTCCCCCCTTTCCTTTTTCTTCCCCACATAAAATTGCTCGTTCATTAAAGATGGCTTCTTGTTTTGCAGCCATTTCTTGTTGTTTCTCATAGTTCCAAATCTTCATTTCTAAGAATTGAAAAATGAAGCCAAAAGAACCCTTCCCTTCTTGTGCATCTTCTTTATACTTTTTAAGTTCCATTTTCAATTCATCCAGAAGTAGTGCCATTGTATAAATTTTTAAGCAACCACCCGATTAATTTTAGTCATTCAAATGCAATAACCAAGATCATCAAGTAATCCAAATATCCAAAGATCATCAAGTAATCCAAATACACACAAGCTGTTTCTTTTTGCTCTTTTTTTTCACTTTCTCTTCCTGGGGTTCTACTGTTTAGTTACAAAGTTTCAGTTAAAATGTATCTTTTAGAAGTCTTGTTGAAGTTTTACTGTAGATTCTTTTTAATTCCAGGCAGTCTCCTCCCTCTTTCCAGGTCCTGCCTTTTTATTTCTTTTTCTTTCCTTCCTGCTTATGAAAAAAAATTTTAGTGTCCAGAAATCTTTATTATCCATTTGACATTTTGTTTTATTTTCAGCTTAATAGCCTGTTGATGTCAAAGCAGATTTTTCCGATTTCTTATTTAAGTCTCTTAGTTGTCAGTATAGGGAAAGGGAGAGAAGAAAAAAACCCCAAAACTTTCTCTTTTCACTTTCCTTTGCTGCTTCTGACTCTTCTTTGGGCGTGATGTTATTTTTTTTGTAAGTTTAAATTCCAGGATACCTTAGTTGTTGCTTTTGCAATTTAACCTGGTCAGCCAAAACTTTCACTTATCTTCCTCCTGCATTTTTTCCGGTCGAGTTCTTCTTTGAATGGCCATTTCTGACCACCGCTGCAACCGCCTTCAGGAAAGGGAGTAATGGCCAGCTGGGGAGGAGAGATGCGGCTCTCCTCAACCCTGCTGGCAGTCTCCCCCCCTCTTCACCACCTCTACGGGGTGGTGAAACCGCGCACAATCGCGGATTTCTGTCTGTCGCTGAAGGAACTCAAACCGGAAGTCGAGTCCAAAGTTTCTGTGGTTAAGTGAGAAATTTGTTAACTGAGCTTTGCTCCCTTTTACGACCTCTCTTACCATAGCTGCTAAGTGAATCATTGCAATTGTTCCATCAGTCATAAGGTTGTCAAGTGACTCTGGCTTTTCCATTGACATTGCTTGTCAGAAGGTCACAAAAGGGAATAGTCATAATATTCATAAATATGAGTCAGTTGCCAAGTGTCTGAATTTTGATCACAAGACCATGGAGATGCTTCAATGGCTATAAGGCTGAAAACCAGTCATAAGTCACATTTTTTAATGCCATAGTAACTTTGAACGATCACTAAGTAAGTCAAGGACTACCTGTAATTTTTTTTTTAATACTAGAAGCTTTTCAGCGCTTAGGAAAATCTTTGGAAGCCATATTAGCATCAGATGCTTCTACACTGCCACATTCTTGAACCTGGGAAAATGAGACAGGGGGATTTCTTGGAGTGTATATGGTTAAGTCATAATAGCATTCTTCTTCTAAGTCAAGGTCATGTTATTTCTGCATCTGGTTGAGGAGTGATTTAGGGGATGTCTCAAGTTGGGACAGATGATGATTGGGACATTTGATACAATGAGGGTGCAGGGGGTGGATTTGCAATATTTTACTTATTGAAGGAAACCAGGAACTTTCAGATTCGGGATTTCCCAAATGTGCCTGTTTACTACTCTAATAAAAGAAACCTTTGAGAAGATATCTGTTTTGGAGTTTGTTTTATTATGTATGTATGTATGTATGTATGTATGTATGTATGTATGTATGTCAAACGATAACAGGTATACGTATAAACATAGTTATGAATACATGAAATGGATACATATAAGAAAAATAAAAAGATAAAGATAAAAAGAAACAATAGGACAGGGATGGTAGACATGTTGGTGTGCTTATGCACGCCCCCTACAGACCTCTTAGGAAAGGGGTGAAGTCAATAGTAGAAAGTCTAAGGTTAAAGTTTTGGGGGTTTGGGGAAGAAACCACAGAGTCATGTAAAGTATTCCAGACACTGACCACTCTGTTGCTGAAGTTGTATTTCCTGCAATCAAGTTTGGTATGAGTTGAGTTTGTATCTATTGTGTGCTCTTGTATTGTTGAGTTGAGTTTGTATCTATTGTGTGCTCTTGTATTGTTATGATTGAAGCTGAAGTATTCATTGACAAGCAGGACATTGCAATATATAATTTTATGTACTAAACTTAGATCAGACCGAAGGTGGCGTAGTTCTAGGTTTTCTAGGTCTAGAATTTCAAGTCTGGTGGCATAAGGTATTCTGCAAGAGTAGAGGAGTGGAGAACTCTTCTTGTGAAATATTTCTGGACTTTCTCAACCGTGTTAATATTAGATATGTAATGAGTTATTGGTTGGAGTTGAGGTTTTCTGGAATGCTGACACTTAGTTCACAAGAACAGCTGAGAAAGGGATCTTTCCTAGGCAGATACCATTAAAAAAAAAGTGAGAATCCATCTGACTTAGCACTTTCAAATAAAAACCTGCAGGGGTACCCACAGGCCAGACAAAAAAACTCAAAGAGGAAAAAAAAGAATGATTGTGAGAGTCATTTTGATGTGTTTGATCCTGGGTTAAAGATGTTGCTGTGGCCAACTGGGGATTGGTGGGGGGGAGGGGGGGGAACCACTCAGAAAAAATATGCACCTGTGTTGAATAGAATCCAGAATAGTTTCTGAAAGGATCTCTAGAAAAAAGGAGGAGCTAAACAGAAGCAGCTCCTGGGCGAATTCTTTCCTTGCCCTTGCAAGGAGTGGCAGCTTTCTTATCTGCAGTTTGGCATGAAAAGCTATACCAGTTTATTTTACTTCTCTTTCTTTAAAATTAAGCAAAAATGATTATATTATTTTGCAGTGGATGACCAAATGCAGTTTAGAGATGTTATTTCTTTTCCTGAATTTTTTATGAATGCAATTCATTTTTATTGAAAAACAAAAAAGTAGTCTATAAAGGGAATGAGTTCAAAGGAATTCTGCCACCCATTCTCCATATTTGCCCAAACAGCATCTCTCGGGGGCACCTCCTCAACAGTTACCAGGATGCTGCATTGTCTTCCCTTTTACAAATTGCTTTAATGTTTCAAAACATTTTTTGACATGTCTGACCTTGGTCTTTCCTTTGGGGACATAATAAATGCCTGAAGCTCGTAGAAGAAAATATCGCCTTTTCCAGGACTTCTTTCCATCTTCTTTTAAATAAAGGGCACCTTCAACTTCTGGCACAGCAACAGATGTACCACAGAAGCTTTCCTGCAGAGGAAAAAAAATGGTGAGATAGAGCAGCAAGTGAATAAGCCAAGTGTCTTACAACATGGCTTGTTCAGTTGGGCTTCCAAAAGCCTGAGTCTCCATTCATCCCATCAGCTTTGATCTTTCTTTCACCAACATCAAAAATAGGGCAGTGCTTGATCCCCTGTACATGTGAATAACTTCCTTGAGCTCTTGAAGAGAGGCATTGACCAATGGCTGAATTTGAGATAAAAACCTGGTGGCATGGCTTTAAAGTAACCCTCATAAGGCTTACACTGGTTTGGGAAGCTTCCCCAAATTTCCTTCATGAATAATTGCCAAATTGTGCAGGGTTGAGCTTCAGGGTTTGATGACCACCTTGTCTCTAAAAATACTAGTTGCTGGCAAAACATCAGGAAATCTATTGTTTAGACCAGGTGTCAGCAACCTTAAACACTCAAAGAGCCACAAAGGTCCTAACCAGAAGCCCCCTGTTCAATTCTGGAGCTGACCGGAAGTCTGGTTCCCCCACCATAGAGTCTCCTCCTAGGACGGTGTCCTTTTTCCTCTGCCGACTGCAGGTCCGGTTTCCCAACCATAGAGTCTCCTCTTAGTGCAGCGTCCTTTTTCCTCTACCTGTCCTTACCAAAACCATATCAATTGTGAAGCTGACTGGAAAACCCGCCCCTTGCCATAGTCTCCTCCTGGCGCACCATGCTTCCTCCCCTGCCCCAATTGGAAACTCCTCTCAAAATTGTGGCAGCGATAGGGAATGAAAGCAGAGGGATGAAAGAGCCACATGCGGCTCCAGAGTTGCAGGTTGCCGACCCCTGGTCAGATCACTGTACTAAATCCCGAAGCCCAAAATAGACCAGCTATGAAAGTCTACACCAGTTTATTTGCCAAATTATTGCCCATATTTTCTCAAGGAATATTTGCCAAACTTACACAGATATCAAGGATTAAATGCTGGTCCTTCCAAAATGACCTGCAAGTTAGTGCCCTCTCTATCTCGAACAAACTCTCATCAGTTCTGATAATAATTTCTAGTATGGTAGGTACAACCTGAAACAACTGGAGGGCACCACTGTTCTATAAGAAAAACAAGGGTTCTATAGCTTACATACATCAGAGTCCAAAAGTAGCCCTTCACCAGGTGGTGGAAAGTTTTCTAACACAAAGCATGCACAGACCCAAGTATTAAAAACAGTGCCATGCATTTTGGCAGTGCAAGCAGATGTACTCACCACCTTCCAAGCTCAAGCTTGAAAATAACTCCTTTGGGATTTTGAATACATGAACTTTTTCAAAGCAGTGTCATATTTAAAACACTGACAGACAGAGCTTTTAAACAAAGTTAGTAGAATTATTTATTTATTAAATGTATTAAGACTGTAAAGCTGAACATTTTAATTTGTTAGCCTGCTTTAAATAGGAGAAAAGGTAAACAATTATTTTGGATAGCCTCACAGTTCCTCTTTAGTTTGGTGAAGCCAAGACAAACCTTTAGGAAGGCCTGGGTCTTCATATATATTTGGAATGAGATGGCAAGTTTCCATGTCTTTGAATATGCCTGTCATCTCTTTAAGGTAGCTCAGGCAGGAAACCAGAACCGTGAACACTAACTCTACTTGTATTGCAAGATTACAGGAACAAATCATTGCAAGTTATGAAATCAGATCTTCTCTCCCTTGCCTTTACTTCCCAGAGAACTAGGGAGACATCTCCAAGATGCCTTTTCTGTCCCTATTCCTTCTGTGGCTGAGATATCTTTCATCGGTCCTTTGCCATGGATCTATCATAGAATCAATTTGTTCCTAAACTTACACAACAGTCAAAACTGGTTTCCATGGTCCTGTGAATCAAGTTCTAGCTTGACTCAAATGGTCAGATTTAGTTTCCTGATGTTATACATGTTGAAGATACTTGGTTTTTAGAGTTTTAACATACAACTCTGAAATCTGAACTTCCTGTTTTTGTATTGCATCAAATGGAGAACTGAAATATTACAGTTCTATTTCAGGAACAAGGCAGCACTTAAGTTATTTTATAATCAAATGTGCAGTTTGTTAACATTAATTTACCTCCAATAATGCTTCTTTGCTTTTCTCATTCATTTCCTTGCTTTCATTTTTTCCTTTGCTTGACAAGTAGAAATTCTAATAATAAAAAAAGATGATCCAATAAAATAGCCGGTTACCACTTGAATAAGCCCTCAAATGTGACTGAGACATTATGATGATATTAGGTCAAAGCTGCATTTTAGTTTTCTCTCTCATCAGCTGCCTATTTTAAGTACTTACAAGAAGTTTTCATTCAAATAAAAAGTTCTAAGCAGAGAGTTATCATGCAAGCTAGGCATGATTGAGAATCTGTCTAGTCCAGCAGAGCCCCCTCTAATCAAACTGCCCTAGATATTGCTTCTCCTAGATTGGTGTTTATCCATGTGGACTTCAGCGCCACAAATTCCCCAGCCATTATCTTAAGAGAAGTTGAGAAGTTGAAGTCCACATGTCTTAAGACTTGTTTGGATTGAGAAATACTGTCCTCAATCATTGTAACAGGATTTTCCCCTTTTTTCTGCTCTGGGGCACACATCAGTTGAGAAAATCTACAACAGAAAAAAAGGCAGCTTAAGTATTCCAATTCCTGTTTCAATGGATCCAGCTTCCAATGGTGATGAAAACATTCATTTCTGGAAAAGGCTTATGGCTCTTTTAAATTGGGTCATTAGTGATGGATAAGATAATACTGAGAATCCATTGTTTACTGCATTTCCTAGGAAAAGCCTTCCTAAATTCAAGAAAATTAAAAGTCTAAAAAACACTAGGAGAATTTCTTTCTGTAGTCCAGATTAGTTACAATGAAGTTTGGACATTGAAGATATGCTATTGCAGCTATTATTCCTTAGAAGTCTACCAATGCTGGGTTGTTGTTGTTTGCATATTGTGTAGATACCAAGTCCAATCTTCACCAGCAGTTGAAATAAGATAAGAATCTTGTGTCAACCCAGAAGTTGGCCGAATTATGGTTGTTTTCTTTTTGTAGCTTTTCTTTAGGGACTTTTTTCTTCTCACTGCTTCAGGGCTGACACAGCCTAGAGCTAAGGGGGCAGGGAGGGGGGAATAGAGATAGCTGAGGTGCTGTGGCCAAAATAAAATTCTTTCTTTTGTGAATCAAGGACTTTGGTGCAGATGTTCAAGAAGCGGAGACTGAGGAATCTGCGGGGGGAGTGACAAAATTTTACTTTTAATTGGGTGTAAAACCAGCAGGAACTTAGAACCGGTTTTCTACCAAAAACATACCAATTTGATATGTCCCAATAAAATGTTCTTTAAGGGATATGCCTGCCTCATAGTTCTTATTGAATGGGATGTATTACTTGGAACCTTGACACTTTGCTTGTAGAATGATCTGGGCATCTTGGAACTTGCAGTCCTACAAAATTAAATAATTTTTTTGCTCGTTTTTTTTTCTCATGTCCCATGTTTAACAAACATGGAAGGAGAAATCAAGCTGGCCCAATGTGAATATTAAAATATCTCAGAAAGTGTTTATGTTTCTTATTCAATTCTTTCTTTTTGAGAAAATAGAGCACTGTAGAACTAAAATTACTTCTTCTAGTCCACCCTTCATCCATCAGTACACAGGAAAGCTCGTATGCAACGAATGAACCAGCTGGGTAGTCATTATCTGTATTTTCACTGTTGAATGACTGCACCTGGCTCTTCCTTATTAACTATATAACATCCAGCTAATTAACTGAAAAAGAAGTGGATTCCCTGGCTCACTGCACTGCACAGAGACTTTGCACCAAATGATGTCTTTCCCACTCAATAAAAAACACAACACCCCCCACCCCCGTGGCATATATCCTGTCTGAAACCTTAGAATAAACCTAAAGTAAAGCTCCATTAACTGAGACACTCAAATTATGCCAACAAAAATCAGGTTTATTTTGCTATCTTGGAAATCATTCATAACCTTAAAAAGTAATTTGTATTGATTCATTTACTGCCATCAAGATGTTTGGAATATGTACGTTTGTTTGAAGTCCAATTACAAACCAATTACAAAAATACAGATAGAGAAAAGTGCTACACTTAGCTAAAAGGAAGATGACTCTGAATTGACAGCAACAAAAGGATACAAACAAATTGTCTGCCTTCATTACTGAAGTTTCACCAAATCTAAAATGCCCTTCCTATTTTAAAGTTAAGTTATTTGAAAGAAATAGTCCTTCTTTTTTTCTAAATAAATATATTTTATTTTGACATATACAGGTAGTCCTCAGCTTATGACCATAATAGAACTGCCTGTAAGTCACGATAATTGTAAAGAGCATTAGCCACACCAATCAACCTAATTTAATGGCAGTCATTAAGGGAATCTGTTGTTCACTATGGGGCGTAATTGGCAAAAAACAGAAGTATATGCCAGTTTTAGGCAAAAACATAATGAATCGTGGTCATGGGATCAGAGTATGTAATGCATGCAACAGCTATAAATTCAGGCCACTTGGCGAGCGCCCAAAACGCAGCCATGTCTATAGCATACTAAATGCAATATCCTCCTAAATAAGTTTAGGAGCCAAAACAGTTGTTCTGATAACCAGGCAAGACAATATTATATATCTTTGAAAATTTCTGCTCAACTTTTGCTTCTGAATTGTTCCTTAAAATCAAAATAATAAGTACTATGACATGACCTAAACCAAATCACTTGTGGACATAGTTCAGGTTCTTTGTTTATTTTTTCCTGAAAAGGCACTGATATAATCATTCTAAGAGTGGTTAATTATTGATTAGAAGTACATTTTCCAAAATATGATTTTGTTGATCCATACCTTGTTTCCTCCTCACCCCCCCCCAAATAAACTTACTTCTAGAAAGAGATGAATCACATGAAGAACAAAACATTTCAGAGAACATTTTAACGTTTTATGGAAGATGGGGATTTGGTACACAATTATTTATGTCTCAAATAATTTGTTTTCGGTATCGCACAAAACATCTGTGAGATTTCTTCACTACAGCTGTTCTTCGTTATCAAAGCTGTATTGTTTTTAATCATAGGCAGGCAATGTGTGAATTATTAAGAATGTGGATAAGCAATTTGTATCTTTGATTAAATTCTTATCTCTATATTACAAAAGTGAATAAATCCACATCTATTTTCTGCCCTCCACTGGTGTAGCTATAGCAGAACAGTCTTAAACTGCAATATCAGGACATTTTAAAAAGATAAATGAATTTATAGGATATCCCCTAATAAATAACCAAATAACTAAATGATAAACAAAATTGCTCTGATTGGCAGATGGCTTTGATAGATGTCAAGACCCAAAGATTTAGCTTCCCAATGTTTGCTCTAGTCTTTACCTACCCAAGCTTGCTGCCAGTTTTTATACTGCTACTAGCTTTTCTTAGACAAATTATTTTAAGAAATGTGATTAATCTCAAAGACAATTTGTCCTGTTAGGAATTCAGAACTTATAGGGTGATAAGTCTCAGTCATGTTACTTTACCTGAGGGTTTTTAAATACAGCATATTTTTCATTTTTCACCAAGAACAGTATTTTATTTTCACTGTCTCGAGTCCAATGGGATAAGACTTCAATCACATTTTCATGATCTTCAAAAAATCTTTCTGCGAGGGAAGGGAAGAGAAAGAAATATGATTTAAAATGACTGTCCACCTTAATATTTGGGCCTTTATATTTTTTTTGTTAGAAACAAAGAGTAATTTCTTCAAACACAGAAACTTCCTAAAAGTATTGATAATTTTAGTTCGTGGATAAAGAGCCTTATTTGTTTGTATGAAGTAAGCATTTGTCCGATTAGCCATTTTTTCCCCTCTCTATTACATATGTATGAAAACAAAAACACACACCAGCCATTCATAGCTTTGGAACCCAACAAGCAGCACACTTCTCATTTAATACAGGCTGGGTGGCTGCATCCAGAAACTGCTCTCTGGGGAAAAAACCATACAAATATCAGCAGATATAGCCTGATGGTTTGAAAATTACCAATTTGTAGCTCAGGATATATTTCATAAAGGCACCAGTTTATATTGCAATCACAGTGGGTTTTTTCAAAGAGATTGTCTAAGACATCACGTGCCACTTGTCGTTCATCCACCATTAGAGACTTTGTGCTGTTATCATTCATGTGCACCTTGACAACAAGCTGGGGAGAGAATAATAGATCAGTCAGTTAATTTCAGCCTGGAAGAAAAGGCCAGAGTACTCAAAAGTCTGCCATGACTGATAAAACTGGAAGATTATTGCAGATTCGAATGCATCCTGTATATCACAAATTGGACTGAGAAATATAATGCATCTCTCATTCATCACCCCATCAAATTTGTTCTCCGCTGCCTTAACGTATGCTTTTGATTAAATAAGATTTTTAAATGAATTGTGAACTTGGTTTTGGACAATACGTTCACCAAGACCAGCGTTTAAAAGCTGGCTTTGCATATAAATGAAATTATTTGGTCTTGACTCTCACCAAATTAATGTAATTTAGTCATTTCTAACATTTCTCTCTGATTTTAAGGGGCTCCAACCAGACGCACAAAAAGCAGAAGATATTTTTTATGCCATGGGATTTTTTTTTTGCCTAAAAGAGGGTAATTTTATGCAACTGTGGTCATAATTTGGACATATATTGAAAATTCAGTAAAATTCAATGCTGGAAATTTCAGCCTTATTTTTATTATGAACTGTCACTGTAAAGCTCTTTCTTTTACAATAGTCTTTTTCATAAAATCTTGCTATGTGTGTGAATGTTGACATTTGCACTTGCAAACACACAGACACACACACATTAAGCCTTTCACGTATGTATATCTTTTATCCTGCTTGTTGCAAAGGATGCTGCCTTGTTATTCCTTGATCTAAGTACTAGTAAGGTTATGTACTCCTATTTGGTGATTTGATGAACATCATTAGGTTTGCCGGTGGAAAAAAGAATGCTCAGAGGAAGCAGCTCTACTGGTAGATAACAGTAGACATATAGAACAAGAAGAATCGGGACTGTTAGGGAATCAGAACTTAGAATAACAATTCCTTGTTAAAAACTCATTAGAATATTATGATCTCAGAAACAGAAGAAAATCAAGAATGAACAAGCATTTGCTGTGCTTATTTTATGTGCACCCTTTAAAAATTAAGGCAATTTAAGAAATTATGATATCCCAAAATATATCAGCTATCAGCAACTTATAACATTATTCCTCCTACAGCAATCCTGTACCCACTTTATTGGGCATAAGATCCAGATAGGAATTCCGGTCAGGGCCAAAATTGGCTGAAAAGGTTGATTGCCATATCCCAACCATTAACTGAGATTGTGGATAGGGTCTTGCTTCAGAGAAGAAATAAAATAAAGAGTTTTGCTGGATCAGACTGAACACCAACAATATGCAAATTAGTATGTTTCCATGGAGGCCAACCAGTTGAATCTGGAAAACCCACAAAAGGATCCATGTATAAATGCATCCTCCTGCTTATCACTGGTTTAGCCTTAATGACTTGAAGCACTGATAGCTTATCTTCCATACCTACAATTGTCTGCAACAGGGGTGTCAAACTCGATTGCAACAGGGTTATATTTGACCTTGGGTGGAGGAGGGACAGGAGGCATGGCCAGCTTGACATCACTCATGTCAGGGATGCCTGTGATGACCCAAGTGTTCTGCCAGTGAAAAGGCTCCCAGGCTCAGTTTTTGGCTGTGATGGCCTCCTGCAACTCTTTGCCAGTGAAAATGGATCTCAGGAGGCCCTTGTGAGCTCTATTTCAAGCCTCCTTCAACCCACCACCAGTGAAAACGGAGCTTTGGAGGATCACTCTTCCAATCTCCGTTTTCACTGGCAGAGGCACTGTGGGCTTGTCCTTCACTGTTTTCAGGACGGGTCCTGCAAGCCAGATCTAAGCACCCCATGTGCCAAATCCCTCCACAGGTCTTGAGTTTGACACCCCTACTCTACAACTAGATTTCCTTTATTATTTTCAGCGGAGTATTTTTTGTAGGCATGAGTTCCTGATTTTGGGCAGTGGTGTAGGCAAATCTTCAGGACATAGGGAATGACGTTGAAGGACAAGAAAGGAAAACTGGCTATCAAGCATATAAGGCAATGGTCAGATAAGTGGGACTTGAGCCCACTCTAATTCAAATGAAGATAAAGTGAGAAAGAGAGAAGTACATTCAGACTTGCAAGGTTAGATTACAATAAAAACAATTCTGACCCATCATTTCTTGTCTAGTCTATCTTATAGGATTAACATCAGAAAAGAAGCAGTCCAAAAATATGACCACAACATTTAAATACTCTTTACGATATGACAAAGAATTTAATCATTTTTTTTCTGTTATAGGTCTAAAAGTTACAGTTTGGATGTATTTGTAATTTGGAGTAACTTTCCTTAAAGAGAACACTACTCCTGTCCCTTAAACATGGCATTTAAAAAATGGTAGTGAACAACAGGTAGTGGATACTGGGCAGTACAGCCATAGAAGTCCTACCTTTTTAACCTTGGCTTCCTTTAGTTTTTCTAATGCTAATTTAATCTTGTCAGCTTTTGCTTGTTCTTGTGCTTCCTAGAAGATGGAAATAAATAGTAAATATATAATATGCTTGTCCATCAACATGTCATGATTTTTTTCCCCAAAAAAGTTCTTACAGCATTTTATAAAGTTTCTCTAAAACAGTATGGACTAACATATTATCCTATTTTAAAATTAACCCAAAATTAAGATTTCCCTCCCCACCCTTTCAAGTGTACAGTCTCAACATCTGTATCTTTTTTTGAGAGTTGTCCTTAAATGTGTTGCTCCTTTTCCTTTTATCAATCACTGTACTGTATCTTATAGCAATAGTGTGTTTTTCCTGTGTTTATTGCTTTGCTAAGACAAAAAATGCTAAATCCAATTTTTGTCCAGGAACAAGCTTCTATTCCTTTCCCTTCTCTCCCAAAAGATGGATCAATTCACATCACTATGGTGACATTATCACTTCAGGTTTGTAGAAGGCTAGTTTTTAAAAATAAAATTGTGGGCAATAGCCTTATGACTATGGTACATTGCTATAAGACTTTTTAAAATTAGGTCTCAATGTACTCATTCTTCATCTTTCACTCATCATTCTACCATTCTCTGCAACTGTAACTGCAGAATCTTGTGTATTTGAACAAGTAATTTTCTCTTCAACTTAATGTGGCAATTAATTCAGGAAACATCTTGCCTCTTCAGGATTAAAATATCAATGAAAATATCATTGGATTGACCATACTCATTTATCCTCATTTTAGTTTTCAGCAATCACTGAAAGTAAAGCTTTCATCTTCCATAGAATAATCACTGGCCTGTTCCACATAAAATTTTCTCAGCCTGAATTATTTGTTAGATTATATCCTGCCATACATCTAGGAGCTTAAGCCCACAAACATTACAGTCTTTCCTCAACTTTGACTAGCAAAGCTTCCAAAATTGTACTAAGATTAATAATCTTCCAGAACAAATATTATAAAAGTTAGATGTTCTTCTAATGCATCAGAAACTGACATTCGATAATCCAGTTTATCTCATGCTGGTGTGCAAACAGTTTGAGAATATTAAGATAAAAACTTATTTAGGCATCCTCTGGTTGCTAACCTGAGTGAGTGGCTTCGGAGGAATGGCTGGAGGCGATGGCAATGGCATTAGCATTTCTGCAGGAGGGACTGGTAACTTATTCATACCAGGTGGAGGAATATGACTCAGCAATGATTGAGTTCCACAAATAGGAGCAGTCTTTGCAGGTGGCTGCACTATGGCACCTTGTTCATTGTAAGAGGTATTCTTTGGTTCTTGTAATGTTGTCTTTTCTACTTCACTGATGTCTGCTATAAGATCAGCCATTAAAGTATCTAAATCAGTATCTTCCAATGTATTCAAGGACTCTGTTACAAAAAAAGATAAACATATCAGAGATCTTCTCTAATGTTATGAAGGAACAGTACTTCCATGTATATCATTAGATAGCTACAGGCAACACATATAGACTCAACAGTTCTTGGGATTCTTCTGAAGTAAAGAAACACCCTTTCATTAGGTGATTTATCGCATTTGAAAATATGCTGGAAAAACCTGCACATGCCTCCTCTTATAAGAAAGCATCCCTACTCTTTTTTTTCTGGTGGATTGTCTACAAGTTTATAACTCCCAACATGAATTATTATTCCTAACTGAAACAGTAATGATTAAGTTGGAAAATGTATTTCAAAATTAAGGTTTAATTTACTTTATTTTGTTGTCATTGCACCTCATACAATGAAATTAAATACCATCTTCAGTGTACATTATGACTGAAAATAAACACAAACACACATCCTTCACACTCCACACATTGAATTGAAAACTCAGGATATCGCATTAATATTGCACTACACAGCAGAATTCAAAAGAGCTGCTGCCCTGGGATAGAAGCTGTTTTTCAGCCTATTTGTCCTTGTTTTGATTATCCTGTACCATCTGCAATAGTTTAAAAAAAAAAAAGGTGCCCAGGATGAGATGGATCTTTGAGAATGTTTTGAACTTTCTTAAGGCAGCAGGAGCTATAAAGCTCTTCCAAAGAGGGGAGAGGGCAACCAATGATCTTCTGGGCAATGATATTAATCCTCTGGAGTGGGTTTTTTTAGGTTTGATATTTGGCAAAGTACGAGGTAAGCTCTGTGCAGTTTTGCATTACCTTACATTTTAGAAAATAATTTGGTACTGAGATGGCTCAAAAATAGATCACATTTTTTCTTCCCTTCCCTCGCTTAGCATTTCGCCTGATTATACGTCTTAGAAAGCTTGAAATATATTGAAAAAAACTTCTATTATTCTTCAGCTGTATTTTATTTTTTTATAGTGAATGAATGTCCTAATTAAACCAATAGAAAATTTGGGGAAACATTCTGAAACTTTAATTTTTATAATGTTGTATAAATATAATATAATGTATTTATCTTTTGAAAATTAGATAGACCCTCTCTCTTTATAATTTACATAAATGACCTTTGCAATCATATTAAAAACAACTGTGTCCTCTTCACTGATGACATAAAACTATTTAACACCACTGACAATATAGCTGCCCTACAAAGTGACCTTGACTATGTGTCAGAATGGTTGAACAATTGCCAACTTCAAATCTCAACCAATAAATGTTCTGTCTTACACACTGGCAACAAAAATCAGAACAACTAAATACAAACTGGGCGGATACGGCCTCGTAGATGACCCTCACTCTGTCAAGGACCTATGAGGACTCATTTCAAAAGACCTAAGGCCCAGGACTCACTGTAGCAGCATTGCCAAAATGGCATTAAGAGTTGTTAACCTAATTTTGCAAAGCTTCTTCTCTGGTAACATTGAACTGAAAACCAGAGCATACAAAATATTCGCCAGACCAATTCTCGAATACAGCTCATCTGCCTGGAATCCACACAATATAATGGACATTAATACAAGAGACCAGAGGTATTTCATGAGAAGAGTACTCCACTCCTCTGTTCGCAGTAGAATACCTTATGCTACCAGGCTTTAAGTTTTGGACCTAGACAACTTAGAACTACACCATGGCTGACCTAAGCTTAGTACACAAAATTGTCTGCTACAACATCCTACCTGTCAATGACTACTTCAGCTTCAACCACAATAACACACGGGCAAACAATAGATACAAACTCAAAGTAAACCGCTCCAAACTCAATTGCCGAAAATACGACTTCAGCAAGAGTGGTCAATGCCTGGAATACTCTACCTCAGTGGTTCTTAACCTGGGCAATATCACCTCCCAGGGGGCGATTTTGGTTTTCAGGGGGGGCGAAGGAACAAAAAGGGGCGACGCGGGGGTGAAGGAATGGAAGGGAGGTGATATGGGGGCGATGGAGCAAGAAGTTTTGGGGACATTTTTGAGACTTTTTTTGTACAGTGAACTGCTGTCGTACAAAACATATGTCGTACAAAACATATGTCGTACAAAAACATCAGATCGCTCGCTATTAGTTGATTGAACTGTTTTAAAATGTACCTCCAGCTAGCTTCAGTACAGAATGCCGTACATATGTGAATACGCATTACTCATCTTCATGCACGTTGCGCAGCAGCCTCTATCACTCTACCCATTAAATTTGTCGCTCTGATTTTTGTTGCTTTCCTTCTGTAAAAAATTTCTTTGTGTCTTTTTAACCCTTTTTAGTGTGCATGAATATATATTTTCCTCGAATCTTAATTTAGTTTCAGAGTTTTCATCATAAAATTCTTAGTTCCTGCATTGCGGTTTGTTCTTATGCCCTTTTTATATTTCTTTTTACGTCTTAAAATTCACTTGTAATTAAATCATTAATTTTTTTTTTTCTGGGCATTTCATTTTCTTGCAATTGAATTTTGTTTTCAGTGGTCATTGCATTTAAGTGTCTTGAATAAATAAGATAATAATGAAATACATGGATCACAAAGTTTGGGAGTAAAGTGATGGGTGGCATCACAATTTTTCACACAGTTGAGATATGGGAAAAAGACTGGAAATAAATTATTTGCATTGATATGTCCTGATGCCAATTTTAAAGAAAACAAAAACGTGTTTGCATAAATTGAAGAATTATTTCCCTGTGTTGTTATTGAGAGGTTATGTTGGAGGAGGGGGGCGATGATAACTTCCTCAGTGGCTCAAGGGGGCGATTCTTTCAAAAAGGTTAAGAACCACTGCTCTACTTGACTCTGTGTCTCTTCCTCAAACTCTCAAAACTTTAACCTTAGACTGTCTACTGTGGACCTCACTCTTAGGACTCAATCCTAAGAGGTCTGTAATGGGGTGTGCATAAGTGCACCAGCGGTGTCCCTGTCCTACTGTTCCCTTTTATTTATACACATTACGTATATATTTATAGCAGTTTATACTTATATATTTATCTGTTATGTTCATACTTATACTTGTTTTCTCATATATGTTTGATGAACTAAAATAAATAAACAAACAAACAAACAAATAAATAAAAAAAATTCATTGGATGGACATATCTACACACAGGTTAATCAACAAAATTTTTTGGAATAGAACAAAACCAGTGTAATTTTCTGCTTCTTATACTTCACATTAGAAAGTATGCCCAATGGATTTTTTTAGTACTTACCATTTAAATCTTTGAAACCAACTGCAAAATTAAATTCAGCATCAGATGATTTTTGGTGAGCAATAGGCATTGCTTCCACCTCAGATGATTTTTGCTGAAGAATAGGCATTGCTTCCACTTCTAAGCTCTGATTAAAAAAAAGAACAGTTTTATAATTTGAAAGCCTTATAATATCCTATGATGGGAAGCACATTTATATTTCTTTTGGCTGTTTTTCTCCATTGGAAATGTTTTGCTTTAGAATTATGAAACCTACAATGTTTTTCTCCAGAATATTTTCTTCAACTACAATTATCTCTCTCACACACATATGTGCATATACATACCAGTATGTAGAATAATAAGAAAAATAGTTTTTGAACAATGGTTTATTGTATTCTGTATGATGAACAACACATTTGAAGATAAAAATTAGCACATGAAACTTGGCTAATAATAATCAAAATTCCTTTCTTTAACAGAAGTGTTTATTGCAAAAACATTACACAGAGGAATGTAAGCACATAAGAATTTAAGCAAAATCATATCAGATGATTGTCCCGTCCAGCATTCTCTTCTCATAGTGGACAACCAGATGTTCCTAAGAAACCCACAACCATATATAAAAATGACACTTTTCTTTTCCAGTAGCTAGTATTGGTATTTCCTACATATGCTGGTATTATAATTCCCAGAATGCACATTTCTCAGTGATTCTGGCTAAAGTCCCAACAAATCTAAAACTTTATTACTTTTACAATATTAGTTCCTTTTTCTGACTCAGTAATCCTTTAATTTGGGGTAGAGTGCACAAAACTATTGTAACACTAAAACACTGACTTAGTAAACCATTAAAATATTAAAAACATATAATTTGTTATTCTGTGAATTCATTTCTTTAATTTTATTATAAGTCAATCCCAACATTTAAATTTTGGGCAATGAGTATAAGACATTGCTTCCAATTTTTACCTCACAAAATATTGAGCCATTTCTTATCGCTGTGCTGTATTTGCCACTTACACTTACAAAGAAACAGATGGATGGATCTTCAACCATACAATCATAACCATCATCTTGACTTTTTGATCACTCTCTGAGGAAACCCCTGATGATCAAAGTTTGTTGTAAAACTTAATTGAATTTTATGTGCCATCAAGTTATTTTCAACTCCTATCAACCATATATATTTTCTGTATGATAATCTATCCCTAACCTGGTCCTTAAGTTTTACCAATGGTGCATTGTAGCTGAGTCTTGCTGCTAGTTGTCCTCTTGCCATCATTAGAGCCTTCTCCAGAGAACTAAGTTTTTGCATAATGTGTCCAAAGTAGAATAATTTCTTCCCTTAAAGCACCTCTCCTATGACTATCTCAGTTGATAATCATATTTACATTTTTAGATAATGAATTTCATAGTTTATCCATTCTTTTGACTGGTTATGTACAAGATGCCAGCTTGCTGGAAGCTCAGTTAGGTTAAATATGTACTAAGATACAGAAGATGGGTTGAATTTAGTAAGCTCCCAGTTAAGTTAATGACAAATATATTATGCTAAACCATCCAGTGTCTAACTTGAAATTTCTTACTATTCATCTTACAAGACCCTTGTAAAATAGTGGAAATAGTACAATTACTTTTTTGGCTAACTACTTCCCTGTGTTGTGCCTGCACACAACTTCTTTCATTGCACAACCTTAGCAAACCCTAGCAAAATATCCAGCAATGCTAACATTTATAGGGAAAATGCTAAAACTTGGAGGAGGAATCTAACACAGCCTCTTCCATGCAATGGAAGAGTGAAATGAGATTTTATAATATTCTGTCAGTTTTTATTGTTCTTCATATGCTTCAAGGATAAATCACATTTTCACAGATCTATTTTTGTTCTGAACTTTTTAAAAAAGCAACTATTGGAATCAAAGCTTGCTTGTGGGAGTATTCCACTCACAGTAAATCAATCAATCCCAGCACTGACAAAATATTTCTTTATCAGGAGCTGTTGACCAAAAAGAATGGGATAATCAGCTGCTTCTACAATTCAGGGCAGGGTGGAAAATGGAAGGACAGAAGAAAGGTGGGAACTGCAGTGGAATATGGGAGTTCCCCACAATCAGAAGTAGAGATCTCCCTAAACAGAAGAATACCAGGGCTGTGTAATATGATATCCAAGGACATAGATAACCAATACAAATTCCTAAGTATATTTTGGATTGTATTTGTGTATTTTATTTTTCATTTTCAAGCTAGATATAAAAATAAAACAAGAGGTAGAAGTATTCCAAATATGGGGAAAGCTTTATTGAGAAGATAAAAATGTACAATTGTTCCACTCTGTGAAAAAAAATGGCAGGCACGCTGGGGAAAATAGAGAAGGAAACTTTAAAAGACAGAATAATATACAAATAAAGAAATAGAACAAAAGGGGAACTGAGGCAAAAGTCTCTTCTGGCAACCACCTTATGCTGCCTCCCTTGTCGTATTTATGAGGAAGCTATCTCATTAATAAGGGTTTGATGGCATTTTTATGAATAGTTGATCACTACTTTAGATTTATTGGAAAGATGATCTGAAATTTAAGGCACCAAAATGGAAGAATAAAGATAGACAAAATCCCCAAAAAGATCAAAACTCTTGTCTAATGCCATTCCCCATCTTGCCATTTTAAAATGATAGCGAATTCCAGTTAAGGCCAATTTTCCAATTTTCCATTACCCTCAAAATATATGCAAGTTTTGTGCATAGGTTACGTGCCTTATACTTATCCGAGATCACACTGCAAAAAAGGAAGGAGCCAGCACTTGCGTGCATGTGCATACAGCCACACACCCACACAAAGTAACATTTGGATGTACAATAAATCCTCCCATTTATAGCTGGAATTAATCAGTAATTTCTCAATCATAATTTTACTCTGGGTACAAGCAAAACACTTGCTCACATAAAAACTTGGCTGCTCTCCATCAAACAGAAGCAGCAAAAGAAAAAGAAAAAAAAGAAGTCAAACATATAATGAAGATTGTGCAAGAGGAAAGCAGAGGTCTCCAGAGGAAGAAAGGAAAAACAAGGAACAAGACTACATAGAAATAAATCAAGAAAAATTTTGTGGGGTGCAAAAGGACCAACATGTTGTCATCAGCAGTTCAAATGACTGAATCTAAATAGAAAAGGCCCTTCCAGAGGAGGAGCATATTGTATCAACTCCAGATTCCATGTTTTCCCAAAATATCTCCCTTAATATTAACACAATCTATAAATGAATATATTGCAGTCCTACTTGATTCATTTTCTGATGGGAGAAGGAAGTAGTAGAACCAGAGGTTTCCAGGGATTGGAGTCCTGGAGGTAGCAATTTCAGCAGGGTTGAAGCCAATAACTCCATTCAGTTATGATAGACAGATCTATTATTCTGTTGCATAAGTCCCTAGCTCGACTTTCTTCTCATCATCATCATAAGGGCCACTACATTAAGAAGATGTGAAGTGCATTCAGAAAGTATTCACTTTTGTCATTTTTGTTACGCTACAGCCTGATTCTACAGTTGCTGTAATTCACTTTTTCTCATTAATGTACACGCAGTACCCCCTAATGACAAAGTGAAAACAGAATTTTAGAAATGTCTTAAATTTATTAAAAAAGAAAAAAACACAAAATTTACATTGGCATATATTTAGATCCTTTGTAACAACACATGAAATTTAGCTCAGATGCCTCCAGCTTCTCTTGATCACTGCTGCCATTTCTATACCTTGATTGGAGGCTGTAGTAAATTAAATTGATTGGACATGATTTGGGAAGGCACACACCTCTTTGTAGAAGGCCTCACAGCTGGCAATGCATACTGTGGCAGGGCAAAAATCATGAGGTCAAAGAAACTGCTTGCAGAGTTCAGAGACAAGATTGTTGCAAGGCACAGATCTGGGTAACCTAGAATAAAATTTGTGCTGCACTGAAGGTTCCTAAGAGCACAGTGACCTCCATAATTCTTAAATGGACAACCAGGATTCTTCAAAGAACTGCCTGGTCATACTGAACAATCGGGGAGAATGCCTTAGTAAGAGAGGTGACCAAGAACCTGATGATCAGCTCCAGAAATCATGTAGAGATGGGGGGCAGAGTTCCAGAAGGACAACCATCACTGTAGCCCTCTAGTCCGCTGGGCTTTATGGCAAACTGGCTAGATGGAAGCCTCTCCTCAGTTCAAAATACATGAAAGCTTGCTTGGAGCTTGCAAAAAAGCACCAGAAGGACTCTCAGATTGTGAGGAACAATCTGCTCTGATGAAACTGTTTGGTCTCCATTCTAAATATTATGTTTGGAGGAAACCTGGCACCGCTCATCACCTGCCCGATATCATCCCAACAGTGAAACATTGTGATGGCATTCTATGGGAGTGTTTTTCAGCAGTAGACACTGGGAGACCGGTTAGGGTTGAAGGAAAGCAGAATGGAGAAAAATAAAGGGATATCCTCAATGAAAACCTGTCCCACAGCGCTCAGGACCTCAGACTGGGCTGAAGTTTCACTTTTCCTAAGCACACAACCAAGATAATATAGGAGTGACTTAGAACAACTCTGTGAATGTCCTAGAGTGGCCCAGCCAGAGCCCTGACTTGAACCCTATTAACAAGTCTGGAGAAACCTAAAAATGGCTGTCCACCGATGATCACCATCCAACCTGACTGAGTTGAGAGAATTTGCAAGGAAGAATGGCAGAAAGCCAGATGTGCAAAGCTTGTCACGTCCTACCCAAGAAGGCAATCATTGCTGCCAAAGATGCTTCAATTAAGTACTGAGTCAAGGATCTGAATGTCAATGTGATATTTTAGATTTTTTTTCTTTTTAATAAATTTACAGACATTTCTAAAATTCTGTTTTCACTTTGTCATTATGGGGCACTAAGTGTAGATTAATGAATTTCAACAACTATAAAATCAGGCTGCAGCCTAACAACCTTGACAAAAGTGAAGGGGGTCTAAATGTACTATAGCTGGACAGCACCAGGAGTTGTCATTGTTTGTCAACCTTGGCAACTTTTAAGATTACATGGACTTTAACTCCAGGATTTCCCAGCCAGGGAATTAAAGTCCACACATCTTAAAGTTGCCAAGATTGAGAAACACTGATCTACATGTACCCAGTATCACTGCTACCTGCCAGATCCCCAGGATTAATTAACTAACTTGGGAGGGAAACGTAAAGTCAAATACATGAGCAAACTATACAATACAAACTCCAATTTCAGCATGAAGCGGGCAGGATTTTTTCCCCCTTCTATTTTGAAAGATGTTAGGTATGCAAACTAGAAAAACTTTGACGTTTTGACTGCATTGACTTGCATTGATTTACTCCATCAATTTAAAAGCCTTACACAGGGAAAAAGTTCTAGCATAAAGAAAAGAACATTTACAATTTAATAAATATAAAAAGCAGAAAGTGAAGAGGAAGAAAATAGGATTATTTGTTTTATTTCCCACAGGCATACTTACCTGTGTTAGCAAATCCATTTCTCCCAATAAATCACTGAACATTTGATCTATGTCTCCATAAGCTTCCTCCATCTGAAACCACAAAAATATGAAATGGGTGTCAGTATCATATTTTACTATCTACAAAGAATTTGTAAACTGTTCTATAGTGCAAAATATGGAATTCAAAAAAACTTTTCCCTAGCTTTTACTGAATTAAATGTAATTAATAAATGATTCTCATTTTAATAAAATGTGATTGTTGATTTTATAAACAAAACATGTAATATTCCTACCATCAATATAGAAATGACTTGCCACTGTCTTCCACTTTTTTTCAAGATAAACTTTGATTTGCTTAGCAATCATTCAAATTTTAAGATGACCTCTCCTCCCCAGAGCTGCACTTTCTCGTATTTACTTCCCGTATTTGGCAAAAACAAAAACAAATCCACCCATAGGGGAAAATGGATTTGCTTAACAACTGCAGCGTTTGCTTAATGACCATCATAAAAATGGTCATAACTTGAAATCTGGTCATGTGATGCCTCAACCTATGTCAGCAAGCTCAATTTCAGGCTCAGTTAGGAACATAAATTTAGGACTACTGGTAAATAGTCAATCTTCAATCTTCAAGCTCAATTTCAGGCTCAATTCTAGGAACATAAATTTAGTACTACTGGTAAATAGTTTAATTTTTATTTAGGGTAAAAAACTCTTGGGATTATTGTTATCAAACAGCACCATTCCAATATGAGCCATTGATCGTATCATGTCCTATTTTATCAGTTTGCAAAATAGAACATGATACGATCAATGGCTCATATTGGAGTGGTGTTGCTTAATAACAATAATCCCAAGAGTTTTTAAGTAAAACAGAGTCCTCCAGAAATTTCCCACGTTACTCTATCAATTCTCCAGGAACAATGGACTGAAGAACACATGCTATGTGAAAAAACAGTGCAAAGTCCTCCATATTTCTTGATTGCCATCTGATAATCATCCAGATATTCTTAGGTATCAGTCCAGATACCTAAGAGAGATTGGCTTTTCAGGCACTGAGGCGGGAGGAGGCATGGACGCCACATATATATTGAACGGAAATATGAATGGAGGAGAGCATAGGGATACCTTGAATGAGTGAAGAAGTAAGGGATAACCTTTTCAGGACCTAGGCCTGCCGATGAGAAAGGGAAGAATTAAGGAAATTACCTTCCTCTTCCTCTTCTACTGCTGCCCCCAATTGCTGTTTTCCTTCATGAAATAAAATCTACATAATGTAGAATGCTAAGCAAAGCTTCTTGTTTCATTTTTATCAAAGAAATAAGAAATACTGCAATAAAGAAAGGAATGGGAGGACTTCAACTACAAAGAGATTCTATCTTCAATCTAGGACTCACTGTACAATTTCCCAGAAAAATATGCAAATTAAAAAATGCAATTTGCAAGAGTTTAGTTTGAGGAACATTAATTTGTTTCTAAACTAGAGTATTTTACTGGAAACATGCAGTGTTGTCTTCTAAAGGTAAGAAACAAATAACAAATGCTTTGAATAGCACCTAAGAAAACAGTTCAACCAGAATAAAGATGAAGATTGATCATGACAAACACTGCACCATTTATAATCCTTCTACTAGCTGTATATGGAACTGAGTCAGTTTATGAAAGAAATTAAGGAATAACCACATCATTAAACTGATTATTTTTCCCTCTCAATTTTTCCCTCCACTATTATCCATAGTTATTATGAATTGTGTCATAAAATTAGTCCTGACAGCATAATTACAGATTGGATTCAAAATTAACAATATTGTTTTAGTTCATATTATATCCATTATTTTATGGAAGAACTTTTTATTGTTCAATAGTTTTTATTATATATATATGTATGCGCACACATACATTATGTGCACTAATAACATGCATTTCTAATAAGTGCATTTTTGTTTAAATGATGCACACATGAATAAGGAAGGGTTTTTAAAAATGTCTATTGTTTTGTTGATTTGTCAAATACTTATACTAAACAGAGTACATTTACTGCATCTTTGGGAGGTATATTTCATTGTTAAATTTGTTTATTAGTTCCCTGAATGTGTTAATTAAATAAACTAAGCCATAATCCCTCCCTTTCAGGCCACAAAAACAAGGATCCAATGTAATAGGAAGTTACTTGGGTGGTGAATTCCTTGGGGGAAAGTGATTATATTAGATAAAATGTTTGTTTTGCCCTTTTCAAATATTCATAATTTCTGTTTTATGTTTATTCAATCTATTTTTAATTTTGCACATTACCAGAGTCACCATAAAGTTCAGTAGCTTTGCAGAATTGATAAATAAACAGCTCTTCCATATAAAAAAATAAAAACGCAATATACAGTTTTCTGAATACTAATGAGAATAGAATATCCTTCCAAACCTGGAACCCAACAAATGTTTGCAATTTCCAGAAGCCAACCCTTACATGCTAGCATGAAATTCTGAAACTTATAATCATCAGATTTTGAAAGAGCCAGCTGATAATCTCAGAAGACAAGTAAGAAGCTGACATGGTAATGTCAAATATCTTGTTCATGCATTGTGAGAAAGTCATGAAATGTTAGTTTGTGGAATTGATGACAATTAACTGGTTTTACCCAACGTACCAACCCAAACCAAATAAATTACATTATAGTTTAATGTGTTAATTGAATCAGGGCTAAGAATCCATGAGAGCTAAATGCATTACTGCTACTATGATTCATACTATTTTTCTGAAGTATCAGGAATCTGGCAAAAGCAATCAGCATTTTATCATTTCGTAGGGAACAAAGAACACTATCAGCAATAATTAGAGCTACTAGAGTAGAACATTGTTTCTTTTTTTTCTCCAGACCATTCCCCATTTTTAAAAATTATGGAGGTCACCAAAAACAGTGCTTTTGTTTGTGTGGGTTATGTTTATCAATAATGCTGGGCTAAAAATTAAAACTGATGTATTCATTGTCACTCATGAATGTTATACTCATGAACTCATACTCACGAATGTTTAATGAGATTTTAATATTGTGTTATTTTTCAACACAGGCTGGCAAATAATTTTGAGAAACACTGGGCTAGAGACTCTTTAGACATGCCTTCAAAATCTAAGGAGAGTCAAAAATCCCAAGGGAAAAAGTCTATTCAACAGGAGCATTAATGATCTTATGTACAATCCATTTTTTTCCAGGTGATTCGGGTATCATTTGCTCTATTAAGAATTTACATGTCACATTTCCCAACAAAAGCTTTCTCAAGGCAGCAATCAGGCTGTTCTGTGATTTCTAGGACAATTTATTTAGTCTGCCCTGCAAAGAGCAGCACCACTAGCAAAATAATACAGCTTTCACAGCTTAATGAAAGCAAGAAAATCAGGAGATAAATGAAACTTGGAAGGTGAGCTATTCAACTGAAGAACCACCATCAAGGACTGTCTCCAGGTATCCTGGGCCAGCAGTTACAACTGTAGATGATGAGATGTGGATCAGAGTTCTCTGTGTCAGCTCTCTCACTTCAGTGAAGAATTGGAAAGTTCAGTTAGAGCAAACAAGCTTATTTCAGAAGTCAAAAGTCCATGTAGATAAACCCAAGATCTAATCATCTGATTTGAATGTAGTCTCATTTCATGTAGATAAGTCCAAAATCTAATATCCAATCTGAAGGGATTCCCAGTCTGAGAATTAACTAGGACATCAGAAGTAACCCATGTTGAGGAAGTCAGGTCCAAAGTTGGAAAACCATCTGCCAATAGAAGTCTGATTCTCAATTCTTCTTTATTGTACTGACTCATGCCTGTTTTCATGACTCCTGACCCTGTCATATGAGAAGCCTGTCAAAATGTCTCTAATCTACTCCCTTGATCTTCCTCTACTTGTGACAGCTAGGACATTTTTCCTGCTCAGGATCTCTGTATCTGACTGAGCCTGATGTTGTGTTTCTATAACAGATGTTGATTCCTGATTTCTCTACACATTCAGACTCTTCCTTCAACTGTTTGGGTCTTGAGTTGCAAGGTGAAAACCTGTCATGCTTTGCTCCTTCAATTTACACATTGGGTTCTTCATAATCATCCCTTCTCAATGGAGGCTAGGCACATAAAACAGAAAGGATGGAGGAACTTTTTTTCAGTTAATTTATTTTTACAGTCTTACCTTCTAAGAAGTACAGCAGGTATGGCAGTGATGTGACATTTTCAAGCAGGTTACTGTAGGCTTGACATGTCAATTTTATTTCCTAAAATTGCTATTTTGCTACTGAATTTCAATGTTTTAATTCTTGGGAATTCTGTAAAATTTACCTGTATCCCAAATAATAGATTAGTTCTGAAAAATGAGTGAAAACTGAAAAACAAAACAAAAACTGAGAACACTTCCCCAACAGATAGCCTAGTATCTCACATATAATAAACCTATAATAAATATATTTCCATATAACATACGGTACAAAATACACGTAGTCCTTGAGTTATGATCATAACTGAGACCAAGATTTCCATGCTAAGCAAGACAATTCTTAATTGAATTTTGCCCCAATTCATGACTTTTCTCTATCTTTTCCATTGACTTTGCTCTTTGAAAGGTCTCAAAAGGTGATCAAGTACCAAGCATCCAAATTTTTATCATGTGATCATGTGATCACAGGGAGGCTCCAATGGTCATAAAAATGTGAAAAAAATGGTCATAAATCACTTTTTTCAGTGCTGCTATAATTCCGAATGGTAACTAACAGTGGTGGAATTCAAAAACTTTTACTACCGGTTCGGTGGGCGTGGCTTGGTGAGCATGCTTTGCGTGCATGCACGTGCCAAACGTGCACTTTACACAGGCGCAGAAGCATTTGCGCAGGCGCAGAGACATTCTAACTCGTCTCCTGCAAGCCTGCATGATCCCGGTTGCCTCAGCAGCTGTCGCGTGGCGCTATTCTGTGCTGCGTAAAGCAGCTGTGCTTCAAATTTAGCAGATAAAGGTGAGTATGGAAGGGCTGGCGGGTGGGCGGGCCCAAAAGCAGAGCCAGCAGAGTAGCGGAGAGAACTGGTTCGGTCTCCGCTGCTCATCGCTCCTACTGGCTCTTCAGAACCGGGCAGAACCGATTAAATACCAGCACTGGTAACTAAATAAACCTTTAGTAAATTGGAGGACTACCTGTAGTTAAATCTAAATACTGTAAGTTTTTCAAGTATTTAGTTTATTCAATTATACTAAACTGAATAAATCTTTTCTTTCAAGGATTTTACTTACCTAGTGTACTGTAATCTTAACTTATAATAAAATAAAAACAATTCAATAGTTAGCTTCTTGGCACTAATATTGATCTGGTCTAACATTTCTTTCTTCCTGGATATTTTCAATTGCCCAGTTATGGATCATCTATGGCTTTCCATCCAAGTACTAAAGTTTAGATTTTTTTAGATAAGCTAAGGTTGGCCAGATGTGAATTACAATGCCAGAAATCAAATTCTTATCTCCAGTCACAAAGCTTGCATGCTCTGCTGATTGTTGAAAAAATAAACGGGAATATGATTTGTCGCGTATCTATGGAGAAATATGTTCCAATGATCTTTATCAGTGCTTTTAAACTTTTTTTCTCACAGGACCCCTTGCTAGTACAGACATGCCCCAAATGTTATACATGTGTTGATAATTGCCAGATTAAAAATAAAAACTGATGCATTTGTCATCATTATTGCTTCTTAGATTATATGATGGAATTTTAATGTATTGTTTTTCAACATAAGCTGGCAAGTAATTTTGATTTTGAAGATTTCTGAGAGGTTCTTGATCCAGACTTTAAGGACCACACTTTAAAACAGAGTGATCTGTGTCTCCCTGAGCTTTTTGGCAGAAGGTACAACTAAAATGAATTAAATATAACCATGCATCATACTAGCAACTATGCTCCGTGGCTATGGAGATTATTTTAAAAGTCTTACTTGGCAAAGCTTCTAAAATAAGTTAAATAAGAAATGAGTGTGTTCAAAGAATGTTTGATACTCTCAAATAAATATGTCTGAGGTTTATTACTACCATGCCACTCTCTTGGCCTTCCAGAGACTGATACAAAGCCAGCTTTTCCAATAGGTCTTTGGAGACTTATTATGGAACTAGGATTATTAATATTTGTTATTTTTATTTCACTGATTGAATGTGTATTTACTATTTTTTACTTTAATACAGTAATCCTCAACTTACAACCACAATTGAGCCCAAAATTTTTATTACTAAGTGAGACACTTAAGTGAATTTTGTCCCATTTTATGACTAATGAAATCCTAAATTAGCTAATACAATCCTAAATTATATTAACAGAGGGATACAATCAAGATCAAGTAAGGTACTAATATCACTCTATAAAGCCTTAGTAAGACCACACCTAGAGTACTGCATCAAGTTTTGGTCACCACACTATAAAAACGATGTTGAAACTCTAGAAAAAGGGCAGAGAAAAGCAACCAGAATGATTAGAGGACTGGAGATTAAGGCATATGAAGAAAGGTTACAGGAACTGGGCATGGCTAGTCTGGTGAAGACAAGAACCAGGGGAGACATGATAGCAGGGGCTGCCACAGAAAGGAAGGGGTCAAACTATTTTCTAAAGCACCTGAAGGCCAGACATATCCAAAAAGGAGAGGTTAAACCTAGAAATAAGGAGAAACTTTCTGACAGAGAACCATCAACCAATGGAAAGAAGTTGCAGGAGTTTCATCACTTGAAACTTTCAAGAAGAGATTGGACTCCCATCTGTCAGAAATGGTGTAAGGTCTCCTTCTTGGGCAGGGGGTTGGACTAGATGACCTACAAGATCACACCCAAGTCTGACTACCTGTTATCCTTGCCATGAGTGAATTACTACAGTTATTAAGCTATTAGCAGTTATAAAGTGAAGCTGGTTTACCCATTGACTTAGCTTGTCAGAAGGTTAAAAAAGGTGGTGACATGACACCAGAACCCTGCAATCATTATGAGTTAGTTGCCAAGTTTTGATCATGTGACCATGGGATGCTGCATTGGTCATAAGTCACTTTTTTGAGTGCCCTTGTAACTTTGAACAGTCACTAAATGAATTGTTGAGTCGAGGACTGCAAACTGTCTTTACAACTGAGGCATTTCACCAATAAAAAAAAAAATCAAACAATTAAATAAAATAATTCTACTCTTATCTGCACTGAATTAAACACTAATGGAAAACTGTTTATTTTTTATTTCTTTTGTTTTGAACACTGAATCTTCTATCCAAAGTACAGAATATTGAATCATTCCACTTCTCAAGCAGGCCCTTTTATCATTAATTATAAAACTGTGACAGTATAACAAAAAAGGAAAGAGGTCATTAGAGGGGTATGCAGAATATGGTAACAAAAAGTCAGTATGACAGTCATGATATTGTGATCAAAGCTGTTTTTTTAAATGTAGAAATAAAATATGTGGACCTTTAACGGTGCTATTGCAGCTGCCATCTTAAGCTGTTTGACCACACTCTGCAGACCCCTTTGGAATTCCTAGAAAACAGACTAGAAATTTGTAGAAAATTTGGGGAAGGGGAGAAAGAAGTAGATACCTCTTCCTAGGTTATACATACCTTGACTTATGACCCTAATTAGGACCAGAATTTCCATGGCTAAACAAGGTAGTTAAGTGAGCTGTGCCTGATTTTATGATTCTTTTTGCTAGTTAATTGAATTATTGCACTTATTTAAGTGATTCATGTGGTCGTGTGGTCAGAATCATGCTTCTCCCATTGCATTTGCTTGCAAAGATGCCTGGGAAGGTTAGGGACTCTGCAACAATCGTAAATACAGCTTGGTTGCCAAGCACCCAAATTTTGATCATGTTACTGTGGGGATGCTAAGAGTGGTTGTAAGTCATTTTTTAAAAACGTTTTTGTAACTATATCAATGGTTGTTAAGTCAAGGAGCAGGGGGTTGGACTAGAAAACATCTGGGACATCTTCCAACTCTCTTGTTATTTGTTAAGGATACCTGTATTTTGATTTTCCCTAACAGATCAAGCTGGGCTTTAACAACCATTATAAAACTGCCTAGGTTCAAGGATGCTACTTATGTGAGTTTATAAGCCATTCAGAAAGAAAATATATTTTTATGGATAAACTCCCATATGTGCTAAAGTTAGCATTGGGAAATTGTTGCACATGTCTAGATATATTTTAGCATGATGTCAATATATGAGTTGCTCAAAGCTCTTGATGTTACAGCAGTTAATCAGGGAATGGAAATGAAATCTAACTTCTTTCTTTCTCCTCCAAGATAATATTAGCTGCTGACTAACTTGGAAATATACAACACAGCCTCTGTTAATATTTACTTTTTAAAAACCCAATTCCTTTTTTATTCTAGGATAATATTAACTGGCTAACTAGAAATATGCAATGTATTTAACATATTGTAAGGACAAGCTCAGTTTCTGACATCTCCATAGTTTTCATGATGATGTTGCAGAAATAGTTTGCCACGGCTTCTTCTGGTTTCTCAATCTAGCCTGGAATTTACCCATACAAATTGTAACTAGGCCCAGATCTACTTAGCTGCCAATTTCAGAGAGAGCTGGTCACTTACTAAGGCTTACCTAACTGTGTTGGGGCAAAAGTATGTGTTGGGGTTTGGGGGAATAATGGTAGGCAGGAATGAATCTGGAAGATGGGAGGAGGGGGGGGTAGCCCATAACATAATAGGCAGAGAAACAAACTCAGAAAGGAAACTCCCAAATTTATCAAGTAGTAAAACACGGTGACAGATTTGTACTTTCAAACTTGGAAGAATATGTTAATTTAGCCTTACACTTAGCTCATCTAGTCATAAAATCACACTAGCCTAGAGGTGGAACTCTTGCCTCACAATTAGGAGGCTATGAGTTCGATCCTAGGTAGAGGCTAATATTTGGAATAGACTCTCCTGCTGGAGCAGGGGGTTGGACTTTATGACCTCCAAGATCCCTTCCAACACTGTTATTATTCTGTTTCCTGTCTGATCTACCTGGGAAGGTTGACAACTGGTAACTCTTGAAACCAATAAAACTGTGCTTCAAGTATATACGAAACTGCAAATGCAAATATTTTTAACAGAAGATAAAATGTATGATTATGTTTATCACAGTAGCTAGGCTAGTATAAATGTAGGTATGTGTGTATGTTTCAAAAGTAATGTTCACTGGGGGGGGAAGAAGGCAGAGCCTCCTCGCCGACGGACGATAGATCGCAACTCTCTGCGACTATCATTCGTGCTCTTTCGTCAGAGAGCCCCAATTATCCTGATTAGGGGCTGAAACCGCCTTGGAGGAGCAGCGGAGTAAGAGGAAGCAGCAAGCCTGTCTGTGTGGAGCCGCATCTCCCCCCCTTGGGCTTGGCTTTTTTTCCTCCCGAAGACGACTGCAGTGATGGTCTAAAATGGCCATCCTGAAGAGGATGACTCAGCTTGACTAAGATTTGCGCAGGAGGGAAGAAAGAGGTGGATAACATCTGAACCGGGACAACTGGGCAGTATAACCAAATAAAAGTACCCCGGGATTAAGGTAATATGGAATTTTTAAGAAAAGGAAAGTGAGCTGCGAAATTACAAAGGGACAGAGAAAAAAAAAAAGGAAAATATTTTTGACAGCTAAATGGGGCTTTGAACGGGAAAAGGAAGAAGCTGGAATTAAAGATTTAATGAAATTGGACTAAAATAATTTGGGAATAATCAAGTATAAAATTAAAGCTGGACTTAATATTGCCAAAGAATAATAATAATAAAGTTTATAAATTGGAGACTGGATTGTCTTGGAATATTGAGGTTCGAAAAACCTTAAATAAAATAGGGGAAAAAAAGTGAAGACTTCGTATAATGGAGAGTGTCACCTTTTGATAAAAATTTAGTTCAAATAAAAAGGAAAGCATTTTGTTTTTGAATGAACTGGTATAAAATTACAGAAACATTGAAACAAAGTAAGAATTTTAGAAAGTGAAAGCAGAACCAGAATAAAGGAAAAAACAAGGAAGGAAAGATTGTTTGTGGGACTGACTGATATTCTTGGTATGAACCCTGAACTGGAATAGCTGAGAACTTTAAAAAATTGAAAGAAGAAAGAAGGAAAGTAAAAGTGGTTTTTTGTGTGTGTGTGTGGACTTTGAGGATTATAAAATATAAGAATGATGATATCTCTTTGGGACGTAAAAATGGAACTTAAAAATATGAGAGAATTACTACAGGAAAGAGGCGAATCACTTTGCTCTGTGCTAGAAAAAATGGAAATGGCGATTGAAGAACAAGAAGAAAGATTCTCAAAAGAGCAGGAATTGACTCAAGGAGAAGACATTTTGAATGGACAATTAACACAAAGAACATTACAAAGAAGTGGGGAAAGAAGGAAGGTTAAAAAGTTGAATTTTAAGAGAGCAATTAAAAGAGGGAATAATTGTGAAGTTAGAAAAGGCAGGAAGATTCAGCAGAAAAGGGAAAGGGAAGATATTAAGAAGGAAAAAAATTGGAATGAGAAAAGTCATGGGGAAAAAGAGGAGAAACAGTAAGACTAGTAAAATGTTGAAAGGAAATTGTTTCTTTACAATTAAAAGAAGGAATACTTGTGAAGTCAGGAAATGTAGAAAGAATAAGAAAAGACATGGGGAAGAGAGCGGGAGGAGACTCGGGTTCGCTTCCTGGACAATGCACTGGAGAAGCAGTAAGAAACAGGCATGTGACAGTAAGAACCACAGAACTAGTAAAATGTTGAAAAGAAATTGCCTTTTTAGAGATAATGGTTGATGAATTAAAAGGGGGATTCTGCAGGGTGACAAGGGGTAATAAGAATATTTCTGCAATTAAAAATATTTAGAAAATAGGGTAATATAGATATTGATAACTCTTATTAAAGGGGGGGAAATATGCTGTGGAACCCAATTGAGAAGATGTAATGACTAATGGTTTATTGGGAATTAAGATGAGGGAATAAAGGTATATTCTAATCATTAAGGTGTCACACTCAAAATAGTAAAAGAGGGGAAACTTATACTTGTTCTTTTTTCTTTTTGTGTAGGTGTGTTAAGATCTGTATCAATTTAGAACTTATTAAATGTGTGTAATTGAAAGGGAATGTGACAGACTAAAGAACCAGCTAAATTAATAAGTTTAATATAGATTATTAAAAGCAAGGAGAGACATTGGTAACTTCATTATTACCACTATTAGGCAAATATATATTGTTTATTTGTATTTTTAAAATAAATATTAAGGATTATATTTGAAATAATTGAAATGAAATTAAATGTTTAGATTGGGATTAATGAAAGAATTTAGAATTAAACCTTATTAGTATTTATTAGGTAAATATTGTTTATGTTTAAAAACAAATACTAAAGGATTAATTTGAAATAACTGAAATGAAACAAAATTGATTGAAATTAAGGAAAGAGGCTAGAATTAATGTGTTTGTTTCTCTCCCTACTGAAAATTTGGAATGGAAAAGGTAATAATAGAATTAAGTGTGCATATATCATTGTATAATTTCTGTCATATTTGTATGTAAAGATGATGACCCAAAAATATGTTGTCCACCAAAGAGATTTTTGTTTTTAATGTGAAAAAAAGTTTGTTTAAAAAAAAAAAAGTAATGTTCACTGGGGAGGGTGAAAGACTTAAGTGTTTCCCTTATTGCCACTATATTTTTTTGACTTGCACCTGTTTTATTTTGGATGCAGATACAGGAGAAAGAGATTTTATTTCTCTATTGCTCTTTCTCCTAGTCAGAGAAGTCCAGTCTTTTACAATGGACCAGAACAACCTTAAGTACAACATTATAATACATTACAGGCCATTCTTAAATAAAAAAAATTCAGAATCATGGTAATTATTTTGCTTTAACTTTAAGCCTCCTTGGCTGTGAACATTCATGCTGCAGTTCCTGTGTTGCAATAGAATTGCCTTCAGCCAACATAACCCTGTGTATACTTTTGTGGCAGGAAGTTTTGCAGAATTGACAAAACCGCTGTATAGAGAAGTGAGCAAATAGGTATCAGAGGTCAACACCATAAGAGAGCTAGTGAATAAACTGCCATGCTTTCACACTTCTTCCCTCCCCCATTTTCACACCCACATATCTTCTAAGATCCTTAGGTAGAATTTAATAAATAGTTATGGGTACTGACTCACCTGGAAGTCACATTCTTTCAAATGGGTTTTTTTTTAAAAAAAAAAAAAGCAGTGAATTGCTTGGTGTGAAGAAAAGGTGCTCTGTGTATGTTCAGGAACTGCATAATCTTCTGGAATACCTCCCATCCAAATATCTTCAGAGATTACATCTAACCTCTCACACTGCATTTTCAATTAATTACAATAGAGCTATCCCACCAGTTGTAAAATAATTATCAGGAGTAAATGCACTAAATTATGTTAAAGAGGGATGAGTGGGAACATCAGGAGGAATGTTTATATAGACAGCATAAATGTGTGGGGCAAGGACGAAATACTGTCGATGGAGTTATTTGGCAAAAGTGTATAAAATGGAGGTCTGTGGGATTATTGTATTTGCTAAATTTAGAAAGGCCCCGAGATTTACTAAAGTGGAACTGATGCAAAAAGCTAATGCTTAAAATGAATGAAACCAGGAATTTACTGCGCCAGTCCTTCCAAAAAACTCCAAACCTAGTTACTCCATCTTTACTTCGTCTCAGCCCTTTGCTGCTAGGGCTGCTGTTTAAGCATTCCAAAACTGACCAAGTTAATTCCCGAGCCAAGTTCTACTTTTAGTGCAAGCTTGAGCTGAATTCCCGAAAAGAGGCATTACAAACTGCCGTAGTGAAAATAAGTTTTTTCGTGTACAGAAATCCCCCTCCACCTCTTCCCCTTCTTCCCCCCCCCTTCCCCCAGCCAGGAAAAAGAAAGGGAACCGAATTTTGCAAGCAAAACGGGCGTTCTTCCTCCACTTTCTTCCATTCGTTGTAACGGGACAACTTATTACAAACATCGCCCGCCACCAGGGAAGGAAAGACGAACCAGACCTAGTTTTGTTGTTTGTTTGTTTTTTTGCTGGCACGAACTCCAGCGGCTCTTCTTCCAAAGCCTACCTTGCCGGATTTTGCTGCGGCACCAACTTCCAGAGGTTCAAGCGCTATAGGGAATACCCGCGCAACCGAGGCGAAGCCGATGGGCGAAGGGTGGAGAGCGCGCACTCGGCCGCGAATGGCTATTGCCCCAGCGACGGAGTGCTCCTTTCCACGCCCGACCGCTCGGCTCGCTGCTTCGAGAGAGGAAGTTAACACCGAGCGGAGAATTCAGGCTGCTGTTGGGGCGGGAGTGACGGGTGCTCGAAGATGACTGGGTGGGCAGAGATAAAAAGCAACAACAGGGGTTTCCTAGAATGTCCTTGAAGAAACTTCTTGCCCTCCCCTCTTTTGCTTTGCCGCTCTTTTCTTTGCTTTAATGAGATTTGATCTCTCGAAGCGAGGAGTTCCGTTTGATCATAGTCGAACTAAAAGGGCGTTTTTAGGTTGCACCTTCCCACGGCTGGGTCATGGCAACATGATATTCTCCGTGAGCTTGCCTTCCCAGCCTAAAGACAAAATAGCCTTAAGTTGTACACACCTCTTTAAGGAGAAGTGTTTTCCCACTTATTCCAACACAGGGCGAGGGAAGCCAGAGTCTTTTATTTTTTGCTATTCATTTCCTTCATATGGCCTTTTCAAATTTGTAGTTTACTTCAGACCTTGAATGCCAGCGACTTTCTAATGTGCCTCTGAACCTAGCTTTACCTCACTCTAGAATTGTCTTTTGTGCACCATTAAACTAAAATAATAAAAATCAGGGTTTTTTTTGTTTAATACACCACAGCTACATGGAGTATACATTTGATGTCCTCCCAGAGCCAAATAACCTGGTCCTATGTTAATGACACTACAGCTGAAAATGGAGCTGATCTTCAAGTAATGAAAGTCAAGAAATACCATGAAAAATGCAGCTACAATTATGGTGTTTCTCATATATTAAGGCAGGGTCTTATTTTTTTTTTTGAGCGCTGAAAAAATGGCTAGCCCGTCTTTTCAGGGTGACTTAATTCCCCCCCTTGCATCTTTGGGTGGGCAGGCAGCGACAGCTTGGATGTTGACCTCGGCGTTGGTGGGGCACTTCATATCGGGGTCAATGCAGGCAGCACCATATTATGCTGTGCAACAAAAGTACTTCCTAATGGCAAGCCCCCCCCCATTCCCCCCATTTCACATGTTTTAATATAGGCCTTAATTTGGGGGGATGGGCTTAATTTCATTTCATGCCTATAAAACATGCTGGGACTTCCTATTGGGGGAGGCCATATTGTTGGAGAAACAGGGTACATATAAGAAAGATCAAATTAATGCAACTGTACTTCAAATTGGCAAGATATTAAAGTAAATACCTATTTTTCAGAATCAATCATGTACAATAAAGGAACTAGCAATAAAGAATTACAACACAGATTAGCATTTGTAGAGCAGATGCTTTACAAAAGATATTCAGATGTTGTGATGTGTCTAGATCAGAACTGTGTAGCAATGGTATTCCGTGTAGGACTTTATGGAAGCAAAAGTTTGAATTTTGAAGAAGCAACATAGGAAGAATATTGACACTTTTGAACTTTGTTGTTGGAAAAGACTCACACTTTGGATATCACCAAATGGATCCTAGAACAACTCTCGCTCCAGGCACAAATGAGCAGATTCAAATTGTAATACTTTGGATATATGTGAAAATGTAGCTTTCTTGGAAAAATGTGAAAACTTAGCTTTATGGAATCTGAAACTACACTGCTCAAAAAAAAATAAAGGGAACACTTAAACAACAAAATGTAAATCCAAGTCAATCACACTTCTGTGAAATCAAACTGTCCACTTAGGTAGCAACGCTGATTGACAATCAATTTCACATGCTGTTGTGCAAATGGAATAGACAACAGATGGAAAGCATAGGCAGTTAGCAAGACATCCCCACTAAAGGAGTGGTTCTGCAGGTGGTGACTACAGACCACTTCTTAGTTCCTATGCTTTCTGGCTGATGGTTTGGTCACTTTTGAATGATGGCTGATGGTTTGGTCACTTTTGAATGCTTTCACTCTAGTGGTAGCATGAGACGGAGTCTACAACCCACACAAGTGGCTCAAGTAGTGCACACAACCCACACAAGTGGCTCAGGTAGTGCAGCTCATCCAGGATAGCACATCAATGCGAGCTGTGGCAAGAAGGTTTGCTGTGTCTGTCAGCGTAATGTCCAGAGCATGGAGGCGCTATCAGGAGATAGGCCAGTACATCAGGAGACATGGAGGAGGCTGTAGGAGGGCAACAATCCAGCATCAGGACTGCTACCTCCACCTTTGTGCAAGGAGGAACAGGAGGAGCATTGCCAGAGCCCTGCAACATGACCTCCAGCGGGCCACAAATGTGCATGTGGCTGCTCAAATGGTCAGAAACAGACTCCATGAGGGTGGTATGAGGCCTGATGCCCACAGGTGGGGGTTGTGCTTACAGTCCAATACCGTGCAGGATGTTTGGCATTTGCCAGAGAACACCAAGATTGGCAAATTCGGTTCATAAAGTGGTAATTATCTTGTTAATGCCACAATTGTTTCAATTATATATCTTGCACATGGTTACTATTATTGTTTTTATATACTTCTGAAGATATACCTTATATCTCCATTTCTGGCATCTCCGTTCCATCATGCCCTTCTTGGCTTATAAAAATGGCCCAGGTACTCTCTTATGATGGGATCTAGCAGTGGTGAATTCTTCCTTGAGAGCTTTATTGAGACATGGTTGCTTCACCCCTGAAGGAGTCTTGGTTCACACTCTCCTTAAAAAGCTATCACTGGACTCCACTATACTGAACAACTTTCACCTGGTATATAAGGGGAAGTTGATTGAAAAAAGGGTCACATAACAGCATCAGATTAAACAGATTATCTGGGTCCCCTAAGATTAGGATTCAGGCCTGGATATGGAATGGAAAAGGCATTGGTCACTTTTATATGGTATCTAACAAGAGCAGGATGGAACCCTTTTCTGCTTCATCTCTCAGTAGTCTCTGGTACTATCAACTATAGTATTCTTATTGACCAGCTGCAGAGATTGAGATGGGCAGTACTGTATTGTGCTGGTTTTGCTTTTTTCTTTGGGGTCCATACTAGTTGGTGATCAGGGCCAGTCTCAACCTCTATTGTGTGGGGTGTTTTAAGATTCAGCCCCTACCCTCACTCAGCCCCTACTGTGTGCACTGCTGTAAGATTCAGCGCTTTCCTTGCTTCAATTCAACATCTCGCTGAAGCTTCTGGGTGAATTAATCTGCCACCATGGGCTGAGATATCACCAGATTTCACCGGTTTGGTATAGTGTTTTAAGGCACTGGTCTAGAAAGCAAGAGACCGGGAAGCCCACTTTGGCCATGAAAATCAGTGGCGTGACTTTGGGCCAGTCAGTCTTTCTCAGCCCAACTCACCTCAAAGATTGTTATGTTGTGTTGGATATGTTCACAACCTTGAGTTATTTGTAAAAATAATACCATGTTTCTCATATAATAAAACTGGGTCTTATTTTTTTTGAGCCCCCCAAAAATGGCTAGGCTGTCTTTTCGGGGTGTGACTTAATTTCCCCCCCTTGCATCTTCGGGCGGGTGGCGACGGCTTGGATGTTGACCTCGGTGCTGGTGGGACACTTCGTATCAGGGTCAATGCAGGCAGCACCATATCGGGTGTGTAACAAAAGTACTTCCTAACGGCAAGCCCCCACACCATTCACCCCATTTCACATGTTTTAATATAGGCTTTAATTTGGGGGGAGAAACAGGATAGAAGGTGGGATAATAAAACAAACAAGCAAACCCAAACAAGTTAATAAATAAATACCCCTGGCAAACTAAGCAATGGTATTAATATTACTGTCATGCCTGGAATCTATGATAGTCTGGATGGAGAATAACAGGATTCACTTGAACCTGGCAAGATTTTTCAGCCTACTGGTTATGGGACTATGCCATTTTTGATGCTGGATGGAATTGTATTGAACTTCACAGACTCAGTGAACAACCTATGGGTTCTTCTAACACACAAATCTTTTTTGCCATAGTGCCTAACCTGTGGAAGACCATCCACTAAGGTTAAGTTGGCTCCATTTCTGTTAATTTTTGTAAGTCATTCAAAATACTATTGTGTCATAAGGTCTGGTGATTCAAGGCAATGAGTTGCTGAAATGGCTCCATTGCTATTAATATCTCTTGCTCTCTCCCTGCACTTTAATCAAAATAATCTGTTTAATCTGTTTAATATTTTTATTGTTAATTGTTTGTATACCATACTCTTATATATATTTTATTTTATATCACTCAAAGTCACATTTTGTAAGATGGATTGGTCTATAAATCCATAAGGATTTGGTAATTTTTATAATTTTCTGCCAAAAAAGAAATTTTGTTAATTTAGATCAGGGGTGTCAAACTCACCAGCAACACCTACCACCATTTTAGCGAAGGGAGAAAAAGTCACAATATGTCACATGATGATAGTGTGACATGTGAGTTTGACACCTCTGATATAGATGAATAATATGTAAAAATGCATTGAATAGTTTTCATGTTGAAACAAGAAATTGATTGGATGACTTGGTTTCGAGGTTCCCAACTCCAGAAGGACTCTGGGCAGCTTTCATTTTTTATTATTATTATTGTTTTACTGTTTTATTTGAAAACACACAGGGCTGCCTATCTTACATATTTTAAAAAAATAGATAATATAAAAAAGAATATGAATACCCAGATACAGTAGAACCAAAATAATAACAACTAAAAAACACCAGATTTGAAGATCTTAAAAGTGACAGTTCTTGTGGGCTAACATCATAGATATATTAGTTTCTAATACCCCACACTGGAACATTTTTGTTAAATATTTAATGCCACTTGAAGAAGTAGCTATTTTTTAAAAGAGAGAAGTATCAAGTTTCCTAAAACCTCAGATATACATGAGTAGTTGTGGTTACCCACTTCTTAGCAGAAACACATTTTTAAAGGAACACCCTTAACATCATGTATTCTATAGCTGAGCTTTGACTCACACTTAATTTTCTTGAACCAAGGTTAACCTAAGAACCAGTGTTTAGTGCTGGACAAAAATATTTTTTAGAATTTTCCACTAGTGTTTGTTCAGCATATTCTTCTTTACCTAACCATATCTACTATTTTCTCTTTAGTAAAATAATTAGTGAAATTATGGAAGCAGTTTTGATCATAACAATTTGATTGCAAAAGATTAATTGAAGAGTAACAGACAATTATTTTCTCCAGCAGTTTGGGGGTAGGGAGAATATTGGTACAATCTACCATAATACAATTTCTATAGTTAGAATATGCAGGCTCTTTGGATATTTATAGAAGTTCCCCTCAATCCTTCTCCAAGTTGGTGCAAACGTATTACCATCTATATTTTAATCTCCTCAATTCTCGCTGAAGACATGAGGGTATCCAACTATTTTTGTAAGTTGTTTTATATTTTATATTTTTTTTTGACAATGAAAGTATATATCTAATTATGGAGCCTGAATTTGTAATCTCTTATATAGCTACATCCAATATGAAGGAGGAGACAATATCAATATGGCTTCAAGTAAACAACAAGTAGCTAAAAGAATTATGCGCACAAGTAGAATAGATTAGAAGATGCTATTAATTTAAGATCTAAAATCACTCACATTTTCTTCTCCATCCTTGTTCCAAATCTGGATTTTGGAGCTGGATGTAAGATATGCTACTGTTGAGGCTTTGGGACAAAAGTAAAGCACAAATACATGCAAGTATTTTCCTGGATTTATCAGTGAGTTCTAGAAACATTAAAAGGAACTGCTTCCAGCAACTTTACACTTTTCATCCCTATTTACTCTCAGAGGTGAAAGAGCTAGTTTTTAGGCTAGTTTTTTTTTTTAAATTATTAAGTCTGGAACAGGAGATGATAGAGTATTGAGTAGATATATGCATGTGATTCTCACAACAAAACAAGAAGAATAGCAACCAGCTGCCAGAATTTTGTCTTGAAATCATTTCAGGTTAATCAATTCATCTTGTCTATCAGAAAGAAAAGACGAAAAGTTCCGGTTTGCAGCACTTCGGCGGCAGGCAGGAATCCGCGATTGTGTGCAGTTTCTGCCTGCACTCGCCGCTGGAGCGCCCCGAGCCAGCTGGCTTTGGGGCTAAGCCACCCTGTAGAGGTGGTGAAGAGGGGGGAGATCACCAGCAGGTCGAGGAGAGCCGCATCTCTCCTCCTCAGCTGGTCAAAACTCCCTTTCCCGAAGGCGGTGGAGTGGTGGTCAGAAATGACCACCTCAAAGAAGCACTCATCTGGAAAAGAAAGTGCAGCAGGAGGAAGATAAGAAGTGAAAGTTTTGGCTGACCAGGATAAAAAGCAACAACTAAAGTACCCTGGAATTTAAATTTTGCAAAAGATACATCGCTCCCAAAGAAGAGTTAGAAGCAGCAACCGAAAGTGAAAAGGGAAAGTTTTTTTTTTCACTCTCCTTCCTCACGCTGATAACAAGATCTTGTTAGGAATAACATTGTTTACCCTAACTGGTTTAGGTAAAATAATATGTTATCATGGTTTGTTAGTTAAAGTGTCTGTAACTTTAACTGTAGGAATGTAATTAAGGGAGTGGTTGTAAAAGCACCATAAAAGAAGCAAGTCATGGCAACTTGCTCTCTCTGGCTTTATGATCCCTAATTACTGGATGAATTGAAGACTGCGTTTTTCCCTACTGGAACGGGAGTGAGAAAAGACTGATTTATTGTAAGTGAATTCACATTGGATATTCTACATGGACTTTGCTAATTGAATATCCTTGAATGGACTGACTAAAACGATACATGACTAATGGACTGTTATTTTGACTATGCTATAAAACTCTAAGTGGAATAAACTATATTTTTGATAACACAAGTGTATCTGTTATTTTTACTGTATGTTAACTAACATACAACTTATCTCACACATTTATCTGTATGCCTATCTGACTAACGCTGCACATTCTTTTTAGCTTGTCTCCTTAACCCTGGTTGGGGAACACAGACTTAACAGATCTGAATAAAGAAATTGGAAAAATCCACTTTGGCACTAACAGGTAATTAAGCTGGAAATTTAATTAAATGCCAAAGGGATGATAAAGATTTCTGAATATTAAAAAAGCCTTTTTTGTTATAAGTGGGAAGGGAGAGGAAAAGAATAAGAGCAGGACTTGGAAGGAGGAGACTGCTTGGAATTTAAAAGAACTTAAAGTTAAATCTTAACAAGACTTCTAAAGGATACATTTTAACTGGAATTTTGCAACTAAATAGTAACCCCAAGAAGAGAAAGTGAAAAAAGAATAAAGTGTTAAAAGAAATAGCTTGTGTGTATTTGGATTGTTTAGTGACTTTGGGATTTTTGGAAATCATATTTGAATGACTAAAAATAATTGGCTGGTTGCTTTAAAAAAAACATTCTACAATGGCATCACTTCTGGATGGACTGAATGAACTGGATGAACTGAAAATTGAATTTAAAAAATATAAAGAAAAGGAACAAGAAGGGAAGGGCTCTCTTGGCTCTACTTTTCAATTTTTAGAAATGGCGATTGGTGTTTACAAGAAACAGCAAGAAAGGAATGCGCAACAAGAAGATTGGGATAAAGAAGAAGCCATTTTTAATGAACAAGTAATTCTATCTGGGGAAGAAAGGGGAAAGGGGGGAAAGAGAATGGAGAATTTAAGACCTAAAAAAACAGCCAAAAAGGGGAAAAATAATGTGAAAAGAGGATATAACATTAGAAAACAACAGAAAAGGGGAATACAGAAAAGGGAAATGGAGGTGGAGAGATAGGAGGGTAAAAAGGGGAGAGAGAAGAAGAAGAAAGGGAAGAGAAGTTACAAAGGTCTGGAGCAAGATGTAAAGAAACAGGATTTATTTAGAGATAATGGATAAAAATTTAACTGAAAAAGGGATTTTGTAAAGGTACATAAGATTGTATTGTTATATTTGTAATAGAAATAATGTTAGAAAATTGGAAACAACATATGATTAAAAAGTGGAATAAAATAGTCTGTGTAATTTAGTGAAACTTTTGTGAACAAAATAAATGAAATGAAATAAATGAGAGAATTGAATTAGGAAGGATTGGGAACATTTTAACTACTCAATGTTTTATAAAATATAAGTGAAGTGGAAGGGAAGTAATTATGAAAAGTTTAGAAGTGTTCCCATAGAAATATGATACTTATTTGAAAAGTAATGTGTAAAATGTTCAAGATTTAAATGAATATTAATATTAATGATCGAATTGAATTGGAATGGATTGTTGTTTTAATTATGTTATATATTTACATTTTTTTCTTTTTTTAAAATACATTGTGTAGTTTTAGAATGTGCCAAGCAGAATCCGAACTGAAATTATACATTACATTAAGTGTTATAATTTTAGGGGAAAGATATAAAGGCGTCATATTCCAATCAGTGATCACAGGAGAAATTTTGCTTAATGAGAAAAGATAATAGGCAGCTGAAACAGGACAGACAAAGAATATATGCATGACAATTTGAATTGAGATGATATAAATAAAATAAAATTAAGAAAGTTGAAAGAGGGGAGAAATTATATAGAAAATATAGAATGATAATAAGATATGGAATGGAATATAAAAATGAGCATGAACTTGAATTTGTGTCTGCAGGAAGAGATGTAACCCGGGATCAGATTGCTTTCAAAAAAGATGCTTTTATGTTCTATGTTTTGTATTTGTTTTTAAAAATCAATAAAATTTTCAAAAAAGAAAAAGAAAGAAAGAAGAGACACTGACAAAAGAGATCATTTTTCTTCTGTTTATCTTAGAACTATCATTATGGCCATCTCATGAACTAATCAAGGATATAAGCAGCTTCAAATAAGTTTCAGGAAAAGAGACACAAGTTTAGTTATTTCTGGCTCCAAAGTAAATTATGGTAGTCTTAGAGAAAGGTGCTAGCTTAAAGCACTAGAAAATTTCTGCTTTCTGTTGATTACTGGAGTAGCTGGAATCCTCTCCACTATATGGGCTTTTCTGGAGACTGAAGGCTAACAATGGAGAATTATCATAGACCATAATGCAATATATTTCCTGTGGAAAGCACTATCCATCAGTCATCAATGTTTAAAATGGACTTGTAATGTAAGTGATTGCTCTATTTGAGCAAACTTGTCAAGGACATCATAAGCTAGCCTTTCCTGGAATTAATTTCTCAGAACTGACTTGTTCCAGCCTAAAGGTTTCCAACCTTCTGAAACAGACTGAACTATTGCTCATAGCAATTTTCAGGGATTATTCATGTTTGAGCCAAATCCAGATGTTAAAACCTGCAGAGTCAGTGCTGGAAGAGATACGATCTCAACCTAATCTCAATGCTTTCTGAATGGCTCCCAACTCCCAGAATGTAGCAGTTGCCATGCTGGTGGGAAAGTTGGTTCTTGAAGTCCATCTATCAAGAGAGCATCCAGACTGGAGATAGCTGGTATAACCCACTTAGAAGCCACATATATCAGTAAATGATAATACCAGCTGTTTTCAAAAACAGGAAAGTGGTACAATCATTTTTTAAAAAATAAAGTGTAACATCTAAATAAATTAATTAGAAAACTTACATGCAGAGTCAGATTTTAGTCTATCATACTATATCTAGATTGCAAGAATCCAGCATTTATGGGTCACTAGGATTAAGTCATCAAATTTCTCTAAGGCTTTCTTAGGACATTGGCACTTAGACTAGGCGATCAAAGAATCAACCCAATCCTGAAGTCAATACTAATATTTGGATGTCAATTATTGAAAGCACAGTTAAAAGAAGCCAAGTCATTTTGATTTTTAGGAAAATATTGCAGTAAACACACTGTTCCTACAATATGCATGTCCAGTCAGCAACTAACTCAGTCAAATCTCTTTTTCGGTAGTTCTGGCAATCATAATTTGACAGTTTTGTAGAGCTCCTGCAAATATCTGAATGACCACTAGATGGCAGCAAAGCATGAAGGTTTTTTATAATTCTGTAGTATTACTTTAAAATAGGTTTATCTGAACTTTCTGTCACAATATTTCCCCCAGAGAGTGAGTACTAGAGTGAGTACTGATAATTTCCCCATCACTGCATGGAATAGAAAAAAGGTTAATAAATGAATATATGGAAATGAAAAGCTGACCAGTGACAGCACTCTAAATATCAATCTAGGTCTATTCCATCTCTCCAGATCTCTGTAAAGGAGAATGAGCTGTTTCATTGCATTCATTTCTGCATCCCTGCCCAGCATGAACCTCCCTCAATACTCTAATACTGACAAGTGAGCATTTCAACTGCTTCGTGGAAAAGTACTTACACCATGTGCTATTTACCATATGACTAGCAAGGGGGAAAAAGCTTTAAGAGAAGGAGAAAATGACTGCAAAATAGTCAGCTGTCCCTAACTGTGAATAAGCATAAGGCACTCCAGGAAGGAAAGAAAGGGTTGTAAAAGAAAAGCACACAAGTAAATTTAGGACTTATCCTTGGCATCTGAAATAGACAATCAGAATAGTAAATACAACAATCTTCTGTCATCTAAGAGTGGCATGTAGGTTTTGAAACAAATTCTGGCGCAACAGCAGATTGCAAGTGAGATCTTAGGCAAGCATCTGTCCCATGATCCACATGGTGGTAAGGCATAAGTATAGCCACAAGCTGGATTTCTAAGCAGTGACAGAGGGTTGCATCCATGAAGGAGAAGTGTGGATATGGCCCTGCCATATATAATTGTGCCTTCTCATCTCATATCTTCTGCTCTAAGGATTTGATTTCAATGACCGCCCTCTGAGTCAGAGGGGGTATTCAGCAGGTTCTGACCAGTTCTGGAGAACCGGTAGAGGAATGTTTAAGTCATTCAGAGAACCGGCAAATACCACCTCTGACTGGCCCGCCCCTTTTATTCTCTGCCTCCTGAGTCCCAGCTGATTGGCTGGGTCTGGAAAGCAGGTTAATGGGATGGGGAGGGAATGGAGATTTTGCAGTATCCTTCCCCTGCCAGGCCCACCAAACCATGCCCACAGAACTGTTATTAAATTTTTTTGAATCCCACCACTGCTCTGAGTCCTCATAAAACATCAATGTGCCTACACCTCTCATAAACTTATGAAATTATCCAGGAGAGAGATGCTTGTCAAAATGGTGGATAAGGAAGATTAGAAATGCAAGAGAGGAAGGCCTGCTTGCTTCATGGGAGTGTCCTTGCCATGGCCCAATGGTCAGTTGTGGTCATGTCCCTTTGATACTTTGAAAGATACTGATATGATGTCTTCTCACTATAGCTGGCTAATGAAATATAGTGCCAATGAAATATGGTTTAGGATTAAAGAGGAAATAGTTTTTGCTGGGATTGACTGGCTGGAATGATCACCACGGACTGGTTGGGTCAGTTCTGATGGTTAACAAAGGAAATATCTCTGAAATTATGATCTAATGCATGGATATCAAATTTGGTCACGTCACATGATGTGTTGTGATGTTTTTTGCATTTGTGGAGCTGGGTTGTATGTGACCTGCTTGTGACAGCCTGCTCGTACAGCCTGTGGGCCACCAGTTTGACACCCCTGATCTAACAGGTTACATGTTGCCTGAAGTAGATTAATAGCAAACTAAGGGCAACTGAGAGAGTGTCTGAAGAGACAGGGATCTGGGGGATATGCGCAAGTGACTAAGATATCATTGCATGCAAGGGTGGGCTGCTACCAGTTCACACTGGCTTGGGCAAACCGGGTGTTAATTTTACATCTGGTTCGCTGAACCGGTAGTTGCAACGATTGGCTGGCCCTGCCCACCCCGTGCCTCCCTTCCCAGGAGTCTCCATGCGGCCCATTTTGGATCTCAGGTAATTGCAGGGCCCACGCAGAGGCTTGGCAAGTACAAAAAAAAGGGCCTCCTGAAGGCTCCAGAAGAGGCTCCAGAGAGTCTTCGGAGTCCAGAGAGGGGGGAAATGGGCCTCCTGAAGGCTCAAGGAAAGCCTCCAGAACCCAGGGAGGGCAAAAATGCCCCCCTGCCTTGGTACAAAAGGCCGACTAGGCCACGTCCACCCAGCAACCAGGCAGAGAACTGATTGCTAATTTTTTGAAGCTCACCCCTGATTGCATACGCTGATATCAATAAGATAACCAGGGTGCGCAATGCCCTAACCATGCCCCCAGCACAATCCTTCATCCAAGCAGAGGGAAATAGGCCACTTGGTTTTGCAAAAAGAGGAGAGTGGTGTCTGTCCCTCTTCTCATTCTAGGATCGTTTCTGTTGACTCCCTCTCACCTCAATAATCGAACTATCTGATATTTCCAATGGGCAGATAAACCTGGAGATCCCAGGATAGAATACAATGTCTCTACCATTAGTCCTTTACTTGTGATCACAATTGAACCCAAACTTTCTGTTGCTAAGCAAGACATTTGTTAAGTAAGTTTTTCCCCATTTCATGACCTTTCTTAGCACCATTGTTAAATGAATCATGACTGTTGTTAAGTTAGTAACACAGTTGTTATATGAATCTGGCTTCCCCATTGCTGGTCAGAAGGTTGCAAAAGTTAATCTCACTTATTCTCACAATCCCAATACGAGATCACTTAGTTGTCCTCTTATGGGTAAGCGCTCCCAAACTGTGATTTAAATAAACATACAAATTTTGACCTGAGAGAAGTGATTTGCACAAAGCACTTCAATAACCCACAGGGCTGTGCAGAGATCTGAAACTTGTTGTTCATCCTAAACCAAGACTGTTTTCTACATCACTTCAGTGCCAAGTAGCTTTGTTGAGCCAGTAAATTGATGATGGATATTATGCATTTTTAAAAATCCTTTTTAAAATGCTGAGCTTACTAGAAATATGCTAGATGCACAAAGCTTTCTGGATAAATCTGTTCTTGCCTGGCTGCTATATTTCGTGACTAATGTAATAAGACAGTGGTAGAGAAGAACTATCTTCAAGTACAGGTCCTTTCAAACTCTGCATCATCAATTCAGATACTTTTCAGAATTTTGGATTGTCCTAAATATTTTGTATAATTATCCTTCTATTTCATTTCTTTTTATTATCTCTCAAGACTTTAATGGGATTAAAAGGCAGTTAATAATAGCTGTTAAAATAAACATTCATCCTAAAAAACTGACATAAAATGTAACAATGACTCAAGTATTATCACTGTACCACTTTAAAATTATTTGAATGTGGGTCTTTTATCCTTATGACAGAATGCCTCTCTGCTACTAATTAAAGTAGTTGTTATTTTTTTGAGGCATCTTCAAGAGCCTGAGAAAAATGGCTCAAGCAGAAACTTGAAATAGGATACTTTTTAAATCAACACCAAAGAAGTGATACCCAAAGCACTTTTCCAAGTCATTTTCACAAATTTATTTCAGCTATATTTTCTCCATGTCTATTTCCCACACCCATGAATATATAAGTACATTTTGCAATAGTCTCTTTCAGCCACATTGGCTAAAGGTTCTGGGAACTGCGTCTAAAAATATACAAGAGGATTCACATTTAGAGAATGTGATTGGCTTCCCTTATTGAAGTCATGCATGTTTTAAGCAGTTAATTTAATTTAGATTAATTGAATAATCTGAATCAAATAATTGAGCATTCCTTTTTGTCCAATTATTAAATCTTAGGCATAAAAGTTAATTCAGGTAGTCCTTGAATCATGATCACAACTGAGTCCAAATTGTTTGTTGCTAAGTAAGGCAGTTGTTAAGTGAGTTTTGTCCCATTTAATGATCTTTTTGTCACAGTTAAACGAATAACTGCAGTTGTTAAGTCGTTAAACAAATCTGGCTTCCCCTCCCATTCAGTTTCTTGTTGGAAGCTGCTGGAAAATTACAAATCACATGACCATAGGACATTGCAACCTTCATAAACACATGTCAGCTACCAAGTGCCTGAATTTTAATCACATGACAATGGGGATGCTGCAATGATCATAAGTGTGAAAAATGGTCATTGGTCACCATATTCAGTCACACTGGATGTTGCCAACCTGTGGCTCCTGAGCTTCATGCGGCTCTTTTGACCCTCTCCTCTGTCTCCTGTTGCACTGCTGATAATTAAATTTTTCAGCAGTTCTTCTCAGATAATCAGAGTTGGAAAGGACCTTGTAGGTCATCCAGTCCAACCCCCTGCCCAAGCAGGAGACCCTACACCATTTCTGACAGATGGGAGTCGAAGCTCTTCTTGAAAGTCTCAAGTGATGATGCTCCCACAACTTCTGAAGGCAATTTCTGTTCCATTAGTTGATTGTTCTTCCAGTCAGAAAGTTTCTCCCTATTTCCAGATTGAATCTCTCCTTGTTCAGTTTCCATTCATTATTCCTTGTCTGGCCTTGGAAAATAGCTTGACCTCTCTGTGGCATGCCCTCAAATATTGGAACACTGCTATCATGTCCATCCTGGTCCTTCTCTTCACTAGACTAGTCATGCCCAGTTCCTGTAACCATTCTTCATATTTTTTAGTCTCTAGTCCCCTAATTGTCCTGTTTGCTCTTCTCTGTACTTTTTCTGGAGTCTCACATCTTTTTTATAGTGTGGTGATCAAAACTGGATGCAGTACTCTAGGTGTGGTCTTACTAAGGCCTTATAGAGTGGTATTAGTATCTCACTTGATCTTGATTGTATCCCTGGGTTAATGCAATTTAGGATTGCATTAGTTTTTTTGGCTGCTGCTGCACACTGCTGGCTCATATTTAGCTGGTTGTCCACTAAGATTTCAAGATCACTCTCACAGTTACTGCTATTAAGCCTGGTTTTACCCAGCCTATATGTGTACTTTTCGTTTTTCTTGCCTAAGTGTAGGCTTTTACTTTTCTCTACATTGAATTTCATGTTTCAGTTCTGGCTGATCTCGCCCCTGTCTGATGCCAGTCGGCCCTCCCCTCCCAGTCACTACTCACCTGAGAAGAGAGGAAACTTGCTCCGGGCCCGCCATGTTTGTATTTTTTGCTAGGGGTGAATTGTGGCTCTGCATTGTAGGAAGTTAGCACCTATCCCTCTCCTAGAAAATTGAAATATCTTAGGAAATATTAAAAAGACAGAATATTTCCCCTAAAAGAGTAGAAACTCAACAGCAGAAACTCACCCCCAACTTTGTTAATGGGTGGGCCATGAAGGCCTGGGCGACAATACTTTACATAACAAAGATCTCCAGATAGAGCTATAGCAATTGCTCAAAAGCCCTTTTCAATGCATCATCATCCAGCAAGGCTCAACCAATCCTGGAACTCAGTATAGTCTACAGAGTTGCCCCTGCATGGCCCCATGGGAGTCTGACAACCAATCAGAATACAAGCTTCAATTCAAATCCTGTTAAGTCTGGAGCATGGGTGTGAATGATGAAGACGAGCTGGTAGAAACAGTGAACTTCAAACTCTTTATTTTAACGGAGCGCTATCTCCGTTAACCAACAGGAATGGCCTGTTAATGGCCAATCAGATGCTCCTGAATGGACCAATCCTATCCTGCCATTAACAGCCAATCAGAAGTGCAGGGCCAGAACCCTTGCACTTGACTTCAAGTTCAATATACTTTATTGGTATTATTCATTCACAACACCCCTTTCCCCCGGCTTCTGCCCACGGGGCGCGGTTACATAGTCCTTTAGGTAGGACGGCTGTTTTATTGGTCTTTTCGATTTTCGCAAAGTGCCTGGCGGTTGGCTGCACTTCTGCTGAGGGAGATTGTTGTTTATTGGTAGGGGTGCCTCTGGTTCCGAGTTCGCGTTCCCGTCATCACCAATATCACTGGCCACTCCCTGAGGTGAACTCACTCCGGTCCCTGGTTCCTGTTCCTGCATTTCAGTCCCATTATCAGTTGCTTCAAAAAGGTTTCCCTCAATTTGCAATTCGCTTTCCTCTGTATCTCCCACCCCCTCAGTTTGGTCATAAGGGAGTTCGGAAGTGCGCGACAGTAGCCACGATCGTATTTGATCTATGTGGCGCTTCCAAAGTCTGTCGTCAGGGCACTGAACAAGGTATGATCTTGGGCCGGTTACGCGGATTACGATCGCTACTACCCACGGCGGATTGCCCGATAAGTTTTTAGCGAATACTAAATCGCCTTCCTGGAAGGTACGGCATCGGCCGCTGGATCCGAGTGGTTTTTCTGGTTCATAGGCTGGGTGTAGCCGATCGAGGTGGGAGCGGAGCTTTCGTCCCATTAGCAGCTCGGCGGGAGTTTTGTTGGTGACGCTGTGAGGTGTGAGGTGTTGTAGGAAAAGGATCCGGTTGATTTTCTCGTCGATGTTGTCGTAGTCAATCTTTTGAAGAGTCTTTTTGACGAATTGTACCATGCGCTCAGCCCTACCATTGGCAGCAGGGTGAACAGGTGAAGTGAGCGCATGTCGGATACCGTGGTCAGCCAGGTACTGCTGAAAGGACAGCGCAGTAAACTGGGGTCCTTTGTCGGATGCCAGAACATCTGGTAATCCGTGGGTTGCAAACAGTCTTTCCAGTCTTTTGATGACCGCATCAGTGGTCATGTTGCTCATTCGGTGAATCTCAAGCCAATTCGAGTAGGCGTCGACAGTTAGCAAAAACGTGTGGCCCTTGGTCGGCCTGACAAAGTCCAGATGGATGCGGGACCAGGGTCTCCACGGCATCTCCCATTCAGTTGGGGTTGCCTTTGGTGGAATGTTGCTTACTTCTTGGCATCTCCTGCAAGTTTTAACCCACGATTCGATTTGTCTGTCAATGCCTGGCCACCATGCGTAGCTTCATGTGAGGCCCTTCATGCGCACGATGCCAGAAGGATGTCCAACAATGTCATAATGGGTCCTGGGAAGAGGGGACTCATCTACCCCATTGTAAAACACACTAAATTTTACTGTGCTGTGGAAGGCACTGTGAGAGTGCCTCATGGCCTGCCCCACCCCTCATGGCCTCTGCCTCATGATCTTCCCGCTGCTCTTGTAGCACCTTGTACAGCACAGTGAAATTCAGTGCATCTCCCCAAGCATCTGAGACACATCCAGCACCCAGTACCAACAAAGGCTGGAAGTAGTTGCATACCATTTCCTGCTTCAGTCTTCCGGGCAGCAAAAATCCTGGATGAGACCCGCCCCCCACCAGACAATCAGAATCAGAGAGGGAGGGAGAGAGGGAGGGGGGAGAGACAGAGAGAGAGAGAGGTACAGAGATAAAGAGAAACGGGGGAGAGAGATACATGGAGAGAGAGGGGGAGAGAAATACCGTTAGATCGGAGGCGGATCGGTTCGACAGAGACGCGAGACCATTTAGTGAGTTCAGCTCTTTATTAGGTATAGGTAAAGGTCTGGGAATGTGAGCCGCGGCAGCCCTTCCTATAGGGCTGGCTCGCGGCTCGGCAGCCAATGACAGCACTTTGAATTTCCCGCGATCGGTACAGCTAATCGTGGGAGATTCCTAGTGCTCCAATCGCGGCTGACCTGTTGACCAATCAGGTCTCTGCTGGTCCGGACCAATCGGGTGCTAGGGTTTCTGAGTATGCTAATACTGTACACCCCTCCCCTCTTGGTTTCGTCCTGCGGTGCGTAGTGATATAGTCGCGTAGGTAGGCGGGGCTTTTTCCCTGCCTCCTTGACCTGCGTGGTTCAGTTCTGGTGTGGTCGTTGACTGGTTTGAATGCATCCTCTGTCGCTCTGGTTCCTTGGGATGGAACCGCCTGGAATGTTGAGCTGGGCCTTTCTTGGTAGCTCCCTCCCGGTTCTCTGGGCTGGTTGAGCTGCCGCTTCTGCTCCCACTGGGCTTTTCCTGGCCGGGTGAGCTGGTTTGGCTGCTCCTTCCAGGTGAAGACCCCGGGGTTTCATGCTCCATTGGTCCTGCATCTACGGGTGAGTAGCGTTGGTTTATTTGTTTATTTAATCTTGGTGGGGGGGTGTTCTGTTTGCATTAGTTGGTTTTCTTCGGTTCCTTCTCTATCGCTTATCGGTTCCCCCCCCTTCTAGTTTCTTGTTTGGGTGTTTGGCTGTTTGTGGTGGCTATTCTTGACCTAAGTTGGTTTATGTGCCGTTTCCAGTTTTTTCTGTTGCTAGTTTCCAATCGGTATGATAGGGGCCCGGTTATCTGGGTGATTGTTGCTGGCATCCAGAGTGGTTCTCCTGTGAGATTTTTGGCGTATACTGGGTCCCCTATGTTGAATGTTCTGTGTTTGCTGGAGGAACCTGGAGGTTTGTCTGGGTTATATGTTGGGTGCATTCTGTCTAGTGTGGAGCATAGTTTCCAGCCCATCATTAGTTTCGCCGGGCTTTTATTTGTGGTTGCGCTAGGTGTAATGTGTTGAATGAGGAGCATTTTATTGATTTTGTCCTGTATATTGGCTGTTTCTATTTTCTGGATAGCTTTCTTGGTGTATTGGACCATGCGTTCCGCCCGCCCATTCACTGCCGGGTTTGCCGGTGCAGTTAATGCATGGCGTATCCCTTGGCCTGCCAGAAATTGTTCAAACACCAGTGCAGTGAACTGGGGCCCATTGTCTGACACTATTACATCTGGCAGGCCGTGCGTAGCGAAGAGTTTGCTCAGTTTCCTTATCACTGCTTCCGTCATGGTTGACTTCATAGTGCTTACCTCCAGCCAGTTGGAGTAAGCATCTACTGTGATAAGGTACATGTGTCCCTTAGTTGGCCCCATGAAATCTATATGAATTCTGGACCACGGACCTCTTGGTTTTTTCCATTCTTGGGTTGGGGCGGCGGGTGGATTGGCTCTAGACTCTTGGCATTGTTTACATTTGGCAACCCAGGTTTCGATCTGTTTATCCATTCCTGGCCACCATGCGTAGCTTCTGGCCAGGCTTTTCATCTTAACCATCCCCGGGTGCCCCTCATGCAACATTCCCAATACCTTTTTCTGTAATTTTTCAGGAATTACCACTCTGTCCCCCCAAAGTATGCAGCCCTTTTCGATAAAGAGTTCGGTTTGTCTGTTCCGGAAGGGTCTGAATAGTTCGTCTATGTCCCCTTCCGGCCACCCTTTTCCCACCCAGCTCAAGACTCGCACCAGCTGTTTGTCTTTATTTGTTTCTCTGGCAATATCTGGCGCGGTCACGAGTGGGTTGAATATTGTCTCTATTTGGAGTACCTCTGTTGTGGGTGCTGGGTCGTCTTCCCAGTCCAGTAAGGGGAACTGGCTTAGGGTGTCTGCATGGGCAATGTCCTTGCCCGGCCGGTGTATCAACTGGTAATTGTATGCTGCTAGGAATTCGGACCACCTCGTCATTCTTGACGATAGAATGTTCGGTGTGGCCCTGTCCCCCGCCAGGATTCCTAGCAGTGGCTTGTGATCCGTGATGATTGTAAAAGTCCTACCGTAAAGGAGACTCCCTGGAGGAGTCTTTCCATAAGGCTTTGGAAGACCCCAGGTGCCACGCTGACTCCAAACTGGAGCCGGTTGCAGCGGAAAGCCCCTCGGTGCATTACAATGGTTTGGGCTTCTGCTGTTGTGGCGTCGACCGGCAGTTGCTGGTAGGCTTGCGCCAGGTCGAGCTTTGCGAAGATCCGGCCTCCCCCCAGTGAGTGCAGAAGAAGTTGGGCTACTGGGACGGGATATGCACTTTGTTGGAGCGCATGGTTTAGGGTGGCCTTGTAGTCACCACAAATTCTCACTGACCCATCTGGCTTGATGGGGGTGACAATTGGGGTCTCCCACCGGGCATGATCGATCGGTTCCAGCACCCCTTGCGCGATGAGCTTATCGAGTTGCTCATCGATCTTGGGCTTGAGTGCAAATGGCACTTGCCTGGGCTTAAGACGGATTGGCACGATGCTTGGGTCTATGTTAAAGGCAATAGGGGACCCCCGGTACTTTCCTAAATGGTCGTCGAAGACTTCCCGGAAGTCCCTCACGAGCGCCGCTTCCCAGTCTGCCTCTGTGATGTGGTGTATACCTGTTACTTCGATGCCCAGGGTTGCGAACCACTGCAGTCCCAACAGGCTCGGCCGATCTCGATCAACAATTGTCAGGGGTAGCATTTCTGTGTGGCCCTTGAAGGTGACTTTAAAATGGCCTCTACCGACTACAGGGATTCGGTTTCCCTGATAGTCTTTGAGGGTTAGTGTTTGTTCTTCCAGTTCTTGGCGGCGGATGGTGGGGACCAGGTGCTTGAGTGTGCGCCAGGAGACCATTGAGAGGAAAGATCCTGAGTCCACCTCCATGTCGCATTGCTGGTCTTCTATCCCGACCGTCACGTATACCTTTCTGGCGTTGCTGGTGGAGGAATGACCGATGACGACAGTCTGGTGCGTTTCCTCTCTCTGTCTCGTCTCCTGGAGTCGCCTGTTCCGACCTTCCTGGCTCCAGCGGTTCTCTGTCTGTCAATCTCGGGTCCTGGTGGGGGTGCTGTCTCTCCGTCGGGGGCTGGCATCTTGTCGCCGCGGGCTGTAGTGTTTCTTATTCTGGCACACTTTGGCGATGTGCCCCTGTTTCTCGCAATGCCTGCAAATGGCTTTGAGAAAACGACAGTCCGCTTGGGGGTGATCGCCGCCGCAGCCGGCACACTGGAACCTCGACTTACGACCTCGTGGTTCCAGCTGCTCCCGCGCTGATTGGAGACGGTGGATCTCCTCCTCCTCGTCTTCGGTTTCTGAGAAGGAGTCGATGTCGCCATGGTGTGTGGTTGTGTGGTCTGTCACGGGCTCCTCTCGGGGGTCGATGTTGCCTCTCCGGTCACCGCTCACGGCATGATGCTCGATTGTCGCATCCGAGCCGCTGATTTCTTGGCCGCTTCCGCTGCAGCGACTTCGGTGAGGGCATCGGCGAGGGAGATGTCTCCCTTTGCCACGATGTGGCTCTGGAGGACGTGGTCTCAGAGTCCCAGGACAACGCGGTCTCACAGGGCCTCGTCCAGGTCGGTGAACTCGCACAGACCCCCCAGGTCCTGTAGTGCCGCTATGAAGTTGGCCAGCCCTTCACCCTCGCGTTGATCCCGCCTGTAGAAGTTGTGCTGCCGGATGAGGATGGGCACGAAGGGGGCATAGTGGCTCCGCAGCAGGGGCTCGAGGTCATCCCACTCCATCGCCTTGACGTCCATCGGTTCGGCCAAGGCTTTGGCCATTTTGAAGACTGCGGGCCCGCAGTGCGTGAGGAACACGGCTCGTTTCTTATGGCCGTTGGCGTCCTTGAGGTTGCTACTCTCGAGGAACATTTGGAACCTATCGGTATAGGATTCCCAGTCCTCAGTAGCAGGGTTGAAGGGAGCAGGTGGCGAGTTGATTCCGGCCATGTTGCTGGTTGCTGCATGCCGCTTCGCCATGTGCTGGATGGTCTCTTTGTCTCACGATCTCACCTTCATCGCCAGTGTTAGATCTGAGGCGGATCGATTCCACAGAGACGCAAGACCATTTAGTGAGTTCAGCTCTTTATTAGGTGTAGGTAAAGGTCTGGGGATATGAGCCGCGGCAGCCCTTCATATAGGGCTGGCTTGCGGCTTGGCAGCCAATGACAGCACTTTGAATTTCCCGCGATCGGCACAGCCAATCGCGGTAGATTCCTAGTGCTCCAATCGCGGCTGACCTGTTGACCAATCAGGTCTCTGCTGGTCCGGACCAATCGGGTGCGAGGGTTTCTGAGTATGCTAATACTGTACAAATACAGAGAGAGGGCAAGAGAAAGGGGGAGAGAGAGACAGACACACAGAGATATATAGAGAGAGAGGGAAGGGAGAGAGATAAATAGAGAGAGAGAGAGAGAAATACAGAGAGAGGGCAAGAGAAAGGGGGAGAGAGAGACAGACAGACACACAGATATATATATATAGAGAGAGAGATAAATGGAGAGAGAGGGAGGGATGGGGGAGAGATATACAGAGAGAGGTGGAAAGAGATACAGAGAGAGAAGGAGAAAGGGGGGAAGACAGACAGACAGACAGATGGACAGACACACAGAGAGATATAGAGAGAGGGGGAGGGGAGAGAGAGATACATGGAGAGGGAGAGGGGGAGAGAGATACCGAGAGAGGGGGAGAGAAGGGGAAGGAGAGATATATGGAAAGGAGGAGAGAGAGGGGGAGAGAGAGAGAGAGAGAGATACACAGAGAGAGGTACAAAGAGGGTGGGAGAGAGATACATAGAGAGGAGAGAGGGAGGGTGAGAGAGAGAGATACAGAAAGGAGAAAAAGAGATATAAAGAGATATAGAGGGGGTGAGAGAGAGAAGGAGGGGGAGAGAAAGAGAAATACATAGAGAGGGAGAGAGGGGGGGGACATAATTTGATATATATTTAGATGTCAAAAGGGTTTCGTGGCTCCCAGTGTTTTTTAACAACCAGTTGTCTGCTCTAATGACTGGCTGGGTAGGCATGACTAGGGGATCATGTGATTGGGTAGGAGGGAGGGACACCCAACCAGGTTTTGTGGCTCCTGGTGTTTTCTTTTCAAATGGTTCTTTGAGTGTTTGCAGACCCCTGAGTCACATTTTTTAACTTCAAACGGCCACTAAATGAACGGGTATAAATTGATAATTATTTATATACATTTAGTGAATATTTAGATGTGTTCAGAAATTTATTTTGTCTCTTGCACTTTATAGAGGGGGTAAAGACTAGCTTCCTTTTTAGCATTCCAAAAAAAGATGTTACCAATAGGAAGTAAAAGTTTAATAATAACCCAAGAAGCATACTGTGCTTTTGTTCTGCAGGGCAAAATATGCAACAATTCTGAGCTACATCTTCTTCAATGACCCTCCATCCTTCCACTTTCTATATATGTGCCTCATTTTCTGATCTTCACTAGGTATTTTATGTACGCACCTTAGCTTCTCTGAATATCCTCCAATTGTTTTTTTTTCCTTGTAATTGCTTGCAATTGTGCTTTTAAGAATTTCCAGCCATTTTTAATTATTTTATTAATTTATCCTTTGAATCAGGCTTCCGGTTCCTTTGAATTTATTAAAAATTGCCTTTTGGAAGTTCACAATACATGGTCAACTAAACCTAGATTTTAATTCTTGTAAAGTTTAGAATCCTAGAATTAATGTCTATGTAGATTCTTAGTCATTCAGGTAATAGTTGTCCCAAAAGCGCTTTTCAAGAGACAATTGAACTCTCTGGTTTTTCTTTGAAGATACTTCATTTCTCATTCAAGAAATGAAATGAGCTGAAGAAGCTTCTTGTATAAGAAGCTAAAGATCTTTAAAGAAAAACAGAAAGTCAAGTTGCCTCTGGAAAAGCACCTTTGTGACAATCCTAAAATTACTTGATCACTTTTTATTTCCTTGATTCTTTCTTCCACATTGATTAATACTGAAACGACCAATCTTTTTATGATTTCCTCAACTGAAAGGATATATTGTTAGTAAGATAAGGCAAAAAAAAATTATGGAAGGTCTATGGAGAACATCTCTCTCAGTAAAAGTCAAGTTAATTGAAATTTTAGGCACAGTTCAACATTAAAGTTATTGGCTGGTAATGAAATGCAATTTTTTCACTTTTGGCATAATTGTTTCAGTGCTATTTCTTATTTTTTTTGCTTAAGGAAATCCAGAAAAGGATTTTGCTTATAGGCAGCCTCAAGATGTGTCTTAATATATCGACAGCCATTAATAATAAAGTGAGGAAAAAAAACTATTTCCTCTGTTGTCTAAAATTATGAAACATCTATTAGAAAAAAACAATAACAATAAACTCAGCTAACATTTTCTGTATTCCTATAATAAGATCTCTGTTTATGTTACATTGCAAAATGGCTTCTGGAAATAAAGATTGAGATATTAAAAGGTAAAATAAAAAATAAAAATGGCATAATTAAAGTATGGCAACAACTATCTTCGTATTTAGAAAAAAAATGTGAAAAGCCAATTATTTGAACAAGAGGGCCTGGGAGAGATTTTGCCTGTTGGAATAGTGCAATGAATGAAGCATTAATGTTAAAAAATAATTTAGTGGCTTTCTTTGCCTGAGTTTAAAGAGGGGAGATACATAATTTGTCATTCAAAGAGTTCTATCCAATCAAAACTGAGTTTAGAGAGAATTACTAGTATTACAAAGATAGCCCTGAAGTTATTTGATGCTAAATTACCCTGCCTCAATCAATTTTGTCATAGAAACAAGGCAAAACAACTATTGTAGCCCTCTCTTCCTTCTTCCTGCACAGAGACAAATTCCTAGAGTGTCTTTCTGTTTTAGGATCTTTGTTTTGAATCTCCTTTAGTATTCGTGCCTTGCACTTGGCCACACATGATAATAAACAATAGTGTTGTGTCTTCGGAAATGATGCCAGGAGTCGGTGACTTTGTATCAAGCTCTTTTATTGAGTAGGAACCGAACTGGGGCTATGGAGAAACTTTGCGGCTTTTTATTTCTTTAGCCGCGGCGGCCACGGCCAATGGCACAACTTTGAATCTCCCGCGATTTGAATAGACCAATCGCGGGAGATTCCTAGCGAGCCAATCGGCGTGGCTCGCCTAGCCAATTAGAGTGCCCCGCACTTTGGCCAATCAAAGCGCGGGGATCTCAAGAATGCTAATGAGGGGACAGAACACCCCTCCCCTCTTGGTTTAGTCCTTACGTTGTGTAGTCCCGTAGGTAGGCGGGGCTCCGTCTTAGCCTACTGGACCTGCGCAGCTCAGTCGTAGGTTGGATCCCGGCCGATTCGGTCGGGGTCTCTGCTTCTCTGGATGCCGGCGTGGGAACCGGCTGGTCGGTCAGGCCGGGCCACTCTCTGTAGCTCCCTCCTGGGTTTCCCGGGTTGGTTGAGCTGCGGGTTTTGCCACTCCCGCTCGGTCTTCCCGGGTTGGTTGAGCTGGCCTGGCTGTCTCTTTCTGGCGAGGTTTCGTGCTGGCTGCTTTCCGGTAAGTATGGTTGGTTTATTCTTCCTTGGTTTTGGTCCCCTGGGTATTCCCTCCCCTCTTGGTTTGTGTTGTGGGGGTTGGTTTTGCCTGTTTGCGCGTCAGTGGTCTCTTGGGTGGTCGTCCTCGATCTTAACTGGTCGATGTGGCGTTTCCACGCTCATCTGTCTGTTGTTTGTAGCCAGTACGAGTGTGGGCCTGTTATTTGTGTGATGACGGCCGGTACCCATAACGGGTCTCCCGTTAGGTTTTTCGCGTACACGGGGTCGCCTGGTGCGAAGGTTCAGTGTTTGCTGGTGGAGTCTGGGGGTTTCTCTGGGTTATACGTGGGGTGTAATCTGTCGAGTGGGGACCTTATTTTCCTCCCCATTAACAGTTTGGCTGGGCTTTTATTCGTTCTGGTATTTGGGGTTATGTGTTGGGTGAAGAGTAATTTATTTATTTTGTCCTGGATCTCCCCGTGGTCTATTTTCTGGATGGTTTTCTTTGTGAATTGCACCATCCGTTCTGCCCCACCGTTCGCCACCGGATGCACCGGTGCTTTCAGCGCGTGTCGGATGCCCCTTTCCGCTAGGAATTTTTCAAATTCTAGCGAGGTGAATTGGGGCCGGTTGTCGGAAACGACGACGTCTGGGAGGCCGTGTGTTGCAAAAGGTTTGCTGAGTTCTTTGGTCACGGCCTCCGTGGTTGTTGTTCTCATGTTGCTTACCTCCAGCCAGTTGGAGTAGGCGTCTACTGTTATCAGGAAGGTGTGTCCTTTTGTGGGCCCGGCGAAATCTATGTGGATCCTAGACCAAGGTCCCCTTGGGGTTTCCCACTCTAGGACGGGTGCTGTGGGTGGGCTTGGCCTAGTTTCCTGGCATCGTTGGCACCTTGCTACCCAGGTCTCAATTTGTTTGTCCATCCCTGGCCACCAAGCGTAACTTCTGGCCAGGGCTTTAGTCCTAACGATGCCTGGGTGCCCCTCGTGTAACAGTTCCAGAACCTTCCCTTGTAGTTTTTCTGGAATGACCACCCTATCCCCCCATAATATGCACCCTTTTAGTAACGAGAGTTCCGTTTGCCGGTTCCGGAATGTCTTGACGGACTCGTCGTTGTCCCTTTCCATCCACCCTTTCTCTACCCAATGCAACACCCACGCCAGACGTTTGTCTTTATTAGTTTCTCGGGCAATGTCTGACGCGGTTATGGGTAGGTTGGGTAGAGTCTCTATACTGAGGGTGGTCGTCGTGGGTGCTGGGTCGGTGTCAGGTTCCAGTAACGGCGAGAGGCTTAAGGCGTCCGCATGGGAGATCGTCTTACCCGGTCTGTGTGTGAGTCCGTAATTGTAGGCCGCCAGGAACTCGGACCACCTTGTCATTCGGGGAGACAGAATGTTCGGGGTGGCCCGGTTCCCTGCAAGGATTCCCAGTTGCGGTTTGTGGTCAGTTATGATGGTAAATGTCCGGCCGTAGAGATACTCGTGGAATCTTTTTACTGCGGCGACGATAGCCAGAGCCTCTTTGTCCAGCTGGCTGTAGTTCCGCTCCGGTTTGGTGAGGGTCCTTGAAAAGAACGCGATGGGTGCTTCTTTTCCGTCGGGGAGAGTATGGCTGAGGACAGCGCCGACGCCGAAGGGTGATGCGTCGCATGTGACGGCCAGAGGTAGGGTCTCGTTGTACTGTATAAGGACGGCATCCGAAGTGAGGAGGTCCTTTTTCTCTGGAAGGCGGCTTGCTCGCGTTTCCCCGAAGTCCAGGTCGCCGCCTTGTCCTAGAGCCTATGCAAAGGCTCCGCCGCCATCGCCTTTTGGGGCAGGAAGACATTATAAAAGTTAAGTAGCCCCAGAAAAGCCTGCAGCTCTGTCTTCGATTTGGGTGTGGGGGCTTCTTTGGCGGCTTTGATTTTTTGGTTTGTGGGGTGAATGCCGTGATGGTCTAGGAGATATCCTAGGAATTCAACCCGTTCTGTGTATAATTGGCATTTCTCCCTCTTTACCTTGAGCCCGGTCTCTTTGAATTTGGTTAGGAACTCCCTTAGGCGACCCTCTAGTTCGGCTTGGTTGGTTGCCGACACTAAGATGTCATTGAAGTAAGGTACCACCCCCTTGATGCCTTGTAATAGCCTTTCCATTAGGCTTTGGAATATTCCAGGCGCCACGCTGACTCCGAATTGGAGCCGGTTGCATTTAAATGCTCCCGGGTGGGTGACTATGGTTTGCGCTTCTGCCGTTTCCTCGTCGACTGGCAACTGTTGGTATGCCTGGGCGAGGTCGAGTTTGGCGAAAACCTTGCCCCCTCCCAGTGAATGCAGTAGGTGTTGCACTACTGGGGCGGGGTAAGCGCTTTGTTGCAAGGCGCCATTTAGGGTGGCCTTATAGTTCCCACAGATTCTCACCGACCCATCGGGCTTGATCGGGGTGACTATGGGGGTCTCCCACCGGGCGTGGTCTATTGGTTGTAGGACCCCTTGCTTGACGAGCTTGTCAATTTGCTCGTCTATCTTGGGTTTAAGCGCGAATGGCACCCGCCTTGGTTTCAGGCGTTTTGGGGGGACGTTTGGGTCTAGGCTGAATGATATAAGGGGCCCTCGGTACTTGCCTAGGTTTCCGTCGAAGACCTCTTGGAATTCCCGGGCTAGTTGTTGCTCCCAGCTGTCGTTGGTGATGTGGTCGATTCCCGTGACTGCGATGCCGAGCGGGGCGAACCATTGCAGTCCCAGTAGGCTTGGGCGGTTGCGATCAACGATGGTCAGGGGAAGCCTTTCGGTGCGCCCTTTGTATGTTACGTTGAACTGTCCGGTTCCGACTACAGGGATGCGGTTTCCCTGGTAGTCTTTTACGATTAGTCTCTGGTTGTCTAGCCTTTTCTTTGGATGGTAGGCACCAAGCATTTTATTTCTTGCCATGCTATCATGGAGAGGTAGGACCCGGAGTCCACCTCCATTTTGCATGGCTCGCCTTCAATGCCTACCTCCACGTAGACCTTCCGGGCATCGTTGGTTGTGGCGTGGCCGATGGTGACCATCTGATGGGTCTCCTCTCTTTGCCGGGTCTCGCCGCCTCATAGGGATCGTCCGTTCTGGTCCCATCTGTTGTCAGAGGGGCGATCTCTGGTCCGGGGTGGTGTGCTCTCTCGCCTCCGTTCACTCTGGTCCCATCATGGTGGGCTGCGGTTCTTTTTGAGACGGCAGACGCGGGCGATGTGTCCCTTCTTGTCACAATGCCAGCAGATTGACTCAAAGAACTGGCATTCGGACCTGGGGTGGTCGCCTCCGCAACCGGCACAGTTGGTCCTCGACTTATGACCCTGCCGGTTCCGTGAGTCGCGGCCTGCCTGGAGACGGTGAATTTCCTCCTCCTCGTCGGAAGTGCCCGATGCCGAGTGGAAGTCGCCCTGGTGGGTGGTCGTCTCGGGTTGGGCCTCGGTCGACCTTGCAGGGTGGTTGTTCCCGCTGCGGTCCCCAGCGTTCGGTCGGCGCATGCGGTCGGCAGATGTTCGGGTCGCTTTGGCGGCTGTGGCTTCGATGAGGGTATCTGCAAGGGTGATGTTGCCCTTGGCCATCAGTCGACTCTGGAGGACGGGGTCCCACAGGCCGAGCACGATTCGGTCTCGCAGGGCGTCATTCAGGTTGTCAAATTCGCACAGCCCCCCTAGGCGCCGTAGTTCGGCAATGAAGTCGCTGAAACTCTCACCCGACCGTTGGTTCCGACGGTAGAACTCATGTCGTTGGATGAGGATGGGCACCTCTGGAGCGTAGTGTCACCGAAGTATTGGCTCGAGGACGTCCCAGTCCATCGCGGTCACGTCAGCGGGTTTGGCAAGTGCTTTGGCCATCTTAAATACCTCGGTCCCGCAGTGGGTCAGGAAGACGGCTCGCTTCATGTGGCCGGTGGCGTCCTTCAGGTCGCTGCACTCGAGGAACATGCGGAATCTGTCGGAGTACGATTCCCGGTCCTCGCTGGCGGGGTTGAAGGGTGCGGGGGGTGCGATTTTCGCCATCGTGGAGTTTCGTCTGGCTTCTGTCGGACACGTGCTTCGGTTCAGGATTAGTATCCCACCTTCGTCGCCAGTGTTGTGTCTTCGGAAATGATGCCAGGAGTCGGTGACTTTGTATCAAGCTCTTTTATTGAGTAGGAACCGAACTGGGGCTATGGAGAAACTTTGTGGCTTTTTATTTCTTTAGCCGCGGCGGCCACGGCCAATGGCACCGCTTTGAATCTCCCGCGATTCGAATAGACCAATCGCGGGAGATTCCTAGCGAGCCAATCGGTACAGCTCGCCTAGCCAATCAGAGTGCCCCGCGCTTTGGCCAATCAAAGCGCGGGATCTCAAGAATGCTAATGAGGGGACAGAACAATAAACATGAGTTGAAGCAGTGGTGGGATTCAAATTGGTTTACCAGCGGTTCGACTGGTGTGGCTTGGTGGGCAGGCTTTGCGTGCATGCACATGCTTTGTATGTGCGCAGAGGCTTTTCTACTGACCTACTCCTGCACTCTCCCTGTCTCTTCAACAGTTGATACGTGGAAATCTGCTGTGCCACATGATGTAGCTGTACATCAAAAGCTGGAAATAACGGTCACTATGGAGCCCAGGCCCAGCAGCTGATTGTCAGAGTGAACTGGTTCACTCCCAGATGATCTTTGGAGGTAGTGATTTGGTCGAACCATGCCAAACTGGTAGAATTCCACCCCTGGGTTGAAGGCATAAAGATCTCCTAGCCCTATTATTGGTGGTAGGGTTGATGTCAACTGAGCTGAGTTTTTTCTTCGAAAAAATTGGCAGGATCTGAAAGCCTGCAGGAGACATTCGCAAATCTGGATAGATGTCCAAACCTGTTTGACAAGGCACCTAATTTTCTGCCTTCTGCACAGAGGTGGATTTGAAGCTGTACAGATGCAGATAGATAACTCAACAAGAGGTCTATAACAAATTACATTTATTGGTTCATCAGGTATCCTCATAACTTACGTTTGTGGTGAAGTTCTTCTTTAATGACCAATCCTTTGTATATCTGCCTTGTAGTAAAAGATGGTTATCTCCTAACCCATCTTGTAGCGATAGAAAGAAGCTTCCATGAATTAGTGAGTTCAGGCAAAAGTGTGGAAAAACTTCCCCACCCTTTGAGGGTCAATTTAGTAACCAATCAGGATTACATATGTGGCCATGTAACATGAACTACATTTCCCAGGATACCTTTAACTACATTTACCATGATGCATTCCCTTAAGGGGACAGCTCATAATTCCTAAGTAACTATCCAATTCCCAAAGACTGGCTGGGACAGCACACTAAATTATATGGAAACTACAGTGGAGTTGCTTCCCCTTGGGTAGCTGCTAAATCAGCCATGTTGCATAAATGCCTCTAACATGGAAAGTAATATATGCTGTTATCACCAAGCATAGTTACAGAAAGTGCACATAATAATATAAATTTGGCTTGGTGTTAAGTGGCACTCTCGTTACTTCCATAATTCCTAATCCTTCTTACTGCTCTTTGTCTCTTTCATCCCCTCCCTCTCTTTCCCTCTTCCATCCTCTCCACAGTGGATATTTTAATTATCTATTGCCATTGGTTATGATAAACTGTAGGGAAGCCAAAAACCACAGTAGTTAAATGGTCATGCAAAAGTCCTTGTGTTGCAGGTGGTCTTTTGTTTTGGATTTAGTTCAAGAAATTTCCTTCAAGACTATACATTTAATCTATGAGCTATTGTACCTTCAATTTTCATGCTTTCTGTAACCAGCCTTAAGGAGGTGCTGCTCTTCTGCTGCCATATAAAATTTAATCCTGTTTTACAGTTAAGGTAAAGTTTCCTTCGCACACATGTGCTAGTCATTTCTGGGTCTATGGGGTGTGCTCATTTCCATTTCAAAGCCCAAGAGCTAGCACTGTCCAAAGATGTCTCTATGGTCATATGTCCAGCATGACTAAATGCCGAAGGCGCACAGAATGCTGTTACCTTCCCACCAAAGTGGTCCCTATTTTTCTACTTGCATTTTACATGCTTTCAAACTGCTAGGTTGGCAGAAGCTGGGACAATAATGGGAGCTCACTCTGTTACACGGCACTAAGGATTCGAGCTTCCGTACTGCTGACCTTTGTAATCGACAAGCTCAGCCTCTTAGCCACTGAGCTACTGCTTTGCAGTTATCCTGAGCCTATTTTCAATTTAAAGGCTGCCTCAGTAAGTTGCAGTAGGTGCCATCCAAAATGAATTAAATACAAATATACATGTATAATTTATTTCTAATATTCCATTCGTTTGAAAATGGAAGGAGAAAAATACTATCATCAGGAAATTAAGAGGAAGCTTAATGCTTCACTCACTGCAATATATAATACTTTAGCATTCAATCAGAATTGCCCATCAGGATGTTTAAGCAGTTGTAATATACAGTATTAAAGAAATAACATCCAAGTTACTATAGTAATGTAATATTAAAACATTTTTTTTATTTTCTATTCTTTTTTCATTCATTGGAAAATGATCTTATTTGCATAGACCCACCCAATCACCTGACCAAAATTATATCATAAGTGTCATGTAGGCAAAACTGAAGTTTCAGTGTTTTCTATTGCAGTTAGGATTTGGGAGTTTTGAAACAATGCTATGCTTTTTTTTAGAGCTAACATATATCTTTGTGAGTTTCTAAATTGTAGGAACTTATGTAGTGCTAATTTTCAAAACAAGGATCTGGGTGCAAAAAGTCAAGTACAACAGCTATTAGAATTATGGTTTCTTTTCATTATTCAAAGTTCAAATGAGTTTCCTGTGTTCAAAAGACCATTTTAAAACAACTAATCTATATTTTAAGTGTGTATGAATTATCTTTTTGTGGGCAGGACTTTTCATTCCTTAAGATAATAAAATGACTCCACACAAAATGAAGAGTTTTGGCGGGGCTCCCAGTTCTTCCAAAGGTGTACTTCAGTTCTGTATTGAATATGGATTCAATTTAGCTTGTTTAAATAAAACAAAAAGATGTGAAATAAGTATATGGAAGCAAGATGATATAAATAAAGGTACATATTGTTTTAATCAGCACTGAGTAATTGGGGTATAGATAACCTACTGCTAGTAGAAATACAGTAAATTTAGAAATACATGATTATGGCTGAGATCTTGCAGAATTCTTTCTTTGTTTACAAATATCAGAACATAAACTTTCATTGTACCAATGACTAGTCCATAAAAACTTTTGTGTACCTTTGACTTAGTTTTGACATCTGGGGACTGTCTGGACTAGTCCTAGTGGTTTTCTTGGCAAAATTTGGCAGTGGTTTGCAGTTGCCTTCTTCCTAAGGCTGAGAGACTGACCCAAGGTCACCCAGGTGGCTTTGTGTCTTAGGCAGAATTAGAAATCTTCTAGATTCTAGTCTGATGTTTACACACCACCCAAACTAGATCTTCGATACATAAAAACCATAGTAGACCATCAGCTAAATATGAGTGTGCAGCGGCAGCCAAAAAAGCCAATGCAATCCTAAGTTGCATTAACAGAGGGATACAATCAAGATCAAATGAGATACTAATACCACTCTATAAAGCCTTAATAAGAACACACCTAGAATAATGCATCCAGTTTTGGTTACCACACCACACAAGATGTTGAGACTCTAGAAAAAGGGCAGAGAAGAGCAACCAGAATGATTAGGGGACTGGAGGCTAACACATAAGATGAATGGTTGCAGGAACTGGGCATGATTAGTCTAGTGCAGTGGTAGTCAATCTGGTCCCTACTGCCCACTAGTGGGCGTTCCAGCTTTCATGGTGGGCGGTAGGGGTTTTGTCCCCTACTTTATAAATCATCATTACTGTGAAATTGGTGGGCGGTTAGAAAATTTTTTGCTACTAACAAAGATACAAAAGTGGGAGGTAGGTATAAAAAGATTGACTACCCCTGGTCTAGTGAAAAGAAGTACCAGGAGAGACATGATAGCAATATTCCCATATCTGAGGAGCTACCACAGACAGAAGTTGCATTTGGAAGTTGTAGGAGCTTCATCACTTGACACTTTTAAGAAGAGACTGGACTGCTATCTGTCAGAAATAGTGTAGGGTCTCCTGATTGGGCAGGGATTGGATTAAATGACTTACAAGGTCCCTTCCAATTCTATTAATCTGTAATCAGATACCTAAAATTAATATTGATTAGTTAGGTCAGCAGATTTGAGGGTCAGGCTGCTGTGCATTTTATGTATTACATGACAGAATTTGGCACAGTTAAAGAGGTGGAGATATCTGAATCTGATAGAAGAAGATTTAAATAGTGACTAGAATATTTAACTATGTGTGGAATAAGCAAAACAAACAAACAAAAATAGGAGGAAGATGTGTTTGATATGTTCACTGCCTTGAGTTATTTGTAATAATAAAGGCAAGGTATAAATAAACTCACACTGTTGGCCCTTAAATTTGAGTTGCATAATTGGGTGGTTATTTAATTTCCAGATATGTTTTTTACAGTGTTTTGCAATTTCTAGAGCTCCTGTGTTTAGCTAAAGCACATACCATAATGACTTCCTCATAATGTCAGAATGAATTAGACCTTTTTTGAATTCCCATAACCATATAGAACCATATCATAATCAAACTCAAACAGACCAAGTAAAGCCATAAACCTATCCAACTTTATATCTACCAGGTCTTTACTTTACTGCTGTAAAGCTTTTGCCTGAAGGGAGTTGTCGCCATAGATCCCTAGCAGGCATTACAGGTAGTCCTCGACTTATAACAGTTCGTTTAGTGACCATTCAAAGTTAAAAACGGCACAGAAAAAAGTGACATGAATATTTTTCACGTTTATGACCTGAGCAGCATCCCCATTGGCACACAATTTACATTTGGATGCTTGACAAATGACCCATGCTTATGACGGTTGCGGTGTCCTGAGGTCACATGATTGCCTTTTGCAACCTTCTGACAAGCAAAGACAGTGAGGAAGCCAGATTCACTTAATAACCATGTTGCTAATCTAACAACTACAGTGATTCAGTTAACAAAAAAACATGACAAGAAAAGTCATCAAGTGGAGCAAAACTCAAAATTTCTCACAAGATAAATTTTTGGGCTCCGTTGTGGTCACAAGTCTAGGACTACCTGTACACTCTAGGCAAGCGCTTGTCAGCCTTGGCCCTCTTAAGATGTGTGGACTTTATATCCCAGAATTCTCTCATCTCAGAGCAGCCAGCTCTGACAAACACTGCTGTAATCTAGGCCAGAGATTTCCAAACTTGGCAACTTTTAAGACTTGTGGACTTCAACTTTCAGAATTTTCCAGTCTGGGAGTTGAAGTCCACAAGTCTTAAAGTTCCCAAGTGTGTGGACCCGTGATCTAGGCAGATCTCAGGCACAGGTACTACAGGTGTCCTTGTTCTGAGGCTTTTTATGCACTTAGCCTCCTCTTCCAAGCCACATCCTACTCGCAACTATGAAAGGTGAACAAACGCGTTAAAAAAAAAAAAAAGGCTCAAGTCGGGATCAGGTTAACCATGAGGGTCATGAGGGTGGGGGAATGTCTCTTTGTGTATCGTTATGTTTGGGGACGGGAGATGAGAACAAATATAATTTAATTGCGACGCTGATTGGCTTTCGTTCCGGTTCGCCTGAGCGCAGCAGCATCTCTGCGCCCACCCCCTGAAATGGAGATCTGCAAATTCTCCAGCCAGGAGTGTTGATGGGCGCTCCTCCTCCTTCCTCTTTCTTCTTCATGGGGGAAGAACACCCTTTCAGCCTGGGAGGAATCTTGCAATAGTCGGGCATCCAGGGAACGAAAGGGAGGCGCTTAAAGCAACTGAAGTGAAGGATGTTTTCAGAAACCTTACACTTTCCCGTTCCCTTCCAAGGTCCCGTAGAAGGAGGGAAAAGAAAGGACTACTTCCCTGCCCTGGGGGCCCTTTTCGATCATTGATTCACCTCGACCAGAAACCGAGAAAAGAGGGGATTGTTTTCCCGCTCTTTTGTTCTCCTTCCCCCTTTATCTGCGCCTTGTATATATTTTTTAGGTAAGCCTCTCAGGTTGCTTGATTAAGATTACTATATTGTGAACTTTCTTTCCTTTCTCTCTCTCCCCTTCCCTCCCCCACCCCAGTGTGTTTAAAAAGTTCGATAGAACGTTTTTAAGAAGGAGTTTGGCAACGTTTGCAAAGAGTGGATGTAGTGTTGTGAAGAGAAATTTTAAAAAGGAGCCTGGGTTCTCCATTTGGGAATAAGGACTCCACATGAGTAGAGAAAACTTTGATTATTTATGCTGAAAAAGGATTGCCAGTCTCAGTCTATCTTTATTTTATTTATTTATTTAATTTATCAAGCATGTATGAGAAAACAAGTATAAGTATGAACATAACATATAAACATTTAAGTATAAACTGGTATAAGTATGTATATAATAAATAAGTATGAATAAATGGGAACATTAGGACAGGGACGGTAGGCACCCTTGTGCGCTTATGCAGGCCCCCTTACAGACCTCTTAGGAATGGAGTGAAGTCCACAGTAGACAGTTTAAGGTTAAAGTTTTGGAGGTTTGAGGATGTAGCAGAGTCAGATAGTGAGTTCCAAGCATTGATCACTCTGTTGCTGAAGTCGTATTTTCTTCAATCGAGTTTGGAGCGGTTTACTTTGAGATGTTTACTTTGATTTCTGTCGCGTCCTGGTCCTGAATAAGGGACCCTCGCAAGGGTGAGGAAGGGGCGGGGCCCTCGCAAGGGCGAAGAATCCAATCCTGGATATGGGACCCCCACAGGGGTGAGGGAGGACAGGTCGCAGTTCGCCCGGGCAATGCTGTCTAGGGTACGTGGTTAGCGGGACTCTCGCAAGAGTGAGGAATTCAATTAGCACACTTCTCATGCAGGTTTGTTCAAGGTGGCGAAGTACACGCTGCACGGGTGGAGAAAGCATGGATGTTCTGGCTCCAACCCCGGCTAGCAGTGCTGCAACGCCTTTTATTGAGCTTATAAAACCGGAACAAGGAAGTACATTAATTTTTCCATATAAGGTAATCATAAATCATTCACCGCAAACAGGAACAAGGAAGCACATACAGTATTGCCATATAAGGTAATCATAATTCATTCACTGCGCCGTGACAGGACGCTGTCTTTTAGGAGTGTTTATTGCGCATGAGCAGGATGCTGTTAGTGTTTTAAGGAGGAACTAGGATGTTTCTAATGTTTTAAGGAGGAACTAGGATATGTGATTGTGTTGTGTCGCTTCATCTCACCCTTTTTTCTTTTATTCAAAGAGCAGATTCTAAACAGGATTCAACTCCATAGGCTGCATGCTAGAGGAGATACCTTCCGGTACCACCCTATCATGCTTCCCTGGAAAGTCTATCTCTGTCTCCGAATCACTGGAGCATTCAAAAGGTGATTTGCGAGAGTCCTCCTGGCTAATTAGATGATAGGCGTATTGTTTGAAAAGAGCTTCAACAGTTATTTGTGATTTTGCTTCAGCAATAGCAGTTAGACTGCGTTTGATCATAGAAATAAAAACAGGTAACAAGCAAGGTAAGAGAAGACATCCTGTAGCAATCATGGCAACCATAATAAACACGGCCTTTAAAGCAGGAAATTTTGGTAGGACGCCATCAAACATTTCTCCTATATCCCATTTTTTCCAAGTCTGTACAGGCACGTGTGCTATTTTCACCATATCATGTACCAATTGTCCCACCACTTCCCCACTACATGCCTGGCAAAGATCACTGAAGAGATAAGAGTTTTATGTTTACATGAAAAAGATACAATGCAGACAAGAGTCTGATGTTTACATAAGATACAATGCTAGGATGGTACAGAATTGCACTAGAGTCTTCTTCCTTGTCCAAGAAAACAGGAACTAGTTTTCTGAAATGTTCTCCGTCCCCGTCATCTAGGCAGGCGTGCGACCCGTCAGCATCAGGGTTGTCCAAGGAGCAGTAACTCAGCAATGATATTTCTTCATCCGATGTTAAAGACATAACATGAGCTTGCAATAACGCATCAGCATCAGTAGTCATGGAAGATAATTGATTTTTAAAATTGCAATATTCTATTAAAACAACAAGGTCCTATAATACATATCAATATAATGATTATTAATGGTCCTGCCAACGCAGTTAAAAAGGTTGTAAGCCATGGTGAAATAGAAAACGAACCTTGATACCAATTATACATGTGTGATCTTTCGTATTCTCTATCTTTTAAGCGTTTTTCTAATTCATTCATAGAATCCAGCACGACCTCACTGCTATCAGCATAGAAACAACATTCTCCTTTAAATCACCACCCCTGCTATCAGCATAAAGACAACATTCTCCTTTAAGCACAGCACACAACTTTTTTCTTTAAGCACATTCTTCTTTAAGCACAGCACACAACTTTCTTCTTTAGGCACATTCTTCTTTAAGCACAGCACACAACTTTCTTCTTTAAGCACATTCTTCTTTAAGTACAGCACACAACTTTCTTCTTTAAGCACATTCTTCTTTAAGTAGAAAACGAACCCCCCCCCTGCTATCAGCATAAAAACAACATTCTTCTTTAAAGGCAGCACACAATCCCCCTTGTTTTAAAAATAACAGAGCTAAGCCTCTACGATTTTGCAAGAGAGGGGGTGTTCCATGGATACCTATAGAGATATAAAATCATCAGAGTTATACACATTTAATTTTTGGTATGATGGTGATGTCTGCTTCTGCAGGGCACGCCGGTATCGTCGGGCAAGAGTGGGAGTAGGCGGTAAGATCGGCAAAAGATGTACTGTAAGAAAAGTTTCATAAGGTAGTTTTGGGAGACTCAGATGACAATCATATGCCGCATAATCCTCAGCAGTGACGTGGAGCAAAATCAGAGATGTTTGACAGTTGGAGGAGATGATGATGCGATTCTGAGATGGATAGATAGCCTTGCCATTTCTCTGCCATGTCCAGTAAGCAGGATGCCTGACAGGATGTCGTTGTTTACAGGCCAAGACAGTTCTATTCCCTTTTGGAATATATAAACGACAGACTGGTACGCGGATATAGGCATTCAGGCGATCGAGGAGGTCAACACAGTTTTTTGGGGGTTACCTTGAGCAATGGTGCAAAATTGTTTAGGCCCTTAAGCGGAGCTGTCGATGTAAGATCAGGGGCCCCTGGGCCAGGCAGAGTCCGTTGAGCAGGCTGCGCCATGATGCCCAGAGAGTGCCACTTGTCATCATCCTCTTTGTGAGCTGGTGGGAGAATAGATGTGCGTATGAAGCCTGCAAGGGCACGAGGGTGCCTGATCCGTGAAGGAGGTCGGAAAGATCTGTGTAAGAATGGGTAGGAAATGCCAAGAGACCACTGAGGGAGCGACGTCATCTGCCAGATGCAAGGAATAGGACCACAGGGCACGCGGCAACAGTGAAGAGCCTTCGTCTGATTTTGGAAAGGTCGGATCCGCTGGGGAAAGACTGAAAAAAGAGGGGGGTTTGCAGAAGAAAGAGTGGAAAGGAGGAAAAAATGATGGCTGAAGAAGGTATTATTTTGCGTGAAGCCATGCAGAGCATATATGCCAACAGTAAAAGGGTGAACAGTTACCGTGAAGAAGAGGTAGCAAGGGTTGTAAACATAAGATATGTCGATAAGGAGTGAGGGGTTAATTACTTTATTATTGAAGGTGAAGGAATAAGAGCAGTTTTGAATCTCATTATCTTCAAAAGCAAAGGAAACATGGGCCCCAAGTGATCAGGGAGACAGGCCCCTTCCAGTGAGGGTCAGGCAAATGCCTGTAATAGACAAGAGGGTGGGAGGAAGATAAAGAGGCTTTAGAGAAATGCCGTTCTGCTGCTGTAGAAAGAGGTGTGCGAGAAAGATTAATGAAATTAAGAGTATAAAGACAAATGTTTAAAATATTCTGATACGCTGGGAGGCTAGGGGGGCTAGGCCCTTTTACCCTGTTGTACCGATTGAGGGCTGTTTTTAGAGTTGAGTTAGTCCTTTCAACCAAGGCTTGGCCTTGGGAATTGTATGGAATACCAAACTTGTGGACAATGGACCATTGGTGACAAAATGAGGAGAAAACAGAGCTAGTATAAGCCGGACCATTATCCGTTTTCAAATTTTTTGGGCATCCCAGCGTCAGAAAGGAACGAATGCAATGATTGATGACATGGTTTACCGCTTCTCCTCTATGAGCCGTAGCCATGATGAATCCCGAGAAGGTATCCACAGAAACATGGATATACTTCCAAGGGGCAAATGGGGTATATTGGGTGACATCCATTTGCCATGTTTCACAGGCCTCAGTTCCCCTTGGGTTAACGCCTTCAGGGGAACTATTGGCCTGCAAGCTGCATGTGGGACATTGTTGAACAATGGCTTGAGCTTCGGTTTTGGTTAAGCCAAATTGTTTAGCCAGAGCTTTAGCATTTTGATGGAAATAATCGTGGCTTTCTCCTGCTGTCAAAGGAGAGGGCTGAGGCATTTTTATTATGACTGGCATCATTTTACATGCTTCATCTGCCATGTGGTTTCCTTCGGAAAGAAAGCCTGGGAGGTGCTGATGACTACGGATATGGGCCACGAACAAAGGGTCCTGTCGTGCCCGGAGTAACATCTGGAGCTGTAAAAAATGTTGGATTAAAGGGGTAGGGACATTTGGAGAGATATATGCATCAAAAACATTTTTTGCAACATAGGAAACATACAGGCTGTCAGTAATGACATTAAGTGGTTGTGAAGGGAACAGAGTCAGAGCTAAATTGAAGGCTTTTAGTTCAGCTTGCTGAGCAGATTCTGTGGAGGGAGTCAAATGTTTTTTCCATTGGCCATCCTCTTTCCAGACGCATGCGCCACTCCCTTTAGATCCATCAGTAAATATTGTGAGGGCATTTTGCAAAGGAAATTGATGTATAGGTGAGGCTAATGTGATAGGCACCATCTTTAAAAGCTGTAGTCGCTGATCAGGGGGCAAATGACATGATATATGACCAACCCAATCAGTGAGGGCGCCCTGTAGGGTGTCAGACTGCTGATATAGTACCTCCCACATAGCTAATTTGCAGTGTGTGTATATGTTGGTAAGATCTATCCCCATTAGATTCTTACTTCGATGGCGACCTTTGATAATCAAATCCGCAGCTTGGGCTGCTTGATTGTAAATATTTTGTTTCGGGGTATGTTGTAAGTGTAACCATTCAAGAATCAGAATCTTTCTCTCCGTAGTTAACTGTATGAGGATACCTGTAAGTAGCTGGGCAGTGTGGAGTAGTGCTAAATGTATAGGAAAGTTGGGGATGGCACGATCCACCCATCTATGTTGTATAATATGGTTTATGTTCCTCAATGCCTCCTTCTGAGGGGGGGTGAGAATGATTAAATCTGCAGGATTTTTGTGATCTACCAATGCCTGAAAGAGAGGGGAAAGAGCACTGGTGTGCAGGGCAAAATAAGGACGAGCCCAGTTGATAGTACCTAAAATTTGTTGCAATCGTACCAAAGTGATTGGATTAGGAAGTGCAATCTGGGGCAAAACTGGAGCTGAATTTGAAAGTAACACCTTATGTCCCAGATATTGAAAGGGGTAGTGTTGTTGAACTTTATCCGGTGCAATATGTAACCCTGCAGAGGTAAGACAATGCTGTAAAAACCCAAGCGATTTATGAAGTTGCTCTGAGGATTCTTCCGTTGCGATTAGAATGTCATCCATGTAATGATACACCAAGTAGGAAGGATGTTTTTTCCTGTATGGAAGTAAAGCTTTATCAACAAAATATTGACACATGGTAGGGGAATTGACCATTCCCTGTGGTAGGACTTTCCATTGATATCGGGTGGTGGGTTTGCTATTGTTGTACTCAGGGACAGTGAAAGCAAAGAGACATTTATCACGTTCTGCTAGTGGAATGCAGAAAAAACAATCCTTCAAATCAATAACAATCAAGGAATATTTTTGTGGAATAAGATTAGGATTAGGGAGACCACACTGTCGGCTGTTGAAGAGCATAAAGAGATGGGGGACTATGAGAGGGAGGAAGGAAGATAAGAGTAGCAACTACAGTTCCCTTGAGAAGGGAGAAAATCCTGTCTCCTGTCCCAGCAAGCCCTAGGTGATGCAAAGATTCAGAATCAGGGAAAAGAAAGGGAGAAGCAACAACTCCTTCAATAATAAGAGTGGAAGTAGGAATTAACAGTGCAGGGGTAGCAGGGGGAAAATGGGCAGACACATTAATTGAAAGAGGAAGGGTAAAAAACGAACCAGGATCATCATACACAAAGTTCTCCGTTAAGACAGCAGGAAATGCATTGGTAGCAAATGAGGCAGCCTTTGGGGCGGGGCTAGCTGAAGGCCCCACAATTAGTTTTCCGACTGCTGATTAGGAATGGGCGGGGGGTTAGAGCGGCATTGAGAGGCCCAGTGAAACCCTTTGCGACAGCGAGGACAGACAGTTTTCGGTTTTTCCAAGGGGCCAGGACCTCGAGCGGGGCCCCTTGGGGCGCTTCCGCCACCAGGGGCCCTGCATTGATTTTTAAAATGTCCTGGTTTACCGCAATTGAAACAATTGCCTCGACGCATCATAGGGCAAACGGAGATATTGCCAGAAGAGAAAGCAGAAGTAACAGGCTGCGAAACAGTAATGGCGGCAGCAAGAGCCTCCATTTGATAACTAGTAGTGCCCACAATACGGCAAGCTTGTAGAAAGTCAGCCAAGGTAACGCCAGGTTTATTAGAAATCGGCTGAAGTATTTTTTGACAATCTTTGTTTGCGTTTTCAAAGGCCAACTTAAGAGCAAGTTCATTGCGAGCGTCCTCATTGTCAATTTGCCTCTCTAGGGCCAATTGGAGGCGACTGAGAAATTCTGAGTAACTCTCAGTTGGTTGTTGGTAAATTTTTGAAAAGGTTTGAGTTGGCTTATACGCGCTGTCATCCACCTTTTTAATTGCAGTCAATGCACAGCGAGCGATAATGGGAAAAACAGCACGGTCCGATTGCATTTGGTTTGCAATCGTGGCTAAAGTTCCTGTGCCCAGGACATGATCTCGAGTCACATTATTAGGCAGACCATGTCGAATAGAAATTTCAGCCTGTTTCTGATATTCTGACCACCAAATAACATACTGAGAGGGAGTGAGTAACATATTAAACAGCAGTTGCCAATCAGCTAAAAGCATTTCAGTAGCAGCATTTGTTAAAGAGGCTAAAATGCCTTGTGTGTAACGAGACTGTAAGCCATAAGTTGTTACAGCAGCTTTAAGATCTTTCACGATTTTAAAATTAACAGGATTATGTACAGGTACAGCTTGAGCACCAGGTGGCGCTCCAGCCGGCACAATAAAACTTACTGGATAAGCGGCACACGCCTCTAAATCTTCTTCTTCCAATTCCCCCCTTTCTCTAGCCTCCACGACTGCTCTAATGAGATGACCTCCTTTTCTATCACCCAGTCCGGAAGTTTGGGAAGACAGAGATGGGTAGAAAGTTTCAGAGGGAGCAATGGGAGGCAAGGCCAGAGGGGGAGGAAGAGAGGGAGGACAGAGGTCCTTGTAGGAAGGAGGGCAAGAAGGAGAAACAACCTGAGTTTGGGCAATTGTTGGATCGGTTAGCTTTGCCCCAGGGGTGTCAGGTAAGTTTTCAGGGGTTTTGGGTAAAACCAGTTCGATGGCTGCCATAAGAGCTTGCCATGTGGCCAAAATATCTACAGGAGCACGGGGCTCTTTGTGCAAATAAACCCCCAGCCTTGTCCATGTTGATTTTTTGAGAGATCCTGCAAGAGGATACGAGGGACAATGTTCTTTTAAATAGATCAAAAATGCCGTCACTTGTTTTCTTGTGACTGTATGTGCTAGAAATCCTTTACTTTTCTGAATCGAATTTGCCCTTTTCACTAGATTCATAAGCTCCTCCCTATGCTCTGAGGAGTCTTGGAGTTTGCGGAGCCCATTACTTACGATTCGAAAGCCGATGCCCGGTGCGTAGTAACGGGAGTGAAAAGAGAGCCTCCTTAGACAAGGAGCACTCCTTGACGTATCCCGGACGAGCCCCCAGCTGTCGCGTCCTGGTCCTGAATAAGGGACCCTCGCAAGGGTGAGGAAGGGGCGGGGCCCTCGCAAGGGTGAAGAATCCAATCCTGGATATGGGACCCCCACAGGGGTGAGGGAGGACAGGTCGCAGTTCGCCCGGGCAATGCTGTCTAGGGTACGTGGTTAGCGGGACTCTCGCAAGAGTGAGGAATTCAATTAGCACACTTCTCATGCAGGTTTGTTCAAGGTGGCGAAGTACACGCTGCACGGGTGGAGAAAGCATGGATGTTCTGGCTCCAACCCCGGCTAGCAGTGCTGCAACGCCTTTTATTGAGCTTATAAAACCGGAACAAGGAAGTACATTAATTTTTCCATATAAGGTAATCATAAATCATTCACCGCAAACAGGAACAAGGAAGCACATACAGTATTGCCATATAAGGTAATCATAATTCATTCACTGCGCCGTGACAGGACGCTGTCTTTTAGGAGTGTTTATTGCGCATGAGCAGGATGCTGTTAGTGTTTTAAGGAGGAACTAGGATGTTTCTAATGTTTTAAGGAGGAACTAGGATATGTGATTGTGTTGTGTCGCTTCAGATTTCTTTCAAGAAATGTGGGAAATTTTATTTATTTTTATTTATTTTATTTGGTTTCTCAATTGCTTACAAGATAATAGGTATAAGTAAAAAAAAAATATTTGTGAATACATGGATACATATAAAAAAAATAAAAGGAACAATAGGACAGAGACAGTAGGCACATTGATGCAATAAGAGATTAGAAATAGTAATAATGGAAAACCAGCATTATTTTATAAAGTAAGACATCTGGAGATCATCTGATTTTAAAGAAATATTTGCCTACTCCAATCTTATTTACAGCAAGGTGATTTGAAAAATAAAATTTGCCACCAAGGCAAAGCTCGTTGTGTGTGTGTGTGTGTGTGCTTTCGGCATTGTTTAACTCTTAACACCCAAATCTAACACCCCAATTCACTTGGCAATCTCCAAAATTGTGATAAAAGCTAGAAACTTCAAGAGTTACACCCACAACACATATAAAAAGTACCCAGTAGGTGAAGGATTCTTTATCTGTAAAATAGAAAAACCTGTTGAAAACAACTTTGTAGGATGAAGGAACAGTTTGCTTGAGAAGGCTTGTTTCCTTTTTTAAAATAATGTTTGCATTTCTACCATTCATATAAGTGTTACTTTAGATGTATATATTATGCAGGTAGTCCTTGATTTATGACCACAATTGGTGCCAGAATTTCCATTACTGTGCAAGTTGGTTATGAAGTGAGATTAAGAATCTCCACACAGTGAGTCTCGCCCAATTGTATGATCTTGTTTCCCACATTTGTTAAGCCAATCATTGCAGTTCTTCAGTGAATCATGCGATGACCCTAGCATGTTGCAATGGTTGTAAATACATGCTAGGTGCCTGAGTTTTTATCTTGTGACTGTGGAAATGCTGATGGCCATAAGTGCGAGGACTGATTGTAAATCATTTTTTTTCAACGCTGTTGTAACTGAATGGTCACTAAAAATGGTTGTAAATCAAGGACTATTTGTATATTTAATCCAAATCTAAAATCTCAGTGACATTTCATTACTTTTCCAACTTACTGCATTCTGTCTCACCTTAGATTGAGCGCTGAGTTTTAGGAATTGCTGTTCGAGTGACTTTGTAACAAAAAGCAAGAAATTGCTCAGAGCAGTAGGATCAAGCTATCCATTTGTAGAGTTAACTTTCTTTTACTTGTATGTATCTTAAAATCATAACCTGGCCTAACAAAATCAAACAAAATGTGCAACCTGATGTCTCTCAGATATTTGGATTTCAGCTCCTATTAGACCTGGGTAGCAAGGCCAGTAAAAAGGATCTGGAACTATTTCCACAAACATTTAGAGGGTACCAAGTTCATTGATCTTACTGCGAAGGATTTAAATTTCTGGATCCAGAATGTAAAGATCCTTTATTTTTGAAAGCTTGTTTGGCCTAAAGAATAGAGTAGATTTCTGCTGCACTGGACTATGTGGAACATATGAGGCTGTCATTCAGGGATGATTGTATGGGTGTCCTTTTGATATGGCAGTGAATATTTATGTTTCTCTTTGAATGTGTCTTCCCTTGTCCCACCACCCAGCAGGAAGTTGGAAACAATCAGCACATAGAGTGCACACCAGTGGTGGTATTCTATTGGTTTGGCCAGTTTTGCTGAGCCAGTAATGGCGATGAGCAGCAGAACCGGTTCTCTCCGCCCGCCCGGGCTCCCATACTCCCCTTTATCCTCTGTTTTTGAAGAGCAGCTGCTTTCCGTGGCACAGCAGAGTGTCGCACGGCAGCTGCTGAAGCGACAGGGAGAGTGCAGGCTTGCAGGGGGTGAGTTGAAACACCTGAGCCTACACAAAGTGCACCCACCAAGTCACACCCACCGAACCGGTGGTAAAATGTTTTCAATCCCACCACTGGTGCACACCTCAGCACAATCTGCAGTTGGGGTTCTGAAAGTGTTTGTGTCCACCATCTGCAATTCTCCATAACCTCCACTTTACCCATCAACCCTTCGCAGCATAGTTATCTGTGACAGCTACAAGCAGTTGTGGCCAACTCTATATCAGCCTATATTCATCCATACATTTCTATCTTATATTCATTAACAGTAATAGCATGCATGCCCTTTGATGCTTTCTTGTTTTCTTTGGCTTCATTTAATATTATACATGTTATTTCCCCCACTCAATAGGAAACGCTCTTTCTCAGTGGTCATACAGATAATAATATTTGATTTCCCAGCAAACATAATTATCATGCATATTTTATTCCTTCATTTACTAGGAAAAATAATCGACTGTTTTCTTTCAGTGTGCTAATTCCATAACACTGCCTGTTAAGGCAGAGGTAAAGAGCAACCATTTGAATAGTGAGAGTTTCCCCATCCCCTCCAACTAATTACCAAGATCTTCCTTTTTGTAGGTCTGAGATGCGGGTGAAGCAGCCATATTGGAGTTACTGCTGTTGGCTTGGAATCTGCCTGTGGTTCCTAGCTGGAGAAGGAGGATGTGCCTATGCAAAAAACTGCAGAATTCACCCATGTGGCAGCAATACCGATGGCAGATTACAGTCTAGCAGACAGCAGTGTCATGGTGCTTCAGCAGGTCAAATCGCTCATATCATACTTTTGTTCAGCCATCCAGCAAGCAGCAACCACAGCAGTCCTCTATAGGCAGCATCCTGGAGTTCTTAGCTGTGGCCGGCAGAGGTACAGAGGCAATATGCTCTGGAGGAAGGGACTGTACCAGAAGAACTCTCAATAGCACTGCAGAGGCGTTGAGTGTCGGCTACCCCTGCACATTCGCCAGAAGTGTAGACCTGCAAGCCAAATCTTCCCATTTCCCCCAAATCAAGAGGAAGGCTGCTTTGAGCCTAACCCGATCAGAGTAACTGAGAAGGCAGCACAATTCATTGGGGAAGAGCTTGCCTACACAGCTTCAGAATTTGGTGCTGCTGCTCTGGGCATTCAGCTCACCTGTGATGTTAAACCAGGTAAGTGTTGGCAACTAGTATTGATTCTTTTAGCAAGCTAGGACCGATTAGCTGCAGCACATCAATGAATACCTTTAAGTATCAGTTCTGGTCACAAGGCAACATGTTAAGTGAAAAACATCCAGATATACTGTGTCTATAAGAAACATTTAATTCCAGGAACTTCCGGTTTGTGTGGCTTCGGGGCAGCAGGAATTCGCGACAGCTCGCGATTCCTGCTGTGCTAGCCGTCGAGGTAACCCCGATCCAGATGGGTCAGGGGGATATGGCTGCCCTGTAGGGACAGCTGAAGATAGAGGGGAGTCGGAAAGGGAGGTGGGGGCATCGCAGACCCCCCCCTTTCTCCGGGAAAACCCCTTTTTCCCAAGGCGGTGGAGCGGCGGTCAGCAATGGCCGCCACGAAGAAGCCAGCAACCGGGTAAGAACTGTGCTGGAGGAAGTGTGAAGAGTGAAAGTTCTGTCTGAGCCGGGTCAAGTAACACCTTTTAAATTGCCTGGAATTGAGCTGTTTGTTGCTGGAGGATACATTGTATCCCTAAGAAGAGCGAAAAGCGGCGGAGAAGCTGTTAAAGGGAATTTTTTTTTTTTTTTTTTTTTACTCTCCCACCCCACGGAAAAAGCAGAAATATTTGGATATATTAGACATTGAAAGTGGATTGTTTTGAAAGCTAAGATAAGAGACAAAGGGATTTTTGGACATTGAAAAATGTGAGAAATTGGAAAATCTCTGCTGGAGGTATGGATTTTTGATTATTAAAATTCTCATTGCAAGTGGGAAGGGAGAAAAAAAAATTGGAGCAGAAGCTGAAAAAGGAGGAGATTGATTAGAAGTCTTTGTGGATCCCAAAAGAAGATATATGGTAATTGGACCTCTTTGATTAAAAATTAATTCAGAAAGAGAAAGAGAAGAAGGAAGAAAAGTATTAACTTTTGGAATTTTTTTTCTTTTTTTAATTGCTTTTGATTGTCTTTGATTAAAAATTCTTGTGGTTGTTTTGGAAAAAGTTTCCCTTTTCATAATGGCATCGTCTGTGGATGAACTAGAGATTGAATATCAAAAATATAAAAAAGAAGATACTTTGGGCGCTTTGTTTCAATTCTTAGAAATGGCGTTATGTTCCTTTGAAAAGTTGATTACGCAGCAGAAGGACTGGGACAAGGAAGAAGAGGAAGAAGAAGCCATCTTTGATGAACAATGGGTCCCTTCTGGAGAGGAGGACAAAAAGGATAAGAAAAAGGGGATTTTAAGAATTATAAAAACAACCAAAAGAGAGAAAAATGAGCGAAAAGATGGAGGCAAGGTTAGAAAGCAAAGGAAAAGGAGCAAGAAAAGCGAAGAGAAAAAACAAAGGGGTAGAAAGGGCAAGGAGAAGAATAAGCAAGAGAGAAAGGGGGGAGGAGAAGTCTTAATGTGGGGAAGCAAGACCTAAGGAAAAAAAGTTTATTTAGAGATAATGGGTGAATTTAATTTAGATTAAAAGAGGGATTCTGGAGGGTATATAAGAGTGTGTTTTTATATGTATATTTAGAATATAAAATTTATTATGTAATTTTAGAATTTTTTTTAAACAGAATCCCAAGAAAGATTGCTATATGTAGTATTTCTAAGTTAGGGTAATGAGTTATAGATGTTACTCCAATTGGTGTACAGGAGAAGTATAGTAAAAGAAAAAAAAGATGAATGGATAATTGGAAATAGAACAGACAAAGAATGTTATTGAAAATGGTAATAAGATATGGAAGGATATATATGCTTTTTTTTTTGGATTTTGTGTATTGATAAAAGGCAATAAAATTTTAATTAATAAATAATTTGGATGGAAAAGAGAAGTAGGGACAAGATATGAAGTTAATATTATATGAAATATTGATATTATAATCTGGAAATGTTATGCTTTATTGGTCTATTATTATTATTTTTTCTTAGAAAAGAATTTATAAGCTGCTATGCCTTGATTTTTTGTGCATTGTTTTTATAAAACTGATAAAAATGGTTTTTATATATATATATAAAAAAGAAAATGATAATAAGATTTGGAAGGAGATATGGGTTGAATATGATGTTTGAATTTGTGTCTGTGTAAAGAGTTTTAACCCGGGAACAGACAACCTTCAGAAAAGATCTTTTAGTTTTGTTTATGTTTTGTGTTTGTATGTTTGTGTATTGTGCTTATGGTAAAACTAACAAAATTTGTTTTTTATAAAAAAAAAAAAAGGAAAGAATCAATAAAACCTTGGAGGAATGCTAGACGAGAATAATTTATACAAGCCAGAAAGAAAAGAATATGATGACTATAAAATGGATAAATATGGAAGAGAAATGAAATTGAATAGGAGTAAAGAGAAAAAATGAGAAACTTGCTGAAAGATGTTTGTGTGTCCATATGGAGATGGGATAAATTGGAATTATGCTGTATAAAAATAATGTTTTGTTTGACTTGTAAGGATTTACAATGTTAAGAGGTTTTATGTGTTTATGTATTTAATGGTTAATGATGTGTTGTTTTATCTTTAAAATTAATAAAAATTTGTTTCAAAAAAAAAAAAAAGAAACATTTAATTCCAGCATTTTTACATTTTAAAAAATGTCAGGCATGAAAGACTAGGATCACCACATGAAGCTCCAATTAAACTGAAATATTACTGTTCATGCTCATGAACAGTAATCTAGTCAACTAGCAATTAGCACTACTTTGATGCTCTATAAAGATCAACAGAATTCAAGAGGGATTAGATTAAATCCTTTTGTGATTACAAAGAGATTTGAGGTGGATTCCTGTTTTAGCTCTACCCCCAGGTTCTGCCACTCCTTCTGCTACAAAAACATATTTCAAAGTAAAATATAAACAATTTTTTTTTGTGTCCGAAAAATTGAAGATGAGAATTAGCATTTCTTAGGCCAATTGAATGACGGACCAATTTCTTCTAAAATAATAATATGAGTAACAGGGAGGGTAAACAGAAAAATCATTTCTTTTTTGTTTTCATGTTATATTCTGTAAGTTTAATAGGCCTCATGAGCCTCAAGCCAATGTTGTAGCTTTTCTTTGCAGCAACATCCTCATCCCAGTTTTCCTCTCCCTGTTAATGTTAGCCTAAGTGAGTAAAAACTCTATAATCTTGATGGCTTTAGATAGGCTCAAAGTTATAAATCTGCTACAAAATCATGAATGATCATGATAGAGAATAGCAAAGAAATAAAATTCTGGTGCTATGTTTTGGTCATCCCAATTCTTGCACCTGAAATCCAGCAACCATACTTTAGAGTTAGCATTAGAATTTCCAGTCCATCTTTAATCTAACACCTCTAAATCATACCAGTTTGAACTGCTAAGACTGCCCTTCAATCACATAACCCTTGACTTAAAATCAGAACTGGCACCAGAATGTCTATTGCTAAGCAAGATGGTTGTTGAGTCATTCCCAATTGTATGTCCTATTTTGCCACAGTTATTAAGCAAATTACAGCGCAGTTAAGGGAATCCGACTTCCCCCGTTTATTGGAAACTGGCTGAAAAAATCACATTATTATGCAACAAAGAAAAATGTACAAACAAGTGGATCTTATCAAAGTTCAGTATGGCATGCTTTTTGACACAGTGAAGCAAATGTCATTTAAGGGTTTGCAAGAGAACATCCAGCATTACTTTGAGGCTAATCTTCAAAGCCTGCAGAAGGAAGTCAGAAATCATCTCCAGAAGTCCTATTCTGGGCATTAACCAAATGTGGATGCAAAAATGATTGATATTGGAGAAACTTTAATGGAATGTAGCTTTCGTGAAAGTGATGAATTTTTCAATTTTCACCCTCACAATGTGAAAAATGTACCTTGTGTCCTGCTGGCTTTTTTCAGCTATTGGAATGTTCTGCAAATACAGATTGAATATGCCAGGTGAGCTATTATTATAGTCTAAATTTAAACAGTAGCACTTTCAGGATTAATGGTCAAGTTTGGCCTATATGCATTTCACACAATTATATAGATATGTATACCATGATCTTTGAGACATAGGTTACTTACTGTTTCCACAACTTTCAAAAGCAATTGCTCTCTGAGCAGGTGACATTGGCAATATTTACAGCATTGGTAGGTAGTTGGTGTTAGTCAAGATAATGTTAGTTATGGGGTCACTGTGGGATTCTAAAAAGTGATAAAAATCCAAGCATCTGGTATTGCCTTACATGTGGACTCAGGAGAACAGAATGGGTTGGGGAGGTAAAGAAGACATTTATTTATTTTATTTATTTATTTATTTTGTCAGTTGCTTACAAGATAATAGGTATAAGTAAAAACATAGTTATGAATACATGGATACATATAAGAAAAATAAAAAAATAAAAGAAACAATAGGACAGGGATGGTAGGCATGTTGGTGTACTTATGCATGCCCCCCTAGAGACCTCTTAGGAAATAGTAGACAGTCTAAGGTTAAAGTTTTTGGGGTTTGGGAAGAAACCACAGAGTCAGGTAGAGTATTCCAGACATTGACCACTCTGTTGCTGAAGTCGTATTTCCTGCAATCAAGTTTGTTGTGATTAATCTAGAGTTCGTATCTATTATTTGCTTTTGTGTTGTTATGGTTGAAGCTGAAATATTCATTGACAGCTAAGACATTGCAATGTATATATACTATGTATATATTATATACTATGCTTAGATTCGACCGAAGGCGGCATAGTTCTGGGTTTTCTAGGTCTAGAATTTCGAGTCTGGTGGCATAAGGTATTTTGCAATGAGTAGAGGAATGGAGAACTCTTCTTGTGAAATATTTCTGGACTTTCTCAACTATGTTAATATCAGATACGTAATGTGGGTTCCAGACTGATGAGCTGTATTCGAGTATTGGTCTAGCAAATGTTTTGTATGCAACAGTTATTAGTATAATATTACCAGAGAAAAAGCTATGTAAGATTAGGTTAACAACTCTTAATGCCTTATTGGCTATGTAGTTACAGTGGACTCTAACTCTTAGATCATTTGAGATGAGTACTCCACGATCCTGGACAGAGTTTTGGAGTCTTGACTATTCAGCCTGTATTTTATTTTCTGATTTGTTTTTTGCCAATATGTAGGACAGAGCATTTATTTGTTGAGATTTGAAGTTGCCATTTGTTTGACCATGCTGATACATAGTCAAGGTCTTTTTGAAGGGTAGCAGTATTTTCTGTGGTGTTGAATAGCTTTACATCATCAGCGAAAAGAACGTAGTTGCTCTTGATATGATCACAGAGGTCATTTATGTAGAGTATGAAAAGAGTTGGTCCTAGAACACTGCCTTGGGGGACACCACTGTTGACAGGTATAGAATTTGATAGGACGCTCCCAATTTTGACCATTTGTTGTCTGTTTGACAGAAATGCTTCTATCCAGTTATGCAGGTGTCCAGAGATACTGTAAGATTTTAGTTTTAGGAGTAGTTTGTCATGTACCACTGAATCAAAGGCTTTACAGAAGTCTATGTAGATTGCATCTATTGCTTTGCCCTGATTGAGTTGTGTAGTCCATATGTTTTTGCAGTGTAAGAGTTGCAGATTGTAGGATAGTTTTTTCCTGAAAGCAAATTGTTTATTAGAGAGTAGGTTTTTTGTTTCTAAGTGGAGGCTGATGGATTGGTTAATAATCGATTTCATGACTTTACAGGTGATGCAGTATAAAGAGGCTGGGAGTCTCCCTTTTTGAAGATGGGGATGACCGTGGCTTGTGACCATAGTTTTGGCAAGGAGTTGGTCCTGAAAGATTTTTCAAAGATTATGCTTAGAGGTTCGACTATGGCAGTGGGTAGCTTTTTTAAAAAGTAGGCACATATTCCATCCAGTCCAATAGATAGAGATGGTTTTAGATTGCGTAGTGCTTTTTTAACATTGTCTTCTGTAAAATCGATATGTATTAGATCATTGTAATTGTCTGTAGTTTGGCTAGGAAATACTGGGCAGGATCCATTGCTGTTTACAAATCCTGAGCCAAAGAATGTGTTAAAGAGGTTGGCTTTAATAGTGTCGTCGTTGCTGTCTTTAATGTTTGTTTAATTGTTTATAGGTTCTGTCAAGATGCTAGAATCTGGATGAAAGGCACTGAATTGGGCTCAGTTTTAGCAGAATAAAGTGGATATGAATTTTGAACAACATGGATCTGGAGATTCACCATCTTTGTTGAAAATGGATTAATGCTTCTGCGACACAGTTACTACACAACCTGGAGATCCTGGGAGCTGATGGCAGCTATCATTAGAAGATCTTGAATACTAATTGTAGATATTTCTTGACTGAGACATCATAATTAGAGTCATTTGTGCATAATCCCGTTTGGATTATTGCAATGCATCCTACATAAGATTGCCTTTGACAATTATTTGGAAGCTACATCTGCGTTTCAATAACAGCAATACATTGTATTGTACATACTTTGTAAGATGCGCAGCTCCCAGTGGGTTTTCAGGTATCATTCAAGTTGCTGGTTATTGCTTTAAACCTCTTCTTGACGGAGGGCCAGGTTGCTTGCATGATGGTCTGTCTCCATGTATTTCTGCCCCTCATATGAGATCTGACAGGATGGGCATGTTCTGAAGCTCTTCCATAAGCAATGTCACCTGATGGGAATCAGGAAGCATGTCTTCTCTAGTGTGGTACTGTTCTCTGTGGAACAGCATGTCTCCGAAACTGTAAGTTGATGACGTTCTTCCTCTAGGTAGTGGCCAGGTTGCTAAGTAATTTGAATAAATAATTGTACTGGTATTTCTCGATTTATCATAGTAACTGAGCCCAGATTGATGCTTGTAAGTTGTCATAAATTGAGTGTGCCTGGACTAATTTGTTTATGGTAGTTATTAAGCAGACACTGAAGTCATTAAGTAAATCAATTTTCCCTAGTATTTTACTTTTTTGGCCAGAAACCAGAAATAAATACTGGAAACTGGCAAAGAATGTTGCAAATTATTTTTTTTTATAACAAATTTTATTAATTTTCAAAGACAATACACAGATAAACAAAACATAAGAACATAGAACATCTTTTCTAAAAACTGCTTAACAAAATAAATAAAACATCTCATTTAAGTACAACATCATTCTAAATTATCACGTTTCCACTCACAATTTAATATGCATCTTATATATTCAACTTCATATCTTATTACTCTTTTCCAACTTCTCACTGTTTCTTCCTTTATTTTTGTTCAGTTTTATTCATTAAACTTATACTTTCATGTATTTCATATTACTATATTTCATATTATTACTATTTCATATGTTCTTATCCAACATAATTAATCCCCGATAAACAAACATAAGCAAACAAAATACATAACATAAAAACATAAAACTTCTTTTTAGAAAGCGGCTTAACCCCAGGTTATAACTTTTTGTATAGACATAAATCAAATTCATGCTCACCTTATAGACTATTTCATATCTTATTTAACATTCTATATTTTCCATATACAATTTCATATTTTAATTAATATTCTATATTTTCTATATATTTTATCTCTTCTATTCATTCTTTTAATTCTATTTTATTTATTTCATCTCAGTTCAAATAATTATACTTGCATCTTTTGTACGTTCTCTTTGAATCATCTATTTTTCCTTCCTTTCTAATACAATATTTTCCTTGTAACCACTGGTTGAAATATGACAACTTTTTATCTTTACCCTAAATTTTACACTTAAAATAATACATACTTCCCATACTGATTCTGCTTCGTACATTCTAAATACTACATTTCAAAATAATAAAACAAACACATAATATTAAATTTAGTAAACAATAGTAACACCAAAAAAAGAAGTATTGGATTTATAATATAATAAAAGCAATATTTCCTAGTAAATTTAACTCTGTTATCAAATCTTAAACATTTTCAAGCTTCTCTTTAATGCATTATTAATTCATGTAATATTTTAATTTTCTAATTCAGTTTCAAATACTAATATCTACCATACAATCTTATGTACTTTTGCAGAATCATTTTTATAAAATTATATCTTACCCCTTATCTCTAAAAAACACTTGTTTTTTGGCATCTTGTTTAAAGCTTTTATGACTTCTCTTTCCTTTTTCCCTTCCTTTCTTATCTATTCTGGCTTTTTGATCCCCCCCCCCAATCTCTCAAGTTTCACTCTCTTAACCTTCCCTCTCTGTTGTATTTCTCTTTTCTGTTGCTTTCTGACATCGTATCGATTATATCGATTATTCATCTTAATTTTCTTTTCCATGGTTGCTTTTTTAAGTTCTGAATTCACCATTTTTTCACCCCCCCTTACGCTTTTCTTCCTCCACTAAAAGTATCTGTCCATTAAAAATGGCTTCTTCTTCTTCTTGGTCCCAGTCTTTCTGTCACTGTTGTATTTCATGATAGGTAGAAATTTCTAAAAAGTGGAAAATAGATCCAGAAGAGCCCATGCCTTCCTGTTCCTCTTCTTTCAAATTTTGAAATTCCATTTGTAAATCTTCAAAAGATAATGCCATTTTTCCCTTTTTTAAAAAAACAACCCAATTCTCCATAGAGCTGCTGCGAGCATCCAGAGTGGGAGGTGCTCCAGTCTCCGCTCTTATAGGCTGAGCTATAATTGAGGAACGCTCCTCCTCCTCCATGTGACACCTCCGTAGCGTTCCCCAGTTTTAGCTCAGCCTTGCAGAGACAGGCAGCTTTAACAGTTTTCTCCTTGGGCGATTTAGGATTCCTTATTGATAGCATATCAGGTTTAATTTTCCTTATTTCCTTGGTCCCTGCGCAGTTGGCTAATCTTGGAATAATGAAGGGGACATTTATTTTCACCCCTCAGGGGGGAGATTGGGGGGTTTAGAGCCTTTCGCCCCCCCACCCCCCACTCTGGTGCCTGCCGCTTTTAAGCCGTTCTGCTCTAGTGTTGCTGGTGCTTGCATGTTGGATAATGCGCCCGTTGTGCCTTCCCTTCACGAACGCCATAGAGAGAGGGCGAGTCCTCCTCTCTACGGCCCCTCATTCGGCAGCTTTTGTTGTTATCGAGGGGCTTTCCTTCTCTCTGAGCCTCGTGCTGGTTCTGGCAGCCATTTTGGTTGCGCCTCGTGGCCAGCCGCCATTTTGTTTTACCTTCAATTTGCTGCGACGATTCTGAGAGGCTTATAACAGGACTGGCAGGCCTGTTTGGAGTTTCTTTATTGTTGAAGGGGTACTGTGGCTCCGTGCCCTGTTGCTCCATTTAATATCTGTTGGTTGGTTACCGCGGCTCACTCAGAGATGAAGGAGAGGCACCTACTTCCCATGGTGTTTGGGAGGCTGTCTCAGGAAGCCAATATATATATATATGTCTGGCATTCAGCTTTGTTCGGGTATTTTCCCACGTGGTGCTTTTAAAGTTGTAGCAACGTTTCAGCAGAATCTCATCTGCCATCATCAGGCTTCTGTATGGTGTTTCTCTGTGAGTCAGACTTTTACAGTGGTTTCAGATTTAAATTTGGGGCAGCCTATTGCTGTGTCAGAATGGTTTTTTCTTCCTCCTGATTGGTTGAGAGTCTTGGTCTGTGTTTATTGGTCTTGGAGTTTGCTGTGTTCTGCTACTAGTATCTTCTGTCTGTTTTTTTTTTTTGGGGGGGGGGGCTCTTATTGTATCTTGATTGGCTAGCAACATTGTGTTACTTTATTGGAGGCCTTTAGTGCAGCTTGGCTTCGGGTAAATGGACGGCTATCATTCGTTAGGAAGCTGGGTTTCATCTGGGTGCCTGGTTGGGGTGTGTTTGAGCTGGAGGTATCAGGGGGGATCTGTTTGTGCCCAGGTGTTTGCCTGGCTTGTGGTGTGGAGATTTTTTTGTTTGTGAGTGCAGGCTTCCAAATGATTGACAGTCTGGTGGAATAATCTCTTCTGTTCATGCATTCTGGTCTTTTTTCAATCTCTATGGCTTCTCTGATGATTCTGTGGCTGGGATTTTCTATGGTGGCTAGGGTTTTGGTGCCATTGAAGTTGATGTTATGACCTGTGGCTTCCATGTGTTGGACGAGTGAGGAAGTGTGTTCCAGCTTTTTGACTGCATTTTTGTGTTCATCCAGGCGGGTGCTTATTCTTCTATTGGTCTGTCCAATGTATGTGGCTGGGCATGAGGCACAGGGGACTTCATATATGCCTTGGTTTTCCAGGTCAGTTTTGTCTTTGGGGTTCCTGAGGATGGCTGCTATTTTTCTGTCTGTTTTGAAGGCAGTCTTGATGTGGTGTCTGTATAGAATCTTACTAATTTTGTCTGTAGTGCCTCTTATGTAGGGCAGGACAGCTGTTCCACGGGTCTGTTCATCTTCTGGGTCTCTATTATGTCTCAGTGTGTTTTTGTGGATCAAGTTGGTGATTTTGCTTTTGTGGAAGCTGTTGGCTGTCAATATTTTAGTCAGGGTACATAGTTCAGTCTTAATGTGTGTCTTGTCTGCCAGGCGTTTGGTTCTAGTAATTAGTGTTTTAGCCACGGAGTTTATCTATGCTGGGTGGTGGTGGGATTGGGCGTTGAGGTAGCGGTTGGTGTGTGTTTTCTTCTGGTATATGGTGTGTCCTAGTGTGCCATCTGTTTTCTTGTAGATTAGTACATCTAGGAATGGTAGTTGTTTGTTTGTTTCTGTTTCCATGGTGAACTTGATTTTGGGGTGTGCGCTGTTTAGGTGTGTTAGGAAGTTGTTTAGGTTTTCTTGTCCATGGGGCCAAATCACGAATGTGTCATCGATATATCTTAACCATAGTTTGGGTTTGAGTATGGCATTAGCCAGGGTTCTGGATTCGAATTCTTCCATGAACAGGTTTGCAATGACAGGTGACAGTGGTGATCCCATGGGGGCTCCTTCAATTTGTTTGTATCTTTGTCCTTTGTATATGAAATATGTGTTGGTTAAGCAGTGTTCTGTTAGTTCCATGAGGTGTTTAGCTGGTTGGTATTTATTTTTGATGATTTCGAGGGTCTCTTTTATCGGGACTTGAGTGAATAGTGAAACCACGTCTAAACTTACAAGCAGATCTTCTTGCTCCACGTGTAGATCTTTGATCATTTCCAAGAAGTGGTATGAGTTTTGCACATGAGAAGCTGCTGTTTCAGCATGGGGCTGTAGCTCTTTTGCTAGGTGTTTAGCCAGGTTTTGTAGTGGTGCTCCTCTGGAGCTGACTATGGGTCTGAGAGGTATGCCTTCTTTGTGTATTTTTGGGAGGCCGTATAGTTTGGGGCATCTGGAAGATTTCTCTCTGGGTATGATAGTGTGTTGGATCTCTTTGCTTATGTGGCTGGTTATAATTTTCTTCTTGTTTAATTTTTCCAGATATGTGGTTGGGTCTGTGTTTATGGGTTTGTATGTGGAGTCTTGGAGTAGGTCTGTCAATTTAGTTTCATAGTCTTTTCTGTCCATTACCACAGTGGCATTCCCTTTATCTGCTGGGAGGATGATTATGCTGCTGTCTCTTTTCAGGGTTTGTAGCGCTTTAATTTCATTTTGCTGTAAGTTACTTTTGGGTGGTTTGCTTGTGCATAGAATGTTGGTAACTTGGTGTCTTATTTTATCAGCTTCATCTGTATTTAATTTAGTTAGCCTGGACTCTACTGCACATATGATGGATTCTGTGGGGATTTTTTGGGGTGCTATAGCATAATTGAAGCCTTTGGTTAGGACTTCTGTTTCTGTTTTGGTGAGCTCTCTGTTGGAAACATTGTACACTAATTGTTTCAGGTGTTGTTGTGAGTTGTTGGGGGTTTTCTTGTCATGTTCTAATTTCTTTAATTTTTTCAAGAGCTTTTCCTGTTTGTAAATGTTTGCAGATTCAGCTCTCCAAGTTGTAAGTTGTTTTATCTTGTCCCAAAGTAGAGTAAGTTGTTTTATCTTGTCCAATTCCTACGCAGCTGCAGAGACAACAATACTACACCAACCTGCTTCAAATTAACATTTCATCAAAGCACAGCAGCCACTAAACGTATCCTGAAAAGAACTGAAATGGCTCTACTAAGGAACGAGCTCCACAGTAAGAGATTCCAATTAGATCAGTTAAACAAAGATTTGCTAGCACTACACCTGGAATTGAGCAGCAAAATCCACCCTCTACTTTGGGACAAGATGGCAGCTGGCCATCCTCCAAGGGATCGCGCAGGGTATCCAACAGAGGATCAGACCAGGTCCTCAAGCGATGGCTCCTGATGTTGAATCAGTTTCTGGCAGATCCCTCACCAAACCGGAACCTCACCATGGTCAGGTACTTCCCCAAAGGGAGATCCCCTTTCCAGAAGGGAAGGAGGAAGAGGAAATGGGCCTCTTGCCCTTCCAGGAAGCGGAAGGATCGAAAAGAGGGTCCTTACACTACTCTGAACCCCTGTTGGAGATGGAACCGATGGAAGGAGAAATGTCAGAAGATAAGGGTATCCCCCCTGACCAGCCCGCATTCATAAGCCTGTTTGAACCCCATTTGTTTAAGTCCTTGCTAATCAAGGCGAACAATATTTCGGGCCTGATGTCCCAGTTACCCTCTAATACCTCCCCAGCAGCCACTGGAGTCCCAGAGGGTCCTATTTTCAAGCAGCCGGTCATGGAGACCGAGGTCATTCCTACTCCACTCATTTTCTCCGGCTTAGTAGCAAAACAGTTGGCCTCATCAGGGCCCCCTTCCACTTCCTTCAGTCAGGACAAGAGATTTTTTAATCTCGATGTGGATTTCTCTTCCTTGCTAGACACCCCAGAGGTGGATGACCCCTTAGTGAGACTAACATCATTCTCTACTCCAACTGACGCTCTGGAAGCCCTAAAGCCAGAGGACAAGCGGGCCCAGACGGCGTTACGTCGGGCGCATCAATCTGATGCTTGAGCCGTTCGATCAGCCACGGCCGCATCCTTTTCACTCGATCCTCTATTAGATGGCTCCGTTAGTTGAAGCAGCATGTCCCCCCCTCCAATACCAGGGCAGACCAGGACATTGCCACGCTTACGGCCGCAGCGGAATTTGCGGCCAACACTACACGAGTACCTTACACTCCGCGAGATTTCCTTCTGGACTATCTCCTCTCACGTTATAGCCCTGCGGCTGCTTTGGCTTAAACACTGGCAGGCAGACATTAAAACTAAAGCTGAATTGGCTTCTGCTCCCATTTCGGGAGGCAAAGTATTTGGTCTGGCTCCAGAACCATTGTTCATGGAGAGCCTAAGTAAAAAGAAATTTCACCCATCTCCCTTTCACAGACAGTAGTCTAGAGTGTCCCAACCCTTTGGAAGGGGATCCTTTCGTATCTCCTATCAGGCTCCCTTCTTCCCCAGATTTCAGAGAACCCCATTCTTTCAGTGGGCCTTTCAGGACCGGAGAGATATGGGTGTTAGGAACAGGAGGGGGGTCAACTATGGGAGACCCTGCCGGGGCGCAGGAAGTAGATCGTCCCGGCGTCCTAGATAAGGCTTCCACCCACCTACCCCATTGGCGGTCAACTCATATAGTTTGCCGACCAATGGGGATCATCCACTTTCGATATTTGGGTTAGGGACACTGTTAAACTTGGCCTCTCCCTTGAGTTTCAGTCCCCCCCTCTGGAGCATTTCATGGTTTCCCCTTTTTTCCAGAGGCCACACCAAGCGTGTTCTCATAGAAGCCACTACCAACACCTCACCAAAATCAAAGCCATACAGCCCTTACCATCCTCACACCGAGGAATGGGGTTCTACTCCCATCTTTTCCTAGTTCCTAAACACTCCGGAGGCTGGAGGCCCACCCTAGATTGAAGAGGCTTAATATGGTCCATCATAAGTTCAAGATGCTTACACTTCAGTCCATTCTGCAGGGCACCAGGAGGGGAGACTGGCTCATCTCCTTTGGCTTCTCAGAAGCATATCTTTACATTCCCATTCATACCTCATTTTTCAAATTTCTGAGACTTGGCTACACTGGTCAACTTTTTTCAGTACGTGGCCCTTCCCTTTGGTCTAGCCTCGATTTACCAAGGTTCTGGCAGTCCTATCAGCTCACCTCAGAGACTTCCCCATCCGCAGTCTCTGTTATCTGGATGATATCCTCATCTTCTCTCCTACCAAATGCCATTCTGAAGGGGACACTAGATCCATCCTCTCGGTTCTTCAGGCCCATGATCTTCTTGTGCATTGGGAGTAGAGTCAACTTACCCCTCCCACTCGAATAACTCACTTATGGGCAGTGATTGATTCAGTTGAAGGGACGGTCTTCCTTTCCCCTGAAAGATTTTTCAGTATCTAGAAATCGATCAGGAACATTAGGCGAACAAGAAAGACGCCATTACTGTTCTTATCAAAATTACTTGGCAAATTGGTCTCATGCATATCCATTGTTCCCTGGGCCCAGCTCCATTCCAGATCTATACAGTGGTTCCTGCTACCTTATCACCGTTCCGGAAGGAGCAATTCAAGAGCCGGGGCGAAGGTTCCCTCAAAGGTTCTCGCATCGCTTCTTTGGCAGACCAGACCCGCAAGCAACAAGGGCATCTCTTCAGGAGCCCCCAAGGGGTTACCCTCACGACAGATGCCAGCCTACCCAGATGGGGGGCCCATATCCACTCGCTCTCAGCTCAGGGCACCTGGTCAGCAACTGAGCAAAGGTGCAGTATAAACTGGCGGAGGCTTCACACAGTATACCCGGCCCTGTGCACTTTCCTTCCTTAAGTATACGGGTGCCTCGTACTGGTCCTAACAGACAACATTATGACCAAGGCGCATATCAACCAACAGGGGAGGCAGACATGACATCCGTTTCATGAGGGAGGCCGAGCGTCTCTGTCGCTGGGCAGAGACCAACCTATTGTCCATCAGGGCAGATCACATCTCGGGAGTCTCAACGTTCGGGCAGATTGGTCGAGCAGGGCCACCTTAGACTAGGCAGGATGGCGCCTTCATCCCTCCCTGTTCAAAATAATACTGCAGAGGACGCCTCAGCGATATTAGGCCACCCCCTAGTGGACCTATTTGCATTTCTGCTCAACACCCAGGTACCAAGATTCTTCGCCAGGTACCCCCCAAGGGGCAGAGAATCACAACGCCCTACGTTGGCCCTGGCCCATCAGCTCTTATACGCATTTTCCCCACTACCGTTAATCCCCAAAGTGATCCTAAAGCTGATCCACGAGAGGGCGGAACTCCTCCTGGTTAACCGTACTTGCCCAGGAGACCGTGGTTTTGCAGACCTTCATAACCTTTCAGTGGCCCCTCTCTGGAGTTCCCACCAGGCAGGATTTCGCTATCCCAGGGACCTCTTCAGCATCCAAATCATCGGTGGCTTCAGTTAGCTGACTGGAGGTGGAGCAGGACCGTCTAAGAAGGGAGGGTTTTCCAATCAGGTCATTGAGACCATCTCGGCAGTGACACGGTCTCAGCTACCCAGATATATAACGCTACCAGATCATTTTCTGTTAATGGTGCCACAAATCACGCATTAATCTACCCCCAGCGGCTGCTCAAATTTTGGCCTTCTGGCAAGAAGGACTGGACAAGGGCCTCTCCCTCAATACCTTGTGAAGGCAGGTGGCTGACTGATCGGTCATTTCTGGTGATCCTATGAACCATTTTCACACCACTCTCATATCCGGGCTGCGGTATCTGCCATCCCGCATTAGATGGGCGCCTCATGAGAGGGAGCAAAGGAGGAAGAAACGACACGAGATGAGGTTTCTCGGGATGAGCGCGCACCGAATGCCTTGGCACAGGCTCTTTTATTATGCTTTTTCACAGGGGGGTGAAATTCTTCAAAGCCCAGGGTAAACAGGACATTCATGAATTATAATAGCTTAGGTCAGCAGGAATACATAAGATTTATAATTGCTCAGGTTAGTTAAGATAACAGGGTATCAGAAAGTGTGATTTATAACGATCCAGGTCAGTTAGAACATCATTCTGTATTGACAGATGCTTAACTCCTCTTTTGCATGCCTGGCAAAGATCACTGAAGAGACAGGAGTCTAATGTTTACATGAGAAAGATACATTGTTACAATGCAGACAGGAGTCTAATGTTTACATGAGAAAGATACATCGTTACAATGCAAACAGGAGTCTAATGTTTATGCAAGAAAGCTAAATCGTTACAATGCTAGGATGGTACATGGTTGCACTGATACATAGTTGTAAATCACATGAATGATTCATAGTTACAACATCTCCTCTGTTTTTATTTTTTTTATGAGGAGTCTTCTTCCTTGTCCAAGAAAACAGGAACTATTTTTCTGAAATGTTCTCCGTCCCCGTCATCTAGGCAGGCGTGCGACCCGTCAGCATCAGGGTTGTCCAAGGAGCGGTAACTCAGCAATGATATTTCTTCATCCGGTGTTAAAGACATAACATGAGCTTGCAATAACACATCAGCATCAGTAGTCATGGAAGATAATTGATCTTTAAAAAATTGCAATATTCTATTAAAACAACAAGGTCCTATAATACATATCAATATAATGATTATTAATGGTCCTGCCAATGCAGTTAAAAGGGTTGTAAGCCATGGTGAAATAGAAAACGAACCTTGATACCAATTATACATGTTTGACCTTTCTTTTTCTCTATCTTTTAAGCGTTTTTCTAATTCATTCATAGAATCCAGCACGACCCCCCTGCTATCAGCATAAAAACATCATTCTCCTTTAAACCCCCCCCGTGCTATCAGCATAAAGACAACATTCTCCTTTAAACCCCCCCCCTGCTATCAGCATAAAAACAACATTCTTCTTTAAGCGCAGCACACAATCCCCCTTGTTTTAAAAATAACAGATCTAAGCCTCTACGATTTTGCAAGAGAGGGGGTGTTCCATGGATACCTGTAGGGATATAAAATCATCAGAGTTATACTCACAAGCCATACTTGAATGCAAAAATGATTTGGATTTAACAATTTCATCCCCGTGGATACATGCCATGAAACCAGTGTAACAAACTCAAACAAAATTATTGCCAGGGATAAAATACATTCCTTTCAGGCGTGATGTTAAAGTTCCTCCTGCAGTGATGTGGATTGCAGGATATCTCCCGGTTGTGTGGGTGCGTCTGCCAAATCGAATTGAAGTGGTGGGTAGAAGTTTTCTATGCAAAAAAATTGGTTGTAGAACTTAAACGAACTTTTTGAAAGTCAGTTATAGTCCAGGCAATATTATCTCTTCTATGAGGCTTCTGCGGATCGTCATGGGCAGTTCTTTTGAAGCGTCGTTTGTTGACAGGATCAGAGTTTGGGTATGTAAAAGCATGACAAGCAGGAGAGAGGCTTATGGACAAATTAGTTGTAGAACATTTACCAGATGAGGAAGGAATACAATTAGTAGAAAAAGGATAATAATTACAATAATGACAATGAAGATTAACTTGATCATTCATTAAGGACGTTAAATGGGGTGGGGAAACCCATGATACAATATAAGGACATTTAGGTCTCCCGATGTTTAGATTGAAAAGAGAAAAAGATTTTAAGGTTCCTTTCCATAGGAAGAGTAAAGGAGAAACAAAAGAGCGAGGGATAGAGTGTTCTTTAAAATATAAGTGACAGAGTGAAAACTATGGGTAGCATTTTCATGACGTACCCTCATGGAACAAGTATAATAGCCTTCTGTTAATGAAATGATTTTAACACGAATAGTCTTTTGACAGGAAGCATAGGTTTTGTTGAAGTAAGGTAGAAATTGCAAAGAAGATATAGGCAAGAATATCAGGAAAGATTTTTAAGATACAGATGTAGCAGAGGAATTCCCATGATAAGGTCTTACTGCCCGACCAGGGATCCAGAGAGTGGTTTTGTCTGGCAGTAAGATCGCAGCGTTTCCTCTCCCCCTAGTGAGAAGTGCCAGGCAGGATCTGGCAATCTGTTAGGAGGGGGTGAGGGGGAGGAAAAATGACAAAAAGCAGCAGAAGTAGGAGGAATTCCAGTTAGATTGAGAAAGTTTAAGAGAATTTTGCAATGCTGGGAGGTTCGGGGGTTTTTCCCGCAATGAATACCAATTAAGAGCACGTTTCAGAGATAAGTGAGCTCATTACACAATAGCCTAATAGCCTGCCCCCAGGCTGTTGCAGGGAATCCCAAACTTGTGGATTACATCCCATCTGTTACAGAAGTCCTGAAAAGCAGAACTTGTGTAGGCAGATCCATTGTCTTTTTTGATTTCTTTTGGACGTCCCAGCGAGGCAAAGGTACGAATTGAATAATTGATGACATGTTTTACAGCTTCTCCCCTTTGAGGAGTAGCCAGAATAAATCCTGAATATGTATCTATTGAAACGTGCAAACATTTCCATGGGGCAAAAGATGGATACTAAGTTACATCCATTTGCCCAATTTCACAAGCTTTTAATCCTCTAGGATTTTACTCCTATGGGAATGGAATGTAGCAGCTTCTGCCTGAGTTAGAGAAAATTAAAAAGTTATCATAACTTGGCAGGGAAGATTCAAACACACTCCCTGCTTCTATTTTTTGATGGACTTTTAAAGCCTCCATAATTTTCCTCCAAGTGACCAAAAAGCCAATAGGTGCACGAGGAGGACAATGGAGATGTTCACCAATTTTTTGCCAATTGGAAAAATTTTAAGGACCCTTCCTCTGAATAATTGGAACAATGTTGCCACACATAAGCCAATAACGTAGCAATAGATTTCCTTTTTATGGGAAAGCCCTTTAAATTAGCAGAGTATTTAGAAGAAGCGACTAGCTCTCTCAATTCCTTCTGCTGTTGAGAAAAGCCTCCACCCATACTTACTAAAGTCAAGACCGTCTTTCAGATCCGATGAGGTGCAATTCGCTCAGGCGCCTGGCGATGCACAGCTCCAACCGAGCTGATAAGATATGGGCGCGCCGCTGAGTATCCCCCTTAGGGAATCACGTCGGGGTCACCAAAATGCGGTATCTGCCATCCCGCATTAGATGGGCGCCTCATGAGAGGGAGCAAAGGAGGAAGAAACGACACGAGATGAGGTTTCTCGGGATGAGCACGCACCGAATGCCTCGGCACAGGCTCTTTTATTATGCTTTTTCACAGGGGGGTGAAATTCTTCAAAGCCCAGGGTAAACAGGACATTCATGAATTATAATAGCTTAGGTCAGCAGGAATACATATGATTTATAATAGCTCAGGTTAGTTAAGATAACAGGGTATCAGAAAGTGTGATTTATAACGATCCAGGTCAGTTAGAACATCATTCTGTATTGACAGATGCTTAACTCCTCTTCTCTTTTGCATGCCTGGCAAAGATCACTGAAGAGACAGGAGTCTAATGTTTACATGAGAAAGATACATTGTTACAATGCAGACAGGAGTCTAATGTTTACATGAGAAAGATACATCGTTACAATGCAGACAGGAGTCTAATGTTTATACAAGAAAGCTAAATTGTTACAATGCTAGGATGGTACATGGTTGCACTGATACATAGTTGCACATCACATGAATGATTCATAGTTACAACACCGGGCGTCCTGTAGAGGAGCCACCAATTTGTATCCTCCAGTGATACACAGATATCCAACCGGGGACGTTAACAGGGTTCTCACGGCACTGTCCAAACCGCCTTTCGAACCCCTAAGAGAGGCATCACTTCAATTCCCCATGTTCAAGGTAGTGCCTCTCATAGCAGTTCCATCTGCACGACAGATATCTGAAATAGCAGCTCTGTTCGTTAGAAAGGATCTGTTTTTTTCCCATGCTGATCGGGTGGTCCTGCGACCAGACCCTTCCTTTTGCCCAAGGTTAACTCAGCCTTTCGCAGATCATAGGAATTCATTCTTGCTAACTTTTGCCCCAGGCCTTCTCTGAGAGGGAAAGGCAGTGGCATTCCATTGTTGTCAAACATGCGTTACATGTTTATATCAATTGCACTCGGCCTCTCAGGAAGTCAGAAGCATTGTTCCTGTCATTCCAACCAAAGACGCTGGGTTTCAAAGTATCCCCGTCTACTGTAGGCCCTTGGATCAGAGCAACAATCTCCAAGGCCTATCTAACTCAGGCACTTCCTATTCTCATTGGAATAATCACACATTCTACAGGGAGTGTGGCTACCTCGGCAGCCGGGGCTACCCAGGCTTCGATACATGATATCCGCCGAGCAATCACCTGGGCATCTCCGTCACCCTTTATTCGTCATTGGTAAATCATGTTTTTTTTTTGCTTCAGCAGAAGCATCCTTTGGCAGGCGAGTCCTTCAACAAGTGGCAAGAGAGCCAGAGGATATTCCAACCCAGACGGAGTCCCACCCATAGGACAGGCCATGCGTTGGTATGTCGCACTCTGGATGCTTGCAGCAGCTCTATGGAGAATGGGCGTTGGTACTTACCTGATACGCCCTTTCTCATCGAGCTGCATAGAGCATCCAGCCCCACCCTAAATTGTCCATCTGGTGGGGAATCCTGTTTCGGCCAATGACTTAATCATTTGAGTAGTTGTGAACTGCTACAATAGTTTAGAGGAGATAATAGTGTTTGTCTTCTCGTCTTCATAAAACTGGGGAACACTACGGAGGTGTCACGTGGAGGAGGAGGAGCATTCCTCAATTATAGCTCAGCCTGCAAGAGCAGAGACTGGAGCACCTCCCACTCTGGATGCTCTACGCAGCTCGACGAGAAAGGGCATATCAGGTAAGTACCAACGCCCAATATCTTTAGTCTTTCAAAAAGTAGTTCACAAAGATTCCAAAGTTACAAAGCAAACCAAATCAAAACAAACAGTTCCATTTAGCACTTTCTTCTTTCTAAGTTTTCTCTTCCTAGGGTAGGATTCAAATAACACAATTCCAAAGTAATCTTCTAGAAGTCCATAATATCTTTTATTTTTGATCTTATAAGCTCAAAGCAGTCTCCTTCAATACAGTCTTAAAATAAATCTTTACCTCTTCCCTTCCACTTATAACAAATAATTTTTTTAAAAGTTTTTAATTCCAAGTTCCAGAAATCCTTTATTCCCTTGGCTTAAAATTTCAAGTTTACCTTCTATGCTCAAGCAGGTTTTCCAGATTTCCAACTGTTGTTTCTGTGGGAAGGGAGAGTAAAAGAAAGTAACTTTCCCTTTCAGCTTTTTTTTTTTTTGCCGCTTTTACAATGTTCCTTGAGAGACAATGCATCTTTTGAACATTTCAGTTTTCAGGGTATTTAGAAGTTTCTTATAGTCCTGGTTCAGCCAAAACTTTCATCTTCACCTGCTTCCTCCAGCACAAATCTTACCTGGCTGCAGGCTTCTTTGTGGTGGCCATTGCTGACCGCCGCTCCACCGCCTTGGGAAAAAGGGGTTTTGCCGGCTGAGGAGGGGGTTTGCGATACCCCCAAACCCAAATCCTGATCACCTCTCTCTTCGGCTGCCTCTACGGGGCAGCACTATCCTCCAGATCCGTTCGGATCGGAGGAACCTCGATGGCGAGCGCAGCAGGAATTGCGGAGGATCGCGAATTCCTGCCGCCGCCGAAGCCTTGCAAAACCAGAAGCCCAGAATGTTGCAAATTATTATGGAACTGTAGAACACTGCAAATGGCAATGAATGTGAGCTAGTTGACAAGCATCTAAAATGTGATTGTGTGACCATGGTGTGTGTGGCTGTTATAACTTTTAAACGGGCCTTAAGACATTCTAGGGACATCCATCATAATTTTGAATGGTTGTTAAGCGTCTGGCCATAGATCGAGAATTATCTGTATGTCTGTGAGTCACTATAGACATGATGTCTTGTTTATAATTTTTTAAAAATTATTATTTCTGGCTATTTTTAATTCATAAGCTAAGTGGACAGTCATGTGATCTGAAGTAATAAAGAATATGTAATAACAACAATAATAGCAATTAATACATTGCCTGAATTTACTGTGTGGTGATCTATTGCATATTTTCTGCCACAGCCTTAGAGCTGAAGTTCTAGGACTCTTTCTAGTTCAAGGCTGATACACTATTTTCTGTTTGAGAATGTGGCCTTCCAGTAAGTAAGGATGAATAATTCAACACTTCTTTGACTCCATATAATTAAAAGCATACATTTGCATCATGAATAACTACTGTTTTATTTTATTTTCAAACATTTGTAGTTTGAGTTCCTTTAATTGGTATTTTGATAAAAATAAGTAGAATTTGTTTTTAAAAAGTAATAAAATTTAGTTTACCAAATGTTTTGAACCAAGTTCCATCAGTTGCAGATACAATGCCTAATTTCAAGGGTTATACAAACTGGAGTCTAAAAGTCAGTGTTGCATATTTCTTAATCAGAAGCTCACTCAGTGACCTACTATACATGATATTGTTCACCATATACTGGTAGTCCTAAATTTGCAACCATGGTTGGGCCCACAATTTCCATTGCTAAGGAAGATGGTGGTTAATAGAATCATGCCCAATTTTATAACCTTTTACGCCACAGCTATTAATCAAATAATTGCAGTTGTTCAGCGAATCATGTCGTTCAACTGGCTTTCCCCATTGACTTAGTTTGGTAGAAGCCAGTTGGGAAGGTTTAAAATGTTGATTAAATGACCTGGATTGCTGCAACTATCATAAATGCATGCAGGTTGCATGATCCTGCGTTGGTGCAGTAGTCATAAGTGTGAGGAATGATTGTAAGTCACTTTTTCAATGCTGTTGTAACATTCAATGAATGATTGTAAGTCAAGGAATACCTGTATGTGTATGTATTTTGGGAGATTTTTCTTCTAAAACAACATCCAGTTCATTCATAGGTGGGTGGATGCATAATTTTAGGGCAGAAAATGCCAGCTGCTTGCTTGCTTGCTTGCTTAGCAAATAAACAAATAAACCAATAAGTAAATAAATAAAATCAGAATATAGTGGTGCTCCTAGTATATTAGGAATGTATCCTCCAGATGTTCCAGGATGGGAAACTCTTGATCAGGAAACAGATTTGTCAGATTTGCTAATAGCTCCAGGCCTTGGATATGTTTGAGCAACAGTGAATTTAAGCAGGTGAATCTATAACAAACTACAGTGACATTGAAATGCCAACATGTATATGATGCCTTGTAAGTGATGCGGCTATGTAATGAGGTCTGATACAGGTAAGTAAGTAGTATAACTTATGCCACATATCATTCCCTCCCTTCTTACTCCCTGCAGATGCCTTCAAGAATATTTATATGTGATAAGGAAACAGTTGAAAGAGATAATTCAATATCCCAAGTTATGAAAGCTCTGGCTGATCTTTTTGGGTGGTATGATATAGATTTTTGTAGGTGGTGTATAATATAGGTTTTTGTAGGTAGTAGTGCAAAAGTTGGCTTGAAATTCAACATTAAGAAAACTAAGATCATGGCATCCAGCCCTCTCAATTCCTGGCAAATAGATGGAGGTAGTGACAGATTTTATTTTCCATCGCAGATGGGAACTGCAAGGCGATCAAACCAGTCAGTCCTAGAGGAGATCAACCCTGACTGCTCTTTAGAAAGCCAGATCCTGAAGATGAAACTCAAATACTTTGGCCACCTAATGAGAAGGAAGGACTCCCTGGAGAAGAGCCTAATGCTGGGAAAGATTGAGGACAATAGAAGGGGATGACAGAGAATGAGGTGGCTGGATGGAGTCACTAAAGCAGTAGGCATGAGCTTAAATGGACTCCAGAAGATGGTAGGCTTGGAGGAATGTTGCTCATGGGACTGTGATGGGTTGGACACGACTTTGCAACTAACAACAGGTGGTGTGAAGAAGTAATTACTTTCATAATAGATTTGGAATTGTTCCATGAAATGGATGGCTGTTTTTTTCATGCAATTAACCACGCCTGCATGGGCCTGCATGGAAAGAGTCTCCTAGATATTGTTGTCCTGCAAGTACTCCAGCAGCATGGCCAGGGATAGAGGTGGCTGAGAATACCATAAATCTTGTCAGGCAAGATTCCAAAACATTGCTGGGTTTACTTAAAGCTGAAAGAAAGCAAGGAATAGAAGCAGTCATAAATATTTTAGCTAAGTTTTTCTTCTTGAGTTTTTCTACAAATAAAGCAAAACTCTCAAAAGGAGCATGGATTGAGGAAAATGTTTTACTTGCTGTCTGAATTCCCTCTTTTCTGAGGCTAAAGCCTCAGAAGGGACTACTTATTTGTATGTTATTTTCAGATTTTTCTTGCAAATCCAAAGTGGTATCATTGGATCATTGTACGATCCAATGTGGGTGATGTGGCATTATGATATTTTCATACTGGTGAGATGATCCATGATATCTGGGATCATATTTACTAATATTAGTATTGTATTATATTATCCTCAAACCCCCAAAACGTTTACCTTAAACTGTCTACTATGGACCTCCCATAGAGGTCTGTAAGGGGACATGCATAAGCACATCAGCATGCCTACGATCCTTGTCTTACTGTTCCTATTTATTCGTACTCATTTATTTTATTTTTATTTAAATTCTTTGGAAAAAAACAAAACAGGTACACAATTGCTATTTGTTAAAAAGAGGCAAAGTAGTGAAGGCAAAAAGAAATAGTTTGAATAGATCAAGAGAATTTTAACGTCTCAAAGGTATTATAAGGAAGAAAATTGAAAGGAATAGGAATTGGTTTTAAATTTATGGAACAAAAAAGACTAGACAAAATAGGTTTTGAGTCTCAAAAGTGCAGTGCAATTATAGAATTATTGGAAAGACATTAGATCATTTGCATCTTTTGTTCAAATTATCAGAAAACAGTAGCACTGATTGTTTTTTATTTGATATCTGTAATTGTACATGTATAATGTTTAGAGGCCTTTCCAATCCAATGCTTTTCAGTAGGTTGGACTTCAAGGGTAGCATTTTGGAAGTTTCTCAGTGTAGAGGTAAGAGGTGCAAGTATAGAGGTGTTTCTTAAACACTGATTTGAATATGAATTTGAATCTATTCCTCGCAGGATAGAGATGAATGCTTTGAATCACCAAGTATCTGTGGAAAAAGGATGAAATGCCTGAACACACCAGGTAATCAGTGACAAAAACATTATTTGTTTCATAGTGTTCTTTTACAGTATACAGTTAAAAATTCAGAGTTTTAGTTTTCTTCTAGTTTGATTGGAATCAGTGGAACTCCAGATGGACAAGAGACATTTGTGTTAGTGATTTCAGTGGCACTAACGTCCAACTTAGTCTTGGTTCTTAATCAGAGTCAGCTGTGTGAAAAAAGATTAAGTATGAAAGGAAAATGACTTGTTTATGGGTACAAAGTATTGCTAAATTCTAGTTGTTAAGTCCTGAGCATGGGCTCAAGGAACGAAGATGAGACATCGAATGGTGACTTCAACTCTTTATTGTAAAATAAGAACAGAGCAAATACTTGGGCAGCAGCAGCTCTTTTATAGAGCTGGCTGCTGTCAAAACAACCAATGGGTTGTATCGCTGCGTTGGCTTAGTCCATAACACCCCTACCCCCTAGGTTCCATCTGAGGAGTGGGATGATGTATTCTCGTAAATAGGCAGGTCGCTTCACCTGTCTGCTCGACCTGCGCTGTTCCACTGGTTTCTGTCCTGGCTCTGGTTCTGGTGGGCTGCTAGCTGGGTTGAATGGTGAAAATTGTGGCCCTGGGCTGCTTTCTCTGCTTACGCCAGTGCTGTCTTCCGGGTTCCCTGGATCTGTTTCCATCGCAGTGTTGTCATGCGGTGAGGCCACTCCCTGGCTCAGTTCTCCTTCTGACAGTGAGTATCCCCTGGTTGGTTGTGTAGACTGTTGGGTTTCGATTGTTATTTCTTCTTCGGCCTCCTCAATGTTCCCTTCCCCCCAGCTAGAGATTCCGGGGCTGAGATAGGACTAGGTGCTAATCTGGAATGGAGTTGGTCTATGTGGCGTTTCCACATCTTACCATCTGCAGTTTGCAGGCGATAGGATCGGGGTCCCATAAGTTGTGTTATGGTAGCGGGGATCCACAATGGGTCGCCCGAGAAATTTTTCACCAACACGAGGTCACCTTCCTGGAATGCCTGACACTTGCTGCTGGATCCTGGGGGTTGTTCCGGCGCGTAGTTTGGGTGGAGTCGATCGAGATGTGAGCGAAGTTTCTGGCCCATCAGGAGTTCAGCTGGGGTTTTGTTTGTGGTACTGTTTGGGGTTATGTGCTGGAGGAGAAGCATCCGGTTTATTTTGTCGTCAATGTCGCCGTGGTCCATTTTGTGCAAGGTCCTTTTTACAAATTGAAACATTCGCTCAGCCCTACCATTGGCCGCAGGGTGAGCTGGCGATGTTAAGGCATGGCAGATGCCCCGGTACTGCCAGGTACTGTTTGAATGGCAGAGCAGTGAATTGGGGGCCATTATCGGAGACCAGGACATCCGGAAATCTGTGGGTAGCGAATAGCTTATTCAGCTTTTTAGTGACTGCCTCTGTGGTGGTGCTTTTCATCTTGTGGACTTCGAGCCAGTTTGAATAGGCATCCACTGTTAGGAGGAAAGTGTGTCCTCTTGTGGGTCCCGCAAAATCGATGTGGATATGGGACCAAGGACCTCAAGGCATTTCCCATTGAGTTGGGGGAGTTTTTGGAGGAGTGGAGCGAGTCTCCTGGCATTTGCTGCACTTTGCTACCCAGGTCTCTATCTGTTTGTCTAAGCCAGGCCACCATGCGTAACTCCTGGCCAATGCCTTCATCCGCACGATGCCTGGATGTCCATCGTGCAACATTTTTAATACCCTATGTTGCAATTTCTCCAGGATTATGACTCTGTCTCCCCACACTATGCAGCCTTTTTGGGAGAATAGCTCTGTTTGACAATTCCTAAATGGCTTGAACGTGTCATTGGTTGTGCTGACCGGCCAACCCCGTTCCCCCCAGCTGAGGACTCGTGCCAAAACAGGGTCCTTTTTTGTTTCTAAGGCGATGTCTCGAGCGATTTGAGGGTTTCGATTTGCAATACGGCTAAGGTTGGAGCTGGGTACTCTATGATGTCTCGTAGTGGAGAGCGGCTCAAAGCATCAGCGTGGGGAATGGTTTTCTCTGGGCGGTGTTGTAATTGGTAATCGTAGGCGGCTAAAAATTCTGACCAATGTGTCATTCTTGGTGATAAGATATGGGGAATTGGTTTGTTTCCCGCCAAAATACCAAGTAGCGGCTTGTGTTCTGTAATTATGGTAAAGGGTCTCCCATATACATATTCATGGAAATGTTTAATTGCAGATACAATAGCGAGAGCCTCTTTATCAAGTTGACTATAGTTCCTTTCGGTCTTAGACAAAGTTCTTGAAAAGAACGCAATAGGTGCCTCATTTCCATTTGGTAGGACATGGCTTAAAATGGCTCCCACGCCAAATGGTGAGCATCACAGGTAACTGTTAAAGGTAGAGTCTTGTTGTATTGCATTAATACAGCATCGGAGGTTAAGAGGTCTTTTACTTGTTGGAATGCTCTTTCTTCACGCTGTCCCCAGACCCAGGAAGCCTTTTTATCGAGAAGTCTATGTAGGGGCTCGGCTATGGTTGCCTTCTGGGCCAAGAAGATGTTATAAAAGTTAATGAGTCCCAGGAAAGCTTGGAGGTCTGTCTTATTCCTAGGTCTCGGGGTGTTTTTGATTGCGGTTAGTTTTTTTTCAGTGGGGTGGATTCCCTGTCTGTCGAGAAGGTATCCTAGGAACTCCACTCTCTCCTTACAAAGTTGACACTTGTCCCTTTTTACCTTCAGACCAGCGTCTTTAAATTTCTGAAGAACTTTTCTGAGTCGTTGTACTAATAACTCTTTCGTGGGGGCAGGTATTAGGACGTCGTCAAAATAAGGCATGACGCCTTTTATGCCTTGTCATAGTCTCTCCATTAAACTTTGGAAAATGCCGGGCGCCACGCTTACTCCGAATTGGAGTCTATTGCACTTGAAGGCGCCTCTATGTGTAACTATTGTCTGGGCTTCTGCAGTTGTCGCGTCTACAGGTAGTTGCTGGTACGCCTGAGCTAAGTCCAATTTCGCAAATATTTTTCCGCCACCCAGGGAATGAAGAAGGTGTTGAACCACCAGTACTGGGTAAGCGCTCTGTTAAAGAGCATGATTTAGGGTGGCCCGGTAATCCCCATAAATTCTTAACGAACCATCTGGCTTCATGGCCATTACTATTGGAGTTTCCCAGCGGGCATGGTCAATCGGTTCCAATATGCCCTGGGCTATCAGTTTATCTAGCTGCTCGTCGATCTTCGGCTTTAGGGTAAAAGGCACCTGATGAGGCGTAAGCCGTATGGGAGCTACATCGGGGCTGAGATTAAACGATATAGGGGTCCCCTTGTACTTGCCTAATGTTCCTGTGAACACGTCCTGGAATTCCTGGATGAGAGCCTCTTCCCAGTCGTCGCTTCTGGTTTGGTGTATGTCGGCTAGTTCAATCCCGAGTGGGGCGAACCACTGTAACCCTAACAAACTGAGTCGGTCACGATCGACGACAGTCAGGGGAAGCGTCACTGTGCGGTCCTTGAAGGATACTTGGACGTGGCTGGAACTGACAACTGGAATTCTGTTTCCCTGGTAGTCTTTCAGGATGATTCGTTGCATGCTGAGGTCCTGGTGGCAGATGGCAGGGATCAGCTGTTTGAGGGTTTTCCAGGATACCATTGATAGGGATGATCCTGAATCGACTTCCATCATGCACGGTCGATTCTCAATAGTAACCCTTACGCGGATCTTTCTTGCATCGAACGATGAAGCGTGGCCAATAATAATGGTTTGGTGGGCCTCTTCTCGTCTCATTGAAGAGGCAGGTGCTCGATTTCTGTAGTAGTAGTGGTTGTTCCATTGGTGGTTCAGATGGTCCCGGTTCTCAGGAGGTTTACCTGTATTCCGACGGAGGTTGTTCTCCCTTCGGCTGGGACTGGACTCTCGCTTGCTTCTGCAGACTTTCGCGATATGGCCTCTTTTTCCACAGGTATGGCAGAGTGCGTCGAGGAATTTGCAGTCTGATTGCGGGTGGTTTGCCCCACAACCAGCACATTGGCACGGACGTCTCTGGTTCCTTTGCTCTCGTTCCGAGCAGAGCCAGTTGACCTCCTCTTCCTCACTGTCTGAGGATGACTCGAGGTCTTGGGGGTGGGTGGTGGTAGCGTGCTTCTCAGTGGCGAGTGGGCTCTCATTAGCGAGTTGGCAAAGCGGTGCGTTCGCTCGGCACATTCGAGCGGCTGACTTCCTGGTTGCTTCTGCGGCAGTAGCATCAGCGATGACATTTGTAAGGCTGATGTCTCCTTTCGCCATCAGTTTACTCTGCACGTGCGGTGCATTTAATCCCAGAACTATGCGGTCTCTCAGGGCTTCCTCGAGGTTTGCAAAACCACAAAGGCCTCCTAGGTTCTGGAGGTCGGCTACGAAATTCCCAACGCTCTTGTCCTTTCGTTGGTCCCTCTGGTAAAATTTGTGTCTTCGTATTAGTGTAGGTACTGCGGGTGCATAATGGGCCCGGAGGATTGGGGCGAGGGTATCCCAATCCATGGTCTTCACTTCCACTGGTTTTGCCAGTGCTTTAGCCATTTTGAAAATGGCAGGGCCGCAATGAGTCAGGAACACCGCTCGTTTCTTGCCAGGCGTAGCATCTTTTAAATTGTTGGTCTCCAGGAACATCTGGAAGTGATCTATATACGAGTCCCAGTCTTCGGTTGCTGGGTCGAATGGAGCGGGTGGCATGGCGCCGCTGGTCATCTTGCTGTTTGTTGCGTGAGCTCTTCAGCCACGTGCTCTGTCTTGTTCGATGTGTACTTAGTCAGCTCTATCATCTCCGCATCCCACCCTCATCGCCAGTGTTAAGTCCTGAACATGGGCGCAAGGAACAGAGACGAGACATTGAACGGTGACTTCAACTCTTTATTGTAAAATAAGAACAGAGCAAATACTTGGGCAGCAGCAGCTCTTTTATAGAGCTGGCTGCTGTCAAAACAACCAATGAATTGAGTTTACCGCTTTCACAAGCGTCCATCAGAGGGGCCTGTTAACAGCCAATCAGATTGGCTAAAAACGACCAATCACGACTCGCTATTTGCGGGCCAATGAGAAGTGCAGGATTACAAGCCTGCTGTAAAGTAAAAGCTGTTTAGGGTTGTATCGCTGCGTTGGCTTAGTCCATAACACTAGTTTTAATGGATACTGTTAAATAACATGCATGCAATATAGATTCATTATAATCTTATTTTTTGGAGATTGTGGGTTTTCTATCTTTTGAGATTTTTATAATGAGACTGGATTACCTTAGACTAAAGGATAATTTACAAGTAATCCTCAGATTACAACAGTTAATTTAGCGACTGTTTGAAGTTACAATGGCACTAAAAAAAATGATTGTGTCTTATAACTGTTTTTCTCATAACCGTGGCAGCTTCCTCATGGTCACATGGTCAAAATTCAGACACTTGACAACTGACACATAAATATGACGGTTGCAGTGTCCCGAGGCCAGGTGATAATCTTTTGTGAATTATCTGATAAACAAAAGTCAACAGGGAAGCCAAATTCACTTAACTGTGAAAAGAAAAGTCGTAAAATGGAGCAAAATTAATTTAACAACTTTCTTGCTTAACATCATAAATTTTGGGTTCAATTATAACTGTAAATCAATTACCTGTAGTTGGATTTCCTGCAAATTACTAAAAATTAGACTAGATTATCTATTTTGTGGGTTGTTTCTAATTCTCAATTCTATATCCTGGAGCATTTAGTGTAACATTGGATTAGAAACACAAATTAATTTATTTTGGGTTGGATGTAGATGACATGTATTTCTGAATTTTAGGCAAGTTTCACTAATTTGTTCTTCTTGAACTTGTAGAAGGCAAGATTTCTGAATGCTGACAGATCATTCACAATAATTTCCCTCTTTTTAGAATTGTGCTTCCAAAAGGTTTCATGTCCTTGGACTTGGAATTGGAGGAATTTTCCAGTTCTCAAAAGATGCAGGACCAGGACAAGATTCTGTATTTGATTGAATGAAATCATGAAATACAATTATTCTAATTGTTGTTGGGGTTCTTTTGCATTTAATATTTTCCCCGCTTGTTTATTTTCTTTTTGCACTTTTACCCTGGCATTATTATTTTTATAAGTAATTCAGAACTGACAACGTACATAATATTCCTTCTTCCCATTTTCCTCACAAAAACAATCATGTGAGGTGAATTGGGTAAAGAGAGATGCTGGTCCAAAATCACCCAGCAGTTTTTTCATGCCTAAGGTAGGACTGGAATTCTCAGTCCCCTGGAAACTTTTTCCCCATTTGTTGCATTAATAATTACAGTTGGCAATTTCAGAGGAACTTTGGCTATTATTCCTAACGTTTTGAAAGTTTATGTCTGAATTGATTGAAATGGAACACCTCTGATCTAAACCAAATAAAATGGAATTGTTTGGATAAAGAACACTTGCCATTCACACACAAAATACAAATGTTTCCTATGATTCATTCAAGTTATTAGCTAAAACTCATAATTAGGAGTCCACATTTTTGGGAGGCAAGGCTCAATGCAAGAGTGATATGATGGTGCATTTTCAGTGGGGGACTGTATCATGAATGTGTGCTGAGTTTTGCTTTTCCCCACAGATTTGCAGAGAAAATTTTGTTTTGTTTCAGTTGCCTGAGTTAAGGCTAGTTTTCTTAGATGTCCCAATTCATAATGGAGAAAAATAGCTCACCAATCATTAAAATGGGGTTAAAATTTGAGAAAACTTACAAGGCTGTAATAAGATATTTGGCCTCTTGAATTGAATCAATTGACTTGGGACTGATTGTATTAGTGTAAATTTCATCAAATATTCAGTAAATAGGTTTTAATTGTTGCAGGTAAATAAAATTAGGCTTCTGACTGAATTATCTTTTCTTCTTGTGGATAGGAGGATTCCGCTGTCTTGGAATGGCAGAAAAAGAGGCTGCTCTGGGACTGTGTGGAGAGGAATATTTTTTTAATAAAGAGCAGCAGGAATGCCAAGCCTGTCTCATGTGTGATGATGGTGCAGTAGTTTTACCTTGTTCACTTGTGAGTGATACAGTTTGTTCAACAGCTGTTGACACCATTCTGTCTGAAACATGGGCTGCTCAACTAAGATCTATCCTGGGTTTAACCTGAATTTAAAGGAAAAACATGGATGCAATATAGGAAATTTTGAAGAGGACAACTTGGTGTTCAAAGACCATGGCTTAATGTGGGCTGATTTCAATTTTGCAGTGAAACATAACTGCAGAAATTTCCTCCACCTTTCCTTAAAATTCAAGGGCAGTGAAGAAGGCTATGAACTAAGTGGAGTTCGTATCAAACAACCAGAAGGCAAACTTTTTCAGGGTGCCAGTGTGAGTAGTGCTGCAGAAATAGAACCAAGCCAAACTCTTTCGGTATTTTTGAAGAGCCCTAATCAATTCTGCAATCAAAGTAAAGATTTAGACATATATAATCTTCAAACCCCTCTCAGCTTGTTTTGGTTATCTCATGATACAGGAACAGTAGCCATGACTGCACAGATAATAACTGCAGTTCACTATCAGACAAATTATCAACCAACCTTTAAATTTGTTTCTCTTTCTGACTCTTATATGGTAACCTTATCGCATGATGGTAGAGCCATCAAGTTTACTGAATTGGGGGTTGTGAAATTTGTTTTCCAACAAACTCTGTATTCTACGGGTCATACCTGCATTCATGAGGGATTCATTATGGTGGTTTATCTGAACAAAAATGGAACTAATGCAGAACTGATGACCGTTTATAAATCTGGTGTCAATTACAGAGATACTTCAATCTCTGTTTCTGGAGCCACCAAAGTCAGTGCTGGGGATCTAATGAACTTTGAGATCCTTTCTCCTGCACAATGCAGCATTCATTATTTTGGACACAGCACTGGAATTAGTATGCTCAGTCTCATCTGGCTTCCATCTGCTATTTCCACTGCATTGTCAGCTAGAATCTCTGTGATAAGATTGTCTACAGGAGCTGTCAGAAACAAAGTTTTGGATTTTGCAGACGTCTCAACCTATAAGAAACAGATCTATTTAATATCTACTGGATAATTTGCCCCAAAATATTTTATGTTTACAGAAAGAGGAATTGCTAATATTATGTTCACTGTAAAATTAATTCATTCATGTAATATGCTCTGGGTAACTTTAAATCAGTATATCGGTGATAATGCACCTCTTAATATAATTGCTCAATAAATTGGAGGCCAAGTTCCTGAAGGTAACATCTGGACCAGTGTTAACCTTCATTCCTCTTTCAAGGTTCACAACGGAACCATGGTATCTGTGTCATAGACTGTGTACACAGCAGAATTAACCACATTGCTCATGAATGTGGAACAAACTTATCTATCTTATGGATATCTTCATAGTTTTGCTAAGAGGACTTTTAAAAGAAACTTTAGAGATTGAAGTAAATGGATTGCATCTATTGGATAAAACCCAATTTGGTGCCTTTCAGAAGTGTTGGACTACAGCTCCCATAATCTTCCAATTATGGGACTCGGAATTTCCAATCTAGTGTTCATGAAGGGACTGAGAAAGCCACAATAAGCCACAATTCCCTTTTCTGAGTTGCATGTAATGTATATCCTTAAGTTTTGTTGCATGAAATAAATTAATCAGTCAACATTTCATAATAATGATTGAATGAGTGATTGATTAATAGAAAATTAGAATTGTCAGTCAACCAACGCTACCATCCCTACTAAGTTTTTGTTGTATGTTCTGATCATCCCATGAGCTCTTGGCTGGGAAAATATTGGAAAGACTATATGCCATCATTAACTCCTTTCTTATTGGCCACATTAAGGGAGAAAAAGAGAGAAAAAAAGCAGAAATATTCAATGCTTCATGAACAGATACACCCAATTTTGTAGTAATGTTCAGAACAACCTGCATCAAGGCCCATAAACTTGCCCTTAGCATTAATCCAAACCCGCAAATCTATGCTGCGATAGTATTTTCTTTTCCTAAGACTCTGGACCATATTTCTTCAGTATAAGATTTGATATATATGGGATCAAAACCATCCTACCAAGTCCAGAGGAAGAACTAGCCCTCATGAAACCCCTGGCCCATTTATTCCCCACCTTCACAATAACTATCAAGTATACCTCATGCAAAACACAAACCATCCTGCAGAATATCTTTCGTGCTGTGAATTTCTGCATCCAAACCCTTAATCCTATGAAAGTATTCAATATTGAAGTCAGCTTGTCTCTCCAAGACTTTTGCCTGCTATCACCCTGCAGGCAAAGGATGCCATTCTGCCATCCAAGAGCAATAGCCAAAACCAACTGGGAAGCACTGCATGCGATGCCCAGAAATGTTCTAATATATCTAGTAGGATTTTCTTCCTGTGGATGAGTGGGCATTTATATTTCATGTGTATATGCACGTGTATGCACATACACATATGGACTTAAATTTATATATATAAAAAGAAGCTAGGTGGATGTACCAGGGATGGGATTCTACAGGTTCTCACCTATTCACTAGAACCGGTTGTTAACTTTCTAAGCAGTTCGGAGAACCGGTTGTTGGAAGAAATCTCCTTTTGTTTTTTTCCCACCCTTCTTGCATTCTTGGCAATATGCCTAGACTTAACTGTCTCCAAAGGAGTTATTTTTTCTTTACTGATATTTTCTTGAAGGGGAAGGGTTGTTTTAAGCTTTTTATACTGCTGTTGGGAGGAAATACTCCCCTGTTGGAGTCAGCACTTTGAAGAAATAATTGAATAATGAAGCAGAGCTGCCAGAAAGAAGCTTTTAATGACAAGGAACCAAGATGAGTGACATTCAGCAAGGCTTCTTGGCTAGCTAGAAAGCTTGAGATTTGAACGTGAGTTTACATACCCTTTTTGAGTTTTGGTCTAAAACTGGTGACCATTCAAAATTACAATGGCACTGAAAAAAGTGACTTATGACCGTTTTTCACGCTTACGACTGTTGCAGCATCCCCACAGTCATGAGAGGCCAGGCAAGGAAAAGCACCCCTTGATGTGAGTGATGTCGAGTTGGCCACGCCCATCCAGTCACATGACCAGCAAGCCACACCCACCAACTAAGCCATGCCCACAGAATCGGATGTTAAAAAAATTGAATCCTACTCCTGGGATGTACACAATCACATTGTTATACTGTAGGTGCATCATTGGAAGTCCTAAAGGACCAGGCTGAGTACAACCCCTCCTGGGTAAAATGTATGCCTTTGCTAATAATCAAAGCCAACTTGAGAAGATAAATATAAAGTGCACGATCAACATAAAGCCTGCACATATATGTAGGCACAACTAGCAGCCTTAAATTATTATCTTCTTGCTTTTTCCCTGTTTTTCTTGATTAACACAGATGTTGCATCTGATAGTCTTCTTTCCTGGTTATAATATATATCTTGAATGAAGAATATCTGTAGTTTGAAACCCAGCAGACGGGTATCTTTAATTATTTTTCTTTTAATTATTTTATTTCTGCTAAGTGGTTGCTATTTGCCAATGAACAATGCACTTGTGGACTTGATACCCCAAAAAAGTATGTTTATTTATATTATGGCATGATTCGGCAGATATTTTTCCAGAATTATTAAGACATAAAGATAAATATACAAATAATTTCAGTCACAAGGAAAGAGGTCAACTGTCATCTCCATGGTGCTCTCTTCAAGGCATTTTCCTCCCTTGAACACAAGCAGCACAAAAGAATTTAACATCTGCCACGTCTAGTTTCAAACTTTACCACATAGTTAGCAAAATGTCAGCACATATTTGTTTTCTTCCATGGCTTTACCACAAAGTCATTTCACCAACAGAGAATAGCCATGAAAAACAAACTGGGAATACCAAAGTAGTTTGTCACAACTTCTTTCCAGGATGTTGTTTTGACTTCCCAGTTAAATTTACAGCAATGTTTTTTAACCTCAGCAAATTTAAGCTGGGTGAACTTCAACTCCCAGAACTCCCCAGAATTTTAGAAGAAGTCCATACAGTTTAAAGTTCCTGCGGTTGAAAAACAGCTATCTAGATCTAGCACAGGGCTGTTAATTCATGGCCCGTGGGCCGGATACATCATGTCCTGGCCATGTCACACATTGGCCACGCACCCACTCGGTTTAGCAAAGGGAAAAAAGCCCTAATACGCCACACGATGCTGTCGTGACAACGCGAGTTTGACACCCCTGATCTAGCATAAGGTCCTGAAATTTCTCAGCAGTCTTCTGTACAGTTTCTAATTATGGCTTGTGGGATACTAACTTGCTCGCAATAAATGATTTGATTTCTACAGGATGCAACTTCAGTTGAACTTCTACATTGGGAACTTGAGAGTCAGAACCTACCATCTGTTATACATCTTCCTGACAGTAAAACCACAAGAATATTAAATAGAATCATGAACTTTGTGTTCCTGAGATGTTGAGAAATAGGTTGTCCGCACCCTCTTCACTACTAATTGCTTTCAGCTCCTTGGAAGGTAAAAATGTTATATCCTATTTACTTGCTGACAAAGTTTTTTTTCCATACTCTTCTGAGTTGCTTGAGAAGTCTTGAGAAGCTCACAAGTGACTGAGCAATAAAACATTAGTATGGCCTTGACAAATGTATCTAAGTACTGTTTTTTGCTTGATTATCCTTCAGACTTCATGTAATTTCTGCCATAATTGCAGACAAACAACAGCCATAAGCAACAATAGGCAAAACAAATTTATTTAAAGGAAGCTAAAAGGCAGCACAATTTATATTCTTAATTATGTGTTCATTCCAACAGTTAATTTCCTGTTAATTATGAAGAGGAATTCAGCAATATTCAGAATATAGTATTTCATCCATTTAGAAGGCCTTTGCTCAGCTTGGGAGCATCTGACTGCTATCTGAAGGTTGCCGAATTCATTATTTCAAGCTAATCTTTCTTCAAAGACATCTCTGTGAGGCATTCTTAAATGCTTTCATCTTAATCACTTCAAAGAACAGACCAACAGAATGGTGTAAAGTTCTAGGCACATCTAAACCTCATGATTGTATAACCCTTGGCTGAGAGGAGAATAAAAGACTTCAGGGAATATGAACAGGTTGCAAGCAGTGGAAGACTACAGGTGTTTTACATCAGGCAAAAATTAACTCACTCATTTTGGAAGTAGAAAGATTTAGCTGGTATTATAAGATATTTTACTTAAGGAAAAGATTTGTTGTATTAAGAAAAAAAGATAATGTTTATCTTAGAGCCAACGGAAGAAGTACCTGAAGTGCAGTTCATTTTCTTGTTTGAAAAAAATATTACATTTTTGGAATGACAGATTTTCATAGTACTATGAATACATGTGTGTTTAATACATTCAGTACTTTTGTATTCATCCAATTATGTTTCAATATGAGGTTGTGTTATTTGATGCCAAACTTGCAAAAGAAGATGTGATCAAGTAGTACATCTAAGTCAGAGTTTTTCAAATGTAGCAAATTTTAAGGTGTATAGACTTCAACTCCCAGAATTCCTTAGCTGAATGAATGAAAAAATCTTCCCATTTCCACATTTTCCTAGATTTTTCTACTGTTGGCATTTTGTCCTATTATCCTTTGCACCCAAAGAATATGGCACATGGTTTGGAGAGATTAAAAACAGGTGTATGGATGCCAGTTATTGATGTTTGTATTGGTGATTTAGAAATGTATTTTGAGATTCACACCATTCATTGTAGGTAAAGATTTTGGTGCTTAAGGAAAGGGTGAGAAGAATATTCAAACAGCATTAAAAGCAAAAGTATTTCCAATGTGATTCTCTTTAATAAATGTAATATAGGCTTCTGACCATGATTTAGGTATCTTCTTCTTTAACATAACTTCATTTATAACTTCTAGCAATGGAAGATTCAATGATTCTTGTAATGTTTTATAAAATTCTGCCGGAAGTCCATCTGGGCCTGGTGCCTTACCATTAGTTTGCTTCTTGAGTGCTTCAGTTAACTCTATCATCGTTATATTGCTTTCTAATATTTTTTCAGTCTCTTTAGGTATCTGAGGTAAATTAGCATTCTGTAAGTTCTGTTTAACTCTTTCCTCATCAATATTCTCTTGCATATATAATTTCCCAGAAGAAGGAAATCAAATGATTTCCTTCTTCTCTTTGCTACCATGGCAAACTTGGCCTTGGTCATCTATTAATTGCAATATTTTCCTTGATTCTTTCTCCTTTCTCAATTTGTATGCTAACCATCTACCTGGTTTGTTTGCGTCTTCAAAGTAGTTCTGTTTAGCACCTCTAATTTTCTGTGCTAATTCTTCTTTTTCTATTTGACCCATTTTGTGTTTAATTATATCCATTTTTAACTTGATGTCCTTTTTCTGTGGCATTTTCTGTAGCTCTTTCTCAAGTCTTTTATGCTCATCCTCTAGGGCCTTAGAGGCTAGTCTTTTCATAGCATTCCTTTTCCTTGTATAGTCTATTATCAAGTCTCTAACATATGCCTTCATTGTATCCCATACATTCTGAATTGATGTATCTTCTTTTTTGTTTTCTCTAAAGAAAAAAGCCAATTCTTTCTCCATCCACTGTGTGTAGTCTTTTTCCTTTAAAATAGTATTATTTAACGTCCATCTAAATCTTTTTTGTCCTTTCCATTTAATTGTCATTGGATTGTGATCTGCCCAAGTACTTGTTTCAATATTTATTTCTTGAATGTTAGTTATTAATTCTGTTGACATCTATATCATATCTATTCCGGACCTTAACAGCTGAGTTGTCCATTTATATTAATTGTAATCAATTTTTTCTCTTCCATGGTTATATTTTTTATAGTTAGGTTTAGCAGCTCTCGTAGCACTTAGTTCACATTGTTCTTTGACTTCCACCTTTCCACCTACTGCACCTTCTTCTTTTTCAGCCACCATTTGGCAGTCCTCTTGGAATTCAATTAGTGAAATCTCTTTTTCTGCCTCTTCCTTTTTCCCTCCAAAAAATTCTGTGTAAAATAATTCCGCTGTCTCAGTTGAGTCAATTCTATGTCTCTGTTCTTGCCATGTGAATATTAAATCTTCTGGAATCTGCCATCTATAATTCACCTCTTTTTTAAGTAGCATCTTAGTCAGGAATCGGTATTCTCTTCTCATCTCTCTCACTCTTCTGGGTATTTGTTTCAAGACCACAATCTCCTTGTCTTTGTATGTCAATGTTTTCTCTTTTACCACTTGCAATATTTGCGTTTTAATGGCTTTCTTTGTAAATCTAATGTGAACTTCTCTTGGTAAGCTATTTCTCATCGCATATCTTGTGAAAACTCAATAAACCTCATCTATTCCATCCATCATCTTCTCTTGAGTTATTTCCAAAGCTTCAGCTAATATTTGTATCATTATCTCAGGTAAGTTTTGTCCTTTTTCTTCCTCTATGTTTTGGAATCTAAGATAGAATTCTGATCTATCCATCTCCCATCTCAACATACCACTTTTATCTTGTTCAACCACCGTATCAATATCTCCAATCTTCTTGTCTCTTTGTTTATCTTCTTCAATTTTTTGGAATCTCTCATCATACTTCAACATCATTTGTTGGATGTTCTCCACTTTTTCATTGGTTTTCCCTGTTCTTTGTGCAATGTTCTCTGTTCTTTGTTCAATGTTCTCTGTTCTTTGATGTTCTCTATTCTCTTTTCAATATTCTCTGATCTTGCTTGAATATTTTGAATTCCTTGCATAATCATCTGCAGAGTCACTTTTTCTTTTTCTTGCTTTAACATTGTATTGAATGTTGTCCTCCAGATGGTGGAGAGGAAGAAGTAGAAGTTGAAGAACCAGGATCTGTAAATTTCCTACTCATTTTAAGAAATTCAAAATCTTCAGGTTCTTCTAAACCTTAATCCAATTGTGAAGTAACCAATTATAGTTCAAAATAAAAATAGTAGAAAAAAGAAGCCCAATAATAATAAGAAAAAGAAAAAGAAAAAAAGGGAGGACAAAATTTCTTTAAGTTCCTGTATACCTTAATCCAATCAATAGTTAGATGAAAAAAAAAAGGCTTAAAAAGGGGGGGGAAGGAAAAGGAAAAATTCTTCAGGTTCTTCAACTTTTAATCCAATTGAAAAGAGTGCATAAGAATAATGCATTTGAAAAGAATAATGCAATTGAAAAGAGTGCATAAGAATAAACCGGAAAAGTAGATGAAAAAACAAAAATACAAGGAAAGGAAAAAAAAAAAAGGCTTTTAAGGCTTTCCCTTTAAAATAAAAAGCAAACATAGAGATTGGACTTGCAAAGAAAAAAAGAAAAACAAAGACAAGCTCCAACAAAGCCAAAAACCCATATAGTTATTATAAAAATAAATAAATAAAAAGAAATACAATAAAGCTGGTGAGGAGGGATAGCACAACTTAGAAAAAGTAAAAAGGGCACACTGCACTCTGTTTAATTATCCAAGGCTCTTATTATAGCTCTCTTCTCCAAAGATGTATCACCTTTTTCCCCCTACGTTTCAACACCAGACTCCAGGTGTTGATAGAAACCCAGAAGAGCACCTGCAATAATACTCTCCCATGCTCTTCCCTCTATCTTATCAAATAGCAATGTCCTTGAAAAAGAGTCTCAATTCTTTCTTTCTCAGCTTTGTCTGGTCACAGGGAAATAGAATATTTTCAAACCTCTAGTTGGCAGTGTTAAAAAGTTTCTTTGCTCTCACTTTCCCCCTCCTTTTCCAAGAAGGATATAATAAGAATTAATAAAAAAAGAAAAAGATATTTTAAAAAAAGAAATAACTAAAGGGGGCCTCTAGCCTAAAATATTACAAAATCAAAAAGGAGGAAAAAAAATAGATGTAAACAAAAAAACCAGTCCAGTTTCAAAATGCAAGATCGTGTATAGAAAATCCAGCAATGAGGAAAAAAAACAAAAACCATTACTTTGACATTCCTGTTTAAAATCACCGCTTAATCACTTCTGTCAAAACTTTTACAGATTCTTTCTTTTCCTTTGGGTGTCCTTTCAGATGTTAGAATAAAAAAAAAGTTCTCACCAAACCGGCATACTTTCTCTTTCTGTTCTCTTCTGCTTCGGAGCTGTCCCAACTTCAGCAGCTTTAATGGCTGCCTCTTTGCCGCTGACAAGAACTTCTCCTGGATCTATCAGGGACTTTGCGGTATCCCTGGGATCGACAGGATGCGCTTTTCACTTTCACCATCTCTTCGGGACAGTTTGGATCTGATAGGACCATCCAGGAGCAAAGATATCGGCAGCGATCTCAGACCTCCAAGATTGCAAGCTGTATCGTCGTGACACCAGCTTCACCCTCTCAACGCTTCCATTATTTCTTTTATAGTCCTGGAAACTAGGCAGTGTCCTTTTTGAATCTCTTGCCCTGCCCACTATCCAGCCAGGGGCCTTGCTCTCTCTTATCTAATTGTATCTTAGATAGCATCTCATTGCTCTGTCTCACAAAGCATTGCATGATCTTGGACCAATATGGTAGGCTGTCTTTGTCTACAATGGTTCTGCCCCACAAACTATCCATCTAAAGTAGTCTCCACTTGTTGTAAATGACATTCTTAGTTTTGAAGTCAGAAAAGTCCAGAAGTGCAGCTCCCAGCCATACTTGTCCTGGATTGCTTTTGGGATAGAACTTCCTTCTTGTCAAATGCTTCATTTTCTTTATTTGGTGTATGAAATCAGCACCCAAAGAAAATGACTACCTACTTTGGCACTCCTCATTTCTTCCTTTCTCTTCAATCAAATAGAAGACAGATGCTTTGGCCAGAACCCTAAATGGATCATTTGCAAATAATTTTGGGCACCATGCCAATAAGAGATAGTGGTTGACTAACCTCACCCCATTCTAAAGTGAATGGGTCTATGAATTGCTGGCAGGGAAGAAATCAGAATCTGTAATATCAGATGGAACATGGAAGGTATCCAGAAAGTGAATGTTTCATAATTCATTTCTGTCTGAGGTGCTGCACAAGGATAAAATGAGACATGGAATCACTTGCCATTTCTCCTAAGTACTATGATTTATCATCTAGCTGTCAGAAAATAATAATTTGTAAGGCTGTTTAGATATCTTGTGGGATGGACTCATGAACACACACACACACACACACACACACATGTTCTCAGTTCTGATTTATTATGAAATTATACTGTCAAGGCAAGGCTGTGGTAGTGGCTTTTAAAATTCATTTTATATGCTTATATTTTAAAAGGCCTATAATTGTCATAATGGAGTGGAGCTACTTTAAATTCCTTCTTGCATAAAGCTTTGCTTGACTGAGTCCATATAAATTATCTCTGTGTCTGTCTGTCTGTCTATCTGTCATCTATCATCAATATCTTCAGGAAGGTACTTTACATGCTAACATCTGGAAAGAGAGTATCAGGTTCTAATTCACATATTGTGTTAAATTATAGCTTGTTTAACCATGATTTTAGTAATGAAATCACAAGTATTTGTGTTAACTTGACATACTATGACACATAATTTACACAACTACAGTGAGAAGGTCCATCAGTGCATTAACCCAGAATCAAAGAAGCCATTTTTATGATGAATCAAGGCCAAAAAGAACAGTGTAGTATTCATGGAAAATGTATATAAGGATAGTAATATTTGCATAGAACTATTAAAATGCACACACAGATTGTATGCTGCTGGAAAATGCTCTTTCTTGGTTCTTGTTGACATTTCGGGATGAATTACGATAGTAATCGTCTAATTAAAGTTCCCTCTGGAAGACATGTGTTAAGTTGGAGAATGGGCGAGAAAGAATGGAGACGAGCCTCTGGAACAGTGAACTTCAACTCTTTATTTACATGGTGACTGCTCAAAAAAACAAGGGCAGCTAAGGCCTTCTTTATATAGGCAACCCAATATCTATTTAACCAATAATAACCCAGGAGCGCTAGCTCCATTAACCAATATGAAGGCTCCGTTAATGGCCAATCAGATTCTGCCATTTAACAGCCAATCAGAAGTGCAGGGCCAAAACCCTGCACTTGACTCCAAGCTCAAAATAACTTTATTAAACCTTATGCATTCACAACACCCCTTCCCCCTGGCTTCTTTTTACAGGGCGCAGTTACATAGTCCTTGAGGTAGGATGGTTGCTTTATTAGTCTGTTTGATTTTCGCTGTGCGTTTTGCATTTGGCTGCAATCTTGCTGAGGTGGATCGTTGTTTAGCGAAGAGGTTTCCTCTGGTTCAGAGTTCACGTTTTCATCCTCACCAATATTTTCGGTAACTCCCTGAGGTGAACCTACTCCTGTCTCTGGTTCCAGTTCCTGTGTCTCTATTCCGCTATTGTTCCCTTCGAACGGGTTTTCTTCTAGTTGAAATTCGTCTTCTTCTGTATCTCCCCCCCCCTCAGTTTTGGTTATAGGGGAGTTCAGAAATGCCTGACCGGAGCCGTGATCGTAATTGATCGATATGGTGTTTCCAAATTTTATCGTCAAGGCATCTTACAATGTAGGATCTCGGGCCGGTTACATGTATTACTGTTGCTTCTACCCACAGCGGATCACCCGATAGGTTTTTAGCGCATACCCAATCACCTACCTGGAAGGTACGGCATTGACCGCTGGATCTGAGTGGTTTTTCCGGTTCGTAAGCTGGGTGTAAACTGTCGAGGTGGGAGCGGAGCCTGTGTCCCATTAGCAATTCGGCGGGAGTTTTGTTGGTGATGCTGTGAGGTGTGATGTGTTGTAGAAAGAGGATTCGGTTGATTTTGTTGTCGATGTTATCGTAGTCTAATTTCTGCAAAGTCTTTTTGATGAATTGAACCATGCGCTCAGCCCTTCCATTGGTGGCAGGATGCGCAGGCGAGGTGAGCGCATGTTGGATGCCGCGGTCAGCCAGGTATTGCTCGAAGGACAGCGCACTAAATTGGGGCCCGTTGTCAGATACCAGGACGTCTGGCAGTCCGTGGGTTGCAAACAGTCTTTCCAATCTTGATGACTGCTTCGGTGGTCGTGTTCATCATGCGGTGAATCTCGAGCCAATTCGAGTAGGCGTCGACGGTTAGAAGAAAGGTGTGGCCTTTGGTCAGCCCTGCAAAGTCCAGGTGAATATGGGACCAGGGTCCCCGTGGCGTTTCCCACTCAGTCGGAATGGCTTTTGGTGGGGTGTTGCTCACTTCCTGGCATCTATGACAAGCTTTAACCCAATTCTCAATTTGCTTGTCGATGCCAGGCCACCATGCGTAGCTTCGCGCGAGGGCTTTCATTCGCACGATACCGGGATGGCCATCGTGCAAGGTCCTGAGTACTGCTTTTTGGAGTCGTTCTGGGATAACGACTCTATCACCCCAGATGACACAGCCCTTTTGAGAAAACAACTCTGTTTGTCGCGTCTTGAATGGTGTGAAGTCATCTGATAGCTGGTCCAATGGCCATCCGCGTTCTACCCAGCTCAGGACTCGCGCTAAGGTGGGGTCATGTCTGGTTTCTCTCGCGATATCTCGGGCGGTTAATGGCGGTGCGTGTAGTGTTTCAATCTGTAACGTGGTTACCGTTGGAGCAGGATCATCAAGAATCTCTGGTAGTGGTCCTCGGCTCAATGCATTGGCGTGGGGAATGGCTTTCCCTGGGTGGTATTGCAGCCGATAATTATAAGCAGCCAAGAATTCTGACCAGCGAGTCATCCTGGGGGATAATAGGTAAGGCGTTGGCTTATCTCCAGCTACTATCCCCAATAACGGTTTGTGGTCAGTCACGATAGTAAAAGCCCGGCCATACACATACTCGTGAAATCTTTTAACGGCCAATACAATTGCGAGGGCTTCTTTATCGATCTGGCTATAATTGTGTTCAGTTTTTGAAAGTGTCTTGGAAAAATATGCAACAGGGACTTCGTTACCATTAGGCAGTACATGGCTCAAAATTGCGCCTACTCCAAAAGGCGAAGCATCACATGTGATATTTAACGGCAAAGTCTCATTGTACTGCATGAGTACAGCGTCAGAAGTCAGTAGTTTTTTAACATTACGAAATGCCTGTTCTTCTTTATGACCCCATAACCAAATTGCTTTTTTATCTAGCAAACGATGTAACGGCTCAGCGACAGTTGCTTTGTGCAGTAGAAATACATTATAGAAGTTGATAAGGCCTAGGAATGCCTGGAGATCGGCCTTGTTTCGAGGCCTGGGAGCATTTTTTATTGCTCTCAGTTTACTGTCGATAGGGTGAATACCCTGACTGTCAATTAGGTACCCTAAAAACTCGACACGATCGGTACACAATTTACACTTGTTCTTTTTCACTTTAAGACCAGCATTTTGAAATTTTTGTAGGACTAATTTTAAACGATCTCGTAATATTTTCTTTGTTGGTGCAGCAATTAATACATCGTCAAAGTATGGACCACGCCTTTAATCCCTTGTAGTAACCTCTCCATAAGGCTTTGAAAAATTCCTGGGGCTACACTGACTCCGAATTGGAGCTGGGTACATTTAAAGGCACCTTGGTGCGTCACTATCGTTTGTGCCTGTGCCATCTTTTTCATCAACAGGTAGTTGCTGATATGCCTGAGCTAAGTCTAATTTAGCGAAGACTTTTCTGCCCCCCAGGGAATGAAGGAGATGCTGCACCACTGGCACTGGATAAGCATTTTGCTGTAGGGCGTGGTTCAGAGTGGCCCGGTAGTCCCCACAAATTCAAATTGACCCATCCGGCTTAATTGGCGTTAGGATTGGGGTTTCCCAGGGAGAGTGATCGGTAGGTTCTAGCACCCCCTGAGCTTTCAATTTATCGAGCTGTTCGTCAATTTTCGGCTTTAAGGCAAACAGAATTCGACAGGGCTTAAGGCAGATGGGAGCTATCTTTGGATTTAGGCTGAACGATATTGGGGTCCCCTTGTACTTGCCTAATTTTTCCATGAAGACGTCCCTGAATTCGTGGATGAGGTCCTCCTCCCAGTCACTTCCGCTGACCCGGTTTACGCCTGCCACTTCAATGCCAAGTGGCGCAAACCATTGAAGGCCAAGCAGGCTAGGCTGGTCTTTGTCGATCACAGTTAGCGGTAAGTACGCTGTGCGATTCTTGAATGAGACTCTGACTCGACTGGAACCGACGACAGGGATTCAATTCCCTTGATAGTCCTTAAGGATAAGTCTTTGATAACGGAGGTCTTGACGCTGGATAGTGGGAATGAATTGCTTGAGGGTTTTCCAGGACACCATCGAGAGGGACGATCCCGAGTCAACTTCCATTTGGCAGGGCCGGTTCTCGATGACCACAGTAATTTGGATTTTCTTGGCATCTAAGGCAGAGGCGTGACTGATAGTGATAGTATGGTGAGCCTCTTCTCGCTTCGTGGGGTGATTTGAAACTCGGTTTCTGTAGGAGTGGTTTACTAGTTCTCACCTTACAGGACGGTTTCCTGTCGATTGGCGATAGTTAGCCCCTTTTGAGGCTTGGCCGGGTACTTGGAAACTTCGGCAGACCCGTTCGATGTGGCCTCTTTTTCCACACTCATGGCAGAGCGCGTCGTGGAATTTGCATTCGGGCCTGGCATGGTTGGCTCCACAGCCGGTGCAGGGATGTGAGGACCTTGGGTAGGGGTCCCGGTCAGACCGCAGTCGATGGACCTCTTCTTCGTCGCTGTCTGACGACGAAGAGAGGTCCTCGTGGTGGGCCGTTGAAAGCCGTGCTTCTGACTTGGATAAAATTTCACCTGCCGGTTGGTGGACCGGAGCGCGGTTGTGTCGAAGTTGTGCAGCCGACTTCCTGGTTGCTTCTGCTGCAGTGGCATCGGCAATGGCATTGGCAAGGCTGATGTTGCCCTTCGCCATCAGCTTGCTCTGCACACCTGGTGCATCTAATCCCAGAACTATTCGATCTCTCAGTGCCTCTTCTAAATTGGCGAATCCGCAGAGGCCTCCCAGATTCCGGAGGTCGGCTATGAAGTCAGCGACGCTTTCGCCTTTTCGCTGGTTTCTCTGATAGAACTCGTGCCGTCTCACGAGTGTGGGCACGGTCAGTCGGTGCGTAATGAGCTCTCAGTAGGGGTTCGAGGACATCCCAGTCCATCACCTTCACTTCTGCAGGTTTGGCTAGTGCTTTAGCCATCTTAAATACGGTTGGACCACAATGAGTTAGGAATACCGCCCGTTTCTTCCCGGCTGTGGCATCCTTCAAATTGTTAGTTTCCAAAAACATTTGGAAACGATCCATGTAGGACTCCCAGTCCTCTTGCTCTGGATCGAATGGAACGGGTGGTATGACGCCGTTGGACATGGTTCCGTCGTGTAGCGTTGTCAGCCACGTGCTCGATGTTTCTTCCTAGTTCAGTCAGCTCTGACGTCTCCACATCCCACCCTCATCTCCAGTGTTAAGTTGGAGAATGGGCGAGAAAGAATGGAGATGAGCCTCTGGAACAGTGAACTTCAACTCTTTATTTACATGGTGACTGCTCAAAAAAACAAGGGCAGCTAAGGCCTTCTTTATATAGGCAACCCAATATCTATTTAACCAATAATAACCCAGGAGCGCTAGCTCCATTAACCAATACGAAGGCTCCGTTAATGGCCAATCAGATTCTGCCATTTAACAGCCAATCAGAAGTGCAGGGCCAAAACCCTGCACTTGACTCCAAGCTCAAAATAACTTTATTAAACCTTATGCATTCACAACAACATGAGGGTCTAATCATGTATGCTTTCTCTTAGGTTATGTAAGATACCTTCTCTTCTGAGTTGAAAACAAACTTATTGATGTTCTTTTGGACAGCATCTATCTCCAAAACAGCTTATGTAGTTTTCATCACAGGAGAAAGAGAAGCTATACCTGAAATAACTTAGATGTCTGCAAATTGGCATTTCTCAGACTTTGGTTTTCAGGTGTTGCTAGCTGCAATTATTATTCAAAAGCCTCTAGTTTGACAAGTCTACTTTTGTTTTCCTGAAACTTTCAGCCAACAAAGATAAAGTTGATGAATTTATAATCCAGAACTATACGGACCCATCATTTTAGGGTAGACTAAAAGAACTGATAGATGTAACTCATAGATATGATTCAAAAGGAGAAAATAGGCAAATTCATAGTAACTAAATAAAATTCATAATCAATTCATGGGTACAATATATGTTAAAAATCAAATTACTAAGGATCCAGGAGGATTATATATTACTAAAACTGACTAGCACAACCACACCATGATTTTGGTGTATGCAATGATTTGCAGATAGAGAAAGGTAAGGAAGTTCACTAGTCATTGCTGACCCACTGGGGGTTGGTGCTCATCTCTGTTTTAAGGCTATTGAGCCAGTACTGTCCAAAGACATTTCTGCACTCATGTGGCCAGCATGACCTCATAAAGCGGTGTTACTTTCCACTGAAGTGGTACCTTTTTATAGATAGATAAGGGGGTAAATAATTAACACATATCTAAGCCTTTCCAAGGTTTGCCTGGGCAGCTGTCAATTTTATATAACAAACATAAATTTAAAAAGAGGCTTTAACATGAAAGAAGTTGGTTGTGATGGAAGATCATCTTCCATTTGGGCCAAAAAAATCAAGACAGTGGCCATAGTCCAACTGAGGTTCTACTATTTTTCTTACATTTATCACATGTGTGATTTTTGGAAGAGAAGGTTTTGAGACCTCACCTTTCATCTTACAGCTTCAACCCAACTGCTGTAGGCATGACCTCACCAACTAGGAGAAAAAAATAACATGTTGTTCCCTCTAGATAGCAAGAGCCTTTATGACATGCTCCTGTTTAATCATTCTCTGATCTGGAGTACTGTACTTAGTTCCTTCCTTTTTCTCTGGCTGCCCCAGTTTTTCGTCTTCTCCAGCAATTAGGAGAAACAATCTTACTAGGTTTGAGGGTCCTGCCAAAACTTTCTTGTACTTCTTTAGTGTTGCTGATACTAACCTCTCATGTGTAAATGGTACCTTTGGGGTTAAAATAGCAATAGCAGCCACAGCTGAAAAATAAGAGTGATGTGTGGAATTTGGCAAGATGGCAGGATAAAAGGGTGATATGCACATGCATTGGTCTGGAGTGGAAATAACAAACTTTGACAACCAGAAGTTATAGTCAGAATGGAGAGTCATACCGGTCCACTTCCATTATCATAGAATTTAGAGAAGAAGGCCAGGGCTGTCTTCAGTAGAATGAGCATCAGGGGACTGTCACTTTACAACCTAATACAGACTCCGCTTGCAGCCTCTGGATGATGCAAAGTTAAGAAATAACCATTCTGTTACCCTATCCATTGCCTCATATTGTGCGGGACAGGTTGATGCAGGCAGATTTCTGGATCAGAGCCAAGGTCTGCTTACAACCAAGTATCACTTTGCCAATTGAGCCCATGCATGCAGAGAATTCAGTTTGAAGAAGATTCTGCAGCTGTCTCATATGCTAGAGTGGCTGTGGTCAATATTGCTTTATTTTCCTCTTTTTATTGTACTTGGCAGCAGCAGGAGCCTTTGAAAGAGAGGAAAGCAAACAGATGGTAAGCCCCAAAGATAGAAACTCTGAGTCACTGCTCCCGCTAATGCTTCCGTTTATAACTTTCTCAATTACCCTCTTTTTTTTTCAAGCTGTTTCAAAACAGCTGTAATGATTTCTATCCTTTTATCCTAAATGATAAAAATTAAGGTTGTGCACTTGCTTTAATAATATTGCTTTAATCTAGGTCCAGTTCCAAATCTTCTAGCCCCCTCCCAAAAAAACCCCACTCCAAACAACAGATTTACTTATTTAACTCCCAACTGCACCAGCTGTTCACCAAACTTTTTTGTTTTGTTATTCCTATATCAATTCCAAAAGCTCAAAGCAGTTTGTTGTAAGGAGAGCAAGAAAATCCCTTTAAACAAGAAAAGGGGAATGACATTTACTCCTTTCATGAAATTTAAAGTAATGTCATTTAATAATCTTAATTTTACTGTCATAAAGTAGGATAATGGGTTTTTTTCTCCCTCTGGTGCCAAAATAACTCAGCTGGGATTGGGGTCCTGACCATGAAACAGAAGGATAAGCATTGATTTTTTTTACTGCTCTGCAAAATGATTCATAACCCAAGTGTTGTACTTTGGTCCACAGAACTCTGCAGCAATTGGCATTCAATATACAATCATTTCCAGTATTTGGACTTACTTGTTGACTTGGTCGGTGATTACACTATGAGTAGGGTTGAGACATTGGCTAGCTTTACACAATGCATGAACCATAAAGAGGCCAACCACATTGTAATTTAATGCATTACATCCCATGCAGTTAGTTTGTGCTTCAATTTATTTAACGAATCCCCAAATTGAGTTGAGTAAGCCATTTTTAAAGCGAGAGTGGTTAGTGTGCTGTACAATTGTGTCTACATTACAGTTGACTTCTTGTGGAGATTACCACTAAAAAAATAAAGATGGAATATAAGATGACAATGATAACAGGGAGAAAATAAATCTGTTAGGGTCAATGCTGTAGGGCCTAGCCTGGGAGGAGCAAAACCATACACGTAGCTTGCAAAAGGCTACAGATCTCGGTCACATATTCTTCCAATATTAGGCACCTATTGAAAAAGACATCTGGAGAGGAAGGTTATCAATTCAAGAAACACAACTGTTTTTAAAGAAGGGGGAAAATCTCTTATCTGTTTTCATAAAGTATAAGGTAATAAAAGAGCTAACCACAAACGAGGATTTTCAAGAGGGTGTTACAATAAAATATTATTAATTTTGTGTTTATCATTAAGAGCGCAAGACTCACTAATGCTGGTTATTAGGCACTAACATGATAGCAGGGACAGATGGAAGAAATCATTTTTGTCTTCATGACTTTTGCTGAAAGATGGCACAACAGATGCAACTAGATCTTATGACCTTTCAAACCAATAACGAAAGCTGGAGATAGACTTTAGAGAAACACAACAATCACATTTTACACTTTTATTTGGGTTCTGAATGACACTACAGATAAAGTACTTTAATCAAATACAGGAAGAACAGGTTGCTGTGGACTTCCCCCAGATAAAACAGACAGTTAATTTGAAAAAGAAAATCCTGTTAGAATTGTTCATATGAAAACACCATTTATAGATCTTGGACTTGAACACCAAAATTCTATCTAGACTAAATATAATTGGAGGCAATCTAAGCTAAAAGTTACCATCTCCACTTCCCCTATTCTGTCTCCCTTTGATTGTAACATAAACTTTTGTGGTGACTTGGAATCTAGCTATTGAATTGCTCCATTATCTCAAAGTGCTCCTGCCAATGGTCAGCTCATTCCAGTTAAATTTATATGATTACCATCTGAAGAGAGATTGCATTAACAATAATGTTTGATAGGTATTCAAATGTCCTGATCTGTAAAGATGATCTGACTTCCATCTTCCAATACAACATAGAGTTGATTGGGAGGGAGCTCTTACGCATGGAGGCTCTGCATTGTCCATTGGTATCTGCATAGAGACCCACGTGGGAAAGCTGGTCTAGATCACATAGAAGAGCATTTAAACTCTTCAACACATAAGCTCCAATGTCTAGAATTAAACACTATTTATACAAATCAGCCAGAATGGAATTATGGTCTAAAGCAAATAAGCAATAGAGAAACTAGAAAGGATGAAGTACTTACAATATCTAGATTCAATACTGCTACCAAACATGTATAAGAACAATTCATAATATATTGTACAAGCGTATACAGCAATATATGTCAATCAGCAACACTGTACAATATGAAATCTAAAGTGCGCAACCCTCAGCTTGAGGTGGAAAAACCTCCAGCAAGATCATTCAAAAGGCAGCACAACTACGAACACAGTTTTATCTCTTTTTCCCCCTATTTTGCAAGTTTACAATGAGTCACTAGTACGCAAAGTTATATATGTTCAATCAAATCATATTACATTGCATTTGTATCTTCAAGTATTTTGAGAGTGTAAAACAATATTGCTTTACAAACTCAGGTGGCCATGTTGCTTTTTAGCTAAAGCTAAAACCCAATGTTTAAACAGGGTTGTAACTGGAAATTGTTCCATATGATATGAAACTGAGGAATGACAGATTTCATTTCCTCCAAGATAGCCTTCCCTGATACAATAGCCTCAAGATGTTCTCTCATGCAGCAGCATCCATCATCTCAAACCACTGGCCATAATGGCTAAGATTGATGGGGTTTGCAGTCGCAAACGTTTGGAGGGCAACACACCAAGGAAATCTGCTTGAAATATGGCTGATCTTGCATCCATAACTAGATGGACCTTTATTTTGTTTCCTTAAAAGAGGTATATGAACTGTGGACAGAATATTGATTATCATAATCACATATTTATATTAAAATAGCACTCTGTTATATTTTGAAATTCCATAACACTATATAAGATAAGCTGATAGTAGTATTCTCATACAATTGTTAGAGACTAAGCCTAAAACCCAGTAGCATGGTTGAATCCATTTATAAATTTCATTAGAAATAATTCAGAGCAGATATTTTCTGCTTTATTTAGTTTTTATGCTAGGCCAATTCTAGTTGTTAGGATTTGTCTAAGAGCATAGGTGTGGAAAACCAGTTTCAAATAAATGGATTCAATGTTTTGGACATATTGTTCATAAGATCACAGATCTTCCGGGACATTAGCAGCCAATCTCTGAAAGGAAATGTGGTCAAAGCAGCAGTTACAAATATCACATGGCAAGTAACAGTTATTTCCAACTCTTCTGCTGCCTTCAGAGATCAACAGCACCAGATGTCTTCTCAAGAAGTCCAACTGCCAATCCTTAGAATCTGCTGTGGGTCTTTGTTGTTACTTGAACATCTTACCAGTGGACTGGCCTTTTTAAAACCTAAAATATTCATATTTTCTTCAGTAGCTCTGAGTACTGTAATATAATTAATTATTCTGAAGTGCCCCCCCTTTTTTTTTGAGAAGGCTCCAAATGCAACCCTAATTTTACACCTAGACAGCAGTCTGGAAAGATTAGCTAGGTCATATGGGAAAAATCACTAGGAATAGCAGCATATTGTGATTTCACTATTTTCGGTTTGTTTTCTTATACGCAGACATCTCTTGAGGTTCTGCAGTACTAGACTCTGGAGATATACAAGATAAAAGGACATGTAAAACAAACATTTCTTTTTAAGAATTTATGTGGGTTTATGTCCCAAAAGAAGCATTGTTAAACATTTGATGCATTTCATCTAAGGAAAAATAAAATATTTCATTCTTATATTTATTATTTGTCCCTGCAGTTTTTAGAACCCATATAAAATAAAAAATCTATATTTTACAAAATAGGATCTTTTTTAATATATATATTTATATATTTATATATTTCCTTTGTAAAATTAGATGTATTTAAGTACATCTGAATGTTGCATGTAAATTAGAAATTCTGTTCTAACAGAGTAAAAAAAAGATAAAAGTTACTCAGTTTTAATTTGCATTTTTGCATTTTGTTTTTATGCTGCCCTACAATCTGTGGCCATTTGGGAACCATTGTTCTATTGGCTATTTTTAACAAAAGGAGTTATTTTTTAATAATCACACTGATCTTTAGAGATGAGATTGTGAATATATATATGTATGCTTGATATGCAAAAATGCAGCCTCTTGTATACTATCTTCCTGGAAAAGAAGTTTTTGCAAACTCAGAGGGGAGAAGACAACTTTTTAAAAGGAGCAATGTTCTTGATTTTAAATTGTACTCTACTTTGACGCCACAATATAGAAAGAGAATCACTTTGGAACAAACTACAAATACATTCACCACAGTTTGTGACAACTTAATTGTCTACCTAGAGGTACTTCAGAAGGATATGGCAGATTATAAGATTATAAATCTTGCCCAAGGCGTTCTATTTCTTCAATCAGAAAATCAATGTCTTGGTGAGCTGCTGCTGGATTGGAGATAACCATGCGGAAAAAATTGACCTTGTCTCCCAGGGGCTGATAGCTGACCATCGTGGTTCCATACTCCATCATCCGAGCTTTAATTACTGGTGCCACCTTCAAAGATAAAACATGGAAAGCAAATCAGTGTTGCACAGTCGCTTCCATCTGACTCTTCTAGAGATGCATTCTGGGAAGGTCTTTGGGGTGAATGTACAACACTCTTCAACAGAATGAGAGCTCTTCAAATTCATTAAATCAGCTTTTTGAAGTGAATAAATTAATAGATGTTACCATATCATGGCAACCTACTTCTGGAACTTTACCAAGTCCAAAAGACCTCCTCCTGCAATAGTCTAAAATTTTAGTACAAAGATTGGCACTCTTGTATAAACCTGGATATCACAATTCCATCACATGTTAATGGTCTCAAGATTTCCAACATTTCTGTGAGATTTCAGAAAATTTGGGTAAAATTTCACATCATCTGAAAAAACTTTCATGAAGTTTCAGCATTTTCATGTGAGATGTTGAAGTATATTAACATACTTTCCAAGATTCACCAAGATCTCTAATCATCAAGTTACTAATCTCACCAAAACATGTGACTTTGTTTCAGTAATATCTACTGTGTTTCTCACAAAATAACGGCAGGCCTTATTTTTTTTTGACCCCCGAAAAAACGGCTAAGCCGTCTTTTTGGGGGTGACTTAATTTCCTCCCCCACCTAGAGCACCCCATGCGCACGTACCTCTCCACGAGTCCATTTCTATCAGCCGACAAAAGCTTCCCAAAGGCAGAGTCACCAGCCGCTTCAGGGCGAGGCATGGCTGCCTGCATCCCCTCACCATGAAGCAATGTCTTTCGGGTGATGGAAGCGCCCCAAGGGCAATCATCAGCCACTTCAATTGGCTGGTAGAAGCGGCCTCAAGGCGAGGGTTGTGTGCATGGGCACTCGCTCCGAGGCCACTTCTACCGGCCGATCAAAATGGCTGGTGACTGCCCTTGGGGAGCTTCCATCACTCGGAAGATACTGCCTCATGGCGAGGGGACACAGGCAGCCATGCCTCGCCCCGAAGTGGCTGGTGACTCTGCCTTCGAGAAGCTATTGTTGGCCGATAGAAATGGCCTCACAGCAAGGTATGTATGCGTGGGCACTCGCCCCAAGGCTACTTTTACTGGCCAATCAAAGCAGCTAGTGACTCTGCCTTCAGGGAGCTTCTATCGGCTGATGTTCTATCGGTAGTAGATTGGGGCATTCTAGCCTAGGCTACCTGCAGGGCACTCCTGAAGGCAAGTTTTCTCCCCACCCCTGCCCTTCCCCCCCATTTCTCTTCACCTCATGTAGTTCTAACAAACAATGTCAGAAATGGCAGGGAAATGTATGGTATAAATAGGCCTTAATTTGGGGGGCGGGACTTATTTTCACTTCATGCCTAGAAATCAGGCTGGGCCTTCCTATTAGTGGAGGCCGTATTGTTGGAGAAACATGGTACATAAAGATAGGAAATCTTGTGCCTTCTAGCGAGGTTTAAGTCCCATTAATCTCAGTTTGATTGAGGTTAGGTTAGGATTGAGGAATTTTAGGCCAAACTTCTGTACAATAAGTACCAGAATGCTGATTCTTTCAAGATGAATGTAACACTAATCTTCATTGTGAAGTTATACATCTCTGTCTTCATTCTCCACTGCCCTTAATGGGCTGGGGAGTAATGGAAATATGATTTGTTTCATTTCATAATCAGCCTACACTATCTTCCATAAACTATGTAAGTTAATTAACTGGTAAGGGTTCCTTTTCTATTTAGAAGAGATTTGATAATTGTGAGAGATCACCCAGATACAGATGGATGTTCTAAGAAATTACATAGCAAAAATAGACTTCATTCTGTTCTGTTCTGTACTGTCTTTTACCTTTGAAAGACGGTTCATTCTTTCTTCATTATCTTCTGTATTCCGTAAACTGGGAGGCACGTACCAGAAGCAAACATTTGTGTGTTGAGGCTAATGGAAGAACAATAATGGCAGTAAGCACTGTTTTTTCACTTTTTCCCAGGATTGCCTTCCCTATGATTGTGATCAGCTGAAGAGTTTTTCTTGTTTATTGATTTTGGTGCAGCACAGTAAGAATAACTAGCATTGTAATCAATGCACCTACTAATATTTTTTGCATCTTATGCTGGCAAATCATGTTTCATTCCAAATATCTGATTTCTTAAGAAGGTGACATCCACACTCAAAACAATCTGGGTCATACTAATGGTTAATTTTATTATACATTGGAATTATCTGATTTGTTTTTACCTAAATGTTTGTAGTTCACTGCCCATTACATCAGATGCATATATTCCATTTCATAAAATTCTCTGTTGTGATCCTGTAGAAGACTTAATATGGCTATCCCCTTTCAAACAAAAGGATAGAGCTAGAGTACAAAAGTATTTATTTATACATGTTGTAATGATGGGCATGAAAGAAAGATTAAAATAATTAACTTTTTGATGGCATTTGATTTTTTGAAATGTAGTCTCTTTCTTTGAATTTCAACTGCCCTCCCTAGACTACTGTGTAGGGAGAAGTCATCATACATAGGTCCTGATTATCTTAGGGATCACCCATCTTCAATCACCCAGCATATTCTTTTCATGTATAAGTATACACATAGGTAATGCAACCATGAACTTTAGCACTGATTCCTTGTAGCATGAAGATTGAGAAACATTCTCACAGTTGCCAAATACTTCTATGATACGATATCTCCCATCTTATCCCATTTATATAATTTGTGCAGGATACAATTTCTTGTGAATAAGTTTTGAGATCTATCAATAACTAAAAAATAGTTAGAGTGCTAGACAAGAAATTGGAGAATTTTTAATTCATGCCACCACTAAGTCAAAGCTTTAAGATTGTCACACATATGTCTTGCCTATATCTTGGAGTTATGAGGGTAAAACTGAAGAATAGAATACAATGTAAATTGTCTTGAATTTCTGAAAGTGTATTAATATGTCAATTAATAATAACAAATATTAATATAGTGATGAAAAATCTGTAACAGCACAATTTTTGCACGATAATTTGGAAGAGAATCCATTGGTACATTCTCAAAGATCATTGTACTTATATACTGTACAATACAGTACAATGGACAGCTAAAACTGTACTTGCTATTCAAAAGTATACTTGAAAACATACCTTTCCATCAAACACCATTTCATAGCCTTCTCTGTTCTTAATTTTGTTATATAGATACTCTGCAAGATCCAAGCATTTGTCAATATGTGCTTCAAATCCTATAGTGCCCTGCAGAAAAAAAGGAAAGAAAAAATAGCATGAGTGAGTATACAAATCACAGTAATTTTTGTTTGAAAATGGAGCAAGCAATTAAAAGTAAAGGGTGAGTAAGTTTGTACTTTCAGATCTGTAAGCTTGATGTAAATCTTTCTGGGTAAACCAGACAGGAAACATGACAAGATAAACTAAATCTACTTTATTATAAGGGTACATTAATAGAATCTTGTAAATCTCAAAGTACAAAGGTGCTTTTCAGGAGGCAACTGGACTTTCTTGATTTTTCTTTGAAGACGTTTCACTTCTCATCCAAGAAGCTTCTTCAACTCTGACAGGATAGTGGGCAATGGAAGGATTTATATTCCTTGTGGACAGCTGGTTGTTTGAAACCTTTTAGAGGGCTGTTGAAGCACTTGATGGTTTATCTGTGTCCTCAGGGTCACTCCTGATTCCTGTAGTCTACATTTTTTCCTCTGGAAATCCATTCCTACTTCCATACCATTCAAAGGGAGTCCATCCCAACTTGTATAGCTAAAACTGTAGTTGCCTCCTGAAAAAGCACCTTTGGGACAACCAGGACCTGGATGACTGAGAATCTCTACAGACTTCTGAAAGTACAAATTTCCCATGCTCCACTTTAACTGCTTGCTACATTGGAAGAGGGGTCTTCCTTACTCTCGTTAAGAGACTGCAAAACACTTGTTTGATTGTTCCTTAGGCAGCATCTCTTCTCCTCTTTCCTCAAGATCACCCATGCATTCCATTACAGGAGGTCACAACAACTATGTGAGGTCCTTGCTTAACAACCCACAGTGACAGTAGCCTCACTTAACAACAACTAGAAGTGCTAAAATTTCTGCACCTACATAGTGGGTCATTTGATATTGTGCTTTAGCATTATGCCATTTAGAATTGGAAATAAATAATTACCTACATTTAAATGAGAACCACCATTACCTGTGTATGCAAAACCTACTTTGGACTAAGTGGACCAAAGACTACATTCTATTTGTATAAAAAAGTAAAGAGAAAATCACTGTATCATTGGAAAGCAACAAGAATAATGCTCCATTAAAGCATTAATTTTGTGATGCCCTAAAATTATTACATTATGGGGGAAATTAATTATACATATTAATACATGGTTTATTCTTTTGAGCTTAGTACTTATGACATGGGAATTGACAACTCAAAAACATAAATGAATATTCCTTCTCTTTCCTATTATTAAAAAAATAATAGGAATTAATATCCTATTAATTCCTTCAACCTTTGAAAATACATTTATGGCCCCGTTACTCAGTAAATTGAAGATCAGAAGTTACTTGTGACATATGGATGAATTGTATACAAATGTGAATTATAATTATACAAAATACAAGAATTAACCATTGCATAAAAATTTATATTATACATATATTTATGAGAAATCCTCATATACATAATTTTTGTAGTGCTGTCCTCCCTCCCTGTTTATTGATGTCTTTTGGTTCTATTTCTCTTTTTTAATTAAGTTAATAAAAACAACATAATAAATAAAGATGAAGTTCCCCAACAGGTAGTAACACCGGTTGAATCCCACCCCTGAATGGGATACACAAGTGATTAATAGATAAAATAAATAATATAAGAAAGTAAAGGAGAAGAAATGATATATTTCACTTCACTGAGTGCTGGAAGGAGTGAACTCAGTGACTGGTAAGGTTACTTCTAGAACAAGGGTGTCAAACTCACGTTGTCATGGCAGTGTCACATGACGTCTCAGGACATTCCCCCCCTTTGTTAAACCGTGCGTGAGCATGGCCAACACATTATGCATCCAGCCCGCAGGCCAGGAGTTTGACAGCCCTATTCTGCAACAATGAACACTGATTGACTTGTCATAGCTGAATTCAGTAACTGACCACCTCAGGCCAAACGAAAGGCTGGAGATACTTTTATCAGCACATTGATAACACCACGCAGATAGCGGATAGCAGATTATGGTGGGTTTAATTTGTGTTGGGAATGATTTACGGATACTAGAATAGACCGCAATGGAACAAAGCTCTCTATAAGAAACTTTATTTATTTATTTATTTATTTATTCATTGCTGTTTACAATAATGAACAATTTTTAGACAAAGCATGCCAGAAAAATTTGCATCATTATGCTGGAAGTATTTATTTGGCAACACCTTTTCAAATGGCCAAAGAGGTAGCCCTTTGAGGTTTCTTACAAATATGCCCCAGAACAGAACAGGTTTTTAATTTGTTTCTCCACATCAATAATGTGCCCATTCTTAATTTCTGTCTGAAGTGGAAGCAGGTGTTTTCATCACAGTTTGTCACATCTAGTTTTAAGAATTTCTAAAACAAAATCCTTTCTATTTCCCAAAAGCTTTTAGCTTGATTACATTAAAGCGTCATAATCACGGGATGCTGCCAGCTAGCAAGAACTGGATGACAAGCCATAATTGCATGACATCAAATGTTCTAAGCTTGAAAGTGATACCCACTTTCTGGGTGACTTCCTGGAGAAATGTAAATATATTTGTATCATTGTTTGTTGATTACTTCCAGCTTTCTTCTCTTATCTGCTTGTTATAGAAACAGAGGTCTTATGTAAGAGATTGCTCAAGTTTACCTCCAAGCTGCAGTGCAGAAGGACTAAGAAGGGTTGCCTAGCAACCAACATGCAATTTCGACTTGTCCAAAGCACAAGGAGAGGGAAGCAAAATGTTCCCTTGCCCATTTTTTTTAAAAAAATCATGTGTTGATAGAATAAGGGGAGGAACCGGCAGAAGGGGAATGTCAGAACATAAGAATGGTTAAAATCTTTGCCAACTTCTTTCTCATTGCATCTATTTTAGAAGGTATATTAGAGTTGTTATGTTTTCTCCTTTAACATCACAGGAAACCATGACTTTCATTTTCTGCAGTTACAATTTGGGACTGCAAAAACAGGGTTGGGACTGCATGAGGACCCTGGGCTCAAAGTGTTCCTCATTGCAGAAACACTCTCTTTCAAGGAATACCATGATAGGAATTTGCAGATGAAGCATGAGTCAAAGAAATTGGGAAACAGATTCAAGAAAATAGACCCAATTTAGCTGAAGGTAAATATATATATAAATATATATATGTTTTCTGAGGTTCTCGCGGGTATTTGTATATGGACCTTTGGTTATTTGGGTTTTCTCCTGCGTAAGAATGGAAGTATCTAGGCAACGTTTCGATGAAGTCTCATTCATCATCTTCAGGCTTGGTCTTCAGCTCTGTGCTTCTCAGAGTGATGTGAGCTTGCAGCTGCTTCTTCCTTTTAACTGCTAGTGGGGGTGTGACTTGATTGGGTGGGGGCTTGGCTGTGTTCTGATTGGGTGGGGGGTGTTCTTATTGGTTGCGGGTTTGGCGTGTTCTGATTGGTTGGGGGGTTGGCTGTGTTCTGATTGGCTGGAGGCGTGTTCTGTTCAGGTGGGGGCTTGGTTGTGCTCAGGTTAGTCTTAGTTGCTGGGGGATTTGAGCTGGTGAGCTGTAATCTTGCTGTTTGGCTTCGAGTTCGTGGTCATGCTGCATCTTCATGGTGGGGGTCAGTTCGCTTCATGTATGGCTCAGAGGGGTTTGAAGTGGGTAGTGATGCAGCTGCAGTGCGGCTTCTGGTCCGTGGTCGTGTCTAATCTTCTGTGTGGGTGTGAGTCTGCTTTCTACGTGGAAGTGTGGTGGTGGCATCTTGTGTGGTTCTCAGGGGTGTGAGTCTGGTGTCATTCTTCATGTTAGGTACTCGTCTGTTCATGAGGGCAGGTTTCCAAATGGCTGGTAGGCGGGAGGTATCATCTTGTTTATTCATGCTGTGTGGGCGTTTTTCTATCTCTATGGCTTCTCTGATTATTCTGCTGCTGAAGTGTTCGGTTTTGGCGATAGTTCTGGTATTTTTAAAGTCAATCTCATGTCCTGTGGCTTTGAGGTGTTGGACCATGGAAGAGGTCGGTTCTTCCTTTTTGATTGAGTTCTTATGTTCTTCAATGCGTGCACTTATTCTTCTGTTAGTTTGTCCAATGTATGTGGTGGGGCAGGCAGTGCAAGGGATTTTGTATACTCCTTGATTTTCTAACCCGATTTTGTCCTTAGGGTTTCTTAGGATGGTGGATATCTTTCTGTTTGTGCAGAATGCTGTCTTAATGTTGTGTTTTTGGAGGATCTTGCTGATTTTGTCTGTAGTGCCTTTTATATATGGGAGGAGGGTTTTGCCATTCTCTTGTTCTCTGTCTTGGATTTTGGTTGGGGTTTCTTTTTGGATTAGGTGGGTGATCTTCTTGGGAATCCATTGGCTGTCAGCACATCAGTGAGAGTGTGTAGTTTGGTCTCTAGGTGTTGTTCGTCGGCGAAGCATTTTGTTCTGGAGATGAGTGTCTCGGCTACGGAATTGATCTGTGCTGGGTGGTGGTGTGAGAGTGCGTGTAGATAGCGGTTTGTATGTGTTTTCTTCTGGTAGATGGTGTGTCCTAGGGAGCCATTGGATTTTTTGTATACCCAGACATCTAGGAAGGGAAGTTGGTTGTTAGCTTCTGTTTCCACGGTGAATTGTATTTTGGGGTGTAGGCTGTTGAGGTGCATGAGGAAGTTGTTCAGTTTTTCTTTCCCGCGTGGCCAGATTATGAAGGTGTCATCTACGTATCTGAGCCAGAGTTTGGGTTTGCGATCATATTTTTCTAGAGCTTGTGTTTCAAAGTGTTCCATGTAGAGGTTAGCGATGACAGGTGAGAGGGGTGATCCCATGGGTGCTCCTTCTATTTGTTTGTATTTTTGTCCATTGTAGGTGAAGTATGTATTGGATAGGCAGTGGTTGGTCAGATCTAAGATGTGCTTGGGGGGGTTGTATTTGTTTTGGATGGCTGTCAAGGCTTCTTTTATTAGCACTTGGGTGAAGAGGGATATGACATTGAAGCTCACTAGTAGGTCACTGGGTTGTAAGTTTTGTTTCTTTATGATCTCGATGAACTATTGAGATCATAAAGAAACAAAACTTACAACCAAGTGACCTACTAGTGAGCTTCAATGTCATATCCCTCTTCACCCAAGTGCCAATAAAAGAAGCCTTGACAGCCATCCAAAACAAATACAAACCCCCCCCCCAAGCACATCTTAGATCTGACCAACCACTGCCTATCCAATACATACTTCACCTACAACGGACAAAAATACAAACAAATAGAAGGAGCACCATGGGATCACCCCTCTCACCTGTCATCGCTAACCTCTACATGGAACACTTTGAAACACAAGCTCTAGAAAAATATGATCGCAAACCCAAACTCTGGCTCAGATACGTAGATGACACCTTCATAATCTGGCCACGCGGGAAAGAAAAACTGAACAACTTCCTCATGCACCTCAACAGCCTACACCCCAAAATACAATTCACCGTGGAAACAGAAGCTAACAACCAACTTCCCTTCCTAGATGTCTGGGTATACAAAAAATCCAATGGCTCCCTAGGACACACCATCTACCAGAAGAAAACACATACAAACCGCTATCTACACGCACTCTCACACCACCACCCAGCACAGATCAATTCCGTAGCCGAGACACTCATCTCCAGAACAAAATGCTTAGCCGACGAACAACACCTAAAAACCAAACTACACACTCTCACCAACGTACTAACTGCCAATGGATTCCAAAGAAAGAAGATTACCCACCTAATCCAAAAAGAAACCCCAACCAAAATCCAAGACAGAGAACAAGAGAATGGCAAAGCCCTCCTCCCATATATAAAAGGCACTACAGACAAAATCAGCAAGATCCTCCAAAAACACAACATTAAGACAGCATTCTGCACAAACAGAAAGATATCCACCATCCTAAGAAACCCTAAGGACAAAATCGGGTTAGAAAATCAAGGAGTATACAAAATCCCTTGCACTGCCTGCCCCACCACATACATTGGACAAACTAACAGAAGAATAAGTGCACGCATTGAAGAACATAAGAACTCAATCAAAAAGGAAGAACCGACCTCTTCCCTGGTCCAACATCTTAAAGCCACAGGACATGAGATTGACTTTAAAAATACCAGAACTATCGCCAAAACCGAACACTTCAGCAGCAGAATAATCAGAGAAACCATAGAGATAGAAAAACGCCCACACAGCATGAATAAACGAGATGATACCTCCCGCCTACCAGCCATTTGGAAACCTGCCCTCATGAACAGACGAGTACCTAACATGAAGAATGACACCAGACTCACACCCCTGAGAACCACACAAGATGCCACCACCACACTTCCACGTAGAAAGCAGACTCACACCCACACAGAAGATTAGACACGACCACGGACCAGAAGCCGCACTGCAGCTGCATCACTACCCACTTCAAACCCCTCTGAGCCATACATGAAGCGAACTGACCCCCACCATGAAGATGCAGCATGACCACAAACTCGAAGCCAAACAGCAAGATTACAGCTCACCAGCTCAAATCCCCCAGCAACTAAGACTAACCTGAGCATAACCAAGCCCCCACCTGAACAGAACACGCCTCCAGCCAATCAGAACACAGCCAACCCCCCAACCAATCAGAACACAGCCAAACCCCCAACCAATCAGAACACACCCCCACCCAATCAGAACACAGCCAAGCCCCCACCCAATCAAGTCACACCCCCACTAGAAGTTAAAAGGAAGAAGCAGCTGCAAGCTCACATCACTCTGAGAAGCACATAGCTGAAGACCAAGCCTGAAGATGATGAATGAGACTTCATCGAAACGTTGCCTAGATACTTCCAATCTTACGCGGGAGAAAACCGAATAACCAAAGATCCAAATATATCTATATCTATATCTATATCTATATCTATATCTATATCTATATCTATATCTATATCTATATCTATATCTATATCTATATCTATATCTATATCTATATCTATATCATCTATATCTATATCTATATCTATATCTATATCTATATTTATATCATCTATATCTATATATCTATATATCTATATCTATATCTATATCTATATCTATATCTATATCTATATCTATATCTATATCTATATCTATATCTATATCTATATCTATATAATGTTCTCAGCATGTTCCAAAGAAGTAACATTTTCATTGGTGTTTCAAGATTCCTCTATAGACCATTTCAACTCTCTGAAGTTCAACATTTTTCCTTATTGCATTTTGAGATCCCTGATTTGGACTACTCTTATCCCCACAAACTTTAACTAAATGCTTACCTTTGCTCTCCACATCAGCCATAGTTTGAAGACGTCAACATGTCGTCCACATTGCAATGCCTTGTCTCCAGTGTCATAAGAGAGATCATAATGCTTATCTTGTTGGAAGAGGTAAGAAGCATGCATCTGATTGCAGCTTTGCATCAGTCCCTTAAAAAGAAACAATCACTCTGCATAGTTCTGATTTACTGCATCTTAAAGAACTACTTGTATTGGAAAAAGTATCAAAAAGAGCAGGCAAAATGATTGAGGAGCTGAATAAACTCTCCAAGAAAAATTCTCACAGTGTTTGCAGGTTTACAAATAAGGGACTATGTCAAAAGTGTATACAATTATTTTAAGAAATTTTAAAAATGGAAATGGATAAGCAGGAAGATACTTTCGAAAGGGAGATAGGGGCTTGGACAGGCACTCTGGAGGCCTGGAAGCATAAGATGGTAGAGATGGGAAAAATAATTAGACTGGATAGTAAAGATGTAAATGAATGTTCAATACCACAGACAATACTGCTACCCTTCAAAAAGATCTTGACTATGTATCAGAATGGTCAAACAAATGGCAACTTCAAATCTCAACAAATAAATGCTCTGTCTTACATATTGGCAAAAAAAATCAGAAAATAAAATACAAGCTGAATAGTCAAGACCTTGTTGATGATCTAAGCTCTGTAAAGGACCTTGGAATACTCATCTCTAATGATCTAAGTGCTAGAGCCCACTGTAACTACATAGCCAAAAAGACATTAAGAGTTGTTAACATAATCCTACATAGCTTTTTCTCTGGTAATATCACACTACTAACTAGAACATGCAAAACATTTGCTAGACCAATACTCTAATACAGCTCATTAGTCTGGAACCCACATTACGTATTTGATATTAGCACAGTTGAGAAAGTCCAGAAATATTTCACAAGAAGAGTTCTCCACTCCTCTACTAATTGCAGAATATCTTATGCCACCAGACTTGAAATTCTAGACCTAGAAAACCTTGAATTATGTCGTCTTCGGTCTGATATAAGTATAGTATATAAAATCATACATTGCAATGACTTACCTGTCAATGAATACTTCAGCTTCAACCATAACAACACAAGAGCAAACAATAGATACAAACTCAAGGTTAATCGCACCAAACTTGATTGCAGGAAATACGACTTCAGTAACAGAGTGGTCAATGTCTGGAATACTCTACCTGACTCTGGTTTCTTCCCCAAACCCCAAAAACTTTAACCTTAAACTGTCTACTATTGACCTCACCCCTTTCCTAAGAGGTCTCTAGGGGGCATGCATAAGTGTCCCAACATGCCTACCATTCCTGTCCTATTGTTTCTTTTTATTTTTCTTATAAGTACCCATTTCATGTATTCATAACTATGTATATACTTATACCTATTATCTTGTAAGCAATTGACAAATCAAAATAAATAAAAATAAATAAAAGATAGAGACAAAGATCCAAGAGAGGAGTATGGGAGGCAAGCCAAAAAATAATTAAGAATTGAAGTATTAAAGCGGACAAGAGATGATGGATAGAAAGGAAATGCCTTTTAATATAATGGTCTGACGAAAAGCTAGAATGGAGTAGAAATAAGAATATACATTTTATATAATAGAATAAAAGCAATAGCTAGATAGAAAAATTAGAGGTTGAAAGGTGGTATTATTATGTATGATTGAATAATGTGGTGATTGGCATTAGAATGGTGCATTGAAACATTGAACAATTAAATAATGAAGGATTATATCTTAATACAAATGTGTATTAACACTAGGACTACATAAGTTTGACTAATGTAACAAATACTATTAACATTGTTATTGTTATTTGTATGAAAAGGATGGTGCCCACAGGCCACACTGCTCATGTTGATGTATATTTAAAAATAAAATATAAAATATAAATAAAAAAGTGTATACAATTATGAAAAATCTGGAAAGAGGGATAATTTCTTAATACCAATACCTGAAACCATGCATTTATGGCTTCTGGTCTAGGGAATCTAAGAAATCTTATTGCGTTCATAATTTATTTATGAGTTCTCACTGGAATCTATTGTGAAAATAGAATTTTGGGTCTTTATCACTTCCATCCAAGTAGTATTCTTGTACTATGCATTACATTCCAGTGTTGTCTAATCTAAATGGAGTGTGGATCAAAGTCACCTAATTGTTTTTGACCTAAAAGGATTTAAATTCAAAAAGGATTTAAGCAGAAGATTGGGCAGCTATTTGTCTGAGATGGAATAAAGACTGCTCCCTTGGGAAGTGGGTTAGACTGGAAGACCTCAAAATCTCTTCCAGATCTATAATTCTATATACCTGGAAATTTGTTATGAAGCTTATTTTAATTCTGGGTTAGAAACAGTGGTAGTATTCAATTTTTTCCCCTACCAGTTTTGTGGGTGTGACTTGGTGGGAGAGGGTCATGTGACTGAGTGGGTGTATCCAACTTGACACCACTAATGCCCATGCCCACTCGGTCACATGATCCCCACCAAGCCATGCCCACAGAATCCAGTAGGAAAAAAAAAATATGAATTTCTACCTATTTTTTTCTGCCCAGACAGGCCTGGCCTAATCTGTCAAAGGCCTGGCCTAATCCTGCATGCCACCCACTCTCCCTTCATCAGTCACATATGTCACCCCATTTCCCCACTTTCAGAGGTTCCAGACCTTAATCTCCCCATTTCCTCCCCCATGACTTACATTGTCCCATGGCCGTGACTTTACCTTCCTCCTGTGGCTGGCTGCCAGGTAAGGCAAGCCAGGGTTGAGCCATTGTTGTCACTAGGCTCCCTGCCAGTCCACATGTCACCCTTGTCATGAGATGCCTGCAGCCTCCTTTTTTTTTTTTTTTTGTGCGGTCGGACTCCAGCCGCACTGAAAAAAAGATGTGGCAGCTGTAGGCTTCTTTGCAACAAAAATGACTGAGCTCTGGCTTTGCTCTGCTTCTGCAACATACCACCCAGAGATGGTATTCAGCAGATTCTGACCAGTTCTGGAGAACTGGTAGCGGAACTTTTGAGTAGTTTGAAGAACTGGCAAATACCACCTCTGACTGGCAATTTTACAGTACCCTTCCCCTACCATGGCCACCAAGCCACGCCCACAGAACTGGTAGTAAAAAAAAATTTGAATTCTACCACTGGTACCACCATGGCCGTGTTCTAGGCGCCAGCCATGTAGATCCATCCCGTTGAGCCTGCTTGGCCAAGCTTGCTCCATTGAGAGGGACTTGCCCAAGCAAATCTGAATGGAACAGTGCAGCGGGTTCAATGGGGTGGATCTGCATGGCTGGCGCCTAGAACGTGGCGACAGCACATTGCAGAAATGGAGCAAAGCTGGAGGTCGGTAATTTTCACTGCAAGAAGCCTATAGCCTCCACGTCTTTTTGCAACTTCTTTGCTGGCCAGAACTGAGCCAGGACTGGCAGATTCTCCCGCCAGCAAAGAGGTGGGAGCTGGAGGCTTCTTGGCAGGGGGAAGGGGACACGAAGAGACTTGGTCAGGAGTCAGAAGGTAGCTGTCCTTTTTTGGTCTCTCCGTCCACATCAAAGTACTTTAAAGGAACAGGCTGCTTTCCGAACAACAGTGGAGCTAAGTGAAGGGAAGCAGAAAAATTCACCCAAGTCTTCTCCTCCTTCTCAGGCATACACAGAGCATGTACAATGCATCTCACAGTGCTACAAGGACTTGCCTAGGCACCGTCTCCTCACAGAAGATCCCGGCCTCATGTGTTCACATGTGAGGTCCCAGGACTTTCTGTTAGGAGACAGCGCCTGGGCTACCGGCTCAGTTCCAGCTGGCAAAGAAGCTGTTCTTCACACCAGGGTGCACTCCATTGCCAGCTGCATCAGAGTGGAGGTACTTGCCCAGGCAAGTCCCTCTGGCACAGCAGGCAATGGGATGCATGTGCATGGCCAGTGCAAAGAACAGGGCGGCGAAGGTGGTGGGACTGAAGCACTTTTTTGGCATATTTGAAAAGTGGAGGCTGGTAGTTTTTGGTGCAAGAAGCTTCCAGTCAACCGGCTCAGTTCAGGCTGAAAAGAGTCATCAGATGGGAGGCTTCTCGCATTGAAAAAAAGAGGCAGCGGCTGTAGGCGCCTTGTGAGTGCGGACTGGCAGAGAGCCCAGTGGCTATCAGCCCTGGGTTGCCTTCCCTGGCAGCCAGCCATGGGAGGAAGGTAAGGTCATGGACATGATGAAAGAGGCAGTCATAGGGGAGGAAGCGAGGAGATTAAGGGCCAGAGCCTCTGAAGGAGGAGAAAATGGGTGATGCATTGTGCTTAAGGGAGAGTGGGTGGCAAGTGGTGGCAGCTCCAGAGCAAAGCCAGAACTGGGAAATCCCTGATCCAGCCGAGGCAGCAAGCAACTCCAGAACCTTGGGGAATAGTACATCCCTGGGACCCTGTCCCCTGACCCAAGGCAAAGGGTCAGTGGGCGGCATGCATTGCTTACCTTTGGTGAGCTGAGCTGACCAGGCATCAACAAGGCGAGGCGATTAGCTGGGCCACGTGGAAAAGGCAATATATATGTAGGACGAGAGTGGGCAAGGCGAGCATTGAGCAACCAGAAGGGGCAAGTGAGTGGCGACTGGGTGACCGGGTTAGGAGTATGGCCAGCCAGAAGTCGCTACCGGTTTGGCAACCCAGCCACAAATTGTTGCTACCAGTTCTCTCGAACTGGTGTGAATGGGCTGACTACCACCACTGGCTGAAAAGTGATTGAACTTTTTTCTTTTTAAATTTCAGATATTATCTTAATTACATGAAGTTGGAAGTTATAACCCATCCCTCTCCTAGGAAATGAAATACTTTAGGGTATACTAAAAATAAAAGCAGAATATTTCTCCTAATAGAGAAGTAGAAACTCAGGCAGAAACTCGGCCACTTCCACACCTTTTTCAATGGGCCTTAATGACATAGTTATAGATCTGCCTCCTCCAGGTAGAGCCATAATAGAAATTGCTCAAAGCCCTTTCATTACATCATCATCCAGCAAGGCTCAACCAAGCCTGGGACTCAGGACAGCCTACAGAGTTGCTCCTGCATGGCCCCATGGGAGTTTGACAACCAATCAGAATACAAGCTCAAATTCAAATCCCAACAGAGGGCATAAAACCCAGGGACTCTCAGCATTTCTCGCCTTTTTTCTTCACCCAAGAGCTCCAAGGGGTAGGATTCAAATTTTTTAACAACTGGTTCTGTGGGTGTGGCTTAGTTGGTGAGTGTGGCTTGGTGGTCATGTGACTGGCTGGGTATGGCCAACTCAACATCACTCACATCGATGCATGCATCTCCTCGCCTGGCCTCTCATGACTGTGGGGATGCTGCAAGTGTGAAAAATGGTCATAAGTCACTTTTTTCAGTGCCATTGTAACTTTGAATGGTCACTCCACACAAGCAAAGTACCAGCAAAGGAGGGGGAAAAAAATTCCAGAGGTGTTCCTGAGAAAGGCAGTCTACCTGCCAAGAACATAATAAGGGTTAACAGAGAGGCAGTTTCTGTAAGCAATACCAGAATGTTTCCTTCCTGCTTTCCTTACAGGATTAGGCTAGTAATTTCTTCTAACAATCGGTTCTCTGAACTACTTAGAATGTTAACAACTGGTTCTAGCAAATAGGTGCGAACTGGTAGAATCCCACCCCTGCATGTGATCCTGGCCACCATTAAACCATCTTTCCAAGCAGCCTCCATGTTCCCAGTGTCTTTTCCCCCACTTGGAACTGAACCCAGAAGGACATTTCTTCTAACAATGAGTATATCACAATTATGAAGAAACACTCATAAAAGGAAAAAAATTTGAAAGCAACAATGCATCGTTCAAAGTTTCAGAGGCTCACCTCTTCGCGTACAAGCAAGGCAGAACACTGCAGAGGAACCCCCATCATTTTGTGTGGATTCCATGTCACAGAATTTGCTCTGGAACAGAAACCAGACTTTAAAAGGAAGGCAACCTTAGAGGCTCAAATGGAAAAGCAAATATAAAATATAATAGCATTCTTCTAGGGTCAAAAGCAATAAGACTGAAAATAAACATTAAAAAACAACAACAAGAAAACAAATAGTAGATAATATAATTATGTGATTATGTCACCATCAGACCTCCGTTCAGCTTAATTCGATTTACAGGCAATCTTTTTTTTTTAGTATTTAGCACAAAGATTAGGGATATCAAACATAGCATTGAAAATAAACATCCCCATTATCTGAAACCAGAATTTTAATATTTATGTATAGCATTTTAATTTTCCATACTATTTGCGTTTTGATTCATCTTTACACACATTTTGGAAGATAATTTTAATATTAATTAATGAAACTGAAGTTGATAAAACAAGTACAATATTTTGATTGTAGGTTTCACAGATAAGTGGAGGGTATATTGCAGTTCCACAGCTGGATCATCAGTTTTATTTTTGTTTTGTTTTGATGAAAGCATATCTGATAGCATTTTATATTTGTGTTTCACATTAGTTCAGAAAGGTGGATAATATTAAGTCATTAGGATGCATCATAATGAACATATATATTAGCTTCAGTGAGAAGCTTAAAATGTAGTAGAAGCTGAAATGCTGCATGGAACGCTATAATACAGATTTATGTGTTGCTTTCCATCATACATTATGGTTTCCTGCTATGTAAATAAATGCAGAGAGTCTCAACCTTGCATTTATTCCCCTTCCTTTAAAAAAAATAGTTTAGAACTTTCTACTTCTGAGCTCTCCAATGTTTAAACCTGAAAGAAATATTTGGAGTTGTTAAATTATGGTTAACTAACATTACTGAGGATCTGAAAGTCCAGATTTCAAGGGTTTTAGTTTTTAGCTAGCATGACCAAAACCCACAACAAATGGAAATTGTGGGAATTAATGGTTATAAAGTTTGAGAATGCCTACCAGGAATTTTTTTTTCTAGATAATTATTTCAAACATGATTTAAATTGGCTTTGCTTATCGCCAGGTTGAAGTTTCCTGATATCAGTGCAATGTGTGAAAAGCATATCATCATATTATTATCAACCATACCTTTCAATGCCATTTAATTTCCATTTATGTTTTCTTGACATCAGTAGCCCACCACCCCAAGCTCCCTAGAAAAAGAAGATTACAATCATCAATTCCATTAAATAACCATTCAGATTTCTGAAAACATAAGATTCCCATATTTAAATACGTGAATCACTTATTATCAGCTTTTTACTTATTTGGAGAAAGCAGTTAAAACTTTGGAAATTGCCAAAGGTAGATTTTTGATCAGTTTTCCAGTAACACTGCCTGTAATTTGGGAAGTAGCTTAAAGCAGCATTAATAAATCTTTCAGCACAAAGATCTTCCATGTATATATGTATATGTATCATGTTTTCCCCAAAATAAGATCCTATCTTATATTTTTTTTGCCACCAATTTTTTTTGCAAAGGTCTTATTTTTAGAGGGGATGTTATCCACTGATTCACCTCACTTGCATGCATTGCCTTCAGCCTCCTTTTCACTGTAAGAGGCCTTCAGGAACTTCTTCTGTGGTTGGCAAGGTGAGCAAGGCTTTCCTGAAAACATCTGCAGCCGACAACAGAGCTCCAGATCAGAGGTGGTATTCAGGAGGTTCTGACCAGTTCTGGAGAACCAGTAGCAGAAATGTTGAATAATTTGGAGAACTGGCAAATACCACCTCTGACTGGAGATTTTACAGTATCCTTCCCCTGCCAGGCCCACCAAGCCACGTCCACACAACCAGTAGTAAAAAAAATTGAATCCCACCATTGCTTTGGATTGATCTGGAGCTCTGTCGTCAGCTGCAAAGCCCTCAAGAAAGCCTTGCCAGCTGCAGAAGAAGTGAGCTGGCCAGCAAGGCAGGGATTGGAGGTGCGAGGCCTGGCTGCAACAGTCTGAAGGTAAGTAGTAGGGTGCTCTACCCCCCCCCATCCCTATCCTAGCTTAATTTTTTCCTGTGTACCATGGAGTAGATGAAGTCTTAATTAGGGCTTATTTGGGGGGCAAGGCTTATATTGGGCACATGTAAAAAAATCAAGCCAGGACTTACTTTTGGGGTATTTTACTTTTAAGGGAACATGATAAATGTATTGTATGTACGTTATATATATTGTATTGTACATATATATGTATTGTATTGGTATATATATGCATATACAACATGCATATACATACATATACATGTGTGTGTGTGTGTGTGTGTGTGTGTGTCTGTAATTAAGTACCATTGTGGATACAGATGGAGTTGTATTTTTTAAAAAGATAACTTTGTGGAAGATTGATTTATCTACCACTGTTAATCATGAAATCTATATAAAATGCCAGAATACTAAGATAGTATATCTTTGCACATCAAATGATTCACCATTTTTAGGTCTGCCCTCTTATCTTTGAGAAACAGAAATCCTTTCAATCTTCCAAAGATTCTATTAATAAGTTTATTTTCACGTGAAGCAACATAGCCCAGGCACAGTTAAATCCTCTGCATCTTCATTATCATTCCCATCAGCAGACCCAGGACTGGATTTACAATCCGATGCTTGAAGATTTCATACTCACATCCACATGCATCCATATCTTATACTTCTTGCAAATATCAGCAATAGTTATAAGCGGATCAAAAGCTCCGTATACAGTAGTTCCTGCGGTAGCACTTACTAGAAAAGGAACAAATCCCTACAGAAATATATAAAAAAAACAACACCTCAGCAGAGATTAATTTCTTCTTCTCTGGCAAGGCATAAAGAGACCACTTTCTTTTATGAGGCAGCCAAGAGATTACACAGTACTTACTATTACAGTTACTTTATTTGCCAAGTGATTGCTGTTTCTAACAGTAGGAGGCAGCAAACTGCCAAAACAATAGAAATGATTCAGTATTGTTTACCGAAACAACCTAATGGGGTACATAACAGAGCATCCAAAGTGGAATCTTAGACTCTCAGAGCAGAGAGGATCTAATTAAATGTCTTCAGCTTCCTTACATTTCATTTAAACGCTGTCAGGATTTCCTCTTTGGGGATCTTTATAATAACTCAGCTCTTACTGTGTGGACCTACAATAATTGCTGAAATAGCTGCATGGCATTCTAATTTTATCAGAATAATAGGATGTATTGTTCTGCACGATGGTGGAAATAATATTTTGAGGATACTGATTTGCTGATAAAATGCTATAGATGAGGTATTGCCTTGGCAAATTTACCAGGGACTGATCAATGCTTGCTTAGTCACATGATTCTTCCTTTTAAGAAGGATAAAAGGAAAATCAATAAAATAGGTTGGATGTGATCAGACAGAAAAACTGCAGACCTTAAAAGGCAGACTAGGGACAAGATATGGCCAGTACTGTGATCAATGAGGAACATTGGGGTGCCAAAAGGGTCCCCTGGTTTGTCATAGAAATTTCAAAAGAGGAAAGAGCCTCTAACCTTTTTCAGGTCTCTCTCTCTCTCTCTCTCTCTCTCTTCTCTCTCTGTGTGTGTGTGTGTGTCTGTGTGTGTGTCTGTGTCTGTGTGAATGAGTGAAAAATGTCAAAAGAAGGCAGCCACAACCATGTGATTAAAATCTCACTCTCTTTTATGTGCATTGTGACACATCAAGTTTTGATTGCATAGTTTTGATTGTGGCTGTGGTCTTGACAGTTTTTGACACAACACACACACACACACACATACACACAGATGGGTGGATAGATGGACTGACCAGACTTTCCCCCCCTTTTCCCTCAGTTACATTCCATTTACTCTAGCTTCATAATTTCTTGAGAATAATTCAAATGTTTGCGCATGATTTGGGGACATTTAGAACTGTCTAATAAAAGTGGTGCCTCCATATGAATTTTTGAAGGTACCTTGTGTTTTATTTGTTTCTAAGTTTTTACCTCACTTGGAAAGATCCAAGTCCAGCACCAAGACCCTACATTAGAGGAAGGAGATTTTAGAAATGAGGATGGGGCTTCGTTCTCCTCACATATCAGCTAGCATTTTCCCCTCTTTTAGATAATGTCTTCTCTTTCTCAAAATTCTACACAGTTGGACTTTTAAGTATCTTAGTTAGCTAAGTATCCATATGCATATAAAAGAGCTATGTTTAATTTATTATTTTTACCTAGCTAGTGACAGAGCCTTTTTTTTCCAAGCAAAAATAATCCAGAGAACCAGATCTATTATCCTTAGATGACCATGATAAGACTTATAATCTAGCATATTGGTGAAGACTGAGATACAGTATAAAAATATTATATAGCTGGAATATCTGAATGGCTTTAAATAGAAATCTTAGATAGAATTAACTTGCCTTTTGCTTGGCCTCAACAATTCGCCTTTCAAGATCAGATGGAATCATTTTCCCCCTGGAAATAATGAATATATAAATAAATATGATGGATATGGATATAATCATACTAACCATAAAGTCTTTTCAAATGTCTTATCCAAGATAAGCTGCTATTTATGAAAATTGTCTTTTGCTGCTTACAAACTGTCAGAAGCATTAGCTTATCTGTCAGTTTGTAAAGCAATACAACTGGCATGTACACAACACAGTAAACCTAATTACAGAATTAAATAATTTCCGAACAATTCATGCAATATGCTGAGGAATAATCTAAGATGGTTCATTTGCATAACACATGATGCCATACAAAATTAATCCAGGTTAATGCCAAGCAAATTTTGCATATGGTACAAATGCACATACTGTTTTACTTGACATAATTAAACCTGTTTTGTAATGCATTGTGTTCATTCACTATTTTGTGTTTATTACTGAACTGCAAGTAGCTGATAGCTAGCTTTTAAGAAACATTTGTCTCTCATTCATGCAAGTATAAATTCTTTGTGTGTGGTGGGGTATCTTTATATCTTACTAGTAGTGTTTGAGTGGAGGATATCAAAAATAGTATAAGGAACTCAGATTTATGAAATGAATTATTTTTTCCACTGTTAACTTGCCTCTTAAATTCTTAAAGTATATGAATCTAAAAGTTACTTGATAAACTCTGGCAATTCAAAAACTGGATTTTAAAAAAAGTTTAGGCCACAATATATATAGCAGCTGAGATGATACAGTCATGGTTACCATGAAATAGGTTCATATTGACTGCTATAATCAGCTCCATGGGGGCAGGAAGGCAGAAATCAAGATTTTCATCGGAGCTAGACATTCAGATGAAGCATGCTATGCAGCTTCCAAGAACTCTACCAGTGAGGGTGCACAAATGGAATTTTCAGCATAATGAACTCTCTGAGAAAACCATCATGGGTATCATGAGTCTTTCTCTACCAGACGCTTGGGAGTTTGAGATTTATGTGCAGTATCTTAGCTGTATGAGCAATATAGTTTTCCGAACAGAGAGCTCTGATGTTATTTCCGGGATAAGTTGGAGCTTCTCTCCCATCTGAGGAGTTACAGCTCTAAGTGATTCTAACGGTATCACCACCTTCTTTTTTTAAAAAAAAGTCATACTTAAAAGTAACGACAGGTAGTCCTCAAGTTACAAAAGTTCATTTAGTGAACTGTTCAGTTAGTTCAAAGTTACAATAGCACTGAAAAAAGTGACATGACCACATTTCAAAGTTGTAGCATCCTCATGGTCATGTGATCAAAATTCAGATGGTTGGTAACTGGTTCATACTTATGACAATTGCAGTGTCCCAAGGTCATGTGATCTTCTTTTGCGACCTTCTGATGAGCAAAGTCAATGAGAAAATCAGATTCACTTAACAACAGGACTACTAACTTTCCAACTGCAGTGATTCACTTAACAATTATGTCAAGAAAGGTTGTAAATTGGGGCAAAATTCATTTAACAAATGTCTCATTTAACAACAAACCCAATTGTGGTCATAAGTTGAGGACTACCTATATTCAGAAGAGAAGAAGAAAAAAACCATTTGGAGTCATTGCTGTTCTTCTTGATATCCAAAGAGTGATTGTATGCTTTGATTACTACAGTCATCCCATAACGCAGTTATCTGGGCATCTTATAAACAACATAATATAAGGAAGAAATACTGCCGAGTCTCAATAGAATTAAATTCATTGAATTGAGACAGTCAGACTAAAAGATTCAAAGATATGGTGTCAGAATCACCTCCTTAGCACCAGGAAATCTCTCTCTCTGGGAATTAAGATGCTATTATCAGGAAAAATACTTCTACATAGTAAGGATAGTTGGTCAGTTTATTTGCCCAGGGCACTGAAAACAATTCCCTGAAGATTTGGTAAGTGCAAAGAGGCAGCAATGGGGTTATTTTGTATTCAGGCTTTAACAATGACAGAAATCCATGAAGCTAAATCATAACCAGAGACTGTAGGAAATAGAATTAGCAACAATTTCTACCTTGACCACTTTCAGTGGCCATAAAAAGTGCAACAAGATAGTACAGGAGTGTCAAACTTGATTCCATTGAGAGCCACATCAGGGTTGTGTTTGACCTTGGGGGGCTGGGGTGTTCAGGATGGCCAAGACATCACTCATTTTCAGCTGTGACAGCCTCATGCAACTCTCTTCCAGCAAAAACAGAACTCAGGAGGCTGCGTGTGGACCTCCCAAGCTCCATTTTCACTGGCAGGGGCACTGAGGGCCGGTCCTTTGCTGTTTCCAGGTGGGCTATGGGCTGCCTCTTGCTCCTGGGCCTTGAGTTTGACAATCCTGCTATAACCCTATTACAATGATAACTAAATATGATGAGTGGGAAAATATTCGTTCCAACAGAGCTTATTAAAAAAAATCTGCTGTATTCAAAAACATTTCCTATTAAAATGTATCTATTGCACTCATAAATAAAATTATTAAAGGAAAAAATTTCTTGCCAAAGGGCAAACCATTATGAGGTTTTGGCAATTGCATGTATGAATGCTGATATTTTGTGAAATCTTTCTGGATAAATTTGGTTCCTTTGGGTTGAGAATGTAGAGCAGCCTGAAAATGGGTGCTGACCTTTAATGAAATTAAAAGTTCTGCTTACCTTTCATCACATCTGATCAAAACCACACTGTCAGTACCAATTCCTAAAGCTGCTGCTCCTTTCTTCACTGAAAAATGACTCTGAAAAAGTATATTGATTATTTTGTACATGGAAGCAACGCACCAATATATTTCTCCTATGAAATAATGCTCTTGCATTTGTCTTCTTTGCCAACTCGTGAAATGTTTGGAGCAATTTTTTAAGGATTTGTAAAAAAAAATAATAATGCAAAATTCAGTCTCCCTTAGAAATTGACAAATGCATTATGAGAGAGGTGTTAGTGGGCTACCGTGTATTTCATCAGCAGCATAAAGTGTTGTCCTGAGTTACAAAGTAAGTCTAATCAAGTAGTGGTATTTTAAATGAATTTGCAGAAGATACGGTAAGTGCAAGTAGTTGTTGATACACAAACCTTTGAGCAGTGGGTAAGTTCAATCCTATTATTTTGTTTTTCTTTTTTTTTGCAATTCTCCCTTGTCCATATTTATATTTATCTGAAACAATCCTAATGGGAGAACTCATATTTACCTTGAAAAGTTTGTGATATGTGCTCAAATTCCTGAAAATTGAGGTGCTCACAATTAGAAAGCCTGTCCATCCTTTATTGTCTGATTGGCATGTAATGTTTTCTGAATGCAATTTTTTCTTGAAGACCTACAGCAGTCAAACATCTTAACAATCAATAGCCTTTTTAAAAAACAGCCTTGAGCCACATTTAAATTTTCTGGGTCTAAGAGACATTGCACAGTTCATTTTTTTCATTTTTTTTTAAATGAGATTGGAGCTTTCTTCTTTTCATTGTGTATTTTATCAGTATATTTTACAGTTTGTTTCACAGTTTTTATGCATTTCCCAACTGAAAACCATACAGCCAACATTCATGTACCTGATTAGGAAATGGGGGCTGCAATTATGGGTTTTAGTGATTGCAAGAATTTTGATAACAATGTAAGGATGCAGTTCTGAATGCAGGATGCCAGTCCCTAATCTAAATGGGGAAGAAATTTAAACCCCAAAGCTCAGAGTCACTTCAAGGATGAGATTGGTAACATATAATTTGAATGAATTTATTTCCTTTATGAATAAATCTGAGAGGACCTTGTCTTCATCTGTGAATCTCATAACTTTACTCTGATTTCATTCATGCAATGTTCTAATTTGAGTAAAAAATAGAATTGATGTGGTCTGATGTCCAAACAATTAAATTATATAATGCCTTAATGCTGACCAGCAAACTATTCAACTCTAATATTACCATGTTTCCCCCGCAAACCTAGACAAAAACTGGATAGCACTGTTGTTTAGAAAATTACTCACTTGATGTAAAACAAAGAGTTTTGAATTCTAAGTATTTATATCAATTCAACTGTTACAATTGTCTTCATACTGGATTCGACCAAAGTTATATTCAATTGACCTAATCAGCATTAGACATCTCGGACCCTTATGAAATCCCTAAATCACCTTTTCAAGAGCCTCAGATTATCTCTGGTCGCTATTGTTGAAAACTGGTGGCATGGAAAGAGAATCATAGTGAAAACAAAATCTAAGTTGTACAATAATTTTCTTTTTAAAAAAAAATTAAATGTCCTGAAGCTCCCCCATCTGCAAAGCACAAGAAATGGCTCTAGAAAATTCTAGACTGGCCACTTTATATAACTTCGTCTGTTGTAGGTTCGTGGAACTCAACAAATGAAAAAATTACCACAGCTCCTGATCATCAAAACTTTGCCAAATGCTCATATAAAGGCAGGATTAATTTCAAATTCACATTCACCCACAAACATTGCATTTCAAAAAGAAAAAATAATTGGTATGAGATCCCCTGTATGGAAAAGAGTAAACATTCATCCAAAGGAAGAAAATATATTACAGAAAGAAAGCAATTACATATTAGCCAAAGGTAAGATGAACATAAAGGATTACAGAGGAACACCTACATGTTCTGAGGTGAAGGCAACCAGTCTTGGAATAGCTGCCATTCCTTTCTCTTTAACTTCTGGGAACATCTTGAAACGTGCAATCAACATAGCATACATGTTAGATATGGCACCACCTGGAGACCACAGTAACAAACTGTTATTTTTTTAAAATTCACACTTTTGCATACAAACTACACTTGATATAAGAACCTTTTTCAAAAGTAGACATTTTTCTCAGGGCTTAATCCAAATACAGGTGTCATAAATTCTCATTCATTCAGTTTATATTCATTTGCTGAATTCTGAAGGCAGATAAACCATGTAAGGAAATAGAAGGAGACAAAAGCGATAAAAATACTGTATAACCACATTTTACCTTTTACTCTTGTTTGAATTCATTTGCTCAATGACCCTTTCACTATTAAAAATTGAACTTCTTAGGAAGAATTTAGAAGATTCAGTGCTATTTTTTAAAAAGTTCCTATCACCTTCCCTTAGTTTCTTATCTTGCTGTTCTAGATTTGAAGGAGTAGAGAATTTTACTTAGGACAACTTATAGTACTACTTTTAGAATGTACATTTTTCACTGATTAAAGAGGTTTTTTTTTTTTTTAATATAATCTCAATAGAGGGAAGCTCAAGGTTGACTCATCCTTCCATCCTTCCAAGGTGGGTAAAATGAGGACCCAGATTGTCGTGGGTAATAGGCTGACTCTGTAAACTGCTTAGAGAGGGCTGTAAAGAGCTGGGAAGTTCTACTGCTATTGTTGTTTTGACTCTGGCAAGTAAATTTTGGGTTCTGCTTAAAAAAATAGAATGAATTTTGCTTTCCTTACAACATAATTATTTTAAAGAGAGTTCTGTTAATTGAATATCTAATCCAACAGTCTCTTTGAAATTAGCTTCATTCACTGAGATAAGTCATTAAATAATGGTTTGTAAATCATAATTGGCTCACATTACATGTTAAGTAAAAAAAGTCATATCATGGCCTAGTGTAACTGTAATAGCTTTTATAAGTTACTTACATCATTAAGGAAACAAAATAAGGCATGCCTGTTCAAATTTTCTAAACGAGAACAACATGAGCTGCTGTAATATCCATAGAGCACTCCAATCTTCATTTACTAGACCTACAGAAGCCTGACCTCATTGTTAAATACTGTAATTTCTTATTTATTTCATACAAATGAGTGAATATTATGTACTACAGAACTAAGGAGTGGATATTTCATTTGACTGCATGTTCTTTATCATTTGATTCTTTATAAAGTGGCATAATTTGCTTGAAGGAACTTTCTGCAAGAATAGACAGTACAATTTGTGTTCTCAAAGTCTCTGGATTTAAATAAATGTGCATCTTTTTTATAACCAGGAGAGAATATTAAGAGCAAAGGTTGAACATGCTGCTTCTCATATTATGTTGCCTTGAAAGGTATTGTATATTATAAGCATGAAAGCACAATGAAGCATCAACTTACCAGGTGAAAAAATTCCATCACCAGCACCTCCTGGCCAACCAATTATTTCTCTCATTTTTCTTAATGTGACATATTCCAACAGTACAAACACAGGAGCAATTTCATAGGTGAACCTAGAACATAGCAATTTCTGCATCTTATTGATTAAGTAACAGTACTGACAGAATAACTCACTTCATAGAGCATAGAATATAGAATAATAGAGTTGGCATGGATTGGAAATCTTTTAGTTCAATCCCTGCTCATACAGGAGGCTCTTATAATTTTGTTTGCTTCAGATTTATTGCTTAATTATTTTTTCCAATATTTTTCCAGGTATTGATGTCAGGCTGATTGGTCTGTAATTTCCTGGATCTGTTCCCCTCTTCCATTTTTTAAAAGTTGGGAACCACATCAGCTCTTTTTCAGTCCTCAGGTAGTTTTTTTCCTCGTGCTCAAAGAACTTTGAAAGATATATTTCAATAGTTCTGAAATCATGTCTACCAGTTTTTTCAACATTCTGGGATGTAGTCTATTAGAACCTGGTGATTTGAATCCATCTAGAGCTGACAGGTGTTCCCTTACTTTATTTTTGCATATTTGCATTCCTAACCTGTCATTTACAGTTCTGTTTTTGGTGGGTGGAGTTGTGTTTTCTTTTTACATGAAGACAGATGCAAAATATGAATTAAGTAGTTCTGCTTTTTTGCTGTTGTCCATTATTTCTTAGCCATCTTTGCCCACTAGTGGACCAATTACATTTTAAACTTTTTTCTAGTTTTTTTTATATGTTGAAAGAAACTTTTTAAAATTGATATTTGTTCCAAGTCTTACTTTGTTCAAAGCCTTAACTTTCCTAAGTTCATCTTTGTAGGTTTGGGCTATTTGTTGGTATTCTGCCTTAGTCATACGTCCCTCTTTCCATTTTTTTCTCAGTTGGTTTGAAAGTTCTTTGTGCAACCATGTTGGAGTTTTCTTGGTTTCCTTGTTTTTCTTTTTTTAATGGTATTTAACTGGATCATTTTTCAGTTTCCCAAACTTCTTGAGTTGATTTCCCCTTTCAGATTTTCATCCATGGGATCCTTCCAAAGCTCTTTCTGAGTTTGTTAAAAATCAGCTCTTTTAAAGTCTAAGAAATTGGTTTGACTGTTCTGTTGCTTGTGCCTTTTTATATTGAATTCTTATATTGACATGGTCAATCTCTCATAAAATTCCTGCAATTCCAACCCCCTCTATCATTTCTCATCTGTTGGTAAGAATAAGATCCAGTATAGCTGTCCCTCTAAGTAGCTCCTCTATTTTTAGGGTGATGATGTTGTTGGTAGGTGGGTCAGAAATCTATTTGATCTCTCATTTGTTGCAGAGTTTGTCTCCCAGTTGATGTCAGAGTAGTAAAAATCTCCCAATGCTACTGTGGTATGTTTCCTATATAAGTTGGTGAAGTGATGCAAAAAGTTCATCTATTTCTTAAAGCAATTTCTGATGTCTTCCAGATATGCCTGAGACTACAGATCCAAAATACTACTGGCAAAACAAAAAAGAACAAAATTCAACATATCGCTGTCTGTGGAGCTTCTCAATCATTCAGGTCATGGTTGTCCGAAAGGTGCTTTTCCAAAAAGCAATTGGACTTTCTTGGGTTTTTCCCACCTTGAAAACATTTTCCTTTTCATCTAAGAAGCTACTTCAGAACTGAACTTTTTATTCTATCTTTTCTGGAGAGGTACAAATGGCTGTTTTCCCCCTTTGCCTCCCTTAATTTTAACAATTCATGTTCTTCATGCTTTCACTAACATATTATTTTCTGTTTATCTGTTTAGCTATGCACCTCTCAGTGTTTCTATAGAACCATTTTTCATGCCATATGCTACTTTTTTACTCTCTCTCTTTTTTCTTTCTTAAAAAGAGGCATGCAAAATATAAATGCTAACCTATCTGCTGACATTGGTAAATATGAGAGTCAAGTCATTTTGTTGTCTCTAAAACTTGTGTACTATAAAATAAATGCATTAATATCCATGAATATGAAATTTTATCTGATTAATTATTATTCATTAATTATGAATGCAAGTATGTTTGTCATAATTTGTTCCTTATAACTGCTTTGTGAGCATTACCCCTGAATTAAAATAATCTTTAGACCAGTTCCTACCTGAATTTCATGCATGCAAAATGGACAAACTCTGGCAATGAGGATTTTTTTAATAGTTGCTAATTTAAAGAAACAAATATTTTGCATAGGCAGTAAGATAGTGTACTTTATTTCTGAAAACAATCTAAGCTAATTTCTGAGTTAATGATGCTTAAAAGGATCTTAGTCAATTTACATACTTACATATTAGTGTTAGCTGTAGAAGTTAGCCAATCTGCAGCTAATCCAACCATATCCAATCCAGTTGAAAGCTGATTGAAATATCTGGGATGCCCTGCAAAACATCTGAATAAGCTCCATTGAAAAATATAATTTGTTATTATATTTCTATCACATTCATATTTCCTGCTGTCCATTTTGGCCATAAAATCCCAACCTCATTGCATTTGTATGGAATTTATATGGCAAACAGCTTCAGTGAAAACTCTTTATTTTTAGCTTTTACCAATGAGGATGAAAGTTCTGTATAAAGAGACTTTTGTTCAGGCATTATCAGCATTACCATTGCTCAAAATGCCTTCTTCTCTAGATGGATCTTTTCCATTTCAGAAAAAGAAACAGATTGAAATTGGCAGTTGAATTATATTACAGTATAATTACATGAAGAGCATCTTATATGAATTCAAGGGAACTTCTTTTAAAATTATTTATTTTCTCAAATTAGGTAAGAACAAAAAGAAAAAGATAAACAGAATTAGCATAGTAAAATAACACTAATATTTTTGTCTTCCCTTCCTCGCTTCCAAAATAAGAGAGAAAAGGAAAGGAGGAGAGGAGAGGATATGAAAAGAGAGGACACAGGGGGGAACAGGAGAGGAAGAAAGGAGAAGGAAAAAGAGAGGAGAGAGGAGAGGAGGGAAGAAGGGAAGAGAAGAGAGAAGAGAAGAGAATGCAGGTAGAGAAGAGAAGAGAATGCAGGTAGGGAAACAGGCAGGCACAATGTGCCTGGAAATTTATCTAATAAACAACACAACTTCATAAAATTTGTACAAATTATCCAAATTGTTCCTTGCTTCTTTGTTGATAGACCATATATAGCAGCCATTCATTCCTACAAATCAGCATAAATGTGTTGTCCTTATATAATCATGACATTTGGCCATCCACATGCACCATTCTTGATAGTCTAATAAATACTGTAGAGAGAGCCATCAAAACATAAATGTTCTTAATGGAAAGTAAATTATCTTATTACAAGCCTAAGCCACAAAACAGGATGAATATATATATATATATTTTCTTAAGTTTTCGCGGGTACTTACATGCCTGGCATTCTCACAGACAAACACCATACAGAAGCGTGATGATGGCAGATGAGATTCTGCTGAAACGTTGCTACAACTTTAAAAGCACCACTATTATGACGTGGGAAAATACCCGAACAAAGCTGAATGCCAGACATATACATATACATATACATATACATATACATATACATATACATATACATATACATATACATATACATATACATATACATATACATATACATATACATACACGCACACACACACACACACACACACACACATATATATATATGTATACAGGAGTCTGATGATGGCAGATGAGATTCTGCTGAAACGTTGCTACAACTTTAAAAGCACCACTACTATGATGTGGGAAAATACCCGAACAAAGCTGAATGCCAGATATATATATATATATATATATATATATATATATATATATATATATATATATATAATCAATACATTCAGAAGAACATGTTTCCATTCAGATCATTTGCAGAATTTACAGATATCAGAAATAAATTTTACACAGGTCGAAGTGTTTTTTTGAAAAAAATAAATCAGCAATACTTGAAATGTGTAAATAAACTCTTGCTGATCTTATTAAGGGAAGAACAGGACTAAATTTGACACCACCATGTCTCCTTGCACCTTTTGACCCAGGGTAACTGTGAATTTTAGGAAATATAAGAATGAGTTTCTGCTTATTAGAAGAATAATTTTGAACAATGCACTAACCTTCTAAAAACAAATGGACTTAATTTATATCTAGATTTGGATAACTAATCTCTATTTGACTGGGAACTTTATAATTCACTTATTTTTTCCCCCTGCTTAAATTAAAATACTCATGTGAGCCAACTGGTACCAACAGTTGAACTGTTCCAAAATATTCAGCCAGCAACAGTGGGGGGATTCAAATATTTTTACCACTGGTTTGATGGGCGTAGCTTGGTGGGCACCCTTTGCATGCATGCACATACTTTGCGTGCATATATGCACCAAACACGCACTTTGCACAGGTGCAGAGATGTTCTAGCTCACCTCATGCAAGCCTGCACTCTCCGGATTGCTTCAGCAGCTGCCGCATGACATTCTGCTGTGCTGGACAAAGCAGCTGTGCTTCAAACTCAGAGGATAAAGGTGAATATGGGAGCCTAAACGGGCAGGTGGGACCAATAGCAGAGCGGTGAAGAGAATCAGTTTGGTCTCCACTGTTCATCACCGCTACTGGCTTGATAGAACCAGACTGAACCAATAGAATACCACCACTGGCCAGCATGGTTGAAAGGTATTCTGGGAATTGAAGTCCACCATAGCTGGATGATTTCAGCTATGAAAAGATGCTCAAATTCTCACTGCTAGGAAAGGGTAAATGTCTGAATTATTTGGATTTCTTTCTAGCCCTTTTCTATAACAGTTTAACATATTTACATTAGTTCAAGTATATCTAAAGTATAGAAGATTTGGAATTCTGTCCTATAGGATTTTTTGCATAGTAGTTAATTCAGATCTGCACAGATAAAAATATTTCAACTGTATTCACAGTTGCAGTTGCAAGCAAATCACAACTAGGCTTAATTTGCTCAGCAAGTAAACAGTTCAGAAATTATAATTGCTAGATCCATACAATACAAAACCTAGTAGCTAGATAGCTTCTAGATATCAACAAAAAAGGAATGCTTTTGTTCTTTTTTTCATTTCTGGGTCAACTGAACTTTGCTGCCCAGATAAAATAGAGTAGCCCTTTTCTAAACCACAAAAAAGACATATTGCATATTAGCATATTCGGGTGACAGGAAGGGCATCCGTGTTAGCTCCATTCAGTTGCCCTGACTGTACCATGCAAGGGGTTATGGGGTAATTAGAAGAAGAAGAAGAAGAAGAAGAAGAAGAAGAAGAAGAAGAAGAAGAAGAAGAAGAAGAAGAAGAAGAAGAAGAAGAAGAAGAAGAAGAAGAAGAAGAAGAAGAAGAAGAAGAAGAAGAAGAAGAAGAAGAAGAAGAAGAAGAAAGAAGAAAGAAGAAAGAAGAAAGAAGAAGAAGAAGAAGAAGAAGAAGAAGAAGAAGAAGAAGAAGAAGAAGAAGAAGAAGAAGAAGAAGAAGAAGAAGAAGAAGAAGAAGAAGAAGAAGATATATTAGCACATTCCTGAAAAGCAGCCTTTTGCCACCACTGGTTTTTTTAAGTACATCTAAAGCAAAACTGAAATAAATATTATTTTAATTGCAATTCCCCTTTACCTTTAAAATGAATCCAACCACCTTGTAGAAATCTTTATTTGTCCTGTTACCAATTACTGCTATATTTCAGAATTAGAAGGACCAGCCAGAATACTGGGTATTCATGATTAATCATAACCCATGTGATAAACAACTAATGATGATAATGTAAAAGGAGGAAATGGAATGAAAGAGATGAAGATATGAATTTCCCAGGCAGCTGAAGACTATATTACTTCTTCCTCGACAGAACGTAATGACAATAAATCATCAAATTTCCTGTTCATTGTGATTTTAAAAAAAATCTGATCGAAGTTATCATCACTGGTATGTTAAAAATGATACACGAGAAAAGAAAGCCCTCTGGATTGATTAGTTCATTTATGTGGTTTATTCCACTGGCTTATATATTCTAACCAGTTTCGAGATTTTAGTAAATTTTGGGGTGGTATTCTTTCATACATAAAAGAAAAGTTTCCTGAAGTTGCTAGAATAATTAAAACATGTGCTTAACCATGCAATACTTGTGTATTTAGTCCTGTCTCAGATTCAGGACCAGGACATGAGAAGATGAACAGCTGCTTCACCAGCATTTGATTTTTGAAATAAGCCCCAGACAACTCCTCTTTTAGATATATAACATCTCTATCTGCCAGGGAAGCAGGAGGAACATCAGGGCTATTAAAAATGGCATACAGAAACTGAAAAGAAAATTATCTCCCTTGAGCAGTCTTACATCAATCACATGCATATCATAAAGACTTCGGTACCAAAAGGGGTTTTGCTGTCATCTACAGAGTGACACACAAAAGCTGAACAATGAGGTTGTGTGGGTGAAATTAAAGGAGGAGAAGAAGGTTAAAGCAGGCAGCAAAACCAATTACTCTTTTAGATAGGGAACCAGAGCCTTCTGTTAATTTAGTTTAAAATTATGGTGACTGCTTTGGAAAAGCAAAGGTTTGACTTAAATTTGCTTGATTTTTATCCCTGTTATTTTTTTTTGAACACGTTTAGCCCATGTTTGTTCTAGGATGGTGCTGTGCTACCTGTACAAAATGATTCAATGAATAAAATAAAGCAGGAGAGAACAATTAGGCCAAGGACTTTTACTAGGTTAGTACAGGTAGTCCTTGAATTATGATACTGTTCATTGTTTAATGACTGTTCAGAGTTACAGTGCAACTGAAAAAAAAGTGACCTAGGACCAGTTCTCATATTTATGACTGTTGCAGCACCCCTAAAATCAAACATTCAATTTTCATATGCTTGGCAATTGGTGTGTATTTACAATGGTTTTCAGGATCCTAGGAATCATATGCAACCTATCCAAGGAGCTTCAGACAAACAAAAACAGTGGGGGAAGTCAGATCCAAATAATGAGATGATTCACTTAATAATTGTAGTGATTCACTTAACAACTATGCCAAAAACATCATCAAATTGGGTATGACTCACTTAACTGCCTTGGTGAGCAATAGACATTTTAGGTTCAATTATGGATGTAAGTCGATGATTATCTGTATGGCTCAAGGGGAATGTAAATCTAGGCTTTTCAATGTACTAATGGCCTAAGGAGGGAATATTTTTCCCCATTCCATTCATTTCATTCTATATTTCCTTGTAGATCACCTTCCAGAATCTGGAAGTGAATAAAATCTAATGTAGACAATGTCTATGCCCAGATACGTTTTTGGTTTACACCTTCAATCTTCACATAGCTATTTTTTTCAAACCTGGCTGCTGCAGAAGGTAGAGCAAAACCAAATTCAGACTAGTTGTATATGCACATAGATTTCACCTAGAACACAAATTATTCATTTCAAATTCCTAATATAATCCCATAGTCTCCAGTACCTACATTAGGGTTTGGATTCAATAAATCTGCAGTCCTACAGTCTAATTTTGCTACACTTAGCCATTGCTTGCCTTTATTGATTATTTATTGGTTTATTGGTACAAAATCAATACAAAACACTGAACTGAGATTCAACGTGTCCGAAAAGCACCAGCATGGGAAAAGCTGAATTAAAACTGTGCTAAATTACTAGAAGTAAGCCCTATGGCAAAACACATGAAATGTTCACCTGCAGTCTTAACAAATTATGTTCCTAACATATTTTTATTTGATGTTTAATATTTATATTATACACCCTTCTTTCCACCAAAAATGGTGTTCAGAGTGCACTGATCTTGAAACATTTCCAGCAACCCCATATAGGTGGATTAACTTTATGTTTTGCTTTATGTTTTGCTTCCTCTACATTGAGGAAGAAGAGAAAAATAAATAATATTTTATCAGAGAGATTTGTGAATGAGGTTCCATGTAGCCTCTAGGTTCATTTCAGTATTTTACAGGGAACAGTATTTTGTCAAATAAAAAATTAAGCACAAGTGAATCATTAAGACTTGATAATATGAAAGCAGAGCTTTTTTCCCCTTAAAATCTCATGTAAATTCTCCACTGCCACACTTAGAACAAATTCACTTCCTTCTAGCATTGATGATGTTACCTAGTTTGTTAATGAAATGAAATGTCTGCAAGAAAACTACGAAGCTCATAGAATACCAAGGACCCACAGTTCATCTCTATTATCAGAACTATTCTGTCACTTAGACCGATTGTGTGGCTCATTCGTAGTGAGTTCTTTGCACTATGAGAGTATATATCCCAACTATGCCATGCTACCTTAATATTGCTCCTAGTGAATCCTCTCCTATCTCCACATCTCCCCAGCCACTGGCAGGAAATTTAAATAAATAAATTTAGTAAAAGGCTGAAGACTGATCTCAGTACTAATGAGCATTCTAGAAAATCAAGGTCAAGAAAACTAACCAAGAACAGAAGATGCCACCATGTCAAATCCAGATTTCTGCTATAGAAATATGTGATACTTACAACTTGCAACTAATTATAGACTTCTGGTTACACACATTAAATGTATTTATTTATCACAGCAATGTAATATACCTGCCACCTCACAGTTGTGATTCTTTGTATATTCCAGATCACAATGTTATATAATGTTATATTAAAAAGAGTAAATATATAATGTTAAGATGGCTGCATGCTGTAGAGCAATTTACCCCAACGTGGTTCTGTGATGTTTTGATGGATATTTTCCATAATTTGACTATTTTTTCTGAGAACTGTATTTTTTAATTCATAAACTTCTAGATAAGGAGTTAGATTCCCTTAAATGTAATTGGTGATTAGACTGTGGACAATTACAGGATGTAGTAAATTACAAATGTCTTTGATGTGCTTGAATTAAGTGCTTCAAATTTCCATTGCTCCTTTCCCATCATTTGTCATTTGTAATAGATTTGCAGCCCAACCCAAAGAATAAGTTTATAGTCTGAATTTATAAATATTTACAAATAATTGAATTATTTGCAAGAGGAAGAAATATAAAAGTGTTTAATATACAAATAAGATAATATTTAATTTAAAAAAAAAATCAATGTAATGGAATTCCAAAAAGTAGAAGAATTACATGTATGAGTTTATAGATTTTATGATGACTTCTTTTGGGTGGATGAAGACTGGTGCATTTGTCTATTAGAGTTCATTCTGTTATTTTCAGCCTAGTTCTCTACTCCATCAGGGTCATTATTGAACTTGATTCTGTCTTCTAAAATTATTAACTGTTCCACCCCATTTTGAGCCATTCACAAAGTTGGTAAGCATTTTATTTATCTTGTCATCAAAATCAGCTGTACTTCATCAATATTTGTTTATTTGCTCATTGAATTCCTAGGCTATTTCACTCCAGGATATCTCTGGATGGTTTCACAATGAAAAAATAAATAAACATGATGTCATATAAAAAATAATTGTCAAGATCAGGGGTGTCAAACTCACGTCATCATAGTGGCATCACGTGATTTACGTATCGAGACTTCGCTAAACCAGGCATGAGCGTGGCCAGCACGTGATGCATCCGGCGAGTTTGACAGCCCTGGTCAAGATGGTATAAATCTAAATCATTCTATTACCCAAATTAGAGTAGTCCAAGCACATATTGGCTCAAAATCAGGTGAGGATTCAGATTGGTAACAAGGCAGGTAGGGTGTAGACAATCCATTCCATATTCAATTAGCTTGTTAACAGAAAAGTCTAAGGGTACTTTGTCAAATGTCTTGTGGAAGTCAAGAGATATTATGTCCACAGCATTCTTACAATCTACTGGGAAAAATACTGGTTGAAAAAATGAAATGTGATTGGTTTGACATAGCTTCTTGACAAATCCTTGCTGACATCTAATCATCACTGCATTATTTTCAAGATAATTACAGATGAAGCAATTTATCATTTGTTCTAAAGATAGGCAACTAGCTCTAAAAAGATAATTCTTTGCATCTTTTTCTCCTGAAGATAGGAATAATAACTGGGATGTTCCAGCACTCCAGTCTTTTTATGGTTATGTTTCTGCCGAACTTAAGCTAAAATGTACTCCTCCAACTAGCTCAATTTAAATGCTCAGTAAAACACAAAGAAGTCTCAGTCAAAATATAAATGTTAATTCTTGGAATCATTTGGGATAGTTAAGAAGCTGTGGTAAATTGTCCATGAGTTCATTACTATAACAGTTTGTTAACAGAGGGTTTTTGAATGTTAATCTTATATTTTATTATTGTTGTTGTTCCTGTTAACTGTTTTGTTATTAATATAATATACAGATGACAGATTAAAAATTTGCAAATAGAAATAGTGGGTTAATAGTTTAAAATTCGTTGGATATGCTTTGCAAAGGATGGGAGAATAATATTGTTGTAATATAGTAATTAACATTCAATTAGATGGGACAATATGTATATATGCTTTAGTCATTTTTATGTGCTTTTTTCCCTTTTTAATGTCTTGTTTGTTTTGTTTTTTCTTTCTCTATATGTGTTTTTAATTTTTTTTTGGTGTTTTATATTTTAACTTGTTTGAATAAAATTAAAATAAATTAAAAATTATCCGATTCTTTATGAAGTGGAATATCAGCAGCTCATAACCCAAATAATAAATACAGTGGTCTCATAAATTAAATGTATTTTTATCTATCTATCTATCTATCTATCTATCTATCTATCTATCTATCTATCTATCTATCTATCTATCTACCTCCTACTTATCTACCTCTTTCCCTCCCTCCCTCCCTCCCTCCCTCCCTATCTACCTATATATCATCTAATATTCTTGACATTTTCATAGATATTCACCTGTAGTGGCCACTGTTCCTTTTCCAGCCTTCATCCACAGATTGGATGAAGTAGCTTCTCAATCTATTTCCTAGATTTTCCAAGTGTGAACTGATTGTAACTATTTTGCTAGGAGCATTTAGATCCATATTGAAGAGCAAGTCTGATGAATCTTGGAAATTCTTTGATGACATCCCTATTCTATGCTTCTAGGAGACAGTAAAAAAAGAAAATTTACAGAAGCCTGGCAGGTATACATTGGTTTTATTATTCCTTGAAATTCTGGCTTTTGTGCCTATGCATATATGTTGATTTCTGACAACTGCCCAAACAAGTCTCTGTAGGTTTTTGGTGCAAGATTTCAGAAGCGGTTGCTATTGTCTGCTTTCTATGGCTAAGAGTGAATGATTGGCCCAAGGTCACCCAGATGCCTTTGTGCTTAAAGTGGGACTAGAACTCATGGTCTTCTGGTTTCCAGCCTGACTACACCAAACTGGCTAGGTCATTCCTTGTAGATAAGAGTCACCATTACAGTTCTTCTTCTTCTTCTTCTTCTTCTTCTTCTTCTTCTTCTTCTTCTTCTTCTTCTTCTTCTTCTTCTTCTTCTTCTTCTTCTTCTTCTTCTTCTTCTTCTTCTTCTTCTTCATTCAGGATTCTTGGTCTTTCCATGGATCCTGTTATTTATGCAAGGTCCTGAAATACCCTTTAGACATAAATATTTATGTCTAAAGGGCATTTCTTTTCAAAAATATAGGTATATAGGTCCAATAGATTTCCTCGCCGGGTAACTGTATACAATGAATTGCTGCCTAAATGGTCCAAGAGAAATAGTTCTTTCTCCTCTTTTGTATCTCTGTTTTCTGCATTTATTCCCATCCTATTGGTTCAGCAACAGCTGTGGATTTATTCATTGCGTGCAACATAGCAATTCAATTTCCTAAATGCTGGCTTTGATCCCATAGCACTTTAGTCTACAAATACACCACATTTTAGCCAGACAGATTGTCAAAATCCAGAATTGTGGCTTGTTTGGAGTCATCCTGTGAACCAAGAACCAGGGTCCAATTAACAATGTTTGAATAGAGGCACTATTTTTCTCTGAAGGAAATGTTAACTACTGGATTCCAAGGAGCAGGAGCAAAAAATGCATAGCGTCTCTATTATTTCACAAAGACCATTAAAAGCTCCCGTCTAGCTTTTAAGAAAAGCCAATTGCCATGCATGGGAGGTGGGAAGGTGCTAGCATTTAATGGAATCTTAATGTCTCCTACGAATTTTTTTTCGGTGGAATATGAATTATCATTGTCTTTTGGGGGGAGATTTTAATGACTTCTTAGTCCAGTCTACAGACCTGAGCTTTCCTGCTCGTTCCCTATCCAAATTCTAATCAGGACTGATCCTATTTTGCTTTTCAGAATCAGCCAAGGTGAACTAAGTATTATATCTTAGGTACAGTTAAATTATTTGGATTTAGACACAACTAGTTCAGGGGTTAGGGTTAGGGTTGCTCTTCAAAGGATTAGGGTGTAGTTTAATACCTTGGACAAGACTAGAATCTGAAGAGGCACACTTCTGCACTGTAGCCCTTTCCCCTGGGATTTTTCTCTTTCATGTTTCCTTCTGCTCAAAAAACATGCAATTTCTCCCCAGTAAACAAGCAGGTGAAGGCATCCACAGTGCTGTTCTCTTCCTAAAAGTATCTCAAGTTGAGATACATTTACAATCAACACACTATTGTTCTGAAAGAGTAACGTTTGAGGCAGCAAATTCCATTAACAGCTACTATCTCCATAGAATGGCTGAAAACCAGTCATGTGTTGCTAATAGTTCTGTGCAAAATATTGTATTTTTATGGACCACAGTCTCTTCCGTTGGCCTTGGAAGCCAAACATTCCCACGTTCATGACCACGTGACCATCACTGGTTGACACTCCAACACACGGAACGCTACGTTCCCATAGCAAACATGCTAAATCGTGGTTTTTAACCATGGCTCTCTTGATGAAGGACAATTGGTTGTGTAAGCATTGGCGCAATTAACTGAATTTAGATGAAGCACATTTGGTCTTTGGTCTCTAATTGGTAAGAAACATCGCGAGCAGAAAATCCGAACATTATTTCTTTTCCCCAAAAATCTTTCCCTAATTCCTCGACTTTTTCTCCTTCGTTCTCTCGTTTCCTTTCTTCAGCAAAATCCAAACTCGCCGCGTTACTATTTCCTTCTCTCGCCGCACCATTATTATTATTATTTTTTGGAAGCGCCTCGCAATAAGGCTGGAGGCAACGGAAGAGCGAGCAGGGAAAGGAGAGCGGTCGGTCGGACAGGCAGGAAGGCTGGCTGGCGGAGTGTGAGCTTCCCTGTTGTGGGAGATGCAGCGACCAAAACCGGCTCCATACCCGGTTATTTTAAAAAACAGTGCAGGTTTTTGCAGCCCAGTTCTGGTAGCCCCCAGCCCTCCCCGCTTCCGTGATCGGAGGCGACACAAAGCGATTGGTGTTCGAAGCGGTTTTTGCTGGTGACGCGAAGCGGTTTTCGCGACAGGACGAGCAAATAAAACCAATCAAAATAAAACGAAAATGCTCAATGAGTGCTTCGCACAAAACTCTGGCTGTGAACGATAAGGGCCTAAGTCGTATGACTTGCTGCGTCAAACCATGGAAGCCACACGATGGCTGGGATGAAGGTGGCTTCACGCAACGCTTTTTTCCAGGAAAACAAACTGTAAGAGTTCCAACAATCATTGATTATTCTGAACCATATTTTAGAATCAGATACCGCAGAAACCCCAGAGTTTATTTATGGATTAGTGTGTGAGAAATATCTAAAACACTCGATTAATTGTATAAACATGGTTTATTTAACTACAGGTAAGTATATACTGTTGCAATGAAGTTGCATATGTCTAATCTCCGTTTGTTGACTAACTCATATGCTAGCCCTGTTTCATTACTGTGGCAGAATAAAGCTTGGCAATTGGATTCGCAAATTTTATACCTGTGTATTTTTATGTGTCTCTACTAGTATACGACACGATTTTCTGCTAAGTTTGTATTCTAGCCAAGTAAATGGGGAAAATCCTTGAATTTCAAAAGATTTAACAAAATAACAGAGTTGGAAGGGACCTTGGAGATCTTCTAGTCCAACCCCCTGCTCAAACAGGAAACCCTATGCCATTTCAAACAAATAGTCCAATCTCTTTTTAAAAACCTGCAGTATTGGAGTACATTTAAATAACAATATGCCTTTCATTCCGCCTTTCTTAGTCCATCTCATTTGCCAGCCTGCTGCCCTTCACTTGCCCTGAATTTCAGTTCTCAGGACATGCAGTAGATTGTTCTGAAATTTAGTAGTTCTGAAAGGTTGAAAGAAATTTAGCTGATTTTTGGGCACTGCACTCACCTGGAGTTCTCAACAATTGTCATGTTGTCTGGAACTGAAGTCCATCGCTGGGGAATATTCAGGGAGGAAACTGTGATACCCACCAACAGCAAAAGATCATATGTTACAGCAAACTGTGGGCCTGGATCAGTAACTAATTGGTCATTTAAGAATTGTCTCCTAATCATCTAGTTGCATTTTCTAATGTGGGATGGAGTGTGTTAAAGGAAATAATACTGTACATTTTCTTTTCCTAGTAAGGAATAGTGCATAACAGGCTCCTCCTCCTCTGAAAGTTGGATATGTGCATTTGTGTGAAATGCATTAGCTGTGTTATTCACATGAGAAATGAACAGCAACTACAACTCTGGAAAAAGATCTGATTTATGGATATTTTAATGCAGACAGATGGGTGTCAACTTATGTGTGTTTATCGGTCTTTGCATGCATGGACATGCACACATCTCTCAGTGAAATATCTATTTGAATGAGTGGTACTTGGAGACTTGGGTAGACATCCTTCTCAATACCACTTCAGCTCTTTTCTTCTGGTCATGTTCTTGCAAAACCTGTGCTGCAGGGAGGAAGATCTAACTTCAGGTGGCTTTCCTGCCCGTAGTATCCTTCTGGGGACAACTGGGGACATTTTCTTGGACCCTCCTGTGAGCTTGTTCATGGGTTCCAATTCTTATTCAGGCAACTATCCTGCCTTTGATTGGGATTAGCTGCTTTGAATGGGCTTCCCAGTTCCTCCTTCAGCCAGCTTTTTTCTTTTGGAAAAGAAAGACCATTCCAGCAGATTGGAGGAACACATGGATGTTGATGGACTCAAAATCATGGAAATTCTTGATGTGAGTTGCAGAATGTCCAGCTGCAGGAAATACAGCCCACAATAAATCTATTGTTTATCTCAGCCTTCTTCCAGGGGAAGACTGGAGCTGGGCATGGTAATTCTGGAGTTCAGCACAGCTGGAGGACATCAGGAGGCAGAAATTGAAAAATCTATTCAAACTACAATCTCTCCCTCATTGGGTTAAAAATACCTGCCTGGTACATGGATAAATCCTGGTCTACAAACTGAAAAGAACTACCTTCGACTGAATCTTCCATGTGGGAAGCTGGAGACAAATAGAATTCTCTCCATTCAGATTTTTCTTACCATCGTCTAACAAATCCTACCAGGACTGCTAGGTTTTCTTGCAATGGCAGCCTTGGAATGTGACCACGTGAATTCCAATGCAGGTTTCTCCCAAATGACAGTAGATCTTTTAGTGCATTTCTTAATCTGTCATTAAACTAAGCTTGATTTTTGTTTGGGTTTAAATCTTGGGGAAAGCTGCAGGGGTGATTTCCAAGAGAGCGCAGAAGGATGCGGCTGTAGAAAGCTGTCCCCAATCCCCGAGTCTTTTTAAAGGGAAAGCAACGCCATGTTTTCGAGAACTGCCTGTAAGGAAGAATTAGGAAGAGGTCGTGTCCCCAAACAGGGGCATTTGGAAATGAAACGGATTCATTTGTAATCAGGGATGGATGGATGAATCCTAAATCAGTCCGTCGACCGAGTTACACAACCAACCATGGTTCCCACATTCTGATCTGACAGGGATATCCTTAAAAATAACTGGTGTCTAACATACAGACATCGAGAGGCAAGAAGAGAAAGAAACCTGGCTAGCAACGGAATTCAGGACAGGAAAGCTTCGGCAACAAAGAAAGAGGGCGCCACATCAAGATCCAACCAAACGCCTAAATTTGGCGCCCCCTTTTCTCGATCTTCTCCCCCAAATTTGTGAACTGAGGCGGAAGAACCACGGTAGCAAATAAAGAGAGACTGCTCTGCTCCGGAGAGACTTTCTTCCATTGGCATCTCGAGAAGGGGGCCATCAGCCGCGAAGGTGGTGGAAGAGCCGCCCCGCCTTGGCTTACTCCCAAGAAAGGCATCCAGCCGCCTTCATCTCTGGCAGGAAGAAAGCCAAGTGTCCCGGGAAAGCAGAAGAGGGAGAAGGAAGCGAGAAGAATTGTAACCTCTACAAAAATTAGTATCTGGACGAGGCTTCCTGCACCAGTTGGTTGCCTCCGAGATGCGCTGAAATACCCTTGCCACTCAACCACACAGCCACAGGAGTTATTGTGGTTTGATGGTACTGGCTGGGGTTGAGGGAACTCATTGGGGGAATAAGTTCGCCCACAGAGTGCTATCCAGTATTAGCTATCGTTTGCTATGGAAATCGCGGCATAACAAAAATAGAATATTGTACTATCGGGCGCAATCGAGGAACTCTCCCATTCAATTCATACCTCGTTTCTTGCCCTGTTGCTCTGCTCCCCGTTTTCTTTATTCTCCTGCTCGTCTGCGACCGTCCCTTTGTTCCCACCCACCCTCCACCCCAAAAGCAACCGCCTCATGCGTGATTTATAGCATCTTCGAGGGTCAACCAGCCATCTCTGTGGCGCTATAATGTCTGTCTTATTGATATATTGGCACAGCAATGGTCAGATGACACTATAAGACACCATAAATCATTAGAATGGCGTGGCCCTATACTGTTTCAATCCAGCCGTGGAGAAGCGCGCACTCTCTGCCGTACTCGTGCCAATTCCGTTTGGGTCGGATTTATCCAGCTAGAAAATATTTAAATTTCTTTTAAAAAGCGAAAGAAACAGGAACACGGAGCTCCGGTTAGCTGTGCCGGAGGACGTATAAAGGAAAGAGTGGGTGAGGGTGAGGTTTGCTTTCCAAATGGTGCACTTCTTGAAGGTGAGGATGGAGGGAAGGGGAGGAAGGTTCTATCCTCGGAATCAAACCTGCCCCCTCCTCTCACAAACGCGGCAAGCAATTGTTGTCCTTCAAGTGTCCGGCCTCCCACTGACCGTCACTGTCCTGAGTCCTATCCACTAGCCGCGGCGGAATCGAATTAATTCCGCTCCCCATCTTCCCTCGCCCTGCCCAGAAATTGCAGCTCTTTCCCTTAAAGGCCAAGCACGAAAAGGCTGCAGAGCCCAAGATGATCAATGGCGAAAATCGGCCCTATGTTGGTCGCGGTCGGCCGAGCCCGGCATACCTGTTTTGATGGCGTATTTCAGAGTCGTCCTGCAGGTCAACAGAATTTCCTCCAAGGTTTGGGGCTGATCCGCCAATTCCCAATTATATTCCTGAAGCAGCTCGTTTGGGTAGTGGAAATCAATCACTTTAGTGGATCGGTCGAAATTCTTCACCATGTACTGGAGCAAAATGTCCACCACGTCTTGTAGGAAAGCCAAGGTGATCGCTTCCCCCTCCGAAGCAGGTAGAAGATCTGCAGAGAAGGAACAAACAGGATGCGACCCTTTTAGATTTATGCTTAGAATAAAAGCAGCCGAGGCAGACTGTATTTATTTTAAAGCCATTCCTTTATCCTGTCATAATTTGGAGGTCCTTAATATATCTAAACGCTTTCTGTTTATATTTACATACAGTTCAAATAACTGAAATGGGAGAGAGGCACGATTATGAAATATACTTTCAGGTCATTGTCAACACAGAAATCAATATTTAAGAATTAATATTTTAAATATTTGACATGTTATTTTAAAAAAAATCAAACAGTTCCATTTGAAAAATGAGACACATACTGCCCATGCCATTACTCCCCCTCTTCCTCAATTTAGATTTATAAATGGCTTAAAATCGGTTTGGTCGCTGTTCTCTTCCAAGTGGTGCTGAATCAACCATCAGTTTGACAACGGTTCTTAGAAAACGAACAAAATTACGGGATGCGGAGCCATTGACACTATTCGAACCAGTTTTTGTGTGATGTCAAAGAAGGCCATTTATTGGTTTTATTTTCAAATAGATTTATTGAGCCAGAATGATTCATGTCCCATAAATATTCCCTTAGCAAGCACTTACAAATTTAAAAGACGGATTCAAAATTTCTACATTTTTTCCTGCCTCCCCCATCCCACTCCACCCACTCCCTCTCCCTCCCTCCCTCCCTCCCTCCCTCTTCCCCCCCTTCACACACACAAACGTTGGCCTATTCTGAGTATTCCTTGGCCCTAGAGAGATGTGGTGGGATTTGAAATTAAACAATTTAGGAATAGCCCATAAAACAAAACCAAAAAAAAAAAAAAAAATCACTGTAGGAATAGTTGTATTTAAATGGCTTGGAATCAACAGGAGCATTTTTGGCAGTATTTCCGGAGTTAATATGAGCGAATCTAGTCCTTGCGTAGGCAGATTTCAACTAGTTTTCCAACTTTGGAATCATTGCGATATGTATGTATATAAGAATGTATATAAAAATGTAGACTCGAAGGGGAAGGGGAAGGCTGGCATCTCTGCAAAATCGAAAAACATATTTTTTTTCTTCCTTTTTCTGGCAGCTGAATGAGAATACAGGAGCGTTCTCGCGGAGCTGGTACCTGAACTCCTTTTGCAAGACTGGGTGACCCACGCCTACTCACCTCGAGGAGAAGCGAGTGGCAGAACGCCCTTCGGTGTGGAACTACCCGACTTGTTCTACTCCCCCTTAAAGAGGACTAGAAACCCCCAAAGGCGGGCTTCCAAAACGTCTGACTACTACCCACACTCCTTTTAAGACTCCTCCGCCAAGTCCTGGGCGGGCTGGAGGCCAATTACCTGAGGCGTGTAGGAAAGCATAGCTGAGCTCCCCTTTCTGGCAAGCGCAAGGTTTTCCGCTGCAGGTACAAGCCCCCTTTCTGGCGGCCGAACCAGGGTCTACCTTCGTCGCCCCCGTTTCCGTGGTCTTGTCGCCATCTCCGTAGAGCAGCGCTAACAAAGACACAAAGGGCGAAACGTCAATGGCACCGCGGGGGCTGGAGCGAAACGCCCCCTCCCCCAACTCCAATGTCTACCCCCCCCCCACTCCACGCCTCGAAGGATCTCCAATCTCCAAATTTCTCGGGAAAGCATCCTTGAGACTTTGGGGAGATTACTTCGAAATTATTATCACATCATCATCATTATTATTATTATTTTTTTAAAAACGGTTCTTTCGGTGGTTTGGGGAGCTTCTTGGGGATAGATGCTTACCGCAGAGTTTGGTTGAAATGCCTCCGGTAAACTTCTGGGCAGCCTGGCACCAGGCTTTGGCTAAGGGCAGAGGGAGAACAAGATATTGGTATTAGATGGGTGGGTGGATTTCAGCGGATAATCTTACCACACAATAGACCGCGGTTTCATTCTTATTTCTTTCTGTCAGCCTTATGAATAGCGGAGTGAGGGTCCATCGGCTGCAACCCTCCCAGAGGCTTTTGCGTCCTAAGCAGCGTGCTTTAGGATAAAGCTGCGCGGGTTGCTTTCCGCCTTTCCTTTCTGAAAAAAAGATTTTAAGCTCAAGAAAGCGAGCCTCGTCCGCTCTTTCCGTGATTTTCCCTTAACATCTATAACTTTCTAAGGGGGCCTTTTGCAACCGGCCACAGCTTCCATCATCCCCAGACAGTACCCTTGCCCATATCTCTCTAAATGACCTTATTTGTAGCCAGCGGCTCAAGAAAAGGAGTATCGCGGCGCATCCAGGGTTGCCAGCTTCACCACCTGCACCCACCCAGCCCGCCCTTCTTTCCACTTCACTTTGCGTCGTTAGTGAACTTTGGCGTGTCTCCTCGTCCCCGCCTGAAAGCCCGGAGTTCGCCCTCATTTCGACATCCGGGCTGCGCTCCTTCGCCAGGGCAAGGTCTCCCTAGCCAGCAGGTAAATGACTCTTTAGACTGAAGTGGGACCGACTGGGTTGTCATGGTCTGAAGCTCTCTGCCCAATCAGTTGAGGGAATATCCTTTCGGGGCGAGAAGGGTCTCGAGGTTGGACGGGGAGATGCCAAAAGTCCTGGAAGACTTCCGAGAAGAGCAACTTCGCGCGGGCAGGTGGCTTTGGGTTGCCATCCTCTCTTCAGGCGATCTGAATATGTGCCCGAGAAAGGCGGGCCGGAGATTCTTACCTGTACCCGGGTTATCTGGATCGCCAGATCCCTCCTCAGTCCCGAAGGACCAAAAGCCAGCTCCCGGAGTTGCCATCTGAGGAGTCGCTGAGAAGCCGCTGAAGTGCCGCCGGAGCGCCTGGGCTGTGTGTGCGAGAGACAGAGACGCCGCCGCCGCGAAAGGCGGGACGAGGCGGCCGGGGGTTGGTGGTGGTGCGGGAGAGACTGGGGGAGGGGAGGAAGGGAGGGCGCGGGAGAAACCAGGGCGAATGCGTTCTGGGGAGGGTTGCAATGAGGACGCGGGCCCGATTGAGCACGACGTGGACGGCAGAGACACTCTGAGCGTAATTTCCTCTCTCGCAGAAAACCTGGACGCGCCAGTCGGGCAGAGACACCAGTGCTGAGCGCTTTCCGCTCTACTGACCCAACGCTGACTCGCCTTCAGAACGAGTGGCTGAGAGGAGGGGCGACGGCGGCGGGAGCTTTGCCTTCCAGCGACAGATAGCGAATCGCCACCTGCTGCTGTGAGCAAGAGCAAGTCAGACTGGGGCCGCCTCAGGCTGCAGCAAAAAAAAAAAAAAAAATAGAGGAGCACCAAAACCTGAGAGGCACTTCAGGCGGTTTGGAGGGGGCGGGCGGGCGAGAGGAGAAGGCAGGATTGATTGTCTGCTCCGAGGGCTGCCTTGAAAGGAGAGGAAGATGCTTCCGATCACATCTGGATCCAGCCTTTAAGGGCTGTACCTAAGAAAGGGCGCCTCAGGGCGAGGTCAAGAATTCCTCGCACCCACGCAGGGTGGAGAACAGAGGGACATATCACGCACGTCACCCAGAGCCAGCAGTGCGTGACTTGTCTTCGGAGTGGCAACGTTGCTCAGGCTCAAAGCCACCGACAACGGCAATCCATAATGAAAAACAGATTTAGTAGGGACCACGGTGGCTCCCTCATCCACTTCTTCCTCCTTTGAGGAGCACTACCCACCCTTGAGCTACTGCAGCACTTGATTCTTCTTTGGGCACCGAAAACCCTGTCCTGATTCTGTAGACATTTTGTGCTCTTGGCCCAACTATTCATTGGACAGAAATACACACAGTTAATTTGGCCTAGGGAAAAAGTTAGAAGTTGATGGACACTTGTTGGCCATATCACTCACCAGAGATTTAAACAAGCACTTTTCCTTGTCCTAGCTAGTGATGCTATAGCTAACACTAGAACAGGACAAATCTCTTTCCATTGCCTGGTTTGCTTGTTCCTCTGTGTCAGAAGAAAGCTTCTGGCCAGCTATTTCCTATTTTAAAACAAACCTTGGAAATTACATTAAAAAACAGCTTTGTCATGAAGTGTAAGCAAGGGTTGTGCAAATATTATCTCCTATTATTTGGGGGAATTTTCTTTTGACAACATCTGATAACCACCAGTAAGGAATCATTGTACAACCTGGATCATAATTTTCATGTGTCATAGAACCAATTCAAGTTCTTAGCCACAGTTCAGACAATTTTTTGCTTCCTTTGTTTCTAGTGAAGCAGCAGTGCGAGAAACATACATCCCCAGTTGATGGCAATCAGCTTGAAAAACAAATGCTACATAGCTGCTTTATCTCTCTCCTCTTCTGACACACACACCATTCTTATTTTGCCATCCTATTGATTGTGCCTGCTCCTGAACTCTTCAGCTCAATATATGTCTGGGAGAAGGGATGGGATGGGAAGAGGCCAAATCTTCACTACATGAAAACACTAGTTTTCCATCATCTTTCTTTCTTTGCTGTGGATGGAATTGGTTGACACTGCTGTCTTTTTTCTTTTTAAGATAAATTAGATCAAAAGATGCTCAAGATATTGAGCTAGAAGTCTAGGGCAACTCCCCCCAACCCTGGTATTTTCCAGAACTGTTGAATTTCATCTCCCATTATCCTCTAGCACTGAAAAATGTGGAAACATATTGGAGGAGTGATAAATCTTGCCTGCAGTGTGCTTTATCTCTGGGGTATCTGCAGGCAGATAATAGCTTTCAATTAATTTGTTGATGTACATCAAAGATGCCCTGTTGGTGAACTGATTTCACAGTATTCTTAGAGAGGCAGTGAATACATTGTCTGTCAGATTCAAAATGTAGGGCTCAAGACAAAAATATGTACTTGAGCAGAGAAAATCAACATAAACGCTTCTCATACAGAGAGAGTATAATTTGGTGATACTTCTTGCCTCCACCGTACTGAAGAAATGGGGAATCATTCCCTGTAGGAAAACTGATCTTGGTAGCTACTTTCTGCCATCTTCTTATTCTGTTCAAGTCCCTAGCTTGTGTCCATGGACCAGTAGCATGAACAAGGACCTCAGCTGTCTGGTTGAAAAACACATTTGTGAGTTAATGAACGGCAGAGACAAATTCATTAGTTCCTCTGTCAAGCTATGCTGCAGGCATTTACCACCAACTCTGGAAAGACTGGAAGTGAGGCATTCTAGACTACCCACCAACCCCACCATGCCGCCCCCCCCAAATCAGGATTAATTGGAGTTAGTTTAATGCCATTTGAGGTCAGTACATTTTCTGCTCCTGTTCCAACTGGGTTTGAGCAATCGCAGTCATGCAAAAGGAGGGTTTTTCTTTCCAGCTGTGATCAGAATGAAAACTGAGTCCCTCAGTTTTCAGTGTTAATAGGAGCCCCTCCCTCCCCCACCAAGTGACACAAACCCCCTCCCTCCCCCAACTAACATACTTTTGTTTAGGGATTGTTTCTTCTGTAGCTGGGATAAAATTCCCCATTTGAAATGTGATCATCTTCCCCTTTATAGTAGATGAAAAACAAAATCCAAGCGATGATTTCAAAGCATCCAATCAGAATAATCTCTCATTTTACTCTTAGTTTTGCATTTTAAGGCCCATCACTTATGGCAGTCCTAGCTGACTTTGGCTTGAAAATAAACTAAATTAGATGAGATCTGGTTAGTACTTGGATGAAAAATTCTCAGGACATTCCAAGGCATAGGCTCAACAGAGAGAGTGAAAAAAAAAAAGAAGAAGGCAAATCTTTTTACATATTATTGCAAGCAAAATTACATGCTCAGAAATGGAATCCAATTCAAAAGTCTTGTCATTTCTGATTATCACTATTCTAGTAAGGAATTTTTAAAATTATGTCCCATATTAAGGATGTGGTCATCTTCAAATCGCCATGTAAAATTGCAGTTACTACAGAAACACTACGAGAAAGATATGTGAGCTTCAATGTCCAGAGTGGATGCTTGGGGCATAGATATGAGTATATTTCACAATGAAGAAAAACTGAGCAAGTCTGATTTGTAAAACTGAGTAAGCCTATCTGATATTAGGATGCCCTTCTTTTTTTCTCTCTACAATGCTTGTTCCTCTTGGGGAAAGCAGATTTGATGCTATGGAGCCAGCCTCTCTTCCTTTGTTTGTACATGGAACATGGAGGCCTTTGATGGGCATCTGTAACACAGACACAGCAGTCTTATTTATCTCAGGGCTAGTTCATGTCTCAGTTCATTGAAGCAGGAGTCGCTTGCCTTTTAAATTGGCTTGAGGGGAAAAGCTAGTCTCTCTTCACCAGGGCAGAACTGGCTTACATTTCTTCCTGTGGATGAGCACATCACAGCAAAATCACAATGAACTTCAAAGTAGTGCATCATGATATTGGATGTTTTGTTCTCATAGGTCCTGAAATGTACCCTTCACTAGAATTAAATCCCAAAATAGTTTGGGCTGAGGTGTAAGCTTTTTGTTCATTCATTTCAAAAATTCTATAGGTAATAGATGTAGTCTTCATCTCACCTAGTTTTATGCCCTGTAATATTGTAATAATATAGGCCACAAATACATCTTTCCAAAATACAGATTAGGAAGGGGATACACACACACATCCATGCATATAGACACACACTCACATATGCATATGCACGCACACAGGCACACATACACATTTCCAGTGCATTTCCTATGGATTTTCCAGTTCATTGTGCCTGTCTCTTCCCTTTTAACAGTCACTGCATTACTGGAAACCAAATCTATTTCTTATACAGATTGTAATTTCAGTTATTACAAAGAACTTGATGACATCATTGTAATTCCACAATTTCTCTTTTTAATAGCATATGTATATTTCATTTATGAAAATGCATTAAGTAAAATGCCTTTGTTACACCATAACCGTTTGAGCTTGCGGCTACAGGATAATCTGGTCAAAATATGAGAGAAAATAATTCTTCCTACTGTGCAGAGACCCTACAAGTCAATTTTGAACTACTCATGCAAAAAGCAAAACAAAAAACTCAGAACACCATTTCCAAGGAAGCACATGAATTTCTTTGCTCTAATCCAACCAGGGCAAAATAAATGGTCTGTACTGTAATTTGCTATCACAATAGAGGAAAACTATTTTTTTTTTTAAAAAAAAGAAAGGAGCCCCTAATCACTAGATTTATAGGAAGAGGATACAAATCCCCCCTATAGTTCTCCCCTCTGAAATTATTGTTTCTCTATCCACAAAAGGACTTAACTGCTACTCTGATATATAGCATTCTTTGCTTGAATACATTGCCTACCAAAATGATGAATGATGATGGTTAGTTGTCACAGATATATTGCTACATACAGAGATCAAGTTTTATATGTGTATATATTATGTCCATATGTCTAAAGCTCATTTGAATGTTGGTTCACAATAAAGTTGCTTCTTAAATTACCTGCATGGTCTCTACTATAACCCCTGGTCTTTTTAACATTCAAGGCTTATTTCTTTATCCATTTACATTAATTAAATTGACTTTAATTGAACCATAATATGTTAAGGGAAGGTTCAAAGATCCAGGCAAATTATAAACAATCTCACTATGTAGATAAAGTTATGCAAAACATGTAGGAAAACAAAATGAAAAATAATGTACTTCCTCCTACCTCCAAAAAGAACTCTTAAGAGTTTGAATATAGTATAGGAGAGCAATATTTTTCACATCTGTTTGCATATTTAAATAAATGTTATAACAAAGCCTCGCATCTCTCTTTGGAAAATGGCTAAGGCAGCATATTCATATTCTCAAATACACAGCAAATATATGTATGTGGGAGATTTATTCAAAAGAAAAGGATATGGGAATTCCACACGCCCCCCCCCAACAAAAAAAAACAAAAAACAACAAGAAGAAAACAAGCAGAGATTATGCTGAAGAAGAGAAAACAATAGCAGCAGCTGCTAATATTGCTGGAGGAGGCGCCTGCGTTGAGAAGTCTTCCGGAGTAATTTTTGGTAGTCAAAAGGATAATCTTCATCTTCATTCTCTTTTGGAATCCCTGTGACCTTTGGCCTATGGATTTCATTACAGAAACATTTTAGAAATGGTAAATCAAAATATTTACTTCGGTACACACTGTTAATTGACTGCTTAAGTCTAACCTCAGGGGAAAGAAAATTTCCAGCTGTTTCACTCTGACAAAATATTGCCTTTTGCAGCAAGTGGAAATGTGCTATATGTGAGGGAATGTCAAATAAAGATGGTGTTTTATTCAAATGGCATGAAGTAACCAATTAAAATGATTACATGGAAGTGTTGGGAAAAAAATAGGAGTGAACTACTTGAAAGCTACTCTGTTGTCCATTTGTTTTCTTAGCTGAGTGTTGTTATCTTCAGTTTGAGAATTAGATGGCCATTGCTTTTTCATATTACAGATAATCTGTTTTAGGACAAGCAATTGGATCAAATGATCAGTTGAGTCTTTCCAATTCTGTAATGCTAACTCACCATCCGTGCTCACTGGGAAGGAGAGAGACAGACAAAGAAAGAACAGTAGCTTACAATAATGATGGAAAATTACACTTTGAAAAGTGGCTGTTGAATCTGTGAACCAGGCTCTTAGGAAATGATGGCATTTAAGAATACATGAATGTTCTGGTGCAAAGCTGCTTATACATGTAAATCATTATCTGCTCTCATAATGATAGATAATGAGCATGCATGTATCAAAATCACAGTCAGTTGACCATAAATAAACCTACAGGTTTCTTGATTTTGCAATTCCTTAAGTTCACAGTGAAAAGCAGCATCTCAGCATTGGGTCAGGAAATGGCTAGTACACAACTAGCATGTTCAGCAACTTGTATCTTTTGGACAAATGTTATATAGGGTAGCTAGCACATATCAAAATGTGCCTATTTAAATCCATGAAGATTCTCAGTTATCCAGGTCATGATTGTCCCAAAGGAGCTTTATCAAGAGGCAACTGGACTTCCAGAAAAGTCCAGTTGCTTCTTGAAAAAACACTTTTGGGTGCTTTTTTGGTGCCTATTTAAATGGTCTGATTTCCTAGTTGTACTCTATGTAGTTGCACTTTCCATCAGTGTTACTCACAAATACCAGAATAAATGCCAATTTTAATACTGCAAATGATGAAACCCATGACAATAGTGATACTGCTAACAAGGTTTTACATAGTTAATGAAATTCTAAAAGATTATTTGCAACCTGTGAGATTTCAACTAAGAGAAGTCTTGGAAACAAAAAAAAAACTAATAAAAAATAAGTGTGTGTGCAGGTATATGTGTATGTGTGTTGTGTGCATGTGAAAATAAAAAGTTTTGGATCTTGGACCTAAATCCCTTTTCATCAGATGAAAGATGAATTATCCACATTTGGTAGATGAGGATATACAGCAATTATAAGGTCCATTAATCTTTGCCAGCATCAACCATCTGACAAAAACAACCCTTATCCACAAAAACTTCAAAAATTATAAGTATGTAAATGAAAACTAAGTCTATTTCACTTGATGGCAAACACCCTCTTGTATGTATGTATGTATGTATGTATGTATGTATGTATGTATGTATGTATGCAATATGCTGCCCATGTTACAATAACATTGGGTGTCTTGCAAAATAATGAAAAATGAAGAAGACAATACAAAATATTTAAATTTAGAAAGGTTAAATAAGAAAGTAAAAGCCAAGAGGACAAGTATAGGGATGGGAATCTTCTCTCTATCCCATCACCCATCCCCAATCTAGAACATCCCTATTCAGGCCCCAGGCCAGCAGGCAGATTTAATTTTAAAATTATATCAATATTTTAATTAAAGGAATAACATTTTGGATAATCCTGTTAAATAATAACAAAATTCTTCCTTTATATAACCCTGGAAAACTAGATACTGTATAACTGAACATTTCTTCTTTGATGAGTTCAACTTTCTTATTCAAACAATCATGTAATATTCTGTATCAGCTTCTCTAATTTCTAAGTCAAACAATTTATTGCGAGGAATGTCACATTTTCTTATGAGGCTGCATTTATCTTCTGCCTTTCTGAACTTCAAATAAGAGAAAAAAGGTTTATTGGTTTCAAAGGCCTTTGAAAGGGCTAAAAGAAAGCATTAGAAAAACTGGCTATACATGTCAATATGACTTATGGCCATCCTGACTTGTGATTAAGCACTCTCATCCTTTCCCCATCTACTTGGAAGATGCAGCTTTATTCAAGAATTTCATACTGATTCTGCTGCACAGATGATGCACAATTAAAAACAGGATTCTGGTGAACTCAACAAGAGGTTGATCTAAATTTTGTAAATGCAATTTTAGTTAATCTGGATACGTGTTTTTGAATTATGTCATGGTGAGCTGCTGACCACATTGGAGAACAGAATGTAAACTACTTAAACAAATAAATCTATTTACATTCTTAAATTAAGTTGGTTATAGCTGCTATTTCATCCAGAGATGGTATTCAGCAGGTTCTGATCAGTTCTGGAGAACCGGTGGCAGAAATTTTGAGTAATTCAGAGAACCGTCAAGTACCACCTCTGACTGGAGATTTTACAATATCCTTTCCCTGCCACACCCACCAAGACACTGGTAGTAAAAAAAATGTGAATCCCACCACTGATTTCATGGTGATCTGTATGACCCCAATCTAAGTTACTGGTTGTATTAAATAGGAAAAGTTCAACATTCCTCTATTTAACTTGATAAATATTAAGATACTCATTTTTTTAGAAACTGCTCACCCTTCAGCACTCCTTAATGTTGCAGAGATAGGATCTTGCAAGATATTCTTTACTCTTGAGCTGGCATTTCTATCCTTTGAGACGAAATCAGTAGATGAAAATTCTTGGTAGTAGCGATCTTCTATGTTCAATATCTTCCCCAGACTATCAAAATAAATATTATATATGTATACATATATCTATATATAAAAAAGCAAAATACCACTCACACATCATCAAAAAATCTCCAGAACCGTAAAAGCCTACAAACTTGAAATTTGGCATCTAGGTGCTTACTAAGAAAGGATTTTTCGAAATGACCATCAAAGCATTAGTATTTGCTATATTATTATAGCAAATTATTATTTCCTATATTATTATTAACACACTCTGATGCTAAAGAGTTCTACTCCCCCTCTCCACCTGAAAAGAAATCTGTTCCAAATGCAAAGCACAAGCAGAGGAGAGGAGTTTCAGTTTCATTTTTAGTTGAACCAGCAACCAGCTTTAGTACAGAACAGTTGAGCTAAGCCATGCCCAGTCTCCTTGCTGTTTCCTTCTTGCTCACATAGCAAATACTGTTTCACTTTCCAAACAGCCCTCAACTCTCTCACACACTGACAGGACGCTAGCCAGATTAATACCAATGGATGCTGGTAATCTCCCCCCCCCCCCATTTTCCTCTTCAAAAACTAAGCCTGACCACATAGTTTCGTTGCAAAGCATGGATATAGAGCTAGTATACTATATATATAACAATGTATGTACTACTATATATATTAATGAACCAGGCCAAAATGTATTATGTACCACTTTATCAGATAAAAAGATTGACCCCAATAGAAATGTTACCTCTTTGTTATGTAGTTTATCTATAAAGTTACAAAACTGCAAAGGGCAAAAGGAAAGCAACTTCTAGTATAAAAGTAGGTAAATTGGTATCCTGGCTCAAATCATTTTAAAGGCAATGTTTTATATTTTGCATGTGAAGTATTCAGCTCAATTTTGTGTATATTTTGTGATGAAATTTTCATCATCTTCCTTATGTTTTTATAAGCCAATATGGATGTTTAAGGCTGCAGTTTTAAAGCACAATCCAAACCACAACTAAAGGACTTTAGACATAATTATTTCTGAACACAGCCAATGGCAGCTAAAGTTTTGAGAAGTGGTTGGTATGAAGTTTACAGTTAGGGTAGGCAAGAAACCCTTGCAGGCAATAGGACATATGAAGACTTCAGATGCCCTAAATTTTAGGAGCTCAGCACAAAACCTTTCAAGATCTCACAGATATGTTGAACTCTTGTCATTTACTGTTCTAGAATGCTGAAATTTTGCAGGGTTCCAGTGACAATATGGGAAAGATGTTGGAAGAGATTTCAACTGACTGTGGGAGGGGGAAAAAGCAGGGGAAAGGCATGCAAAATATCACACAAAATTGGCACTCGAGAAGCTGGTAAATGGTAACCCTTGACTGTACACAGAAAGCATTTTGTACTATAGAAGGATAGGCTTATTATGTTATACCAAGCCTTACTATAAGTAAAAAAAAAAAAAAAAGGCCAGAGTTCTAAATGCCCATTCAATACTGATAGCAAGTATGCACAAGTTAGTATTTCAAAGCTGTTCCATGCTATACGGTTCTACAATTACTGGGCAATTTTCTGAAATGCCATTTCTGCTGATATAATTTGAAGTGTATTAGGCCTGTCTTTATAAGCCCCTATTTAGAAGGATTTATGTATTCAACATCACTATGCACTGACACTGCAGTTTGGCAGGCAAAGCTTCCACTAAGCCTAGGCTGCAAGAGATTTAAATTTAGACTCCAGCATTTTGCCATATCACTAAGAAAGTGACATTATCAGGCTATGTCAGGCTGACAAATAAATAAATAATCGCTGTGCATATGTTAAACACTTGGTGGAGGGCCATTTATGAAAGAGAGAACTTGATTTCAATAAGCAAGTGCCTGGATTAAGAATACTCCAGTTTATGGATGGTACATACTTAATAAGGGAACCTATTGTTGCAAGATTCAAGTTAAATACACAATGATTTAGATTAAACAAACAATACAATATATACAGCATTATATAATACAGGTTGTTATGTATGTAAATAGTTAAAATAAAAGCGAGCTTGGGGTAAAGTGCAGGGTTCTGGCCCTGCACTTCTGATTGGTTGTTAAGCGGCTCGATCGGATTGGTTGGGTTCAGAGAATCCGATTGGCCCTTAACGAAGGACTCTTATTGTTTTGGAGCTAGCGTCTTATTGGTTATTTCGCATTAAGGTTGCCTATATAAGGCAGAGTTGTTGTTATTAAAGTCTTAAGTCACTATGTAATAAAGAGCTGAAAGTTCACCAACTAAGACTGTCTCCATTCATTTCACCCATGCCTGAAACCATATCACAGGTAGTCCTTGATTTATGATTGGTCACTTAGCAATGAATTTCTGATGGGCTAGAGCTACTTGTGACCCAGAATCAAAGTTCAGACAACTGCTGTGATCATGTTATTGCATTTGGCAACTTGTTTACCTTTATGGACATTTGCAGTGTTATGGAGTCATGTGACCACAATTTACAATGGTATTTTTCCCCGGAAGCCAAGATTTACTTCCTGTTTCAGCAAAACAACAACAACAACAATAACAATAACCCCAATCCATTGCAGACAGTGGATTTGCTTAATAGGCAGGGCATTCATTTAATGACAATCACAAAAAAGGTTGCAGTATTGGATGCAATCGCATAGTGATCTGCTTAATAACTGACACAACTTACAACTGTAATTTCAAGTTTAATTATGATTGTAAGTTGAGGACCTGTAATACTGTTTCAGTTTACATAGAAGTTCAATTTAAGGACAGATTTTGGGAAGATTATTAAACTGAGGACTAGCTGTAGTACTAGTTATCTCTTATTTACAGTCCATGGCACTGGATTCTTTTTATTTGTTATAAGTCTGATAGAGTCTACTCAAAATGCAAAACATATAACAGCTATTTGAAATAAACATAATAGGGCTATTTCAGAGAATAATGAGACCTTCATCAAGAGGTGAATTGAAAGCAAGAGTACTTCTATGTAGTAAGTTGCACTTTGTATTACCTTGCTATTACTTGAATGCAACAACATAATGTAAAAAATGATGTCTAGGGATATCAGGATCATAGACTAAATGAGTGTCAGAAAGAGAAAAAAAAAACCTATTTCCCCCTCAGTGTCATAACACTGATTCAAATTTCACTCTCATGCTCTATTATTTATTTTCAGGAGGAAAACTTGTATGCATGAAATCATAACATGAAAATTTACTTGCAATAAATTAAAACTTAACTGCAATAAAATGGAAATGTAAAAACTTTCAGTATTTTGTTTGGATTTAGTGCATTCTCCAATTTATGGACAAGTGACACTAGGAAACTATAATGCATGAATAAACTACAGGTTTCAAAATTCAATAATAAATGTTCCTGAATTAACAATGTTAACTTGCAGGTGTTATGATTAATGAAATAGTGGAACCTTGATTTACTGGATATCAATACAATGGATACAACTGCTATGGACCAAATTCTATAGTGATTTGAATAATTTGCATGATGATATTGCTTGGTGTCATTTGTTTTGTGACTGTTCAAAGTTACAATGGGCACTGAAAAAAGTGTTTTACAACCGGTCCTTGCACTTATAATTATTGTAGCATCCCCATGATCATGTGATCAAAATCCAAATATTTTTGAAAACTTCCGGTTTGTCGGCTTCGCCAGTGGCAGGGTTTTGCGATCCTGCGCGATCCCTGCCTCGGTAGCCGTTTTGGTGCCTCCAATCTGGATGGGTTTGGAGGCTAAGGCTGCCTTGCAGAGGCAGCCGAAGATAGGGGGGAGCTGGTGAGGGGTTTGGGGGTGTTGCAGACCCCCTCCCCAGCCGGCAAAACCCCCTTTTCTCAAGGCGGTCGAGCGGCGGTGTGCAATGGCCACCACAAAGAAGCCGGCAGCTGGGTAAGAATGAGCAGGAGGAAGAGGGGAGAAAGTTTACAAGAGAAAGTTTTTTGGCTGATCCAGCACTTTAAGAGGCGTTTAATCCTGAGAACTATGACTTTTTGAAAAATACTTTGTTTTCAGAGGAGGATTTCAAGCGGCAAAATTGAGGTGCTGAAAGGAAAGTTTACTCTCCTTCCCCATGGAATCAACAAATGACCATTGAGAAACCTGTTTTGTTTTTTGTTTTTTAAAACAAATTTTATTAATTTTACAGAAGACACAATACACAAACATACAAAACACAAAACATAAACAAAACTAAAAAATCTTTTCTGAAGGTTGTCTGATCCCGGGTTAAAACTCTTCACACAGACACAAATTCAAACATCATATTCACTTTATATATCCTTCCATATCTTATTATCATTTTTTTTTTTATAAACCATTTTTATCAATTTTATAAAAACAATGCTCAAAGAATCAAGGCATAACAGCTTATAAATTCTTTTCTAGGAAAAAATAATAATAAAAAACCAATAGAACATAACAATTCCAAATTATAGTATCAATACTTTATCTATTTAACTTCATATCTTATCCCTACTTCTCCTTTTCATCCAAATTATTTCTTGTTAATTAAAATTTTATTGCCTTTTATCAATATACAAAATCCAAAAAAAAAACAACCATAACAAAACCTTTATATATCCTTTCATATCTTATTACCATTTTCAATAACATTCTTTGTCTGTTCTATTTTCAACTATCCATTCATCTTTTTTCTTTTACTATACTTCTCCTATACACCAATTGGAGTAACGTCTATAACTCATTACCCTAACTTAAAAGTACTTCGTATAACAATTTTTCTTGGGATTCTGTTTAAAAGATTCTAAAATTACATAATGAATTTTATACTCTAAATACACATATAAAAACACAATCTTATGTACCCTCCAGAATCCCTCTTTTATCCTAAATTAAATTCACCCATTGTCTCTAAATAAACTTTTTTTCTTTAGATCTTGCTTCCCCCCATTGAGGCTTCTCCTCCCCCCCTTTCTCTCTTGCTTATTCTTCTCCTTGCCCTTTTTACCCCTTTGTTTTTCCTCCTCCCTTTTCTTACTCCTTTTCCTTTGCTTTCTAACCTTGCCTCCACCTTTTTGCTCATTTTTCTCTTCTTTGGTTGTTTTTATAATTCTTAAAATCCCCTTTTTCTTATCCTTTTTCTCCTCCTCTCCGGAAAGGACCCATTGTTCATCAAAGATGGCTTCTTCTTCCTCTTCTTCCTTGTCCCAGTCCTTCTGCTGCGTAATCAACTTTTCATAAGTACATAACGCCATTTCTAAGAATTGAAACAAAGCGCCCAAAGTATCTTCCTTTTTATATTTTTGATATTCAGTCTTTAGTTCATCCACAAGCGATGCCATTATGAAAAGAGAAACTTTTCCCAAAACAACCACAAGTATTTTTAATCAAAAACAATTCAAAAAAAGTTCCAAAAGTTAATACTTTTCTTCCTTCTTCTCTTTCTCTTTCTGGGGTTAATGTTTAATCAAAGAGGTCCAATTACCATATATCTTTCTTTGGGATTCTAGGCAATCTCCTCCTTTTTCAGCTTCTGCTCCAATTTTTTTCCTCTCCCTTCCCACTTGCAATATCAATTTTAAATAATCAGAAATCCATACCTCCAACAAGGGTTTTCCAATTTCTTAAATCTTTCAATGTCCAAAAATCCTTTTGTCCCTTAGCTTCAACTCTCAAAACAATTCACTTTCAATGTCCAATATATCCAAACATTTTTGCTGTTTCCATAGGGTGGGAGAGTGAAGAAAAAAAAAAAGTTCCCTTTAACAGCTTCTCCGCCGCTTTCACTCTTCTTAGGGATACAATGTATCCTCCAGCAATTCAAACAGCTCAGTTCCAAGCAATTTAAAAGATGTTACTTGACCCGGCTCAGATAACACCTGTTGTTTTTTTTATAAAAGGTAAAAACTTGGCTTCTTGTTATAAGTGGGAAGGGAGAGGACAAAAAAAAAATATATTAAGATCTTGCTGGAGGAGATGCCTTGAAGATCTTGAGACTAGAAATTGATTGCAACAAGACTGTAAAATACAGATTGGGCTTTTTTTCTTTTCCCTTTTACTGATACCACCCCAGGAAGAGAAAGCGAGAACTTTGTGCGTTGTTTGGACTGATTGATGTCTCTGGGACTTTGAGGAATTGTTTTAACTTTTGAAACATTTTGGTTGCTCTAAGAAGAACAAAGAATGACTTTATCTGATGATGAACTTAGAAATGAATATCAAGAAAGTAAGGACGCTGTGAAAGAAGCTTTCCTTTCTTCAGAAATGGCGCTTGCTATTTATCAGCAAACACAACAACAGATGGAGGAAATAGGAGAAGAAGAAAGGAAAGAAGACGCCATCTTCAGTGAATCTAAAAAATTAATTAAGAGAGAAAGGAGAAAGAAAGAAAGGAAAATGAAGGACTTAAGACTTAAAAAAACACTTAAGAAAGGAAAAAATAAGATGCAAAGCCAACTTAATGTTACTGAGCAAAAGGAGAAAGGATTACAACAGAGAGGGAAAGCTAAAAAAGCGGAGGTTAGTAGAAGGGGGGATAAAAAGTCCAGGGGGGATAAGAAAGGAAGGGAAAAGGGAAGGAAAAGCCACAAAGGTATGAAACAAGATGGGAAAAAAGGATTTTTTTTTTTAGGGATAAAGGGTAAGGTATAATTTCTTTAAAAAAGAAGATTCTGCAAGGTACATAAGATGGTACTATGTATTAGAAATAGAAAGCTAGAATGTTATAAGAATTAATAAAAGATTAAAATATTGAAATGTTTAGTAATGACAGATTTTAAAATTTAATAAAATTGTAGCACTTGTTTTTTGAAATAGACAATCGGAATGTTATAAGATTTAATATTTAGATTTATTATCTAATTATATTAATTATTATGAATTTATTATTTTTCTCTTTGAAGGTTAGTAGGTAGAATGTATTAAGCAGAATCAGATTGGGTATCAGGTGTTATTTTAAATATTAATTTAGGGGGAGGATAGAAAGGCATCATACTCTGATCAGTGATTTCAGGAGAAATTCTTTTATTTTTCTTACTATAGGGAATGAGATAAATGGATAATTTGGAAAAAATGGACAAAAAATACAAATACAATGATTTAAATTAAAATGAATTAAATAAAATAGAAATAAGAAGAATGAAAAGCGGGGAGAAGTTATATAGAAGATATAGAATGGTAAATAAGATAGGTAATGGTATATAAGATGAGCATGAATTTAATTGAAGTCCATACAAAGAGAGGTAATCTGGGGCCAAACTATTTTCTTAAAAGAAGTTTTATATTTTTGTGTTTTGTGTATCTATGTTTTGTTTGAGAATTAATAAAACCTCGGAGGAATGTTGGATGAGAATAATGGTAATAAAGTCAGAGAGGAATGAAGATGATGACTATAATCTGGATAAATATAGAAAATAATAATAGTAACAATGAAATTTAATACAAAAAGAGAAATAATGAGAAATTTGTTAAGAGATATCTATATGTTTATATTGAAATGGTGTAAAACAGAATTATGTTGCATAAAATAATATTCTACTTGACTTGTAAAATTAATAATGGAAAGAGGTTTTATGTACGCAGTGGTTAATGATGGTTTGTTTGTCTTTAAAATCAATAAAATTTGTTCCCCCCCCCAAAAAAAAAATCCAAATACTTGACAACCAGCATGTATTTATGATGATTGCAACATCCTTTGGTCGTGTGATCATCATTTACAACTTTCTCAGCTGACTTCTGACAAGCAAAATGAAGTGAAACAATATTTACTTAGCAACTGTGTGATTCACTTAACTGCAATGATTTACTTAACAACTGTGGCAAAAAAGTAGTAAAATCAGATGCAACTCACTTAACTTTGCTTAGTAAAGGAAATTCTAGAGGATAACAACACTAAACAGATGTATAACAACATCACTAAATGGATGTCAAGTTGGAACAATATACTATTCTTTTAACAGACACTCCTACTGTTGAGTCTACACCCCTCAGTTGGTCTTAAATTTTTTCTTAAATTTCACAAATTCCTGTTGTTACCTCACAATATTGCTTTATCTGCATTTTACTGAGAAAGCAATTACCTGTTATTCCTTGCTTTTTGCCTTTTATCTTGCATAGATGAGAATTTCTGAAAAAAATATTTTAAATGAACATCATTATGATCAAACATTGTACATATTAAATAGTGTCGATTTACTGATCATTAATATCCATAGATAAGTCCTACTATAAACCTGATCCTTACCAGTTTATGGTCAATATTAATCTGGTTTGGTCTATCTTTGTATCAATCTGTACATTTCTAATAATTGACATGATTGTCCTTAAATGTAAATTTTGTATCCCAATTTATACCAATTTTGTATCCCAATTTATACCAAAATCTGCATTTCAAGTATTCAGTGTATACACTAAAGAAAATTACATTTCAATCACTTGATTGTTTTGGGAAACGAAAGTGAGCCTGGGGCGCTTACAATAGTAACTTTTATCACTATTTATGTAGGATCTGTCTATCATTAGAAGGGAAAACATTTCACTCAGGAATTTTGAAACAGTTGAGGTCCATACATCATAAAACTGCCAAGACTGAGAAGCCTTGAATTAAATTAACATGTCCCATTCAGCCAGTTGGTTTACCAAAATCTTCCTTCTGAGGAGAAACCTTTCCTCCTTTTTCAAGGAGTAAACTAAATCCCGAGAATGATAATTATTTTTACTTTTTGCAGCTTTGCAAGCAAGAATTACTTAGGTCTTAGCACAGACATCCCTGTCAAACCAAAATTTAAATGCTTTGGAACAGGAATTCTGAGGAGACAGGGAATTAGCTTTAAGCATTTCTGCATTGAACTAATAATGTTTTGGAAACTGTATAAGATAGTTTGTGTCAGATACTTTTTTTTTAATTGTAAAGCTTTAGATTCATTTGAGGCTGACTCATTTTAGTCTCATCTAGTCGTGCCCCACTCAAGGTGCTCATCTCTCTTAACTGAGGGAGGCTTCCTTGTCTGAGAGACATTTCCATCATGTGGCCAGTATGAAAATACAGAATGCAGTAACTTTCCCACCATAGTGGTACTTATTTATCTGTTCACCTTTGCTTTCTTTAGAATTGGGGTGAATAATAGGAGCTCATCCTGTTGCATAGTGCTCAAGGTCTTGAACTCAGGATGTTTCAAGCTGTCAAATTCAGCATCTTAACCACCCCTCCTCTCCCATTTACCATTTAGCCACTTTTATAAACAACTGTCTTCCATGGCTAATAATGATATTCCATGAGAACACTACAAAGAATTAATTCTGGCACGAAATTTAATTGATGAATTATACAGGCCCTTATCAATTCAAATTCTTTCTACAGTTTCTGGCTCCCAGTTCAATTTAATGGATATACCAAGAAAGCTTTATTTATTAGGCATTCCACCTGTCGCTCTTTCATTATTAGAAATGAACAACCAAATTGAGCAAGTTAAAACTTCCAAGTACCTAGGCATGTACTTTCAGTCTTCAACCTCCTGGAATTTCAGTCTTGAAACCATGTCAGAGATTTAAAAAGCTTCTATTGCATTAAACAGATAAGCAAGCCATAATGGGAATAATTACATGCACATAGCATTTAAATTACTTAGAGCCAAAATAATAAGCCTTCTGTTCTAGTTTGCACAATATTGCATGTACAATAATATTGCCACAGTAGAAATAATTCAATTTAAATTTCTATCAGAATTCCTTATTCAATAAAAATGCATTTCTTCAATTAGAGCTTGGTGTATTTCTGTTGAGGCCTATTTGAAATTCTGCCTGTTTAAGTACTAGCACAAATACACTGAGGTGAATCTTTGGCCCAGTTTGTACTGTTAGACAGACACATTTTCTCACAGAAAAACAAATGATACCTGATTTGTTTCACTGTGTGAAACCGTCACACACGTGGCTCTCAGAAACATATGAAATGTGTAAAACAGAGAATGTTTTGATGCACCATGATGGAGCACTTAGTACTTTCTGTTGTTTTTTATTTTGAATGAAAGGTTTATTGATATTATCACTTCCAACATTATCTGGATGAATTGGACAATTAAGTAATAGAATTGATACCTCACACTTCTGCTACAATGAACTTACTGATTTGCTTATTATTCTCAAGTAGTTTTATCACATCTCGTCTTTTTTCACAGAACGATGTTTACACTGGCATACCTAGATGTCCTGACCTTGATAATGTTCATTGAGAGATTTGATAATATTCCACACTATTTTATATGTAATTATGACACTGAAACTGAATCAGTTACACATGCACTTCTGAAGTTTCCATTCATGGAAGTTGGAGGTAACGTTCTCTGGAATCACAAATCATTTCAGCTGATCTGAATAGGCAACTGTGCATTTCTTATTAAATGAACAATATTTACAAATTCTATTTATGTGGTTAATTTTTTTAGTATAAAACTGCTGTCAGAACTTTTTGCATCTGAACTAAAATCAAATTATTTATTTTATTTTTTATATATTGCCTTTATTACTTTTATAAAACTCAAGGCAATGAATACTACTTTCTCCTCATTAAACTGTGAGGTGAGTTGGGCTGAGAGAAAATGGCTAGCCCAAAGTAATCCAGCTAGCAGTCATGCCTAAGGCCAGACTAGAACTCACAGCCTCCTGATTTCTATGGAAGCACCTTAACTACTACACTTATGCTTAGTTTTTATTATAAACAGAACTTTTATGTTAGGATGTTTTGTATTTTAACAGTTTTATTTCAGCCGAATATCATACACACAAACAAACAACATAATAATTGCCTTCTCTTTTCTTCTTCTAACAGTTTCCCTCATGCGGACAATGCTGAAATGTATAGCCTTTATTTCTAATCTTGTACGTTTTATCAATTAAAACTTCTATGAAATATGAAAATGTAGGACCATATTTCCTCAGCTGAGGTGCTTCCTTCCCCGCAAAATGCTGAAGTCTATATTTCCTGCCCAATTTTAAACACTGTAATTCCAACACATTTCAAGGTTGCTTTATGGCTCATCTGTATTTCAGATTCAGAGACTCTATTTTTGTTTGCAGCTACGGTTTCTGCTATACTATGGTTTCTGCTATACAAGGAGGAAATGGATGGGATGTAGAATGTAATAGGTGTAGGAGTAGATACGGTAGATATTGTGATTACAGTATGACCCTGTAGAATAAATAGTTCTGATGTAATGCCAGTTAAGACCATTTAAAGCATTGAAAATAGGACTAAAACCTGAAAAATCTTTTAGTGATGACTGATAGTAACCTAAGGTATATAATACAATTTAGATGAAGGGATAGAAAGGTAATTCATGAAATCTGCAGATTCCAAGCTGACAGGAATAGCTAACACTCCAGAAAATAGGCTTAAAAAAGAAGGATCTTGACAGATTTGAATATTGGGCCCTATCTAACAAAATGAAATTCAGTGGTTAAAAAAAGTAAGGTTTTACACTTCGGCATGAAATTCATAGGTAAAGAATAGCTAGTATCTGGTTTAATAGTAGGAACTATGAGAGAGATCTTAAGAATCCTAGGAGGCAATCACTTTAATATGAGCTAGCAGTATGCTACAGTCAAGAAAGCTAGTTCTAAGTTGCATCAACAGAGGGACAAATTAAAAATGTTAAGTGTTATTACCACTCTATAGTGCTTTGGTAAGATAGTACATGGAATATTGCATTCAATTTTGGTCACCACAATGTAAAAAACAAAAAGTTGAAATTCTAGAGAGTGGACAGAAGATCAACAAAGATGATCAGAGCTGGAGGCTAAGACATAAAGAATGGTTGAAGGAATTGGATATATCTTAATTGAATGAAAAGGGGTGATAGAGCAGCAGTGTTCCAATATCTAAGGACTGCCATAAAGAAGAGGGGATCAACCTATTTTTCAAAGCGCCCAAAGGCAGAACAAGATGCCTTCATATCTGTATATGGGATACCCTATCAATCAAATTATGGCCTGTGTTAAGTTTGAGCATAGGCGAGAAAGAATGGAGACAAGTTTCTGAACGGTGAACTTCAGCTCTTTATTTACATCGTGACTTGCTCATTTAATATCAGTAAAAACCCACCTTATATAGGCAAACCTTGTAACGTTTAACCAATAACAAACTAGGAACGCTAGCTTTTATAACCAATAAGAACTCTCTGTTAAGGGCCAATCGGATTCCCCGGAACGGGCCAATCTGGTCCGGCCACTTAAAAGCCAATCAGAAGTGCAGGGCAAGAACCCTGCACTTATTACAAGCTCACACTTTATTAATTATATTGCATACACAACAGCCTGATGCATCCTTATTGGAAATTCCCTCTTAATGTAAAGCTATTTGGAAAGTTTAGTTTTCCAAACACCACTTAAGAGCAGGTGGAACAAGGCAGTGATCCTTAGAACTTTTGTCACAATTCAACATCTTTTTATTTTTCTTTCTGGATGTGATTCTGCCTTGCTTCATGACTCAGCAGGGAAGAGAAATGCACTGCATAAATATGTAACATTATGTTGTCATAGATATCAGAAAAAAAGACGAAGCAAAGAATGTTAAAGCAACAGCTGCTCCACGCCTCTTAGTAAGAATATCTAGAACCACACTCATTTCTGTAACTACTCTGTTATCATTTCGGTTGAATGGTAGCTACTGAGGCAGGCTGACTAAGCAAATGTATTTTGTCACCTGCTGCTAAGTAGGTCAATAGTTTGCATATGCCTCCAGCAAGCAGGCTTAATTGCTTTTAAGAGGGAAGTGGGAAAACAGCTTCTTCAATTTCCTTTTGACATACTGGATTGCTATTCCCCAAAGTCCCTTTTTCTATTTTTAACTGCATAAGGTCAGATCTGGAAAGCAGCCATGAAACATGGGAATTAACTAAAAGATTACAATGTCATACATAAATGGGTGAGAAGATCCCTTCCTTTCAACTCTTTACACCACTTCTCTGCACTTGTCTGGGAAAAGATATCAATGTACAACATAGAAATTGCAATGTACAATGCAACATTTTATTCTGGGTTTATTTTATGGTGAATCCAGAAATGATTTCTAATAAAAAGCATTGATATCTTGTATTATTTTAAGATTTTATTTTATCAAAACTAACCAGAAGACTTTTTAAGATCCTAAATAAAGTCAACCTGAATAAGCAAAGTTTGTTGTGAATTGAGGGCTTCCTGAAAGAAAGACCTGAGATTGTGTTATTATTTGCAGTTCCCAAAACTCTCCAGAATCAATTCAGATTTGTGCACCACCAGAAGCTGCCACAGAATTGAAATTTGTAATGTAATGGAAGAAGGAAATTATTAAGTACATGGCAAATAATCCTATTAAGTTTTATTTTATGAATTTTAATTATGTTTGAGTAATGACATCATTTTGGTTCCATCATTTGTAGTCTTCACCTTTATTTTTGGGAATGCATCCTTTGGCATGACACCAGCCATGACTAATAGGACACAGACAGACAGACAGACAGACAGACAGACAGACAGACAGACAGACACACAAGGAAGAGGACACTCGCAACCATATCTCACCTTTTAATCTGCAGTTCAGATTTCAATAATACAACTGTGGGCATCATTTTCAGTTTTTTTAAATTCTACTTCTCCAACAGGGTATTTCTGCTATCAATCAAAGGTCAGAAATATTAAGCATTTCTTTCCTAAAAACAGTGGCTTTTAACCACATCATTCAAATCTACTACTTACATGTAGAAGAGCATAAAAGGTGGAATCTTCAGGATCATCTAAAATCTTGGGTTTTGGAAATCGCCTTGGGCTTCTCTGAAAATGATCGCCACCCTCTCTTTTGAAACCAACTGCAAGAAAAGATCATTATGAGAAAATTGTTTTGAAACAGCAATATGTTTGAGACAAAAAACCATTTTGAGATGTAGTAAATATAGAAGAGTAAGCAGCCAGAAAGAGAAGTTAAACATGTCATCAGTTCAGAATCCTTGCATTTCCACAAGTGCTCCATGTTCAACACCTCCTGAATTCTGTTGATCTTTACCTGGTGATACTGTAATGTTGAACTTTAGTTGACCAGATTCTTCTGTATAGTTTTTGATAAATCTTCTATGCTGCAACCTTACAAATGTTCCTCCTGACAGTATAATTTATTAAACATGTTTGTATATTTACAAAACTTGCACAGGTAGTCCTTGCTTAGCAACTATTTGTTCATGAATTATTCAAAGTTACCATGGTGCTTAAATGGGACATTTACAACTGGTCTTTGAGCTTGTGGCTGTCCCAGCTTCCATATGGAGTCCCATTTGTGACTTTTATGGCTAGCTTCCAACAAGCAAAGTCAATGGAGAAGCTGGCCAGAAATCACACATGTGGTCATATGACATTATACTTAATAACCACAGGTGATTCACTTAACAACTGACGCTGTAAGTTGGGCACTGTCTATGGAGATTCTCAGTCATCCACCTCATGATTGTTCCAAAGGTGCTTTAAAAAAGCCAACTGCACTTTCTTATTTTTCATGAAGTCTTTCACTTCTCATCAAGAAGTTTCTTCAGTTCCATTCTGGTGGTGAATGGAAATCTCTTTGCAGTCAGCCAGTTCTTAACACTCTTGGGTGGCTGAAATTAACTGGGGGTTTATCTGTGTCATCAGAGTCACCTGAATCAGAGTGGCCTTCAAAGCCACTGTGATTCAGGTGCAAAGAGAACAAATCATTTCTATTTTCCATCATATAGTTAGAACTGAAGAAGCTTCTTGGATGAGAAGTGGAATGTCTTCAAGAAACACCAAGGAAGTCCAGATTTTTAAAGCACCCTTGGGATAAATTGGACACTCTCACATGATGCTTATTGCCATATTGCTTAGTGATGGAGTTGTTGGTCCTAACTGTGATCAATGAAGACTAATTGTAAATACCGTTAAAAAGTACACAAGGTAATAAATTCATTTTGGAGACCCCTAATAGGTACTATATTCAAAAAAAAATTAAAAAATCACAAAGTAAGCATTAGGAAATAAATTCCTTTTTTTTTTTTTTTTGTAATCTGCCTAGTGTTTTGAAGCAACTTCAACACCTTTTTTAACCAAGCAAGGCTTATTTAATTTATACTATGCAATGGATGTCACCTAGCACTAAACATATTAAATATGTCTCCAGTATTAACCAGAGTAGTTGCTGATAAGTCTTTGAGACCATTCAAAATATTGGTGTTGACTTTAAGAGGCTGAATTGGTAGGGTTTTGCAAATAATTTGATGAGGCACTTCGTTTCTAAATGGAAGAATATCTACTTGTGCACATAAGCAGAAAACACATTAATTGCTTTATTATTTAATTATAACATATAGGCAATTATTGCTAGATTGCATTAAGATGAACAAACTTTCAACCAGTGATGTTGTATAGACCAAATCTAACTGATGACTTTTTCCAGAATGGGGAAAAATAAACCCCATGTCCAGAAAGCATACATCTTGGCACATTTTAATTGTACCACTTCTTTCTGTATCAACTGTCCTCTAGCTTTTTTATTTTCCCAAACCATGTGATGATTTCAGCTCAAATATTAAAATTTATACAAAACACTTGTTTTAGATTCAGGTGCAATTATTTATACAACCAATTATCACATTACCACAGTAAGAGACTATCATGTTTACCGATCAGATCGTGAAATCCATAGAGGAGGTGGTGTTGCTATCTTCTATAAAAAGTCCTTACATCTCAAAAGCATCTAAGTTACCCAAGAGCTTGCTCTTCCTGAGACCATTATCTGTGAACTGTCCTTAAATATCACATTTTGATTCTTACTATGTTACAGATCCCCTGATTATAACATCGAACATATAAACAAGCTAAATTCACTACTAACATTGGCAACATCCTGTCCACACACTTTTATCTTTCTTGGTGACTTCAATCTACCTCACATTAACTGGACCCTAAACGAATGTAAAACTGAACTCATACATGCAACCTTCTACAATGCTGTAACAAACCTGGACTGGAACAACCAGTAACCAACAATACTAGATTTAACAACTGCCTCGATCTCATCTTCTGCAATAGTTTGAATTCAATTTACGGAATACAAATTAAAGAACCCTTTTCCAACAGTGACCACAGCATGATTGACTTTTTTCTCAACATACATCCACACAAAAATCAACACAACAATGTGATCCCCAATTATAACTTCAAAAAAGGCAATTATGATTTTATAGACAATGATTTCTCATCCCTTGATTGGCAATTTCTATTCACTGGATGTAATACTGTTGAAGACCGTTACAACATATTTTTACTTGAAGTCAAAAGAATCATCAAACTATATGTACCAATAAGAACTCCCAAAACCAGAAAAAACAAATTTCCCATAACAATAAGGAAACTTCAAGTCCAAAAAGAGATCACTTTGGCGGAAAAACAAATCTGGTCACGTTGCCAACTTCAAAAGCCGACACAAAAATTTATGCCACCAGATAAAGACTGAATGCACCAATTATCACATTAAACAAGAGAAAAACCTATGCACCAATTCCATCTGCACTTTCTGCAATTTTGTAAACAACAAACTAAAAGACTCAAAGTCCATCCCACCCCTGAAAGGACCTAATGGTAAAGACTGCAATGATTACACCATTAAAGCCAATCTCTTTAACACATTCTTCGGCTCAGTATTTGTAAACAGCAATGGATCGTGCCCAGTATTTCCTAGTCGAACCACAGACAATTACAATGATCTAATACATATCGATTTTACAGAAGACAATGTTGAAAAAGCACTACGCAATCTAAAACCATCTCCATCTATTGGACCAGATGGAATATGTGCCTACTTCTTAAAAAAGCTATCCATTGCCATAGCCGAATCTCTAAGCATAATCTTTGAAAACATCAACAGAAAATACACTATTCCAGACAAACCACAAAGAGGCACTGGTCTGCTATGAATAAAGATTTCTCACTGCAGCGTATTACAAAGAAGGTTTTAAAGAACAAAAGAATCTTAATGAACTTAGCCTACAAGATATGCTCTAAACCTAAAATCAAACACTCAGTTCTGTAACTTGTACAAAGAGAAAAAGAAAATGGGATTTGTCACAATACAAAAGAAAGTGGAAAAGATTTAGTGCAGTTTCCTAGATTTATGTACTGTATTTACCTATTTCCACAGATATAAGTTTGCTGAAGCACATAGAATAGAATAGAATAGAATAGAATAGAATAGAATAGAATAGAATGGAATGGAATAGAATAGAATAGAATAGAATAGAATAGAATAGAATAGAATAGAATAGAATAGAATACTTTATTGGCCAAGTGTGATTGGACACACAAGGAATTTGTCTTGGTGTAAATACTCTCAGTATACATAAAGAAAAGATACATTCGTTAAGAATCAAGAATCATAAGGTACAACACTTAATGATAGTCATAGGATACAATCAACAATCAAATCATACTAGGAAACAGTCAATATAAATCTTAAGAATACAAGCAACAAAGTTACAGTCCTACAATCACAAGTGGGAGGGGATGCGTGATAAGGAGTGATGAGAAGATTAACAGTAATAGTAGTGCAGATTTTGTAAATAGTTAAACAGTGTTGAGGGAATTATTTGTTTAGCAGAGTGATGGCTTTCAGGAAAAAAACTGTCTTTTTGTCCAGTTGTTCTGGTGTGCAGTACTTTATAGTTTTGAGGGAAGGAGTTGAAACAGTTATGAGGGGTCTGTAAATATTTTTACAGCCCTCTTTTTGACTCGTCCAGTATACAGGTCCTCAATTGAAGGTAGGAAGGTAGTAATGGTTTTTTTCTGCAATCCTAATTATCCTCTGAAGTCTCTGTCTGTCCTGTTGGGTTACTAATTTAAAAAATGAATTCCTAATTACATGTAGTTCTCAGTTTATGATTATTGATTTAACGATGGTTTGGAATTACAACAGTCTTTAGTGCTTTACAGCCAATAAAGTGCCTCTAGTCACCCCAAAATGTTGCACACAACCTCTGATATCATTGCAATCTAGCTGTTTGGCAACCTATTCACGCTTATAACTGATTGCTGAGTGCTTTGCAAATATGTGATCACCATTTTCAATCTTTTCTGTTGGCTTTCACAGAAAGTCAATGGGAAAGTCAATAGAAAATGTGGCAATTGTTGGTGCATGTCAAGAGGGCTCCTGGGGAGCTGAGCAGCTTTGGTGGGTTACAGAAACAAGCTCCATTCCTGCATCCCAGAAAAAAAAAAAGTTGACAAAATACCCACTGGGGGAGTTTTATTCTGCACATGGTACTGCTTTGATAGAATGCAGAAATGGAACACAAATTCTGAAGATTCAAGTCCTGTTCTGCATTTCACTGAAAAAGGTGGAGTGAGCTGAATTCCTTTAGTAGGCAGCTCCTTTTGTCAGCCCCCAAAAAGGATAGGGAGTCAAAATCCAAGCAGAGAGGCAGTGTGGTAGGGTAAGGAACATGGGATGATTCAAATGGTTAGAGGAGCCCCTGTGAGGCCTGGCATAGACCAAGAGACAAGTGTTTCTTTATTCAGGGGCTGAAAAACCTAGGATTTCAGCAAGGAGGATTTTCAGCTCTTAAGCAGATCTCCCATCTCTCTTTCCGCCGCCCGCCAGCCTCTGCTGGGAATTGTCCACTTAATGGCCCATAAGATCATTTAACAACCACAGTTGGGAATATAGGATTGTAGTTCCAAAAGCTATATCACATATCTTGTTTACCAATTGTGGTTATAAATTGAATATTACCTGCACACGGCATGGAAAAGTCTAGATATATCTTAGTTAAAATTTGTTATTTCTGCATCTGAGAAATATCTTAATTTTTCTTTACACTCTTGATATTATTTGTGTTCAAGAGATACCTTACCTCTGGAGATTTGTGATAATAATACTTAAATTAATTAATTAAATGAATGACTATGGCCATTTTTGCAATTTTCCTTCTGCCTTTTGAAGAAATAAAGAAATAAGCCTCTCCTTTGGATGACAGTCAAAAAGATATTTGAAGATCACCACTGTCTTGTAATCCTTTAGGTTCAAAAGAATGATTTCTTTCAATGATTTGTCAAAGAATGTAGTTTCCAAATGATCTACCTGCTTGATACAGCTCAAATATATTTAATCACTCTACAGAAAGGCTTTGGTTACATGATTGTATGAACAGCCCGTTACATCTCTTCATACAGACATACATCCAGCTATTTATTGGGTTCTCCTTTGTTTGACCTAAGGAAGGAAATTTTCTCATCTGGATTAGTTCATCATTCTTGTGTGTAGGAAAAATGCTATTCTACCACATTATGTCAGTTTTAATTAAGAAAATAACACAAACATTTATAATAAAAAATGATTAGCAATACATCAGTGTAACCTCAGCACAATTAGGTGCTAACTTTTTCTTCATTACATGTGATAAATAAAGGCTTGGAAAGGTCACTGATATATTGAAAGGCCAGAAGGAATAATGTTAATTTATAATACAGCTGAGTAATGCTTACATTTATTGTTTTAGTTTCTTATGTGGAATGTAGACATCTCTAATTTAATGAATTGACAATTCTGTTTCCTTCTGAAGAACAAAGGTTATTTTCTAAACTAAGGTACTGCAGAGAATGACATTTTAATGCAATTAATTCCTTTTATTATGCGGAAAGCAAATATAACCAAAACCTTCCATTTATTGTTTCTTGTGTGTGTGTGTGTTGTTTGTTTGTACATGTGAATTATGACCAACTATTCTGTTGTGATCCTTAGGCTTAGGCTCCAAGTTGCCTTTACAGGTCATCCTGGAATTACAACTGTAACTGAGTCCAGAATTACAATTTTCTGATTATTTTTGTGGCAGTCATTAAGTGAATGCCACAATTGTTAAACAAATACCATGCTCATTAAGTGAACACAGAAGTTATTAAACAAATCAGTTTTCACCAATGAGTGTTTTTATACTGGAAACCCAGAAGAAAATGCCAGAAATGGCAAAAGACATTGCAAATCATAGTCACATCATCACGGGCTATTGGAAACAGCCATAAAGGTAAGCTGATTGCCAAGTGCTCAAAATACAATAAGCTGTCATAACTTTGTAAAAGATCATAAGCAGCTTATTTAATTCATTTCATTTGTTTGCCTGCCATCTTGCTTCGAGGCAACTTTTGAAGTGTCTATCTTAATGTGGAATAGTTGTTAAGCAACCAGTTGTAAGTCAAGGACTATCTGTACTTTATTACCTGTAAAGCAGTTCTTTTTTTTTCCCAAAAAAATTTATTAATTTTTTTTTAAAAAACATATACAAACAAAACACAAAACATGAAAACATAAAACATCTTTTTTGAAAGCAGCTTGATCCTGGGTTACATCTCTTCATACAGACATACATTCAAGTTCATGCTCACTTTTATATACCATTCCATATCTTATTACCATTCTACATTTTCTATATAGCTTCTCCCCTCTTTTCACTCTCTTGATTCTATTTTATTTATTTCATCTCAATTTAAATCATTTTACTTATATCCTTTGTCTGTTCTGTTTCAACTGTCTATTATCTTTTCTCATTAACACAAAATTTCTCCTGTTATCACTGATTGGAGTATGGCACCTTTATATCTTTCCCCTAAATTTAACACTTAATATAATACATAACCTTCATTCAGATTCTGCTTAGTACATTCTAAAGCTACGCACTATATTTTAAGAAAAGAAAAAATTATAAATATATAATATAATTAAAACAACAATCCATACCAATTAAACTCTATTGTTAAAATTAATATTCATTTAAATCTTAAACATTTTACACATTACTTTTCAAATAGATATCATGCTTCTATGGGAACACTTATAAAATTTACGTAGTTACTTCCCCCCTATTTCACTTATATTTTAAAACATTATGTAATCAAAATGTTCCCATTCCTTCTTAATTCAATTCTCTCATATTTCATTTCATTTATTTTGGTCAAAAAAAAAAAGTTTCACTGATTTACATTGAATATTTTATCCCATTTTATAGTCATATGTTGTTCAATTTTCTAACATTATTTCTAATACAAATACAACAATACAGTCTTATGTACCTTTGCAGAATCTCTTTTTCAGTTATATTTTTAGCCATTATCTCTAAATAAGTCCTGTTTCTTTACATCTTGTTTCAAACCTTTGTAGCTTCTCTTCCCTTCATTCCTCCCTTGTTTCTTCTCTCTGTCCTTTTTACTCCCTTGTCTCTCCATCTCCATTTCCCTCTTCTGTATTCCTCTTTTCTGTTGCTTTCTGACATTATATCCACTTTTCACCTTATATTTCCCTTTTTTGGTTGTTTTTTTAGGTCTTAAATTCTCCATTCTCTTTCCCCCCTTTCGCCTTTCTTCCCTAGATGAAGTTACTTGTTCATTAAAGATGGCTTCTTCTTTGTCTTGTTGCACAGTTTCTTGTAGTTTCTCATAGGTACAGATCGCCATTTCTAAAAAATGAAAAATGGAGCCAAAAGAGCCCTTTCCTTCTTGTTCCTCTTTATATTTTTTAAATTCCATTTTCAGTTCATCCACAAGTGATGCCATTGTAGAAAATTTTTAAACAACCAACCAAGTGATTTTAATCATTCAATTATAATTTCCAACAATCCCAAAGTCACCAAGCAATCCAAATACACACAAGCTGTTTCATTTAACACTTTCTTCTTTTTTCACTTTTTCTTCCTGGGGTTAGAATTCAGTTACAAAGTTCCAATTAAAATGTATCTTTAAGAAGTCTTGTTACAATTTAACTTTAGATTCTTTTAAATTCCAAGCAGCCTCCTCCAGACAAATCTTACTCTTATTCTTTTCCTCTCCCTTCCCACTTACAGCAAAAAAAAAGTTTTTTCAGTGTTCAGAAATCCTTATTATCCCCTTGGCTTTGATTTTCCAGTTTAATTACCTGCTGATGCCAAAGCAGGTTTTTCCGATTTCACATTCATCTGCTGTCACCATAAGGAAGGAGAGTGAGAAAAAACAAACTTTTCCTTTTTACTTTCATTCGCTGCTTTTGGATCTTCTTTGGGAGCGATGTATCTTTTTTTAAAATTTAAATTCCAGGATACCTTGGTTGTTGCTTCTTATCCCAGTCAGCCAAAACTTTCACTTCTTAACTTCCTCCTGCACTTTCTTTTCTGGATGAGTGCTTCTTTGAGGCGGCCATTTCTGACCGCCGCTCTTTACTGCCTTCAGAAAAGGGAGTTAAGCCAGCTGAGGAGGGGAGGTGTGGCTCCCCTCGAACCCTGCTGGGTCTCCCCTGTCTTCAGTCACTTCTACGGGGTGACTTAGCCCTGAAGTCAGCTGGCTCGGGACACTCCAGCGGCGAGCGCAGACAGAAACCGCACACGATTGCGGATTCCTGCTGCCGTCAAAGCCCTGCAAACCGGAAGTCTGCCACCTGTAAAGCAGTTCTTAAAGCAGGGGTCTCCAAACTTGGCAACTTTAAGGCTTGGGAACTTCAACTCCCAGAACTCTCCAGCCAGGTTGAAGTCCACAAGTCTTAAAGTTGCCAGGTTTGGGGACCCCTGTCTTAAAGCAAACCTAGCTTCAGTTTAATTTCAGTTTGGGGAGTTAGATCTTGATCAAGTCATGATTTGATATTTTTGATATTTAGAATAGAATAGAATAACAGTTACAAGGGACTTTGGAGGTCTTCTAGTCCAACCCTCTGCTTAGGCAAGAAACCTTACACCATTTCAGACAAATGGTTATCCAATTTCTTCTTAAAAACTTCCAGTGTTGGAGCATTTGCAACTCCTGAAGGCAAGTTGTTCTAACTGTCAGGAAATTTCTCCTTAGTTCTAAGTTGCTCCTCTCCTTGATTAGTTTCTATCCATTACTTCTTGTCCTGTCCTTAAGGTGCTTTGGAGAATAGCTTGACTCCCTCTACTTTTTGGCAGCCCCTGAGATATTGGAGATATTACATGTGCTTATCCAAGCTCCAATTTTCCATATTCAGAAAAAAAAGTTGTAAGCTCTTGTTTGTATCTAACTACAGTTGGATGGGTCAGAACTCTTAGTGATCTAGATATATTTCCAATATACAATATATTAAACTAGAGGTATGCAAGCATTTCAAATTGAGTTTGAAACAATTATTTGAGAAGTATTGGAGTATCTCTCTGGCTAGCACTGCATTGGGAAATTGAACTCCTCCAGATGTCCAAGGTTTATAATTTCCATTATGTCTCATAATAGCCCAATTTTTGAAGATTATGGTTACTGTAGAAACAATGCCTAAGGAACATCTTACTGCTTACTCCTGGTGAACAATTACCGCTCTCTGAATCTTCTGTTTCCTTTCAGATTATTATTTAAAAATGACTCACATTGCTTGCTACAATCTATGAGACTATCATTTATAAAGAGAAATATAAAACCAGAAGTTAACCAGAAGGGCTACTGTGACCTATAAAAATGTATACTCTTGCTCTATTCATAATAAAAGGCAGGGAAATATTCCTATTTGGATTCTCTCACTGCAGCTGTAGGATGGCAAACTGAACACATGAAATTGAAAGAAAGCCGTACAATTATCAGTTGTACTATTATAATAATTATGGTAGATTAACCAGTTTAAAGGGGGGAAAATCAGCAATCATTGCTGCTTACAGATTAATGATGCTTTTAGGAACTGAGACTATGGTGAATGTTTTTTTTCTCAATTGCGCTGCTTTTAAAGGATATAAAAGATGATGTGTTGCTTTTATATTAATCTGCTACTAATATACCCATCTTTAATGTAATATTTTGGAAAAAACTGAGATGCTGGGGGTAAGTATTTTTCTTATCAGCAAAGAAAAGGTTTAAATTTATATGATCAATACTCCTTTTTAGAGGTAACAAAACCTGATCAGGCAGATACAACCCAATGAAAAGGGAGTTAAAACCTAGGAATGTCCAGGTGCTGCCAGCTAATAAATAGAGAATAAATAATGCAAGTGGTCAGTGGAATTGTTTTCTTTTCCTGAAGTGACTACCCAGAATTAAAATGGAATTGTATGAAAGGGTCCTTATTGAGACAACTGTTATGATAACCAGTTTGTTTACCAAGACTATAAAAACACTTCAGAATGTGGGCTTTTTTTCAATTTAGGAAGAAGGACCAGTTACAGAAAAAGCACACTAGTGTTAAGACTTATAACAAAAAAGATGTTGGCATTCTTTGTCATCTTCCAAATTAAGCTCAAAAAGCCTTTTCCCAATGAAATGAGTAGAAAATCTGAAAGCACATTCTAAACAAAGTAGAAGACGAAAGCCTCTTTTTCAACGAAAGAAGATTGTCAAGAAATCTAAAGATGAATTTTTACATGCTAAATATACAGCATTAACCTTTGGGTTAATTATCCTTCTCCGGACACATTAGGCAAAGACCCAGCTCTTTGGAAAAGTTTCAAATGATTAGAAAAGTAGAAAGAAAGAGAAGAGAACAACCAGGAGCAAGGTGGAGAGTCTCAATGGTTACAGAGGCTATGACAACTAAAAAAAATCTGTTTAGGAAGAGATAGTCATGGAGAAAATCTATCTATCTACTTACTAGGAGCCAAAAATGACTTGATGGCACATAACCAGTCAATCAAGCAATCAAACAACCAATCAAGCAACCAAATTTTGGGAATCAGATGAGTTTAGAATATATTTGTTATTATTCACAATAATAACAAATAACTGGTATGTTCATATTAATTATTTTGACTACATAGTAATACAAATATAGTACATTTATAATACACTTCCCCTGGAGGATTGTGCTCTCATGCAGGTTACAAAGATACTTAGCTTTGACTCTATGACTATAGCCATCTTGAACACTGACATTTGGGTGCCATTCATTTCCTTTCTCCCTCCCTCCCTCCCTCCCTCCATTAAGATAGTTTAGACACAGAGAACACATTCTTGCAATCTTGTTCTGTTTTCTTTCGTAATCTATAACTTATCTATTGTCTTCCTGATCTTATGAATCTTACTAGATTCCTCCCCCCTCCCTAATCCATTTGTTCATACTCCATGCTCAAGGTCCGGAAGAGATGACTCCACCAGACTGTCAATTATCTGGAAGCCTGCACTCACAAACAAAAAATTGCCACACCACAAACCAAGCAAACACCTGGGTACAAACAGACACCCCTCCGATACCTCCAGCCCAAACACAGCCCAGTCACCCAGATGAAACCTAGCTTCCTAATAAACGATAGCCGGCCATTTACCCAAAGCCAAGCCGCACTGAAAGCCCCCAATACATGAAACATCATGTTGCCAGCCAATCAAGACAAGAAAAAATGCTACAAAACAGACAGAAGATATTAGAAACACCAATCAAGCAGAATACAGCAAACTCCAAGACCAGTAAACACAGACCAAGACTCCCAACCAATCAGGATGAAGAAAAAACCATTCTAACAAAGCATGAGGCTAACACCAAATTTAAAACAGAAACGGCTGCAAAAGCCTGACATATAGATGAACCCCAGTACGCAAACCTGATGATGGCAGATGAGATTCTGCCGAAACATTGCTACAACTTTAAAAGTACAACTATAATGACGTGGGACAATACCTGAACAAAGCTGAATACCATACATATAAATACCCGCAAAAACGTAAGAAAACATATATGTATATGAATATGTATATGTATATATGTGTGTGTGTGTGTATGAGTTTATCTATGTTTGTCATTTCTCCCTAAGATGAATCTCTTTATGTCTTCAGCACATTGACAATCTTTATCTATTCTCAAGGCTAGGAAAACAAAGTTATCTATGAAGTTCATTTTTTGCTATCAGTTGTGAATTCACTAAGCATATATTTGATGTAATCTTCATTTTCTACTTCCTTTTAACATTGATGCACAAGGTCTGCAGAAATATTAAGAGAAAATGCAAAGCTGCTGTGTTACATCTAAAATTATTTTTAGGATTTGTTAATTATTCTAACACTTTTCTACCAAATGTAGTCATAGTGTTCTATCCCTTGAACGTTTTACTGTAAGTAGGAAGAGCATAGGAGAGGACAAAGCATTGCAAATAAGCTTTTACTGTATCAAGAAAATGGTGATATCACACAGCATTGCAACCGCTATACAATACAACCAGGACTTGGAAGCAAAGTTGCCTAGAGATGCCTCATCATTTGGCATTGATGTGATTATGTCACACATCATGGAAGACAGCAGTGAATGCCTGATAGGTTTTGCATCATGGAGACTCACAGCTGCAGAGAAAAATTATAGAAATATAGACAGGGAAGTACTGAGCATGGCTGAACATGTCTGCCAGTATTTGTAAAGAAGAGAATTTTGTTTCACTGCTCTCCTCAGCTACTATTGTCAGTTTTAAATTCACCAAAAGGAATTCTGCTTACAGCAATTGCCTGGATAAAACATTGGGCTTTGTTGCTTGGTGGACATAAATACACAATAGAATTTAAAACGACACATAATCCTACAAAGACAGGTGGATTATCTTGTTTACCCATAAGGGATAAATGAACTGTGAAATGCACATCTGATGGAGATTCCTTTGACATACTTTCTTTCACAGAAATTGAGAGTTGTTTCACAACTAAGATGACCAGTGAAAGTAAGACAGTGGATTGGTCTCTAGACTACATAGCAACCAAGAATGGAAGTTATTTATGGAGTTTTATCAGTAACAGGACAATATACACTTGTGACAGTTTCTTCACATAAAGATTGAGAGTCACCATAACTTCCAAGCTGAAATCCAAGCTGAAAGATTAAGCTCTGAAGAAACTACAAGTTGCATGTAACTCAATTTTGTTTGCTGGCCAGGAAAAATCATCAATGTGAACAGTGTATTGAGCATGGAATTTTAGTCATAAATCATTGTGGTCATTAAGTGGCTCACCACAATTGTATTTTTTTTAAACAAGTTTTATTGATTTTTTAAAGACAAACAAAACATAGGACAGAAAAGTATAAAACCTTTCTAAAAATTACTTATAAGTTTTAACAAGGCAAATAAAACATTATTTTTAAGGCATAGTTCCACATTATCACATTTCCACATATATATCTTTTCCAAATTTCTCATTGTTTCTTTCTTCACTTTTATTCAATTATATTTCTTTCTATCAAGGTTTTATTAATTCTCAATCAAGCATAAACACACAAAATAAAAACATAAAACAAGACATAAAAAGATAAAACCTCTTAATTATCATTTATACATGTCTTTTCCAAATTTCTCTCCTTTTAGTTTTATTCCTCCAAGGTTTTATTAATTCACAATCAAAACATAGCTAACCAAAACACAAAACATAAAACATAAAATTTCTTGTGAGAAGTGGCTTAGCCCCGGGTTACATCATTTTTTACAGACCTAAATCAAATTCATGCTCACCTTATATATCATTCATATCTTATTAACCATTCTATATTTTCTATATAACTTCTCCCTTCTTTTCACTCTCTTAATTATATTTTGTTTATTTCATCTTATTTCAAAATCATTATGTTTGTATCTTTTGTCTGTTCTTTTCCAATCATCTATTTATCTCTTCTCTTTAGCAAAGAATTTCCCCTGTAATCACTTTTAAAGTGTGACGCCTTTCTATCTTTCCCCTAAAGTAACACTTAAAATAATACATAATTTCCATCCTGATCCTGCTTAGTACATTCTACATGTTGCATTTTAAAATAAAAGAATAATAAACTTATAATATAGTTATAATAATAAACTTATAATATAGGTATAATAATAAACTTATAATATAGTTTCCATTCTAGTTCTAATTCTAATTAATACATTATTTTAAAATAAGAAAATGAAATAGTAAATTTATAATAACATTAAGACAATAACGAATTAAACTATAACTAAGCATTAATCATTTTACACATTCTCTTTAATATTTTATTAAATATTGAAATCTATCATTATTAAACATTTTAATAATTTAATATTTTGTTAAATCTTATAATATTCCAATAGACCATTTCAAATGCAAATACTATAATACTATCTTACGTATTCTTGCAGAATCTTTCTTTAATTATACACTATCCTTTATCCTTTATCTCTAAAAAAAATCTGCTTTTTGGCATCTTGTTTCAGACCGTGACTTTTCTCCCCCTTTTCCCTCCCTTTCTTCTCCAGTCTGGTCTCCTAACCTCCACTTTTTAAACTTCCCCTCTCTGTTGTAATTCTCTTTTCAATTGCTTTCTAACATTGTATCTTTTTTTCACCTTATTTTTCTTTTTCTTGGTTGTTTTATTGAATCTTAAATTCTCATTTTTCCTTCCTCTCTTCCTATTTTCTTTCTTAATCAAACTTTTTTGTCCATTAAAAATGGTTTCTTCCTTTTCTTCTTCTCCTTTTCCTTCTCCTTCTTCCTCAAGTATTTGCCGGTATGTAGAAACCGCCATTTCTAAAAAGTGGAAGACAGCTCCCAATGAATCCTTGCCATTTTATTCTCTTTCTTTTAATTTTTCATATTCCATTTTTAGTTCATCCACAGATGGTGCCATTGTAAATTTTTAAGAACAACCCAGATGTTTTTAATCTTAAAGTAATTTCCAAATGTCAAAGTTATCAAACAATCTAAAGAGAAATAAATTATTTCCTCTTCTTCTCTTTGCAATTTTTCCTCCTGGGGCAAAATTCCAAATATATTTTAAAGCCATATTACAGTTAGCTGCTGGTTTTATAATCTTCAAGGCGTCTCCTCCAACAAATTTTTAAAGAATTTTTTTAGTCCTCTCTTTCCCAGTTATAACAAAGAGCCTAGTTTTACCTTAAAGAAGCAAGTTTTTCTGTGCTCATTTGCTTTCTCCATAAGGAAGGGGAGTGAACTTTCCTTCAGCACTTTCGCCGCTGTAACAACTTCTTTTGGAAACAAATGTATCAATCCGAAAGTCAGGTTTCCAGGGTGTTTTAAAAGTAACTTAATGTCCCGGTTCAGCCAAGGAAACTTCTCCTTCTGGTTCTTCCTCCTGCACAGTCTTATCCGGTTGAAGATTCCTTTGTGGCTGCCATTTCTGACTCCACCGCCGCTCCACCGCCTCAGGAAAAAGGAGTCTAGCCGGCTGGGGAAAGGAGGTGCAATATCCCCAGAACCCTGCCCGGATCTCCTCTGTCTTCCGCTGCCCCTTCGGAGTAGCAACAACCCCCAAATCCAGTTGGATCGGGGTACCTCAGTGGCGAGCGCAGCAGGGACCCGCAGAGAAGCGGATTCCGGCCGCCACCGAAGCCTTGCAACTGGAAGTCCTGGCTCACCACAATTGTTAAGTGAATCAAGCATATGTTTTCTCTGGAAAACGATAGCATACATTGTGGTCACATGACCATGAGAAATACAATGAAAATGTAATCATGTGACTTCAAGAGATGGTGGTGCAGCAGCAGTTGAAATTTCAAATATGGGTAATAAATAGTTTTTTTTTCTAAAGTTTGTCATAACTTCAAATGGTCTTTAAGATCATAAGTTGGGACTACCTGCAGTGAGTTGCTTAGGTGGCTAAAATGCTGAAAAGTGAATCACTTCAGCCATGGCTTCCTTGTCATGAAAGAAAACACCCCTATTGACACTGCAATACTGTTTTTGGGTACAGATTGTTTTTTACTTATGGCAAGTATGCATTTGAAATAGACAGTTATATCCAGTGAATTCAGCAACAGGCACACAGGCATACACACAATATAGATAGCAATACCAATAACACTTACACTTATATACCACTTCACAGAACTTTACAGCCCTCTTTCTAAGGGGTTTAGAGAGTCAGAGTATTGCTCCCAACAATCTGAGCCCTCATTTTACCAACCTTGGAAGCATGGAAGGCTGAGTCAACCTTGAGCCTGTCAGAACTGAACTCCTGAAGTGAACAGTGAGTTAGCCTGCAGTACTGCATTTTAACCACTGTACCACCATGGCTCTATATATTGTGTGAACTGTTGTTTCAGAATAATTAGTGAATGGTAAACTGTAGATGACCAATTTCAGCTATGCTATATCAACATCTTATCCCCAGCGACAGATGGATTGGCTGAAAGGTTTTGTTCAAAATCTCAGGAATATTTTTAAAATTATGTCTGGGGAAAACATTGAATCAAAAATTTGCATTTTTTTCTATTTTGCATATTGCAGTACAATATACAAATCAAATAACAATGATCCTATGATACAGACTGTATCTTATATTCAAGACTGGATTTTCTCAAGCTTCATTTGAGAAATAATCAGAGCAAACAATCAAAACAAACTATTTTGTCATGCTGAAACATGACACAAAACACAAAGAGCAGAGTGATGAGAAAGAACTTGCAACTACCATGGCAGACGATTCCTGAACATGGAGTATCAGTTAACACTAATATCTTACAACCAGTAATTGCTCAATTTACCAGTACCATAACAGATATCACATTTGTATTTGTAAGCTCTTATAGCCATAGAATCTGCACCTCGATAAGAAGTGTGGTGTTTTAATGGCAATCCCCTTAACTGACCAAACTAAATAACTGTAAAAATAATAATAACAATTATTTTCAAATTCATCCAAATATGTCAGGATGATAGGCAAAAAAAGAGATGAAATAAAACATCATCTGACTGTATTTGTTTGCAACATAGTAAAATTTTAAATTTTTGAACAGGGAGGTTAGAGATAGGGTTAATTAATCACAGCTGATCTGGATGCATTCTACAGTCTTCCTACTGCTGCCACTATTCTTACCACTTCTTCCCATAATACAACTGGCTCCATTTCTCAGTAAAAGGTAAAGGTTTCCCCTTTCCAGTCATGTCTGACTCAGAGGGAAGTGCTCATCTCTGTTTCTTAGCTGAGGATACCAGCATAGTCCAAAGACATTTTGGATGTAGTCATGTAGCCTGCATGACTACACACTTAAGCACATGGAATGCTGTTACTTTCCCACCAAAGTTGTACCTATTTATCTATTCACATTTGCATGCTTTCAACCTGCTAAGTGGGCAGAAGTTGGGGCCTATTAATGGGAGCTCATCCTGTTGCATAGCATTCGGTTCCTGAACCTGGGCTGAGCCATCACAGCCCTTCTTTCCCAGTATTCTCCCACTATTATTATCAGAAATATTCCCACCAACCTACCACCCCCCAATCTACAACTGAATGCTTTTAAAAACATACAAAATGATATGTTTTATTCAATTTAGTATTGAATAGCACAGATGAGATTTAACTTAGAAAAAAAATGAACTAATACTCATACAAAAATCTAAGTGGCTATGTAGCACTCTTGCATTGGAATTATCTTCAAGGAAAAGCCATATACTTTACATGATAGGAAGTCAAATCAAAATACCAGTGCAGAGAACACTGTCTTTAGAATAGGTGTAGATAATTACAATCAAAACCAGCAGAAGAGGAGAGGGAAGGGTCTTCAGGCCACTGAGAACAATTAAGCATTGGATGTCAATCCTCTCTAACCTCAAACTTGCATTTATAATAAGTAGAATTCAATCTAGAATAGGTTCTACATAGAGATCATCACTGCGTAAGGCCTCAATTTTTCCCAATAATAGTTGCACATTTTATTAATTACAATAAAATATTCACAGTAAAGGAACTAACAATATGGATAACTAGGAGTGGGATTCAATTTTTTAACAACTGGTTCTGTGGGTGTGGCTTAGTTGGTGGGCATGGCTTGGTGGTCATGTGACTGGCTGGGCATGGCCAACTCAACATCACTCACATTAAGGCACACATCTCCTCACCTGGCCTCTCATGACTGTGGGAATACTACAACAGTTGTAAGTATGAAAAATGGTCATAAGTCACCTTTTTCAGTGCTATTGTAACTTTGAATGGTCACTCCACACAAGCAATGTACCAGCAAAGGAGGAAAAAAAAATCTCCAGAGACATTCCTGAGACAAGAAGTCTAGTCCTGCCAAGAATGTAATAAGGTTAATGGAGAGGCAGTTTCTGTAAGCAACACCAGAATGTTTCCTTACAGGATGTTTCCTTACAGGATTAGGCCAGTAATTTCTTCTAATAACTGGTTCTCCAAACTGCTTAGAATGTTAACAACTGGTTCTAGCAACTAGGTGCAAACCTGTAGAATCCTACCTCTGTGGAGAACCCAAATCCTTCAGTATGTTTTAGGATGACAGGTACGGTAAGACAAATAGTATATAGAATTATACTATTAATTTTCTGTGCTATATTTTGAAACAGATAACATCAAATGCCAGCGCAAGAAATGACCAGATTAATCCACTGCTCTAATAAAAATGTCTAATATTTTATAAAACTATTAAGCCAAATCTTCTTTAGAAATATAAATGATTTTTGAAGGATTATAGTTTAAGAAGAGACACTGCTAAGACTGTGACTTTTTAGCTACAGTAGATAAAGAAAATCTTTCTAGAAGTTTTTTTTCATTTTTATCAGATCTTCAATTCAGTTATTCAGACATGATTAAGAACACAAAGAAAGGTAATTTAAAAGGTAATCTAAAAGAAGGTTTAAAACTATGAAATAATAATGATTTTTTTTTAAAAAAGAACATTTCAGAAGAGTCTGGATGCATGTTGAAAAAACTAATTGTTCACTAGTACATTTATTCAGTGGAAAGTAAATTGCCCAGGAGTTCAATCAAAACACTTCTGGGATCACTGACAGTTGTTATAATATTTACATGTGTATTTTGAAGTACTAAACTTCAGCTGAAGTTTACTTTCTGATAATACACTGTAGTTATTTTTGGCTAGTCTTAAGCATGTTATTGACTTTGCAAATATCTATCATATGGTGCATGCCCATTCTAGGCAAACTGAGACCTGTAATGTACTTAGATGGATCTCAAACTGGATAAGTGATTAGCTTAGTTGGCCTTGGATTCTCACGGATTTTACCATTCAGAATGTTATCAATACAAGTAATCCTTGATTTACTATCATTTGTAGTTATAGCGATGCTGAAAAAATGACTTATGACTGATTTTCACACTTATCGTCACAGCAATACCCTGGTTCCATAATCCAGAACTGAACCCTTGGAAACTGACCATATATTTATGAAAGTAGCAATGTCCCAAGGTCATAGACTCACCTTTTGTGACCTTCTGACAAGCAAAGTCAATTGGGAAGCCAGATATACTTAAGAGCCATGTTACTAATTTAACAACTGTAGTGGTTCACTTAACAACATTGGTAAGAAAGGTAATAAAATGAGGAAAAATTCACTTAACAATCCTTTGGCGTTCAATTGTGGTTGTAAGTCAAGAACTACCTGTATAAATTAATGATCTTCCCTTGGTCTCTTGAAAGACTACAGTTTCATGAATAAATAATAGTTTCATGTGGATAACAGTTGCAACTGAAGATGATTCCATGAAATTAATTTGTTTAATAATGAGATTGGTTATTACCAGACTGGTATACATATGAAGAAAGGTGACTGCTAGGATGGTAGCTTGTGGGGAGCTTCATGGAATTCAGCTGATGGGATAAAAGTATGTCATCCAGTTTCTTCTCCAGTGACAGATAGTTCTCTGATAACTTTGATATCTAGATGAGAAACACACACAAACATATACAGTATATATATAAAAAAACCAAACAAACCACCCAAAAGGCAAATTAAAAAGGAAAAATCATCCCGAGAAAGAGGATGAACCATTGCTTTTTATTATGGAGAATTCTACCCTTTCTATTATGGAAGATTTTCTTCTACTGAACTATTACCAGTGTGCTGCTGGTTTGGACTGGTTCAAGCAAACCGGTAGTTTTGATGATCATCCTACCTGACCCATCCTATCCTGTCCTTTATTTCTTGCTTTCTAGTTCATCTCAATCAGCTGATTTCCCTCCTCCCACTGTTCTACTTACCGTTGATGACTTGGAAGGTAAGTGTTAAGTTTTGAGCATGGGCGAGAAAGAATGGACACAAGCCTCTGAACGGTGAATCTCAGCTCTTTATTTACATTTTGACTTCTTCAATTCAACAGCAGTAAAATCCGCCTTATAGAGGCAAACCCTGTAACGTTTAACCAATAACGAGCTAGGAACGCTAGCTCTTATAACCAATAAGAATTCTCTGTTAAGGGCCAATCGGATTCCCCGGAACGGGCCAATCCGGTCCGGCCGCTTAACAGCCAATCAGAAGAGCAGGGCCAGAACCCTGCACTTACTCCAAGCTCACACTTTATTAATCTTATTGCATACACAACACCCCTTCCCCCTGGCTTCTTATTTCAGGGCACAGTTACATAGTCCCTTAGGTAGGATGGTTGTCTTTTTAGTCTCTTTGATTTTCGTTGTATCGGCTGGTTGCAATCATGCTGAGGTAGATCGTTATTTGGCAGTGGGGCTGTTTCTAGTTCAGAGTTCACTTCTATGTCGTTGCCCACATTTTCTGCAATTCCCTGAGGTGCAACCGTTTCTCCCTTCGGCTCCGCTTCCTGAGTTTCTTTTAAACCGTCATTTCCTTTGAACTGGTTTCCTAGGAATTAATTTTCTTCCGTACCTCCCCCCCCCAGTTTGGTCAAAGGGGATTTGCGGACTGGCCGCTGAAAGCTGCGATCGTAATTGGTCGATATGCCGTTTCCAAAGTTTATCATCAAGGCATTGCACAAGATAGGATCTGGGGCCGGTTACACGTACTACTGTCACTTCCACCCACAATGGGTTGCCCGATAGGTTTTTTGCATAAACTAGGTCTCCTACCTGGAAGGTGCGACAGCGGCCGCTGGATCCTAGTGGTTTCTCTGGTTCATAAGCCGGGTGCAACCGGTCGAGGTGGGAGAGGAGCTTTCGTCCCATTAGCAGTTCAGTGGGAGTTTTGTTGGTGACGCTATGTGGGGTGATGTGTTGCAAGAAGAGGATTTGATTGACCTTGTCGTCAATGTTGTCGTAGTCTACCTTTTGCAAGGTTTTCTTCACAAATTGGACCATGCATTCTGCTCGGCCATTGGTTGCAGGGTGCGCAGGCGAGGTGAGCACATGGCGGATGCCGCGGTCAGCGAGGTACTGCTCGAATGCTAGTGCAGTAAATTGTGGGCCGTTATCGGATACCAGGACATCTGGTAATCCGTGGGTTGCAAAGAGTCTGTTTAAAATTTTGATAACCGCCTCGGAGGTCGTAGTCGTCATGCGATGAATTTCGAGCCAATTCGAGTAGGCGTTGACGGTAAGTAGGAAAGTGTGGCCTTTGGTTGGCCCCGCGAAGTCAAGGTGAATTCGGGACCAGGGTCCACGTGATGTCTCCCATTCAATAGGCATGGCTTTTGGTGGGGCGTTGCTGACTTCTTGGCATTTGGGACAAGCTTTAACCCACTGTTCGATTTGCTTGTCAATGCTCGGACACCATGCGTAGCTTCGCACAAGGGCTTTCATTCGCACGATGCCGGGGTGGCCATCGTGCAAAGTTCTCAGTAGCGCTTTTTGGAGCCGTTCTGGGATAACGACTCTATCGCTCCAGATGACACAGCCTTTCTGGGATAAGAGCTCGGTCTGTCGAGACTTGAATGGTGTGAAGTCATCTGATAACTGGTCCAATGGCCATCCGCATTCTACCCAGCCTAGGACTCGTGCTAGAGTGTGGTCACGTTTGGTTTCTTTCACGATATCTCGGGCGGTCAGTGGCGGCGAGTTGAGTGCCTTGATTTGCAACGTGGTTACCTTTGGTGTCGGATCGTCAAGAGTCTCTGGAAGCGGTGCTCGGCTCAATGCGTCGGTGTGGGGAATGGCTTTCCCCAGGCGGTATTGCAGCCGATAGTTATAAGCAGCTAAGAATTCTGACCATCGGGTCATCCTCGGGGATAATATGTAGGGAGTCAGCTTATCTCCGGCTATTATCCCTAACAAAGGTTTGTGGTCAGTCACAATAGTAAAAACCCTACCATACACGTATTCGTGAAATCTTTTCCCCTTGTACTCACCTAAGCTGTCCGTGAAGACGTCCCTGAACTCAGAAATAAGGTCTTCCTCCCAGTCACAGCCACCGACTCAGTTTACGCCGGCCACTTCAATGCCGAGTGGCATGAACCATTGGAGGCCCAGTAGGCTAGGCCTATCTCTATCGATGACCGTTAAAGGTAAGTATGCTGTGTGCTTCTTGAAGGAGACTCAGACTCGGCAGGACCCAACAATGGGGATTCGACTCCCCTGGTAGTCCTTGAGGATGAGGCGTTGGAAACGGAGATCATGGCGTTGAATTGTGGGGATGAGTTGCTTGAGTGTCTTCCAAGACACCATCGAGAGGGACGATCCCGAGTCGACCTCCATGTGGCAAGGCTGGTTCTTGATGGCTACTGTGACTCAGATTTTCTTAGTGTCCAAGGCTGAGGCGTGACCGATAGTAATAGTATGGTGAGCCTCTTCTCTTTGCAAAGCTCGATTTCTGTAGGAGTGGTTTACTGGCTCTCACCTTACAGGACGGTTTCCTGTCGATTGGCGATAGTTAATCCCTTTTGAGGCCTGGCTGGGTCTTGGCAAGCTGCAGCAGACCTGTCCGATGTGGCCTCGTTTCCCGCACTCCTGGCAGAGTGCGCCATGGAATTTGCATTCGGATCTGGCATGGTTGGCTCCACAGCCAGTGCAAGGGCGTAAGGGTTTCGGGCGAGGGTCCCAGTTGGACCGCAGTCGATGGACCCCTTCTTTGTCACTGTCTGACAACGAAGAGAGGTCCTCGTGGTGCGTTGTCACGAGCTGCCCTTCTGAACTAGGTGAGATTTCGCTGGCCGGTGGTGGTACCGGAGTGCGATTTTGGCGTAGTTGTGCAGCCAACTTCCTGGTTGCTTCTGCTGCAGTAGCATCAGCAATGGCGTTGGCAAGGCTGATGTCGCCTTTCCCCATCAGCTTGCTTTGGACGCCTGGTGCATCTAATCCCAGAACTATGCGATCTCTTAGTGCTTCTTCTAGATCAGTGAATCCGCAGAGGCCTCCCAAATTTTGGAGGTCTGCTATGAAGTTGGCCACGCTTTCTCCCTTTTGCTGGCTTCTTTGATAAAACTCGTGGCGTCTCATGAGCGTAGGCACGGTCGGGGCATAGTGGTCTCGCAGGATAGGTTCAAGGTCGTCCCAATCCATGGCCTTCACTTCTCGGGGTTTGGCTAGTGCTTTAGCCATCTTAAATACTATTGGACTGCAATGCGTTAGGAACACCGCCCGTTTCTTCCCGGCTGTGGCGTCCTTTAAGTTGTTCGTCTCTAGGAACATTTGGAAACGATCCATGTAAGACTCCCAGTCTTCTTGTGTTGGATCGAACGGAGCGGGTGGTACGATGCCGCTGGACATGGTTCCGTTGTTGGCATCGTCTGTCATGTGCTCGGTGTTCTTTGAAGTTTCGTTGGTTCAGATATCTCCATATCCCATCCTCGTCACCAGTGTTAAGTTTTGAGCATGGGCGAGAAAGAATGGAGACAAGTCTCTGAACAGTGAACTTCAGCTCTTTATTTACATTGTGACTTCTTCAATTCAACAGCAGTAAAACCCGCCTTATATAGGCAAACCCTGTAACATTTAACCAATAACGAGCTAGGAACGCTAGCTCTTATAACCAATAAGAACTCTCTGTTAAGGGCCAATCAGGTTTCCCGGAACGGGCCAATCCGGTCCGGCCGCTTAACAGCCAATCAGAAGTGCAAGGCCAGAACCCTGCACTTACTCCAAGCTCACACTTTATTAATCTTATTGCATACACAACAGTAAGCAACTGAGCTTCTAAATGCTCCATTTTCAGCTTTGCACGCAAGTGCCTTTAACTCACTGAACTGGTTGTTAAACCAGTTGCAGTCCACCCCTGACTACTACATTATTCTAATCAAAAGCTCGATCACTTTTTTCAGAATTTGATTTCAATGGATTCTGTTTTAATGCAGACTGAATTAACTGCTTTATAGGAGAGAGAGGGGGGAGGGAGAGAGGACATGTCTTTTCTACTGCTTAATCAGTCTTTCCTCAGCTTGGGTCCTTCAAATACTTTGGACTATAATTCTCATCATCCCCAGAAGGTATAATGGCTGCTATGGTCCAACCCTATCGAGAAAGGTTAGTTTAAAATGTTTACCTGCTTGGTGAAAACAGCCAAGTTAGGTTTTTCCTCTTCTGGGCCACCTTTTAAAGCTGGGTCATCTGACACACTATCACCTTGATTTTCAAAGGATAACTTATTTTTCTTTCTGAGCTGATCTCTTACTCGATACCCTCGATAAATACTCTGAATGATTAGTGCTGCCTTTGCTTTATCCTCTGTGATTTTTTGGTCGGCTTCAATAAGTTTCTGAGAGCTTCGTGCAGATCCTTCCTGGCTTTCCTGGGGAAAAACATGAGCCTGTTTTTTGTCAGTTGGATCACTTTTTTCTTGAGAAGTTTGCTGGCTTGGGTGGGAAATGAATTGGTTTTTGTCTTCTTTAGGGAGATTTTCCTTTTTTCCTGGGCTTGTTGCCATTTCGTCTTCTTTATTCTTGAGAAGTGATTCCCTGAAATAGACGTAATATATTTAGTGAAGATTACAGGAGACAGCTAGTGTAACCTTACAAGACCACTCAGGCCTAGTTTATGCATTAAACTATCAATATAATACCTTTTTTCCAAATGAAAAGAAGGCAAAATATTTCTTTGGAGTGATGTTTTTTTTGCATGCAGCATATAAGTTTATTTTGTAAAATAAAGGAATATACTGTAATGTTAAACAATAGGATTTAAGGTCATTAGGAGAAAGGTACTGAAGATAGCACTTTTCTGTATATTATGCCATTAAATGGAAAACAAAATGGTGCTTTTATTTTTATCACCTCACTGACTGTCAAACCATCCAGTAACAAATTCCTATCCTGTGGAATGGCCTTCCATATCTATTGCCGAGAAAGAAGAAATGAACATGGAGAGGCCATTTGAATCTACTCCAGTACTAGGTCTTTGTTCCAAATGCACAAAGGCCATTTGAGTCACAATTTGTGATTCTAGACCTCCAATATCTGTGTTGCTGGGAAGGGGAGAATGAGATAATTCTTAAATTAAGAAGAGCTCTGCTGGACCAGACCAAGGATGATCCAATTCAGTGCAGTAACATTTGGTACTGTCGGCTGGATCTCCAGTATTGGTTTTCCTTTTGATGCTTGATTGCGATCAGCTGCCATAGTAACAGGAATGGAGCATGGTATTTGGATTTGGGAAGTGAGCTGGTGTGATGAAGGCTCATGTGAACCAAAAGGGAGGTTTACTCTCAAGTATTAATACGCAGCTGAATGGAGTTGTTTGCGCCCAATCAAGGCCAACCATCTTAGAATTCCAGGTGGGTGAAAATACCTTAAGATGTGCTCCACGACACTATATGGAATGTGGATTAGATATTCAGCCTGGGTTCCTGGGGGGAAGGATTTGGGGAAACTTTAAATATGTAATTTTCGCGCCTTTTGGATCAGATTTTGCTTTCCTTTCACGGCTATCATTTCAAACTCAGTAAAAAATACCTCTTTTCTACTTCAATGGAGTTGGTGGTTTTCTTTCTTGGGTTTTGAATGGAGGCAGGCCACTAATGCATCTGTTTTAGTAATCTGCATTCCAAACTGAGTACCAGCTAAAAAGGCTATTATTATTTTCTTTCTTGCATTTTTAAGTATCCTATATTTTCAGCATCTTTAGTCTATCCAAGAGCGATTTAAAAATGCATTTTCTTCCATTCCAAATGGAGCCCAGAATCCAAAATAAATTTCACATCTCATTTAATGAATAAAACATTAAAGAATACAGGTTGAGGGTTTTTTGTTTTTTTTTTGCACATGCACATGCATAGTTTTAACACATACACCTTTCCTTATGTTATCGTTTGAAAACAAAACTTAGTATGATAAAATCTCTTTAAGAAAGACTGCATGGTATGGTGATAGTTGAAATGAAACAGAAGATTGTCTTTTATTGCAGAAGAGTTGGCATTTATCAGAATAATCATAAGTAAAACAAAATACTACCTTCTTTTTTTGAGACTTGTTCTCTCCCTGTATCCTCTGAAGCAAGACTGAATTGTTATTGCAGCGTTGTTTATTTCTTTAGCTCCCTTTTGGATCAAGAATCCTCTTGTAACTAATATAAATCATTGTAAGAATAAATTTAATTTATTGTGGTAAATCAACATATTTAAACTAACTCTTCCTTAATCTGGCACTTTTCAGATTGGATTGGAGGACTGTTTTCATCTCTTTCTCCCAAACTTAGCCTGCTGGATCTATAGCTATAGATGATATGAATTGTTTTTCTCAACTGCTGGAGAGTGCCAGCTTGGGAAACACTGTTAAACAATTAATGTGGTATGTGGTATGATTTTCATGATCTCTATCCAAGATAGTGAGAATTTCCTTTTTTTTTTTAGATACAGGTTTATGTTATTAGACACACAAGTCTTCAGTATTAATTGGATTCAACTGAATAGAGTAGGATAGGATAGGGTAGGATACAATAGAATAACAGAGTTAGAAGAGACCTTGGAAGTCTTTTACTATAACTCCCTGCTTAGGCAGGAAACCCAATACCATTTCAGACAAATTGTTATCCAATCTCTTCTTAAAAACTTCCAGTGTTGGAGAATTCACAACTTCTGGAGGCAAGTTGTTCCACTGATTAATTGTTGTAACTGTCAGGAAATTTCTCTTTAGTTCTAAATTGCTTCTCTCCTTGATTAATTTCCACCCATTGTTTCTTGTCCTGCCCTCAGGTGCTTTGGAGAATAGCTTGACTCCCTCTTCTTTGTGGCAGCCTCTGAGATATTGAAACACTGCTCTCATGTCAGATAACAGATAATCAGAGTTGGAAGGGACCTTGTAGGTCATCTAGTCCAACCCCTGCTCAAGCAGGAAACCCTACACCATTTCTGATAGATGGCAGTCCAATCGCTTCTTGAAAGTATCAACTGATGGTGCTCCTACAACTTCTGAGGGAAAGCTGTTCCATTGGTTGATTGTTCTCACTGTCAGAAAGTTTCTCCTTATTTCCAGGTTAAATCTCTCTGTTCAGTTTCCATCCATTATTCCTTGTCTGGCCTACAGGCATTTTAGAAAATAGATTGACCCCCTCCTCTCTGTGGCAGCCCCTCAAATATTGGAAGACTGCTATCATGTCTCCCCTGGTCCTTCTTTTCATTGGACTAGACATTTCCAAGTCTACCAAGATCCTTCTGTATCAATTTAATCATAATACTTGGTTGATGGATAAGCATCTTCCACCAAATTCCATAAAAGCAAGTTTGTTTAGGAATGTGTGATCATAAGTCACAGTTCCGCTGTTCAATGCCTTGCCTTCATTTTTTATAACCTAGCATTTATTTACTTCAGTCAGATCATGCCCCGCTCCTCTTTCCTGATTTCCCTTGTTCAAACTTTTCTTTTGGGTTCCTAAAATATCACCTCAATGCCCTGGTTTTGCTGTTATTCTTCCTTCTTTGAAGTCACTGGGTTCTAAATTCTCATGGGATTTAACTGTCTTTGCCTACTTCCCCTATCTGGAAAGTATTTTTTTCCTCCCCCAACCTGTCCCTCCTTCCCAGATAGAGTGAAGGGGGAGGGATACTAAACAAGGATGGAACGACAACTTTCGATTCAATATTCTATTTCTCACTGCCATTGACTGATAGGATCACAGTTTCAGAAACAATTTCTGGTTACTGCAATAATTCTGCTCATATAGGCTGCCTATTGCTTCAGCAGGGAAGTCTATGAAAAGCTCCTATTTGAATTACAACTTTAACAAAAATAGTTCAAGTTCTAGATTCTGATTTCTAGCTCTGACATCTGGCTTTACTCCTGCATCCCAGCTCAGGCTGAAAGACATTAAGCAGAAATAGAAGAAAAAGTTTTTCCTTCTAATTCTATTTGATAGCTATGCATTCTGACTTTACAAACCTTGATGCTATAAATCGAAAGTCTTACCTGACTGGAGTTTGATAACCCACATAGCTGTTCCATATACACTCTTTGCCTCTGCAAATGCTTTGCGAGTGATATATCCCCTGTAAACTGAAGACAGAAGGTGAAAACCTCTAAAATAGATGTCTCCAATCTTGGCAACTTTAAGACTTGTAGACTTCAACTCCCAGAATTCCTCAGCCAGTTGGAATTCTGGGAATTGAAGTCCACAAGTCTTAAAGTTAAAAAAGTCCACGAGTCTTAAAGTTGCCAGGGTTGGGATCCCTGCTCTAAAGCAAGCTGTTGTATTTTCCTACACCTAGTTACCTAGTTATTCACATCTGCAAGGAGGAAAGGAGTGGATGAAAAATTATTATTTAGGGCAAACTTTGATGACTTTGTGGCATACTTCATGGTTTGAAAGAGGGCAATGAAGACTATAGGGACTGGACCATGTAACAAAATAGGTGGACCTACACAGATGCAGTCAGTATAAATATTTTGTTTTGAAACTGGACTTCAAGATGAAGCTCTGCCTTTCATTTGTAAAATTGTGACACCTCCAAAGATAGAAAACAAGAAAACTGGCAAGAAAGCAAACAAGGAAAATGAGAAAAAAAAATGGCTTAGGCACATTAAGTACATCTGAAATCATAAGTTGCCCACTCCTGTTTTAGGATGTCAAATACAATGACATTTTATCACTACATTTATTGTAGTGATCCAGGCTCATGACAAGAAGACACAAGTTGATTCAACATAATGGGATAGCTTTCATTTAGGAACAAGAATGCATCTTTCCTCTCAAAATGGAAAATTCATACTTTAAAGGAGATCAAATTGAAAATGGATTTAGGGATCAAACTGCCATTTTTGAAAAGTTTAAATCCCAAACAAGATGCTCTATCTTTTCAGCTAAAGCCTTGCAGTTGCTTAATAAACAATCAGCTTAATTAATCTTTCTAACCTTATACTTTCAGGTTTTATGTATTTATTTGTTTATTTAACAACATTGTCAGAGAACTTCTCTAGTAATGATAATGCTCACAATATTAGACAATTTTCTGCTGGGAAATGAAGTGGATGAGTAGACAAGACTGTTCTGTATGGTCATTTACATTCTTGGAACCCCGCGCTTTGATTGACCAAAGCGTGGGGTAATCCGATTGGTCTAGCAAGCTGCGTTGATTGGCCCGCTGAGAATCTCCCGCGATTGGTGGAAACGAATCGCGGGAGATTCAAAATGGTGCCATTGGTTGCAGCCGCCGCGGCTTGAGAATAAAAAGCCGCTGTTTTTCCCTCGGAGCCAGACTGGTTCTGGGGACCAATAAAAGAGCTGAACTAAGTCACTGACTCCGGGTCTCCTTGCTGCGACGGACACGACACTGGCGATGAAGGTGGGATTCTGAGGCTAACCTCCATCGAGCACGTGTCCGAAGGAAGCAAGACCGATGAGATGGCCAGCATCGCTCCACCCGCGCCCTTTAATCCCACTAGCGAGGACTGGGAATCATACACAGACAGATTCCTCATGTTCCTCAAATGCAGCAACATGAAGAATGCCACCGGGCTGAAGAAACGAGCCGTCTTCCTGACACACTGTGGGCCCGCAGTGTTCAAGATGGCAAAAGCCCTAGCGAAACCCGCTGATGTCAAGGAGATGGACTGGGATGACCTCGAACCATTGCTCTGCAACCACTATGCTCCTGCCGTGCCCACCCTCATCAGGCGGCATGACTTCTACTGAAGGGACCAGAGACCGGCCAAAAGCATCAGCGATTTTGTGGCAGAGCTGCGGAACCTAGGGGTCATGTGCGGGTTCTCTGACATGGACGAGGCCCTACGGGACCGCGTTGTGCTCGGACTTCGGGACCCAGTCCTACAGAGTCGGCTGATGGCCAAAGGTGACATCGCCCTTGCCGACACCATCGCTGAAGCCACCGCAGCCAAAGCAACCCGGAAATCGGCGAACCGCATGCGAAGACCGGATGCCAGAGACCGCACCGTGATCGCCGACCCAGCACGGGCGACTGAGGCCCAACCGGAAGCAAGTCACCGTGAGACCACCACCCACCATGGTGAACTCTACTCCGCCTCTGACACCATGGATGAGGAGGAGGAGATCCACCGGCTCCAGATGGGACGTGACTAGCAAAATCGGAGGGGTTGTAAGTCGGGGACCGCATGTACCAGGTGTGGAGGTGACCACCCTCGAGCCGAGTGCTGTTCTTCGATGCAGTCTGCCGGCACTGCGACAAAAAGGGTCACATCGCCTGAGTCTGCCGATTGAGGAAGGCCTACAGCCCCAGACGGCAGGACCACAGTGAGCGGAGACAGGACAGCACACCCCCCAGAGCCAGAAATCGCCGACAGCTGATTGGACCAGAGTGGGCAGAACCGACGAGGTGGCGAAACCCGGCGGAAGGAGGAAACCCATCAGACAGTCATCATCGGCCACGCATCAACCACCGATGCCCGAAAAGTCTATGTGGAGGTAGGCATCGAAGGCGAGCCATGCAAAATGGAGGTGGACTCCGGGTCCTACCTCTCCATGGTCGCCTGGCGAGAGATCAAACGCTTGGTGCCTACTATCCACAAGAAGGGACTGGAGAACCAGAGACTAATCATCAAAGACTACCAGGGAAACTGCATCCCAGTAGTCGGAACCGGACAATTCAAAGTGACATTTAAGGGCCGCACTGCAAAGCTTCCCCTGACGATCGTGGACCGAGACCGACCCAGCCTCTTGGGGCTGCAATGGTTCGCGCCACTCGGCATCGAAGTCACGGGTATCAACCACATCGCCGAGACCGATTGGGAACAGCAACTGGCACGGGACTTCCAGGAAGTGTTCGACGGCACCCTAGGCAAGTACTAAGGGCCCCCCATCTCCTTCAGCCTAGACCCCAACATTCCCCCGAGACGCCTAAAACCAAGGCGGGTACCTTTGCACTCAGGCCAAAAATAGACGAGCAAATTGACAAGCTCGTCAAGCAAGGGATCCTACAACCCATTGACCATGCCCAGTGGGAGACCCCAATAGTCACCCCAGTCAAGCCTGATGGGTTGGTGAGAATCTGTGGGGACTATAAGGCCATCCTTAATTGCGCCTTACAACAAAGTGCCTAACCTGTCCCAGTAGTGCAGCACCTTCTACATTCACTGGGGGGAGGCAAGGTTTTTGTGAAGCTCGACCTGGCACAAGCATACCAACAGCTGCCGGTCGACGCAGAAACCGCTGACACGCAAACCATAGTCACCCACCAGGGAGTGTTGTGCTGTAACACAACGCTGTGTTTGGACTCAGCGTGGCACCTGAAATTTTCCAGAGCCTCATGGAGAGGCTTTTGCAAGGAATTAAGGGGGTGGTGCCCTACTTCGATGACGTGCTGGTGTCGGCAACCAACCAGCTAGAACTAGAGGGCTGGCTAAGGGAGGTGCTAACGAAATTCAAGGAAACTGGGCTAAAAGTGAAGAGAGAAAAATGCCAGCTTTACACAGAGCGGGTCGAGTTCCTGGGGTACCTCCTAGACCGGCACGGCATCCACCCAACCGCAAACAAAATCAGAGCCATTAAGGAGGCCCCCACACCCAGGAATAAAATGGAACTGCAGGCATTTCTGGGACTGCTTAATTTTTACAATGTTTTCCTGCCCCACAGGGCGACTGCGGCGGAGCCTTTGCATAGGCTCTTGGACAAGGCAGCGACCTGGACTTGGGGGAAACGCGAGGAAGCCGCCTTCAGGAAAACCAAGGACCTGCTCACCTCGGATGCCGTTCTCATCCAATACAATGAGACCCTACCACTCGCCATCACATGCAATGCCTCACCCTTCGGCATCGGCGCCGTCCTCAGTCACACACTCCCGGATGAAAGAGAAGCACCCATCGCCTTCTTCTCGAGGACACTCACCAAACCAGAGAGGAACTATAGCCAGCTGGACAAGGAGGCCCTGGCTATCGTCGCAGCAGTGAAGAGGTTCCACGAGTACCTCTACGGCCGCACGTTCACCATTATCACAGACCGCAAGCTGCTGCTGGGCATCCTGGCAGGGACCGAGCATCCTATCTCCCAGAATGACAAGGTGGTCCGAATTCCTTGCCACCTACAGCTACCGGCTCACACATTGACCCGGTAAGACTATCACCCATGCAGACGCTTTGAGCCACTCGCCATTACCCGACCTAGACACCGACCCAGCACCCACGACAAGCACCCTCAGCATAGAGACTCTGCCTGATCTACCCATAACCACGTCAGACATTGCCCGAGAAACTAATAAAGACAAACGTCTGGCACGGGTGTTACATTGGGTAGAAAAAGGGTGGCCAGAAAAGTACAACGAGGAAGCATTCAAAACATTCCGGAACCGGCAAACAGAACTCTTGCTACAAAAAGGGTGTGTACTTGGGGGGAAAGGGTTGTTATTCCGGAAAAACTACAAGGGAAGGTATTGGGTTTGTTACACGAGGGGCACCCGGGCATAGTTAGAACAAAAGCCCTGGCCAGAAGTTACGCTTGGTGACCAGGGATGGACAAGCAAATCAAGGCCTGGGTGGCAAGGTGTCAACACTGCCAAGAAACCAGACTGAGCCCTCCCACGGCACCGATCCTGGAATGGGAAACCCCCAGGGGACCCTGGTCTAGGATCCACATAGATTTTGCCAGGCCCACCAAGGGACACACATTCCTAATAACTGTGGATGCTTATTCCAACTGGTTGGAGGTAAGCAACATGAAAACCACCACCACAGAGGCCGTGACCAAGGAATTTACTAAACTATTCGTAATCCATGGCCTCCCGGATGTCATCATGTTGGACAACGGGCCCCAATTCACCTCGCTAGAATTTGAAAAATTCCTAGCGGAACAGGGCATACGACACGCACTGACAGCTCTGGCACATCCGGCGGTGAATGAATGGGCAGAACGGATGGTTCAATTCATGAAAAAAACCATCCAGAAAATCGAACATGGGAAAATTCAAGAAAAAATAAATAAAATGCTTTTTATACAACATATAACCCCAAACACGACAACAAACAAAAGCCCGGCAGAGCTGCTAATGAGGAGAAAATTAAGGTCCCCACTCGACAGACTGCACCCCACATACAACCCGGAACCCCCCCCAAACTCCTCCAGCAAGCACCGGTCCTTTGCGCCAGACGACGCTGTCTACGCAAAGAACCTAACCGGAGACCCACTATGGGTACCAGCAACCATTACCCAACTGACAGGTCCCCGCTCGTACCGGCTGCAAACAACCGATGGACGAGCGTGGAAAAGCCACATCAACCAAATAAGATCGAGAACGGCCATAAGAAACACAACCGACATGCACAGACGAACCCCTTAACACAAGCCAAGAGGGGAGTGAATACCTTGAGAACCAAAACCCAAGAGAAATAAACCAGCCATACTCACCGGCAAGCAGCCAGCCCGAAACTTCACCAGGGAGAAGTAGCCAGGCCAGCTCGACCAGCCCGGAAAGACCAGGCGGGAGCGGCGAGAACCGCAGCTCAACCAGCCCGGGTAGACCGGGAGGGAGCTGTGACAAGCAGCCCGGCAGGGCCTTCCAGACGGTTCCAATGACGAGACCAAGAGAAACAGAGAACCCGACCGAACCGGCCGGGAGCCAACCAACAACTGACCTGCGCAGGTCCAGTAGGCAAGTACGGAGCCCCGCCTACTTACGGGACTACATCACGTAGGACCAAACCAAGAGGGGAGGGGTGTTCTGTATGGTCATTTACATTCTTGAAACCCCGCGCTTTGATTGGCCAAAGGCGGGGTAATCCAATTGGTCTAGCGAGCCATGCTGATTGGCCCGCTGAGAATCTCCCACGATTGGTGGAAACGAATCGCGGGAGATTCAAAGCAGTGCCATTGACCGCAGCCGCCGCGGCTTGAGAATAAAAAGCCGCTGTTTTTCCCTCGGAGCCAGACTGGTTCCGGGGACCAATAAAAGAGCTGAACTAAGTCACTGACTCCGGGTCTCCTTGCCACGACGGACACGACAAAGACTATCTGCTGTATTGAAAAGCCATCAAAGCAAGAAACTTTTAAAAGATGAAATGGTCAAGCTGGAAATGGATTCTGACACTAAGATGAGAAAAGGCAGAGGAGAACAAAGCAAAAAAGAAGGGAAACATGGGACTATATTACTGGCACTTGGTATTTCCTGAATGAAAAATAACCTTACAACAAAATAGTACAAGTGACTTGCAGGGCTGGCGCGATGTGCAGTAAGTTCACATGGTGCAATAGGATTGTGTGTTTGTTAGTAGGATTCACTGAGTTAGTGATTTTCTGTCTTCACTGTGAGTTGTATTGTGTTGGGGGGGGTGCACGAAGGGAGGCTCAGCTAATCTCATTGAATACATTTTGTACTCTGACAATAAAGGTTTGAATTGAATTGAATACTATTTTAGTGATTTGAAAATTAAGGGGGTGGAGAATATTTTCTTATATTTCCTTGACAAGAGATATAAATCAATCTTATTGGCAGGATCTGCCAACTTCCTGGCAATCTCCTACTTTGGTTACAGGTTGATTTTCCTCAGATATTCTCCAAGTCACCAATTCAAGACTCTATAGAGAAAGGGAAGGGCAAAATAAAATAAAGAAATAAAATACAGAAATAAAAATGTCATCAAGATAACAAAACTTGCATTATAACATCCCAATACAAGCTCTGTCCCTTCCATAGTTGTATGTGACATCATCATACAAATAAAAAATGGCAGAGTTTACTTTGTAATGCATGCTTGTGATGTCCATCACGAAGGGAAATCTTCATGTATGCAGACTTGAATTTTCAGATAAAAGTCAAGCTATCACTACAAAGTAGAATAACAAAACAAAATTATATTTAGTGAAAATTAAAGCAAAAGTAAAAATGGGTATTTTCTTTTGTTTTATACCTGACTGCCTTATTCTATGTAAATATGTATGTGATGCTAAAAATATTTTTATTACCTGATTGTATTTTAATTGAACTTGCTTGCCTTTTCTCCTTCAACCTTTTAAATCTGTTTGAATGAAGCCATTTTCTCACATAGGTTTGAATCAAAACAATCCTGTGTATTGTCTCCTTTCGCTTTATGTTTAGTTGCTCTATGTGGTAGTACTTCAGAAAAACCTGTTGTTAAAAAAGAGGATCACTATAAATTATAAAAAGGAAACCCACTTAATTCCATAAATAGTATTTCCAATGATGATTGCTCTCTAGCTAAGAGGAAGCCACCAAATATCTGCCTTAAAAACCCCCCAGCAGTGTTGGAAGTCAGGGATGATTAGATATGAAAAATGTCCAGGGAACAGAAGTTCCAATTTCATGGTGGTAAAGTGTCAAATAGCCTGTCAAATAGAGGCAATTCTGAATCTGGCATTGAATTCTAGATAAAATAATTTCACTTTTTAGATGATTGTAATGGTCCAACATGCAGAAACAATCTTTGCAATATATTCTAAGTATTTATGAAACAGTGAACAAAATAACCAGAATCCAAAGTCACAAATATATTAGTTAATAATAACTATTAGACTAACTTCAAGCTAATGAGTTTGCATCCACCCCCATTCAAATCATGAGTCTCTAGCCACATCTCTCAAAGTTTAAAAAAAGATTTATTAAGATTGAACTTAATAGTAAACCTGCTACTGGGGTGTAGCCAACTCTGAGACACAACTCTGAGGCACATCATTCATTTCACTCTTGACCCTGGTCTTCCCCCACCACCTGGATGTATATTTTCCAATGGGACACATCCATAGCCAAGAGTCATTAATAATGCTCTCCAGTAATAATCTTGCATGCCAGAAACTTTGGCCGCCTAGCAATTATCCATTAAAACATTTAAAGAATGCACTACTTCCCCCATTCCCAACTCTAACAGACCAGAGAAATATTTTTGAGTTGACAGAGTTCACTAGAACTTTTCATCAAATTATATTAAATAAGTGACAAAAAGGGAGGATAATTTTTTTAAAAACTGGTGGATGTAGCTATTGACGGCATGTGAGTCAGCCTGCATAACACTGTATTCTTGATTATCCTGCTTGTTTCAGCACTGCAGAATATATTACAGGTGGGTAGTGGTAAAGCATGGAAATACTACCTTTGTTTTTCCAACCATCCATTTATTCAACTTGGCTTTTTCCAAGATGGCAGTACAAGTAGCAGAATTTATAGGAAGTTCATTGCTGGAATTGTAACAGAGGAAATAGTATCTACAAGAGAAAGAAAGATTCCAGGAAGGAAAAAAGAGTGAGAAGAAAAAGTCAAATTCATGCATTTGTAGGAGATATTGCTTACTAGATAAGCAGTAAACAGCCTTTACAATACATACTTAGACATCAAGCTAAAAGGCTATCCAAATACTGAGGAGCACTCAAGTGACAGAAACTGCAAACTAAGCATCACTGAATATATTTCAATTTATCCACCCATTCTTACTGTACAGAAGGAACACATTTTCCTCCTGCCTAGCTCATTTTTCAGAGAGGAAATGGAATCAAGGTGGCCATTGTACATTTTTCCTGCCTTTGTTAAGTCTTGTCAGCTTTGATAGCTATAACATGAGTGACAACACTGTCTTTTGAAAAACTGTCTTAGTTTGTACAATGTAAGCAAATCCTTTTTTTAAATAAAAGTTTTATTTAAGTTTTCACAAAACATACAAAGACAAATAAAATACACTGCTCAAAAAATAAAGGGAACACAAAAATAAGACATCCTAGATCTGAATGAATGAAATATTCTTATTAAATACTTTGTTCATTACATAGTTGAATGTGCTGACAACAAAATCACACAAAATTATCAATGGAAATCAAATTTAGCAAACCATGGAGGTCTGGATTTGGAGTTACACTCAAAATTAAAGTGGAAAAAAACACTACAGGCTGATCCACTTTGACGTAATGTCCTTAAAACAAGTCAAAATGAGGCTCAGTAGTGTGTGTGGCCTCCATGTGCCTGTATGACCTCCCTACAATGCCTGGGCATGCTCCTGATGAGGTGGCGGATGGTCTCCTAAGGGATCTTCTCCCACACCTGGACTAAAGTATCCCCCAACTCCTGGACAGTCTGTGGTGCAACGTGGTATTGATGGATGGAGCAAGACATGATTCCCCAGATGTGCTCAACTGGATTCGGGTCTGGGGAACAGGCAGGCCAGTCCATAGCATCAATACCTTCATCTTGCAGGAACTGCTGACACACTCCAGCCACATGAGGTCTAGCATTGTCATGCATTAGAAGGAACCCAGGGCCAACCGCACCAGCATATGGTCTCACAAGGGGTCTGAGGATCTCATCTCAGTACCTAATAGCAGCCAGGCTACCTCTGGCGAGCACATGGAGGGCTGTGTGGACTCCTAAAGAAATGCCACCCCACACCATTACTGACCCACTGCCAAATCGATCGTGCTGGAGGATGTTGCAGGCAGCAGAAGGTTCTCCACGGCGTCTCTGGACCCTGTCATGTCTGTGCTCAGCATGAAACTTTCATCTGTGAAGAACACAGGGTGCCAGTGGCAAATTGCCAATCTTGGGGTTCTCTGGCAAATGCCAAATGTCCTGCACGGTGTTGGGCTGTAAGCACAACCCCTACCTGTGGATGTCAGACCCTCATACCACCCTCATGGAGTCTGTTTCTGACCCTTTGAGCAGCACATGCAGATTTGTGGCCCAGTGGAGGTCATTTTGCAGGGTTCTGGCAGTGCTCCTCCTGTCCCTCCTTGCACAAAGGCGGAGGTAGTGGTCCTGATGGTGGGTTGTTGCCATCCTACGGCCTCCTCATACAGGCATGTGGAGGCCACACACACCACTGAGCCTCATTTTGACTTGTTTTAATGACATTACATCAAAGTTGGATCAGCCTGTAGTGTTTTTTTCTACTTTAATTTTGAGTGTAACTCCAAATCCATGGGTAGCTAAATTTGATTTCCATTGATAATTTTTGTGTGATTTTGTTATCAGCACATTCAACTATGTAATGAACAAAGTATTTAATAAGAATATTTCATTCATTCAGATCTAGGATGTCTTATTTTTGTGTTCCCTTTATTTTTTTGAGCAGTGTATATCTGTGTATAACAATAGTAAATGGAATAATTATTCTATTCAAGTACAGCTCTGCCATTAATATTAATAATAATTTTTTACGTTTCTATTTCTTTTAACAAACATTACCTACTAATATCAGTTGTGTTTCACTTTAATCATCCATATTTCATATTTTACTTATTACTGTCTTTAAATAAAAAACCAAACAATAGTTATTAACAGTAGTCAATAAAGTTATTATTCTTATTCAAGTTTATCTTGTCAACTAATAAAAATCTTCCATGTTTCTTTTCAGTTTTTTTAAAAACTTTCTTTTTAAATCATTGAGAGCCTTATTCTCTTTACAAACAAATATTCCACTACACATCAATATAATTTTTTTCTATCACTTTAATCATCTAACATAGTTTCTAACCCTTTTCTTTTTCTAATATAACAATGCTATCCCATGCACCCTTGCAGAATCCTCTCCTTAAATTAAATTTTAACCATTGCCTCTGTGTCTTTTAAATAGGTTTATACCTTTAATTCTTGTACGCTTTTCCTGTACCTCTATCTTGTTTCTGTCCTTTGTAGCTTCTATTCCTTTCCCTCTTCCCTCTCTTCTTCTCCCTCCCATTTTTATTCCCTTTTCTATCTGATTCTTCCTTCTGTGATCCTCCCTTCTGCTTCTTCCTGATATTATGATTATTTTTCAAATTACTCTTTTTTTTTGGTTGTTGCTTCAATGCTTAAGTTTTTAACTCCCTTTCATCCCTTTCCTTTTTTACCCCACTTAAAATTGCTTGGTCATTAAAAATGGTTTCTTCGTTGTCCCGCTCTTCTTGTTCTGCCAGCGTTTCTTGTTTTTCATAGTTCAAGATCTCCATTTCTAAAAATTGAAATACGAAGCCAAAAGATCCTCTTCTGTCTTGCGCATCTTCTTTTTGTTCTTTAAGTCTCATTTTTAACTCTTCAAGGAATGATGCCATTTTAAATTTTTTTAAACAATCCCCAACTGATTTTATTTTGTTTCATTAGGATCCTCCATCCAAAGTTCCAGGAATCATCCAATAATTCAAAACTGTTTCTTGTTTCTTTTCTCACTTTCTCTTTCCAGGGTCTTTGTTATCTTATAGCAAAGTTTCAGCTACAATGTATCTTTTGCAAGCCTTGTTAAAATTCTACTATCGATTTTTTTTCAGTTCCAGGTGGTCTTTTCCATTTTCCAGATTCCATCCTCTTTTTCCCTTTTTTCCTCCACTGCTTTCTTTCTTTTTTTAAAGAAAATTTTTAAATTATCTAAGAATCTTTATCCCCTTGACACTTTATTTTCAGCTAGAAATAGCCTATTAATGTCAAAGTGGATTAGTATCAATTTCTTATTCGAATCTCTTCTTCTTAATGTTCCAAGTCAATTAAAACTGTCACTGTGAGAGGAAAAAAAGCCAATTTTGTTTCCTTTCTCTTTCTCTTTTGCCGCTTAAAATCTTTTTTAGGTATAGTATTAGTCTTTAAAATTCAGGTTCCAGGTACCTTAAATAGATGTTCTCCATTCAACCCGTTCAGTCAAACTTTCTACTTTAAACTTCCTCCTGCACAATCTTATCTGGTCGGGTTCTTCTTTGACGTGGCCATTTCTGACCACCACTGCAATTGCCTTTGGGAAGGGAGTAATGGCCAGCCGAAGAGGAGAGAAGTGGCTCTCTTCAAACCCACTGATGGCTCCCCCTTCTTCACCACCTCTACGGGGTGGCTTTAGCCCCGAATCCAGGTAGCTCGGGGCACTCCAGCGGTGAGCACAGATTAAAATCGCGCACAATCGCGATTTTGGTCTGTCGTCAAAGAAGCCCAAGCCAGAAGTCCACAATGTAAGCAAATCTTTAAAGGATTGAATATTATAGCACTTTTTTTGTTCGTCTATCTATCCATTTCTCCATCCCCCACACCTAACTAAATTACCATAAATTACCACAATCTAGTTCAACTCTCATTACTTACATATGGCCACACCCCACTAGAGGGGTCCAATGAATTTGATCATATTGGGAGAAGTAACAAGTTGTCCTCCTGGGAATTTGGATACCAATGTCAAGTAGTATTTTCTTTGATAAAAGGAACTTTCCTCAGGAATGGCCTCTAGTTGGAGACTGCTTTGTCTCCAACATTATGTGCCTTTAGGAAGAGCGTGAAAATAGAACTTTTCCAGAGGGTTTTGGGAGGTTAGATTCCAGAAATTGTTTTGAGATTTTTAAAATTGTATTTCTAAGGCCTTTTTGGTCTGCATTATTATGTTTGATATGAGATCTAGTTTGGTCAAGTGGATAGGGTTTCTGGCATTGATGGGTTTCAAAATTTTTTCCTACCGGTTTGGTGTGAGTAAATGCTTTGTGTGCACACAGCTTTTGCAACTCATCTTCTGCTGCAAGCCTTGTGTGTAAAACAGTTGATGCAAGGCAATCGGCTGTGCTGTGTGAAGCAGCTGAGGTTGAAAAGCAGGAAATAAAGGTCAGTATAGAGCCGGGGTGCATGGGAGGGCCCAGCAGCTGATCATCGGAGCAAACCGGTGCATGGGAGGGCCCAGCAGCTGATCATCGGAGCAAACCGGTTCACTCACAGATGATGCTTGGAGTTACCGGTTCGGCCAAACCTTAATGCTTGGAGTTACCGGTTCGGCCAAACCTTAAAATACCACCACTGGTATTAGAAACCTGGGTACTGTGAGTTCTAGGTCTGCTTTAGGCATGATAGCTGGCTGGATGATGTTGGGCCAATCACTTTCTTTCAGCCCATGATGTCCCACTCAGGTGACAAGCTGCCTCTGGTGACAATTCCTGTTTCAACCAAAAATTGATCAACATTTGGTTGATCTGAAAAAAGCAAATACTGCATTTGCAGGAAAACACTAGGATTTTTTTTTTTATTACTTTGATCCAGCTATGGTCTTTTTTGATAACTGTTGCAGCTTTTATATCTGTAAATAAATAATTCTGATAATTTAATTATACAAATTAAAAATGCAATTTTGCATGCTTGTTATTCCCTCTTCTTCTGGCCTTTCTAAGTGAAAAAAGTTGAGATTCTTCTTACCTCAGAGAGGCAAAAAAGCAGTGGCTGGTGATTGTATGTATGTACGTGTGTGTGTGTATTTTTTGGATAGAATGCAGTACTGCGAGCTACTTCTTCTGCAGCCAGCTGCCTGCAATTTGGCAGATCGAATCTTACCAGGTCTCAGTTGACTCAGCCTTTCATCCATTAGAAATGGGTAAAATGAGGACCCAGATTGTTGGGGTAATAGGCTACTCTGTAAACCGCTTAGAGAGGGCTGTAAAGCACTGTGAAGTGGTATATAAGTTTAAGTGGTGTTGCTATTGCTATTATACTCTATCTATCTATCTATCTATCTATCTATCTATCTATCTATCTATCTATCTATCTATCTATCTATCTATCTATCTCTATTTAATATGCCAGCTCTCCTGCTTTTAAGGCAATACTGGCATTCTCTTGGCAGAAACACAAGCAGATAGAAAAACCAATAACACGGAAGGAAGGAGGAGCAGACAACCTTGTTTTATCAAGGACTTACCGCTTTATGAAATTTGCAAAAAGAATACGATGAGAATAACCCTGTTGCCGAATCTGAGCTGTTTCCAAAATTCCAGTGTATCGCAACTGAATCAATACTTTTTCTTTGTCATATTTGTTTGCCTGTCGATGGTTGTTTGGTTTAATACAACGAACAAAATGAGGCTGGCCAACCTCCAGTTTGTACAACAAATCCATCAATGAGTTCTGAATGGAAATGATGGAAATAAAACATTTGAGATTCTTTTACAGACTCCATTTGCAAAAACTGATAAAGCTTCTATTGACAACATTTGAACTGTGCCTGGCTTAAAGAATAACTACATATGATCATAAGTAAGAAAGAATTAGCTGCAATAACTGAGAGAGCAGCTATAAATACTCTCTTGTTTTCACAAATATTTTAAACAATTCAAAATTGAGTGAAGAAAATGTCAGGAAGAAGTAAACGTTTGGGGCCAATGAACATAGTTAGAACTATCATCAAGCTCCCATTTATAAAACACCAGTTGACCACAGAGCAAATCACTCTGTGTTTATGATTGATTTCCACCATAACCTTTAACTTGGATGATTCTTCTGGAAGATTTTTACTATCCCATCTTTTCTGACATACCCTTTTGTTAGGATGCTTAGGAACCTTATAAGGGGAAGAGTCAAGATGGCGACACATGAACACATTACTTCCCTTATTTCGGAATGAAGTTGAGAGAAATACATGTAAATACAGATAATCCTTGACTTAGTTCATTTAGTGACCATTCAAAGTTACAAAGACACTGAAAAAAGTGACTTATGACTGTTTTTTACACTTATGACCATAGCAGCATCTCCATGATCACATGATCAAAATTCAGATGCTTGGAAAGTGGTTTGTATTTATGATGGTTGCAGTGTCACAGGATCTCCTTTTGTGACTTTCTGACAAACAAAGTCAATGGGGAATATGGATTCACTTAATGACTATGTTAACAACTTAACACTAGGCAATCATGTTACTAATTTAACAAATGCAATGATTCACTTAACAACGGTGACAAGAAAAGTCGTAAAATAGGGCAAACTCACTTAACAAATTTCACTTAGCAACATAAATTTTGCCCTCAATTGTGGTTGTAACTCGAGGGCTACCTATAAAAATAATGGCAGAGTTCTTTACTTTGGAATATACCTATTTCCTACTTCACTTTAAAAAAATTAAAATAATATTTTAATGTCAGATGGAATATGGAGTCTGACAAGCACCAAGAATAGTGCTTGTAGACACGGTCCTAGCTCATGACCTCCAGACTGCTTATCCCTGCTCTTTGCTTGATCAATCAGCTGCCATGAAACAGCAGGAGAAAATAGTTGGCAAAACACTAAGTGAATTCATCCTATATATTTAATGAAGCACTATTTCAAAAATAAAATTAGCCTTACATCAAAGTGTAGAACTTGAACATGAAATTAAAACTGTCTGGTCGCTCTGGTCCCATCGTGCCGGACTGCGGTTTTTCTTCAGGCGGCAAACACGGGCGATGTGTCCCTTTTTGTCGCAATGCCGGCAGATTGATTCGAAAAACCGGCATTCCGACCTGGGGTGGTCGCCGCCGCAGCCAGCACAGTTGGTCCTCGACTTACGACCTCGCCGGTTCCGTGGGTCGCGCCCTGTCTGGAGTCGGTAACTTAGTGCAAAGCTCTTTATTGATATGCTGGAACCGAACTGGCGAAAGGAAAAAAGCCTGCGGCTTTTATTCCTTTTGCCGCGGCGGCCGCGGCCAATGGCACCGCTTTGAATCTCCCTCGGTCTGAACGGACCAATCGCGGGAGATTCTTAGCGAGCCAATCGGCGCGGCTCGCCTGACCAATCGGAGAGCCCCACGCTTTGGCCAATCAAAGCGCGGGGATCTCGAGTATGTTAATGAAGGACAGAACAAAAACAATTAACCTATTTCGGAATGAGATGGATGACTCACCTTTCTTTGAATACACAAACAACTATGTGCAAAAAGTATCATATTAGGAGGTAATACTAAATTAAGTATTTAAATTTCTGTCACATCTATGTTTTCACTATTGACAAGAGATGATTTCTTTATGTCAAATGTAAACTTTCATTACAGGATTAAACTGCAATGTATAATCCTAGATTCTTTAGGCCGAGTTTACTTAAAGAGAAACCTAGAGACTGAATTGTAGAATAGACAACAGGAGAAAGGGATTTTAAATTTGGTTGTCTATGACCTCTTGCCTATTCAGTACAATGTATTCAGACTTTTCTGGTGCTTAAAACTGTATGTAGATCATAAAATTGTTTATCTTAACTTCTTGATTGCATACTCTCATGCTTACACTCATGTAGATCATGGTGACCTCTGATGCTAGGCAAATTTGTTGTGGCTCATGTCTTAAGCTAATACATTGCATGTAGGGGCTTTAGCACACTCTCTTCCTATTATGTACCCCTAATGAGCAGAGAGAGATGTAATTGCCTCTTGGCAATTAATGGTGATTGTGGCATGAAATGGTATTCAGACAGGTGTTCTACAGTGACTCAATGCAAATTCTTATTCAAAATAGAGAAGCTAATTGTGCAAGCACCAGGCTGCCTCAAAAGAAAATGTAATACTCTTGTAAGTGCATTATTCAAATGTAAATTTTAAAAGCATATTAATATGCTCCTTGAATGTATAATTACAATTTCAGTCGGCATCACAAACCATAATTGACATAATAATCAAACCCAACCAGAGAGTGATAAAAATCTTTGCAGGGACAAATACAAGCAGGGACAAATACAAGCAATATCATGAATATGAATATAATATGGAACACAACAAAAGTGTATTTTTCTCTGAGTTAAACCTATGAAGATAAAGACTTCTTTGAATTGAACTTGACTTCTGATGATTAAAGAATCCTATAGTTTTGTTTGAAATAATAATGGAAGTTGTTTGGAAGTTAGCTGTTGAGATATTTGTTTGATTTCCAAATCTATATTATCTTATACCCTTGGGATTTTCTAGGAATTTCCAATCCAAGCCTACCCAGGTCCCATCCAATTTATCTTTTTTAGTTCAGCCAAAGAAGATTCTATGCACATTTCTCAAGAATGCCTGTCAAGCTCATGTTGTCACGCCTGTGTCACATGATATATTGGGACTTTTCCCACCTTCATTAAACTGGGTGTGGACATGGCCACCATGTGATATATTCGGCCCACGGGACAGGAGTTTGACAGCCCTGGCATATATTCTGAGAGGTTCATATATCACAAATATTATTCTTTGAGTCATATCAAGTTAAAATTAGAACTAATTGCTCAAGTGTTCTCTTCTTAAAATTGACTTGAGATAACTAAGTAGTTAATAGGTTCATCTGTACCATCAGGAAAAATGTAGAAATTGTTTCACGTAACAGACTGGAACAGGCAGTGAATTTTGGCCAGGTCTCATCCATAGTCTTCTGTAGGGCCACTTAGATCATGTTTCTATACCATCCAGGTTATCTGACTTGAGCTAATACCACAGTTTGATCATAGGCCATGCATTCTTCCATTGTCAATAAGCTGATTTGTTTGTGCATGCATGCAACATGCCAATTATGTTAGATGGACAGAATCCCCACAAATTCAAATTAACAGTTAGAAAATTAGCAGATTTAATAGCTATTTCAATAATAATGAATTGAAACATTGCCCCCCTCCCATTTTATGTATTAAGAATAATATTCTTTATATATTAAAATAATATTCTAAAACATTAATATTAAACCTCTCCTTGCCCAGCATTTGGCTGTTCTTTGCTCATTTCAGGGGCTAAAGAAAGTGAGATTTAGCTAGTATTGAGAGAGGAGATTAGTATCAGAGTATCCTAAGGCTGAAGGTAGGTTGAGAAGTTTAAAAATCTTCTCAAAAAGTGGAAATAGCAAAGAACCTCCACATTGATGCAGAGAAAACTAATAGGCATATCCATCAAGTTATCAAGTCAAGACTGCCTAGTAGGAGAATTGACTTTAATCACATAATTAAAGAAAGTAGGGTTGATAGTTTCATGAATAACATGCATTAAAATAGAAAATAAGCAATGTCTTACTCGGAAATAAGAAGCAACTGTCTGTGTTTTTGTATTGGTTGTTTCTCCTGGATGCATGGAATCTTCCTGCTGATTCTGTATGATCAAGAAAGAAAAATGACACTGCTTATCAGTACAACAGTCAAAAGTGATTGAACCTGCCCAACAAAATGATCTTTTAAAAAACTCAGTTAAAAATGGTACATACCCATTTTAAGTTGTAGGTGCTGCTATTTCAGAAACATAGAATAATTTATCATACTGTGCATCTGGGAAAGCTGAACACTTTCATAAAAGTATTTGTCACAAATATGAAAAAAAAATAGCATGCCTATTGTTATCTTATTTATCAAAACCTCAGACAGCTAATGATCATATTAATTCCAATAGTGTAATTAATACACTCTTTCAATAAAGTTGGATGCAATTCTATAATTAAAATCCTTGTATTTTTTCTTTTTCAATAAATTTGCTAGCAAGTTAGTGTTCTATCTTGGAGAATGGGCACAATAATGGAGATGAGACATCGAATAGTGACTCCGACTCTTTATTAGTGACTTCGGAAAAACAGCAACACGTATGGCAGCAGCAGCTCCTTTTATAGAGCTGGCTGTCACTTTGCTGTCAAAGTGTCCAATGGTTTAAGTTTGCCATGCTTGGAGCATCCAATCGCAGCAGCCCGCTAACTAGCCAATTGGATCAGTCCGGAATGACCAATCACGACCCACTGTTCACGGACCAATCAAATGTGCAGGATTTCGAGCCTGCTTGTGAAAAGGCCAGTCAGGTTTGTAGGCTTATGAGCCTGCTAGTTCGGAACATCCCTCCCCTCTAGGTTTCATCTCAGGGGTGGGGTGATGTATTCGCGCAGGTAGGCAGGTCTTCTCACCTGTCTTTCTGACCTGCGTTGTTCAACCTGCTTTTGCTTGGATTCTGGTTCTGGTGGACTGTTTAACGGTGACCTGGCTTCTATGCTGGGTATCCTTGGAGGTGACTCGGGGATGCCTTCAACGTTTCCCTCATCCTTTCGTCTGGGTCTTCTGGAATCACTGAACCCGCTCGGCTGCTGTTACCTGGAGAGATGACCATCTGCCATGGCTCCTCTTTAGCAGGTGAGTGCACTGGGCTTGATTGTATGGACTGTGGGTTTGCGTGTCTGGGACCAGGTGTTAGTTCATTTTCAAAATCCTCGGTTTCCCTTCACGCTCTGGTTTCGATTTCAGAGTTCGTGGAGGGGGTAGTTGTCAGTCTTGAATGCAGCTGGTCAATGTGGCATTTCCACAATCTTCCATCTGTGGTTTCTAATCAGTAGGAATGGGGGCCCGTAATTTGTGTTATCTTGGCAGGGACCCACAATGGGTCGCCTGTAAAGTTCTTTGAGAATACGAGGTCTCCTACCTTAAATGTGCAATGTTTGCTGCTGGACCCCAGGGGCTTTTCTGGGGTGTAGGCAGGGTGTAGGAGGTCCAGATGTGATCTAAGTTTTCTGCCCATCAGGAGTTCGGCTGGACTTTTGTTCGTGGTGCTGTTCAGTGTAATATGTTGGAGAAGGAGCATTCTGGTGATTCTGTCGTGGATGTTTCCTTGGTCCATTTTGTGTAGGGTTGTTTTTGTGAACTGAACTATTCGTTCAGCCCTGCCATTGGCTGCTGGGTGAGCAGGTGATGTCAGGGCGTGACTATTCCCTGGTCCGCTAGGTATTGTTCAAACGCCAAGGCGGTAAACTGCGGGCCATTGTCAGAAACCAAGACATCTGGAAATCTGTGCAAACAGTCTGTTCAGTTTTTTGATGACCGCTTCTATGGTGGTGGTCTTCATCTCATTTACCTCGAGCCAGTTCGAGTAGGCGTCCACTATTATTAGAAAAGTATGTCCTTTTGTAGGTCCCACAAAATTGATGTGGATGTGGGACCATGGACCCCTGGGCATTTCCCATTCCGTTGGTGGTGCTTTTGGTGGAGCCGCACATGTTTCTTGGCATTTGCTACAGGTGGCAACCCAGGCTTCGATTTGTCTGTCCATACCTGGCCACCAGGCATAACTCCTTGCCAGTGCTTTCATTCGTACGATGCCCGCGTGTCCATTGTGCAGCACTTTCAGGACTCTGCGTTGAAGTTTTTCTGGAATGGCTACTCGGTCTCCCCACAATACGTACCCTTTTTGGGAGAAAAGCTCTGTCTGTCTGCTTTTGAAGGGTTTGAATTTGTCATTGGGTTCGATTTCTGGCCATCCCCTCTCCACCCAGCTGAGCACTCGTGCCAAACAAGGGTCTTTTTTTGTTTCTAATGCAATATCCTGCGCAGTTAGTGGAGGTGAGGGAAGCATCTCAATTTGTAGTGTGGATAGCGTAGGAGCTGGGTCGTCTAGGAACTCAGGTAATGGTGAACGGCTTAAGGCGTCAGCATGGGGAAGGGTTTTCCCCGGACGATGTGTTAACTGGTAGTCGTAGGCAGCTAAGAACTCCGACCAACATGTCATTCTTGGTGATAGTATGTGGGGAGTTGGTTTATCCCCTGCCAAAATGCCAAGCAATGGCTTGTGGTCTGTGATTATGGAAAAGAATCTCCCATACACGTATTCATGGAACCTTTAATTGCGGATACAATAGCAAGGGCTTCTTTATCTAATTGATTTTAGTTCCTTTCAGTTTTAGACAAAGTTCTTGAAAAGAATGCAATAGGCGCCTCCGTACCGTTTGGTAGAACGTGGCTCAGGATGGCTCCTACTCCAAAAGGGGAAGTGTCACAAGTCACAGTTAAGGGTAGTGTCTCGTTATATTGGATTAACACTGCATCTGATGTTAGGAGGTCTTTGACTTGCTGGAAAGATTGCTCCTCTCAATGTCCCCAAAACCAGGAAGCCTTCTTGTCGAGGAGCCTATGCAGGGGTTCAGCAACAGTCGCCTTCTGGGGTAGGAAGATGTTATAAAAGTTAATGAGGCCCAGGAAGGCTTGGAGGTCTGTCTTGTTTCTAGGTCTTGGAGCATTTTTAATAGCTGCTAATTTCTTTTTGGTAGGGTGAATACCATGTTTGTCAAGAAGGTAACCAAGAAATTCAACTCTCTCAGTGCATAATTGGCATTTGTCCTTCTTGACTTTGAGTCCTGCGTCCTGGAACTTTTGTAGGACACTCCTTAGGCGCTTTTCTAGCTGACTTCTTGTAGGGGCGGCTATTAATACATCATCGAAGTAGGGTACAACTCCTTTTATGCCCTGCAGCAACCTTTCCATCAAACTTTGGAAAATGCCAGGTGCTATGCTTACTCCGAACTGGAGTCTGTTACATTTGAACGCACCCCTGTGCGTGACTATTGTTTGGGCTTCTGCGGTCTTTGTGTCTACTGGCAGCTGCTGATTTGCTTGGGCCAGGTCAAGCTTCACGAATACTTTTCCGCCCCCAAGCAAGTGGAGAAGGTGTTGGACCACGGGTACTGGATAGGTGCTCTGTTGAAGCGCGTGATTCAGGGTGGCCTTGTAATCCCCACAGATTCTCAGGGATCCATCAGGTTTTATGGGGGTTACAATTGGGGTCTCCCATCGGGCATGGTCGATGGGTTCTAATACGCCCTGTGCTATTAATTTGTCCAGTTGCTCGTCAATTTTTGGTTTGAGAGCAAAGGGAACTCAGCGTGGCTTTAGACGGAGGGGTGTGATATCAGGGCAGAGATTAAATGAAATGGGGGACCCTTTGTACTTGCCTAATTGTTCGGTGAAGACTTCTTGAAAGTCCCAAATGAGGGCCACCTCCCAGTCTTCGCTCGCAGTCTGGTTGATGCCTGCCAATTCGATTCCTAATGGCGCGAACCACTGTAATCCCAATAAACTGGGTCGGTCCTTGTCAACGATGGTGAGAGGTAGAGTTGCGGTTTGTTCTTTAAAAGAGACCTGGATGTGACTGAAACCAGCAACCGGGATTCGATTGCCCTGGTAGTTCTTTAATATAAGTCTCTGGGTGCTGAGATCCTGGCGGAGGATGTCAGAGATCAGTTGCTTGAGAGTTTTCCAGGAGACTATTGATAGGGAAGACCCGGAGTCGACTTCCATGATGCATGGTCTATTTTCAATGGTGACCTTTATCTGGATTTTTTTCGCATCCACTGATGAGGTGTGGCCGATGGTGACGGTCTGATGTGCCTCTTCTCATCTGGTATTGGTAGCAAGCATTCAGTTTCTGTTGTACTGGCTCCACTGGTTGTTTGGGCAGTCCCGGTTTGATGAGTGGTTGCTCGCTATCTGCCGGAAACTATTTTTGTTCCTCTTAGGGCTGGAAACTTGTTTACTTCTGCAGACTTTGGCGATGTGGCCCTTTTTATTGCAGGAATGACAGATGGCATCTAGGAACCTGCAATCTGTTCGTGGGTGGTTCCCCCCCACATCCGGCACATTGAAAATTGGGTTTACGACCTCGCTGGTCTCACTGGTCGCGCTCTGATCTGAGTTTGTTGACTTCTTCCTCGTCACTTTCCGATGAGGACTCAATGTCTTCGTGGTGGGCTGTTGTTGTGTGTCTCTCTGAGGGTATTGCGAAGTCGTTGGCGAGTTGGTGGTTGGACCCATTCACTCGGCGCATTCGGGCTGCTGACTTCCTGGTTGCTTCTGCTGCAGTAGCATCCGCTATGGTATCTGCGAGTGCGATATCTCCTTTCACCATAATCTTGCTTTGGATGGTGAGGTCTCTTAGACCCAGGACAATCCGATTTCTCATGGCTTCTTCCAGATTTGCAAAGCCACATAGTCCACCCAAATTTCTTAGGTCAGCGACAAAGTCCCCAATGCTTTTGCTTTCCCGTTGGTCCCTCTGGTAAAACTTGTGTTTTCTGATGAGGGTTGGAACTGCTGGGGCATAATGAGCCCTGAGAATGGGAGCAAGGGTGTCCCAATCCATAGTTTTGACTTCAGCCGGTTTTGCTAGCGCCTTTGCCATTTTGAAGACGGCAGGACTGCAATGCATTAGGAACACCGCGTGTTTCTTGCTAGGCATAGCAGCCTTCAGATTGTTGGTTTCCAGGAACATTTGAAACCTGTCCATATACTAGTCCTAATCTTCGTTTGCTGGATCAAATGGAGTGGGTGGTATTGCGCTGCTGGTCATTCTGCCGTTTTCTGTGCGTTGTCAGCCACGTGCTCTGTCAATACTTCGTGAGTGCTCAGTCAGCTCTTAACATCTCCGCATCCCATTCTCGTCACCAGTGTTCTATCTTGGAGAATGGGCGCAATAACGGAGATGAGACATCGAATAGTGATTCCAACTCTTTATTAGTGACTTCGGAAAAACAGAGCAATACATATGGCAGCAGCAGCTCCTCTTATAGAGCTGGCTGCTGTCAAAGCGTCCAATGGTTTAAGTTTGCCACGCTTGGAGCGTCCAATCGCAGCAGCCTGCTAACTAGCCAATTGGATCAGTCTGGAATGACCAATCATGACCCACTGTTCACGGACCAATCAAATGTGCAGGATTTCGAGCCTGCTTGTGAAAAGGCCAGTCAGGTTTGCCGGCTTATGAGCCTGCTAGTTCGGAACAGTTAGATTCTGTGAATTTAGTGGCACATGCTCACCAGTAAAGATACCTATGGATGAGAGTTAAAGAAAATAACAATTGAGAATTAATTTAGTTTTCCCTCAACTCAGTATAAAATCATAGCAGAAAGATGTTCAATGCAGAAGGAAAATGAATTGTACATTTTGAAGATACTCTGCTAAACAAAAAAAGAAATTACCTGAGTTGAGGAAGAAGACAGCCCCCCCCCCCATTAAAGATTAACAATTCATCTACTCTAAATCTGATTTAGATAGCTATCCAGGGACTCCTTTACTTTTATTTGGATGACTTGATTTTGCGGTCTCCACTTTTGATAATTTATTGCATGCTTCCTCAGTGCCAAATTACCTGAGAGAGAGAGAGAGAAGATATCAGAAATTGGTAAAAAGGGTCACTTCCTGAATTAGACAGGGAACAAACATAATTGGCCATTGCATTTATAAAAAAAGTTCTTCATGAAAATACCTTTTTATTATTTCAGTATTTGCCTCCTTCACAATTTTTTTAGATTCATGAAATAGCCCCCTACCTAAAAGATGGTATCAATGACCTGTTATCTCTCAAAAGATCTTTTAGAAAATAAGCATATCAGTAAGAGTAATTTCCACACCCTTATTTTTCATACTTTTTGGATCCTTTTTAGATGACAAAAAGAACGCCATGATGTGTCTTTGTTGTTTTCTAGTTCATCTTTTGTCATTCTGATGCTTGTTTGAATTTTATTATAGGCTTTACATTACTTGACTTTCAAAGTGCTGACTTCCAAAAATGCTGCAGCTGGAAAGGTAACTAAACATTTCTCACAAATAAAAATAATATCTTGTGAACAATGGAAGATATAAGCTGGCCTTCAAAAGTACATAAGCTATCTAGAAATTCCTTATTTTCCTTTTACTTAAGGGAAAAAACCAGATTCTCGGAAGATTATGAGAAGATGGAACATGTATTTTGAATTTATTCTTTTAATATTATTGTATAAATCAAATTTTTGAAGATCCTCCCCAATTTGTTTTCTGTGGAACTTCCAAAGCCTTACATGCATGGCTAAGATGGCTTACCCTGATTAAAAAGTACTGTACAATTTTCAAATGGCCTAGTGTGATATGCAATAAATGATGAACCAGTCTTAGACTTCATGAATGGTTCAGGAAACAGTGCATGGAAGCAATCCATGGGGAAAATGAGAAAAGTATTTTATAGAGCTGGTGTCACCTTTCTGAGCTGTGAGACAGAAGAAGCTCATTCTCTTAAGAACCTAAGGACACATTCCATTGGGCAAGAAATGTGTACAACTGCAACTCTTAAAAAAGACACACAAAAGACAGCACTCAGAACTGTTTCTAACATCTGTGCTTGGCCCTCAAGGATCTACTCAATTTCTGTCTCTTCTTCCAGTTTCTCAGAGAACAAGATCTCAAAGATTACAATTGGATAATGAGGGAAAACTGCTCTTTCCCCAAATGCGCGTTTTCTGATTACCAAAAGTTGATTGCCAAATATGCCATTAATATACACTGCTCAAAAAAATAAAGGGAACACAAAAATAAGACATCCTAGACAACAAAATCACACAAAAATTATCAATGGAAATCAAATTTAGCAACCCATGGAGGTCTGGATTTGGAATTACACTCAAAATTAAAGTGGAAAAAAACACTACAGGCTGATCCAACTTTGATGTAATATCCTTAAAACAAGTCAAAATGAAGCTCAGTAGTGTGTGTGGCCTCCATGTATGACCTCCCTACAACACCTGGGCATGCTCCTGATGAGGTGGTGGATGGTCTCCTGAGGGATCTCTTCCCACACCTGGACTAAAGCATCCTCCAACTCCTGGACAGTCTATGGTGCAACGTGGCATTGGTGGATGGAGCGAGAGATGATGTCCCAGATGTGCTCAATTGGATTCAGGTCTGGGGGACAGGCGGGCCAGTCCATAGCATCAGTGCCTTCATCTTGCAGGAACTGCTGACACACTCCACCCACATGAGGTCTAGCATTGTCTTGCATTAGGAGGAACCCAGGGCCAACCACACCAGCATATGGTCTCACAAGGGGTCTGAGGATCTCATCTCGGTACCTAATAGCAGTCAGGCTACCTCCGGAGAGCACATGGAGGGCTGTGCAGCCCCCTAAAGAAATGCCACCCCCATCCACAAGTGATGCCATTGTGTAGAGAAAAAGTTTTTTCGAACAACCACCCAAGTGCTTTTAATCAGAAATGTTCTGTCCCCTCATTTGCATTCTTGAGATCCCCGCGCTTTGATTGGCCATAGCGCGGGGCACTCTGATTGGCTAGGCGAGCCACACCGATTGGCTCGCTGAGAATCTCCCGCGATTGGTCCATTCGGATCGCGGGAAATTCAAAGCGGTGCCATTGGCCGCGGCCGCTGCGGCTTGGAAATAAAAAGCCGCGAAGTTTGCCTTTAGATCCAGTTCGGTTCCTGTACGCAATAAAGAGCTAATGCACAAGTCACCGACTCCTGGCATCATTTCCGATGGACACGACACTGGCGACGAAGGTGGGATTCTGATCCTGAACTGAAGCACGTGTCCGACGGAAGCCAGATGAAACTCCACGATGGCAAACATTGCGCCTCCCGCGCCGTTCAACCCTGCCAGCGAGGACTGAGAATCATACTCAGACAGATTCCGCATGTTCCTCGAATGCAGCGACCTGATGGACGCCACCGGCCCAAAGAAGTGAGCCATATTCCTGACCCACTGCGGGCCCACAGTGTTTAAGATGGCCAAAGCGCTTGCCAAACCCGCCGACGTGACCACGATGGACTGGGACGACCTCGAGCCAATACTCCAGCGACACTACGCTCCAGCCGTACCCATCCTCATCCAACGACACTAGTTCTACCGTCAGGACCAACAGTCGGGTGAGAGTTTCAGTGACTTCGTCGCAGAACTACGGCACCTAGGGGGGCTGTGCGAATTCGCCAACATGGACGAAGCCCTGCGAGACCGAATCGTGCTCAGCCTTTGGGACCCCGTCCTCCAGAGTTGGCTGATGGCCAAGGGCAACATCGCCCTCGCTGATACCCTTGCCGAAGCCACAGCAGCTGAAGCTACCTGAAAATCCGCCGACCGCATGCGCAGACCAAACGCCGGGGACCGCAGCGGGAACAACCACCCTGCAAGGTCGACTGAGGCCCAACCCGAGATGACTACCTACCAGGGCGACGTCCACTCAGCATCGGGCACTTCCAACGAGGAGGAGGAAATCCACCGTCTCCAGGTAGGCCGCGACCCACAGAACCGGCGGGGTCGTAAGTCGAGGACCACCTGTGCCGGTTGCGGAGGCGACCACCCCAGGTCCGAATGCTGGTTCTTCAATTCCATCTGCCGGCATTGCGACAAGAAGGGACACATCGCCCGCGTCTGCCATCTCAAAAAGAACTGCAGCCCTATACGATGGGACCAGAGTGAACGGAGACGAGAGAGCACACCACCCCGGACCAGAGATTGCCCCGCTGACAACCGATGGGACTGGAATGGACGATCCCTACGAGGCGGCGAGACCCAGCGAAGAGAGGATACCTATCAGAGGGTCACCATCGGCCACGCCACAACCAACGACGCCCAGAAGGTCTACGTGGAGGTAGGCATCGAAGGCGAGCCATGTAAAATGGAGGTGGACTCCTGGTCCTACCTCTCCATGGTAGCATGGCAAGAAATAAAACGCTTGGTGCCTACCATCCAAAGGAGGAACCTAGACAGCCAGAGACTCATCGTAAAGGACTACGAGGGAAACCGCATCCCGGTAGTCAGAACCGGACACTTCAACGTCACATATAAAGGGCACACCGAAAGGCTTCCCCTGACAATCGTCGACCGCGACTGCCCAAGCCTACTGGGACTCCAATGGTTCGCACCACTCAGCATCACAGTCACGGGCGTCGACCACATCGCCGACAACAACTGGGAGCAACAACTAGCCCGGGAACTCCAAGAGGTGTTCGACGGAAACCTAGGCAAGTACCGAGGGCCCCCTATATCATTCAGCCTAGACCCAAACGTCCCCCCAAAACGCCTAAAATCAAGGCGGGTACCATTCACGCTTAAACCGAAGATTGACGAGCAAATTGACAAGCTCGTCAAGCAAGGGGTCCTACAACCCATAGATCACGCCCGGTGGGAGACCCCCATAGTCACCCCGATTAAGCCTGATGGGTCGGTGAGAATCTGTGGGGACTATAAGGCCACCCTAAATGGCGCCTTGCAGCAAAGCGCTTACCCTGTCCCGGTAGTGCAACACCTACTGCATTCACTGGGAGGGGGCAAGGTTTTTGCTAAACTCAACCTTGCCCAGGTATACCAACAATTGCCGGTCGACGAGGAAACTGCAGAAGTGCAAACCATAGTCACCCACCGGGGAGCCTTTAAATGCAACCGACTCCAATTCGGAGTCAACGTGGCGCCTGGAATATTCCAAAGCCTAATGGAAAGACTGTTACAAGGCATCAAGGGGGTGGTACCCTACTTCGACGATGTCTTAATGTCGGCAACCAACCAGGCCGAACTAGAGAGTCGCCTAAGGGAGGTCCTAACCAAGTTCAAAGAGACCGGGCTCAAAGTAAAGAGGATAAAATGCCAATTATACACGGAGTGGGTTGAATTCCTAGGATATCTCCTAGACCGCCACGGCATTCACCCCACCAGCAAAAAGATCAAAGCCATCAAAGAAGCCCCCACACCCAAGTCAAAGACAGAACTGCAGGCGTTTCTGGGGCTGCTTAACTTTTATAATGTCTTCCTGCCCCAAAAGGCAACAGCGGCGGAGCCTTTGCATAGGCTCTTGGACAAGGCGGCGACCTGGACTTGGGGGAAATGTGAGGAAGCCGCCTTCAAGAAAACAAAGGACCTACTCACTTCAGATGCCGTCCTCATCCAGTACAACGAGCCGTCACATGCGACGCATTACCCTTCAGCGTCAGTGCTGTCCTCAGCCACACTCTCCCCGACAAAAAAGAAGCACCCATCGCGTTCTTTTCAAGGACCCTCACCAAACTGGAGCGGAACTACAGCCAGCTGGACAAAGAGGCTCTGGCTATCGTCGCCGCAGTAAAAAGGTTTCACGAGTACCTCTACGGCCGGACATTTACCATCATCACCGACCACAAACCACTGCTGGGAATCCTTGCAGGGAACAGGGCCACCCCGAACATTCTGTCTCCCTGAATGACAAGGTGGTCCGAGTTCCTGGCCGCCTACAACTACGGACTCACACACAGACCGGGTAAGACTATCTCCCATGCGGACGCCTTAATCCGCTCACCGTTACCGGAACCTGACACTGACCCAGCACCCACGACGACCACCCTCAGTATAGAGACTCTACCCAACCTACCCATAACCGCGTCAGACATTGTCCGAGAAACTAATAAAGACAAACGTCTGGTGCAGGTGTTGCATTGGGTAGAAAAAAGGTGGCCGGAAAGGGACAACAACGAGTCTGTCAGGACATTCCGGAACCAGCAAACGGAACTCTTGTTACTAAAAGGGTGCATACTATGGGGGGATAGGGTGGTCATCCCCGAAAAACTACAAGGGAAGGTTTTGGAACTGTTACACGAGGGGCACCCGGGCATCGTTAGGACAAAAGCCCTGGCCAGAAGTTACGCTTGGTGGCCAGGAATGGACAAACAGATCGAGGCCTGGGTAGCAAGGTGTCAATGATGCCAGGAAAATAGGCCAAGCCCACCCGCAGCACCCATCCTAGAGTGGGAAACCCCCAGGGGACCTTGGTCTAGGATCCACATAGATTTCGCCGGGCCCACAAAAGGACACACTTTCTTAATAACCGTAGATGCTTACTCCAACTGGCTGGAGGTAAGCAACATGAGAACAACTACCACGGAGGCCGTGACCAAAGAACTCGGCAAACTTTTTGCAACACACGGCCTGCCAGACATCCTCGTTTCCGACAACGGGCCCCAATTCACCTCGCTAGAATTTGAAAAATTCCTAGCGGAGAGGGGCATACGACACGCGCTGACAGCCCTGGCGCATTGGGCGGCGAATGGTAGGGCGGAATGGATGGTTCAATTCACAAAGAAAGCCATCCAGAAAATAGACCATGGGGAGATCCAGGACAAAATAAATAAATTACTTTTTATCCAACACATAACCCCAAATACCACAACGAATAAAAGCCCAGCCGAACTGCTAATGGGGAGGAAAATAAGGTCCCCACTTGATAGATTACACCCCACATACAACCCAGAGAAACCCCCAGACTCAACCAGCAAACACCGAACTTTCGCACCAGGTGACGCCGTCTACGCGAAAAACCTAACGGGAGACCCATTATGGGTACCAGCCGTCATAACACAGCTAACAGGCCCACACTCATACCAGCTACAAACAACCGACGGACGAGCGTGGAAGCGCCACATCGACCAGTTAAGATCAAGGACGACCACCCAAGAGACCACCAATGCACAACCAAGCAAAACCAACCCCCACAACACAAACCAAGAGGGGAGGAATACCCAGGGAACCAAAACTGAGAAGGAATAAACCAGCCACACTCACCTGAAAGCAGCCAGCACGAAACCTCGCCAAGAAGAGACAGCCAGGCCAGCTCAACCAACCCGGGAAGACCGAGCGGGAGCGGCGAAACCCGTGGCTCAACCAACCCGGGAAGCCCAGGAGGGAGCTGCGGAGAGCGGCCTGGCCAGAGAGACCAGGCGGTTCCCACGACGGAGTCCAGAGAAACAGAGACCCCGACCGAACCGGCCGGGATCCAACCTACGACTGACCTGCGCAGGTCCAGTAGGCAGAGACGGAGCCCCGCCTACCTACGGGACTACGCAACGTAAGGACTGAACCAAGAGGGGAGGGGTGTTCTGTCCCCTCATTTGCATTCTTGAGATCCCCGCGCTTTGATTGGCCAAAGCGCGGGGCACTCTGATTGGCTAGGCGAGCCGCACCGATTGGCTCGCTGAGAATCTCCCGCGATTGGTCCATTCGGATCGCGGGAGATTCAAAGTGGTGCCATTGGCCACGGCCACCGCGGCTTGGAAATAAAAAGCCGCGAAGTTTGCCTTTAGATCCAGTTCGGTTCCTGTACCCAATAAAGAGCTAATGCACAAGTCACCGACTCCTGGCATCATTTCCGACGGACACGACAAGAAATAATTCTCAAAAGTTCCAAAATCACCAAACAATCCAAACAAGCTGTTTCTTTTAAATACCTTCTCCTTCTTCACTTTCTCTTTCTGGGGTTAAAGTTTAATCACAAAGTTCCCTTTAAAATATATCTTTTAGAAGTCTTGTTGATGTTTAGTAACTTTTTAAAGTTCTAGGTAATCTTCTCCTTATTTTGAAATTTTGCTCCAATTTTTTTTCCTCTCCCTTCCCACTCACAGCCAAAAAGATTTTTTCCATCCGCTGTCACATTAGGAAGGAGAGTGAAACAAAAAAAAACCCCTTTCCCTTTTAGAATATTCGCAGCTTGTCGCTCTCAGTAGAAACAATGTATACTTAGCAGCCTTCAGGATTCCAAGTCACTTTCTCTTACTTTATCCTAGTTGAAAGCAACTTTCACTATTCCTCCGACTTTCTCCCTCCTGTACCTGCCTGTCCGGCTGCAGATTTCTTCATGGCGGCCATTGCTGACTGCCTAGGGAAAAGGGGGTTTAGCCGGCTGGGGAGGGGGTCTGCAACACCCTCAAACCCCTGTCCGGATCCCCCCTGTCTTCAGCTGCCTCTACAGGGCAGCTATATCCCCTAGATCCAAACAGATCGGGGGAACCTTGGCGGCGAATGCAGCAGGGATCGTGCAGTATCGCGAATCCCTTCTGCTGCCGAAACCTTGCAAACCAAAAAGCAAGAGGGGAAAGATGTCCTTGGCACTCTTTTTCAATTTCTAGAAATGGTGGTTTATACTTATGTGAAGCTGAATGAGCAACAGGATGATGGAGACAAAGAAAAAGCCATCTTTGATGAACAAATAACTTTAATTGGAGAAGGGGGAAAGAAAGAAAAAAAGGAAAAGACTGTAAGATCTGGAAAAACAACCCAAGAAGAGAAGAATAAGGTGAAAAGGGGACATTATGTTAGGAAACAACAGAAAGGGGGAAAGCAGAAGAAAAGGCAAGTGGAGAGACAAGGGGGTAAAGAGGACAGGGAGAAGAAGAAGCATGGGAGAAAGGAAGGGATGAGAAGCCTTAATGGTGGGGAGCAAGATGTGAAGAAGCAAAAGTTTTTTAGAGATAATGGATAAATTTTATTGAAAAAGGGATTCTAGAAAGGTACATAAGATTGCATTTCTATATTTGTATTTAGAAATAATTATAGAAAATTGGAAATAATATGTAATTTAAAATGTGATAAAATATTTAGTATAAACTAGTGAAACTTCTGTTAAGAAAAAGGGAGTTACTGTAATGAAATATGATTTAAGATATGTGATGGGGGGGGGATAATTCTGAAAGCATAAGTGTTCCCACAAAGGCATGATATTTAATTGAAATGGGTAAAATGTTTAAGACATAAATGATTGTTAATATTAATGATTAGACTATGGTATCTTAGTGAAATTTTTTGTGAAATGAGAGATTTGAAGTAGAAGAAGGAGGAACACAGTAATGAAATAATTAGTTATAATATGTGATGTGGGGGGGGAGGGGAATAACTGGAAAATAGGTGCTTTCATAAAAGTATGTAATATAACTGAAAAGTAATATGTTAAATGTTTAAGATATAAATGAATATCAACATTAATGAATAGATTTGTATTGGCTTTGACAATATAGTAATTCTAAAATGTACCAGACAGAATCCCAATGTAAGTTATGTGTCTTATATTAAGTATTATAAATATAGGGGAAAGAGATAAAGGCATCATACTCCATTTAGTGTATAGGAGAAGTTTTTTTTTTTTCAAAGAAGAAAAATAAATGGATAGCTGGAAATAGAACAAGGAATAATAAATGTTATGATTCGAATTAAGAGGAGATAAATGAAATAAAATTGAGAAAATTTAAAAGAGAGGAGAAGTTATATAGAAAATTGAAAATGCTAATGAGATATGAAATGGTATTGTTAGGGATAACATTGTTTACCCTAACTGGTTTAGGTAAAATAATAACTAAGTAATCATAGTTTGTTAGTTCAAGTGTCTGCAACTTTAAATATGGGAAAGTAATTAAAGCACTTTAAAAGAAGCAAGACGACAGCTTGCTCTCTCTCTGGCTTTGATGATCCCTGATTACTGCTTGGAATCAAGACTGCATTGCTCGAACGGGAGAGAAAACAAAGGACTGATTTGTAAGTGAACTGACATAGGATATTCTGCACGGACTTTGCTAACTGAATATCCCTGAATGGACTGACTAAATGATACATGACTATTGGACTGTTATTTTGACTATGCTATGAACTCATAATGGAATAAACTATATTTTTGATAGCAGAAGCGTATCTGTTATTTTTACTGTATGTTAATAAACTTACAAGCTTAGCTCACTCATTTATCTGTGTGCCTATCTGACTAACGCTGCACATTCTGTTTTGCTTGTCTCCCTAACCCTGGTTGGGGAAACCAGGCTTAACACTGGTTATGGGCCCAGAGGCTGCAAAGTCAGTTTAACTAGGATAAAACAGATTTATGTAAAAAGTGAGAGTTTGTGTTGTTAAACATTACAGTAAACAGACAGCTGTGTTTTATTAATTATAGTTTTATATCCATATAAAGAAAACATGGCACAAGTCAATTTACAAAGTTTGTCCCTTATATCCAAGTTGGATGGAACAAACTATGTATCATGGTCTATGAAATGTAGTCTGTTTCTACGAAGAGAAGGTTTGTGGAACATAATTGAAAATCCACCAAACGTAGAAGAATGGGATGCAGAGGATGAAGAAGATAGACTAAAAATAGAAGAATTTATGCATAAAAATCAACATGCTATTTGCATAATTGGGTTAACCTTAACTGATCAGCAACTTGTTTATATCCATGGAGAGAAAACGGCTGTTGGGTGTTGGCAGAAGCTGAAGAGGATTTATGTTCAAGATAACATTGGTGCTCACATAAATCTAACACGGAAGCTTTTCAGTACGCATCTCCAGACGAATGGTGATATGCCTAGTCATTTGAAAACTATGCAAAGCATTTTTCAAGAACTGCACAAGAAAGAGCTTATTTTCTCTGAACTACACCAAGTCTACATAATTCTATCTTCACTTGACGAAAGCTATGATAACTACGTAACTTCACTTGAAATATTGCCAAAGGAAAGTCTAACTTTAACTGATATAACTGGCAGATTGATTGAAGAGGCCAGAAGAAGGCTTGAAAGAGATCAGTTAAGGAGGGAGCAACCTCAAAAAGAAGATAATGAATCTCCTACTGCATATGCAATTAAAAAGTGTTTTAATTGTGGAGGAAGAGGACATTTGGCAAGATTTTATAAAAAATCAAAGCGCCAGAACGCTGGCCAGAATACTAAAAGTCATCAAAAGATAAATAAAAATTTAGAGTTAGCCATGTATACTAACGGAGCTGTAAAAAATAATTTATGGGTGGTTGACAGTGGAGCATCCCAATGTATAACAAATGATAACAAAAATTTTATTAAAATATCGAAGAGTCCACAGCAGATATTGTTAGCCAATGGCTGGAAACTGAAAGCTAAAGGTCAAGGTATAGCATATTGTTCTTTTATAAAAGAGAATGTAAAAATGTTATATGTACCACAACTTAAGTTTAATTTAATTTCAGTTAGAATTTTGGTTAAACTTGGATATGTAGTTACATTTAAGGGAGATAATTGCATAATTGAGAAAGAAGATAAGAAAATTACTGCATCTTTAAGAGGTGAATTATATGTGTTAAATGATAATGGTTTAAAGGTGGCTAACACAGTTTATGAAAATAAGAAACCTCATGATGAATGTATTCACTTGTTACATCGAAGGCTAGGGCATTTAAATTTTAAAATGCTTAAGAAAACTGTTGAATTATCTAAGGGAATAAGTTTGAAACCTTGTAATAAGTATTTGCAATGTAATGCCTGTAATCAAAGTAAGAGCAGGGTCACACCGGCTAATAGAGTTGATGGATTTACTACCAAAGAACCTTCAGAGGTAGTATTTGCAGATTTAATAGGTCCGAAAAAACGAAGTGTAGGAGGAGCTCGTTACATATTAAGTATAATGGACCACTATTCTAGATATGGGTTTTGCTATTTAATGAAGAACAAAACTGAAACGTATCAAAATCTCTTTAATTGGATTAAATTTGCAGAAAGGAAAACTAAAAAGAAATTAGTAACACTTATAACAGATAATGGTACAGAATTTACAAATAATAAATTCCAGAACAGACTAAGAATGTTAGGTATTCAACATAAAAAGTCTGCACCATATAGGCCACAACATAATGCCTTTATAGAGAGAAGAGGCCAAACATTACAATCAATGGCACGAACTATGATGTCTGATTCAGGATTACCTGACAATTTGTGGGGAGAAGCAATAATGTGTGGTAATCATATATTAAATAATGTTGTTAATTCAACAACAGGTGAATTACCATTCACACTGTGGCATGGTACAAAACCTGATTTAAGTTACATGCACACATTTGGAACACCAGCATGGGTGCATATCCCTTCACAACTTAGACACAAAGGACAGCATAGAGCTAAAAGATTATATTTTGTAGGATATACATCTAATCATAGATCTTATAGTTCTGGGAACCAGGTACATCTAGAGTTTACACTAGTGCTAGTGCTAAATTCCTAGAACATGTAGGATGGAATAGATTAGAGCAAGATTTAAATAATGAAGTAATTATTGAATCCTACAAAGGGCAGAAAGATCAGACTAGTTATAAGAAGAGTCCAATTAAAGAAGAAGTCCAGGAAGAGCAAATAGGACCAGAACAAGAGGAAAAAGTTGATCAGGAAGAGTTAGATAATCAAGAAGAGTTAATAAATGAAAGTCCACCTGTAAGTCCTGTAATACCTAGACGTACTACACGTGTAACTAGACCACCTGATAGGTATCAAGCAAGTATAGTTTGCCAAGTAACTAAAGTTCCAATTAGTGTAGATGAACTTAGGATGTATCCTGCTAAGGATCAGGAGAATTGGCAAAAGGCAATGGAAAAGGAACTAAATTCATTAAAGGTAATGAAAGTTTATGAAGATGCTAAATTACCTCCAGGAGAAAAATCCATTGGGTGCAAATGGATATTTAAAGTAAAAACTGGAAATGATGGGACTGTTACCCATAAGGCTAGGTTAGTAGCTCAAGGATTTAATCAAACTGCATCTGATTACGATGAAGTTTTTGCACCAAGTCTTCAAGCAACATCTTTAAGAGCAGTATTAGTGTGGGCAGCTAAGAAAAACTATGTCATTAACCATTTAGATGTAGAAACTGCCTATCTGCATGCACCATTGCAGCACACTATATATTTAAGAAAACCAGTAGGTATAAAAGACAATAAAGTAAATAGTAATGATTGTTGGAAACTCAAAAAGAGTCTTTATGGATTGAAACAATCTGGGTTTGAGTGGAACCAATATATTGTGAAAGAGTTAAACAATATAGGTTTTAAATCTGATTTAGCAGATCCATGTGTGTTTAAAAGAGAAAATAATGGAACGGTGTCATTATTGTTATTATTTACAGATGATATTGCTTTGATAACGAAGACTAATAATGAAGCTAATGAGATTATATCATTATTAGCTAAAAAGATAAAATTAAAGCATTTAGGTGAAATTAAAGGTATCTAGGATTGACAATTAACAAAACAAAAAAATGGATTTAAGATATCTCAAGAAGATAAAATTTGCCAATTAATTAAAACGTATAAAATGGAACTTTGTAAACCGGCAAAGACTCCAATGAGTCAGGAAGTTTGCCAAACTGATGATCAAAGTCCCAAATTTGATAAGTCTATATATCAATCTTTGATTGGTAGCTTATCATATATAAGCAATTAGTCTAGGCCAGATATAGCTTATAGTGTAAATCAGCTGGCACGTTTTAATTCAGATCCACATCAATGTCATTGGCAATCATTAAAGAGAATTTTAAGATATCTTAAAGGAACAATGAACCATGCATTGTATATAGAACCAAAGGGTGATTTGAGTCTTAGTACCTATGCAGATGCAAGTTTTGCAACTGATATAAACACTAGAAAATCAACATCTGGGATGGCTATATTATTTGGTAAGACACTAATAGGGTGGAGGTCAATCAGACAACAGCATATTAGCTTGTCCACGATGGAAGCGGAATTTTCATGTCTGTCATTACTATGCACTGATTTGATTTTGTACAAACAGCTATTATTAGACATGGGTATAACTGTTAAAGATTCCATTGTTGTGTACGAGGACAACCAGGCAGCTATAAACTTAGCTACTAGTATTGCTGTAAAAACTAGATCAAAGCATACTGATTTAAGATACTTAAATGTTAGAGAATCTGTAAAGAATGGGCTAATTATATTGGAATACTGCATGACAGAAGAAAACATTGCAAACCAATTTATAAAAGCTCAAGGAGTAAGCAAGTTTAAAGAAAGTTGTAACAAATATGATTTAAAGATGTAAATAGTTATATTATTATTTAACCTAAAAGGGGAGAATGTTAGGGATAACATTGTTTACCCTAACTGGTTTAGGTAAAATAATAACTAAGTAATCATAGTTTGTTAGTTCAAGTGTCTGCAACTTTAAATATGGGAAAGTAATTAAGGGAGTGGTTGTGAAAGCACTTTAAAAGAAGCAAGACGACAGCTTGCTCTCTCTCTGGCTTTGATGATCCCTGATTACTGCTTGGAATCAAGACTGCATTGCTCGAACGGGAGAGAAAACAAAGGACTGATTTGTAAGTGAACTGACATAGGATATTCTGCACGGACTTTGCTAACTGAATATCCCTGAATGGACTGACTAAATGATACATGACTATTGGACTGTTATTTTGACTATGCTATGAACTCATAATGGAATAAACTATATTTTTGATAGCACAAGTGTATCTGTTATTTTTACTGTATGTTAATAAACATACAAGCTTAGCTCACTCATTTATCTGTGTGCCTATTTGACTAATGCTGCACATTCTGTTTTGCTTGTCTCCCTAACCCTGGTTGGGGAAACCAGGCTTAACAGGTATGTAAAATGAATATGAATTTGAATTTGTGTCTGTACCAAGAGTTGTAACCTAAGCAACTTTCAGAAAAGAGATTTTTTTATGCTTTTATGTTTTGTGTTTTTGCGTATTTGTATTTTGTATGTCTTTGAAAATTAATAAAATTTGTTATTAAAAAAAAAGAAGAAATGCCACCCCATACCATTACTGACCCACTGCCAAACTGGTCATGCTGGAGGATGCTGCAGGCAGCAGAACATTCTCCACGGCATTTCCAGACGCTGTCATGTCTGTCACATGTGCTTAGTGTGAACCTGCTTTCATCTGTGAAGAGCATTGGGTGCCAGTGGCGAATTTGCCAATCTTGGTATTCTCTGGCAAATGCCAAACGTCCTGCACGGTGTTGGGCTGTAAGCACAACCCCCACCTGTGGACATCGGGCCCTTATACCACCCTCAAGGAGTCTGTTTCTGACCGTTTGTGCAGCCACATGCACATTTGTGGCCCCTGGAGGTCATTTTGCAGGGCTCTGGCAGTGCTCCTCCTGTCTCTCCTTGCACAAAGGTGGAGGTAGCGGTCCTGATGCTGGGTTGTTGCCCTCCTACGGCCTCCGCCACATCTCCTGATGTACTGGCCTATCTCCTGATAGCACTTCCATGCTCTGGACATTACGCTGACAGACACAGCAAACCTTCTTGCCACAGCTTGCATTGACGTGCCATCCTGGATGAGCTGCACCACCTGAGCCACTTGTGTGGGTTGTAGACTCCGTCTCATGCTACCACTAGAGTGAAAGCACTGCCAGCATTCAAAAGTGACCAAACCATCAACCAGAAAGCATAGAAGTAGTCTGTGGTCACCACCTGCAGAACCACTCCTTCATTGGGGATGTCTTGCTAATTGTCTATGCTTTCTACCTGTTGTCTATTCCATTTGCACAACAGCATGTGAAATTGATTGTCAATCAGCGTTGCTACCTAAATGGACAGTTTGATTTCACAGAAGTGTGAATGACTTGGAGTTACACTGTGTTGTTTAAGTGTTCCCTTTATTTTTTTGAGCAGTGTATATCATTTGGGATAAGAAACTGAAGAAGCAAATGAAAAGCATATTGGTTTTCTTTTAAAAATACTAAAAAGTAAAAAGCAAATAAAATAACCATGCCCATTTAAATATCCTTATTTGAAAATGCTAGTTCTGCTGCTGAAAGTGATGATGGTACTTGCACAACCTCATCTAGTACACCAATTGTTCTCTTTTCTTAGGTTGGTGGGCCCTTCAGATACTCATTCATGCCTGGACATCTCACAACTGCCCTTGAAGATAATCTGAAAACTTTAAACATAATAGAATGTAGTGGCATGGCCAGTGATTGACATATCTTGGTGTGCTTTGTGAGTTGCACTGGTTGCATTTTTCTTCGAGGAGTGACTTGATGTGCTGGTCCTACCAATAAAACCCTACATGGCATAGGGCCCTAATACTTTGATTACATAACAGACTTCCTATCTCACATAACATCTGCCCAATTGATTAGATGACCATCCACATCAAAAAAAATTGGGCTGCCCCAGATGCATTTAAGAAACATCCAGGAGAGGAGGTTGACAATAATTTTTCTCTATTTCAATCTAGCTGCTTTAGATTTCAAGCCCATTTCTCAGCATTACAGCCAATTTCTGTCACAATACATGGCTACCTAAGAACCTGGACAATGACCTGTCACCTTATTTTCTGTATATTATGCAGAAATAAATCTTTTGACTTCATTTAATCCCTATCATGGAAAATAATTCATCTGCTTAGAGCAGCATAGCGAGATTGCAATTAAAATCAGAGGAGCAGGACCGATCAAAGAAATGGCAATCTTGATTGGTTATGTTCAGGGAAGCATGCTTAGTGCCTGCAGATTAATGGCAAAATATTTGATTTATTTCCCTTAGGTAATTTTATTCATTAGATTTGTATCCCACCTTTTCTGGAAGAGTTCAAAGTGGAGTATATTGTAAAGTCATACAGCCTTCAAATTTATCCCATAACAGTATCATATGCAGTAGGCAGGACTGACAGATAATTACTGTGCTATATTCACCCAATACACGTAATCCTCATCCTTAAACAAAGGTGCTTTTTCAAGAGGCAACTGGACATCCTTGTTTTTATTTGAAAATGTTTCACTTCTCATTCAAAAGCTGAAGAAGTTTCTTGGATGAGAAACAAAACATCTTCAAAAAAATATCAGAAAGTCCAGTTGCCACTTGAAAAAGCACCTTTGGAACAGCCATGACCTGGATGACTAAGAATCTCCATAGATCTCATTCAACAACTTCAATTGGGACTGGAATTCTCATCATTAAGCAAAAAGTTTGTTACCTGAATTATGTATCATTAATTATTGGAATTCTGGTAACCTTGAATGAAATAATTAGTCCAGGACTGTACTGTTGTTTCATCACAATTTCATGCTTCTCTTACTCTGCCATGCTCATCTCTGCTTCAAGTTCCCCCTTGCCTACCTACCCGCCTCCCGATCTCTGTCATTTGGTCCCCTGTCCCCGTGGAATCACTGTCTACCACTTTGTCTTCCTCCTGCTGCTACTGAAGTTTGCCAAGGGAGTTGCTGGTCCTTTGTGAAACCTCCATGTGGCCTCCCTGAAGCTTCCGTATAGAGGAGAGGAGGATATAGATGGGTGGGAGTCAGAGGTGGTATTCAACAGGTTCTGACCAGTTCTGAAGAGCTGATAGTGGAAATTTTGAGTAGTTCGGAAACCGTCAAATACTACCTCTGACTGGAGAATTTACAGTATCCTTCCCCTGCCATGCACACCAAGCCACATCCACAGAACCGTTAGTAAAAAAGTTTGAATCCCACCACTGGTGGGAATTACTTGAAGTGGTAACCCACCATCTTACAGACACACTATGTTTGTAAATGTGGACAAACTGCCCAACACCTGAATTTTGATTATATGACCTTGGGGCCACTGCAACATTTATTAACTTTGAGAACTGGTTGTAGCTATCATTCATTCAGTGCTGTCGTAACCTGAAACAGTTGCTGAACAAATGGTTGTTAACTGAGGACTACCTATTCATTTTTGCTTGCATTCATTGATGGTGCACTAGCAGAGTGTTCTTCAGAGAAGAATCTGGTCTGTGAATAAATGGCCTTAGGTTCAATCCTATCAATTCTAAATAGGACTTTTTTTATGAGGCACCTCCCACCTAATCCTGAAACATAGGCCTGAAATACTAGAAAATTAGAAACAGTGTGAACTACCCTTTCTCAATCTGATGCCTTTCAAATATGTCAAATAATGATGAAGTACTGGTCTAATACATCTGTAGGACATTGGATCAGGATAGGATGCTGTAGACAATACTGAATCAAACACAACCATGGCCAATTCAGCCTCTTCTGAATTTTTTTTAATCCTTTGAAAGTTGCAAGGATGTAATGACAGCTATGAAAGGGTAATGCATCAGTTTGATTCATATAGGAAGTGTTCCTAAGGGCAGGACATTGGAAAATCATAGCTAAGGAACAAGATCCTGGATAAAGTACCAATTACATGGCCTTCACCGGTATTCACGTATGGTGGTTATCATGGTTGATAGCTCCTTCTATGTAATCCCATGAAGAAGCCACAAATGGAAAGATAGCAAAAAATACTGGGCCTGGCAAATGCGAGGTATGATTTATTACCTGTTTTGGATTGGGTTGTTAGAAGCCGAATCAAGTGATTCTGAGAGGATCGCAGGAGTAGTACAATATCAGCTGGCAACGTGTCTCTGTTTTTGGCTAAGAACCCATTTACATTATAAAGAACCTGAATGAAAATACAGAAAGTCAGGAACAGTTAGTTATTCAATGCTATTTTTTTTTCTTCTTCAACTGCTTCTTCTGTTCTTGAATTAGAAAAAAAGAAAGTTCTTAGGAGATAAAGTAGACTGAATCTGCCAAAAATCAATAAATCTTAAAAAAATCATAAAAAAGAAAGGTGATATTCAGCTAGCATATCAATAGACTGATTCACTTTGGAAGGCCATGGAGGAAATGTGTGATTACTGTACATGTCTGCCATTCATCTATGTAGGCCATTACAGGAGTGCTAGTCAAAAAGACTAGTACATACAGTATATAAAGATACTGTAAATGTGTGAGGAGAGTAGGCCATCAGAAGAGTATATGGCAAAAGGCCCTCTATACAGTACCCATGGCAACAAGTATGTCTTAAGGCTCTTCCTCAAGACTTAGAGATACTTGTGCTTTGAGAGTGTGCCTATTCACAGGGAAGATTTACAATTTGGTTCTTCCTCATGGACAGTGAACTGAGGCTACTGGAAGGTGAAAAGTAACCAGTATTAATAGTGGTCTTTGTTTGAAGAAGATGTACAAAAAGACATTCATTCTAATGCAATTAAGCACACAGGTCAGTATTGTTGATCTACACATTCCAGTGCCACTTTCCCCAAACAGTTCTCAAATTATACTGAATTTCAATTGAAACCCAAATCCAAATCATCTAGAGAATACTAGATCAAACAGCCTGTTTAGCTTTAACATGGGCTGTTCAGATTGGCAAGTGTCGCCAATGCAGCAAGAACAGGATCACTATTCATACAAGAAGTAGCTTTAAGGCCTACATGACCCATGAAATTGAATATATCATGAACTCTTGAGCACATAAAGGCAGCCACAGTTTTGTATGAAATGGACCTCAGGTTCCAGGCATATGTGACAATGCTGTTAAAAGAGCTGGTTTTTTAAAACTTTATAATCTATTTTTTTTTTTAGTGACTACACTACTTATAAATGCTCTAGAGAAGAAAGAGTGTTTCATGGTGTGTTCTGTGATCCTGGAAGAAGATTTTCTTTCTTTCTTTCTTTCTTTCTTTCTTTCTTTCTTTCTTTCTTTCTTTCTTTCTTTCTTTCTTTCTTTCTTTCTTTCCTTTCTTTCTTCTTTCTTTTCTTCCTTCCTTCCTTTCTCCTTCCTTCTTTTTTCCTCTTCTCTCTCTCTCTCTCTTACATATACAGAGAGAGAGAGAGAGAGAGAGAAAGGGAGGGAGAGAGAAAGAGAGAGAGATAAGGTATAAATGTATGCATGGAGTAAATATTTGTAATCATTCAAGGTGTAACAAGCTGCTTAGAGTTTTGTAATATATTGAGACAAATTAGCCATTCCTGTTATAAAATAATTGTATTAATAGAGAATAGAATTATTCAGTCTTTTTACCTGCCCTGCATAATGATTAATGCCAAATGTCAGATCAAATCTCTTTGGTCTCCAGAAATATTTGGATTTCAAATTGTCTTCAAACTTTTCTGTAAAGATAAACACTGCTCTTATAACATCACCAATATTACCTTAGCATTTGTATCACTCATGTAAATATGCATTTAGAAATTTTAAAAATATTTTGGTGATATGAAGGAAAATTACTCTGGAAAGGATGCTCTGAACTTCCTTCTGCTCTGGGTTAAGTAGACGAAGACTTTATGGTTCTGCCTGATATTTCTAGTGAATAGCTTCTTGAAGCAAAAAATCTTAGCTATACAGATACCATTAGCAGTGTGAATATTTTCACCCTGAAGGCATAAATGAAAACACTTCAGTTGAGAAATCTGTGTAAAAATGGATAAATCTATCAACTTCAGCTTTGCTCAGTTTGATGCTTTTTCAACCATGAATTTATTTTGTCTGCCTTTTTAAAAGAAGTCTTTGTGTAAGTTTAGACGTGTAGTTTCACAGATATTTCTAATAAAATGTATCTCATTCTCAGTTTTTGCTAATATATTTATTTCTTTAAGCAATTATGACTTTTTGTTAAAATTTTCCCAACCTAGACACTTGAGTTTGTTTTCCAATCACACATTTTTGTAGGCATTTTGGATATGACTCTGGCATTGTCAACTGCAGATTCTAAAGTGTCAGAAGTCAGAGTAACAGATTCAAAAAGGACTTTTGGGGGGGGTCTTCTAGACCAACCCCCTGCTCAAACAGGAGACCCTATACCATTTCTGACAAATGGATCTCCAGTCTTTTCTTACAAGCCTCCAGTGCTAGAGCACCTGAAGGCAAGTCATTTAATTGTTCTCACTATTAGAAAATTTCTCCTCAGTTCTAGATTGCTTATTTCCTCAATTAATTTCCATCTATTGTTTGTCTTGCCTTCTGGTGCTTTGGAAAATAGGTTGATTCTTTCTTCTTTGTGGCAGCCCCTCAAATATTGGAATCATACCATATCATCCCTACTCCTTCTTTTCACTAGACTAGATAAACCCAATTCCTGCAACCTTTTGACATATTTTAGTTTCCAGTCCCCTATTCCTTGTTGTCCTTTTCTCCATTCTTTCCAGAGTCTCTACATCGTTCTTATAACATGGTGACTAAACCTGGATGTAGTATACCAAGTGTGGTCTTACTAAAGCATTATAAAGTGATAATAGTACTTCTATATTATCTTGATTCTATCCCTCTGTTATTGCAACCTAGGATTGCATTGGTTTTTTGGCTGCTGCCGCATACTGCTAGCTCATATTTAAGTGATTGTTCATTAGGACTCCAAGATCCTTCCTGATTACTACTTGTTTCACCTAATCTACATTTGGCTTTTCTTGCCTAAGTGTAAAACCTCATTTTCTTCACACTGATTTCATTTTGTTAGATGGGCCCAGTGTTCAAGTTTGTTGAGATACATCTGGATCTTGAGCATATTTTCTGGGATGTAGACTAGGTGTGAATATGGTAATTTTAAAATAATTTGTGAAACAATCCTATTTCTTTTTCAACACTAAAAAAGGCCAATATATCTTTATGTACAAGCTATCAACAGCTTACCAACAAGTGTCTGGTCAGTGGCTTGAGGAAAACTACTTTCTTCATCAAGAAGGGACAGTAATCCCATTGGTTTTTGTAGGAATATATCTAACAGTGGTTTGTTGTCTTCGTACTCAATAATCTGTGCATCAATGCTTTCATTCAGGTATTCATTCTATAAGAAATAATAAAAAATGTTTTACTGAAATATTTTGTAGATATTGTAAATATTTTTCTGTGTAGGTGAACAATAGGAAAAACAAATTATTTAATAAAAGATTTAAGAACTATGGTCTGAACCTAAGCTTCCAATCAAGTAATAAAATCATTCTGACTATTTACTTGACCACTAATCCATGGGAACAGGCAGCCAACAGTAGCCATACTTTCCCTACTAAAAGTTAAATTTATACAATTGATTTAACTTTCATCATAATAATTCTCTTAATACTACTCCAAATGTTCTTAAAGGATCATGAAAAAAATGCCAGGAATCGAATCAAATAATAATAATAAAACCCAGTAATAACTAAACAAGCTGGTATTAATATTTTCATCCCTCTAACCAATATTTCCTTTTAGCACTGGTATTTAGACCAGTCATTATTATAAAGCTGTAAGGAATCTAACTTTGTTCATATTTAAATGGCAACATTATAAAAGATGAACTGAAAAGGTTATGTGGACATGGGGTATTAAATCTTTATTAGCATCAGTTGACTTGAACAAGTTCCTCATTTGAAATGAACTTGAAATCTGATAGAAGAGAGTAGCACACAAACCAACTAAAGCCCTCAAGCAAACCTAAGATATAGCAGCCCAAGAGGAAAAAAAGTAGTAGTCATGTATAAACATAAATTGTAAAGGCAGCCATTACGTAGAACAGATAGGCAGGAGACTAACAGAATACATCTAGAATCATCAACCAGCAGTCAGAGACTCCGTTAAAACTTCCACATCCCAAGCTTACTCAGAATCCAATTCAGTGATGGATTTTAATGACTTGTTTCTGTAGGATAGAGGAGAGCTAAATTTGGTTTGTATGACAAACAAGTATTGCATTATAAGTGCTATGTCTCTGGCACTTGGCATGTTCCATTCAAAAATAAAAACTGTTGCCCAACCCTTTCCAAGGAACTGAGGGAAAACTCATTAAAAATAATGTTACTGTAGAATAATCCTGCTGGATCAGGCCAAGGCCAAATTTTCATTCAGAATTTTGTTTCTTATACCAGATATCTTTGAGATGCTTCCAAGCAGGAGATGTGATATTTCCTTCTGCCACAGTTGTTTCCCTATAATTGGTATCTACAGGTATCCTGCCCCCAACACAGAGGTAATAGTGAGTCTTCAAGACTATTTGACCTTCAGTTATAAATCTCTCTCCCATTAAGTTATTCTATATCTTTTAAAAGTCATCCAATTTAGTAGTTCTCAAAACATGTTCTGACCATGAATTGGTGTGGTGTCGGGGGTTTCCGGTTTAATGTGTGAAGGGTGAAGGATGTATGTTTGTGTTTATTTTCATGCTCATGGTCATAATGTGTTTGATTTCGTTGAATGAGGTGCAATGACAATAAACTAAACTAAACTAATTCCATAGATCAGTTATTTACTCTATGAAGAAGGTAATACTTGAAATCCAATAGAAAAGAGTAGCATACAAACCAAGTAAAGCCTCCCAAAATATCTTAAGTAAACCTTGCCTTGGGCAAGGCTGACAAAGCATATCAAGAATAATTCCAATCTGTTGAGACTGGCATAGGAAACAATTAAGTCTGGTGCCAAACATCAAATTGACACATTGTCCCGAAACTTGGAGACATAAAATTTATATTCCTGTTTTCTGCCCTCACGACTTTTTCACTCCCCAGTTTCAACCAGTCATGTGCTTGCTTCTACTTATTCTTTTTGAGCTGCTCTTCGGAAGACCTCAAGAGTGTAGGCGTCAGACCTTATTCTTACCAAAAACCCACTAGAAATGTTAGAGAAAAGAATGAAGCAAAGACATCTACTGGAAAAACAAAATAGTAGTCCATGATTATTCATGCTATTTGTGCTTTCTGAGATAGAAGTAAGTCAGTCCAGGAGTCCTGATCCCTGCACATCAAGCCACATTCCTGGCATGGCACAGCAGAAGGAATTTGCAGAAAGTTTGCATGTAATCATATGCTCATGGAGCAAGACCTCAATGACAAATTGGTCATTGGTCATATCTTCATGAATTCAGGTAATATCTTTTTGAAAGCAGCACTAGTTTGCCTCTCATTTCAATCTATGGAGTGCTAAGAGGAATTACACAGCTGTCATTGAAATTACAAGGTAAAAATACTCAACTTAAGGGCCGAAAATGCATTGCAACATTTTTTCCTACACTATCAACAAAGCAGCTTCATCATCTGGGATTTCTGTAACATTTGTTCTTTCTCTCCAATGAAGAACACATTCCAAAGCAAATATCCCAAATACTGTTTTAATCAGCTGATTATTCTTCTTTCATTCCTTCCCTAAACTCCACAAGTCTGTTTATTTATTTTCAATAATTGTACTGTTTTGTTTTACCCCCATCTTAAAAATCAAATACATTCTACTGTTATTTTAAATTATCCATCTTTCAAATTAACATGGGATACTTTCTACATGAAATAAAACTGCTAATTCCTACTCCCAATTGGATTCATTGTTAATATGCTTGCTGGCAAATTAATAACAGTCATTTTTATATAAAGAATTGCTCACTGTGCTGTCCATTTTTATTTTTATTTTTGCTCTTGAACCATAAATTATACTGTATGCCTTATTCCATATCAAAACAAAATTGCATTTGCACCAAACCTATTATCACTTCATTCTGTTGCCTGGATACTCTAAATGAGAAGCTTAATGCATTTTTAGACGGACATTTAACTTGTGGAAAATAACCAAACAATTGTGCACAGAACACATACACAAACACACACCCTTCTTCCAATTCTTCTTTATTTTTCTTCTCAAGGAAGCCAAGGTTACCTTTGCTAGTTAAAAATATATGAATTCAGAAAGTATCAAGTTTCTTTCTTTGCCTTCTTACACTTTACCAGGGGTCAGCAACCTGCGGCTCTGGAGCCACATGTGACTCTTTCATCTCTCTGCTGTTGGTGTTCTGTCCTTAATTTGAATACTTGAAATCCCCGCGCTTTGATTGGCTAAAGCGCGGGGATTTCTGATTGGCCAGGCGAGCCGCGCGGATTGGTCCGATTGAGGTCTCCCACGATTGGCTCGCTCCAAGAGCGGGAGACTTGAATCGCTGCCATTGGCCGCGGCCGCCGCAGCGAAAAGGATAAAAGCCGCGGGCTTTTTCCTTTTCGCGGGTTCGGTTCACAACTGTTTAATAAAGAGCTTGAAACTTAGTCACCGACTCCTGGCTTCTTTTGCGGACACGACACTGGCGACGAGGATGGGATCCCGACCCTGAACCGAACCCCGTGTCCAACAAGAGCCAGTTTCAGCGCAGAGATGGCGAAAATCGCACCGCCCGCTCCCTTCAACCCCGCCACCGAGGACTGGGAATCGTTTTCAGACCGTTTCCGCATGTACCTCGAGTGCACCGGAATGAAGGACGCCCCGGGCCCGCTAAAGTGCGCTGTCTTCCTCACACATTGCGGAACCGAGGTCTTCCAGATGGCCAAGGCATTGGCCAAGCCGGCAGACGCAACCGCCATGGACTGGGACGTCCTCGAACCTATCCTGCGGCGCCATTATGCCCCCGAGGTCCCCATCCTGATCCGGCGCAACGAATTTTACCGCTGAGATCAGAAACCAGGCGAAAAACTGAGCGATTTCGTCGCCGAGTTGCGGCGCCTAGGAGGGCTCTGCGAGTTTGAAGGTCTGAACAGCCTCCTAAGAGACCGATTCGTACTCGGCCTATGGGACCCTACACTCCAGAGCCGGCTTATGGCCAAGGGCGACATCAGCCTAGCAGACGCCCTCACCGCAGCCGCAGCCGCAGAAGCAACCCGCACTTCCACTGACAGCATGCGAAAATCAGACGCGAAGGGCGGAAACAACAACCCGGCAAGGTCGGCCGACCCTAAAAGCGAATCAACTGCACACTACGGAGATTTCCAGTCTACGTCCAGCACGTCGGAAGACGAGGAGGACATACATCGCGTGCAAACGGGTCGCGGCGACCAGCGGAACCGAAGAGGTCGTAGGTTGAGGACCAACTGTGCCGGGTGCGGCGGCGACCACCCCAGATCAGAATGCCGATTTTTTGACTCTATCTGTAGGCATTGTGAAAGACGGGGACACATCGCTCGAGTTTGCCGCCAAAAGAAGACCCGCAGCCCGCCCAGATGGGAACATCACGACCGAAAGAAGGAAAGCCCCCCGCCCAGGACCAGAGATCGCCAATCGGACGGTCGGTGGGACCGAATCCAACGATCTTCTAGAGGCGGCGACAGTCGGCGCAAGGAAGATACCCACCAGACGGTAACCATCGGCCACGCCATCTCCGACGGCACCAGAAAGGTACACGTAGAAGTCCATATTGAAGGCCAACCATGCAAGATGGAGGTGGACTCCGGGTCCTACCTCTCCATGATTGCATGGCACGAGATAAAACGGCTAGTGCCCACCCTCCATAAGAGGAACATTAATGCCCAAAAAATCATTATAAAAGACTACCAAGGAAACCGCGTCCCGGTAGTGGGCACCAAGAACTTTAATGTAACTTACAAAGGCCGCACCGAACAACTCCCACTCACAATCATCGATCGCGACCGCCCAAGCCTGCTGGGCCTACAATGGTTTGCCCCGCTTGACATCGCGCTAACAGGAGTCAACCACGTCGTCGACGACGGCTGGGAACAGCGGCTAGCCCAGGAGTTCCGGGAGGTCTTCGACGGAAGCCTGGGCAAGTACCAGGGGCCCCTTATCTCATTTGACCTAGACCCTAGGGTTCCCCCCAAGCGACTAAAACCTAGGAGGGTACCATTCGCCCTAAAACCAAAAATTGACGAGCAGATCGACAAGCTCGTCAAACAGGGGGTGTTGCAGCCGATAGACCATGCCCGATGGGAGACCCCTATAGTGACCCCAGTCAAGCCAGACGGGTCCGTGAGAATTTGTGGGGACTATAAGGCCACCCTAAATGGCGCATTGCAACAAAGCGCCTACCCTGTCCCAATCGTGCAACACCTACTGCACTCACTGGGAGGGGGCAAGGTCTTTGCCAAGCTCGATCTCGCCCAGGCATATCAGCAGTTGCCGGTCGACGAAAAAACAGCGGAAGCCCAGACCATCGTTACCCATCGGGGGGCATTCAAATGTAACCGGCTCCAATTCGGAGTCAGCGTGGCACCAGGCATCTTTCAGAGCCTGATGGAACGTTTACTGCAGGGCATCAAGGGGGTGGTGCCCTATTTTGATGACGTATTAGTGGCGGCGCCAAATGAAGCCGAATTAGAAAACCGACTCAGGGAGGTCTTAACAAAATTTAAAGTAACGGGACTCAAAGTAAAACGAGAAAAATGCCAACTATGCACAGAGCGAGTGGAATTCTTGGGCTACCTTCTAGACCGGCATGGCATTCACCCTACAATTAAAAAAGTGAAAGCCATCAAAGAAGCCCCCACCCCAAGGTCTAAAACGGAACTACAGACTTTCTTAGGCTTGCTGAATTTTTATAATGTTTTCCTACCCCAAAAGGCTACGGCGGCGGAGCCTCTGCATAGGCTCCTGGATAAGGCGGCAACGTGGACTTGGGGGAGACGAGAGCAAGCCGCCTTCCAAAAAACCAAAGACCTCCTCACCTCCGATGCCGTCCTGATTCAATTCAGCGAAACCTTGCCCTTGGTTGTCACTTGCGACGCATCACCTTTCAGCGTCGGCGCTGTCCTCAGCCATACTCTCCCCGACAAAAGAGAAGCACCCATCGCTTTCTTTTCCAGGACTCTAACTAAACCAGAGCGGAACTATAGCCAGCTGGACAAAGAAGCTTTGGCTATAGTTGCCGCCGTTAAGCAATTCCACGAATACCTTTATGGCCGCCCGTTTACCATCGTGACAGATCACAAGCCGTTGCTGGGCATCCTCGCAGGAAACCGAGCCACCCCGAACATTTTATCACCCCGGATGACAAGGTGGTCCGAGTTCCTGGCAGCCTACAGCTACGAACTGTTACACAAGCCAGGTAAGAAAATTTCGCACGCGGACGCTTTAAGCCACTCGCCTTTACCAGACTCTGATCCTGACCCAGCACCAACAACGAACACCCTTAACATCGAAAATTTGCCCAACCTACCCATTACAGCGTCAGACATTGCCAGGGAAACTATCAAGGACAGGCGTCTGGCGCGAATTTTACATTGGGTGGAAAAAAGTTGGCCTGAAAGGGACAGTGACGAATCCGTTAAGATATTCAGAAACCGCCAGACTGAACTTTCACTACTCAAGGGATGTATTTTGTGGGGTGACAGGGTGGTCATCCCGGACAGGTTGCAAGGGAGGGTCTTAGAGATGCTGCACGAAGGGCATCCTGGCATCGTCAGAACTAAAGCCCTGGCCAGGAGTTACGCTTGGTGGCCAGGGATGGACAAGCAGATAGAGGCATGGGTAGCCAAATGCCAACGATGCCAGGAGACCAGACCCAGCCCACCCGCAGCACCCATCCTGGACTGGGAAACACCAAGGGGACCCTGGTCCAGAATCCATTTAGACTTTGCCGGTCCCACGAATGGACATACCTTTCTGATCACAGTTGACACTTACTCCAACTGGTTGGAGGTAAGCGACATGAAATCCACTACCACGGAGGCCGTTATAAAAGAACTTGGCAAACTCTTTTCCACACACGGCCTCTCAGACGTCGTCGTCTCAGACAACGGGCCCCAGTTTACTTCCCTCGACTTCGAGAGGTTCCTGGCGGAGAGGGGCATCCGCCACGCATGAACAGCACCGGCGCATCCGGCGGCGAACGGTAGGGTGGAACGGATGGTCCAATTTACCAAAAAAACCATCCGGAAAATGGACCACGGGGAGATCAACGACAAAATCAATAAACTCCTCTTTATACAACACATCACCCCGAACACCACTACCAACAAAAGCCCAGCCGAGTTGCTGATGGGTAGGAAGCTGAGGTCCCCGCTCGACAGGTTACACCCAACATATAACCCGGAGCGACCCCCAGACTCCAGTACAAAATACCGGACCTTTGCCCCCGGTGACTTAGTGTACGCAAAAAATCTGACGGGGGACCCCCTATGGATCCCAGCCGTCATCACTCAAATCACAGGTCCACGGTCGTACCGGCTCCAAACCACCGATGGGCGAGCCTGGAAACGACACATAGACCAGCTCAGGTCACGAACTGCAACGGACCTCAACCCCCAAAACACGAACCAAGGGGGGAGGGAATACCCGAATAAACAAACGCAAGAAAAAATAAACCAGCAGTACTTACCAGAACGCAGCCATCGCGATCCCCCACCGGAGAAGAACCACCCAGCCAGCTCTACCGACTCGGAGAAGCCAAGCGGGAGCGGCGAAACCCGTAGCTCAACCAACCCGGAAGGCCCAGGTGGGAGCCACGGAGAAAGAACCGGCCCGATCATCCAGCTGGTTCGCACAGAAGAGGGAGCAGCCAAAAACATGACCGCTCCGGCCGAAATCCAGCTTGCAACTGAGTTGCGCAGGTCAAGTAGGACTAGACGGAGCCCCGCCTACCTACGTGACTACGCAACGTGATGGACTATACCAAGAGGGGAGGGGTGTTCTGTCCTTAATTTGAATACTTGAAATCCCCGCGCTTTGATTGGCTAAAGCGCGGGGATTTCTGATTGGCCAGGCGAGCCGCGCGGATTGGTCCGATTGAGGTCTCCCGCGATTGGCTCGCTCCAAGAGCGGGAGACTTGAATCGCTGCCATTGGCCGCGGCCGCCGCAGCGAAAAGGATAAAAGCCGCGGGCTTTTTCCTTTTCGCGGGTTCGGTTCACAACTGTTTAATAAAGAGCTTGAAACTTAGTCACCGACTCCTGGCTTCTTTTGCGGACACGACAGTTGGCTCCACAATTGATAGGGCTTTCAGTTAGGACAGGTAGAAGAAAAAGGATGCTGTGCTAGAAGGAGACTCTATGGTGAGGGGAACCAGACTTCCGGTTGGCTCCAGAATTGAGTGGAGGGCTTTTGGTTAGGATCTTTGTGGTTCTTTGAGTGTTTAAGATTGCTGACCTCTGCATTACACCAATGGCCCAATTGTTTGTAAATGAGAAACAGTCTGGGTTCCTCATATACTGAACATACCACTTTTTCTACATTCAGAGCCATACATTGCTGAACATGTTACAACCTGAGCATGGTTATGGCTCGGGTATTGTTAGTCCCCCTTCTCTTTATTTGCTGCATAAATGGCAGACTGGGAGCTTCACTGTCACTGATTAGTTCCTCAATAGTAAATGAAAATTATTTATCTCTACATTTTGCTGAGACCTCTTCCTTATACACTTTTTAAAAGGAGCACAACTCTCCTACCCTTTCATTTAGTTTTTGGCAAATATTTCTGCTTTGGTTTTTTTTTTTCTATTTTGAAACTGAAACGTTTTTGTTTCAACGCTCATCTGGCTTACGAGAATCATACTTCAATCTTCATTTGGATATGGCAAACCTCCAGTGGACAATCAACTAAAATTTTCCTCTGCAGCATGAACTGTGTTTTCAAGTCCTTCAATAGATCCTAGAACATCACAAATGGAGGAAAGTATATTTGCATGCATATCTACGTAATTATGCCTACCTGTTCCCATGCAAAGATATTTTGATTGAAGTAAAATTGAATCTGTTCATTAGCAACATTGATACAGAGCTGCTCAAAAGAATTTCTTTTGAAGTTTTCAAAACCGAAGATATCAAGAATTCCAACGTTTAGTCCTTTGTCGCGTCCACTGAAAATACACAAGCTTTGTATTACATTTCACTCTCATTTAGTTACTTCATTTCAACTTCACAGAAAGCTGTTTAAAATACTTGGGAATTATGCTAGGCAGAAACTGGTACAGTCTAATGTCCAGAGTTCTGGAATGGCTGTTCATCAAATGCTAAATATCCCAACTGCAAGAATTAGTTTCTGAAAACAAAGGGGCCACAGAAACAATTGTTCTGTTGTCAGTGCTCTTGGACAAAGCATGTATGTCACATAAGTATTTGTATATCATGTGAAAAACTTGTATTATTTGCCATTTTTGTTTTGGGCTTTATTTATTTAAACAAAATAAATAGAAAAGAAAGCAGAAGGAAAGAAACAAACATTAAGAATATGCATATACTTAACATTTTTATATAAATACACTGAAACTTTTGAAAGGCTCTGAATGGAAGAAAATGACCCTGCCTGTCCCCTTTATCAGATAGAAGACATTCCATAGTGATCTTCAATTCATAAAGTCATCTCAATTCACAGAGGGGCGGAGGGAATCTTACCTTAAACCTGTAGTTGGTTTAAGCAGGACATTAATATGATTGACTATCCAACTAAAGAGCCACCCATACAATGCTTTAGCTGTAGCATCTCTCACATCAATAGCTTTTTCCATTGTGTTGGGTTGTATAATTGTTTCCCCTCGGGTAACCACACAATGAGAGGTTAGGGCTTCTTGCAACTTATTTGCTTGGATAAATAACAAGGAAGCAGCTAGAAATAAAATAACTGGTGTTATTTCCATATTTCCACAGGTCTGTTCAGAAAGTTCAGGTCTGTTACTTAGTTTTGCATAAGTACCTCTCCTAAGGCACTCTTCAGTAATCTCAAGGTCTGAACATTACTTCTGTTTCCTATTCTTATTCAATATTATAAGGAAGGGAGTTTTTGAAATGAAAGGAAGAAAATTGCCCCACAGAAAGTATAAAGAAATATGAATCAATAATAAACAGAGTAAAATTACCCAGTAAGTTAACAAATTAGTTCCCTGGAATACTAATTTTATATAGCCAAAAGGCACTCACCACCCCACATAAGAAAAGTCTCAGCAAGACCCTAAGTTCTGCAGAAACAGAAAAATATTTTAACCAAATGAAGACTGAATATGTCCTTCTTGATATAACCTTTCGTCTCTTTTTGGCCTGTCTTCCCTTATTTTTAATGCTTCTTTTTCCCTGAGCAGAAAATTGTAATGAAAGAATTGCACTAGTTACTAAAATGTCTGGAGTAATTGCCTGCTACTTTCAGCCCTGGGTTTACATCAAAACTACATCAAATCTTTTATGGTTTGACAATGGAAATGCTATGCAAGCTTTTCACTAGGATTTGAAGGTTTCTATTAAGTATGTGGAAATTTACCTTATACAGCTGAGAATATAAGGAACAGGACAAACTCCATGTTTGTTCTTAATCTGAGATCAGGACATTTATATAACTTGTTATTCTGCTAATGCTTAGTAAGATTGAAAAATATTATGTCCTTGGCTTGGTTTGAGATGCATAAAGGGTCACCTTAACATTTTAAGAATTATTAATGATCTTTTGTGTAATCTTTTAAGTAGAAAACAGGAAATCTGATGATAACAATGAAGAGAAGAAGGTTGGGTGATTTCCAAGGATGCATGGGAGGAGCAAAAACACCCAGAACTTTCTTATGAGATTCTCTGTAATTTCTATGTGTGCAAAACAGAAAGTATTATGTAATCTTTTAAATGTGATAATCCTATATAAGGTTGTATTTACTGGAAGGGGTGTCTCTCTCAAACTGCAGTCTGGGAGATTGAGAGTTGATATTGCAATATCTAATGAAGCCTGTTATGGATTTTGATTATCGCAATCTGTTGTTTTATTTTTATCTTATTCTCACACGTATACATGACACTATAGACTTTTCCCTTTTTTTCTAAATGGCTACACTAATGTTATTAGACATAATATCTCAATGGAAAACATTGAAGTTGTCATCAGGGGAAACCTCATTACACCACAATATGGCGAAACCAGTCTCCGGTTTGTTGACAAGGTCAATAAAACTGGACTCAGGTCTTGAAGAATTTTATCAATAGTATTCTGCCATGTTCAGATTGCTCCAGATTTCATAATGAACAAGACAACTGAATAAAGCTGTAATCCTATACGTCAGATATAAGAAACTGGCATTCTCCAGAAGCTTTTGCTTCAAATGCTGCAATCTCTGAACACTGAACATTTTGACAAAGATCATAAGAGTTAAAGATGAAAATATTTTGAGGTTCAAAATTATCTATACTTGATATACAGACTTCCCTAAAAGTAAGCCCTACTGAACTCTAAGAAACAGATTGCTAATCTATTTTAAAAATAAGAATAACTCACAATTCTCCAGAGGCATTGGATTGGAAATTATGCTCTTGTCAATCATGTACTCGGTTACCTCTGATGAAAATTCAATGTTACCCACATTTAAAATGGCAGCAAGTACACAATATACACACTCTAGTTCCTGAAAAATAAGTATATAAAAGCACACCAATTCAGTCTTAAAACAGACAGAAGAGGGAACAGTCATTTAATATTGATTTTACACTTAATGAAAAATCAAAATTCTCTAACAGCTGCATCTTTTTCACTTTACCTTAATCTTAACCATAAGGATGTCATTGGAACATAAAAAATGTAGGGTTATCCAAGTAAACCTTCAAAGTTAAACTTATTAGGATGGCTTTTTGACAGATCTCTCTTCTACTCTGCCCTGTAGGTTGGTCTGCAATTCTCACCTTGGCTTCTTCTGAATATTTTGAATTACAATGTAATTTTGAACCTTCCATCACTCTTGCTTATAATAATACACCTCATTTAGTTGATTCGTCTGAAATAAGCCCACGGAATAAAATTTACTTCAGTCTCTTTCTCTCTCTCTTATTCTGTAATTGGATTTTTATTTACTGAAAGCTAGTTCTTGACGCTGCAACAGTAAATGACAAGTAGAGGAGAAAGCTATTTGTTTTTTAAATTATATATAACTTCAAAGCATAAAAATGTGTTTGCTTATACTTTAACTTATCATGGGAATCCAATGTATAATGTATGCCCTTTTTTTGCACTGGTCAATATACAGTAGGCATTCAAATAAAGTAGCCATTTAGCCATTATATTTATTTTATAAATTATTGTAGGATTGACTGAGATTATTATGCCAATACTGGTCATTTTACAGTAGCATATATACACTGCTCAAAAAATAAAGGGAACACAAAAATAAGACATCCTAAATCTGAAAGAATGAAATATTCTTATTAAAAACTTTGTTCATTACATAGTTGAATGTGCTGACAACAAAATCACATTAATTTTAATTTCACATTAAAATTATAAATGGAAATCAAATTTAGCAACCCATGGAGGTCTGGATTTGGAGTTATACTCAAAATTAAAGTGAAAAAAAAAAACCACACAAAAAGGCTGAGTCATTAAAACAAGTCAAAATGAGGTTCAGTAGTGTGTATGGCCTCCATGCGCCTGTATGACCTCCCTACAACACCTGGACATGCTCCTGATGAGGTGGATGGTCTCCTGAGGGATCTCCTCCCACACCTGGACTAAAGCATCTTCCAACTCCTGGACAGTCTAGGGTGCAACGTGGCATTGGTGGATGGAGCGAGAGATGATGTCCCAGATGTGCTCAATTGGATTCAGGTCTGGGGAACAGGCGGGCCAGTCCATAGCATCAATGCCTTCATCTTGCAGGAACTGCTGACACACTCCAGCCACATGAGGTCTTACATTAGGAGGAACCCAGGGTCAACTGCACCAGCATATGGTCTCACAAGGGGTCTGAGGATCTCATCTCGGTACCTAATGGCAGTCAGGCTACCTCTGGAGAGCACATGGAGGGCTGTGCAACCCCCTAAAGAAATGCCACCCCACACCATTACTGATCCACTGCCAAACTGATCGTGCTGGAGGATGTTGCAGGCAGCAGAAGGTTCTCCACGGTTCTCTTCTCTCTGGACCCTGTCATGTCTGTGCTCAGCATGAACCTGCTTTCATCTGTGAAGAGCACAGGGTGCCAGCGGCAAATTGCCAATCTTGGTGTTCTCTGGCAAATGCCAAATGTCCTGCACAGTGTTGGGCTGTAAGCACAATCCCCACCTGTGTACGTCGGGCCCTCATATCACCCTCATGGAGTCTGTTTCTGACTGTTTGTGCAGCCACATGCACATTTATGGCCCACTGGAGGTCATTTTGTAGGGCTCTGGCAGTGCTCCTCCTGTCCTCCTTGCATAAAGGCGGAGGTTGCGGTCCTGATGCTGGGTTGTTGCCCTCCTATGGCCTCCTCCACATCTCCTGATGTACTGGCCTGTCTCCTGGTAGCGCTTCCATGCTCTGGATACTACGCTGACAGACACAGCAAACCTTCTTGCCACAGCTCGCATTGGTGTGCATCCTAGATGACCTGAACTACCTGAGCCACTTGTGTTGGTTGTAGACTCCGTCTCATGCTACCACTAGAGTGAAAGCACTGCCAGCATTCAGAAGTGACCAAATCATCAGCCAGAAACTGAGGAACTGAGAAGTGGTCTATGGTCACCACCTGCAGAACCACTCCTTTATTGGGGAAGTCTTGCTAACTGCCTATGCTTTCCACCTGTTGTCTATTCCATTTGCACAACAGCATGTGAAATTGATTGTCAATCAATGTTGCTACCTAAGTGGACAGCTTGATTTCATAGAAATGTGACTGACTTGGAGGTATATTGTGTTGTTTAAGTGTTCCCTTTATTTATTTTTTTGAGCAGTGTATATATTGCAGCTGACATCTTGGAGCTAGTCCTCTATTACATTAAATATGGCTCAATCTATTTTGTATGGCATGCATGCCATTTATTTCCAGCAGCACTCTCCCTGCTCCTCCTCCACTTTTAATTGGGTTTGCCACATAACTTTTAGTCTGATTTTATGATACAAAGTGACATCTGGCCTTTAAATGTATTTATTAATGAATACACTGCTTCCCTGTGAAAAACAAAATGTTTTTTTCAAGTCAGATTATTTTGTCTATGTTGTAACCCATATTGGGTGTTTTCTAAATACAGCAGAAATTTGGATTTAATAATTATATTTTTGCAGATGTCACTTTTCTGGTACTGGGCATTTCTGTTTATTTTCATCTAATTAAAGATAGCCTATCAATGGAGACATAATATTTGCAAATATCTTAAAATTCAAAAGGAAGGTAAATTAACAAGCCAATCTTTTATAAATGGGAAAATGAAAACAGAACCTGAAAATAAGGCATATTCATCCCACCTTCTTATTTCTTTAAAACTAATGTGAATTGATGCCAAAACAATATGATTAGAACTACGGTATTAAAATTATAATTCAAAACTCTTGGGACAACTGATTGATAAATAAAAGTGAGCTTAAACACTAAGATATGATTAAGAGTCTGAAAAGATACTTATTGGTTTTTTGAGATTCTGTATTGCACCTAATAGATTTCAACAGTGTTAAATATAATTGGACCAAAAAAGTCAAGTAGAATTGATTTTACATGTGCTTACAACTCTAGGATTTATTTATTTAGGTCCCACTTTCATGTTTTGGAGACCTAAATAAAGAATTATTATTATTATTATTATTATTATTATTATTATTATTATTATTATTATTATTGTTGTTGTTGTTGTTATTGTTGTTGTTGTTGTTGTTTTTGTTGTTTTTGTTTTTGTTATTATTACCTGTATTGTCAGAGTACAACATGTGTACAATGAGATTAGCTGAGCCTCCCTTCGTATACTCTTCCCAACACAACTCATTGTGAGGACAGAAATCCCTAACCCAGTCCCAATCTTATCACACTATGTGACCCTATTACACAACGTGCCGGCCTTGCAAGTCTTTCATACTAGGTTGACATGAAGTTATTTTCCGTTCAGAAGTCTGACAGCCCACGGGTAGAAACTGTTCTTCAGCCTGTTGGTGTGACTGGCTATGCATCTATATCTCCTACCCGATGGAAGGAGAGTAAATAAGTGCTGACTGGGATGTGAGTCATCCCACAGAATTTTTCTCACTCTTCTAAGGCAGCGAGCCCTAGCAATGTCATCTAGTGGCATCAGGGAACAGCCCATGAAGTTTTGTGTTGTGCTCACCACCCTCTGCGATTCGCAGATGACATCGATGGCCTGGCAGGAAATGAGGATGAACTATTGAGCCTTGTCCAACACTTAGATAAAGCGGCTTCAACGTACGGCATGGAGATCAATGCCGAGAAAACCAAGCTGATGACGAACAGTACCCAAGGTATCTCCTCAGACATCAGAGTCAGCGGAACACCCCTAGAGACAGTAAAAAATTTCAAATATCTTGGGTCCATCATTTCCGATGAAGGCTCAAAACCAGAAGTAATGGCAAGGATAGCACAAACAACAGCTGCGCTTTCGAAGCTCCAAACTATTTGGAAAGATAAGAACATCAGTCTGCGCTCAAGGATCCACCTAATGCGCTCCCTCGCAATATCAATCTTTTTATATGCCTGCGAAACCTGGACACTCAATGCGGATTTACAAAGAAGAATCCTTGCAACAGAAATGAGATGCTACCGAAAGATCCTTGGCATCCACTACACAGACCATGTGACAAATGAAGAGGTCTTAAATAAAATACAACAGGCAATAGGACCACACGACAACCTTCTTACTGTCGTCAAGAAACGGAAATTGAGATGGTACGGACACGTGTCTCGCTCTACTGGCCTCGCAAAGACCATCATGCAAGGGACGGTAAGAGGAAGCCGCAAACGGGGAAGACAATGAAGGAGATGGGAGGATGATATCCATGATTGGACAGGCTTGAACCTGGCAGCATCCCAGAGAGCAGTGGAGGACAGAGACGGATGGAGAAGCGTGGTGGTTAAATCTTCGCAGGCGCCCCAACGACCTCAAAAGAGGTCACGGGATAGGTGAGGAGGCACCACCCTCTGTAATGTCTTTCTATCTGTGGCTGTCAAGCCAACATACCACACCATAAGGCAATATGTAAGGATGCTTCCTAAGACTCACCCTCTTCATTACCTTTAAATTCAGGAGCTTGCTTGACTTGGAAAGAGCTAGTGATCAAGTACCTTTAACTACCCTGCTTGCAATAATTATTCCCCAGTTGGTCATTTTTTTCTGTCTTGGTTTAATGGTGGATAAATGAGTAAGAGATCACAAAAAGAAATACATGACAGACTTCCCTATCTATTCAATTATTCTTAACGCTTAGGATAACCTTTGTTCACTAGCCATGTGTCAATATCTATCTTCTAAGCATAGATGGTCTTAGAAAACTGTACAGGTTCCAACATCATTGAAAAAGCATAATCAGAGAAGGTTCCTATCAGTAACCCCAGAATATTTCCGAGATCAATATGCAAAATTCTATAAACTTCTTCCTTCTTGATATACTGGGGTTGAAATTTCTAGAATTCACAATAACTCAGCCAAATAACTCATGCCAAAAAATGGATACAAGGCCTGGAATTCAGCAATATCAATACTCTGGTCTAGTGATTAAGGCACTAGGCTAGAAACCAGAAACCGTGAGTTCTAGTCCCATCTTAGGCAAGAAAACCAACTGGGTGACTCTTTCTCAACAGATTTGTTGTTTGAGGATAATAGGAGGAGGGAAGAATATTGTGTGGGTTTGCCACCTTGAGTTATTGATAAAAAAAATAATAAAGGCATGATAGGTAAAAATTTCCTGTCCAATAGTTTCTGCCTGTAGGGGCAGCATTCCTCTCCATTTCTTAGCCAAGGCAGCTAGTATTGTCCAAAGATGCTTCCATAGTTATGTGGCCAGCATGACTAAAAGCCGAACTGTATGGAATGCTTACACTTTCTCTCCAAAGTGGTATCAATTTATCTACTCGCATTTGCACGCTTTCAAACTACTAGGTGGGCAAGAGCTGGGTGAGTAATGGCAGCTCACTCCTCTCAGGTCTTGAGCCTGGTTTTTCAGCTTTCCAGCTGACATGTTAGGCATCTTTAACTGCTGAGCCACCACGTCCCTAAAGGCAGGATATAAATAAATAAATGGTTGCTCTTTAATATGTATTATTTGTTTGGATTTTATTTGACCTTTCCTTTACACGACATAGGCAGCAAACAAATGACTTACTCCTCCATTTCCCCCTGTGAATCTGCTTGCACATAGATTGTCCTACACCTACGGTCATCCAGGCAGCATCCATGCCAACTGTTGAACTAAAAAGTGAATGGTTTAGTCCTGCTCCAGCAATGGAACCTTCCCACCCTACTGGAACTTATATTCACACACTTTATAGTTCTTGCAGCTCTTCTCTTTTCATGGGCTTACATGAGGGAACAAATGCAATGATAGACATAATGACCTAAACTTTGCTCTTTTTCTATTTAAGAGGTAGTGTGGAGCTTGCGTTCTGATATTAGGTTACATGTTTTGCCATTTTAATGAAATGTCAGTTTGCTGCAAAGGTCCCAATAGTATAAATTATTCATGTGGTTATTATAATGTTTAACTTTTAAAAATCACAAATAATTAAATATTTAAGGAGTCCTTAGCACTTTGTTGTTTTCTTGCAGATATTTCATTACCTAAACAAAGTAGTAACATCATCAGTGCTAGAAAGGAGTAGGATTTGCTCTCAGTTTATAATCTAGTGGCTTGTCTGGGCTGTTTGGTAAGAGAGGTCTTGGAGCTTCTCTGGCTGGGCTGTTTACTATTAGCTTGTTTAGTAGTTCCTTAATTGGGGTATTGTTTACTTCTTCATTGTTGGCTTGATATTAATCTTGGAGTTAATCTATGCACATCTAGGTTGCTGATGGGGCGGTGTTTTGGTCTTTGCTCCCTTTTTGGTTTGTTGATTGTCTCTTTTACACAGTATGTAGATATTGTTTATATCTATGTGTCTATTGAAGGCTAATTTGTCAGAATGCCAGCTTTATTTCCAGCCAATAAAATATTTTCTGTTAAATAATCCAATTAAATATTTCCAGCCAATTACCTACCTCCATTGTAAAGCCAATCACTTTGAAGCACTGCTCAATTGATGCAAACTTGGATTTATACAAAGCATTGTTTAGGACCTCTTGCACTGGTGTCCGAAGTTCATTTTGTAGATAACTAATTAAATGGTGTGGAAAAAAGTGAAAATGTTCACACAGAAAATCAAAACAAGCATGTTGGGTTTTTTTTAGTTTAAATTAACTTGAAAACATATTTATTTTAGAATTTTGGGAACTAGAGCAAGAAATACAAAGGGTTTTTTGTTTTTTACCTTGGGAGTTCATTTTCTGGCAATTTATAATGATCTAATCTTTTATTTTCTGCCAATCCAGCATAGATGTAATAGAAAATATGAAAATTGTTCTCCCCACTGAAACAAAGCAAGCAAACAAATTACGAAAATAAAACCTAAGAATTCCTACTTTATCTGTTTGTTCCTCTTTTGAAATTCATGCTGCATTTTAAACGTTTAAATTTATTCTTTTGAAACATTAACATTTATTGTCAAAGTCATTACATACTTTAGGAAGGGATTAAAGCAAAGTGCTTACACACTGATAAAATATAAAAACAGACCTGATCTGGAAGCAGATTAAACTTGAGAAAAATAATCTCTTGCTTTATAGATCTGTTAAATTTGTAACACTATTTATATGTTATTCTTGCTATATGTTTTAGTGATCTTTTTAAGCATAATATTTAACCAAAAAAAATGTGATCAGGCAGTTTAGGGTGAATGATTGATTACAGTTGCCTGCTATTTAAGCCCATCCCACATTTACCAATTCACCCATGATTGCACTTAGATAGAGTGTATACAACTTATATTTATTAATTATATAAAATATAAGACATGAATACGTAAGTTCATGTATTATATTAATGCAAGTCATGTCAAAGGTTTTATGCAAATGCTGTATCTAATCCCATCCCACGTCCATACCATTTGAATTCATCTCTATCACATAATGCTTTTATTCAAACCAAAACTTTATTCTAAACATTCCTGCTTTCCTTTTGGGTAAAATGCTTCTTTCCTTTCACTTACCCAGCTTGACATATGACTCTAGACTTTTCTAGAAGATATTCTGAAATTTTAGCGCTTACAACAGTTCCTTTAGAAGTGAATTTCATTTCCAGATATTTCCCAAATCTGCTAGAATTATCATTAATAATAGTGGCTGCATTTCCAAAGGCTTCCAACAGATTGTTGACTTGGATAATTTTTCCTTGAAGAGTCTGGTTATTAGCCTAAGTAAACATAAAAAACATGGAAACCATTTAAAAACTCATCTTCTCAGGTTATGTACAAAATACATATTTTACCAATAGAAGAGATGATTTGTAGTCGGAATTGAATTGTGGGATCCTTAGTGCTCTCTGAGCTTGATTGTTTTCTTTCTTTGTTTACCCAAAGTAGGTAACATCTTTAGTGCTAGAAGATAACGTGGTTTGTTTTTTTCTAATATAAGGAAATTTTGGGGAAAATTTTATTTAAATACCATTGGAACTTCTCAAATAACTGGTATGTTTAATTGTGACAAGTTAGATAATTGTCGGCACACATTTTAATTCCCTGATAGGAACACATTTATCTGAACCCACTATTACTTTTGACAGATACCCTATATAAGAATACCTAATTTACCAGCCTACTAAAGAATAGAGATCATTTGTCATAGAAACTATTTGAGATATAAACTGAACTCCCATCCCCCTAAGTTTTTAAAATCTGTCTTACCTTTCCAAGGATTGTCAACTGTTGAACTAGCAGGTGAGAACTTTGAGTTTTCCCAGCTCCACTTTCTCCAGAAATGACAATACACTAAAATTAAGAATCAAGGATATTTTTGTTATTATTAATGTTCTATGCAATCAAAAATTAATTTAGGGAGTTAGGGATCTAATTTAGTTCCAATTTTTTTTTAAAAAAGTTTGCCTTGGAAGGGGATTGGGCATAGATTGCATGATGTGCATGCCAGCATTTCTCAATCTTGGTATCTTTAAGAATTTCTACATATCTTAAAGTTGCCAAGATTGAGAAACACTTTTTCCAATATTCTTTTTCTGCTTTGGATTTAATTGCTGCACATTTCTATTTGGAATTATTAGCATTACCTGATCTGACTCATAGGTGACCATTGATTGATATGCAGTATCGGCCATAGCAAAAATATGTGGAGGGTTGCAAGTCTGTTTAGCCCCCATGTACAACCTGGAATGCTGATGGAAAGAAAAGATAAATATTATGTGTTCTATTGTATTGTGCCACATAAAACAATCCTGATAAATCAAAATATTATTACAATGAGAAATATTTGCTATAACATGTCACATTTTTAACAGCCTGGCAAACCTGACTCTTGGGACAAAACATTTCTCAATTTAATTTCTCAATTGCTCATTTCCCTGGCAGTTATGGGTGGCAATGAGTATCAACACTAGTACTTTAACTAATCTGAAACATTAATTTGTTTACTTATAACACTCAGATTTTCTGTTTTATTTTCTCTATTTCCTCTTCAACTATTTTCATAATGATGAATAGGAAATAACACCTTTGCATACTTGGCACCTCTTTTTAATCCAGTTTTTGCTTTTAACAAACAAAGCAAACACCCCAAGGAAATTTCTATGGACGTGGAAACAAGCCATAACCTCTGCAAGGTAGAGTAAGCAAAAATAATTTCTCTTTAAGAATGCTCAGTGCCCAAATTCTGACCTTTCCAAAATCCCTTCAAACCAATTAATCTAATCTTTCCCCACCTTTGTAGAATAAAGATCTAAGTTCCGAAAAGGGTTGACTGCAATGAGGATATCTCCCACGTAAGTATAGATCTGACTTCGGTTGTAGTTCTTCTCGAGTTGCTCTGATATTGTATTCTGTTTGAAATTGAGACAAAGAGGAAGGAAAAAACCCTAGTTAGTTTTTTTTTAAAGGAGTATCTATACTGAAAAGAGATAAGATTAAGATATATTAGATTTCTTTAGCAATAACAACAGCACTTAAGACTTATATATCACTTCACAGTACTTTTACAGACTCTCTAAGTGGTTTACAGAGTCAACATATTGCCCCCTGTTGTGTCCTCGAAAATGATGCCAGGAGTCGGTGACTTCAAATCATGCTCTTTTATTAAAGTAGGAACCGAACTGGCGCTTTGCAAAAGGTTCGCGGCTTTTATTCCTTTAGCCGCGGCGGCTGTGGCCAATGGCACCGCTTTGAATCTCCCGCGATTCGAATAGACCAATCGCGGGAGATTCTTAGAGAGCCAATCGGCGCAGCTCGCCTGACCAATCAGAGTGCCCCGCGCTTTGGCCAATCAAAGCGCGGGGATCTCAAGAATGCTAATGAGGGGACAGAACACCCCTCCCCTCTTGGTTTAGTCCTTACGTCGCATAGTCACGTAGGTAGGCGGGGCTCCGTCTGAGCCTACTGGACCTGCGCAGCTCAGTCGTAGGTTGGATCACGGCCGGTTCGGTTGGGATCTCTGCTGCTCCTGATGCCGTTGTGGGAACTGGCTGGTCGGTCGGGCCGGTCCGGTCTCTGTAGCTCCCTCCTGGGCCTCCCGGGTTGGTTGAGCTGCGGGTTTCGTCGTTCCCGCTCGGTCTCCCCGGGTCGGTCGAGCTGGCCTTGCTGTCTCTTCCTGGCGAGGGGTCGTGCTGGCTGCTTTCCGGTAAGTATGGCTGGTTTATTCTTCTTTGGTTTTGGTTCCCTGGGTATTCCCTCCCCCCTTGGTTTGTGTTGTGGGGGTTGGTTTCGCCTGTTTGTGCGTCGGTGGTCTCTTGGTTGGTAGTTCTCGACCTTAATTGGTCGATGTGGTGTTTCCATGCTCGTCCGTCTGCTGTTTGTAGCCGGTACGAGTGTGGGCCTGTTATTTGTGTGATGACGGCCGGTACCCATAGTGGGTCTCCCGTCAGGTTTCTTGCGTATACGGGGTCGCCGGGTGCGAAAGTTCGGTGTTTGCTGTTTGAGTCTGGGGGCTTCTCCGGGTTATACGTGGGGTGTAACCTGTCGAGTGGGGACCTTAATTTCCTCCCCATTAATAGTTCGGCTGGGCTCTTATTCGTTGTGGTATTTGGGGTTATGTGTTGGGTGAAGAGTAGTTTGTTTATTTTCTCCTGGATCTCCTCGTGGTCTATTTTCCAGATGGTTTTCTTAGTGAATTGCACCATCCGTTCCGCCCTACCGTTCGCCACGGGGTGCCGGTGCTGTCAGTGCGTGGCGGATGCCCCTTTCCGCTAGGAATTTTTCAAATTCCAGCGAGGTGAATTGGGGCCCGTTGTCAGAAATGACGATGTCTGGGAGGCCGTGCGTTGCAAAGAGTTTGCAGAGTTCCTTTATCACGGCCTCCGTGGTTGTTGTTTTCATGTTGCTTACTTACAGCCAGTTGGAGTAAGCGTCTACTGTTATAAGGAAGGTGTGTCCTTTTGTGGGCCCGGCGAAGTCTATATGGATCCTAGACAAGGTCCCCTTGGGATTTCCCACTCTAGGATGGGTGCTGTGGGTGGGCTTGGCCTAGTTTCCTGGCATCGTTGGCACCTTGCTACCCAGGTCTCAATTTGTTTGTCCATCCCTGGCCACCAAGCGTAACTTCTGGCCAGGGCTTTAGTCCTAATGATGCCAGGGTGCCCCTCATGTAGTAATTCCAGAACCTTCCCTTGTAGTTTTTCTGGAATGACCACCCTATCCCCCCATAGTATGCACCCTTTTAATAATGAGTATTCCGTTTGCCGGTTTCGGAACGTTTTGACGGACTCGTCGTTGTCTCTTTCCGGCCACCCTTTCTCTACCCAATGCAACACCCGCGCCAGACGTTTGTCTTTATTAGTCTCTCGGGCAATGTCTGACGTGGTTATGGGCAGGTTGGGTAGAGTCTCTATGCTGAGGGTGGTCGTCGTGGGTGCTGGGTCGGTGTCAGGTTCCGGTAGCGGTGAGCGGCTTAAGGCGTCTGCATGGGAGATCATCTTACCCGGTCTGTGTATGAGTCCGTAGTTGTAGGCTGCCAGGAACTTGGACCACCTTGTCATTCGCAGAGACAGAATGTTCAGGGTGGCCCAGTTTCCTGCAAGGATTCCCAGCAGCGGCTTGTGGTCGGTTATGATGGTGAATGTCCGGCCGTAGAGGTACTCGTGGAATCTTTTTACGGCGGCAACGATAGCCAGAGCCTCTTTGTCCAGCTGGCTATAGTTCCGCTCCAGTTTGGTGAGGGTCCTTGAAAAGAACGCGATGGGCGCTTCTTTTCCATCGGGGAGGGTATGGCTGAGGACAGCGCCGACGCCGAAGGGTGATGCGTCGCATGTGACGGCCAGAGGTAGGGTCTCGTTATACTGTATAAGGACGGCGTCCGAAGTGAGAAGGTCCTTTGTTCTTTGGAAGGCGGCTTGCTCGCGTTTCCCCCAAGTCCAAGTCGCCGCCTTGTCCAGGAGCCTATGCAAGGGCTCCGCCACCGTTGCCTTTTGGGGCAGGAAAATATTGTAAAAGTTAAGTAGCCCCAGGAATGCCTGTAGTTCCGTCTTCGACTGGGGTGTGGGGGCTTCTTTGATGGCCTTGATTTTTTGGTTTGTGGGGTGAATGCTGTGACGGTCTAGGAGGTATCCTAGGAATTCTACCCGTTCCGTGTATAATTGGCATTTCTCCCTCTTTACTTTGAGCCCGGTCTCTTTGAATTTGGTTAGGACCTCCCTTAGGCGACTCTCTAGTTCGGCTCGGTTGGTTGCCGACACTAGGACGTCGTCGAAGTAAGGTACCACCCCCTTGATGCCTTGCAATAGTCTTTCCATTAGGCTTTGGAATACTCCCGGTGCCACGCTGACTCCGAATTGGAGTTGGTTGCATTTAAATGCTCCCCGGTGGGTGACTATGGTTTGCGCTTCTGCCGTTTGTTCGTCAACTGGCAACTGTTGGTATGCCTGGGTGAGGTCGAGCTTGGCGAAAACCTTGCCCCCTCCCAGTGAGTGCAGTAGGTGTTGCACTACTGGGACGGGGTAGGCGCTTTGTTGCAACGCGCCATTTAGGGTGGCCTTATAGTCCCCACAGATCCTCACCGACCCATCGGGCTTGATCGGGGTGACTATGGGGGTCTCCCACCGGGCGTGGTCTATTGGCTGTAGGACCCATTGCTTGACGAGCTTGTCAATTTGCTCGTCTATCTTGGGTTTAAGTGCGAATTGCACCCGCCTTGGTTTCAGGCCTTTTGGGGGGACGTTTGGGTCTAGGCTGAATGATATAAGGAGCCCTCAGTACTTGCCTAGGTTTCCGTCGAAGACCTCTTGGAATTCCCGGGCCAGTTGTTGCTCCCAGCTGTCGTCGGTGACGTGGTCGACTCCTGTGACTGCGATGCCAAGCGGGGTGAACCATTGCAGTCCCAGTAGGCTTGGGCGGTTGCGGTCGACGATTGTCAGGGGAAGCCTTTCGGTGTGCCCTTTATATGTGACGTTGAAGTGTCCGGTTCCGACTACCGGGATGCGGTTTCCCTCATAGTCCTTTACGATGAGTCTCTGGCTGTCTAGGTTCCTCCTTTGGATGGTAGGCACCAAGTGCTTTATTTCATGCCATGCTATCATGGAGAGGTAGGACCCGGAGTCCACCTCCATTTTGCATGGCTCGCCCTCGATGCCTACCTCCACGTGGACCTTCCGGGCGTCAATGGTTGTGGCGTGGCCGATGGTGACCGTCTGATGGGTCTCTCTCTTCGCCGGTTATCGCCGCCTCATAGGGATCGTCCGTTCTGGTCCCATCTGTTGTCCGAGGAGCAATCTCTGGTCCAGGGTGGTGTGTGCTATCTCTCCTCCAGTCGCTCTGGTCCCATCGGGCCGGGCTGCGGTTCTTTTTAAGGCGGCAGACGCGGGCGATGTGTCCCTTCTTGTTACAATGCCAGCAGATCGATTCGAAAAACCGGCATTAGGACCTGGAGTGGTCGCCTCCGCAACCGGCACAGTTGGTCCTCGACTTACGACCCCGCCGGTTCCGTGGGTCACGGCCTGTCTGGAGGCGATGAATTTCCTCCTCATCATCGGAAGTGCCCGACGCCGAGTGGAAATCGCCCTGGTGGGTGGTTGTCTCGGGTTGGGCCTCGGCCGACCTTGCAGAGTTGTTGTTCCCGCTGCGGTCCCCAGCGTTCGGTCGGCGCATGTGGTCGGCGGATGTTCGGGTCGCTTCGGCAGCTGCGGCTGCTGTGAGGGTGTCTGTTAGGCTGATGTTGCCTTTGGCCATCAGCCGGCTCTGGAGGACGATTCTGTCTCGCAGGGCGTCGTTCAGGTTGTCAAATTCACACAGCCCCCCTAGGCGCCGTAATTCAGCGACGAAGTCGCTGAAGCTCTCACCCGACCGTTGGTCCTGCCGGTAGAATTCGTTGCATCGGATCAGGAGGGTACCTCTGGAGCGTAGTGCCGCCGAAGTATTGGCTCGAGGACGTCCCAATCCATCGCGGTCGCATCGGCGGGTTTGGCAAGCGCCTTGGCCATCTTGAATACCTCGGTCCCGCAGTGGGTCAGGAAGACGGCGCGCTTCATGGGTCCGGTGGCGTCCTTCAGATCGCTGCACTCGAGGAACATGCAGAATCGGTCGGAGTACGATTCCCAGTCCTCGGTGGCGGGGTTGAAGGGTGCGGGGGGTGCGATTTTCGCCATCGTGGAGATTCGTCTGGCTTCCGTCGGACACGTGGTTCGGTTCAGGGTCTGGATCCCATCCTCGTCGCCAGTGTTGTGTCCTCGAAAATGATGCCAGGAGTCGGTGACTTCAAATCATGCTCTTTTATTAAAGTAGGAACCGAACTGGCGCTTTGCAAAAGGTTTGCGGCTTTTATTCCTTTAGCCGCAGCGGCCGCGGCCAATGGCACTGCTTTGAATCTCCTGCAATTCAAATAGACCAATCACGGGAGATTCTTAGCGAGCCAATCGGCGCGGCTCGCCTGACCAATCAGAGTGCCCCACGCTTTGGCCAATCAAAGCGCGGGGATCTCAAGAATGCTAATGAGGGGACAGAACACCCCCAACAATCTGAGTCATCATTTTACCAACCTCGGAAGGATGGAAAGCTGAGTCAATCTTGAGCCGGTGTGATTTGAACTACTAGATTGGTGGCATTCAACAGTCAGCATAAGTAGCATGTAGTACTGCATTCTACCCATTGCGCCACCATTGCTCTTTAGAACATACCAACATTCTTAATTTTGAATTCTACGTGCATGATAACCTTCTGGATCCATAAGTCTTCATCATCAGCAACCCATCAGTAGAACAAAATGTCAAATACTGACTCTGGGAGATTTCAAATAGCCAAGCTTCTGATCTAACAATGAGATATAATTCCTTACTTATCCAGATTCTCTGCTGTGGCAGTGGCTATCCAAAATCTTTGTTCTTTCTTAACTTATTATTTGGAAGCATTTAATTTGAGATATCGAGGATTGAATCTTATGAGACATTTAGCATATAAATCTATGGATGATTCAAGTTGGATTACTATTCTTTAAGGACTCATATCTTATACTGCAATATGAAGTCAGAGTTTGATCTTAGTGTAACTTACACCACTATGAGATTTTTATGGTTCCAAATCTCATAAAAAGTTGCTTTTATCTCTTCTATCCTTTCTAGCAGGCAATTTTTAATCTCAGGGCTAAAATGACATCATAGATGCAGGAAATGTTCATCATATTTTTGTGTACCCAATTCAAAGCTCCTTCGTTACCTCTGAGAATGTTGGACTTCTACAAAAAATGTTTTAATATCCTTTAATGAACTGGATCCTGGCTTTAGAATGTGATTTATATAGTTGATTCAAAGCAGTATTATCAAACTTGAGACAGAGGGAGAAAACAAAACTTGGGGCTGTGGACTGTGTTCATAATAGCTAGCTGTAGTGATGAATAGATATATTAATTTTATTTATGTCAATTTCTCATTTTTATCAATCTGTCAAATTCTGCCTCTTGAGCTTTCTATTGTTTTTTAAATTCATAGTAATATATGAATTTCAATGTGCATGATTCCAAAAATAGTTTTGGTTGCAATGCTCTCTGATATAAACTGTATACTGATTTCATGAATACATGCATTTTTAAATAATGTACCGTTGTACATTTGAAGAAATACAACATATTATTATACTGTATATTATTATACTGTATATTATTATACTGTATATTATTATACTGTATATTGACAAAGTGTGGAAGTCACTTATTTTGTTTTGTATATTGCAGGAATGTAAAACTCGATTTCATTGAGGGCCACATCAGGGTTGTGTTTGACCTCGGGGGATGAAGTGGGCGTGGCCAGGTCAACATCACTCATGTCGGGGGTGCCTGTGGTGGCCTGAACACTCTGCTAGCAAAAACAGAATTCAGAAGGGCTTGCCAAGGCCCTTGTGAGCTCTATTTTGGCTGCAATGGCCTCTTGAAACCCTCTGCTAGCGAAAACAGAGCTTGCAAGAGCTGTGTATGGCCCTCCTGAATTCTGTTTTCGCTGGCAGAGGCACAGTGGGATGGTCCTTCACTATTTCCAGGATGGCCTCGTGGGCCAGATCTAAGCACCCTGCAGGCCAGATGTGGCCTTGAGTTTGACACCTCTGATATGTTGGTTCTAAGATTTAACGTCTCTTGCTCAATGCTGTCTAGCCTTAGTACAGAAAAGAGATAGGCTTGAAACAAAGACATACTGTACAAAGAAGCCAAAGGTGATTATTTATTTAAAGCTTGCATATTATTGCAATTTAAAACATTCCTAACAAAATAAAAATATCTTACCTCATCTAATATTTCTAAGTTTGCCAGATCATCCACTTCCTCCTGATTAGCATTTGCAGACTTAGGCAAATTCTCTTTTTTAGAATGAATACGTTCAACTCTATAAGAAAACAAATATGGATAGATGTATTCAAGAGCATGAACAAAATACTTTGAATATTATTTTGACTGAGCTGCTTAGGACTGCAAAAGTAAATGAATACTCTGATAAACATAAATTTAGATATCCACTTTCCTTATAAAGATATTACTTTCATATAGACATGAAATTATTTTTAGGGTTTTTTTTTACATTTCAAGTGGCCCCATTTCAAGGAGGTGAATTAAGAGTTCAACCCCCACTTAGTTTAGTTAATCAAATTTTCTGTGGCCGTAGCAGTTATATTTTATTTACTGTTATGGGAAGAATGTAGTGAGATGAGCATTTTTTTTTTATTTACTGTAACCGATTGTTATAGAAATCACCTATGACTCTTCTTGTAGTTTGTAGAGATAAACACTGATATGGCCTGAGGCTACAAGGATTTAATACTTTTTTCCTGAGTGAGGTTAGGATTATACCAAGCCAAGCTGCTAGCAAAAAAGAGCATTTTTTCTGCAACACCGCCCGCCTCCCAAGTTAGCAATGGAGACACTGGTCATTATGGTCCACTGAACATATGTTATTATTCAAAATTGAACATTATGTTCCCATATAAAAACCCAGACATTTCTGAATCACTGCTGATCATGCATGACTAACAAGTTTAGCTGTGGAATATTTTGTATATTCACCTAGGATTTTCTTCCTTCAGAAATCTTACAACAATGTGCAAAAACCTACTGCGTTACACTCAACAATGAATGTACAGCTAATGTTGCTGACGTTTGAAAACCAGTATTAACACAGTATTTACTTAGCCACTTCCAATCAACCCTGACTGCTCTTTAGAAGGCCAGATCCTAAAGATGAAACTCAAATACTTTGGATACCTAATGAGAAGGAAGGACTCACTGGAGAAGAGCCTAATGCTGGGAATGATTGAGGGCAAAGAAAGAAGGGAACAACAGAGAATGAGGTGGCTGGATGAAATAATTGAAGCAGTAGGCATGAGCTTAAATGGACTCCAGAAGATGGTAGAGGACAGGAAGGCCTGGAGGAATGTTGTTTGTGGGGTTGCGATGGTTCGGACATGACTTCACAACTAACAACAACAACAATCCTCCAGCATAACCAGTTAGGCAAGGTTGATTAAAACAGACTAATGTGATTCTCAAGATTCAACCTGACTGAATTCTGATGAGAATGAAATATAATTCTTTCAGTATATTATAAGCATTTGCTCTCCATTTTATGACATTCTCATACATGACATTTAATTTTTTTAGTACTGAGAGATAAGACAATCAGGAATTTCAAGGCCTGTAAGTTAGTCTGGGAAGCTAAACAACAACAAAAATCTTATAAGAAGGCAAAGAAAACTCAGCTCCACATTGTTTATACACTGATTTGCATCCTGCCTTTCCCTGAGTTCAAGGCAGCATGGATAATGTTCCTACTGTTTTTGCCTATAAGAGCATTTTTATGAGAGGTTGGGCCAAGAGATAGTGAGTGGTACAAAATTGCCCAGATAACTTCTGTGGCTAAGAATACATCAAACTCTTGGTTTCCCCCTTCCTAGGCAGACATCTCAACCACTAATTTTGCTTAGGGTTTTGAGATTAAGCAAGATTGCCTATATGTCATCAACGAGTTAGGCATTAAACATAATCCTTGAATATTAAAATATATTTTGGGAACCACTGGCAATGTTAATGCAAGGTGGAATCTTCCTAACAGGTCTGCAAATGCTTTGTGTCTTGTGCATGGCTCGAAGAACAACAATGTTTGCATTAAGCTGAAGGCATTTCGAAGAGGGCAAGCATTATTTGGCATTTAAGGAGATCTGAAATGTTGAAGCAACTGCTTGCCCAAGCAGTATGCAGATTCTGCCAACAGGGTGACTTTGACCAAGTCAAGCATATGCGACACAAATGACAGCTGCATGAGCCGACAGCTAATCTGTCCCCTTTTTGTTATTTTTCTTCAACCAAGGACATAGACCTTGAATCAGCCTGTCATTTCCCATGTCTGATGTTAACCACTGCATATAGCACCTTATTTTCACCATGAACATGCAGCAATGTGTTGCCAGGGTGATATCACATTCAGCCTACAGGTTTGAGCAGCTGCTGAATTAAGGGAAAATGAGAAATCCAAGGAACAAGAGGATCACTCTTATTTTTCCTGCTATGTATATTATTTGGATTTCTTTTTAGAACATCAGGGTTTGCTCTTCAATATATTCATTTAATTTATAAATAATGCATTTACAAAAATGTGTATGCTGCCTGCTCGCTGAATTTTTGGTAGCCTAAAGAAACTTAACCTAATTTTAGGGTAAATTTAGATATTTCAGTTGTTTTTATTATTCTTGGGGCAGTCCAAGGGAAGAAAATAACAAAAGTCAAAACAATGTCTATACATCTGCACCATCATCAAAGCCTTGCCTTTTTTTTTTTTTTTTAACATATGTCGGGTGCATGAGAAATGTTTTTTTTAAAAAAGTGGCATTATGCTTTGAATGCATAGCCACTACCTACCACTTTAGTTTTTTGGGACCCCTATTCCCACCTCAGGATCTGCCTGCTTTTTTCTAGAGAAAGAATTCCTCCAAGGGAAGGTAGTTAATGAATTTCAAGCCATGCCAATAAATTTCTCAAAACCCCAAAGCTTCTCATTCGACATTATCATCATATTCATACGCCCAATCAACCAAATCTTTGACAGTTTCTGTTTCAATTTGCACAATTACTATTGTCAGTTTTAGGAAAAGTCTTTGTTCCAGTATTTCTAAAGCGTGACAGTCAACCACTTTGAGGATGAACTGACAGCAGGAGCCAAACTATTTATTGTTCCAGCTCGTTTTCTATTCATTCCCAGCCACCTACCTCCTCCTATCTTACTCAAAGCAAAAGGAGGTCACTTTCAGCCCAAGTGTCAAAATGAACAAAAGGGATTTTTGATGGCTTCTAAAATAGCATGGAAAAAGCCCAGTCCTTGGTAAATATTTGTCCTGTGTACAGAAATTAAAATTATTTATCTGATAGAAAAAAAATCCTAGGCCAACTGAACAACCACTGTTTAGGTTCTAAAATAATTCATATGCATGAGTAGAAAAATAAATCTTGGAGGTTATGATGGAGGTATTATAAAATTGGGTCATCACACAGAGAAATCAAGAGGAACTTATAGGTGTTAAGTCGGTCAATCACCCCCAATCTGACACTTGATTGCAACTTCAAGGATGTCCAGCTAACATGGAACATATTATAGTCCAGTGGTTCCCAAAGTGGGTGGTACTGCTCCCTGGGAGGTGGTGGGATGCCTTAGGGTGATGGTAAGAGGCAAGGGGGCTGGCAGGGGGGCACTAAGACATGGCAGGAGGGCGTTTGAGGTGCCGGCCCCGCAGGCTCACGGACTGCCAGCCATGCAGCCCATTGACTGTTTCATCGCTTTGTAGCCAGTGCCTCGAATGTAGAACCCGCACACGGTGAGTCTCGCCAAGCCTGGGGGGGTTGGGGGGGTGAGAGGTGGGAGGTGGTGGAAAGAGGGCGCCTTAAGCTTGCAGGCTGCCCTCTCCAGTGGAAGTGGCAGAGGTGCACCAGAAGGCCCAAAAGCAAAACCCTCCCAAGGTGCGCAGTTAAAGGGGTGGGTGTCCAGCATTTGGCCCCCTTCCCTGGAGAATAAGGGAGCAAACAGCGCCCGCTCAGCCTCTGCCCCTCCAGACAGCCGGGCTTGTGCGTAGGATGCATGTGGTGCAGCTGCGGCTCTCCAAGGCATGTGGCTCAGTTCAGTTCAGCTCTACGTGGCCATCCTGGACCTAGAACCTAGCCTTCCTTTGCAACCCGGTTCTCCCGGTTCTTTGAGCCCTGCGCTTGCTTAGTTTCCAAGTGATCATTTCCTCCGCCTCCACTGGTCTGGGCTGCTTCCATACGCCTTCCTCGTCCCGGGCGGAGCATAAAGATGGTCGGAACGTTTCACTAAAGTTGGGAGTCTCTGAGCGTGTGCAGAGTACCTCCCCTTGCTTGGCCCAATGGCATTGCAAAATTGGATGCCATGGGGGTCTGGAGAAGGGGCAGAGGGGCAGCTGCAGGGGGCTGGAGAAGGGACAGCTGCATTAAAGAGCAGAAAGATCTTAGCCATGGTTTATTCATTGACTAAGCCGGAATCAAACAGCATGCTAAACTCTAATCCAGAATGGCTGGGTTGATATATCCAGCCTGTGTTTCTCAACCTTGGCAACTTGTGTGGACTTCAGTTCCCACCCTGGCTTTGCTCTACTTTCTCAAAGAGCCACCGCTGTCGCATTCTTTCTTCCTGTCTGTCCGTCCATCCATCCATCCAAAATGTCTGCCTGTCTGACTGCCTGCCTTTCTGTCTACCTACCTACCTACCAATATAGATCTATCTATCTATCTATCTATCTATCTATCTATCTATCTATCTATCTATCTATCTATCTATCTATCTATCTATCCATCCATCCATCCATCCATCCATCCATCCAAAATGTCTGTCTGTCTGCCTGCCTTCCTGCCTGCCTACCTACCTGCCTACCTGTCTTTCTGCCTACCTACCTACTTACCTACTTAGCCCCGCAGGCACATTGGGACAGTAGAGCAAAGCCAGCCTTGGGAGGGAGGGAGGGAGGGAGGGAGAGAGAGAGAGAGAGAGAGACCTGATGCATCTGATTGAAATGAGGCCTAATTTAGACTGAGGCTCTTTTCCACATTGAAGCATCTTTGGCTTCTATTAAAGGTTTTGTGAACAAAACATGGTCAAGATTATCAGGAAACTCTCACATTTTGTTGAGGCTTTAAACAGGATCCATTGGACCAGATCTCCACCCTAAAAATTACTTTTCCCCAATATATTACAGTGCCAATTCCGAAGAAGGCAAAACCAACATGTACTGGTAACTTACAAGGAGAACACACACACACACACACACTCCCTTCTAACCCTGCTGGAGCAGGTGATTGGACTAGAATAGATATCTCATTATCTTTCTCCTCCCTCCCTCCTTCTTTATTTCTTTTACTTTCTGTCCCTTCCTTCCAAATCCCCCTCTTTATTTGTCCCTTTTTCTTTCTTTCCCTTTTCTCTTTCTTTTCTTCATTCTCTCTCTCCCCCCCCTTCTTTCTCTCTCTTTCCCTCTTTCAGGCTCATCCCATTGACTTGACTTGCTTGGGCAGGTCCTTCCAATGCAGTGGGCTCAGTGGGGTGGACCTGTGTGGCCGGCACCTAGAATGCGGCAGTGTCGGCATGTTTGAAAAGGAGAGCAAAGCCAGTGGTCAGTAATTTTTGCTGCAAAGAATCACAAAAGCTTCTGGGTTGTGCACAAGAAGGGACACACATGTAAATGCAAATCAGCAACATAAAATAATGAGATACAAATAAAACAAATCAACAAGAATCAGCAAAGCATCTCTGATTAGACTTTATTCACTGCTAGAATCTAATCAGAGATGCTTTGACGATTCTAGTGCAATAACCTGCTCCAGCAGGGTTAGAAGGGAGTGTGTCACGAGTATCTGTGTGCATGGCTGTCAAAACTCCAAAAACAGGGGGAGAAGGTGGAGCTTTGTCTCAGCGATACAGCTGCAATCTTGGGGCTCCGAGATTGCAGCTGATATTTTCGCCCCTGGTCGGTCCCAATGGACCTAAACCGTCCTGTAGAGATGGTGATCGTGAAGGGCACACTCCGTGGATCCCAGGGACATCGCAAAGTCCCTCGTTTGATCTGGGAGAAGTCCTTTTGCTGGCGGCGGAGAGGCAGCCTCCATAGCTACTAAAGTCGGGACAGCTCCGGAAAGGAAGAGGCTGAAAGTGAAAGTGTGTCGGCTGGATGGGAAAGTTTTTTTTTTTTTGTTAACTCGCTGAGATTTGAAAGGACACTCTGAATATGAGAAGAAACCTTGAGATTTTTTTTGACAAAATTGTATGAGCGGCGTTTTTTAAAGGGACATCAAATTGAGGCTTGGATTTTTTTTTCTTTCTCTTACTTTTTTTTGGGGACTTTAGTGCGAGTTTGTAGTTAACTGGACTGAATTTTCTCTTATATATATTCTTATGCTCATTTTTGATTATTTAATTTTCTTTTAGGAAAGAGGCTCCCTTTGGCTATTTTCTCTTTATATATATATATATATATATCTTGTTCGGGTATTTTCCCATGTCATAATAGTGGTGCTTTTAAAGTTGTAGCAATGTTTCAGCAGAATCTCATCTGCCATCATCAGGCTTCTGTATGGTGTTTGTCTATGAGTCAAACTTTTACAGTGGTTTCAGATTTAAATTTGGGGCAGCCTATTGCTGTGTCAGAATGGTCAAGTTCACCATGGAAACAGAAACAAACAAACAACTACCCTTCCTAGATGTACTAATCTACAAGAAAACAAATGGCACACTAGGACACACCATATACCAGAAGAAAACACACACCAACTGCTACCTCAACGCCCAATCCCACCACCACCCAGCACAGATAAACTCCGTGGCTAAAACACTAATTACTAGAACCAAACGCCTGGCAGACAAGACACACATTAAGACTGAACTATGCACCCTGACTAAAATATTGACAGCCAACGGCTTCCACAAAAGCAAAATCACCAACTTGATCCACAAAAACACACTGAGACATAATAGAGACCCAGAAGATGAACAGACCTATGGAACAGCTGTCCTGCCCTACATAAGAGGCACTACAGACAAAATTAGTAAGATTCTATACAGACACCACATCAAGACTGCCTTCAAAACAGACAGAAAAATAGCAGCCATCCTCAGGAACCCCAAAGACAAAACTGACCTGGAAAACCAAGGCATATATGAAGTCCCCTGTGCATCATGCCCAGCCACATACATTGGACATAAGCACCCGCCTGGATGAACACAAAAATGCAGTCAAAAAGCTGGAACACACTTCCTCACTCGTCCAACACATGGAAGCCACAGGTCATAACATCAACTTCAATGGCACCAAAACCCTAGCCACCATAGAAAATCCCAGCCACAGAATCATCAGAGAAGCCATAGAGATTGAAAAAAGACCAGAAAGCATGAAAAGAAGAGATGATTCCACCAGGCTGTCAATCATTTGGAAGCCTGCACTCACAAACAAAAAAATCTCCACACCACAAGCCAGGCAAACACCTGGGCACAAACAGATCCCCCCTGATACCTCCAGCTCAAACACACCCCAACCAGGCACCCAGATGAAACCCAGCTTCCTAACTAATGATAGCCGTCCATTTACCCGAAGCCAAGCTGCACTAAAGGCCTCCAATAAAGTAACACAATGTTGCCAGCCAATCAAGATACAAAAAGAGCCCCCCCCCAAAAAAGACAGAAGATATTAGTAGCAGAACACAGCAAACTCCAAGACCAATAAACACAGACCAAGGCTCTCAACCAATCAGGAGGAAGAAAAAACCATTCTGACACAGCAATAGGCTGCCCCAAATTTAAATCTGAAACCACTGTAAAAGTTTGACTCATAGACAAACACCATACAGAAGCCTGATGATGGCAGATGAGATTCTGCTGAAACGTTGCTACAACTTTAAAAGCACCACGTGGGAAAATACCCGAACAAAGCTGAATGCCAGACATGTAAGTACCCGCGAAAACTTAAGAAAACATATATATATATATATATAGAAAATCCCAGCCACAGAATCATCAGAGAAGCCATAGAGATTGAAAAAAGACCAGAAAGCATGAACAGAAGAGATGATTCCACCAGGCTGTCAATCATTTGGAAGCCTGCACTCACAAACAAAAAAATTTCCACACCACAAGCCAGGCAAACACCTGGGCACAAACAGATCCCCCCTGGTACCTCCAGCTCAAACACACCCCAACCAGGCACCCAGATGAAACCCAGCTTCCTAACGAATGATAGCCGTCCATTTACCCGAAGCCAAGCTGCACTAAAGGCCTCCAATAAAGTAACACAATGTTGCCAGCCAATCAAGATACAAAAAGAGCCCCCCCCCCAAAAAAACAGACAGAAGATACTAGTAGCAGAACACAGCAAACTCCAAGACCAATAAACACAGACCAAGACTCTCAACCAATCAGGAGGAAGAAAAAAACATTCTGACACAGCAATAGGCTGCCCCAAATTTAAATCTGAAACCACTGTAAAAGTCTGACTCACAGAGAAACACCATACAGAAGCCTGATGATGGCAGATGAGATTCTGCTGAAACGTTGCTACAACTTTAAAAGCACCACGTGGGAAAATACCCGAACAAAGCTGAATGCCAGACATATCTAGAGGCTTGAAAATATTTTATTTGAATTGGAGAGAACTGCGAAAAGACTCCTTCTCAAGGACATTTCAACTTGATAAGATAGAGGGAAGAGCGCAGCAGAATATTATTACAGGTGCTTTCCTGGACTCTTATCAACATTTCACCACTTAAGGCTTGGCTTTGAAGCTTGTGGAGAAGAGAGTCATAATAAGAGCCTTGGACAACTAAACAAAGTGCAGTGTGGTTTTTTTTAATCTTTTTTCAGTTGTGGTACCCCTCCTTTTACCAGCCTCTCTGTAAATTTTAATTTTAGTAATATTCTTATTTGTGCTTTTTATTTTAAAGGGAAAGCCTCAGAATTTTTTCTTTAGTTTTCTTTTCTTCTCCTTCTTTTTACTGGGACTTTTTGCTTTTTCTATCCATGTTGTTGGATCATTCTGCCTTTTCCTTTTTATTACTGAGAGTTCCCAATTGGATTAAGGTGTGAAGAACCTGAAGGAATTTTTTTCCCCTTAATTTTGTTCTTTTTCTTCTTAATTATTATTATTATTTTGGGGCTTTCTTTTTCTTTTTTCTTTTTTATTGTGGACTACTTCATAATTGGATTAGGATCTAGAAGAACCTGAAGATTTTTCTTCTTCTCTTTCTCCTTTTTCTTTTTTGTCATCAGGCTTTTTACTATAGGATTTTTCCATTTTGAATTATAATTGGCTATTCTACCAGTTGGATTAAAAGTTAAAAAGAATATGAAGGTCTTGAAGTGACTAAAATGAGCAGGAAACCCATACCTTCTGGTGTTTCTACCTCTACCTCTACCTCTGCCTCCCCACCAGCTGGAGGACAATGTTTAATCCAGACAATGTTGAAACAAGATAAAGAACAAGAAAAAGTGATTTTAGAGATGATTGTGCAAGGAATCCAAGATCTCAAGATAAAAACAGATACTATTGAACAAAGAACAGAGAAGACTGATGAAAAAGTGGAAAATATTCAACAAATGATGGTGAAGTATGATGAGAGATTCCAAAAAATTGAGGAAGAAGGTAAACAAAGAGAGGAGAAGATTAGAAATATTGACAGCAGATTAACAGTGGTTGAACAAGATAAAAGTGGGATGTTGAGGTGGGAGATGGAGAGGTCAGAATTTTATCTCAGATTTCAAAATATAGAAGAAGAAAAAGGACAAAATTTGGCTGCGATAATGACAGAATTGTTGGCAGATGCTTTGGAAATTACAGAGGAAAAGATGATGGATGGAGTAGATGAGGTATACTGAGTTTATACGAGCGATGAGAAATAACTTACCAAGGGAAGTCCATATCAGATTTACCAAAAAATCCATTAAAACACAAATATTACAAGCTGTAAAAGAGAAGACGTTGAAATACAAAGGCAAAGAGATTGTGGTTTTACCCAGAAGAGTGAGAGATATGAGAAGAGAATATCGATTCCTGACCAAAATGCTATTGAAAAAGGAAGTGAATTATAGATGGCTGATCCCAGAAGGATTAATGTTTACGTGGCAAGAACAGAGACATAGAATTGATTCGATCGAGAAAGGAGAACTTTTCCACGCAGAATTTTTTGGAAGGAGAAAAGAAGAGGCAGAGAAAGAGGTTTCATTAATTGAGTTTCAAGAGGAACAACTGGAAACTGAAAAAGAGGAAGGCGCAGTAGGTGGACAGGTGGATAGTAAGATCCACAAGAGCTGTTAGACCTAAATATAAAGCATAATCATGGAAGAAAAAACATTGATTACAATGAATATAAATGGACTTAATTCAGCTGTTAAAAGAAGGAAAACCTTTCATAAATTAGAGAAATTAAAATTTGATATAATTTGCCTACAAGAAGTACATATTTAAAAACAACATGAACAATTGTTAGTACAGCCAAAACTAGGGAAAATATTTACTTCTTTGACTCAATGTAAGAAAAGAGGAGTGGTTCTATACATTAAAGAGGCCATCCCAGCAAAATTGATTTATACTGATGAAGACGGAAGAATATTAATGGTGGAAATAATGGACAACAATATAAAAATACTTTTGATTGCAATTTACGCTCCAAATGATAAACAAGAAGAATTCTATAAAAAATTACACATGAAAATAACTGGACTGGACTATGTTAATATAATTATGATGGGAGATTTCAATGGAATTGTGGACAATAAACTGGACTATATAGTAACAACAACAAAGCAAAATAGAAAGACTTTCCCTAAATCCTTTTTTAAAATGACAGACGAATTAACCTTAAAGACATTTGGAGAGAAAGAAATGTTAAAACTAAACAATATGCTTTCTATTCAAATAGACGTTTATCATGGTCCAGATTGGATATGATTTGGATCTCAACATAATTAATATGTAATATTCAAGAAATAAATATTGAAATAAGTACTTGGGCAGATCATAGCCCAATGACAATTAAATGGAAGGGACAAAGAAAAAGATCGAGATGGACATTAAATAATACTATCTTAAAGGAAAAAGACTCTATACAACGGATGGAGAAGGAACTGCCTTTTTTCTTTAGAGAAAATAAAAAAGAAGATACTTTAACGCAGAATGTTTGGGATACAATGAAGGCATATGCTAGAGGTTTGATAATAGATTATATAAGAAAAAAGAATATTTGGAAAAGGCAAGCCACTAAGGCCTTGGAAGATGAGTATAAAAGACTTGAAAAAGAATTACAGAAAATGCCACAGAAAAAGGATATTAAATTGAAGTTGGATATAACTAAACATAAAATGGAATTAATAGAGAAAGAAGAATTGGCACAGAAAATTAGAAATGCTAAACAGAATTATTTTGAAAATGCAGATAAACCAGGTAGATGGCTAGCATATAAATTGAAAAAGGAGAAAGAATCAAGAAAAATATTGAAGTTAAAGATGACCAAGGCCAAGTTTGTTATGGTAATAAAGAGAAAAAGGAAATTATTCGAGACTTCTATGGGCAACTATATAAACAAGAGAATATTGATGAGGAAAAAGTGAAACAGTATCTACAGAATGCTAACCTACCGAAGATATCTAAAGAGACTGAAGAAATGTTAGAAAGCAACATAACAATGATGGAATTAACTGAAGCACTTAAGAAACAAAATAATGGGAAAGCACCAGGTCCAGATGGGCTTCTGGCAGAATTTTATAAAACATTACAAGAATCATTGAGCATTCCATTGCTAGAAGTTATGAATGAAGCTATGTCAAAGAAGATAATACCCAAAACATGATCAGAGGCTTATATTACACTTATTCCAAAAGAAGAGGCTGATCTACTGCAAATTAAGAACTATAGACCTATTTCTTTATTAAATGCAGACTATAAAATCTTTGCTTCAATTTTAGCAGAAAGACTTAAAAAATACTTAAATAATTTCATTCATCCAGATCAAAATGGATTTCTGCCAAAGAGACAAATTAGAGACAATATGAGCGTAATCCTGGATACTTTGGAATACTATGAGGCACACCCTGAAAAGCAAATGACATTGATATTCCTACATGCCCAAAAGGCATTTGATAATGTGAACTGGAGATTTATGTTATTACTATTGGAACAGATGGGTTTTGCCAGAAAATTTATCCAAGCAATAGAAGCCATATACAATAAACAGATAGCAAAGGTAATCATGGAGGGAGAACTTACAGACTTTATTAATATAAGAAAAGGCACAAGACAAGGATGTCCCCTATCTCCTTTGCTATTTGTATTGACTTTGGAAGTGTTGAATAAAAATATTAGATATGATAAAAGCATAAAAGGAATGAAAATTAAAAAGGAAGAATTTAAATTGCAAGCTTTAAATTCTTTAAAGAATTTATTTTGGAAGATCCGTTAGAAACAGCTCCAAAGTTATTGGAAAAGATAGAGATATATGGTGAGGTGGCTGGTTTGAAAATAAATAAAGACAAAACAAAGATTTTGACAAAGAACATGCTACTGAGACAAAGAACTGGCAAACCTGTTGAAAATCCAAGTTACAAATAAGGTCAAGTATCTGGGGATACACTTGACAGCAAGATGTAGCACATTAAAAGAAAATAATTATATTAAACTTAAACAACAGATAGCTTTAGATTTGAAGAAATGGGAAAGCTTACAATTGTCATTAATAGGGAGAATTTCAACAATCAAGATGAATATTGAGGTTGCCAGTCTTCTGAGTTGCAAAGAGTTTGTAGTCTACATATCTTGTTGACTTGTTTTATTGAAGACCTAGTCTAACCAAGATGCTTAAATAACTTCCAATGCTCTTGTAATTTCTAAAGATCACCTTGTTAATCATGGCCCAATGTTGTAGGGCTGATTAATCTGTGGGTGTGACAAATCTTTGTCATAAAATCTAACTGGATCAGCTATACAAACCACAAACATTACTGCAATTCTTCCTGACTGGCAAACACAACTGGACAGATACAGCAACAGAAGACAGGCTAATCTGCCAGGCAGCGCTTGATGAAATAACCTCTTTCCTTGAGTGTCACTTTTAGTCACTTAATTGCTATGCACTGGAGCATGTCAGGATAGCCCAAGCTGTCTTTCTATGGGCCTACTGGAGGAAAAGAAAGAGAAATAATGTTCTGAAAAGATAGAAGCCCTTTATAGGACTACACTAAGGGTATTCAAAAACTGAGCTTGCTGTGTGTTATCTGATGAAAATAACTAAAGAATTTCCTAGAGATGTTGCAAATCTTGAGTATTTGTAGCTTTCAAACTAGCCTTCCAGAAATTCGGCATCTAATGGTATCATACCCCTCTGACCAGGAATTGTCACCCAAACTGATGTAATTCGTGACAGCAGTGGAAAATTCATCCATTTTTAAATGTATTTCACCTAAAGTGGAACCTACACTGTTTTCCGATGTTTTACTTGACGGACATTTTCATTATTGTGCCTAAGAAAACTTGTATTTTCCTGAGTTAATTAATTTTCTTAATTAATTTTCTATTTCTTAAACAACTGCAAGCCAAGGAAGTAGAATATCACATTTAATCACCAATAAATTATTGTGCTGTATGCTGAAAAAAATACGAACTTGCGCAAAGACTACTATCAAAAATCTTTTTAACAGATCAGTTATAATATTGAACATTTTGTTTGAACAGTAGTTGTTTGGGAAAACATTTAACTCCATTGTTTGCATTAATTCATAGATTGACTTCTTGGCTATAAGCTTTAAGCCTGTCTATCAATGTCATTCATTAGATTTGCCCTTTGTTATGGCCTGACATAGGATACCTTTAATTCTGACAAGATTGAGCTTTAAGAAGGGAAGGAGGTACTTCAAAATGCTGAAAATGCTGTAAAATGTATTTACATTTCTACACACTATCTCCTTATGAGATTAATGATATAAAAAAGGGGCAAAATTAATTCCTAAATCTCAATGGGAGATTGCAAACAAAAACAATATTAAACTGTCATAAAACCAATATTAATAATAAATGGGGCTGATTTTAGAAGGATTTCTCTATTCAAGTCATTTGACATAGAGAAAAAGGTGGCATCAACAATTGATGGTGTTAAAGAAATGTCTTTTAAATTCTATCTTCCTTTTTAAAAAGGATAATCTGTTATTTCTTGCCTTGAAACAGAGGAGACCCATCAATACTCATCAACAACTAAATTTCAAATTCAGCACATTATTTTGATGAAGTTGTTTTAGAAAACTGACATTGAAGCAAAATATTTCTTGCAATTTCATCTTCATGAGGCACAGGATATCTTGCTAAATGTCCTTTAAAATCATGCAAGCTACAGTAATTCAATAATATTTTCTTCATTTGCTAAATGAGAACTTGAGTATATTACATATTACTCATGCTAAGAATTTTTTCGGACATTATACCTATGACAAGAAAGCAATCTCAACATTTGACTATTAAACTAACTAATACATGTATAATTTTTTCAAACAAAAGGATTATTGTAAAGGGACTCATCACACATTGAGGGGCACTATGAATACACTCTAGAGTCAGTTTGGTCTACTGGTTAATGTGCCAGGTTGGAAAGTGGAAGACTATGAGTTCAAGTCCATCCCACCCATAAAATGCAGCTGGGTGACTTTGGACCAGTCACTCCTTGAGCCCAATTCATCTCTCCGGATTGTTGTTGTAGGAAAAATAGGACGAGGAAGATACACTCGCATGCATATAACTTTATTGAAGTCTGGTAATTCCATCAGGAGGGGGAGGGGGAGGATTAATTAATTAATTAATAGACACATTACCCTACTTATGAAACCCTCAGAATTCAAATCAATTGCACAGTCAACTAGCAACCAACCCACAAATCCCCCAACAACCAGCTCTTCATTTCCCAGTGACCCTACCTGATTTGACCTCTCCATCATAAGCCCTACTGACCACACAAAGTCCTTATCAGCAGAAGAATGCTGACATCAACATTCTCTAAATTTTGCTGAAGAGTCTGGTAAAGAAATGTTTGGAAACCAACTCACAAACTCAGCTGACTAACCTCCACTTTCATTCTACACCCGAGCTAGATATTTGCTGCTATTGGAGTAAGGTATGTTGAATATATTCACTGCCTGGAGTTATTTGTAAAAATGATAAAAGCAGGATACAAATAAATAAAAAAACAACCTAAAGATATGGCCAAATTCATGGATAAATTCATAGGATTAAACAAAACCAATTCCTGACTTAGCACATTTTCTATTGATAAGACACCAATTTATGTTATGTATGTTGAAATATTAGGTTTCTGTAAATTGTGAATGTAAATGGTGGTGTTAACAAAAGTCGCACACCACCTTTTCTCAGTACAGTAGAAGCTACATTTTGGATTATAAGCTTTATTTCTTTATGACCTTTCTCACATTCTTCTATGGGTTTGGCGATATGGGGTTTGCTAGAAAAGATAGAAACTGCTGAAATGTTCAGATCAAGTTTAGAGAAGAAGAAAAAGTTGTCTGATTATCCTTGCTAAAAAGGGGCTGCGAATTTGAAGCTGAATGTATATGTAAAGCAGAACACTAGAAGACATTACCAAAGAAAATAATATAATTATTAAACAGTTCAAAGATGGATATGATAGTCTTATTTTGAATGAGAAAGTGTTTTCCTAAATGTAAATTAAGTGAATAGAGTTTTTGATCTTTAATTTTTTAAAAAATTCTCATATTCAGAAAAACTTCTGTCTGTACCATTCAGATCTCCTGATCTCCTCAATGAAATAGCAAAGAGCAGATTACAAAGAAAAAATATTTCCTCCTCCTGTTTAAAAACTGAATATGACCACTTTTTTTGGGAGGGATCATAGAGATCAAGAATCAATTATGTCAGATGGAAAAAAAATACGTAGTCAACATTTAGTCAGAGGAACAAGGAGAATTCTAGTGAACAGCTAGAAGAAAATTGGCTGCATCTTTCTTTTTGTAGACCTTAAAGATCTTTGATTGCACATCTTTACACATCTTTGATCTTTAAGGGATGAATTAGAATTTAAGAGCATTCCAACAAGATTGTTCACATATTTGTGTAAGCTGGCTCCAAAATCTCATATCTTTATTCAGATTCACCAATACTGCAAGTTTAGACCAAAACAATGATGGTGTACATGATGATGGAAGGACTGCATCACAAACATTTTATTTGATTATTTATTAAATACATTTATCTGGCTGTCCAATGCAAAAGTAACTCTAGGGGGCAGAGTGAGGCTTGAGTTTTCCTCTATTTTTGGATTTCGTGGGGTAGGAAGAGTTTAGAAATATTTTTAGTTTTTATAACAGCTGTTTTAGGTTTTATATACTAATTTTGTTTGTCCTCTCTTAAAATGATAGAAAACATATCTTGGGATTTTTTTTTTTATCCCTAAGGCAAATTTTGGATAATATCTCACCTCCATTATTTATTTCATGGAAATATTAGCTAGTTAAAGCTTACTTGTCAAAATTAAATTAAATGATCTTAAAATGTATTTTGCTACATACAGGGAAAAATTACCTTGCTTTTTCAGGAACACCCATCTTCTGGTGATTATTAATAGACTCCATCAGTTGTATTTGCTGGATATATTCTTTGTCTTCCACCTGCTTCGCAAAATTGTGCTGCGGTTGGTCAATCACTCTGGGGTGCTTTTCATAATCTTTGGTTAAACACCTGAATTTGGCTAAAAGAACAATTTCTAGGAAATATTTTGAAGTAGGACAAGATGATATCAGGACAAGAAGGGGTGCTTGATTCCACCTAGGTATAGGACTAGAATTTGGAATTTTTTCCCCATAACTTGTCAATCTGACATATTTTACATATACAAGGTTACATTTGAAAAAGCAATGAAAAGATTTGGGAAAGAACCATAATGTGCTGAAGTCCTACTACTGTCTTCTCACTGAATATTTTAATAGAATCATCAGTCTTTCTGAATTCATTTAGGCTTGTTCTCAGAGTAACTTCAAAATCAGGTTGTAAGTCCCTTTTGAAGGCTCTGTTATAATTCTGAATGGGTCACTAATGATCAATTGTAAGTCAAAGACTACTTAATTGCTTTAGAAGTTAAGCTATATCTCTGCCTACTTACAATGTTGCATGGCCAATAAGCATTATTTGCTCCTTCAAATAGACTGAGACCTTACAATGCCTATGTGAGGTTTCCATCAGCAGGACGATTGGCATGGAGTTCGTTAATTCTTCTGAAAATCTGATGTATAAGAACAGGAGTCCCTTTGGAATCACCTGGGTGATTACTTTGAGAAGGAAGGTTTAAATCTCTCCACATTATTTTCTATCAGTGCAGAAGGCTACTTAAGATTAAAGCCACAGGATCAAGGGAGGTAAAGGGTATGGGTACATAATCTAGACATCTTGAAAAAGCTAAGCAGATCTGGAATAGGTCATTTCATCAGACTGAAGGACTGATGGATCCCACTTATATTAGCATGATAAAAGAAAGATTGAATAGAAATATATGAAATACCTATTGACCTAAAATCATTGTTGTGCATACCCCTGTAGGGAAAATCCTTTATTAACAAGGATAATAGGCAGGTGTTATAGCAAGCAAAAATATTACCAAAACATTTTCAATGATGTGTTTATGTACAATTTATATATTGCTTTTAAAAAATGATCTATCATTCACTTACTGATAAAATCATTGAATTCAACTGACCATATTGCCTACTGCCATAATGCTGGAGATGAATTCTTGTAGAAGATGGCACTAAAACAAGTTAACATGTTAACACAATAGGCCTGAAGCTAGCCCCTCGTTAAAATGTGAGTAGTCAAACTGAGTAATGAATTTGCAAGACTAATTACAAATTGATTTCCTCTTATTTATAAGGAGCTCTTGTAGAAAAGTAGAATTCAGCACTCATTGCCTTAAGGTTACAAAGCTAACAATATACTATGCCATAAATATGATTGATGACTTATTTATTTGTGTATCATTTAAGCTCCCTGTAATCCTAAAAGCTACCAGATTAATAGTTTTTTGTATTCTATCAGATTGAGAGAAAAAGATATTTAATTATAATCAAGTTGAAGACCATATTCTAAAACAGTATTTTAAACCTCAACATTAAAATGCGTGGACTTCAACTCCCAGAATTTCCTGGCTAGAAATCTGATTGGGGAATTTTGGGAGTTGAAGTCCATATCTCTTAAAATTGCTGAGGTTGAGAAATACTACCCTAATCTATTGCCTAATATAGAATTTTTGATAATCTAATAATCTGGATTTTTCCAGTACTAGATGAAATAACAAGAAATATATTATTAATATATATTTGGGATTCACAAATAAAAGATTAGGCAAGTCTCTACTTCAAAAGGTTTATAATCTTTTGAAGATTATAAACAGATGTAATGAAGATTACAATCTCATTTAACAGAATTACAGAATAGGAAGGGAATTTTGTTGGTCTTCTAACCCAACCCCTTGCTCAGGCAGGAAAACCTATACCATTTTAGAAAATGAATAGAAATATATGAAATACCTATGGACCTATTGTCCAATCACTTCTTGAAAACTTCCAGTGTTGGAGTATCCACAACTCTGGAGGCAAACTGTTCCACTGATTAATTGTTCCAAATGTCAAGAAATTCCTTCTTAGTTCTAGGTTGATTCTCTACTTGATTAGTGACTGCTTCTTGTTCTACCTTCAGTTGCTTTGGAGAATAAATTGACCCTCTCTTCTTTGTGACAGCCCCTTAGATATTGGAAGACTACTATCATGTCACCTTTTTCCTTTTCGTTAATCTAGACATTAATGCAATTTGCCATTTACATCCTTACACCATTGTCCCCCAGCTGGTGCCATCCCAAAGGGCCTTTCTGCCATGCCTCCCGTCCTCATTGTACTCCTTGAGGTAACATCTGGCCCTACCCCCTTAACCTTCGGACAGAACCCCAATGCCTGGCTCTGGCATTTGGTCTGGAACCCTGATGAGGATGTCCCATGCTGGAATTGTTAATGGACTTAGAAGAACATCCCACCCGACTCTGATGTCTTTTGGTTTTTAATGTATTTAATCTCTGCTTATTTTAATATTTAATGTTTTAATGTCTTAAGATTTTGTACCTGTTTTCAAATAAATAAATGAAAGGTATCTGAAAGCAGATAGACTCTGCCCCCATCTACCTGCAGTGAAGTTGAAAAGAAAGAAGAAGAAGAAATGAAGGCCAATACAACTTCAGATGCTTATATCAAAATATAATGGGGAAAGGTTTATTTCCTACAGACACATCTGAAAGTAGCATTCTATAAGTCCTATTTTTTGCTACAGTAATGTAAAAATGATTTATTTAATTACAAGGCAATAGGAACACATCACTGAATTATAACATTCCTCTAACACCGCCAATACATGTATAATTTAGACAAAGTGATTTTCAAATTATAAAATGTTAATTATGAAACACTGCATCCTAGAATTAGAGTATACCTATTTAAACCTTGAGCTCTTCAGAGAAAAGATACTGTTATTTCCAGATGTCTTGTGTTGTGGAAAAGCACAACCACAGATTATGAAAGCATAGATTCAGTTTTTCCCATCTTAAACTATCAAATGTTGTTTTTGTCGGATAACAAATCCTGTTAACCTTATCATGCCAGCGGATGGTGGAGACTGTAATCAACAAAAGGAAGTCTATCCTTGACTCAGGGCTTTTCATTTATGTCCACTTTAATGCAGGATTCCATGAATTTCCAGTTAGTGAGGTAATGGGCTGTGACATTCTTAAGAACTGTGCATTTGGTTGAGAAAATGTTTTCTCTGACTTTTTCTTTCAGTGTTATTATAACTGTCAAAAACCCCAAAACATAGATCAGTTTCATTAAGTCCTTACCTTTGTATTCAGAAACAAATTCTCATGGGATGCAAATCAGCCAAAGGTGGGTTTCCATCACCTATACAGTTTTAACCCCCAGAGCCCATTCTTCAGATCAAGCATCATAAGCAGTATCTTGCTATTGCTTGCATGCAAGCACCTGTTGAGATAAAGTAGATGAATAAACAAATAAGAACTGGTTAGAAGTCCCTTTGGGAAAGGTCTAAAAATGCTCAAGTCCTCATTCACTTTGCATTTACTTGCTTCAACTTTATTTGCATTCCTCAAACTAATTTTAAAGTATCCAATGCCTTGAGATATTTTAGACATCAGTCCTAAATTCCCAATAATTTGGTGGCTATTCTGATGGAAACCATGTGAAATAAATTTCAAGAAATCTTGAATTTATCAGGTTGGGAAAGACTAAATGGCTAAAAAATGTATCCATCAGTTTTTGCGTATTCTCAAATGATATAAATCTCAACAAAAAAACTCAGTCAAAATATATGATAGCTACAATGTGCAATAATGTGCAATAAAATGTGTGCATAAAATACATATTATAGGTTAAAACATTTCAAAAATAATCTTTACATAATCTTTAAATGCTTGTATGTAACATGCAAATATTTATGTTTACATGCGCAAGACTGATCCAGAAATTTAACAAATATATGAATAAACACAAATGAAACTGATCTCTTTCTGATCTCTCAGAAAGAGATCTGATAATCCATTCTATCTTCAAACATGCTGTTTGTTTTTTTAAAAATTTAAAACTTTTACAGATATCTATGAAGATTTTTATGCCACTACCTAAAAGATAGAAACAATTCTGAAATGCTAAGTATTGAAAACATTTAATTTTCCTTAGTGCCTGAGAATAACATTTGATAATTTTGCTGAAAATGGCTGCTATGAAACCAAAGAACCACTTATCATAGGTCTATATTGCATTGATATCAGATGGCAGAGGGAAAACTTCTTTTGTTTCCATGTATTGCAAAAGAGCATCTAAAGACCACTTAAATCCTTTTCTTCAAGACCAGGTGCATACATTTCAAGATTCAATGTAAGCTTTGATATCAAGTCTATTCACGCACCAGCTATGGGCAATAATTGAAAAAGCTCTAGTAAGGCACTTCACATATGAATAAGTACTTAAAGAGATTCTTTATCACATTATAAAAAGGGATTCAGCCAGTTGTATAGCTGAAAATAAGATAAATCGGTAAGTGAGTTGATGAACTGTTAAATTGTCAATTCCTCATCTTAAACTGTAGCAGTACATCTTGAGACCCACAGAAGGGCCTAAGAAAATATTCTTTCTTGCTGACATTGACACATGTAGATCTGGGCAGGTGATGATGCACAAAGCATTTCTAGAGCATCACATTTTTGTAGATGGTTTGTAGCCATCCATCCCATCATGATAGCTATTAATTGAATCCCACAAAAGATGTTGAGACTCCAGAAAGAGTGCAGAGAAGAGCAACCAAGATGATTAGGGGACTGAAGGCTAAAACATATGATGAACGGTTACAGGAACTGGGCATGGCTAGTCTAGTGAAGAGAAGGACCAGAAGGACATGATAGCAGTGTTCCAATATTTGAGGGGCTGCCACAGAGAGGAGGGGATCAAGCTATTTTCGAAAGGCCAGCCAAAGAATAATGAATGGAAACTGAGCAAGGAGATAGTCAACCTGGAAATAAGGAGAAATTTTCTGACAGTGAGAGCAATCAATCAATTGATCAGCTTGCCTTCAGAAGTTGTGGGAGCTTCATCACTGGAAGCTTTCAAGAAGAGACTAGACTGCCATCTGTCAGAAACAGTGCAGGGTCTGCTTGGGTAGTGGGTTGGACTAGATGACCTACAAGGTCTCTTCCAACTCTATTAAACTGTATCTGTAAAGCATTTTCTTCTAATAGCATCAATAGAAGAGAATAACTGTAGCTCATGTGGAGCGCTTAATGCTCTCTGGTCTTGGCTGTTTGTTTGCGGATGTTAGTTATGTAGTTGAATAATGAAACATCTGCAAGCAAACAATCAAGATTAGAGAGCACCAAGGACTCTACAAATTGTAGTAGCATTTGCAGTTTTCTGCCAGATATCTCACACTGTATGATAGCAAACTTTTCTTACCATTTTGCATTTTTTCCTCTGCCAATGACTTGAAAGGGGTTAATATTTAGTTGTAAATTAGGTTTTTAGAAGCAATCCAATTGCAAGGTTTTTAGATGGATGATTACAGTTATTATCACATCCTTTTCTTAGCAGCAAGAAATCTCAGCAAGGATCTGAAAGAATCAAACTAGCTTTTTATGTGAATCATAGTATATAAATATATTTATTTTCTGTAAGGAACTCAGCAGAGTTTTTTTTTATTAAAAGACACAATAGCAGTGTCAGGAGGAGGGAAAATCTCACCTTCAACTATTAAATGTTCATTTCATGGCAATTTTGAAAAATATTAGAAATCAATTCCTTTTTAAAAAAGTACTATTGACAGTTTTTAAAGAAAAGCATATGACACACGCCAAGACTCCTCTTAAGGGGGAACTGCTATTATAACAATGACAACCCAAATTCTACTAGGATGACAGATTGAAAATTAGGATGTAACAGAAAGTTTATTTATATAAAATGCACAGCCTGGAACTTTCAACTGCATTAATGGTTTTCAAGGAATACTTATCACACTGATATATTTGCAGAGTACATTCTTCTCTATCTACAAAGATGCAGAAAATTTTGAGACATGCTACAGACTGTGCACCCAGGTTACACTGGCTAATATTTTACCAATTTCAATTTTTAACTTTGCTCTTCCACTAATAAAATAGTATTTTAAAAATGACAAAAGTATTGCAAGAAAACTAAGCAAAAAGACATCTTACATGTTTACAATACACAGATTTGTAAATACATGCTGCAATATACTTTAACTGCCTTCTGGCAACTGACAAAATATGAAGGCCAGTTTATTTTCAGAGAATCTGCCTTACCAATTTATTAATATGGAATCACAATAAGTTTTGACAGCCAATTAGATTAGAAATCAAGTCTGTGAGTTCCAGTTCTGCTTTAGACACAAAGCCAGCTGGGTGACCAATCACTCTCTCTTAGCCCAAGGAAGGAGGCAATGGCAAAGCACCTTAAAAAAAAATACCTTGCCAAGAAAAATGGAGGGACTAGACCAGGTAGCCTAGTCAAAAAGTGATAAAGGCATCCCCTTCCCAAAACAAAATCTCCAATAAGTTTTATAGGGATTCACAAAGTTTACTTGGAACCCAAGTATGAAAACATATTTACTAAATTCTCATTCATCAAAAAGACGTGGTGTGTGTGAAAATTGGATTATTTTTTTCATTTTTTGTGGTCTATTTCTGTCAGAAATGGGTGGTCAAGTGATCATAAGGCTGTTATTATCTAGATCCAGGGTCCCCAAACTTGGCAACTTTAAGACTTGTGCACTTCAACTGCCAGCTGGAGAATTCTGGGAGTTGAAGTCCACAAGTCTTAAAATTGCCAAGTTTGGGGACCCCGGATCTAGATTGACAGCTGTAAAATCCTTATTTATTACACTGTTTCTATATCCAGACTCCACAAATATCCCCAGCACTTTAAATATATTATTCAGTGATAAAAGCTATAATACTGAAAACCCACCTCCCCCATTCAACAGTTGAACTATAACACAACCCATGTCTTAATAACTATAACAAAGGCATTAATGCAGGCTCTGCAAAGAAGCACCCAGTCTTATGTGCTAGAGAGAAACTTCAATCATACAACAAGATGCAGATTTGGGCCATCCTATCAAAGAAAAGGGCAAGGGCTGAAATTCTGTATTATGTTCCACTGTCAGATTTGATTATCATAAATTGCTTTACAGGGAAAATGGCAAGCGTAAAACCAACTCTGATTTGCAGAAGAGGCTCAGTCTGAAATCACATCCTGCTCCTTTAATAAAAAATACCTGAAATAATGGAAATATATAAAAATTTGTTTATGTTCAAAACTATGTATGTTTTATATTTTAATTGCAGGATATGGATTTCCTTAAGGCTGTTTTTCAAAATTATGATTATTAACCTTTTCCTTGAAGTAGCAGGCTGGCTTTTGAAATCTGCACCATTAGCTGAACGAAATCTCCTAAGGCACTTGCTTTTTACCAAAGGATCACAATGTCATGTTATACTTGGCAATGTTCTCTTTCTGCACCTCATTAGTCAGTCAAGCATGAAGCCAGAGTTGCAAATGTTCTAACAGCTTTTCTTGGGGTAGGAGAGCAGAAGAGGTTGGTACATAATTTTGAAATTATTTTTCCTACCAAGGAAGTACAAGAAGCCCTTGCTTATGACCACAAATGGGGCCATAAATTTTTAGATATCTTGGTCATTAAGTGAGACATCACACAAGCATGATAGACTTACAACTTCACTTCCACCATGGTTGTGAAGTGAGACACCACATGACTGTGGTTTATAATTCTACAGCCAGTGTACTCTGCTTGCTGAAAGCCAGTTGTGAAGCATACAAATGGCAATAATATGATTATGAGACATGGTAGACATCATAAGTTGAAGGTTCAGTTGTGAAATTACCTCTTTAGCACTGTCAAACATTTGAACAGTTTCTAAACAGAGCAGCAAAACTAACTGAGGACTACATGTATATATTAACTATCTGTAAGGCATTATAACCCTTTGGTTCCTTCTGATGAGCAGATCCAGAGTTTCTGGATTATCCTCAGCTGATATCAAAGGGGCACAATGGCTCAGCGATCAATGATGTTGAGCTTGTCAGCTGAAAAGCTGACAGGCTGGATTTGGGACTCAAACTCCGCACAATGGGGTGACCTCCTGTTACCTGCCCCACCTGCTGCCCACCTAGGGATTTGAAGGCATGAAAATACGCCTGGATAAATAGGTATCATTTCAGTGCAATGCCTTGGTGGTGCAGCCATCTGCCTGCAATTTGTCAGATTGAATCTCATCAGGCTCAAAGTTGATTCAGCTTTCCATCCTTCCAAGGTGGTAAAATGAGGACCCAAATTGTTGGGGGCAATAGGCTGAATCTGTAAACTGCTTAGAGAGGGCTATAAAGAACTATAAAATGGCATATAAGTCTAAGTGCTATTGCTATTCTATGTGCCGCAGCAGATAGTTATGCTGGTCACATGACCACGGAAATGTCTTTGGGCAACATTGGTTCCCTTGTCTAAGAAACTGAGATAAGCACCTCCCCCTAGAGTTGCATATGGCTGGACAGGGGAAACCTTAATCTCTTTTTTACAGCTATTATCATTAAAAGCAATACTGACTGGTAACTAAACAAAGTGTAGGCTAACACATCTGAAGGGCATTTAATTTGGAAAAGTCTTGTCCAGGGATAAAAAGGACTTAATTAAATTTTACAAAGATAAAACATTTTTAGTCCATTACATGGATAGAACCAAATCCAGACATTTGTGTAAGTGGGCTAAACTACTTTTACATGAAGCTTCAAAGAAACAATTTGCATAGAAAATCATTTCCTAACACGTTAATATAATCAGACTATTTGTTATGTTCTGCGCATGGGTGCAAGGAGCGGAGATGAGGAAGTGAACGGTGAACTTCAACTTTTTATTAAGCATACTGAACAAAGCAATCACCTAGGGCAGCAGCAGCCCTTTTATAGGGTTGGCTGCTGTCCTATTAGCCAATGAAAAACATGGAAGTGTTAAACCCTTGAACCAATAAGAGTTGGTCTGTTAACAGCCAATCAGATTTCCCAGAAAGGACCAATCCGATGTAGCTATTATTGGCCAATCAGAAGTGCAAGATTAGAACCCTGCTTTTTACTTAAGGTTGTTAAAACTTTATTAAACGCCTTTATTAGTTCATAACACCCCTTCCCCCTAGGTTCCATTTGAGGGGTGCGGTGACGTAATCCCATAGATATGCAGGTTGTTTAAACTGTCTATTAGATTTGCACTGTCCCACCGGTTCCTATCTGTAGTCTGGTTTCGGTGGAACATTTTTTGATTTATCTGGTACAGGAGGTTCCGCATCCTCACAGGATGACTCAGCGCCACAGATTCTGTCGTTGTTGTCCTCCGGTCTCTGCTGGCTCGCCTCCGTTGAGGTATTTCTCTGTGGCAAGGCAACCCCCATTCCTGATTCTTGTTCAGATAACGTGCCGGGCTGCTGACTTCCTTCGATTTTGTCATCCAGCATCTCGAATTCGGTTCCCTCGATATCCCCTCCCCCCTCAGTTTGAGGGTCACAGGAGTCGTGGGAACTGGGTTGCAACCTAGAGCGAAGCTGATCAATATGGCGTTTCCATATTTTCCCGTCCCTTGTTTGTACGCGGTATGATCTGGGCCCGGTGGCTTGGGTTACGGTTGCTTCGACCCACAACGGTTCGCCGGAAAGATTTTTTAGCAAAGACTAAGTCGCCTTCCTTGAATTCGCAGCACTTTCCGCTAGATCCACAGGGTTTCTCTGGTGCATAGGCCGGGTGGAGACAGTCAAGGTGGGAGCGAAGCCTGCGTCCCATCAACAGTTCAGCTGGCGTTTTGTTGGTCATGCTATGCGGGGTGATGTGTTGGAGTAGGAGTATTCTGTTCAGTTTGTCATCAATGTCCCCATGGTCCATCTTGTGGAGAGTTTTTTTAAGAAATTGGACTATGCGTTCGGCCCTTCCATTGGCTGCAGGGTGCACTGGCAAGGTTAACGCATGGCAGATGCCCCAGTCCGCTAAGTATTGTTCGAACACCAGGGCCGTGAACTGGGGTCCGTTATCGGAGACTAAAACTTCTGGCAGTCGATGTGTTGTGAATAGTTTATTTAATTTGTGGATGACTGAATCGGTTGTAGTTGTCTTCATCTTGTGAATTTCGAGCCAGTTGGAATAGGCATCCACTGTTAGGAGGAACGTATGTCCCTTAGTAGGTCCCGCAAAGTCAATGTGGATGCGGGACCACGGCCCCTGGGGGGTTTCCCACTCCATTGGAGTTGCTCTAGGTGGGGCACTGCTGACTTCTTGGCACTTTAAACAAGTCTTCACCCAGGCTTCGATCTGCTTATCAATGCCCGGCCACTACGCGTAGCTTCGTGCGAGCGCTTTCATACGCACGATGCCGGGGTGACCGTCATGCAATGCTTTCAAAACTGTTCATTAGGATGCAGCCTTTCTGCGAGCTTGTTAGGGCTACAGTGGTTCACCCCACTCGGAATTGAACTAGCCGGCATACACCAAACCAGAAATGATGACTGGGAAGAGACTCTCATCCAGGAATTCCAGGACGTGTTCACAGGAACATTAGGCAAGTACAAGGGGACCCGTATATCATTTAATCTCAGCCCCGATGTAGCTCCCATTCGGCTTAAATCCTGTTGAGTACCTTTTGCCTTAAAACCTAAAATCGACGAGCAGCTAGATAAACTGATAGCCCAGGGCATATTGGAACCAATTGACCACACCCGTTGGGAAACCCCGATAGTAACACCCATGAAGCCAGATGGTTCGTTAAGAATTTGCGGGGACTATCGGGCCACACTAAATCATGCTCTTCAACAGAGCGCTTATCCAGTACCGGTGGTTCAACACCTTCTTCATTCCCTGGGTGGTGGAAAAATATTTATGAAATTGGACTTAGCTCAGGCATACCAGCAACTCCCTGTGGATGCAGCAACTGCAGAAGCCCAGACAATAGTTACACACAGAGGCGCTTTTAAGTGCAATAGACTCCAATTCGGAGTAAGTGTGGTGCCGGGCATTTTCCAAAGTTTAATGGAGAGACTATTACAAGGCATAAAAGGCATCATGCCTTATTTTGACAACGTCCTAATAGCTGCCCCCGCTAAAGAATTATTAGTACAACCACTCAGAAAAGTTCTGCAGAAATTCAAAGACACGGGTCTTAAGGTAAAACGAGACAAGTGTCAACTTTGTATGGAGAGAGTTGAGCTCTTGGGATACCTTCTCGACAGACAGGGAATCCACCCCACCGAAAAAAACTAACCGCAATTAAAAAAGCCCTGAGACCTAGGAATAAGACAGACCTTCAAGACTTCCTGGGACTCATTAACTTTTATAACATTTTCTTGCCCCAGAAGGCAACCGTAGCCAAACCCCTACATAGACTTCTTGATAAAAAGGCTCCTTGGGTTTGGGGACAGTGTGAAGAGATAGCGTTCAAAGAGATAAAAGACCTTTTAACCTCCGATGCTGTATTAATGCAGTACAACGAGACTATCTCTTTGACGATTACCTGTGATGCCTCACCATTTGGAGTAGGAGCCATCCTAAGCCATGTCCTCCCAAATGGAAATGAGGCACCCATTGCGTTCTTTTCGAGAACTTTGTCTAAAACCGAAAGGAACTATAGTCAACTTGATAAAGAGGCCCTCACTATTGTATCCGCAATTAAACGTTTCCATGAATATGTATATGGAAGACCCTTTTCCATAATTACAGACCACAAGCCACTACTTGGCGGGAAACAAACCAACTCCCCACATCTTATCACCAAGAATGACACGTTGGTCAGAATTTTTAGCCGCCTACGATTACTGATTGCAACATCGCCCAGGGAAAACCATTCCCCACGCTGACGCTTTGAGCCGCTCGCCACTACCAGACATTATAGAGGACCCTGCTCCAACTGTTACCGTACTACAAATAGAAACCCTCAAATCGCCGCCATTAACCGCTCGAGACATAGCCTTAGAGACAAAAAAGGACCCTGTTTTGGCACAAGTCCTCAGTTGGGTAGAACGCAGTTGGCCGATCAGTACAACCATAATTGACATTATTTGTGGTGGTCAGTTAGTGAAGGCCACAGTCATTAAGTGAACCCCTTGTTCAATATGGGCCAGTTTTGCTAAAAATTGGCAAAATATCATAAATCATAGTCACATGACTGAAGGATTCTGCAAATGATCAAAAATGTAGGTTGGTTCCTGAGCACATGACATGCAGTCATGAGACTGGGAGAGATGACCATTGTAACTTTGGAATCAGGTTGTATCTTTTCGGTAGTCCATTGTAACTCTGAACAATCATGAAGCAACTGCTATTAAGTTGAAGACTTCCTGTAACTCTACCAACAGCATTTAATTATGGTAACCTCTATCTGTGATATTTTATTTGGTGCAGTGAACCAGTCATGTTTATAATGTATTATAGCAATGTGTTCTACAGCAGTTGACTTTAAAGAACAGCTGGAACTGCAACTGATACAAAATGTACCATATCATTTTTAATGAGAGCCAGCAGAATCATACAATACAATGTCTGTGCTGGTTTATGAGTACAATTTAAAGTGCAATATCATCATAGCTTGGCGTCCTGCTAATTTCAGAATAGTCTGTTTTAGCTGAAATTGATAGTGTATGCACTGACATTAGAATGAAAAGTGCCTTCCCATCTCCATGTGAGATTTAGGGAGAAGAGATTAGGAAACTTTATTTTTCAATATTTTGAATAAGTTGCGTGACGACAAGACCCACACGTGCAAAAGTCAAGCTAGATACCATTATTTTCTTCTGCCTATAGTACAGAATCTGTCTGGAAACCTATATTTGGAAATGATTAGAAAAGGCTCCAAGGAACACAGGGGGATCAGTTCTGGCCCTTTACTGGTTGCACACTGACTCCAGGCTAACTGTGTGCTTGATCCCTCCTCCCCACCTGACTGGGTGCTATCCAACAATAAATTTCACTAAGGAATAGTTTTTCCATGGAGACCCAAATGGTGTCTTCTCAGTGGCTTGAGAAGATGATAACAATGGAATTATTCTGACAAGGGGATGATCTTTTAAGGAAGAGACTGTATCCCATTTTAAGGGAAAGTCAGGTTATTTTAGATTGTGGTTTTTATTGCTCTATGATATATTTAAATGGCTGAGAATCCCTGAAGAATCTGCAGATATAATTATTGAAACGGTGAGAGCATAATATGTTTTTTTAATAGTTGTCAATTAAAATGCATCAAATTCTATATTTTTTAAAATATTATATAATAAAATATCACTACCCTTCTTTCCTAAACTAAATTATTCCTAATAAATGAGAGCATTAATCATTTAGAAAAACAAAAAAGAAATGTCGAGCACAAAACTCATAGTTTAATTCAAGCAGGGTTTCAAAAGTTCAGTTATAAAATCCTGATACCCACTATTAGTCAGTTTAATCAATCCTAGAATCATTGGATTAGACAATAATGCCCTTGCTTTGTTTCAAAGTGTAACTTCTATTCTCAAGCAGACAATATATTTACTGTAATTTCTGTCAGCTTGAGGGATGCATTGGGATTGTGTGGCTGGTTATAGGCCTGAGGGATAAAAGTAAAATGAGTGCTATACTTTTCTGTATGGATTAAGAGATCTGTTTTGCTTCCCAACCTACCAAAATGCCATGTATGAATTCAGAAAGAAAATTGGGTGAGAAGAGAGAAAAAGGATGTGGCAGGCTTTATATTTTTTTAACCGTGCCTGACTTAACCTGTTAGGTCAACAGAGAAAGCTAGTTTATTCAATAAAGTATGAATAAGTAAAATGCTACCTAGAATGATGTAACCAGTCACTTTTAACACAACAGATAATCTTAGGTTATGACAGGTATTGGGACTATTGCCATTGCTAAGTGATACAATCATAAAGTGTGGCATCTAGCACTGATGATATTATGCAATTTCAGTAATGAAATGTTTGCAGGAAAACAGCCAAGATCAGAAAGCTTCAAGAATCCCTTGTTTCAACCTTGGGCTACAAATATCTCCTTTATTGAAACTATGACATCACATAACTGCACTACTTAGCAATCGTAGTTCTGGCAGTCCCAGTTCAGGTTGTTAAATGAGCACTACATAGATTGTTAAGTGAAATTTCATGTGACCATGACTTCCATTTTTCTGCCAGCTTCCCCACTGATTTTGCTTGTGGGAAAATATCGTGGGAAATTTGCTTGTCAGGAAATATTGGAAATCACAAACACAACTGCATGGCTGCTGTGACAGCTGGAACTCCAAGCTGTAAGTACCCCCTCATTAAGTGCCATTGCAAATTTGAAGGCTTCCTGAACAAGTGGTCAAAACCTTAGCTATGGTTTTCATAATAATAATAATAATAATTTAAAGGCTGGCTGACTACCAGTGACTTTCAGCAGGTAACATTAACATGTTTGAAAATAAAGAACAATACAAAAATCATAGAAACAACACAAGATATATGTCAGATAAAAGATTTGGAAAGAGGATGCATTTTCTCCTTCTGCAGAAATTGTTTCAATTTATCACCAGGTAAAGAAGCGTTAGTCATATCCACTGCTGTTTAGAAAAACATCTGTGCGTAACCAGCAAGAGAAGAAAGCTCTAGCATGTTATGAATGCACCTTTAAAAAACCAAGTGGAGACAGCTAAAAATCTGAGAACACAGTTTTGTCAAATGTGAATGCCATTAATTATTATGATTTTGATGATCACAAAGGTACAAGTATGACTGGGAAAAGAATGTGATATCCTAGAAAATAAAATATACCATGTATAGTGTATACATACACTATATACTTTCTTTTCTAGGCTATCATATCCCAGTCATACTAGCATCTTTGTGAGTCTATACATATATGGACTCTTCTACAAACATGCAGAAAAATCCTATATTGCAAAACAGGTTCATTCAACAGATCAGAAAAACATTGTATTCAGCAGACCAGAAATATTTTCTATCACCAGAAGAAAATGGGAAATTTGAATATATTAAAACAAGTATTATTTTGTTTGGGACAATATTTTAAATAATCTCATTAAAATTACTAATATGCAATCCACCACTCCCTCAATTTGTAGGTAGCATGATAGACAAATTGTTAAAATACACTAATTTAAGTCCCTAAATTTACTGCTGTTCATACTATAATTTTTTAAAAAGAAAATAATGACACTTCTAGATATAAAGAACCACTACTTACCAAAATCCAGCACTTAACACCTTCAGTGGTTAAGATAATATTATTTGTTTTAATATCACCGCGAATAATCTTGTTTTCAGGCAAATGCTGGTATCCCTGAAAAAAAGAGTTTCTCTTAATCAATTAACTTGTTATCTACAACAGATAGCATGGACAAAATATTAGTAAGCTTATTTACTCCTAAACTTATTTTGGAGAGGATATTTCCAATTAGTTCAGCTTTCTATTCTTCTTAGAATACGGAATATCTGATCTTCCAACTGTAGCTGATATATATCCCTTATTATCAGCTTCAATAATTTCTTGAAAGTACATCTTTCCCACATACACCACGCCTTAGTATTTATTACTGTTATGTAAAGAATAGTTATACATTCAAAATTTAAATATCATTAATATATTAAAAATTATAATTAAGTTCCCCAAACAAAAGAACCTCCAATCTTACAGTGACTCTACAATCTATTATAGGTAGTTTTAAGAGAGGAATGAAGAAGCTATCCATAAAGGTTCCAGTCTTAGCTTCTGTAAAAATAATAGGTACAAGCAAAACCTTCGATGGACAGCTGTTTCAGTATGGAGTGTGATTTACTTACAAAGCCCATGGGCACTGCAATTACTGATGTAACAAATATTATTGAGTTGGCTTTGTTGCGAGAAATTTTACTTAGGTGAAAAAAAGATTGATAAAATCATGGGGATATACATCTCTGTATATAAAATTACATAATTTGTCACCTAAATAAAAGAAAAAAGAAAAAGTGCTCTATCCAGTTCGAGATATATGTAACCTTTTTAAATATGCTTAATACCCATAAACCAGTAACAGCAGTTTGTCAGGGAAAGGAGAAATTAAGTCACCTGCTTGTTTTTCTAGTATACACCAGGACAACAAATATGCAGTTCTGGGTATAGGTTGGAAACACCTTACATGCTATTTCCAGCCCAAAGACAGCTTCCGTTCACATATAATTCACAGCAACTACATTAAGAGGAAAAAGTAAACAATACTTACAATTTAATACCTAGTTTAAGAAACTTCGGTCATGTCAAATGAATACATGCCAGTAGATGTACTATTTGAACAAGTTTTTCTACTTGCCATTAGAGCATTATGTACAAAATAAACAATGGTATATTCATTCATTTTTCTCCTCCTCAAAAACACTTTCAAAAAGTCAGTCCCAGACCTGTATGACTATAGTAAAAAAAAAATTGGGAAAAAATATTTCTAAATCCCTCAACTATTTTCAATTGCTCAGCAGTAATGATCAGACATATCACTACGGATAAAGAATAAATATTCAATAAGTATTTACATCAATAAGACAGCTAAAAAAGCCACTTAAAATTACTCAGCTCTCTTAAGAGGAGACAATGTTGAGCACAATAGGACATAACCCCAGACTTAAATTTAGTCGTCATAGACAGGAAGGATGTGTAGACAGTAGAGAGGATGGCAGAAAAGATTATGTCACTTCCTTCTATTCAGGACATGGCACATAAACATTATTTGTCTGCAGAATTGTAAGAGATGCCACATATCCTCTCCATGAGGATGAGGAAGAAACGTTGTGGTATCTGAAACAGAACAACTAGATACTGTAATAACTTTGTTCTCTTATAGCAACCTTGTTAAAGTCTCAAGAGTCTTTTTTCCACTATGTATTCAAAATGCACTGTGACTAATACAGTGTGTGTGTGTGTGTGTGTATGTTTGTATAATCATAACTGAGCTCAGAATTTTCGTGCTTAAGTCACATGCATGTCTCTTGACTCCACTATACAATTGTCATAAAGCAAATCATCACAAGTAAATCATATTAGCTGTTAAGTGAAACCATTTTCCCAAAGAGGTATTTAAATGGTGGAAACTAGCAAAACAACAGCATAAATTAGAATCAAAAATGAAAAGATGTGCTTCACCCAATTGTAAATATGAGCTAGTGCCAAGTACCCGAAATGCAATCATGTGACAGGAGGAGAGCCCGGTAGTCATAACTTCAAGGAAAGGTCATAAGTACATTTTGTTTCTCTTCTGTTATAACTTTGAATAGTAGTTAAGTGACCAGTCATTAAACAAAGAATACTTGTAATCACAAGGCAAATTGTTTGGCTATAGGGAATATTTTCCATGGACCAGAAGACAGTATTTTAAACTGGGACATTAAGAAATCCCAAGAAATGTTTCTTTCTGTTAAGGCAAAAAGCTGGTGTAAAATTTCTTTTCACTACAGAGGTTATTTTGAAGGCTAAGACTAAATTTCTTTACCATCATTTATTTTCAAAAATGTCTTTGACTATAGACAAGACTTAGGGATATTTTGGGGGGCATAAGCTACAATGTCTTTGGAGGGGGGAATGTGGCAGTGACTTAGAGACAGTATCCACTCTAGAAAGGGGTGAAAGAAGATTGCTTTTGGGTAAACAAGTGTTTTCTACTGGTCACATCCATCAAAAGAACCCATTTGAGATCACAGAAAGTTCAGGCACCATTTTGTGAATTGGATACATTTGTTCATTCAGCAAAGCCATTGCTAAGTGAAACTGCATATGTTTTTATGGTCTAGCTTTCCTTTGTTTTTCACACCTGTGAAAGTCCTAAATTCAATGATTGGTTGCAAAGTTACTGTTTCATTGCCATTCTATCTGCATAGTATTACTAAACAAAGCAGTCACAACAGGAAAACTATCTGTATCACAGTATGTTCTCAAAATGTAAAATTTACCAACAGGTCTATCTCAGAGTCAAAGCACACAATGTCCAAACTTAGAACTCAGTAGTTATGCAAAAAGTTTACATCCTCTTCCAAAAACTTGTTTAATATCTAAATGGGTTACTTATTTTTACAGAGTGCTAGACAATAACTATTCTGCTAATAGGTTACTGTATTCCATTGGGAAAAATATATCTTCCACATTCTTTATATATGACGTCAATGGAAGGGTGGAAGAAAAAGGTTTTCTACTCTCCATCTCTATAAGTTTAACATAGTCACAATAAGGCAAGAAGAAATTGGAATGCCAGGAATGTTGAGGGCAACAGAGATAAGGAGGAATAGTAATAATAGTAATTCTTACTTCCCATATCAGTAAACCAAATATGGCTTCCTATCTATTTGGATTAAATTATCCCTAGACTTATTAATTTTATCATGATATCACAGAAACATATGTTTGCTTATGTTCCATATTGGCATATACTATTTATCACCAAAAATCCATTACTGTTTTTACTGTTAGACAAACTGGTCAAACGCTATTCAAAAGATGAGACCTACATTTGATATCAAAAATTACAACATCTAAAACCACTGAGTAGAGATTTCAGTGCCCAAGTTGTTAGATCGCAGAGAGAGACTCGACACCAGTGTGACTTTCAGATCTTTATTTAGTTCTTAAAATCTGAGTTAACTGCAGGGCCGCAGCAGCCTCTTTTATTGACGGCTGCTTGCGGTTAGCGGCCAATGATGGCTCCTTGAATCTCCCGCCATTTAGATGGACCAATCGTAGGGTGGCAATTATGGTCCAATCAGAATAGGGTAAATAGGCCAATCAGTAAACTGAATCGGTGGACCAATCAGATTACAGGATTACAAGTATGTTAATATAGAACACAAAGCATACTCAATTATTGGGAATAAAAATGTTAAAGTTTGATTTCACTAAGACACTGCTGAGACAGAATTCATCTGATTTAATCTCATTTCCTGCAGATTAAGCAGATCCTAGAGTTTCTTACTTCCATTCACAAGGAAAAATGTGTCACATCTAACTATTGCTTTGTTTGTGGTTACTATTGGCAATCATCTCTCATCTCTCCTTTCATTATTCCCCATTGGCCTTCTTTCTTGTCTGCCCCACAATGTATTTCTTACTTATCAGTTGAAATATTAAATCACACAAGAAAGACTGCCATAACTCTTAAAATGCCACTTTGCTGCAAAAATTAAACTGGCTATCCTTCAGGAAATTGGAGAAACTGGAGGCTTGCAGAGTTTGGTATTTGGGTAGGCTTGAAAAAAATCCAAGGTCACCTACAATATAAACCAAGTTCAGAAATACTTCCCCATCTGATTTCACATAATCTTAATTTTAAATGTTACATTCAATAAATGACATCCAATTGTCAGCTTTAAAGACCTGTTTCTTTTTCCCCATCTCTGCATTATCAATTATCATTATGCGAGAACTACCTATATTCCAGATGTATTATGAGTTCCATTCCTAGAAATCTTTCAAACTATGGAAAATTTCAGAATGGCTAGAACCATATCAGAAGATTTTGAAAAGTTTTGAACTCTTTTTCAACATGACATCACTATCCAGGTTATGTATTAAACATATTTTCTGTGGGCCAAGGCACTCATCTTAGAACAGCTGCTAAAAGTTAAGAACTTTTCCCAGTCCTGGGAAACCTTTCTTACGGTATGTTGAATGAAAAAGAATGGCTGAAAAGTTGAATATGATAGAAATGCTTAAGTGCAGCTGAATGCATATTCTAACTCCAGCTATAGCCTTCCAAAGTAAAGCAAGCTCCAGATACGCTGTTCTTGAAATGAAAAGAATATATCCTGATTAAATGCATACCAGGATGCATTTACAGGGCGATTTTAGACACCAAGTGTACAAATCAAACTATAATGACCACTATTCACATATCATTTGATAAGAAGACATTAAAATGCATTTATTACAAAAAAAGTATAATTAAATAGATCATTTAGAAAAATGTCCAATAAAAAATACATTTGTGGGAGAACTTGCTTTCAGATTTCAGTAAAAAATTCATAAACTCATGCAGAAATCAGGCAGAAGAAATACAAAGTTGTAAAATTGAGAAAGTAGGCAAAATCACACTTAATTGTTGTGCTTGTTCTTATTCAGAAGAAAAATAATATTCACAGTAATATGCCTATTAATCCATACCTGGAACATCCAGCACATTACCAAATGATAATATATTAAGAGCCTCTGCAATCACATCTGAGAGTAGTATAGTTGTTATGGAGAACCCATACTTAATGTTCCATCTGGCTTTTCTTTCCTACATAATGACAGAAGGAAATTATCCTTTGTTCTATACTCTACCATAGACAATAATTTATGCCCTCAGTCTGCTCAAGCAAGATACTTGATTATATAATTTCCCAGAAAATCACCTTTTACCAGTACTTGGTTTTCTAAAGCCGACTGACATCACAAAATCTTTAATTTTGCAAAGAGCAAAGGGCATTATTCTAAAGAGCAGGATTACTTTAATTGGAAGGTAAAGAAAATATATTACTTTTCCAATTATTAGAAATGTCTAATTTAAAAGACTGATTTTGAGCTGTAATGGGTTAAAGTAAATAGAACTGGATTAAAAGGAGCAATTATTAAAGAACTGCATGGAAAGTACCCTCAAAATATAGGAAAATATATATTTGATTTCAACATTTCTTTCTTTCTTTTTTTTTTTTGGTAAAAGTTTTATTGATTTTAACAACAGACAAAAAACATATAAGACATAAAACATGACATAAAAAAATAAAATAAAATAAAAAAATTATAACATTCTTCATAAATTTACAGTGTATCGGTTGGTTTACCACTCCCTTTTGTGCATCCATTTCATAGTCATCAGAATAATTATATTACATAATAACTCACATTATCAATCATCAATAAAATATTCCAATATCATTATTGAACAATCATTTGACTATAATTTTACTAATTCATACTTAAGCGAGATAACTATAATTAAGTTAAATTATTTTATGACAAATCATGAAATCATACCAAATCTATCTTAATAAAATATTCTTAAAAATTATCAAAACCAAGAAAAATTATATATTCATTATTTCCTAAATTTCTAAATATTCTATTATCATATTATATTATCTAACCATTGATAAAAACCCCAAACTTCATAAAATTGTTTATCTTCTTGTTCTCTAATTTCAAATGTCAATCTACTCATTTCAGCACATTCCAATATTCTCTTAATAATTTCTTCCTCTAATGGTATTTTCTCATCTTCCAATGTTTAGCAAATACAATCCTACCTGCTCTTAATACATTTACAATCAGATACTTTAAATTTTTTATTATATATATCAGGTACGATTCCCAATAAAAAAATCTCTGGTTTCAAATCTATGTGTTTCATTATCATTTTTTCCAGCCATATGCGAATTCTAGTCCAATATTTCTTGGCCTCCTCACAAATCCACCACATATGGTAATATGAGCCAGGTATCTGATGACATTTCCAGCACTTTTCAGATTTATTCTTGAACATTCTTGCTGTTCTTGTCGGGGGAAAATGCCACCTGTAAAACATCTTATACAATTTTTCTTTATATGCTGTTGACATTGTCATTTTATAATTTTGAGACTAAAAATTATTGATGAAAAAAACTATATAGTTTTAGTGATTAAAAAACTATATAGCTATTTGTTGGAAATTAAATTAGAGGAAGAACAAGTTAAAGAAACAGTGATTGCTTGGGGAAAGAATTTTGGATATGGGATTGATTTAGAGAAATGGCAAAAATTGCGGTCAACATTTATTTCTAATACAGAGTTCCTTTTCAAAGACAATATATTTTGAAGGATAATTAGAACTCATGGCCAAAATAAAGCAACTTCATTTTTTACTTCTATTGAAATCTGGACAATAATGTCATAGTGAACCAACAGTGAAGTGGTTTCAAATAACCCTCTTTTGTCTACATTGTCATTTACTTGTTTTTCTCACTGGTGATAGTGTTAAGTTTGGAGCATGGGCGAGAAAGAATGGAGACAAGCCTCTGGAACGGTGAACTTCAACTCTTTATTAACATAGTGACTTCTCTATTCAATGGCAGTTATAACCCTCCTTATATAGGCAACCCCAATAACTATTAACCAATAAAAATCGAGGAGCACTAGCTCCCTTAACCAATAGGAACTCTCTGTTAATGGCCAATTGGTTTCCCCGGAACGGGCCAATCCGATCCTGCCGTTAACAGCCAATCAGAAGTGCAGGGCCAGAACCCTGCACTTTTCTCCAAGCTCAAGTTCTCTTTATTAAACCTTATGCATTCACAACACCCCTTCCCCCTGGCTTCTGTTTGCAGGGCGCAGTTACATAGTTCTTTAGGTAGGACGGTTGCTTTATTAGTCTTTTTTATTTTCGCTGTGTCATTTGGCTGCAATCACGCTGAGATATTGTTGCCATTATTCTCGGTAATTCCCTGAGGTGCATCTGTTTCCCTCTCTGGTTCTACTTCCTGTGTCTCTATTACGCCGTCGTTCCCTTCGAACGGGTTTTCTTCTACTTGGAATTCATCTTCTTCCGTATCTTCCCCTCCCCCTCAGTTTGGTCATAAGGGAGTTCAGGAATGCCCGACGGGAGCCGCGATTGTAATTGATCGATATGGCGTTTCCATAGTCTATCGTCAAGGCATTGTACAAGGTAGGATCTTGGGCCGGTTACACGAACTACTGTCGCCTCCACCCACAGCGGATCGCCCGATAGGTTTTTAGCATATACCAAATCGCCTTCTTGGAAGGCACGACAGCGGCCGCTGGATCCTAGTGGTTTTTCCGGTTCATAAGCTGAGTGTAACCGGTCGAGGTGGGAGCAGAATTTTCGTCCCATTAGCAGTTCGGCGGGAGTTTTGTTGGTGATGCTATGAGGTGTGATGTGTTGTAGAAAAAGGATTCGATTGATCTTGTCGTCAATGTTATCGTAGTCTACCTTCTGCAAGGTTTTCTTAACGAATTGGACCATGCGCTCTGCTTTGCCATTGGTCGCAGGGTGTGCAGGCGAGGTGAGCGCATGTCGGATGCCACGGTCAGCCAAGTACTGCTCGAATGACAGCGCTGTAAATTGGGGCCCATTGTTAGATACCAGGACATCTGGTAATCCATGGGTTGCAAATAGTCTTTCCAAGTTTTTGATAACTGCTTCAGTGGTTGTGTTCGTCATGCAGTGAATCTCGAGCCAATTCGAGTAGGCATCGATGGTTAGCAGAAAGGTGTGGCCTTTGGTCGGCCCCGCAAAGTCCAAGTGAATATGGGACCAGGGTCCCCATGGTGTCTCCCATTTGGTAGGGATGGCTTTAGGTGGGGCGTTGCTCACTTCCTGGCATTTATGACAAGCTTTAACCCAATTTTCGATTTGCTTGTCGATGCCCGGTCACCATGCATAGCTTCGTGCGAGGGCTTTCATTCGCATGATACCGGGGTGGCCATCATGCAAGGTTCTCAGCAGCGCTTTTTGGAGTCATTCTGGGATAACGACTCTATCGCCCCAGATGACACAGCCCTTTTGGGAGAACAACTCCGTTTGTTGAGTCTTGAATGGTGTGAAGTCATCTGATAATTGGTCCAATGGCCATCCACATTCTACCCAGCCCAGAACTCGCTCTAAGGTGGGGTCACATTTGGTTTCCCTCGCGATATCTCGGGCAGTTAATGGCGGCAAGTTGAGTGTTTCAATTTGCAACGTGGTTACCATTGGTGCAGGATCATCGAGAGTCTCTGGAAGCGGTGCTCGGCTCAATGCGTCGGCGTGGGGAATGGCTTTCCCCGGGCAGTATTGCAGCCGATAATTATAAGCAGCCAAGAATTCTGACCAGCGAGTCATCCTGGGGGATAATATGTAGGGAGTCGGCTTATCTCCAGCTATTATCCCCAATAACGGTTTGTGGTCAGTCAAGATAGTAAAAGCCCAGCTATACACGTTCTCGCGGAATCTTTTAACGGCCGATACAATTGTGAGGGCTTCTTTATTGATTTGGCCATAATTTTGCTCAGTTTTTGAAAGTGTCTTTGAAAAATATGCAACAGGGGCTTCGTTACCATTAGGCAGTACATGGCTCTGAAAGGCGAAGCATCACATGTGATATTTAACGGCAAAGTCTCATTGTATTGCATGAGTAAAGAGTCAGAAGTCAGTTGTTTTTTCACATTACGGAACGCCTGTTCTTCTCTATGACCCCATAACCAGTTTGCTTTCTTGTCTAACAACCGGTGTAACGGTTCAGCGACCGTTGCTTTATACGGTAGAAATACATTATAAAAGTTGATGAGGCCTAGGGACGCCTGGAGATTGGCCTTGTTCCGAGGCCTGGGAGCGTTTTTTATTGCTCTTAGTTTACTGTCGGTAGGGTGAATACCTTGACTGTCAATTAGGTACCCTAAAAACTCAACACTATCTTTACACAATTTACACTTATTCTTTTTTACCTTAAGACTGGCGTCTTGAAATTTTTGTAGGACTAATTTTAAATGATCCCGTAAGATTTTTTTGTAGGTGCAGCAATTAATACATCGTCAAAATAGGGGACCACACCTTTAATCCCTTGTAGTAGCCTCTTCATCAGGCTCTGAAAAATACCCGGGGCTACACTGACTCCAAATTGGAGCCGGGTACATTTGAAGGCACCTCGGTGCATCACAATCGTTTGTGCCTGTGCCGTCTTTTCATCAACAGGTAGTTGCTGATATGCCTGAGCTAAGTCTAATTTAGCGAAAACTTTTCCACCCCTCAGGAATGGAGGAGATGCTGTACCACCGGCACTGGATATGCATTCTGCTGTAGGGCGTGGTTCAGGGTGGCCCAGTAGTTCCTACAAATTCGGATCGACCCATCTGGCTTAATGGGTGTTACGATTGGGGTTTCCCAGGGGGAGTGATCGGTAGGTTCTAGCACCCCCTGAGCTATTAGTTTGTCGAGTTGTTCATCAATTTTCAGCTTTAAGGCAAAAGGAACTCGACGGGGCTTAAGGCGGATGGGAGCTATCTTTGGATCAAGGCTGAACAAAATTGGGGTCCCCTTGTACTCACCTAAACTTTCCGCGAAGATGTCCTTGAACTCATGGATGAGGTCCTCCTCCCAGTCACTTCCGCTGATTTGGTTTATGCCTGCCACTTCGATGCCAAGTGGCGCGAACCATTGGAGACCTAGCAGACTAGGCCTGCACTGGATCTTTGTCGATCACAGTTAGCGGTAAGTACGCTGTGTGCTTCTTGAAGGAGACCCGGACTCAGCAGGAACCAATGACAGGGATTCGATTCCCTTGATAGTCCTTAAGAATTAGTTTTTGGAAACGGAGTTCTTGGCGCTGAATCGTGGGGATGAGTTGCTTGAGGGTCTTCCAGGACACCATCGAGAGGGACAATTCTGAGTCAACTTCCATGGGGCAAGGCTGATTCTCGATGGCTACTGTGATTCGGATTTTCTTGGCATCCAAGGCTGAGGCGTGACCGATAATGATAGTATGATGAGCCTCTTCTCACTGTAAAGCTCGGTTTCTGTAGGAGTGGCTTACTGGTTCTCACCTTACAGGAAGGTTTCCTGTCGATTGGCAATAGTTAGCCCCCTTTGAAGCCTGGCCGGGTCCTTGTAAACTTCGGCAGACCTGTCCGATGTGGCCTCTCTTTCCACACTCATGGCAGAGCGCGTCACGGAATTTGCATTCGGACCTGGCATGGTTGGCTCCACAGCCAGCGCAAGGGCATAGGGACTTCGGGTGGTGGTCCTGGTAGGATCGCAGTCGATGAACCTCTTCTTCGTCGCTGTCTGACGACGAAAAGAGGTCCTCGTGGTGTATCATGGAAAGCTACCCTTCTGCCTTGGGTAAAATGTCGCCTGTCGGTTGGTGTACCGGAGCGCGGTTGCGGCATAATTGTGCAGCCGACTTCCTGGTTGCTTCTGCTGCAGTAGTATCGGCGATGGCATCGGCAAGGCTGATGTCGCCCTGGTGCATCTAATCCCAGAACTATTCGATCTCTCAGTGCCTCTTCCAAATCGGCGAATCCGCAGAGGCCTCCCAGGTTTCAGAGGTCTGCTATGAAGTTGGCGACGCTTTCTCCTTTTCGCTGGTTTCTCTGATAGAACTCGTGCCGTCTCATGAGCATAGGCACGGTTGGTGCGTAATGATCTCTTAGTAGAGGTTCGAGGTCATCCCAATCCATCGCCTTCACTTCTCTAGGTTTTGCTAGTGCTTTAGCCATCTTAAATATGGTTGGACCGCAATGCGTTAGGAACACCGCCCGTTTCTTCCCGGCTGTGGCGTCCTTTAAGTTGTTCATTTCTAAGAACATTTGGAAGCGATCCATGTAGGACTCCCAGTCTTCCTGCACTGGATCGAACGGAGCGGGTGGTACGACGACGCCGGACATGGTTCCATTGTGTAGCGTCGTCAGCCACGTGCTCAGTGTTTCTTCTTAGTTCCGTCAGTTCAGACGTCTCCACATCCCATCCTCGTCGCCAGTGTTAAGTTTGGAGCATGGGCAAGAAAGAATGGAGACAAGCCTCTGGAACAGTGAACTTCAACTCTTTATTTACATAGTGACTTCTCTACTCAATGGCAGTTTTTACCCTTGAGTAGGCAACCCCAACTATTAACCAATAACAATCGAGGAGCGCTAGCTCCCTTAACCAATAGGAACTCTCTGTTAATGGCCAATCGGATTCCCCGGAACGGGCCAATCCGATCCTGCCGTTAACAGCCAATCAGAAGTGCAGGGCCAGAACCCTGCACATTACTCCAAGCTCAAGTTCTCTTTATTAAATCTTATGCATTCACAACAGATAGCATTACAGATTAATTCAAGGAAGGACATCTAGAAGAAAAACAAATGTATTTAGACAAATATGAAATGAAAACACTGGCAAGCTTCTAGACAAAAAGTTATTATGCCTTTATTTTAAATAAAAGTATTCTAAAATAAATGTCCATTGTGGGTTCAGTCTGAAAGAGCATAGTCCTTAGGAAAAGAATCAAGTTTTATTGAAACCAAGAAAAAGGAATCTGAACAATGGAAAAGGGAAAATGTTTAGAGAAGTTGAGGCCAAAAGGTGGACATTCTTGGGAATCTGATTTGGAGCAGAATAGGTAATTAGCTCGGGTACTGCTATTTGGTACTCAGATGTACTAAGTAACACATCAATTTTTTAAAAAACCCTGAAAATGTATGTTTTCTTATGCTACTGTTTGATTTTACTTACTCACTATAAGGATCATCATAAACTCAGCATACAATATGAAAATAATATAAATTAAGAATTTCTCTTTCAAATAATGCCTCTTACCTTTTATCTCTACATATAACCACGTGGATAGTTTTCAGCTACAAGTTAATTAAAGCTGTTAAAGAAAGTCTCTCATCTGTCCATGTCCTGGACTGGTTTTCATGCAATCAGCAGCACAACTTTTTCTAATGATTTTTTGACAATAAAACCTTGGAAAGCAGAGGTAATATAGATATTTCCTTTCCAAAACCTGCTCAATATGGGTGGAATTCTATCTGCCAAACTAGATAAGAAGTGATTTTGAGAAGCAGAATTCAGTATTTCTGAAGCCCTCAAGATTTTGCAAATGATAAAGAGTAAAGTATACTAGGAGTATTATAATCTCTGATGAATTCTTTAAGATCATTAACAAGCTAAATATCTTTAAGGTAATATGTAACAAATGTGTACAGAGCCAGAAGGTAACACTTAACATATAACACTTAATATATCCTATAACCTATACGTAGGAAGAAAAAAATCTGGAAAACAGAAAAGATACCATCCAAAGAGATGTTGATACAAAAAAAATACTAAACTGTGCTGAGATGGATAAACTTACAGCAGAACTAAAAGGCAAGGAAGAATCAGAATATTATGCGGTTTGGAATAGATGGTATAAATGGATAGAACATAGGAATAAGGATTAATGTATAGGAATAAATGTAAATATATGTATTATTGATAACACAATATTGTTAACAATGTAAATAGAGACTTGTAAATTTTTTAAAATAAATAAATAAAAAGAATATAAAGTAATGTACTGGGGAAGATATTGAAAATAAAAACCCCAACTAAAACCAGTACATTCTTATATAAATAAATTCTACAAATAAAACATAGACATTAACCATTTCATATTAATATTAATATTCATTTCATTTCATATTAATATTATACATATTATTTTTTTACTCTCAACTACTTTACTCTGCAACCTTGAGTTCTAGAAATTTACAATAGTTGAATTGTTTTGAATTGCTTTGTGAGACCTGAAGAGAATTTTCATCCAGACAAATATTGATATTCCCACACCAAAGACTATTCAAACCTAGTCTGCTGTTAATTCTTCATGGAAGAGTTGTTTTGCTTATTTCAATAAAACAAAGCTCAGAACTGATAAAGGGCAAACCTAGTGAGAAAACTGCAGTGAAATGTAAATATTTACATATTTCTCCCGAGGAATGAAATGTAAATGAAATGCAAGTGTGTGATGTTAACTTTGTAAAGATCAAAGTCAAATAATATAATTTAGTAACATTTCAAAGGTTTAAATGAACAAACACTCTGTCTACTGGATCACAATAAGCCTCTGGGATTATTTTTCTTTTAGATTAGCACTGTACAGTTTGCATTATTAATTAAATTCTAATGCTTCTGCAAGAAAGAATTTAGAAACTAGCATTTCAACTACTGAATACTGAATAAATCTTTATATATCATTCCTTTATTACTAATATTCAGAAGTATGTCATTTTATTTAAAATGGTATCCCTTATACAAAAGAGGATGTAGAGATCAAAACCTATGGTTCAACATCATTTACAATAGTTCCCCAACCTTTCTGGTTTCATGGACTGGTGTTGGAGAAGAGGATAGTTCCACATGAAAAGTGGGCAAGCAGGCGTGTGAACACACAGCTCTATTTGCATAAGTGGTGGTCACACATGCATACCGTACATGCAAATGGAGCATGTACTCATGCATTCATCTGCTGCTTGCACAAACACCATTTCTGCGGCCTGGTTCCAAACGATGCAATGGTAGTGGCCCAGCAGTTAGGATTGGGGACTCCTGATTTAAGGCACTTCTGCACAGCTATATGTTTGGCTAACTATTCTCCTCAAGCATCCTTATGATGCTTCATAAAGAGCTTTATAGTTGTTTCTTTGAACTGATTGAGGATGAGGAAGAAGGACAGAAAAGAAAAAATAATATTTGTGATTTTGAAGAGAGAGTAGTAAAGCCATTCCTTTGACTTCTCCAAAAGACTGCTGGCGGTGATAAAGCCCTGTTAAGTCTTGAATTTAGAGGGGATAATGTGACCCAAAAGGCTGGAGGTGGGACTTGTCCATTAAAAACCACCTATCCTACAGCTCCAGAAAGTTCATTGCAAAGCTATCTGGTGCAAGAGGTCGGCCAAAATGAATACACTTAATTTGCAGAAAGCCTCTGATATCACTTGGACAAAGGAATAACAGAATTGGAAGGAACATTGGAGGTCTTCTAGTCTAACCCCCTGCTCAAGTAGAGGATCCAATACCATTTTAGACAAATAGCTCTCCAGTCTCTTTTTAAAAGCCTTCAATGCTGGAACATGCACAATTTCTGAAGGAAAGCTGTTCGATGTGGTTAAATGTCTTCCTTGTTACGAAGTTTCTCCTTAATTCCAGGTTGCTTCTCTCTTTGGTTAATTTTCATCCATTGTTTCTTGTCCTGCCCTCTGGTGCTTTGGAGAATAATTTGACCCCTTCTTCTTTGTGGTATCCCCTCAAATAAAAAAGTTGGTAAATTCTTATTAGGTGGAGCTACAATTTAAAGAAGGTGGAGCTCTGAATATGTGTCCTTGTGTGTCTGAACAGAAAATATGTGTCTGAAGAGAAAAGAGTGGGAGAAAAACAGGGCATGTGGAGGCTGAAAACGGGGCACATGGAGCCAGCAATAGGCTATGGCAATCCCTGCAGCCTGAAACAGCTGATCGTTGGGAACCCAATCCAATTAACAACCAGCTGTTTGTGCTAATCAGGCTGTGCCGAAGCTGACCCAGCTGTTTGCTGTTTGCTACAAGGAGGCAAACTGGCTGAGAGGCAGAGGCATATTTTTTTTCTTGTCTTTCTCCCCAAATGCTAGGTGTGTCTAATGCTCTGAAAAATACAGTAGTCATTTTGTCAAAGAATGATATAAGATTTGTTTGGCATGATCTGTTTTTGATGAACCCATGTTGGCTTCTGGTTACAACCTTGTTTGCCTCTAAATGTTCCCAGATCTTTGCTTGATTAACTTTTCCAGGATCTTCCCACATATTGATCAGGCCTTTAGAAATCGGTCTTTAGTTACCTGGATCTGTTTTCTTCCCTTTTTTGAAGATGGGAACCACATCAGCTTTTTTCCCAGTTCTCTGGTAGTTTCCCAATGCTCCAGGATCTTTGGAAGATATGGTTCAATGGTTCCAAAATTACATCTGCTAGCTCCTTCAGAACTTTGGGATATAATCAATCTGGACCTGGTGATTTGAATCCATCTAGACTAGACAGGTGTTCTCTTACCATTTTCTTGCCTATTTTAATTTATCTGTCTTTTACAGTTCTGTTTTTGGTAGGTTGGGCTATTTATTTTTCTTTTTGCGTGAAGACAGATGACAAGAAAGAACTAAGCAGCTCTGCTTTCTCCTTGCTGCCCATCACTTCCTTGCCATTTTCTCTCATTAATGGACTGTTTCCTTAATTTTTTTCTTGTTGTTTTATATATTGAAAGTTTTAAAATTATTTTTGATGCTTGTTGCAATCTTAGTTCATTCTGAGCCTTAGCTTTCCTAATTTCATTTTGAAGATTATATGCTGGTATTCTGCTTTAGTTATGTGTCCCTCTGTCCATTTTTTTAATACATCCTTTTTGTCTTTCAGATTATGAGAGTGTTCTTTGTGCAACTAGGTTGGTTTCTTATTTTTCTTTTTCGGTGGTAGGCTGAGTTTTTATAATTATACTTTGAGTTTCCCAAGCTTCTTGAGTTGTTTTCACCTTTATGATTTCCTTCCATGGAATCTTTCCTAAGCTCTCTCTAGTTGGGTGAAATGAGCTCTTTTAAAGTCTAAGGCACTAGCTTGATTTTGTTCTATTTGCTTGTGTCTGCTTTTTTATTGAATTCCAATTTTAAAGGGTTGCTTTCCCACAAAATTCCTGCAATTTCAACCCCTTCTATAATTTCGTCTATGTTAGTAAGAATTAAGTCCAATATTAAGACCCTTTAGGTCTCTCCTCTACCTTTACGATGATTAAGTTGTCAGTTAAGCTCATAAGAAACCTGTTTGATCTCCCACTTGATGCAGAATTTGTTTCCCAGTTGATGTCAGGGTACTTAAAGTCCCCCATTACTATTTTTTTAAAATCAAGTTTTTTATTTTATATTACTTGTATATATCAATGCGTGAACAGTGTGATACCTGGGTATCATACATTTAGTAAAGATAAACATAATGTTGTAACTCATGGTTATTACATTTCATTTTCATTGTTGCATGTTATTTAAACATATCTAATACTGCCATTCTAAACCTCCCTCTTGTTATTGCATAGATTTTGTTATATTAAAATATGTGTATTGTTGTTCCCCTCTTATTTCTATTTCTATTCTTTCTTATGTTTCCCACTGATTCATTTAAGCATGCATAACATTTCTTTTTGCCATTATTTATTATCCCTTATCTTGTATTTGATATTTTAAAAATTACTCATTTTTCCACCCTGGTCTCAATATCCCAAATGTCCAACACTACTAATCGATCCAAATATTAACACTATTTAATCAATTTACATCTCCCATTCCCCACAATTTCTAATCCTTAAAAGTTTAAAATTCACAATATATTTTAACACACTGTTATTATTAATAATATCATTAAATTCCCTAATCCTAAATTTCCACCTTCTACCCTTAATATATTTTTAAATAGAATAAATTCTATTTTTCTATTAGTATATATGCTACTGTTTTCCCTGTTTATATTTTCTACTTTTCCATTTTACCAATGTCTCCCATTACTATTGTGATGTGTTTCTATATATATTAACTAACTGGTTAGCAAAAAGTTCTATTTCTTCTGCTTGGTTGGATGTCCTGGACACCTATGGCAAAGCCATTCATTTTCATTTCTATTTTGTTCCAACAGTATGCCAATTCCATATTTACAAATGGCTTGTGGTTGGAAAGGGCTCTATAATCCAATATTTGCCACCATCACTGCATAAAAACTGCAGACTCACAGAAGAAGAGAAGAAACATGGGGGTATATGTGGAAGATCAGGGGTGACGCAGAGAATTTTTTTCTGTACTTTGTATAGGAGGCAGACAACTTCTTGGAGATGAAAGCTACCGATCAATTTATGCTATACAGAAAATGAGAACAAAGTTATGTTCATAATCTGAAAAAAAGGCAAGAACAAGTTATTTTCCCAATTCTGCCACCACCAAGATTGTTTTTGCCAAGAATGTTTGCCAAGAATGCAACTTCAGGATTCAGTACAATGAAAACAACAAGTATTTAATATAGCAATCTAAAGTTATGTTTTCACAACCAAAGGATCAATTATTCATTCCAGAAGGCACTGAGATAATATTTATGAGACTTCTCCTTAACCTTATGAGAGACCCTAGATTGATGCCTTATCATAATTCTATCTCAAAACTGTAAATAAATGTAGATTGCATCAAACTGTATTTTTTCCTCTCTCTCTCTCTCTTTCTTTCTTTTGACCAACAAAGAATTCCTGCACACTATGTGTGATACTGAGATAGAAAAGATAATGCTCTAATATGGATTTTGGAATCAATGACCTTGGATAGCCTCTTCACCTGTCAAGTCTTCCTAGCCTTGGATTTCCACAGGAACATAGAATTGTTTAAAGCCTTTTGTGTTTGTTTGTTTGCTTATTGCAATGGCTCCCTCTGCAGCTACTCACAGTTTCTTCAGCTTAAATAAAGGGAAACAAGTAATTTCCGCAAACAGATGCATTTGAACAAAACAAAGGAATAGCATTCATGGTGATCAAATTACTGGAGATTTAGAGATGACACAACAAAATTAGAAGAAGCAATGAAAAGTGTTAAAAAATAGAATTAAAGGAGGCTGTTTATAAAACTTAAGGAGTGTTAAGTTCTGCGCATGGGTGCAAGGAACGGAGACGAGGCAGTGAACAATGAACTTCAACTCTTTATTAATCATGCTGAACAGAGCAAAATCCTAGGGCAGCAGCAGCCCTTTTATAGGGTAGGCTGCTGACCTATTAGCCAATGAGAAACATGGAAGTGTTACCCCTTGAACCAATGAGAGTTGGCCCGTTAACAGCCAATCAAATTCCCCAGAAAGGACCAATCTAATATCGCTATTATCGGCCAGTCAGAAGTGCAGGATTAGAACCCTGCTTTTTCTTAAGGTTTGTTAAAACTTTATTAAACGCCTTTATTAGTTCATAACACCCCTTCCCCCAGGTTCCGTTTGAGGGGTGCGGTGACGTAATCCCGTAGGTATGCAGGTTGTTTTAACTGTCTATTAGATTTGCGCTGTCCCACTGGTTCCTGTCTATAGTCCAGTTTCAGCGGGACATTTTTTGATATATCTGGTACAGGCGGTTCCGCATCCTCACTGGATGACTCGGTGCCGCTAATTCTGTTGTTGTTGTCCTCCGATTTCTGTGGGCTTGCCTCCGTTGAGGTATTCCTCTGTGGCGAGGCCATCCCCCTCCCTGATTCTTCTTCATGTATCGCGCCTGGCTGCTGACTTCCTTCGATTCTGCTTTCCACCATCTCGAATTTGGTTTCTTCGACATCCCCTCCCCCCTCAGTTTGAGAGTCACAGGAGTCGCAGGAACTGGGTTGTAGCCTAGAGCGAAGCTGATCTGTATGGCGTTTCCATATTTTTCTGTCCCATGTTTGCACATGGTACGATCTGGGCCCAGTGGTTTGAGTTACGGTTGCTTCGACCCATAATGGTTCACCGGAAAGGTTTTTAGCGAAAACTAAGTCGCCTACCATGAACTCGTGGCATTTTCCGCTAGATCCACAGGGTTTCTCTGACTCGTAGGATGGGTGGAGCTGGTCAAGGTGGGATCGGAGCTTGCATCCCATCAACAGTTCAGCTGGAGTCTTGTTGGTGACGCTGTGCGGGGTGATGTGTTGGAGTAGGAGTATTCTATTTAGTTTGTCGTCAATGTCCCCATAGTCCATTTTGTGGAGAGTTTTTTTTAACAAATTGGACCATGCGTTCAGCCCTGCCATTGGCCGCAGGGTGCACCAGCAAGGTTAGCGCATGGCGGATACCCCGGTCCACTAAGTATTGTTCAAACGCCAGGGCGGTGAACTGGGGTCCGTTGTCAGAGACCAGAACATCTGGCAGCCAATGCGTTACGAATTGCCTATTCAATTTTTGGATCACGGACTCAGTTGTAATATTCTTCATTTTGTGGATCTTGAGCCAGTTGGAATAGGCATCCACTGTTAGGAGGAACGTATGTCCCTTAGTAGGTCCTGCAAAGTCAATATGGATGCGGGACCACGGCCCCCGGGGGGTTTCCCACTCCATTGGAGTTGCTCTAGTTGGGGCACTGCTGACTTCTTGGCACTTTAGGCAAGTCTTTACCCAGGCTTCGATCTGCTTTGTCAATGCCTGGCCACCATGCATAGCTTCGTGCGAGTGCTTTCATATGCACGATGCCGGGCTGACCGTCATGCGATGTTTTCAATACTGCTCATTGTAACCACTCTGGGACGACAACTCTGTCTGCCCATAGGATGCAGCCTTTTTGCGAAAAAAGTTCTGTTTGCCGGTTTCTGAAAGGGGTGAAGTCGTCAGGGGTTTGTTCTACTGGCCATCCTCGTTCCACCCAGCTGAGAACTCGCGCCAGGACAGGATCTCGTTTTGTTTTGATAGCAATGTCTCTGGCTGTTAGCGGTGGTGAATGTAGTGTTTCAATCTGGAGTGTCATAAGGGTTGGAGCTGGGTCATCGACGGTTTCTGGAAGTGGGGCACGGCTCAATGCATCAGCGTGGGGAATGGCTTTCCCCGGGCGGTGTTGTAATTTATAGTTGTACGCAGCTAAGAACTCCTACCAGCGAGTCATTCTAGGTGACAATATATAGGGGGTTGGCTTGTGTCCCGCTATAATCCCTAGCAAAGGTTTGTGATCGGTAACAATAGTAAAAACTCATCCATACACATATTCATGAAACCGTTTCACAGCAGATACAACAGCAAGAGCCTCTTTGTCGATTTGGCTATAGTTACGTTCAGCCTTTGATAGGGTCCTTGAAAAATAGGCAATAGGGGCCTCAATACTATTTGGTAACACATGACTCAAAATGGCTCCTACTCCAAACAGTGATGCGTCACATGTAATTGTTAAAGGCAGAGTCTCATTATACTGCATTAAAACAGCATCCAAGGTTAGTAAGTTTTTTACTTGTCGGAAAGCGTGCTCCTCTCAGTGTCCCCAGACCTAGATTGATTTTTTGTCAAGAAGTCTATGTAGGGGCTCAGCTACGGTCGCTTTCTGGGGCAAGAAGATGTTGTAAAAGTTAATGAGCCCCGGGAAAGCTTGGAGGTCAGTCTTATTCCTGGGTTTTGGGGCGTTTTTGATTGCTTTTAGTTTGCTATTAGTGGGGTGAATGTCTTGCTTATCGATTAGGTACCCCAGGAACTCTACTTTATCTGTACACAGTTGACATTTATTTTTTTTAACCTTTAGGCCGGAGTCTTTAAATTTCTGGAGAACCATTTTAAGATGCTTTTCTAGTACTTCTCTATTCGGGGCCACAATTAAAACGTCATCAAAGTATGGCATGACCCCCTTGAACCCTTGCAAGAGTCTCTCCATCAGACTTTGAAAAATCCCTGGGGCTACGCTCACTCCGAATTGGAGTCGGTTGCATTTAAAGGCGCCTTGGTACGTAACGATCGTCTGTGCCTCTGCGGGTTTTTTATCTACAGGCAGTTGTTGGTATGCCTGTGCTAAATCTAATTTAGCGAAGACTTTTCCGCCCCCCAGGGAATGGAGAAGGTGTTCCACCACCGGCACCAGGTAAGTGTTCTGTTGAAGGGCGTGATTAAGGTTGGCCTGGTAGTCCCCACAAATCCTTAATGATCCATCTGATTTGATGGGTGTTACTATTGGGGTTTCCCAACGGGCATGGTAAGTTGGTTCTAAAACACCCTGGGCTATTAATTTATCGAGCTGTTTGTCAATCTTTGGTTTAAGGGAAAAAGGTACCCGACGAGGCTTAAGGTGGATGGGGGCTACTTCAGGGTTAAGGTTAAATGATATTGGGGTCCCCTTGTACTCACCTAGTTTGTCTGCAAAGACGTCCTGGAATTCCTGGACGAGGACCTCCTCCCAGTCATCGCTTCTAGTTTGGTGAATGCCGGCTACCTCGATCCCGAGTGGGGCGAACCATTGAAGGCCTAACAAACTAGGCCAGTCGTGGTCGATGACGATCAGTGGTAATGACGCAGTACGATTTTTGAATGAGACTTGGACTTGGCTGGATCCAACGACCGGAATTCGGTTCCCCTGATAATCTTTGAGTATGATTCTTTGGGTTCTGAGGTCTTGATGCCAGATGGCAGGGATTAATTGTTTAAGGGTCTTCCAGGAAACCATCGAGAGGGATGATCCTGAGTCGACTTCCATCACACAAGGCTGGTTTTCAATGGCGACCTTCACTCGGATCTTCTTTGCATCTAACGATGAAGCGTGACCAATTGTAATGGTTTGGTGTGCCTCTTCCTGTCTCGTTGAAGAGGCCAGTGTTTTATTTCTGTAGGAGTGGTTGTTCCATTGGTGGTTCAAATGTTCCCGACTCACAGGCGATTCCCTGTGGTCTGGCGGTAGTTGTTTCCCCCTCTAAATTAGGCTGGATCCTTGCTTGCTTCTACAGACCTTCCCGATGTGGCCTCTTTTCCCACAGGAATGGCAGAGCGCATCGAGGAATTTGCAGTCTGATCACAGATGGTTTGCCCCACAACCCGCGCATTGTGTGATAGTCTTTGATTCCGCTGATGGCATTGGTCATGTTCAGACCGGAGCTGGTTGACCTCCTCCTCATCACTTTCTGATGGCGATTCAAGGTCCTCGTGGTGGGCCGCTGTTGTGTGCCTCTTTGTCGATTTGGCTATAGTTACGTTCAGCCTTTGATAGGGTCCTTGAAAAATAGGCAATAGGGGCCTCAATACTATTTGGTAACACATGACTCAAAATGGCTCCTACTCCAAACAGTGATGCGTCACATGTAATTGTTAAAGGCAGAGTCTCATTATACTGCATTAAAACAGCATCCAAGGTTAGTAAGTTTTTCACTTGTCGTTCGCCGCCGGGTGCGCCGGTGCTGTCAGCGCGTGGCGGATGCCCCTTTCTGCTAGGAATTTTTCGAATTCCAGCAAGGTGAACTGGGGCCCGATGTCGGAAACGACGACGTCTGGGAGGCCGTGTGTTGCAAAGAGTTTGCAGAGTTCCTTGATCACGGCCTCCATGGTTGTCGTCTTCATGTTGCTTACCTCCAGCCAGTTGGAGTAAGCGTCAACTGTTATGAGGAAGGTGTGTCCTTTTGTGGGCCCGGCGAAGTCTATATGGATCCTAGACCAAGGTCCCCTTGGGGTTTCCCACTCTAGGACGGATGCTGTGGGTGGGCTTGGCCTAGTTTCCTGGCATCGTTGGCACCTAGCTACCCAGGCCTCTATTTGTTTGTCCATCCCTGGCCACCAAGCGTAACTTCTGGCCAGGGCTTTAGTCCTAACGATGCCAGGGTGCGCCTCGTGTAGCAGTTCCAGAACCTTCCCCTGTAGCTTCTCCGGAATGACCACCCTATCCCCCCATAGTATGCACCCTTTTAATAAGGAGAGTTCCGTTTGGTGGTTCCGGAACGTTTTGACGGACTCGTCGTTGTCCCTTTCCGGCCACCCTTTCTCCACCCAATGCAACACCCGCGCCAGACGTTTGTCTTTATTAGTCTCTCGGGCAATGTCTGACGTGGTTATGGGCAGGTTGGGTAGAGTCTCTATGCTGAGGGTGGTCGTCGTGGGTGCTGGGTCGGTGTCGGGTTCCGGTAGTGGCGAGCGGCTTAAGGCGTCTGCATGGGAGATCGTCTTACCCGGTCTGTGTATGAGTTCGTAGTTGTAGGCTGCCAGGAACTCGGACCACCTTGTCATTGGGGGAGACAGAATGTTCGGGGTGGCCCGGTTTCCTGCAAGGATTCCCAGCAGCGGCTTGTGATCCGTTATGATGGTGAAAGTCCGGCCGTAGAGATACTCGTGGAATCGTTTTACGGCGGCAACGATAGCTAGAGCCTCTTTGTCCAGTTGGCTATAGTTCCGCTCCGGTTTGGTGAGGGTCCTTGAAAAGAATGCGATGGGTGCTTCTTTTCCATCGGGAAGGGTATGGCTGAGGACAGCGCCGACGCCGAAGGGTGATGCGTCGCATGTGACGGCCAGAGGTAGGGTCTCGTTGAATTGTATAAGGACGGCGTCCAAGGTGAGGAGGTCCTTCGTTCTTTGGAAGGCGGCTTGCTCGCGTTTCCCCCAAGTCCAGGTCGCCGCCTTGTCCAGGAGCCTATGCAAGGGCTCCGCCGCCGTCACCTTTTGGGGCAGGAAAACATTGTAAAAGTTCAGTAACCCCAAGAACACCTGTAGTTCCATCTTTGACTTGGGTGTGGGGGCTTCTTTGATGGCCTTGATTTTTTTGTTTGCGGGTTGAATGCCATGACGGTCTAGGAGGTAGCCTAGGAATTCTACTCATTCCGTGCATAGCTGGCATTTCTCCCTCTTGACTTTTAGTCCGGTCTCTTTAAATTTGGTTAGGACCTCCCTTAGTCGATCCTCTAGTTCGGCTTGGTTGGCTGCCGACACTAGGACGTCGTCGAAGTAAGGTACCACCCCCTTGATGCCTTGCAATAGTCTCTCCATTAGGCTTTGGAATATGCCCGGTGCCATGCTGACTCCGAATTGGTGTCGGTTGCATTTGAATGCCCCCCGGTGGGTGACTATGGTCTGCGCTTCTGCCGTTTGCTCGTCGACCGGCAACTATTGGTATGCCTGGGCGAGGTCGAGCTTGGCGAAAACCTTGCCCCCTCCCAGTGAGTGCAGTAGGTGTTGCACTACTGGGACGGTGTAGGTGCTTTGTTGCAGCGCGCCATTTAGGGTGGCCTTATAGTCCCCACAGATCCTTACCGACCCATCGGGCTTGATCGGGGTGACTATGGGGGTCTCCCACCGGGCGTGGTCTATGGGCTGTAGAACCCCTTGTTTGACTAGGAATTCTACTTGTCAATTTGCTCGTCTATCTTGGGTTTCAGTGCGAATGGCACCCGCCTTGGTTTCAGGCGTTTTGGGGGGACGTTAGGGTCTAGGTCGAAAGATATAAGGGGCCCTCGGTACTTGCCTAGGTTTCCGTCGAAGACCTCTTGGAACTCCCGGGCCAGTTGCTGCTCCCAGCTGTCGTCGGTGACGTGGTCGACTCCCATGAGTGTGATGTCGAGCGGGGTGAACCATTGCAGTCCCAGTAGGCTTGGGCGGTCGCGGTCGATGATTGTCAGGGGAAGTCGTTCGGTGTGCCCCTTATAAGTGATGTTGAAGTGTTTGGTTCCGACTACCGGGATGCGGTTTCCCTGGTGGTCTTTTACAATGAGTCTCTGGCTGTCTACGTTCCTCCTTTGGAGGGTAGGCACCAAGCGCTTTATTTCCTGCCATGCAATCATGGAGAGGTAGGACCCAGAGTCCACCTCCATTTTGCATGGCTGGTCCTCGATGCCTAACTCCACCTGGACCTTCCAGGCATCGTTGGTGATGGCATGGCCGATGGTAACTGTCTGGTGGGTCTCCTCTCTCCGCCGGTTGTCGCCGCCTCGCGAGGATCGTCCGTTCCGGTTCCATCTGTTGTCCGAGGGGCGATCTCTGGTCCGGGGTGGTGTGCTTTCTCTCCTCCGGTCGTTCTGATCCCATCGTGCCGGGCTGCGATTTTTCTTCAGGCGGCAGACACGGGCGATGTGTCCCTTCTTGTCGCAATGCCGGCAGATCGATTCGAAAAACCGGCATTCCGACCTGGGGTGGTCGCCGCCACAACCGGCACAGTTGGTCCTCGACTTACGACCTCACCAGCTTCGTGGGTCGCGGCCTGTCTGGAGGCGATGGATGTCCTCCTCGTCATCGGAAGTGCCCGATGTCGAGTGGAACTCGCCCTGGTGGGTGGTCGTCTCGGGTTGGGGCTCGGTCGACCTCGCCGGGTTGTTGTTTCTGCTGGGGTCCCCAGTGTTCGGTCTGCGCATGCAGTCGGCGGAAGTTCGGGTTGCTTCGGCGGCTGCGGTTGCGGTGAGGGTGTCTGCTAGGCTGATGTTGCCCTTGGCCATCAGCCGGCTCTGGAGGACGGGGTCCCACAAACCAAGCACGATCCGGTCTTGCAGGGCGTCGTTTAGGTTGTCGAATTCGCAAAGGCCCCCTAGATGCCGCAGCTCGGCGACGAAGTCACTGAAACTCTCCCCCGACCTCTGGTCCCGCTGGTAGAACTCGTTGCGCCGGATCAGGATGGGTACCTCTGGAGCGTAGTGCCGCCGAAGTATGGGTTCGAGGACATCCCAGTTCATCGCGATCGCATTGGCGGGTTTGGCGAGCGCCTTGGCCATCTTGAAGACCTCGGTCCCGCAGTGGGTCAGGAAGACGGTGTGCTTCATGGGGCCGGTGGCGTCCTTCAAGCCGCTGCACTCGAGGTACATGCAGAATCGGTCGGAGAACGATTCCCAGTCCTCGGTGGCGGGGTTGAAGGGTGCGGGTAGTGCAATTTTCGCCATCGCGGTGGTTCGTCTGGCTTCCATCAGACACGTGGTTCGGTTCAGGGTCTGGATCCCATCCTCGTCGCCAGTGTTGTGTCCGCGAAATGATGCCAGGAGTCAGTGACTTTCGTGCAAGCTCTTTATTCGTAAGATGGAACCGAACTGGCGAAAGGAAAAAAGCCTGCGGCTTTTATTCCTTTCACCGCGGCGGCCGCGGCCAATGGCATCGCTTTGAATCTCCCGCGATCCGAATGGACCAATCGCGGGAGATTCCCAGCGAGCCAATCGGCGCGGCTCGCCTGACCAATCGGAGAGCCCCGCGCTTTGGCCAATCAAAGCGCGGGGATCTCGAGTATGTTAATTAAGGACAGAACAGAGACCCTACACCATTTCTGAAAAATGGCAGTCCAATCTCTTCTTGAAAGTCTCAAGTGATGGTGCTCCCACAACTTCCGAGGGCAAGCTGTTCCATTGGTTGATTGTTCTCACTGTCAGAACGTTTCCCTTTATTTCCAGGTTAAATCTCTCCTTGTTCAGTTTCCATCCATTATTATCTGGCCTATAGGTGTTTTAGAAAATAGCTTGACCCTTTCCTCTCTGTGGCAACCACCTAAATATTGGAAGACTGCTATCATGCCTCCCCTGGTCCTTCTCTTAGTCGACTAGCCAAGCCCAGTTCCTACGGTTGTTCATTGTATGTTTTCACCTCCAGTCCCCTAATCATCCTGGTTGCTCTTCTCTGTACTTTTTCTAGAGTCTCAACATATTTTTTACAATGGAGTGAACAAAACTGGATGTAGTACTCTAGGTATGGTCTTACTAAGGCTTTATAGAGTGGTATTAATACTTCCCTTGATCTTGATTGTATCCCTCTGTTAATAAAATTTAGGATTGCATTAGCTTTTTTGGCGGCTGCTGCACACTGCTGGGTCATATTTAGCTGGTTGTCCACTAAGACTCCAAGATTCCTCTCCCAGTTACTGCTATTGTGCCTGGTTTCACCCAGTCTATAAGTGTACTTTTGGTTTTTCTTGCCTAAGTGTAGGACTTTACTTTTCTCTATGTTTCCTAGGCCAACACCTCAACCACTGCACCAAATTGGCTTTCATAACTGGACAAGGTTGGTTTCAGGATCTATTGACCAAACTCAGCAATCAGAAACCAGCTCAGTCAAAGTCTCAACAAAAGTCTAGACACCTGGCTATAAAGATAGAAGCCCAGTTAGTCCTCACTTAGTTTTATTTTTTTTATAACAAATTTTATTAATTTTACAAAAACAATACACAATCCAGGCATAACAACTTGAAAAATCTTTTCTAAAAAAAAAAAATTAAAGAAGAGAGCTAATAGAACATACAAAATAATTCCAAATTGTAATATCAATATTTACATTATCTATTTAACTTCATATCTTATCCAGACTTCTCCTTTTATCCAAATTATATTTCTTGCTTATTAAAATTTTATTGCCTTTCATAAACATACAAAACACAGAACATAGAAAAAAACAAAAACAAAACTAAAACATCTTTTCTGAAGGCTGCCTTATCCGGGTTGAAACTCTTCTCACAGACACAAATTCAAACATCATATTCACTTTATATATCCTTCCATATCTTATTATCATTTTCTTTTTTTTTATAAACCAATTTTATTAATTTTACAAAAACAGTGCACAATCAAGGCATAACAGCTTATAAATTCTTTTCTAAAAAAAATAGTAATAATTAAAGAAGAAAACCAATAGAACATAATGATTCCCAATTATAATATCAATATTTACTTTATCTATTTAACTTCATATCTTATCCCAATTTCTCCTTTTCATCCAGATTATTTCTTGTTAATTAAAATTTTATTGCCTTTTATCAACATACAAACCCCAAAAAAACATAACAAAACCTTTATATATCCTTCCATATCTTATTACCATTTTCAATAACATTCTTTGTCTGTTCTATTTCCAACTATCCATTCATCTTTTTTCTTTTACTATACTTCTCCTATACACTAATTGGAGTGACACCTTTAACTCATTACCTTAACTTAAAAGTACTTCATATAACACTTAATTTATCTTGGGATTCTGTTTAGTAGATTCTAAAATTACACAATAAATTTTATACTCTAAATACACATATAAAAACACAATCTTATGTACCTTCCAGAATCCCCCTTTTATCCTTAATTAGATTCACCCATTGTCTCTAAATAAACTTTTTTTCTTTAGATCTTGCTTCCCACCATTGAGGCTTCTCCTCCCCCCCTTTCTCTCTTGCTTATTCTTCTCCTTGCCCTTTTTACCCCTTTGTCTCTCCTCCTCCCTTTTCTTACTCCCTTTCCTTTCCTTTCTAACCTTGCATCCACCTTTCCTCTCATTTTTCTCTTTTTTGGTTGTCTTTTCAAATCTTAAAATCCCCCTTTTCTTATCCTCTTTCTCCTCCTCCCCGGAAAAAACCCATTGTTCATCAAAGATGGCTTCTTGTTCCTCTTCTTCTTTGTCCCAGTCATTCTGCTGCGTAATCAACTTTTCATAAGTACATAACGCCATTTCTAAAAATTGAAATAAAGTGCCCAAAGTATCTTTTCCATCTTGTTCTTCCTTTTTATATTTTTGAAATTCAGTCTTTAGTTCATCCACAAGCGATGCCATCCTGAAAAGAGAAACTTTCCCCAAAACAACCTCCCAAGTATTTTTAATCAAAAATAATTCAAAAAAAGTTCCAAAAGTTAATACTTTTCTTCCTTCTTCTATTTCTCTTTCTGGGGTTACTGTTTAATCAAAGAGGTCCAATTACCATATATCTTTCTTTGAGATTCTAGGCAATCTCCTCCTTTTTCCACTTCTGCTCCAATTTTTTCCCTCTCCCTTCCCACTTGCAACATCAATTTTTAAATGATCAGAAATCCATACCTCTAATAAGGGTTTTCCAATTTCTTAAATTTTTAAATCCAATGTCCAAGAACTCTTTTGTCCCTTAACTTCAACTTTCAGAATAGTTCACCTTCAGTGCCCAAACAAATTTCAAATCTTCATCTGCTGTTTCCATGGGGTGGGAGAGTGAAGAAAAAAAGTTCCCTTTAACAACTTCTCCGCCGCTTTCGATCTTCTTAGGGATACAATGTATCCTCCAGCAATTCAGACAGCTCAGTTCCAGCGAGTTTAAAAGATGTTGATTGACCTGGCTCAGCCAGCACTTTCACTTTTCTTGCTTCCTCCAGCACAATCTTACCCGGTTGCAGGCTTCTTCGTGGCGGCCATTGCCGACCGCCGCTCCACCACCTTGGGAAAAAGGGGGTTTTCCGGACGAGGAGGGGGTCTGCGACACCCCCAACTCCCTGTCCGGCTCCCCTCTCTCTTTGGCTGTCCCTGCAGGGCAGCCATATCCCCCTGACCCATTTGGATCGGGGGTACCTTGGCGGCAAGTACAGCATGAATCGCGAACGGTCACGAATTCCTGCTGCCACCGAAGCCATGCAGAACCAGAAAACCAACTCACTTAGTTTTATTATAATTTGCATAGCAGATCACTTGGCTTCTGAAGGTGCCATCTATAGTTGCTGGTGAAATACCTGTCAACCCTGAAGCTGGTCTGGCTGAGGCCATCTTGGGGCTTCAGTGCTGCCACACTAGAGCTGAAGGATAGGGAGCGGGGAACAGGGGTGTCAAACTCAATTTGAGGGCCGCATCAGGGCTGTGGTTTACCTTGTGGGGGTAGGACGAGCATGGCCGATTGAGTAGGTGTGGCTAACTGTGTAGGCATGGCCAACTTGACACTACTCCCCAAATTGCTGGCATGTTTCCTCTTTGCACTGGGCAAACTGGGTAGAAGCCATGCTGGTCCAATATTTCCACTTTGCATGTGGTAGATTGGGCAGGAGAGATATGGGCTGGCCCCTTATATTTTCCAAGATGGCCCCATGGGCCAGATCTGACCACATCGTGAGCCTGATCCAGCACGTTGGCATTGTGTTTGACACCCCTGGTCTAGAATGTCAATGTTCTATTTCTATCTTTCTTCTTTTCTTTCTGTTTAATATTTGCAATGTCATTAAAAAGCAATTTGGTCTAATATTTCCTCAAGTGCATTTGTTTGAACTGGTGCTGACAAAACATTACTGACTAAAGAAACTGGGCAACCTATAACTCAAGAACTAAATGCTTTATCAATTACTGAATTGAAGATAAAAATTAAGATAACACAATTCAGAAAGCATGGCCCCTCAGATAAAGCCCCTAAATTAAATAATTTTACATAGTGAAACAATCTGTATGACATTATGAATACATTGTTAACCATTACATAAATCACAGCTGGCTTGATTCAGACACCATACTAATACTAAGCTGTAGTTTCCAGTCCAGAACTAGTCAGATCACATCTTGGTTTAAGATGTGTGAATGTGGCTTTTTAATCTTATAGAAATCACGTTAGATTATTTGAACAATTTCATTAGAGGCCACCAAAGGCACAATATATTTACTAGAATATTTCAGATAATATTAGCATGACCAATGATTTTAAGCAACTATCATTAATGTAACAAGGAAAGTTGAGATAATGATAACTGTGAGATTTACTTTTAACAATACTGAGGCATTTTAATGGCAAAATGCATTCCAAACAAAATTGAACACTAATTTTGTATAAATTGTGTCAGACAATAATCCCATTCAATTGATATCCATTAATTCCATGGATTACAAAATACAGTAGATGATTATTTGCAGAAATAAAGGCCTGGTCACACTGCCAGAACTTTGCTATAGCGTTCCTTGAACGGTAGGAAGAGGGGGACAAATTTCAACACCGCTCGTCACCGCGCACAAAATGGGAAAAAAATTCGAAAACATGGGCGTTGCCTTAGCGGTGCACCGCTGAAGCCGGCGTTGCTTTAGCGTTGATTTAATGGTAGGGAACGTTGATTTAGCAGTAACGCGAGCATTGATAAAGCGGTGTTCTGCGCATGCGTGCGTTGGCTCGGTGGGGGTTTGAAGTAATTGATTTAGCGACATGCCGCTTTGGACTACCCGTAACGGAGCTGTACGGATCGCTTGATAAAGTTCTCAAATTCGATAAATTCGGAAGCAAATTCGATACAAGAGATGTTTGCACTCAACGGCTATTCCAAAAGGGCTACTGGTCCATTTCTCCCCGTATTTATAGCCAAATTCTGGTTCCACTCCAACACCTCCATACCAACGCCAAACCAAAGTTCATCACCGCAATGGATCGCTGCTTCAACGCCTGACACCGTTCCAGGAATCCCGTGTCCGCTTGTAAAATGCTTACAACCGCTCCACCAAAGTTAGTGCAACGTTTAATCACCACCCGGGCAAAGCTTGCAAAACAGCAGTGGTCCAGTGTTGAAGATTTCTGCGTTGGCCTAGCGGACCCAAGCTTCCACGAACTTGCGTCTAGCGGTACCAAACTTTGACCGGGCGTTGTTGGAGCGGTGGTGAACTTTGCCGGAGCGGAAAATTGTCCGCTCCTCACCGCTCGCAATATTTTGTGCAGCTCAAAACTTTCGGAGCGGTAGGAGGGACCATCAGCGGAGGCCGAGCGTATATGGCGTTGCCTTAACGGAGGCCAACTTCTGTTAAACGGTGGTGAACGGTTACGAGTGGTGATGATTTTTTTTCACCACTCCAGGACCGCTATAGCAAAGTTCTTGCAGTGTGACCAGGCTTTAAGACCACTGAGATATGAGTAATATGACTCCAAAAACAAGTCAGTCATTGGGCAGTGATATATGTCCAGTTCAAATAGTATTGCAAGTTATATAAAAGAAAAAGATGATAAGTGATTAAATTACAAGATTTTTATCATTGGGCTATTAAAATAAGTTTTTTTTAAAAAAAGTTACAGCCTATTCAGAATTCTAAAATCCACCTTAAAAAGATATTCTACTCAATCAATTCTTTAAAAACTAGCATCATTTGAGGACTCAAATTGTTGGGGGCAATATGCTGACTCTGTCAAGCACTATAAAGCAGTATAGAAGTCTAAGTGCTATTGCTATCAATCTTAACTTCAATATAAGATTTACTGTTGATTTTAAACATTTGCTTCATATCTCTTTCTGTCACAATCTCCCCAAATTAGTTCTGAGTTTTGTATGCTCAATTTGAAATTATTTCCTATTTACTACATGATTGCAAGTTATGGTTACACATCATTAGGGAACAGGTATCAATCCAGCAAGATTAACAAATCTGCATCAGAGGCTTGCTGCACAAATTCTATAAAAACCAAACAATGTTATTTAAAAATGGATACCTTGCAAATGTACCTTGCAAACATGCGGCGTGCAGATTTCTCTCCCAGAAGGCCTAACTGGAGAAATAACGTTTATCACCTTTCCCTCTTCCCACTCACCTACCCATAATCCTGTATGAAAATCTGTGATTTGAACAAGTTTTGTTCAGTCAGTAACAGGTTATTGTTGCATTTCCCCTCTTCTACAGAGGTTATCTTAGCACACATTATCTTATCCATTTTTATCCGCTGGCCCTGCGCGACATCCTAGGACCCGCTGTTTCAATACACCTGCCCAGTGTTGGGATTCAATTTTTTTTTACTACCGGTTCTGTGGGTGTGGATTGGTGGGCATGGCAGGGAAAGGATACTGCAGAATCTCCATTCCCTTCCCCACCCCACTAACCTGTTTTCCAGCTCCTCCTGCGCAGGGCAACAAAAGAAGACCCAACCAATCAGCTAGGACTCGGGAGGCAGAGAATAGATGGGGGCAGGGCCAGTCAGAGATGGTATTTGCCGGTTCTCCGAACCACTCAAAATTTCTGCTACTGGTTCTCCAGATCTGGTCAGAACTGCTGAATACCACCTGTGCACCTGCCCCTTTTTTTATTGCTCTGTCTACGCACTCCAACCCTACCCTTACTTCCTATATGGGAATTGAGAGCGGGAGGCTTATTTCACAAGAACTACGTGCCATTTTTCCCTCACCCTCTTGCAGGCAGATGGAATTGGATAAACTCTGGCAACCTAAGACCATTCCCTTGCACTTGGGCACACGGGCCACAAGTGAATGCTTGACACGTTTTGCACAATCAGTCAGTCCCTAATGATCTTGTGATGGGCCAATGTTGCACAGGAATGCTTGTACGGATAAGCTGAGTAAAGTTCCAATTCCCCAGTGGCTGTTTCACCCGCATTCAATGAAAAAAAAAAGGGGGGGGGATTGGAGCCTATTTCCAGATGCCGCATTTTAAGCTTCCAGGCATCATCCAGATGGCAGCCTTTCTTCTTGCTCCCAGTCTTGTTATTCAAGCATGCAACGGATGTGCACCTCGGCGATTTGGGGAAAATGGAGTAGCCCCTTAAGATTGCCCCTTAAGGCAACCACACCAAGTGTGAAGAAACCTGGAAAAAACACCAGGGAGTTTTGATTTAGCGGCTGCTCAGCTTTTCCCTCACACTTTGCCTGCCGGCCATGAAAGCCTTCAGTGAAATCAGGCATGTTTCCATAGAAGCTCATTTATTTTATCAGGTTGACTCAGTCCTCCATCCTTCCATGGTCGGTAAAATAAAGGACCCAGATTACTAGGGGCAATATGCTGAGTATATAAGCTTAGAGAGGGCTGTAAAGCACTGTCACATGGTATATAAATCTAAGTGCTATTGCTATCAACCAAACACCTGTGAAACTGAAGTCAGAGAAAATGTAATATCTCTATTCCTTTACTGACTCATCCTTAGAGCAACTCCTAGGATCCATTAGATTTCTTGGTGGTAATCAGGAGTTTGATTCCCAGGTTTGCTATCACTATCTGGGAATGGAATCCCATGGTGCTAAATGCTCCATGCACAGACCAAAGGTAAGACCTGTGAGGGGGCTGAGGAGAAGGTGACCAGTGGCGACCTGAGCTCCAACTACAAGCCACAAAGGGCAATGAGCACACAGTGGCCAATGGATTTGTGCCTCTTGCCTCACCTCACCTAATCCTGCAGGATGGGCTTCCTTTCCACCACCCAACCCACAGAGATCCCTGGATTCCCACCCCAATCCCACAGGCACCACCCACGCGAATGACATCAAGCGGGCAATGGCTCCTGGCCATACCCAGTCAGTTGCGACCATCCTTGTCATGCACCTTGCCCTTGCCATGCCCTGTGGCCCATGGAGGACAGCCACAATTCTGATCTCTCTCTCAATAAAATTCAGTTTGACATCCCTGCTATATGCTGTGGTACGCTATGCAATGCCATGCTGTATGCTGAGCTACACTGCACAATTCCATGCTTTATGCTATGCTACTCTATCTATATGCTATGCTACACTACACTATGCCATGCTGTATACTCTGCTATGCTACACTATGCCATGCTATACACTATGCTATGCTATGCCATGCTGTAAGCTCTGCTACAATAGCCTGTATGCTATGCTATGCCATCCTATATGTGGTGCTACGATATACTATATACTAGACTATGCTGTGCTATGCTATGCCATGCTGTATGCTCCGCTACAATATCCTGTATGCTATGCTATGCCATGCTATATGCGATGCTACGATATACTATATACTGTGCTGTGCTGTGCTATGCTATGCCATGCTGTAAGCTCTGCTACAATAGCCTGTATGCTATGCTATGCCATGCTATATGCGGTGCTACGATATACTATATATTGTGCTGTGCTGTGCTGTGCTGTGCTATGCCATGCTGTAAGCTCTGCTACAATATCCTGTATCCTATGCTATGCCATCCTATATGTGGTGCTACGATATACTATATACTAGGCTATGCTGTGCTATGCTATGCCATGCTGTATGCTCCGCTACAATATCCTGTATGCTATGCTATGCCATGCTATATGCGGTGCTGCAATATACTATATACTAGGCTATGCTGTGCTATGCTATGCCATGCTGTAAGCTCTGCTACAATAGCCTGTATGCTATGCTATGCCATCCTATATGCGGTGCTGCGATATACTATATACCAGGCTATGCTGTGCTACGCTATGCCATGCTGTAAACTCTGCTACAATATCCTGTATGCTATGCTATGCCATGCTATATGCGATGCTACGATATACTATATACTGTGCTGTGCTATGCTGTGCTATGCTATGCCATGCTGTAAGCTCTGCTACAATAGCCTGTATGCTATGCTATGCCATGCTATATGCGGTGCTACGATATACTATATACTAGGCTATGCTGTGCTATGCTGTGCTATGCTATGCCATGCTGTAAGCTCTGCTACAATATCCTGTATGCTATGCTAGGCCATACTATATGTGGTGCTACGATATACTATATACTGTGCTGTGCTATGCTATGCCATGCTGTAAGCTCTGCTACAATATCCTGTATGCTATGCTATGCCATCCTATATGCGGTGCTACGATATACTATATACTAGGCTATGCTGTGCTATGCTATGCCATGCTGTATGATCTGCTACAATATCTTGTAAACTTTGCTATGGTATGCTACGTTATGCCATGCTGCATGCTATGCTATGCCATGCTATATGTTGTGCTCTGCTCCGCTATGCCATTCTATATGCTATGCTATGCAATGCTACATTATGAAATGGTACATATCATTCTTAGTGAACAACCTGATCTAGTGCGCAAATTGTTGCATGAGGTTAGGATTCCAGATGTACACCTTTTAATAGATTGGCATGATGCAGGCTGTAATCACTTTACATGTGCTCATAATCTGGTCTGTTTGGTTCCATTTTGATATTAACCTATTATTCTTTTTAAAATACCAGTAGAAGGTGGCTTAAAATTGCCTTCTTATATGTTCCCTTCTTCCTGTTTTCTAGCAATCAGTGGCTGCCTTCAACAGCAATATTTTAAAAAATGACTGTTGCAAAATGCCTCTGGTTGTAAGAAAGAGGCAACTCTTTCTTTCTATGCAATGTTCCTGAATAATATAATACTGTATTTTTCAGAGTATAAGATGCATTTCCCTCCCAAAAAATGTGGGTGGAAATGTCTGTGCATCTTATAGAGCAAATATTGCAGTGCGGGGATTGGGGGAGTTGGCGTGGTGCCAAGCAGCTGTTCTAGGCAGCAGGGATCGCCATAGCTTATTGCTGCCTATTGCCGCCTCCCATTTGTGGAGAACGGTGTGAATGGACTGCAGTGGCAGTGAATGGGCCACAGCAAATGGGCTGCGGCAAATGGGACCCAGCAGCAAATGGGCTGCAACTGCAGCAAACGGGGCATGGTGAATGGGCGGTGGGGGCAGAGGAATTTTTTTTCTTGTTTTATTCCTCTAAAGCTAATGTGCGTCTTATAGTCCAGAGCGTCTTATAGTCCAAAAAATATGGTATATTGGCTGTGTCAGTCACTCCTAAAATCACCTTGTTTTCAGCTTCTATTGTTTTTAGGTCTATTAATAAATAGTGTGTATATGCGTGGGAGAATCAAAGCATTTCTTGTACATATTCCTATAATGTAAACTGTTGATTAGTTCATGAAAATGAAATCAAGATGAATTCAATTAGGGTTTTTTTAAAATTTAATCATTAGATATATTTATATGTATCCATGCTTCAAGTAGCATACATGGCAATCTTTCAATTTTTTTAACTATATCAATTACCCACTGAGAAGTTGATGGGCAAATGTGTTTGGTCTAAAATCACCCAATGAATTTTCAACCTGAGTTTCTTCGATCCTTGACCCATGCCTTAACCATTATATCACTTGCATCTATGCTTGTTAAACATCCTAGAACAGTGATTCCTAACTGGTGAATGTTTGGATACCTAGCCCTGAATATTCAGCTTGGTTTTCCATGGTTTTTCGTCTTCCCTTTTGGTGCTTTGGAAAATAGTTTGACTCCCCTCGTCTTTGTGGGAATCCCTCAAATTTCAAAACACTGCTATCCCGACTCCCCTAGTCCTTCTTATCATTAGACTAGGCATACCCAATTCCTGTAATTGTTCTTCATATGTATTAACCTCCAGTTCTCTAATCATGCTCTTTTTTGCACTCTTTCTAGAGTGTGGCATGATAGCCATATTAACTATTGTCAGAAATCTGTAAGTGAATTATATTAATAGTGATATGGAGTAATATTCATGTCCCCCCCCCCGCCAATCAAGAAGTTGATTGTGGCAGTGCAATCAAAGCCTTCCACTTTTTTGTGTGTTTATCTCAATGTCACACGCATTTACAAAGGAACATTACTTCCTTGCACAGTTGCAACCACTCATTTTGACTGTTTGGATCCTCCTTCCAGCAGAGGTATAAAGCTTGGTTTATGACTTATTTTTCAAAAATTGACAAAATTGCTTTGCATTTAAAGAAACCATGTTACACATTGGCACAACTGAAAAGGATTAATGACAACAAATTAAATTGAATTTTCTGCATGCAAACCTATCCTCAACCAAAGCGATTCAAGTTAATATTTATTTCTGCTGATTGGTTCATGTCCCTCAAGGCCAATAGAGTCCCTTGGCTTTGTCACATGAGGATAAATGACACTGCCCTTAAATAATTGGTATTCCCGCAGTCATTTAAAGACCTATTATTTTGTTAATCCACAGGGGATTTCTGCATGTATGGCAGATCATGATTGTTAAGAGAAACTGGTTGTCCATAAATCTCCTAGGCATTCAAAGATAAGCACTTACACTATGTTCTTTGCTTCTCTAAATGACTGGAGAAACCCAGACCATATAATATGGGAAATGTCATTAATACAAACTCAAATTTCTTTCCTGCAGATAAATAGAATATTTCTAAAAAGAATATGCAGAATATGCAGAATTTCAAATTGATAATTTATAGCCTGGAAACAAAAAAGATTGATGAGTGGAAAATATGTAATAAATACTAATTTGTAATAGACTACTTTGGGGAATTCCCTTATTTAATTTTTTTAAATGCAGCTTCCTTGTTCCATGCAGCCATAAAATCAACTCTGAAAATTTAGTGCATTCAAAAATAGGAAAGTAGAGTCTTAGATTTCTGTAACAAGCAGAAATTTGCTGCTTGAAATACACAGCTCTGATGATGCTTAAAATGAGAAATCGTGATTAAGACTATACTTCTCATTGGTATTCCAAGAAACTAGTATTTCTGGTATATCGGTTTATTTCTTGCTTCATTGACTTAAAATGGTAGAAGTAACAGGGATCATCAGTGTTAGATTGAGAGAAGGACCCTAATCTCTTCACAGCTAGCAGACAAAAGGCTAAAGAGCACTGTTTATCTGAAATTCCAGAGTGAGAGTTGAAAACACACATGATGGATGTTAATGGGAAAGCTGGAAAGTTAAGGAAAAGCAGCATGTTATTGGTGTTTAAATGTTTTGTATCATTCTTGGAAGAATGAACAATTTATTTTTGGCAACTGGAAAAATAATCACAAGAAGAACCCTGCTTCATGACCAGGATTACAGTTATCTAAGTGATTTTACCAATTGGGAGGAAAAATAAATTATGCATGCAGAACGATCCATGTGTTCAGCTGCATATAGAATAAACAGAATACTTTTTATTGCAGCAGTGCTATGGATCAGCCATCTTCTGCTAGGTCATTTTAAAACTGCAACCTTCTTTGGACAAAATTCAAATTCTTCTCAGCCATCACACCAAGAATATTTTGATGAAGCCCAGAAAGAAACAACCTTTTGATAGCTCCTTGATGCTTATTTTTGGGGGTTGGTGGATGAGGGGAATTATCAGTCATCCTTCCTCAAACTAGTATTTTTCAGAAATATTAGCAGTGCATACAGACCTAACATTTACAGGTTACTGTCATAGCACTTCTAGTAAGTGCCAGATAGGCTAATCAATAATATTTCTTAATATTACTATCTGATTAGCCAGATAGGCTAATCAATAATATTACATTTGGCCTAGATAATTATAAACAAAAGATTCACCTTGACTTTCTGAGAATATAACAAAAAAGATCAAACGTTTTAAAGAAAATATATAGATGTCAAAGAAACAGGAAAATATTTGATCTTGTTGAAGTTTACCACAGTATGAAAAATGGGAAAATAAAATAACAAATCTGTCCATCACTCATCATTGACAAAGAATAGAAATGCTCAAGAGAAAGTACAAAAGGTTCACAAGAATTACTTGCTGTTTCTTTTCTGATGTGACTAAGTCATGCTATTAAATACATTTATGTAAAAGAAATATCACAATAATAATCTAAAGATTGTGTGTTATGGAACTGGGAAGAATAAGTACTTATTGAATTTAAAAATGGATTTGATTTAATCAAATCTAATTTAATTAATTTTAATTAAATTTAATCTATACTCTTTATGTGCATGACTGCATTCTCACTCATGCTAGTAATACTATTGCTAAATTTGCAGATGATACAACAGTGGTGGGACTCTGGGGGAGATAAGATGAGGTGGAGTGGTTGCTTTTGTAGTGTGGAGACAATAACTTGGTCCTCAACATCAATAAGACCAAGGTGCTTATAGTGGACTATAGAAGTAACAGATCAGACATCCAGCCCTTGCTTATCAATGGAGACCAAGTGGAGCAAGTGCCAGTTTTAACTTTCTGGGTGTTACCATAAAAGAGGACCTGACCTGGGGTGCTCACATTGCAGTCAAAAGGGCCCAGCAGAGATTATACTATCTGAAAAACTGCTGGTGATCTTCTATTGCTGCACTATAGAGAGCATTTTAACTTACTGCACCTCTTGATATAGTTTCAGGCATGGGTGAATTGACTGGAGACAATCTTAGTGGGTGAACTTTCAGCTCTTTATTACATAGTGACTTAAGAGAGTGAACAACAACAACTCTGCCTTATATAGGTGACCTTAATGTGAAATAACCAATAGGGAGCTGTAAGATGCTAGCTCCAGAACCAATAAGAGTCCTTCGTTAAGGGCCAATCGGATTCTCTGAACCCAACCAATCCAATCGAGCCGCTTAACACCCAATCAGAAGTGCAGGGCCAGAACCCTGCACTTTACACCAAGCTTGCTTTTATTTAAACTATTTACATACATAACACCCCTTCCCCCTGGGTCCTCAATTATGGTGTGGTTATATAGTCCTTCAAATAGGACGGTTGTCTTTTGGGTCTATTAGATTTTCTTTGGACTGGCTGTGTGCAGTCCTGTTGAGGTAAAATGTTGTTTGGTAATGGCTCAGCTTCTCGTTCTGGTGTGATTTCCCTTGGAGTGTACGATTCTTCCTCCTGCTCCATTTCCTGAGTTTCACTAGATTCATCGCTCTCTTGGAACAGGTTCCCTGGAATGTCGTCTTCTTCCATTCCTCCCCCCCCTCAGTTTGGTCGTAGGGGAGTTGCTGGCTGGCCAAAAGGAGTCGTGACCATAATTGGTCAATATGTCGTTTCCACAGTCTTTCATCAACACATTTTACAATATAGGATTTGGGCCCAGTCTCGCGTATTATCGTTGCTTCAATCCAAACCGGGTCGCCCGATAAATTTCTTGCATAAATGGGGTCGCCTACCTTGAAGGTGCGGTAGCGTCTGCTGGATCCTGCAGGCTTTCCTGGCTCATAAGCAGGGTGCAATCGGTCGAGGCGGGAACGGAGTTTTCGCCCCATGAGAAGTTTTGCGGGAGTTCTGCCGGTTACGCTGTGCAGAGTGATGTGTTGTAGAAGTAGAATGTGGTTTATTTTTTCATCAATATTATCATAGTCCACTTTTTGAAAAGTCTTTTTTACAAATTGGACCATGCGTTCCGCTCAGCCATTGGTAGCAGGATGCGCCGGCGAGGTGAGTGCATGGCGGATGCCATTATCAGCAAGGTACTGTTCAAACATTAGCGCTGTAAACTGTGGTCCATTGTCGGACACCAGGACGTCCGGCAAACCATGAGTTGCAGAGTCTATTGAGGACTTTAATGACAGCTTCGGAGGTTATATGGGTCATTCGATGAATTTCCAACCAATTAGAGTATGCATCGACAGTCAATAGTAATGTATGTCTTTTAATCGGCCCTGCGAAATCCAGGTGGATTCTGGACCAGGGCCCACGTGGCGTCTCCCATTCAGTCAGTGCAGCTTTTGGCGGTGTGTTGCTGTTTTGTTGGCACTTGGTGCAGGCCTTGACCTATTGCTCGATGTGTCGGTCCATGCCTGGCCACCAAGCATAGCTCCGTGTGAGTGCTTTCATCCGCACGATCCCGGGATGTCCTTCGTGCAAAATTTATAACAGCGAGTTTTGGAGTCGTTCTGGAACGATGACTCTATCGCCCCAGATGATACAGCCTTTTTGTGAAAAAAGTTCAGTCTGTCTTGTTTTAAATGGCGCGAAGTCATCTGGGACCTGGTCCAATGGCCATCCACATTCTATCCAGCCTAGGACTCGAGCTAGGGTGTGATCTCATCTGGTCTCTCTCGCGATATCTCGAGCGGTCATAGGAGGCGAGTTCAGCGTCTCGATTTGTAACGCCGATACTGTTGGTGCCGGATCGTCGAGAGTCTCTGGTTGCGGTACTCTGCTGAGTGCGTCGGCGTGGGGAATGGTTTTCCCCGGGCGATGAAACAATCGATAATTATAAGCAGCTAAGAACTCTGACCATCGAGTCATTCTTGGGGACAATATATAGGGGGTTGGTTTGTCCCCAGCGATTATCCCTAGTAAAGGTTTGTGGTCAGTTACAATGGTAAATGTCCTTCCATATACATACTCATGGAATTTTTTTATGGCTGCCACAATTGCAAGAGCTTCCTTATCTATTTGTCCATAGTTACGTTCTGCCTGAGAAAGAGTCTTCGAAAAGTATGCAACAGGGGCTTCATTTCCATTAGGCAGCACATGGCTCAAAATAGCGCCCACCCCAAACGGTGAGGCATCACAAGTTATAACCAATGGTAATGTTTCATTATATTGCATAAGTACAGAATCAGATGTAAGTAAATCTTTTACATTTCAAAACACTTTTTCCTCCCGGTAACCCCAAACCCACAATGCTTTCTTATCTAATAACCAGTGTAACGGTTCAGCCACAGTCGCCTTATGTGGTAAAAACACATTATAGAAATTAATAAGGCCTAAAAATGCCTGGAGATCTGTTTTGTTATGGGGTCTGGGAGCATTTTTTATCGCCCTTAATTTACTCTCAATATAATGCAATATAATGAAACATTACCATTGGTTATAACTTGTGATGCCTCACCGTTTGGGGTGGGCGCTATTTTGAGCCATGTGCTGCCTAATGGAAATGAAGCCCCTGTTGCATACTTTTCGAAGACTCTTTTTCAGGCAGAACGTAACTATGGACAAATAGATAAGGAAGCTCTTGCAATTGTGGCAGCCATTAATTTACTCTCAGTAGGGTGGATACCCTGACTATCAATGCGATAACCTAGAAATTCAACACTGTCTGTATATAGATGACATTTATCCTTTTTTTACTTTCAATCCCGCTTCTTGGAATTTCTTAAGAACACATTTTAAACGATTCTGTAGAATTTTTTTACTAGGAGCTGCAATTAACACGTCATCAAAATACGGAACCACGCCCTTTATTCCCTGCAATAATCGTTCCATTAAACTTTGGAATATTCCGGGGCTACACTTACCCCGAATTGCAATCGGGTACATTTAAAAGCACCTCTGTGCGTTACTATCATTTGAGCTTGGGCTGTTTTATCGTCCACGGGCAATTGTTGATAGGCTTGAACTAAATCTAACTTAGCAAAAACCTTTCCGCCTCCCAGGGAATGAAGGAGGTGCTGTACCACCGGCACTGGATACGCGTTCTGCTGGAGGGCGTGGTTTAGAGTGGCCCGGCCCACAGATTCGGATTGACCCATCTGGTTTAATTGGGGTTACAATAGGAGTTTCCCATGGAGAATGATCAATGGGTTGCAGTACCCCTTGTTTAATTAGTTTGTCAAGTTGTTCATCTATCTTGGCCTTAAGTGCGAACGGGACTTGATGGGGATTTAAACGGATTGGGGCGACCTTAGGGTCGAGGCTAAACGAAATTGGGGTCCCCTTATACTCGCCCAGATGATCTGCGAAGACATCGCTGAATTCAGTAATAAGGTCCTCCTCCCACTCGCAATCACCGACTCGGTTCACGCCGGCTACTTCGATGCCGAGTGGCGCAAACCATTGGAGGCCCAACAAACTAGACCTGTCCCTATCGATGATCGTTAGAGGTAAGTATGCCGTATGCTTTTTAAACGAGACGCGGACTCGACAAGACCCAACCACAGGGATCCGATTCCCTTGGTAGTCTTTAAGGATGAGACGTTGCATTCGAAGGTCTTGGTGTTGGATGGTAGGAACTAGTTGCTTTAATGTCTTCCACGACACCATCGAGAGGGACGATCCGGAATCGACCTCCATGTGGCAGGGTTGGTTCTCTATGGCCACTGTTACTAGAATCTTCTTAGCGTCCATGGCTGAGGCATGACCTATAGTGATAGTATGGTGGGCCTCTTCTTTCTGCAACGCTCGATATCTATAGGAGTGGTTTGCTGGATCTTGCTTTACAGGACGGTTTCCTGCCGATTGGCGAGAGCTGGTTCCCCTTGAGGCTTGACTTGGTCCCGGTAAACTGCGACAGACTCAACTGATGTGGCCTCATTTTCCGCACTCATGACAGATCGCATCACGGAATTTGCAATCTGCCCTGGGGTGGTTCGCCCCGCAACCAGCGCAAGGGCATGAGGGTTTAGAGCGAGGGACCCGGTCGAACCGCAGTCAATGGACCCCTTCTTCGTCACTGTCTGATGACGAAGAGAAGTCCTCGTGGTGCGTCGTAACAAGCTGCTCTTCTGACTTGGATAAAAGGTCGCCTGTCTGTGGGGTCGTTGGGTTTCAGCTTCACCGTAGTTGCGCCGTGGACTTTTTGGTCGCCTCAGCAGCAGTGGCTTCGGCGATGGCGTCAGCAAGGTCGATATCGCCTTTCGCCATCAGCTTGCTTTGCACCCCCAGCGCATCTAATCCCAGAATTAAGCGGTCTCTCAGTGCTTCATCTAAGTCTGCGAATCCGCAGAGGCCTCCCAAGTGTCGGAGGTCTGCCACGAAGTCAGCCACACTCTCTCCTTTTCGCTGGCTTCTTTGACAGAATTCGTGACGTCTCATGAGTGTAGGTACGGTTGGCGCATAATGCTCTCTCAGGAGAGGTTCGAGGTCATCCCAGCTCATTGCTTTAACTTCTCGAGGTTTCGCGAGTGCCTTTGCCATTTTAAAGACAGCCGGGCTGCAGTACGTCAGGAACAGCTTCTTGGCTGGTGTGGCATCCTTCAGGTTGTTTGTTTCAAGGAACATTTGGAAGTGATCCATGTAGGATTCCCAATCCTCTTGGTTTGGATCGAACGGAGCGGGTGGTACGATGCCGCTGGACATGGTTTCTGTTGGTGGCGTTGTCTTGGCACGTGCTCTGTTTTTCTTCCCGGTTCCTTAAGATCAGATGTCTCCAAATCCCATTCTCGTCGCCAGTGATATAATTTCAGGTATGGGTGAATTGACTGGAGACAATCTTAGTGGGTGAACTTTCAGCTCTTTATTACATAGTGACTTAAGAGAGTGAACAACAACAACTCTGCCTTATATAGGTGACCTTAATGTGAAATAACCAATAGGGAGCTGTAAGATGCTAGCTTCAGAACTAATAAGAGTCCTTCGTTAAGGGCCAATCGGATTCTCTGAACCCAACCAATCCGATTGAGCCGTTTAACACCCAATCAGAAGTGCAGGGCCAGAACCCTGCACTTTACCCCAAGCTTGCTTTTATTTAAACTATTTACATACATAACACCTCTGTATGGTTTGCCAATTGCACAGTGGCAGATAGGAAAGCACTCCAGAGGGTTAACATTGCCCAGAAGATCATTGGTTGCCCTCTCCCCTCTTTGGAAGAGATTTATAGCTCCCACTGCCTTAAGAAAGTTCAAAACATTCTCAAAGATCCATCTCATCCTGGCCATCCTTTTTTTGAACTATTACCATCTGGCAGACGGTACAGAATAATAAAAACAAGGACAAATAGGCTAAAAAACAGCTTTTATCACAGGGCAGCATCTCTTCTGAATTCTGTTGTGTAATGCAGTGTTGTTGCGGTGTCATGGGTTTTCAGTTCAAAGTGTGAAGAGTGAAGGATGTGTGTTTGTGTTCATTTTCATGGTCATGGTCATGATGTGCAGTGAAAATGGTGTTTGATTTTGTTGTATGAGGTGCAATGACAATAAAGTAAACTAACTAACAACAGGATGCCATTAAATTATCCCTGCATTTAATTCTTTGTACAGGAGCCATAGGGAATTGTTGTGGCCCCGATTCCCGAGCCTATGATGTCAGAGGAAGAGGACCTGGAAGATGAGGAGGAGGAACTGGGAATGCCTTCCTCCTCAGGACCTTCCTCTCTGGCAATGCTTTCCTCCCCAGACCTTCCTCCCTGGTAATGCCTCAGGTTACATCAGACAACTGAGAGGAACAGCCTGAGATTAATCAGGAGGAAGGCATATTGGAGCAGCCCCTGACAGGGAGTAAAGAGGAAGAGTGTTGGCTCAATCCTAAGCAGCGTCATAGGGAGAAATGTGAGCAGCAACATAGGAGGCATGGGAGGGTCAGAGAGTGAACTGATTCATTGAGCCACACCCCACAGGGGATAAAAGTAGGTGTGTTTTCTCCTGAAACTTTGTACGGGACAAAGTTTAACCTTATTTCAGATTTTCTTTATGGACTGCCTTGTGATTTTCCGTGAGTAAAATTTTATTTGCTATCAGTTTGGACTTGGCAGGCAGGACATGTTGGAATGCCAAGAATATTATCAGTTCCAAAGAATTAACTCTGTGAAGTCCGAGCAAGCTTGCCTGCCTGTGTTTGTGTGAGTTTGTACTCTTTCATCTTTTTGGAAAGAGGAAAAGCGAGACAGAACAGGGAATGTGGAATTCCATGCAATTGTATTTCCATGCTAGTCCTAAAAAGGAGCACTTTTACTCTACAACAGGGGTGCCAAACTTGTGGCCTACAGGCTGGATGCATCACATGCAGGCATGCCCACCCCTGCTTCATGATTGGGAAAAACTTCATGAAATGTCACATGACAGCAACGTGACATTCCAAGTTTGATACACTACAATAAATACTGTATTACAGGAAAAACAGGAAGCTCAAGAAGGAAAGACCAATTACCCCAACTCTGTCTTTAAGCAAAGGGTTATCTTCCCACCAAAGTGGAAACTATCTGTTCATATTTGCATGTTTTCAAACTGCTAAGTTGGCAGGAGCTGGGGTGAAGGCAGGAGCTCACCCCATTGTGTGGTGCTCGGATATCGAACCTGGGCTGCCACCTTTCCAGCTGAAAGCCCAGTGTTTTAATCATTGAGCCACTGCGCCACCTTGAAAATATATGTACCTATACCATAATCACAGCAAAGATATTGTGTCAATTGATTACAGGAGGAATATTTAGCATGAAAAAACATTTGAGGCATAACATTTTAACATTAATGAAGGCAAAAATAGAACAAGAACCAAAATACGCAATTGGGCCATTTACTCTCATTGATGAATCTTTAGAGAATTAAAACAAGCAACACTCCGATTGCCCATTAAGCCTTCTTTCAGTCATCTACAAGGTTTTCACCAAGATAATAGCAAAAATAATAGTGATAACATTCAATGATGCACTGCCAAAAGAACAGGCAGAGTTCAAAAGCGGCTACAGCACAATGGATCACATCCAGGTTGTTCAGCAAGTCATTGAAAGGGACAACGAGTACACCATGCCTCTGTTCATGGCATTCATTGACTACAGAAAGCATTTGACTCAGTATTCCAGCAAGCAATAATTAAGGCATTACTCAACCAAGGCATAAACACGACTTACATAAACTTACTACAATCAGTATATGAAAAAACAATGGCAACAATTTGCCTTAATGATCTTAAAGTGGAAAACAACATAAAATGAGGTGTATGACAAGGTACAATATCACCCATCCTTTTCTCAGCCTGCCTTGAAGAAGTATTTCACAAACTAGACTGGCAAAAGATGGAATAAAAATCAGTGGTGCCTTAAGATTTGCAAGTAATGATGTTCTCTTCTCACAAGACCCAGAAGCACTACAAAGGCACAAGAGTTTCACAAAGCAAAACTTTAGTTATAACATATAACATAGAGAAATGGCAAAACTTATGGGGAATGGAACAATAGATTAACAATGGCAACTTCTTATAAAGAAAATCTATATAAAATGTTTTATAAATGGCATTTATCACCTACTAGGTTAGCTAAAATGTTTAAAAATATGTCTAGCAAATGTTGGAAATGTAATCAAAAGATGGGCACATTTTATCATATGTGGTGGACTTGTGCTAAAACAAAGAAACACTGCCCAAAGATACCCAGATGGCTAGAAAAGATTATAGGGAATCATGTAGATATTAAACCTGAACTGTTTTATTAGGTATAATATCAGAAAAATTAGATAAGAAAAATATGTATTTAATATTACATGTTGTAACAGCAGTGAGGATTATATTCATACAATATTAGAAAAATGAAGAAATATCACTAGATGAGGAGATAATTAAGAAGATACTAGACTGCATAAATGAATAGATTGACATTGAACATGAAATTTCAAACATGAAATCCATTTTACCAGTGGTTGGGAAAAAGGGGTGGAGATTAAGAATATAATCATAATTGTTAAGCAAATTAAATACCCAGATAATACGATATTTATTATTAAGAAATACAAAAATGATTAATATTTGTGAGGGAAAGTTTCACAAAGCAAGAAAAGCATCTGGGTTTAAAAATAAACCTGAAAAGAGCCAGGTTATGTTTAATAAATTTACCAAAGAAAGAAAAAAAATTATAGCTAGAGAAGAATGGACATGGTAGACTACTATATATACTACTACTACTACATATACTACTACTGGGCCAATGGATCTCAATGGAAGGTGATACAGTAAAAGAAATTGAATGGCATGTTAAATGTAGTTGGCAGACATTGGGCAAACAAAACATAATTTTCAAGAACAACTGTGATGACCCGTAGTCTCTCAAAACAACCCAAAACCCAAAACATATATTAAAGTAATATGCGCACGGGAACAAGGTGCCTGCAGAAGCATAGGCCTGAAGGAGCACCGCACCAACAGCTACATTGGAAGCATCTGTTTCTACGACAAATGGCTGGCCTGGATCAGGGTGTTTGAGGATAGGCTCAGAAGCAAAGGTGACTTTCAACGCCTCGAAAGCTGCCTGCTCCTCAGAAACCCAATGGAACTTCTCCCCCTTCTTGAGCAGATTAGAAAGGGGACCAGTCAAGGCAGCAAAGTGGGGAATAAATGTGTGATAGTAGTTCGCAAACCCCAACAGTCATTGCACATCCTTAACCCACTGTGGAGGTCCCCACTCCTGATTGATTTTTTTTCCGGGTCCATTTCCACCCCAGCAGGTGAAATACAATGTCCCAAGAAGTCAATTGTGGTTTGTGCAAACTGACACTTCTCACGTTTAGCAAAGAGGTGGTTATCACGCAAACATTGCAACACCAGCCGCACATGCTGCCAATGTTCCTTCAGGGAGTCTGAGTCTAAAACATCATCTAAATAAATGACCAAAAATTGATCCAACAAATCACAGAAAACATCGTGCATGAAATGCATGAACACAGCTGGGGCATTTGTTAATTCAAAAGGCATCACAGTATACTCAAAATGCCCATACCTCATCCGGAAAGCTTCTTTTCTATTCATCCCCTGCATGAATGCAAACCAGATTGTAGGTCCCATGCAAGTCCAACTTCATAAATATCTTAGCTTGACGAAGCCGCTCAATCAGTTCAGGGATGAGGGGAAGCGGGTACCAATTCCTCACTGTGATCGCATTCAACTTGCAGTAATCACAACACAAATGTAGCTTCCCTGATTTTTTTTCACACAAAGCACCGGTGCAGCCAATTGGGAGGTAGAAGGCCGGATAAACCCTTTCCAAAGGTTCTTGTCAATAAAATCCCACAACGTGGCCAACTCCAGGTCTGACAGGGAATATATCCGACCCACCAGCAATTTTGCATCAGGCAACAAGTTGATTGGACAGTCATACACCCAATGCAGAGGCAACTGATCCACCTCCTTCTCTCCAAACACATCAGCAAAGTCCACCAACTCTGCAGGTAGATCCAGGTCCATGGGCGTAGCCACACTGCACAGGAGCGCAAGCAATGGTTGGCACGTTTCCTATCAAGGAACTTCACAGCTTCAGATGACCAGACAATCTGTGGATCATGGGCCTGTAACCACTCCAAACCTAGCACCACCAGAAAGTGAGGCACTACGGCAACATAAAATATGGTTTCCTCCACATGCTGCCCAATACGCATGCAAAGGGGTTTGGTTGCAGCAACCACAGGTTCTGAACAAAGGGGCCGACCATCAATCATCTCCACCATTATTAGTGGGGATACCTGTTGCTGAGGAATGAACCACTGCTTGACAAAATGAGCATCCATGAAATTGGTTGTGGCCCCTGAATCAACTAAAGCTGGGATCTCCACTGCTCCCATACCAGGTATGAACACACTTGCTGGCAGCACAAGATACTTCACCAATAGTGACTGTGGTGGAGATGTCGAAGATGTCAAAGGTGATGAGGGTGGCAAGGTTGGTGAAGATGGTGGGACTATGGACTTTACACCCCGACCTGCAGACTCCCGTAGGCCGAGTGATGCTCATTTCCCACCATCGCAGGTATTGCTGCTGTGGATGTCTTAACAGGACACTTGGCCACATAGTGGCATAAACCATCACAACGACATCTATTCTTTTCTACTTGAGTCAGGCAAGGGCAGCCAGCCCCCAAATGCATGGGTTCCTTCAAAGGCACTTCCACCAAGGGTGCCATCTTGCTAGAAACAGATACAGTCTCTGTCTGTCGTCGCACCTGTCGCTGCTGAAGTCTAGCATCGATACGAAGACACAAATGCATGAGTTCCTGAAGGAAGTTCCTGAAGGCATTCAGTGCGCACCAACTCATCCAGGAGCTCTGATGACAAACCCTCCTGGAACTCATCTAATAGTGCTGCCTCATTCCATTGTACATCCTGAGCAACCACCCGAAAACTAGCAATATAATCCATGAGTGAGCCATGCCCCTGTTGCAAATCTTTCAAACATCTGTTTGCTGTTTGGCTTCGAACAGGCTCCTCAAACATGGCCTGAAACTGACAGCAAAACTCGGCATAATTGTGCAACACCTGGTTGGGCTAGGTTAGCAGAGGCATTGCCCAACATGCTGCAGAGCATGACAGCAAACTAATAAAAAACCCTATCTTATCCCAGTCAGTGGGAAAGTCCTCAGACTGAAGGCTCATGTAAAGCTGGTACTGCCCAAAAAATGCTGGAAATTGGGTCAGCGAACCATCAAATTTATCTGGCACTGCCACTGGGCATTTTTGGCGTGGATGGGCAGCTTGCATTTGTGCCACCTGTGCAGTCAAAAGAGTCACTTGCTGGGTTAACTGGGCAATCTCTGCTCTGAGCAAAGCAAAAAGCAAAAATAGTTGAAGGGGTGGCAGGAGTCAAAACGTGATGACCTATAGTCTCTCAAAATAACCCAAAACCCAAAACATATATTAAAGTCTGGTAAGACCTTCAGCTTAACCTCACTGTTTTATTTGGCACAGTTTAAAGTCACAAAGGTAACTAATGAGGCAAACAGAAAACCAAAACAAACCGCATTGATGAGAGTTCTGAAGCAAGCCAAGATAACTAATCATAAACTCCAGGAAAATAATCAAGAAAAGTCCATAGGAAGAACACCAACAAAGATAAACCTCTTTCAAGTTGAACACTAAAATTGACTGCTGCAAATTCTAATTGCACAGTTGCAAACTTATATACATAGTTCCCACCTGCAAGCCACGAGGAGGATCATGGTAATCTCCTCTTGAATAGACCTTGCTTTTCCCTGATCCTCTCCTACCTGTGTGACCTAGGATGGATAGGGGATGGGCCTGGATCCTCTTCTGACTGCTCAGCCGGCCTCTGCTTGTCCCCAGCCTCCTCCTCCACCGCTGGAGCCACACTCCTACTCCCTGTTGGCTGTTCCTCCTCTTCCTCAGAGTCAGTCTCCACCAGGGGCATGACAACAACATTCACCTATGCCTGAAGAGAAAGTTTTCGATCAGTGTGTGCTACCTGCTCTAACATAAGCCAGTGAAATAATGACACTAATCTCACAATTGATACAAAAGTTAAGAATGGCACAAAGAGCCATAGAAAGTTACATGCTCAGCATTACAAGACAAAGTAAACCTTCTAATGGATTAGAAAATAAAAACAAGTATACCAAACAAGTATACAACAAGTATCAGGAGAGTGAAAGAATTGGAATAGAAATGGGCTGGTCACATAGCAAGAAGAACTGATGGCAGGTGGACCAAGACACTATCCTACTTGATAAAAAACATCCATAAAAGAGACCTAAAACAAGTTGAATCAACAAAGTTAAGTATTGTAGGCCCAATTGACAAATGAAAGCTCAGGACCATATTGGTTGGAAACATGCAGACAATGCCTTCATCCTGCAGTGGATAGAGTGATCTATTACAACTTCCCATCCTTTCACAAGTGGATAACTATAAACAAAGAGCATAAAGCAACAAGTTTGCATGTTTTATTTTAGGACAATGCCACAGTTAATTTTTTTTAAATGTGCAAGAAGGAGTCTTTGGAATTGTAATTGTCAGCTAGTCATCATTTAATAGATAGTTGCTAATTACAGGTACTTTAAATGAAAGTGCATTATTTCAATGGTTAATCCTCTCTTTGTTCTACTCTCCACACAAACACAATGCAAATGATGATAACATATTGTAATCTGATAGTTTGTAATGAGGCTGCATTATTACAACCTATAAATATGTTTTAGTATTTTTCCAGTCGAGCATCATGAAGGATGCTTCCATAACAGGTGGAAGATGTATCTATGGTAGCAATGTCTGATTCTTTCCACAGAGTACCACAGGCCAAGAAAAAGAGCCAGCATATATTGTATCCACATTACAAATAAGGTGGGGATAGGTTATGTTATCCTTAGGTGCTAACCAGTTTCCTTTGTTGATCTTTACCCTACACAAACAGCATGCCACCATGTTGATTTTCTATAAAACCTTTACATAATGTTACATTTTTGCTCATTGTAAGGAAATAAAATGGAAGCATTCTATAAGAGATCTGGGATATGCCATTGGAACGGCATGTTAAATGTGGTTGGCTGGCCTTCACCAAACTAAGCATAATTTTCAAGAACAATCCTCCCCTATCCCTGAAGAGAAAAGTTTGGGTGTTATAAGCCTTCTGTAAATATTGTTTCCTGGCATGCATTAAAATACAGAGCTGCCCATCACTGAAACACATTGGATAAAGATAAGCTTGACACTCTCCACTGTCAATCGATGAGAATCTTTGCATGATAATAATTCTCCTGCTCTGATAATAATTTATCTTCAAATCATTTTTTTATTATTTTGCAAAAAGCACTTGCTATAAACTCAATGCATCAAGCACAATCAGAAAGCAGTGACAGCTAAATCATTTTTGTGAAACCCTTTGCTAGCATTTTTTGCAAGTAACTTTCCCTTAACTTTCAAAAAATGACCTCTATCCCACTCATTCTCAACTTTGGCAACTTTAATAGGTGTGGGCAAATGCAAAGTCATGGTTTGCTTCTAGAGAATGTACTATCCTAGAGGCAAGTTATGACTGGAAAGACTAAAATTCCTAAAAAAATAATAATTTCCTTGTATTGGGTCAGAAGGAGCAACAGTTAGAAATATCTTCAACATTAATGAAGTTGGCCAGTTGTTATTCCTGATCCTTAGTCCAATAAGTCAGCAGGTTTTAAGCAGCAAATATTCTATGCCCTTTAAAACAGGTTTTGGCAATATTCATGTTTCTTGATTTCATTAAACCTTGAGGTTTTTACAATTAAATTTAATTCACTAATAAATATGGTAGTTCTTGAGTTAGCACCACAATTGTAATATTAATTTCCATTGCTCAGCAAGGCAGTTGTTAAGGGATGCCTGATTTTATGACCCCTTTTGTCATGGTTGTTAAGCAAATCACTGCAGTTATTAAGTGAATCACATGGTCATTAAGAAAATCCAGCTTCCCCCATTGACTTTGCTTCTCAGAAGCCCACTAGGAAGTTCCCAAAGGGTGATTGTGTAATCCGAGGACACTGCAACTGTCGTATATACATGCCAGTTGTCAAATATCCAAATTTTGATTGCATCACTGTGGGGATGGTGTTATACTCATAAGGTAAAGTTCAGTCATAAGTCATTTTTTCAGTGCCACTATAACTTTGAACAGTTGCTGAGCAATTGATTGCTAGTCAAGGATCACCTGTACTTTATAGGGTTATAAGAAGTACCATTTTTAATGACCATTACCTGTGGATGAGGTCTTACGTTCCTTTTCTACAGCTTTCATCTACTATTAGTACAAATCAACAGCATGGTGTTCCATGATTTTCAGAAGGAGTAAATACATTAAAAACAGTGCTGAAATATCCTTACCATATTTAAAAGTCAACAGGAAAAGCTCAAGCTACCTTGAAAATCTACTCAGTTTGTATTATTGTCTAGTCTACTATGGTTCTCACTTTCCCCAAAATGTTAAATATGGCTTTCAGCTACCAATAAATTGTCCATCCTATCCTAAAATAACCACTCAGTTTTAAAGCATAGTAGCATAGTAACAAGAGAAAGCATCTGGCTGACTTTGGCTAACTCTGTCCAGAGAAAAAGAGATTTAGACCTGATTAATTCTTGGACAAAGACCACCGGAACATTGCAGGGCTATGGCATAAAATTAGAAAGTTGTTAAAATATCTTTAGAAAAGGAAATTATAAATCCCTTTGGTACTGTTGACAAAAAGCAACATGCCATATATCAGAGATATCAAATTCAAGGCCCGGGGGGCACATTTGGCCCACAGGGTGCTTAGATCTTGCCTGTGGGGCTACCCTGGAAGCAGTGAAGGATGCCAGCAAAAATGGAGCTTGGAAGGGCCACACGCAGCCTGCCCGAGCTCTGTTTCAGCTGCAATGGCCTCTTGCAACCCTCTGCTGGCAGAGTGCTCAAGCTACCACAGATACCCCCAATATGTATTTCCTTTGGCAGAAAAACAAATCTGGTCACATTACCAACTTTAAAAGTCGATACAAAAATTTATGCCACCAAATAAAAACTGAATGCACAAATTATCACATTAAACAAGAGGAAAACCTTCTACGCACCAATTCTACCGGCGCTTTCTACAATTTTGTAAACAACTAACTAAAAGACTCATGGTCCATCCCACCTCTGAAAGGACCTAATGGTAAAGACTGCAACGATGATACTATGAAAGCCAACCTCTTGGCAGATGCTTTGGAAATTACAGAGGAAAAGATGATGGATGGAATAGATGAGATATACCGAGTCTATACAAGATATGCGATGAGAAATAAATTACCCAGGGAAGTTCATATTAGATTTACCAAAAAATCCATTAAAACGCAAATATTACAAGTAGTAAGAGAGAAAACACTGAAATACAAGGGTAATGAGGTTGTGGTCTTGAAACAAATACCTAGAAGAGTGAGAGAGATGAGAAGAGAATATCAATTTCTGACCAAAATACTATTGGAAAACGAAGTGAATTATAGATGGCTGATTCCAGAAGGATTAATGTTTACGTGGCAAGAGCAGAGACATAGAATTGACTCAATTGAGAAAGCAGAACTTTTTCATGCAGAATTTTTCGGAGGAAGAAGAGAGGAAGCAGAGAAAGAGGCTTCATTAATTGAGTTTCAAGATGAACAACTGGAGACTGAAAAAGAGAAAGGAGCAATAGGGGGACAGATTGATAGTAAAGAACAGCGTGAAGTGAGATCCACGAGAGCTGTTAGACCTAAATATAAAGCATAATCATAGAGGAAAAAAAACTGATTACAATGAATATAAACGGACTTAATTCAGCTGTTAAAAGAAGGAAAACTTTTCATAAATTAGAGAAATTAAAATTTGATATAATTTGTTTACAAGAAGTTCACATTAAAAAACAACATGAACAATTGTTATTACAGCCAAAATTAGGGAAAACATTTACCGCTTTGACTCAATGTAAGAAAAGAGGTGTGGTTTTAAATATTAAAGAGGCTATTCCAGCAAAATTGATTTACTCAGATGAAGATGGAAGAGTATTAATGGTAGAAATAATGGATAATAATATAAAAATACTCTTGATTGCAATTTATGCTCCGAATGATAAACAAGGAGAGTTTTATAAAAAACTACACATGAAAATAATTGGACTGGACTATGTTAATATAATTATGATGGGAGATTTTAATGGAATTGTGGACAATAAACTGGACTATATAGCAACAACAACAAAGCAAAATAGAAAGGCTCTCCCAAGGTCCTTTTTTAAAATGACAGATGAATTAACTTTAAAAGATATTTGGAGAGAAAGAAACGTTAAAGCTAAACAATATACTTTTTATTCAAATAGACTATTTTAAAGGAGAAAGATTTTACACAATGGATGGAGAAGGAATTGGCTTTTTTCTTTAGAGAAAATAAAAAAGAGGATACTTCAACGCAAAATGTGTGGGACACTATGAAGGCATATGCTAGAGGTTTGATAATAGATTATACAAGAAAAAAGAATATTAGGAAAAGGCAAGCTTCTAAGGCCTTGGAAAATGAGTATAAAACTCTTGAAAAAGAATTACAGAAAATGCCACAGAAAAAGGATATTAAATTGAAGCTGGATGTAATTAAACATAAAATGGATTTAATAGAGAAAGAAGAATTGGCACAGAAAATTAGAAACTCTAAACAGAATTATTTTGAAGATGCAAATAAACCAGGTAGATGGCTAGCATATAAATTGAGAAAAGAGAAGGAATCAAGAAAAATATTGAAGTTAATAGATGAACAAGGCCAAGTTTGTTATGGGAATAAGGAGAAAAAAGAAATTATCCGAGATTTTTATGGGCAATTATATAAACAAGAGAATATTGATGAAGGAAAAGTCAAACAGTATTTACAGGAAGCTAATCTACCAAAGATACCTAAAGAGACTGAAGAAATGCTAGAAAGCAATATAACAATGATGGAACTAAATGAAGCATTTAAGAGACAAAATAATGGGAAAGCTCCGGGCCCAGATGGGCTTCCAGTAGAATTTTATAAAACATTTCAAGAATTATTGAGCATCCCATTGTTAGAAGTTATGAATGAAGTTATGTTAAAAAAGATGATACCCAAAACATGGTCAGAGGCTTATATTACACTTATACCAAAGGAAGAGACTGACCCATTGCAAATTAAGAATTATAGACCTATTTCTTTATTGAATGCAGACTATAAAATCTTTGCTTCAATCTTAGCAGAAAGACTTAAAAAATATTTAAATAATTTTATTCACTCAGATCAAAATGGATTTCTGCCAAAGAGACAAATTAGAGACAATATGAGAGTAATCTTGGACACTTTGGAATATTATGAGGCTCATCCTGAAAAGCAAATGGCTTTGATATTCCTAGATGCTCAAAAAGCATTTGACAACGTGAACTGGAGATTTATGTTATTATTATTGGAGCAGATGGGTTTTGCTAAAAATTTTATTCAAGCAATAGAAGCTATATACAATAAACAGACAGCAAGGGTAATGATGGAGGGGGAACTTACAGATTTTATTAATATAAGAAAAGGCACAAGACAAGGATGCCCCCTATCTCCTTTGTTATTTGTGTTGACCTTGGAAGTCTTGAATAGAAATATTAGGGATGATAAAAGCATAAAAGGAATGAAAATTAAGAAGGAAGAATTTAAGCTACAAGCTTTTGCTGATGATTTAGCTTTTATTTTGGAAGATCCGATTGAAACAGCTCCAAAGTTACTGGAAAGGATAGAGTCATATGGAGAGGTGGCTGGTTTGAAAATAAACAAAGATAAAACAAAGATTTTGACAAAGAATATGTTATTGAGACAGAGAGAAGAATTGGCAGATCTTTTGAAAATTCAAGTTACAAATAAGGTTAAGTATTTGGGGATATATTTGACAACAAGATGTAGCACATTAAAGGAGAATAATTATATTAAACTTAAACAACAGATAACTACAGATTTGAAGAAGTGGGAAAACTTGCAATTGTCATTAATAGGGAGAATTTCAACAATTAAGATGAATATCTTACCTAGAATTTTATTTTTGTTTCAAACAATACCAATAAGGCTTGGAAAAGACTATTTTGAAGATTTAAATAAAATTATGTTGAAGTTTATATGGCAAGGTAAAAAAGCGAGAATAAAGCTAAAGCTTTTGCAAGATGCTAGAATTAGAGGAGGTTTTGGTCTGCCTAATTGGGAATTAGTTTGATGTGGGTCAAAGAATGGATAACATTAAGGAAACATAGGTTGTTGACATTAGAAGGGCATGATTTGCTGTTGGGTTGGCATGCTTTTTTATGGTATAAGGGAACTAAAACACAGGGTTATTTTAGAAGACATTATGTACGGGAGTCTTTGTGGTTAAATTGGGAGAAGATAAAAAGACAATGTTATTTGAAAATTCCAGTTTGGTTATCGACCATTGAAGCATTTTCCTATCCTATAATTTACAAGAAGGAACAAACAGTTAGATATGGGGAACTTTTGGATGAAAAGGGTGAACTTAAATCGATCCAAAACTTAGAAGAACAAGGTATAAGGATGAATTGGTTTTCATATGCACAAATACACTCAAGGTATGATGAAGATTCTAAAACGGAGGGATTTTATGATAAACAGATTGATTTAGATAAGATCTTGATGGGTACTGATGAGAAGGTGATTAAAAAATTATATGGTTATTTACTGGGAATGAAATTAGAGGAAGAACAAGTCAAAGAAACTATGATTGTTTGGGGGAAGAATTTTGGATATGGGATTGATTTGGAGAAATGGCAGAAATTGTGGTCTCAAAATTATAAAATGACAATGTCAACAGCATATAAAGAAAACTTGTATAAGATGTTTTACAGGTGGCACTTTCCTCCGACAAGAATAGCAAGAATGTTTAAGAACAAATCTGAAAAATGCTGGAAATGTCATCAGATACCCGGCTCGTATTACCATATGTGGTGGACTTGTGAGGATGCTAGAAAATATTGGACTATAATTCGCATGTGGTTGGAAAAAATGACAAAGAAACATATAGATTTGAAACCAGAGATCTTCTTATTGGGAATTTTACCTGATATATATAGTAAAGATTTGAAATACCTGATTGTAAATGTATTAACAGCGGCCAGGATTGTATTTGCTAAAAATTGGAAGAATGAGAAAATACCATTACAGGAAGAAATTATTAAGAAAATATTGGAATGTGCTGAGATGAGCAGATTGACATTTGAAATTAGAGAGCAAGAGGATAAACAATTTTATGAAATTTGGGATCTTTTTTATAAATGGCTAGATGATAAAATACGATAATAGAATATTTAGAATGCTAGATAGTAAGGAATATCTTTATTTTGTCATTATTTTGTTATTTGATATTATATTTATAAAGGATTTTTTAGGATTGATTTGATATGACTAGATGATTTGTTATAGAGTAAACTGGTTTAAAGTATTGTTAGCTCATTAAGCATAAATGATTAAAAATATAGTCAAAAATTTCTTTTTTTTTAGTGATATTAGGATATATAAGTTTGGATTGACAATATGAGTTGTTATGTAACATAATTGTAATTGAGACTACAGAATGAATGCACAAAAATGATGAACCAACTGACACACTGGATGTATATATAAGATTTGATGTTTTTATGTTTTGTTTGTCTTGTTTGTTTGTAGAAAATTAATAAAAACTTTTTTTTTAAAAAAAAAAACATATTCTTTGCCCCAGTATTTGTAAACAGCAATGGATCATGCCCAGTATTTCCTAGTCGAACCACAGACAGCTACAGTGATCTAATACATATCGATTTTACAGAAGACAATGTTGAAAAAGCACTACGCAATCTAAAACCATCTTTATCTATTGGACCAGACGGAATATGTGCCTACTTCTTAAAAAAGCTCTCCACTGCCATAGCTGAACCTCTAAGCATAATCTTTGAAAAATCTTTCAGGACCAGCTCCTTGCCCAACCTATGGTCATGCCCATCTTCAAAAAGGGAGACCCCAGCCTAGTTAAAAATTACAGACCAATCTCTTTATGCTGCATCACCTGTAAAGTCATGGAATCAACTATTAACCAATCCATTATCCTCCACTTAGAGACAAATAACCTATTCTCTAACAAACAATTTGGCTTGTACTCTGCAACTCTTACACTGCAAAAACATATGGACTATGTTGAGGTAATTCCCTGTTAGGAGAATGAGTGCATACAGGGAGACGTATTGAGAGAAGTGTTTGAATAATACACACACAGCACACAGATATACTGTACAGTAAATGTAGGGTTTTACTTCTAGAAAGGTTAAGCAAAGTTCAAAATAAGCAGTCCAAAGGCATTCACAGATTAAATCAGTCAGTTTTCAATCCAGGGATAATCCAATAACAAAGTCCAGTGTCAAAAACAGTCCAGTATCAGACTTACATCAAATCCATGAATATCAGTCAATTAAGAGGAACGGCAATACTCTCCAACAGAAGGAAACAGAGACTGACTCACACTTTCTTCTGAGACTAAGACTAAACAACCCAGGTTTCTGGTTCAATCTTATGACCGTTTGATGAAACCACACCCAATTACACTTTCAGGATTTTCTTAAAGATACAATATTAAAATGTCTATCCTGGTTTATATATTTTCAACCCAAATAGCTGTTAGGTGACTTACATTCCTAACAGACTACACAACTTGATCAGGGCAAAGCTATAGACACAATCTACATAGACTTCTGTAAAGCCTTTGATTCAGTAGTACATGACAAAGTATTCCTAAAATTAAAATCTTATGGTATCTCTGGACACCTGCATAACTGGATAGAAGCATTCCTGTCAAACAGGCAAGAAATGATCAAAATTGGGAACGTCCTATCAAATTCTGTACTTGTCAACAGTGGTGTCCCCCGAGGCAGCGTTCTAGAACTAACTCTCTTCATACTCTACATAAATGACCTCTGTGATCATATCAAGAGCAACTGCGTTCTCTTCGCTGATGATGTAAAGCTATTCAACACCACAGACAATACTGCTACCCTTCAAAAAAACCTCAACTATGTGTCAGAATGGCCAAACAAATGGCAACTTCAAATCTCAACAAATAAATGCTCTGTCTTACACATTGGCAAAAATATATATATCAGAAAATAAAATACAGGCTGAACAGTCAAGACCTTGTTGATGATCCAAACTCTGTCAAGGACCTTGGAGTACTCATCTCAAATGATCTAAGTGCTAGAGCCCACTGTAACTACACAGCCAAAAAGGCATTAAGAGTTGTAAACCTAATCTTACATAGCTTTTTCTCCGGTAATATCACTCTACTAACTAGAGCATACAAAACATTTGCTAGACCAAAACTTGAATACAGTTCATCAGTCTGGAACCTGCATTACATATCTGATATTACTGTATATACTCAGGTATAAGCCGAGTTTTTCAGCCCATTTTTTGTGCTGAAAAAACCTTCCTTGGCTTATACTCGAGTCAGATTCCCCTCTGAAAAAAAAATGGTGTGGAGCTCCGGAGCTGGGCAGCCGCTTCCCTGCTTCCGTGTTTCCTTTGCAACTTTTAAGCATGGGGGTAATCGGAAGCAGAAAAGTTCTTGCATGAGGATATATTGTTTTTTCTTTTTTTAAACTGTTTTTTTTGGGGGGGAAAGACCCACCGCCATGTGTGAATGCTCAAACACGAAATCTATCCGACTGAAAATAAGTGTGTGTGTGTGTGGGGGGGGATTTTAATGGAGGAAAGATGTAGGGAGAAGGCAAAAGCGACAGAAGATCCTTCAGGGAAAACTGAGGGGGAGACTCACCCTTGGTCCAGACTCACCTTGGTCCACCCACCCACCCACCCAAAGCGACAAAGTCCCCCAATCACGCAGCCCAGAATTGCCCTCCCCTCAGGGGGGAGCAACGACACCGGGTGTTTCCCGAGACAAGAAGCTCCACCGTGCAATGAAAGCGCCCTGGCTTTAGGCTCAGAAAACAATGCGAGCCAAGGTTGCTTCGGCTTTGCTCAGCTTCATTTCCTCAGCTCCAGCTGCTTTCAGTCCACTTGGGAGGAGGGGGAGGTGGTGGTGGTGGCTTGTGTTGTTTTCTGAACCCGCGAGCCTAGAGCTCAGAAAACAACGCAAGCTGCCGCCACCACCTCCTGCCCCTCCTCCTGAGCAGACTGAAAGCAGCTAGGGCTGAGGAAACGAAGCTGAGCAGAGCCGAAGTGACCTCACCTCGTGTTGTTTTCTGAGCCCGCAAGCCTAGAGCTCACAAAACAACATGAGCCGCCGCCACCACCTCCCCCTCCTCCGAAGTGGACTGAAAGCAGCTGGAGCTGAGGAAACGAAGCTGAGCGGAGCTGAAGTGACCTCGCCTCGCATTGTTTTCTGAGCCCGCGAGCCTAGAGCTTACAAAACAACGCAAGCTGCCGCCACCACCTCCTCCCCCTCCTCCTGAGCAGACTGAAAGCACCTAGGGCTGAGGAAATGAAGCTGAGCAGAGCTGAAGCAACCTCAGCTCACGTTGTTTTCTGAGCCCGCGAGCCTAGAGCCAGAGCGCTTTCATTGCACGGCGGAGCTTCGTCTCGGGAAATACCGGGCGTCATTGCTGCGCCGACTGGAGGGCGATTCTGGGCTGCGCAATTGGGGGACTTCGTGGCTTTGGGTGGGTTGGAGCGAGGACGTTGACTTTAAGTGCTGCCGACCAAGTGTTTCACAAATACCAGTGGGACCTCCGTCCACCATCACCCCTCCCTCTTTTGCCCCCTTCCTTCTGATCAATCAGGTTTTCCCAGTATTTGCTCACAGCTGCGTTTTCTCTTCTGCTGTGCTAGGCATTGAACACGGGGATTTCTGATTCCCCTTACACGCACGTGGATATGCCGTGGGGCATTTTCTTCCAAATGCCCCACTGGCAGAGAACACTGACTTTCATGATAGTGAGATCATTTCCCAAATTAATTGATTCACTAACCCAAAAGAAGATGTTGATGACAGTGGGAGGCAGGAGTCACTCTCTCCCTTGCAAGAAAAAAGCAAGAGCCGTTCTTATGATCTCTCTCTCTCTCTCCCTGTAATACAGTCAAGCCCTTTCCAGCATGCGGGACCCACCCCCGCCGCTTTGCACCTTCCAAATGCAAAAACCCCAGGATTTTGCATTTGCAGGGTGCAAAGCGATGGCGGCAGATCGCGTGTGCTGGAAAGGGCTTGACTGTATTACGGGGAAAGAGAGAGAGAGATCATAAGAACGGCTCTTGCTTTTTTCTTGCAAGGGAGAGAGTGACTCCTGCTTCCCACTGTCATCATCATCTTCTTTTGAGTTAGTGAATCAATTAAACCTTTCATGATAGTGAGATCGTTTCCCAAATTTCCCTTAAATCAGGGAAGAAATCAGAAACAAACCTTTGGACTGAGAATGAGCCTGTTCCTATGATGCCATTTTTGTTCACTGCAGTGTGAAAAGTGTGAAAAAACACACTTCTTTTTCTTCATCTTCTCGTTCCCTATTTACTGGTCTCTTTCAAAGAGGAAATTGTGAACATCAAACTTATTCTCAACTGTCCTAGTGAAAGTTTTTATAGGTATCTATTTTTATTTTTGAAATTTACCAGTAGCTGCTGCATTTCCCACCCTCGGCTTATACTCGAGTCAATAAGTTTTCCCAGTTTTTGTGGTAAAATTAGGTGCCTCGGCTTATATTTGGGTCGACTTATACTCGAGTATATACGGTAATACAATTGAGAAAGTCCAGAAATATTTTTAAAAAGAGTTCTCCACTCCTCTGCTTGTTGCAGAATACCTTATGCCACCAGACAACCTAGAACTACACCACCTTCAGTTCCATCTAAGTATAGTACATAAAATTATATACTGCAATGTCCTACTTGTCAATGAATACTTCAGCTTCAACCACAACAATACAAAAGCACACAATCGATACAAACTTGATTGCAGGAAATACGACTTCAGCAACAGAGTGGTAAATGTCTGGAATACTCTACCTGACTCTGTGGTTTCTTTCCCAAACCCCAAAAATTTTAACATTATACTATCTACTGTTGACCCCTTCCATAAGAGGTCTGTAGGGGATGTGCATAAGTACACCAATGTGCCTACTGTCCCTGTCCTATTGTTTCTTTCTTTTTTCTTATTCGTATCCATTTCATGTATTCATAACCATGTTTATACTTATACCTGTTATCTAATAATCGCTTGACAAAATAAATAAATAAATAAAATAAATGAGTGATGTTGAGCTGGCCACATTCGCCCTGCCTCTCCAAGGACAAGCACAACCCTGAAACAGCCCTCAATGAAATCGAGTTTGACACCCCCACATATGCATACTAATGTTAAAAGTTGAGCTTTTCTGTAGAAATTTTTAAAACTTATACATAATTTACAAATAAAGAGGGTAAACTTTTCCTATGAAAGCAAGATATATTTTGTGCTACAGAATTACATATGTGATTGACAATAAGTATTTGTTACCATGGCAATCATTTTATCTCTTTGCAGATTATAACAATTATGAAAATGGGCTGGAAAGCACCTAATAGAACAATATGGTTAGAAATGATAGTTCATATTCAGTTACTATGCTCACTCAAAACTATTCTTTTTCTGTAAAATATTAGGAGAAATAGGGGCAGACACACAGAGAAAAATACACCAGGAATACCATTTAAAATCTCCAGATACAGCTACCGCTAATTCAGGAAATTAAGAATTTTGAATATGACTTGTATGTGTCATGCCAAATTATGGCTCCTGGCAACTGCCTGGATTAATTCTCACAGTTTCTTGGCAAAAATTTTCAGAAGTGATTTTCCACTGACTCTTTCCTAGGGCCTAGAGAGATTAACTGACTCAAGGTCGCCTAGGCTGAGAGAGAAGTCACTGGCTTTATGCCTAAAATGGAACTAGAATTCATAGTCTCCCAGTTGCTAGCCTAATGTCTTAACAACTATATTAACTGGCTATAAATAGGATTTAGAATGTGCAAAATAGTCTGAGAGGGGAAAAGCTAGTTGGCTTTTGTCCATTGGTGCTACATACATGGCTTTTGTGCTACATTCCTTTATTATTGTACTTGTGAATTTGTTTATTTTGCTTTTATTTGTTTGTTTGTCAAACATGTACAAGATAACAAGTATAATTCTGAACATAAACAAGAAGGGAGTAAATACAGATAAATGGAGATAGTAAGACAGGGACGGTAGGTACACTGGTGTGCTTATGCATGCCCCCTTTAAGGACCTGTTAGGAATGGGGTGAGATCCACAGTAGACAGTTTGAGATTGAAGCTGTGAGGGGTTGAGGCTGTAATAATCAAGGGCATTCCAGGCATTGACTACTCTGTTGCTGAAGTTGTATTTTCTGCAATCGAGTTTGGAGTGTTTTACCTAGAGTTTGCATCGGTTGTTTGCCCATGTATTGTTGTGATTGAGGCTGAAGAAGTTGTTGACAGGTAAGACATTGTAACAGACAATTTTGTGTACTTTGCTTAGATAAGATCAAGAGTGATGCAGTTCTAGATTGTACAGGCCCAAAATTTCGAGCCTGGAGGCATAGGGAATTATATTGGGAGTGGAAGAATGGAGTACTTTTCTCGATAAATACCTCTGAACCTGCTCAATTGTGTTAATGTCTGATATACAGTGCGGGTTCCAGGTGGATAAGCTGTATTTGAGAATTAGTTTGGCAAAGTTTTTGTATGCCCTAGTTAACAATTCAATGTTGCTGGAGAAGAAGCTTCGCAAAATAAGGTTAACAACTCTTAAAAGCCTTTTTAGCAATGCTATTACAGTGAGCTCTTGGGCTTAGATCATTCAAGATAAGTACTCCTAGATTCTTAACAGAGTGAGGGTTGTCTACAAGATCATTTCCTCCCAACTTGTATTTGGTGTTCTGATTTGGGTTTTTTTTGTGGCCAATGTGTAGGATGGAGCATTTGTTAGTTGAAATCTGGAGTTGCCAATTGCGCAACCATTCTGACACATAGTCAAGGTCTCTTTGTAGGGCAGCAGCAGTGTCAGTGTTAAATAATTTTATGTCATCAGCAAAGAGGACATAGCTGCTTCTAATGTTGTCACATTTAATTTCTCTTGTCTGACACATAGTGAAAGGTCCATTTATGGTAGAATCTGCACTGAGCTTACAACTCAAAAACAAATTCCTTGAGAAGTTAGGAATCTGATTCGCATGGGATCAGACGATACCTAAATTTTCTTTGTTCATGAATCCAGTCAAAGATGCTTATGGGTAGTCAGCCATGGTTCACGAGTGCAATCATCTGTAGGCATGTGCCACCTACTTCCAGTTGAGTTGTATGCATAATCAGTGGATTGTTTGCAAAGTTCTCTCCCTCCTTCTCCCTCTCCCTCATATTTGCACTATAATTACCAGCAAACTGAATTAGTAAGAGGACATGCTTGACACTTGTAGCCCATAGGTTGAATGCGTATTGCATAAGCAGTCCCTACACTATGCACACATTGTTCCTGTTTATTTGATCTCACTTCTGTTTTAGAATATTCCACACATATCTTTAGGTATGTATATTGTTTCAAGAAAACCACATAGGTGAATCCATAAAGTCATCAGGAATGAAATGCAGCTTAAGGGCCATTTAATTTAGTGAAACTTGGTAATAACGGAATGGGTATTAGAGTTATTTCATTTTAAGTCTGGGAAGTAATGGGTATAGATATAAATAATTTTGTGTTTTTCAACTACCAGTAATTATAGACTATTCGAGAGTAGTAATAGTTTTAATTTTCATTCCGCTTTCTTCAGCATTTCATAGTTCTTTCAAAGTTGAGTGGCCTTCTAAAATTAAGCAGATAGGCTGGAATGATCCCCAGCCCTGCATGTATAATATGGACATCTGCTGGGAAGGAGCATTTGCACATGCAGCAGGGTGCAAAAGTGTTATGGCTCAGGATTCAGACATTGAATGTAAAGAAGCAGCTTCAGCAGAAACTGTGGCATGCCAACTTCTGGAGACACAAAGCCATGAATCATCTGAAACTCATTGAACACAAGCAATACCTGAACAGCTGAAGTGGTCAGATGAAGATGATGTAAACTTTCCCAGAGAGTAGAGCAGAAAGCAAAGCTGTCATGGCTCTGTCATGAATCCATGGAGGAGGACAAGCCATAGTTGTGGCCAACAAAGGTTGAGGTCGGGGGCTCATTGGCTTCAGAGGAATGTGAGAAGGAGCAGAACAAGGCAGCCCCAGGTCCCTTGGGCTTGGGATGACCTGCTAGCAGGGAGGAAGGAGGGGCAGGACAGCAGAGAGAGGGGAAGAGAGGGCAGGCATTGGAGAGGAGAAGTTACGGAGCTCAGGCGACGAGCAGGGATTGTCCTCTCCTGATCTCTGAGCATGGAGAATGGAGAGGAGGCAGGGACAGTGCAGGCCAATCCGATGACTCAGGAGGAAAGTGTTGTGAATTAATAAAAGTGCTTAAATAAAGATTATTAAAAACCTTTAGAAAAGTGCAGGGTTCTGGCCCTGCACTTCTGATTGGCCGATAATAGCGACATCTGATTGGTCCATTCAGGAGAATCTGATTGGCTATTACTGTTTCATTGGTTAAGGGAACTAACGTTTCCCGTTTCTTATTGGTTATTTGATCAGCAGCTTGCCTATAAAAAGGGCTATTGCTGCCGTAGTTTTTGCTCTGTTCCACAATGTTAAAGAGTTGAAGTTCACTGTTCATCGTCTCGTCTCCAATCCTTGCGCCCATGCGCAAAACTTAACAGAAAGCATGTGAATATCTAAGGAAGGGATTAATAAATGTGTGTGTGTGTGTGTGTGTTCAGATATTTGAGCTAATCCCACACGTGCATTTAACTTGCCATCATACTCTAGAGAAAGGATTATGTGATAGGGAATGGGTAGAACTGCTGATAGATTGGATTCCCACGTGTATTTTCAAAAACAAGTTGTAATTCTGTTATGTGAATCATGATGCATTATTAGAATTTCTGGTGTGTGTGGGGAGAGATCTAGATCAAGACAAATAGATAAAGATACAGGCAAGATATTTTAAAAGCTACTAATGTCTGAAACATCAGCATCTTGTTTCCCATGGAGACAGCTACCTCCATCCCCCATTTGTCTAAATTATCTTGGCAATATGACAGAGTGATTGCTCACTAATGGTCAGTAACAGTTTCCTTTGTCATTTTCCCAGTCATCACCTCTTCTGAATGAACTCGGGAATAAGCTTCTAAGACATCGTGACAAGAATATTAACCACAGTCTTTTTACAAGCAAGACAAGTGCAATTAAACTGGTGTACCTAGATATCAGAGGAGGCTTTTTTTTGCCATTTTCGTTTATGAAAAATAATAGTCTTTCATTATAGAGTCTGATAAATGGAGAAATACTTCACTCATAAAGCAATGTTTATTTTTTTTCACAGCTGTCTCAATTTCCTGCTAACATATACAGTAGCTCTACAGTCTCTGTTGCCACTATTTATTGGAACTTACAGCATAGATGGCTGCATGTCTTTTCTTTATTTGATCTGGATATTTGTCCAGTAGAGCCCTTTTCATAGGCTATGCAGACTCACTGATTATACACTGCCAGACTGAATCTAATTTTCCCTGCTGAGTGTTTGAAAAGCCCAGGGTTGAAGCTGGCACATAAAAAGTCTCATAAACTAAGGCAATTTTCAGAATTGCAGGTCTGGCATATATTTATAAGGTCACATTATTTCAGTCTTTTTTAAAACTAAAGACAAATATTCATTTTTGAATATTGTTTAAAAAGATATATTCTTTCAAAGCATTCTTGGGGGAGGAGGGGAACTACAAACAACCATTAGAATAAGTCTGTAAATAAATAGAAAATAGACATTTCAACATGGAGTTGTTGGAGCACAAGTGATCACAAATTATTTGTCAAAATTGTATAGATAATTTTAAAAAACCCTCCAGAGGAAAAAATTTCTAAAGCAAACTTTCTTACACTAACTTGAATAAGAATTCAGAGTGGAAAAAAAACTCTTGGGAGAATTTTTGTGTCCAAACTATTTTAATCAGAGAAAATCATGGAAATATATAAGGTGAAATGCCAGTTTTAGCATCACTTCTAATGCAGTCAGGTCAATTCACCTGAATAGAATCAGAAATAGGAAGCTCTTTAAGTGGGGAATGGCTGAGAATCCACAATGTGACTGTTGTGCATCAGAACAAATAATACCACACATAGGTCGAGAACGTCTCTTCAGGAAATTTCAAGGCACCTGTCACGATCTCTTTCATCCACATCAGAAACCGTTAGATAGGTAGTTTCCTTAGCTATCAAACTATAAACTATTGTGATTCTGTGGCTTCATGGGTTTACTTTAACTTGATATTTTATCTTGTCTGTTGTATTGTCTACACACTTTGTATCTATGTATTTGTGGATGCTTTATTTGAACGTGTTTGTATGTATAATGTGGTTTATTAGTGTTGCACATCAATGGTTACATGACGTTTGTAGACACCATGTGCTAAATAAATAAATAAATAAATAAATAAATAAATAAATAAATAAATAAATAAATAAATAAATAAATAATAATGAAGAAATAGCTGTATTCATATTATCCTTTTCTGCTGATAGCAAGGAAAACGAGTAATCAAATCATAGCAATTTCTATAATCCAGAGCAGGTGGTAACATTTACCATTTTTGTTGGCCTGAAAGTAATAGTGCTGACATGTATATATCACTTGAGACAATTTTAAAATGTTTTAGATAAGCATGTTATCTGCAGAGGGCTTTCTGATACATTCATTGGCTTTCACACTGGCGTAGTCTTTGTGAGCTCAAGAGTTTCTCTTTTAGCTCAGCTGGTTTGTCATTTGAGATGCTTAAGTTCCATGGAGCTTTTGGGCTGATTGTGCCAGCAACTTTCCTCTCTTCTGTTCTCTCTGGCTCCATTCTCTTCTCATTTCCCTTGGCTGCTTCTTAGTGCTATTGTGCCTTTGTAATAGACTCTGGGCCTTTTGGCAGCCAAACTGCCAGAATTGGAGAGAGTAAATATCCCCTGCTGTCCTGTTGCAGAACATCCAGATATGCAAACTCTACTTATGGTGTAAAGCCCATTTCTGAAAAATAGCTGAGAGAAGAAGAGATTTCAAAATTGAGAAATTATCTTTTTGTGGCTAAGTTTCCTAAAGCACTAGCAAAAAAATGATACCAGCTTACTAAAAACAAGAAACCAAAGATAAGTAATACTGGAGTGCTTTTTCGAGATGTCTTTCACATTTCACCCAAGTTCAAACATTTCAGAAGGAAACATCAACATTGCCAGAAATGAACAGTCATACATCAAGAGGTTCTGCTAAAAAAAAAAAAAGCTTTTTGCTGATACTGTTTGTTCCATCCCATATATAAAATAATTGACATTTTCTGTGCACACATAGATAAAATAACAGGAGACATATATCTAAATAGATTCTGGAGAGAGAAAGATGTAAAACAACCAAAGATGACATCACAAATGACCCTTAGGTTATCTTGTCAACTACTCTAATGCTGGACATTTACAGTATATTGTTTAAAGTTATCCATTGAGCTTCTTTTGTGCAAGCTACACTGAGCTTTAGCCAATCATGGAAAATCATCATCTCTTTGACATGAAATAGTTTTTTTTTCTTAAAAGAAAACCCCATATCTCTAACTTTTTATACAGGTTAGAACTAAACACTTTGGATATCCCACTTCAGAATCAGATATTTTTGCGTTTTCCAGAGGTAAAAATACAACAGGGTCCTTTAGATGTTTAAGATTAATGATTTATTTTTTCCAATAAACTTCCATGTATCCATGACATCTTGTCTGATTACATCATAAAGATTTTTGTTGCATCTATTGTTCACATTGTGAAAGAGGAGAGAACAGATGAGGAAAAAGTGCTTCCAGATGCAATAGAATAGAATAGAATAACAGAGGTGGAAAGGACCTTGGAGGTCTTCTAGCCAACCCCCTGCTTAGGCAGGAAATCCTACACTACTTCAAACAAATGGTTACTCAAATTTCTTAAAAAATAATTTCTTGCAGTTAGAAACCTCACCTAAAATGATGACATTATAGTTTTGGAGCTAAAAGTTTATGTACCGGCATACTTTCATGTACATTTTTATTCTCTACTCAAATTTATATGAAATACCATATATTGATTGATTTTATTTATTTGTATTGTCACCCATTTATAAATGTGATCCTGGGCAACTAAAAAAAAGTAATATTAACAAAAGGCAGAAATTTACAATTTGTTGGGGGGGAAGGTAAACTAAAAACCACAACAACTAATAATATACTCCTGAAAGACCAACTAAACTTGCAGGTTTTATTGAGGTCTTTAGTGCTTGATAAAAGACTGGTAGAATTGGGGACAATCAAATCATGGGGGATGGGGTATTGTATGATGATGAGGTAAATGTCCTAGAAGGAACAGGGATGGCGTTTACCATGGAGATTGATGGTCAATGCTAGACCACAGCCAGGGAAATCACTCCAGACAAAGGACAAATTTTGAGATTGCCCACATGTATTTCAGACAGCTGTTCCTTGTGAATAAATTACAGGAACTGAGGTTTTTATAGTCAGCTTATGAGTCAAGTTGGTAAAAGTTGAGGGATTCCATCTAAGCTCACATAAAACTCTACTGAGCCTCATATCTTAATTATTTGTTTTTGGTTTTTTTACTACTTTTCAAATAAGAACTTTTGGAATGTCAGGCTTTTATTGCATTCATTGGCTGAGTCTCTTTCTCTTAGTGAAAGATATTTTAAATATGAGGACAGATTGAGGAAGGCATTTTTGTTGGTCCACAGATTAAATACACTATTAATGAAAAGCGGTTTGAAAATCTGTTAGTGGGCCCAGAGAAAAGTCACTTGGAAACCAGGGTGAATCAACAAAGACCTAAAACCCACCATCACTCTGACTTGCCTGTTCTGTCCCTAATTAGCATTCTTGAGATCCCCGTGCTTTGATTGGCCAAAGCGCGGGGCACTCTGATTGGTCAGGTGAGCCGCGCCGATTGGCTCGCTAAGAATCTCCCGCGATTGGTCCATTCGAATCGCGGGAGATTCAAAGCGGTGCCATTGGCCGCGGCCACCGCGGCTGAAAGAATAAAAGCCGCAAACCTTTTGCAAAGAGCCAGTTCGGTTCCTACTTTAATAAAAGAGCATGATTTGAAGTCACCGACACCTGGCATCATTTCGCGGACACAACACTGGCAACGAGGGTGGGATCCAGACCCTGAACCGAACCACGTGTCCGACGGAAGCCAGACGAACCACCACGATGGCGAAAATCGCACCCCCCGCACCCTTCAACCCCGCCACCGAGGACTGAGAATCGTACTTCGACCGATTCCGCATGTTCCTCGAGTGCAGCGACTTGAAGGATGCCACCGGCCCCATGAAGCGCGCCGTCTTCCTGACCCACTGTGGGACCGAGGTATTCAAGATGGCCAAGGCGCTTGCCAAACCCGCCGAGGTGACCGCGATGGACTGGGACGTCCTCGAGCCAATACTTCGGCGGCACTACGCTCCAGAGGTACCTATCCTGATCCGACGAAACGAATTTTACCATCGGGACCAACAGTTGGGTGAGAGCTTCAGCGACTTCGTCACCGAGCTAAGGCGCCTAGGGGGGCTCTGCGAACGACGCCCTGCGAGACAGAATCGTGCTCGGTTTGTGGGACCCCGTCCTCCAGAGCCGGCTGATGGCCAAGGGCAACATCAGCCTAGCAGACACCCTCACCGCAGCCGCAGCCGCCGAAGCAACCCGAACATCCGCCGACCGCATGCGCAGACCGAACACTGGGGACTGCAGCGGAAACAACAACTCTGCGAGGTCGGCAGAGGCCCAACCCGAGACAACCACCCACCAGGGAGACTTCCACTCGGCATCGGGCACTTCCGATGACGATGAGGACATCCATCACCTCCAGACAGGCCGCGACCCACGGAACCGGCGGGGTCGTAAGTCGAGGACCAACTGTGCCGGTTGTGGCGGCAACCACCCCAGGTCAGAATGCTGGTTTTTTGAATCGATCTGCCGGCATTGCGACAAGAAGGGACACATCGCCTGTATCTGCCGCCTAAAAAAGAACCGCAGCCCGGCACGATGGGACCAGAGTGACCGGAGGAGAGAGAACACACCACCCTGGACCAGAGATCGCCCCTCGGACAACCGATGGGACCAGAACGGACGATCCCTGTGAGGCGGCAATAACCGGCGAAGAGAGGAGACCCATCAGACGGTCACCATCGGCCACGCCATAACCAATGACGCCCGGAAGGTCCATGTGGAGGTAGGCATCGAGGGCCAGCCATGCAAAATGGAGGTGGACTCCGGGTCCTACCTCTCCATGATAGCATGGCATGAAATAAAGCGCTTGGTGCCTACCATCCAAAAGAGGAACCTAGACAGCCAGAGACTCATCGTAAAGGACTACCAGGGAAACCGCATCCCGGTAGTCGGAACCAAACACTTCAACATCACATATAAAGGGCACACCGAAAGGCTTCCCCTGACAATCGTCGACCACGACCGCCCAAGCCTACTGGGACTGCAATGGTTCGCCCCGCTCGGCATCGCAGTCACAGGAGTCGACCACGTCACCAACGACAGCTGGGAGCAGCAACTGGCCCGGGAATTCCAAGAGGTCTTTGACGGAAACCTAGGCAAGTACCGAAGGCCCCTTATATCATTCAGCCTAGACCCAAACGTCCCCCCAAAACGCCTGAAACCAAGGTGGGTGCCATTCGCGCTTAAACCGAAGATTGACGAGCAAATTGACAAGCTCGTCAAACAAGGGGTCCTACAACCCATAGATCACGCCCAGTGGGAGACCCCCATAGTCACCCCAATCAAGCCCGATGGGTCGGTGAGGATCTGTGGGGACTATAAGGCCACCCTAAATGGCGAGCTACAACAAAGCGCCTACCCCGTCCCAGTAGTGCAACACTTACTGCACTCACTGGGAGGGGGCAAGGTTTTCACCAAGCTCGACCTCGCCCAGGCATACCAACAGTTGCCAGTTGACGAGCAAACGGCAGAAGCGCAAACCATAGTCACCCACCGGGAAGCATTTAAATGCAACCGACTCCAATTCGGAGTCAGCGTGGCACCGGGAATATTCCAAAGCCTAATGGAAAGACTATTGCAAGGCATCAAGGGGGTGGTACCTTACTTTGACGACGTCCTAGTATCGGCAACCAACCAAGCCGAACTAGAGGGTCGCCTAAGGGAGGTCCTAATCAAATTAAAAGAGACCGGGCTCAAAGTCAAGAGGGAGAAATGCCAATTATACACGGAATGGGTAGAATTCCTAGGATACCTCCTAGACCATCACAGCATTCACCCCACAAACCAAAAAATCAAGGCCATCAAAGAAGCCCCCACACCCAAGTCGAAGACGGAACTACAGGCATTCCTGGGGCTACTTAACTTTTACAATGTTTTCCTGCCCCAAAAGGCGACGGTGGCGGAGCCCTTGCATAGGCTCCTGGACAAGGCGGCGACCTGGACTTGGGGAAAACATGAGCAAGCCGCCTTCCAAAGAACAAAGGACCTCCTCACTTCGGACGCCGTCCTTATACAGTATAACGAGACCCTACCTCTGGCCGTCACATGCGACGCATCACCTTTCGGCGTTGGCACTGTCCTCAGCCATACACTCCCCGACGGAAAAGAAGTGTCCATCGCGTTCTTTTCAAGGACCCTCACCAAACCGGAGCGGAACTATAGCCAGCTGGACAAAGAGGCTCTGGCTATCGTTGCCGCTGTAAAAAGATTCCACGAGTATCTCTACAGCTGGACATTCACCATCATAAACGACCACAAGCCGCTGCTGGGAATCCTTGCAGGAAACCGGGCCACCCCGAACATTCTGTCTCCCCGAATGACAAGGTGGTCTGAGTTCCTGGCAGCCTACAACTACGGACTCATACACAAACAGGGTAAGACGATCTCCCATGCAGACGCCTTAAGCCGCTTGCCGCTACCGGAACCTGACACCGACCCAGCACCCACGACGACCACCCTCACCTGCCCATAACTGTGTCAGACATTGCCCGAGAGACTAATAAAGACAAACGTCTGGCGCGGGTGTTGCATTGGGTAGAGAAAGGGTGGCTGGAAAGGGACAACGACGAGTCCATCAAAACGTTCCAGAACCGCCAAACGGAACTCTCCTTATTAAAAGGGTGCATACTATGGGGGGATAGGGTGGTCATTCCAGAAAAGCTACAAGGGAAGGTTCTGGAACTGCTACACGAGGGGCACCCTGGCATCGTTAGGACTAAAGCCCTGGCCAGAAGTTACGCTTGGTGGCCAGGGATGGACAAACAAATTGAGACCTGGGTAGCAAGGTGCCAACGATGCCAGGAAACTAGGCCAAGCCCACCCACAGCACCCGTCCTAGAGTGGGAAACCCCGAGGGGACCTTGGTCTAGGATTCACATAGATTTCGCCGGGCCCACAAAAGGACACACCTTCCTTAGAACAGTAGACGCTTACTCCAACTGGCTGGAGGAAAGCAACATGAAGACAACAACCACGGAGGCCGTGATCAAGGAACTCTGCAAACTCTTTGCAACGCACGGCCTCCCAGATGTCGTCGTTTCCGACAACGGGCCCCAATTCACCTCGCTGGAATTCGAAAAATTCCTAGCAGAAAGGGGCATCCGCCACGCGCTGACAGCACCGGCGCACCCGGCGGCGAACGGTAGGGCGGAACGGATGGTGCAATTCACTAAGAAAACCATCCGGAAAATAGACCACGGGGTGATCCAGGAGAAAATAAACAAACTACTCTTCACCCAACACATAACCCCAAATACCACAACGAATAAGAGCCCAGCCGAACTATTAATGGGGAGGAAATTAAGGTCCCCACTCGACAGCTTACACCCCATGTATAACCCGGAGAAGCCCCCAAACTCAAACAGCAAACACCGAACTTTCGCACCAAGCGACCCCGTATACACATGAAACCTGATAGGAGACCCACTATGGATACTGGACGTCATCACACAAATAACAGGCCCACACTCGTACTGGCTACAAACAGCAGACGGACGAGCGTGGAAATGCCACATCGACCAATTAAGGTCAAGGACTGCCAACCAAGAGACCACCGACGCACAAACAGGCGAAACCAAACCCCACAACACAAACCAAAGGGGGAGGGAATACTCAGGGGACCAAAACCAAAGAAGAATAAACCAGCCACACTTACCGGAAAGCAGCCATCACGACCCCTCGCCAGGAAGAGACAGCCAGGCCAGCTCGACCGGCCCGGAAAGACCGAGCGGGAGCGGCGAAACCCGCAGCTCAACCAACCCGGGAAGCCCAGGAGGGAGCTACGGAGAGCGGCCCGGCCCGACCGACCAGCCGGTTCCCACGATGGCATCAGGAGCAACAGAGATCCCAACCGAACCGGCCGGGGTCCAACCTACGACTGAGCTGCGCAGGTCCAGTAGGCTCAGATGGAGCCCCGCCTACCTGCGTGACTACACGACGTAAGGACTGAACCAAGAGGGGAGGGGTGTTCTGTCCCTAATTAGCATTCTTGAGATCCCCGCGCTTTGATTGGCCAAAGCGCGGGGCACTCTGATTGGTCAGGCGAGCCGCGCCGATTGGCTCGCTAAGAATCTCCGCGATTGGTCCATTCAAATTTTGGGAGATTCAAAGCGGTGCTATTGGCCGCGGCTGCCGCGGCTGAAAGAATAAAAGCCGCGAACCTTTTGCGAAGAGCCAGTTCGGTTCCTACTTTAATAAAAGAGCATGATTTGAAGTCACCGACTCCTGGAATCATTTCGCAGACACAACACTGCCTATTTTTCTCCATCTAGACGCCTATAACTTCCAGACACCATGACAAATCCCCATGGGATCTCTCAGTTGGCCTGGGATGAGATGATAACTTCACACTATGCTGACACCCAGTAGATTCATATAGATGATAAATAGGAGTGGAAGAGCACCTGTGAGAGACTCCACAGAGAAGGGGCCACAGGCTAGATCTCTTGTCTCCATCAACATGGAATATATCTTTCTGGCTTGAAGATTAGACTATGGTCAGTTTATTCCTGGGATGTCAATTACAAATGTATCCCCCATATTTTTCTGCCTGCCTTTTGATCAGGCCCTTACCAGGGAAAAATCTTCCATCTTTTCCACTATTCTGAAGAAATGTCCTTAGCTTCTGACATTTTTAATAAAGCAAATAGCTTGTATTACTTTTATAAAAGTGTAAAGGTCAGTCAGCCCATGAAGAGGAAGTGAACATAAAATAAATTGTATTAACTGTTTGCTGGTAAGAGAAGTTGATAACATTTAGGGCGAAAACATCTACAACATTATTTGCTAAGCCAAAAGAACTTTCAACAAACTTGATAGGTTTACTAGATAACTAGCCTTTACTAGACCAACTAGTCTTGGGCATTTTATTTTTAGTACAGAGAAGTGTTTCAATATATAGTCACAAGCCAACTTTATGCTCAAGACAGGACTAGAATTCACAGGCTCTTAGTTTCTAGCTGGATGCCTTAATTATTATAATAAATCTAGTACAAAGTTTGAATTTAGCTAAAATAATGTTGCTGGTAGTGACATTTATACACATTTATTTGCTATATTTATTGTACTTTCTTCATATCAATCTTCAACAGAGAAAACAGAGAAATCAGTGTTATGATAATTATTTGACCTATCAAAAGATGGGAAAAACTATTGAAAAGCCATTTTAAAATTGGTAAATTTGAAGACTGTTCTAAGAAATTATTGTTTAAATATTTTAAGTTATATTTTGCCCTACAGTTTACTTCACTACACTAATTACATTTGCCCTTGAAACATATTTCATGTACTTATGATAGTTATCAAAAATGCACATGATATTTGAGATATTGTGATGTTAGTCAGAGCACGAATACTAGTGGTTATGGCCATGGGGTAATTTTAATTTAGGAACTAAATGCCAATAACCAATCCTGTAGAGAAATTTGATAGAATGGTTTTTGGGCCCTAGGCCTAGCTTATCATCAGTTGCCATGGAGACATATTCTGTTTATTAGATAATATAATGCTAGCTTTGTTCATTTTATTTTTAGTGCAGAAATGTGCGGGGTTCCAGTTTTGATTTGGATCACTGGAGGTCACAGTATTTTTAAATCCTGTTTTGCAATAGTAAAAAGAAAACTGGGAAAAGAATGTCTTTAAGAAAACCTTTGCATTTTCACTAGCCAGTCAGTTTCCTAGTAATTTCCCTCAACCAAGATGAAAAACTCCCAGAAGTTCTCCTCTATAATCAAGTGTCCACATCCTCAGATAAAATAAACTGATATTTATCCATCAAAACCAAATCAGTGGTAGCTTCATTCAGTGTCTTTTACCAACAGGAGTATATTTTATCTTCATCAGGTTAAATATTTTTTATTCTGGAAATGTTCCATATGTGGCTGAGGGTACCATCCAAGCAATCTTATTCCAAAAGTAAATAGATGCAGCCAACAGAAGAATGAAAAGTTCCTTAAATTGATTTACATAGAGTGACATTTAATTTCATTAAATTAAAGTTAAATTCCATTATTTTTAAACATTGAATTTGTTGAGTTACAATGTCAACCAGTCATATTAAAATGTACTTTAATAATAACTTTTGAAAGCTTCTTTTTAAATGGAGCAGCATGAAGAGTACATACAAAACAGTTCAAAAGATGTAATGTGAATGACTATAATTTGCAAATGTTATCTCCTGAAATGAACATTATTAAAATGTTCACACTGACCCATAGAAAATCTAACTGCTACCAAACAATGCTCTTTTAGTTGTGTGTAGCAGTTGCATAATGCAATGTTATGCTTCTTGAGGGTCATTTTAAAACTAATATTTGGGCACTATTCAATAATACCAATGAAAGAATTATTATCTCACTCTGCTGTTCAGCAGCCAATATTGTGTTTTGTCTTTGTAACAAGGCAATGAAATGAGCTGCATTTGACCTTGTTAGCCAATGTAGATTTTCGTGTATTTATGTTTGTAGCAAAACTTGAATCAGCATATGCAGTTAAACTCAGTTCATCTTTAGGCTCCAAATACAATGCATAATGCGTTGTTTGTTTCAGATATCTTAACACACGTTTAGCAGCTTGCCAGTGCCTTTCAGTCATCTCAGTATTAAATCTAGCTAATTGATTAACACTGTATGAAATATCTGGCCTTGACCAATTACTGAGCTAAGATGAACTACCAATCAAGGACTGATAAATGTTCTTATCAAAAATAGGATTTTGAATATCACTATGGCTAAACTCCTGGCTTGTTGGTGTTTTAGCCGGCTTACAAACTTTGTAGTAATTGGTTAATTTTATCTGCCTGTGAGATTTTGTATCTTCTCCTAGTTCTATCTATCTTTAAACCAAGATATTGTTTGATTTCTCCTAACTGTTTTATCTTAAATTTCTGTCTTAACAGTGAGATTATTTTAGTAGCTTCTTGTTCAGTTTTGGTGATTAATGCTATGTCATCTATAAATAATAGCAATAATGAAATTACGCCATTACTTTCTCTTTTAAACAAACATGGATCAGCCATGCAAGCTACAAAACCTATCTTAGTTAATTCTTTAACTATACATTGGTTCCACTCAAATCCTGATTGCTTTAAACCATAAAGACTTTTTTTGAATCTCCAGCAATTAGTTGTATTATCATTTTTATACCTAAAGGTTTCTGTAAATATATAGTGTTTTGCAACGGTGCATGCAGATATGCTGTCTCTACATCCAAATGATTTACAATGTATTTCTTCTTAGCTGCCCACACTAATGCTGCCCTTAATGTAGTAGCCTTCAGACTAGGTGCAAATACCTCATCGTAGTCATTTCCTGTCTGATTGAATCCTTGTGCTACTAACCTGGCTTTATGGGTAACAGTCCCATCCACAGCTGTCTTCAGTTTATATATCCATTTACATTCTATGGCATGTTTACCTGGTTGTCACTTAATGTTTTCATATACCGCCAGTCTTTTTAATGATTCTAGTTCTTTATCCATTGCTTTCTGCCAAGCAGCCTGATCCTTAGCAGGATACAGTCTTAGTTTACTATAATTACTTGGAACTGTATTCACTTGGCATACAACACTAGCCTGATATCTGTCAGGTGATCGTGTTACTCGGGTTGAATGTCTTGGTAATACAGGGCTAACTGGTGGACTCACCTGTGCCACCTGCTCCTGTTCTTCTACCTCCTCTATACCTGTTTTCCCACTTCCTCCTGTTCTTCCTCTTTAATGGCTATTTGTGGTTTACTTATTTTTTCTTTGGGGACTATTTGGGTGTCAATAATAATATCATTGCTGGATTCCTGTTCCAGTCTATCCCACCCAACATGCTCAAGAAATTTTGCACTAGCACTACAATAAACATGAGCTGTGCCTTGAACCCAGAATCTAAATGATCTATGGTTGGCCTCATAACCTACAAAAAATAACTTCTTAGCTCTATGTTGCCCTTTCAGTCTTACTTGTGAGGGATTGTGCACCCTCGCTGGAGCTCCAAATGTGTGTAGGTAACTTAAATTTGGTTTTCTGCCATGCCAATGAGTGAATGGCAATTCACCAGTTGTTGTGTTAACTATATTATTTAACACATGGTTACTACACATTATGGCCTCACCCTACAGTGTTTCAGGTAAACCTGAATCAGATAATATAGAACGAGCCATGACTTGTAATGGCCATGACCATGGCCTCTTGGTTCTACAAACGAATTATGTTGTGGTCTGTAAAGTGCAGAACGTTTATGCTCAACACCAGCCAATTTCAGCATTGTTTGGAAGCTTTTGTTAACAAACTCTGTCCCATTATCAGTAACTAAAGTAATTACTTTACTCTTCATTTTTCTCTCAGCAAATCTTAGCCAGTTAAAGAAGTGTTGGAATGTTTCTGTTTTGTTTTTCATGAGATAGCAGAAACTGTATCGTGAGTAATGGTCCATAATACTCAAAATTTAGCAGGCACCTCCTAAACTTGGTTTCTTAGGACCAATTATGTCAGCAAACACAACCTCTAAAAGTTCTTTGGTTTTAAACCCATTAAGTCTATTTGCAGGAGTAACCTTGCTCTTCTCTTGGCTATAAGCATTACAGTTTAAATACTTGCTACAGTGTTTCAATTTTACTCCCTCTGACAATTCAACAGTTTGTTTGAGCATTTTGAAATTAATGTGCCCTAGACGTGTATGCAATAAATGTATACATTCATCATGTGGCTTAACATTGTTATAAACTGACTTAGCCATCTTCAACTGGTTATCATGTATCACATATAAATCATTCTCTAAAGTAGCAGTAACACTTTTACCCTCTTTCTCTATTATACAGTTATCCCCCCTAAAGGTTACTACATAACCAAGATTAACTAAAGCCCTCACTGATAGCAAATTAAATTTTAGTTTAGGTATATATAACATAGTTAAATGTTCGTTTATACAAGAACAATATGCAGTACCTTCACCAGATGCATTAATCTTCCACCCATTTGCCAATGATACATGTTGTTTACTCGTGGACATCTTTACAAACCTGTTTCTATCTTTAGTAATGCATTGTGATGCTCCACTATCAACAACCCACAAATCATGGTTTACAGTTGAATTGCTAGACATAGCTAAACTAACATTCTTCTTGGCCTTCTGGTATTTACCAGTATTCTGTTGTTTTCCTTTCTTACAGAATTTAGCTATATGTCCCCTAGCCCCACAAGAGAAACTTTTCCTAACAGTATAGACAGTTGAAGACAAATCCTCTTCTTGTGGTTGTTCCTTCCTCAGTTGGTCTCTATTCAGCCGTCTTCTTGTTTCTTCTAACAATCTTCCAGTTATGTCAGTCAATTTCAGTTTATCTCTGGGCAGGACTTCCAGTGAATATACATAATCATCATAAGTGATAGACTTGTTGAAGTGACTTGTGCCATCTTTATCAGGATAGTAAACCACAATTAAACAGTAAACAGCTGTCTGTATACAGTACTGTGTATTCACACTAACTTTCAGTTATCTGAGCCTGGAATGGCCTGGGCCCATAACCAGTGTTGAGGTAATTTCCCATTAGGAGAATGAGCACATACAGCGAGACGTATTGAGAGAAGTGTTTGAATAATCCACACACAGTACACAGATACACTGTACAGTAAATGTAGGTTTTTACTTCCAGAAACTTTTAAGCAAAGTTCAAAATAAGCAGTCCAAAGTCATTCACAGGTAAAATTAGTCAGTTTTCAGTCCAGGGATAATCCAATAACAAAGTCCAGTATCATAAACAGTACAGTAACAGACTTACATCAAATCCATGAATAACAGTCAATTAGAAGAAAAATGGAGGAATGGCAAAACTCTCCAACAGAAGGAAAAAGAGACTCACTGAGACACACTTTCTTCTGAGACTAAGACTCCCTTCTGAGACCCAGGTTTCTGGCTCCATCTTATGACCTTTTGAGAAACCATACCCAATTACAGTTTTGCATTTTCTTAAAGATACAGTATTAAAATGTCTATCCTGGTTTATATATTTCCAACCCAAATAGCTGTTAGGTGACTTATATTCCTAACACTGCTCATGGCCATAGAAGAATGAGGTGTATTCAGAGATGATATTCAGTAGTTTCTGACCAGTTCTGGAGAACCGGTAGCAGAAATTTTGAGTAGTTCAGAGAACTGGCAAATAGCACCTCTGACTAGAGATTTTACAATATCCTTCCCCTGCGATGCCCACCAAGCCATGCCCACAGAATTGGTAGTAAAAAAAATTGAATCCCATCACTGTGTGTATTCTCACGCAGCTTCCAGAACTTCTCAAAATCACACAAGAATAGAGTATCCTTTCACGTGGTTTTCAGAGGCTGCAAAAGTCACAGAAGAGCATTCTTTGAAGCCATTTTAAGAGCAATGGCCTTGTATGATCCAGACCTGCCTTGAGTAGGCCTTAGCTTTGTCAAAGAGAAAGAGAGCATTGACTCAAGGTAAATGACATGCAGCAGATTCTGGGGATCTCACACATAACTGGACTGTATTTTTTTAAAAAATAAATGAACATGTAAAGAATCATTTCTCTTTTGTTTGGGGGAAGTTAAGAGGTGACATGCCAACAGCATGAAGTTAGACTTTTTCTGAATTTTTGACATACTGACCCAAAAGATTCACTACCATTGCCCAAGATGAACAAAAAGCTCACATTCTCGTAGACTGAAGGCAATTTTTTTCCTCCCGAGAAGGACTATTTTCCAGATGATCTTGGAAAGCTTATGCATTAGGGGGAACCCTTCTTGGTTCATCTTGTGCCACTGTTACGCACCTATAAATAGTCAGCTGGGCTATTTTGGGATGGGGTTTATTTTGAGGGAGTGCTAGACCCATGTTCAGAAATAGCTTGATTGATTGGCTCAGATGCAGAAAAGGGATTGTGAAAAGCATCAGAAACCAGTGCCTCAACACCATGAAAAGTAGTAGAATAATTGAGAATAAGACGGTGCTGGTAGTGTAGCCATAATGTGTATTACAGAAGAAGACCATGGCTCTTTTCTAAATATAAACACGAAACATTTTGCGGTAAGAAGCAGTGAATAATCTATATATATTTGGATAGAATCATAACTCACAGATTGCAGGATGTACCTATTTTATTTGTTATATATTTATATTTTATAATTTTATTTATTTACAGGCAGTCCTCAACTTATGACTACAACTGAGCTCAAAATTTTTGCTAAGTGAATCAGTTGTTAAGTGAATTTTGCCTCATTTTACATGTTGCCACAGTTGTTAGGTGAATCACTGCAGTTGTTTTTTTTTAATTTTTATTGGTTTTTAAAAACAAACATAAATAAACGAAACATAAAAACATCAAGCCATCTTCCATATGTGCACATACAATGCGCCGGTTGGTTTACAAATTGCTTTGTGCTTCCATTTCGTAGTCTTCAATCACAATTACATTGCATATAATCTCATATTCTCAATCAAAAATGAAATACCTTAGTATCATTATTAATCAATCATTTAACTATACTTTTATTCATTCATGTTTTACTATATAATCATAATTTACTTAGCTTATTTTATAACAGTTCATATTATCATCCCAAATCTATCCTAAAATCATTTTGTAGATATAATAAGAAAAAAGTACATCTTTATATATTTATTATTTTCTAAAAGTCTACATATTTCATTACTGTATTTTATTATCTAACCATTGATAGAAAAGATCCCAAATTTTATAAAATTGTTTATCCTCTTGTTCTCCAATTTCAAATGTCAATCTACTTATTTCAGCACATTCCAATATTTTCTTAATAATTTCCTCCTGTGATGGTATTGTCTCATTTTTCCAGTTTTTAGCAAATACAATCCTTGCCATTGTTAATACATTTACAATCAGGTATTTCAAGTCTTTACTATATATTTCAGGTAAATTCCCAATAAAAATATCTCTGGTTTCAAGTCTATATGTTTTTTTGTCATTTTTTTCCAACCACATGTAGATTTTAGTCCAGTATTTTTTAGCATCCGCACAAGTCCACCACATATAGTAATATGAACCAGGTGTCTGATGACATTTCCAACATTTTTCGGATTTATTCTTGAACATTCTTGCTATTCTTGTTGGGGGAAAATGCCACCTGTAAAACATCTTATACAAATTTTCTTTTTATATGCTGTTGACATTGTCATTTTATAATTTTGAGACCACAATTTTTGCCATTTCTCTAAATCGATCCCATATCCAAAATTCTTCCCCCAAGTAATCATAGTTTCTTTAACTTGTTCTTCTAGTTTAATTTCTAGTAAATATCCATACAATTTTTTAATCACCTTTTCATTAGTACCTGTCAAAATCTTATCTAAATCAGTCAGTTTATCATAGAAATCTTTTGTTTTAGAATCTTTATCATACCTTGAATGTATTTGCGCATATGAAAACCAATTCATCTTTATACCTTGTTCCTCTAGTTTTTGTATAGATTTGAGTTCACCCTTTTCATTCAATATTTCACCATATCTAACTGTTTGTTCCTTTTTGTATATTATAAGATAAGAAAATGCTTCAATAGTCAATAACCAGACTGGAATTTTCAAATAACATTGTCTTTTAATCTTTTCCCAGTTTAACCACAGAGACTCCCGTATATAATGTCTTCTAAAATAACCCTGTGTTTTAGTTCCTTTATACCATAAAAAAGCATGCCATCCCAACAACAAACCATGTCTTTCTAATGTCAACAATCTAGTATTTCTTAGGTTTATCCATTCCTTAACCCACATCAGATTTGTAGCTTGATAGTACAACTGTCAATTAGGCAAACCAAATCCTCCTCTAATTCTAGCATCTTGTAACTTTATTCTCGCTTTCTTACCTTGCAATATATATTTCAACACAATTTTATTTAGATCTTCAAAGTAATCTTTTCCAAGCCTAATTGGAATTGTTTGAAACAAATATAAAATTCTGGGTAATATATTCGTCTTGATTGTTGAAATTCTCCCTATTAATGACAATTGTAACTTCTGCCATTTTGCCAAATCTAACGCTATCTGTTGTTTAAGTTTAATGTAATTATTCTCTTTTAATGTACTACATCTTGCTGTCAAGTACTTAATCTTATTCGTGACCTGAATTTTCAGTAGGTCTGCCAGTTCTTCCTTTTGTCTTGATAGCATATTCTTTGTCAAGATCTTTGTCTTATCTTTATTTATTTTCAAACCAGCCACCTTTCCATATACCTCTATCTTTTCTATCAATTTTAATGCTGTTTCTAGTGGGTCTTCTAAAATGAAAACCAGATCATCTGCGAATGCTTGCAACTTAAATTCTTCCTTTTTGATTTTCATCCCTTTTATATCCTTTTCTTCTCTAATATTTCTGTTTAGCACTTCCAAGGTTAACACAAACAACAGAGGTGATAGTGGGCACCCTTGTCTTGTTCCTTTTCTTATATTGATAGAGTCTGTCAGTTCTCCCTCTATCATTACCTTTGCCGTTTGCTTATAGGATATAGCTTCTATTGCTGGAATAAATTTTCTAGCAAAACCCATCTGTTCCAACAGGAATAACATGAATTGCCAATTCACATTATCAAATGCCTTCTGTGCATCTACAAATATCAGAGCCATTTGTTTTTCAGGATATGCCTAGCAGTATTCCAAGGTGTCCAAGATTACTCTCATATTGTCTTTAATTTGTCTCTTTGGCAGAAATCCATTTTGATCAGGATGGATAAAATTATTTAAATATTTTTCAAGTCCTTCTGCCAATATTGAAGCAAAAATTTTATAATCTGCATTTAATAGAGAAATGGGTCTATAGTTCTTAATTTGTAATGGGTCGGTCCCCTCTTTTGGAATAAGTGTAATATAGGCTTCTGACCATGATTTAGTATCTTCTTCTTTAACATAACTTCATTTATAACTTCTAGCAATGGAAGATTCAATGATTCTTGTAATGTTTTATAAAATTCTGCCGGAAGTCCATCTAGGCCTGGTGCCTTTCCATTAGTTTGCTTCTTGAGTGTTCAGTTAACTCCATCATCATTATATTGCTTTCTAACATTGTTTCAGTCTCTTTAGGTATCTGAGGTAAATTAGCATTCTGTAAGTACTGTTTAACTCTTTCCTCATCAATATTCTCTTGCATATATAATTTCCCATAGAAGTCTCGAATGATTTCCTTCTTCTTTTTACTACCATAGCAAACTTGGCCTTGGTCATCTATTAATTGCAATATTTTCCTTGATTCTTTCTCCTTTCTCAATTTGTATGCTAGCCATCTACCTGGTTTGTTTGCGTCTTCAAAGTAGTTCTGTTTAGCACCTCTAATTTTCTGCGCTAATTCTTCTTTTTCTATTTGACCCATTTTATGTTTAATTATATCCATTTTTAGCTTGCTGTCCTTTTTCTGTGGCATTTTCTGTAGCTCTTTTTCAAGTCTTTTATGCTCATCCTCTAAGGCCTTAGAGGCTAGTCTTTTCATAGTATTCCTTTTCCTTGTATAGTCTATTATCAAGCCTCTAACATATGCCTTCATTGTATCCCATACATTCTGAATTGATGTATCTTCTTTTTTGTTTTCTGTAAAGAAAAAAGCCAATTCTTTCTCCATCCACTGTGTAAAGCCTTTTCCTTTAAAATAGTATTATTTAACGTCAATCTAGATCTTCTTTTTTGTCCTTTCCATTTAATTGTCATTGGATTGTGATCTGCCCAAATACTTGTTTCAATATTTATTTCTTGAATATTAGTTATTAATTCTGTTGACATCCATATCATATCTATTCTGGACCATGATAAGTGACTTTGAATAGAAGGTGTATTGATTAGTTTTAGCATTTCTTTCTCTCCATGTATCTTTTAAGTTTATTTCATCTACCATTTTAAAAAAAGATTTAGGGAGAGTCTTCTGTTTTGCTTTATTGTTTTCTGTGTTGTATAGTCCAATTTATTGTCTACAATTCCATTAAAATTCCCATCATAACTATATTAGCATAGTCCAGTTCAATTATTTTCATATGTAATTTTTTGTAGAATTCTTCTTGTTTGTCATTCGGAGCATAGATTGCAATCAGGAATGTTTTCGTATTATTGTCCATTATTTCCACCATTAGTATTCTTCCATCATCATCGGTATAAATCAATTTGGCTGGAATGGTCTTTTTAATATATAAAACCACTCCTCTTTTCTTATATTGTGTCAAGGAAGTAAATATTTTCCCTAATTTTGGCTGTACTAACAATTGTTCGTATTGTTTTTTAATATGTACTTCTTGTAGACAAATTATATCAAATTTTAATTTCTCTAGTTTATGAAAGGTTTTCCTTCTTTTAACGGCTGAGTTAAGTCCATTTATATTAATTGTAATCAATTTTTTCTCTTCCATGGTTATATTTTATAGTTAGGTTTAGCAACTCTCATAGATCTTAGTTCACGTTGTTCTTTGGCTTCCACCTTTCCACCTACTGCACCTTCTTCTTTTTCAGTCGCCATTTGGCAGTCCCCTTGGAATTCAGTTAGTGAGATCTCTTTTTCTGCCTCTTCCTTTTTCCCTCCAAAAAATTCTGTACAAAATAATTCCGCTTTCTCAGTTGAGTCAATTCTATGTCTCTGTTCTTGCCGTGTGAACATTAAATCTTCTAGAATCAGCCATCTATAATTCACCTCTTTTTTAAAGTAGCATTTTAGTCAGGAATTGGTATTCTCATCTCTCTCACTCTTCTGGGTATTTGTTTCAAGACCACAATCTCCTTGTCTTTGTATGTCAATGTTTTCTCTTTTGCCACTTGCAATATTTGCGTTTTAATGGCTTTCTTTGTAAATCTAATGTGAACTTCTCTTGGTAAGCTATTTCTCATCATATATCTTGTGAAAACTCGATAAACCTCATCTATTCCATCCATCATCTTCTCTTATTTCCAAAGTTTCAGCCAGTATTTCTATCATTATCTCAGCTAAGTTTTGTCCTTTTTCTTCCTCTACATTTTGGAATATAAGATAGAATTCTGATCTATCCATCTCTCATCTCAACATACCACTTTTATCTTGTTCAACCACCGTAAATCTATTATCAGTATCTCCAATCTTCCTGTCTCTTTGTTTATCTTCTTCAATTTTTTGGAATCTCTCATCATATTTCAACATCATTTGTTGGATGTTCTCCAATTTTTCATCAGTTTTCCATGTTCTTTGTTCAATGTTCTCTGTTCAATGTTCTCTGTTCTCTTTTAAATATTCTCTGATCTTGCTTGAATATTTTGAATTCCTTGCATAATCATCTGCAGAGTCACTTTTTCTTGTTCTTTTTCTTGCTTTAACATTGTCTGTATTGAACATTGTCCTCCAGATGGTGGAGAGGAAGAAGTAGGAGGAACCAGGAGCTGTACATTTTCTACTCATTTTAAGCAATTCAAAATCTTCAGGTTCTTCTAAACCTGAATCCAATTATGAAGCAATTATAGTTCAAAATAAAAATAGTAGAAAAAAGAAGCCAAATAATAATGATTTAAAAAAAGAAAAAAAAGGGAGGACAAAATTTCTTCAGGTTCTTGTATACCTTAATCCAATCAATAGTTAGATAAAGAAAAAGGCTTGAGAAAAGAAAAAAGAAAAAAAAGTAAAAGTGAAAATTCTTCAGGTTCTTCAACACCTTAATCCAATTGAAAGGTCTCAAATAAAAAAGAGTGCATAAGAATAAACCAGAAAGGTAGATGAAAAAACAAAAATACCAGAAAATGAAAAAAATTCTATAAAGGCTTTCCCTTTAAAATAAAAAGCAAACGTAGAGATTGGACTTCCAAAGAAAAAAAGAAAAACAAAGATAAGTTCCAACAAAGCCAAAAATCCAAATAATCATTACAAGAAAAAAAAAAAAAAAAGACAAAATGAAATACAATAAAGCTGGTGAGGAGAGATAGCACAACTTAGCAAAAGTTAAAAGAGCACACTGCACTTTGTTTAATTATCCAAGGCTCTTATTATAGCTCTCTTCTCCAAAAACTTATCATCTTTTCCTCCCTAGGTTTCAACACCAGACTCCAGCTGTTGATAAAAACCCAGAAAAGCACCTGCAATAATACTCTCCCATGCTCTTCCCTCTATTTTATCAGATAGCAATGTCCTTGAAAAAGAGTCTCAGTTCTTTCTTTCTCAGTTTTGTCTGGTCACAGGGAAATAGAATATTTTTAAGCCTCTAGTTGGCAGTGTTACAAAGTTTCTTTGCTCTCACTTTCCCCTTACTTTTCTGAGCAAGATATATTAAGAATTAATAAAAAAAAAAAAAAGATATTTTTTTAAAAAAAGAAATAACTAAAGGAGGCCTCTAGCCTAAAATATTACAAAATCAAAAAGGAGGAAAAATAAATAAATGTAAATGAAAAAAACCAGTCCAGTTTCAAAATATAAGATCGTGTATAGAAAATCCAGCAATGAGAAAAAAAAAACACATTATTTGACATTCCTGTTTAAAATCGCCACTTAATCACTTCTGTCAAAACTTTTACAGATTCTTTCTTTTTCTTAGGGTGTCTTTTCAGATCTTAGAATTAAAAAAAAAAAAGTTCTCACCAAACTGGCACACTCTCTCTTTCTGTTCTCCTCCATTTCGGAGCTGTCCCAACTTCAGCAGCTTTAATGGCTGCCTCTTTGCCGCTGGCAAGAAGAGCTTCTCCTGGATCTACCAGGGACTTTGCAGTATCCCTGGGATCAACAGGATGTACTCTTCACTTTCACCATCTCTTCAGGATGGTTTAGATCCGATAGGACCATCCAGGAGCAAAGATATCGGCAGCGATCTCAGACCTCCAAGATCGCATGCCATATCGTCGCAATGCCAGCTCTGCTCTCACTGTAGTTGTTAAATTAGTAACACATTTGTTAAGTGAATCTGGCTTCTCCATTGACTTGGCTTGTCAAAAGGTTGCAGAACATGATGACATGACCCTGGGACACTGCAGCCGTCGTAAATATGAGCCAGTTGCCAAGAGTCTGAATTTTGATCATGTGACCATGGAAAAGCTACAATTGTCCTAAGTGTGAAAAATGGTCATGTCACTTTTTTCAATGTTATAACTTTGAACAGTGACAAAATAAATTGTTGTAAGTCAAGGATTACCTGTATTTATCAAATTTATATGGCACCAATCTTGCAGTTTGGATGACTGAGGGGCTTTTATCGATGTAAAACATTCAGCAATTATAAATATAAAAATTAAAATCTCAAATATTAAAACAAGTTTAAAAAAAAGTTTGGAGTGGAGTGCCTTTTTCCTGATTAAGAGAAAATACATTGACTTACAACCATTCCCCTAATGAAGTTTTGAAGTAACATTGCTGAAAAAAATGACTTACAACCTGTCCTCAAAGTTACAACTGTTGTCCAACCCTTGTAGTCAGGTGATTGTGATTTGGGCACTTGGCAAGTATGCACAATGATTATAATGTCCAGCAGTTACCTGATCACAATTTGCAACCTTTGCAGCTGTCTTCCCACACACAAAAAAAGGTAAAACTAGATTTGCTAAATAATTGTATGAATCACTTAATAACTATGGTTATTCTCTAAATGATTATGGCAAAAGTTGTAAAATTGGATATAATCACATGATATGTCAATTAATGATCACACTACTTAATGACAAATTTTCTGGCCACAATTGTCACTTTTCCCCCTTTTGCATAAAGACAGATGCAAGGAATAAATTAAATGGTTCTACTTTTTCCCTGCTGTCCATCACCCTCTTGCCATTTTTTCCTATTAGCAGACTGACTGTTTCCTTGACTAGTGTTTATTATTGCTAACTGTGTTATTAAATACATTGTCATTTGTATTATGTCCCTTGGGCAAAAATGTACTGAGGAAAATAAGTGATTATGTACAACTTAGAGATGAGATGAATATAACTTAGTAAAAATATGTCACATGAAAACAGGTACAAGGGCATGTTCTGATATAATTGCCTTTTCCTTCTAGACTATTAGGAAAATGTAAGAAGACTGAATATTTCACATTCTGATAAAAACAAATGGCAGCCTTCAAAAGAGTTTGCCCAACTCAATTTTGCTAATGTGAAAAAGATAATTTCCACAAGTTTTTGATAACAGTCTTAAGAAATAGTTGGATTCCCTCATTGTACAGTTTTCCACAGGTATTAAAGTGTTATGGTTCAAAGACCACAACTGGTTCCTGGAAGCCTGCCTGGAAGAAATTCTGGGAAAGTGATTTGTCTTTTCCTTTACCATCACAACAGTAGGGCTGCACTAATTCATAGAATAAGCCCTACCATAAAACAATGCATTGAAAAATGCTCCATTACTTTTTCAGAGGTTTCAATCATTTCAGTCAGCTTCCTGTTACAACAGGGTTGTTTGAGGGATTTCCAAATTGTAGAATATTTTAGGATATTTGCTTATGAAGATTTGTTTGACTTTTTGCACTCTTAGGATTTCACATCTTCACGTTTCCTTAAAAATAAATGATATGGTTTTGACTGAATACACAACTGTACTTTCTTCAGAAAGGAAGATAATTGTTAGAAAACAATTCCAACCACATGTAAGTGATGGGAAATTTGTTTAGTTTTATTGACCAATATTGGATCACGTTACAGTGTGGTTGCCGTTATATATTTTTTCCTATTAACTTAATCTCTACTCCCAACATAACCACCATCCCCAAAAGACATAATATACTCAGTTATTTAAAAATAAAAATATTATTTTCTGTAGCAATACTTCTCTCATGCATGGTAGAATATTAGAGTAACTTTTCACAGTCAGGCCCAGTCATCTCTAAAACCAGAGTTCCGGTTCTCTTAGGTAAGGAAGATCAAGGACAGATATAACATAAATTCTTGGAATGCATTTTATTGTTAATAAAGCAGTTGAATGCCTGTCAGTTTCTCTTTACTCCATCTTACAATAAATCAAATCAAAGAAGATTATTTTGTATTTCTTTCTCACATTTTACTCAGGACTGAATAATCTTTTCTAAACTTCCTCCAATTTCTTTAATGGTTTTCTTATTCCTTCCAATTTCCAGGGGCCTCTCTCTTTATCTCTTGTTTGGAAATATCTGCTCTTAACCCAGAGGTAGTTGGATAATAGTGGTTGTTGTACCTGTTACCAGTCCTCCATGAACTTCTCCAGCTGTCTTCTAAAGTCATTCAAGTTAATAACCATCTAAGGAATTCCACAGATTAATTGTAGGCAGGAGTGGGATACAACAGGGTTAACTACTGGTTCAGCATTTACGAGCTTCCCTGCACGCTGAGAGACACACGCCTGAAATCATCATCAGCACGCTGCATGCAGAGAAGCAGCCTTTGAAACAGTCCTCTTTTCCTGCATTTTAACTGCAGCTGTGTCTCGTTTGGCAGCTGAAGTTGAAAAATCAGGAAATAAAGATCAGGTAAGAGCCCGGGTGGTCAGGTGGGCAAAAACATCAGCAGACATAGAAGCAGTTCTATGTCTGCTGCTCTTCAGAGCTACCAGTTCTATAGAGGTGGACAGAACCGGTAGAAACCCACCCCTGATTGTAAGCTATATGAAGCCCTTCCCAGTCAACTTCACTGGGTGATTCATAATGCTAATGATTTTTTTAAGAAAGGGAAAAACTTTTTCCTGTTCACTTTCTCAAAGCTATGTATAATTTTACACCTCAATTATGTCTCCAGATGGGTATCTTTTTTCAAAGCTAAAGACTCTCAGACTTTCTCTCCTTTGTACTCTAATGGAAATTATTGAGTCCCCTGATTATTTGGGTTACTCTGAAAACTCAAATTGTGTGCAGTGTTCCAGATCACATACCACTAGGTGCCACTATTGCACCTTAGAATAAGCAGTGTTTTTTTTTAAGCAGTTACACATTTTTAGAACCTATTTTGCTATTCTATCACATTCACGTTGGGCAATTCTGTAGAGTGAAAGAGGCCACCCATATAATTTGTTGTTTAGAGATATGCTCCCATTAGTTATTACTACCACAATTCCTGGTTTAGTTCTATCAAGACTGGATATTTCTGATTACATTTTTTTCTTTTTCTTTTCTTTTTTTTTAAAATTACAAACCCTCTATTTCCACACCATGAATAATTGTAGGTTTGACAAATGTTGGCACATATTTTAATACTACCTCTGTCATGATTACTAGCAAATATGTTCCCCACTACAAATAGAAATGGAGTTTTGGAAATCAGTAGAAAAATGAGATGCGTCATCTTTTTAATGATATGATTAGTTATTACTACGCCTCCTCGTAGCTGCCTCCCATAGATCTTCCTTAAAAAGAAAAAAATAGATTGAAAAACAGCTATGATATTAAATTCGTATAATTTGTGGAATTTTTGCCTCAAAGCCAACATCTGTTGTGAAGATGTATGTTATCTGTGGTGGTCTCTCATGGAAAGATGAGACACAAGCAAGTGTTCTTGGGATGAGAGCCCAGAGTAAAATCCAGAACTCCCTTTTATTGAGATTTTTGTACATGGTAAACATAGCAAGCTTAATCACATGATGGGTTACAATAGTTAGATATAGTACAGACTTATTTACAGTCATCTGAGCTGCTTCCTTAATCCTTGTGTTTGTTCTTGCCGTTCTCATTATGAAATTTCCTTGCACTATCTCAGTGACCTTTAAACAAGCATGTATGTATAAAGCATTAGTTTAATCATTACCCAAGCCCAAGCCAAAGTCTTATTCCCACAGTTATCAAACCTTTGTCTATGGAGATTCTCAAACTTCCATATCATGATTATCCCAAAGGTGCTTCTTTCCAAAAGGCAACTAGGTTTTCTTGATTCCTTTGAAAACGTTCTCATCCAAGAAGCAAAATTCCACTTGCCTTTTGAAAAAAAAAAAAGCTCCTTTGCCTCATCATATCTTGTATCTTTCTTTACATGGAAGAAAGGGAATTCTGTACACCATGGGATAGGGCAAGGCTGTGGAGAGGCTCTTCAAGGCAAAGAGAAGAGGCCTCTAATGGAGGCATGGTGGGCTAAAAGATATTACAGACCATACTTGTTTCATGGAGAGAAAGTGCCTTTGCTTCTCCATTAAAATAAAAGTAAAAATGTACACCGTAAAATAAGCATTCTTAAGAAAGGAAAGTGAATAGTAGTAGAGCAACAGGTCTACTTCCAAGAAAATCAAAAGCTTTTTAACGATTATCTATGATAGTCCTGTCAACCTTAGAACATTGAGAAGCAAAGAACTGTTTGGCACCAAGTGACTTTGGTCTGGAGGAGAGGAAAATAAAAAGTTTCTTCAGTTTAACTCCATGGAAAAAGGAAATGAAATAAATTGCTTGTACGTGCATCTATCTATATCCTTATTTCTTTGTTATTCTTTCTTTCTTTTGTATGCAAAAAATAGTATTTTCTGTAAGGGAATGTCCAAAGCCATCAAGTCATTTTTCCCCTTGAAAGTCCTGTTATTCAGTTAGAATTCAAAACAGAATAGACAAGAGTTCCTGTCGATTTAGGAATGGGATGCTCATAAGCAAAACAAAAAAATTTTTCAAAGAAAAATAATCAGCTTTATTCCAGTTTCAAACACACAGAAAGTTAAGCCAGAAATAACTGACTTAGCTCATAAACACAGCTGATATACTGGATCACAGAAATCCAAAGCTGATTTTGAACTAGTTTGGTTCATTAGTAGAAATGATCAATAATTACAGTCATTTCTAGAAAGACTGGAATGCCTTCTGCTTGTGACATAAGTAATATCTATACAGATAAAATCCTTCCTTCCTTTCTTGTCCTTTATTTATATTTATTTTGGAGGTCACACACTCTAAGTCATTAGCATCTCCCTGCATTCCCTCTTATTTTTTTAGCATCTTTTAAAATTTCTAACTAATTAATATTTTGACTTGCTATATACAGCATCCACAGGTGTGGAATGACTGACACAGCTCTGATAGACTCCATCTGGTTACAGCTGATAATATAATCCTAAAGGCTGATGGGTAATATCTTTACAGGCTTAAAAGGCAGCAGAATCATCTATTTGCAGAAGTTAGGGATGGGAGAGAAAAACAATGGAAACTAATATTATGAATCAGCAGGAAAAACTGGGAAAAGAGAATGCCTGTATAGGCAGAATGGGAAATTATTCTAAAATCACTTTCTTCCCGTGTGAATGATGAGTCACCTAATATATTTTTTTCTCTAACAAAAATACGAAGGGTTGGAGTGTAGAGGATTCATTGAATAAGACAATATAATTTTTGCATAATATAAAGACAACTTCCTTCCATTACTTATTGCTTTGTCTTTCAAATATTCTTTATACCATTGAATTCTTTAAGAATCTTACCATTGTTAGCAGAGTGATAACTTAAGCATAATCACAAAATCTATAGGAAATATAGGTAAATAATGCCTGGCTCCGAATCTCATAAAGATTTGAGTGGCTTCCTACATATATAAATAACAGATATGGATTAAAAATTATCTCTCCCAGCCCAGCTGGAAGCTTTCTTTTGAAGGCACCGAGGCTTTATTATGTCAATGAAGCTGTAGACAAAGAAGTACTGTTTTAAAAAATGTATACTTTTATGGTTTTTTAAAAAAACACTGCTTGTACAAATGTATGATGGGAAAGTAAATATGTGAAGACTATCTGCCAGGATAGATAAGGATTTCCCCCCTGAATTAGCAGCAAGGTGGAGCTGAAATTAGGATGCAAATGCAAATGATTTTGTAGTCATAATATCCAGCTATTTTGAGGGTTCACTGAAAAGATGAAATGTTTTTCTATTCACAGTATTGCTTCATGAATAGAATTAACCTACATCATCTCTACATAAGCAAATCTGATTGGATGGGTAGCAAGGTAATGTTATCACTGTGATTCTTGGTTGGTTGGAATTTCTCACAATGTGCTTGTTCACAAAAATAAATTTTAGCAAGAGGCAATTATTCTGGTAACCATTCCCTACACTGCTATCTTAATTTAATCTTCCCATCCTAACCAAATTAGTGACAAGATAATATATTCCTGATTTGCTGACTTTTAGGATTATCATTAGATTGCAGAAGATCTGACTGGAAAATTCCAGTGAAACTTTTACTTAAACCATTCTTGTGATAAACAACTACTGCAGTTTCTCCAGTAGTGGTATTACAAAGATGCATGTGAATATGCTCATTATTACTGAAGTATAGCATATTATCATACCTTTGTATACCTTCAGAAGTAGCCCAATGAAGAACATATTACAGTAGTGTAGGCACAAAGTAAAAAGGCCATGAATAGCCATAAGATCCAGGAATTTGCTGTCCAGATTAAGGGCCATATCACCCAAGGATATTTAACTCCATTTGCAATCAAATATGCTTTTTTATGGAGTTGATTGTCTTCTGAATCTATATTTTATCTGTCTTGCTACCATTCAGTCTTGGATTATTTCTCTCCCTCTAGGCACCAAATCAGTACCTCCTCCTCTGTATCTTCTGTTCAGTGCTTAATTTCTCCTCAGCCACAAATACTAACTGGAGCCAAAGAAACACACTGCAAAACTGTTTCTCACCTATTACCTTTGCTGCCAGTTCAACCATGTTTGATGACATTGAAAACAGTTGAGAATTATAATAGGACAAAAAGAGTTACACTGGTCAATCCTAATTCTGCCAGTGGTCATGGTTAAGAGTGACCAATGCAGTTATAATCTATTCACAGTTCTGAAACTTATTCCAAAAGAACCAGTTTATATGCTTGTTAAACAGAATGAACAGGGTTATGAATGAATTCTTGACTAAAATGTATGTAAATGTATTAAATAACATTTATCAAGTACATACTTTCTCTTTTTTCTCCTTTTCTTATTGGTTTTTAACTACTAACTCTAATGTATGGTAATGTTTAATTTTCATCACTAATGTTCACTAACAGAACATTTTATTTTAAAAAAGATTTAAATGTTTTGCTTATTATGTTTGAAGGGTAAAAATGGTGCACAACAAAGCTGAAAACATCAACATTCAGTACATGAATGAATTGATTTTACAATTATTATTATTTTCCTATTCATGTTAATTTTCAATCCAGATAGAGCCATCTTGTGGAACAACAGATATTGCAATTTAGAAAAACTTTTCTACAGACCCTGTATTTCATTTTTCCCTATTAGAAATGAATTGGCTACATTGCATAACAATGTATGAAGCTTACAACAACAACAACAACTGTTAAGACCTGAGCATGGGCGCAAGGAACGGAGACGAGACATCGAACGGTGACTTCAACTCTTTATTAACAAGAAAGAACAGAGCAAAATACTTGGGCAGCAGCAGCTCTTTTATAGAGCTGGCTGTTGTCAAAACAACCAGTGAATTGAGTTTACCGCTTTCACAAGAGTCCAATCAGGGGGCCCCATTAACAGCCAATCAGAATGGCCAAAAACGACCAATCATGACTCGCAATCTACAGGCCAATAAGAAGCGCAGGATTACAAGCCTGCTGTAAAGTAATGCTGTTGATGGTTGTATCGCTGTGTTGGCTTAGCCCATAACACCCCTCCCCCCTAGGTTCCGTCTGAGGGGTGGGGTGATGTATTCCCGCAAATAGGCAGGTTGCTTGACCTGTCTGCTTGACCTGCGCTGTTCCACTGGTTTCTGTCCTGGTTCTAGTTCCGGTGGGCTGCTAGCCAGGCTGGATGGTGAAGATCGTGGCCCTGGGCTGCTTTCCCTGCTTATGCTAGTGCTGTCTCCCGGGTTCCCTGGATCCGCTTCCATCGCAGTGCTGTCACGTGGCGAGGCCACTCCCTGGCTCGGTTCTCCTTCGGATGGTGACTATCCCCCGGTTGGTTGTGTAGGCTGTTGGGTTTCAATTACCATTTCTTCTTCAGCCTCCTCAATGTTCCTTCCCCCCCCCCCCAGCTAGAGATTCCAGTGCTAATGTGGAACGGAGTTGGTCTATGTGGTGTTTCCACATTTTACCGTCTGCAGTTTGTTGGCGATAGGATCGGGGTCCCGTAAGTTGCGTTATGGTCACGGGGACTCACAATGGGTCACCCGAGAAGTTTTTCGCAAATATGAGGTCACCTTCCTGGAATGCCCGACACTTGCTGCTGGATCCTGAGGGTTGTTCCGGCGTGTAATTTGGATGGAGGCGATCAAGATGTGAGCGAAGTTTCTGTCCCATCAGGAGTTCAGCTGGGGTTTTGTTTGTGGTACTGTTTGGGGTTATGTGCTGGAGAAGAAGCATTCAGTTTATTTTGTCGTCAATGTCGCCGTGGTCCATTTTGTGCAAAGTCTGTTTTACAAATTAAACCATTCGCTCAGCCCTACCATTGGCCTCCGGGTGAGCTGGTGATGTTAAAGCATGGCGGATGCTCTGATCTACCAGGTACTGTTCGAATGGCAGGGCAGTGAATTATCGGAGATCAGGACATCTGGAAATTCGTGGGTAGTGAATAGTTTATTCAGTTTTTTAGTGACTGCGTCTGTGGTGGTGCTTTTCATCTTGTGGACTTCAAGCCAGTTTGAATAGGCATCCACTGTTAGGAGAAAAGTGTGTCCTCTTGTGGGTCCCACAAAATCGATGTGGATACAGAACCAAGGACCTCGAGGCGTTTCCCACTGCATTGAGGGAGTCTTTGGAGGAGTGGAGCGAGTCTCCTGGCATTTGCTGCATTTTGCTACCCAGGTCTCTATCTGTTTATCTAAGCCAGGCCACCATGCATAACTCCTGGCCAATGCCTTCATCCGCACGATGCCTGGATGTCCATCGTGCAGCATTTTCAATACCTTATATTGTAATTTCTCCGGGACTATGACTCTGTCTCCCCACACTATGCAGCCTTTCTGGGAGAATAGCTCTGTTTGACGATTCCTAAATGGCTTGAATGTGTCATTGGTTTCGTCGACCGGCCAACCCCATTCTACCCATCTGAGGACTCATGCCAAAACAGGGTCCTTTTTTGTCTCTAAGGCGATGTCTCGAGTGGTCAGCGGCGGTGATTTGAGGGTTTCAAGTTGCAATATGGCTAAGGTTGGAGCAGGGTCCTCTATGATGTCTGGTAGTGGAGAGCGGCTCAAAGCGTCAGCGTGGGGAATGGTTTTCCCCGGGTGGTGTTGCAATCAGTAATCGTAGGTGGTTAAAAATTCTGACCAACGTGTCATTCTTGGTGATAAGATGTGGGGAGTTGGTTTGTTTCCTGCCAAGTAGTGGCTTGTGGTCTGTAATTATGGTAAAGGGTCTCCCATATACATATTCATGGAAACGTTTAATTGCGGATACAATAGCGAGAGCCTCTTTATCAATATATAGTTCCTTTCAGTTTTAGACAAAGTTCTCGAGAAGAACACAATAGGTGCCTCATTTCCATTTGGTAGGACATGGCTTAAAATGGCTCCCACTCCAAATGGTGAGGCATCACAGGTAAGCGTCAAAGGTAGTCTCATTGTATTGCATTAATACAGCATCGGAGGTTAAAAGGTTTTTGACCTCTTGGAATGCTTTCTCTTCATGCCGTCCCCAGACCCAGGAAGCCTTTTTATCGAGAAGTCTATGTAGGGGCTCAGCTATGGTTGCCTTCTGGGGCAAGAAGATGTTATAAAAATTAATGAGTCCCAGGAAGGCTTGGAGGTCTGTCTTATTTCTAGGTCTTGGGGTGTTTTTGATCGTGATTAGTTTTTTTTCGGTGGGGTGGATTCCCTGTCTGTCGAGAAGGTATCCCAGGAACTCCACTCTCTCCGTACAAAGTTGACACTTGTCCCTTTTTACCTTCAGTCCAGCATCTTTAAATTTCTGAAGAACTTTTCTGAGTCATTGTACTAATAACTCTTTAGTGGGGGCAGCTATTAGGTCGTCAAAATAAGGCACGATGCCTTTTATGCCTTGTAATAGTCTCTCCATTAAACTTTGGAAAATGCCCAGTGCCACGCTTACTCCGAATTGGAGTCTATTGCACTTGAAAGCACCTCTATGTGTAACTATTGCCTGGGCTTCTGCAGTTGTTGCATCTACAGGTAGTTGCTGATACTCCTGAGCTAAGTCCAATTTCGCAAATATTTTTCCGCCACCCAGGGAATGAAGAAGTACTGGGTAAGCACTCTGTTGAAGAGCATGATTTAGGGTGGCCCGGTAATCCCCACAAATTCTTAACAAACCATCTGGCTTCATGGGCGTTACTATCGGGGTTTCCCAACGGGCATGGTCAATCGGTTCCCTTATGCCCTGGGCTATCAGTTTATCTAGCTGCTCGTCGATCTTCGGTTTTAAGGCAAAAGGTACCCGAAGAGGCTTAAGCCGAATGGGAGCTACATCGAGGCTGAGATTAAATGATATAGGAGTCCCCTTGTACTTGCCTAATGTTCCTGTGAACACGTCCTGGAATTCTTGGATGAGGGCCTCTTCCCAGTCGTCGCTTCTGGTTTGGTGTATGCTGGCTAGTTCAATCCCGAGTGGGGCGAATCATTGTAACCCCTAACAACTGGGTCGGTCATGATCGATGACAGTCAGGGGAAGCATCGCTGTGAGGTCCTTGAAGGATACTCAGACATGGCTGGAACCGACAACTGGAATTCTTTTTCCCTGGTAGTCTTTCAGGATGATTCGTTGCGTGCTGAGGTCCTGGCGGCAGATGGCAGGGATCAGCTATTTGAGGGTTTTCCAGGATACCATCGATAGGGATGATCTGGAATCGACTTCCATCACGCATGGTCGATTTTCAATAGTAACCTTTATGCGGATCTTCTTAGCATCGAACGATGAAGCGTGGCCAATAGTAATGGTTTGGTGGGCCTCTTCTCGTTTCATTGAACCAGGGGCTTGGCTTCTGTAGTAGTAGTGGTTGTTCCATTGGTGGTTCAGACGGTCCTGGTTCTCAGGAGGTTTGCCTATCTCCCGACGGAGGTTGTTCTCCCTTCAGTTGGGACTGGACGTCTCTGGTTCCTTTGCTCTCGTTCCAAGCGGAGCCGGTTGACTGCCTCTTCCTCACTGTCTGAGGATGACTTGAGGTCTTCGTGGTCGGTAGTGGTAGTGTGCTTCTCAGTGGCGAGTGGGCTCTCGTTGGCAAGTTGACGAAGCGGTGCATTCACCTGGTGCGTTCGAGCGGCTGACTTCCTAGTTGCTTCTGCGGCAGTAGCGTCGGCGATGACATTTGTAAGGCTGATGTTGCCTTTCGCCATCAGCTTACTCTGCACATGTGGTGCATTTAATCCCAGAACTATGCGGTCTCTTAAGGCTTCCTCTAAATTTGCAAAACCACAAAGGCCTCCTAGGTTCCGGAGGTCAGCTACGAAATTTCCAACACTCTTGTCCTTCCGTTGGTCCCTCTGGTAAAATTCGTGTCTTCGTATCAGTGTAGATACTGCGGGTGCATAATGGGCCTGGAGGATTGGGGCGAGGGTATCCCAATCCATGGTCTTCACTTCCGCCAGTTTTGCTAATACTTTAGCCATTTTGAAAACGGCAGGGCCGCAATGAGTCAGGAACACAGCTCATTTCTTGCCAGGAGTAGCATCTTTTAAATTGTTGGTCTCCAGGAACATCTGGAAGCAATCTATATATGAGTCCCAGTCTTCGGTTGCTGGGTTGAATGGAGCGGGTGGTATGGCGCCGCTGGTCATCTTGCTGTTTGTTGCGTGCGCTCTTTTGCCACGTGCTCTGTCTTGTTCGATGCGTTCTTAGTCAGCTCTATCGTCTCCGCATCCCACCTTCATCGCCAGTGTTAAGTCCTGGGCATGGGCGCAAGGAACGGAGATGAGACATCGAACGGTGACTTCAACACTTTATTAACAAGAAAGAACAGAGCAAAATACTTGGGCAGCAGCAGCTCTTTTATAGAGCTGGCTGCTGTCAAAACAACCAATGAATTGAGTTTACCGCTTTCACAAGAGTCCAATCAGGGGGTCCCGTTAACAGCCAATCAGAATGGCCAATGAGAAGTGCAGGATTACAAGCCTGCTGTAAAGTAATGCTGTTGATGGTTGTATCGCTGCATTGGCTTAGTCCATAACAACAACAACAACAACAACAACAACAACAATAATAATAAATCTTGAAGGAACGGGAATCCTTTTAGGTTCTTACAAAATTTTTATTTCAGGAAGTGTAGTGTGAAAACCTTTTTTGGCTTTGCTAGTTTCAAAATTTGAACATAAACTGCTTACTGAAGTGTAAAGCAGAGCTAATAAATATTTACAAGAAGGAATATGGAAGAATGAAATGAAAAATATCCTTGGGGCAAACTGTAACCAGCAAACATGCAGCCCCTGGAAATCTGTGATGAGTTCTATTCAGGTACCTCTACAAACCATTAAATTCATCTAGTAATGTTGATCCTTATAATTACACATCTGCCAGATTACACAGCAATTATTGGCAGACTAGGCAGAGCACAATTGTGTAGTACAATTTAGGGTTACTGAATGAGATGTGTGTCTAATTTTTCCCTTTCCAACACATTCTCCCCATGCATGTGTATGTGTATGTATATGTGTGGAAATATTAAAATGTATGTAATGAGGGGAAGAAATGAAGGAGGTTGTTATTTACACTCTCAATTTTAGCTGTGCCCAAAGGTTTGCAATTGCAACCCTCTCATGTCTGTCTATAAGCCTAATGGACTGCTCCTCCTTGCAGGAAACAAAAAAAATAGAAGCATAGGACTTCTTTTTGTCCAGGTAATTCCAGTAATTGGGTCAGCTTTATATTTGAGATAATATAATAAAGAACACTGCCAATTATATATGCTGTACCTTTGCTGTCACTATTCAGAAGTGTTTTTAAATACAGAATAACAATTTGGAATATATTAAAGTAACCCAAACACAAAGCAAACCCTCCTTAATTATAAACCTTTTACTGCTGGTTGGTTGGTTGAGTTGTGAACACATCAATTTTTTTAAATAGGGGGTGTCTTATTATTGTTGTTATTTATATTTGAGAAGCCTCAAACCTACCTTCTCTAGGCTCAGAAGCTAAGCAGGAATAAAGCAGGCTAGTATTTAGATTGGAGAGCCATCAGAAAATCCCAGAGCATGTGCTATATTGGTGATGTGAGATTGTGGCTTAAAAGACCACCAAGATTCAAAGTTGATCCAAGGAAAAAGACTTTATTGAATATATATCTGCAGATGGGTTCCACCCGTGGCAGCTGGGAGGAACGTAAAACATAGCTTTTGCTCTACTCTTATACCCTAAAACTACCCCCCCCCCATTATGCAAATGGCTTGGTTTACAATCTACCTTTCAGGATACAGGTTACAATTTATTACCTCACACAGCAGGCACTTCCTTATCATACACAACCGATACTTGGCATTTTCAAAGGCATTCCAAGAAAGTTAAATAGTTGAACTAGTTCCTGGCACTTCAAAGACATACCAAGATCAGTCATCATTTTAATTGGTGCCTGGCACTTCTCTTCCTCCAAAAACATTCTTTCCAACATGAGGTTTGAGTCATAAAAATGAATAGTGTGATCTATCACCTCTTACAGTGAGAAGGATCCCAGAAGAATACAATAATAATTATGTATTTGTTATTGCAAGAAAATTGAATGGATGCACCCAGACAGGCATTTGGAATTGAGGTCAACCAGAGAAGAAGTAGTATAAGTACTATTGAAGATTTCTGACATGTTGCTGGAAGCCACACATTATATGGAAGTGCTATTTCCCAATACCTAAGGAAACAAAATCTCTTAATTTCATTTTATGGCCCAATCCAAGATCATACTCCATTTATAAAGTAAGCTTACTATGTCTGTTCTGTATGGACATTAACATACTTGGAAGCGCCGTGCTGTGATTGGCCAAAACGCATGGCGATCTCATTGGCCAAGCAGGCCGCGCTGATTGGCCCATAACGAATCTCCCATGATTGGTGGAAACTAATCGCGGGAGATTCAAAGCGGTGCCATTGGCCGCAGCCACCGCAGCTAGAGAATAAAAGCCGCGGTTGTTCCCTTTAAACCCCGAGCCGATCTAGAAACCTAATAAAGAGCTGAAACTAAGTCACTGGCTCTGAGTCTCCCTTTCCGCGACAGACACGACAATGTCTAAATAACACAAAACCAGCCTCAGTTTCAACTCAGTTATGGAAAATAATTGCTTGATGTTATCCTAATAAATGATGATATTTAGCAGAAGGAGAGGAAATTCAGCAAAGGAAATCTCTTTCCCTAACTTGGCCTGCTCATCTAAATATTTGATTTTATAAAAGGGAAGGAGAAATTATCAGAAGAGTACATGTTATGCCAGTATATATTTTCAACTACTATATTGAAAGGCTGGTAGATTTTAACTGATCTGAGACAAAGAGCTCAAATCACAATGATTATTATGTGAAAGAGAAGAAGATGTTAAGCACAATACTATATTCAATGCAATACACAATACTATATCATGTTAAGCACAATACTATATTCACAGGATGTTAAGCATATAATACTGTATTTATAGGATGTTATGTGAACTCTGAATATTTTTACTATGAACCAAAGTGACACCTTCAGTACAGAGACTGTTACTGTCTGAAACAGAGAACATGTTTTAATTAGTGAAGAGGCAAGGAGAACACTGTGAGCCAATCAACCATGTTCAAAACTCAGTCATCACAAAGTAATCTAAGTAAAGCTATATAGTTTCCCCAAGACTCTCTCAAGATAACAAGATAAAGTCAAGAAAACTTCATGCTTGATACCATTGTGGCAATAGTTCAGTCTTGGAGTATATTCTAAGAATTCAAGACTAGTGAGTGCAATGCATGAAGACTTTTAGTTGACTATTGTAAAGATTCAAGCCCAATATCTGTAGATGACCAAACGAAAGTGAACGTGTTTTTACACAGTACAGACACAGCGATCTTTCAGTTAAAACAGAATTGGAAGTATTAAAGTGTCATTTTTACATTTTATGCCCTGCAGCATCAGCCCTGAGTCAGCCACTGATGAGGGTTTATACACACTTGGAGAACTTCTGATCAAGCAATATGACAGTGAATTGTGAGACACAATTTCTGGGCAATTGCTGTCATTCAGATTTTTACTGAAATCTTATGTTGCTAAAAAAACCAGCAATAAAAAAGTTGCAGAACTTCTTATGATATAAAACTGTGCCCTATCATCAACTTTTTTTTTTTTAAACAAATTTTATTGATTTTATAAAACACAAACAAAACTAAAAGATCTTTTCTGAAGGTTGTCTGATCCCGGGTTGAAACTCTTCGCACAGACACAAATTCAAACATCATATTCACTTTATATATCCTTCCATATCTTATTATCATTTTCTTTTTTATATTATGTATATAAACCATTTTTATCAATTTTATATAAACAATGCACAAGGCATAACAGCTTATAAGTTCTTTTCTAAGAAAAAATAATAAAAGAAGAAAACCAATAGAACATAACAATCCCAAATTATAGTATCAATACTTTGTCTATTTAACTTCATATCTTATCCCAACTTCTCCTTTTCATCCAAATTATTTCTTATTAATTAAAAATTTTTTTTTGCCTTTTTTCAATATACAATATCCAAAAAAAAAAAGCATAACAAAACCTTTATATATCCTTTCATATCTTATTACCATTTTCAATAATATTCTTTGTCTGTTCTATTTCCAACTATCCATTCATCTTTTTTCTTTTATTATACTTCTCCTATACACCAATTGGAGTAATGTCTGTAACTCATTACCCTAACTTAAAAGTACTTCATATAACAATTTTTCTTGGGATTCTGTTTAAAAGATTCTAAAATTACACAATGAATTTTATACTCTAAATACACATATAAAAAACACAATTTTATGTACCCTCCAGAATCCCTCTTTTATCCTAAATTAAATTCACCCATTGTCTCTGAATAAACTTTTTTTCTTTAGATCTTGCTTCCCCCCATTGAGGCTTCTCCTCCCCCCCTTTCTCTCTTGCTTATTCTTCTCCTTGCCCTTTTTACCCCTTTGTCTTTCCTCCTCCCTTTTCTTACTCCTTTTCCTTTGCTTTCTAACCTTGCCTCCACCTTTCCGCTCATTTTTCTCTTCTTTGGTTGTTTTTATAATTCTTAAAATCCCCTTTTTCTTATCCTTTTTCTCCTCCTCCCCGGAAAGAACCCATTGTTCATCAAAGATGGCTTCTTCTTCCTCTTCTTCTTTGTCCCAGTCCTTCTGCTGCGTAGTCAACTTTTCATAAGTACATAACGCCATTTCTAAGAATTGAAACAAAGTGCCCAAAGTATCTTCCTTTTTATATTTTTGATATTCAATCTTTAGTTCATCCACAAGCGATGCCATTATGAAAAGAGAAACTTTTCCCAAAACAACCACAAGTATTTTTAATCAAAAATAATTAAAAAAAAAAGTTCCAAAAATTAATACTTTTCTTCCTTCTTCTCTTTCTCTTTCTGGGGTTAATGTTTAATCAAAGAGGTCCAATTACCATATACCTTTCTTTGGGATTCTAGGCAATCTCCTCCTTTTTCAGCTTCTGCTCCAATTTTTTTTCCTCTCCCTTCCCACTTGCAATATCAATTTTAAATAATCAGAAATCCATACCTCCAACAAGGGTTTTCCAATTTCTTAAGTTTTTCAATGTCCAAAAATCCTTTTGTCTCTTAGCTTCAACTCTCAAAACAATTCACTTTCAATGTCCAATATATCCAAACATTTCTGCTGTTTCCATGGGGTGGGAGAGTAAAGAAAAAAAAAAGTTCCCTTTAACAGCTTCTCCGCCGCTTTCGCTCTTCTTAGGGATACAATGTATCCTCCAGCAATTCAAACAGCTCAGTTCCAACCAATTTGAAAGATGTTACTTGACCCGGCTCAGACAGCACTTTCACTCTTCTTACTTCCTCCAGCGCAATCTTACCTGGTTGCTGGCTTCTTCATGGCGGCCATTGCTGACTGCCGCTCCACCACCTTGGGAAAAAGGGGTTTTTCCGGAGGAGGAGGGGGTCTGCGACACCCCCAACCCCCTGTCCGACTCCCCTCTCTCTTCAGCTGTCCCTACAGGGCAGCCATATCCCCCTGACCCATCTGGATCGGGGGTACCTCGGCGGCTAGCACAGCAGGAATCGCGAGCTGTCGCGAATTCCTGCTGCCCCGAAGCCACGCGAAACTGGAAACCCCTATCATCAACTTTTATTGAAGTCTGCACAATATAGCCAACTTTTAAAAAATATCTACAAGAGTGAATAGAAAGTTCATTCTCTACGCTTAAATTTATTTTTAAAAAATACTTACAAAGCAACATATCACAAAGGTGCCTAGGTAGCTTACCAGTGCTCTTAGCTAAGCCAAAACCATGACTAATGTTATTATGATTCATCACATAGTCACCCAGATGTTTAGATTGGATTTGGCATGTTTATCTACCTATCAAGTTCTTCACAAGGTTCTGGAATAGGCATATGTTGTTTGACTTCCACTTTACATACTGTACACTGGGTTTTGGATTGTGTGAGTCCACCCCATCTTAAATGTCTACCTTATAGGAAAGAAAAAAATATTTTCTTGCTTCAATGACACTATGACAGGATGGTAAGAGGTCTCTTAAAATTTAGCTTCTGCCTTCTGACATCCTGATTTCCTGAATTAAAAGAATGACATTAAATTGTGAAAAGGAAAAAAGTAATTTCCTCTCTGATTGCTATACAGTATTTCGGCTCCAACTACTATTTTCAATTCCATTCTTGCTCGTTTAAATATCACTATTCTCACCCTCACAATTTTGCCTCAGCATTGCACTCATGTGCTATCTTTGAACAACAAAATACCTTATCTTTGTAATTAACCATTCGTCCCAGCAAAAAAATCATCAATTAGTCATGAGTCACTCAGTTGATAAATCGAAGAAAGTGACATTGAAACAGAATTGATTTCCTCCTGACCCCAAACATTGACAATAACAAGTTACACAACTACACTTAAAAAAAAATCCCTTTTGTAATTTGCAGGTGCCTTCTGGACCATAATTGGATACTGTGGGTTTTGAAGAAAAGAATGGAACACTTCATCCTGGTTGTTATTATTACTTTTCTTTTGAGACAACCTGCATTTTAGGTTTGGGTATATAAACTAGATGACAAAAGAAAGGATTTCAGCATTCCTTAAATTTAGAAATAGCAAATGGCTACATTGCTAATTTGGTCTGTGCATTAATTCAGTGTTGGAGGCTAAGGAATTCCGGGACATGAATTTACACATTTTAAAATTGCCAGGGTTGAGGAATATTGCAGTAACCTGTCCTTTTTAAAGTTTGTTGTGTGTTACCTGTTCATTAAAATATTAGTGATAACAATAATCAAATATATTATACATGAAAACAAAAAACACTGAGAGTAAATATTTGAAGTTGAAAAATGAAGGGTCCTTTTTAACAGAAAATATACAGAATGAAGACTTAAATATGGTTTCAGTGCTATGAAAGTGAGTTGCATAAGTATAAAAGAGGCCCTAACTCTATTCTTTGAAATGGTGCCAAAGTTGCAGAAATCTTCCAGAGGAAATGGTGAGTTTCACCAAATCAAATCTTTCAGGATTAAAAGCAGCATCAATGTCTAATAATCATGAGGTCTATATATTAATTCGTTCCTCAGATATGTTGAATAAGAATTAGTTATTATCAGCCCTACAAGGTTGACCAGACCAAGAAATCAATGCGTGTACATTAATATTTCTTATAATAGCTATAGTAACCAAATCTTGCAAGCTTCAGTGTCCTTCTCTCTCCTTTATCTATGGAGGAACTTATCTGAGATGTTTCCTCATATTATTTTGTTGGCTTATATATATAAAGAATGGTTGCTGGAATTGGGTATGTCTAATTTAATGAAAAGAAGGACTAGGGGTGACATGATAGAAGTGTTCCAATATCTCAGGAGTTGCCACAAAGAAGAGGAAGTCAAGCTGTTGTGGACCGGTGGAGATACGAGGCAGACTCAGAGCATTCGTTTTAAAGGCTTTATTCAGCGAATAAAGGGTTGCCGCGGCTGCCTAAGCTAACAAGGCAGATCAGCTGGCAGCAACAGCTAATGCCATTTGACAGCTCCTTTTATAGCCGGCTGTCAAATGGCATCAGCTAATGGGAGCGATCGGCACTCCCGCCAGAACTGGGGACCTGAGTAGGGACGGCAGTCAGTTCTATGGACACAACACTCCTTTCCCCTGGCCAGGAGCATGCGTAGTCTTGTAAATAGGGCGGCCGCCTGCGCTGGCGGCTGGACCACCTTAGTCCTGGGGAATCTTCAGCTGGAGTGAAGTCCTTTCCCCCTGGGGGTGTCCAGGGGGCTGCAGGGGTGCACGTTCAGACAGCAGGAGCCTGCTGTGGGCCAGGTAGGCTCCCTCGTTTGGTTTGCTTCAGGTGCGTCGCTCGGCCGGGACAGTAGACCGGGTCGTTTGGTCGGGAGTCCATAGCGTTTCGTTGGTAGACCGGGTCAGGCAGGGAACCCTCGGTGCTGGCTGGGTAGACCGGGTCCTTTGCGCTTGCTGGGTAGACCGGGTCCTCAGCATTTGCTGGGTAAACCGGCCTCTCGGAATTTGACAGGTAGACTGGGTTGCCTGGCTGGGGATCATTGTCGTCAGCTGGGTAGACCGGGCTGCTCTGCTGGATGCGGGAATCATCAGTTGTCCCTCGCCACTGCCTCCTAGCTGGTCCATGTGTCTGTGCCACATACGACCGTTGTCTAGGAGGACCCTGTAGGATCTTGGCCCTGCAACTGATATAACCTGTCCAGGTACCCACAACGGGTCCCCTGCATAATTCCTGGCATAGACCAGGTCATGCAGGGCAAAGTCCCTGATAAAGCTGTCAGACCCCAAGGGGGTATCTGGGGTGTAATGGGGGTGCAATCTGTCCAAAGTGGTCCTAAGACGCCTGCCCATTAATAATTCAACTGGTGTTTTGTTTGTTGTGGTGCAGGGGGTTGTATGATGGCTCAGAAGATATCTGGACAGTTTGGAGTGCCAGTCTATCTGGCCAAACCTAGCTAATGCTTCTTTTACTGACCTGATTGCTCTCTCAGCCATCCCGTTACTAGCAAGGTGAAAAGGGGCCGTGAGAACGTGCCTGATACCCAGGTTGGCAGCGAACACTCCGAACTCACAAGAGGTGAATTGGGGGCCATTGTCAGACACCAATGTATCAGGGAGGCCATGGGTGACAAATACTTGGGTCAGGGCTTTAGTGATGGCCTGAGTGGTTGTGGAAGGGAGTAGAGCCAGGTCAATCAATTTGGAAAAAGAGTCTACTAAAACTAGGAAGGTCCACCCATGCACTGGTCCAGCCAGGTCAATATATAGGTGAGACCAAGGGTCCCCAGCACTCTCCCACCTGGCAGGGGTGGCCGCTGGTGGGGCTGGTCTGGTAGTTTGGCATGGTTGGCACGAGCTTACCCAGCTGGAGATTTGGGCATCCATGCCTGGCCACAACACGTAGCTGAGGGCCAGGGCCTTCATCCTTACGATGCCTGGGTGGCCTTCATGAAGGACCTTTAAAATTGGTTTCTGTAGAGTGGCAAGGATGACTATCCTTGTTCCCCACAACAAACAGGGATGACAACTCTTGTAGGGATGACAACTCTTGTCTGCAAATCTTGAATGGCATAAACTCGGAAGTGTATTGTATTGCAGGCCACCCCCTTCCCACCCAGTCCAGGACTTGGGCAATTACCCTGTCTTTTTTGGAGTGCGTTGCAATGTCTTCATCTGTAATGAGCAAATTGAGTTCGTTGACTTCAAAAATGGCATGTATGGGTGCGGGGTCTTCCACTGGTACTGGTAGGGGGCAGCGACTAAGGGCATCTGCATGGCAAAAGTTCTTCCCTGGGTGACGCACTAGTTTGTATGAATAGGCAGCCAGGAACAGAGTCCACCTGGTCATCCTAGGTGATAGGACCTGTGGGGTTTGCTTGTCCCCTGACAAAAGGCCTAGAAGTGGTTTATGGTCTGTTATAAGTTCAAAATAGTGACCATAAAGGAATTCATGAAACTTTTTAACAGAGACCACTGCAGCCAAAACCTCTTTATCAATTTGGCTGTAGTTTCTTTCTGCAGCAGAGAAAGTTCTTGAGAAGAAGGCAATTGGTGCCTCAGAGCCATTTGGGAGCCTGTGGCTCAGAACTTCCCCTACACCAAAGGGAGAAGCATCTGCTGCCAGGACTAGGGGAAGTTGCTGATTAAATTGGACTAAAACTGCATCAGATGTGAGTAAGGATTTGACTGATTTGAAAGCATGGGCTTCCCTAGGTCCCCAATGCCAGGGGGATTGTTTATCTAAAAGTCTGTGCAGAGGCTCTGCAATAGATGCTTTATGAGGAAGGAATGCAGCATAAAAGTTCAGGAGCCCTAAGAAGGCTTGGAGTTCAGTCTTGTTGGAAGGTGTTGGTGCCTCGTGGATAGCCTTGACTTTGGACTCAATTGGATGAATACCAGAGGCATCAATCCTGTAACCTAGAAAGTCCACTTGCTTAGTGGCAATGGTGCACTTCTCCCTTTTTAGTTTAAGGCCATGCTGCCTAAACCTGTCAAGGACTGCTCTAACCCTTTGCATAAGTTGAGTCTTATTCATAGCTGAAACCAAAATGTTGTCAAAATAAGGGACTACGCCTGGGAGTCCTTGGAGAAGTCTCTCCATGAGGGACTGAAAAATCCCAAGGGCCACACTAACACCAAATTGGAGGTGTTTGCACTTGAATGCACCCTTATGGGTGACTATGGTTTGTAACTCTGCAGTCTGGTTGTCAACAGGAAACTGTTGGTAGGCCTGGGACATATCTAATTTGGCAAAGATGGTGCCAGGTTCGAAGGTGTGTAGCAGGTGTTGGATCACAGAGACAGGGTATGCGCTGACTTGCAGGAAATGATTGAGAGAAGTCTTGTAATTAGCGCAGATTCTCACGCTGCCATTTTTTTTAAGTGGGGTGACTATGGGGGTCTCCCACTTAGCAAAATCTACTGGTTCTAACACCCCCTGCTTTAATAATTTGTCTAATTCCATGTCTAACTTGGGGCGGATAGCAAAGGGTACTCTGCCCGGCTTGAGATGAATGGGAGTTGCCTGTGGGTCTACGTTGAACAAAATAGGGGTACCAGAATAGCAACCTAATTCATTGCTAAACACATCAGAATAGTCTCTGAATAGGGTGTCTACCTCAGAGGTTGAAACAGCCTGGATACCAGTTATGCTAAGGCCAAGAGAAGGGAACCAATCTAGTCCCAACAAACTGGGGAAGGCACCATCTACTACCACCAAAGGCAAATGGCCTTTGAAGTTTTGGAATTGAATTGAAAACTTGCCTTTCCCGAGGACAGGGATGTTCTTGCCCTGGTAGTCCCACAGGGTCAGGTGGCATTTCTGGAGCTTCTTTTTGGATATTCTGGGGTGCATTTTCTTCAGGTTCTCCCAGGAGATGATTGAGAGTGCAGATCCCATGTCCACCTCCATCCTGCAAGGCTTACCTTCTAAAAAAACAAAAATACTTATTTTGTTAGAGTCTTTAGAAGTGTGGTCTGGACTTCCAGTTTGCCAGGCTCCGGCAGCGGTGGGGATTCGCGATCCTGCGCAATCCCTGTTGCGCTAGCCATCTTGGTGCCTCCAATCCTGACAGGTCTGGAGGATAAGGCTGCCCTGTAGAAGCAGCCGAAGATAGGGAGGATCCGGAGAGGGGTTTGGGGGTATCGCAGACCCCCTCCTCACCCGGCATAACCTCCTTTTCTCAAGGCAGTGGAGCGGCGGTCAGTAATGGCCTCCACAAAGAAGCCAGCAGCTGGAAAAGATTGTGCTGGAGGAAGAAGGAGAAAGGAGAATCAGGAGAAGTGAAAGTGCTGGCTGAGCCAGGAAAATAACAACTCTTAAATACCCTGGAAATTGAATTGCTTGAATTGCCTGAAAAATACATTGTATTCCTAAGAAGATTGGAAAGTGGTGGAGAAAGCTGTCAAGGGAAAGCTTTTTTTTCTTCACTCTCTCACCCCATAGAAATAGCAGACGGAGATCTGGAAAATCTATTTGGGCACTGAAGGTAACTCAATTTGAAAGTTAAAGCCAAGGGATAAAGGATCCCTAGATATTGGATTTAACAACTTAAGAAATTGGAAAACCTGTATTGGAGGTATGGATTTCTGAACATTTAAAGGAAAATCATTATTGTAAGTGGGAAGGGAGAGGAAAAAAAATTGGAGCAGAATTCGATAAAGGAGGAGATTGCCTAGAACTTTAAAGAAAGATATATCTTAATTGGAACTCTTTGATTGAACAGTAACTCCAGAAAGAGAAATAGAAGAAAGAAAAAGAGTATTAAAAGAAATAGTTTATTTGGATTCTCAGCACATTCCAATATTTTCTTAATAATTTCTTCCTAAGCTGGTATTTTCTCATTCTTCCAATTTTTAGCAAATACAATCCTAGCCACTGTTAATACATTTACAATCAGATATTTCAAGTCTATATGTATCTGGTAAGAACTCTGGTTTCAAATCTATACGTTTCTTTGTCATTTTTTCCAACCACATGCAAATTTTAGTCCAATATTTTCTAGCGTCCTCACAAGTCCACCACATATGATAATATGAGCCAGGTATCTGATGACATTTTCAGCATTTTTCAGATTTATTCTTGAACAGTCTTGCTATTCTTGTCGGAGGAAAGTGCCACCTGTAAAACATCTTATACAAATTTTCTTTATATGCTGTTGACATTGTCATTTTATAATTTTGTGACCACAATTTTTGCCATTTCTCTAAATCAATCCCATATCCAAAATTCTTCCCCCAAACAATCATAGTTTCTTTAACTTGTTCTTCCTCTAACTTAATTCCCAGAAAATAACCATATAATTTTTTAATCACCTTCTCATCAGTACCTATCAAGATCTTATCTGGATCAGTCTGTTTATCATAAAATCCCTCTGTTTTAGAATCTTCATCATACCTTGAATGTATTTGCGCATATGAAAACCAATTCATCTTTATACCTTGTTCGTCTAAATTTTGTATCAATTTAAGTTCACTCTTTTCATCCAATAGTTCCCCATATCTAACTGTTTGTTCCTTCTTATAAATTATAGGATAGAAAAATGCTTCAATGGTCGATAACCAAACTCGAATTTTCAAATAACATTGTCTTTTTATCTTCTCCCAGTTTAACCACAAAGACTCCAATATATAATGTCTTCTAAAATAACCCTGTGTTTTAGTTCCCTTATACCATAAAAAAGCGTGCCAACCCAACAGCAAATCATGACCTTCTAGTGTCAACAATCTAGTCTTTCTTAATGTTATCCATTCCTTTACCCATATCAAATTTGCAGTTTCATAGTACAATTCCCAATTGGGCAGGCCAAAACCTCCTCTAATTCTAGCGTCTTGCAAAAGCTTTAGCTTTATTCTCGCTTTCTTACCTTGCCATATATACTTCAGCATAATTTTATTTAAATCTTCAAAATAGTCTTTTCTGAGCCTAATTGGTATTGTTTGAAACAAAAATAGGATTCTGGGTAAAATATTCATCTTGATTGTTGAAATTCTCCCTATTAATGACAATTGTAAATTTTCCCATTTTTTCAAATCTAAAGCTATCTGTTGTTTAAGTTAAATATAGTTATTCTCTTTAAATGTGCTACATTTTGCCGTCAAGTATATCCCCAGATACTTGACCTTATTCGTTACTTGGATTTTCAGCAGGTCTGCCAATTCTTCTCTTTGTCTTAGTAGCATATTCTTTGTCAAAATCTTTGTTTTGTCTTTATTTATTTTCAAACCAGCCACCTCACCATATATCTCTATCTTTTCCAATAACTTTGGAGCTGTTTCTAATGGATCTTCCAAAATAAAGGCTAACTCATCAGCAAAGGCTTGCAGTTTAAATTCTTCCTTTTTAATTTTCATTCCTTTTATGCTTTTATCATCTCTAATATTTTATTCAATACTTCCAAAGTCAATACAAATAGCAAAGGAGATAGGGGACATCCTTGTCTTGTGCCTTTTCTTATATTAACAAAGTCTGTAAGTTCTTCCTCCATCACTAGCTTTGCTGTCTGCTTATTGTATATGGCTTCTATTGCTTGAATAAATTTTCTAGCAAAACCCATCTGTTCCAATAGTAATAACATAAATCTCCAGTTCACATTATCAAATGCCTTTTGAGCATCTAGGAATATCAAAGCCATTTGCTTTTCAGGATGTGCCTCATAGTATTCTAAATTATCCAGGATTTCTCTCATATTGTCCCTTATTTGTCTCTTTGGCAGAAATCCATTTTGATCTGGATGAATGAAATTATTTAAGTATTTTTTAAGTCTTTCTGCTAAAATTGAAGCAAAGATTTTATAGTCTGCATTTAATAAAGAAATAGTCTATAGTTCTTAATTTGCAGTGGATCAGCCTCTTCATTTGGAATAAGTGTAATATAAGCCTCTGACCATGATTTGGGTATCATCTTCTTTAACACAGCTTCATTCATAACTTCTAGCAATGGAATGCTCAATGATTCTTGTAATGTTTTATAGAATTCTGCCCGAAGCCCATCTGGACCTGGTGCTTTCCTATTATTTTGTTTCTTAAGTGCTTCAATTAATTCCATCATTGTTTTGCTGCTTTCTAGCATTTCTTCTGTCTCTTTAGATATCTAGGTAGGTTAGCATTCTGTAGAAACTGTTTGACTTTTTCCTCATCAATATTCTCTTGTTTATATAGTTGCCCATAGAAGTCTCGAATAATTTCCTTTTTCTCCTTATTATCATAACAAACTTGGCCTTGGTCATCTATTAACTTCAATATTTTTCTTGATTTTTTCTCCTTTGTCAATTTGTATGCTAGCCATCTACCTGGTTTATTTGCATCTTCAAAATAATTCTGTTTAGAATTTCTAATTTTCTGTGCCAATTCTTCTTTCTCTATTAATTCCATTTTATGTTTAGTTATATCCAACTTCAATTTAATATCCTTTTTCTGTGGTGTTTTCTGTAATTCTTTTTCAAGTCTTTTATACTCATCTTCCAAGGCCTTAGTGGCTTGCCTTTTCCTAATATTCTTTTTTCTTATATAATCTATTATCAAACCTCTAGCATATGCCTTCATTGTATCCCAAACATTCTGCATTGAAGTATCTTCTTTTTTATTTTTTCTAAAGAAAAAAGCCAATTCTTTCTCCATCCATTGTGTAAAATCTTTTTCCTTTAAGATAGTATTGTTTAATGTCCATCTCGATCTTTTTTTTTTTGTCCCTTCCATTTAATTGTCATTGGGCTATGATCTGCCCAAGTACTTGTTCCAATATTTGTTTCTTGAATATTAGATATTAATTCTGTTGAGATCCAAATCATATCCAATCTGGACCATGATAAATGTCTATTTGAGGAGAAAGTATATTGTTTAGCTTTAACATTTCTTTCTCTCCAAATGTCTTTAAGGTTAATTCGTCTGTCATTTTAAAAAAGAATTTAGGGAGAGTCTTTCTATTTTGCTTTGTTGTTGTTGCTATATAGTCCAGTTTATTGTCCACAATTCCATTGAAATCTCCCATCATAATTATATTAACATAGTCCAGTCCAATTATTTTCATGTGTAATTTTTTATAAAATTCTTCTTGTTTATCATTCGGAGCGTAAATTGCAATCAAGAGTATTTTTATATTGTTGTCCATTATTTCCATCATTAATACTCTTCGGTCTTCATCAGTATAAATCACTTTTGCTGTGATGGCCTCTTTAATGTATAGAACCACTCCTCTTTTCTTGCATTGAGTCAAAGAAATAAATATTTTCCCTAATTTTGGCAGTACTAACAATTGTTCATGTTGTTTTTTGATATGTACTTCTTGTAGACAAATTATATCAAATTTTAATTTAACTTATGAAAGGTTTTCCTTTTTTTAACAGCTGAATTGAGTCCATTTATATTCATTGTAATCAATTTTTTTTCTTCCATGATTATGCTTTATATTTAGGTCTAACAGCTCTTGTGGATCTTACTTCACGCTGTTCCTTACTGTCCACTTGTCCACCTACTGCACCTTCCTCTTTTTCAATCTCCAGTTGTTCCTCTTGAAGCTCAATTAATGAGACCTCTTTCTCTGCCTCTTCTTCTCTCCTTCCAAAAAATTCTGCGTGGAAAAGTTCTCCTTTCTCGATCGAATCAATTCTATGTCTCTGTTCTTGCCACGTAAACATTAATCCTTTTGGAATCAGCCATCTATAATTCACTTCCTTTTTCAATAGCATTTTGGTCAGGAATCGATATTCTCTTCTCATCTCTCTCACACTTCTGGGTATTTGTTTTAAAACCACAATCTTTTTGCTTTTGTATTTCAATGTCTTCTCTCTTACAGCTTGTAATATTTGTGTTTTGATGGATTTTTTGGTAAATCTGATATGGACTTCCCTTGGTAATTTATTTCTCATCGCATATCTTGTAAAAACTCGGTATACCTCATCTACTCCATCCATCATCTTTTCCTCTGTAATTTCCAAAGCATCCGCCAAAATTTCTATCATTATCGCAGCCAAGTTTTGTCCTTTTTCTTCTATATTTTGAAATCTGAGATAGAATTCTGACCTTTCCATCTCCCACCTCAACATCCCACTTTTATCTTGTTCAACCACTGTTAATCTGCTGTCAATATTTCCAATCTTCTCCTCTCTTTGTTTAGCTTCTTCTTCAATTTTTTAGAATCTCTCATCATACTTCACCATCATTTGTTGAATATTTTCCACTTTTTCATCAGTCTTCTCTGTTCTTTGTTCAATAGTATCTGTTTTTATCTTGAGATCTTGGATTCCTTGCATAATCATCTGTAAAGTCACTTTTTCTTGTTCTTTATCTTGCTTCAACATTGTCTGAATTAAACGTTGTCCTCCAGCTGGTGGGGAGGCAGAGGTAGAGATAGAAACACCAGAAGGTATGGGTTTCCTGGTCATTTTAGACACTTCAAGACCTTCAAATATTTTTAAATTTTAATCCAACTGGTAGAATAGCCAATTATAATCCAAAATGGGAAGATCCAATAGTTAAAAGCCCGATGGCAAAAAGGAAAAAGGAGAAAGAGAAGAAGAAAAATCTTCAGGTTCTTCTAGACCCTAATCCAATTATGAAGTTGTCCACAATAAAAAATGAAAAATAGAAAGAAGAAAAAAGCCCAAAGATAATAATAATAATTTTAAAAAAGAACAAAAATAGGGGAAAAAAAAAATTCCTTCAGGTTCTTCACACCTTAATCCAATTAGGAAATCTCAATAATAAAAAGGAAAAAGCAGAATGGTCCAAAAACATGGATGGAAAAAGCAAAAAATCCCAGTAAAAAGAAGGAAAAGAAAAGAAAAATAAAGAAAAAATTCTGAGGCTTTCCCTTTAAAATAAAAAGCAAAAAATAAGAATATTACTAAAATTAAAATTTACAGAGAAACTGATAAGGAGGGGTACCACAACTGAAAAGAGATAAGAAAAAACACTGCACTTTGTTTAGTTGTCCAAGGCTCTTATTATGACTCTCTTCTCCACAAGCTTCAAAGCCAAGCAACATGTGTTAAAATGTTGATAAGAGTCCAGGAAAGCACCTGTAATAATATTCTGCTGTGCTCTTCCCTCTATCTTATCAAATTATAATGTCCTTGAGAAGGAGTCTTTTCACAGTTCTCTCCAATTCAAATAAAATATTTTCAAGCCTCTAGCTGGCAGTGTTACAAAATTTCTTAATACATTTCCCCCCCAACCAGAAAAACTTAGTTTAAGTTGAGAAAAAAGAGAAAATATTTACATATGTGTGTGTGTGTGTGTGTGTGTGTGTATGTATGTATATGTATATGTATATGTATATGTATATGTATATGTATATGTATATGTATATGAATATGAATATGAATATGTATATGTATATGTATATGTATATGTATATGTATATGTATATGTATATGTATGTATGTATAGAGAAAACAACCAAAGGGAGCCTCTGTCCTAAAAGAAAATTATAAAATCAAAAAGGAGCATAAGAATTATATATATATATATATATATATATATATATAAGAGAAAATTCAGTCCGGTTAACTACAAAATCATGCTAAAGTGCAGTAAAAAAAAGTAAGAGAAAGAAAAAAAACCAAACCAAGCCTCAATTTGACGTCCCTTTAAAAAACGCCGCTCATACAGTTTTGTCAAAAAAATCTCACAGGTTTCTTCTCATAATTAGAGTGTCCTTTCAAATCTCAGCAAGTTAGCAAAAAAAAAAAGAAATTTCTCACCCAGAGGACACACTTTCACTTTCAGCCTCTTCCTTTCTGGAGCTGTCCTGACTTCAACTGCTATGGAGGCTGCCTCTCCGCCGCCAGCAAAAGGATTCTCTTGGATCAGCCAGGGACTTTGCAATGTCCCTGGGATCCAGAGAGTGTGCCCTTTGCGATCACCATCTCTACGAGACGGTTTAGGTCCGTTGGGACCGACCAGGGCGAAAAATATCAGCTGCGATCTTGGAGCCCCGAGATTGAATCTGTATCACCATGACGAAGCTCCACCTTCTCCAACTATTTTAATTCCTCAAGGTGCTCTGGCACCCTGTCTGATTTGTAACTCTGGCTTGCAGATATTTTTTAATCTAATGTTTGGCATTTAGGGCAACTTTTTGCATGCAAAGAAGTTTTTGTATTTTTGTACAGGTAATCCTTGACTTACAACAGTTCATTTAGTGACCATTAAAAGTTACAATGGCACTGAAAAAAGTGACATGACCATTTTTCACACTTATGACCATTGCAGCATCCCCACAGTCATGAGAGGCCAGGTGAGGAGAAGTGCCCCTTGACATGAGTGATGTCGAGCTGGCCATGCCCATCCAGTCACATGACCACCAAACCACACCAAACCACCAACTAAGCCACACCCACAGAACCGGTTCTTAAAAAAACTGAATCCCACCCCTGGGTTTTCTACCTGAGAAGTGAGTTGGACTAAAAGACCTCCAAGGTTCCTTCCAGTTGTGTTATTCTGCTTATGCCCCTCTTATCTGATCATTACCATAGATGTGTTTTTCCTCCTGTTTTGCAAGGCCTATCTCTCTTCCCCCATAGCAGTGATGGTGAACCTTTTTGGGAACCGAGTGCCCAAAGTGGGCACATGCGTACATATCCAAAATGTAAAATGCATGTGTGTCCTCTGCGCATGCACCTTGTCTTCCATGCATGCACCCCCCCATATGCATGCCCCCCTGCATGCACCTGACCATGCATGGCAGAGACCCGAAGACCAGCTCATCAGCAGGAAGTACATGCACATGTGTGGCGAAGCTGAGCTGGGGCGATGATGTGCGTGCTCACAGAAAAGGCTCTACATGCCATCTGTGGCATGCGTGCCATAAGTTTGCCACCACTGCCCCATAGTTACCAGAAAATAGAAACAGAAGAGTGTTGCTGCAATTAAAACCAATAGTCTGATTAATCTGATTAATCTCTGTAGGAGAATGGAGTCAAGTGAGAGCCATTTAGTTCATACGAAAGTTATTTGCATTATAACAAGTAGGATGAAAAACTAGCTTCTCCTTGGGTTTGATCCAGTTAATCCCTTAAATGAATAAGTTGATTCGTGCAAGAACTTCAAAGTCAACAATTTTAATAAAAAGTTTCCAAAGGAGGTCTTCAGTAAAACTTTATGCAATTCAAAATAACCACAACTTTAATTTTTATACACATATTTAACTAAACAAGAATTTTTTTACACATATTTAATTAAACAACAATTAAACAATATTCAAAGTACTCACTGTTATGAATCAATTTTTTAAAATTGCACATTTCTAGGTCCTACATACCCTAGACATATTACATTTAATAATTTGTTGTCCATACCAGCCATAAAATATCTTTCCTCTCTTACTTTATTTATTTCTCCATACATTGTGAGTAAATTTGGTTTTCTGAGACTAAGCCAAAACAGAGGCACCATGATAAGACAGTTGGTTTTTGAAATCTTTTAAAGCAGTGGTGGGATTCAAATATTTTACTACCGGTTCTGTGGGCATGGCTTGGTGGGCATGACAGGGGAAGGGTACTGTAAAATCTCCAGTCAGAGGTGATATTTGCCAGTTCTCCGAACAATTCAAAATTTCTGCTACCAGTTCTCCAGAACTGGTCACAACCTGCTGAATACCACCTCTGTTTTAAAGGCACATTTGTTCTGACTTGGTTAGCTCTGGGACCTTTATAATGATTAGAGTCCTTCAGCCACCCTTCCTAAGTGAGAGATCAATCATTTTAAAGGTCCAGGAGCTAAGTCCCATCACAACAGATGTGGATTGAAGTTCGGTTTTTGGTTAAAAAAAAAAGCAAAGCAATTTTGGACCCCTTGATTATAGATAATTACAGCCTGGTGTGATAATCCAGGGCAAGGCATGGAGACAACACAGCCAGCTGATAGTTCAAATTCCCCTTTTATTGCTCCAACTTTCACCCAAACAACCCAACACTTATGGCAAATCTCAGAGCTAAGTGCTCACACACACCTCCAGCAGCCTCTGGCTGTGAGTAGTTCAGCAAAATGCTGTTAGCACAATAGTTTCAAGACAAGAAGCCCAGTGAGGCAAAGGAACAAGGCATGAAGCAAAGGAACAAGGCAATAATAACCCCTAAAAGGACCTAATGGGAAAGACTATAGTGATATAAGCCATTAAGACAAAGCTCTTCAACACGTTCTTCAGTTCAGTCTTTGTAATCAGTAACAGCTCATGCCCCATATTTCCTAATCATACCACAACTAACTTCAGTGATCTACTACATATTTACTTTACTGAAAATAGCATAGAAAATGCACTATGTGACCTAAAACCATCCTTATCTATTGGCCCTGATGGCTTATGTGCTCTTAAAAATGCTCTCCACTGCCATAGGAGAACCCCTAAGCATAATATATGAAATATCATTCAAAACCAGCTCCTTACCAAACCTATGGTCTTTAGCAATGGTCATCCCTGTTAGTATTAGCATACTCACCTCCTATTGGTTATATAGCGAGAGCAGGAAAAACCAAACAGCCTCCACCAGTTGGAGCCGGGAACTAGCTCAGCTATATATAGAGCTGCCATGGCTGCAGTTCGCGCCTTTCTTCTGTAGAAATAAAATAGAGTCAAATGAGCTGGAGCCTCTTGTCGTCTGTACCCAAGATCTAACACTGGTGACGAAGGTGGGATTTTGAGACAAGACCAGCAAGCATGTGGCAGATTAAGTTTACGGCAACTATTCAAAATAAGGCCAGAGCCAATATGCCGCCTGCACCATTCGACCCCATAACAGAAGATTGGGAATCGTATGTCGACCAATTCCACATGTTCCTAGAAGGAAGCGACCTTCTGAACATTTCTGAACAAAGGAAGAGAGCAGTCTTCCTCACACACTGTGGGCCCACAGTGTTCAAGATGGCAAAGGCACTATCCACACCAAATGATGTGAAGATGATGGCCTGGCCAGACTTAGGGAGAATCCTGAGAGCACACTACACTGCGCCATTGTCCTGTTTAGTTAAAAGGCATGAATTCTATTGCTGAGACCAAAGGGAAGGAGAGATTATCAGGGATTTTGTCGCAAACCTTCGGGACATTGCAGGAGCTTGCTAGTTCCTCAATGTGGAAGAAGCAATGAGAGATCACGTAGTCCTGGGACTCCAAGATTTAACACTGCAAAACCACCTACTAACTAAGCCAAAAATAACTCTCAAAGAGGCCATCAAAGAAGCATCAGCCGCGGAAGTATCCCAGTAATCAGCTGCCACTATGTGGAAAATGAATAAGACGTCTCAGCAACCACCCAAAGAAACCGCCACCACGCACCATGAGGACATTGAGTCTGAGTCAGAGACTGATGAAAATGATGAGGACATGAACCAACTCCGCTCGGAAAGGAATCCAAAAAAACAAGGAGCAGAAGAAGAAGGAATTTTGGTGCTCAGGGTGCGAAGGAAACCATCCACGGTCAGAATGCTGTTTCCACAATGTCATTTGTCAGCATTGTGACTGTCGGGGGCATAAAGAAAGAGCCTGCTGAGTAGCACAACCCAATAACAGAAGGCAGAGACCAAATACATCTCCCCAGAACAGAACAACCCAGTTGGGAGGTAGTCGGAACCAATTCAGCTGGAACCAAAGAAGGGACGAACCAGCCAGCAATAGAGGTGAGACATATTAAACAGTGACAATTGGCCATTTTAGCATGGCCCACATGAGAAAGGTTCACATCCAAGTAACCATAAATGGCAGACCATGCAGAATGGAAATAGATTCTGGGTCATACCTATCAATGGTCTCCTGGAACACTATTAAAAAACTGAGCCCAGAAATAACTAAAAATCAACTCACCAAAGACTGACATTAAAAATTACCAGGGCAACAAGATTCCCATGATAGGCATTGGAAAATTTAAAGTGGCATTCAAGGGTTATTCCGGATGCCTACCACTAACCATTGTAGACCAGGACTGACCAAGCATATTTGGACTAGAATGGTTCAAGCCACTAGGCATTGAAGTCAGTGGAATACACAGTGTTACTAAAAGTGAATGGGAAGACAGCTTAATGGAAGAATTCTGGGATTTGTTTGACAGAAAATTAGGCAAGTACTCAGGGTCCCCTATCTCCTTTAATTTATACTCCTCCATAGCACCCATTAGGTTGAAGGCAAGGGGGGTTCCTTTCATGCTAAAACCGAAGATAGAAAGCAACTAGATAAGCTCATCACACAAGGGATTTTAGAGCCCACTGACCACGCCAAATGGGAAATGCCTATAGTCACCCCTGTAAAGCCAGATTGATCAGTGTGTATCTGTGCTTACTATAAGGTTACCCAGAATCGCGCCCTCCAGCAAAGCATGTACCCTGTCCCAGTGGTACAACATTTACTGCATTCTTTGGGGTGCAGAAAAGTTTTTGCAAAACATGATCTTGCACAAGCCTACGAACAATTACCAGTAGATGCCACATGGCAGAAGCCCAGAGTATCATGACACACTGAGAGGCATTCAATTGCAAGCACTTACAATTCAGGGCCAGCATTGTCCTGGGATTATCCCAGAGTTTAATGGAACACCTCTTACAAGGGTTAGATGGGGTAGTGCCCTATTTTGATGATGTTCTTATTTTGTCTAAAAACAAAGAACAACTGTGAGACCACCTAAGAGAAATATTAACCCGATTCAAAAACATGGGACTTAAGGTGAAAAAGGAAAATGCCAACTAGCAGCGCATAAAGTAGAATCCCTGGGGCTCCTGATAGACAGAAAAGGGATCCACCCCATGGAAAGTAAAATTAAAGCAATTAAGGAAGCCCCCAGGCCTAAAAATAAAACAGACTTACAAGCCTTCTTGGGACTGATTAACTTTTATAACATATTTCTATCACAGAAGGCAATGGTCATGGAATCATTACACAGGCTGCTTGACAAGAAGGAAGCCTGGGCCTGGGGGAAAAAGGAAGAGGCTGCATTCCAAGGCATAAAGAATATAATAATATTGGACCGTGGGCAGTTGTAGACAAAGTGATTAAAGATACTGCCTGTTGAACTAACGAACTCGAGAGGGGTGGAGGGTCACTTCATAGGCGTAAATAGAATGAGAGAATATGATATTTGTACAAATATGGTAAATAGGGTTGGGTAATTAATGGATAAAAGCATGGTGTATAGGATATTACATGGTGATCGGATGTGATGCAGTAGTGCTCACTGGATGGTGGATAAACTGCAAGGTGCACCAGAGCTGACTTTAATTCCTTTTGGTTACTCATTGTTTCCTGAATCTGGAGCATTATATGGACGAATAAAGGCTCATTTGATCATTACCTTGAGACCTTTGTTTCCCTTCCTGTCTGGAATTTGGTGAAACAGCTGAGAAGAAAGTCAGCTCTCTTCAATCCTCTTCTGCTCCTGTCCTCTCTCCCAACCCCCATGAACTGTTTGGTGTGCTGCATTGGGAAGTGATGGTGGAAGGCATGAATGTGGATTCGGTTTTGCTGCTTGTATCAGAGATGGATGAGGAAGAGATTTCTCTGGCGGATGACGGAGTGTGTGAGTCTACAGAGGGGTTTATAAGTGGAGACATGCCATCTGCTGGTGATACTGGGGATATTCCCAAAGATGTACAAAGAGTTACTAGACCTAAACTACATAAGACGAGGGAAGATCGGAAGAGTGATATGGAGTTCCAGGAGGAGTGTGGGGGACTAGACGTTCATGGAAAAACCCCTGCTTTTGCACCTCTCAAAGTATTTGAAAAGTGGAGGGAAAGGAAAATAGTTGAAGAGGATGCCTGGAGTACCATCACCTCCAGTTTGGGAGCCAATACTATAGAACTATTAAGAATAAAGTATGGAGATCTGAGTATACAGGATTCCAGCCCAAAAGGCAGATGGGAGGGGTCAGGAGCTCATACTGATGAAACTTCATATTTCAGTTCTATCCCGAGGGAGGGGAGAGAACGTAATAGTAAGAGGACTGGAAGTTACTTGACACCTGGATTTGATGCATCATTGGCTGATGTTGCCGGGCAATCAGAACCCAGGACGGGGGGACAAAGCTGATGTCCTCTAGTTTTGCTTGAAGGGAGTCACCACCTCAGCATAGGCAACAGGAGGATTCTTGGGGCCATCAGGGAATGTCTGGACAGAGGTCATAGCATATAGTGTGGGGACCACCACCCTTGCAAACTACATTTGATGATAACCCAGACCGTATCACATTGTTCCTAAGCCAAGTGGTTAATCACCTGGGATTATATGCATCTTGCTACCTGTCCCAGTGGTCCATAATGGTGGTTATCATGGGAGTTTTAATAGGAGATGCGGTAGACTGGGTTGCAGAATGACATAGCGAATGGGCACGAGAGTTGGTAGATGTCAATCTGTTTCTGGATTCACTCCATAATCATTTTGAAGATAGATCCCGCATCCGCCAAACTGAGGAAGCTATAATAGCGTTGAGGCAAGATGGGAGACTGGCAACTGATTATGTACAGGATTTCCGACATTTGTCTGGGAAGTTAAGGTCTTGGCCTGAGCATCTGTTGGTCCAAGAATTCCATGCTGGCTTAGATTGTGGTTTAAGACAGGCTTGTCTATATAGAGGAGTCTCTCAACGTTTGACAGAATGGTACAGAACGGTAGTTGATGATGTCAGCCTGATGTCAGGTAAAAGAGTTCAGAACCAGGTCTGATTCCTTCTAAAAGGTACCCAAAGTGGATCTCAATGTCATGGGAATTTGGAACAGGCCAGGAGATGGTCCACCGAGGTCCACTGAGTGGCAGGGGTTGCACAGATATTTGGTGTTTCAGATGTAATTTAGTAGGGTGTTGGAATGTTCCAAACTTGCCAACGAAGGTATGAAACAAACAACAAAGACACCTCTGGGAGCAGTGACAAAATTTGGTTTTAGGAAACAAGGAAATAGTACTGAAAGTTCACAAGGACTGGTTTAGAAAATGAAGGGGGAAGCATCACCATCAAGACAATATCAATCGGATGAATGTAGTCAACCCAAAGTGGTGTCAGGGTTGGATGATAGTGGTGAGGAAAGCCACAATGATACCATGGTGAGTGCCCCAGTTCACCCTTTCATGATACCAGTGATATTGGACGGTGGGAATATGGGATTTAGGGGTAGATATGGGGCCCTGATAGACATGGGATGTACCAGGTGTCTTATTAACCAACGAGTAGTGGATGAACTGAAATTACAGGTGGAACAATTGTCCACACCAATGAGTTTTGAACAGGTGGATGGGTCCCTGCTTGAGGGGTCCCCAGCTATGATGATGACTACTCCTATTAAACTTGAAATTGGACTTCATTGGGAACAGCTACGATTTATTGTTGTCCCGCATATGCGTGAGGCACTAATACTAGGCCTCATGTGGTTGGATAGGTGGGACCCCATTATATGGTGGGAGGGTGGTTGTTGTTATTTAAGACTGGTGGTAGGACTGGATCCCCTTCAAGCAAATCCAAGGGAGCTCACGCAGGATTCATGAAAGGAATTAGCAACCACTATTAGGAATAACAAGGTTACCTAACGTAGTTTGGGTAAAATAATATATATAAACTATGATAGTAAGTTTAAGTGTGTGTCACTTTAAACTGCAAAGCATGTAATTTTGGGTGTGGTTGTAAAACCGCCATAAGAGGAAGCAAGAGAACCTGCTGGATTGCTGGATTGACTGACTATGCTGGATTGATGGTTTGCTAACTGCGTGTTACCTGCTATTGAGTTTTTGAACATCGAAGGAAGAAAGGAGGTTTGACTTCTTCATATCTCTACTGCGAGGAGATATATTACTGGACTGATATTTTGTAAGTTTACTGACCTCTTTTTCGACACTGGATTTTGCAACTGAATAATCCCCAAAACAGACTGAACTAGTGAATGATATATGGACTGTTTTGACTATGCTAAAACTCTTACTGGAATAAACTATTTAACTAGCACTGTGTATCTGTTTTACTGAGTGTAAGCTACAAAAACATTCATCTCACATATTTGCCTGCCTGCCTGACTGCCGTACAGATTCTGCTAGGGTGTATCCCTAACAACTACCACAGGTGAACATCAAAAACTCCCCTACCCAACTGAGTATCTGGATCTCACAAAAGTGTTCAGTGAGGAGGAATGTGAACACTTCCCCCCCCCACTGTAAAACCGACTGTGCAATAGAATTGATCCCAGGGGTGCAGTTACCTAAACCTTGTATGTATACAATGACTCCCAAGGAGATGGAAGAGATGAGGAATTATTTAGATAAAAACTTAGCCTGTGGCTTCATACAGCCTGGATGATCACATATAGCTGCCCCAGTATTGTTTAGGGAGAAGGATGGAACCTTGCATTTGTGTGTGGATTTTAGAGGGCTGAACGCTGTATGCGTAGATAATGTATATCCTCTGTCTTTGATCAGTGACTTATTGATCACGTTGGCCACTGGAAAAATCTTCACGAAGTTAGACTTGCATGAAGCATATTACAGGATACGTATTAAACAAGGAGATGAGTGGAAAACTACCTTCAATTGTCCCCTTGGTAGTTTTCAATTTAGAGTGATGCCTTTTGGGCTGCAAGGTGCCCCCGCAGTATTCATGCAGTTGATTAATGAGGTGCTGCATGACCATTTATATCATGGAGTACTAGTGTATTTAGATGACATCCTAATTTACAGACTTTGGATGAATACGTAAAATTAGTACGAAGTGTATTGAGAAAATTGTTAGATGCTAAATTGTATGTGAAATTGTCGAAATGTGAATTTTACTGCAGTAAAATTGGACTATCTAAGATACAGAATTTCCCATGATGGTTTGGAAATGGATCCCAACAAAGTCACCACTGTCTTGGAATGAGAAACCCCACAAACCCGTAAACAATTGCAGAGTTTCCTTGGTTTTGCAAACATTTATAGGCAATTTGTACCACAGTTTGCTAGTATTGCATTACCATTAACTGAATTACTTATGATATTTGTACAAATATGATAAATAGGGGTAGATAATTAATGGATAAAAGCACGGTGTATAGGATATTACATGGTGATCAGATGTGATGCAGTAGTTTTCACTGGATGGTGGGTAAACTCATTAAGTTGTTAACTGGTGTATAAATGCAGCTCTGGCTGCAAGGTGCACCAGAGCTGACTTTAATTCCTTTTGGTTACTCATTGTTACCTGAATCCGGAGCATTGTATGGATGAATAAAGATTCATTTGATCATTACCTTGAGACCCTTGTTTCCCTTCCTGTCTGGAATTCAGCAAAACAGCTGAGACCAGCCTTCTGATAGAAAGTATCAGTGACGGCTACAGACGTTGCGAGCATAAGCACAAAAGACAAACTATTGGCACAAATATTAAACTGGGTGGGAAGGGAATGGCTGGAAAGTGAAACAGCCGAAGAGACTAAACCTTTCTTGATTAGACAAACAGAATTATCTAAATTGAAGGGGTGTGTACTGTGGAGAGATCAGGTATAATCCAGAAAAACTAAGGGAATAAATACTAGAAATGTTGCATGTAGGACACCCAGGGATAGTTAAAATGAAGTCACAAGTGAGAAGCTATGTTTGGTGGCCAGGAATGGATAGGGAGATAGGAACCTGGGTGGCAACATGTAAAACCTGCCAAGAATCAAGACCGTCTCCCCTGGCTGTTCCTGACTACGAATAGGAAAAGCTGCGAAGGCTGTGGTTGAGAATACATATTGACTTTGTGGAGCCAGTAAAAGGACATACATTCTTGGTAGTGGTGGATGCATACTCAAAATGGTTAAAGATCAGCATTATGCACTCCACCACTACTGAGGCAGTCATAAAAACTCTTAGAAGATTATTTGCAACTCACGGGATATCATAGCAACTGACAATGGGCCACAATTTCAGCCACCCAGTTGTGACTGTAAGTGTATCATCATCATCATCATCATCATCATCATCATCATCATCATCATCATCAAGCTGTTTAGGTCTGGCCTAAAGTAGATATAAATGCCCTCTTATACCTCAGTGCAAGTGTCTGGTTTTGAAAACTGAAATTTGAAAATTGACCTTCCCCTTTTCTCAGTATTTTTAACTAGCCCTTCTTAAGCTAGTTTAAAGGACTTTTGCAACCAAGCCAGACATGCTCTTGTTAATATACTTCATCCATATAGCACAATCCGCTTCCTCCCAAAAGGCAGAGCTTTGATCAAATGATTCTGTCAATCATCTTGACTTTATTTTCTAATCTCCTTCACTCTTCCCCTCCATGGATGACTTTGATAAATCTTTGGGCTACGAATTCCAGAGCTTCAATATCAATACATTTCAATCTACAGAAGATTCTTTTTCATGAGAATAGTGATGATAGATTGTAGTCTTAATAATGCTTCCTTTTTAACTGCCACTGAGATGATGGAAGAAAATAATAATCATATGGTTCTTCTCTCCTTTCCTTATGGTTTGATATTTTATTTAAGTTAAAAGCTATGGTTTCCATTTGTTCTGAAACCTATAGTTTTCTCTAAACATAATTTACCATGAGATGAAATGTCAGAAAGTTATAATGGATTTCAGGAAGAGCAAAATGTTGCATTGCTTCTTAGAATGGTAGGTGACTGAATAAAACAATGAATGAAATCCACTAGATCATTGATTCTCTTTAAAAAAATGTGTTTGATAGAGAAAAGTTAGAAAGAAAATATAGAATATTGTTACTTTTCATGTTGACAGCAGTGAGAATCTTATATGCATAAAAATGGAAACACACTGCTTTCCACAATGGAAGAAGGAATGGTCCTAGAGGATGTCTAGGTAGAAAAACACATCTTTAGGGGAAATGAAAATAAACCAGTGCTTTATATAATAAATACATAAATACATGTCACTTGGCAAGTGCCCAAATTTTGATCACAGAACTATCTGGATGTTGCACTGGTCATAAGTGTGAAAAACAATCATAAGTCAATTTTTTCAGTGCTGTTGTAACTTCCAACAGTCACTAAACAATTGATTGTAAATTTAGGACTATCTAAATGTTAAAGGTCAATGCCCTACATCTATGTTGTGAATGATTGGCTTAAACATTTAATTTTAAAAAGTGGCAAGGTATGGCTGAGAGTGGTTATTGGTCATTTCTAAGTTTCTGATCCTCCACAAATATTGCATGCTGTCTTAGGAACAAATTTCTTAACTTCTAGAAACTCCGCCAACAGGTTTAATTTGGTCCAAAAATTGGGTCCTCACTTTATTTAAAATGCTACAGAAAGTAGTTCCTCAACTTAAATTCTGATGTCTGCCCCTGGTAACTAATAATATTGGCAGTACAGTAGAACCTCTGGTCACGAACATTTCTGACCATGACCAAATTGGGTTCTGACCAAAACATTCACAATTTTTTCACCCGTGGCCGATTTCCCCTTCTGCACCATTTTTTTTGTAAATGTTAAATTTCCCAAAATAGATGCGGGTCATGACCAAATTGATTTGCGTCCAAAGTTATGGAATGAATTATGATCGTGAATAGAGGTTCTACTGTAATTATTTCAAAAAATTAACATAAACTAGACTTTTGAAAAATGCTCAGAGCTTAAAACCTAAGCACCTCTGTAGGATATTTATTGTTGTATAATTATGCTTAGGAACATATAGAAAATCTAGAAATGAATTCACTGCAGTATCTTTTCAGTGTTAAATCACTTTCATTACAATTCAGCATTCCTTGATGGTCATAATGGAAGGGGAATGCCAGGTGAGCAAATTCTGATTCAACCTTCCTTTTTCCTTCTTCTCTCAGTTTTTCCTCCCAATGAAACAGATCCAGATAATTTGGTATCCACATTGTATTGATATAAGCATTGCTGAGAATCTCATTGGAATATGCAGTTGTTTGGTAATGGGTCAAGTCAGGGAGGCTGATACAGTTGGAAAAATCACCATAGCAACAGAGAACAGATTTTGAAAAGGAGAGGTTAAACTGACTATCTTCTGCTGCTCTTTGGTTTCTAGACATGGCTGGAGTTCAGAAGACACCATCTGTTCAGATTCCAATCACTTAGAAAGGAAATCAGATCTACACAAATTCCTTTGCCTTAAATCAAATCCAAGCTGAAAATCTGGAAACTCAACAATTATTATTTATTATTGGTAACTTTGTCTTTTCTATTTTTCTCAAGAAATAGGGGAGGGGGAGACCAAGGGAAGGCAATATAGAGCCCTTTTTCTGCAGTACCCAAAATCTGTGTTTTGCAAATCTCTATGATTAAAAATCGTGGCTGCTAATATCTGGTGAGAAACACAAAAGATCTGTACTTAAAACCCGAAAGTCTTGGGTGCTCCAACACTGGAGGTTTTTAAGAAGAGACTTGACAGCCACTTGTCTAACATGGTATAGGATTTTTTTTGCTTGAGCAAAGAGTTGGACTTGACCTCTTCCAACTCTGTTGTTCTCCTATTCTGTAAAAATAAAACCTAATGACAATGTTGATATCAAGCTTGTCCTCTCCAGATCCAAAAGCAAAGGAAAAATCCAAATCTGCTCTGTATGTGACAAAGCTACAGTATATTCAGTTATTGGTCTACTTTTGCCTTTTCCCCAGTTGCTAAGGGTATCTTCTGGCCACCAAAATCTTGGCTATCCCTTGCTGACAATAGGGATTAAGAGTTTTGGCATAACAAGCTGTAGAAAAAGTCAAATTTAATAAATGCCCTTTTTAACAATTGTTGATGTCTTTTGAAGTCAGTTCATCTCAAACATGCTGAGTGTGTAAATCTCAAAATGTTACAAACTAGGCTAATAATTTTCAGTAAACTTAGTTGGGATACTTGAATGGCTATAAAAATTGACTTAGCACTAGATAGTAGCAGAGAATGGTAAAGTTTTCTAAAATTCTTTGCTGCTATCTAGGGTTTGTCCAGATTTTTGAAATCCAGTTCTAGCAGTTCCGATATTATCCAAATATAAGAGCAAATGAAGGTGTGATTGAAAAGCAATGAATGGAAGTTAGGAAAAAAGGAAATGCAGGATATTCATATCATATATCTACATATTTGTCATCTCTGTGCCTGTCTGTCTGTCTGTCTATTTTTCTATCTATATCTACCTATCATACTAGTAATATCTATAAGGACTTGCATTCTAGGACATTATGATTCAGTTAGCCTGCTCCAATTTGCCGTTAAAATTAGAAGCCCAAGGATGTATGTTATAGGCTGTAGGTGCATGTGTCAATAGATGAAGTCTTAGACCAAATATCAACATCAAGAAACAAAATGAGCATTCTTCAAAAACTGGCTAAAGGCCAGTCATAGTTGAACTTTACCTGAGAGATTTAATCAGTGAAGTAAAATCCAGTAATGCTGAGGATGCTTTGGAATAACTCTGGAAAAAGAGAGAGGACATTCGGTGATCGAGAAATAAGAAGGAAGAAAAGTTTATCTTTTTCTAAAACCTAAGATGGTCATGAATAAACAAGGAACAACAAGAAAAGGATTTTCTTCCTAAAACTACAGAAGCATAACATCTAACGGAACAAATTACAGAAATATAATATTTCCATAATCTCAATGATTGCAGTCTAATTGTGACAATGAATCAAGCAAGGTATATGTTGAAAGGAAGCCAGATCTCAACCACATATATCCTCCACTGAAGGATTAATTTAGAAGAATGAAAGTGGGGAAATTAAATTTCCACAGTACTCTATTGTTCATTCTGTCATTTAATAATTTTTTCTCAAAATGGCCATTAGGAATAAAATGAAGTAGATTTAATTTTCTGTTTCCTTTCAGAAATATTTTCTGATTTCAAATATTGAACGGTTCTAGTCTGGTGAGTTATATAATGGGAATCCACTAACTTTGTAAATTGAAAAACAAAACAAAACTGAATGGCCACAATGGCAAAAAACTTTTAAATTGAGTCAGTAATAAGTTACAGAAGACTTCTATTATTGCCTTTGACTTGTATTGGGGTAGATTCTATGAGATAATGGTATGAAGGCAATGGCATATTTAAGAGAACAAGCAGTATTCAAAGTTTATTATTATAGGTTTCTTTACAGGGAATTACTTTCATAGTTTCCTTTATTGGCCTTGCTTCCTAGAGTCTATGCTTACCTGCCTCCTTTTTTTGTGGTGGTTGTTAAGTAAATCCACAATTGTTAAGCAAATGCCATGGTTGTTAAGCAAATCCATTGTTTATTATGGGACATTTTTACCAAAAATCAGAGGTATACCCAGTTTTCAGCAAAAACATCACAAATATGATCACATGATCACTGAATTCTGCAAATGGCTGTGAATGTGAAATGTTTAAAGATGTGATCATAGGGGAAGGGGTTGTCAGAACTTCAGAACTGTGTTGTATTTTTTTTGAGGGGGGAGATATTGTAACTTTGAACAGTCATAAAGTGATTGGTTATAAATTAAAGACTATCTATATTTCACTATAAAGCACAAATGGGAAACTTTCAAAGAGTTTGCTGCCTTATGGATGGCTCACCATAGAACATCATAATAACAAACAGGGATTCTTAAAATAAAGAATCAGAATAGTCAACTGTCCTAGTCAAAAGAAGATCCACTCTGAGTGGAAATTGTAGGCATTCCTGAATGGAACAAATAGATAACAACTGATTTATTAGAATGCATTGTGTGAAGAAACTTCGTTACTTTCTCTTATGAAGATTGGGAGTCTGAACTGTCAGCTCAGCAACACACATTCACAGCACCTCCACTCAGTTTTATTACATAATTGTTTAGTCATTTATTGGATTTATTTTTTACTTACTTAACTTTGTTTAGATGAGATGGTAGTGAAGGCAAAAAATGGATTTTGCCTGGAATTGATAGTTAAAGGGAAAAGAAAGAAATACCATGGTTTTAGCTCAGGATATCTCCCTTCTTTGAAGCATGCAAAATAGCCAAGAATTGAGGAGCACTTTGTACAAAAGAAAACTGTAAGTAAAAGTCACCCCCCTATACACACTTTTAACAAATTTGAAGCTTTAGAATGGGACATCCAGCAGAGCTGGAAAAACGACTATTAGATCTTTCCTCATTTCTTGGGGGAGAGCAAAATAATAGCCAATCACTATTATAAGGATCCAACCTGGGTACCTGCTCCAGGTGAGCTGAAATGAAACCCAAAAATAATAATTAAAAAATCAGAAAAAACAGAGGCTACTGTGGGAAAATACAACTGAATTTATGGCAAAACAATGCTTCCACGCAGAGCAAACTGTTATCTCAATATTTGAGCAGCTTACAGTCATAAAATACAAATTGGAGACATTGAAAAGAAATATAGCATTTTTCTTCAAAAGCAAGGGCTTTCTTTTTCCACAAAAGTCTGTAACAGACAATCAAATCTCCCATTCTATGCAAATGTGCCAATAAGGAGCAAGGAGTCAAAGAAATAGCTAAATAATATGTTAAAAAGCTGCAGGTCTCTAAGAATAACCATCTCCTGATAAAGCAAAGAGAGGAGAACTTAACAAATACTAAAAATTTATTGGAAGCCAGCAAGTATTCTCCCTCTCCCAATTAAATCATTCACTGCAAACACAACAGATTGCTCTCAGAATTTGTATGAACAGACTTAATGTTGAAATACCAGGAGAGCAATCCTAGCTTCCTTAGGTCAGCTTCTTCACTGCCAAGGTGGGTAGATTGATCTACATGCTGTTAAATGGCTCCCAGATCCTACAAATTGGAAGTGGATACTCTTGTCCTTTAAACAGCCTACCATCCCTTTGATGCCACTCAAGATGAGAGAATATCTAGCTTCCTTTCAATTTTTATCTCCTAGAGTCCTTTGTGATGAAAAGGTTAAACCTTAATAGCTAATATGCTAGCTCTCAAGGTCACTGCTTCTTCACTCCCAACCTTGGGAGAGCAAGAATGTGGAAGTCAATCAGCTTTACTTGAAGAAGATGTTCTCAACACAGAAGCTGGCCTAATTAATGCTTTTAGCTTACCACAAAAAGAACAATATATTGTTTAAACCAGAAAATCTGAAGAAAACCTTGTTGGTCATAATTGCCACAGCTGAGCCACTTATAGATCTTGTATCTCCAAATATTGAGCCTCTCACTTTCTCCTCAGTGAGTAACAGATTACCTGAAAATGGCCCTATAAAAAAATAGAGGTCTGAATCCTCTTGGATCCATGAATGCAGTTGAGATATCATTACTTTTCCCCTAATTAGCCCAACTTTGTTGTGGCAGCTGGCAGGCCACAACAATTAGTTTTATTAGTGTTGGAAAGGTAGTCAGGGTTTTCTGTGGTGGGATGTTTGGAGTATGTCATATTTTATTTGTTTTGTATTTGCTGGTATGTAGCTGCACCTGCTTCACTTTCTTGATAGTTGTTTTCCAGTTTTTTTATTGCTCATTTTGTTGATTGATATTACTGGTCATTGACCAAATACATAATAAATTTCAATTTTCTCTTATGAGCTTAATTGAGGTTTATGGTATTTGAATGATATATATCATTTATAGATTTATAACCATCAAGAGAGATAGCTTCAACTAACTATTTTTCATCATCAAACAATTTAGATTGTGTTAGCTTGCTGTTTTATGAACATATAGTCAGACCCAAGAGAATTTGCAGGGACATTGACATCCATTAAAAAGAGGGATGAGTCTTTGATCACCTGGTCACATTAGCAGCAATCTTGACTTTTTTTATTCAAGTTTTTTTTTAATTTCTCATATTCACATTAAATCATAATCCTTCATTTTTTTATTTTCAACATTTCAATACTCTCTCCTAATGCCAACCACCACATCAGTTAAACATACCTAGTAATTTCATTATTCAATTTCCTCCCCAATTTTGGTTTTTTTAAATAAAAAATTCTCATTTGGCAAGCAGTATGGTTTCAGGTTTCACATCTCAATACAAACATGACCATAGTTACCTATTCATTTTATTTATTCAATTTCATATCACATTATCTTATTAATATTAAATATTAAACTTACCCAATTCTAATTTATGTTATAACTTATTTAATTTTTCTTAGGATATTCTCATATCTTATTTTATAATGTTACATAAAATTCTCAACTCATTTCTATGTTCATTTCCCATATTACCTTTTCTGTCACATTTGCAATTTTGTCAATCCTTATTTTATTAATTCAAAATTGTCCCCTCTGGTTAATAATTCAAGCTAGCCACCTTCATTCTACTGTAATACCAATCTTCCTAACACAATTCGAATCCAGAGCCCTGACTAATGCCACCCACAAACCCAAACTATGGTTAAGATACATTGATGACACATTTGTGATTTGGCCCCATGGAAAAGAAAACCTAAACAATTTCCTAACACACCTAAACAGAACACACCCCAAAATCAAGTTCACCATGGAAACAGAAACAAACAAACAACTACCATTCCTAGATGTACTAATCTACGAAAAAACAGATGGCACACTCAGACACACCACATACTAAAAGAAAACACACACTAACTGCTACCTCAACACCCAATCCCATCACCACCCAGCACAAATAAACTCCGTGGCCAAAACACTAATCGCCAGAACCAAATGCCTGGCAGACAAGACACACATAAAGACTGAACAATGCACCCTGACAGCCAACAGCTTCCACAAAAGCAAAATCACCAGCTTGATCCACAAAAACACACTGAGACATAATAGAGACCTATGGAACAGCTGTCCTGCCCTACATAAGAGGTACTACAGACAAAATCAGTAAGATACTACACAGGCATCACATCAAGACTGCCTTCAAATCAGACAGAAAAATAGCAGCCATCCTTAGAAACTCCAAATATAAAATTGACCTGGAAAACCAAGGCATGTATGAAGTCCCTTGTGCATCATGTCCAGCAACATACATTGGACAGACCAATAGAAGAATAAGTACCCGCCTGGATAAACACAAAAATGCAGTAAAAAAGCTGGAACACACTTCCTCACTAGTCCAATACATGAAAGCCACAGGTCATAGCATCAACTTCAATGGCACCAAAACCCTAGCCACTATAGAAAACCCCAGCTACAGAATTATCAGAGAAGCCATAGAGATTGAAAAAAGATCTGAAAGCATGAATAGAAGAGATGATTCCACCAGACTGTCAATTATTTGGAAGCCTGCTCTCACAAACAAAAAAATCTCCACACCACAAGCCAGGCAAACACCTGGGCACAAACAGAATCTCCCTGATACCTCCAGCTCAAACACACCCCAACCAGGCACCCAGATGAAACCTAGCTTCCTAACAAATGATAGCCATCCATTTACACAGAGCCAAGATGCACTTAAAGCCTCCAATACAGGAACACAATGTTGCCAGCCAACCAAGACAAAAAAAGCCACAAAACAGACAGAAGATATTAGAAACACCAATCAAGCAGAACACAGCAAACTCCAAGACCAATAAACACAGACCAAGACTCCCAACCAATCAGGATGAAGAAAAAACCATTCTGGCACAGCAGTAGGCTAGCCCCAAATTTAAAACTGAAACAACTGTAAAAGTCTGACTCACAGACGAACACAATACAGAAGCCTGATGATGGCAGATGAGATTCTGCCGAAACGTTGCTACAACTTTAAAAGCACAACTATAATGATGTTGGAAAATATCCGAACAAAGCTGAATACCATACATGTAAGTACCCACATAAACTTAAGAATGTATATATATATATATATGGCATATATATATATATATATATGGCATTCAGCTTTGTTCGGGTATAGTGTTCATACAGAAGCCTGATGATGGCAGATGAGATTCTGCCAAAACGTTGCTACAACTTTAAAAGCACAACTACAATGACGTGGGAAAATACCCGAACAAAGCTGAATGCCATACATGTAAGTACCCGCAAAAACTTAAGAAAACACACACACACATATGTGTGTGTGTGTCTGTGTGTGTCAGATTCCACATTACATTTTCTCAATCATCTTATAAGTCATCTATACATTACAAAAGTATTAATCTAATCAATTAATTATAGTAACTGATATTAATCTTTCCGTAATGGTTCTCATTTCATCACTCTTTTTTTTTCTTTTCTTATACATCACTAATGATCAATTATTATATAATATTCTTATTTTAAATTCCCAATTCCATATTTATTTCATTAAGTTCCATGTCTAGTGTAGCAATAATCCTTTAACAGAAAAAGAGAAAGAGAAAAATAAACTTTAAAAAAACCCATATCAGTTACATACTTATCTATTTGTAGTACTTATTCTTATATATCACAACATATTATCTTCAGAATCTCCTTCCCTATCCTTTTTTTCACCCATTATCTCTCACTCTTTTAACAATGTAGTTTCTTTTCATCCTTGTTTGCTTCCTGTTTCTGTTTATTTTCGGGTCCTTTCTCTTAATTCCCTTTCCCCCCATTCTTATTCCCTTCCCTTTCTCATTCCAATTATTAAGTTTTTCTCCCTCCCTCTTTCTATTTTTCTTTTGTATTTCCCTTTTCTGCTTTTTCCCTCTCCTTTTTTTCATTTTCCGAACCATTCTCCTTTTTATTATCACATAATACCACAAAATTTTGATTTTAATTCCTTTTCTTCCCTGCTTACTTAAATAATTGTTGTTCCCTTTGTTCTTCAAAGCTGGCTTCTTCTTTGTTAAGCTCCTCCCCCTCTGGTTTACTTTGTTCTTCTACAAGCTGACCGCCATTTCTAATTTGTGTAATATGTGATTGCACATTTCAAGTTTAATTGTCATCTTTTCCCTTATATCTTGCAAGTCCAATCTTATTTCAACAAATAATTCCTCCATTATATTTTCTCCCTTTTTCCTTCTATTTCCGCTTCCTTAATAGTTGTATTCCTCTTCATTCATAGATGTATTCAATCCCAAAGTCCAGTATATTATTTCAGCCAGTGTCCTTTAAGTTTATTTTCAACAATCAATGTCCTTAAGTCTTTGTTCCAGGTTTTCTAGTTGGCCCTTTCCCAACTGTTTCCCACAGTCACTGGGTGGTTCTATGACAATATTTTCAAATATCTTCCCCTTTGAAATATTCTAATGTCGCTTTCCAGGGTTTTTATTTTATTATAATGGAGTTTCTTTTACTTTCTTTTAAGTTAAGTTCCAAAGTCCAATTTCTTGGAAAGACCAAGCACTTCTTGAGGAGTCACTGAATTTTTTTTTTTGTATTATCAGGTGGCACTCTTGAGTCTTTTCAACAATCCACTACTTTCTTGACTTTAACTTTCTTTGTTAAATATAGTACTTTTATTAAGTTCACTAATTTCAATCATTAGCCAGTATTTCTTTTCTTTTCAACACATGCAATTTTATCATTTAGTTATACCCTTTAAGTGCCAATGATCCAATAGTTGTCCAGTTTAATTTCTAAACCTTTGTTGTGTTCAAATATTTTCCTTTAAAATTTCTCCTCCTAGTTAATCCAATACAATAATTCCAGCCAATTTTATAAAATCCAATTTCCTTCTCACTTTCTCTGGTTGCCGCTTCCACACATTTTCCTCCAAAAAAGTCCTTTATTTTTTAATAGCGGTGTACCTCAAAATCCATATATTTTGCCTGATTCACACTCTGCTTTCTGCTTCTCTGTTCCAGCACAGTCTTAGTTTCCAGACTGTTCTTCATCTTTCTAGTGGCCATTTTAGGACCACCGCTATTATGGGAGGAATGTTTTCTGTCAGGGAGAGGAGTTGCAGTTCCCCTCAATCTTCCAGGCAATTCTCCACTTCTTCCCACCCTTCCAGAGTGGTTCTGGTTTCAATTGGGACTCTCCAGCAAGTAAGCTCAGGGTGAAACTGGGCACAATCATGGATTCTGCTCCAACTCCAATAGTGAACAAACTGGAAGTCCTCCAATCTTGACTTTTTTTTAACTTCCCTGCAAACACCCCTAATCATGAGCATCTTCAGATGGTGCAAAGACAGCAAGTAACATCATACCTGTTAGGAATAACAAGGTTACCTAACGTAGTTTGGGTAAAATAATATATATAAACTATGATAGTAAGTAAGTGTGTGTCACTTTAACTGCAAAGCATGTAATTTTGGGTGCGGCTATAAAACCGCCATAAGAGGGAGCAAGAGAACTTGATTGATTACTGTATTGCTGGCTTACTAAATTGCTTGCTGACAATGATGGATTGATGGTTCCCTGCTGCTTTTGCTGAAGAGAGAAAGGAGGTTTGAACTTCTTCATATCTTTACTGTGAGAAGATTTATTACTGGACTGATATTTGTAAGTTTACTGACCTCTTTTTTGACACTGGACTTTGCAATTGAATAATCCCCGGACGGACTGAAATAGTGAATGATATATGGACTGTTTTGACTATGCTAAAACCCTTACTGGAATAAACTATTTAACTAGCACTGTGTATCTGTTTTACTGAGTGTAAGCTACAAAAACATTTATCTCAAATATTTTGCCTGCCTGCCTGCCTGCTGTGCAGATTCTGCTAGGGTTTATCCCTAACACTGGTTATGGGCCCAGGCTGCACAGTCAGACTAACCAGGATATAACAGGCTTATATAAAGTGAGAGTTAGTGTAGTTACACAATACTGTAAACAGACAGCTGTGTTTTATTAATTATAGTTTAATATCCAGAGAAAGATGGCACAAGTCAATTTACCAAGTTTGTCTCTAATATCCAAACTGGATGGAACAAACTATGTTTCATGGTCTATGAAATGCAGCCTACTTCTAGCAGAGAAAGTTTGTGGAGTATAATTAAAAAACCCACCAGAGGTAGATGCTTGGGATCTGGAGGATGAGGATGATGCCCAGAAAATACAAGAATATAAACTGAAGAATGAGCAAGCTCTCTGTATAATAGGACTGACACTCTGTGACCAGCAGCTTGTCCATATTAGTGGAGAAGAAATAGCTGCGAAATATTGGAAGAATTTAAAGAAGATTTATGTTCGAGACAGTGTAGGAGCACATATAAAACTTACACGAAAACTGTTCAGAACACATCTTCAAAAGAATGGAGACATGTTGACTCATTTTAACACTATGAAGAGAATTTTTCAGGAACTGCATGAAAAAGAACTTATCTTCACAGAACTACATCAGGTTTATATAATTTTGTCTTCGTTAAATGAGAGCTATGATGACTATGTAACTTCACTGGAAGTACTGCCAAAATTTAACCTCACATTAACTGACATTATTGGCAGATTAATTGAAGAAGCCAGGAGAAGGCTTGAAAGGGATCAACTCAGAAGGGAACAACCACAACAAGAAGATAAAGAATCTTCGAGAGCCTATACAATTAGAAAATATTTTAATTGTGGAGGAAAAGGACATTTGGCTAGATTCTGCAAGAAAGGAAAGTGCCACAATGCCAGCCAGAATGCTAAAAGGCATCAAAAGGATGAAAAATGCTTAGAATTAGCCATGTATAGCAATGAAACTGTGAATAATAACTTATGGGTTGTAGATAGTGGAGCATCGCATTGCATAACAAAAGATAAGAAAAGGTTTGTTAAGATGTCCATGAGTTCACAGCAGATATCATTAGCTAATGGCTGGAAAATGAAAGCAAAAGGTGAAGGTATTGCACATTGTTCTTGCATAAAAGAAAATGTAAAAATGTTATATGTACCACAACTTAAGTTTAATTTGCTTTCGGTTAGAGTTTTGATTAAACTAGGTTATGTAGTTACCTTTAGGGGAGAAAACTGCATAATAGAAAAGGAAGGTAAAAAAGTGACTGCAACTTTAAAAGGTGAATTGCATGTGTTAAATGATAATCAGTTAGAGGTAGCTAACACAGTGTATAATAACGTTAAACCTCATGATGAATGCATACATTTGTTTCACAGACATTTAGGGCATATAAATTTTAAAATGCTTAAACAAACGGTTGAACTGTCTAAAGGTATAAAACTGAAGCTTTGCAGTAAGTATTTGCACTGCAATGCTTGCAGTCAAGAAAAAAGCAAGGTAACACCAGCAAATAGAATTAATGGATTTAAAACTAAAGAGCCTCCAGAGGTCGTATTTGCTGATATTATAGGTCCTAAAAAACCAAGTATGGGAGGTGCTCGTTATATATTAAGTATAATGGATCATTATTCTAGATATGGTTTCTGTTATTTAATGAAGAGTAAAACGGAAACATATCAGAATTTCTTTAATTGGTTGAAGTTTGCAGAAAGAAAAACTAAAAGGAAATTAATAACTCTTGTAACTGATAATGGTACAGAATTTATAAATAATAAATTCCAAAATAGACTGAAGATGGCAGGTGTTGAACATAAAAAGTCTGCATCGTATAGGTCACAACATAATTCCTTTATAGAAAGAAGAGCCAAACAATACAGGCAATGGCTCGTACTATGTTGTCGGATTCAGGATTACCTGAAACTTTGTGGGGAGAAGCAATAATGTGTGGTAATCATATATTGAATAATGTTGTTAACTCAACAACAGGTGAATTACCATTCACATGGTGGCATGGTAGAAAACCTAACCTAAGCTACATGCACACATTTGGAGCACCAGCATGGGTGCATATTCCTACACAACTGAGACATAGGGCTAAAAAGTTATTCTTTGTAGGTTATGAATCTAATCACAAATCATACAGATTCTGGGAAAAAGGTACATCTAGAGTTTACTGTAGTGCTAGTGCACAATTCCTTGAACATGTAGGATGGGAAAAACTGGAGCAAGATTCAAGTAAGGATGTAATCATAGAAACCTATAAAAGACCAAAACAACATATCAGTAATAAGAAAAGTACAATTAAAGAGGAAGTACAGGAAGAGCACATAGGACCAGAACAGGAAGAAATAGATAAACAGGAACAGGTAGTACATGAAAGTCCACCTGTAAGCCCTGTAATACCTAGACGTTCAACACGTGAAACCAGACTACCTGATAGGTACCAAGCAAGTGTAGTTTGTCAAGTTAGTAAAGTTCCAACTACTGTTGAAGAACTTAGAATGTATCCTGCAAAGGATCAAGAAAATTGGCATAGAGCGATGGAGAAAGAACTAAATTCATTGAAACAAATGGAAGTTTATGAAAATGTTAAATTACCTCCAGGTGAAAAGTCCATTGGCTGTAAATGGACATTTAAATTAAAAACTGATAAAAATGGGACTGTTACCCATAAAGCTAGGTTGGTAGCTCAAGGATTTAATCAAACTGCATGTGATTATGATGAAGTATTTGCACCGAGTCTAAAAGCAACAACTTTGAGAGCAGCTTTATTGTGGGCAGCTAAGAAGAACTATATCATAAATCACTTAGATGTAGAAACTGCCTATCTGCATGCACCATTGCAGCACACTATACACTTAAAGAAACCTGTAGGAATTAAGGATGATAAAACGAATAATGACTGTTGGAAGCTTAAAAAGAGTCTCTATGGATTAAAACAATCTGGTTACGAATGGAACCAATATATTGTTAAGGATTTATACAATATAGGGTTTAAAGCAGGTTTAGCTGATCCATGTATATTTAAGAAAGAGACAAATGGAACAGTGTCATTATTATTGTTGTTTACGGATGATATTGCCTTAATTACAAAAACTAATAATGAAGCTGCTGAAATAATATCATTATTTGGTAAGAGGATAAAATTAAAGCAATTAGGAGAGATAAAACAGTATCTAGGATTAACAATAAATAAAACCAAAGGTGGCTATAAGATATCTCAAGAGGATAAGATTTATCAATTACTAAAAACATACAAGATGGAACTTTGTAAATTGGCAAAAACTCCAATGAGTAAGGAATTTGGCCACACTGATGCTCAAAGTCCAAAATTCGATAAGACTATTTATCAATCATTAATTGGTAGTTTATCATATATTAGTAATTGGTCAAGGCCAGACATTGCCTATAGCATTAATCAATTGGCAAGATTCAACGCTGAACCCACTGAACAACACTGGCAAGCATCAAAGCGTATCTTAAGATATCTTAAAAGGACAATGCACTATGCATTGTATTTGGAGCCAAAAGATGATTTTAAGTGCATATGCTGATGCAAGTTTTGCAACAGACATGAACATTAGGAAATCAATTTCAGGTATGGCTATACTGTTAGGAAAAGCACTGATTGGTTGGAGGTCAATTAGACAGCAACACATAAGTATATCCACAATGGAAACAGAATTTTCATGTTTATCTTTATTATGTACTGATTTAATTTTGAATAAACAGTTGTTATTAGATATGGGAATAATTGTTAATGATTCCATTGTAGTTTATGAGGACAATCAAGCAACCATACGGTTGGCTACAAATATTGCTGTGAAAGCATGTAATTTTGGGTGCGGCTGTAAAACTGCCATAACAGGGAGCAAGAGAACTTGATTGATTACTATATTGCTGGCTTACTAAATTGCTTGCTGACAATGATGGATTGATGGTTCCCTGCTGCTTTTGCTGAAGAGAGAAAGGAGGTTTGAACTTCTTCATATCTTTACTGTGAGAAGATTTATTACTGGACTGATATTTGTAAGTTTACTGACCTCTTTTTTGACATGGACTTTGCAATTGAATAATCCCCCGACGGACTGAAATAGTGAATGATATATGGACTGTTTTGACTATGTTAAAACTCTTACTGGAATAAACTATTTAACTAGCGCTGTGTATCTGTTTTACTGAGTGTAAGCTACAAAAACATTTATCTCAAATATTTTGCCTGCCTGCCTGCCTGCCATGCAGATTCTGCTAGGGTGTATCCCTAACAATACCACACAGAAAGTAATAATGATTTTACATATGCCTGAATTATGCAATCTTTTTCTATTGCCTATATTCTGCTTTTGACGTGATTGATTTCTGGTTCAGTTACTAGAGTTACTCTTTTTCAACTCCAGGCAATCTTCAAGAGCAAAGAAAATTATCATAGGATAGGGAATAGAAATTATTAGTCCCTTTAAAAAAGTTAAATTGTCCAACCAGTCATACACAACCTATTGTTTCATTGGTAGGCTTTTCAGCCATGTAAAAAAAAATTGCTACCCAGTCTTATTAAAAATTTCATCAGAAATTGTTATATCTACACTTGTTAATTTTTCCTTGGTAACAAGATCAAACAACCAGGTCTAATAAACTTCCATTTGATTACTCTTCAATACAAAGCAGATCATTGCTTTGTAACCATTACTCTAAAGCTGTAAACCTCAATTTCACAATTCCTGCCAGCAGGAAATTGAGGTTCACACAGTTTAAAGTTGCCAGGTTGAGAAACACTGTTGTAAAGTGCTCACTATATAACTGAGAGCAGTCTTGATAGATTATACTTTTCACTCCAATCTAATAACCTTTTGTTGTGTTGGGTATCAATTGCTATAATCACCAATTATTAAGCCTAGTCATGTTAACAGTGAATTATGGGAATTAACATCCAATCCAAGGTCACATGAAGAACCTCAATACTCTGGAGAACACTAAGATAGATTTCCTATTAGAAATGTCCAGAACATATTTCAAGTCTTCAGATACTTGTTCATCAGAAAATTTTGGCAATCCTTACGTCCGTGATGGCAAACCTCTGGCACACATGCCAGAAGTGGCACACAAAGCCATTTCCCCTGGCACGTGAGAGCTCAGCCGGAAGACCCTCAGTGTGCAGGTACACGCGCCGCCACCTGACAGCTGATTATCAGGTATCTGGCATGCATGCACAGGGGGTGCAGGAGTGCACAGAGATGTGCAGCATGTGCTGGTGGGTCATGCATGCATGCACAGATGGATGGTGTGGGGGTGATCATGCACACATGTACAAGGGGATCACACAAACATGTGAAGAGATATGCAGCACGCTGCAAGAGTGATCACGCAGCGTCCAGCAAGGGGATTGTGCATAGATGCCCGCCATCCAGCAAGGGGATCGCAGATGCACAGCACACTGCAGGGGTATCACACGTGCATGCACAGGAAGGGTGGGTGGGCCCAGCATGCATTGCCTTCTGGGTGCTGGCACGTGAGCACATGTGGATGAGCACATACACAATTATCGGCACAGGAGCCAAAAAAGGTTTGCCACCACTGCCTTATAGGATGACTTTTGGCCACTCAAATATTTTTAGATCAACCCACTTCACTGGAATCCTGTGATGATAACATGGAAAAGAGAACTAGTTGAGGTAATATAATTATTTTGGATTTGTAAGATACTGTATAAATATAATATTATTTCAGGGGATTTATACAGTTTGTGGTGTTCGTCAGGTGAATTTTCTCATCTAATGCAGTTTTATGTAGGATCCAATCTGGGTCATTCACCAGGATGAAAAGTTTAGTCTTCTGAGCTTTCTAATTCATAGAGAAGCCCCTCCTCAGGGAACTTCTCACCAGTATGTGTGCTTTGGATTATTCTATGCGTAGTATTCTACTCTACACATGATATTTTTGTGGTGCCTGCCTGCCTGTTGACTGACAATAGGGTGCTGCTTATCAGGTAATATTAGGAGCCAAGGACATAGTAGCACAAAAAGAAACAAGAGCCAACGACTTAATAATCAGCCAACAACACTCCAACCAACAATGAAAAAGCCACACACAACCAGGCAACACGTAAATGCTAGGTATAGAATAGTCCAAAGTATACATATGTTGAAAGAGAATATCCCCGAGTATGGCCTCAGGCATGAGTCTGAAAGCTCGGAAGACTAAATCTCTAATTTAGAGAACTGATCCAGATTAGATCCCACACATTATCCTGGGACACATACATTTGTTTTCATTTGACAGTTTTCTATATTGTACACTAGGAGTCACTGCAGCACCAGAAATGAACTAATACTTGCTTAAAGCCAAGTCAGTGAATGATCGAATTTTCTCCACATCTCTGTTTCTATTACAAGCAGTGTGCAGTGTTTTGGGTTTTTTTTAAATAATCTACAACCAACACATATATCTATTTATAAATATCTTGTTTCTAAGAAACGATAACTGACATCATCTAGATAGTTGCTGGAATAAAAAGCTAGAAGAAACGTAGAACTTGGAGGAAAGGAAAATAAATTTAAAATACAAAACAGTTTTCTTCATTGCTTTAAAAAAAATCTTACATATTAATATCTATTTTCGGTATACTTAATTTGTTTTATATTAATACCACAATATTTTCATGAAATGCTGTCAATCCAGCTCCCTTTATGTATAATACTGTAAGATATGCTGTGTTAGTATTCTTTCTCTGTTCCTGAACCAGAAATACTTTTCAGACTCATGGGTAACATCGCCAGAGAATTTGTATTGTGAGAAAATCTCCAAAAGCTCCCTGTTTTAGGGTTGCCTTATATCACAAAGTAGGCAGAATTCAAAAGTTTCCTTTCCCCAGTGGAGCTACTCCATTTTTTAAAAAATGGCAATCTCTCTCTCTCTCTCTCTCTCACACACACACACATACAATGTATGAAGTACATAAAGGAATCAGGGATGGCTGACAAAGAGAGAAAGATGTGTAGAGATATAATGGATGGTGTTGATGTAATTTTAGCAATGCTTCACTTTTTCCTTATCTCATGTTTTTTAAAATTATTTTGGGCTTACAATTTCATCCTCCATTGTGGATGCTTTACAGCATATTACTTACCTGAAAGCCAGGTTCATATTGTGGTGTGTGTGTGTGTGTGTGTGTTTAATTACATTTAAAAACCAGGCTATCATTTCAAAGAGGAAGGGAAGATTCCAAAAATGTTTCTACTGCATGTTTTAAGCTCCTTATTAAATTGACAATTCAAGCCTTAGCTGTTATTATGTATTTGCAAAAAAAACCATTCTGAAGATTTCAGTGTGATAGATTCCATTTTTTTACTAATGGCTCTGCACTGATGAGAGAATACTTTGATATTTAGGTATTATATTTCCAGAAGAACACTGACAGATTTGAGAGGATTCAGAGAAGAAAAATGAAGATGACATAGGAATTTAATGATGAGGCTTAGGAAGATAGGCTGAAGGAACTTTGTACCTCCTGGAAAAAGAGGAGAGCCACAATAGGCATATTTGGATCCAAAAAACCCCAACAAATATTTTCCATAACCACAGAAACCAGGAGTTTAAATAACAAATAAAGATTTTGTTTGAATATAAAGAGCAACTTTCTAATGGTAGGATCTGTATGGTAGTGAGAGTGTACCATGGAAGGTGTGGATTCTTCATCTGTTAAGATTTTTAAGAAGAAGGTGAATAACCACATCTCATGGATGGTTTTAATTATTTTCCTACATATTACAGAGGATTGAACAGAAAATGATTCTTATGGTACCATTCAAGTCAATAATTGTATGGTACATTTAGAGAGTGGCTTAAAAGTTAAATTAACTCTTCTTCCACAAGAAGTTGGGTTCAGAGTAGAGTTTGAATGACTTCCTTTTGACACAGAATAATAAGTAAATTTGGCTGATCACTACTTTAAATGCACGGTCAGTTGTTACTCTTCCCACTGAAATGTATTTCATCGTAATTGATTTATGCTTGAAAAAAATTGAAGACAATGTGTTGGTTACAGAAGAGACTCAGCGACACCATGGCTGGACATACTATTTCTCTTGAATATACAGTCAATACACTAGATGGAGCTCTATCACTCAGATTTTTCACTGTCTACTGTACAGGAAAGACTGTTACATATTCATAACAAAAATAGCATAACATAGTATCACATTTTTAATGCTCTAGATCAGAGTTTCTCAATTTTGGCAATTTTAAGGTGTGTGGACTACAGTTCCCAGAATTGCCCAGCCATGTTTTTCTCATTAATTCTCCTTTGTCAGTGCACAAAAAGGAGATCCCTCTTTATTTCTTTTCTATAGTGTATATGTACTAGTTTCCTTTTTGAATTGACTCTTTGCCAATGGTAGATACTCCCCTTTTTTTTCTTTATCCCAATCTCCCCTTGCAAATTTCTTTTATCTTTTTTTTTTTTTTACTGCCGCCATTTCTCTTGCACTTGCTGTCTGAACCCTTTCAAAGATCTGTGATGGCATTGGACAAGTCATTTTTGATTCTTGGTGGCTGCATGGAATTCCATCCTGATCTTGACAACAACATTGAAGGGTTGCCATTGTTCTCTTAAGAAATTTTTGTTTGTTTGTTTTTGTTTTTAAAAAGCTTATTCTGGTTTCTGAAATCTTGGTGATCTAATATCAAAAGTACTAACTAGATCTGAGCCTATTTATTGTAAAAGACTCATGATCAGCCAAAGGTCAGTACTTTGTGTGTGTGTGTTTATATGTGTGTCCCTCTCTGTGTGTGTTTGTGTGTGTGTGTGTGTTTATGATTTGGAGTAGGGCTAAGGAATGATATCTGTTCAAAGTAATAAAAAAAAAAGGCATGACAAGAACACCAGAAGGACTTCTTCAGAGTGGGTAAATGAAGTGTTTAAATAGCGAAAAGAATTCAGAATGAGTTGCTGCAAAATCGGCTCTCAAAATCCCAAATTCAAATATACATTAATGGACTCTCAGCTTGCACTAAGAAAAGGAAAAAGACAGGGGTCTTTGAACATGGGTGGAAATCTCAGTGAAAGCAGTGAAAATCAACCCAGTATGTGGTTGCTCTAATAAAGGCAAATTCAGTGCTAAAAGTCTTTAGAAACTGAATTAAATTAAATTGTCAATATAAAAATACTTTTCTTTAGGCCTGCAGTACGGCTGCACTTGAAATGCTATGTATAAATTGTGATTGCCATGTTAGAAATAGTGTAGAAAAGGAAAAAAAGTACTTCAAAGGCCGCTCAAGATCATCCGGAGGCTGGAGTTGTTCCTTTATTAGAAAAGAGTGGTTACTCAAAAGAACATTGGGTGCTTTTTACTTTAGTGATGTTGGCTAATACTTAACACAATAATTTCCCAACTCCTTAATTCTAAAGAGTTCAAGGTCAAAAACATTAGTGACAATTAAAAACATTAGGCAAAGCTGTGGCTGTAGTCTTACTCCACAGGTACTTCACAAATCATCTTCAGCTGAGGAAAAGAAAAAAAATGAGTCACAATGCTAAATTGTAGCATCTATCCTCACATGTACTCATGCCCCACAGGGTGAAACAAGATGGTTTTAAATATGAAAGACAAAACAACAAAACCAGTAAATTGCACAGAGATTCAGACTCAATTAAAGGAAGTAATACAACACATTCTAAAATGATGGAATGTCTTGCTTTCAGGTGTGATAATGTGCACTGTTTTTATTTCTCTGGCTGTACTTGGAGCTTTTAAATGTACCTATTGGATTATCAATATATCACATTAGCCAGTATATAACATTAGACTATCATTTGGATGTTTTTGTGTGTGTTCTCTCTCTCTCTCTTTTCCTTCCTTCCTTCCTTCCTTCCTTCCTTCCTTCCTTCCTTCCTTCCTTCCTTCCTTCCTTCCTGATAGGATCCTGTTCTTTGTTGTCCCAAAGACTGACAGATAGACATTTTAAATAACACTTCCCTTGAAAGAAAATTTGATTTGATTTGTAATGCTAATAATCTATAATCTTTACCTATATTTGTTCTACCAATCATAATGTGGATGGGATCAATGGAGGGAACAGAAGCTTGGTGTGGAATCTCCTTGGGCATGGTTCATCATGTTTTATAGGTACATGGTTCAATACTCCATATGACTGTTATGATGCCAGAGTTTTCTTCAGCAAATCAAGCAATTTTCCTCTTCATCTCCTCCATACATGAATGAAACACCTCTGCCAACTTAATAACTTTGAAGCAGGGTTCAATTTATAGGGATGGCTTAATCAGGATCAAGATGAGACAACAGAAGGAACTGCAGTGGATAGAAATGACTCTGTTCTGTGTTCTAACAACTATTTGTTACATTTTAATAGGTCTGATTTCGTTAAAGGACCAACTAATCCAGTAATCATATTGGATGTATGAAAGACTCTGGGAGTTATAAATCATAAAGTTAAACTATAAAGGAAACCTAGAGAATTCAAGGATCCGGTGCAACCAAACAGGACCAAACTAGAATAAGAAACAGAACAATATAGTAGTTAAGTTGAAGGACTGGTTGATCTAAAAGTCCTAGTCCCATCTAACGGAGACTTATCATCTGTATACTATATTTTCATAAACTGTTGCCTTCCCATGAAACCCACATTTCTTTAGCGAAAAGGATAATCAACAACAACAAAATCACAGAATATATTTGGTTTTTGAAATCATATGTTTCATGCTCAGTCTGAATAAGTTTGGGGGATTCACAAAAATATTCAAGGTGATTTGCAAAATGCTTGGTGACTTGGAAGTGGCACAAAACATTTTTACACTTTTGAATTATTTTTAGTACAAAGAATGTATTTAGCTGTGGTTTCTGCATAATTAATGATCAAAGTCTTTTCATGTTCTGGAGGATTTACACTGGATTTTCTCTTTTTCTCATTAACTCCCCTGGCAACAAACTGCAATTTAGCACAAAGCATCTGTAGAGGGAAAAAGGCACATTTTGGAAAGTCTGGAATGAATGAAAATCTGGCATAAATAGATACTTCCATTAAAATATGGATAATTTTAGAATTATCATAATAATATGATACAGAATGGTAGCTATGATTCACAGCTGGGTGAATTCCAATTGTGTCTATGGTAAGGAATAGATAGTAAGTAGGTGGAATGGAATCCCCATCCCATTACTAACCTCTAAGGCATCCCAAAAATAGGTTGTAGAGCACCGTTTTTCAAATTTGGCAACTTTAAAATGTGTGGACCAACTCAGTTCAAAAGCATAGAGAATTTAGTAAAATTGATATATAGTAAACAGAGGCTCTAAAAATTATTGTAGTGTTTGGATTAGGGTTAGGGTCAATGGTGGGATTGAAATAATTTAACAACTGGTTCTCTGAAGGTCAGGTTGGCTGGTGTGGCAGGCATGGCCCTTTCCCATCCTTCACACATTTGGGATGGGCCTTCTACAACCTGACCCTGGGTGAACCGATTGTTAAATTAACCCCCCTCACACACACACACTATCAAAGTGGATCCTGGGTGCTGCACTGCAATGCAGAAACAGGAAACAGACTAGCTGGCATGAAGGAAGGAGGAGGAGCAGGGAGAAGAAAGAGAGAAAACAGCTTTCTCCTTCCTTCGCTGTAGCAGCTTTGCTGTACATTTCTCCATTGCAGCACAGTGCTCAGGAACGGGATGTGTGTGTGTATTTTAACAACTGGTTTGTCTGAACCAGTGCAAGCTGGCTGAATCCCAGTTCTGGTTAGGGTGCAATGGATGTTTTATAGCTGCAAGTGAATCTTCAAGTGGATTGCCACATTTGTCGAAGCCTTGTTAAGCCTGGTCAGATGTCATTAACATAATTATTGAGTTATCCAGTTTGTGTGTGTTTGTATGTGTGTGTGTGTATGGCAATGGAGGAAAAAGCTATCACAACCTCTTTCTTTTCATATAAATGTGCTTTATTGCAGAGACATTATATTTACATGCTGGGATACATTACTACATAAATCTATCAAATAGTTCATAGTGAATGCTGTTGTTTGCTAGTAACATTTTTCCAGAAATACCACAGACTAAAGTGAACAGATATACAGCTTTACTTGTTTTACAACTCTTAGTAGCTACAATAGTCAAAGTCAAAAGGCAGTGTTTTCTCAGGCCTGTCTGTCATCATTGTACATGCAAAGAAGTGGAGAACAGCAAATATAAAACCAATGTTTGTTTTTTAGATACATAATGACACCAAAGCAGACAATGGGAAACTTACTTTTCTACTTTAAATCATGTACCTCTTGCATAAAATATACAGATCTAATAAGATTGATATAAATCTATGCCTCTAGAAACCATGTCTTCAAAACAAAAAATGCAGTCTGCTCATGCATTTTCAGAAAGGCAACTTAGCAAATGTAATAAATGATTATATGTGATCTATACAAATCAGCTGAAAAACACCTTGTCTCCAGAGTTGCATCTGCCTTGGCAGAAGATCTATGGAACTCTAGAATGGTCAGTGGGTAAGGAGACAACTAAGCCACTAACTAATAGATGCTGGTGGAGAAGAATCTGTGGATAGTGGGTTATTGAGTAGGATAATTTAGGTTTGCCAGAAGATATCAATGCTTCTAATAGGCTTGTAACAATGAACAATATTATTAAGTCTGTAAGTTTGGTTTTCTTTTGCTTTCTAATGTACTTATCAATTTAAGTACTAGCTAATAGCTGCATCACAATGATCATGTAACACAGCACTTCATTTTTCAGAGATTTCTGAGTCAGCTTCAGTGAACCAATCCCATGCTAATAGATGGTTTGATTAAAGTGGCACAAACTTATTTAAGTGCCAGAAGAAAAATAGGCATATCAAACTTTCTCTGCACTGTCACTTTCAGCCTAACTTTTATGTAAGTAGATCAAACTGGAACAGATAAGAAGCAATAGCCTGTCATGACTTTCAAGTGATACTTAATTTCATGAGATTAAATACTAATATTAGTATTTCCTTGAAAGGTCACAAATCAAGACATTAACTAAGACATATAGGTATTTAAATTTGTCATTACAGAGTCATTTGTTATCTTCAGTGGCAGCTGTAGGACCTATGTCATTATCAGTAGCCTTTGATTGTGACAATCCTTATAAAACTATCCCTCCCATTAAACTATTCAAGACTTGAATAAAAGTGTTAATGACTAGGCTTCAAAAATTGGACTATTGTTTAGGCCAGTCTCTAAATAATAAGAAAATGGATAGAAGTAATAAAGAATACTTTGAAATTATATTTAGATTCTAGAATTCTTAATTTATTTGTCATTTCAAAATAGAGCTTATTAATTAAGAACTCTATTATTTCTAACACTATTACTTTGGAATCCAATAGAGAGAAATATACATATATTACTTGTTTCAACAATAATTGATTCCTTGATATACTCAACATGATCAATGTACATCAATGCATTTATAAGCCACTTTAAAGTCAAATGATCTTGAAGTGATTGCCTGGATTTAAGAATCAATAAAACTATCAGAAAGCAAACAAGATATGGTTATGCATTCATATGTAAGTAGGTTCAATTTATACACTTTTATCTGTAACAAAGAATACATAATGATATTAGCAGCATATTACATATTAAAGAATCTCAGTGCAATTAAACTGTAACCATGTTGTTTACTTTAGTTCAGTGTAATTGCATAGAATTTACACAATCATAGGTAATCATGTTTATACTAGGTACATTGGTGCAAGCTAAAAATATTAAGGAAGGAAAAATAGAAGGTTGCTAAATTTGAGGAAAGTGATCTTGCTTAAAATCTGGTTGTAATTTTAGAAATTAGAACTGCAATAGAGAAATGGGGCCTAGGATAAAAAACAGAACCAACAGAATTTCAAAATGGAGATAATGTTCTCATGATTGTTTGGTATATGTCTCAATCTTCATAATTGCTAGTCTGTCTCAGTGCTAAAACACATTGAGAATCAAATGTAAACTATAATATTCATGTTAGCAAACAGCAATGTATTAAGAGGTCCTTAACATTCAATTAGCTTTTTGCATAGGCATAATATTAAGCTAGTCCCTTCATCTTGATAGTATCCATAGATATGTATTACAAACTGTAACAATGCAAATAATATTATGACACACATTTGTTTCTCGGCAGACACCCTTGATAGAAACTATGCTTTTCATTACAACTCCAAAAAAGTTAGGAAATAGTCATATTATTTAGTTTCCTTAAGTAATTTGTCCCTCTATTGAGAAAGCTGAATTTCTGTTACAATTAAAGAAAAAGTATTTCCTCCTATCTATTAAACTCTTTATCTTCAGAAGATTTCATTTGGATTCTTCAACTTATATTTTCCCATATGATATATTTTCTATTTATGTTATCTTTTACTTTTCAAAATGTCAAAATGTATCTAATATTTTATAACCTATACTTTTGTAAAGAAAAATACTATTTCAATTTTTTTTTTGAAAAAAGGCTTCAGCTAGAGTTTTGAAAGGCAAAATATACACTCCTGAAGGCAAGTTGAATTGCACTGTTATTGTGAAAATCTCCACACCTGACATATTTCTGAACATTTCTTCTTGCTAATCTGGTCTTGGAGTAGTTGTGGCTGTGGTTCTGAGTTCTTCACCAGAAGAGCTCAGCCCCCATAAAATGGATTGCTCCAGGTATCTTGGAATACAACCTAATATATTGGATATGCTTGTGACCCAACATAGCTTGAAAGTATTAGATTGTGGGAAGCTGATGTAGACTAAAATGCGCTTTTCTCTTATCCTTTGCTAATTCTTAATCATGGCTCAGGTATTAATTCCTTGTTGTCCTGTTATTCTCTGAGACTGGTAGCTCAGAGGAAAAAAATTTTTGTTCAAAAACAATATCTGCAAATTATTTATTATAATGAGTGAGTATACTGCATTCATGCTAAGAGGTGAGGGTTTGCAAGGAAAAGCCAGAGTTTTGAGGTTTTACGATGTTTTAGCCAAATTGTACATTATATTTCCCTGAATTGATTACCTGGAATTTTTAAAAGTTCTATCAGAACTTTGGAAAAATAATTTAAAGTGCATTTCTCTTACATAGCCCTAATCAGCATATCGCTCCCCACACCACTCTAAAATCACATGAATGGGAGGAGAGAATGGGCTGACCTGGATGTTACGGGCAACCATTTGTAATGTAATTGACTATACAGTTCAGTAATTTCAATCTGTTGCTGATATTGAAGCTTCAATTGTAGTTGGAGCTTCACAGACCAAAATTATTTTCTTGTTTAAATTAACTCCCTTTGAAATGAATATTGTTGTTGTTTTAATAATATTTGCCACTAGCTTGTTCTTTGGCAAGGCTAGGGTTTATTTTTTGCTCCAGTTATTGAATTCCAACTTTCATCCAAAATGGGTATAGGTTGGGAATTATGTAATTTATTAACCAATAATACCCAGGGTGTTGTGGCACAAGTGATTATCCCTCTTCATGAACACATATGGAATATTCCAGTTATACAACAAAAGCTAAACTCATTGGGAGTATCAAGCATCTGTCTAAATCTAGGGTTACATTTTTAACCAAAGTATCATATGATATGGCTTTTAGTCCTTTTGCTGTCCAAAACAGAATATGAATTTCTGTATAAATATATAAATAAATAGTCTGTTATGCGTAATCAGTAATTGTATAAGTGTGGACTATTCTTCACACAATCTTGCGCTGTGGCTTATCCTTGCCTGGCTGATGCATAATTTATTCTTGAGATAACATTCTATTCAATTCAAAAATGTTAAATTAGCTAGAAATTAGTAACATCTGTTTACATGACCATTTCCAGCTTTACTTTCTCATCAATATAAATGAAATAATACATATTGAATACAGTATGCACATTTTTATGCCAGAGCCAATTGGGGGAATGCCATATCCCATCCATGAAGCGTCCAAGAGTTGACCTGCTTAGCTTCAGCAGTGGTACTGCATCATGTGCTTTCAGATCATTCTCCCTATCAAAGTGAGGATTAATGAGATGCAGCTTAAAAGCTAGTGTTGTTCACTGCATAGATTTGATTATTATTTCATATGATGTGAATGGGGGAAATCATCATGACTGTTGCATTAAGAGATCCAGTCAAGACGTGAGTCATAGGCAAACCAGTCACTGATACTTGAATTGAAGGATAATATGAACTCTTCTCATTCCATGTAGCAACACTGAAAAACTGGCAGCTGATTCCACCTTCAGCTCTGGTGATGGGACAGCATCTTCACACCTGAAGGCAAGAAATCAGTTGAAAGAAAGCAGGGCAGATAATGTGGCTCACTCCAAGGAGCTGCCACTCAGATCATCTGTCCCATTCTCCCTAATGGTAGAGCCAACTTTTATTGAAGCAGGTAAGAGGCTGAAAGCTCCCCTCATTTGTGCTTCCCCCCTGCCATTCTATTATGCTTGATTCCTGTCTCACATCACATAAAGTTATTATCTCATGGAACCTGAGCATTACGCAGAGTAAGGATGCATTCCATTACAAAGAAAAAGAAGCAAAAAGATAACATTTCTAAAAAAAAAATTACAGCTCTATCTGGATAATTATTTTTGTGAGGGATCAGCAAACCAGTTGCTTAGAAGAGTCATGAGTTATTTAGTCAACAGGAGATGAAACTTTGTTCACTATCAGGCTAGGAATTCCTTGGTGGATTTCAATAAGATATTCATCAGAGTTTGACAAAGATGGGGTCTCCCCACTTAAACAGAAAGGGATAAATATGATGCCATATTGCAAAACAGGTTTTTGAAAACACCAGCTGCATCTTTACATTTTTCGCTAGAATTAGTGGGAGTCTGTGATGCAGTCTTGAAGAATTGCCTGTATTACTCTGGAAAATCTTCCACCATGCAGGGATTCCTTTCCCATCCCCATTTAAAGACATTCTTTAACTTTCCAGTGTTCTCATTCTAAACAAATTAAACCTGATGATGCTTCCTCAGCTTGGGACACTCCTAAGTGCACCGCTTTTAATCAAGAAAGAAATTCAGCAGCAGAATTTTGTCCTTAAACTACACCACATACCATAAGGCAAAACCAGGCTCCTCCTTACAACAGGAGAGTAAGAAGAGTCTGGGGGTTTTAAACAAGCAACAATTACAATCTCCAGGGTGGGACCTGGCAATCTTAGATTAAAGTGGGGTGTGCCAATAAGGTAGACTCTTCACTTTAAGCAGTGGTGGGATTCAAATAATTTAACAACTGATTCTCTGCCCTAATGATTTCTTCCAACAACCAGTTCATCAAACTGCTCAGAAAATTAACAACTGGTTCTCTCAAAGTGGTGCCAACTGGTTGAATCCCATCACTGACTTTAAGTATACCTGAATATTAAAAGTGCTATAAAGTGACTAAAAATAAAGAATTATTAAATGATGCAGATTAAGAAAACACTGCATCATCTGCTAATATACTCAGAAGTAAACCACACTGAATTCAGTAGGGTTTATTTCAAAGTAAATATGCATAAGACACATCTATACAAGTTCATGACAAGTGATGTAGTAATAGTGCATGTTGGTTAGTATTTCCCCTACTTCCTCACTTTAGTTTAACAGTACAATAAGCATAGTCATAACCATTTAGTTTCTCTTTCTAAAATGAATTTTGACAGCACTGAAGAGGGAAAAAAAACTATTCACACTAATCAGAATATATTTTTCTTCCTATCTCCCAACATTTCCTCCATGATTTCAAATCAACACAGTATAAGACACAAAGCAAGATCATTAGGATGAATTATTAAAGAAGAACTCTTGGAATATTAAATAACTTTTTCCAATTTTCTAAAAAAACAACAGAAACATTATCTCCAGATTTATTTTAGAATAGTGTCCTCATTTCTAAGCATATAGCAGTAATAAATTAATTAGGACTGTGATTAGTCTAAAATGATAGCTTCTGCTAGTATATATTATTTATGGACAAGTGCAAGACAAGAAACATATCTCATATAAAAAACCCTGAATTACTGCATAAAGTTATAACTAAAAATAACAATTAAAATAGCAAACCCCAATATAAATTATAACAAAAAGTATTTTCTTATAAGCTGCTAAGACCTTACAGGTGGGAGGTGAGGAACCTGAAATAAACAAAGATCTACCACACGATGTTTTATTTTTTGAAGACTGCAACTTTAGATATCTGCAGATTGCATAAATGTGTTGTGTCATATAATCATATCAAAGTTATTTGCAAATGTTATACAAACTGGAATACTTTAATATGAGACACAACCACATACATACGTTCATAAAAAAACAGAGCTGTTATATAAAAATCTAATTAAGGGAATGCATTAAGTTAGCTGTGCCATTGAGGTTAAGGAGGGGAAAAATACAGTTTCTGGAATGGGTACGCAACGATCTCCAGATGTTAAAAAGTTATATTTATCTCTAGCTGGTGCTCTCCAGATGTCTTGAACTCAGGTTGAATACACTGCTGTCTCAAAGAGCAGGGCACTGCTCCTTATTTTTATGCATAAAACTAACTGGATTGACAATGTTTCTTTGACCCAGGTAGGAGCTAGCCTCTTCCAATCAAGGCTATAAGGCATTCAAAAGAGGCTGCCTCATCATCAAAGGGCACATTTCAAACCCCTTAATTTCCTAGTCAGCACCATCTCTTACCTTCCTTGGAGGGACATTATGGAATTGAAGTCCAGCACATCTGGAGAGTTCCAGGTTTGGGAAGGCTAGTTTCAAGATTATCTGATTCTAGGCCTTTTGTGAGGGCTTTATTTATTTATTTTTAGTAGAGAATGAATTTCTGCCCATGTTAAACCAATCTTAACCTTAAGGATTAGTATAACGAATGTTAAAATATTCTTCTTGCCAACCCCACATATTTACGAAAGAAAGAAAGAAAGAAAGAAAGAATTACTAAAGGCATATTTTTTCACTCATCTGAAATGTAAACTTGTTAGGGGCACGAAGGGGATTCATGTCCTGAATTGCACTGATAACACTGTTGGCACTCAACAAAGAAAAGACAAATTGATTTTTGCTTAGTTCCTATGTGCATCTCTGCTGAAACGAGGCTTCTTTAGAATTTGCAGGTTGTATTAATTTTTGCCCCACTCCTCCTCTCCCCTCCCCTTCTTATGTGGCATCTCTTTTTCACAGTCTATCTTCTTATTTCTGATGCGTCTCTGTTTTATTTGAGTTTAAGTTGGTTGTGTTTGATAAAGCTGTATTTCTTTCTGCTTTTGGTAGTTCTGGCCCCTCATACTCCCAAGGGCAGATTTCCACACGAGACATTAAAGGTTTCTGTGAATTATTAGTTGCTGATCGAGCATGATTAGAAGGAAATGCATTCCCTGGAGGAGAGGAAGATGCATGTTTTGTCTGAATTCCTAGTTTATTGGTAAAATCTTTCTCTGTGGTTTGAATGGTCACTTTGGGAGGCATGTCCTTGGAATCTCCAGCACAAATACTCTCTGTATAATGTTTGCTACTAATATTTTCATTTTTTGTCCCAGAAACTTCTTGCAGAGCTTTGGGACTCCATTTTTCTTCTTCTTCTACCTCATGTTCTTCTTGAATCTCCCAAGGACTTATGTCACATTTCTCGGTGCTCTTTTGAAGGGGTATCTGATACTCTTCAGCAGTCTTAGGTTGAGATTGTCCCTTTGTTTGAGAAGAGTGGAGGGTCTCTGAGTCAGAGGAAGCAATAGAGACGTGCTTTTGAATTTTAGAATCAGAAAGCCCAGTCTCTGGAACCTGGTCATGGATTTCCCAAGGACAAATTTCTTCTATGTCAATACGTGTCTTTGTCAGGCATTTACCAGCTCCTGCATCAAGAATGGACTTTTGTTGTTTCATTATCCCAGATTTATGAGGTTTCTTTGACTCTTCAGCTTGGGTTGAATTTCTTCGATAGGAATCTTTATGGTCAGTCTTTTCAGAGCTGGAGTGCTTTTTGCTGACCTCTTTGCTCTTTGGTTGAAGCTTGTGAGACTTGACACTGTCTTCATTTTGCGTTTTTCCTGCTAACCCCCGAGTTTTCTCTTTGGCACTGGCAATAACACTAAGTGACTTCTGTAACACAGATGTTCTTGGATGGAGAGGTTTCTTATCTGCACTTAAATTGTGAGCACTCATAGATTTGCACACCAAGGGGACATTTTCAGTAGACACAGCTTCAGTTTTTTCTACAGGTTTTTGGGTTGTTTTGTTTTCAGAAAGAGAATCTAATAATGATGTCTCTGCAGTTGAAATAACCTCCCCACTTTCTGTGGTTATGCTTTTTGAGTCTTCGGTTGGGCCTCGGACATGGTCATATGTGCTGTGGGACTTTTTTAAGGAGAAAACTCTGTTTCTCAAAGATTCCTCTTTTGGTTTGATATGCCCACTACAATCTGGTGGATTTTTTCTTGCCACGGCAATGTTTTTGGAACTCCCATGTTCCAGAAAATCTTTTTCCTCCCTTGAGTATTGCCTAGTGACAGTCTCGGGAAGTTCAGTAATTCGTCTCATGATTGAGCGACCCAAACCTTTTTTTGAGCATCTTTTTTTCTGGAGGTGTGGATTGTTGGTGATCATTTTTTTCCTTTTATAGATCTCCAACTGGGCATACAATTTCTTCAATTCATCCTGCAAAGTAATAGACAAAATGAGCAAGGATCGTATATATTCCACAAAGAAAATCTAGAAGCTTGGGTTCCCCAACCACGGAAAAGCCAACTACAAATCCATTTGTAAAATACCCTCATCTATCAATTGGCATAAGCTGTTTGGATTATTTAAGCAGGCAGCATGTAAATAATTGTACTAAATCAATAAGTAAACCAGTTAATATAATTTGCCATGGTGGCGCAGTGGTTAGAAGGCAGTATTGCAGGCTAATTCTACATTCCCCTAATCCAAGTGTTTAATCCTGACAGTCTCATGATTGACTTAGCCTTCCATCCTTCTGAGATGAGTAAAATGAGGACCCAGATTCTTGACGGCATGTTGGGGGCAATATGCTGACTTTGTAAACTGCTTAGAGAGTACTGTAAAGCACTATAGTGGTATATAAACCTAAGTTCTATTGCTATAATCCATGTGGGTGAATATATGTGTGGAGAAGACTCCTAGACTCTACCATCAAGTGAATTCTTAAAAATAAAATAGTAACTTAGATTAAAGTAATCATTACTTTACAATCTGTCAGACATATAGTTTCACAAATAATGTAGAATATTATTTTTGCTATCAACATTTATCACAATATCAGTTTGCACAATTGGTATCAATCTTAATTCATAGCCTATGGATCAATTTTCTTGGTTTAAAACTCATATGGATTTCTACAGTGCCTATCAAAATGCAGGATATCATGTGTTCTGAAAGAAACAGAAGGTGAAAAACTAAATTCAGCCTTTCATTCAGATTCTCTCTTCCTGAATAGATAATCAGAAAAATTATATGCAGCCTGGTCCCTCATTTATATACAGTGTGCTTTTTCTTTTAGAACTGGGATGATTTATAGGTACCATGATCCTAAAGTTTTTGAATACAGGCACAGAAACCATGATCATTTATAGATTTACACATATTAAATATCAATTCTAAGCCACTTTGATCTCACACCTTTAACTGGGTTGGAGAGCCAAATTGATTTTTTTCTTCCTCAATGTCAGTTTATTTGAAACCAGTGCCATTTCCACCTTGAATTACTGTGAATTTGCAAACTTATGAGCAATTTGTTTGCCTAAGATGGGAACTCTTGCCTCACTCTGTTCCATAGACTTCGTAGCATCCTATTCCTGATGAATGTCTGTAGACATTATTTATAATTTATCTGCTGTTCTCTTCATACCAGCCACATATCAACAAGCAACTAATATTTGTTTGTTCCTATTGTTAGACATATTGGAGGAAAATGTCTTTATAGATGCAAGAAGCTTTTAGATGTAGTAAGACTTTGCAGCCAGGAGTTTCCTATTATAGTGATCACTCAAGTTTTGAGAGGAGCAAATAAAAAATGCACCTAGCATAAAGACTGGGAGAAGGTCCTTACACATTATTTCCCTTTTGTATGTAGTAGAGATCAAGGGAATTTTGATAGGAAAGAGATGCCTCAAGATAGAGCATTACCTGAGTGGCAACTCTCTATTGATCAGCTGGAGAGAATACAGTGCTCTTCACTAGTTCTCAACATTTTTAGGTTGGCAGAAGTAAGGACAATTGAAAGTTGGCCTCAGGTAACTTTTTGAAGGATTAACAATTGAAACACATACTAATTTAAAAAAAAAACCTTAATGGTGCCAGTAATGAGTTGAATGTCAATGCACAATTGACACAATTCCTAAATCAGAGATAACTCAGACCCAGACGTCATCTAATCACAATCCCTTATGTTCATCCCAATAAAGTTTAAGAATTACCAATTTTTTCTTCCCCACAGTGACTGTAAAGTTTCAGCGACCCATGAAACCATGCCTAAGAAAGATAGTTAGCTCAAGGCTAATAAGGTGTTTTTAAGGCTTTCCAATTAAGAATTCAACTTGGCTCCCTCTTTTTCATTAGTGAAAGACTAATTTTTGAGAGGAGGCTGTGACTGTCAATGTATAAAGGAATCAATCAAATCTCAGTCCACGACATATCCATAGACTTGCAACTATCTATCTATTATTTCATTTCTTTCTATGGAAGGCATGAAAGATGGAGGAGGCTATAACATAAGCATTCTATCATCATTTTCTTTTAATGACCCCATAATCCCTTGCATTGTGGAGTCTGGGCAGCTGAATGGAGCTGAGTGATTACTGGCCAGATGCCCTTCCTGTCACCAAGGCAGAGTTTTATTCAGCAGATGTAATCTCATTGTGCCCAGAGAGAGAAATATCTTCCTCTTCCTAGACTAGAACTCACAGCCTACTGATTGTGAGGCAAGAACTCCACCTCTAGGTCACTGCACACTCATAACATAAGCATTCTATGCAGTCCAAAATATGTTGTATTCTATGCAGTACATAATGCTGTTTTTAATTAATCTGAAAGATAGATAGATTTTATGAGAACTAACATATCCAGAATTGTATCGATATAAAATTGAAGACCTTCTGGAAAGTTTTTTTTTAAAAAAAGTGTAATTTACTAAATTGGAAAGTACTCTAATATCTTCTGGATCCAAACTATGTTCACTCCATGCTGAATTGATGCTGCTATTCAGATAAGATCCAGATCTCCCCATGTCGAGCTCATCTTCATAGACTTCAGTAGCCATATCATCTCGTGGATTATTGCTTGAATGGGAAAACTGTGAAAATACATTAAGGTTTTGCTAAATAAACATAAGGATATGTAAGCATAAGAAAGAAATCAAGGCATGTGCACCCACCCTCACTTTCATTTGGGAAAATCTATAACACACATTTCAACATTCAAAAACTTAACATCCATCTGTTTCCTAACTAAATGAAGATTAGTTTCTGGATATCCATCTGTTGGGAAATCAAAGTACACGTTATCAGGCAAATTAAAGATTGGAGCTTCTAGGGTTACAAAGGTGTTTGGACAGGGACACGTTAGATTCCAGACAGTCCTCTAGTTACAACAACTCATTAAACAACTCATCAAAGTTATGACAGCACTGAATGAGGGTGAACTACAGTCAGTCTATTGCCATTGCAGGATACCCCATGATTGCAAGAGCACTAGGTGCTTCATGAACAGCCAGAATCTACATGATTGGGAATTCTGATGTTCCCTGTGGGCTTCTCATAAGCAGAATCAAAAGAGGAGCCAGAAAGAATTGGAAATCACCCCTGTTTCTGCAGCTTTTTAACCTGTCTATGTTCCATAGTGCCACCCATAGAAACAACACTCCCAATGGCACATGATCCGTAATACCTGTCTCGAGTGCACTAGCTTGTGCTTGACTGACTGCCCATAGCAACCCCTACTACCCTGTGGCACCTGCAGCCCATGCTTCAAAGCATCTGACCACACTCACTCACACACCCATTCATGCACCCATTATCCAATGGCACTCAAAATCTCCATACACTTTGAAGCCCAGAGCACCAACCTATACCTTCATGCCATCCATGCACCCATCTGTGTTCTGGAGGATCTATCCATAGCACCTTCCCGTTCCAGTGGCACCTAAAGCATGAGTGGGGATTACTATCTGGGACTGATGCCTCTTCCCATTAACAAGTAGGACTGCGGGATTATCAAGGGGATTGTGGGACACAGAAATGTGTTTCAAAATAGTTTACCACTGGTTTGCTGAGCATGGCTTGCTGGGCACACTTTGTACGCGTGCTCCAAATGCGCATTTCGCACAGGCGCAGAAGCTTTCTGACTTACCTCCTGCAATCCTGCACTCTCCCTGTTGCTTCAGCAGCTGAGCCGCAGCAATCTGCTATGCTGTGCAAAGCAGTTTTGCTTCAAAAGCAGGAAATAAAGGTCAGTATGGGAGCTCGGGCAGGTGGGTGGCACCAACAGCAGCTCCTCTGAGACAACCGGTTTGGTTTCCACAGATCTTTGGTTCTACCGGTATGCCAGAATAGGACCGAACCGGTAATATATCACCACTGGTGTGACATCTGTTTTTATATACATAATAAGTACTGTATATATAGAGTTATTATAGCATGCATGCATCTTCAGATCTGGCAAAATAAAAGTGTAAAGGAAAATACCTTTGGAATCAGAAGTAACCCCATGGTGACTGTCACAGTTAAGTGTGTGTGCGAAAAGAATAGCATCAGCATCCAATCAGACGGGAGTCTTGAAGCAAGACTGAACCTGAAAATCAACATTGACATGTGAGTACTAAATACACTTTCCTCCACATTTTTCATCATATGGATTTTAAAAAAATATTCTGAATGATGCTTACAGGAAAAAAAATCTGAATATAAAGATACCAGCCTTGCATTGTTCTATTAAACATAGAGGTTTCTGTGTCAATTTCTCAGCACACATACTCACATCCCCATTTTGTTGTGTCAGAGTGGAAACAAGCATACAAGCATTGTGTGCATTTTGCCCATTGTTGCTCCTGCTTTTGGAAAAAGGCATTAAAAACTACAGCATGATAGGAATTTTCTGTATTTAATATCGTACTGATTGGATGAAGCTAATTATTTAAATACACCTTCAAGTTTGGGTTTATTTAATTTGGTAGAATTTGATGGGAGGGAGGAATATACTGTGGGCATCATGTACTTAGAGTTAGGCAAGGCATTCAACAAAGATCACAATTCATGTCTTGGTAAAATGTAGGATAGACAGTGTCACCACCAGATGGATTTATAACTGGCTGACAAACGGTACTCAATGAGTAGTCCTTAATGGTACTACATCTCTATGAAAGGAAAGAAGCAGTGGGATACACAAGTTTCTGTCTTAAGCCAAGTATTCTTCAATATTTTTTATAAATGACTTATGTTGTGAATGAATAAATGTGTAATAAAGTTATCTAGAGCTTGAAGTCAAGTGCAGGGTTCTGGCCCTGCACTTCTGATTGGCGGTTAAATGGCGAGATCAGAATGGTCCATTCAGCAGAGTCTGATTGGCCATTAACGAGCCGTTCTCACTGGTCAACAGAGCTAGCACTCCCAGGTTTTCATTGGTTGAATAGTTAATAAGTTGCCTATATAAGGAAGGCTATAGCAGCCATCCAGTTTGAGCTGTCACACCATGTAAATAAAGAGTTGAAGTTCACTGTTTCACCGGCTCGTCTCCATTCTTCGCACCCATGCTCCACACATAACAACTTAGATGAGGGAATAGAAAGGGAACTCATCAAATTTTCAGATGACACCTGTTGTGTATGTACCATAGTTAATAAAGTATGAGCTTGAGGTAAAGTGCAGGGTTCTGGCCCTGCACTTCTGATTGGCTGTTAGGCGGCCAGATCGGATTGGTTAGTTCTGAGGAATCCGATTGGCCCTTAACAGAGGATTCTTAGCGGTTAAAAGAGCTAGGGTTCATAGCTCGTTATTGGACAATTCTTACAAGAGTTGCCTATATAAGGCAGAGTTCACTGTTGTTGTTTGAGAAGTCATTATGCTAATAAAGAGCTGAAAGTCACTATTCAGAGGCTGTCTCCATGTACTCCGACCCATGTCCGAGTACTTAACACTGGCGACGAGGATGGGATGTGGAGACGTCTGAACCGAAGAAGCCAGGAAGCAATATCAAGCACGTAATAGATGACGCCAACAACGGAACCATGTCCGGCGGCATTGTACCACCCGCTCCGTTCGATCCAAACCAAGAGGATTGGGAATCCTACATGGATCGCTTCCAAATGTTTCTCGAGATGAATAGGACGCTACACCAGCAAAGAAGCGGGCACTGTTCCTGATGCATTGCGGCCCAGTTGTATTTAAAATGGCTAAAGCATTCGCCAAACCTCGAGAAGTGAAAGCCATGAGCTGGGATGACCTCGAACCCATCCTGAGAGACCATTACGCACCAACCGTGCCTACACTCGTGAGACGCCACGAGTTTTATCAGAGAAACCAACGAAAAGGGGAGAGCGTGGCCGATTTCGTGTCGGACCTCTGAAATTTAGGGGGTCTGTGCGGGTTCGCCGATTTAGAAGAGGCACTAAGAGATCGAGTAATTCTGGGATTAGATGCGCTAGGCGTGCAAAGCAAGCTGATGGCGAAAGGCGACATCAGCCTTGCTGACGCCATCGCTGAAGCCATGGCTGCGGAGGTGACCAAAAAGTTGGCTGCACAATTACGGTGAAGTTGCACTCTGGTAACACCACCGACCAGTGAAATCTTACCCAACTCAGAAGGGCAGCTACTAACAATGCACCATGAGGACCTCTCTTCGTCGTCAGACAGCGACGAAGAAGGGGTCCATCGACTGCGGTCCGACCGGGACCTTTGCCCGAAGCCCTTACACCCTTGCGCTGGCTGTGGAGCCAACCATGCCAGGGCCGAATGCAAATTCCGCGACGCACTCTGCCATGAGTGCGGGAAACGAGGCCACATCGGCCGGGTCTGCCGCAGCTTACCAGGACTCAGCCAGGCCTGAAAAGGGGCCAACTATCACCAATCGACAGGAAACCATCCTGTAAGGCGAGAGCCAGTAAACCACTCCTACAGAAATCGAGCTTTGCAAAAAGAAGAGGCTCACCATACTATCACTATCGGTCACGCCTCAGTTTTGGACACTAAGAAAATCCGAGTCACGGTAGCCATTGAGAACCAGCCTTGCCACATGGAGGTTGACTCGGGATCGTCCCTCTCGATGGTGTCTTGGAAGACACTCAAGTAACTCATCCCCACAATTCAACACCAAGACCTCCAATTTCAACGCCTCATCCTCAAGGACTACCAAGGAAATCGAATCCCCGTTGTCGGGTCCTGCCGAGTCCGAGTCTCCTTCAAGAAGCATACAGCGTACTTACCTCTAACGATCATCGATAGAGATAGGCCTCCAATGGTTTGCGCCACTCGGCATTGAAGTGGCCGGCATGAACCGAAACGGTGGTTGTGAGTGGGAGGAAGACCTTATCTCTGAGTTCAGCGATGTCTTTGCGGAGAGCTTAGGCGAGTATAAGGGGACCCTAATCTCATTTAGTCTAGATCAAAAAGTAGCCCCCATTCGCTTGAAGCCCCGTCGAGTTCCGTTCGCTCTTAAAGCAAAGATCGACGAACAACTCAACAAGCTAATTGCTCAGGGGTGTTGAAGCCCATCGATCACTCTCCATGGGAAACCCCTATTGTAACACCCATTAAGCCAGACGGGTCAATCCGAATTTGTGGAGACTACTGGGCCACTTTAAACCACGCCCTACAGCAGAATGCGTATCCAGTTCCGATGGTGCAGCACCTCCTCCATTCTTTGGGGGGTGGAAAGGTTTTCGCTAAATTAGATTTAGCTCAAGCTTATCAACAATTACCAGTAGATGAAAAAACGGCCCAAGCCCAAACAATTGTAACGCACAGGGGTGCCTTTAAATGTACCCGATTACAATTCGGAGTTAGTGTAGCCCCGGGGATCTTCCAGAGCCTCATGGAAAGGTTATTACAGGGAATCAAGGGCATGGTTCCTTATTTTGATGACGTATTAATTGCAGCCCCTACAAAAAAAATCTTGCAAGATCGTTTGAAATGCGTTCTTAAAAAATTCCAAGAGGCTGGACTTAAGGTGAAAAAAAATAAATGTCAATTATATACTGACAATGTTGAGTTTCTAGGGCACCAAATTGATAGCCAGGGCATTCATCCTACCGAGAGTAAATTAAAAGCAATCAAAAACGCTCCCAGACCATGCAACAAGGCCGATCTCCAGGTGTTCTTAGGCCTCATTAATTTCTATAATGTATTTTTACCGCACAAGGCAACTGTCGCTGAACCGTTACACCGATTATTAGATAAGAAAGCATTGTGGGTATGGGGTTACCGGGAAGAGCAAACGTTCTGGAATGTTAAAGAACTGCTCACATCTGACTCTGTACTTATGCAGTATAACGAGACTTTGCCGTTAGTCATAACCTGTGATGCATTGCCTTTCGGGGTGGGCGCCATTTTGAGCCATGTACTGCCTAATGGAAACAAAGCCCCTGTTGCATACTTTTCGAAGACTCTTTCACAAGCAGAGCGGAACTATGGACAAATTGATAAAGAAGCCCTTGCAATCATTTCAGCTGCAAAGAAATTTCATGAATATGTGTATGGAAGGACATTTACCATTATAACTGACCACAAACCGTTGCTAGGGATAATAGCCGGGGACAATCCAACCCCTACATATTATCCCCTAGAATGGCAGAATTCCTAGCTGTTTATAATTATCGCCTGCAATATCGCCCGGGGAAAGCCATTCCCCACACCGACGCATTAAGCCGAGCACCACTTCCAGAGACTCTCGACGATCCGGCACCAATGGCAACCACGTTGCAGATCGAAACACTCAACTCGCCGCCTATGACCGCCCGAGACATCACGAGAGAAACCAAACGAGACCACACCCTAGCTCGAGTCCTAGGTTGGGTAGAACGTGGATGGCCATTGGACCAAGTACCAGATGACTTCGCACCATTTAAATCTCAACAGACTGAACTTTTTTCCCAAAAAGGCTGTATCATCTGGGGCGACAGAGTCATTGTCCCAGAATGACTCCGGAAGACGCTGCTACGAATTCTGCACGAGGGCCAGCCCGGCATCGTGTGGATGAAAGCACTTGCACGAAGTTACGCATGGTGGCAGGGCATGGACCGGCAAATCGGGCAGTGGGTCAAAGCGTGTTCCAATTGCCAACAAGTCAGCAATGCCCCACCAAAAGCCATGCCTACTGAATGGGAGATGCCACGGGGACCCTGGTCCAGAATCTACCTGGATTTCGTGGGGCCAACCAAGGACTATACCTTCCTGCTGACAGTCGACGTATACTCCAATTGGTTAGAAATTCATCGTATGACGGCTACAACGTCCGAGGCAGTGATCAAGATCCTAAACAGACTCTTTGCAACCCACAGATTGCCTGACATCCTGGTGTCCAATAATGGGCCACAGTTTACGGCACTAATGTTCGAGCAGTACCTCGCTGACCATGGCATCCGCCATGCGCTCACCTCGCCTGCGCACCCTGCGACCAATGGCCGAGCGGAACGCATGGTCCAATTTGTTAAAAAGACTTTGCAAAAAGTGGACTATGACAATATCGATGACAAGGTCAACCAAATTCTCTTTTTGCAACACATAACTCCACATAGCGTCACCGGCAGAACTCCCGCCGAACTACTGATGGGACGAAGACTCCGCTCCCACCTCGACCGGTTGCACCCTGCTAACGAACCGGAAAAGCCAATAGGATCCAGCGGCCGCTGTCGCACCTTCCAGGTAGGAGACCTCTTTTACGCACGAAACTTTTCAGGCGATCCGTTATGGATAGAGGCGACAGTAGTACGAGTGACCAGCCCCAAATCCTACGTAGTGAAATGCTGTGACAATAGACTGTGGAAACGGCATATCGATCAATTACGGTCATGACTCACAACGGCCAGTCAACAACTCCCCCATGACCAAACCGAGGGGGGGGGAGGTACGGAAGAAGATGAAGTTCCAGGGAACCTGTTCGAAGGGAGCGACGAACTAAATGATACTCAGGAAATGGAGCATGAAGGAGAATCGTTTGCACTGCAAGAAATTGCACCTGAGCAAGAAGCAGAACAACAATCTACCTCAACAGGATTGCAACCAACCAATCCAATGAAAATCCGAAAGACTTAAAAGACAACCGTCCTATCTGAAGGACTATATAACTACACCATAATTAAGAAGCCAGGGGGAAGGGGTGTTGTGTATGTACCATAGTTAAGTATGAGCTTGAGGTAAAGTGCAGGGTTCTGGCCCTGCACTTCTGATTGGCTGTTAGGTGGCCAGATCGGATTGGTTAGTTCTGAGGAATCCGATTGGCCTTTAACAGAGGATTCTTAGTGGTTAAAAGAGCTAGGGTTCATAGCTCGTTATTGGACAATTCTTACAAGGGTTGCCTATATAAGGCAGAGTTCACTGTTGTTGTTTGAGAAGTCACTATGCTAATAAAGAGCTGAAAGTCACTATTCAGAGGCTGTCTCCATTTACTCCGACCCATGTCCAAGTACTTAACAACACCAACAGCAATAGCATTTAGACTGTACTTTACAGTGCTTTACAGCCCTCTGGTTTGGAGTGTGAGTATATTGCCCCCAACAATTTGGGTCCTCATTTTACTGACCTAAGAAAGATGGATGGCTGAGTCAACTTTGAGCCTGTTGAGATTTGAACTGCCAAATTGCAGGCAGCCAGCTATCAGCAGAAGTAGCCTGCAGTACTGCACTCTGGCTGCTGCATCACTGTGATAGAGGACTTGTTTCAATTCACATTTTTCAGTGTTATTGTAACTCTGAGTGTGCTGAAAAATGAACAAGGACTACCTATTTATACATATATCTTATATTATGATTAGAATATTACAACACATTTGTATAATATAGCCTTAAAAAAGTGTAAATGGCACAAAATATTACAATTATATTGTCAATATAATATGTCAATTGCATTGGCTTTGAATTAGCTTTTGTGTCCAATACATATTGCATGGATGATCTATCTCACATGAACATATACATCAAGTGACATTATTTTCAGATCCTGCCATCTAAGGATGTGTGCTGATAAAAAGAAAAGAAATGAAAAAAGCTGTTTGCAGAAGTAATAGGCAGGCATTGTTCAATTTGCATCCATTTGAGACTATTTGTAAAGCTTTTCTTAATTTGTCTGGAGCGAAGGGCTTCTGTTGTGCCCTTCTGACATGCATCTCAACCCAGTTAATTGTTTTAGATTACATGCTAAGAACTTCAAAATAAACAGTGTGGGTCACTTGCCTAATTATATGGAATATAGCAGAGATAATGAGCTCAATGTGAACTGCAACAGCCATATAACGTGGCTCGTGAAACGCCGAGGGTACCGTCCGCACTGCATAGCAGAGATAAACGCTCCATAAGAGAAATAAAACTTCAGCTGAAAAAGAAATGAATGTTTCCATTAGTATTTGTGGAAGGGCAATTTAAAATGATGATCCCATCCTCTTTCTCTGTTTGGAAACATGCACATATGAATATACTTTCTGGCATCAGAAGGTTATGTCCATATAATGCTGTTTTGCTTCTTATTTAATCTTCAACCATCTGATAAATGTAATTTTACTTATTAAACACAACCACAATATTTATTTCAATAGAAACATGTTGGTTCCACAAAAGAAGATAAGATATACTTTTTTCTCCGAGTAATAAAGAATTTTAACAAGGATATATTGGGTTTCGTAGCTTACAGAAACATTTGTACGATTCTAAAATTCTGTTTAACACCAAAAAAAACCTGATGGAACAATAAGATTTCCATCATAACCAGAAGGGGTTTGTCTTATTAATGCCAACAGTTTATAATATCTATGTATATAGCATTGCACATGAATGCCCACAATGAATAAGTATCTAAATACAAGAGTGGTTTGTTTATTAAGCATTGTGATGCATTGGATCTTAATTTCAGAAAGTGTTTCAAAGCATGCAGGAGAGAAAGAAGAATTGCTTTAAGATATTGCAGATAAGTGCTACACTTCTGTTCCCATAAGCTCCAAAAGCATATTTTGAAGACTGAAACTGAAGCACTGCTCAGCTCTATTTATTTTTGCTTTATTTTAAAGAGGAAAGATTTAATTTCTTTGCTTTAAAAGCACCCAAAGTAGCTTCCAAAAAATAAAGCATCAGAAAACCAATTAGTCTGATAAGGCAAATAAAAGTTACAGCCAAAACCTAGTCAAAGGAAGAACATATTAAAATAAAACTAATCCTTCTCTCTAAGAGTCTTCAGTAACAGAAAACATTATTATATTTCAATAATCACCCAGGAGGGAGGAAGCCATATGCAAGAAAGGCAGCTCCATAGAGACTTAGATTATGACCTTTTTTAATGTCCTATAAAGAGGGGTAGAATTATTAAAAGCAAAACCAAATTAAACTGGGTGCCACAGGAGAAAAAGCTTTTTTAAAAAAACTAAATAAACAACAAGCCATAGCCAGAGGTGGTACTCAGCAAGTTCTGACTAGTTCTGGAGAACCGGTAGCGGAAATTTTGAGTAGTTCAGAGAATCGTCAAATACCACTTCTGACTGGCCCCACTCCTGTCTATTCTCTGTCTCCTGGGTTCCATCTGATCAGTCAGGTCTTCTTTTGGTTTCCTGCACAGGAGAATGGAGCTGGAAATCAGGTTAGTGGGGTAGGGATGGAATGGGATTTTGCAATAACCTTCCCTCAGGAGTGGGGAGGGAATGGGGATTTTACAGTATCCTTTCCCTGTCATGCCCACCAAGCCATAGCATATTCACCAAGCCACACCACAGAACTGGTAGTAAAAAAAAAATGAATCTGTTAGGGATAACATTGTTTACCCTAACTGGTTTAGGTAAAATAATAACTAAGTAATCATAGTTTGTATGTTAAAGTGTCTGCAACTTTAACTATGGGAAAGTAATTAAGGGAGTGGTTGTGAAAGCACTTTAAAAGAAGCAAGACTGCAGCTTGCTCTCTCTCTGGCTTTGATGATCCCTGATTACTGCAAGGACTCAAGACTGCTTTGCTCGAACGGGAGAGAAACAAAGGACTGATTTGTAAGTGAACTGACATAGGATATTCTACACGGACTTTGCTAACTGAATATCCCTGAATGGACTGACTAAATGATACATGACTATTGGATTGTTATTTTGACTATGCTATGAACTCATAATGGAATAAACTATATTTTTGATAGCACAAGCGTATCTGTTATTTTTACTGTATGTTAAATAAACATACAAGCTTAGCTCACTCATTTATCTGTGTGCCTATCTGACTAACGCTGCACATTCTGTTTAGCTTGTCTCCCAAACCCTGGTTGGGGAAACCAGGCTTAACACTGGTTATGGGCCCAGAGGCTGCAAAGTCAGTTTAACTAGGATAAAACAGATTTATGTAAAAGTGAGAGTTTGTGTTGTTATACATGACAGTAAACAGACAGCTGTGTTTTATTAATTATAGTTTTATATCCATATAAGAAAACATGGCACAAGTCAATCTACAAAGTTTGTCCCTTATATCCAAGTTGGATGGAACAAACTATGTATCATGGTCTATGAAATGTAGTCTGCTTCTACGAAGAGAAGGTTTGTGGAACATAATTGAAAATCCACCAAACGTAGAAGAATGGGATCCAGAGGATGATGAAGATAAATTAAAGATAGAAGAATTTATGCATAAAAATGAACACGCTATTTGCATAATTGCTTTAACCTTAACTGACCAACAGCTTGTTTATATCCACGGAGAGAAAACGGCTGTTGGGTGTTGGCAGAAGCTGAAGAGGATTTATGTTCGAGATAATGTTGGTGCTCACATAAATCTAACACGGAAGCTTTTCAGTACGCATCTCCAGACTAATGGTGACATGCTGAGTCATTTGAAAACTATGCAAAGCATTTTTCAAGAACTGCACAAGAAAGAGCTTATTTTCTCTGAACAACACCAAGTCTACATAATTCTATCTTCCCTTGATGAAAGTTATGACAACTACGTAACTTCCCTTGAAATATTGCCAAAGGAAAGTCTAACTTTAACTGATATAACTGGCAGATTGATTGAAGAGGCCAGAAGAAGGCTTGAAAGAGATGAATTAAGGAGGCAGCAACCTCAAAAAGAGGATAATGAATCTCCTACTGCATACACAATTAAAAAGTGTTTTAATTGTGGAGGAAGAGGACATTTGGCAAGATTTTGTAAAAAAGCAAAGCGCCAGAACGCTGGCCAGAATACAAAAAGTCATCAAAAGATAAATAAAAATTTAGAGTTAGCCATGTATAGTAACGGAGGTATAAAAAATAATTTATGGGTGGTTGACAGTGGAGCATCCCACTGTATAACAAATGATAACAAAAATTTTATTAAAATGTCCAAGAGTACACAGCAGATACCGTTAGCCAATGGCTGGAAACTGAAAGCTAAAGGTCAAGGTATAGCATATTGTTCTTTTATAAAAGAGAATGTAAAAATGTTATATGTACCACAACTTAAGTTTAATTTAATTTCAGTTAGAATTTTGGTTAAACTAGGATATGTAGTTACTTTTAAAGGAGATAATTGCATAATTGAAAAAGAAGATAAGAAAATTACTGCATCTTTAAGAGGTGAATTATATGTTTTAAATGATAATGATTTAAAGGTGGCTAACACAGTTTATGAAAATAAGAAACCTCATGATGAATGTATTCACTTGTTACATCGAAGGCTAGGGCATTTAAATTTTAAAATGCTTAAGAAAACTGTTGAATTATCTATGGGAATAAGTTTAAAGCCTTGTAATAAGTATTTGCAATGTAATGCCTGTAATCAAAGCAAAGCCAGGGTCACACCGGCTAATAGAGTTGATGGATTTACTACCAAAGAACCTTTAGAAGTAGTATTTGCAGATTTAACAGGTCTGAAAAAACCAAGTGTAGGAGGAGCTCGTTACATACTAAGTATAATGGACCATTATTCTAGATATAGGTTTTGCTATTTAATGAAGAGCAAAACTGAAACGTATCTAAATCTCTTTAATTGGATTAAATTTGCAGAAAGGAAAACTAAAAAGAAATTAGTAACTCTTATAACAGATAATGGTTCAGAATTTACAAATAATAAATTCCAGAATAGACTAAGAATGTTAGGTATTCAACATAAAATGTCTGCATCATATAGGCCACAACATAATGCCTTTATAGAGAGAAGAGGCCAAACATTACAATCAATGGCACGAACTATGATGTCTGATTCAGGATTACCTGACAATTTGTGGGGAGAAGCAATAATGTGTGGTAATCATATATTAAATAATGTTGTTAATTCAACAACAGGTGAATTACCATTCACACTGTGGCATGGTACAAAACCTGATTTAAGTTACATGCACACATTTGGAGCACCAGCATGGGTGCATATCCCTACACAACTTAGACACAAAGGACAGCATAGAGCTAAAAGATTATATTTTGTAGGATATACATCTAATCATAGATCTTATAGATTCTGGGAATCAGGTACATTTAGAGTTTACACCAGTGCTAGTGCTAAATTCCTGGGAACATGTAGGATGGAATAAATTAGAGCAAGATTTAAATAATGAAGTAATTATTGAACCCTACAAAAGGCAGAAAGATCAGATTAGTTATAAGAAGAGTCCAATTAAAGAAGAAGTCCAAGAACAGCAAATAGGACCAGAACAAGAGGAAACAGTTGATCAGGAAGAGTTAGATAATCAAGAAGAGTTAATAAATGAAAGTCCACCTGTAAGTCCTGTAATACCTAGACGTACTACACGTGTAACTAGACCACCTGATAGGTATCAAGCAAGTATAGTTTGCCAAGTAACTAAAGTTCCAATTAGTGTAGATGAACTTAAGATGTATCCTGCTAAGGATCAGGAGAATTGGCAAAAGGCAATGGAAAAAGAACTAAATTCATTAAAGGTAATGAAAGTATATGAAGATGCCATATTACCTCCAGGAGAAAAATCCATTGGGTGCAAATGGATATTTAAAGTAAAAACTGGAAATGATGGGACTGTTACCCATAAAGCTAGGTTAGTAGCTCAAGGATTTAATCAAACTGCATCTGATTACGATGAAGTTTTTGCACCAAGTCTTAAAGCAACATCTTTAAGAGCAGCATTAGTGTGGGCAGCTAAGAAAAACTATGCCATTAACCATTTAGATGTAGAAACTGCTTATCTGCATGCACCATTGCAGCACACTATATATTTAAGAAAACCAGTAGGTATAAAAGACAATAAAGTAAATAGTAATGATTGTTGGAAACTCAAAAAGAGTCTTTATGGGTTGAAACAATCTGGGTTTGAGTGGAACCAATATATTGTGAAAGAGTTAAACAATATAGGTTTTAAATCTGGTTTAGCAGATCCATGTGTGTTTAAAAGAGAAAATAATGGAACGGTGTCATTATTGTTATTATTTACAGATGATATTGCTTTGATAACTAAGACTAATAATGAAGCTAATGAGATTATATCATTATTAGCCAAAAAGATAAAATTAAAGCATTTAGGTGAAATTAAAAAGTATCTAGGATTGACAATTAACAAAACAAAAAATGGATTTAAGATATCTCAAGAAGATAAAATTTGCCAATTAATTAAAACGTTTAAAATGGAACTTTGTAAACCAGCAAAGACTCCAATGAGTCAGGAAGTTTGCCAAACTGATGATCAAAGTCCCAAATTTGATAAGTCAATATATCAATCTTTGATTGGCAGCTTATCATATATAAGCAATTGGTCTAGGCCAGATATAGCTTATAGTGTAAATCAGCTGGCACGTTTTAATTCGGATCCACATCAATGTCATTGACAATCATTAAAGAGAATTTTAAGATATCTTAAAGGAACAATGAACCATGCATTGTATATAGAACCGAAGGGTGATTTGAGTCTTAGTGCCTATGCAGATGCAAGTTTTGCAACTGATATAAACACAAGAAAATCAACATCTGGGATGGCTATATTATTTGGTAAGACACTAATAGGGTGGAGGTCAATCAGACAACAGCATATTAGCTTATCCACGATGGAAGCGGAATTTTCATGTCTGTCATTATTATGCACTGACTTGATTTTGTACAAACAGTTATTATTAGACATGGGTGTAACTGTTAAAGATTCCATTATTGTGTACAATCAGGCAGCCATAAAGTTGGCTACTAGTATTGGTGTAAAAACTAGATCAAAGCATACTGATTTAAGATACTTAAATGTTAGAGAATCTGTAAAGAATGGGCTAATTAAATTGGAATACTGCATGACAGAAGAAAACATTGCAGATCAATTTACAAAAGCTCAAGGAGTAAGCAAGTTTAAAGAGAGTTGTAACAAATATGATTTAAAGATGTAAATAGTTATATTTATTATTATTTCCTAAAAGGGGAGAATGTTAGGGATAACATTGTTTACCCTAACTGGTTTAGGTAAAATAATAACTAAGTAATCATAGTTTGTATGTTAAAGTGTCTGCAACTTTAACTATGGGAAAGTAATTAAGGGAGTGGTTGTGAAAGCACTTTAAAAGAAGCAAGACTGCAGCTTGCTCTCTCTCTGGCTTTGATGATCCCTGATTACTGCAAGGACTCAAGACTGCTTTGCTCGAACGGGAGAGAAACAAAGGACTGATTTGTAAGTGAACTGACATAGGATATTCTACAAGGACTTTGCTAACTGAATATCCCTGAATGGACTGACTAAATGATACATGACTATTGGATTGTTATTTTGACTATGCTATGAACTCATAATGGAATAAACTATATTTTTGATAGCACAAGCGTATCTGTTATTTTTACTGTATGTTAAATAAACATACAAGCTTAGCTCACTCATTTATCTGTGTGCCTATCTGACTAATGCTGCACATTCTGTTTAGCTTGTCTCCCTAACCCTGGTTGGGGAAACCAGGCTTAACAGAATCCCACCACTGCCAACAGCCCTCCATCCACTTCACTTCCTCTATTAGCTTTCTGATGAATTTTGATATCCCACTATTCAAAAGCCAAGCCCTTGTTTGAAAAAAATAGCGGGACTCTATATGGTATTAGATCAACACATCAGAAGAGGCTTTTCCTTCTATAAACAATTAAGTAGACTTTTTAAAAGTAAGCATTTGTAAATGAAGGACAAAACAAGGTATATATTGCCATGGTAGCAATAATTAAGGGTATGCATTTTCATAGATAATACAAAACAAGGTAAATATTCTGGTTTCTTTAGGTAAAAGTCATACACAGATGTCCAGCATAAGTCATCTAGTAGCAATTACATGTATGCTAAAAGATTACTATTACAAATGATGTTGGAACTAGTTTAACTAGCTAGGAAATTGATCCAGCAACAGAATTATCCATGTTGCTTGACATGAAGGTACACACAATTTTTAGATGGTAAAGAAAGCGAAGAAATACAACATGATTTAGAGATTTAACACACCCTGAAGATCCTTTGTGGCAAAAGTGCAAATCCCTAAATTCCTGCACAACTGTGCTACCAAGAAAAATATAATAATTTGTCATTATTTCTTGTCAATAATACAATCTTAGAATATTTTTTAAAAATGCAACTAAAATTTAAAGCAATTCAGTTTTGCTGATATGCAGAACAAAATTCAGATTTCCGAAACACGGGAATTTTGTGGTGCGTTGAAAGAGAAAATTCCCCCAAACAATTTGGATGACAATGATTATAATGCTAAAAAAATTACTTCCTCTTCTGTGTCTCCTTTTTTCCCTATCTTTGCTCACATATCCAGTGGAAGATGACTAAGGCTCCTTATGTCAACACCACCTTTTGAGATCAGCGATGCATGCAACTTACGGCAAACATGCTTGAGGGAAAATATGCAATGTTTTCTTCCCTACTGAAGCTTCTATTACTTCGCTTCTTGTCAATAATTGTCTTTCTGTCTGTCTGTTTGTCTATCTGTCTGTCTATGTGTCTGTGTGTGTCTGTGTGTTTAACATTGAAGCTAACTTAGGTTAAAGAAAATTATTTTCATAATAATCCATTTAGTTCTTCTCAATCCTTGCAACCTGTCTTTAGGCCAGATTCAAATTGGCATTTGCAGAATCAAGATATCAAATAGGACATTTTAAGAAATGGACTATCAAGGAGTTGTCTCAGTCACCCCACATGGGGTACTGCGCAGAAAATATGATTCAATATTTGAAATTATGGCTGTAGAAATATTTGTATTTGATTCCAAAAGTCCTCTTCAGAACAAACAGATGTGTGAACATACCACCTCTATGCCACTCTTTAAAGTGGTTGCAATTTTTCCCAGAATTACATGGCAGAAGAGATCTGTGCAATTCAAGAAAATGAGGTGGCTGCTTTAAAGAACTGAGTATGGGGCTAGGTTCATGCTCTTGGTTTTATGAAACATCCTTTTCTAAATTATTTCTTCTCAACACCTCAAGGCCAAAACAGGAGAAGAAGCAAGAAATCAGTCTGGAGCTTAAGAAGAGTAGCAAAGCTCAGCTACGTTCATCTCTGCCATGATTACTTCTGCTACAGAAAAAGCCCAGTCAACAGATGGCATTGTTTAACTGAAGGAACTTGGAGTGTGCCAATCCTACATATGAAATCAGCAAGGCATATGACATGGGAAGTAGAGAAGCATGTCATGCCAAGTAACTAGACTATACTGAAGCCTATGGACTTCCTATCTTAAGTGCAAAAACAGATGTTCTAATGCTTTGGAACTCAAAGCAGAGTGTTTTAAACTTGAAATAAACTTATTTTGAGGCTGAACATCATGTATTTCACACACAAGAGAGGTGTTGATGGGATGCTTCCAGTTCTAAGTGTTCAGACCTGAAATATTTGCATACTCCTAGTTTTCTGTATAATATTTTTGTATTCTACAGCCTCCTGTGTTAGCCTCCTTGATCATTAGTTCAACTGTGTTGCATTACTGAAAGAAAAGATAGTTTAATCTGTGTAGTAATTATGCCAAGGAATCAATACTCTACTAGCAAAAGTTGTATTCATCTTATTTGTTTATTTACTGGGTTTGTATGATGCCAATCAACCACTGTCTCTGAGTGGCTTAAAATGCATAGAACAATAAAATAAAAAATAAAACAATAACCATATTGAATAAGAATAAAGAAAAAATAAGATGTGCTAAAATGAATGGATAAAAGAAAGAAAGAAAAGAAACCATAGCCCTGGAAAAAATCACTTAACAAGCTAGCAGCACGGATCCATCCCACTGTTGGATCCAAACATCTTATTGAAATGACCAAGTATGATTGATTTGGTGGAAACCCAAAATGTTGGGGGCATCTGATCTCTGGGAGGATACTATTCCCAGAGGCTTGCTCCTAAGGTTTGATGATTAGAGGCTATTAGCACTGTTGGCAATGTATCTGCCTCTGAAGGCCATCTGTTGAGATACTAATGGGCTTTCTTGAGTAGTTGGTTGGCCATGTGAGAACAGGTTACTGAACTAGATAAACCAGAGATCCAATCCAGCAGAGCACTATCTATTCTATTTTTAAAAGCTAATAATTCCCCGCTGTTCACCAAGGTCAACAAAAAGACTTATTTTAAACAATACTATTGAGCCCCACATAAGCCCTGTAAACATTCTTAAAAAATAAAAGGCTGGGTTACTGCATTGGAAAAAGTAGTCGGGCCGGGCCAGGATGGGTGTGTGTCTGGAAAAGATGATAAAAAAAGTTTGGTGTAGGAGTAAGGTACTGAACTAGAAACCAGTAGACTGTGAGTTCTAGATCTCCCTTAGGCCCTCAGCTGAATTACTGTGAGCTAGTGGGAAAAATATAGGTAGAGGGAACATTATGTACAGTCTTTAATTTGTACAAAATAATAATGATAATAGTTGTTAAGTTTAGCAGTTGGCTATTAGCACCACCATGGCACAAATATTGTTCAAGTGGTGATAACATGCTTTTACCAGTCCAAAAACTGTTGAGAACCCTTGAACTGTAGGCTAGTATTCAGATCAAACAGGAATCTATTAAATATATGCCTAGGAAATGGAGATGCTTGGGCGGCTGAAAAATAATTAGATTTATCTGGATCCTACAAAAATCAAAACTCATTTCCAGCACAAGCTAGTTTAAGTGTGTATATCTTTACACTAAGCCTAAAATTACATTAGTATAATTAGCAGTAATGAACATATCATTGTACTTGGAAAAAAAAATATTACCCAAAGCAACAATTACACAACTTAGATGTATCCTGTGAAATTATATTGTAGGGTAAGGAATTAGCTTCATATAATTAATTCCAAGCTAACATCACAAGTTGCATAGAAAAGTCTGCAGATGTTAACAAAATTTAAGCATTTTTTATGTTACAATTGGACCATGAACCATAATTCTGATTACATAATAAGAGCAAGGAGGTACTTTAATATGACTTGTTATTCTGATCCAATTATAAAGGCAGTACGGTATGTTCTAAGATCAGTCCAGAGAACTGCTAATGCTACAGTCTTTCTAATACAACCACTTATTTAGCAATTTTCTAAAAAATAATGTGGCTGAAACCCCAAAGCTGAGAATTATAGGACTGTCTGAGCAGCTAGTCCAGTACAATAAGAAAGTCTGAAGTTAATTAGGATGGGTGGGTATTTTGATTATAATGTCTCTTAGATAACTTTTGTCAAAGCCAGAAAAACTGTCATGAGTTTCATTCAGCGGAGAATGCATCACTGACCTCGTGTAAATTACATCTGCTTTGAAACTGCAGTCAATATGAGTACATTTTTAAAGGAGCTTGAAAATCAAATAGTATTATTCAAGAAAAGTAGATGGAATTCTTGGGAAAAATTTCATAGTTCCTCAGATCTTGGATATGTGTCCAAAATGTTCAGTTTGTCTAGACTATTGCTTTAATTTGGTTTTGAATTTATTTAAACCAGTGATTTCCCCATCATAAGTCCACCACTGAACTGCCTGGAATAAACCATAATAAGACATAAATGAACAACATACTGATCTGCAACATACAACCTTCTCCACCAATATTTTAAGAAATGAACGAAATTGACTATATGCAGGAATGAGGCAGAAGTGACGATGGAATTGACTATATGCAGGAGTATAGGCAGGAGTGAGACCTCCTTTAGTCATTTAATTTTTTTCCCTAAATTTGAATAGATAGAATGTATTCTTCTGCCTCTTCAGTGGGAAAAGACCACCCCAGCATTGCCTCAAAAATAAGGGGGATGTCGGTTTCCGGTTCCGCGTGGCTTTGGTAGCAGCAGGAATTCGCGACCATTCACGATTCCTGCTACGCTTGCCGCCGAGGTACCCCCGATCCAAATGGGTCAGGGGGGATATGGCTGCCCTGTAGGGACAGCCAAAGAGAGATGGGAGCCGGATAGGGGGTTGGGGGTGTCGCAGACCCCCTCCTCGTCCGGAAAACCCCCTTTTTCCCAAGGTGGTGGAGCGGCGGTCAGCAATGGCCGCCACGAAGAAGCCTGCAACCGGGTAAGATTGTGCTGGAGGAAGCAAGAAAAGTGAAAGTGCTGGCTGGGCCGGGTCAATCAACATCTTTTAAATTCGCTGGAACTGAGCTGTCTGAATTGCTGGAGGATACATTGTATCCCAAAGAAGATCGAAAGCGGTGGAGAAGCTGTTAAAGGGAACTTTTTTTTCTTCACTTTCCCACCCCATGGAAACAGCAGATGAAGATTTGAAATTTGTTTGGGCACTGAAGGTGAACTATTCTGAAAGTTGAAGTTAAGGGACAAAAGAGTTCTTGGACATTGGACTTAAAAATTTAAGAAATTGGAAAACCCTTATTAGAGGTATGGATTTCTGATCATTTAAAAATTGATGTTGCAAGTGGGAAGGGAGAGGAAAAAAATTGGAGCAGAAGTGGAAAAAGGAGGAGATTGCCTCGAATCTCAAAGATATATATGGTAATTGGACCTCTTTGATTAAACAGTAACCCCAGAAAGAGAAATAGAAGAAGGAAGAAAAGTATTAACTTTTGGAACTTTTTTTGAATTATTTTTTGATTAAAAATACTTGGTTGGTTGTTTTGGGGAAAGTTTCTCTTTTCAGGATGGCATCGCTTGTGGATGAACTAAAGACTGAATATCAAAAATATAAAAAGGAAGAACAAGATGGAAAAGATACTTTGGGCACTTTATTTCAATTTTTAGAAATGGCGTTATGTACTTATGAAAAGTTGATTACGCAGCAGAATGACTGGGACAAAGAAGAAGAGGAACAAGAAGCCATCTTTGATGAACAATGGGCTTTTTCTGGGGAGGAGGAGAAAGAGGATAAGAAAAGGGGGATTTTAAGATTTGAAAAGACAACCAAAAAAGAGAAAAATGAGAGGAAAGGTGGGTGCAAGGTTAGAAAGGAAAGGAAAGGGAGTAAGAAAAGGGAGGAGGAGAGACAAAGGGGTAAAAAGGGCAAGGAGAAGAATAAGCAAGAGAGAAAGGGGGGGAGGAGAAGCCTCAATGGTGGGAAGCAAGATCTAAAGAAAAAAAGTTTATTTAGAGATAATGGGTGAATCTAATTAAGGATAAAAGGGGGATTCTGGAAGGTACATAAGATTGTGTTTTTATATGTGTATTTAGAGTATAACATTTATTGTGTAATTTTAGAATCTACTAAACAGAATCCCAAGATAAATTAAGTGTTATATGAAGTACTTTTAAGTTAAGGTAATGAGTTAAAGGCGTCACTCCAATTAGTGTATAGGAGAAGTATAGTAAAAGAAAAAAGATGAATGGATAGTTGGAAATAGAACAGACAAAGAATGTTATTGAAAATGGTAATAAGATATGGAAGGATATATAAAGGTTTTGTTATATTTTTTTGGGTTTTGTATGTTCATAAAAGGCAATAAAATTTTAATTAACAAGAAATAATTTGGATGAAAAGGAGAAGTTGGGATAAGATATGAAGTTAAATAGATAAAGTAAATATTGATATTATAATTGGGAATCATTATGTTCTATTGGTTTTCTTCTTTAGTTATTACTATTTTTTTTAGAAAAGAATTTATAAGCTGTTATGCCTTGATTGTTTGTGCACTGTTTTTGTAAAATTAATAAAATTGGTTTATATAAAAAAAGAAAATGATAATAAGATATGGAAGGATATATAAAGTGAATATGATGTTTGAATTTGTGTCTGTGAGAAGAGTTTCAACCCGGGATCAGGCAGCCTTCAGAAAAGATGTTTTAGTTTTGTTTTGTTTTTTTGTATGTTCTGTGTTTTGTATGTTTATGAAAGGCAATAAAATTTTAATAAGCAAGAAATATAATTTGGATAAAAGGAGAAGTCTGGATAAGATATGAAGTTAAATAGATAATGTAAATATTGATATTATAATTTGGAATTATTTTGTATGTTCTATTGGCTCTCTTCTTTAATTATTTTGTTTTTCTTTTAGAAAAGATTTTTCAAGTTGTTATGCCTAGATTGTGCATTGTTTTTGTAAAATTAATAAAATTTGTTATAAAAAACAATAAGGGGGATATCTAGGCTTCATAATTTCTTGCAGTCTAGATATTCTAAGAAACAGATGCAAAGCTTTCAAGCATGAACAAATGTTTATCAAAGTCTGAAAAATTAAATGAAGGTGTGTTGTAACTATGTATCATTCATGTGATTGCAACTATGTATCAGTGCAACTATGTATCATTCAAGCATTGCAATAATGTATCATTCTCGTGTAAACATTAGACTTCTGTCTCTTCAGTGATCTTTGCCAGGCATGTATAAGAGACAGGGAGATAAACATCTGTCAATACAGAATGATATCCTAACTGACTTGAACAATTGTAAATCACACACATCCTGTTAACCTGGTATCCTAACTGACCTGAACTGTTGTAAATCACATACATCCTGTTTATCCTGGTATCTTAACTGACCTGAACTATTGTAAACCATGTATATCCTGTTGACCTAAACTATTGTAACTCATGTATATCCTGTTTACCTTGGGCTCTGAAAAATTTCACCCCCCTGTGAAAAAGCATAATAAAAGAGCGTGTGCCAAGACATTCGGGGCGCGCTCATCCCGAGAAACCTCATCTCTTGTCGTTTCTTCCTCCTTCGCTCCCTCTCATGAGGCGCCCATCTGATGCGGGATGGCAGATACCGCAAAGGTGAAGTTAAGAGGCCACAGACATAGAAGCAACATGAATTAAACTCAGTCATGAAAGCACAATACAAACCACAAAAATTGCATCATTGGTACTGACTTAAAAATCAACTTTTTAAACTGCAATATGTTGCATAATAAAATTGTGATATGACATGTGAGTATAGGATACTCATTGATTCCTGAATCTCAACAACTGTAGGAATTAACATTGAAAATATATTTTCTATAGAGGTCAAAATTAACCATTCTAAGTGATTGGAAGTTAAAGATTTGAAGATTTGGTCTGCACTTGCCTAAGAATAGTTTGGAATCAGTTTGTTATCTGTAATGGTATAATTCTGGCTAGGAATTTTAGTGCCCACATACATTAGGTTAAAGTAATATTAAATTTGTACCAGAAGAATTTTGGCTTCCTAGATAACAGTAAACAAGATTCTGTAGTAACATTAACATTAATAGATCTTTTTAAGATTTTTCTTTGCTCCTACTGTTGTGGCTCCACTCTGCTTTGCTATATGGCAGAAAGGTTAATTACAGCTGTTTCTGATACATAGACATACAACAATGCACATATACATAATAAAAGCAATATTACCCTATCGGTTTAGAATTTGTAACTGGGCACTCCAATATAATTTGAGAAACATAATAAAAGAACTCAATAACTTAGTTGGAGTACCTATGCTGAAGATATACTATATTAACATAGAGATGAAAAGAGTGTTCAAAGATTTGTTTTATGGATTAGGAAAATGTGGTATATTTAGATTATTTAAAATTGCCTTGTTTGTATGTCTATTATAATCCTAAAAAGATGAAATAAAAATACATTAAATTGAAAACCCCACGAGTGTACTGCATGATATAAACATAAGTGTGATATAATTTGCATCATTTGCATCTCCACATGGCAATAAACTCAATCAACCAAAAATGAGCAACTTATATCCAAATGACTTGGCTTAATTTATAGATGAGTTTGGGCTTTGGACTTATGTTAGCCCTCTACAAATCCTGTCAATTTAGTTCTCTGTTTAAAAAAAGATAGCATACTGCATTATAACTGCTTAATCAAGAAGAAGGGGGTTTCAGAAAGAGATAAGGATATTTCAGATAGAAAATGCAGGTTTCCATAAACATCTTGCCCAATCACACCTACTCATGCTCTGTCTCAACTGTCTATGCAATTCCCAAGGGATAATGTTCTATAAAATGCAAGCCACAAAAGAGAAGAAAAGTTTGTCCACTGAATCAATCAACAGCAAGTGAGTTTGCTCTTTCTAAATATTTGGATTAAATTTCTCTTTTCTTCTTTTCTTCCATTTACAAGATACATTTCTCAAACACTTTGGGCCAATTAAAATGTGTAGAACAATTCATAGACTTTAAAAGTGAAAAATGTGAAGTCAGCTTGATTTTTTTTTTTTAAAAAAAGGAAAATAATCACTGTATGAGATAAATTTTTGACCTTACACCAGTGCATTTTATAGTTTCAAGCCCTCTTGTTCCTGCTTTATTTCTGGAGAAATAGAACTTTGTTTATTTCCAGGATAGTAGACCCAGACTGTTAAAATATGCTGGAATGTAAGAAGACTATCACTATTTGTCCTACACAATTATTTTCCAACCACATTAAATCTGTCTTAAATTGTCTTCCAGGTATGTTTCTTACCCTTAGCAAACCTGTTTTGAACCACTGATTTACTTTAGGCTCTACTAGGGTTAGGGCTATTCTCAATATTCCCTGTTTCCAGGAAACTATAGCAGAAGCCATATAAGCAGGGTTTCCCCCCTCTTGAAAAGAGCTTTTCGAAATGAAAGGAATTCTGTTTTCTCTGCCAATGAGAGTGTGTGTTTCTCTCTAAAGAAGTGTCTGACTTCATAGAGTTTGTTGTGGGTGAAAATGAGAGGGAGAAGTCCAGAGCTTCTAAACAAAAAGATGGGCTATAAATCTAATTTTGACATTAAAAAAAGAATTTAAATTTTGTATCCAAACTGTTGCTCCTGCATACACAATTAATTTTTAATACAAGTATTACAGGTATTTTATATTGAATGCATCATTTTTACCATTGTATATAGTATTTCATTTTATAGGACACCCATCAGCAATCTAGGTATGTATGTACTCCTGAGAGGTATAAACCTGGGGCTACATTGGACTCCCAATTACCTTAAATTGATCCTGCCTTTGCCCATTTGCCAGTGGAATTATCTAGAGGTAGAAAAGATAAGCCAAACACCAACAAGACCCAGACATTTTTGTGATATTCCCAGAAATCAGTTGGATGTTGAACTACAGAATACATTATTGGTTGACTCTCAAGTCAGTAATTAGGTGAGTGCACATACTAATTGATTAATACATTCAGTTCTTCTACTAAATCTCTTGAAAATATCAAAAATATAGTCAGTAATTACACAACATATGTAGTATTTGCAAAATATACTGGAGGACAGCTACTATTGAACAGAAAGACTTGTTTCTTTTTTTCTCCCTCAACCTTAATTAGCAGCACTAATTAAGCCAAGCATGTATCCCAACTGGAAACTTCTAAATGGCAATCAAATCTGTTGAATTTTATACTGTTTACATTTTTTCTTTGACCTTGCAACTGAAATAAGGGGTCTGGAAAATGAATACTGTATGCATTCAATTTCATATTTATGGAAAACCATGTGTTACAATATTATTTTTCTATAAATCATTGCATTTATTTTTACTTTTAATAGGCCAGCCTGAAATCTACATAGATAATGCATATATGTCACACTTGAAGAAAGGAGAAAATGATGTTACTAGCAATTTCCCATTTTCCTGCAATTTTTTAACTTTTCCAAGCAGGAACACTATGTGTTCTAACAGAAAGTTTGTTTATTAGATACACGGTGGCTGAAATTTTGGGAAAGCAAAAACTAGTTAGCTACTGTCACCCAGTGCAGACTACTCTTCAATTATCCATGCTTTAGTTAGTTTTCTCTAAAATACTGAATAGGAAGCTTCAGAAAAAGAAAAAAAAGAAGTCCATATATTATAGTGAGGCATAAAATTCTTCTAACCTTCAGTGAGACATAGAACCAATTCTGAATTAGTAGCCATAATGAATTGCATCCCAAACTTAATTATGCTTAGATTAAATCATCTGAAATCAGGAAACAGAAATTAGTTTTAACTTACTTGTTCCATTGATTTCAATGAATCTGCTTTAAAAAAAATAAGGTCATTTTTTTTCATGATTTGAGTGGACTTTTCAAAGTGGAAGTATAATTGTTTTGAGATCAGATGCAAAGTCTGAAAAAAATTGGACTGTTTAAATCAATAACAGAGATAGTGTGTTTGAGTGAGATCCAAAGCATTTATTTTAATATTTTCAAAGAGTGGTCAGTCTTAATATTTTTTGTACAAGATTCTATGAATTAAATTCAATTACCACAGCATCCAAATGCTGTCCTTTTCTATCACTTATTTCTGAAAAATTATTATTTGTTCAATTACAAAATAATATGCAAACTTAAGACAATAAACCTGTATAACCTGTGAGGGACACGGGCAGTTTTTAAATATGACAAATAATTTGGGAACAGCTTTTAGGAAATAGAGTTACTTCTCAGTAAATCTGTAATTAAGTTTATGAAATTTTTCCATATGCATTTGGTTTAAAAGAGTGTTTTAAAACAACTAAGCCGATGGTTACTCTCATTGTTATCAATATCAACTATGGCATCTTTCTTACCAATAGCCATCATGTAATCCCACCGGTCTATCAAGCACATATTGAAGATCAGATGATCAGATGTTTGTCCTCGGCCAATGAGTGAGATATTTCGTTGCAAGTTTTCACAGACTGCTGAAGTCCAGCCTGTCAGAAACCATACCACAACTAAAAACATCACAGCCAGCATCTTCATCACTCGCCCACCTGTCATATATGGAATGCGCTGAGCTGTTCGAGAAAAGAATACCTTCAAAGCTCTGCAGAACAAAGACACATAATATTATTAATATTACTAACTCCTTCACCCTTGCTTGTCCTCATGGCTCAAAGAACTTTGATTGTATAACCAATTGTGCCTGATCTGGGAAAATAAGCAGAAACACACCTGGTTAGTACTTAGATGAGGGAGTATTGGCTAGACTGAGAAACCAAACAATTTTTTTAAGAATCCAAGAGGAAGGAAATGGCATACCCCTTCTTACTAACATTATCAAGAAACCTGTGTGGTTGAAAGTCATCAAGAGTTTACCTTGATTTTGATTCAACCTTTTATCTTTTATTTGGAAGGAAAAGACTGCCCCAGTTGGGTTAAAGAGGAGTACAGAAATTTTTCACTCTAGAAAAGGAAGATACAATAATGACGAAGTAGATCCATCTTTGGTGATGGCAGACTGGATCTAGTATATGTGTTTCTTTGGATACTTATTATTTTCCTTCCACCAGGTCATTTTAGAACTCTTTCCACAATGCAATGGTACAATCTAAATCTACTGGTTTCTTTTCTATGTATAATTGGAATTGGCAATTGTCCAGGGAAAGGGTGGGGGTAGTGTCAGCATACTTTGATATCCAAAGTAGATGGGTGGTGAAGAGGATGAGGTCAGTCCAACTGAGAAAAAGGCCTGATAAAAATAAAATGAAATCAGTAAATAAATACAGCAAGCATCACACTTTTTTCATTTTCTGTCAGTTCCTGACTTTGCCACTAACATGCCAGAATGTTATTTCTGGGGACACTAAAGAGCAACAAGGAAAGCAGTTCAGAGGATTGTGTTTTCTGCAAGCCAATGATTCCCTACCTTGATGAGAAGATGTATGGCATCTGTTTTTCTAGGCTAAACTATAATATCAGTACCACTGTTCTTCTTGGCTAACCTGTTTTCCAACATGTCTTTGTAGAAGCACCAGTTCCAGAACTTAACAGTGAGATGTTCAAAGATCCTGTGCAGTTTTCCACAGTGAAGTCTGGATGTTTTCACATAGCAAAATCAATTCAAACGTCCTCTAACCTTCTCTATTAAAACAGCTGACACAACTTCTTCAATTGATTACATATTCCTTTGAGGTGCATTAGTTTTAGGCAACTTCATTGTTTTCTTCTAAAAACTATCAATAGATTATTATCTCCCTATTAGTGCTTTGCTTATTTGTCCCTTATCAAAGTTTTCCATAAGGAGTACAGAAAGTCAATATTTATCAGGGTGCTTGCATATGAAAATAGATCTGAGTCATGTTCATTAGTAAACCTCACCAATGCAATGGAACTCAATACCCCAGAAAACTTTGAATCAAAGTCTGCCTTTGATGGGGAAATTTTGCAGAACTGCAGTACAGAATAATCTTGATGCAACTAAATTCTTAAAATATATTATAGTTGACCCCTCCTTCATTCAAGCATACTTTTGTGATTTCAAATATTTCATCATTAATTTTAGCAAAATATTCATTAGTTCATAAGCTGCTACAAGTTCCTTTGTCCTTTTTTTGTTGCATTTAACAAAGTGACAGCATGTCTTTTCTAGAAATGCTAATATTCAAGTCTCTTGCTTCCTAAACAAACTTGTTATTATCATGCAGAACCGTACAGTCTGAGACTAGGGCAATAGTCTTTAAGGAATATTAGCCACCAAAGGAAAAACTGTGTAGCAAGAAAGAGAATTAATCATAATAATAGAATATAATGAATTGTGTTTATATTTCAGAAAAATTAAATCAAATTTAGTTTTTTTTCGGTCCTGTTTCTTTTCTCCTGGATATAGTTTGGAGAGTGTAGTCTGTGATTAGGGAAAATAATTGCCTCATTATTTTAGATCAATTTTTACCAAGAATTATTTTTACATGTAAGAGGTGTTTTTAAAAATATGATATGCATAAAGCAACTTTGTAAGTTTGCACACACATAAAAAAAGAGCAGACCAAGCTTTTTGCTGCATTTACTTAATCACAGATTGCAAAAAAAAAAAAAGTCTACCAAAAAAGATACTAGTTCATTGCTTGAAAATGAGATTATATTTTGAGAAAAAGGCAATAATGCTCTCCTATACTTTTGCACAAATATTTGTCGATGCACCCTAAATTTATACAAAATTAGAAACAGAAAATATCCTGTACCTGTGCAGCTTGAGTGTGACTGTTCCATAGACTGTAACAAATCCCAGAAGACGAACCCACCTTAGGAGAATACACCGAAAAACACTTGGCTCAAAATACAAAATGACAACCTATAAAAGAAAAGGACATATTAACTAAAAGTACATCTTAATACAAGCCATTGACAATCGCATTATCCAAATTTAAACGAGTTGTAGAGCTGAGAAAGCAGAAACAGAGTGGATTCTTCAGAAATCCAGACTCCAACACAGACTATGATCTAGTTTGAATCAGATCATTGTTGTATGGTATACAATAGTAGTGGTTCAGAACCTCTTATATTTTCTATGTACCATGAAAGTTTGGGGGTGGGAGAGATTTCATAAGTTGAGCATTGCCAAGGGCAAGATTGCAAAGCTGGACTTCAAGGAAGAAATAAGATCCAATTGTGAAGTGATCATCACCAGATGATCACCAGCAAAGTGTGGGATAACTGAGGCAAATTTTGTTGAGCACATAGTCTTGTCTCTCCCTATTGGAAATATTTATCCTCTTCAACCTACATTAAATCTTGGCCTCCTATGACTTTCCTTTTTCCTGATGCCTTCCATCTAGCTAATTTTCTGGGCAAATTTGACTCTGTTTGCTTATTCTTTTTTAAAAAATTTTTTATTGGTTTTTAAAAACAAACATAAACAAACAAAACATAAAAACATCAAGCTATCTTCCATGAGTGTACATACAGTGTGCTGGTTGGTTTACAAATTGTTTTGTGCTTCCATTTCATAATCTTCAATTACAATTACATTACATATAATCTCATATTGTCAATCAAAAATGAAATACCTTAGTATCATTATTAATCAATCATTTAACTATACTTTTATTCATTCATGTTTTACAAGATAACCATAATTTACTTAGTTTATTTTATAACAATTCATATTATCACCCAAATCTATCCTAAAATCATTTTGTAGATATAATAAGAAAGAAGTACATCTTTATATATTTGTTATTTTCTAAAAGTCTACATATTTCATTACTGTATTTTATTATCTAACCATTGATAGAAAAGATCCCAAATTTTATAAAATTGTTTATCCTCTTGTTCTCCAATTTCAAATGTCAATCTACTCATTTCAGCACATTCCAATATTTTCTTAATGATTTCCTCATGTGATGGTATTGTCTCATTTTTCCAGTTTTTAGCAAATACAATCCTAGCTGCTGTTAATACCTTTACAATCAGGTATTTCAAGTCTTTACAATATATTTCAGGTAAAATTCCCAATAAAAATATCTCTGGTTTCAAGTCTATATGTTTTTTTTTTTGTCATTCTTTCCAAGCACATGTGGATTTTAGTCCAGTGTTTTTTTAGCATCCGCACAAGTCCACCACATATGGTAATATGAGCCTGTCTGATGACATTTCCAACATTTTTCAGATTTATTCTTGAACATTCTTGCTATTCTTGTTGGGAGGAAATGCCACCTGTAAAACATCTTATACAAATTTTCTTTATATGCTGTTGACATTGTCATTTTTTAATTCTGAGACCACAATTTTTGCCATTTTTCTAAATCAATCCCATATCCAAAATTCTTCCCCCAAGCAATCATAGTTTCTTTAACTTGTTCTTCTAGTTTAAGTTCTAATAAATATCCATACAATTTTTAATCACCTTTTCATCAGTACCTGTCAAAATCTTATCTAAGTCAGTCAGTTTATCATAGAAACCTTCTGTTTTAGAATCTTTATCATATCTTGAATGTATTTGCGTATATGAGAACCAATTCACCTTTATATTTCATCTTGTTCCTCTAGTTTTTGCATAGATTTAAGTTCACCCTTTTCATGCAATATTTAACCATATCTAACTGTTTGTTCCTTTTTGTATATTATAGGATACAAAAATGCTTCAATAGTTGATAACCAGACTGGAATTTTCAAATAACATTGTCTTTTAATCTTCTCCCAGTTTAACCACAGAGACTCCCGTATATAATGTCTTCTAAAATACCCCTGTGTTTTAGTTCCTTTATACCATAAAAAAGCATGCCACCCCAACAACAAATCATGTCCTTCTAATGTCAACAATATAGTATTTCTTAGTGTTATCCATTCCTTAACCCACATCAAATTTGTAGCTTGGTAGTACAACTCCCAAAAAGGCAAACCAAATCCTCCTCTAATTCTAGCATCTTGCAAAAGTCTTGCTTTCTTACCTTGCCATATATATTTCAACACAATTATTTAAATCTTCAAAGTAGTCTTTTCCAAGCCTAATTGGAATTGTTTGAAACAAATGTAAAATTCTGGGTAATATATCCTTGATTGTTGAAATTCTCCCTATTAGTGACAGTTGTAAGTTTTCCTATTTCGCCAAATCTAGCGCTATCTGCTGTTTAAGTTTAATATAATTGTTCTCTTTTAATGTACTACATCTTGCTGTCAAATATATCCCCAAGTACTTGATCTTATTTGTGACCTGAATTTTCAATAGATCTGCCAGTTCTTCCTTTTGTCTTAATAGCATATTCTTTGTCAAAATCTTTGTCTTATCTTTATTTATTTTCAAATCAGCCATCTTTCCATATACCTCTATCTTTTCTATCAATTTTGATGCTGTTTCTAAAGGATCTTCTAAGATGAAAACTAGATCATCCTCAAATGCTTGCAGCTTAAATTCTTCCTTTTTGATTTTCATTCCTTTTATATTCTCCAATTGAAAGATTTCAAATAGAAAAAAGTGCATAAAAATAAACCAGAAAGGCAGATGAAAAAACAAAAATTCCAAGAAAGGAAAAAAAAGGCTTTTAAGGCTTTCCCTTTAAAATAAAAAGCAAACATAGAGATTGGACTTCCAAAAAAAAAAAGAAGAGAAATAAAAATAAAGACAAACTCCAACAAAGCCAAAAAGCCCAAATAGTTATTACAAAAAAAAAAAAAGATTAAAAAAATGCAATAAACTGGTGAGGAGGGATAGCACAACTTAGAAAAAGTAAAAAGAGCACACTGCACTTTGTTTGATTATCCAAGGCTCTTATTATAGCTCCAAAAACTTATCACCTTTTTCCCCCTACGTTTCAACACCAGACTCCAGCTGTTGATAGAAACCCAGAAGAGCACCTGCAATAATACTCTCCCATGCTCTTCCCTCTAACTTATCAAATAGCAATGTCCTTGAAAAAGACTCTCAGTTCTTTCTTTCTCAGCTTTGTCTGGTCACAGGGAAATAGAATATTTTCGAGCCTCTAGTTGGAAGTGTTACAAAGTTTCTTTGCTCTCACTTTCCCCCTCCTTTTCTGAGCAGGATATAATAAGAATTAATAAAAAAAGAAAAGATATTTTTTTTAAAAAATGAAATAACTAAAGGGAGCCTAAAATATTACAAAATCAAAAAGGAGAAGAAAAAAATAGATATAAACGAAAAAACCAGTCCAGTTTCAAAATACAAGATCATATATAGAAAATCCAGCAATGAGAAAAACAAAACAAAACAAAACAAAACATTATTTTGACATTCCTGTTTAAAATCACCATTTAATCACTTCTGTCAAAACTTTTACATATTCTTTCTTTTCCTTAGGGTGCCCTTTCAGATCTTAAAATAAAAAAAAAAAGTTCTCACCAAGCCGGCACACTCTCTCTTTTTGCTTCCATTTCGGAGCTGTCCCAGCTTCAGCAGCTTTAATGGCTGCCTCTTTGCCGCTGGCAAGAAGAGCTTCTCCTGGATCTACCAGGGATTTGCGGTATCCCTGGGATCGACAGGATGCACTCTTTACTTTCACCATCTCTTTGGGATGGTTTAGATCTGATAGGACCGTCCAGGAGCAAAGATATCGGCAGCGATCTCAGACCTCCAAGATCACATGCCGTATCGTCGCAATGCTAACTCTGCCCTGCCTATTTGCTTATTCTTTTGAAAGACTGACTTTTATATAATCTCCTTGGGATGCTCATATTGAACACTCTGAATAACTTACATAAAAGATATGCTGACATTTCTTTTATAATGGACACCAGTATTTGTACATACTTTACAGAGAGTGCTTGACTGAGTTATGCACCCAGTTTCCAATCCAGTTTGTCACTCCTCTCAAATAAGCATTTTTGCAAAGAGAATTTGAAACAACACATTCCAAATTTTGAAATAAACCATACCCTTTTTTGGTTTTTATTAATTCATATATATGGGGATATTCTCTTTCCCATATTTTATTCATTTTGGAAAACTGCTACATGAGTGGCAATGAATTTTCATATTGATGCTAGGTATTTGATGGGGTTAGGTATAATCTTGTTGAATATTTTGCATTTTCTTCTTTTTTTAAGGAGAGCATTTTTTCTGTATTCTGTTGGCCTTACTTGAAATAATAATGTATTAATAATAATTGTGTTCTATTTATTATCTATCTTATTGTTTATTTCATTTTTCATTTGCATATTTGCATATTCATATTTGTATGTTATATGTTATTTGTATATTTGTATAAATATATTTATATAGTTTCATAGTCATACAATCAATTCATGTTTATAGCATCAATTCATTTTTGCTTTTTTTTTCAATTTTACAACGATACTTTGAACTTTTATCAATAAATATAAGTATCAATATATCAATATATCAATATATTGATAAATATATCAATAAATGTGTAATAATACATGAGTAATAACCTAAGCAGCATGAGAAGTTTTTTCATATCTTACTTAATTGCCATTGCATCCAGATAAAATTTATATAAGAATGATTATACTCAGAATACTCAGAATGTTACTCTCCATTAACAGTTGAACTGTTACTGGCATTGCTTTTTCCTATAACTCTAGAAATTCACGAAGAATGTAAAACAGTATTGCTTCCATTCAGTTGTAACTGACTCTATGATAATAATAAAGAAATGAAAGGACACTGTTTTATGGCAATATAAAACATACATTCATGCTGATATCTAGGCAATAGCAATAATCACACTTGCCATCGTCCAATAAGTGCTTAAGTACCTACTTAAATAAAATTCTATGTTCTAATAAATTATCTTAAAGGCAATATTCTAGTCATTTTAAAATATTTATTTATTATGAAATATACAGGCTACCCAATGACTCTAGGTACCTTACAATTTAAAAGAAACTTCTAAAAATTGCAAAATATAAAAAAATATGAATGGTCCCCAAAGATTATCAAAGAAAAATCATTTGTACCCTGCCCTTGAGCTTGGGTGAATGACCAGCTTTTTCATAGTTTTCTGAATGCCATTCAGATTTTGGAGAGGGGGTAATTCCAGCAGGTGATGTCACAATAGAGAAGATTCCAAGTTGAACATTCGGAATTCCTGTTTTCCTGATAGAATTGCCAAAGAGCTTGAAGTGCAATTAATTCTGAACTAATAGCCTGAAACTGAACTCATGGAATGTCATGCTGTTTAAGGATTATGGGTGTTTATTTATTTATCTTTTAAAAATGTTTGTTATTTTTATTTATTTATGGGTGTTTATTTATTGTTTATTTATTTATTATGGGTGTTTAATGAGGATCCAGATTGTTGAGAGCAATATGCTGAGTCTGTAAACCACTTAGAGAAAATTATAAAGCACTGTGAAGCGGTATATAAGTCTAAGTGATATTGCTATTCAACACATCTGGAAGATTCTAAGACGGGAAAGACTGACTTAGTATATTTGCCTAAGAATAAGACAATATATAGGAGAAGCTTATTATATAAGAGCTTTTAGATAAGCTTTCTTGAGTTGGAAACTTAACTGTATGGAGATTGTGTTTCTACCCATATAAAATTTCACCCAAAGAAAAATAAAGGAAGTGAATTTTATTTCCATACATTTCTCTGAAGGATAAGATATATTCCAACAGTTCCTAACCAGTTGAAGTCACTCATAGTATGGATAACTTCTGGCTTCATATACCCCTTGTCCAGTTGTTCTTACAATACTGGTAAATGTGATCTCTGGCCACCATTTTGTAGTTCCATAAAATCCTGTGGTTAATTTGTCCTGGTATGTTTTTCAGTGAAAATAGTGGGGGCTACATCTAAAATATTATGAAAATAACAGCCAGAATTTTTATCCAGTGGATAAACTTGTTGGTTATTTCAAGGCATTTTAAATGTTCAAATAATATTAAAGCTTATTTCAGATGTGCAAAGTTAATTACAGGAAAGTAAACTGTGGGAGTGAAAGGAAAATCAAAGTGCAGAACTCTTAATTATTTTTCTAGCTGTTCTGTGGAACAGGTATTAAAGAAAAAGTGTCCTTAAATGCCATTCTTTCAACTAATAAGTATCACAATAATTAATGGTTGTTGAAGCAAAGTTGTTTTAGGTCACTCATTTAAATTCTAAAGAAAGTTAGTGGATTAGATTTTCAAAACATCCTGGTGAACCTGCAGCCCCCATGTCAACTAGAATTCATTTTAATTGGGGCTAATGTATTTATGTTTCTGGAACATTGATCCTAAACAAATTATAGCAAGTTGCACGGGTTACAGTGGAACATTCTATGATCCAATAAAGATGTACAGATGTTCTTTAGATCAGTCTAAAAATATATGTTTCCAAAGTTTTTAATTTTTCAAACAATTTAGTAAAATAACTGAAAATTTATATTTTCTATTGTATTCTATATATATATATTTTCTGCACAACTTGTCTGATTACTGCAATAGATAAAGTTGTTCTATAATTACTAAGATATGCTTTTTTAAAAATGCAGCTTTCTTATTTTATGTTATTTATGTGAAACATAGTCATAACAACCTTTATTTACCCAACTTAGCTAAGTATGCTTTAAAGTTTTATATAGCTATACAAATATATGTTAGCAGTTTGCTTACTGTAGTAGTCACTATCAGTAGGTCGTTTCACTGTTCCCAATTTAAAATCTGCTTGAGACTGATGCTTCCATTGTTAAGTTGCACAGTTGTTAATTGTCAATTTTATAACCTTTTGTTGTGGTTCACCAGCAGCCTGTGCAGATGCCAGTGGAATTGGACAGTGGGGAAGAACAGGGACCAGTCCGGGAGTCTGGAGAGGATTTGAATGAAGGTTCTGTATTCGATGCAGAAATGGGGCCAGGACCATCTGTGAGTGGGGTGCTGACTCTGGAACCTCCAGAATCTGGCAGCAGCAAAGCCAAGGAACAAGGGGGAGCCTGTTCTCAGTGTGGGTGTGCGCAGAGCTGCTAGAAGGCAAGAGCAGCTGAGACAAAAGGGGTGACTCAGGATAAGGTTTGGAGGTGATTGCCCCTCCCATAAGGTATAAAGAACAGGCAAAGGTGACGAAACCTTTGTAGGAAGCAAAGTCATTCGTTCTGTTTGGATTAATCCTTGAAGCTCTCTGTGGACTTTGTACTTAGCTTGGTGTTTTATAGTTCATTTGGCACTCTAGTTGTTGGCAGCAATTCAAAGGAAAGAAAGGTGGGTGCTTATCTCAAAGGGACTGTTTGGGACTCATTACCAGCTGGGAATGAAAATAATTCCCAATGTTGAAATAAAACAAGAGTTGTTTTAACTAAGCGTATTAAGCAATTATGATCTTAGGAAGCTTTGGTCAGAACACCTTTTTTGTGTGGTCGCTAAGCAAATCACATGATCATTAAACCAATCTGGATTCCCCCAGATTTTGCTTCTCGGGAGCACTTTAGGAAGGACGCAAATGTTGATAGCATGTCCTTGCAATGTTGCAACGATTGTAAATATAAGCTGCTTACCATACACCCAAATTTTGATCATGAGATGCTGGGACAGTTATAAGTGTGAGAACTAGTTATTGGCCATTTTTTTCAGTACTGTCATTACTTTGAATGGTTGCTAAATGAATGGCCGTAAGTCAAGACTAACTGTAATGCATTGGTATGTAATGTAATGCATTCCTAAACTGGTAATTCACAGGAAAATTTTGGCAACTAGACCCAAAATATATATGGACTATCAAAAGATCACAATTTTTATTGATCACGATTTTTAATTTTTTAAAAACAAATTCATGTTTCCTTAATTTGGTGGGCCCTGCAGATATCATATATGCCATAAAATTCATATGGAACTCATGTCAACCTCCAGTTTATGCAACAACCCTCAAAAGCTTTAAATGACGATAGAATAATCCCCATAAAAAGAAAATAGGAATCTATTGACATTTCAAATTTATTGTGCATTATATTATTTAGTGAGTTACATCTGAGGATGTAGATATTTGCAGCCATTCAGAAATGGCCGTTTTTCTCAAGGTGGACAGAGTTGGTGGTAATGAGTAAATCATTGGAAGACCTGGAAGACCTGATTAGAGACAGATCGTCCCAGAGGAAATCTATCTATATAGTCACTAAGAGCTGATAACAACTTCTTGGCATAAAATCAATCAATCAAAAACAAAAGCAACTCAGAATATGAAATAAAAGTGTTAGGCATTGCCTACATTGAGGAGCATATTTGGTTAGGTGCTTCAAATAATTCCAGCTAACCATTCACTTGCCTTGCATGTTAATACAGATAATCCTTACAATACAGATAATCCTTACAACAGTTCATTAAGTGACTGTTTGACCATTACAACAGCCCTGAAAAAAAATGACCCATGACCATTTTTTTTACACTTACAACCATTGCAGCACCTCCTTAGTCATGTAATTAAAATTTGGATGCTTGGCAACTGGATGCCTGTTCTGTCCTTAATTAGCATTCTTGAGATCCCCGCGCTTTGATTGGCCAAAACGCGGGGCTCTCTGATTGGTCAGACGAGCCGCGCCGATTGGCTCGCTGAGAATCTCCCGCGATTGGTCCATTCGGATCGCGGGAGATTCAAAGTGGTGCCATTGGCCGCAGCCGCCGCGGCTAAAGGAATAAAAGCTGCAGGCTTTTTCCTTTATGCCAGTTCGGTTCCAACTTTAAATAAAAGAGCATGATTTGAAGTCACCGACTCCTGGCATCATTTCGCGGACACAACACTGGCGACGTAGGTGGGATCCAGACCCTGAACCGAACCACGTGTCCGACGGAAGCCAGACGAACCACCACGATGGCGAAAATCACCCCCCCCGCACCCTTCAACCCCACCACCGAGAACTGGGAATCGTTCTCCGACCGATTCCGCATGTTCCTCGAGTGCAGCGACCTGAAGGACGCCACCGGCCCCATGAAGCGCGCCGTCTTCCTGACCCACTGCGGGACCAAGGTCTTCAAGATGGCCAAGGTGCTTGCCAAACCCGCCGAAAAATTCCTAGCGGAAAGGGGCATCCGCCACGCGCTGACAGCACCGGCGCACCCGGCAGCGAAAGGTAGGGCGGAACGGATGGTCCAATTCACTAAGAAGACCATCCGCAAAATAGACCACGGGGAGATCCAGGAGAAAATAAACAAACTACTCTTCACCCAACACATAACCCCAAATACCACAACGAATACGAGCCCAGCCGAACTATTAATGGGCAGGAAACTAAGGTCCCCACTCGACAGGTTACACCCCACGTATAACCCGGAGAAGCCCCCAGACTCAAACAGCAAACACCGAACCTTCGCACCCGGCGACCCCGTATACGCAAGAAACCTGACAGGAGACCCACTATGGATACCGGCCGTCATCACACAAATAACAGGCCCACACTCGTACCGGCTACAAACAGCAGACGGACGAGTGTGGAAACGCCACATCGACCAACTAAGATCGAGGACCACCAACCAAGAGACCACCGACGCACAAACAGGCGAAACCAACCCCCACAACACAAACCAAGGGGGGAGGGAATACCCCGGGGACCAAAACCAAAGAAGAATAAACCAGCCGTACTTACCAGAAAGCAGCCATCACAACCCCTCGCCAGGTAGAGACAGCCAGGCCAGCTCGACCGACCCGGAAAGACCGAGCGGGAGCGGCAAAACCCGCAGCTCAACCAACCCGGGAGGCCCAGGAGGGAGCTACGGAGAGCGGACCGGCCCGACCGACCAGCCGGTTCCCACGATGGCAGCAGGAGCAGCAGAGATCCCGACCGAACCGGCCAGGATCCAACCTACGACTGAGCTGCGCAGGTCCAGTAGGCTCAGACGGAGCCCCGCCTACCTACGTGACTACGCGACGTAAGGACTGAACCAAGAGGGGAGGGGTGTTCTGTCCTTAATTAGCATTCTTGAGATCCCCGCGCTTTGATTGGCCAAAACGCGGGGCTCTCTGATTGGTCAGGCGAGCCGTGCCAATTGGCTCGCTGAGAATCTCCCGCGATTGGTCCATTCGGATCGTGGGAGATTCAAAGCGGTGCCATTGGCCGCGGCCGCCGTGGCTAAAGGAATAAAAGCCGCGGGCTTTTTCCTTTACGTCAGTTCGATTCCAACTTTAAATAAAAGAGCATGATTTGAAGTCACCGACTCCTGGCATCATTTCGTGGACACAACAATGCCCAGGCCATGTGATCCCCTTTTGCCCAGGCCAGATCCCCTTCCTACAAGCAAAGTCAATGGCCAAGCTAGATTCACTTAACAACCGAGATACTAACTTAACAGCTGTAGTGATTCATTTAACAGCTGTGGCAAGAAAAACAGCATAAAATGGAGCAAAACTCACTGAACAAATGTTTTATTCAGCAACAAACTTTTTTGGTCTCTATTGTGCTCATAAGTTGAGGACTACCTGATATGAAAAACTCAGGTCTTCTCATTTGCAGAGGGGCCCACATTTTCTGGGAAGATATATGTTGCAAGGCAATGAAATTTTCTACTAGCAGATACTAGAAGTATCTAAGAGCATGCTGGAAGTATATAGGGGCATGAAATTAGACTTGTCAAGCTAATGAGTGTCCCAGTCTTATGATGGGCCAGAACCACCTCTTGTTGGGAGATTATTGGAATGCGCTTCAACATACCTACAGAGTACTATGTAGGGAAAATTGTTATTATGCAACTGAAACTGGGAACAGACAGCAAAAAAAGATTGAATATAAAATGTTTTGCATATAAATTTCATTATAGATATTACCAAAAAAGCTTTATAAATTAATGTATAAACCTTATATGACAACATCAAATACTTATTTCAAACAAAAGGATGAAAACAAAGTTGTGTAATAGCAAGGTGTAGCATCAGCACATTTGTATGTGATTATACTTGAGTAGATCTGTATATATTTCTTCTTTTCTCTAAGATATACCCTAATACAGATTTATAGCCAAAGTTGCCTTTCCAACTATATTAGTCTAATGTAAAAGTTTGTTTATAAGATCTATCCCAAATTACAATCTTTTGGACATTATAAAATCCTTGCTTGTTGAACATGAAGAAAGAAAGAATTTGGCAGCCCAATTAGTAAAGTCTTGAGTACTTTCTACTTAGCAAGACAATTTTAATCCCCAGATTGCTGCCTATATTGGTTTATAATGCAGCAGAAAAGAACTTGAAAAGATGAGTTCTTTGAAATTCCACCTGAAGTCTTTTGAAGGCAGAAAACTGTCAGTTAAAAACATCTTCCACCACCACACCTGTACAAGACCTTACTGTTAGTAATATGGAGCTGGTTCAACTGAGCCACATCTCTTTTGCTTTTAAAGATGAATGTCCTTAGGATGAAAAGTACAATGAAATTGGCACCCACCTCTCATACCAACTGGGATGAGATAAAAGCAACAAGGAAATTGTTTCAAGGAAAGATATTGTAGGTCTGGAATGTCAGTGCCCAAATCTCAATTTACAATCTTCTCTTTGATGTATGCAGAGAAAAAGCATCACCCGAAATGGCTCCTAGCTTGCCCTACTTTGGAATGCAGCCCTCAAGCCAACAGAACATTTCCATAAATTTTTCTCAGAGTTTTGATATGCCATGAACTGTCTATGATGAGTTTCTTCTTCCAGCCTCTGCAATCTAGCAGCAGTTCCCTTTCTTTGTCATCTTGTTTATATCCTATTCAGAACCATATGATGCCAGAAATAAGCTAAGGTGTTTAGTGACATCTTTCATTTACATGTTCCAGAAAAGCCATCTGTTCTTTAAAAGTAGGTGTTCCAGCCAAAACAACTATCCTTCTTTCCTGCATTATTTCACAGTGTACCCACATACAATAAAAATAAACCTTTCCCCCCTGTAAATCAATTCAATATACATGCTGCTTAATTTCAGGAAGAAGAAAGGCAAACAATTTTCTTGTTTTATAATAAAAATAGGGAGAGCTACAAAAAATTTCAGCTTACACACATTTCTTTGATATTCCTAAAATATAAATAAAGTAGGATTTACCATGTCTGGAAAGAACTTAAAATCTAATCAGCACTTAGTCTCTCATTTAAAAGCATAAAAATCTGAATCATATCAAAGGCCTTCTTAGATCAACTTTTTTTTTTTTTCTCGCAGTGGCCAATTAGATGCTTCTGGAGTACCAACAAGTAGGTGATGGAGACATATTCTTGGCACACAATTGTTTTCCTGCAACTAGTATACAATATATGGAAACACTACTCTCAATCTGAAAATAACTTTGAGTCTTCAAGCCACTGTTGATAGACTGTTTTCCATGAATTTATCCAATCCATTTATGAAACCCTCTAAGATAATGGCCATCAACACGTGTGGAATGAATTCTAATTACAGGTTTTATAAACAAGTACTTTTGGATGCCCTAATCTTCTTTCAATTAGTTTAAGGTTGAGATAGATAGATAGGTAGATAGGTAGATAGGTAAATAGATAGATAGATAGATAGATAGATAGATAGATAGATAGGTAGATGGGTAGATAGAGATAGATAGATATAGATGTGTGTGTGTGTGTGTGTGTGTGTGTATGTGTGTGTGTGTAGAGGGAGGGGGGAGAGGGAGTGAGAGAGAAAACATCCTGTCCATTTTCTCTGTACCATCATGCTTTTATCTATTTTCTCTGTCCATGCATGATTTCGTTTTTCTCATAATAAACTTATATAAGGCCCAGAATAATGTAGGTTTCTCTCTTTCATCTTTGTTTTAGGTCTTTCAGAGTTTTTTTGTCTTTTCTTTTTTTTTTAAAAAAAAAAAAATTATATTAATTTTACAATTAAAAACAAATCAACAACACACCCAGATACAAAGGCAAAAAAGAAAAGAAAAGGAGAAAAAAGAATGGAAAAACACTTGAAAACAGTCTCATTTTTGACAGTTTATAAGATCTTTTCTTTTTTAGTTTATGCCATATACGCACACCTTATCCATATGTATATTGATATATCACTCGTATAAATTTGTCCTATTCTTTTTTGCCTTATAATATAAAATCTGTCTTTGTTCTAACCATTTATACCAGCAGCTCCAACTATTATAATATATTGAAGAATCTTTATTTTTTAAGGCTAAAGTTAGTTTGTCCATTTCTGCACAGTTTGAGATTTTTTGGGTGATCATCTGCTCTGTAGGTATATGAGGAAGCTTCCAACATTGAGCAAAAGCTAGTCTGGCCACTGTTAGTATGTGTATTGTTATGTACTTCACTTTTATTGATAGTTGTTTATCGAAAATCCCTAACAGAAAGGACTCTGGTTTATACTCGATCTGTTCTTTTGTTATATCTTCCAGCCAATTTCTAATTCTCTGCCAATATTTTTGGGCTTCTGTACAGGACCACCACATATGAAAGAAGGTTCCTTCTTTTTTTACATTTCCAACATTTTGGACTCATATTGGGGCACATCTTCACTAATCTCGAGGGAGGGAGGTGCCATCTGTAAAACATTTTATAAGTGTTTTCTTTGTATGCTGATGATTTTGTGATCTTATTATTTCTACTCCAGATCTTTTCCCATTCTATTAAAGTGATACTCCGTCCTACGTTCCTACTCCAGGCTATCATATTCCCTTTAACTGTCTCTTTTTCTAATTCTACTTCTAATAAATAGTTGTAAAATTTAGTTATATTTTTCTTGTCTGATCCTAGTAAAATTTTGTCTAATTGCTGGAGTTTGTTGTTTATTCTGAATTCTTTCCTATCCTGTTTGTATCTACTATGAATTTGGAGGTATACCCACTGATTAACTTTAAATCCCTGCTCTTGCAGCTTTTGTCATGATTTCAAATTTCCTTGTGTATCCAATAAATCCTTATATTTAATCATTTTAATAATATCCAAATTGTTTGGGTAAATCATCGCCTCCATTGTCAATAACCAAATCGGTACTTTTAAATAGTGTTTTTTCCCGTATTTTTTTCCAATTGATTAATAATGAATCTCTAATTAAATGTCTGTGGAAATATGTCTGATTGACTTTCCCTACCTCCCATAAAAAGGTGTGCCACCCCCTCTGCAAATCGTGGCCTTCTAAAAATAAAGTTCTCTTATTAATTAAGTTCACCCAATCTTTTAGCCATACTAAAGAGGCTGCCATATAATACAATTCCCAATTTGGAAGTGCCAACCCTCCCCTGCTCTTCAAATCCTGCATTGCCTTTAAATTTATTCTAGGTTTTTTCCTTTGCCAAATAAATTTAACCATTATTTTATTAAGTTCTTCAAAAAAATTTCTATGTAGTTTAATTGGAATCGTCTGAAATAAGTATAAAATTTTTGGAAGAATATTCATTTTATTAGAAGCAATCCTGTCCAATAGTGAAAGTTGCAGCCTGCCCCATGATTCTAGGTCCTTCTTTACTTGTTGCAACAGTTTGTCATAATTATTTTCCTTAAGTGTCTTGCAATGTGCTGTCAGCCACATTCCTAAGTATTTAACTTTCTTTGTCACCTGTATTCCCATAACTTCTTCTAAATCTTTTCTGTTAAATTCTTAGTCATTAATTTTGTTTTCTTCCTATTAATTTTGAGTCCTGCTACTACTCCAAATTGTTCTAATTCGTTTATCAATTTTTGTCCTCTTTCTATTGGTTCCTCAATAAAAAAAAAACATATCATCGGCAAACACTTGCAATTTGTATTCTTCTTTCTTAACCTTTAATCCTTTTATCTCTGAGTTCTGTCTAATTTGTGTTAATAGTGTTTCTAAAGAGAATATGAAGAGCAGGGTTGAGAGTGGGCAATCTTGTCTGACTCCTTTTTCTATTTTTATTGGGCGGGTATATTCCCCGTTTATTATAATATTGGCCTGTTGTGTATCATAAATAGTTGTTATAATGTTTTCAAATTTAGTGCCTAAATTCATGTTATAAATTTTTTGAATTAAAAATTGCAAATTTAAATTATCAAATGCCTTTTCTGCATCTAAAAACATAAGTGCAATTTGTTTTTCAGGGTGGGCTTCATAAAATTCCAAAACATCTACTACTGTTCTTAAATTATTCCTAATCTGTCTAGTTGGGAGAAATCCATTTTGATCTTCATGTATGTACAAATTTAAAATTCGTTTTAATCTGTTACCTATGATAGAGGTAAATATTTTGTAGTCAGTGTTTAGGAGTGAAATTGGTCTGTAGTTGTTAATATATCTAAGATCATATTCCTCCTTCGGGATCAATAAAATCAATGCCCCCCTCCATGAGTCCGGCATTCTAGCTGCCAATAAGGTGTCATTGAAAACTTCCATCATAAGAGGTCCAATTTGTTCTGCAATTGCCTTATATAGCTCTCCCGGAATCCCTTCTGGCCACGGGGCTTTATTATTTCCCTGATTCTCTATTGCTGATTTCAATTCGGACCAACTAATGTCTTTATTTAATAATTCTATCAATTCTTCCCTTTATCTTTCATTTCATCTAAGTAATTTCTTATTCTATCCTCATTAACTTCTTCCTTTTTGTATAACTCTATAAGTATTTATGTGCAATATCTTTTTTCTATTTTATCTCTTGTTGTATGTCATCCTTCCCATCTATTAATTGGTATATCAATCTCTTTTCTTTCTTTTTTTTTAATTTATAAGATAACCATCTCCCTGGCTTATTAACATGCTCAAAGTAGGTTTGTTTAATCATATTCAAATTTATTATCACTTTCTCTTGTTCTATTAAATTCAATTTATGTTTAGCAGTTATTATCTGATTTTGTACTCTTAGATCCTTAGGGGTCTTTTGTAATTGAGTTTCTAATTCCTTGATTTGTTGTAATTTATTTTGCTGGGCATATTTTTCTTTATTCCTCATAGCATTATAAGAGATTATTATACCTCTTATTATTGCCTTCAATCTGTCCCAAATGTTTTGTTTTGAAGTTATACCATTGTCATTTTCCTTTAAAAAATAGTTTAATTCCTCCTTAAGTTTGTTAGTATACTCTTTTTCTCTTATTAATTGAGTGTTTAATGTCCATCTTTTCTTTGGTTTCTTCCTACCCTTCCAAATTATTTGAATTGGATTATGATCTGCCCATTCATTCGGTAAAATTTCAATTTCTTTTATCTCATTTGCTATTTCCCCATTCATCCATGCCATGTCAATTCGTGCGGGTTAGAGTAAAATGTAAATTGTTTTTTCTCAGGGTATAATCTTCTCCATAAATCCACCAAATTTAACTCCTTCATCATTTCCCTACATGTCTTAGGAAGCTCTCTTTTCCCCTTTTTATTCTTCCCCCCATTACTATGGTCTTTTTGATAATCAGCAAAAGAGTTGAAATCTCCTATAATACAAATATTCCTTTTTTCAAATCCTATTATTTTTCAATGAAAATATTTAAAGAACTCTTTCTGATCTTCATTCAGGGCGTAAATTACTACTAATAGAATTGAAATAGCATTAATCTAGATCTGTAAAACCAAAGTTCTTCCCTCCAGGTCTGAGCATACTAAATCTGCTTTCAAATCTTCTTTAATGTATATTGCAATCCCCCCTTTTTTTCCTCATGTCTGTTGGTGCGGTAAATAGCTTCCCTAGTTTTGGGCAGTCTAGGTATCTTTCATCTACTTTCCTTATGTAAGTTTCTTGTAGGCATATAATATCGGCATTTTGTTTAATTAATTTAGCTATTATCCTTTTCCTTTTTGTCGTCGAATTTAAGCCATTTATATTAATTAATAGAAATTTCTTTTCTTTTTCCATTTAATTAATTCTGTTTCACTCTTTGTTTTGTAATAACTCTCCTTGTGCTTTCTGGGGACTAGTTTCCTCTGTCTCCTGATATGAATAAACGTTGCCTTGGTTTCTTGAAGATCCTTCTTTTTTGTTTCTGTGATGGCTTTGATCTTCCTGTGAATTTATTTCCAATTCCTCCTTACTACTCTGATCTTCCATACCTACTAGTCGTTCATAAAATTCTTGGGTCCTTTCCATAGAATCTATTTTAATTTTCCTTTCTTTCCGTGAAACTAACATCCCCTCTGGAATTAACCATTTAAATAGAATTCTTTTCTGATTTAGATAAGTAGCTAGAAATTTATAGTCTCACCTTATTTCTCTGACTCTTCTTGGAATTTGCTTAAGAATCAAAATTTCTTTGCCTTTATACGTAATTGTTCTCTGGACAGCCTAAATATAATATTCCGGACATTCCTTCTTGCAAAGCGTATATGGACTTCTCTCAGACATTTATGACATCTCGCATAGTTGGTGCTGACCTTGTAGACTTTGTCAAATTCCTTTAGGATATCATCTTTATCCTTTTCCAGTAATCTGGCCAATATTTCTGCCATTAGCTGCTCCAGGTCTTCTTCCCTGGATTCCTCAACATTTTGGAATCTCAAGTATGTAGCCGCCTTGTCCATCTCTAGATAGACTAATGAATCTTCCATTTCTTTGCTCGCATTTTTTAAATTCTTCATCTACCCTTTCTAGTTTTCTTTCGGTTTGTTCAGTCCTTATCTCTACTTCTTTTATTGTTGCTTCATGTTTTTCCAAGGCCTGTTGTAGTATTCCAATTTTGTTCTCTACCTTAGAAATGTCTGCTTTCATTTCTGCTTTTAATTTCCCCATCTCCTCCTTTACTTCACTAATATCTGCTCTTGTCTCGTTATGATTTTTTTATCATTATTTCTTGTAGCTTCGTCATCGATTCTTGTAGGGTTAGCAAAGTTGTTTGAATATTGACATTCAAGACATTAGCTTGTTTTTCCACTGGTAGCATTTCTTCTATGGTTTTTTGAACCATGGGCAAAGCTGTTGCCAATGTAGTTGTTAATGTTGGGGTAGCTTTCCTTCCAGTTTTCAGAGCTATAGTAGTTGTAGAAGTCATTTCTTTTAATATTTGTTTCTGTTGTTCAATTATATTAATTATATTATCCCAATTTATTATTCAGTATTATAACCTCTATATTAGAATTGTCCAGTGTCTAATTGCTTAGTCCACCTATCTACTAGGTAACTATATTCTGTATTCTTAACTGGTTACTGAAATATATGAATAAATGTTATTTTTAATCCTAATTCTAAATCACGTATATAATTTTATGAAGTCTAGGTTCAACTTCTTATGCAACACTATATAGCACTATGTAATGTTCCATATGATAAATATATATAATAAATAGTATATCAAATCTAACCAAGTTTTATGAGTTTGTATATATTGTAAATATATATGTATTCTTATCTAACCTTATCTGACTCTATTTTAAGTATTAAATATTCTAAGTATTCTTAGCCACCAGTATTCTTACACATAAACAGTATTATTTCCTTCCCCAATAGATTGATTATAATCACACAATAAATTATACCATTAAGATATTGAATATTAAATATTAAGACTTATACTTATTGATTAAATAGTTCTTAATGTTCTTACTATTTTCCCTATATATCTAGTCAAAATATAGCTATCCCTATTATTAATGAGTTAATCAAATCAATTAATTCAGTTATTTAACAATCTAATATAACAGTCAGTTCTACTTTCCTCAACAAACAAATTTATAGTCATTAAAGGGAGAAGGTGAAAAAAGAGAGATAGTTCATCATAACACCGGAAAATAAGTAAATAGAAAGAAGGGAAAAGAATTAAGCAAATTTATGCAAAAAAAGATGGAGAACAATAGGAAGAATGGGTTTTAAAATCAGTTTTTAGTTCTCCGTCTCTGGGTTTGAACACTTTTCCTTCAAATGCACCAGAAATGGGGGGGGGGTAAAAAGCGCTGAATAATGACTGCAATCTTCCAAGTTACTTCTTCTTTTTTTTAAGCGTTCCTTAGTTCAATTCCTTAATTTCCTTCGAGTATGACCACCTCCTCAGTTGGAATAAAATTCTCCCAAGGATCTGTTAAGGGGTCTATTAAACAGTTGATATTCGATATTTTGTTGCAATAACTTCGGAGTTTCTAACTATCTCGTATAGCGCTACGCTGTCACTTCTCCGTCAGCCTCACTCCTCTTCCGGTCTTTGCTTTAATAAAGTTTATCCAAAAAGGTCTATCAGAGTAACAATCAAATAGAGTGTTCCAACTTCTCCACAACTTTTACTCTTTCCAAACAATAATTTCCTGACCTCGTAGACTTCCCTTTTCATTCATTGTAATCCACACTTTCACTTCGGTCTGCCGGAACTTTTCGCCCACGCTTGTCTAGCCTCCGCTTTTTAGCCGCTTTCCTTTCAGGCTTCCGACAGACACTAGTAGGAAAGGTTATAACTTGCCAATCTTCCTCTCCACCACTAAACTCCTTCTGCCACCCTTTTCTCCACCGATCTCACAAACTGTCACTTATTCGCTTTTCACATCGGTGGCAGTCCAGACTTTGGAGCCTCCATTAATAGTTTTTGTCCATTAATAGTCCATTAATGTTCTTGCTCGTTGGGCTCTGGAGGGCTTCCTCTTTGCTGCAGAGGGGTTGCAGCCTGAGTTTTCCCCACACTGACACAAATCTCCCTCTGGAGAGAGGATCGCACCAACCGCAAAAAGAGATTAACTGAAACCACAGATGGGCTTCTGCACCTCTACTCATCCTTGCCTTGCCACCGGAAGTCCTAGAGAGATTTTTTTTTAAATGTGGCAACCAGAATTACATTCAGTGATCCAGATGGAGGTGTACCACAGCATTGAATACTGTAAGAGTATTACAATATTGACCATTTTATTTTCTATACCTTCCTAATGAACTCTAGCATGAAATTGCTTTTTTCATAGCTATTGCACAGCGAATTGACATCTTTATAGAGTTGTGCATTTTCTGCATTTCCTTATTTGGAATAGTCATGATAAGATTGGAAACTTGGAATTTTATTTTTGATTAAGCAAAATTTGCTGTTATACTAAACTATAAATATGGTGAATTTTAACTATTATTTGTGTAAGTATTCAACTTGACCTGGCTCTTCCAGATAGCTTGGAGCTCCAATGGGAGAGCACCACACTGGAGGTAGTTGACAAATTAAGAAGCAATCCCCCTCCCTGTGCATACAGCTCCCTCCCTCCACATCTTTTAACTATAGTTTTATCTTGATTTTTACTCCATTTTTGTCATTTTAGAAATATTTATTTCATGGTTTTATGTTTTTAATGCTGTAAGCTCTGCAGAATCAGTTTGAAATAAGATGAGTGGCAAGTACATTTAATAAACAAAAAGATGAACATTTTAATCAATGGTTAATCTTAAATGATAGCAGAAACAGCAAAATACCTATGCTGGAGAAAAAGATGGGACAGAAAAAGTCCAAAGGGAAGAAAACTTCATTTAATATGAGAAAACTTTATTTTATCCTAAATGTTCCTATTTTTTTTCTCAAAGAAAAGTATCTACACTTGGAAGACTATCAATGTTTTAAGGCTCCAAGAACTATAACCATCCATGCCTCATTATGCTGGAGCCAAAATTTTAAAGCATGTGATGACATTGCATACTTGATCTCTTTGTACTTGCATCAAGATATCACATGACAAATAGAAAGGTGTGAAATTTGTGTCATGCTGTTATGATGGGTTTCTTACCCCATCTACAGATAAATATGTCAAGGATCCATTATGGATTATAATTGATGCCTAAATTTGCCCCAAACAATCATTCTAAACCTCACAGATTCCTGCACAAGAACAGAAATCCCATAATATTTTTAAAAAAATGTTTAGCTCCTGGACGTTTTGTTGCCAAACTAAGTAATATCTTCAGCAGCATTTTTGGTGAAGTCTCTTGTTCATTTATACAGGTCCTGGGTGATCAGTTGATCTTGACAGTGTGAAAAATAGAACCAGTGTACGAACCAATAAGGAAGTGGGCTATCCAAACCATCAACAGATGACAGAACTGATCGCTCTCTCACCAACTGAATTCTCCATCTGACAGCAATCAATCAGAAATCATAAGGTCATAAGACCAGAAACAGTGATTCAACCATTCTTGTGATTCAGTCACCTTGTGACCCAATCAGTCCTGTGATTCAACCAATCACAAGACCAACCAAATGTTAGAGATAACATTGTTTACCCTAACTGGTTTAGGTAAAATAATAAATAAGTTATCATGGTTTGTTGGTTAAAGTGTGTGTAATTTTAACTGCAAGAATGTAATTAAGGGTGTGGTTGTAAAAGCACCATAAAAGGAGCAAGACAACGACAGCTTGCTCTCTGGCTTAATGATCCCTAATTACTGGATGGATTGATGACTGCATTTTTTCCTACTGGAATGGGAGAGAGAAAGGAGTGTTGATTTCTCAACGGTGAGAAGAGATAATATGGACTGTGTTAAGTTTTGAGCATGGGCGAGAAAGAATGGAGACAAGCCTCTGAATGGTGAACTTCAGCTCTTTATTTACACTGTGACTTCTTCAATTCAACAGCAGTAAAACCCACCTTATATAGGCAAACCCTGTAATGTTTAACCAATAATGAGCTAGGAACGCTAGCTCTTATAACCAATAAAAACTCTCTGTTAAGGGCCAATCGGATTCCCCGGAACGGGCCAATCCGGTCCGGCTGCTTAACAGCCAATCAGAAGTGCAGGGCCAGAACCCTGCACTTACTCCAAGCTCACATTTTATTAATCTTATTGCATACACAACACCCCTTCCCCCTGGCTTCTTATTTCAGGGCACAGTTACATAGTCCCTTAGGTAGGATGGTTGTCTTTTTAGTCTCTTTGATTTTCGTTGTATCAGCTGGTTGCAATCATGCGGAGGTAAATCGTTGTTTGGCAGTGGGGCTGTTTCTGGTTCAGAGTTCACTTCTACGTCGTTGCCCACATTTTCTGCAATTCCCTGAGGTGCAACCGTTTCTCCCTCCGGCTCCGCTTCCTGAGTTTCTATTAAACCGTCATTTCCTTCGAACTGGTTTCCTAGGAATTCATCTTCTTCCGTACCTCCCCCCCCTCAGTTTGGTCAAAGGGGATTTGCGGACTGGCTGCTGAAAGCCGCAATCGTAATTGGTCGATATGCCGTTTCCAAAGTTTATCGTCAAGGCATTGCACAAGGTAGGATTTGGGCCCGGTTACACGTACTACTGTCGCTTCCACCCACAACGGGTCGCCCGATAGGTTTTTTGCATAAACTAGGTCTCCTACCTAGAAGGTGCAACAGCGGCCGCTGGATCCTAGTGGTTTCTCCGGTTCATAAGCTGGGTGCAACCGGTCGAGGTAGGAGCGGAGCTTTCGTCCCATTAGCAGTTCAGCGGGAGTTTTGTTGGTGACACTATGTGGGGTGATGTGTTGCAAGAAGAGGATTTGATTGACCTTGTCGTCAATGTTGTCGTAGTCTACATTTTGCAAGGTTTTCTTCATAAATTGGACCATGTGTTCTGCTCGGCCATTGGTCGCAGGGTGCGCAGGCGAGGTGAGTGCATGGCGGATGCCGTGGTCAGCGAGGTACTGCTCGAACGCTAGTGCAGGAAATTGTGGGCCGTTATCAGATACCAGGACGTCTGGTAATCCGTGGGTTGCAAAGAGTCTGTTTAAAATTTTGATAACTGCCTCGGAAGTCGTAGTCGTCATGCGATGAATTTCGAGCCAATTCGAGTAGGCATCGACGGTAAGCAGGAAAGTGTGGCCTTTGGTTGGCCCCACGAAGTCTAGGTGAATTCGGGACCAGGGTCCACGTGGTGTCTCCCATTCATTAGGCATGGCTTTTGGTGGGGCGTTGCTGACTTCTTGGCATTTGGGACAAGCTTTAACCCACTGTTTGATTTTTTTGTCAATGCCCAGCCACCATGCATAGCTTCGCGCAAGGGCTTTCATTTGCATGATGCCGGGATGGCCATCATGCAAAGTTCTCAGTAGCGCTTTTCGGAGCTGTTCTAGGATAACAACTCTATCGCCCCAGATGACACAGCCTTTCTGGGAGAAGAGCTCGGTCTGTTGAGACTTGAATGGTGTGAAGTCATCTGATAACTGGTCCAATGGCCATCCGCGTTCTACCCAGCTTAGGATTCGTGCTAGGGTGTGGTCGCGTTTGGTTTCTCTTGCGATATCTCGGGCGGTCAGTGGCGACGAGTTGAGTGCCTCAATTTGCAACGTGGTTACCGTTGGTGCAGGATCGTCGAGAGTCTCTGGAAGCGGTGCTCGGCTCAATGCGTCGGCGTGGGGAATGGCTTTCCCTGGGCGGTATTGCAGCCCATAGTTATAAGCAGCTAAGAATTCTGACCATCAGGTCATCCTAGGGGATAATATGTAGGGAGTCGGCTTATCTCCGGCTATTATCCCTAACAAAGGTTTGTGGTCAGTCACAATAGTAAAATCCCTACCATACACGTATTCGTGAAATCTTTTCACAGCTGAGACAATTGCGAGGGCTTCTTTATCAATTTGTCCATAGTTCCGCTCCATTTTTGAAAGAGTCTTTGAAAAATATGAAACAGGGGCTTCGTTCCCATTAGGCAGTACATGGCTCAAAATGGCACCCACCCCGAAAAGCGATGCATCACAGGTTATAACTAACGGCAAAGTCTCGTTATACTGCATGAGTACAGAATCAGAAGTGAGCAGTTTTTTAACATTACGGAACGCCTGTTCTTCACGGTAACCCCATAACCAATTTGCTTTTTTATCTAACAATCGGTGTAACGGTTCAGCGACAGTTGCTTTGTGCGGTAAAAATACATTATAAAAATTTATGCCTTGAGATCGGCCTTGTTTTGTGGCCTGGGAGCGTTTTTGATCGCTTTTAATTTACTTTCAGTAGGGTGAATGCCCTGGCTATCAATCAGGTACCCTAAAAACTCAACACTGTCAGTACACAATTTACATTTGTTTTTTTTTAACCTTAAGATCGGCCTCTTGGAATTTTTTTAGGACTAATTTTAACTGGTCCTGTAAGATTTTTTTTGTAGGGGCTGCAATTAATACATCGTCAAAATAGAGGACCATGCCCTTAATTCCTTGCAATAACCTTTCCATAAGGCTCTGAAAAATCCCCGGGGCTACACTCACTCCGAATTGCAGCTGGGTACATTTAAAGGCACCTTGGTGTGTCACAATAGTTTGGGCCTGTGCCGTTTTTTCATCTACTGGTAATTGCTGATATGCCTGAGCTAAATCCAATTTAGCGAAAACTTTCCCGCCCCCCAGGGAATGGAGGAGGTGCTGCACCACCGGAACTGGATACGCGTTCTGCTGCAGGGCGTGGTTCAAAGTGGCCCGGTAGTCCCCACAAATTTGGATTGACCCGTCTGGCTTAATGAGTGTTACAATAGGGGTTTCCCACGGGGAGTGATCAATGGGCTCCAACAACCCCTGAGCTGTCAGTTTGTCGAGTTGTTCGTCGATTTTCGATTTTAAGGCAAACGGAAGTTGACGGGGCTTTAGGTGAATGGGAGCTATTTTTGGATCTAAGCTGAATGAGATCGGGGTCCCCTTGTACTCGCCTAAGCTGTCCGGGAAGATGTCCCTGAAATCATAGATAAGGTCTTCCTCCCAGTCACAGCCACCGACTCGGTTTACGCCGGCCACTTCAATGCCAAGTGGCACGAACCATTGGAGGCCCAGTAGGCTAGGCCTATCTCTATCGATGACCGTTAAAGGTAAGTACACTGTGTGCTTCTTGAAGGAGACTCGGACTCTGCAGGACCCGACGATGGGAATTCGATTCCCCTGGTAGTCCTTGAGGATGAGGCGTTGGAAACAGAGATCTTGGCATTGAATTGTGGGGATGAGTTGCTTGAGTGTCTTCCAAGACACCATCGAGAGGGACGATCCCGAGTCGACCTCCATGTGGCAAGGTTGGTTCTCGATGGCTACCGTGACTCGGATTTTCTTAGTGTCCAAGGCTAAGGCGTGACCGATAGTGATAGTATGGAGAGCCTCTTCTCTCTGCAAAGCTCGATTTCTGTAGGAGTGGTTTACTGGCTCTTACCTTACAGGACGGTTTCCTGTCGATTGGCGATAGTTAGCCCCTTTTGAGGCCTGGCTGGGTCCTGGCAAGCTGCGGCAGACCCGTCCGATGTGGTCTCGTTTCCCGCACTCATGGCAGAGTGCGTCGCGGAATTTGCATTCGGACCTGGCATGGTTGGCTCCACAGCCAGCGCAAGGGTGTAAGCGCTTTGGCGAGGGTCCCGGTCAGACCGCAGTCGATGGACCCCTTCTTCGTCGCTGTCTGACGACGAAGAGAGGTCCTCGTGGTGCGTTGTCGCGAGCTGCCCTTCTGAACTAGGTGAGATTTCGCTGGCCGGTGGTGGTACCGAAGTGCGGTTTTGGCATAGTTGTGCAGCTGACTTCCTGGTTGCTTCTGCTGCAGTAGCATCGGCAATGGCGTCAGCAAGGCTGATGTCGCCTTTCGCCATCAGCTTGCTTTGGATGCCTGGTGCATCTAATCCCAGAACTATGCGATCTCTTAGTGCTTCTTCTAGATCGGTGAATCCGCAGAGGCCTCCCAAATTTCGGAGGTATGCTATGAAGTCGGCCACGCTTTCTCCCTTTCGCTGGCTTCTTTGATAAAACTCGTGACGTCTCACGAGCGTAGACACGGTCGGGGCGTAGTGGTCTCGCAGGATAGGTTCGAGGTCATCCCAATCCATGTCCTTCACTTCTCGGGGTTTGGCTAGTGCTTTAGCCATCTTAAATACGGTTGGACCGCAATGCGTTAGGAACACCGCCCGTTTCTTCCCAGCTGTGGCGTCCTTTAAGTTGTTCATCTCTAGGAACATTTGGAAACGATCCATGTAAGACTCCCAGTCTTCTTGTGTTTGATCGAACGGTGCGGGTGGTACGATGCCGCCGGACATGGTTCCGTTGTTGGTGTCTTCTGTCACGTGCTCGGTGTTCTTTGAAGTTTCGTTGGTTCAGATATCTCCATATCCCACCTTCGTTGCCAGTGTTAAGTTTTGAGCATGGGCGAGAAAGAATGGAGACAAGCCTCTGAACAGTGAACTTCAGCTCTTTATTTACATTGTGACTTCTTCAATTCAACAGCAGTAAAACCCGCCTTATATAGGCAAACCCTGTAACGTTTAACTAATAACAAGCTAGGAACGCTAGTTCTTATAACCAAAAAGAACTCTCTGTTAAGGGCCAATCGGATTCCCCGGAACGGGCCAATCCGGTCCGGCCGCTTAACAGCCAATTAGAAGTGCAAGGCCAGAACCCTGCACTTACTCCAAGCTCACACTTTATTAATCTTATTGCATACACAACAGACTGATTTATTGTAAGTGAACTGACATTGAATATTCAACACGGATTTTGCAAACTGAGTATCCCCGAATGGACTGACTTAAATGATACATGACTAATGTACTGTTTTTGACTATGCTATAACTCTTAAATGGAATAAACTATATTTTTGATAGCACAAGCGTATCTGCTTTTTACTGAGTGTTAACTAACATACAAACTTATCTCACACATTTACCTGTCTGCCTAACTGACTAACACTGCACATTCTGTTTAGCGTGTTTCCTTAACATTGGTTGGGAATAGGCTTAACACCAAACACCCAGGACAAGCAAATAAGACACTCTCAAACCCTGTCAAAGATATTACCTAGTTTGGTAATGAAATGTGCAGGAGCTAAACAGCGAGCTTAGAGAACAGACACCTTCCAAAACCTACAACCTGAGCTCCAAATATTTTCAACAATTTCTAACCAGAACTGTTATGTTCTAAATGTCAGGCCAACTAAATTCAGAATTCCAATGAAATGTTTACACAATCATTCTAGACCACAATTTCAAAGTTAGTATTAGGCCAATATTTTGGGGCATCATATCCACATGTTTACATTCAATTCTAAATGGAATTTTTACCAAATGATCATGATTGTACACGGTAGACAGATGCTGTTTGGATGTGCCAACTTCTCTGTGTTGCAAGTATTTTCCCTATCCCTGATAATATATTTTTTTTGTTTAAAAATATTTGCCACTGTCTCATTTAGTAATAAGTCTTTGTTCTTCAGAACCATTACAAAATCAGTGATTCCAGAAGGAGTTACTGTTGTGGATAGTGGACTGGGAAGACAGAGAAGGTACAGAAGTCTTTAATATTAGGAAAAAATATTATATAAAGGAAAAATATTAATATTAAATATTAATATAAAGGAAAAATATTCAGACAGCAATCTTTTGGGTGAAGAGATAAGTGAACAAAAGTATTTCAAATTTTAATCTGTGAAATATTGGAAGTAGTGATGTATAGCTTAATGTCCTGTCTTTAGTACTTTAAGAATAGAATATAAAAGAGGAAGAAATAAAATGCTATGAAAATAAATTCAGTTTATATTGCTTTAACTGGTTTTTTTTTTGCTGCTGTTGTTTTTTCCAATGTATTGTCACTTGGTATAACACTCTTTTGTATGGTACTATAAATATTTTAAATAAATAAATGAAATAGTAGCACAACTCACCGGAAAATAAAGAAGCAGTGATCCAAATAGGATAGTTTCCAATAGAATAAGTCCTGATGCCCTGATGCTCTAGAAAGCAGACACAAGAATTTAAAGCTTTACCTCCTGTACTTACATTAGATAAATCCAAATGTCCATAATCCAATATTATACTGATAGACCACACCACATATTCAATATACTTTATAATTTTTGATACCTATCCTGCAATCCAATTTCCATTTCAATTAATCCGGAAGTGAGTATTGATATATAAACTACTTTCAGTTGCACTATGTTTGCTTATAACTATGTTCCTCACTTTGGGACTTATTTTCTCTTTAATTTGTTGATGCTTGTAGCAGTAACTATACTAATATCCTGGCAATAAAATCCAGCATAAATTGGTAGATTCTATTTTAAGTAGTTTTCTTAATTAACGCTAAGTCTCCTCAGACAGACATCACATTTACAATTCAAAATGATGCAGAAGTAACAATTTCTCCCCAAACTATTCAAAGTCAATATGGGTTACCCATTGCCTATTGCTTGAATTTCTGTAATGAACATCAGTATTCCAGAAGAAATGGTAGTTGTTGTTTTTCCAGGACATATCCCACTCTTCTGATTAGGAATTATAATACTACATACAGTACACTTTAGAAGTATTCCTGAAATTTGCACTGCAGATATGTTCAAGTTTCATTTCTCACTTTCCATGTCAACTTGTATATCTTCTGATTATTTTAATGCCAAATGCAACACATTAATTATCTCATTAACATTTGCAATTAAAGATCCTTAATTGACATGACAGAATTTATGGAGTTTAAGCAGAGCTTTTAAACTATTGTTTCAACATCCCACTATAGTAATCATATAAATAACACATTAACTATCAGACAGTAAATACAATTGGACATTAACATCAAACTTCTGAGAGAGGCCATCTGGAACTTTTGAAAGGAGAATTATCCAGATGCTGGCAATACTCAGATCTTCTGCTCCTTATCTTGTAAGTGCAAGAAAGCAATCGGTATTCTTAAATATCATGCAATTTCAATAATGAGATGGATGCGGTGGGGCGGAGGATGAAAGTAATCCAGACAAGGTAGAGGTGCTGTTGGAAAAGAAAAGTTGGCCCTTGGAATAGGCTGAGTCCTGCTTTTATGGGAGCATATTTTCCATGAGGAACATGTTTGCAGTTTGGAGTGATTCTTGATTTCCACCTGCCACTAAATTGTCAAAAAAAAAACAGCCATAGGAAGGAATGTGTCTGTACAATTACCTTAGTGTGTTACACTACTATTTCCAGCAACAGTAATCCAGCCCTGAATTAACCATTAAGCAACAGAAGCATATGCTGAGGGCAGCAAGGAAAGAGGGACACCACAGAATTTCCCCCCTATCCATTTTAACTCTTTCACTACCACACTTGACTTTAATTGATTATTTTTTTCTTGGTAATTGTCCTTCCCTGCTATATTCAACTTTAATCTGCATTGTTAAAAATGTTACCTTTGGCATGATGAGTGACTAAAGTTTAAAAGTTTTGTTTGATGGCATCAACAAATATTACATTTGTTTCCATCTCATGGTGTAGAGTTTCAGTTCCGCCAAGGCGCACCATTACTGGGCTGTACTCAGGGCAGCAGTTGGTCTTAATATGGCCCTGCAGTTGCAACCTCCTGTGACTCAACCTCATGAGTGATACATGGATCTATGTTTAAAAAGTGTCTGGAAGCTATGGTTGGTAAAAAAAAAAATAATAATAATCAGTGTCTATCCAGTTGAACAATGTTCAAGGAGCAGAAATGTTGTCTGACTGTCTATGAACTGCTCCAGCTATGAACTTCCTCAGCTATTTAGACCTGAAGAAAAAGTCCTTCTGAAGATTTCCTGATGCCAGGAGATACCCATTTTCCACAAGGATTTTCTCCTTTGTGGCTTCCAGATTACCGAATGCACTTTTAGGACCATAGTTTTGACCTCCCAATATTTAAGAAGATGTCAAAGCACTTATTTTATGCCAGGATTTTCCTAGTTAATATTTTTCTGTATTTAATTTTAAACCAAATCTTGATTTGTCAAAGTTGTTCTGGTCCATATTTTATATTTCTAAACCACCCTGATTGTTGAAAAAACAAAAACGAAAGGCAAAGTAGAAAATGTAATAACCAACAGAGAAATAAAGTCCACTGACTATGAATCATTTCAAAACACAGTTAGGCAAACTCTATTACAGTCTTTGACCATTATATCAGAACATAGTGAAATGGTTTCAGGCATGGGTGAAATGAATGGAGACAGTCTTAGTTGGTGAACTTTCAGCTCTTTATTACATAGTGACTTAAGACTTTAATAACAACAACTCTGCCTTATATAGGCAACCTTAATGCGAAATAACCAATAGGGAGCTGTAAGACGCTAGCTCCAAACCCAATAAGAGTCCTTCGTTAAGGGCCAATCGGATTCTCTGAACCCAACCAATCTGATCGAGCCGTTTAACAACCAATCAGAAGTGCAGGGCCAGAACCCTGCACTTTACCCCAAGCTCGCTTTTATTTTAACTATTTACATACATAACACCCCTTCCCCCTGGCTCCTCAATTATGGTGTGATTATAAAGTCCTTCAAATAGGACGGTTGTCTTTTGGGTCTATCAGATTTTCTTTGGACTGGATGCGTGCAGTCCTGTTGAGGTAGAATGTTGTTTGGCAGTGGCTCAGCTTCTCGTTCTGGTGTGATTTCCCTTGGGGCGTACGATTCTTCCTCCTGCTCCATTTCCTGAGTTTCACTTGATTCATCGCTCTCTTGGAACAGGTTCCCTGGAATGTTGTCTTCTTCCATTCCTCCCCCCCCTCAGTTTGGTTGTAGGGGAGTTGTTGGCTGGCCGATATGAGTCGTGACCGTAATTGGTCAATATGTCGTTTCCACTGTCTTTCATCAACACATCTTACAATATAGGATTTGGGCCCAGTCTTGCGTATTATCGTTGCTTCAATCCAAACCGGGTCGCCCGATAAATTTCTTGCATAAATGGGGTCGCCTACCTTGAAGGTACGGTAGCGTCCGCTGGATCCTGCAGGCTTTTCTGGCTCATAAGCAGGGTGCAGTCGGTCGAGGCGGGAATGGAGTTTTCGCCCAAGTTCTGCGGGAGTTCTGCCAGTTACGCTGTGAGGAGTGATGTGTTGTAGAAGTAGAATGCGGTTTATTTTTTCATCAATATTATCATAGTCCACTTTTTGCAAAGTCTTTTTTATAAATTGGACCATGCGTTCCGCTCGGCCGTTGGTAGCAGGATGCGCAGGTGAGGTGAGCGCATGGCGGATGCCATTATCAGCAAGGTACTGTTCAAACATTAGCGCTGTAAACTGTGGTCCGTTGTCGGACACCAGGACGTCCGGCAATCCATGAGTTGCAAAGAGTCTATTAAGGACTTTAATGACCGATTCGGAGGTTGTATTGGTCATTCGATGAATTTCTAACCAATCAGAGTATGCATCGACAGTCAATAGCAATGTATGTCCTTTAATCGGCCCTGCGAAATCCAGATGGATTCTGGACCAGGGTCCGCGTGGCGTCTCCCATTCGGTCGGTGCAGCTTTTGGCGGTGCATTGCTGGTTTGTTGGTACTTAGTGCAGGCCTTGACCCATTGCTCGATGTGTCGGTCCATGCCTGGCCACCAAGCGTAGCTCCGTGCGAGTGCTTTCATCTGCACGATCCCAGGATGTCCTTCATGCAAAATTTGTAACAGCATCTTTTGGAGTCGTTCTGGAATGACGACTCTATCGCCCCAGATGACACAGCCTTTTTGCGAAAAAAGTTCAGTCTGCCTTGTTTTAAATGGCGTGAAGTCATCTGGGACCTGGTCCAATGGCCATCCACGTTCTACCCAGCCTAGGACTCGAGCTAGGGTGTGGTCTCGTCTGGTCTCTCTCGCGATATCTCGAGCGGTCATAGGGGGCGAGTTGAGCGTCTCGATTTGAAACGCCGATACTGTTGGTGCCGGATCGTCGAGAGTCTCTGGTAGTGGTGCTCTGCTGAGTGCGTCGGCGTGGGGAATGGCTTTCCCCGGGCGATATAACAATCGATAATTATAAGGAGCTAGGAACTCTGACCATCGAGTCATTCTTGGGGACAATATATAGGGAGTTGGTTTGTCCCCAGCGATTATCCCCAGTAAAGGTTTGTGGTCAGTTACAATGGTAAATGTCCTTCCATATACATATTCATGGAATTTTTTTACGGCTGCCACAATTGCAAGAGCTTCCTTATCTATTTGTCCATAGTTACGTTCTGCATGGGAAAGAGTCTTCGAAAAGTATGCAATGGGGGCCTCGTTTCCATTAGGCAGCACATGGCTCAGAATGGCACCCATCCCAAACGGTGAGGCATCACAAGTTATAACCAATGGTAATGTTTCATTATATTGCATAAGTACAGAATCAGATGTAAGTAAATCTTTTACATTTCAAAACGCTTTTTCCTCCCAGTAACCCCAAAGCCACAATGCTTTCTTATCTAATAACCGGTATAATGGTTCAGCCACAGTCGCCTTATGCGGTAAAAACACATTATAGAAATTGATAAGGCCTAAAAATGCCTGGAGATCTGTTTTGCTATGGGGTCTGGGAGCATTTTTTATTGCCCTTAATTTACTCTCAGTAGGGTGAATACCCTGACTATCAATGCGATAACCTAGAAATTCAACACTGTCGGTATACAGATGACATTTATCCCTTTTTACTTTCAATCCCGCTTCTTGGAATTTTTTAAGAACACATTTTAAACGATTCTGCAGAATTTTTTTACTAGGAGCTGCAATTAACACGTCATCAAAATACGGAACCATGCCCTTGATTCCCTGCAATAATCGTTCCATTAAACTTTGGAATATTCCCCGGGCCACAATTACCCCGAATTGCAATCGGGTACATTTAAAAGCACCTCTGTGCGTTACTATCATTTGAGCTTGGGCTGTTTTATCATCCACGGGCAATTGTTGATAGGCTTGAGCTAAATCTAATTTAGCAAAAACCTTTTCGCCTCCCAGGGAATGAAGGAGGTGCTGCACCACCGGCACTGGGTACGCGTTCTGCTGGAGGGCGTGGTTTAGAGTGGCCCGGTAGTCCCCACAGATTCGGATTGACCCATCTGGCTTAATGGGGGTTACAATAGGAGTTTCCCATGGAGAATGATCAATGGGTTGCAGTACCCCTTGTTTAATTAGTTTGTCAAGTTGTTCATCTATCTTGGCCTTAAGGGCGAACGGAACTCGACGGGGCTTTAAACGGATCGGGGCGACCTTAGGGTCAAGGCTAAACGAAATTGGGGTCCCCTTATACTCGCCCAGACGATCTGCGAAGACATCGCTGAATTCAGAAATAAGGTCCTCCTCCCACTCGCAATCACCGACTCGGTTCACGCCGGCTACTTCGATGCCGAGTGGCGCAAACCATTGGAGGCCCAACAAACTAGGCCTGTCCCTATCGATGATCGTTAGAGGTAAGTATGCCGTGTGCTTTTTAAACGAGACGTGGACTCGACAAGACCCAACCACAGGGATCCGATTCCCTTGGTAGTCTTTAAGGATGAGACGTTGGTAGGAATGAGTTGCTTTAATGTCTTCCACGACACCATCGAGAGGGATGATCCCGAATCAACCTCCATGTGGCAAGGTTGGTTCTCTATGGCTACTGTAACTCGAATCTTCTTAGCGTCCATGGCTGAGGCGTGACCTATAGTGATAGTATGGTGAGCCTCTTCTTTCTGCAACACTCGATATCTGTAGGAGTAGTTTGCTGGATCTCGCCTTACAGGTCGGTTTCCTGTCGATTGGCGAAAGTTGGTTCCCTTTGAGGCCTGACTTGGTCCCAGTAAACTGCGACAGACTCGACTGATGTGGCCTCGTTTTCCGCACTCATGGCAGAGTGCGTCGCGGAATTTGCATTCGGCCCTGGCATGGTTTGCTCCACAGCCAGCGCAAGGGTGTAATGGCTTAGGGCGAGGATCCCGGTCGGACCGCATTCAATGGACCCCTTCTTCGTTGCTGTCTGACGACGAAGAGAGGTCCTCGTGGTGCGTCGTAACGAGCTGCTCTTCTGACTTGGATAAAATGTCGCCTGTCGGTTGAGTTGTCGGGTTGCGGCTTCTCTGTAATTGTGCAGCTGACTTTTTGGTCGCCTCTGCAGCCGTGGCTTCAGCGATGGCGTCAGCAAGGCTGATGTCGCCTTTTGCCATCAGCTTGCTTTGCACGCCTAGTGCATCTAATCCCAGAATTAATCGATCTCTCAGTGCCTCTTCCAAATCGGCGAATCCGCAGAGACCTCCCAGGTTTCGGAGGTCTGCTATGAAGTCGGCCACGCTCTCTCCTTTTCGCTGGTTTCTCTGATAGAACTCGTGGCGTCTCACGAGTGTAGGAACGGTTGGCGCATAATGGTCTCTCAGGATGGGTTCGAGGTCGTCCCAGCTCATGGCCTTCACTTCTTGAGGTTTCGCCAGCGCTTTAGCCATTTTAAAGACAGCCAGGCCGCAGTGCGTCAGGAACAGTGCCCGCTTCTTTGCTGGTGTGGCGTCCTTCAAATTATTTGTTTCGAGAAACATTTGGAAGTTATCCATGTAGGATTCCCAATCCTCTTGGTTTGGATCGAACGGAGCGGGCGGTTTCCGTTGGTGGCATCATCTTAACACGTGCTCTGTTTTTCTTCCAAGTTCCTTAAGATCAGATATCTCCAAATCCCATCCTCGTCGCCAGTGAAATGGTTTCAGGCATGGGTGAAATGAATGGAGACAGTCTTAGTTGGTGAACTTTCAGCTCTTTATTACATAGTGACTTAAGACTTTAATAACAACAACTCTGCTTTATATAGGCAACCTTAATGCGAAATAACCAATAGGGAGCTGTAAGACACTAGTTCCAAACCCAATAAGAGTCCTTCGTTAAGGGCCAATCGGATTCTCTGAACCCAACCAATCCGATCGAGCCGTTTAACAACCAATCAGAAGTGCAGGGCCAGAACCCTGCACTTTACCCCAAACTCGCTTTTATTTTAACTATTTACATACATAACACATAGTATTTGGTTGTGCCTTCATAATTAATACAAGTGAAAGTTATTGCACAAACGTTGGCTAGACAATAAATATCAATACTAATGTTATTACTATATGTAATATTCATTGCAAAGAAACACACACATGCTCTAAGATACACCAGCCCCATGAATGAAGATGCTCTCAATCCAGAAAAAATATCTAACTAAATAACATTTGTGTGATTAATTATAGTTACTGCATGCCCAGGGTTTAGACACTTATAACTGAGGGGCTATTTGATACCAGTGCATGCTGAGTTTTAGAACCATTTAGGAACAAAGATCCATTTTTCCATTGCAGAAATTTGAATGATGACATGCATTCAGAGGGTGATGCCATAATGGAAGTACTGCAACTATAAATGTAGATCAATTTTCAATAACTGATTATCTTGCTTTATTGAAAAATCATCATGAATAAGCTAAAAGGAAAGGTTGCTTTAGGATGTACAATTCCCTCTTTGGCATCTCCTTTAATTCTTTCCGCCATTTTGGCTTGCAGAATGTTGAGGTATGGAGTGCTGAATTACAAACATAAAAAGCTATTTCTATGGCTTCTCTTGCACTGCCTTTCTCCTACATCACCAGAGCAATCAGCATTGACTAATTCAGTGTAGGAAGCAATGGTGATGGAGGAGAAATAGAAACAGAATGGTTGCTCCCCAAGGGTTATGCACTCATGTTGTAAGCCAGTTATTTCTGCTAGGACTGCTTAACAGCTTCTTGTGCTAGGAAGAAATCTGCATTTCTTCCACCCAGGAGAATCATTAAATATATATTTGTCGAAATGCTGCAGCTGTCTTTGGGCATTGCCATTTCCCAAAGGCTGACAAACCAAGCAGCTTCATCAGTGTAATGAAGCTTGTCAGAATTGTCAAAATATTTCCATATTGTCTTGACAAATGGTTGCACATATGGTAGAAGAAAACCATTAAGGACTGTGCATGTTCTATACATATAATAATGCAGTTAGGAATAGATTGGCATAAATACTTTTAATGGTTCAAATGTATGTATTGTTATGGAAAATCAGTGGTGGGGATATTGATTTCAAATTGGAAAAAGCCAAGGAGATGACATTGGAAAAGCAAGGGAATAGATGAGAAAAGGCTTATTTTAAGCTTGGGACAAAATTAAGGTATAAGAAAGAGAATAATAATCATGCCTTTCTAATTCATTAGAACAATGTTACTAAATCTTGCCAAGTTTAATATGTCTGGACTTTAACTCCCAGAACTTCCCAGCCAGGTTGAGGAACACTGCACTAGAGTATAAAAAGGATGCAGGGAGGAAGGGAAGGAAAAACTTTAGTCAGGCTTTCAAGATTCTCTTACTAGAGCTGTAAATAAAGTATAGTACTAGCTAGAGTTGAGCAGTCTATTTTCTGACCTGGATTTCCTCAAACGTCTTGCACAAACCCATTATAAATGTTAGTAGACAACACTATTGTTGTATTACTTTGTGGCTTTCAGACATCAGACAGCAAGGAACAGAAAGCAATGAAAATCTGGTTTATATAGATCTGATTGCCAGGTATAATTTTTAATGATTTTGTAGCACAGACGTCCTTGGGTAGAGAGTGGGTTTTTGAAGAATTCAAATTGGCACACAACAAAATGATCAATGCTGCCATTCTGGCTTCCCATTCTCTGAAGACATTTCTGCTTTGCAGGATCTTTGCAAACAATGTACCAAATTAGATGAGTGAATTCTTTGAATCTCTTCAAGGAAAGAAGAAGAGATTGTTCTTCTCTGAATATTTCTCAACAAAGGATTCTGTTAGTACTGACTACAGTACTACTACTGAAAAGTTAAAGGACTTCCTTCCAAGATTTTTTTTTTTTGGATTTAAATTGAAATGCTATATCCAGACAGACTCAGGACACCTGGAGAGATAATCATCCAGTTGTAATTGAATAAATGTAATATCACTATGTTCTGTCTGTGATAATTTCTCGTCTTCTTAGAAGTAACTTCTAAACCTATTATTTTCTTAAAGTCTATGAAAATCGGTACACACTCAAGAATAAACAGACAATATTAACTTTAAAGAAAACAAGACAAATCCTTCCCAGCCCAGAAGCACAAAAAAAAAAAATGAAGTGTGACACAGGAAATAAAACTGTGGTAAAACCCAATAATTATAAACTAGTATGGTCAAGGTGTGATATTGTGATGACCCATAGTCTCTCAAAATAATCCAAACCCAAAATATACATTAAAGTCTGGTAAGTCCTTCAACTTAACTTCACTGTTTTATTAGGCACAGTTTAAAGTCACAAAAGTAAATAATGAGGCAAAAAGAAAACCAAAACAAACTGCATTGATGAGAGTTCCAAAGCAAGCCAACATAACTAATCATAAATTCCAGGAAAATAACCGAGGAGAGTCCATGGGAAGAATGCCAGCAAAGATAAACCTCTTTCAAAATAAACACTAAACTTTGACTCCAGCAATTCTAACTGCGTAGTTACAAACTTATATACATAGCTCCCAGCTGCAAGCCATGAGGAGGATCATGGTAATCTCCTATTGAGTAGACCTCACTTTTCACTGATCCTCTCCTCCCTGCGTGACCTAGGATGGATAGGGAATGGGCCTGGATCCTCCTCTGACTGCTCAGCTGGCCTCTGCCCTTCCTCAGCCTCCTCCACCACCTCTGGAGCCACATCCCACTCCCTGTTGGCTGTTCCTCCTCTTCCTCAGAGTCAGTCTCCACCAGGGGCATGACAGATATATTTTACAAATAGTAAAACAAAAACTTAATAGAAATAAGACCATACTGATCAGATAAAAGCAACATAAATAAAATACACGATGGTGGTATATACACCTGAAAAGGTGAAGCATTATTAACTGAAACCAACCATTTCTCTAATAGGAGCATTATAAAAGAATTGTGGGTGAATATTTCAGGACGTCTTCATCCTAACAAAGTCTTAAATGGGATACTCATTTAAATGGGGTTTAGTTTCTTCTCAAGGATATCTTTGGGGAGGGGGAGGTTAAATTTTGCCAGAATTAGAACTTTCTGAATTTGAGAACTGTCATTTGGCTTAGATATCTAGCTGGCTTGAAAATTGGTGAATGACTTCCCAAGAACACATGGATGGATACAACAGCCAGTTTTAATTGGGTTTCTAAATCCTTGACACATTTAATACCTATTATCAGGTTTGTATTAAGTGAGAACTCATTGCATTTCAGCTTCTCATAACTATCCCAGTCCTACTCCAGAGTAAAAGAAAATTATTTGTTCACATAGAAGTGTTAAGTAACTTTGAAGTAAACTCTCTGGATTTCAATACTTATTATTTCATAAGACTATTTTCTCAAAAAGAAGGAATAACAATGGAAGCTTCTGAAAGATAATGGTTAGCTGTCAGTCTATAACAATACAGATCAGTATTTTGTTATTTATTTTTTGCATAAAAGCTTGGCTCAAGTTACAGCAATGCCTAAATTATATCAAAAGGAAGAGTTTGAGCTTGTAGTTGTATAAAAATGAAGAGCAGCATTACTGCTGCCCAGAGTCACAGCTGAGTTAGGCATCCTTATAAAACTTAACAATAAATAAAAAAATAAATCAATGCCTCCGTTTTCAGCTGAAGGATTTTCTTCTGACCTTGAGTTTGGAAATAACTTGGTAAAAGTAATTTATGTAGGAAAATCTAAAGTAGTAAGCAGAGGAAGAATTTAGAAGCCCTTACTTTTTGTTTAATCCTGCATATAGAAAAAGGGTTCACATATTACACTAAACCACAGACTTTGTTTAAACAGGGCTTAGTGAGTAAAACTAAAAATGTAGCTGGATCACATAGTAGACCAGGCTGAAATCTATAAAATCAATGCTTCAATATTACAACTAACCCTTCTTTATACATAACTTACGTTGCTTTTTACTAAACCTAAGAAGCTAATTTTGAGTCAGAAAAGCAGCACAAAATATAAAAGAAGATGGGCTGAAATAGAAAGAGAGAAGTTGCAAACTGATTGCCATAGGGTAATTTTGTAATAAAGGTGTGGAATTACAATATAAATTTTTGCAGACAGTGCTAGGTTTGGTTTATTTTATTTACTGAAATGGTATAAGCTGTGCTTCAGCTAACAACCATTCAGAGCAGTTTAAAAAATAACAATAAATAAAAGAAAGGACAAAACTATAAATAACAATGAAAATAAAACAAGGAGAGGAGTAAAATACAACAATAAAAGTAACAATAAAAACGTTCAGTTTTTTAAAAGAATACCTTGCTAGTTGACATGCATGAAAAGCTCAGTCAAATAAAAAGAATGACAAAGGAAGACATTTGATTTAGTTTTAGGCATCTTATTGGAAGTTAATTTCAAAGATTGGGTAATTGTAAAAGACATTTGTTCACTTACCACTTATTTAACTTCAAAAGGAAGGTAGATCCAGTGGTGGGATTTAAAAAAAATTATTACTGGTTCTGTGGGCATGGCTTGGTGGGAGTGGCATGGCTCTGTGAGACTGGCATGGCAGGGGAAGGATACTATAAAATCCCATTCCCATTGAATAAATAAATGAATAAATGTTAAATAAAGTTATCTTGAGCTTGAAGTCAAGTGCAGGGTTATGGCCCTGCACTTCTGATTGGCTGTTAAATGGCAAGATCAGATTGGTCCGTTCAGAAGAATCTGATTGGCCATTAACAGGCCGTTCTCATTGGTTAACGGAGCTAGCGCTCCCAGGTTGCTATTGGTTGAATCATTAATAAGTTGCCTATATAAGGAAGGCTATAGCAGCCATCCAGTTTGAGCTGTCACACCATGTAAATAAAGAGTTTGAAGTTCACTGTTTTCACTGGCTCGTCTCCATTATTCGCACCCATGCTCCACACCTAACACTGGTGACAAGGATGGGATGTGGAGACGTCAGAGCTGACTAAAACAATGAAGAAGACAACTGAGCACGTGGCTGAAATGCACAATGGCGGAACCATGTCCCGCGGCGTAGTACCACCCGCTCCGTTCGACCCAGCGCAAGAAGACTGGGAGTCCTACATGGATCGTTTCCAAATGTTCTTGGAAACAAATAATCTGAAGGATGCCACAACCGGGAAGAAACAGGCGGTATTCCTAACGCATTGCGGGCCGACCGTATTCAAGATGGCTAAGGCACTAGCAAAACCAGCTGAAGTGAAGGCTATGGACTGGGACGTCCTGAAACCTCTACTAAGGGCCCACTATGCACCGACCGTACCAACGCTCATAAGACAGCACGAGTTCTACCAAAGAAACCAGTGGAAAGGAGAGAGCGTTGCCGATTTCGCTGCAGACCTCCGAAACTTGGGAGACCTCTGCGATTTCGCTGACCTGGAAGAGGCCTTGAGAGACCGAGTAGTTCTGGGATTAGATGTGCTAAACGTGCAGAGCAAGATAATGGCAAAGGGCGACATTAGCCTTGTCGATGCCATCGCTGATGCAACGGCAGTGGAAGCAACCAAGAAGTCGGCTGCCCAACTGCGCCGAAACCGCACTCTGACACACCAACCAGCCTGCGAACTTTCACCTAAGTCTGAAGGACAGCTTCCAATGGCCCACCATGAGGACCTCTCTTCGTTGTCAGACAGCGACGAAGAAGAGGTCCATCGACTGCGGTCCGATCGGGACCATTACCCGAAGTCCCAGCAACCATGCGCTGGCTGCGGGGCCAACCATTACCGGTCCGATTGCAAATTCCACGACGCGCTCTGCCATGAATGTGGGAAACGAGGCCATATCGGATGGGTCTGCAGAAGTCTCCTAGGACCCAGCCAGACCTCAAAGGGGGTCAACTATCACCAATTGACAGGAAACTGTCCTGTAAGGCAAGAACCAGCAAACCACTCCTACAGAAACCGACCCATGAATCGCTTAACAAGGTGAGAAGAGGCTCACCAAACTATCACTATCAGTGATGCCTCTTCATTGGATGCCAAGAAAATCCAAATTAAAGTGGCCATCGAAAATCAGCCTTGCCAAATGGAAATCGACTCGGGATCGTCCCTTTCGATGGTTTCCTGGAAGACCCTCAAGCAACTCATCCCTACTATCTGGTGCCAAGACCTTCAATTCCAAAGACTCGTACTTAAAGATTATCAGGGGAACTGGATTCCAGTCGTGGGATCCAGTCGAGTCCGGGTTTCATTCAAAAACCGCACAGCGTACTTACCCCTGACTGTGATCGACAAGGACCAGCCTAGTCTGTTAGGACTCCAATGGTTCGCACCACTCGGCATTGAAGTGGCAGGCATTAACCGAATCGGCAGCAGTGACTAGGAGGAGGACCTCGCCTATGAATTCAAGGACGTCTTCGCGGAAAAGTTAGGCGAGTACAAGGGGACCCCGATATCCTTTAGCCTTAATCCAAAAATAGCTCCCATCCGCCTTAAGCCTTGTCGAGTTCTGTTCGCCCTAAAGCCGAAAATCGATGAACAGCTTGATAAGTTGATAGCCCAGGGAGTGTTAAAGCCCACCAATCACTCTCCCTAGGAGACCCCAATTGTGACACCGATTAAGCTGGATGGGTCAATTAGAATTTGTGGGGACTACCGAACCACCCTGAACCATGCCCTGCAGCAAAACCCATATCCGGTGCCGGTGGTGCAACACCTCCTCCATTCCCTGGAGGGCGGAAAAGTCTTCGCTAAACTAGACTTAGGTCAGGTTTATCAGCAACTGCCGGTTGATGAAAAAACGACACAGGCACAGACAATCGTAACGCACCGGGGTGCCTTTAAATGTACATGGCTCCAATTCGGAGTGAGTGTAGCCCCGGGGATCTTTCAGAGCTTAATGGAAAGACTCTTACAAGGGATTAAAGGCGTTGTTCCCTACTTTGACAATGTGTTAATTGCTGCCCCCACTCCAAAAATTTTACGGGATCGTCTAAGACTGGTTCTCCAAAAATTCCAAGACGCAGGCCTTAAGGTAAAGAAAAATAAGTGTAAGCTGTGTACAGATCGTGTCAAATTTTTAGGGTACTTAATTGACAGTCAGGGCATTCACCCTACAGATAGCAAATTGAGAGCAATAAAAAATGCTCCCAGACCCCGGAACAAGGCCGACCTCCAGGTGTTTCTAGGCCTCATCAATTTTTATAACGTATTCTTGCCGCACAAGGCGACTGTCGCTGAACCTTTACATCGCTTACTGGACAAAAAAGCAAATTAGGTATGGGGTCATAGAGAAGAACAGGCATTCCGTAATGTAAAAAAAGCTACTGACTTCTGACGCTGTACTAATGCAGTACAATGAAACCTTACCGTTAAATATCACGTGTGATGCATCACCTTTTGGAGTGGGCGCCATTTTGAGCCACGTATTGCCTAACGGTAGCGAAGCCCCTGTTGCCTATTTTTCAAAGACACTCTCGAAAACTGAGCGAAATTATAGCCAGATCGATAAAGAAGCCCTTGCAATTGTATCAGCTGTCAAAAGATTTCATGAGTACGGCCGGGCTTTTACCATAGTGACTGACCACAAACCTTTGCTGGGAATAATAGCTGGGGATAAGCCAACCCCCTATATATTATCGCCCAGAATGACTCATTGGTCAGAATTCTTGGCTGCTTATAATTATCAGCTGCAATACCGCCCCAGAAAAGCTATTCCCCATGCCGACGCGTTGAGCCGTGCACCGCTTCCAGAGACTATCAATGACCCCGCGCCAACAATGACAACGTTGCAGACCGAGACACTTCGCACGCCGCCATTAACTGCCCGTGATATTGCGAGAGAAACAAAACGCAACCCACCTTGGCACGAGTCCTCACGTGGGTGGAACGCAGATGGCCATTGGACCAAGTATCAGACAACTTCACACCATTCAAAAGTCGACAAACAGAGTTGTTTTCTCAAAAGGGCTGTATCATCTGGGACGATAGAGTCGTTATCCCAGAACGACTCCAACCGGCACTACTAAGAACCTTGCACGATGGCCACCCTGACATCGTGCGCATGAAGGCCCTCACACTAAGCTACGCATGGTGGCCAGGCATCGACAGACAAATCGAGTCGTGGGTCAAAACTTGTCATAGATGCCAAGAAGTAAGCAACGCTCCACCAAAGGCAATCCCAACCAAATGGGAGACACCGCGGGGACCCTGGTCCCGTATCCATCTAGATTTTGCTGTTCTGACCAAAGGCCACACCTTCTTGCTAACTGTAGACGCCTACTCGAACTGGCTGGAAATCCACCGAATTAGAAACACGACCACCAAAGCGGTCATCAAAAAACTAGAAAGACTGTTTGCAACCCACGGATTACCAGATGTTCTGGTTTCCGACAACGGGCCCCAATTTACCACACTGTCCTTTGAGCAGTACCTGGCTGACCGCGGTATCTGACATGCACTCACTTTGCCTGCACACCCTGCGGCCAACGGTAGGGCTGAGTGCATGGTACAATTCGTCAAGAAAACACTACAGAAAGTGGACTATGACAACATCGAAGAGAAGATAAACCGAATCCTCTTTTTACAGCATATCACGCCTCACAGCATCACCAACAAAACTCCCACCGAGCTGTTAATGGGACAAAAGCTCCGCTCCCACCTCGACTGGTTACACCCAGCGTACGAACCGGAGAAACCACTCGGATCCAGCGGCCGATGCCGTACCTTCCAGGTAGGCAATTTGGTGTTCGCTATAAACTTATCGGGTGATCCGCTTTGGGTAGAAGCGACTGTGGTCCGTGTAACCGGCCCAAGATCATACCTTGTACAATGCCCTGACGATAGGCTTTGGAAGCGCCATATCGATCAACTACGATCAAGGCTGCAGTCAGGCAATTCCGAGCTCCCTAATAATCAAATTGAGGGGGGGGAGAGAGACAGAGGAAGACGAATTTCAACTAGCGGAAAACCTTTTTGAGGGAAACGATAGCGGAACAGAAATGCGAGAACAGGAACCAGGAATGGGAGTGAGTTCACCTCAGGGTGACAACAAAGATATTGGTGACAACGAAAACACAAACTCTGAATCAGAGGCACCCCTTTCGCCAAACAACGCCCTACCTCAACAAGAGTGCAGCTAAATGCCAGGTGCACAGCGAAAATCAAAAAGACTAACAAAACAACTGTCCAACCTCAAGGACTACGTAACCGCACCCCATAAGCGGAACCCGGGGGGAAGGGGTGTTGTGAATGAATAAATGTTAAATAAAGTTATCTTGAGCTTGAAGTCAAGTGCAGGGTTCTGGCCCTGCACTTCTGATTGGCTGTTAAATGGCAAGATTAGATTGGTCCGTTCAGGAGAATCTGATTGGCCATTAACAGGCCGTTCTCATTGGTTAACGGAGCTAGCGCTCCCAGGTTGCTGTTGGTTGAATCGTTAATAAGTTGCCTGTATAAGGAAGGCTATAGCAGCCATCCAGTTTGAGCTGTCACACCATGTAAATAAAGAGTTTGAAGTTCACTGTTTTCACCGGCTCGTCTCTATTATTCGCACCCATGCTCCACACCTAACACCCACCCCACTCATGGGAGAAGGGTACTGCAAAATCCCATTCCCTCCACACCCCACTAACCTGCTTCCCAGCTCCGTTCTGCAAGGCAACAAAAGAAGACCCAGCCAATCATCTGGGACTTGGAAGGAAGAGGTGGAGGCCAGTCAGAGGTGGTATTTGCCAGTTCTCCAAACTATTCAAAATTTCCACTGCCAGTTCTCCAGAACTGATCAGAACCTGCTGAATACCACCTCTGATACTATACCTTTAATTAGGAGTCCCCAAACCTGGCAACTTTCAGACTTGTGGAGTTCAACTCCTAGAATTCCTCAGCTAGCTATGCTGGCTGGAGAATTCTGGGAGTTAAAGTCCACAAGTCTTACAGTTGCCAAGTTTGGAGACCTCTACCTTTATTCCTCTGTCCCAATTAAAAGTTTTGCTACCTATCTGCTGACCAAGAGCAATTTTCAGAACTATTTTCAATTGTAACCACACATGTTAAACTTTGGAGTCATTCAGCTAGGAGACAACTTGTAAATGATTGTAACAGATTTATCTAAATTGAAAACTAATAATGGATCTATAAAGTTTAGCTGGTGAAGTACACTGAAAACATCAAGGTCTCTCTGAAAACCTTTGATTCCTTATGACCTTCCATGGTGTAATGGATTTAAATTAAAAAAAAGACCACTTTAGATTGAATGTTAGCAGAACCAATTGTTCAAATGAATAGTAATTTCCCTTCACTGAAGATATAGGAGCCCGACAACAATCTGTCATGAATACTTTAATTGAGATTCCTATACTGGGCAAGCACTGGGATTCAATGGCCTAAGGGCACTTCTCTGATTCCAAAAGTTTCCAGCACTTGTATCTAAACACCAGTTTGAAACTCATTTTACTTATAAACTTTAATTTGAATCATTTTTGCCATTTAAATCATTCAGTCTTAAGTTATAAATAACTAACTTATACCTCTCTTATTTAATGGGTTTATTGTAAATATTTAAAATTTGAATCAAACTGTTGAATAGAACTGAATGACAAAAGCATTTAGATAATTATGTGCAGCCCTAATGTTATTTTGTTCAAGGTTTGACACAGATATTTGGATTAAGTGTTTGTTCTTTATGAAATAACCCTGCCTTTGCTATAGTCATTTTCCAGCTTGTATGGATATTAACCTTGGTTATTGACGCTTCTGTTGAAAACAGTGTGAAACATTTCTATTTAATTACTTGTCAGTTGGTACAAAATGTTCTTGGTCATAATTTTGCTATTTAGATTAGATCATAAGTATACCTTCTGAACATTATCTTGAATCTGTTGGCAATATGTATTAATGTTTATAATGTAATTCTGCAGTCACAAAGCTATTCTGTTATCTAAGACAGAAAATAACAAAAGGAAACCAACTCACAAGTAGTTCAGTTCATGATTACAGAATTCATGGTTACCCAGATGTATTACTGAATTACATTTCACAGCAATCAACATATAGAAATTAGAGGCTATAGTTGAGCAAGGTCTGGGCCATAAGTTTTCCATCCCTGTTTTCCTAGTGTTTTAATAGCTAGCTGAAGATGGTTCAGACCTGTATTAGAAAAGTGGTCATGGAACATGGTCTAAAACATCAATGGCAGCCACAATGTAGCAATTGAAGCTCCAATGCAGGGTTTGTTTGTTTTTTAGTGTGTCACACAGGCAAACATGTTAAAAGCTAGAACTTCAATCCTACTGTTAAGGTTGCCCCTCTTGCTACAGACCCGATGGGCTAGAATAGAATGTTAAACTCTACAGCATTTCTTATCCAGATATACCTTGTGAAAACTTTACCAATGACCATATTTTGGAACCAGGATTTATCACCAGGAGCCGAAGGAACTTCATACTTTATGTAAGTGGTTAAATCAAATATGTGATCATAGCTATTATATCTTGCTAGTGCCAGCACCATTCAGAAAATTAGGCCAATGAGTCTTTTCCAGACTTTGGAGACATTCTTTTGGATCGACTCAGAGGTAGTATTCAGCAGGTTCTGACCAGTTCTGGAGAACTGGTAGTGGACATTTTGAGTAGTTCAGAGAACTGGCAAATGCCATCTCTGACTGGCCCCGCCCCCATCTCTTCTCCGCCTCCTGAGTCCCAGCTGATCGGCTGGGTCTTCTTTTGTTGTCCTGCCCAGGAGAACAGAGCTGGAAAACAGGTTAGTGGGATTGGAAGGGAATGGAGATTTTGCAGTATCCTTCCCCTGCGAGTGGGAGGGAATGGGGATTTTACAGAATCGTTCCCCTGCCACGCCCACCAAGCCAGGTCACACAGACTAACCCACACCACATCCACAGAACTATTAGTAAAAAAAATTTGAAACACACCATGTATAGTATGCTAATATTTTCTTATATCTACAGGCCACCATGTCATTCAAACTACTGATTATTTTATTATTCTGTTCTTTATTATTTTTACAAATAACTCAAGGGAACAAACATATTCACTATACTCTTTTTCCCTTATTTTTCCCATAACTACCCTATGAGGTCAGTTGGGCTGAAAGAAGGTGATTGGCCCAAGATTACCCAGCTAGCTAAAGCAGGACTAGAACTCATTCTCCAGCTTTGGTGGGAGTTTGAGGCTTTAACCACTAAACCAAACTGGCTCTCAACATTTGCTTGAATATCCTCTATAATATTAGAGAAAGAGATACTTCATAATTATGGGAATTGTAAATGTAAGACTTTCTTCTGTACTTATGTGTCTTAGGTCTAACCATCAGATTATAGCCAGAAGCATAGATTTAATGAGAATTACAGAACTATAATATCAGTACTAATAAGAATGATTATTTTAGTTCTAAGAGTTATAGTTTTAATAGAGCAAAGATTGCTTGTCATCTCATTGAACTTTAATTCAAGCGCAGTGTTCCTGATGTTGGCTATGTTATTCTAATCAAATTGTTGGTTTTATTGTGTAATGTTATGTTGCTCAATAACTGAAATAAAGATTTTGATCTGATTTGAATATGGTGATGATGAAATCAATATACCAGATTTCTAAAACCATGACTCTAAAATCTAACTAATTCCAATCAGTCCTATAAATACTTGCTATATCATTGCATGTACAAAACAAAATTTTGCAACTAAAACTGTAACACAAGAGTGTTTGTTTGTTATTAAATACTTAATATAATAATATTGCTTGGGTGGCCTGGGAAAAAAAAGTAAGAAAGGCTGCATTGAACTTATTCAATAATTGGAATAAAACCTACACACTCTTGCGTGATTCGCATAGGTCAACCTATTTGCCCTTAGGAAATGCCCTGAAAAAGCATTAAAGTGAGCTCTAAGAACAGCCAATCAATCCATGGATAAATAAATGAATTTTAGCGAACTGCTGGGAAGCATTTACAGGATTTTATGAAATGTCTCCTACCATATTTACTTATCCAGACAGAAAAGTCATAATGAAACTCCTTCTCTGAATTCCTTTAATAAAATTCATGAGTTAAAAGCTGTAGAGTCGTTTTCTTGTGCAGTGTTTCTCAAATATTTTGATCTCAGGACCCATTTGCAATTTTAAAAGAGCTTTGGTTTATGTGGGTCATAGCTATTTTATTAGAAATTAAAACTGAGAAATTTCAAAATATTTGACTCCATAGAACCCCAAAATATTCCGGAGACCACTATGGGTCCCCAGGCTATACTTTGAAAACTGCTATCCTAGTACAAGCTTATTAAGGCCCACATACATATATTTTCTTTTTTCATCTGAGATATTTCATTTTCCACTTTTAGGCTTTGTATTTATAGCTGCTTGTACTTTGATTTCTGTTAAGTTTTGAGCATGGGCGAGAAAGAATAGAGAAAAGCCTCTGAACGGTGAACTTCAGCTCTTTATTTACATTGTGACTCCTTCAATTCAACAGCAGTAAAACCCGCCATATATAGGCAAACCTGTAACGTTTAACCAATAACGAACTAGGAACGCTAGCTCTTATAACCAATAAGAACTCTCTGTTAAGGGCCAATTGGATTCCCCGGAACGGGCCAATCCAGTCCGGCCGCTTAACAGCCAATCAGAAGTGCAGGGCCAGAACCCTGCACTAACTCCAAGCTCACACTTTATTAATCTTATTGCATACACAACACCCCTTCCCCCTGGCTTCTTATTTCAGGGCGCAGTTACATAGTCCCTTAGTTAGGACGGTTGTCTTTTTAGTCTCTTTGATTTTCATTGTATCGGCTAGTTGCAATCATGATGAGGTAGATCGTTGTTTGGCAGTGGGGCCGTTTCTGGATCAGAGTTCACTTCTACGTCATTGCCCACATTTTCTGCAATTCCCTGAGGTGCAACCATTTCTCCCTCCGGCTCCGCTTCCTGAGTTTCTATTAAATCGTCGTTTCCTTCGAACTGGTTTCCTAGGAATTCATCTTCTTCCGTACCTCCCCCCCCCCAGTTTAGTCAAAGGGGATTTGCGGACTGGCCGCTGAAAGCCGCGATTATAATTGGTCGATATGCCATTTCCAAAGCTTATCATCAAGGCATTGCACAAGGTAGGATCTGGGGCCGGTTACACGTACTACCGTCGCTTCCACCCACAACGGGTCGCCCGATAGGTTTTTTGCATAAACCAGGTCTCCTACCTAGAAGGTGCGACAGTGGCCGCTGGATCCTAGTGGTTTCTCCGGTTCATAAGCCGGGTGCAACTGGTCGAGGTGGGAGCGGAGCTTTTGTCCCATTAGCAGTTCAGCGGGAGTTTTGTTGGTGACGCTATGTGGGGTGATGTGTTGCAAGAAGAGGATTTGATTGACCTTGTCGTCAATGTTGTCGTAATCTACCTTTTGCAAGGTTTTTTTCACAAATTAGACCATGCGTTCTGCTCGGCCATTGGTTGCAAGGTGCGCAGGCGAGGTGACCGCATGGCACATGCTGCGGTCAGCGAGGTACTGCTCGAACGCTAGTGCAGTAAATTGTGGGCCATTATCAGATGCCAGGACGTCTGGTAATTCGTGGGTTGCAAAGAGTCTGTTTAAAATTTTGATAACCGCCTCGGAGGTCGTAGTTGTCATGCGATGAATTTCGAGCCAATTCGAGTAGGCGTCGATGGTAAGCAGGAAAGTGTGGCCTTTGGTTGGCCCCGCGAAGTCCAGGTGAATTCGGGACCAGGGTCCACGTGGTGTCTCCCATTCAGTAGGCATGGCTTTTGGTGGGGCGTTGCTGACTTCTTGGCATTTGGGACAAGCTTTAGCCCACTGTTCGATTTGCTTGTCAATGCCTGGCCATCATGCGTAGCTTCGCGCAAGGGCTTTCATTCGCACAATGCCGGGGTGGCCATCATGCAGAGTTCTCAGTAGTGCTTTTCGGAGCCGTTCTGGGATAATGACTCTATCGCCCCAGATGACACAGCCTTTCTGGGAGAAGAGCTCAGTCTGTTGAGACTTGAATCGTGTGAAGTCATCTGATAACTGGACCAATGGCCATCCGCATTCTACCCAGCCTAGGACTCGTGCTAGGGTGTGGTCGCATTTGGTTTCTCTCGCGATATCTCGGGTGGTTAGTGGTGGCGAGTTGAGTTCCTCGATTTGCAACGTGGTTACCGTTGGTGCAGGATCGTCGAGAGTCTCTGGAAGCGGTGCTCGGCTCAATGCGTCGGCGTGGGGAATGGCTTTCCCTGGGGGGTATTGCAGCCAATAGTTATAAGCAGCTAAGAATTCTGACCATCGGGTCATCCTAGGGGATAATATGTAGGGAGTTGGCTTATCTCCAGCTATTATCCCTAACAAAGGTTTGTGATCAGTCACAATAGTAAAAACCCTACCATACATGTATTCGTGAAATCTTTTCACAGCTGAGACAATTGCGAGGGCTTCTTTATCAATTTGTCCATAGTTCTGCTCCGTTTTTGAAAGAATCTTTGAAAAATATGCAACAGGGGCTTTGTTCCCATTCGGCAGTACGTGACTCAAAATGGCGCCCACCCCGAAAGGCGATGCATCACAGGTTATAACTAATGGCAAAGTCTCGTTATACTGCATGAGTACAGAGTCAGAAGTGAGCAGTTTTTTAGCATTTCGAAACGCCTGTTCTTCACAGTAACCCCATAACCAATTTGCTTTTTTATCTAACAGTCGGTATAACGGTTCAGCGACAGTTGCTTTGTGCAGTAAAAATACATTATAAAAATTGATGAGGCCTAGGAACGCCTGGAGATCGGCCTTGTTTCGTGGCCTGGGAATGTTTTTGACTGCTTTTAATTTACTCTCGGTAGGATGAATGCCCTGGCTATCAATCAGGTACCCTAAAAACTCAACACTGTCAGTACACAATTTACATTTGTTTTTTATTTTAACCTTAAGACCGGCCTCTTGGAATTTTTTTAGGACTAATTTTAACCAGTCCTGTAAGATTTTTTTTGTAGGGGCTGCAATTAATACATCGTCAAAATAGGGGACCACGCCCTTAATTCCTTGCAATAACCTTTCCATAAGGCTCTGAAAAATCCCTGGGGCTACACTCACTCCAAATTGCAGCTAGGTACATTTAAAGGCACCTCGGTGCGTCACAATAGTTTGGGCCTGTGCCATTTTTTCATCTACTGGTAATTGCTGATATGCCTGAGCTAAATCCAATTTAGCGAAAACTTTCCCGCCCCCCAGGGAATGGAGGAGGTGCTGCACCACCGGAACTGGATACGCGTTCTGCTGCAGGGCGTGGTTCAAAGTGGCCCGGTAGTCCCCACAAATTCGGATTGACCCATCTGGCTTAATGGGTGTTACAATAGGGGTTTCCCATGGGGAGTGATCGATGGGCTCCAACACCCCCTGAGCTATCAGTTTGTCGAGTTGTTCATCGATTTTCGATTTTAAGGCAAACGGAACTCGACGGGGCTTTAGGCGAATGGGAGCTATTTTTGGATCTAAGCTGAATGAGATCGGGGTCCCCTTGTACTTGCCTAAGCTGTCCGCGAAGACGTCCCTGAAATCATAGATAAGGTCTTTCTCCCAGTCACAGCCACCGACTCGGTTTACGCCGGCCACTTTAATGCCAAGTGGCATGAACTATTGGAGGCCCAGTAGGCTAGGCCTATCTCTATCGATGACCGTTAAAGGTAAGTACGCTGTGTGCTTCTTGAAGGAGACTTGGACTCTGCAGGACCCAACGATGGGAATTCGATTCCCCTGGTAGTCCTTGAGGATGAGGCGTTGGAAACGGAGATCTTGGTGTTGAATTGTGGGGATGAGTTGCTTGAGTGTCTTCCAAGACACCATCGAGAGGGACGATCCTGAGTCGATCTCCATGTGGCAAGGCTGGTTCTCGATGGCTACCGGGACTCGGATTTTCTTAGTGTCCAAGGCTGAGGCATGACCGATAGTGATAGTATGGTGAGCCTCTTCTCTCTGCAAAGCTCGATTTCTGTAGGAGTGGTTTACTGGCTCTCGCCTTACAGGACGGTTTCCTGTCAATTGGCGATAGTTAGCCCCTTTTGAGGCCTGGCTGGGTCCTGGCAAGCTGTGGCAGACCCGTCCAATGTGGCCTCGTTTCCCACACTCATGGCAGAGTGCGTCACGGAATTTGCATTCGGACCTGGCATGGTTGGCTCCACAGCCAGCGCAAGGGCGTAAGGGCTTCAGGTAAGGGTCCCGGTCAGACCGCAGTTGATGGACCCCTTCTTTGTCACTGTCTGATGACGAAGAGAGGTCCTCATGGTGCGTTATCGCGAGCTGCCCTTCTGAACTAGGTGAGATTTCGCTGGCTGGTGGTGGTACCGGAGTGCGGTTTCGGCGTAGTTGTGCAGCCGACTTCCTGGCTGCTTCTGCTGCAGTAGCATCGGCAATGGCTTCGGCAAGGCTGATGTCACCTTTCGCCATCAGCTTGCTTTGGACGCCTGGTGCATCTAATCCCAGAACTATGCAATCTCTTAGTGCTTCTTCTAGATCGGTGAATCCGCAGAGGCCTCCCAAATTTCAGAGGTCTGCTATGAAGTCGGCCACGCTTTCTCCCTTTTGCTGGCTTCTTTGATAAAACTCATGGTGTCTCACGAGCGTAGGCACGGTCGGGGCGTAGTGGTCTCGCAGGATAGGTTCGAGGTCATCCCAATCCATGGCCTTCACTTCTCGGGGTTTGGCTAGTGCTTTAGCCATCTTAAATACGGTTGGACTGCAATGCGTTAGGAACACCGCCCGTTTCTTCCCGGCTGTGGCATCCTTTTGTTCGTCTCTAGGAACATTTGGAAATGATCCATGTAAGTCTCCCAGTCTTCTTGTGTTGGATCGAACGGAGCGGGTGGTACGATGCCGCCAGACATGGTTCCATTGTTGGTGTCGTCTGTCACATGCTCGGTGTTCTTTGAAGTTTTGTTGGTTCAGATATCTCCAAATCCCATCCTCGTTGCCAGTGTTAAGTTTTGAGCATGGGCGAGAAAGAATGGAGACAAGTCTCTGAATGGTGAACTTCAGCTCTTTATTTACATTGTGACTCCTTCAATTCAACAGCAGTAAAACCCGCCATATATAGGCAAACCCTGTAATGTTTAACCAATAACGAGCTAGGAATGCTAGCTCTTATAACCAATAAGAACTCTCTGTTAAGGGCCAATCGGATTCCCCGGAACGGGCCAATCCGGTCCGGCCGCTTAACAGCCAATCAGAAGTGCAGGGCCAGAACCCTGCACTTATTCCAAGCTCACACTTTATTAATCTTTTGCATACACAACAATTTCACTTTCATTGCTTTACCCATTCTTGTTTTATTTTAGCTAATTGGAGAATTATAGTTTAAAAATGTGAAAGAAGAAACAAATTCATGTTCAATTCCTCACAAATATCTAAACTAAGCCAATGTTTCATCTCATGAGAAAAAGCATGCTTCATTATATCCTTTCCTCAAGCCATATTTCAAAATATACTGCACATTTCTTTTGTTAGAAACATCTGCAGAAATTTAGGTTTATTTCTAAAATGTAGGCAGTTGAACCTGCTCGGTCCAGGGAGCTCCCAGGACATGTTACATATAAAAAATTGTGTAGAGTTAGAATAGATCTTTCTTGGTAAGGTACCATCAGGGTATTAAACAGATGCTTTTGCGGGGAATGGAATTATGTCAGCAACCAGTTCTGCAACATATCACAATTGTAGCAAGCACTTGTCAAATACCAAAGATCTCCCATAAAGGCATGGGAGCAGAGAAGGAAGCAGCAAAATTGTTCAAGCCATCCATAAGGTTTCCTGCCAGGCTCTTAATTGAGGAAATTGACAGGAAGTCATCCAGTGCAAAATCTGATAGATTCAGTTGATTGTGCAATTATTGCTTCGGAAGGCTAAATAGAAATAACTGTCTATTTTTAGTAAGAGGTGATTGCAGCTATTAATTTTAGCAGTTGGATTCAAGTATTTAATGTGCACTTGATTTTGCTGGTTGTATTGAGTAAACTTGGAAATTATTTTAAAGCCCAGTTCATTCAGTCTGGTGCAATCACACATACACACACACTTAACCTAGACACCAGCAAATTGTCATTTGGAGTGAGGCTTGTGATACAGTATTATGTGAGAATGTACTGTATGTTGAGGGTTTGAACTTGCAGGGTGTTTTCCAAATGCTTTGTTACCAAGCTAAGTAATACCTTCAGTGGAGTTTAGGGGGTGTCAGTGTCAGGGTTCTTCTGTTTATAAGGGTTTCAGGTGTGGGTGTGTCAAGTGAGGGTCTTGTGAATGAGTCAGCTGTGAGTCAGCTATGAGTCTTATGGCGGATCTTGTGATAAGGAGATTACATCAGGTCAGGATCATTGGGAGGTGAACTGCTAGTGTGTGTGGGGGGGGTGCATGGGTTGACTAAGGGTCAGTGCTGTCTCTGATTGGCTGTGCAGTTGATTTGGATTCTGAGGGGTTCATAGGCTGATTGCAGGCCGATATGCCTATTGATGGAATTGCTTGTGGAGTGCCAGGTTTCAAGGAACTCACAAGCTTCACAGGTCATAGTGTGACTGATAATTTTTGTGTTGCTCCAATTGAACTGGTGTTGTGTGGTGTTGGTGTGAGTAGAGATTAAGGATAAACAGAAGAACACTGACACTGATCTCTCTAAATTCCGCTAACATTCCAAGATATTACCTAGCCTGGTAACAAAGCCTTCAGAAACCAGCCCACAAGTCAGAGAACAAACCCTCTCTGTACACCCAAATTACAGATATTCACCACTATTGCATTGTATGTTATAAACATTTATTCATGTGTAAAGATGAAGCCTCTTCCTAATAATTGCATGGACATTTCCATTTATTTATTTATTTGGTCAATGACATAAAATAATAAAAAGGGAATAAAAGATAACAAATACCACCAGGAACCACAGAGAAACATGAATATAATTATATACTGACAAATATAGAGTAAATCAAATATCGTATACTCCTAACAATTGCTTCTGAATACTATCTTTTTATTTGGTTCTATTTCCCTTTTGACCAGATTTCCAATATCTCAGTCCTGACTCAGTTCTGTCTGCAGTTTATGCCTACATCCTGATACAATTTTAAATTCTTCCTTTCTCCATGCAGTGGGACAAATGAAGTCCCATGGGACACATGCTAACAATGTCAATGAAATCAATACTTTCATTTTCCTACCCCCAGCTATAAAATAATTGCCATACTATTTGTTAGCAGGATTAGGTAACATGATTTGCTATCAAACAGATAGTCCTCACTTAGCACCTGCCCCATTTAGCAATCATTTGAAGTTACAATGATGCTGAAAAAATGACTTTATGAAAAATAACTTTGCCTTTATTTCTACTAGTAGTACAAAAATACCATTGCACTATTCTAAGGATTTCTTCTTCTTCTTCTTCTTCTTCTTCTTCTTCTTCTTCTTCTTCTTCTTCTTCTTCTTCTTCTTCTTCTTCTTCTTCTTCTTCTTCTTCTTCTTCTTCTTCTTCTTCTTCTTCTTCTTCTTCTTCTTCTTCTTCTTCTTCTTCTTCTTCTTCTTCTTCTTCCAACAATAAGAGAAATGACTGAGTCTTGACAGCTATTGCATTTATAACCACTGCGACATTTGTGTGCTTCACATATAGCTTCTAACAAACAGTTAATGAAGACGCTAACAGTAAAATCGCAACTCATGGTCATGTGATGTCTTATTTAACAAATACAGTGGAAGTGAGGTCATAAGTCCATCACAGTCTCACGGTGTCTTGCTTAAGGACCATGTCATTAAGGATGGAGCTGCAGGTTCCAATTGTAATAGTTAAGCAAAATCAATGTAAAAGTGAAATGTCCCAACAAGATCTTTCAACAGCATCCCAGGTTTTTCTGCTGGAAATAAGAGTTGGGAATTCAAAATGATACCTAAATTCTGTGTGGACCAATCCAACATCATTCAACATAGAATAAAAATTGCACAAAGGAACTGGATGTTCAGCCAGAGAACTGATTGCTACATTTTGAGCTCAGCCTTGCATCTGCCTAGTGAGAATGCAATACTTTCTCTTAGGAAATGTCTCTCTACACTCTGTACTATATTGCTCAGCCATCATAGTGAGGGCTAGAATTTCTTTACACCCTACTGCTGTGTCTGTGTAAACAGTCAAGGATCAATGCAGGCATAAATGGTCTGACATTCTACAGCAGGAACATCTGAAGTATTAAAATACCTTGAAGCAGATCTATAGCCCATTTGATTCAGCCTTACTTATTAAGTAAATAATAAATAAGTCTTACTTATTAAGTCACAGAGAATTCCCTGATAAAGCTATTTATGACAAACAAAATGAGAAGGATGATTTTAAAAAAAATTACCTTTGCCTTGCGAAAACGGTAGACCACCAGCATGCTTATGAAGTCCAACAACATACAGAGAGTTTGGAAGGAGATGATAGCAAGTCGCAAATAGTGGTCCTCCTGTGCATAGCAGGGAGTATCATCTGTACAGTCAGAACATCCTTCCCTGCAGGGCAAGCAGGTGTACAAATCCTCAGCCATCTCACTTCTAGAAAAATGGCTGTCAGCATCCTTCCCTAAAAGTATCAGATATGAAAGAGAAAAGATAAGAGTATACATTCAAGTATTAGAAAAACAAAAGTTTATTCTGGCTGCCTTGGTAAGCAGCTTCTACTCTTGCATTTGATGGACCATAACTATACAGATTATTTGAAAAATGCACGTACCTCTTCAGATCAGAAATCATTATCCAAGCTACATTTTTGGGCCATAAGTCCAGGGGTTATTTAAATGGAGAAGAAAGGCAGCAGGGGGGTGAGAAATTTCAATGTGGAAATTTTTAATGGAAAAATAATTACTTTGGAATAGACAGCAGCTTCTTTAAAGCAGTTCCATTTATTCAGGTTTCCATGTAATCTTGAAAAAAATACAGCTGCTTTAAACAGTTGCATTAAAGATGTAGTTGCTGAAAATGCTCATTCAAATAAGTGTGTCTTTTCGGGAGTCTCACTCAGAGAATAGAAAAATGGTTTAATGACAGGACACATGGTCCTGTGCTCAAAGTACTTCTTCTACATCAGTGCTGAAATAAGTACTGACCTAACATCTGTAAACCAAATTATCTAACTAAACTATTGGCTTGAGATAATCTCATATTCTTTCCATACTGTTATTCATAATGTACAGGATTTAAAAAAATCAGGAGTTGCTTAATAACATCACTTGACATGGTCCGTTAGCTTCCCCTTACTTTCTTCATTAATGTATGCTAAATTTTAATTTTACATTATCTGTCAAAGTTATTTATTTAAATTGTTTAGCTGAGTCTGAATAATTTGACAACTATATGTGAGTACTACAGACTTGAAGAACACCAGCTATCTTTGTAAAGGGTGTCTGTTGAAATAAACTTTATTTGTGGATCTTCTGATTTGATTGGTCACAGCCTACATACATATGTAACTCATCACTTGAAGTTGTAGTTCAGAGTGCTGTAGAAATTGGCTTGACTCACATTTTTAAGTGCACTACTTTATACTTTTCTTAAAGTTAAAAAGATCAGCAGATGTTTATACATATAACTTCACAATTACACAGATGCAGCTTGAAATATACACCATATATTATAGTTTGAAAACCAGCTAGCAGGGCTACCTTTCTTGATTATTAATTCACCTTTGACTACATATAATATAGATAGATGATAATGTAAAACATTATATTTCAGGAACTCTTCCACACGAGAGAACTATTGTGATATAAACTAGCAAGACAAATTTTAAGTGCTGCTTCTCAATCTGATAAGTTTCAGTTCAGTTGTGAAAATAGATCCCAATAGATTCAACCATCATCAGTAAATGCCTCCTTGATTTTTTTTTGTTTTTAGTCATCTGTTACAAAACCAGCCATTACCCAGATATTCTTTAGTTTAATATTTGTTTGTTTACAAACAATATAATTGTTTATTAGAATTAAATTTTATAACACAGATGTCACCCTAAATGACATGCCAAATGCAACTTTCATGATAAAAGAGCATTTTAAAGAATATCTATTGCAATGAATGTATAGAAAACTGCACACAGAAATATCTGAAAAATTTTTACTTGCAAGGGATTTTTTTAAATAAAGAATGATGTGGGAAAGAAGAATTATTTGCATATTTTAAAAAGATTGGAAGGAAACTTTCTCAATGATCTCTTAACTAAAGTGAAAAGTCCTTGTGTAAATTATTTCTCATTTGGGGAGACCATGTCTTACAGATCAGTTCTTACATATTCATTTATTTTTTAGATTTACAGTTGATTCAGAAATAAGTTTGATGTGTATTTATTTTGATCAAAACGTCTTAGAGTTTAATAATCCAACTAAATAATTTCTGAATCATTTTAATGTTTTAAGAAGTTTTCATAGGTTCTAACCTCCCAAATTAAGAGGAAAAAAAAATCTAACAATAGTCAACAATAGGTCAGCCTGCAGTCTTCCATGTAATTTATGCACCCTTTGGCCTAATTTCCAAAAGACCTCTGCAAGAATTTGGCTTCTAAATTTATTACAATTGATCTTTTACAATAATTTTCAACCTCAGCAACTTTAAGAAATGGGGATTTCAACTCCCAGAATTCCCTAGTCAGCGCCAGATGAGACATTCTGGGAATTCTGGAATTGAAGTCCTCAAGTTATTGACGTTGAGAAATACTGTAGTAATGTATTATTTTGTCAACAAAAAAAGACATACTGAAAGGTATTGTAGCAAGATCTGTGTATACATGTGGGAGAAATAACTTTCTACTAAAGTGCCAATGATTCAAGGCCAGTGAAGAAGGGACAGTTTTCTTAGGTACTCTTCAAACAAGGCTTCCTTTTTGCTGGCAGTATAAGGAAGGGAGACAGACATTACTCTTCCTTCTGCCATCCACTAAACACACATATATAATCCAAAAAAGGAAAAAGAAGAAAATATATGGACCAATTTTTCACATAGGAAAGGTTTTACAACAGTGAAGGGATGAGAGCGAGCCACTGCCTCTTTCTCTCAAACAATGTAGTTATGATTTTAAAAAAACTCATCCCATTTGAATATAACACTATGTTGCATGCAATGATATTGCAGATATAATCATGTTTGTGGATATACAGCACATCTGGACTTGATTTAAATCTTGGGAAGTCTTTGGCTTAATGTGTAAAATAATCTCCCAATGAGTAAGGCAATTGCAGGATTGGAGGAAATTAGGGCTTTGTTAGGTGAGTGATGATGCAAAAACCCATGTGATGCACATGGGTGAATTTAAGAGTTCTTATTACTTTTATAGATTTGGAGAACCTTTGGTTTTTAATGAGATCAGATGAAGAGGTTTCTTGAGACTACAAAAATGAAACTGGAGGGCAACAGATTACATACAGTATGATGAAACTCAACAAGACAATCAACACATCCACAGACATGATCTACTAATGAAGGTATAAGATCATGACTTCTGAATAATATGCACATGTTAATTTGGTTAATTTTCAGCCTGGAACTTGTTAGTCATTGGCTTATAAATCTAATCTCCAAATATTTGGCCATGATCCAGATTACCTGCTTTTCATTCTGGTTCCTTGCCATGGAAGAATAGCTGATTTTGAGATCTATCCGCTAAATTTTTAAATGCCATTTAAAGTGTATGTAAAGCCATTTGCTCCAAGAGAAAATAGCCATTTTCTCTGAGAGGTTTCTGAATTGGGGCAGTTTTCCACTATTTCCAGTTGGGACTGGTTTGCTTTCTGAGCCTTTGGAGGCAGTTTCAAAAAATTAACAACTTGTCTAATTTTTTGGCAAGATCTGAGAAACAGAATTGCAAACACAATTCCATCTGCCCTGCCATCTCGGAAGCCCACTTTACCTCCCAATTCTGCCTCGACCTACAACTGTGCAGCCTTACAGAAAGCAGAAGGATGGCAAAATTTTAAGTGGTAGAGGCATTTGGCCGGCAAACTCTTGATTATTAATGATGGTGAGCAAGCAAGAACACAGCTTGACTTTCAGATTCCTTGCTGGGTTTGCAGAGCTGGCTGTTAGATAAACAATCTTTTTTCAAACTAATGTGCTAAGGAAATTTTACAGAGCACTGGAGGTTGCAAAAGCAAATTCTGCTTTTTGAGCTTGGCACAGATAGCTTTCTGAACTAAAGTAGGAATGTAGAATGCATGTTTTTAGAAAACAGCACATCTAACCCACTTTCTCAACTAAATCACCTGGGGACTGAGTTAAAGCTGTAATTAAGAAATACTGCCCAATTAGCAAATAAGCATGATTCACTCCTGTCCTAAATGTTTGCTAAATCCCCCTGAAAATTAATGGGGGAAAAGTTCTGAATAATTATAAATCAAATTGTATTGCTCATCTACAATATTTCCCTACATCCAACCTTATTTGGCTCCACCATGTTTTCTTCTCTCTTGAGAAGGATGTTCCCCTCCCTTAAGATTTGTGCTGTTTTTATTCTGTCCAAATCCATTTGTCTTTTTTCTCAAGCTTTGCAAAATAGCTCTTCAGGTCATGACTGAATGTTGCCGTAGTATACAATGCTCAATGTGCATTCATTTCAATTATATCAGTGCTTAGACGTTTAGAGTTAGTAGTCTTGTTTTATGTAGCAAGAGAGGTGACAGGGTACATTACTGACTTTAAACCTGTGGCTTTTTCTTTCAAAGTTTGACACTTGATATGAGCTACTTTACCCTTTGGTTTTGAAAAGATACATATATTCAGTTTGGCAGGCTGAGAGCCTAATTTAAAAAAAAAATCAAGTTTCTTTGAAGCAACAATCTATGTAAATTCTGTGCAATGTTCTTGCAAGTGGCTATGTATAGTATTGGCTTTAGATTTTTATTAATTATCACCATGAATACTAATTTTAGTACTACAATTTGAAAGAAACAAGTGTAAAATAAGCTTAATCCAGTTTGAATTTGCCATATAAATACTTTTTAAATTCTAGGTTTATGCACATATTGCCAACTCATTTCTAATTTCATTTGTTTACTATTTTTTTTCTGTAATTATTCTACCCTATTATTAGAAGTATTGCTTGGCACTTCCATTTGTAAGGCTAGATGGACTAACCAAATAATTTCTGCTTTCTTCCCTGTAAAGACTTACATTCTTCTCTGCACTCACATGCTAGTTTTATTGGTCATTATATCCTGTTGATTGTCAGAGAGGGTGAAATTTCTATACCAGAGATCTCCAAACTTGGCAACTTTAAGACTTGTGGACTTCAACTACCAGAATTCCTCAGTCAGCCATGCTGGTTGGGAAATTTTTGGAATTGAAGTCCATAAATCTCAAAGTTGCCAAGTTTGGAGACCTCTGTTCTATACTGAACATTCTCAGGAATATATTAAATTGATTGAAGGAAGGTCATTGGAGAAAATTTGATGTTGGGAAAGATTGAAGGCAAAAACGGAGAAGGGAACAGCAGCTGATAAGACAATTAGATAGTATAATTGATACTATGACCATGAATTTGGGCAAGCCCCCAGGAGGACTAGTGGGAGCCTGGTCAATGGGGTCAGAAACAGTCAGACACAACTAGTGAGCAACAATAATTGGAGACACAACTTAATGAGCAACAATAATTGGAGAAAGGAGATCTAGAGGGAAAATGATGTATCTAGTTTCCTCCAAGCTGTCAGATGCTACTTCATCTAATACAATGTTAACAATAATTGGGTTACAAGAATACATTGACTACTAGATGAAAGCCATGAAAGCCAAGATAAATTCTAAGAATTAACCATTTGGATGTTTGTGGTCCAGATGTGGTAGTCCTATACATCTAACATCTGTGATATATGTGTTCATATTTACTTTTAACAAATTCATATATTACTTATAGCGGTAGATTTGTGCTTATGTATGTGATTTACTGCCTAAAGAATTACCAGTGTCAGTATTCCTTGAGAAAATCACAAAGAAAAAACATTTTTAGGACACACAAATTATCCTAGAATTTGGGAACATTAATCCTAGAGATATTGGGAGCTAGATGTATTAATAGTGTCACTGCAAGCCAACAGATGCAAACCAATGGGACAACATTTTATGTGGTAGAATTATCTATCATGAGAATATAAGTCTCATTGAATTGTTAACAATATGAACTAGTTTTAAATTGATGGGTGATCAAGTGCCATTTTAAGATACAACATACTTTCAAAGGAGAAAGGCTTACACTTAAATTAACAAAAAAGACAACTAATATGCATTTTAAAATAGCTGCTATCCTTATATTGGTTCTGAAAACTGTAACAACCCAGGAGCAAAGATTTTACAAATCAAATACCCATAAAAGTAGATATGTTTTACAGACTGTAGAGAGCATCACAGATGACAAACCACAGACCTAAAATTTCTTAAGTGATTATATAATCTCTGAGTTGCAGAACGTTAGAGTCGAGTGCATAACCCTGACAAGGATAAAAGGGAATCTTACATTATTAATGTGTTCTCTCTTACAGATTCAAGCAAAGGCACTTACTGTGAAAGATGTTCATTGAAAATATTTTGGGATTATAGAATCCAGTCTTACAAATGCATGAGTAGGCTCCAAGCACAAATCCCAGGCCTTTAATTGGTATACACTAAAAGAAAGAAAGACAGACAAGGAGGAAAAAAATATGAAAGACACACCCATTTTCCTTTATGGAGACATTGTAGTGGTTCATCTCAAGGCCAGCAATTCAGCAGGGGGTTTCAGAACAATTGTTTTTTTTCTTTTGTAAAAAGCATTGATGAAAGAGATTTTAAAAAGACTTCAATGTAACAAATTGAAAGTAAATTATTACCCAGACAAGTGTCAGGGCTCCAACAAATCCACCAAGTGTCAGAGCTGAACAAATCATTTTTTTTTTTTTAAATCTGAAAGATGCAGCTAGAGACGTATGATTTGAATGGGGGTGGATTTGTTGAGTCCTGACAGACAGCCGACACTAAAATACATCATTCATTTCCCCCTTGACCCTGGTCTTCCCCTAATCCTCTGGATGTATGTTCTACAATGGGACACATCCTAAGCCAAGAGTCATCTATCATGCTCTCCAGTAATATTCTTGCGTGCTAACAGCTTTGGGGTGCCTAGCAATTATCTGAAGCATTTCAGGAATGCATTACTTTCCCCCACTCTCTTTCTGCTGGCAACTAAAAAGACCAAAGAAGTATTTCTTTTTTAATTGACAACAAGATTTTTTTGGCAAAATGGTAGTGATTAATTGTTCTTTCTTGAAGTTTGAAAAAAAATTAAAGGAAGAAACCTCTTTGCTTCCAATTTATTTGGTGAACAACTCTTAAAGAACATTCTGATTCACAAAGTCAATTTGAAAACCAAATTTGATAGGTGGAGTATCCACAGTTCATAAATATTCACATAAAATGTGTCTCACATCTACATGAGCTTTGTATTTAAACACTCCCAGTGATTGGCAGGACAGTAGGAAAAGGAAATGAATTAGACTTCTGGATTGATCCCTCTTCGCTGACGGATCATAGATCACGAATGTCCACGGTTATGGTCCATGCTCTTTCATTGGAGAGCCCCGATCATTGCGATTAGGGGCTGAAGCTGCCTTGGAGGGGTGGTGGAGTAAGGGGAAGCTGCCAGCCAGGTTGAGGGGAGCTGCATTCCCTTAATGGGCTTGGTTTTTTTCCCCCCCAAAGATGACTGAAGCGGTGGTCCAAAATGGCCACACTGAAGAGGAGGACTCAGCTGGACTAAGATTTGTGCAGGAATGAAGAAAGAGGTGGATAACATCTGAGCTGGGACAATTGGACGAAACCAATAAACAAAAAGTACCCCAGGATTAAGGTAACATTGAACTCTTAAGAAAAGAAAAGTGAGCAGCGAAATACAAAGGGACAGGAAAAAAAACCCAAGAAAATAATTTTGACAGCTAGGCAGGGCTTCGAACCAGGAAAAGAAGAAGCCAGAATTAAAGACTTAATAAAATTGGATAAAAATATTTTGCCTATAAATAGCCATAAAATAATGCTGGACTTAAGATTGTCAAAAAATGATAATAATAAAATTTACAAATTGGAAACTGGATTGCTCTGGAATATTGAGGTTCGAAAAACCCTAAATAATAAAATAGCAGAAAAAGGTGAAGACTGTATAATGGAGAGTGCCATCTTCTGGATAAAAACTTAAACTCAAAAGGGAAAGCATCCTGTTTCTGAACGAACTTGTGTCGATATAATGTTAAAGAAATATTGAAACAAAGTAAGAATCTTAGAAAGTGAAAGCTGAATCAGAATAAAGAAAGAAGCAAGGAAAGACTGACTGTGGGATTGATTTATGTTTTTGGTATAGACCCTGGGTTGGAACAATTGAGAACTTTAGAAAACTTGAAGAAGAAAGAAGGAAAGTAAGAGTGTTTTTTGTGGACTTTAATGATTATAAAATATAAGAGTGTGTAATGATGATATCTCTTCAGGAATTAAAAATGGAATTTAAAAATATGATAGAATTACTACAGTAAAGAGGCAAATCACTTTGTTCTGTGTTAGAAGAAATGGAAATGGCAACTGAACAAAAAGAAAGAACTTCAGAGGAGGAAGAGTCGGCTCAAGGAGAAGCCATCTTAAATAGACAATTAACACAAAGAACACCACAAAGACATGGGGAAAGAAGGAAGGCTAAAAAGTTGAGATTTAAAAAGATAATCAAAAAGGGGAATACCTGTGAAATCGGGAGAGGTAGAAAGGTGCAGCAGAAAAGGGGTAAGGAAGATATCAAGAAAGAGGGATATAAACTGGAATGAGAAAAGATATGGGAAAAAGAGGAGGAGGAAAGGCAGTAAGAAACAGGTGCAGGAAATAAAGAAATAATAAAATGGTGAAAATAAATTGTTTTTTTAGAGATAATAGTTGATGAATTAAAAAGATTCTGCAAGGCGACAAGGGGTAACAAGAATATATTTGCGATTAAAAAATACTTAGAAAATAGGGTGATATAGATTATTAAAGGAGGGATAGATACTAATAACTCTTATTAGATGAATATATGTTTTTATTGTTATCTTTAAAAGAAAAGTTAAAGTTTATTGAAGAAATTGTAATTATTGAAATGAATGTGAAGATGTTTAAAAATGAGGTCAATATCAGTAACCAGGAATTAAATAGTCAATTTTTCCCTTTTCCCTTTTTGAAATTAGAAATAAAATTAAGGGGGTAAAATATATTGCAGAATCCAAATGAAAAGATGTAATTATTATTATTGTAACTACTTAAAAATAAAGGTTTATTGGGAATTAAGATGAGGGAATAAAGGTATATTTTAACCACTGAGGTGTCACACTTAAAGCAGTAAAAGGGGGGAAACCAAAGTTTGTTTATTTTTATCTTGTGTTAAAACTTGTATTAATCTAGAATTTATAGAAAGAATGTATGATGAAAAGAAAATATGACAGATTAAAGAACTATTTAAATTAACAAGATAATGCAGACTATTAAAAGGAAGGAGAGATATTGGTAAACTTTTTTTTATTAGGCAAACATATATTGCTATTTTTACTCTTAAAAAATATTAAAGGATTATATTTGAAATAATTGAAATGATATGAAAGGATGTTTGGATTGAGATTAACGTAAGAGATTTGGATTAATTTGTTTGTTTTTCTCTTTTCTGAAAATTTGGAATGGAAAAGGTAATAATAGAATTAAATATGCATATATGAATGTATAATTATTGTCATATTTGTATGTAAATTGATGATCCGGAAATATGTTGTCCACTAAAAAGAGCTTTTTGTTTTTATGTGAAAAATTGAATAAAACTTGTTTTTTAAAAAAAAGAAAGAAAAGGAAATGAATTAAAGTAATAAAAAGAGAAAAAAAATATTCTTGTTAATTTGTAGGCTTTAGAGGTAAAGTGAAGTGAAAACTTTTCAGTGGGAACTGCTAACTTCTAGTGTGAGAAATCTTTCATAGTTCTGACTGCCTATTGGGTACCATCTTGTTTTCTCTGTTTTTTGCCATACCCTGTAGATATTCCTGGTCTTAATATATTAAAAATAAATAAATAAATAAATAAACAAATAAATAAATAAACAAACAAATAAATAAATAAATTCATCTCTGGAAATAATAAACAAATATATATTTGTCTGTAGTGTACATGTATATAGCCATATGAAGGGTATACTGTATACCCTTGCCCCAACATATACTATAATTATAGGTAAGCTCCTCCATTAGGTATTTAATGTGAAAAAGTCCTACTTTGAGCACTTAGATAACACAACTCTATAATTGCTGTCATTCTGCATGTTGCTAATTCTTCTTTTGCCTTTCATCAAATCACAAAAAGTCAGCTCTTTTTTCAGCTCAGCAAAACATTATTACAATTTCTACATGAATAGAAGGCTGTTTTTCTGCCTTTCCATCTTTTTACCATGGCAGAAATGATACATCAGGAAAATGAGCTTATCACAATTCAGCATGCAGCCATTATAATCTTTGAGAGGGCAGTTACTTCTGACACCATCTTTTAATCTATATTAAACCACAATCAGATTAATTTTCAGGATGCAGAAGAATAAAGTTAGATCATAAATTCTGTAAAGTTTTTAATGTTCTGAAGTTTTAGAAAGTAACTAATGTTATCCCTTACAATTAACCATACTATAGAATGGGACAGTAAGAGAGAAAGAGAGAGAGAAAGACAGAAAGAGAAAAATAGAGCAAGAGAGAGAGAGTGCGCATTATACTATTTAGGCCTACAGAAACAGAACATTAAAAACATCAAAATAGTATATTATAGTATCCTTACACTGGAGATGTATTTATGGTAATTTAGATATCAAGTATAATGTGATGCAAATATAGAAAAGAGTTCAATTCCAATATTCTTCCCCAATTTTTTTTTAAAAAGTTAATTGCAATTCCACTTATCTCTTATAAATAGAAGAGAATAAGGGTCACTTGTTTTCCAGCTATTGCTGAAACTGATTTTGAACAGTTAGTAACACATTATAAGGCCCAATTACATTTTTCTAGCATACATCTTTAACCAAACAAATTTCTTTGTTTTTAAATCAGCACAGGATATATTGCTTGTAAAATAAATCAATACCTGGAGCAAAGAAAAGCCTTTACCAGCCTGTGAGAAAGAGATGGAGTTGCTCAAGCAAAAGAAACCTTTGGTGTAAGGACATGTTTATTACAAGCACACAAGGGTGTGCCCATTTTCATCTGTGAAATAGAATGGAAGGGTTCTATTGCCATCGTAATACTGTAAGCTCTTTGTTAAGTCCTGGACATGGGCGCAAGGAATGGAGACGAGGCATCGAACAGTGACTTCAACTCTTTATTGTACAGAAAGAACAGAGCAAATACTTGGGCAGCAGCAGCTCTTTTATAGAGCTGGCTGCTGTCAAAACAACCAATGATTTGAGCTTACCGCTTTCACAAGCGTCCAATCAGGGGGCCTGTTAACAGCCAATCAGACTGGCCAAAAACAACCAATCACGACTCGCTATTCACGGGCCAATGAGAAGTGCAGGATTACAAGCCTGCTGTAAAGTAAAGCTGTTTAGGGTTGTATCGCTGCATTGGCCATAACACCCCTCCCCCCTAGGTTCCACCTGAGGGATGGGATGACGTATTCTCGTAAATAGGCAGGTCGCTTCACCTGTCTGCTTGCCCTGCTCTATTCCACTGGTTTCTGTCCTGGTTCTGGTTCCGGTGGGCTGCAAGCTGGGTTGGATGGTGAAAATTGTGGCCCTGGGCTGCTTTCCCTGCTTACGCCAGTGCTGTCTTCTGGGTTCCCTGGATCTGTTTCCATTGCAGTGCTGTCACGCGGCGAGGCCACTACCTGGCTCGGTTCTCCTTCTGATGGTGAGTATCCCCTGGTTGATTGTGTAGGCTGTTGGGTTTTGATTATCATTTCTTCTTCGGCCTCCTCAATGTTCCCTCCCCCCCCCAGCTAGAGGTTCCAGGGCTGAGATGGGACTAGGTGCTAATCTGGAACAGAATTGGTCTATGTGGCGTTTCCACATCTTACCATCTGCAGTTTGTAGGCGATAGGATCGGGGTCCCATAAGTTGCGTTATGGTTGCAGGGACCCACAATGGGTCGCCCGAGAAGTTTTTCGCAAACGCGAGGTCACCTTCCTGGGTTGCCCGACACTTGCTACTGGATCCCGGGGGTTGATCCGGCGTGTAGTTTGGGTGGAGGTGATCGAGATGTGAGCGAAGTTTCCGGACCATCAGGAGTTCAGCTGGGGTTTTGTTCGTGGTACTGTTTGGGGTTATGTGCTGGAGGAGAAGCATCTGGTTTATTTTATCATCAATGTCGCTGTGGTCCATTTTGTGCAAGGTCTGTTTTACAAATTGAACCATTCGCTCAGCCCTACCATTGGCCGCAGGGTGAGCTGGCAATGTTAAGGCATGGCGGATGCCCCGATCTGCTAGGTACTGTTCGAATGGCAGGGCAGTGAATTGGGGGCCATTATCGGAGACCAGGACATCTGGAAATCTGTGGGTAGCGAATAGTTTATTCAGCTTTTTAGTGACTGCCTCTGTGGTGGTGCTTTTTATCTTGTGGACTTCAAGCCAGTTTGAATAGGCATCCACTGTTAGGAGGAAAGTGTGTCCTCTTGTGGGTCCCGCAAAATCGATGTGGATACAGGACCAAGGACCTCAAGGCATTTCCCACTGAGTTGGGGGAGTTTTTGGAGGATTGGAGCGAATCTCCTGGCATTTGCTGCATTTTGCTACCCAGGTCTCTATCTGTTTGTCTAAGCCAGGCCACCATGCGTAACTCCTGGCCAATACCTTCATCCGCACGATGCCTGGATGTCCATCATGCAACATTTTCAATAACCTATATTGCAATTTCTCCGGGACTATGACTCTGTCTCCCGATACTATGCAGCCTTTCTGGGAGAATAGCTCTGTTTGACGATTCCTAAATGGCTTGAACATGTCATTGGTTGCGCTGACCAGCCAACCCCATTCTACCCAGCTGAGGACTCGTGCCAAAACAGGGTCCTTTTTTTGTTTCTAAGGCGATGTCTCGAGCGGTCAACGGCGGCGATTTGAGGGTTTCGATTTGCAATACGGCTAAGATTGGAGCAGGGTCCTCTATGATGTCTGGTAGTGGAGAGCGGCTCAAAGCATCAGTGTAGGGAATGGTTTTCCCCGGGCGGTGTTGCAATTGGTAATCGTAGGTGGCTAAAAATTCTGACCAATGTGTCATTCTTGGTGATAAGATATGGGGAGTTGGTTTGTTTCCCACCAAAATACCAAGTAGCGGCTTGTGGTCTGTAATTATGGTAAAGGGTCTCCCATACACATATTCATGGAAACGTTTAATTGCGGATACAATAGCGAGAGCCTCTTTATCGAGTTGACTATAGTTCCTTTTGGTTTTAGACAAAGTTCTCAAAAAGAACGCAATAGGTGCCTCATTCCCATTTGGTAGGAAATGGCTTAAAATGGCTCCCACTCCAAATGGTGAGGCGTCACAGGTAACTGTTAAAGGTAGAGTCTCGTTGTATTGCATTAATACAGCATCGGAGGTTAAGAGGTCTTTTACCTCTTGGAATGCTCTCTCTTCACACTGTCCCCAGACCCAGGAAGCTTTTTTGTCGTGAAGTCTATGTAGGGGTTCAGCTACGGTTGCCTTCTGGGGCAAGAAGATGTTATAAAAGTTAATGAGTCCCAGGAAGGCTTGGAGGTCTGTCTTATTCCTAGGTCTCGGGGTGTTTTTGATTGCGGTTAGTTTTTTTTCGGTGGGGTGGATTCCCTGTCTGTCGAGAAGGTATCCCAGGAATTCCACTCTCTCTGTACAAAGTTGACACTTGTCCCTTTTTACCTTCAGACCAGCATCTTTAAATTTCTGAAGAACTTTTCTGAGTCGTTGTACTAATAACTCTTCAGTGGGGGAAGCTATTAGGACGTCGTCAAAATAAGGCACGGCACCTTTTATGCCTTGTAATAGTCTTTCCATTAAACTTTGGAAAATGCCAGGTGCCACGCTTACTCCGAATTGGAGTCTATTGCACTTGAAAGCACCTCTATGTGTAACTATTGTCTGGGCTTCTGCAGTTGTCCGTCTACAGGTAGTTGCTGGTATGCCTGAGCTAAGTCCAATTTCATAAATATTTTTCCGCCACCCAGGGAATGAAGGAGGTGTTGAACCACTGGTACTGGGTAAGCGCTCTGTTGAAGAGCATGATTTAGGGTGGCCCAGTAATCCCCACAAATTCTTAACAAACCATCTGGCTTCAAGGGTGTTACTATCGGAGTTTCCCAGCGGGCATGGTCAGTCGGTTCCAATATGCCCTGGTTTATCAGTTTATCTAGCTGCTCGTCGATCTTCGGTTTTAAGGCAAAAGGTACCCGACAAGGTTTAAGCCAAATGGGAGCTACATCGGGGCTAAGATTAAATGATATAGGGGTCCCCTCGTACTTGCCTAATGTTCCTGTGAACACGTCCTGGAATTCCTGGATGATAGCCTCTTTCCAGTCATCGCTTCTGGTTTGGTGTATGCCAGCTAGTTCAATCTTGAGTGGGGCGAAACACTGTAACCCTAACAAACTGGGTCAGTCACGATCAATGACAGTCAGGGGAAGCATCGCTGTGCGGTCCTTGAAGGATACTTGGACGTGGCTGGAACCGACAACTGGAATTCTGTTTCCCTGGTAGTCTTTCAGGATGATTCGTTGCATGCTGAGGTCCTGGCGGCAGATGGCAGGGATCAGCTGTTTGAGGGTTTTCCAGGATACCATCGATAGGGATGATCCCGAATCGACTTCCATCACGCACGGTCGATTCTCAATAGTAACCTTTACGCAGATCTTTCTTGCATCGAACGATGAAGCGTGGCCGATAATAATGGTTTGGTGGATCTCTTCTCATCTCATTGAAGAGGCAGGTGCTCGATTTCTGTAGTAGTAGTGGTTGTTCCATTGGTGGTTCAGACGGTCCTGGTTCTCAGGAGGTTTGCCTGTCTCCCGATGGAGGTTGTTCTCCCTTCGGCTGGGACTGGACTCTTGCTTGCTTCTGCAGACTTTTCCGATGTGGCCTCTTTTTCCGCAAGTATGGCAGAGTGCATCGAGGAATTTGCAGTCTGATTGCGGATGGTTTGCCCGCAACCAGCACATTGGCGCGGACGTCTCTGGTTTCTTTGCTCTCGTTCCGAGCGGAGCCGGTTGACCTCCTCTTCCTCACTGTCTGAGGATGACTCGTGGTCTTCATGGTGGGTGGTGGTAGCGTGCTTCTCAGTGATGAGTGGGCTATCGTTAGCGAGTTGGCAAAGTGGTGCGTTCGCTCGGTGCATTCGAGCGGCTGACTTCCTGGTTGCTTCTGCGGCAGTAGCATCGGCGATGACATCTGTATGGCTGATGTCGCCTTTCACCATCAGTTTACTCTGTACGTACGGTGCATTTAATCCCAGAATTATGCAGTCTCTTAGGGCTTCCTCTAAGTTTGCAAAACCACAAAGGCCTCCTAGGTTCTGGAGCTCGGCTACAAAATTTCCAATGCTCTCGTCCTTCTGTTGGTCCCTCTGGTAAAATTCGTGTCTTCGTATCAGTGTAGGTACTGCGGGTGCGTAATGGGCCCAGAGGATTGGGGCGAGGGTATCCCAATCCATGGTCTTAACTTCCGCCGGTTTTGCCAGTGCTTTAGCCATTTTGAAAACGGCGGGGCCGCAATAAGTCAGGAACACCACTCGTTTCTTGCCAGGCGTAGCATCTTTTAAATTGTTGGTCTCCAGGAACATCTGGAAGCGATCTATATACGAGTTCCAGTCTTCGGTTGCTGGGTCGAATGGAGAGGGCGGTATGGCGCCACTGGTCATCTTGCCGTTTGTTGTGTGCGCTCTTTCGCCATGTGCTTTGTCTTGTTCGATGTGTACTTAGTCAGCTCTATTGTCTCTGCATCCCACCTTTGTTGCCAGTGTTAAGTCCTGGACATGGGCGCAAGGAACGGAGACGAGGCATCGAACAGTGACTTCAACTCTTTATTGTACAGAAAGAACAGAGCAAATACTTGGGCAGCAGCAGCTCTTTTATAGAGCTGGCTGCTGTCAAAACAACCAGTGATTTGAGTTTACCGCTTTCACAAGCGTCCAATCAGGGGGCTCCGTTAACAGCCAATCAGACTGGCCAAAAATGACCAATCATGACTCGCTATTCACGGGCCAATGAGAAGTGCAGGATTACAAGCCTGCTGTAAAGTAAAGCTGTTTAGGGTTGTATCGCTGCATTGGCTTAGTCCATAACACTCTTCATGGCTTGCTGCTTTTGCTATATTATTGTAGAAAATGGCCAGGCAGCTTAGTTTGTGAAAAGTATGCTTGTTAATAGGCTACACTAAATAGAATAGAGATATTATCCTACACTGGTGATAATCAAGTTATTATTGGTTCATTGCACAGCCAGCCACATGTTTCGACTGGATTTGGCATTTTTATTCACACATCAACTTCTTTCCAACAATTTCAGACAGGGAAATGTTGATATCTGATGGTGCTAAAGGTATCAACACAGAATGTAAGCACTTCAAAGTAAAGGTACCTTTTGCAATTGACTGGTGGTGATTTTGTCAATGCTGATGATATTCAGCTAGTCCTCCAGTTGTTTCAGAATTGCCCCCAAGACATCTATTACTATTGGAACTATTTATGCCTTTTTTGCCATAGTTGTTCTAGTTCTATTCACAGTTCTATTCTATTTGCATTTTGTTGGCTTCTTCAGTTTTTTCTCTTCTAGTTTTCTGTCCCCAGATGTTGCAGTATCTATTAGCCAGACTTTTTTAAAAAAATCTTTCTTATTGACAATAGTTCTGGAGTGATACCTGGCAGGGGCTTGTTTGTTTGAATTCTTAAGTCCTATGGCAATTCAATTTTTTTATTATGATAATGATTTCAGTTTTCTATTATATCTTTTTCAGGTCAGAGATAGTACAACACAAAGTCCTTCTAAGGTTTTCTCAAAGAACTATCTTCTATAAAAAGTCCTTATTTCTAAAAAACATCCAAGTTAGCCAAGAGCGTGCTTCTTGTCTCTTCCTGAGACCATTGTCTGTGAACTGACCTTAAATATCACATTTCAGTTCTTACTATGTTACAGAGCCCCTGATTATGACATCGAACATGTAAACAATCTAAATATACTACTAACATAGGCAGCATCCTGCCCACACACTTTTATCTTTCTTGGTGACTTCAATCTACCTCATATTAACTGGATCCTAAACAAATGTAAAACTGAACCCATACATGCAACTTTCTACAATGCTGTAACAAATCTGGGACTGGAACAACTAGTAACCGACAATACTAGTCTTAACAACTGCCTCAATCTCATCTTCTGCAATAGTTTGAATTCAATTTATGAAATACAAATTAAAGAACCTTTTCCAACAGTGACCACAACATGATTGACTTTTGTCTCAACATACATCCACACAAAAATCATCACAATGACAAAATCCCCAATTATAACTTCAAAAAAGGCAACTATGATATTATAGTCAACAAGCTCTCTTCCCTTGATTGGCAATTTCTATTCACTGGATGCAATATTGTTGAAGACCATTACAACATATTCTTACTAGAAATCAAAAGCGCCATCAAATTACATGTACCAATAACAGCTCCCCAAACCAGGAAAAACAGATTACCCATAACAATAAGGAAGCTTCAATCCAAAAAGAGATCACTTTGGCAAAAAACAAATTTGGTCACATTGCCAACTTCAAAAGCAGATACAAAAATCTATGCCACCAGATAAAAACTGAATGCACCAATTATCAACAAATGGTCAAAATTGGAGTGTCCTACCAAATTCTATACCTGTCAACAGTGGTGTCCTCTAAGGCAGTGTTCTAGGACCAACTCTTTTCATACTCTACATAATTGACCTCTGTGATCATATCAAGAGCAACTGCGTTCTCTTCACTGATGATGTAAAGCTATTCAACACCAGACAATACTACTACCCTCCAAAAAGACCTTGACTATGTATCAGAATAGTCAATCAAATCGCAACTTCAAATCTCAACAAATAATGCTCTGTCTTACATATTGGCAGAAAAAAATCAGAAAATAAAATACAAGCTAAATAGTCAAGACCTTGTTGTTAATCCAAACTCGGTCAAGGACCTTGGAGTACTCATCTCTAATGATCAAAATGCTAGAGCCCACTGTAACTACATAGTCAAAAAGGCATTAAGAGTTGTTAATCTAATCCTACGTCCTTCTCTGGTAATATCACACTACAAACTAGAGCATACAAAACATTTGCTAGACCTATACTTGAATACAGCTCATCAGTCTGGAACCCATATCATGTATCTGATATTAACACAATTGAAAAAGTCCAGAAATATTTCACAAGAAGAGTTCTCCTCTCCTCTACTCATTGCAGAATACCTTATTCCACCAGACTTGAAACTCTAGACCTAGAAAACCTAGAACTATGCTGCCTCCGGTCTGATCTAAGTATAGTATATAAAATCATACATTGCAATGTCCTACCTGTCAATGAATATTTGAGCTTCAACCATAACAACACAAGAGCACACAATAAATACAAACTCAAGGTTATCCGCACCAAACTTGATTGCAGAAAATACGACTTCAGCAACAGAGTGGTCAATGTTTGGAATACTCTACCTGATTCTGTGGTTTCTTCCCCAAACCCCAAAAACTTTAACCTTAGACTGTCTACTATTGACTTCACCCCTTTCCTAAGAGGTCTATAGGGGGCATGCAAAAGCGCACCAATCGTGCCTACCATCCCTGTCCTATTGTTGTTTTTTTCTTATAAGTATCTATCTCATGTATTCAAAACTATATTTATTCTTATAGTTGTATCTTGTAAGCGATTGACAAATCAAATAAATACTAAATACTAAGCCTTTTTGTAATTTTCCCATTTCCTTGTCCACTATTGGATTGTATGACTATAACTTTGTCACTTGTATCCTTATGATTTATATTGACTGTTTTCTAGAATGATTTAATTGCTTATTGCACCCTTTGAGTATTATTAAGTGTTGTATCTTATTATTGTTGACAAATGTATCTTTTCTTTTAGGTACACTAGGAGCACATGCACCAAAACAAATTCCTTGTGTGTCCAATCATACTTGGCCAATAAAGAATTCTATTCTATTCTATTATTCAAGTTTAGTTCCCACCCAGTGAGGGTGTCTCTGAGAAAACAGGGAATTAGTTTGGGATAGGAGTATTAGGAGTGGGGGGGAAATCAAGATACAAACTTTACTAATTACTCCTAGGCATCTGAAATTTTTTTTCACTATCATCTATGTTACAGTTTCCAAATTTCAGCAGAGAAATTATCTCCTGTTAGACAAATCCCCATATCCCTTCTTCTATTGCCATGATTATTTTGATCCATTCTTTCTCATATTTGTTATTATCATTTTTTTCCTTTTTAAAAAATTCATTTGTCATTTCATGATCAAATTCAGGAATATTTATCAATGAGAGAATTTTTCAGAAGTCCTTTGGAAAAAAATGAACCACTTTTGATTTGTATTATAGATTTAGAGTGACCAAACTAAATGTCAACAATATGGATAATTTTCACAAGAGGTTTAGTAATTTGAAGTAAGAAGTGATTTTGTGTCTATAGATGACTATAAATGATCACATCTGAAACAGCACAAGTGTAGAATAAGTTGTGCATTCTTTCCCTCTGCAATGCACAAATTAAAATGGCTGCATACAATCACTAAGCATTGCTCCAGTGTTCAGGGATAGTGGTTTATTCCATAAACTATAGTTAAAACAGTAGCTTACTGCAATATGCAAATCAGATGTATCCTTGCTGAAACAGAATATTCTCACTTTCATAATCAAGGGCAGTATTTTCAAATGTTTTTGAATATACTGACAGAATAAGTCCTATTACTTCAGAACAATGAAAGAAACATACCAAGTGCAGGCATCATCATGAAGCTCAAAATGAGATAGGAAATTTCTCAAGGACACATTTGACAGGGAAATTGTGGGCTTAGGAATTCTGGGAGGTGAAATCCATGCATATTAAAGTTGCCATGTTTGAAATACATTCGTATCTTACCAGGCAAAAATTGAAATTGCAATTTGTAATACCCACAAATAATATTTTGCAGAAGAAAAATACTTCTGGAAAAAAGCTTAGCAAACTTATATTCTCTATCTCATCCAGTTACCTCTCCCAAATTTTCAGCTACTAAGAAATCAGGCAATCAAATAAATATATTTTTCAGCTCCCTTGAACACCATCTTAGCTTCCCTAGCTGTCATCTTATCTTTTACAGTGTCTCCTTATGAATGGATATAAGCAAAGATAGGAACAAAACTTTTCAATAGTTCTTTAAAATTATATTTGCTCTTAATTCTTTTATTAATATTATTAATGGAACCATTTTTTTAAATGTTATTTTAAAATTTCAGTCAAAAGCTGAGAAATGGTATTGACTGAAGCCCAATTAAACCTATCAATACCAACCTCCCCCATTAGCAAATCTCAACCAGAAATTCTGATTTATCAAATGTTGATTTTCACATTCTTGGATATCATTGTTTTTCTTTAGGTCAAAAAGCAATCTTTCTTCTGAGAATTCTTTAAGGGCAGTTATGTTATTTTCTTTCATGAAGAAAAAAAAAAAAGCTAATAAAATTATTAACAGAAATGTTATTCTTTGGTCATGACTCAGATGAATAGTGGATTTCACTGAAATTTCTAAAGTAGGAATCAGTTTCATTGAGTCGAATTGTGTGTCCAAGATTTGCAAGATCACAACATATACAATGTGCAACTTCAATAGGAATTATGCTAAAATATGAACAAATATGTTCACTGTTTGTGCAGATTTAAAAAAATCAAATGAAAGCAGGTACAGTACAAAATATAAAACTTGAAAAACTAAAACTGAAATATTCTTCTCTCCTTCCTTGCTCTCTACTACTACTAATTTTTATTGTTTTCAGAGAGGAATAAAAATATGTATCAGAATCCCAAAAACAAATCTGGTGTAACAATGACAATATTCTAGACTGCAAAATAATACTGTATTAATAATTGCAACAAATAATTTCATTTAAAATTAGATGGTATACTATAATCATATAAAATAGAAGTAGGAAGCTGCGTTGATTATGTTCTCCACTTTGAATTATTTATAAAAATAATAAAGTCAGAAGTAAATAAAATAATAAATATCCATCTGTAGGTTAAAGGCATTTTACATAAATACTGTGCTCGAATTTTGTAAAATATAATCCTGTACCTGGGAGGAATTGCAGTTTAGAAAACCAAACTGAGATCCTGTATGATTTAGAGTTTTGTTCCTTTTAATTTATAGGAGCAGATAAATAGCACCAATCTCAAAGGCAACTTGCACTGTACCATAATGTTTGTCTGAATCTGGAAAAATAATTTCTGATAAATTCACAAATAAAATATCTTGATTAAGAAGGAGATGAGATGAGATGAGATAAATAGGAAATGAGGTTATGAACAAAGAAATGTGACTCTTTCACAAACAGAAAGATGATATTAGCTCCAAATTGAGATACTTGGCCTTACTTTGAATAAATTTCCTGGTCATACAGCCTATTTGTTCCCCCAGGTTTGCTATATTGTCCTCATTAATTTCAAATGTAAAGCATTTAGTTTCCATTATATACACTGAATTACGACTTTTTATTCATTTATGTGTTTGCTTTATTTCAGTCAATTGTTTCCAAAATACAAGCAATTAAAACAATTTAAGACAGCTGAGGTCAGAAACAGAACCTATTTGCATATCCAGAAATATAAGTATTACTTCAAAAGATAAGCTTGCCTAGAGGATAAATGAATATGAGCATATGTTTTGGGTAGAGATATCCTACCTCACCTATTATCAGTAAAATGGCTCTGCTGCAAGTCATCATCTAACCTTTAAAAAATTGGGGCATTTGAAGAAGAATCATTTCAGGCTACAGAAAACTAAATAACACAGAAAATTATTCTTCAAATGCTAGAGATATTTAATTTTGTTTATTATGAAATGTAATAAGATGGCATTCAAAATACACATTTATATATTAATATTTACCCAAACAAATTTTGGCACAGACTAGAGTCCCTAAATTAGATTTCTTATTAAGGGCAAATTTGAAAGCGCTAGGAAAGTTTTTTTTTTTTCAGAGTCAAGTTTTTTTATTTATATATAAACATTCTGAATACAGTGTATTGTCCAGCCATACCATTTTACAAAAGAAGAAAAAAGAAATAGTAACATGTATACATACATACATACATACATACATACATACATACATACATACATACGGTATTCATATTTGTTTGGGTATTTTCCCACGTCATTATAGTTGTGCTTTTAAAGTTGTAGCGGCAGACTCTCATCTGTCATCATCAGGTTTCTGTATTGTGTTCGTCTGAGTGTCAGGCTTTCACAGCCATTTCTGTTTTAAATTTGGTGCTAGCCTACTGCTGTGTTAGAATAGTTTTTTCTTCACCCTGGTTGGGAGTCTTGGTCTGTGTTTATTGGTCTTGGAGTTTGCTGTATCTGCTTGATTGGTGTTTCTAATATATTCTGTCTGTTTTGTAGCATTCTTTTGTCTTGATTGGCTGGCAACATTGTGTTTCCTGTATTGGGGAATTTTAGGGTGGCTTGGCTTTGAGTGAATGGCCGGCTATCATTTATTAGGAAGCTAGGTTTCATCTGGGTGACTGGCTGGGCTGTGTTTGGGCTGGAGGTATTGGGGGGGGGGGTCTGTTTGTGCCCAGCTATTTGCTTGGCTTGTGGTGTGGAGATTTTTTTTGTTGGTGAGTTTTTTTGTCCAGATAATTGACAGTCTGGTGGAGTTATCTCTTCTATTCATGCTTTCAGGTCTTTTTTTCAATCTCTATGGCTTCTCTGATAATTCTGTGCCTGGGGTTTTCTATAGTGGCTAGGGTTTTGGTGCCATTGAAGTCGACTCTATGACCTGTGGCTTTCATGTGTTGGACTAGTGAGGAAGTGTGTTCCAGCTTTTTTACTGCATTTTTGTGTTCATCCAGGCGGGTACTTATTCTTCTAATGGTCTGTCCAATGTATGTGGCAGGGCATGATGCACAGGGGACTTCATATATGTCTTGGTTTTCCAGGTCAACTTTATCTTTGGCATTTCTTAGGATGACTGCTATTTTTCTGTCTGTTTTGAAGGCAGTCTTGATGTGATGCCTGTGTAGTAACTTACTGATTTTGTCTGTAGTACCTCTTATGTAGGGCAGGACTGCTGTTCCATAGGTCTGTTCATCTTCTAGGTCCAATATAGGAAACACAATGTTGCCAGCCATTCAAGACATTGATAAAATTCCACATTAAATTATATTCTGTATCTCCTTTATCTTTATTTTCAGTGTCAATCTATCCATCTCTGCATGATCCAATATTTTCATAATTATATTTTCATCTGAGTGTTCTATATTTTCAATGAGTGTTCTCATTTTTCCAATATTGTGCAAATACAATTCTTGCTGCAGTTGTACATATAATATTAAACATGTAGTCCCTTTATCATAGCTTTCTGGTATTATACCAAACAAAAATATCTGGGATTCCCAGATATGTTTTGAGTTTCACTCTCCATGAATGGTTGATCAGGCCTTCAGATACAGGAAGTTGTAATGAACATCTGAGAAGCCAATGGAATATGATCAAGACAGACTGAATAAAAGAGAAAAACAAAACTTCCTACATTGCTCTGTTCTGGGACTACTGTATATCTTTTTTCCCCCTGCAATAACCTAGAAACCTAATTTTCCCTATTAGGAAGCTAAACAATTTTAGCCCAATCTTCTACCTTCAGCATTTAAAACACGTCTATATTCTGTGTCATCACAATAACAGACATAGAAAGTTGGAAATGTGGGCCAGCTCCTCTGAAGTAGCTACTCTTCTGGGAAATTGTTTATTGAGTAGAAAAATGCGGCTCTTGCCCCCATGGACTCTGTACATAAATATTTTAAGACGGAGAAGAGGCCATGAAAAGAGACCAATTATATCTATCCCCTACATCAAATTCCAATGTGTCTTTAAATGGGTTTGCATGGTTAGCAGTGGTGGAATTTAATTTTTTACTACTGGTTCTGTGGGCATGGCTTGGTGGGCATAGCAGGGGAAGGATGCTGTAAAATCTCCAGTCAGAGGTGATATTTGCCAGCTCTCCGAACTACTCAAAATTTCTGCTACCTGTTGTCCAGAACTTATCAGAACCTGCTGAATACCACTTCTGATGGTGAGATAGTTTCTAGTAAATCTCCTCCTGAAAGAGAGCTGACAAATATGGGAAGACAGCAGTGGTAGTATTCAAAAATTTTTTACTACCACTTCCAGTTTGCCAGGCTTTGGCAGCAGCAGAGTTTTGTGATCCTGCGCAATCCCTGCTGCACTAGCCATCTTGATGCCTCCGATCCTGACGGGTCTGGAGGATAAGGCTGCCCCGGAGAGGCAGCTGAAGATAGGGGGGATCCGGACAGGGGTTTGGGGGTTTCACAGACCCCCTCCCCACCCGGCATAACCCCCTTTTCTCAAGGCGGTGGAGCGGCGGTCAGCAATGGCCGCCACAAAGAAGCCAGCAGCTGGACAAGATTGTGCTGGAGGAAGAAGGAGAAAGTTTTGAAGCGAAAGTTTTTTGGTTGAACCGGGAGTATAAGATGCATTTAATATCCTGAAAACCTTGATTGTTGAATGATACTTTGTTTCCAGAAGAGATTTATAAGTGGCGAGTGAAAGTGCTAAAAGAGAAAGTTTACTCTCCTTCCCTATGGAATCAACAAATGGACATTGAAAAGCCTGCTTTTTTTATAGAAGGTAAAAATTTAAAGCTCTTTGTGACAAATGGGGATGGAGAGGACAAAGGAGAAATTTATATTAAGATTTTGTTGGAGGAGATGCTTGGAAGACTTTGAGATTGGAAGTTAATTGCAATAAGACTTTTAAATACAGATTGGGCTTTTTCTTCCCTTTCCAATTGATATTACCCCAGGAAGAAAAAATGCGAAGGGAAGAATCTTGTGCTCTGTTTGGACTGTTTGATGACTTTGGGATTTTGGGGAATTGTTCTAAGCTTTGAAATATCTTGGTTGTTTTAAGAAGAAGAAGAGAAAAGAAGAAAAGGTTTATAATAGCTTTATCTGTTGATGAACTAAGAGAGGAATATGGAAAAATAAAGAAAGAAGGCAAGGACACTTGGAGAGAAACTATTTGCTTTTTAGAAATGGCGCTTGCTACTTACCAGCAAATACAACAATTGAAGGAGGAAGCAGAGGAAGGAGAAGGAGAAGGAGAAGCCATCTTTAATGAATCCAAAAAGTTGATTAAGAAAGGAAAGAGAAAGAGAGGAAAGAAAAAGGATTTAAGACTTAAAAAAACATCCAAGAAAGAGAAAAATAAGATGCAAAAAAATACAATGTTAGAAAGCAAAAGAAAAGAGAAATACAAGAGAGGGGAAGCTAAAAAGATGGAGGTTTGGAGAAGGGGGGGGTAAAAAGACCAGGTGAGATAAAAAAAAGGGAGAGAAAAGGGGGGGAAAAGCCACAAAGGTATGAAACAAGATAGGAAAAAGAAATTATTTTTTAGGGATAAAGGGTAATGTAAAATTTTTCTTAAAAGGATTCTGCAAGGTACATAAGATAGTATTGTAGTATTTGTATTAGAAATAGAAATAGAAAATTAGAATTTTATAAGAATTAAGTAAAGATGAAAATATTAAATGTTTAACAATGATAGATTTTAAGATTTAATAAATTATTAAAAGGAATGTTTAAAATACTTAGTTTAAGTATAGAGTTTAATTGACTATGTTAGTATAAATTTATTATGGCAGCATTTGACTTTGAAATAGATAATTGAAATGTTATAAGATTTAATGTTTAATTATGTATTTAATTACTTTATAGATTTACTATTTTCTTTTTTTTAAAAAAATTAGTAGATAGAATGTACTAAGCAGAATCAGATGGGGAACCAGGTGTTACCTTAAATGTTAATTTAGGGGAGTGATGGAAAGGCATCACACTTCGATTAGTGATTTTAGGAGAAATCCTTTTTTTTTTTTTCTACTATAGGGAATGAGATAAATGGGTAATTGGAAAAGAATGGACAAAAGATACAAATATAATGATGTAAATTAAGATGAAATAAATAAAATATAATTAAGAAGAATGGAAAGCGGGGAGAAGTTATAATGAAGATATAGAATGGTAAATAAGATAGGAAATGGTATATAAGATGAGCATAAATTTAATTGAAGTCCATATAAAGACAGGTAATCCAGGGCCAAGCTACTTTCTAAAAAGAAGTTTTATGTTTTTGTGTTTTCTGTGTTTATGTTTGTTTGAGATTTAATAAAACCTTGGAGGAAAGCTAGATGAGGATAATTATAAACAAAACAGAGGGAAATATGAATATGATGATTATAAAATGGATAAATATAGAAAAGAAACATAATTGAATAATAGTAAAGAGAAATAATGAGAAATCTGCTAAAAGATATTTAAGTGGAAATGGGATATATTAGAATTATGTTGTATAAAATAAAATAATGTTTTATCTGTCTTGTAAAAATTTATAATGGAAAGAGGTTTTATGTGTTCAATGTTTAATGGGTTGTTCTTTTAAAAATTAATATGTACATAAGAAAGTTGATGTTTTAATGTTTTGTTTGTCTTGTTTGTTTGTAAAAAATCAATAAAATTGTTTTCAAAAAAAAATTTTTTTTTACTACCGATTCTGTGGGCATGGCTTGGTAGGTGTGGTGTGGCTTGGTGGGCATGGTTTGGTGGGTGTGGCAGTTGAAGAATACTGTAAAATCTCCATTCTCTCCCCATCCCACTAACCTGCTTTCCAGCTCCATTCTATTTAAGTCAACAAAAGCCCAGCCAATCAGCTGGGACTTCGATCAGCTGGGAATCAGGAGGCAGTGAATAGATGGGGACATGGCCAACCAGAGGTGGTATTACCCAGTTGTCCGAACTACTCAAAATTTCCATTACTGGTTCTTCACAACTGGCTGAATACCACCTCTGGAAAACAGCCGTTAAAAAGAACCACAATAGTATTCCAGTCAGTGTCATTGGTAGATGGCTGGGTGTGAATTCCTTGGATGGTAACTACTTAATATATTTCTTGTAGTGTTTCACTCCAATACTAGATGAGAAACAATGTTATTTTATTGTTGTTGTTTTCTTGTAAAAAAAAATAATCAAGGCGGGATGCAAAGAAAAATAAAAATAAAGATTAAATTATAGAAAATTACAAAAAAGTAGACAAATTTAATATTTTTAAGGATTATCAAGACATCCCACAACTATGAGTGCAAGTTCTGGGACATCTGGCTTCTTTGGCAATGGACCAAAATCACAATCGTCCGCAGTTTTGATCCGTGCTCACCGTTGGAGCGTCCTGAGCCGCCAGATTTGGGGCTGAAGCCACCCAGTAGAGATGGTGAAGAAGGGAGAGCTGTCAGTAGGGTTGAGGAGAGCTGCATCTCTCCTCCTCAGCTGGCCATTACTCCCTTTCCCAAAGGTGGTTGCAGTGGTGGTCAGAAATGGCCACCTCAAAGAAGAACCCGACCGGACAAGATTGTGCAGGAGGAAGTTTAAAGGAGAAAGTTTGACTGACTGGCTTGAATGGAGAACATCTATTTAAGGTACCTGGAACCTGAATTTTAAAGACTAATACTATTCCTAAAAAAGATTTTAAGCTGTGAAAGAGAAAGGAAACGGCTTTTTTTCTTCTAACATTGACAGTTTTAACTGACTTGGAACATTAAGAAGAGATTCAAATAAGAAATTGATACTAATCCACTTTGACATTAATAGGCTATTTCTAGCTGAAAATAAAGTGTCAAAGAATCTTGGATAATTTAAAAACTTTCTTTAAAAAAAGAAAGAAAGCTGCAGAGGGAAAAAGGAAAAAAGAAGGTGGATTCTGGGAAATGGAGGAGACCATCTGGAACTTTAAAAAAAATTGATAGCGGAATTTTAACGAGGCTTGCAAAAGATACATTGTAGCTAAAACTTTGTTACAAGCGAACAAAGCCCCTGGAAAGAGAAAGGGAGAAAAGAAGCAAGAAACAGTTTTGGATTATTGGATGATTCCTGGAACTTTGGATGGAGGATCCTTATGAAATAAAATAAAATCAATTGGTGTTTGTTTAATTTTTTTTTAATGGCATCACTCCTTGAAGAGTTAAAAATGAGACTTAAAGAACAAAAAGAAGAAGCACAAGACAGAAGAGGATCTTTTGGCTTCGTATTTCAATTTTTAGAAATGGAATCTTGAACTATGAAAAACAACAAGAAATTCTGGCAGAACAAGAAGGGCGGGACAACAAAGAAGCCATCTTCAATGACCAAGCAATTTTAAGCGGGGTAAAAAAGGGAAAGGGGGAAAGGGGGGGGAAACTTAAGTACTGAAGCAACAACCAAAAAAAAAAGAGTAATTTGAAAAGTAATCATAATATCAGAAGAAGCAGAAGGGAGGATCACAGAACAAAGAATCAGATAGAAAAGGGAATAAAAAGGGAAGGGAGAAGAAGAGAGGGAAGAGGGAAAGGAATAGAAGCAAGATATAGAGGTACAGGAAAAACGTACAAGAATTAAAGGTATAAGCCTATTTAAAAGACACAGAGACAATGGTTAAAATTTAACTTAAGGAGAGGATTCTGCAAAGGTGCATGGGATAGCATTGTTATATAATATGTTAGATAATTAAAGTGATAGAGAAAAATTCTATTAATGTGTAGTGGAATTTTCTTTGTAAAGAGAACAAGGCTCTCAATGATTTAAAAAGAAAGTTTAAAAAAACTGAAAAGAAACATGAAAGATTTTTATCAGTTGATAAGATGAGCTTGAATAAGAATAATAACTTTATTGACTACTGTTAATAACAATGGTCGGTTTTTTATTTAAAGACAGTAATAAATAAAATATGAAATATAGATGATCAAAGTGAAAGACAACTGATATTACTAGGTAATGTTTGTTAAAAGAAATAGAAATATAAAAGAATGTTATTAATATTAATGGCAGAATTGTACTTGAATAGAATAATTATTCCATTTACTATTGCTATACATACACACACACATACACACATATATATACATATATACTTTATTCTTTTAAGAATTTAGTGTGTATTTTAAGGGAATGAACCAAGCAGAATTCGATTGAAAATAGGTATGTGTTATAAAATAGAGGTTAGTAAATGAAAGTTATAACTGTAAAGATGTAACTTAATTTTTTAAGTAAGATTTGAAAAAAGATACAAAGGTGTTACACTCCAGCCTAGTAATTACAGGGGAAAATTTGTTTTATGAGAAAAGATAATATGAAATTGTAAATAGGACAGACGAAAGTATAAAAACATTGATTAGAAAGATTTTTAAAATTAGAAAAAGATATGTAATTGAATTAAGAAAGGAATGAGATAATTTAAAATAAGGCTAGAGGAAGTAAAGAAAGGAAAAGCTATTGAAAAAAAATGTGAAAATAGTTATAAGATATGGATTAGAATGTATAAGATAAATATGTATTGAATTTATGTCTGTATGGAGAAGTGATAACCCGGGGCCACACTGTTCTCAAAAAAAGATATTTTATTTGTATTTGTATGTTTTGTGAAAACTTAAATAAAACTTTTATTAACTATGAGCAAAATTATAAGTTTTGTAAGGTCTGAGATGCTTGGTGAAAGAATGGTTCTTAGAAACATAGCCTGAAAAACAGTTTTATGCTGTTTTTATACTGTAAGATATAAAACAAAAACTAAGGCTTTGAGTCTTGCAAAATAAAAAAGTGGTTCATTATTTGTTTATAATAAGATAATTTAAAACCTATATAATCCATATATGTCAATCATATAAATGAATAAATTAAATAAATAATATTCATATATGGTCTACTTCTCTTCCTTTCACAAACCTACATTTATATACTTTACTATACGAAAAAGCAATGAGATGGAACAGCAGATGAAAGATTACAAAACAAGCAAAAAATCATGTATACACAAACCTATAGATTTCAATAAGTTGAGACTTACTCTGGTTTGAATGGTGAGCATGGAGTTTACAATTAGAACATCAGTTTCTCATTTAAATTCATTTCTTCTGTCCTATCTTATTTTTCATTCTGGGCAGCAGCTTCTTCCTGACATATTGTGGTGATTAGTCAATAACTGTCTGCTTCTTAAGTAAAAAAAATCCAGACATTTGTGATTTAAAAATACATTTCAAAATTCTTCTGATCTTTAAGTAGCAACAAAAGTAAAAAGAGACAACAGTTCCTTAAATAAGTAGCAGTCCAATACACATCCTTTTCTGAAATTGTACTAAGTAGTTGTTTTGTTATTCACTTTTGTATTCCATCTACATTTGTTTGGTATACATTCATCCTTGATCCCATTTCTTTAGTAATCTATTCCCACTGTATCCAGCTTTTATGTTTCCTAAAATATATCAAACTTCCATCTTTATAGAGTATTATAAAAATGATGGAAGCTTGATCTTGCATGCATCTTAATATTCATCCCTTACAAGAAATCACATAAGCTACTACCTTTCTATCACCATTTGCATGGCTTAAAATTTCTCCATATTCTCATTATGGTCAGCATTTTATCACACTATGCAAATTTTTATACTTGCTTTAGGGTGTTTTTTTTTTTAGAATTTATGACCAACTTGCAATCATTCATTTTTTTTTCAATTAATGACTTGTTCTTTGATATATTAATTTTCAGATCCATACTCTCCATAGTATCATACAATCTAATGTTAACTAAAAATAATTTGGATTATCCATAAAAATATATAACCTGTACACAAAAACATGTACACACTCATGTCCCTAACATTTGTACATTTCTACTTTAAATAAAAAAGGGTACAGTTGCTCAGTGGTTAAAGACACTTAGTTTGTCAGCTGGAAAGCTGACAACCCATGTTCAAGACCTGGTTACAGCAGGATGGAATAAGGTCTTATTAGTCACCCAGCTCCATCAGCCTAGCAGTTTGAAAGCAAACAAATGCGAGTAGATAAATAGATACTACTTTTGTGGGAACATAACAAACTTCCATGCACCTCAGCATATAAACATGCTATCCACATGACCATAGAAATGTCTTCAGACAATGCTGGCTCCCTCAGCTAAGAAATGGAAATGAGTACTTCCTTTAGAGTCATAAGCAATAGGACAAGGGAAACAAAACGTACTCACCGAACCAGTAGTAACACCGGTTGAATCCCACCCCTGAATAAATCTCAACTTTTCTGTTCTTGAAATTACTACTACTAGGCTGCTGTTACAGAGAATTTCTCTGTTATCTGTGAGGTAGTATGTTGTCAGAAGTAGGGAGCAGGAAGTAATTCAACCAACTGATTATGCAGCATTTCTTTCAATGTCTCCCTTCTGAAAAGAATCAATAGTTAGGGTGCAGCTAACAAGTGGAAATGTTGCTTGGTACAACATTTTATTATTCATTTGCTGAGAAGCAGCAGAACAAAATAATTAAAAGACCATAGAGGAATAAACCGTCAGTCTTGAGAAACAGTAAAATACCTCAGGCAGCCATGAATCAAGAGAGGTACATTTTTATGGGTTGGTTTGTCATTCTGTACTTCTATGAAACAAAGTCTTTCCCCAAAACTCATTTCTCAGCCCCATTGGAATACCTATATGTTTGCAGTGTAGGGCAATTCTATTACCATGTATTAGAAACAAAATGTAGAGGTTTTATCTTTATTTCGCCATTTTTATTTCTCAACAAACAAAAACACATGGCATCCCTTACTCCTACCAACACACAGGGAGATTTTACACTGTAGCAGTCAACAGTTTTCAAAATATCTCCATTGGCCTTCGGGGCAGTACATAAAGGGATGACCAGCAGCTGTTACCAAAGAAAATGAATGACCTTCGTTCTATGACATGAATAACAAAACTTTGTTATTATACTTATTATCTGCTAAGGTCAGATTAAACTATCTCTTCTTATTTGGTCTCTGTAGACCTGTGTACGGAGAAAAAGATGTAGAGTTCCTACACCTGTAACAAGGTGAACATGTCATGACCTCCAGTGCTTGAAGAATACTCAAGAGAGCATTGTTCCATTGCAATGAACATTACACTGAAAAGAGTTCTGAGGAAAGGAATATAAGAACTACAACAAAACTCAAATATTATGCGTATTGTACCAGAAAGCAGAAATGAATAATGCAGTTTGAAAAATATGTATAATTATAACATTACTGGGATGACAAAATATCGAAGGCTTTAGTTAATTTCAACACAGCTTCATAATTCCAACTTCCTCACTTATATCCTAAGTGTGGAGGTTTTTTGTACTAATCATATAAGTCCTTACTGCAATAAACTTTAAAGATCTTTTTTTTAGTGTTGGTCCCTATAAACTTATTTGAAATCCACTTCATACATTACTGGCTTGATGTGGAAACCAATTCCTTTGTTACATGCTGCTTTGGTAACAGATCCAGAAATCCTATTGATATATTAATAGTAAAATTTCTTCCCAAAGTAATATTAACTCATTTCTTCATCAAGGTGAGTAGTACTGGTGGTGTGACATCATCATAACAACAAGAAAAAGGAAAAGCGGAAAGCTGTACCACATTGGTGTGGTTTCTAGACCATATAACCAGGTTTTTTTTTACTACTTTTACTACTTTTTTACTACTTCTGTGGGCATGGTTTGTTGGGCGTGTCAGGGAAGTATACTGTAAAATCTCTAGTATTTGCCGGTTCTCTGAACTACTCAAAATTTCCTCTACCGGATCTCCAGAACTGGTCAGAACCTGCTGAATTCTACCTCTGCATATAAATATTAAGAGAAGACCAGCAGAGATGACTATCGAAGATATTCTCTAAAGAAACGTGCTGGCTAGGAATTATGGAAATGGATCAACAATGAATTGAGGGAATCATATCAGAAAAAGCTGCTATGGAAGATAAGATCCATGTCACTTCCTTAACTTGTAAAAAAAATATATCACAAGTTATCATGACAGCTACTGATCTGAACAGCGAACCTGCAGTAATATATGTATTTGAGAGTACCTGTGTTAAGAGAAAATTAAAGAAAACGATGTACCATTTTAAAGAAAACCTTGATATGCTAAAAAGGATGTTTATAAAAGAAAAAAAATTCTATAAGGATAGGGAGGGAGCTAAACGCAGTCCTGAAGTTCAAAGTTTGTATGCTAAGAAGTCAAAGAAAAAGATGTATTAGACAGTTTTGATTTTAAAAAGTGGGTTTTTGTTGGAAGGAAAAAAAGGACAAAAAGAAGGGTTCCCCCACTTTTTTTTCAGTAAGGTCAAAAAATTTGAAGGAATAAATAAATTTTGTAAATAAATATGATGACAGTTTACAAGGATTACTAGGTGCAAATAGAAATACACATTATTTCCATAACAAGGAAGTTAAAGCAGGAATGGTTAAATTGACTACTTTATTTAAAGCGAAAAATATGTTCTTATTTGGATATCACTTCTGGAATTTGCATTAGTGAAGAAAAAAATGAAACTTTGACTTTCGTTTTGTTGATTAGAAAGATTTGGTGCTATAGGTAATGGCTAGTTATATATTAAAAGCAAAGAGTTGAGGTTGAAATTATTTATCTTGTACTGAGCCAGGAAGAGTTGGAAGTTTCTTTTTGTCTTCCCCCTTGAATCTCACACCCTTCCTTGATTATCTTTTTTTCTTTGCTTCTTTGTATTTTATATAATAAAATAAAAATGATAAATTCAAAAAAGAAAGCTACGTGCAATAATATAGACAGCAGATCTTATTTTGAGAAACATGAATAGAGAATGCTAATGGATTTTTGTGCTTCTTTGGGGCTTCCACTGCCATCCTATTGACCAATGCAGAGAGAGACATTGAATTACAGAGGTATAGACAGTCAGTTTTGGCCTTCTTATGAACTTTCCTATTCTGAAGCTGACATATGGCCTTTGATCTAATCCCATATGGTTCTCCTTATGTTCTTGGGCTCTCTAGAATAAGTTTAAAATATATACAACAACTAATAAAAGAAAATATATACAAGAGCACAAAAGAATTCATAAAAGCTCTGACAGAAGCTGAATTAACTGGAATTACATACTATAAGAAAACTTGGAACTTCCACTCACAATGCATACCCATATTTCCCTTCACCCACAATTAACATAACTAAAAGTTATTAATTGGCTGAGAATTGAATTCCAATTAGAAGGAATCAATAAGAAAAGGATGAAAGGAAATAGGAAGAATTGCTTGGCAATAAGGGTGTGAGCAGAAGTTTTGTGTTATATGTATACCTAAATTGGAGAACTTGTTCAGATACAAAATGTGCCAATTATATAGAATGTAACATTGCTTTCAGCCATATACTTTGTAATGGAAAATGCAGGTATATAAAGAGGGGAAGAAAAATTGAGTCAAGTGGATTACTCCCATTGCAGTTGTGTCAGATTTATATTTTGTTTTTTAGGAACAAATTTTGATTTGCACATCCCTTTCCCTTTTTGGTCCCATCCACTATTTTTTCTAATCATGTCTGCTTCCTGAAACCAACCTTCAGAATAGCCCACAAGCTCAAATGTCATTCTTAATCCCTCATATTTTAACAACTATTAATTATTAACATCCCTCAAATGGTTTATTAATATTTACTGGGGGGGGGGTGGAGTTCATATCTATACTGAGTATACATAACAAATATCCAATTATGACAACAGGTCACTATTAGAGAAAGTCAAATATATCATGGAATATGTCATGCAACTTATCCTGAACTATGTTGTGTAATTTTAGCCTCTTAAAAATAAACTATTAACAAATCTTAAAAATAAATCTCAAAAATAAACTAGTAACAAATGAGTTTGAAAAATATTATTAATAAAGAAGAACATTGAAATGAATGGTCCTTGGTGTTCTCTTGCTTGTTTTCTTGCAGCCGTTTCATTATTCAGCTAAGTGGTAGCATTATCATCACTGATATGTCACCTAGTCTGGGTAATGCAATGTCTGCAAGAAAATAACCAACCAGAGAGCACCAAGGACCCCTCAAAAATATTATTAGATATTATGAAGAGGGGAAAGAGAATTTTATCCAGAACTGACACAGACTGTGGGGTTTGGACCTGTATTTAATGTGTTCTATCTGGAAATGTCCAGTGCAGTCTTTCTCAATGTTGGCATCTTTAAGATATGTGGATTTCTCAGAATTGGTTGCTTGGAAATTTTGGGAATTGAAGTTCACACATGTTAAATCTGCCAAGATTGAGAAATACTGGTATAATGAATTAGCAGAGTCTATTGAATATAATCTGAATTTAATCAAGCAATAGAACTTCCATCTTCTAGTCTTTAGAACAGCTTCCCATTCTGAGAGTATCTGATAAAGCAGGGGTCTCCAACCTTGGCTCCTGGAAGCCTGGCGGACTTCAACTCCCAGAATTCCACAGCCAGCTTTGCTGGCTGTGGAATTCTGGGAGTTGAAGTCCGCCAGGCTTCCAGGAGCCAAGGTTGGAGACCCCTGTGATAAAGTAAGGTTCCACTTAAGGATGGTCCTTCATCAAATAACCATTTACATTGTCCCCTTCTCTGGAGCCAATGACCTTGTCGCAAATTGTCCCACTTTTCTTCTTAAAAGATATTTCAGCTGCTTTCCTATTACTATGAGGCTCAGAGCATTTTATCTATCTACTGAGATAAAATAATAACAGATAGCAGAGCAATCTCCTTGCCTCAAAACCTCAGAGTGACTCATCACCATGAAAAGCAAGCTTTGTGAATCAGAGTCACAATGATGACTCAGAAGCACTGGAAGAAGGTATCTGGCTGGCATCAGAGGTTTTTTTTAATGTCCTGTTATGCCTATTGAGCCAAAGATATTGCTTTAAAGAGGGGTCCTCAACTTTTTTTTTTTAAGTACCATTTTTTAAAATTGCCAAGAGACACAATTTGCTTCAACAATACAAAAAAGTTGATTAAATAGTGAATCACCGTGTATCACCCCTTAGATACCAATTTGCTAGATGCAACCTTCTTTTGTTTTGTTGCAAGTTAAATCTTGATAAATTATTTTTATTCTAAAAATATGACAATATAATGTAATGAGCAGTCCATGGTAGTTTATTATCCATGGTCACCAGAAATTGCAAGGTGGAACAAAGACAGCCCCAGTTACTATTCTTGGTGTACAATTGGCTTGCCCATTATATATACAGGATTATTTTCCCCAAATGAGAATGCTGGTTGGGAAATCTGAAGCAGAAATTTAGTAACAGTAGAAAGGCGATACCATCCAGATGGCAGAACAGAAAAATTAACATTAGGTCTTTATGATGCAACATTTCTCCATTAGTTCCTCTGTATGTTGTAGAAGATGCATGCGTAACAAAATTAGATACCCATCTTGAACATGGCCTAGGTGCAATATAGAATCAGGAGTATTACATTAAGAGTAGGGAGGTCCAAATTCAAGTGTACAGAGGTTAATGATGCTCACTAGGAGCCCTTCTGCTATCTTGTGACCTACCTCCCCACATTAGGTTTTTATAAAGATAAATAGGAAGGGGAAAAATAAATGCTTCCCATTGCCATTACCTTTATACATAGATTTTTTTTGGCAGGTTTAATATGATAAGAGGTTAGTACCAGGTGTGAAACAGCTACCATTTCTTCTGTATAGCTAATCAGATTATGTATTATCTAGATTAATAGAGTAGAAAAAAAAGATTTATAACTACAAGTAAACCTGTATACAAGTTCATTAGAGTAATTTATGTAAAAAGTGTACTCCAGCATTTTTTTTAATCCTTTATCAAGTATTAAGGACAATGAAGCACCAATTCAAAACTACAGTAACTTAATGTGATTCCTAAAAGGAATACTAAAGCGGTTTCTACATAGAGTATAACCAGTTTTTGATTCAAAAATAATCTCCTATAGCATATTTAACAATCTTGGCAACTCAATGAAGCTTGGACTTCAACTTCCAGAATTCCCCAGTCAGCATGCTGGCTGGGAATTCTGAAAATTTTGGGAGCTGAAATCCACATTTCATCAAGTTGTAAAGGTTGAGAAACACTCTCCTACAACATGTTTATGTTGACTGTAACAGCATGATGCAAGATGACACTTTTTCCACCATTTCAAATTTAAAAAAAAGCCAAGTAAACCTGCCAACATCTTCTTTTGAAAACACCTAGCTAGGTAAACTGCCCTATTAACAATTTAGTTTTCTTATCAGAGATGCTGTAATATAAAAAGCCTAGTGAGGTTTAGCATGAGATATCCAGAAACAAACATTTTAAGTTAAGTTTAAATACATATATGTATTTGCTGAATCAGCCAATGAAGAAGATGAGATTTATGTATCTTGTGGTATATCTTGGATGCTTCACAGAATAAAGATGAAGTACCAAATTTAAATTCTTAATTGTTAAATATTTTTAAACCATTTAAATTAAAAGTATGTACTTGGAAGCAAATTTCAAAACAAAACTTTTAGATATATCAGAAATTACATATCCAATTTTCTAGTACAATGTTTGAATTCGACAGGTGAAATAAATATACATGCACTGACATCCATAGTTATCATGCTTATGCTTGCATATTATTTTCATTTAAATTATTTTTACACTGACTTTAGGTTCCACAAGCCATATAAATTGTAATATATGAGGCTATATCAACTACAGGTAGTCTTCAACTTATGACCACAGTTGAGTGCAAAATTTATGTTGTTAAGTGAGATGTTTGGTAAGTGAGTTTTGCCCCATTTTATGACTTTTCTTGTCCCATTTGTTAAGTGAATCTGGTTTTCCCTTAACTTAGCTTGTCAGAAGGTTGCAAAAGGGGATCACACGGCCTTGGGACACTGCAACTGTGAACCAGTTGTGAAGCACTCAAATGTAAATCATATGACTATGGGGATGCTGCCATGATCATAAGTGTGAAAAGTGGTAATAAATAAGTCACTTTTTCAGTGCTGTTGTAACTTCAAACAGTCACTAAATGAACTGTTGTAAGTCGAGGACTACCTGCAGTAATGACTGTTTTATGGAAATATAGTGAAACTTTTAATTGCACTGTATTTGATAAGACGGAAAAAGTAAGTCCTTCTGGCTAAGAAGGAAAGAAAAGATGCACCCTTCCATAGCCTGCTCCTAATTTTCTAACCTAGTACGATAAAACCTGAATTCAGCATTCTACAAAAGCTGTTAAATTTCATCCATATCTAAGAATGCAGACACTCTTTTGACCATTTAGATCAAACCCAAAAGGATATCATGTTGATACAGCTTAAAGTTGCTAAGGTTGAGAAATACTGCTTGAAACCATCAAATCCACACAATGGATTCTAAAAGGGATTACTGTTGGCCAGCCTTTAACAAATTTGGCATTCTAGGGACATTTCAGAATTCATAATTTTCCAGATTTCAAGCTGAACTGTTTTATTTCTGAAAAATGAAGACAAATCCAAATATGTAAGTGTCTTAATGCTTCTTATGAAAATGAGCCTGAGAAGTGGCATAGTTGTTCAATAATTTTTCTAATTGAGAGTGAAGGAGGTTACATTCTTCCCTCTTAGAACAATCAAGGGAATTTTTTAAAAGAGCTGAGGTAAAGTCGTCCATATAAATAAACATCTCCTTGTCCCTTCAAGATTAAATTCCAAAAATAACATGATGTGTGGTTGATGTATTCTGAGCCTATTCCCTGATTTAGAGGCAAAATGCTTAAGGGAGGGGGGGGGAGAGAATTCACTGGATGTTTTCTTTAGCATCAGCTGTATGTTGCTGTGTTTATAAGCAACAACTGCATCATGGCCATCCTACCTCATTGGAGTGGTTAAAAATAGATAATAGTAATGTCTCTTCTTATAATCTGGTAAATTATTCCCCTCAGAGATAAAATAAGTATATTCTTCTTGAAAATAAGGCAATAGTACAGACAATGGCTTCTTTGAAATATCCTAATCAACTCAGGTTGGATAGGTTAGTGGAAGTCATAAAGTACTTTGCATCAAACATTCCATGTAATTCACAAAGACCAAGCTATCTTCAGATAGTTATAACTCAAATATATCAGTTTATATGCATTTTAGTCTACAGTTTTATTGTCCTTGTAAGCATGGAGGCAGAATGATCAAGTTGGCTCTTCTGCCCCAAACTCCAAGGAAAGAGCAGATCAAAACAACAAACATTTAGCTTTGGAAAGCATCTGACTCATTTATCTAGGGAAAACATGTCTCCTCCTGATCAACATGCTATTTTTGTAGCATAAAATTTCAGAGTTAAACAATAACAAAAGTATTGGCTTAGGTTTCTATAGGAGAAAATGATACGGATAGAATCCAACATTTACGTGACACAGACATTCTGGAAGTGTTTTAACCCTGAGTGCTGAGAAGGGAGCATACTGACATTTAACTATGCTCTTTCTAAGAATAAAGTGGGATTTGTACTGATCCCCCAGAAGGATACCCATAGAGAAGGGGTAAAAACAGTCAAGATAGTAGCTAAAGCATTAAACCCCTGCCTTTCTTCATTAAAAAGGCAAGCCTTAGATTGCATGCTGTAGCCACCATTTTGATTTCTAATGCCTCCCGTGAATATCCTTGATCTCCCATTTAAATTAGGATGGGATGACGAGATGGCATATTTCTCTAATTGCAAAACAAACACAAAAAACAAAAACAGACCTGACCCAAGGCTTTCGCTGCTTATGGCAAAAGACCAACTGGTTATGTCAATGAAGATTCTTTTTTAAAAAAAATATAGTTTATTAGTTTTTACAATTAAAACCAACCAACAATACACACACAAATAAATAAAAGAAAAGAAGAAAGAAAAGAAAAGAAAAGAATAGAAAGGAAAATTTAGAGAAAAAGAGAGAAAAAAGGAAAAGTTAAAAGCATTCTTATTTTTACAGTTTACAATATCTTTTTTCATAACCTTGATTTATGTCATACACACACACCTGTTCTTTACATATATTACTACATCATTATTATAAGTTAATACTTTTCTCTTATGCCTTATGATATGTAATTTATCTTTGATCAATCCAATTATACCAACAATTCCAGATATCATAATATAGTGAAGTGTCTTTGTTTTTTAGCGCCAAAGTCAGTTTATCCATTTCTGCACATTTTGAAATTTTTTCGATAATCATTTCATCTGATGGAATTTGATGTTGTTTCCAATGTTGAACGAATGCTAATCTGGCCACTGTTAAAATATGTATTGTTATATATTTAGCTTTTTTGGAAATTTGTTTATCAAAAATCCCTAACAGGAAGGACTCTGGTTTGTATTCGATCTGGTCTTTTGTAATTTCTTCCAACCAAATTTTGATTTTCTTCCAGTACTTTTGGGTTTCTGTACAAGACCACCACATATGGAAAAAGGTTCCTTCTTTTTTCTTACACTTCCAGCAATGCGGACTCATGTTGGGGTACATCTTCGCTAATCTCGAAGTGGGGAGGTGCCATCTTTAAAACATTTTATAAAGGTTTTCCTTGTATGCTGCCGATCTAGTGATCTTATTGTTTCTGCCCCAAACTTTTTCCCATTCTGCTAATGTGATGCTGCGCCCTATTGTGCCCTATCATTGCCTCCATTGTTGAAACCCATGCTGGTACTTTTGTATAATGTTTTTTCTGTACTTTCCTCCAAATTGTTAATAGTGCGTCTCTAATTAAATGTCTAAGGAAATATTTTTGAGTGGTTTTCCCTGCATCCCATAAAAAGGCATGCCACCCCCTTTGCAAATCGTGGCCTTCTAGAAATAGTATTCTTTTGTTGGTTAAGTTCACCTAGTCCTTCAGCCAAACTAACAAGGTAGCCATATGGTATAACTCCCAGTTTGGAAATGCTAACCCTCCCCTGCTCTTCATATCCTGCATTGCTTTTACATTTATTCTGGATTTTTTCCCTTGCCAAATAAATTTCAGGGTTATTCTACTGAGTTCTTCAAAAAACTTTTTGTGTAATTTAATTGGGATCGTTTTGAATAAGTACAAGAATTTGGGGAGAATATTCATTTTAATGGTGGCGATTCGACCTAGTAGTGAGATTTGAAGTTTACTCCATGATTCTAAATCTTTCTTTGCCTGGTGTATCAATTTGTCATAATTATTTTCTTTAAGTAACTTACAGTATGGTGTTAGCCAGATTCCTAAGTATTTCACTTTCTTTGTCACTTGTATATGCATTATTTCTTCTAGTTCTATTTTCTGTTAATTTTTTAGTCATTAATTTGGGTTTTTTTCTATTTATTTTGAGTCCTGCTACTGCTCCGAATTTCTCTAAATCACTCATCAATTTTGGTCCCCTGTCTTTTGGTTCTTCGATAGAGAAAATCATATTATCTGCAAATGCTTGCAATTTGTATTCCTCTTTCTTAATCGCTAATCCCTTTATATCTGAGTTCCACCTAATTTGCGTTAACAATGTCTCTAATGCTAGTATGAAGAGCAGGGGAGAGAGTGGGCAGCCCCGTCTCACTCCTTTTTCTATCTTTATTGGGCAAGTACATTCCTCATTTACTATAATATTAGCTTGTTGTTTGTCATATATGGTTGTTATAATATTTTCAAATTTGGTGCCCAGATTCAAATTATAATTTTTTTGAATTAAAAATTGCCAATTTAGATTATCGAAGGCCTTCTCTGCATCTAGGAACATAAGTGCTACTTGTTTCTCAGGGTGGGGTTCGTAGAATTCTAGTACATCTAATACTATTCTTAAGTTGTTCTTTATTTGCCTAGTTGGGAGAAATCCGTTTTGATCTTCATGTATGTACAAATTTAACATTCTTTTTAATCTGTTTGCTATAATAGAAGTGAATATTTTATAATCAGTATTTAAAAGTGAAATCGGCCTGTAGTGATTTATATATCTGGGATCTGTATCCTCCTTCGGGATCAGCGAAATCAGCATCTCCCTCCATGAGTCCGGCATCTTAGCTGCCAGCAAAACATCATTAAAGACTTCCACCATAAGTGGTACAATTTGTTCTGCTATTGCCTTGTACAGCTCCCCTGGAATCCCATCTGGGCCTGGGATTTTGTTATTTTTCTGGTTCTCTATTGCTGATTTCAATTCCGATTCAGTAATGTCTTTATTTAGTAGTTCTACCATTTCTTCCCCAATTGCTTTATCCGTCACTTCATCTAAGTAATCCCTTATTCTATCTTCACTGACATCTTTTTTATGTAGATCTTCAAAGTATTTCTGGGTAATTTCTTTTTTCTGTTCTATTTCCTGGTATGTATCTCCCTTACTATCTATTAACTGATATATCAATCTCTTTTCTTTCTTTCTTTTTAATTTATAAGATAGCCATCTTCCTGGCTTGTTGGCATGTTCAAAATAGGTTTGTCTAGTCAAAGTCAAATTCATGGTCATTTTCTCTTGTTCAGTTAAATGTCAATGAAGATTCTTAGTCATCCAGATAAAGTTGCCTGAAAGTTGAGTCATGGCAACTGGGCTACTTTTCTTCTTTGGTTTGAAACATTTCCCTGCTTATACAAGTAGCTTCTTCAGACTAAAAAAGCAACTTGGATAAGCAGAAAAATGTTTCAAAAAAAAAAGGGGGGGGGAGAAGTCCAGTTACCATTATTCAACTTTCAGATAAAAACTAGTTATGTCTTTTCCAAATATAGACACAAAAACTGTCTGGTTTGGAAGTTAACGTTTACATCCACATTAGCAACAGAAAAAATTCTTCACCACATTAGATGCAGCAATCAACTTAAAGATTGATATAATATTTAATAAGACAATTGTATTTTCTCAGACTTGGTCATTGCTTTAGAAAAATACTTTTATCCCAAATTTCATTTCTGAGGTTTTATGCATGAAGTAGGGAAGAATAATTTGGTGCTTACATTAATTATCATATTCATATGCACTTATACATAGCATCATTGGAGCTATCTTATCCTGAATTGTTCTATCAAGTTTAGAACTAATTGGAACAGTTCTTCCTGATTTGTACTTTCCCAAATCTTATCTGTTAATTATAGAGATTAAAGACTTCTGAATATATGGCATAATACTAAAGTATGATCTGTGAAATGCATATATTTGCTGATGAAGGAATCAAGAGCAAGTCACTTGACTCCTTGGAATTTATATCAGATTTGGAGACTGTTCATCTCACTCACAAACAACTCTATTGGCCATTGGTTGACAGGGCTTCAATCAATATGTATATAAAAATGCACATAGTTTACTCTGAATTTGATAATCATGAGGAGGAGACAGTTTTGTACAGGAAACTAAAGCCATCACATTTAGCCTCTTGACTTCTCTCAAGTGAAGGACTTTATTTTGATATGCAAAAGATCTGAATCATAGAGTTGGCATTCATGGAGATTTAAGATTGATTTTTTTAAAAATTGATCAAAAAATCCTATTATTCCACTGCAGTCTATGAAAAACTAGTCTTCCAGAAATACCTGCTCCAGGTATGTTTAGATTGCAATTGCTAAAAATTCCTATTACCTGATCATTCTAAAAGTTAGAATCTTAATACATGGTGAAGAATAGAATGTCAGATTGGTAAATGATGGCACAAACAGTACAGGGATAACGGGTTGAACTTTGTGGATAATTTTATGTTATGAGTGGGCAAATGAGTAAATATGAAAAGCTACGTATGTTGTATGGAGACTAATTCTCCATGTAGTCATTTTTGGGGGGTTACTTTGTTTTTTCTTATAATGAAACTCTTTTGTCATTTGCATACAGGTGATCATAACAGAGAAAATAAGTGGGGAAAGTGGGGAAAATAAGTGGGGCTGACTATGCAAAAGATTTAAGTTCAAACCCTAGCCACTCTAGAATGAGGTTGGAAGTGATAGGAAAGATCTCTCTCTTTCTCAGAATTTGTAAGACGTTGTCAGAACAAGCAATTCAGAAGAAAATAAACAAATAATCAGATCTTTTATAAGACTTCATTTTCTTCTCAGATAATACAATAAATGTTGATCTTACATTTCAAATTGAGCATTGCCAGTTTGTTCTATTCTTTGCAAAGAAATGTTTCAAGGCTCAAGGAACAGAATTATAGCCCCCTTTTTATCACATTCAGTTGAAGTCTTCCATTATCACAATACCAGGAAATGAAGAAGCAAGCTATTGACCATTTGGACTGATGGAAGATGTCTGACCTCAAAAATAGCATGGCAATGCAAGCGGGTATTGAAATAACCCCCCCCCCAAAAAAAACCATTACCAAGCTAAGTGACTTCCATTGATCCTACATGAATTTCTCCTGCTTTGATCGACCAAACTTAATTAGCATGGCAACATTAATTCAAGCTGGAAATCATTTCCAAGCAGGAAAAACAAAAATAAAACTGTTCAGACAGAAAGAAAAAATAAAACTGAAATTAGAGCATGTTTAGACAAAAAAGGCTAAAAATAGTAATTATCAAATTCTTAGTATATAATTGAATAATTTTCATGGGAAATACGCCACATATTTTTGTTGAAATGAAGTCTTCCATGTTCATAGTTATAGCTCATTAAAGGATCATGTGTTTCCATGGATACAGAGAACTATGGTTTGCTTACAAGGTAAAAATTAGATATGCCAAGTGGAAGGATTGCTGCAACCAGGGTGTTGCTCTAAGGTAGCAACTTAGGATGGTACAACTGCATTAGATGAAGCCTTGTATAAATTAGATGTGGTAGAATGCAATCCTATTAAGTGAATTAAAACTAAAATCTATCAGAGTAGCAAAATATTGCAGCATGAGGATTAAGTCTAAAGCATGAACATTTAATTATACAATCCCATAGCCCTTTCAAAATATAAGTAAAGAACATAAATTACTATAGTTATGTCAGTCAGCATGTTAAGAATGGACCACTGTTATGGTTAATGTAAGTTGAAGAACAGAAGATCATTGCTTCTGGTTGACGGTAAGAATAATTTAATCCAGCATTCTGTGCCACTTGGAAGTCAAGCAGATAGATGAAAGATGCTTGGGTGATATTTTCTACTGTCCTCACCTTCCAATTCATCCAGACAGGTTTCAAAATTCCAGGGCCACATAAATTTTCCACTGGAGATGAATACTCTCAGAAAGGAAGGCAAGGCCACTCAAAAAAGAAATGTTGAATTAAAATTTTCAAGGATATGTTTCCACTGGCAACAGATTATATATCCCCTTTTCTAGTAAGAGACCACAGAAGGAACATAAATACAAAAAATACAGGTTAAGAAGAGAGTCGTAATAGAAAAAAACTGGAATAAAATAATAAATAATGAGCAAAGTTTGAAGATTAGCAAAAGTGTGGCACCAACTGACTCTGGAACTTATCTGCTTTCTCTAAGAAATACTGTGATGATCACAGAATACTGAGAATACTGTGATTATCACAATGGTATCTGCAGGGATTGTCCAAACAAGCATGATGGTGGTTGTGGCATCATGATTAAAGCAGTACCCCTTTTATAAATGTATCTATTTATAAATGTATCCCATGCTGTACGAAGAAACAGCTTCAATTATGATGCTGAGATTGCTACCTCCCCTGTTTGAACTTCCCTATTCTCACAGATTTCACTGGACGGAATATAAAGTATAATCATAAAAGTAATGTTACTATATTTATTTTATATGGACTGAGACCTAAATGCAGAACAAATAGCAATCACAATGTCAGTATACACAGGTACAAAATGTGTATGTCTGAGTGTGTGTGTCTGTTTATGAAGAGAGAGAGAGGGAAACAATATTCAAGGGAAATGCATGGTTAAGAAATATGAAATATAAATAATAAACAAATAAATCTAACCTCAGGATTGCCATAATTTTTACTTATGTTAGGTACTGCAATTTTTAGAATGAATCTAGTTTTATACATTCCTGAGAAATTTCTGAGTCTTCCAAGGGTTAAGCAAATTAGATTAGGAGTTGATTCCAAAGATTAGGAGCTACATGGAAGAAGGCTCTAGTTTAAACATGAGGTGGCCATTTTGATATGAGCGGAAAGTTTTTGGAATAAGAAAAAAGCAGAAAATGAGCAAAAATAACAGGCCAAATTAACAAAGGTTTCTGACACTAATTAAAGTGACCAGATCCATGGATAAACTATAAATTTATAAACTTTTATAAATTCTGAAGAATCTTATTATGTAATGTTATTTGAAATTTGGCAGGCATTCATTCTTTTAGCTTTCTGTATGGACTTAAGAACCCAGTTTTTCCCCCAAAGGTTAGGAGATTAGACGGTGGTACATTACTATGAATTGGCACCAGGTTTTGTTGTTTTTAATGTTTATGTTTTAACTGGTTGTGTTTTATAGCTTTTAAAATGATTTTATATGTTTCTTCCGCCTTTGATTGGGAGCCATCCATAGTTGGCTGAAAGATGAAGGTGTATAAATGTCTTAAATAAATATATATACAGACAGACAGTAAATACATACATACATATATCCATTTCATTACTTTTCTGTTGAAATGCTCCGTATCTGCTTGAACCTTGAGGAATATTAGCAGGCTAAAACAAATAGCCCTGAATAGAAGCATAATGTTTTGTAGGTCTTCCTAACATTCTATTCCATTGTTTATGGAACACAGTTCCAGGAACATCCATGATCTATGGCACTTATGGTTAGGAATGAACATATAGCAATAATACTTGAAGATTCAGAGTTAGGAAAATTTGCTTCTTTGGCTCTAAGGTTTAAGAGATCTAATGGAGATCTAGGGGAAGCAGAACTAGTAGATTGTGTACAACTAGATCTCATGATAGTTACATGTTTTTTTTTAATGCTAATTGTTAAATTCCGAATAAAGAACAACCTCATTCAGGATGCTAATTATCTCTCCACATTTTCAAGTAAACTCAGCTGTTGCCTTTGTGGAACATTATAAATGTATATTTCACAACAAAACTACATTTGTTTGATGTTGCATTGTGCAAGCAATTGAGAGGATAAAGTGATCTGTTTCTAGGTAGAGAATCTCAGAATTCGTTAAACCTTCCATATGTGCAATATCATTAAAATGATTATTTTTTAGAATTAGATAACCAGATCATCCTTCGAGATAATTACATTACTACAGTATGAGCCAAATGAAAAGAGTTGCAAGTATGATATAATGTTTTATGATCATGACTTTCTTGTTTAGTTTATTGGAAGGATAAACTGGAATAATCTTATAAATCTTCAGGTTTGATTGCCTAAAAATTCCTTTAGACAATAATCCTATATGAGTAGATATAACAATTGCAAGTGTTAGCTAATAATAAGATTACTGATATGCAGGTTCCTGTTCATTTTTTTCCTGACCCCAGGACAGGTAGGTTACACATTGAGACAGCTACTGAATTAATGTATGCTTTGTAGAACATAACTGAGATTTCAGTCTTGATCAAATTGATCTAATACTTCTCTCCTAGTTTTTGTTTCATACTGGTACTCTGAAGATCCATGAAGATGAACATCTATCTGAATGTCTACTAGAATAATTTATGGATGAAGGATATAAATAACATTGCAACAAACTTGAAAAATACATATGAATGTTTTTATAAGGAAGATATAAATCTCTATTTTTTTTAAATTGAGAGATAAATTCTAGTCCTAGTTAGTTAATGATTTTAGGATTCAGTTAGGATTCTTCTACAAGAAAACTATGAAGTTACGGTATATCTAGACAATCACAAAATGTTTAATTATAGCTGAAACTCCTGAAATAAATAAATGTATTTCAAATAAACACCCTTCTGTACTTGAAACCCGAAGACTGCTATTCAAACATCAGTTCAGTGGCAATATCTGGATAGAATGTTGTCTTGCAGTAAAGAAAAATGAACAAGCTCTTCACATTATGGAGATGAGAATCATATGATGATCACTTTACATATCAAGACTATGCTGACTGACAGATGAAGGCATACAAAAAACCCTTGGGGTTGCCCTAATTGTTGAGAAAATGTAAGAATTGAGTTATTTATTATGTACAACTCTGTGGCAATAACAGCTCTAGAATTAAATGTAGAAGATCACTTTTTGAAAGGAAAATAAAAATGTCTTGGTTCAGCTGATTGAAAGATAATATGCACCTACTAAAACTCAATTGTAGAAAAGCTATAATTAAGATAAGTGGTTAGTGCAGTGCAAACAAGTGAACTATATAACCACTTGTGGCAATTGCTAGGAAGAAGAATGAACTAAATTAACATGTCCTTAACCAGAATTTCATTCCCGAACAACAAGTTGCCATGTAAAAAAACTTTTCTGCTAAGAAGAGGGCAAAGTGGATAATTTTCAAGCTAAACAAATCACCTACTAGAGAAGTGGAGGGCCTGGAAGAATGTGATGAATGTGTGAATATATATCCTTATCTTTCAAATTGTTAGGCCATACCACTAATTCCACAAAATGTTTGTCCAATAAAGCATGTGTAGCTCAAATCCCCAATGCAGTAATGGAGTACTATGCTTATTGTCTTTGGTAATATAGAAACAATGTCAGATATTGATTGCTAAAGATATTTGCTCTGCTGCCTCAAGCTCCTTTTTTTACCTTTTTAAAATTCCAGAAGAGTGTGCTGCACAGCAAAACTAGTCTAATGCAGAAAGATTCATAGTGTATATGCTCAACTGTCTCTTGCTTAAAGCTGAAATCTACTTCGTACTGGGTGGGTATTGATTGTACGTTGGAAAGCATGGCATAGATTAAGAATAGGGCCTAGGAATTAGGTTCTTTAATTTATTAAATGTATAACCAGCCTGATAGAGCTGAGATTCTGATAGAGCTGAGATATAAAATTATTATTAAGTGAATTAAATAGGCATCACCTGCCATATGATTTAGGGAATATTTACACTAGATCTAGTCCAATTAATTTTTTTCCAGAACATAAACTTGAATGAAATATATAGTGACAAACACATAGGGTCCACAGAACAGAAGAAAATAACTAACTTTGGCAAGCTGTTTTATATATTTTTCTATTCCTGAGCAAGATTGAACTGTTTTTCAGGGGTTTTTTCTTCCTGGTTATAATTTTTCCTGGTATTTGATTTCCTTAGCTGCTTCTTACTCATTGTCCATCTCCTAAACAAGAGGCAGACAACATGCCACTCAAGCTGACATGTCATCCCTAAGACTCCTTTTGGTGACTCTCAATGGTCTGTGATCATGATTACTGAAAATCAAGAGAGAGTTTCCCATCATTTTGAGTTGGGAAGCATATGGAAACTAAGGAAACTCCAAAATAAACATATCATATATTAAAAACAAATAATCTTCTCTACAATCTTTCCTTCCCACCTATATCCAGGGTGACACATTTTGACAGCTCCTTCTAAAATCTTAAATTTGGCCTCGCGCTTTATCTATAAATCATATTGATTTAATTTATAAATTTATTTCATCTATAAATTTGTTAAATTCATTTATAAATTATACTGAAACTATATATTCTATTTGGCAGCATATTGTTTCCACCTGTGGAAGAAGTCTTTAGACCAGGGGTATCAAACTCATAACATCACGTTGTTGTCACTTGATGTATCACAATTTTTCCCCTTTGCTAAACCAGGGATAGGTGTGGCATCTGGCCTGTGGGTTGTAAGTTTGACACCCCTGCTCAACATTATGTGTAAGAAATGCAGAAATGGTTAAGTATTCTAAGAACAAGTTGAACATGAATATGGAGTAGAAGTAAATATTTTCTGTTATCCAGTCACATAATTATCCAGGCTGCATATAAGGTTAACTTGTGTCTGATAACCTGAATCCAGTAAATTACTGAGAAGCAGCCACATAAAAGTTTTCACATATACAGTAGAGTTTTTTCCACTAGAGTAAAGTATAGACTGGAAAGAGGAATAAGAGGAAGGTAGTTAGTAAGCCATTAGTTTTTTAAAGAGATGGGATGAAATTCAAGATTACTGAAGAGGAACTAACATAGGGGTTTGTTATGCAAGGGGAAAGCTACAGAGAATCATCTACCATTACAGATACCTATAAAGAAAAGAAGACCCAATTGTTGTGAATGAATAATGTAAATAAAGTTATCTTGAGCTTGAAGTCAAGTGCAGGGTTCTGGCCCTGCACTTCTGATTGGCTGTTAATGGCAGGATCAGATTGGTCCGTTCAGGAGCATCTGATTGGCCATTAACAGGCCATTCTCATTGGTTAATGGAGCTAGTGCTCCCGGATTACTATTGGTTGAATAGTTAATAAGTTGCCTATATAAGGAAGGCTATAGCAGCCATCGAGCTGAGCTGTCACACCATGTAAATAAAGAGTTTGAAGTTCACTGTTTCTACCGGCTCGTTTCCATTATTCACACCCATGCTCCAGACTTCATACCAATGGTGCTGGAAATGAAACCCACTTTTGTTAATCATGAGAGATTGCCAGCTAAATTTAACTAAAGCCCCCAACTACTTAGGAATTTAGTAACAACTATAGTTTACCATGCATAGAATGTCATTTTAACAGAATGAATATTATTGTGAGTAAAGTATTAGTTAATTGCTGAACGGTAGAGCAGTTAAGTCATAATGTAATTTGTTACATTCCAACTCTGACAGAGGATGGAGGGAGGGGAAATGGCAAATCTTTTTGTATGCATTAGCTTAGTTCCACTTGTTTAGCTAATATAAAATGTAGTTTAACCTTGCTATTCAAGAATAAATGAAAAAAGGAGTGATTCACTAGAAAGGCTGTATTCTATTACATTTTATTTGAGCACTGGCACACTGCCATTCTGGGTGCTGCAGTCTAAAAGAGAAATTGATAAACTGAAAGGAGTTCCGAAGAGGGTTATCAGTACCAACATGCTGAGTTTACTGGAAAAATGTCCTGCAAGGAACATTCATAGGTACTGCCTATAATTAGCCAGCCAGTGTTCAGATAACTGAACTGTCTTCTAGAGAAGGCCGTGAACATGTTCTCCTTTCTTCTGAAGGCAGAACCAAGACCAATGACATAAAACTACAAGGAAATAGACAAGAGTCAGTGTTTTTCAACTTTGTTTTTTTTTTAACTTTGGCAACTTTAAGAAGTATGGACTTCAACTCCCAGAATTCCCAAATCAGTACTTCCACACTTCTTAAAGATTCCACGATTGAGAAACACTCAGTGGGTTAGGTATTAGGAAGATTTTTTTCACAATGGGTTGTTATGAAGGAATGTTATGAAGTGCTACCAACAATCTTCAAACAGCTATCTTCCTGATGTCCTTTGTCATATCCTGAATTGAATAAGATGTTATACTAGATGGCCTTTGAAATCCCTTTCCACTCTACTTGATTCTAACCCTTGGAACTAATAAATTATGAATGTGGAGTAGAGCCCTTTTGTGATGGGAAGTAGATGAAAGTTGCAGCCTAAGTCCTGTAACAGACATAATACAATTGTTAGAAAAAGGAAAATAACATTGTGATCTAAGTTATCTCCATATGCATATATAATACACCTGCAATTGTTCTGCAGCTCACACTCAGTTCAGTAGAGATCTTGGTTACGAAACTATAATGCATAAAAAGAAAGGTCAATAATTATTAAAGAAACATAATCCCACTTACACCACTGTTCTGAAGTAGTGTAAGTTTTGTGCATTCCCATTTAAAGAACAGATAATTATTTTAAAGTGACATTACTATTTTTGAAAGTGCATGACAATTTGATTGTCTGCAAGGTTTTGCAAGGTTTTGCGATGAAGCAATTCTTTTTTAATGAAAAAATGTGTTAGATAATTAAAGGCATGGGCATTTGGGGTGAGGATTAAATTCTTACATAAGTCCTCTTTTTTTAAGAATAACATAGACAGAAGGAAAGTTCAAAAATAATGTATTACTTCACAGAAAGAGTATTGGAGGCTTGGAACCAACTTCCACAAGAGATGGTGGGTAAATCATCAGTAACTGAGTTTAAACATGCTTGGAATAAACAGATGCCCATTATCTGACAAAAAAATAAAAAAATGAAATGAAATAAATAATTTTAAAAAACCTTAAAGGGAAATTCAATAGACCTTTAGGTCTTTTCCTGCTGTCAGTTTTCTACCTTTCTATTAATATAAAGAGAGCTGTCCACATTTTTGTGGTTATCAAATTATCCTGGGAAGGAAAGAATGTTATTTCTTCAAATGATACTATATACAACTTCATATTCCAAATCCCAGATAGAAATGTATGGTATTTTAATATAGTCTCCAGAAAAATAATGTGAGTTAGAAATACTAATATTTTCTTACATCATAATTCCTTTTACCCATCAAATGAGCTGTATATTTATTTTGCATTCATGCCTGTTAAAAATGATGCCTTTGAAAGTCATATTAAAGTTATTTAATTTGAAACATTAAAGATTTTCTCCTTGATAAATATTTATTTTTTGTTAATGTCACTATATTTTCCTTAACAGTTAAATAGCTACTTTCTGTAATAGTTTAAACACTTCCAACATATGAAAGAGGATGAAGAGATATCATGTGGCTGTTCTAATGTAACAGGGACAGATGTCTTCACAAAGGGAAACTTCGTATGTACAAGGAAGGAGACATCATGGATGTTACATCAGTACATTTCCTATTGATAATTTGATAATTTATTAACAAGGGTAGCTATTTTATCTTTGGATGAAAACTTCAATCTCAGCTCAAGTGTGCCAATTTAAAATCTAGATACTGGAGTATATTTGTGCTGATAGATATTCTTCAAAAGAATAGCATGACTTATCCATTACCTTCACATTCAAATTTTCTATAACTGGTCAAAGGAGCTGGAACAAAATAAAGGCCAATTAAAGATTAAGTGAAAGGAAAGTCAGGGACAATTATGTGGCTTATAGAAAAACTAAAATAATATTACTTTAAAAATGCAGAGGTCCCTGTTAAACTCAGGGAATTAGGAAAAATAATGTCCCAAAATTATAAGGCAGAGAAGTTTATAACCATCAGTATCACTATACTGTATCACTTTTATTCTGTCCAAATATAACTGCGATGCAGCTAATGCAATGTTGCATATGAAATAAGGTATGGTTAAAACTTATTCAGAACAGCCAACTACTCTGTACAATAATGCTTAGCAATGCAAGCCAGTGAAGAGGAAATAGAAGCAAATATTCTAGGACATTTATAAAAGTGAAAAACTGATTGTTAAGAGGAAATATTTCAGATCCCATTATTTGAAAATATTTTCCAACTCTTCTACAATTAAACACAATTGGTTAAGATATAACCAATATTTTTTCCTCATCCCTTTCTTTTCCTATCTCTCCCCCACACCAAAATAAATTGGGTTTCAAAGCTTGGGGATTGTACTTCCCCATTAACTCATTTGACCTCAGTTCTCTGGATGACATCCATAAAGTCACTTTATAAAAATATGCTGCTTGCACGGCACAATAAATTGAACAAAGAGCTCAGGAAGATGGGATCAATGAAAGTGATAAAGCAAGATTGATCAGCTGAATGGGAAGCCTATTAGAGATTGTTGAGAAAGATGAGTGCATTCCATTTGTGTCATCCTCCAAAATTTAAATTACACATTACAAAGGGGCAACATTCTAGTTACACCACAAAAGAGCTTTGATAACTGCTGCCAACCCCACACATTTTGTCATAGAATCTGTATTTGTACTAGAAAAGTAAATAAACAAGGGAGAAATATAAAGATAAATAGAGTAGTTGAATACACAGCTAGTGAAATAACAATGCAAAATCCTTAAGGAAAGAGATTATCCTTTTAAATTTAGATGTGATCATTGCAACATTTTGTTTGTTTTGCTATTTACATTATGTGTCTTTTTTAAGTTGACTCTCCATCTGTTGCTCAACTCCTAGCAGCTTATACCTACTTTCCCTATTGTATGGCATGCTGGGAGTTGTAGTTCAGTAACAACTAAAAAGTTACATATTGCCAATATTTCACTGGCAGATTGTTAAAAAAAATATAATTTGCCAAGAATTTCATGAATCATACCCTGGTTAAAGTTGTATGACATTAAAATTATGCCATAGTCCTGCTTATGACAGAGTTACTGTGAGAAAATTCTCACCTAACAAACTGCGTAACAAGTGAAATGCTGAGCATAATAATATTAAGGATAAAATATAATTCTTAAGCAAAATCATTTTCAGATTACAGTCATAATTATATTTTAATCTCTGTATTAAAGAGTTAGGCTAAATTTTAACAAGCACAATGGCATTCACTAGAAAGTAGTCCCAATGCACCAGGAGGTAGGGGATATTTTTATCCACATCAGTTTTCCAAAAAAATGAATCAGAAATTTATTTAGAAAAGTTCTTTTGCAAATAATTAAATTTGCAAATAGCATCTTAATAGCCATCATCTCCATTATTTGAGCTAATTTTTGATGTGCAATAATAATCTATTTTATAATTTTATAAACATTACATTCATTCAAATTATCTGACATTTTGTTGTGTGGAGAACAATTATTTGATTAGAATGCTGGAAATAATGATGGGTAAAGGATAATAAAATAATAAAAGTGATAGTGAAATTTCAAATCTTGCCAAAGGAAGAACATCCATGTCTCTGGTTTGACGACATATTTGAGCCCTGGCATCAGTTGGCTATTGTTATTAAATATTATGAAGCAATTTTTAACTATATAATTTTCAAAGACACTTATTTTTACAAGTATCCACACTGGAGAAAATGAGCATCATTAAAGTAGAGAGACTCTCAAGATGAGAGAGGTACTGGTTTTTGCCAAGGACCACTCTGATTATGCTTCCTGATTATACATAAATGCCAAGAAAACATATTCATCCTAAATCCACTTTTTTCTATTTTTATGCCCCTCTTGCAATATAATTTAGCCATCCCCTTTCATTCAATTGAAAGTTGGGGGTGGACAATAAAATTCTTTCAGAACCAGATGTCTGTGCACAATTGAGTTTCCATTGACATTAGGGCAAGATACCATAATGCAAGTTACTCTCTGGGTCTATTTGACCTACCACATTTATAACTAATCCTGAATTAAATAGGAAGTGTACAAGCCAAGGATGCTAAACTAATTCAGTTTTAAATAAGATAGAGTACTTGTTTATGAACTGGGTTTAGATAGAAAGACATAGTTAAAGTAGTAGTCAGGGATACCAGAAGACAAACACAGCACATCAATCAAAGTAAAATAATTGCCAAGATCAATCAGAAATCCAGGTTTCAGAGATAAAATACAACACGACAAGAGCTTCTAATGGACATTTGTTTCAACATCTAATTGCAGTTGAGTAAAGGCAGAAATCCATAAGCTCTTAGTCTCCAATCAAGCTTCTCAGTCCTAATTACTAAACCTGGTGCTTCAATATCATATACTAATTTACAAACAGTCTCACTTATGCTACATATTTGTTCTGTGCAAATATGTGTCTTCCTATCTTTTGATTCTTTCTTCAAAGCCAGAGATGCCTCTATGGCCTAAGAGTTCTGGAATCTAATACATCGGGGCAGAGGTGGTATTCAGCAGATCCTGACCAGTTCTGGAGAACTGATAGTGGAAATTTTGAGTAGTCCAGAGAACCGGCAAATACTACTGCTGACTGGAGATTTTACAGTAAAGCCATGCCCACAGAACCGGTAGTAAAAAAAATTGAATCCCACCATTAATCAGGGGTGTAAAACTCATGTTGTCACAGCAGTGTCACATGATGTATCGGGTTTTTTTTCCCCTTTGCTAAACTGGGTGTGGGCGTGGCCAGTGTATGACACATCTGTCCCACAGACCACAAGTTTGACAGCCTTTAATACATGGTCAGAGTTTGAAACATTAAAGTACAAAGGGTAACATTATGTCAAAGAATCTGAAATAATTACTAAGGTGTGACAGAGCCTCAACCCTTAAGAATCAGCTCCCATAAAAGTCCTTTTTGGTTTCTCCTCCTCACTCAAGAAAGAACTGGTCTTCAGAATGCTGCAATATGAACTAGATTGTATGGGTTATATGCAAACACTGGACATATTCTCTACGTATGGAGGTTCTTTGCACTGAAATTGCAAAAAAGAAATATTTCTCACTATTCCCTTGCATGGAGACAGTCTATGGAAAGAAGAGTTTTCCTTCTACTTAGGGGGATTGACACAGGGGCATATATGTATGTATGTATACCTCATCAGTAATTTTATGTAACCCTCACTGAATAACAGATTGTATAGAGATTAGAAATTATCAATAGAAAGTAAAGAAGATTATTTTCCATTCTGGCAATCAAACTTGCAGCACAATCAAACTTGTAAGGCTATACTATGCAATCTCAATAAAGGAAATAATAACCTTCCTATGGAATTGATTTCCTAATTTCCCTATTTAGGGAGCTAACAATATATGACATCAGTCACATTGTTGAAGATTTGTCACTGGACAACTCATTTTCTGGCATGTTGATTAACTTGCATTGCAAAATATCATTGACCGTTCTTTCAAACCTCTACTTTTCTCTAGGTATACTTTTTTGGTGAGGAAGGCCGAAATAATGCCAAGCAATTATCCCATATGAGCTTTTCCTATAAAGAAGAATAAGAGAAGAAAAGAAAGGGCATGCATTAAAAAAAAACCATTTGTTCCTGTAAAAAGCTCTTAGTCAATGAAAAAAGAAGCTATGCTTGTTAACATTCTATAGAAAATCCAATATCCTAAATGAAAATAGTTGAATACATTATGCTGTGATATAATATTATATTCATTACTGCATTTATACACTGCTTTTCTATTTATTTCAACAGTCAAGAAAGCTTATAATAATTAAAAGAAAAAGGAAGTATTTTACAAAATTAATTCAATTAAATAAAAATCAGTCATTACAATAATTAAGATGAAAGGGAAGGGTTTTACTACAATAGGAGCCAATATATAGATTGGGGAGAATTCCATATAAGGCAAGTCTCTTTTGTACATATCCAATAGACAAAAGCCAAGTATCCAGAGTGTTTTCAGAGGACCTTTCCTACTCTAAGTAATTGGAGAGTTCCTAGCCATGTCAAATTCAGTTCTGATCGCTATCAAAACATTACACATCCTTGCTAACGCAACAGAAATGCTTCAGTGCCTTCTGGGTAAGAATTCCTGGCACTAACCAAAACTGAAGACAGACCATGGGAAACATTACATTTCTATTTGTTTGTACATTATAATAATTGTGCTCCAAAACTGATCTCTGAATGAGATTATAAAATAGCCCAAAAAGTTAATTGGAGGAAGGCATAGCACAATCTTTACAACCAGACTATTGAGGTATTTTAAATTTAGATGCTTATTTTTACTAAACTTCAGTTGAAGTTCACTGATTGTTTAATTGCAAGATCATTGAAACTGGTTATTTAAATAGAAACTGTGCAGTGGTTTCATTGACTTAATGGAGGAAAACAAAATTGATATATGAGCAAGAAAACTCAAGAAAGTTACCATACTAGAAAACTTGTTAATCAATTCACAATGGTGAATCAATCTAAAAAGCCATACACACACACACAATACAAGACCAACTTCTTTTATCCTGAGTTTTTTTTACAGCTCCTGACAATCATTTTTCTCCTTTGTATAGTTCATGACAATCTTTTTTCTCCTCTCCCACACCTAAATATAGGGGTAGAAAGAGTCAACCCAAAGCAACATTTAATAATAAAACAATTACATACATAAACATTACATTTACATTTTAGAAATAACATGTACAATAGAAAATGTTAACACTGCCAGAAAATTGTCAGAATGGACTGTCAAAATTCCACCTCCCACCCCAGTAATAAACCTCTTTGCAAGTTGATAAGAACCCAGGTGATACAGGTAACAGAAGAGATTTATATGACTCAAAAATCATGAAACATCCTGCTTTATAAAACATTGTTTGAATATTTATATATTATTTATCTTTGCTTTTACTTACTTGTTTTCCTTGTTTTACTGGAAAACCAATTCACAAGTCTATAAAACATATATTAAACTACCCCAAAAAATTCAGATACAGGAGAGACATCAACAATCAATCATTCTTGCTTAATTGCTATGGAGAAGTATTTGAGGGAAAGAAGGTTGTAGTCAGGGACAGAAGTTGTAGCTCTCCTTAGTAATGTGATTACTCTTGAAAAGTCTTATTTTCTGAAGAAAAGGAGACCTTCAATGAAGCTGTCAATGGAAGGCTTTTCCCTCTTAAAGTCTTCTCGTAGAACAATGGACAGTGTGTGATGGGCAGTACAAGGAAAGAAAGGGGAGGGAAGGGAAGAAAGAAAACCAGAGAAGAAAATACTGAAAAAGAAACAAATATGTGGAGAAATAATACAATGGATAAATGTATTAGATAAGAAACTGGGTTAGGGTTAAGATAGGCTTATGCTATCACCAAGGTAGCAAAAGTTCCACACTAAAGTCTTATAAAGGGCCAATTATTATATAAGACACAACAAGTAGAATAATCTATTGTGCATTCCTTAGGATAGGAAATTTCTGAAGTATGCCAAAATGCAAGTGTGAGTTTACTCTATCTCTTTCCATTATGTAATGGAATGTAGTCTGGATTCTCAAGAGGGAGGGATGTACTCCAGAGGGGTCTTCAATCTTGGCAACTTTAAGCCTGGAGGACTTCAACTCCCAGAATTCCCCAGCCAGCTTAAAGTTGCCAAGGTTAGAGATCCTGCTCCAGAAGAACTAGAGACAACTCAGTTCAAATAGCTTGCCTGAGTGAAAGGGAGTCTAAATGAAACAAATGTAAAGTGAAACAAAAATTAAAGTTTACATTATAAACAGTCCATATGGCCCCTATAATTAATTATGTAGAGTTAACAATCTGTTCCGTAGCATAAAATTGGCATCTCTTTTTTTCAATATTGGAGTCTGAGAGGAGGAGAAAAAACAACTAAGGTTTATCTAATCTGCTGTAGAAATATATTAAAACAGGAATAATAAAAAGTAAACAACTATTTCTAAAAAACAGGCAGTATGGCAACACATGATCTAACGTTCTGACTTTCTCCACTTGAATAGAGGGGACAGAGGTATAGCTTAAATTAGAAGCGTTCAACCTTGGCAACTTTAATAGTAGTGAACTTCAACTGCCAGAATTCCACATCCCCTGGCCTAGAGAATGCATACATGTCCCCACTCAATTACAGAAGAAGACAAAGCATCAAAGAAGGCTAAATAAAGTCTCCAATGCTTGGAAACAAAAAAAATAATTATGGTGATTCTTAGTCATCATATAGCATGAAAACAAAGTTCTGCACTTTTATAGATTTTAATTTTTTTGACTTTCTCTTTGGCTTTAAATATTTTAAATGAAATAAGAGCAATTCCACAATGCCTACATTTCATATGTAACATTCTCATCCATCAGTGGTTAAAGTTGTCAGCCAATGTGAAATGTCCATCAGAGCAGAACTGCATGAGCCAAAAGCTGACTGCATAAAACTAGGCTTAAATTTCTTATAAGACTTTTCCCAATTCTATCCAGAATGTAACACTAAGAACATATTAGAGCATTCCAGAAATTACCTGAAGGAATTTGGATTGGATTGTCTCCAAAGGATTAACATACTTTTGTACATATGATTGTGATCCATGAAGCTGGATGTGAACAAAATTGCTTGAACAAAATTGCGGGCACCTGTGTTGTCTTCCTTCTTTCCTATATGAGCCTTTCTTCTAACATTAGCATAGCTAAGTTGACAATAAAGCTGCATGTAAGCAAAGGAGACCTCTGCCTTGAAAATTATCAAAAGCATTTAAAATCAAATATAAACTGCACATAAATGGGCATGATGTTGAACAGGAATAGGCATATACAGGTAGTTCTTGACATACAATCACAATTGGGAGCAGAATTGGATGTGATATTCTTTTTATTCTTTATTCTTTTTATGCAAATCATGCCAGAATAGTAAAGGTTGTGGTGAATGTAGTTTGTTAAATTCATGTTGCTGTATTGTTTGCTAATTTGATTGCTGTCATTTGTCATTTCTGAAGTGTGTGTGAAAGGCTCTGATCTAGACACCCAAAGCTCCAAACATTCTGTTAAGCCTATGTTCCCCAACCAGGGTTAAGGAGACAAGCTAAACAGAATGTGCAGCGTTAGTCAGATAGGCACACAGATAAATGAGTGAGATAAGTTTGTATGTTTGTTAACATACAATAAAAATAACAGATACGCTTGTGCTATCAAAAATATAGTTTATTCCACTTAGAGTTATATAGCATAGTCAAAATAACAGTCCATTAGTCATGTATCATTTTAGTCAGTCCATTCAAGGATATTCAGTTAGCAAAGTCCGTGTAGAATATCCAATGTCAGTTCACTTACAAATAAATCAGTCCTTTATCTCTCTCCCGTTCCAGTAGGGAAAAATGCAGTCTTTATCCAGTAATTAGGGATCATAAAGCCAGAGAGAGCAAGCTGACGTTCCTTGCTTCTTTTATGTTGCTTTCACAACCACTCCCTTAATTATATTCCTATATTTAAAGTTGCAGACACTTTAATTTATAAACCATGATTACATATTTATTATTTTACCTAAACCAGTTAGGGTAAACAATGTTATCCCTAACATTCTCCCCTTTTAGGTAATAATAATAATACTATAACTATTTACATCTTTAAATCATATTTGTTACAACTTTCTTTAAACTTGATTACTCCTTGAGCTTTTGTAAATTGGTCTGCAATGTTTTCTTCTGTCATGCAGTATTCCAATTTAATTAGCCCATTCTTTACAGATTCTCTAACATTTAAGTATCTTAAATCAGTATTCTTTGATCTAGTTTTTACAGCAATATTAGTAGCTAACTTTATGGATGCCTGGTTGTCCTCGTACACAATAATGGAATCTTTAACAGTTACACCCATGTCTAATAATAACTGTTTATACAGAATTAAGTCAGTGCATAGTAATAACAGACATGAAAATTCCGCTTCCATCGTGGACAAGCTAATATGCTGTTGTCTGATTGACCTCCACCCTATTAGTGTCTTACCAAATAATATAGCCATCCCAAATGTTGATTTTCTAGTGTTTATATCAGTTGCAAAACTTGCATCTGCATAGGCACTAAGACTCAAATCACCCTTTGGTTCTATATACAATGCATGGTTCATTGTTCCTTTAAGATATCTTAAAATTCTCTTTAATGATTGCCAATGACATTGATGTGGATCCGAATTAAAACGTGCCAGTTGATTAACACTATAAGCTATATCTGGTCTTGACCAATTGCTTATATATGATAAGCTGCCAATCAAAGATTGATATATAGACTTATCAAATTTGGGATTTTGCGCATCAGTTTGGCAAACTTCCTGACTCATTGGAGTCTTTGCCAATTTACAAAGTTCCATTTTATACGTTTTAATTAATTGGCAAATTTTATCTTCTTGAGATATCTTAAATCCATTTTTTGTTTTGTTAATTGTCAATCCTAGATACCTTTTAATTTCACCTAAATGCTTTAATTTTATCTTTTTGGCTAATATTGATATAATCTCATTAGCTTCATTATTAGTCTTAGTTATCAAAGCAATATCATCTGTAAATAATAACAATAATGACACCATTCCATTATTTTCTCTTTTAAACACACATGAATCTGCTAAACCAAATTTAAAACCTATATTGTTTAATTCTTTCACAATATATTGATTCCATTCAAAGCCAGATTGTTTCAATCCATAAAGACTTCTTTTTAATTTCCAACAATCATTACTATTTACTTTATTGTCTTTTATAATAACTGGCTTTTTCAAATATATAGTGTGCTGCAATGGTGCATGCAGATAAGCAGTTTCTACATCTAAATGGTTAATGACATAGTTTTTCTTAGCTGCCCACACTAAAGCTGCTCTCAAAGATGTTGCTTTAAGACTTGGTGCGAAAACTTCATCGTAATCAGATGCAGTTTGATTAAATCCTTGAACTACCAACCTAGTTTTATGGGTAATAGTCCCATCATTTCCAGTTTTTACTTTAAATATCCATTTGCACCCAATGGATTTTTCTCCTGGAGGTAATTTAGCATCTTCATATACTTTCATTACCTTTAATGAATTTAGTTCTTTTTCCATTGCCTTTTGCCAATTCTCCTGATCCTTAGCAGGATACATCTTAAGTTCATCTATACTAGTTGGAACTTTAGTTACTTGGCAAACTATACTTGCTTGATATCTATCAGGTGGTCTAGTTATACGTGTAGTACGTCTAGGTATTACAGGACTTACAGGTGGACTTTCATGTACTAACTCTTCTTGATTATCTAACTCTTCCTGATCAACTGTTTCCTCTTGTTCTGGTCCTATTTGCTCTTCGTGGACTTCTTCTTTAATTGGACTCTTCTTATAACTATTCTGTTCTTTCTGCCTTTTGTAGGGTTCAATAATTACTTCATTATTTAAATCTTGCTCTAATCTATTCCATTCTACATGTTCTAGGAATTTAGCACTAGCACTGGTGTAAACTCTAGATGTTCCTGGTTCCCAGAATCTATAAGATTTATGATTAGATTCATATCCTACAAAAAATAATCTTTTAGCTTTATGCTGTCCTTTGTGTCTGAGTTGTGAAGGGATATGCACCCATGCTGGTGCTCCAAATGTGTGCATGTAACTTAAATCAGGTTTTGTACCATGCCACAGTGTGAATGGTAATTCACCTGTTGTTGAATTAACAACATTATTTAATATATGATTACCACACATCATTGCTTCTCCCCATAAATTGTCAGGTAATCCTGAATCAGACAACATAGTACGTTGACTGCAGTGTTTGGCCTCGTCTCTCTATAAAGATATTATGTTGTGGCCTATATGGTGCAGACTTTTTATGTTGAATACCTAACATTCTAAGTCTATTCTGGAATTTATTATTTGTAAATTCCGCACCATTATCTGTTATAAGAGTTACTAATTTCTTTTTAGTCTTCCTTTCTGCAAATTTTATCCAATTAAAGAGATTTAGATACGTTTCAGTTTTGCTCTTCATTAAATAGCAAAACCCATATCTAGAATAGTGGTCCATTATACTTAATATGTATCGAGCTCCTCCTACACTTGGTTTTTTCGGACCTATTAAATCAGCAAATACTACTTCTAAAGGCTCTTTGGTAGTAAATCCATCAACTCTATTAGCCGGTATGACCTTGGTTTTGCTTTGATTACAAGCATTACATTGCAAATACTTATTACAAGGTTTTAAACTTATTCCATTAGATAATTGAACAGTTTTCTTAAGCATTTTAAAATTAAAATGCCCTAGCCGTCGGTGTAACAAGTGAATACATTCATCATGAGGTTTCTTATTATCATAAACCGTGTTAGCCACCTCTAAACCATTATCATTTAACACATATAATTCACCTCTTAAAGATGCAGTAATTTTCTTATCTTCTTTTTCAATTATGTTATCTCCCCTAAATGTAACTACATATCCTAGTTTAACCAAAATTTTAACTGAAATTAAATTAAACTTAAGTTGTGGTACATATAACATTTTTACATTCTCTTTTATGAAAGAACAATATGCTATACCTTGACCTTTAGCTTTCAGTTTCCAGCCATTGGCTAACAATATCTGCTGTGTACTCTGGGACATTTTAATAAAATTTTTTGTTATCATTTGTTATACAGTGGGATGCTCCACTGTCAACCACCCATAAATTATTTTTTACAGCTCCGTTAATATACATGGCTAACTCTAAATTTTTATTTATCTTTTGATGACTTTTAGTATTCTGGCCAGCGTTCTGGCACTTTGCTTTTTTACAAAATCTTGCCAAATGTCCTCTTCCTCCACAATTAAAACACTTTTTAATTGCGTATGCAGTAGGAGATTCATTATCTTCTTTTTGAGGTTGCTCCCTCCTTAACTCATCTCTTTCAAGTCTTCTTCTTGCCTCTTCAATCAATCTGCCAGTTAAATCAGTTAAAGTTTAACTTTCCTCAGGCAATATTTCAAGGGAAGTGATGTAGTTATCATAACTTACATCTAGTGATGATAGAATTATGTAGACTTGATGTAGTTCAGAGAAAATAAGCTCTTTCTCGTGCAGTTCTTGAAAAATGCTTTTTATAGAATGACTCAGCATATCACCATTCTGGAGATGCGTCCTGAAAAGCTTCCGTGTTAGATTTATGTGAGCACCAATGTTATCTCGGACATAAATCTTCTTCAGCTTCTGCCACCACCCAACAGCCATTTGCTCTCCATTGATATGAACAAGTTGCTGGTCAGATAGTGTTAGTCATATTATGCAAATAGCTTGTTCATTTTTATGCTTAAATTCTTCTATCTTTAGTCTATCTTCCTCAATTTCTGGATCCCATTCCTCTACGTTTGGTGGGTTTTCAATTATGTTCCACAGACCTTCTCTTCGTAGAAGTAGACTACATTTCATAGACCATGATACATAGTTTGTTCCATCCAGCTTGGATATAAGGGACAAACTTTGTAGATTGACTTGTGCCATGTTTTCTTTGTATGGATATAAAACTATAATTAATAAAACACAGCTGTCTCTTTACTGTAACGTTTAACAACACAAACTCTCACTTTTAAAATAAATCTGTTTTATCCTAGTTAAACTGACTTTGCAGCCTCTGGGCCCATAACCAGTGTTAAGCCTGTGTTCCCCAACCAGGGTTAAGGAGACAAGCTAAACAGAATATGCAGCATTAGTCAGATAGGCACACAGATAAATGAGTGAGATAAGTTTGTATGTTTGTTAACATACAGTAAAAATAACAGATACGCTTGTGCTATCAAAAATATAGTTTATTCCACTTAGAGTTACATAGCATAGTCAAAATAACAGTCCATTAGTCATGTATCATTTTAGTCAGTCCATTCAAGGATATTCAGTTAGCAAAGTCTGTGTAGAATATCCAATGTCAGTTCACTTACAAATAAATCAGTCCTTTATCTCTCTCCCGTTCCAGTAGGGAAAAACGCAGTCTTCATCCAGTAATTAGGGATCATAAAGCCAGAGAGAGCAAGCTGACGTTCCTTGCTTCTGTGATGTTGCTTTCACAACCACTCCCTTAATTACATTCCTATATTTAAAGTTGCAGGCACTTTAACTTATAAACCATGATTACATATTTATTATTTTACCTAAACCAGTTAGGGTAAACAATGTTATCCCTAACATTGATCAGGGAGGAAAGAAGCCAAATCTCAAAATAAAAGGAGAGGAACTCCTAAAGGAAAAGTTGAACAGAACAGAACAGAGCTGGAAGGGATATTGAAGATCTTATAGCCCAGCTCACTGCCCAAGCAGGAGAACCTCCTATACTGTTGTGAATGAATAAATGTGTTAATAAAGTTATCAAGAGTTTCAAGTCAAGTGCAGGGTTCTGGCCCTGCACTTCTGATTGGCCGTTAATGGCGACATCAGATTGGTCCATTCAGGTGAATCTGATTGGCCATTAACGAGCCTCTCCCATTGGTTAACGGAGCTAGCGCTCCCAGGTTTTCTTTGGTTGAATATTTAATAAGTTGCCTATATAAGGAGGGCCGCTGCAGCCATTGAGCTGAGCTGTTACACCATGTTAATAAAGAGTTTTGAAGTTCAACGGCTCATCTCCATTCTTCGCTCCCACGCTCAGTACTTAACACTGGCGACGAAGATGGGATGTGGAGACGTCGGAGCTGACTGAACAAGAAGAACGATAACCGAGCACGTGGCTGAATGCACAATGGCAGAACCATGTCCAGCGGCATCATACCACCCGCTCCATTTGACCCAGCGCAAGAAGACTGGGACTCTTATATGGATCGTTTCCAAATGTTCTTAGAAACCAACAATTTGAAGGATGCCACTACTGGAAAGAAACGGGCGGTATTTCTAACGCATTGCGGGCCGACCATATTCAAGATGGCCAAGGCACTAGCGAAACCGGCAGAAGTGAAGTCTATGGACTGGGATGTCCTCGAACCTCTACTGAGAGCCCACTACGCGCCAATCATTCCAACGCTCGTCAGAAGGCATGAATTTTATCAAAGAAGTCAACAGAAGGGTGAAAGTGTTGCAGATTTCATAGCGGATCTCTGGAATCTGGGGGGCCTATGTGGGTTTGCTGATCTCAAAGAAGCCTTAAGAGACAGAATAGTTCTGGGATTGGATGCACCACACATCCAAAGCAAGTTGATGGCAAAAGGTGACATCAGCCTTGCCAATGCTATCACTGAGGCTACTGCAGTAGAAGCAACCAGGAAGTCGGCTGCCCGAATGCGCTGCAACCGTGCCCCGGTTCACCAACCGAACTGCGAAATTTCACCTGTCAGAAGGGCAGCTTATAATGGCCCACCATGAGGACCTCTCTTCGTCGTCAGACAGCGATGAAGAAGAGGTCCGTCGACTGAGGTCCGAACGGGACCAACGCCAGAAATCTCAATATCAATGCACTGGTTGTGGGGCAAGCCACCCCCGATCAGAATGCAAATTCCTCGACGCACTCTGCCATGTGTGTGGGAAATGAGGCCATATCGGACGGGTCTGTAGAAGCCAAATAGGACCCAGCCAGCCCTTGAGAGGGGCTAACTATCGCTAACCAACAGGAAGCCGTCCGGTAAGGCGAGAACCAGTGAACCACCAATGGAACAACCACTCCTACAGAAACAAAACCATAAACCGCCCCACGAAGCGAGAAGAGGCTCACCAAACTATCACGATCGGTCACGCCTCCTCTTTGGATGCCAAGAAGATCCGAGTGAAAGTGGCTATCGAAAACCAGCCCTGCCTGATGGAAGTCGACTCAGGATCGTCTCTCTCGATGGTTTCATGGAAGACCCTCAAGCAACTCATCCCTACCGTCCGGCGACAAGATCTCCGATTCCAAAGACTCATACTCAAAGACTATCAAGGGAATCGGATTCCAGTCGTAGGATCCAGTCGAGTTTGGGTATCGTTCAAGAACCGTACAGCATTCCTACCCCTGACTGTGATCGACAAGGACCGGCCTAGTCTGCTAGGCCTCCAATGGTTCACTCTGCTCGGAATTGAGGTGGCAGACATTCACCGAATCGGTAGCAGTAACTGGGAAGAGGACCTCGTCCAAGAATTCAAGGACGTCTTTGCAGAAAAACTAGGTGAGTACAAGGGGACCCCGATATCATTTAACCTCAATCCCAAAATAGCCCCCATCCGCCTTAAGCCTCGTCAAGTACCATTTGCCCTTAAACCAAAGATTGACGAGCAGCTTGATAAATTGATAGCCCAGGGTGTGTTAGAACTAACCGATCACTCTCCCTGGGAGACCCCAGTCGTTACACCCATTAAGCCGGATGGTTCGATAAGAATTTGTGGGGACTACCGAGCCACCCTGAACCACGCCCTTCAACAAAACGCATATCCGGTACTGGTGGTGCAGCACCTCCTCCATTCCCTGGGGGGTGGAAAAGTCTTCGCTAAAGTAGACTTAGCCCAGGCATACCAACAACTGCCGGTAGACAAAAAAACGGCAGAGGCACAGACAATCGTTACACACTGTGGTGCCTTTAAATGTACCCAACTCCAATTCGGAGTGAGTGTAGCCCCGGGAATCTTTCAAAGTTTGATGGAAAGACTATTACAAGGAATAAAAGGTGTGGTTCCATACTTTGATGATGTGTTAATCACTGCACCTACCCCGAAAATTTTACGAGAACGCCTGAGGTTGGTTCTCCAGAGATTCAAAGACGCAGGGCTTAAGGTTAAGAAAAACAAGTGTAAACTATGCACTGATTGTGTCGAATTTTTAGGATATTTGATTGACAGTAATGGCATTCACCCTACCGATAGCAAATTGAGGGCAATCAAGAACGACCCAAAACCCCGAAATAAAGCCGACCTGCAGGCGTTCCTAGGCCTTATCAATTTTTATAACGTTTTCTTGCTGCACAAAGCAACCATAGCCGAACCCCTACATCGTTTATTGGACAAGAAAGCAATCTGGGTATGGGGACGTAGAGAAGAGCAGGCGTTTCGAAATGTAAAAAAATTATTGACTTCTGACGCTGTACTAATGCAGTACAATGAGACTTTGCCTTTAACGATCATGTGTGATGCATCGCCTTTCGGAGTAGGTGCCATTTTGAGCCATGTTTTGCCAAACGGTAGCGAAGCCCCTGTTGCCTATTTCTCAAAGACGCTTTCAAAAGCAGAATGCAATACCAGTCAGATTGATAAAAAAGCCCTTGCCATTGTGTCTGCTGTCAAGAGATTTGATGAGTATGTGTACGGCCGAGCATTTACTATAGTGACTGACCACAAACCTTTACTGGGAATAATAGTGGGAGATAAGCCAACCCCCTATATATTATCTCCCAGAATGACTCACTGGTCAGAATTCTTGGCTGCCTATAATTATCGGCTGCAACACCGCCCGGGGAAGGCCATTCCCCACGCCGACGCATTGATCCGAGCACCGCTTCCAGAGACCATTGATGACCCCGCGCCTACAGTGACAACGTTGCAGACCGAGACACTTCGAACACCGCCATTAACAGCCCAAGATATCGCTATGGAAACGAAACGCGACCCCACCTTAGCACGAGTTCTCAGTTGGGTCGAGCGCGGATGGCCATTGGACCAGATACCTGATGACTACGCCCCATTCAAGAGTCAACAAACGGAATTGTTTTCACAGAAGGGCTGCATTATCTGGGGAGATAGAGTTGTTGTCCCAGAGCAGCTACAACGAGCAGTACTAAGAACCTTGCACGATGGCCACCCCGGCATCGTGCGCATGAAAGCCCTCACACATAGTTACGCATGGTGGCCGGGCATCGACAAGCAAATTGAGACGTGGATCAAAGCTTGTCACAAATGCCAGGAAGTAAGCAATGCTCCACCAAAAGCAACCCCAACTGAATGGGAAACACCATGGGGACCCTGGTCCCGTATTCATCTAGACTTTGCAGGACCTACCAAAGGCCACACATTCTTGTTAATAGTAGACGTCTACTCGAACTGGCTCAAAATCTATGAAATGAGGAATACAACAACCAAAGCGGTCATCAAGAAACTAGACAGACTATTTACAACACATGGATTACCAGACGTTCTGGTATCCAATAACGGACCCCAATTTACCACGTTGTCCTTTGAGCAGTACCTGGCGGACCACGGTATTCGCCATGCGCTGACTTCGCCGGCGCATCCTGCGGCCAACAGAAGGGCTGAGCGCATGGTACAATTCATCAAGAAAACACTACACAAAATGGACTATGATAATATCGAAGAAAAAATAAATCGGATACTCCTTTTGCAGCATATCACTCCGCACAGCGTCACCAACAAAATTGCTAATGGGGCGGAAGCTCCGTTCCCACCTCGACTGACTACACCCATCGTACGAACCTGAGAAACCACACGGATCCAGCGGGCGATGCCGTACCTTCCAGGTAGGCGACTAGTATTCGCTAAGAACTTGTCGGGCAATCTGTTGTGGGTCGAGGCAACTGTGGTCCGAGTAACTGGCCCCAGATCGTACCTCGTAAAGTATCGCGATAATAGACTGTGGAAGCGCCACATTGATCAGCTACAATCAAGGCTACAGTCAGGAATCTCCGAGTCCCCTGATATCCAAACTGAGCGGGGAGGAGATACGGAGGAAGATGAACTTGGAATAGCAGAAAGTCTTAATGATAGAAACGACGGCGAAATGGAAACACGTGATGAAGAATCGGGGATGGGAGTGAGCTCGCCTCATGGTGATACCAAAGATGTTGATGACAACGAGAATTCAAACTCAGAGTTAGAGACACCCCTTTCGCCAGATAACGTCCTACCTCAACAAGACTGCAGCCAAATACCGGGTGCAATACGAAAATCAAATAGACTAACAAAACAACCGGCCTACCTCAAGGACTACGTAACCACACCCCGTAAACGGAACTCGGAGGGAAGGGGTGTTGTGAATGAATAAATGTGTTAATAAAGTTATCAAGAGCTTGAAGTCAAGTGCAGGGTTCTGGCCCTGCTCTTCTGATTGGCTGTTAATGGCGACATCAGATTGGTCCGTTCAAGTGAATCTGACTGGCCATTAATGAGCCTCTCCCATTGGTTAATGGAGCTAGTGCTCCCACTTTTCATTGGTTGAATATTTAATAAGTTGCCTATATAAGGAGGGCCGTTGCAGCCATTGAGCTGAGCTGTCACACCATGTTAATAAAGAGTTTTGAAGTTCACTATTTCACCGGCTCGTCTCCATTCTTCGCGCCCATGCTCAGTACTTAACATATATCATCTCAGACAAGTGACTGTCCAGTCTCTTCTTAAAAACCTCCAGTGTTGCAATGCCTATGATTTCTGGAGGCAAGCTGTTTCACTGGTTAATTGTCCTGACTGTTAGGAAGTTTTTCCTTAATTAGAGGTTGCTTCTCTCTTTGATTAGTTTCCATCCATTGTTTCTTGTCCTGCACTCTGGTGCTTTGTAAAACAATTTGACCCCCTCTTCTTTGGGGCAGCCCCTCAAATAAAAAAGTTGGTAGATTTCTATTAGGTGGAATACAACTTAAAAAAAGATGGAGCTCTGAATGTGTGTCCTATTTCTGAACAGAAAAGAACAAAGTTTTCTTTTAATTATGTCATTGGATAGTAATTTTTCCCCTTCAAATTGTTTTAATTTATGCTGTAGCCACTACATGCTTCATATTTGATAATTGCAGTGGCAAAAATACAATTCAAAACAATGTCGCAAAGGTGCTTTTTCAAAAGGCAACTTTGAAAAACTTTTCTTTTCCACATTTCACTTCTCATCCAAGAAGTTGCTTCAGTTCAGGATCTTCTTGGATGAGAAGCAAAATATCTTCAAGGAAAAACAATTGCCTTTTGAAAAAGTACCTTTGAATCTCCATAGACAATTCAAAACAATATGATGGTTTAGAGTTGTTTATGGTCATAAGAACAGAGATTGTCCACCTCTGTCCTAGACAATATATTCAGAGGCTGTGAGCTGCATCTTCTTCTTTCCTTTTAATGGCATTTATTCTGGAGAAATAAGTAGGAAGCTAATATTAGCAATCAAATGTATTCCAGAAGTGAGGGTAAAAGAATTTCATTAACCCACTCCAAACTCCAACCACAACAAAATCTTCAAATTTGGCTAGCCTTTCTAACATTTTTGTTCCCAAAGGGCAGTTGGCATTTTTAAGATGGATGTTGCACTCCTGAACCCTAATTTAAGCTGCCAAGTTTCCTAAAAGAGCTCATGTTTCTTGCTGTCTTATGTTACTCATAATGACGTTGGCATCAGAGCCACAGATTTTTCACATTTTTTGTGTATATTCTGCTGCATAATAAATTTCTGATTAAACTGGAAATCAGCTAAATAGGAAATGTCAATGCTCTAAACTCTGCTGAAGGGTGTGTGTCTATTTTGCTTTTCAAATTTAAATCAGGATGTTGCTTCCCAGATTAAGGAGCATGTAGTTGTGTTGCTATTATTTTGCACAGCACCTGTTTTCCACTTGTATCCTGGTGCTCAGAATTAATTTAAGCTTAGACCTTAATGAGTCACTATTGCAATATTGTACTTGCTAAGTATAGCTCAACCTGCATTCTTTGCTGGAACGCTGAGATGAAAAATCACACAATGTTTTAAAAAAAATCACAGTGGGATAATTCACAACTTTTGAAAAGATAAATCCAAACCATGGACATCCATTTGCTTGTTTCCTGGTTTTTATCCTGCCTTTATGACATTCTTCCCAAATTTGACCTCCTCCAGAACATAAAGAGATAGTTTAAATAGTTCTATTTAAGTGAATGAATCTGATTCCTTGCTTAGGAATAATTTTTCTTTATTGATGTACTTATTAATTTATATCCTGCCTTTTGTTCAAGAAATCAAGGTAACATAGACAGCATTTTTCCCCTCTTATATGTCCTCAGCACAACTACCAAGAGAGGGAAGTTGGGATGAGATAGAGGAAGTGACTAGCCCAAAAGTATTCAGAGAGCTTCCATGGCTGAAGGTGGAGGAGAATCTAGGTCTCTTTGTTCTTAGTCCAATACCTTAACCATTTCAATGGTTCAGCTTTCATGAATTCATGTATTACCTGTTTTCAAACTGTGGCAGACATTTTCAGCCTCTGTTTCCAATCACACTGTTAAGTATAAACAGTAAGAATGGCATTAATATATATAGAACAGAAATCAGTGGAACTGCAGAGTTGAGGAGAGCAGAGTAAACAGCAGGATGAATTCACTTTAGCAGCCAAGACTGAACAATGAAAGCCCCTGTTTTGTTATGTACGCACTATAAAGGGGGGTAGAATTTTGATCGCTCAGTTACAGCCATCTTGATTGTTTACACACAGACACACAGAGAGATAGAGAAGCTTTGACAAAGGACATCCAGAGCAATCCCAAATAAGCTCCATTATTTCTCAAAGCCATGCTATCTCTTTCCTGTATTGTAGACCAGCAGCTACACTTGAGGATCTCATATGCCTTTAATGTATGAGCACTGGTAATTATGAATAAAAACCACTGTATACCAATATTGTTGAAAATTTGTTAGCATCTTGGTAGATTCAGTGAATTGTGTCACTTGATTTGATATCTATGTTTTTGCTTAAAATCTGGAATGGCAATCAATTCCCATGAATGTTTTCACATGTCCCTAACATTTAGGGAGAGCACAAACAAATACACATACACAGAAAATAACATGGCACATTCTGCATACTAACATTTTACAAATTGGCCCTTTTGAGGTAAATGTATTTGTTTATACCCAAACTTTTAAGCTGAGTGGCAGTAAAGCAAAAAAAAAAATGGGTGATTTTTTTTTTCTGACTGGGAGCTGAACGTTCCATGTTTAATGGTTTTCTGCTTCCAAGGCCCTTGGAGAACATCTGGAAATGTCACCGTGTTTCTGAGGGAGAGACTGACATTTTTCAGCCTTTTTTTTTTTTTTGGTGGGAGGCTAAGAAGTTTAAATGCAAAAATAGGTGTGTTATATTCTGTGAAAACTTAAAAGCCTTAGTTTGGACTATTTTCAGGACAAAGCAAAAATAATAAATACTGTACTGTAACCATGTATGTAGAAGGAGAAACGTGAGCAGAAAATAGGGTGAATTAGGAGCTCTCTGCTGCTCACAAATTACACCTTAAATGTCTGTTCCTCTGGACCAATGTTTCTCAACCTTTACAATTTTATAATATGTCAATCTCAACTCCCAGAACTCCTCCGCCAGCATGTTGGCTCGGGAATTCTGGGAGTTAAAGTTCATTCTTCTTAAAGTTGCTAAGGTTGACAAATATTCCTCTGGACTGAATACCTTAATTATATTGTACTGGATCTGCTAACATAAAGCTAATCTTCATTGTTGTATTTTTTAAAGTAAATATTGAATGAAGAGGCTTAGTTCTCGATTCTATATGCTATCAGGGGCTTAAGCTTAGGAGTTTGTCCTGTTAGAATATGGTTGAATTGTTTCCATTTTTCTTTTAGTACAAATAACAAATATTTAGATCAAAATAATTCCCATTTGTACAAGTTAAACCCACTGCCAAGGTGGGCCCCAATTTGGACATGAAGGGCATGCCTTTTGCTGTTTGGGGGGAATTCACATCCCATTTAGTCTATCAGATTAAGAATAACACAAGGCCCTGCTGTCCATTTATCATTTGGCTCATCTCATCTTCCAAATCATCTCATCTCATCTTCCTAAATTCATCTCATCTTCCTAAATTCAAAAGGACTCATTATACACCTCCGTTTATCTGCTCAATGTTTCCTCCCTTCTTTTCACTGCCTTTCTCTGCTCAACGTGCAAAGCCTTTTCCCCAGCTGCCACACACAAAACCTTCCTGCCACTGTGACCTACTTATTCTGGCTCTGCTCTTTTTGAAAAGAGTGTAAATAGAAACTTAGCCCCTTGGCACTCTCAGTCGGGCTTTCATAACTTGGTCCCAAATGCGAATAGCACCCAGCTAGACTGCCATTCATTAAATGTGTTAAATGTCAAAACCTTGCTGCTTTAATTCAGTTCTCATGCTATTATTCTTATTTGCATGGGTCTCTGAACACGGGTTTTGTTATTAAAGCCAGTTACATGAAAGTGCTTAGATACTCTCAGGTTTGTATTAATTGAAAGAATGAAGAGCTGGTTTCTACAGTAACAATACAACAGTCTAATTTTGTTATAATTAGCTATTTGCCATTTCATAAATGAAGGAGGAACAAGATACTCTGTAGCTGAAGATCATGCAGTACTTCATTAGTGGGTTATCTTTAAGAAAACAAGATATTCAAGGGGATTGCAGTTTCATAACATAAGAAAAAGCAGAGCTGGTTGAGAAAACCAGAATATGGCATAATAGTTAAGATGTTGGACTAGAATTAGAGAAACTGCCCACCAGATAATTTTGAACAAATGTCTCTTAATTTCATCTACCCACATGATTGACAGAAAAAAAAATGATAGGAGAATGCTAAATAGGCTGCTCTTTATTTCTAGATCTAATAATTATTTAATGCACTGTAAGTCAATGATGTATTTTTATTTTATTTTTTATTTTCTCAAGGAAGACACATGATCATGCTATTTCAGGTGATTTTACAAGATAGTGATTGTACAAGATAGGTGATTTTACAAGATAGGTGATTGTACAAGATAGTTCCGACATTTCTCTCCTTCATTTTCATAGAAATATTCCACCCACAAAATTTGTCTCATCCCTGCTGGAAGAATAAATCTTTCCCACACTTTGTGGGCATTTCTATTAGAACTGAGGTGGCTTTCACATATAAAAATAGCCCAGAAATTTGAAGAGCTATACTTTGGTCTACAAGTCACAATAAATACACAAAATACCAAACTGTAATGGGACATCTCATTGGCAAAAGCACACAAATATTAAGGGCTTTGGGAATTCAGATAGTAAAAGAATATGTTTTGCTTCAACTGGAGAAAGTAATCTTGTTTAGCTTTTGTTATGTTCTGTGCATGGGTGCAAGGAGGAGACGAGCCGGTGAACAGTGAACTTCAAACTCTTTATTTACATGTGAAAACAGCTCTGCTCAATGGCCGCAATGGGCCCCTTTATATAGGCAAACTCTTAACTGTTTAGCCAATGAAACACGGGGAGCGCTAGCTCCATTAACCAATGGGAGAGGCTCGTTAATAGCCAATCAGATTCTCCTGAATGGACCAATCCGATGTCGCTATTATCGGCCAATCAGAAGTGCAGGGCCAGAACCCTGCACTTTGCTTCAAGCTCTTAATAATCTTTATTCAAGTATTTATTGATTCACAACACCCCTTCCCCCCAGGTTCCGTTTAAGGGGTGCGGTCACGTAGTCTTTGAGGTAGGCAGGTTGTTTTGATTGTCTATTTGATTTGCGTTGTTCTCCGGGTATTTGGCTACAGTCTTGTTGGGGTAGGACGTTATCTGGTGAAGAGGGTGCCTCCCATTCCGTATTCGAATTTTCATTGCCGCTAATGCTCTCAGCATCTCTTTGAGGCGAGACCACCCCCATTCTGGATCCTTCACATGTTGCCTCTGAGAGGTCATTACTTCCACTTAAACTTTCTGCCGCTTCAAATTCAGCTTCCTCGGTATCTCCTCCCCCCTCAGTTTGGAAATTAGGGGCCTCGGAGATACCCTACTGTAGCCTTGAACACAGCTGATCAACATGGCGCTTCCATATTCTATCATCGCGACATTTCACGCGGTATGATCTAGGGCCGGTTACTTGGATTAAAGTTGCCTCGACCCACAACGGATCGCCCGAAAAGTTCCTAGCGAAAAACCAAGTCACCTACCTGGAAGTTACGGCATTTCCCGCTGGAACCATGTGGTTTTTCAGGTTCATATGATGGATGCAGACGGTCGAGGTGGGAGCAGAGCTTCCGTCCCATTAACAACTCGGCGGGAGTTTTATTGGTGACGCTGTGCGGAGTGATATGCTGCAAAAGGAGTATCCGGTTAATCTTATCTTCTATATCACCATAGTCCATTTTATGCAAGGTTTTCTTGACGAATTGTACCATGCACTCGGCCCTTCCGTTGGCCGCAGGATGCGCCGGCGAAGTTAGCGCATGGCGAATACCGTGGTCCGCCAGGTACTGTTCGAAAGACAGTGTGGTAAATTGGGGCCTGTTGTCGGATACTAGAACGTCTGGTAATCCGTGTGTCACAAAGAGTCTGTCTAGTTTCCTGATGACTGATTTGGTTGTTGTATTCCTCATTTCATGGATTTCAAGCCAGTTCGAGTAGGCATCCACCGTTAATAAAAATGTGTGTCTCTTGGTAGGTCCCGCAAAGTCCAGATGAATACGGGACCATGGTCCCCTCGGTGTTTCCCATTCAGTCGGGGTTGCTTTTGAAGGGGCGTTGCTTACTTCCTGGCATTTGTGACAAGCTTTTACCCATGTCTCGATCTGCTTGTCAATACCCGGCCACCATGCGTAGCTTCGTGCGAGGGCTTTCATACGCACGATGCTGGGGTGGCCATCGTGCAAGGTCCTTAGTATCGCTGGTCGCAACCGCTCTGGGACGACAAATCTATCACCCCAGATAATGCAGCCCTTCTGGGAAAATAGTTCCGTTTGTCGATTCTTGAATGGGGCGTAGTCATCAGGTATCTGGTCCAATGGCCATCCCCGCTCAACCCAACTGAGGACTTGTGCTAAAATGGAGTCGCATTTCATTTCCATCGTGATATCTTGGGCTATTAATGGCAGCGTTCAAAGTGTCTCGATCTGCAGTGTTGCAACTGTCGGAGCGGGGTCATCAATGGTCTCCGGAAGTGGTGCGCGGCTCGATGCGTCGGCGTGGGGAATGGCCTTCCCCGGGTGATGTTGCAACTTGTAATTATATGCCGCCAAGAATTCTGACTAGCGAGTCATTCTGGGAGATAATATATACGGTGTTGGCCTATCTCCCGCTATTATTCCCAGCAAAGGTTTGTGGTCAGTCACTATAGTAAAGGCTCAGCCATACACATATTCATGAAATCTCTTAACCGCAGACACAGTGGCAAGGGCCTCTTTATCAATTTGACTGTAATTGCGTTCTGCTTTTGATAACGTCTTTGAGAAATAGGCAACAGGGGCTTCATTACCATTTGGCAAAACGTGGCTAAAATGGTGCCCACTCTGAATGGGGATGCATCACATGTGATCGTTAAAGGCAAAGTCTCATTATACTGCATCAAAACAGCATCAGAAGTCAATAAATTTTTCAGTCGAAACGCCTGTTCTTCTCTGTGTCCCCATACCCAGGTTCCTTTTTTGTCCAATAAACGATGTAGGGGTTCAGCTACGGTTGCTTTGTGAGGCAGGAAAACGTTATAAAAATTGATAAGGCCTAGAAAGGCCTGGAGGCCAGCCTTATTCCGGGGTTTTGGGGTGTTCTTGATTGCCCTAAGTTTGTTATCGGTGGTGTGAATACCTTGACTATCAATTAAATATCCCAAAAATTCTACACGATCCGTACATAATTGACACTTGTTCTTTTTAACTTTGAGACCTGAGTTTTTAAATCTCTGGAGAACCAACCTCAGGCATTCCTTGAGTATTTTCCAAGTTGGGGCAGCGATTAACACATCATCAAAATATGGGACAACACCTTTTATCCCTTGTAATAGCCTTTCCATCAAACTTTGAAAGATTCCCGGGGCTACGCTTACTCTGAACTGGAGTTGGTTACATTTAAACACACCTCGGTGTGTAACGATCGTTTGGGCCTCTGCCATTTTTTTGTCAACAGGCAGTTGTTGGTATGCCGAGGCTAAGTCTAGTTTAGCGAAGACTTTTCCTCCCCCCAGGGAATGGAGGAGGTGTTGCACCACCGGTACCAGGTAAGTGTTTTGTTGAAGGGCGTGGTTCAGGGTGGCTCGGTAGTCCCCACAAATTCTTATCGATCCATCTGGCTTGATGGGTGTTACGATTGGGGTTTCCCAGGGAGAGTGATCGGTTGGTTCTAACACACCCTGGGCTATTAATTTATCAAGCTGCTCGTCAATCTTTGGTTTAAGGGCAAATGGAACTCGACGAGGCTTAAGGCGATGGGAGCTATTTCAGGATTGAGGTTAAATGATATCGGGGTCCCCTTGTACTCGCCTAATTTTTCTGCAAAGACTTCCTGGAATTCGTGGACGAAGTCTTCTTCCCAATCGCTGCTGCAGGTTCGGTGAATGCCGGCTACTTCAATTCCGAGTGGAGCGAACCATTGGAGGCCTAACAAACTAGGCCGATCCCTGTCTGACTGTCGATTACAGTCAGGGGTAGGAATGCTGTACAGTTCTTAAACAATACCTGGACTTGGCTGGATCCAATGACTGGGATTCGATTTCCTTGATAGTCCTTAAGTATGAGTCTTTGGAATCTGAGGTCTTGCCGCTGGATAGAAGGGATGAGCTGCTTGAGTGTCTTCCAGGAAACCATCGAGAGGGATGATCCTGAATCGACTTCCATCAGGCAGGGCTGGTTTTCGATGGCTACTTTCACTCGGATCTTTTTGGCATCAAGAGATGAGGCGTGACCGATCGTGATCATTTGGTGAGCCTCTTCTTGCTTCGTTGCGTGGTTTAGGGTTTTGTTCTGTAGGAGTGGTTGTTCCATTGGTGGTTCATGGGTTCTCGCTTCACGGGACGACTTCCCGTTGGTTGGCGATAGTTAGCTCCCCTTGAGGACTGACTGGGTCCTAGCTTGCTTCTACAGACCTGTCCGATATGGCCTCTTTTCCTCGTGGTGGGCTGTTTCAAGCTGTCCCTCTGACTGAGGTGAAATTTCGCGGGCGCGTTGGTGAAGCGGGGCGTGGGTGCGGCGCATTTGGGCAGCCGACTTCCTGGTTGCTTCTGCTGCAGTAGCTTCAGCTATGGCATCTTTAAGGCTAATGTCGCCCTTCGCCATTAGTTTACTCAGAGTAAACTAATGGTGCATCTAATCCCAGAACTATTCGGTCTCTTGGGGTTCTTCTAGGTCGGCAAACTTGCATAGGCCTCCCAGATTCCGGAGATCCGCTATGAAATCTGCAACACTTTCACCCTTTCGCTGACTTCTCTGGTAAAATTCATGCCTTCTAACAAGCATTGGCACAGTAGGTGCGTAGTGAGCCCTCAGCAAGGGTTCGAGGACGTCCCAGTCCATAGACTTTAATTCTGCCAGTTTCGCTAGTGCCTTGGCCATCTTGAATACGGTCGGCCTGCAATGAGTTAGGAATACCACTCGTTTCTTTCTGGTAGTGACATCCTTCAAATTGTTGGTCTCCAGAAACATCTGGAAGCGATCCATATATGAGTCCCAGTCTTCTTGTGCCAGGTCGAATGGAGTGGGTGGTATGACACACCGGACATGGTTCCGCCATTGGTGCATTTCAGCCACGTGCTCGGTTATAATTCTTCGTCGTTCAGTAAGCTCTGATGTCTCCACATCCCATCCTCGTCGCCAGTGTTATGTTCTGTGCATGGGCGCAAGGAGGAGACGAGCCGGTGAACAGTGAACTTCAAACTCTTTATTTACATGTGAAAACAGCTCTGCTCAATGGCCGCAATGGGCCCCTTTATATAGGCAAACTCTTAACTATTTAACCAATGAAACACAGGGAGCGTTAGCTCCATTAACCAATGGGAGAGGCTCGTTAATAGCCAATCAGATTCTCCTGAACGGACCAATCCGATGTCACTGTTATCGGCCAATCAGAAGTGCAGGGCCAGAACTTTGCTTCAAGCTCTTAATAATCTTTATTCAAGTATTTATTGATTCACGACAGCTTTCATTAGCTTTTCATTAATTAAAAAAAAGCCCAACTAATCTGGGCTATTAAGTTAATATATCAATAGTTGACCAGTTACCAACAAGAATCTTTCAAATTCATAGTTGATGTAGGGGTTGCCAGATTCTGGGCTGAAAATGTCTGAATAATAGCCAGATAATAACCAAAGTGTTTGTTTTATATGTATCTTTGCCACCATTGTGTGGTTATCTGGAGATTTTCAACTCAAATTTGGTAGCAGCATATCGGCAGAAATTGCACAGTATTCTTTCATTCCTATTTTGTAATATTTTGGCTGAAAATAACACTTATTTACCAACCAACTGTAAATGCTTTTTTATGCAAAGCTCTTAATGAATTTTAAGAGAGCTAATGCTCAAGAAAAACAAACAAAACACAGAACACCCACCCAGTTTGGCTATGAAGAAAGATTTGGCTTTCGGAGCAAGTGGGGAAGAATTCAAATTGACTAGCATGGAAAGTAGGCTACTGCTGCTACTCCCACATCAGTAGACTGCAAGACATTTTCTCCTTTTGCAGATCCTCCCCCAGGTTTGTAAAAATATCTACTGCAAAAGCCTCACTCTAAATAAGCAGTAAATGCCACATTCTGACAACCAGACTATATTCATAAATAATAGAATAGAATAGAATAGAATAGAATAGAATAGAATAGAATAGAATAGAATAGAATAACAGAGTTGAAATGAATCTTGGATCATCTATTCCAACCCTCTGCTTAGGCAAGAAACCTTACACCATTTCAGACAAATGGTTATCCAATCTCTTCTTTTTTTTTTTTTGAAACAAATTTTATTAATTTTAAAGACAAACAACACATCATTAACCATTAAGTACATAAAACCTCTTAACATTATAAATTTTTACAAGTCGGATAAAACATTATTTTTATACAACATAATTCTAATTTATCCCATTTCCATATGGACACATAAATATCTTTCAGCAAATTTCTCATTATTTCTCTTTACTCTTATTCAATTTCATTTCTTTTCTATATTTATCCATTTTATAGTCATCATATTCATTTCTTTCTGACTTGTTTACAATTACATTCCTCCAAGGTTTTATTAATTCTTTTTTTTTTTTTAAAAAAAAGGTTTTTAACAATTTTACAGAAGACACAATACACAAACATACAAAACACAAAACATAAACAAAACTAAAAGCTTTTTTCTGAAGATTGTCTGATCCCGGGTTAAAACTCTTCACACAGACACAAATTCAAATATCATATTCACCCCATATATCCTTCCATATCTTATTATCATTTTCTTTTTATATATATATATATAAAAACCATTTTTATAAAAACAATGCACAAAGAATCAAGGCATAACAGCTTATAAATTCTTTTCTAGGAAAAAATAATAGTAAAAAACCAATAGAGCATAACAATTCCAAATTATAGTATCAATACTTTATCTATTTAACTTCATATCTTATCCCTACTTCTCCTTTTCATCCAAATTATTTCTTGTTGATTAAAATTTTATTGCCTTTTATCAATACACAAAATCCAAAAAAAACCCATAACAAAGCCTTTATATATCCTTCCATATCTTATTACCATTTTCAATAACATTCTTTGTCTGTTCTATTTCCAACTATCCATTCATCTTTTTTCTTTTACTATACTTCTCCTATACACCAATTGGAGTAACATCTATAACTCATTACCCTAACTTAAGAGTACCTCGTGTAACAATTTTTTTGGGGATTCTGTTTAAAAGATTCTAAAATTACATAATGAATTTTATACTCTAAATACACATATAAAAACACAAACCTATGTACCCTCCAGAATCCCTCTCTTATCCTAAATTAAATTCACCCATTGTCTCTAAATAAACTTTTTTTCTTTAGATCTTGCTTCCCCCCACCAAGTCCTCTCCTCCCCCCTTTTCTCTCCTGCTTATTCTTCTCCTTGCCCTCTTTACCCCTTTGTTTTTTCTCCTCTCTTTTTCCACTCCTTTTCCTTTGCTTTCTAACCTTGCCTCCACCTTTTCGCTCATTTTTCTCTCCTTTGGTTGTTTTTACAATTCTTAAAATCCCCTTTTTCTTATCCTTTTTCTCCTCCTCTCCGGAAGGGACCCATTGTTCATCAAAGATGGCTTCTTCTTCCTCTTCTTCCTTGTCCCAGTCCTTCTGCTGCGTAATCAACTTTTCATAAGTACATAACGCCATTTCCAAGAATTGAAACAAAGCACCCAAAGAATCTTCCGTTTTATATTTTTGATATTCAGTCTTTAGTTCATCCACAAACAATGCCATTATGAAAAGAGAAACTTTTCCCAAAACAACCACCAGTATTTTTAATCAAAAACAATTAAAAAAAAATTCCAAAAGTTAATACTTTTCTTCCTTCTTCTCTTTCTCTTTCTGGGGTTAATGTTTAGTCAAAGAGGTCCAATTACCATATATCTTTCTTTGGAATTCTAGGCAATCTCCTCCTTTTTCAGCTTCTGCTCCAATTTTTTTTCCTCTCCCTTCCCACTTAAAATGTCAATTTTAAATAATCAGAAATCCATACCTCCAACAAGAGTTTCCAATTTCTTAAATTTTTCAATGTCCAAAAATCCTTTTGTTCCTTAGCTTCAACTCTCAAAACAATTCACTTTCGATGTCCAATATATCCAAACATTTCTGCTGTTTTCATGGGGTGGGAGAATGAAGAAAAAACGAAAGTTCCCTTTAACAGCTTCTCCGCCGCTTTCGCTCTTCTTAGGGATACAATGTATCCTCCAGCAATTCAAACAGCTCAGTTCCAAGCAATTTAAAAGATGTTACTTGACCCGGCTCAGACAACACTTTCACTCTTCTCATTTCCTCCAGCGCAATCTTACCCGGTTGCTGGCTTCTTCGTGGCGGCCATTGCTGACCGCCGCTCCACCGCCTTGGGAAAAAGGGGTTTTTCCGGAAAAGGAGGGGGTCTGCGACACCCCCAACCCCCTATCCGACTCCCCTCTCTCTTCAGCTGTCCCTACAGGGCAGCCATATCCCCCTGACCCATCTGGGTCGGGGGTACCTCGATGGCTAGCACAGCAGGAATCGCGAGCTGTCGCAAATTCCTGCTGCCCCGAAGCCACGCGAAACCGGAAAATCCGGTTATCCAATCTCTTCTTAAAAACTTCCAATGTTGGAGCGTTCACAACTTCTGAAAACAAGTTGTTTCACTGATTAATTGTTCTACCTATTAGGAAATTTCTCCTTAGTTCTAGGTTGCTTCTCTCATTAGTTAGTTTCCACCCATGGCTTCTTGTCCTGCCCTCAGGTGCTTTGGAGAATAGATTGATTCCTTCTTCTTCTTCTTCTTTGTGGCAGCCCCTGAGATATTGGAACACTGCTATCATTTCACCCCTAGTCCCTCTTTTCATCAAACTGGAGACACCAATTTCCAGCATCGTTCTTTATATGTTTTATCCTTCAGTCTCCTAATCATCTTTGTGGTTGTTCTCTGCACTCTTTCTAAAGTCTCAGTATCTTTTTTACATCGTGGTGACCAAAACTGCCTTTATAATGCCTTACCAAGGCATTATAAAGTGGTATTAAAACTTCACGTGTTCTTGATTCTATCCCTTTATTAATGCAGCCTAGAACTATGTTAGTTTTTTTCGCAGCTGCAGCAGACTGCTGGTTTATGTTTAAATGACTGTTCACTAGAACTCCAAGATCCCTCTCACAGTTACTACTATTGAGCAAGGTACTACATATACTGTACTTATGCATTCTGTTTTTCTTGCCTAAATATGGAACCTTACTTTTTTCACTTATATTTCATTTTGTTAAATAGTAACTATTAAACCTCCCTCTAAGCCAGGGGGTTTGCAGATCCACTCAAAAAAGTAAAGACAATTGTCATGATGTTGTGAATGAAACTGTGCCTATACAGTGCATATGCAATGCCTATAAAAACAGGCAAAGCTTTGATTGCATTTTTGTGGTTGCTATTTTGATTTTTGTGATCATGACTACAAACATCTTTTAAACAAAGATTACCTTAGTACCCTGCTTTTACCAACTGTGCAAAGTGTAATAGACCTTGTTAAACAATGTGTATTAATATGCATGGTGCGTAAATATTAATCTCAGTTAAATATGTTAAATGTATAACATATTTGAAGTACATAAAGGCTACTTTATTGGTTCATTCATATTCAAAACTTACCCTGTAGCACAAAGGATCTCAGGTCTGGTTTAAAAACAGAAACTACTGAAAAGCAAAATGATTCAAACAAAATCAAAATATGTGATGACTTTCTGGTCTAGATTTTACTTACCTAGAAATAAGTCGAGTGGCAATCAATACAGAAGGTTAATTAGGAACAAAGTAAATGAGAGAAGTAGGTCTCTTCTTAAAAATAAAGCATAGAATGAAACAAAATTTGTATTTTGTTTCCTGACTTTCCTTGTTTATTTTCAATATTGGTACATTGTTCTTGCAATTAGTTTCCAAGGTAAGGATATAGAATATTCAAAGATGAAACACAATGATTTAAGAGTCCTGGAATATCCCTAAAATCATAAAGTTGAAAGGGAACATTTTGGGAATGGAAGTTGTTCTACCAGCAGGCTTGGGAAATGTGTGATTTTTGAAATAATAAAAACCTAAATAAAAGGTCAAATGTCACGAGAGTTTTGGTAATCTCTTACCCAAGATATCATACAGATCTCAGGTGGTGATGTGAGAAAGCTAATTTTTCTCAAAATCTTTTCTAGATTTTGGGCATTGGCTATTCTTTTAAAATGTATTTTTACTTAATTTGGCAGTTCTATAAGATTGACCAAGAATATTGTCAGCCTTCATGCTAAATAAAATGTAGCATGCAAGATTGTAATTTATGGGTTAGATTTCTTCATATGATTTCTTACCTCAGTATTATTTAAATTGCATGTGTGAGTTCCTGAAAACCAGCCTTCATTTGAACATTGATCAATATCCACTTTCTGTAGATTTATATCGACTTTCACAACACCTCTGAAAAAGAAAGAAAAAAAGATTAATTTGCATAAGACCAAGCTACCATTTTTCTTTCTATGGAAAGAAATAGAAAAAAGCTGTAGTCCATTTTAAGATCATTTCTGAGAAGTTATGATTGGTGAAATGAAGCATCTCATTCAGTCAATATAGTCACAAGTGCCAAAACTATACTAAATATTAATGCCAAAAAATGATACATTCTCGTTGGCTGGTATATCACAGTTCTGCTTTCTTTTACCTTGATACTCTTGAGTTTATTGGATTAAATAATCATTATTCATCATCTGTGCCCAGTTGAGATTCAATACTGTTAGGTGTGTATAGGAAATATATTCCAACCTTCCTGGGAATATTAGGTTGTGGAATACTACATTAATTTATGTTAGTTATACAGTAGCTGTTTATCCAGAAGAGATCATTATAATTCCTAATAATAATTTATCCAATATTATCATTCAATTTATATCCAAATAGATAAAAAGTAAATTTCCATAGGCTCTTCTGGGTCATCCTAAAATCATAAGGGAATGGAGCAGAATTATTGTTTGGTTCTATGAAGAGAAACTTTCTGTGTCAAAGAATAGTCTGTCTGAGGTAATTTCTTCTTTTCGCATACCAAGAAATAGTATATCTTGCTTATGGAATCAACTCTGTTTGTATAGTGTTCTTGATGAGAGCAGAATTATTTAATTAATTGCAAGTGGGTTTTAAATCCCTTTTTCTCATTGGTTCAAGCAAGTGTACAATATTTCTAATGTCAAACCCTGGGGAAATCAGGGAAGGTTGGGTTTTCTACAAGAATCTGAACAACTGTCCATTAAGGGAAATTAGCAGGCGATAATAGAGGTATTCAAGGTGGGCTGTATTTAGATCTCTTGTGAGTGTGCAGGGACTTGTGACTTTTCATTGTTTGACCTCTACCTCAGGCTCAGCCTGCTTGTCTCCAACAGCAGTAGACTATCCTCATTTAGGAAATCTGGGGCAAACTTCCCAATCTGTCCGTTAATTCTGGGAGATATTATCAAACATATCTGAAAAGTTCACGGTAATGGAAAGCTGGTATGATGAATGGATGAGGATTTTTTTTTAAAAAAAGAGAATCCATTTTTTAAAAAAACATTAATAAACCTATGACAAGGACATACCAGAAACTATCAGTCCATACAGGCTGCAAGTAGCCACTTATCAAATATTTACAGGTTTAAAATATTTCTATTATGCATTTTGTTCAAATAAATCTGATATTTCACTTTCACTGACTTAGTTGTAACATGAATGTTGACCCATGTGAAGTTCATTTATCATCTTGCCTACCTTGGAATAAAGATTTTTATAGACAGAAATAATTGCATTTACTTTCTGTATAAGTCCCAAGTTGTTTGTTTCTATCTTCCTTTAATTTTGGAAAGGCCAAAATGTATTCCATAACAATTTCCTAGAATGGACATATGAATTTGTAGCATTGTAGAATTTGTAGACTATAGAGAAATATGACAATGAGAGTTGTAGGATCATAGGTTAGCCATAGGTCTATGGGTTTTCCTTTTAGGAAGAATAATATCACATGTCCTTTTCGTGTAAAAGGCCTCCTATGCAACCCTATCATTGAAAGGGCTAGATTAGAGCAAGGATTTGCAATCTGTTCTCATGAAAACCATTAGAAATTGCAAGATTTCAGATTTATTATGTGAACAGTTGAAAGATGTCAAAAAGTACCATATTGCTGATACATTAAAATAGAAACTAATGGGACACCCTGCCTCTCCACACCCCACCCCACTGCACCCCCGCAAAGCTGGAAAAACTCTGCCAGTGAGAATAAACAAAGGGGGATAAGAAAAACTAGCAATCTGCTTTGGAAGAAACTATTATTGCTGGCATTTAACTCAAAACTCTTCATAGCATTAGTTGCATCTCAGAAGCCATTTCATTATTTCAGTTTCGATGCTAACAAGGCCTGCTTTTCTGCCTTTGATCCAACACCAACTAATGATCTATCATCTTCTTTGTGGCTATCCAGATAATTGATACCTATGCAGATAATTACTACCTTATCCACTGATTATTGAGGTTGGTTGGTTGGTTTTCTCCTTACTTGTTTGTGAATTTCACCCTGTATTTAGATCAAGATTAACAGCATGCCTTAGAGCAAGGGTGTCAAACCCAATTGTCCCAGTCCATGGACTTCACCTCAGCCGGTTTGGCTAGTGCCTTGGCCATCTTAAACACGGTCGGCCCGCAGTGAGTTAGGAATACCGCTCGCTTCTTTTCGGTAGTGGCATCCTTCAAGTTGTTGGTCTCCAGAAACATCTGGAATCGGTCCATATATGAGTCCCAGTCTTCTTGTGCCGGGTCGAATGGAGCAGGTGGTATAACGCTGCTAGACATGGTTCAGCCATTGGTGCGTCTTCAGCCACGTGCTCTGTTTAGCGCTCTGTAGTGCTCAGTCAGCTCTGACATCTCCAAATCCCATCCTCGTCGCCAGTGTTAAGTTCTGCGCATGGGCGCAAGAAGTGGAGACGAGATGATGAACAGTGAACTTCAACTCTTTATTTAACATTGTGGAACAGAGCAAAAACTACGGCAGCAATAGCCCTTTTTATAGGCAAGCTGCTGATCAAATAACCAATAAGAAACGGGAAACGTTAGTTCCCTTAACCAATGAAAGAGGCCTGCTAATAGCCAATCAGATTCTCCTGAACGGATCAATCAAATGTCGCTATTATCGGCCAATCAGAAGTGCAGGGCCAGAACCTTGCACTTTTCTAAAGGTTTTAATCATCTTTATTTAAGCACTTTTATTAATTCACAACATACATCTTGTCAATAAATTAAAATAAATTTTAAAATGAATAAAATAATGAATTAAAAACTACTTCTCAGGAATATAATATTGAACTACTTCTCAGGAATATTCCTTGCCTTTTACATTTAGTTACATACATACACACACACACACACATACATACATACATATATACATACATACATACATACCGTTAGTTAAAGATTTATATAGTCTAAAGATTTATATAGTCACTTATCTTTCAACCAACTCTGAGAGCCTTCCAATAAAATATTAAAAGACATACAAAATCATATTGAAACTATAAAACTAAGTCAATTAAAATTTTAAAAACAACAAAACCCTGGTGCTAAATCAAACTTTCAATCTAGCCAGGACTTCAAAGGAAGGATAAAAGGGTAAAGGCCTGAGTAATTTCAGGGGGGAAACATTTCATGTCTTTCATATCTAGTCATCTTTATGACAAAACTATGTTTATAGGTTTATAGGCTTCCCCAGAAATGAACTTGAATGATACAACTTGGAAGGTTGTAACTGTAAATTTAAGTATAAAAGAAAAGCATCTTATTGCTGGAAAAATAAGTTTCGATCAGAAACTTAGTTTTCCAGAAATAAGATGCTTTTCTCTTATAGTTAAATTTCAAATCCAGCTTTGATTGATCTGCCTGTATTATCTCTTTCTGGTTTTCCTATCTCCCATTTAATAGAAGGTAACAACTGCAACAACTGGTTAGCACACTCCACATATTGAAAGTGCCCTAGAGAGAGTCATGCTTGGAGACTTCAGGATCATCAGACTCACAAGATATTCACCCAGAGTGCCAGAAGAACTTCACATGAATTTGATTTCTCTATTACTTATCATATAAAATATTGATCCATAAGCAATGTACAACTTTAAATATAGACACATTTTTAAATAACAGTTTATTTTATATAAACTGTTTTATATAACAGTTATAATCAGATTGTGAATGTAGAACGTAGAGTATAAAATAGAGTCCACCAAAAGTCAGTGAAGAAATAAATGGAAAAGGAGATGGAACCATTTAATGGAGTTGGATAATAATATGAAATAAAATACTATAATGCTTTAAAAAAAAAAAGAGTGAAACCATCTTAGCAAAGGTAGAATGAATATTTGTACACAAAAATTCCCTTTCATCTTCTAGTAACGTTCAGAAACACTTCCAAAAGAAGGACATTGCATCCTCTGGTCAATGAACTGACTCACTACTGTTGAAAGCAATTTCCTATCTTCTTAAGAAAAATAAATTCGGAACTAGGTATTTTTCCAAATAACATTCCACAAATGGGAGAACTGCTAACTCTAATGCGTAATAACCTCTATGGAATTTCTCTGAAATACCAAACAACAATGCATTTAACCTCTCTGCTTGTTGTTTGTCAAGAATATTTCCCAGGGGTACCACCTGTAATGTTGCAGAAAGCAATCAGCCAGCACATTAGCAGGAAGTAAATATTACACTCACAAAAAGAATCATGATGAGTTTGATCAAACCATTACTTTGTAGATGTAAGACAGGTTGGTCCCCAAAATCTTAAGAGTCTTTCAAAACTACTAAATTGTAATGTTTAATGTGAAGATGGGGTGAAAGAAGTTTTGATGGATTAGATTGGATAACTAGAATGCCAAAGGACTCTGAACTGCAATTTGTGACGCCGTTAAGGATAAATCAAACAGAAATATCCCAAAATACAAAAAGCAAAAGAAAGCAAAATGGCTTCCTACGATAGGCTGTAAACAACTGAAGAAATATAGAAAGCAAGAGATAGCAGAGACAGAAGAAAAACTAAATGCTAATCTCTGGAGAAAAAAAGACAAAGACTGATATCTAAATAATCAATTCAAAGAAGGTGATTTGGAAGGACAAAAGTTTTACCTAAAATTGCAGAAATAAAGAATACCCCTTATGTGTAAAATAATTAAAAAGAAGACATAAAGAAAATCTGACATGAAGACAGTACAGTACAAAAAAGATCCTTAAATCAGTGATAAGTATAAAAGTTTGATCATTTATTGTGGAAAGTGAAGTTAAATAGCTACTAACAAAGCTTCAAGATGATGAAATACTAGCAAAACAGCTTAAAACCTTATAGAAAAATGCATTTAAAATACTACATTTTGTTTGCAAACAGACATGGGAAAGACAAGGGAAGCTAAAAGGCTAAGAAAGATCTATTAGGAAATATTTGAATACTGTAAAGGACATTGCTAAGATATGTTTATCAAATTACTGAAAAATTGCCTTGATTTCAGATGCTAGTAAGATTTTACTAAAGATTTAGCAATTCACTTTTCTAAAATACATAGAATAAGAACTTCCAGTTTCACAAATTGAATTTTAAAAGGAAGAGGAACAGAAATCACATTGCTAAGATCTGATGGTTAATGAAATGAAGAAGAACGTTCCAAAAAGGCCAAGTTCTCTTTTATTGACAAAACCTTTGGACTGATTAGAACACAACAAATTATGAATGCATCATCTATTTTTGGAAAAAATTATATGATGACAAGAAAGTAACAGAATTGGAATTTGTACAACTAACTGCTTAAAAGTGGGGAAATCTATGACTGTATATTGTCATATTATTCTCTAACTCCTATAATGAATACATCGTAAGAAATGCTGCAGTAGAAGAAATAGAAAGTGGAAGTAAACATTTTTAGAAGACCTGAAGCATTTAAAAAGTAATTTAAAAATAGTAATTTCAAAGTAATTTCAAAATGCTCATAGAAAACAAGGCAAATTAATACTATCATAGTTAACAGAAGCATGAGCTTATGGGAACTCAAAGAATAAATTACTGACAAATAACCTGGGGAAAAAAATGACATCTTTCAAAGATTTGGAAGCAACTGAACAAATAATGTCAAAAAGAAAGAAATTTTTAAATAAATTGGTGCTAGCCATACAAATGGTATTTTATTAAAATTTGATTATTTGATAATATTAAAGTATTAAAATTAATTGAAGTAGCAATTAAAAGAAAAAAGAATTAATTACAATTAATTAAGTACGACAATATCTAATTTTTTTTGAGTAAAGGATTTTACTTATCGTGCAAAAGTCAACTGAAGCTGATTAAAAAAAAGTTGACCTTTCTTATGCAGTATTCTGGGACACAGAGGCCAGACCACAAGGGCATTGTTTCCTTCCATTATGGATCTCTTGAGACCAATGTTTCTCAACTTTGACATGTTTAAGATATGTGGACTGCAACTCCCAGAATTCCCCAGCCAGCAAAAATATTGCTGTAGGCAATAATATTTAGGACAATATCTTGTGCCAAATATAAGCCGTAAGAATATTTACTTATCTTGGCTTTTATCTGCATTTCAGACCACTATCAAAACTGTGGAACTGATCTGATTCATTTATTTACCTACTCATGATGGAGTTCTTGGACAGTTTATTCAAAATACAGTCATTCGAAACAGAAATTATATCCTATGTATATTTCAAAATCAACTTTATTTTAGAAAGGAAGTTTATTTTAGAAAGGGCGCAGTTACATAGTCCCTTAAATAGGACGGTTGTCTTTTTAGTCTCTTCAATTTTCGTTGTATCGGCTGGTTGCAATCCTGCTGAGGTAGATCGTTGTCTGGCAGTGGGGCTGCCTCTGGTTCAGAGTTCACTTCTACGTCGTTGCCCACATTTTCCGCAATTCCCTGAGGTGCAAATGTTTCTCCCTCAGGCTCCGCTTCCTGAGTTTCTATTAAATCGTCGTTTCCTTCGAATGGGTTTCCTAGGGCTTCATCTTCTTCCGTACCTCCCTCCCGCCTCAGTTTGGTCATATGGGAGTTGCGGACTGGCCACTGCAAGCTGCAATAGTAATTGGTCGATATGCCGTTTCCAAAGTTTATCGTCAAGGCATTGCACAAGGTAGGATCTAGGGCTGGTTACACCGGTCAAGGTGGGAGCGGAGCTTTCGTCCCATTAGCAGTTCAGCGGAAGTTTTGTTGGTGACGCTATGTGGGGTGATGTGTTGCAAAAAGAGGATTTGGTTGACCTTGTCGTCAATGTTGTCATAGTCTACCTTTTGCAAGGTTTTCTTCACAAATTGGACCATGATTTCTGCTCGGCCATTGGTCGCAGGGTGTGCAGGCGAGGTGAGCGCATGGCGGATGCCGTGGTCAGCGAGGTACTGTTCAAATGCTAGTGCAGTAAATTGTGGGCCGTTATCGGATACCAGGACATTTGGAAATCTGTGGGTTGCAAAGAGTCTGTTTAAAATCTTGATGACCGCCTCGGAGGTCGTAGTCGTCATGCGATGAATTTCGAGCCAATTGGAGTTGGCATCGACGGTAAGCAGGAAGGTGTGGCCCTTGGTTGGCCCCGCGAAGTCCAGGTGAAATCGGGACTAGGGTCCAAGTGGTGTCTCCCATTCAGTAGGCATGGCTTTTGGTGGGGCGTTGCTGACTTCTTGGCATTTGGGACAAGCTTTAACCCACTGTTCGATTTGCTTGTCAATGCCCGGCCACCATGCGTAGCTTCGTGCGAGGGCTTTCATTCGCATGATTCCGGGGTGGCCATTGTGCAAAGTTCTCAGCAGCGCTTTTCAGAGCCGTTCTGGGATAACGACTCTCTCGCCCCAGATGATGCAGCCTTTCTGGGAGAAGAGTGCGGTCTGTCGAGACTTGAATGGTGTGAAGTCATCTGATAACTAGTCCAATGGCCATCCGCGTTCTACCCAGCCTAGGACTCGTGCTAGGGTGTGGTTGCATTTGGTTTCTCTCGCGATATCTCAGGCGGTCAGTGGTAGCGAGTTGAGTGCCTCGATTTGCAACGTGGTTACCGTTGGTGCCAGATCGTTGAGAGTGTCTGGAAGCGGTGCTCGGCTTAATGCATCGGCATGGGGAATGGCTTTCCCCGGGCGGTATTGCAGCTGATAGTTATAAGCAGCTAAGAATTCTGACCATCGGGTCATCCTAGGGGATAATATGTAGGGAGTCGGCTTATCTCTGGCTATTATCCCCAACAAAGGCTTGTGGTCAGTCACAATAGTAAAAACCTACCAAAACTTCCGGTTTGCGTGGCTTCGGGGCAGCAGGAATTCGCGACAGCTCGCGATTCCTGCTGTGCTAGCCGTCGAGGTACCCCCGATCCAGATGGGTCAGGGGGATATGGCTGCCCTGTAGGGACAGCTGAAGAGAGAGGGGAGTCGGATAGGGAGGTGGGGGTGTCGCAGACCCCCCCCTTCTCCGGGAAAACCCCTTTTTCCCAAGGCGGTGGAGCGGCGGTCAGCAATGGCCGCCACGAAGAAGCCAGCAACCGGGTAAGAACTGTGCTGGAGGAAGTGTGAAGAGTGAAAGTTCTGTCTGAGCCGGGTCAAGTAACACCTTTTAAATTGCCTGGAATTGAGCTGCTTGAATTGCTGGAGGATACATTGTATCCCTAAGAAGAGCGAAAAGCGGCGGAGAAGCTGTTAAAGGGAACTTTTTTTTTTTTTACTCTCCCACCCCACAGAAAAAGCAGAAATATTTCGATATATTAGACATTGAAAGTGGATTGCTTTGAAAGCTGAAGCTAAGAGACAAAGGGATTTTTGGACATTGAAAAATTTAAGAAATTGGAAAATCTCTGCTGGAGGTTTGGATTTTTGATTATTTAAAATTGTCATTGCAAGTGGGAGGGGAGAAAAAAAATTGGAGCAGAAGCTGAAAAAGGAGGAGACTGTCTAGAACGTCTTTGTGGATCCCAAAAGAAGATATATGGTAATTGGACCTCTTTGATTAAAAATTAATCCAGAAAAAGAAAGAGAAGAAGGAAGAAAAGTATTAACTTTTGGACTTTTTTTTTTTTTTTAATTGCTTTTGATTGTCTTTGATTAAAAATACTTGTGGTTGTTTTGGAAAAAGTTTCCCTTTTTATAATGGCATTGTTTGTGGATGAACTAGAGATTGAATATCAAAAATATAAAAAAGAAGATACTTTGGGCGCTTTGTTTCAATTCTTAGAAATGGCGTTATGTTCTGTTGAAAAGTTGATTACGCAGCAGAAGGACTGGGACAAGGAAGAAGAGGAAGAAGAAGCCATTTTTGATGAACAATGGGTCCATCCCGGAGAGGAGGAGAAAAAGGATAAGAAAAAGGGGATTTTAAGAATTATAAAAACAACCAAAAGAGAGAAAAATGAGCGAAAAGATGGAGGCAAGGTTAGAAAGCAAAGGAAAAGGAGTAAGAAAAGCGAAGGGAAAAAGCAAAGCGGTAGAAAGGGCAAGGAGAAGAATAAGCAAGAGAGAAAGGGGGGGAGGAGAAGCCTTAATGGGGGGAAGCAAGACCTAAAGAAAAAAAGTTTATTTAGAGACAATGGGTGAATTTAATTTGGATTAAAAGAGGGATTCTGGAGGGTATATAAGAGTGTGTTTTTATATGTATATTTAGAATATAAAATTTATTATGTAATTTTAGAATCTTTTAAACAGAATCCCAAGAAAGATTGCTATATGTAGTATTTCTAAGTTAGGGTAATGACTTATAGATATTACTCCAATTGGTGTACAGGAGAAGTATAGTAAAAGAAAAAAAAAAGATGAATGGATAATTGGAAATAGAACAGACAAAGAATGTTGTTGAAAATGGTAATAAGATATGGAAGGATATATATGGTTTTTTTTTTTGGATTTTGTATATTGATAAAAGGCAATAAAATTTTAATTAATAAATAATTTGGATGGAAAAGAGAAGTAGGGACAAGATATGAAGTTAATATTATATGAAATATTGATATTATAATCTGGAAATGTTATGCCTTATTGGTCTTTTATTATTATTTTCTCTTAGAAAAGAATTTATAAGCTGCTATGCCTTGATTCTTTGTGCATTGTTTTTATAAAACTGATAAAAATGGTTTTTATATATATATATATAAAAAAAGAAAATGATAATAAGATATGGAAGGAGATATGGGTTGAATATGATGTTTGAATTTGTGTCTGTGTAAAGAGTTTTAACCCGGGAACAGACAACCTTCAGAAAAGATCTTTTAGTTTTGTTTATGTTTTGTGTTTGTATGTTTGTGTATTGTGTTTATGGTAAAACTAACAAAATTTGTTTTTTATAAAAAAAAAAAGGAAAAAAGAATCAATAAAACCTTGGAGGAATGTTAGACGAGAATAATTTAAACAAGCCAGAAAGAAAAGAATATGATGACTATAAAATGGATAAATATGGAAGAGAAATGAAACTGAATAGGAGTAAAGAGAAATAATGAGAAATTTGCTGAAAGATATTTGTGTGTCCATATGGAGATGGGATAAATTGGAATTATGCTGTATAAAAATAATGTTTTGTTTGACTTGTAAGGATTTACAATGTTAAGAGGTTTTATGTGTTTATGTATTTAATGGTTAATGATGTGTTGTTTTATCTTTAAAATTAATAAAAATTTGTTTCAAAAAAAAAATAGTAAAAACCTACCATACACGTATTCGTGAAATCTTTTCACAGCTGAGACAATTGCGAGGGCTTCTTTATCAATTTGTCCATAGTTCCGCTCCATTTTTGAAAGAGTCTTTGAAAAATATGAAACAGGGGCTTCGTTCCCATTAGGCAGTACATGGCTCAAAATGGCACCCACCCCGAAAAGCGATGCATCACAGGTTATAACTAACAGCAAAGTCTCGTTATATTGCATGAGTACAGAGTCAGAAGTGAGCAGTTTTTTAACATTTCGGAATGCCTGTTCTTCACGGTAACCCCATAACCAATTTGCTTTTTTATCTAACAATTGGTGTAACGGTTCAGCGACAGTTGCTTTGTGCGGTAAAAATACATTATAAAAATTGATGAGGCCTAGGAACGCCTGGAGATCGGCCTTGTTTCATGGCCTGGGAGCGTTTTTGATCGCTTTTAATTTACTTTCGGTAGGGTGAATGTCCTGGCTATCAATCAGGTACTCTAAAAACTCAACACTGTCAGTACACAATTTACATTTGTTTTTTTAACCTTAAGACTGGCCTCTTGGAATTTTTTTAGGACTAATTTTAACCGGTCCTGTAAGATTTTTTTTGTAGGGGCTGCAATTAATACATTGTCAAAATAGGGGACCACACCCTTAATCCCTTGCAATAACCTTTCCATAGGCTCTGAAAAATCCCCGGGACTACACTTACTCCGAATTGCAGCTGGGTACATTTAAAGGCACCTCGGTGTGTCACAATAGTTTGGGCCTGTGCCGTTTTTTCATCTACTGGTAATTGCTGACTTGCCTGAGCTAAATCCAATTTAGCGAAAACTTTCCCACCCCCCAGGGAATGGAGGAGGTGCTGCACCACCGGAACTGGATACGCATTCTGCTGCAGGGCGTGGTTCAAAGTGGCCCGGTAGTCCCCACAAATTCGGATTGACCCATCTGGCTTAATGGGTGTTACAATAGGGGTTTCCCACGGGGAGTGATCGATGGGCTCCAACACCCCCTGAGCTATCAGTTTGTCGAGTTGTTCATCGATTTTAGATTTTAAGATGAACGGAACTCGACGGAGCTTTAGGCGAATGGGAGCTATTTTTGGATCTAAGCTGAATGAGATCGGAGTCCCCTTGTACTCGCCTAAGCTGTCCGCGAAGACGTCCCTGAACTCATAGATAAGGTCTTCCTCCCAGTCACAGCCACCGACTTGGTTTACTTCAATGCCGAGTGGCGCGAACCATTGGAGGCCTATCTCTATCGATGACTGTTAAAGGTAAGTACGCTGTGTGCTTCTTGAAGGAGACTCGGACTCTACAGGACCTGATGACAGGAATTCGATTTCCCTGGTAGTCTTTGAGGATGAGGCATTGGAAACGGAGATCTTGGCATTGAATTGTGGGGATGAGTTGCTTGAGTGTCTTCCAAGATACCATTGAGAGGGACAATCCCGAGTCGACCTCCATGTGACAAGGCTGGTTCTTGATGGCTACTGTGACTCGGATTTTCTTAGTGTCCAAGGCTGAGGCGTGACCGATAGTGATAGTATGGTGAGCCTCTTCTCTCTGCAAAGCTCGATTTCTGTAGGAGTGGTTTACTGGCTCTCACCTTACAGGACGGTTTCCTGTTGATTGGCGATAGTTAGCCCCTTTTGAGGCCTGGCTGGGTCCTGGCAAGCTGTGGCAGACCCGTCTGATGTGGCCTCGTTTCCCGCACTGATGGCAGAGTGCGTCACGGAATCTGCATTCGGATCTGGCATGGTTGGCTCCACAGCCAGCGCAAGGGCGTAAGGGCTTCGGGCGAGGGTCCCGGTCAGACCGCAGTCGATGGACCCCTTCTTCGTCGCTGTCTGATGACGAAGAGAGGTCCTTGTGGTGCGTTGTCACGAGCTGCCCTTCTGAACTAGGTGAGATTTCGCTGGCCAGTGGTGGTACTGGAGTGCAGTTTCAGCGTAGTTGTGCAGCCAACTTCCTGGTTGCTTCTGCTGCAGTAGCATCGGCAATGGCGTCAGCAAGGCTGATGTCGCCTTTCACCATCAGCTTGCTTTGGACACCTGGTGCATCTAATCCCAGAACTATGCGATCTCTTAGTGCTTCTTCTAGATCGGTGAATCCGCAGAGGCCTCCCAAATTTCAGAGGTCTGCTATGAAGTTGGCCACGCTTTCTCCCTTTCGCTGGCTTCTTTGATAAAACTCGTGGCGTCTCACGAGCGTAGGCACGGTCGGGGCGTAGTGGTCTCGCAGGATAGGTTCGAGGTCGTCCCAATCCATGGCCTTCACTTCTTGGGGTTTGGCTAGTGCTTTAGCCATCTTAAATACGGTTGGACTGCAATGCGCTAGGAACACCACCCATTTCTTCCCAGCTGTGTCGTCCTTTAAAGTTGTTCGTCTCTAGGAACATTTGGAAGCGATCCATGTAGGACTCCCAGTCCTCTTGTGTTGGATCAAACGGAGCGGGTGATACAATGCCGCCAGACATGGTTTCGTTGTTGGCGTCGTCTGTCACGTGCTCAGTATTCTTTGAAGTTTCGTTGGTTCAGATGTCTCCACATCCCATCCTCGTCGCCAGTGTTAAGTTTGAGCATGGGCAAAAAAGAATGGAGACAAGTTTCTGAACAGTGAACTTCAGCTCTTTATTTGTGACTTGCTTCATTTAACAGCAGTAAAACCCGCCTTATATAGGCAAACCTTGTAATGTTTAACCAATAACAAGCTAGGAACGCTAGTTTTTATAACCAATAAGAACTCTCTGTTAAGGGCCAATCGGATTCCCCGGAACGGGCCAATCCGGTCTGGCCGCTTAACAGCCAATCAGAAGTGCAGGGTCAGAACCCTGCACTTACTCCAAGCTCACACTTTATTAATCATATTGCATACACAACACTGTCTATATTCTTCATTCTTCTCACCTGTTATGTATACATAAGAACATACACATACATCTCTAATTGTTCACAGATTTGAAGATCTACATTTTCTTACCTACCTGTGAATACTAACTTTAGTCCGACCCTAATATACCCCATACATCATGTGCTGGATTGCAATTTTCAGAATTGCCAGATGATTGGGAAATTTGCAATGTATAAACCTAATGCACCTAGAGGGTGCCAGGCTGGGGAAAGCTGTATTAGTTCAGCTAGAAAAAGAAAACAAGATCTTCATATACGTCACAAAAGCTCTATGATCAAGTGGAATTAAAAACAAAATGATTTAGTTACTAAATGAAGTGGGTGTACTATTAGCAAGTGCTGTCTTGATGTTTTGTTATGGATATGGAACATTGGCTGCATGATAACTAAAATTTGGCTTGTCAGCAGCATCAAATCACTCTGACATTTATCTAGCTTGAAAATGCTGCTTAGCAAAATTCAAGTCTCTATTATTTGGTTATAAAATATATAAAAAAATCATGGTAGTTATATATTATCTAAAAATCCCAGAAGACTATTTTTTCATCTTAAGGCTAATAAGCATTCCCTATTTTTATGTAATATTATAATGCTAATACACAATACTATAAAATAATATTTTATTTTATGAATTTAAGGAAAATTTTCAGGGCCAGTAGACAAGAATTCATTATTTGGTAGCAATTAATTAGAGCCAGTTTAGTATAATGGTTAAGGCAGCAGACTAGAAACAGGAGATCAAAAGTTCCAGTACTATCCTAGGCACAAAGCTGGCAAGGTGACCTTAGGTTTGTCATTTTCTCTCAAGTTCAGGAAGGAAGTAATGGCAGATCACTTTCAAAAAACCTTGTCAAGGAAACAGTAAACTTCTCCAGGCACCTTCTGAGATTGGGACATGGAAGGGGAAGAAAGCAGCTTATTACAAAATTGACTGTTTAAACATTTCAGAATCCATGATATTACAAGAGTTTGTACAAGACGTTAGGGTACATCTGTACAGTAGTCTGCTGATCACAGAACAGGTGGATACCTGCAAATCAACAGTTTACCCAAAGCCCAACTGATCAGTCTATAATTAAATTAGGAGTTGAACTCAGCACTTTCTCACATAGCCTATAAGTAATTTCTGGGATCTGCTTTGCAAGATGTAACACTGGCCACTTACTTAGCAAACTTCTTTAAAAGGAGGAAAAATAGGGCAGGTTATCAATAGCAATAGCGCTTATATACCACTTCACAGTGCTTTACAGCCCTCTCTAAGTGGTTTAAAGAGTCAGCATATTGCCCCCAACAATCTGGATCCTCATTTTATTTATTTCAGAAGGATGGAAGGCTGAGTCAAGCTTGAGCTGGTGTGAACTGAACTGCTGAATTGCAGCCCGCAGTCAGCAGAAGTAGCCTTCAGTACTGCATTCTAACCATTGTGCCACCACAGCTCATATACCTACTAATCGTGATGGTTTCTGGTTAACTGGTCCCCTGTTATCATCTGTCATTGATTGGGAAATATAAGTGACCAAGGGCTCATGATCTATTTGTGAATGTTTCAGAGGCAGCTGAACAAAACAGCTGCTAGACAGTAAATATTATCTGAAAATCAAGGGCCTTTTTAAAACTTCCTCCTGTACTGAATCCCCAAAGCCATACTATTCTGCACACTGTTTGGCCAGCCCATTTTTCATGCTGCAAAGGACTTCCCACCAGACAATAAAAGAGACAAAAAATAACACTTTTCTACCCATTATGCAGTTCTGCATACTATCCTGATGAAAAACAATTGGTCTGCAATGCAAAAATGGGAAAAATCCCTTTGTGGGGTGATACAAATATGGCACAGAATGGAAGGAATTATATGATCACAGTGATAATTTATCACATTTACAGGTGAAACTCGGAAAATTAGAATATCATGCAAAAAGTTCATTTATTTCAGTAATGCAACTTAAAAGGTGAACCTAATTTATGAGATAGACTCATTACATACAAAGCAAGATAGTTCAAGCCGTGAAGTGTCATAATTGAGATGATTATGGCTTACAGCTCATGAAAACACCAAATCCACAATCTCAGAAAATTAGAATATTGTGTAAAAGATTCAATATTCTAGGCTCAAAGTGTCCCAGTCTAATTAGCTAATTAAACCATAACACCTGCAAAGGGTTCCAGAGCCTTTAAATGGTCTCTCACTCTGGTTCAATAGGACTCACAATCATGGGAAAGACTGCTGACCTAACAGGTGTGCGGAAAACCATCATGGACACCCTCCATAAGGAGGGAAAGCCGCAAAAGGTAATTGCAAAAGAAGTTGGATGTTCCCAAAGTGCTGTATCAAAGCACATTAATAGAAAGTTATGTGGAAGGGAAAAAGGTGGAAGAAAAAGGTGCACAAGCAGCAGGGTTGACCGCAGGCTAGGGAGGATTGCCAGGAAAAGGCCATTCAAAAGTGTTTGGGACTTACACAAAGAGTGGTCTGAGGCTGGAGTCAGTGCATCAAGAGCCACCATACACAGACGGATCCTGGACATGGGCTTCAAATGTCGCATTCCTCTTGCCAAGCCGCTCCTGAACAGCAAACAATGTCAGAAGCATCCTACCTGGGCTAAAGAAAAACAGACCTGGTCTGTTGCTCAGTGGTCCTCTTTTCTGATGCAACTTTTGCATCTCATTTGGAAACCAAGGACCCAGAGTCTGGAGGAAGAATGGAGAGTCACACACTGCAAGATGCTTGAAGTCCAGTGTGAAGTTTCCACAGTCTGTGTTGATTTGGGGAGCCATGTCATCTGCTGGTATTGGTCCACTGTGCTTCATTAAGTCCAGGGTCAATGCAGCTGTCTACCAGGAAATTTTGGAACACTTCATGCTTCCTTCCACAGATGGGCTTTATGGGGATGCTGACTTCATTTTCCAGCAGAACTTGGCACCTGCCCACACTGCCCAAAACACCAAAATCTGGTTCAATGACCATGGGATTATTGTGCTGATTGGCCAGCAAACTCGCCTGGCCTGAACCACATAGAGAATCTATGGGGCATTGCCAAGAGAAAGATGAGAGACATGAGACTGAACAATGCAGAAAACTGAAGGCCACTATTGAAGCATCCTGGTCTTCCATAACACATCAGCAGTGACATAGGCTGATAGCTTCCATGTCACACCGCATTGAGGCAGTAATTATTGCAAAAGGGGCCCAAACCAAGTACTGAGTACATATGCATGCTTCTACTTTTCAGTGGTCCAATATTATTCTATGTACAATCCTTGTTTTATTGATTGCATGTAATATTCTAATTTTCTGAGATTGTGGATTTGAGGTTTTCTTGAGCTGTAACCCATAATCATCTCAGTTATGAGAAATCACGGCTTGAACTATCTTACTTTGCATGTAATGAATCTGTCTCATATATTAGGTTCACCTTTTAAGTTGCATAACTGAAATAAATGAACTTTTGCACAATATTCTAATTTTTCAAGTTTCACCTGTATATGCCATTTGCTTTCCAGCAACTCTCATCCCAGCACTATGCCACGTCATCTTTAATGTGAACAACCTTTTAATCTAATGATTTTTTAGCAAAACAGAAAAGTCGTACTTCAAGTGAAAATTCAAGTGGATCTAAAATTGAGTCAGTAACTGGCATGTCAGTAAGTGGCATGTGCTAGGGCACATCAAGGCCCACTTGACCTAACATATCAACCCAAACAAAAGAGTCTATTATCAAATTATGACCTACTTCATAGTCTTTTCTTTGCTGAACTTTCCAATTGTCCAGCTTCATTCACAGAATTTTATCAGATGACTTAGACAATTATTTTCCATTTATAACTTCCCACTATGTTCCTGCTTTTTCTGCTAGCTATTTTTCATAGTACAGAACAGAGGAAGAGCTGCACAATGTCTTTGGACTATTGTGTCTTCCCCTAATATGATATTCTCTAAATATCTAGATTTCAACTTCCAGAATTCTCAGAAATGGTCCAGTGAAGCCAAAGAGTTCAAGTCTAAACACCTGATTTCATCGAGGTTGGGGAAAGCTGGACTGGTAACACAGAGAAGGAAATATTTTGGAATTGTCACTTGCTATGATGGACAACCTTTATATTTTTAAGTGAATAAGGATCATATCAGCTTGCCAAAGGTCCAAAATGGATAGATCAGCTGGATTTTCCATTATTTCCTGGATTAGAGGAGAGTTTTAAGCTTTGTCAGGTGTATTTTCAGACTTATGCTAACATTTTCATATGCTTCTGGACCTTCATGATGTAGGAAATCTTGCAATTATATTAGTAAATTTGGTGATGCCATATGATTGGTGGAAATTTGAGGCCCCAGAAATGAGCTCAGGGGCTACTTTTGATCTGTAAGTCATAGGTTGCTGTTCCCTGGTCAACAATTTGGTCGAAAGCCACGAAATACAAATTTATGCAGCCCATCAGCAAAGCTCAAATATATACAAGAACTTCACAATTACTATTCATAGCTGCAAGGTATTGACCCAGCATAATAAATTTGTTTTACAGAGCCTGGAAAATTGCCTTATCCAATTACTGGTGTTGTGAATGGCCACACTATTCTTTTACTGTAAACATTTGAACTTTGCATAGGTATCTCACTAACTGAAACACTTGTACTTGATGGTCTCATGGTAGCACTGTGGGGTTTTTTTTTAAAGCACCTCTGTCAGTAAAGATAACACCATGCATCCAATGAATTGGGTTTTATTGCATAAAACCATCTGCCATAACGAATCTCTTTGAGATCTTCTGGAATCTTTACAGTATATTGGTACAATAAATGAATGCAGGTTTTTCCTCTCTAGAAAAGGACCGCTTTTCTGGGATCTAGCTTATTTTCTATTTAGATCTTTTGATCCCTCAACCAGAACCACATGTAAAATGGTATAAAATGGATATTGACTTGCAGAACATTAGAATGCTGAGTTCAGCCTGGGAATTTATTTTTAGAACAGGCACAGGAGCTTACAAACAAATAGAGAATATATAGGTAGGCATACAGAGACACAAACATGCATTTGATTTATATGCTGGCGAAGTGAGCAGAGGAAAAAAGAGAGGGGAGGAGATGGAATCAGAGGGGGGAATGGAGAAGGAGAGAGATAATTGTTATACTTAATAACTTATGTTTAGGTCCTTATAACATATACACTTATTCCTGTAGATCAGAAACCATTGCTTTTTGTTGCAAGTAATCCAGATTTTTGCTACTTTCTACACTTAAAACACATTTTAAAGAGAAATATCATCACTTCATGGAATTTCTTCATTTTAAAAACATAGTAATTCACCATTTATAGCCTCTATTCACATAAAAGTCTATCAGTATGCTCATCTTTATCTAGAAAGAAAATTCAATGGAAACAATTGAACCTTTTCCCAAATACTACACATAGGATCAGGCCACGTAAACTCACGCTTGGAAATCTGGGGTTTTAATGCCACAAGCTGCATTAAATACTTGTCTAAGAAAATCAAGCTCAATGCTTTGCTTTGAAAACCTGGACTAGAATAAATCATTACTGACCTTTAAGCAGTGGTTGGTTGCTAAAATGTGAATAGCCAGGATTAAGTCCTGCCAAATTTATTTTACAGCTCAGTCTAAGATTTTGAAAAGAATCAGAAATGACTGCCGGGCACAGTAGAAATTGGATCAAAGCTTAACCTAAAATTATGGACCTATGGCCTAGAGGATTCTGGAATATCTAATTCAACATTGGAAAGTGATTCACTATGGCTGGAGTTGACCTATAGAAATAATTGAGCCTAAAGTTTTGTCCTTATGTATATGACATAACTGGGTTTAGTGGTTATGTTTTAGTTTGGATTTTTCTTCTGTGGATTAAATCTCAATGGATTTGAGATTTAAGATTAAACAATTTGCTCTCACACTTCAGACCTACAATAAACCTAGAAAACTGTCATCTTCTGTGGTGTTAGAGATTTGAGCAAATGCAGGGGTGGGATTCAGCCAGTATGGACCAGTTCGCACGAACAGGTAGTTCCAGCGATCAGTTGCCCCACCTACCCACCCCTGCCCTAATCTATCCTTTATTTCCTTGTTTTGAAGCCCAGCTGATTTGCATGGCACAGCAGATTGCCACCTCTCAGCTGTTTCACTCACAGTGGCTGCAGCAGAAGATAAGTTTTAGCCAGAAATGGCTGTTTTTAGAATACTGCGCATGTGAAGTTCATGTGCATGCACAAAGCGCGGTCTCACTGAACTGGTTGTTACACTGGTTGAATTCCACCACTGAGCAAATGTACTTTGAAACTGCCAACAATCATTCTACATCAAATATTGCAACCTTCATGAATATGAGTTAATTGCCAAACATCTGAATTTTAATCATGGGGATGCTGCAATCATCCTTAGCATGAAAAACAGTCATAAGTGACTTTTCAGTGCTGTTGTGACGAAAGATGGTCATTAAATGTTGTTAAGGATTAACTATATCAGGGGTCTTCAAACCTGACAACTTTAAGACTTGTGGACTTCAACTCCCAGAATTCCTCTTCTAGTCATGTTAGCTCAGGAATTCTGGGAGTTGAAGTCCACAAGTCTTAAGCTTGCCAAGTCTGAAGACCTTTGAAAGACCCTGAGAGATTCTAGGACTCGGTTACCCTGAATTTCTTCCCTCTTTCCCATCCAGCTTTTAATGGGAAGTCTCTTAATCTGGGCCTCTCCCTGGGAAAACTCTGTGTTGCCAAAGCACTCCTCTGCTGCTCCTGCTGGTGCGAACCCATCACCATCTTGGGGGAAATCCTCCTGCAGGAAAAATGGCCTTCTTCTCTCCTGGTCTGTCCAGCTATAGCTTTATCAACTAGCTGGTTGGATACTTGACCCAAATATCAGTGGTAAATGGGACCATAATTTTGTTCCTGTAGCCAAGGCCAAAAAATTGCCAATAAGACTCAGGGACATAATGGCAGACAGAATAATAGAGTTAGAAAGGACCTTGGAGGTCTTTTAGTCCAACCCATCCATACCTTTCTGGTCATAATGCTTAAGTGAATCCCTGAAGTTGTTATTAACACCGTTGTAAAGTGAATCCCCATTAACTTTGCTTGTCAGAAGGTCACAAAAGTCATCACATGACTCCAGGACACTGCAACTGTCATAAATATGAGTCAGTTGCCAAGCATCTGAATTTTGACCATGTGACCATAGGGATGCTGAAATGATATAGGGTCTCTACCCTGGCTGTTCAGGCTCTTTTTAAGAGCCTCCAGGGATAGAGCACCCACAACTTCTGAAGGCAAGCCATTCCATTGATTGTTGACTGATCTCATTGTTAGGAAATTTCTCCTTAGTTCTAATTTGCTTCTCTCCTTGATTAATTTCTATCCATTCCTTCTTGTCTTGTTTTCTGGTGCTTTGGAAAATAGGTTGACACCCCGCCCCCTCTTCTTTATGGCAGCCCCTCAAATATTGAAATACTGCTATCATATCGGCCCTAATCCTTTACACTAGACATGCCTTATTCTTGCAACTGTTCTTCACTGTATGCCAGATTGCTTCTATAGACCTGAAGGTGGTAGAACATACCATTATTGCCTTTATCTGGGGACTGTTGGCTACCTCACCTCTATTGATCCAGCAGGATTATGTTCCACACAATTTTTCAGTTTCAAGATTGCAACAATGGTTAAATTTTTAGCAGTAAAAACTGCCTGGCTCAGTTGAGTCCTCTAACTACTTTCCCAGTATGGTTTCCCCTCCTCTCCCAAAAATCTAAACTTCTAATACCTTAAGTAAGCTTGATCCATTATACACAAATATTTGAAAATTATAATTGACTGAAAAATAAAATGTAGTCTCATAAAACTCCTGAAGAGTCAGTCCCTGAACTATGGAGAAACACTTATATGGAAACAATAACTCTTAACTGGAGGGAGATGAAAGGTCATTGGCAAATTGTACTCAACAAAGAAGTAGAAATGCTGTGGGGCATATCATGAACTGGCCGCTATATTAAGACATGTGGAGGATATAACTCGATCACTCTCCTCAGTCTGCAGTTCATCTTGTACTAATATCATTCTCTTCCTCTACTAAAACTCAGCAGATGTATTAACACTATTATCAGTGTGCATTTTAGAAAGGACAGCAGTCTTCACTAAAAATAAATGTAATCAAGCAGAGTGTAACACTGCAGACTTATGAATTAGTATCCACCTGCAGAAGGAAATCCCAAGGAAAATTTGGGACCATTTGCCATTATATGTTCTGAAATCTATCTTGACAATGAGATTATGTTAGTTTCTAATAGGCTTTCAGATATATTACATGGACCTGGGTATAGCTAGGAATTTCCCAGTAACTGAATCAGAGGAGTTTGTTATTTTTTACATATTTTCTTTTTCTTATTATTGCTTGGCTAATTTTACTAGCCAGGGAAACACAGCCGAGATTGAATATTTCTTTACGCAGGAAGGTAATATTTGTCTGTAGGTAAGTTTTGTTAGATGTCAAGACTGAATATTATCATATCTTCCTTCATTCGTGTATATAAAAGCCTCAAATTATTTTCTCTTTGATTAAATTGAGTCAAAACTATTTTCATCTAAGTGATATGAGAATGAGCAGCAACTCCTCGCCCTATTCAAAGAAATTGCAATGAGAGCCAAGAGAAAGTTTGGGCACTTTTGATGGAGCAGTCTCAAAATTCCAAGTGTTTTTTAGCTGGCTAGCTCACTGCACCCGTTCAGAAAGAGAAAGAAAGAGAGAGAATTTGCCACAATGGTCTGTGCCCTGGCAAACTCCCATATGGATGATATAAAAGATGGACCATAAAACTGCCATTAAAGATCACCTGAAAGTTTCCATTAGGAAATCACTTATTAAAACATTGGAATGTTTTTCAACCTTAGCAACTCTAAGAAGTGTGAACATCAGTTCCCAGAATTTCCCAGCCAACCCTGGATTAAAACATACAAGTTATATATTGATTAGCTTTGTAACCCACCTTTTGCATTAGAGCTCAAAATGTGGCACTAAAGGGGCTGCTTCCTCTTTTATTGCATTTACAATGACAACTCTCTGTGGAAGTTTGGATTGAGAAAGAAAGGCTTACCAAGAAAATGACCTTCTACCATTGAGGATGGACAAGTATCAGGGCTTTCCAGGTACCACTCCAGATCTTCATTAGGGAAATTATCTGTTTTCAGGACAAGTCCAAATACTGTTTTAATGTCCTAAATATTTAAAGTACCCAAAATAATGTCTCTTCAAATCGTAACTCATCCACCTTTTAAAAGCTATACATGAAGTTAAAGATGTTATGAACTAATAAAGGTGTTTAATAAAGTTTTAACAACCTTAAGAAAAAGCAGGGTTCTAATCCTGCACTTCTGATTGGCCAATAATAGCGATGTCGGATTGGTCCTTTCTGGGAAATCTGATTGGCTTTTAACGGGCCAACTCTCATTGGTTCAAGGGTTTAACACTTCCATGTTTCTCATTGGCTAATAGGTCAGCAGCCTGCCCTATAAAAAGGCTGCTGCTGCCCTAGGGTTTTTGCTCTGCTCAGCATGATTAATAAAGAGTTGAAGTTCACTGTTCACTGCCTCGTCTCCGTTCCTTGCACCCATGCGCAGAACGTAACACTGGTGACAAGGATGGGATCCGGAGACATCAGAGCTGACTAAACACTACAGAGCACCAAACAGAGCACATGCCTGAAGGCGCATCGACAACGGAAACCATGTCCAATGGCACCATACCACCTGCTCCATTTGACCCAGCACAAGAAGACTGGGACTCATACATAGACCGGTTCCAGATGTTTCTGGAGACCAACAACTTGAAGGATGCCACTACAGGGAAAAAGTGAGCAGTGTTCCTGACCCATTGCGGGCCTGCCATCTTTAAGATGGCCAAGGCACTAGCAAAACTGGCTGAGGTGAAATCCATGGACTGGGACGTCCTTGCATCCCTTCTATGGGCCCACTATGCACCCGCCGTACCAACGCTTGTCCGAAGATCTTCCTACCATGAGTTTTACCAGAGGGACCAACGGAAAGGAGAGAGCATTGCAGATTTCATCGCGGATCTCCGGAACCTGGGAGGCCTCTGTGGGTTTATGGACCTCAAAGAAGCTCTGAGAGATCGAATAATTCTGGGATTAGATGACCACACGACGCAGAGCAAGATCATGGGACATCGATCTTGCCGATGTAATCAAAGACACTACTGCAGCAGAAGCAACCAGGATGTTGGCTGCCCAAATGCACCGTACCAATGCACTGCTCCGTCAACTTGCCAGAAATACCTCACCTCGCCTAGAGAGGCACACAACAGCGACCCACCACGAGGACCTTGAATCGCCATCAGAAAGTGATGAGGAGGAGGTCAACCGGCTCCGGTCTGAATGTGACCAACGCAACCAGCGGAATCGAAGACTACTGCACCAATGCATGGGTTGTGGGGCAAACCACCTGAGATCAGACTGCAAATTCCTCGACGTGCTCTGCCATTCCTGTGGGAAAAGAGGCCACATTGGGAAGGTCTGTAGAAGCAAGCAAGGATCCAGCCGAATTCAGAGGGGAAACAACTACCGCCAGACCACAGGGAATCGTCCTGTGAGTCGGGAACATTTGAACCACCAATGGAACAACCACTCCTACAGAAATAAAACACTGGCCACTTCAACGAGACAGGAAGAGGCACACCAAACCATTACAATCGGTCACGCTTCATCGTTAGATGCAAAGAAGATCCGAGTGAAGGTCGCCATCGAAAACCAGCCTTGCGTGATGGAAGTTGACTCAGGATCATCCCTCTCGATGGTTTCCTGGAAGACCCTTAAAGAATTAATCCCTGCCATCTGGCATCAAGACCTCAGAGCCCAAAGAATCATACTCAAAATTTACCAGGGGAACCGAATTCCGGTCATTGGATCTAGCCAAGTCCAAGTATCATTCAAAAATCGTACTGCGTCATTACCACTGACCGTCGTCGACTGCGACCGGCCTAGTTTGTTAGGCATTCAATGGTTCGCCCCACTCAAGATCGAGGTAGCTGGCATTCACCAAACCAGAAGCGACGACTGGGAGGTGGCCCTCGTCCAGGAATTCCAGGATGTCTTTGCAGACAAACTAGGCGAGTACAAGGGGACCCCAATATCATTTAACCTTAACCCTGAAGTAGCCCCCATCCACCTTAAGCCTTTTGCCCTTAAACCAAAGATCAACGAGCAGCTCGATAAATTAATAGCCCAGGGTGTTTTAGAACCAACTGACCATGTCCATTGGGAAACCCCAATCGTAACACCCATCAAACCGGATGGATTGTTAAGGATTTGTGGGGACTACTGGGCCACCCTTAATCACGCCCTTCAACAGAATGCTTACCCAGTGCCGGTGGTGCAACACCTTCTCCATTCCCTGGGAGGCAGAAAAGTCTTCGCTAAATTAGATTTAGCACAAGCATACCAACAACTGCCTGTAGATAAAAAAACCGCGGAGGCACAGATGATCGTTACGCACCGAGGCGCCTTTAAATACAACCGCCTCCAATTCAAAGTGAGCGTAGCCCCAGGGATTTTTCAAAGTCTGATGGAGAGACTCTTCCAAGGGATCAAGGGGGTTGTGCCATACTTTGATGACGTTTTAATCGCGGCCCCGAATAGAGAAGTACTAGAAAAGCGTCTTAAAATGGTTCTCCAGAAATTTAAAGACTCCGGCCTAAAGGTTAAAAAAAATAAATGTCAACTGTACAGATAAAGTAGAGTTCCTGAGGTACCTAATCAATAAGCAAGGCATTCACCCCACCAGTAACAAACTAAAAGCAATCAAAAACTCCCCAAGACCCAGGAATAAGACTGACCTCCAAGCTTTCCTGGGGCTCATTAACTTTTACAACATCTTCTTGCCCCAGAAAGCGACCGTAGCTGAGCCCCTACATAGACTTCTTGACAAAAAAGCAACCTGGGTCTGGGAACACTGAGAGGAGCACGCATTCCGACAAGTGAAAAACTTACTAACCTCAGATGCTGTTTTAATGCAGTATAACGAGACTTTGCCTTTAACAATTACATGTGACGTGTCACTGTTTGGAGTAGGAGCCATTTTGAGTCATGTGTTACCAAATGGTAGTGAGGCCCCTATTGCCTATTTTTCAAGGACCCTATCGAGGGCTGAACGTAACTATAGCCAAATTGACAAAGAGGCTCTTGCTGTTGTATCTGCTGTGAAACGGTTTCATGAATATGTGTATAGACGAGTTTTTACTATTATTACCGATCACAAACCTTTGCTAGGGATTATAGTGGGAGACAGGCCAACTTCCTATATATTGTCACCTGGAATGACTCGCTGGTCGGAGTTCTTAGCTGCGTACAACTATAAATTACAACACAGCCTGGGGAAAGCCATTCCCCATGCTGATGCATTGAGCCGTGTCCCACTTCTGGAAACCATCGATGACCCAGCTCCAACCCTCACGACACTCCAGATTGAAACACTACATTCATTGCCACTAACAGCCACAGACGTCGCTATCGAAACGAAACGAGATCCTGTCCTGGCACGAGTTCTCAGCTGGGTTGAATGAGGATGGCCAGTAGAACAAACCCCTGATGACTTCACCCCTTTCAGAAACCGGTAAACAGAACTTTTTTCGCAAAAAGGCTGCATCCTACGGGGAGACAGAGTCGTTGTCCCAGAACGGTTACAATGAGCAGTATTGAAAACATTGCACGGTGGTCACATTGCATGAAGTCAGCAGCCAAGCGCAATACATGAAGAAGAATCAGGGAGAGGGATGGCCTCGCCACAGAGAAATACCTCAACGGAGGCGAGCCCACAGAGATCGGAGGATAACAATGACAGAATTAGTGGCACCGAGTCATCCAGTGAGGATGCGGAACCGCCTGTACCAGATATATCAAAAAACGTACCGCCGAAACCGGACTACAGACAGGAACCGGTGGGACAGCACAAATCTAATAGACAGTTAAAACAACCTGCATATCTACGGGATTACGTCACCGCACCCCTCAAACGGAACCCGGGGGGAAGGGGTGTTATGAACTAATAAACCATTTAATAAAGTTTTAACAACCTTAAGAAAAAGCAGGAAAAAGTTCTAATCCTGCACTTCTGATTGGCCGATAATAGTGATATTGGATTGGTCCTTTCTGGGAAATCTGATTGGCTGTTAACAGGCCAACTCTCATTGGTTCAAGGGTTTAACACTTCCATGTTTCTCATTGGCTAATAGGTCAGCAGCCTGCCCTATAAAAGGGCTGCTGCTGCCCTAGGGTTTTTGCTCTGTTCAGCATGATTAATAAAGAGTTGAAGTTCACTGTTCACTGCCTCATCTCCGTTCCTTGCACCCATGCACAGAACGTAACAAAAAGCTTTTTCTTCATTGTGTGGCAATAAATGATAAAAGTGCATTGTTTGTACCTACCCCACAAGGCAAGATGCAACACATATGAAATAGTATTAAAGAATTTAGAGTTGGATTTGCTTCAAAGATCAGAATTTTTTAAAAAATAAAAATCAAAACAATCCAATTCTTGGTTTCACTCTCTCCAAATTCAGAATCCTAGAAATGCTTTAGATCTTTAAGCAAAGATTTATTTTACCACTGCTTATTGTTAAACACCTGGGCTTGATTGATTTCTTGCCAATCAGATCTTCCTACCATTGCCCTTAAATGTGAAGACAGCTTGTTCCCTTTGAAAAGAGAAAAATTAAAATAATAATTTAAAATGTGCAGCACATTTTGCTTTACATGTTGGAGCTCCGAGATAAGCTGGAAAGGATATCAAATGTTGGTGCCTTCTTTATTGAAAGGTTACATCTCTCCTTCCAAGCAATGAAATGGGAAAGAGCAAATCAGGAAGAATTTTAATATGTCCGTAACAGATGGTGCACAGAGGCTTTTTTGAGAAGGAAAAATTCAGTGCCACATTTTTTAAGGGGGTAAAGATGAATATTTCATTTCTTTTACTCTTAAGAGACTTACCAAGGGAGTTTGGAGATGTTTTAAAGCATCATTATCATTTAGTTCCATTGAGAAAGAGAAATTAAAAGCCTATTTTTGAAGGCATGTGTGGTGATTAATAGTAATAATATAATGACACAGGAATCTTTTCCCCCTTTGTTTTTATTCTTTCAGAATATGAATGGATCACCTTAGTTGAATTTTCTGTTTTTTTCTATTAAAATTAGAAAGATAACAAATATATAATAAAAAATAAAAGAATAAAAAGAAAAAATAGTGCAGAAAATGAAAAAACAAAAGGAAACAAAAGGAAAAATAAGACTATATATATATACAGAAGACTATATATATACTATATATACAGAAGACTATATATATGTACAGAAGCCTGATGATGGCAGATGAGATTCTGCTGAAACGTTGCTACAACTTTAAAAGCACAATTACCATGACATAGGAAAATACCCGAACAAAGCTGAATGCCATACATGTAAGTACCCGCGAAAACTTAAGAAAACATATATACAAACATACATACATACATACATACATACATACATACATATATACATGCATGCATGCATGCATACATACAGACATACATTTATATATATAGACTTTCCCCCTCATAAGAAGTACAAACAATTTTAGCAACTTATCAATTCTTTTAAGATTCAACACTCTTCTCATATCTCATATTCATCTATAAACAAATATTTAATATTAAACAAATATTTATGATTCAGTCTTGGTTATCAAAATTCTATTAATCAGAGATAATAATATACTGGAGTTATTTTAACCTTGATCAAATAAACCAACTTTATATTCTCTCTTTTACTTTTAACAATAATTATATTTAGACTGTTCAAATGCTGTCCTAAAACTTGATTGGAAAAAAATTCTTTGTCCCTTCTCACAAAATTCTTCAAAACATTAACAAGATTCTTTTGTAAATCCAATATAGGAAAATTATCTAGGTCACTCTTTTTCACCAAAACTGACCCATACTTAGCAGCTGTATGTTTTTATAATTACCAAATGGGCAGATGTCAAGTCTCCTTGCCACTGAAGCTGTCTGAGTCCCTAAAAACCACTAAATGCAACTTTCTCCTTAAAGGAGATTGCACTTCTCTCCAGAACAGAAATATGTTCTGAAACCTAAATTCTGTCCCTCTAAATCCTGGATTTAGTTTTATCTTATTCTCTCAAATCCAGTTTTTTAAAACCTAGATACCTACAAAGATTGGGATGATTTCCAAAGACTGGATCCAGAAAAGGTATAGTTGAGTATCATCAGTGTATGGATGATAATTCCAAATCTGACATCATTCCAAGTGATATCTTTCCCAATATAAATCTAAGCAATCTTATCTAAGAAAAATGGTGCAAACTATTCAAAATGGAGCTCGGGTGATATATGAGCATTGGCCAGAACTTGAGTTATCAGCCTAATAGCTCTTTAATGATTTATATGAACAGAATGCTCCTCCTGAGAGGCACAGCAATGAAACCTGCGTTATGTCCAGCTGGATTTGTTTCTTAATCTATTCTACTATGACTCTGCCTGCCTTCACTGTTATGAGCATGCATGGCCATTCTAAACTCTAAGATACTGGGCATTCAGCAGCTACTGTGCCAAGCTTATAAGTAGACTGTTATTCTATGCATTATTCATGCCACTGATGGAATGACAGTCAGCTTCAAGAAAACTTCTTCAGGAACAATCTGGAGTTGAATAGAATCTATAAGCCACTGTGAACAGATTAATTTAACCTTGTGCATGTCCCTTTGCAATGGAGCAAACTTTACTAAGAATGGTAAAGCCTGTTTTTCTGTGATCCAAGGTTTGAGCAACCTGCAGGAGCAGATTTGGGTTATTCCCTCATCCTGCTTTTGTAAATTTCCAGAAATTGTGCCCTTGAGTTTCAATAGCAAACATTTCACAAATGGCTGCGTAATTTGCCATCACTGGAAAGAACAAAATGGTATGTCTGTCATTTATAGATCTAATATATCAGCTTGCCTAATAGTAATGCCAGCACTGGCACAAATAAAAAAAAATGAGTTCGCTAGGAACAGACAGAGCATTTCCAAAATTCTTTCTAGAATATCTATAGAACAGCAATGCAGGATACTCGTTTTTCTTTAAGCATATATTTACTCACTTATTTAAGATCAGGTATAACAAGATTAATCTAAATGAGATGTGATAAAAATCAGAGTTTTGTCAAGAAAATTATATGAACAGAAGCTGAAAGGAGTTTCATATTTGGATGGGAGACCATTAGAAATCCAAAGCTAGGGCTAGATTTTGAAGTTTTTAAAAAAATATCCCAGAAGAAGGGAAAGGAAACCAAATCCATATGATTGCTTTAAAAATGATATGGACCTCTCTAGCTAATTCTATAAATTAAGCTTGATTTGGGATGGTGTTCCAATCTATCAGTCTTACCAGGCAGATCAGCAACATAAACTAAGAAAATGATCTTCTTACTTTATTATAAAGCTACAGGACAAATATTTTGCAATCTGAAAGAACAAATTTCCTGATAAACTAGGGAAGATCTCTTTTGAGCTTCTTGCCCTGCCCAGTATCCAGCATTGGGCTGTTCTTTAGATAGCATCTCTTCCCCCCATCTCCCAAGGTCTTCTGCACATACCATTATACCATCTTAAAGCCAGATTAATAAAATTGCCAGGACTTATCTGAAGCATGGCTATCTCTGTTTCACAGTTCATAAATATATAATGGGATAATTTAGAGCTTTGTAAGTATCATCTCCACTGGCAGGAAAGAAAGAAAAACAAGGAAAGACAACTATTTTGCTTCCCTTCCCTCTCTGGCCAGCTCCATTGGTCAGTGATTCTGAAGGGAACAAATAAGTCCTTCTGAGAATCGTGGATAAAAAGTAAGAATATCAGTTTTAAAGACAAGTGTAATCTCTGTAGACTAATATAATCCAGCAGAGATAACTCAGAAGAGATCCAGTAGAGAGGGCAAGGGTCCCATCAGGTAGCGGCTTCATTTGGTAGGTCCAGGGTAGAAAGCAGAAGCAGAGTATTATGCAGAGTATTATCTTCCCCTTGAAATGAAGTTGATTTCATCTGTTTTATCTTTCTGGAATTCCCTTAAAACCTGGCTATGTTGTTAGGTCTCTGGACCTCAGGGAACTGATGAAATATTAAGATGGCTCCAGTCAGGGGTGGGATTCTACCAGTTCGCACCTATTCGCTAGACCCGGTTGTTAACATTCTAAGCAGTTCAGAGAACCGGTTGTTAAAAGAAATTACTGGCCTGACCCTGTAAGGAAAGCAGGAAGGAAACATTCTGGTGTTGCTTACAGAAACTGTCTCTCCATTAACCCTTATTACATTCTTGGCAAGACTAGACTTCCTGTCTCAGGAACTTCTCTGGAGTTTTTTTTCCCCTCCTTTGCTGGTACTTTGCTTGTGTAGAGTTTAAAGTTATAATGGTACTGAAAAAAGTGACTTATAACCATTTTTCACACTTACAACTGTTGCAGCATCCCCACAGTCATGAGAGATCAGGGAAGGAAATGCGTGCCTCAATGTGAGTGATATTGAGCCAATAACATGACCACCAAGCCATGTCCACCCAGTCACATGAACACCAAGCCATGCCCACCACCTGAATCACGTCCACAGAACCAGTTGTTAAAAATTTTGAATCCCACCCCTTGCTCCAATACAACTAATATCCACTCCTTGCCTATTTTTTCTAATTTTTAGTTGTGTGCCTTTGATGAGTTTAAATGTTTTTAATAATAATAAAGAATTAATATTAATACTTATTTGAATATATTGTTTTTAGCTGTGCTCTATGCCACCCAGAGTCACTTGTTTATGAGATAGGCAACTATGTAAACATGATGAATAAATAAATAAAATCACAATTTAGCTCTGAAGGAACCTAACTGTAACCATTTCTGCAGAAGTTATTCTGAAATAAATGAAAACGGAAAACAAACTACAATTCTCCAGTGACTTGTCTATTTGTAGAAAACTACAAGGTGAATCTTGGGGTACTAATGAGCCCCCTCTTTCACACTTATCAGATTCCCCACCTTACTTGATACATTGCATTTTAAGGAAATAATTTTTAAATGAGAAGACCATATGCTAGAAGACAAAGTGCCACCATCTCCAATGTTATTTTTATTTCCAGGAATTCTTCTGGAACCAAGGTCCATGTGAGGGAGAAAGAGAAGCTTAAGATAAGAACTGCAAAGGGCAATCATGCATCAAGTATTGAACTAGGCTGTTCAGATCAACCAGACTGTGAATGGGCCAGTCCAGCCTACCAATGTTCTAGGTCTCAAAATTCCATTTTTTTTATTGATTACATTTGTATGCCATCAAATCTTCCAAGGATTCTCAGTAGTTTCCAAAAAAATCCCAAAATGAATTATCCAAGTAATCTATCATTCATAAAATATTCAGGTAAACATTCCAGATGAATTAATATACTGAATATAGTCAGATCCACTAATAATACTTGTACATGATATTTAAAATGGACAACATAGTCAATCAATTCAATTAATTCAGTTAATAATGATCAAATAAGAGCAAGTCCTCTCTGGTCTCCTTAAAATAGCTCTTGAAGATTGAGAACCTGTGCAGTCATAGAAATCAAGAAAGGTCCACCTCATTCCAAGGTTACATTGATATTTAGTCTATTAAAACAGATACGTTGTTACATGAGTTTATTAGAAATTTATTGATTAGAAATTAGAAAAACTCTTCTAAAATTTCTCAGTTATGTTTTTTTTCAGATAATATCTCTGAGTTAAGAGAAAGAAACAATGTATTGATTAACTGTGTTGTGGCAGAGATTAAACTTTGTAACTAGAAAATATTTTGCAGTTGTTACTACAATGACCTCTACTGGGCAGTTGATCTGCACGTATTACATTAACAAAGTTTATAAGGCTGGATTATTATTCAAACCTCCACAGCCAATATTGCTATTTTAAGAATGAAATTATTATTAGTAACAGTTATATCCAAAACAGCAACATCAATGGAATTCCACAGCACACGACTAGTCTTTAATCAGGATATACCTATGCAAAGAGATGTCAGAAGTGGGGCATCTACAGAAATAATGATTGAGCAGTAATCAACCCTCTCTTTTCATAATGGTAAAATTTATTTGACTTTCATAAAAGATTCAGCAAAATTAAACTTTGCAATTCAAATTGAAGGATCTCTTATGGTGATGCCTCCCAGGTTATGACTTATTGACAAAAATAGCAAGAAGCCAAGAAAACCTCAGTGCAACTGAAAAGGAGGGGAGGAAGAAAGGAAGGAAGGAAGGAAGGAAGGAAGGAAGGAAGGAAAGAGGGAGGGAGGGAGGGAATTACAAGGGTGCTTTAATCTGGATCCTTGCATGGTGCAGGAGGTAGGACATAAGGGCCTACATGCTCTTTTGAAATTCCACAATTGTATAAAAGGCTACTTTGCAGCCTTTCATAAAATAGGCTATCCCCAAATAACCCTCATGAAATGTTTGAAAGTTATTTGGATGATTTTAATATGATACTGGAGTAAAGTGTGAGTGGTGCTTCTCAACCCCTTTGGAATCTTTAAAAAAGCTATTTAAAGCTTTTCTTTAAAGAGGCTTCTATTTAAATAGTCTTAAGCAAATATGCAGGACATTGTCATAGGTTTGTGTAAATATTATTGATTATATACCAAATAACAAGCATAATGCTTCACTCTGATCAAAACAACATACTTCTGGAGGAAAGCCTCTACAAATAACTTATGTGTGTATGTGTGTGTGAGTGTGTGTGTGTGTGCACGCGTGCACATGCACACATACATGCACATATACACATACACATGTACAGTACAGGCAAAATCTCTGAGCATCTACAACAATGAAGGGAAAAAGGCAGAAACCAGCAAAAGGGCTTGAAGAAGCTGAAAGATTAGAACACTTAGAGGTAGCTCATAGCTGAATCCAAGATGTAAGGATATGCTTGTGTTCCTAAACAGCTTTCTATAAGCAGGAAGAATGGTTTCCTTTCCTAGTTGAAATGCCTGACCAATTGAAAGCTGGAGAATGACCAGACCTGACAAAGCCTGTTGTTTGCAGCTCAATATCATAAATGTTTTCACACAATATATTCAACCAGGTCATGTGGTTAATTTATGGTCCCTGTATTATGCAAACCCAGAAATGGAATTAGTTCAGTAGCCAGGTTAATCATTTTGTGTAAATATAGCTAATATATACCTCTAACAATCCATTTTTGTGGCTGTTAATATAATGGAAAATTCTATGGGCCCCATAAACTGATATTTGAAAATGTAAATACCAAGATTATAAATTGGGAGGAGGGGGAGTTAGTTTAAACTGTATAAGACTGGGCGAAACATTTACTGCTGATGCCCAAATCCAGAATAAGTTAACTATTACTATGATTACAATATTGGATCTTTGAGATCTCCAAATAAAGCTGGACTACAATTCCCAACATCCCAAAGTATGGGTTATCCTGTTTGGATTTCTTCAAAATTGCTATGGAACAATATTGGAAGACCACAAATTTTCCACCCTGTTATAGAACAAACCTTGTAAACAATGTGAGACTTACTTTAGTGAACTATGCTGAGTATCATCTTATTGTAGCTAGTGACTCAGGGTAGACTGGATTAACTTCAGCAAGTTTTACAGTCTATGGAATTTAGACCCAATAAGCTGGCATTTTACTTCTGCTTATAGCAAGAGAATTCAACTCTGGCATTTTACTTCTGCTTATAGCAAGAGAATTCAGCTACTGATTGCACACTGACTGCGACTTCAACCTATCTTGAAGAATCATATACTTCCACTTCAATTTTTCTTAAGCTTTCCATGCCTGATTATATGGGCTTTTCTCTGCCATAGTAATCCCACATAAGAGTCCATGGAAAAAAATGCCAAAGGACTTTCATCCCTTGAGGAGTATTCTGCTAACTTCAAACTGGGACGTGTTTTTTTTTTTTTTTAAAGGAAGCTTCTACCTTTTTTTAAAAGGAGATGTTTTGCATTAGGAAGTCCATTAGGAAGTCCTAAAAATATATCTTACAAATATATTGCAAATATATAGTCATATATATGCCTAAAAATAAATAATACTAGTTCCATGTAACTTATACCTTGCCATATATGTGTAGGATTGCACTACAGATTGCTAAAGTAATATCATCTACAGGCTAAGACTAAGGAAGATTGGCATCTGTTTGTTTCATATTTGCTACTATTTATTTCTGTTCACTGAATTAATCCTAACTGAAGATACTGTTAATTCAGATGTACTTTTAAAGATCAATATTCTAATAAAATTCATAACTCCTACCTGAATTCAGGAGGGAGATTTGGCTGCAACCCATAAAAAGCAGCAGACAATGTAACTAGCCAGATAGGTTTGTAATTTCCATCTTCACACTCCAGGTACGGGGAGGACCATTTAATATGACTTTTCTCTGCAGGGTGATGACCATTTCTTTTTTTCAAGCTGCCTTCCTGGGCCTTGGAGCCAGGATTTGAGACTTTTCTATGTTGATGTGGCTTCCACTTGCGTTTCAGACTATGGAACCACTCAGTTTCACTAGACACATTGGTCAACTGATGAGCCACTGAAGATAAGTCCTGCAGCAAGATCTGGCTATTCTGCCGACTGGCTTGGAGAAAGATCTGAGGGACAGAGGATAAGGGCTCTAGGCTGAAGGTGATGGCAGCTCTGGAGATGTTGGGATCTCCTTCCAGCAGGCTTCTGATCAAAACTTGGTACCATTCAATGTCTTCCTGCAAGTTCTGCTCGCGGGATTTGTTACTCTGCAGAATCATGTTGAGAAAATTGATTGCATGGAAGAGAGTATCCAGAGGTCCGTGCAGTGAGGGGTGTGAGGCCAAGCGAGACTTTCCAGTCAAGCTAGTCAGTTCATAGCGCCCAGAGCAGTTGGCCTGTTTCAGTTCCCAAGAATCACCAGTATACAGGAATGAAGCCACATTTTGAGGGATCTCCTGGGACAGTCTCTGGGCCAAGACTAGGTTCTCTTCTCTTGATCTGCTCCAAGGAGAGAAAGGAACACCTGCCTTCTTGCCATGATTATACACAGTTGGCTTCTCCTTCGTTGCTTTCCCTTTACTAGGCTCCATGGGTCCTTGGTTGGCATCAATCAAGTGAGCAAGGAGTAAGATGGGAAGAAGCCACAGCAAACCCATCTTTTCCATTCAGCTAAGGAAAATGTCTTCCCTTAAGTTCCCAACCCAACTTCCAATTTGTTTTTAAAATGTGAGTACTTCAACAGCATTGGCAAAAAGACAAGAAAGCAAAATTCGTGGAGCAGGATGCTCCAAGTGAACTTGGGGATTGGGGAGGGGGCAAGAGAGGGAGGGGAAGAATTTGAATCACCTGTAGCAACGGTCCAGTGAGCTTTCTCTAGTGAGGCAAGTTCTGGCAATTATGCAGGCAGCGCCTGGCTCGGAGACCAGGTTACATCGCGCCTGGCTACAGGGAAAAGCTACCGTTGGCCCGCTTATGTCTTTATATCCTCCATCCGCTGCTGACAACGCTTTCAGAAGGTATTTTAAAGACCTGCTTCGCGGTCCCCCTCTCGCTGCCGCTGCTGCTCCATTCTCAATCAAGCGGCGCGTCCTCCCGCTTCGCTACCCAGCCGCGCGAAGCATCCAGACTCGCTCTCGTCTCCGGGCATCGCTCCCTAAGGGGACAGACAGACAGGAGAGATCTGCGGTTCGTACACCGGGCAGCCGAGAAGAAGACTGGAACGAGAGTAGCAGGGCCGGTGCGGGACTTCTGGGAGGGGATGTTTTTCGGGGGCAGATGCCTGCTGGCCGGAGCGGCGGGCTTTCCCAGCTCAGCCTCAACTCCCCCTCCTTCCTCGCCTGTTAACTAGACACATGGCCAACCCCTTCTTACCTCCCCTCCCTTCCGCAACTCGCCCCCATAGGTGAGCTCCGAATGCCTTGAGCGCTCTATGGTCGTCTCAGCTGTCAATCACGAGGCAACCACTAGGTGAGCAGAAGGGAGCTGTCCAGTGCTGAATCTCTGGGAGGAGGAAGGGAGAAACGGGGGCTTCATGTCACCTTGCAGAGGCTTCCTTAGAAAGAATACCGGCGGTTTGGCTTGGAATTGTTTGAGATGTGTACCAGGAAAGACATGGAGAGAATTGGCAGCAAAGAGACTGGATGAAGAATCCTATTATCCACCCAGTTTTAGGCTTCAGAATTAAGGCATAAAAAGGATGGACACAGAGTCCTAAATTAATTTTTTATACACTGATGTCCCAGAAAATAGTAATTGGGATAACTGCTCTTTATATAGGCTTAAATATGATATTAATTAATTAATTAATTAAGAAACCAGTATAGATAATCAGAGACCAGGAAAACAGAGACATCTACTGGCTGAAGTTTTAAAACTTTTTACAAGATAATAAAGGAGGCAGAAAAATAAAATAGTGTGGAATAAAAATGTACGTTGAGTTCCAGGGGAAATGTTCAGGCTTCCCTTCCTTTCTTCTTCTAAATACTTGGATGGTGTGTAATGAATGCTGTTGTTTCCATCCGCTGTTTTAGTGAAAGCAGACAAATGTGTATGGGAGTGGCAGAGGAATAGTAGTTCACCTCCCCAGAGGGAAAAAATGGGACTACAGCCAAGCCTATGAATGCCTATAATGTTTGTTATCCTGTAATATGTTTTTAAACATCTAAAATTTCCACATCTTTTAGGCATGCACTTATCCAACCATAATAGAGACCCAGAAGATGAACAGACCCATGGAACAGCTGTCCTGCCCTACATAAGAGGCACTACAGACAAAATTAGTAAGATACTACACAGACACCGCATCAAGACTGCCTTCAAAACAGACAGAAAAATAGCAGCCATCCTCAGAAACCCCAAAGATAAAATTGACCTGGAAAACCAAGGCATATACCAAGTCCCCTGTGCATCATGCCCAGCCACATACATTGGACAGACCAATAGAAGAATAAGCACCTGCCAGAATGAACACAAAAATGCAGTCAAAAAGCTGGAACACACTTCCTCACTAGTCCAACACATGGAAGCCACAGGTCATAGCATCAACTTCAATGGCACCAAAACCCTAGCCAGTATAGAAAATCCCAGCCACAGAATCATCAGGGAAGCCATAGAGATTGAAAAAAGACCAGAAAGCATGAACAGAAGAGATGATTCCACCAGGCTGTCAATCATTTGGAAGCCTGCACTCACAAACAAAAAAATCTCCACACCACAAGCCAGACAAACACCTGGACACAAACAGATCCCCCCTGATACCTCCAGCTCAAACACACCCCAACCAGGCACCCAGATGAAACCCAGCTTCCTAATGATAGCCATCCATTTACCTGAAGCCAAGCTGCACTAAAGGCCTCCAATAAAGTAACACAATGTTGCCAGCCGATCAAGATACAAAACGAGCCAAAAAAAAAAAAAAACAAAGAAACCAGACAGACAGAAGATATTAGAAGCAGAACACAGCAAACTCCAAGATCAATAAACACAGACCAAGACTCTCAACCAATCAGGATGAAGAAAAAACCATTCTGGCACAGCAATTGGCTGCCCCAAATTTAAATCTGAAACCACTGTAAAAGTCTAACTCACAGACGAACACTATACCGAAGCCTGATGATGGCAGATGAGATTCTGCTGAAACGTTGCTGAATTGGTAAAGGGGATGGGAGGTGACTTTTTCAGAACATGAATCCTTTTTGCCCTGACTCCATGCTTGCTTAAGAGTTCAGGAATTCTCATTTTGGACGATGTAGCCATTAAAGGAGCAGAATGATAACTGCAGGCATCCAATAAACAATTCTCTGTCCAAGTTGCCTCTGAGTAACAGATGGAAGGCTGCCCCAAAGAGCATAAGACTTTGAAACAAAATTCATTCAAATCCTGCATGGATTTTCCAGCAGGGGATAAAATGTGATAGATAAATTGGCTAATAAAGGAAGTTAAATCTGATACAAACGTTAAGAACACAAAACTCCTCATGGAAAATGTTTTTAAAACAATATTTTCCCAACATTTATCCTGCAAAAGCTACAAGTGTGACACCTCTTCCAAAGGGAAATATATAGAATAAAGGGAAAGTGAAGAAGACAAAGACAATTAAAATAGTTCACTGCAGAATGGGCATTTCAAAATACCTTATGCTTTAAAAAGCTGTTTTATTTTTATGGTGCCAAGAAGGAAATGGCATCTGACAACAAACAGCTTCCCATATATCACATGCTTTAAATTCCTGACAAATTGTAGCAATTAATTATTATACACCTTCTGGATGGCAACAATTTTTTCTTACCAGATGCACAAAATTAAGCTCAGTGTCTAAGATGTGGAAGCTGTTTTCACCTCGTTCTGTCAGTTCCCTTATGATGTTCTCTCCCTTTTCTAACAACAGCTATATTTGTGAGCTGCTAATTAAAAAGGAGGACTTTTTACAAAGTTGAAAGCAAAGCTGCACTAAAGAGTCTCTAAATAGAGCTCATCAAGAGAAGTAGCAAAAATATGGAAATGTTCAAACTGCAGAGGAAGAAACAGAATTTCTGCAGAATATTTTTCAACATTATTTTTTCAATTATGTGAAAAGGAAAGGTGAAGGGATTCTCCAAGCAATAAATTTGAAACAAGAGTAAGAAAAATATAGCAAATGTCTACTCTGCAGAATGCAAGCAAGATATGGAAAAGGATCACAGAATTTTTACTTGATTGAAAGACTTACTTGTCCTTTAATACCATGCCAAACTCAGCATTCCCAAAAGTTCAGATGAAGTGAAGACAAAAATAAATAGAATATATTTAATGTTATCACTGAGTGATGAAGATTCACAAGGAGAATAAAAAAACAAGATGCTAAATCATCTAAAACAATGTTTCCCAATATTTAAGATTTCAATTCCCAGAATCTCCCAGGCAGACTAAGCTATCCTAGTCTTTAATCAAATGAATGTGTATTTGCTGAAATTTTGTTCTGTTCTTGCATCATTTTACTGCTGTTTTATTTTATTAGGAACTACCTGGTTGAAAAGGCAAAACAAATGAACTATTCCCTACTATGTACATGTTAATATATGAATACCTGCATGCACACATATTTGATTATAGATGTTATATGATTTAGAATAGAAAATAGCTTACTTTGAATGAATCACAATTGAGCGAGAAGAGACATTGGAAGAGACCCTGTACCCATGATGGCGAACCCATGCACGAGTGCCACAAGTGGGACACAGAGCCATTTGTGCTGGAATGCGAGCTGCAGGCAAACTTACCTCACTGTGCATGCGCACGCCTCACAGCTAATTTTTTTTTTTCCAGTTGGTTTGAGGCCTTTTTCGGCCTCCCAGAGGCTTGGAAAAAGCCTCTGCAAGGCTTTTCAGGATGAATTATAGGCCTGTTTTGTCACTTCCTGTAATACCGAAAGTGACGAAATGGGCCTATAATTCAGTCTGAAAAGCCTTGTAGAGGCTTTTTCCAAACCTCTGGGAAGCCTAAAAAGGCCTCAAACCAGCTGAAAAATCAGCTGTGAGGTACAGTACAGGTAAGGGGGTGGCGGGGAGATTGCACATGCATGCGCAGGGGGCATGGGGATGGGAGGCGCGCATTGCATTCTGGGTGCTGGCACACAAGTCGTGTGCACTGGTGTGCATGCAATTTTTGGCACAGGATTCCAAAAAGGTTAGCCACCCCTGCCCTCTACCATTTCAGACAGATGTCTGTCCAGTCTCTTCTTAAAACCCTCAAGTGATGAAGTACCTTCAACTTCTGAAGGCAAGTTGTTCCACTGGTTAATTGTTCTATTGTTACAAAGTTTCTCCTTAATTTGCTTCTCTCCTTGATTAGTTTCCATCCATTGTTTCTTCTTCTACTTTCTGATGCTTTGGAGAATAAGTTGACCCACTCTTTTTTGTGGCAACCCCTCAAATATTGGAATACTACTATCATGTCACCCCTGGTCCTTCTTTTTCTAGACAAGCCATGCCTAGTTCCTGCAACTGTTCTTTATATATATATTATATATTTAGTCAGATCTTTAATCATCCTAGTTTACTCTTCCTTGCACTTTTTCCAAAGTCTCAGCATCTTTTTGAAATGTGTTGACCAAAACTGGATTCAGTATTCCAGGTGTGGTCTTACCAAGTTTTTTTATACTGATCATCAATAAATTCATCAATTTATCAATGATGAATTATATAACTTCATTCATCATTGATCCATTTAACCTAATGATTAAAATGAAATTGAAGATTGGAGATCATCTTCTTTACAATATGATAAATAGATGACATATTATCCCTGTCTACAGTGTGGCAAATCAGAGCAATTCATGGAGGGGTTGTAGTTTACTGTTGGTTTGAAATTTTAAGTGATTTTTAATTATTTTCTCAAATATTTAACTGCATAGCTATTGGCTACTCATTTCTTCTGTTATGTTGCAACAAGTAATCTGCAATTAACTAGTAAATATCTGTGATATTTGCTAGGAAAACCCCTCTGGACAAATAAGCCAGTTGTTATAAAAAAAATAATGGAAGAAAAATATAAAGCTAGAGCAAGCTGCTTTAATTAATAGTCCCTTGTTTTAATTTCAGCCATTTTCTGTTCTCTCTTTCTTTTTGCAACATTAAAAAAATAAATCTCAGCTGACTCACAGCTTTGTTTCAGTTTTCCACCAGAATAAATTTCCATTTCATAAGACCATTACTTCATAAAAACTTGCCAAATTTAATATTTATGATCACCACATTGTTTTTATGAGCTGTTAGCAGAGCTGTTAATTCTTATTGAAAGCTAAAGACAAAAAAAAAAAAAACAATTTCCCATACTTTAAGGCACATTTTCCCTCTACTTGTGCTTGAAAGTTTTATTATTATCATCAAAATGCTGACATATGTATGATATATTTGCTAATTGGTCAACAGACTGAAGTTATCCCATATTCATATTATGAAATTAGTCATGAACTTAGCCTTCCTTCCTTCCTTCCTTCCTTCCTTCCTTCCTTCCTTCCTTCCTTCCTTCCTTCCTTCCTTCCATTTTGTTTCCCTGGTTTCCTTAATAGGACACTTACACAATTCTTCCCTAACACAGCTGCCTTCCATATGTCTGGATAAATAGTAGAATTCTCAACAATGGTTATGTTGACACAGATATGTTAGGAGTTGAAGACTATGTATCTGGAGGTTGAGGTTGAGAAATGATGCCAAGAGGAATAAATGAGATTCCAATAGAAGAGAAATATGTAGCTCATGCTTGGATTGTGGAATCCTTGGTGCTCTCTGAGCTTCTTTGCTCTTATACATATCCCAACTAGATAACAATATCAGTGCTGGTAAATGTGGGGTTTGCTCCTTGTTGATGTACAACATCTAGGAGATTCCAGGAAGCTTGGTATTCAGACAATCAGCCATCAATAGACACAAAATGATGAACCACATTTACATAGCATTCAAAAGAGACAATAAAAAGCTAAGAAGAAAACAAAAAGACTAGAATACCTCATCTCCAGCAACTAACACCCAAATAAGCAGGAATTAATGTTGATAAATAATCAAATAGAAAACAGTACCCTAATCTTCCCAGGAAGAAGCCACACTGTTCATCAAAATTGTCAGGGCAAACTATTGTACATAAATATGGTGCAAACTCCACACTCACAAGCATTGATGATGTTATCTAATTGGGTAATAAAACATCTGCAAGAAAACAGCCAATCTCAAAGTGCACCAAAGACTCCACAAATAAGAATGTGTACAACTGTGAACATTTTGATACAATTTTAATCACTGCTTGTCCTTTCCCATCTATGTCATTTCATGTTGCATGTGCTTATAACACACACACACCATGGCTGACTTTACACAGCTTGCTGAAGAGCCTGTCAAGCCCAAAATTGACATATGTGTAGTCATTTAGTTAGGCTAAATAAAAGAATTTGTCCTGGAAGATGGACTTTGTTCTTTTCTTTTTAAATGGATTTCATCACTTGGAAACCTGACAGAGCCAAGTGTTATGAACTAATAAAGGCGTTTAATAAAGTTTTAACAACCTTAAGTAAAAAGCAGGGTTCTAATCCTGCACTTCTGATTGGCCGATAATAGCGACATCGGATTGGTCCTTTCTGGGAAATCTGATTGGCTGTTAACGGGCCAACTCTCATTGGTTCAAGGGTTTAACACTTCCATGTTTTTCATTAGCTAATAGGACAGCAGCCAACCCTATAAAAGGGCTGCTGCTGCCCTAGGTGATTGCTCTGTTCAGAATGCTTAATAAAGAGTTGAAGTTCACTATTCACTGCCTCGTCTCCGCTCCTTGCACCCATGCACAGAATATAACACTGGCAATGAGGATGGGATGCAGAGACATCAGAGGTGACTGAACACTTACAGAGCACCAAACAGAGCAGGTGGCTGAAGGCGCATTGACAACAGAAACCGTGTCCGGCGGCGCCATACCACCCATTCCATTTGACCTGGCACAAGACTGGGACTCGTACATGGACCAGTTCCAGATGTTTCTGGAGACCAACAACTTGAAAGACGCAACTATGGGGGAAAAGCAAGCAGTGTTCCTGATCCATTGTGGGCCAGCCGTCTTTAAGGTGGCCAAGGCACTCACGAAACCGGCTGAGGTGAAATCCATGGACTGGGATGTCCTCGTGCCCCTTCTACGGGCCCACTATGCACCCGCCGTACCAACACTTGTCCAAAGACATGAGTTTTATCAGAGGGACCAACGGAAAGGAGAGAGCACCGCAGATTTCATCGTAGACCTCCGGAACCTGGGAGGCCTCTGTGGGTTTACAGACCTCGAAGAAGCTCTGAAAGACCGAATAGTTCTGGGATTAAATGACCACACGGCACAGAGCAAGATCATGGCCAAAGGGGACATCGATCTTGCCAATGTCATCAAAGACGCTACTGCAGCAGAAGCAACCAGGAAGTCAGCTGCCTGAATGCGCCGCACCAACGCACCACTCTGTCAACTCGCCAATGATACCTCACCTCACCTAGAGGGGCACACAACAGCGACCCACCACAAGGACCTTGAATCTCCATCAGAAAGTGATGAGGAGGAGGTCAACCGGCTCCGATCCGAACGTGACCAACGCAACCAGTGGAATCGAAGACTACCCCACCAATGTGTGGGTTGTGGGGCAAACCACCCGCGATTAGATTGCAAATTCCTCAACACACTCTGCCGTTCCTGTGGGAAAAGAGGCCACATCGGGAAGGTCTGTAGAAGCAAGCGAGGATCCAGCCCAATTTGGAGAGAACACAACTACCGCCAGACCACAGGGAATCATTCTGTGAGTCGGGAACACTTAAACCACCAATGGAACAACCACTCCTACAGAAATAAAACACTGGCCACTTCAACAAAATGGAAAGAGGCACACCAAACCATTACCATCGGTCACACTTCATCGTTAGATGCAAAGAAGATCTGAGTGAGGGTCGCCATCGAGAACCAACCTTGCGTGATGGAAGTTGACTCAGGGTCATCACTCTCGATGGTTTCTTGGAAAACCCTCAAACAGTTAATCCCTGCCGTCCGGTGTCAAAACCTCAGAGCCCAAAGAATTATACTTAAAGATTACCAGGGGAACTGAATTCCGGTCGTCGGCTCCAGCCAAGTCCAAGTATTATTCAAAATCCGCACTGCATCGCTACCGCTGACTGTCGTCGATCGTGATCGGTCTAGCTTGTTAGGCCTTCAATGGTTCGCCCCACTCGGGATCGAGGTAGCCGGCATTCACCAAACCAGAAGCAACGACTGGGAGGAGGCCTTCGTCCAGGAATTCCAGGACGTCTTTGCAGACAAATTAGGCAAGTACAAGGGACCCCGATATCATTTAACCTTAACCCTGAAGTAGCCCCCATCCACCTTAAGCCTCGTCGGATGCCTTTTGCTCTAAAACCAAAGATCAACAAGCAGCTCGATAAATTAATAGCCCAGGGTGTTTTAGAACCAACTGAGCACGCCCATTGGGAAATCCCAATCTTAATACCCATCAAACCGGATGGATCGTTAAGAATTTGTGGGGACTACCGGGCCACCCTCAATCACGCCCTTCAACAGAACGCTTACCCGGTGTCGGTGGTTCAACACCTTCTCTATTCCCTGGGGGGCGGAAAAGTCTTCATTAAATTGGATTTAGCGCAGGCGTACCAACAACTGCCTGTAGATAAAAAAAACCGTGGAAGCACAGACGATCGTTATGCACCAAGGCGCTGTTAAATGCAACCAACTCCAATTCGAAGTGAGCGTAGCCCCAGGGATTTTTCAAAGTCTGATGGAGAGACTTTTGCAAGGAATCAAGGGGGTTGTGCCATATTTTGATGACGTTTTAATTGCGGCCCCGAATAGAGAAGTACTAGAGAGGTGTCTTAGAATGGTTCTCCAGAAATTTAAAGACTCCGGCCTGAAGGTTAACAAAAAAAAATGTCAACTGTGTACAGAGAAAGTAGAGTTCCTGGGGTACCTAATCGATAAACAAGGCATTCACCCCACTAATAGCAAACTAAGAGCAATCAAAAACGCTCCAAGACCCAAGAATAGGACAGACCTCTAAGCTTTCTTGGGGCTCATTAACTTTTAAAACATCTTCTTGCACCAGAAGGCGACTGTAGCTGAGCCCCTACATAGACTTCTTGACAAAAAAGCCACCTGGGTCTGGGGACACCGAGAGGAGCACGCATTTCGACAAGTGAAAAACTTACTAACCTCCGATGCTGTTTTAATGCAGTATAACGAGACTTTGCCTTTAACCATTACATGTGACGTGTCACCGTTTGGAGTAGGAGCCATTTTAAGTCATGTGTTACCTAATGGTAGTGAGGCCCCTATTGCCTATTTTTTAAGGACCTTATCGAGGGCTGAACGCAACTATAGCCAAATTGACAAAGAGGCTCTTGCTGTTGTATCTGCTGTAAAACGGTTTCATGAATATGTGTATAGACGAGCTTTTACTATTATTACCGATCACAAGCCTTTGCTGGGGATTATAGCAGGAGACAAACCAACCCCCTATATATTGTCATCTAGAATGGCTCGTTGGTCGGAGTTCTTAGCTGTGTACAATTATTAATTGCAACACCGCCCGGGGAAAGCCATTCCCCATGCTGATGCATTGAGCCATGCCCCACTTCTGGAAACCGTCGATGACCCAGCTCCAACCCTCATGACACTCCAGATTGAAACACTACATTCACCACCACTAACAGCCACAGACATCGCTATTGAAACGCAATGAGATGCTTAATAAAAAGTTGAAGTTCACTGTTCACTGCCTCATCTTCACTCCTTGCACCCATGCGCAGAATATAACACCAAGTAAAATCACTTTCTGCTTAAAAGACCTGCTCAGTCACCTGGAGAAACAGCAAAGAGATAATGCTGAGACTTCCTGAAATGGTGAAGCAGACTGGCATAACGCTCCACAGAAGTGCAAAATTTGAAACAAGAGAGTTATTTGACTGCATTTTGAAACAGATTGAGCCAGAAATGAATCAGCTCAGTTCTCCAACAAACACTTGATGTGTAATTTTAATAAGAGATGGAGCAGACTTCTGGTAATTCTAGTGCTCAGAACTGGTTTAAAGTTTGGGGTTTCCTCCTAAAAGAAGGATAATAAAAATCTGTATTTTGGGGGTTTTAATGAAACTTAACAAGAAGGTCACTAAAAATTGAAAACTGAAAAGACTAGTGATAGCTTTTCATTCATTACCATATCCAGAGGGAAAGGTAGTTATAAAAGGGAAGAAAGAGCCTTATCTTAGGGTGAATAACTATTAAACAGTAGTTCTAAAGTTCTTGTCTTTGGTAATGCAGAAGAAAGTATCTCAGCTGGATCAGAATTAGTGGCGCAGGCAGTGATGGGCATTCTGTAGGATGCCAATAAGACCCCCCTGCTTTGTGAGATGCTCTAACTGGCAGTATGCTTCTGGGTGCTATTCTAGGTTCCAGTTATTACTTATAAAGCCCTCCATGACATAAGACATAATTATCTGAAGGATTGCCTATTTTCCATGGTGTTTGCCCAGCTGATAAGAGCAGGCATGATTGACATAATCTATGTTCTTCAAGTAAACAATGTCTTCTATTGGAATTTAGGATCTATGCCTTCTCTGTGCCAGCACCTGCACAGGGGTTGGAAGGTTGGGGCCCCTGTTAGATACGTTTGGAAGTTAACTGGACTTGCTACCTGTTTGTGTTCTTAATTCCTTATTTCTTTCTTTTCATAAATCATTATATTGTGTTTTGTTTGATTTCATTGCACTCTGAATTAGTTTGGAAGTGGGCAGTGTCTAAATGGAATAAATCCAGATCTGGTAGTCTTTCCCTTCAAACTCAGTCACAGCCAACCTGTTCTTCTAAAGATTTTGCTTCTGATCAGTAGTGTCTGAGCTCTTGGACTACATAAAAATAAATGCTGCCATAAAACGATTTCATCTATTATTTCTGCTCCTGTTGCTGCTTTTGAGGGATTGTGAACCATATTGAAGCTGCTCAGAAGCTCAATGTTTCCTCTGTAATCACAGTGACAGAAGACTGATAGGGTTAAGTAAGTAATAGGGTTTTTTTGTATTTCTATTCTACATTAAGAATCATAAAAGTCTAGTGCTTTCTTAAATTGAAGTTCTTATCTAGAAATTCCCTATTAGTTCTCTTTGATACTATTGCTCTCCACATACTTCAGAGTCACTTCCTCTCTCTCTTAATGCTTCTTTGTTATTTATTATTCATGAAAAGCATACAAAGAATACCTTTGCCCCACTTAAGGGGGAAAAGTTATTAAAGACATACCTCCTTAAATATGATATGGAAGTGGCTTGACCTTGTCTTCTTCTATCCAGGCTTATTCTTGGAACCATTTCCTTTTGTCTGCTGGCTCCATAGATTAGATTTAATAATATTGATTTCTATAGAATCTTGCATTATATTTGCACACTAAAATCATCATCCTTATCTTGAAAGTGATAATAGTAGATGTGGAAGCAATAATAACTCTACAGTGTTTGGAAACCTTAAAGATGACAACAACAACTGCCCGTGACAACTGCCCACATCAGCTCGTGGTCTTCATCTCAGACCTTGCAACAGAAGTCTGAGGCATTTCCTCTGAACCAAGAAAACAAGAGGATCCAACCCAAGACCAAGATGACTCTTTTTCTTTTTAATGTCCTGAGAAAGAACACTCAAGAATGAAAAATGGAACCTCTTGCAAGGATAGCAGCTGATATATATCTTCCAGCTTTAAGTCAAAATTACTCAGGTCTGACAATTCATCAAAATTATTATTTTTCTCTCTCTTCCTTTCCCCTAAAAAATATGCACCTTATCTAGCATGGATCGAATTTTATGCAATCAACTTGCCATCTAGTTAGGTCATTAGACCTATTATCTCATCAGCATGACAAAATAACAAAAGCTATTTTCTCAGACTAGAACAAAAGTCTGCCAACTTTTTCCCTGACAAGACTGATGTTGTTTTTTTTAAACACCTGTCTAGTTAGACCAAAGCTTAACAGCTAAAGCTTTCTCCATCATTGCATATTTATGCTGGCAAAAGTTTTGGCTTCTTAATTTCCTACTTTCATGTATCTACTAGAAGTACTGAAGTCTTGCCAGAAAGGGGGAAGGGGAACTGAGAAGCTTTTGCCAAAAAAAGATAAATTAGCAGCATAGAGCAGCATAACACTGGAAAGATTTACTATTCAGTGCTTCCTATCCTTCTTATACTTTTTCATTATGTACAATCATTAATCATGGTGTCTTAATCAAGGCAGTATCAGTTAGCCAATTGGAAAAAGGAGGTAATGAAGTCAATTCCACATCCAGGACTCTCTGCTTCATAATCTATATTTATTTTACGAGTCCAGAACCTCACTGAACTTTCCAGAAATTAAAAATATTGTATATTAACAAATTTTCTATTTCTCCTTCTTCTTGGGAACAGCTAAATTAACCAGGAATGCACCTAAAATGTATGTGGCTGGGCATGATGCACAGGGGACTTCGTATATGCCTTGGTTTTCCAGGTCAATTTTATCTTTGGGGTTTCTAAGGATGGCTGCTATTTTTCTGTCTGTTTTGAAGGCAGTCTTGATGTGATGTCTATGTAGTAAATATATATATAGATATATTTCATTTCTTTCACAATATTTTGAACTAAAACCAGAATCCAGTCAGTACCCAATATAGCTCCAGCAATTGGAAGCAAATTTCCAATAATTAATTACAGCATCTTAATCAAAGCAGTCTCAGATAGCCAATTGGAATAAGGATTGCCACACAGGCAAAACCTTTGATATTGTTTGCTAAAAACTCTGAACGGTATACAAAGGGAAGCATCATGTGAAACATGAAATGTAATAGCTGATACCTGATACTGGAAATTGTTTACCTAAAGCCAAACAACAGTGGAATGGAATGAAATGGAGTGGAATGGAATGGAATGGAATGGAACAGAATGATCTTCCTATCAGATTGAGGTGTTGGATGTTTGAAAGTTATGAAATAAAATCATCTCAGCTTTTTCCCCCAAGCATCTTCATCCATTCTGACACTGAATGTCAGCAGCTCTCTTGATAACTAAACAGTAAATCCAGATTTTTTTTAAAAAAAAAAACAGGTTGTCTTTAACTGCCCAAAGAGCAATGGTGGAAAAGACTATCTTAGACTTTCTCATATAATGTCTATGAGCCTCAGAATGGCGTCTGGTTGGCCATTCTGTGTTACAGATTACTGTATTAGCTGGACTTTTCAACTGATTCCATACTCTGATGATAGTGTCTGTTATTTGCTTCTCTTTCAATGCATCACCAATGGCTTCATTGAGAAATGTTGCTGACCTGGCACAATGGCACCTAATTAACTTTGTGAGTAAACAGAGAGATGGTCAAACCAGATGACTTACACCAAAAAGTATAATGCCCGTCTAGGTATTCAAACAAAAATAATACAATAGCATCAAAGTTATGATAGTTTAGTCAGAACATTATCATACTAATGATGCAATTATAAATTTGTATGTTTAAGTAAGAGTTATTATTACAATATTCAATAGGTAAAATGAAATGAAAAGAAAAACAAAGAGGAAACAAATATTTATGCCGCTTCTTATTTTATGAATGATCTCTGATTCCTTGCAGAGAAATAGCTTCCTTTGTGCAAGCTGGAGACATTAATTAGGAGTTATCTGGAGATAGGTAATTGACAACTACATAAACAACTGTAGCTAATGTTTTCAGGATTTCTTTCCAAGACATGGTGAATAACTAAGACAACATCTATGATAAAAGACAAGAAAGCTTTGTTTTCTTCTCCAAATGGAGACAAATCTATGATGGAAACTGTAAGATGGGGGGTAGGGAACATTAGTGAAATCTATCACACAATTGTTGAAACAAGAGCTGATTGTCATTCCCCAAACCAGGTTGCCATAAGAAAATGACATGAAAACTTATCCAAGATGGATATCAGCAAAAATTCAATAGCTCCCTGGTCAAGTGGGAACTTTTATCTGGGTCTTCCCAGTTCTTGTTCTCACCTAAACTCATCCCTAATTGGCTGTAATGAATAAACAGGATAGTTGAAAGCCATCTAAGATACTGGGACCAGCAAACAGCTTGACTAGCAAGAACCAATTGAGTTTAAATATACAAAAAAAAACTTAAAATGAAATTATGCCAATCACAATTCATTCCAACAGGCCGGTTTCACCTTTATGTAAAGTTAGCTTGATACCGGTGCTTCATTTCGAAATTATGTGGCTGAGCTTGGTTTGGGGATAGGAAAATAAGGGGGAAAATGTCTGCCTCTGCCTATCAGCATCCATCAGTATTCATTTAGCTAGTGTCCTGTCAGTGTGTGAGACAGTTGAGGGCTGTTTGAAAACTGAAACAGTATTTGCTGTGTGAGCAAGGAGACAGCAAGGAGCCTGGGCGTAGCTTAGCTCAACTGTTCTGTCCTAAAGCTCTTGGTGCTGTGCAAGTAAAACTGGAACTGAAACTCCTCTCCTCTGTTTGTGTTTTGCATTTGGAACAGATTTCTTTTCAGGTGGGGGAATAGAACTCCTTAGCATCAGAGCATGTTAATAATAATATACGAAATACTAATGCTCTGATGGTCATTTTGAAAAATCCTTTCTTAGAACACCTAGAAGCCAAGAGGAACATACGTAGCAAATTTCAAGTTTATAGGCTTTGCGGTTCTGGAGATTTTGTGACGATGCGTGAGTGGTATTTCACTTTTATATATGGTAGGGCATTTTTATATATAATATGGTATTTCACTTTATTATATATAGTAGGGCAACACAGCACAGCACAGAATAGAATATTTGGTTGCATGGAATTTGTCTCTGGTACAGAAGTATTCAATATACTTACAAAACAGAGAAACTAAAACTAATACTAAAAGTGCACAATCAGTAGAAGGTGGAAATAAGAGGTATAAAGAGATAAATAATACTACAGCCACACTCTATGCATGCACATTAGACAGAACTTAGAAGTCACTGTGTTTTGTCAACTGCGAGAATTCAGCAGAGTGATGGCACCAGAGAAGACATTGTCCCTATGTCTATGGTCTTGGCATACAATACCCTTCAGTGCCATCTTAAGAGAAGGAGTTGAAACAGTTTGTGTCCAGGGGAATCTGCAGATATCTTATCAGTCCTCTTTCTGACCCACACAATATATAGGTTTTCTATGGAAGGTAGACTAGTTGCAAGTTGTTCTTTCCGCAGTCTTAACTGAGAGTCTGTATCGGTCCTGTTTGGTTTCTTTACCAGACACTTATAGAAGTTATAGATAAGATAATAGCAGCACCTAAGCTTTTTCTGCTGAATCTCCCAGACATTCAGTTTTCAGTCACTTCAACAAGTCTGTTGCCAGGATGAAGATTGACTCATCTGTCTGTCTACCTGGCTTTGGTACATAGAAGGTAGACACATCAGCTGCTTCAAGCAGAACCTCTGTCTGATAGTTGCCATTGCAAATGCTGACAGCCAGGTAAGATATATCTATACACTTATTTCCTATTGTTTTGAGCTGCTTTTTCAGTCTTTCACTGATTCCCTTTATACAGATAATCCTTAATGCAGGACTGCAATTGAGCTCAAAATATTGGTCGTAAGTCGTGACAGTCATAAAGTGAGTCATAATGTGATGGCAACTGTTTTTATTATCTTTTCTGCAGTGGTTGATGAAGTCATAATGTTGCAATCATGAAGTGGATGCTATATTTTGTAAAGTGAACCATGGCCTTAAAATGAATGCTATAAATAAATAAATAAATAAACCCACTGTTCACTTTGGGGCACTTTTGCTGGAAACTAAAAGTAAATGCTAATTTAAAATTAGAATTAGAATTCCTTATTGGCCACGCAAGGAATTTGTCGTGGTGCAAATGCTCTCAATATACATAAAAGAAAAGATACATTCGTCAAGAGTCAAGAATCATACGGTACAATACTTAATGATAGTCATAGGTTAGTATCAGCACTCAAATCATACTAGGAAACAGACAATATAAATCATAAGGATACAAGCGACAAAGTTGCAGTCATACAGTCACAAGTGGGATAAGGAATGATGAGAAGAAGATTAATAGTAATAGTAGTGCAGACTTTGTAAATAGTTGAATAGTGTTGAAGGAATTATTTGTTTAGCAGAGTGATGGCTTTTGGGAAAAAACTGTTCTTGTGTCTAGTTATTCTAGTATGCAGTGCTCTATAACGTTGCTTTAAGGGTAGGAGTTGAAACAGTTTATGTCTGGGATGTGAGGGGTCTGTAAATATTTTCACAGCCCCCTTTTTGACTCATGCAGTATACAGGTCCTCGATGGAAGGGAGGTTGGTAGTAATTGTTTTTTCTGCAGTCCTAATTATCCTCTGAAGTCTGTGTCTGTCCTGTTGGGTTGCAGAACCAAACCAGACAGTTATAGAAGTGCAGATGATAGACTCAACAATTCCTCTGTAGAACTGTATCAGCAGCTCCTTGGGCAGTTTGAGCTTTCTGAGTTGGCACAGAAAGAACATTCTTTGTTGTTCTTTTTTGATGATGTTTTTGATGTTAGGTATCCATTTTAGGTCTTGTGATATGATAGAACATAGAATTTTGAAGGTCTCTACTATTGATACCATGTTGTCTAGTATTGTAAGAGGTGGTAGTATAGGAGGATTTCTTCTAAAGTCTGCCACCATTTCTACTGTGTTGAGTGTGTTCAGTTCCAGATTGTTCCGGTTACACCACAAGGCAAATTGTACAACCTCCTGTCTGTATGCAGATTTGTCATTGTCTCGAATGAGACCAATCACTATTGTGTCATCCGCAAACTTCAGTATTTTAACAGATGGATCATTTGACATGCAGTCATTGGTATAGAGAGAGAAGAGAAGTGGAGAAAGCACACAGTCTTGGGGGAGCCCTGTGCTAATTGTACAGGTATCAGATGTGATTCTGTCTAGTTTCACCTGCTGCTTCCTGTCTGTTAGGAAGATTATGATCCACTTACAAGTGTGTTCAGGTACCACTAGCTGGTTTAGTTTAGTTAGAAGAATGGAGTTGGACATGCCCACTCAGTCACATGATCCTCCCCTACCAAGCCACGCCCATAGAACCAGTAGGGGCGGAAATTGAATACCACCACTGGTCCCGTCACCACCTGAATGTGCACATGTTGCAAATTCCTTTTTGAGAGGGCTGTTGTAATTTCAAACTGTCACTAATAGACTGGTTGTAAGTTGAGAACTACCTGTTTGGCTTTCCTTTAGAACTTTCTGTACTGAAAAATATAACAACGCTTTGGGAGCAGTAAGAACTTGGAATGATTCAATGTGAAAGAAGTAAATGTTAATTAAAAAGGCTCATTGAAAGAAGCATTTCAGATTCATCAGAAGGGTCATAAAGTAGCATTCTAACCATCATTTAATTTCCTCGTTGCTATATTAAAATATTAGATTAGAGAAAGATTTGAAATTCACATCTTGGTAGATGTGTTTCCATTCACAGTGTAAGTGGTAACCTATTTAGCGAGGATGGCACAGAAGGAACATATGCTATATCTAACATTTATCTTGCCAGGAAAATTACAGCAGTGCAGCTAGGTCTGGTTGAATTAATATTCTTGTTTCTAGGCAATAAAAATTATCACCAGGTTTTTCTCAAAGGTGCTTTTTCAAGAGGCAACTGGACTTTGTTTTTCCTTGATGATGTTTCGCTTCTCATCCAAGAATCTTCTTCAGTTCTTGTGAAAAGACCATCCAGATAAGCACAATTTTAATTTCAAAAAGTGATTTTTCTGATCTGCTTTGAGAAAACATGAATGAGAATCAACCACTGAAACAATGTCAACTTATATCAACACTTGTTTATACACACACACGCACAAAATATACAACTAACACTCCTATTTGCACTGTTTTTATTCTTCCACCACAACCCCCATACATATGTTCACCTATAGTTTTTTTTTTTTTAACCTGATTCCTGCTGTGGCTAAACAGGGAAACCATATGACGAAAAGATATTACAATTCTCAGTAATCCCATCTCCACCCAGTCATTATTGTTCAGAGATTTCTAGTTTAAGCCATGAGAGTTTTAAATAGACAACTGTGCAAGTTCTTCAAAAATGAAAGATTAGATACTTCGTTCTATAGTGCCAATGGTTATTTTCAAATGCCAGAGATAAAGCAAATACTCCTGCTGTAAATAGCTGACCATCAATATCAAGAGTTGAGCAGAGAGAATTGGATTCCACTGAGAAGAGAATTACTTTTTTCCTGCCATTGCCAAGACCTCCAACAGCAGGCAATCCTTCATTTTACAGAAGGTATCTTAGTACAGAAAGGAACAATTACATACTGCAATAAAAAAAGCCATAGAGACATGTAAAGGCCCTTTCAAAAAAGACAATGTGACATGTTTCTCTGTGTGTGAAATCCCCCCACCCTTTTTTTTTTCTGGAGTCAAATATAAAGATGACCAGACAATGAGAAACTATGCCTAGAAGACTTCAAAAAGTGTTCACTGAAGACGTTCTCAGATAACAGGTTACCCGTGGTTTTTTTGTGTATTTGATCCAGGAAATTAGCAAACAAGAGATGGTTGTCTGTGCTTAAATGTCAATCTTTCTCTTCTAAAGCAAATGATTTTTTCCTGCATACATGCAGCAAAGGGGAAAAATGTCAGTCAGGAGTAAGCACATTCTTTGTAAGCAAGCAAAAGCCTCAGGTGAGTTCTACTGGAAAGTCACAAAAAGCAATTGTGTCATATACATATAATAGTCATGGGGCGGGACCCTCACAGTTGTTAATATTTTATTGGGATCAAGTCAAATTGATAATGAAGAAATCACAAGTTTCTGAACTCTCCAAAAATCTCTGTGAGTCAAGATTATATGAAAGATATGCATAGGAAAGTAAAAAAAATATTTCAGGCTTTTGAATCACTAATTTCAAATTAGTTTTAGGATGGAAATTGTAGACTAAATGCATTTGTGAATTGAACTACAATCAGTCGCACTATATTAGAAAAATCTAGCTGAATGCATTATATATATTCAGAAAATAGATGGGTTTTTACTTCATATTTAAAAATTTTAAATTTCTTCCATGATGGTATCTCTTTATTCCAAATATTTAATATTGGTCTGAATGCTCAATACAAATATGAGTCATATTTCCCTTTACTAATATAACTTCCTCTGATTTAGTTATTAATATAGCAGGGTAGCTCTGTCAATAGGTTACCAGGACATGAGTAAACAATGATCTGTTGACTTATGTTGTGTAATAAACACCCAAATTAACTTACTGGGTATTATGTATTATGGAAGGAAATCAAGCCAACCTAAGATGTTATGTCAAAGGTAAATGATTAGATGGTTTACTTTCCTCCCCAACTACTCCATAATGTAAGCAAACAGAGTTGATTTATTCCAATACTGGCAAGTATGCAATAGCTTCTATCACCATAAGTACAGGGTGGAAGTTTGAGTATGCTAGATCAACAAGATGAGTCATTGTCTAACAAAAACAAAGAATCAAAAAGCCCTTGATTTTTATTGCCTTGATAGTTGACAATGATTCCTATTAAAGACCTAAAACAGTGTAAAATTACCTCTCCCTATTAAAATCCCAAAGTCCAGGAACTAGAAGGTAATAGTTCCTACAAATGGAGAATAGACATCTTATGGACTCCACAAAGATGTAGTGTTTTCACCCCATAAAACATTCACACATGAAATATGTCTATGTCTCAGTCGAGAGCCTCAGTCATCCCAGGTCATGGTTGTCCCAAATGTGCTTTTTCAAGAGGCAACTGGACTTTCAACTCTGAGCTGAAGAAGCTTCTTGGATGAGAAATGAAACATTTTCAAAGAAAACCCAAAAAATCCAGTTGCCTCTTGAAAAAGCACCTTTGGGACACATAGAGATTGACTACAGCTTCAACTAAGTTTGAAATATTTCAGTCTATCAAATGAGATTGGTGTCATGGGATCATAGATCCAGAACTGCTTTTAAACTGTCCTCATGAGGAAGTACTTAACAATGTGGCTAATAAAGGTCCCAAGTCTAACAGGACTGAGATTGCCTATATTTTATAGATACTGAGACTGCAATCTAGGTTGCCCATGACTCAGTCTTCACAGACTGCATGGAGATCCTATGATTCTTAACAATTTGGATTTAACATAAAGTTCCCACAATTCATTCTTCAAAGTCAAGAACATTCTTTAAACCACTTTCTTGTAACACATGTCTGCAAAGCCCATAAATACCGTGTCTCCACCTACAGTTCTGAAACCAATCATAGTGATTATAAAGAAACTCCAGAATTTTAATTTAAAGAGCTGGTTGTATTTTTTAAAGGTCAAATGCTTAAATTAAGTATTTAAAAGAAAAAGCTCCAAAGAAATGAAATCTGTAGCTTGTTTTGTACTAAGTGCAATTCTGGACAATTCAACCCAATCAAAATGTGATTGTAGACAATCTGTCTGGTTCAGCTAAATTTGCTCCATTCAAAACAAAATAAAACAAAAGTGCAGGTAATGGTGTTGTGCTAAATCCGTTCACTTCTTACAGCTATTTTTTTCAGACTTGGCCTGTTAGAGATTTTTTTTACTCCAGATCTAAGAATAATTAGAAGGTTCTAGATTGGAGAAATTTTGCTGTATTCTCTGTGGCTGCTACTTCTCTCTTGAAATCATTATGCAGTATGTTGGGAGAGGAGCCAACCTGTGGTTGTAATTGGCTGAAGGACATCTGACTTGATATCAGCTATTACAAGGAGCTACAGCCTGAATTCATCCATTGGAGTTTAAGAGATTTTCTATACAGCAAGTTTAGTTCAATGCAATTTATGAAATTTTCATTCATTTACTTATCTGATTGACATGTCACCTTCCTTTTGAGAAATCAAGGAGGCTTAGCAAGGATCTCTTATTTTCACTTTATAATGGCAATGTTATAAATAGGTTGAGGCAAGACAGAATGACTGATCCAATGAGATTCCCTGAATAAGGGTGGAATTCAATTTGGACCTTTTGCTTATCAATCCAACTCCTTAACTTCTATGTAATTCTGTTCCAGGCTAACAGTCAGTATGGCAGCAAAGGTATTAAATATTTATTTATTATTTATTATAATAATATTTATTATTATATTTATTATTACTAATTTTCTGAAGATCAGAAAATGAAGTTGAAATATTTTGTACACCAAATGAGAAGAAGAGGACATTAAAAAAAGATTCTGATGTTGGGAATGATTGAAGGCAAAAGAAGAGGCCAGCAGTGAATGACATGGTTAGGTAGTGCCATTGATGCAATGAACATGAAATTGAGAAAACTCTAAGAGACAGAGGATGACTGTGGAGGATAGCACGCTATGGTCTATGGGTTTGTGACATAACTTATTGGCTGAACAACAGCACTTTTCCCCTATAGCAACAGATCTCTATAGCAGCATTCCCTTGTAGCTTGGTGGCCCAGCAGAGAGGGAGGGGAGAACAAGGGCACATGAGCAACAGGCTGGTGTTATATACACACTTGCATGAGTGTTGAGCCAGTGTGTACATGCATGTACACACAGCTCGACATGCATAACTTGAACTGTGTGTTTGTACACATGCCGGCCCACCACTTATGGAGCTGGTTCCAAATAATATGCAGCCTGTTGCTGCAAGGGTCTTCAAACTTGGCAAGTTTAAGATTTGTGGACTTCAACTCCCAGAATTCCTGAGCTAACATGACTGGAGGAGGAATTCTGGGAGTTAAAGTTCACAAGTCTTAAAGCTGTCAAGTTTGAAGACCCGTGCTAGTGGTTGGAGACCCCTACTCTATAGGGCTTGAGATAACTTGTATCATTCTCTGTCATGTTATAGACTCATTTATATTGCAGGATAATCAAAGATAATGTCTGGCCCATGATCAGTGGTGATTATTTGGCTGAAGTGGGTTTGAAAAGAATCTCCTCAGATGTAAGCTGTCATTTCAATCACTACATCATTTCCACAAGATTTGGGCAATGAATACTTGGCCATTTTAGAGCTATGTAAATTAATGTCTCAATTTCTAATAAATTTGACAATTGCAAAAACAGTTTAATGAATTCCAGGTTTGTTGATCATGTCATTTCATGTGGCTTGCTTCCGGGTCTAGCCGAATTCATGTTTTTATTATCTGAATTCTAGTCACAGAAGATGGAGACCACTAGAGGGAGTATTTTGTCCTTTCACTGAGTTTCATTGCTTTGAGACAAATCATGGCAAACAAATGACATCTAGTTTTGAAATCTTGAAAATCTGCCCTGCTTATCAATGGGGTGACATTATGATTAGACCTATGCTGTAATCCTTTGAGGTTTTACCAAAATTTATTTTTAACAACATCAATAACAATAATAATAAATACTGAACAGTCATTTTTAGCACAACTGTGAGAGGACAGGCTGCCTACAAAATTGCCAGCATCTGGGCTGCTCTTTGCCCTGTTCTTTTCTCTAGCCAACACAGGAACTGTTGGCTGTAGGTGTTGTGTCCATCGCGGCAAGGAGACTAGGACTCAGTGACTTGGTTCAGCTCTTTTATTGGTCCTGAGAACGGCTCGGGTTCCGGGGGAAAAACAGCGGCTTTTTATTCCCAAGCCGCGGTGGCCGTGACCAATGGTACCGCTTTGAATCTCCCATGATTAGTTTCCACCAATCATGGGAGATCCACAGTGGGCCAATCAGTGCGGCTCGCTCGACCAATCGGATCCCTGCGCGCTTTGACCAATCACAGCGCGGCATTTACAAGAATGTAAATGATTGTACAGAACACCCCTTCCCTCTTGGTTCGGTCCAACATGACGTAGTCCCGTAAGTAGGCGGGGCTCCGTACTTGCCTACTGGACCTGCGCAGGTTAGTTGTTGTTTGGCTCCCGGCCGGTTCGGTCGGGTTCTCTGTTGCTCTCGGCCTCGTCGATGGAACCGCCTGGAAGGTGTCGCCGGGCCTCTTGTCGCAGCTCCCTCCCAGTCTACGCGGGTTGGTTGAGCTGTGGTTTCCGCCGCTCCCGCCTAGTCTTTCTGGGCTGGTTGAGCTGGCCTGGCTGCTTCTTCCTGGTGAGGCTTCAAGCTGGATGTCCGTCGGTAAGTGTTGCTGGTTTCTTTCTATTGGGTTTTGGTTCCCGGGGTATTCCCTCCCCTCTTGGCTTGTATTAAGGGGATTGTCTGTGTTTGGTTGCATGTCGGTTGTGTTTCCTGTGATTGTTCTCGATCTTGGCGTTTCCAGGCTCGTCCGTCGGTTGTTTGCAGCCGGTATGAGCGGGGATCTGTCAGTTGGGTTATGGTTGCTGGTACCCACAGTGGGTCTCCAGTTAGGTTCTTTGCATAGATGGCATCGCCTGGTGCAAAGGACCGGTGCTTGCTAGAGGAGTTTGGGGGTTTCTCCGGGTTGTATGTGGGGTGCAGTGGGGACCTTATTTTCCTCCCCATTAGGAGCTCTGCCGGGCTTTTGTTTGTTGTCATGTTCGGAGTTATATGTTGTATGAAAAGCATTTTATTTATTTTTTCTTGGATTTCCCCGTGTTCGATTTTTTGGATGGTTTTTTTCGTAAATTGAACCATCCTTTCTGCACTTCTGTTCACCGCCAGATGTGCTGGAGCTGTCAATGCATGTCATATGCCCTGTTCCGCTAGGAATTTTTCAAATTCTAGCGAGGTGAATTGGGGCCCGTTATCCGACACGATGACATCTGGGAGGCCGTGGGTTGTGAATAGCTTGTTAAGTTCCTTGGTCACTGCCTCCGTGGTGCTGGTTCTCATGTTGCTTACCTCCAACCAGTTGGAGTAAGCATCTACCATTATAAGGAATGTATGTCCATTAGTGGGCCCGGCAAAATCTATGTGGATCCTGGACCATGGTCCCCTGGGGGTTTCCCATTCCAGGATCGGTGCCACGGGAGGGCTTGGTCTGGTTTCTTGGCAGCGTTCACATCTTGCCACCCAGGCCTCAATTTGCTTGTCCATCCCTGGCCACCAAGCATAACTTCTGGCCAGGGCTTTCGTTCTAACTATGCCCGGGTGCCCCTCGTGTAACAACTCCAATACCTTCCCTTGTAGCTTTTCCGGAATAACAACCCTATCCCCCCAAAGTACACACCCTTTTTGTAGCTAGAGTTCTGTTTGCCGGTTCCGGAATGTCTTGAATGCTTCATCATCGTCTTTTTCCAGCCACCCTTTCTCTACCCAGTGTAACACCCGCGCCAGACATTTGTCTTTATTAGTCTCTCGGGCAATGTCTGACGTGGTTATGGGTAGATCGGGCAGAGTCTCTATGCTGAGGGTGGTCGTCGTGGGTGCTGGGTTGGTGTCTAGATCGGGTAACGGCGAGCGGCTCAAGGCGTCTGCGTGGGTGATAGTCTTACCAGGTCGGTGTGTGAGCCGGTAGCTTTAGGCGGCAAGGAATTTGGACCACCTTGTCATTCTGGGAGATAGGATGTTCGGGGTGGCCCGGTCCCTGCCAGGATGCCCAGCAGCGGCTTGCGGTCTGTGATAATGGTGAACGTGCGGCCGTAGAGGTACTCGTGGAACCTCTTCACTGCTGCGACGATAGCCAGGGTCTCCTTGTCCAGCTGGCTATAGTTCCTCTATGGTTTGGTGAGTGTCCTCGAGAAGAAGGCGATGGGTGCTTCTCTTCTGTCCGGGAGTGTGTGACTGAGGACAGCGCCGACGCTGAAGGGTGAGGCATCGCATGTGACAGCAAGTGGTAGGGTCTCATTGTATTGGATGAGGATGGCATCTGAGGTGAGCAGGTCCTTGGTTTTCCTGAAGGCGGCTTCCTCATGTTTCCCCCAAGTTCAGGTGACTGCCTTGTCCAAAAGTCTATGCAAAGGCTCCGCCGCGGTCACCTTTTGGGGCAAGAAAACATTGTAAAAATTAAGCAGTCCCAGAAATGCCTGCAGTTCCATTTTATTCCTGGGCGTGGGGGCCTCCTTAATGGCTCTGATTTTGTTTGCGGTTGGATGGATGCCGTGCCGGTCTTGGAGGTATCCTAGGAACTCGACCCGCTCTGTGTAAAGCTGGCATTTCTCTCTCTTCACTTTAAGCCCGGTTTCCTTGAATTTTGCAAGCACCTCCCTTAGATGACCCTCTAGTTCTAGCTGGTTGGTTGCTGACACCAGGACGTCATCGAAGTAGGGCACCACCTCGTTAATTCCTTGCAAAAGTCTCTCCATGAGGTTCTGGAAAATTCCAGGTCCCACGCTGACTCCAAACTGGAGTCAGTTACAGCAAAACGCTCCCCGGTGGGTGACTATGGTTTGCGCCTCGGCGGTTTCTGCGTCGACCGGCAGCTGTTGGTATGCTTGTGCCAGGTCGAGCTTCGCAAAAACCTTGCCTCCCCCCAGTGAGTGTAGAAGGTGCTGCACTACTGGGATGGGGTAGGCGCTTTGTTGTAAGGCACAATTTAGGGTGGCCTTGAAGTCCCCGCAGATTCTTACCAACCCATCGGGCTTGACTGGGGTGACTATTGGGGTCTCCCACCGGGTGTGGTTGATTGGTTGTAGGACCCCTTGCTTGACGAGTTTGTCAATTTGCTTGTCTATTTTTGGCCGGAGTGCAAAGGGTACCCGCCTTGGTTTTAGGCGTATCGGGGGAATGTTGGGGTCTAGGCTGAAGGAAATAGGGGGCCCTCGGTACTTGCCTAGGGTGCCATCGAACACTTCCTGGAAGTCCTGTGCCAGTTGCTGTTCCCAATCGGTCTCTGCGGTGTGGTTTATGCCCGTGACCTCGATGCCGAGCGGTGCAAACCATTGTAGTCCCAAAAGGCTGGGTCGGTCTCGGTCCACGATCATCAGGGGAAGCTTTGCAGTGCGGCCCTTGAATGTTACCTTGAATTGTCCGGTTCCAACTACTGGGATGCGGTTTCCCTGGTAGTCCTTGATTATTAGTTTCTGGTTCTCCAGTCCCTTCTTGTGCATGGTAGGCACCAAGCTTTGATTTCTTGCCAGGGGACCATGGAGAGGTAGGACCCAGAGTCCACCTCCATTTTGCATGGCTCGCCTTCGATGCCTACCTCCACATAGACTTTTCGGGCATCGGGGGTTGATATGTGGCCGATGATGACCGTCTGGTGGGTTTCCTCCTTCCATTGAGTTTCGCCACCTCGTCGGTTCTGTCTGCTCTGGTCCCATTGGCTGTCAGCTTGGTGATCTCTGGCTCTGGGGAGTGTGCTGTCCCGTCTCCGCTCGCTGTGGTCCCGCCGTTTGGGGCTGTAGGCCTTCCTCAATCAGCAGTTTCGGGCGATGTGACCCTTTTTGTCACAGTGCTGGCAGACTGCATCGAAGAAACGGCTCTCTGCTCGAGGGTGTTCACCTCCGCACCCGGCACATGCGGTCCCCGTCTTACGACTCCGCCGATTTCGCTGGTCACGTCCCGTCTGGAGCCGGTGGATTTCCTCCTCCTCGTCCATGGTGTCGGAGGCGGAATGGAATTCACCCTGATGGGTGGTGGTCTCACAGTGACTTGATTCCGGGTGGGCCTCAGTCGCCTGTCCTGGGTCGGCGGTCATGGTGCGCTCTCCGGTGTCTGGTCTCCACATGCGGTTTGCCGATTTCCGGGTTGCCTTGGCTGCAGTGGCTTCAGTGATGGCGTCAGCGAGGGCGATGTCGCCTTTGGCCATCAGTTGGCTCTGTAGGAGTGGGTCTTGGACTCCGAGCATGACATGGTCCCGTAAGGCCTCATCCATGTCCGAGAACCCACACATGCCCCCTAGGCTTCATAGCTCAGCTACAAAATCGCTGATGCTCTCACCTGATCTCTGGTCCCACCGGTAGAAATCGTGCCACCTGATGAGGGTGGGAACAGCGGGGGCATAGTGGTTCTGGAGCAATGGTTCGAGGTCGGCCCAGTCCATCTCCTTGATGTCCGTGGGTTTCACTAGAGCTTTTGCCATCTTGAACGCTGCGGGCCCACAGTGTGTCAGGAAGACGGCTCTTTTCTTTGGCCTGGCGGCGTCCTTCATGTTGCTACATTCAAGGAACACGAGGAATCTGTCTGTGTATGATTCCCAGTCTTCGGTAGCGGGATTAAAGGGCGTGGGCGGTGCGATGCTGGCCATCTCGTCGGTCTCGCTTCCTCCAGACACGTGTTGGTGGGGATTAGTCTTGGGATCCCATCCTCGTTGCCAGTGTTGTGTCCGTCGTGGCAAGGAGACCAGGACTCAGTGACTTGGTTCAGCTCTTTTATTGGTCCCAAGAACGGCTCGGGTTCTGGGGGGAAAACAGCGGCTTTTTATTCCCAAGCCGCGGCGGCCACGACCAATGGCACCACTTTGAATCTCCCGCGATTAGTTTCCACCAATCGCGGGAGATCCGCAGCAGGCCAATCAGTGCGGCTCGCTCAACCAATTGGATCCCTGCGTGCTTTAACCAATCACAGAGCGGCGTTTACAACAATGTAAATGACCGTATAGAACAGTAGGCAGAGAAGTGAACAGCTGCATGGTTTTCATAAGGGGTGGGGGAAGAGAGAGGGAATGAGATGTGTGGTCATCTGTGGAAATAAAGCAGTTAAAGTAGACAGAAAAAGATACTATTCTCCAACAATAGGACTCAGGAAGAGCAAAGAGTAGTGGTTAGAAGAGCAGTAGGAGAACGTATAGTAGAAGTAGGAAAGTGGAGCAGAAGGCAATAGGTATTGTTATTTGAGTGCTTGTATGCATGTAGCTGAGAGACCTATGCTGTGTTGACTTTCTTGAGTTTTGGAGCCCACTGACTTAGTTATGCATGAAGAAATCCATGACACCAACTCACCTCACAGGGTTATTGTGGAGAAATAGGAGGAGCAAAGAGTATTAGGTATGTCTACTGCCTTTATTTCTAAACAAAATATAATTGGAATTAAAAATAAGCATTTCTTCAGGATTCCTAGTGTACTTGCCATCTCAAGAAAGGATCTCCATTTCACATGTGTGAAATTTGTATTTCTTTTTATACAGTAGCAGTATCTTAATTCTTAGTGATGATCAAACAACATAAAAACCATCTTATAAAGTGGTAAAAAGACCTGTGATTGTGTTTGGTCTACTTTGCTCTTTTGAAAAGAGCACAAATTCTACAGGTTATGATTGCAAATTAGTGCAAATTAGGATCTTTATCTACTAAAACAAAAAAAAACCCCAAAACCTGGATGTAAAAGCCTCCTGGAAATGAGCTAAAAACTATAAACTATCTAGGGAACATCTTGGAGTGAAATATGTGTGTTTCTAAATGTTTGCCAGATACCACCTCTCTGTTAATCTGCCAGGTTGAGAAGTTCTGACTGATTCAAAGCCTGGTATAAGCCAATAAATAACAACTAATCAAACACAGGGCAGTAGAATGATTCTCTGCATCTTTTTCCAGGTTTTCATTGGATTAGACCAGGATTGTCAAACTCGGTGTCACGTGACATATCGGGACTTTTTTCCCCTTTGCTAAACTGGGCATGGCCAGCATGTGACGCACCCAGCCTGCACGCCACAAGTTTAACAGTTCTGGATTAGACAGTGTTTCTCAATTTGGGCTGCTTTAAGATGTGTGGACTTCAACTCCCAGAATTCCCCAGACAGCAAAGCAAAGAGTAGATGTCCACACATCTAAAAGTGGCCCAAGTTGAGAAACACTGGATTAGAGGGAATTGGCTTTCAAAATTCATTTGAAAGGAAAGAAGAATTTCAGAGAGTGACAAGTCAAAGTCAGCCATTGACATTATCAGAGTGAACTTCAATCTGGAGCATGCTAGTACTAGGCCAACACTTTCACCACGACACCAAATCCCTTTGTTTATCTGTGCATACCTGAGATCATCTATATTGTTGTACCCCTTGAATTATGATTGTGAAATTTTATTCTGATGAAGATGAGATTATAAAAAAGAGGTCACAAAATCTCCAGCCGGCAAAGATCTTGCTAATGTTTAAAACATTCCATATTCATCTGCCTTTCCATCAAGCTGAAAAGCTTGTCTTCAAGCTTCTTTGCTGATAACATCACACCTGACCACAGAGTAAAACAAAAAAAAACCCCACTTCATATAATGGGTCCTTGGCACTTCAGCCTTTCAAAAATCACAACTGTATTTCCTCTAATTGTAGATAAAGAGAAGAATACCATGGAAGAAAATACATATATCTCAAGTTTGAACTCTGGAGGCCTTGGTGGTCTCTGAGTTTGGTTGTTTGCTTGCTGACATCTTATTACCAACTAGATAACATCATTTGTACTAGTAAGTGTAAATAGTCCTCACTTAACGACTGATTGTATAATGACCATTTGAGGTTGCAACGGATCTTACCAGAGCTACTTATTCCCAAAATATCTTCAATATAAGTTACCTGGCTTCAAAGTTCCAAAAGCCACAAACACTCTTCCCCTGCAATCATGTGATCATATCATAACTAGCTTAGCAACTGGTTCACATCACTTTATTTGTTAAATTTATTTGCTGTTTGTCTCACCATGGGGCTATTCTAGACAGCTTGCAATAAAAAAGGGAAGAAAAATGAAAAGGCATGTAAGCAAAACAAAGGTGAAATAGAACAATAAAGTAAACAATGCCAAAGGAACACAATGAGAATAAATATATCAATATGATGACTAAAATGAGGGATGGGTGGAAAGCAGAGCGTTGCAATAAATGGGTTGAGCCAATCCTGTTGCCATCTCTAGTATGGAACTCCCCCAGAGCCAACTGACAAAGCCTTAGCTTCAAGTTCTTGCAGAAGGATAGGAATATGATGGTAGATCTTATCTTAGAGGATAAGCTATTCCAAAGAGCAGGCACAGGGGCAGAGGAGGTTCTTCTTCTGGATCCTGATAGTAGATGTTCTTTAACTGATAGGATCTGAAGTAGATCTCCTCTGTCAGCACAAATAGGATGGGCTTGTCCTGGTGGAATGGTGTGGTTCATCAGGTAATTGCTCCCAGGCCATTAAGGGCTTTAATGCCAGTCATAAGTGACCTCTTGAGCACTGGTAGCCAATGAAGAGCACATAGAAGAGATGCAATAAGGGCCACTCTAGGAGTCCCAAAGACTGTTCTTGCTGCTGCACTTCACACCAATTTAAGCTTCTGAATGGACTTCAAGGGTAGCTCCATGTAGAACACATTGCATTAGTTCAGGTAAGAGATTTCAGCACAGAGAGTCATGATCCAGGAAAGATTACAACTGGGGCATAAACGGAAGCTATACAAAAGCTAGTTATGCTTGCCACCTGGTCTTAAAGCAGGAGACATGAGTCCAGGAGAACCCCTAAATTGCATGCTGGGTCTGAACAGGAGAGTACAACTCCATAATATTAGCAATAGCACCTATATACCACTTTACAGTGCTCTCTAAGTGGTTTACAGAGACAGCATATTGCTCCCAACAATTTGGGTCCTCATTTTACCAATCTCAGAAGGAGGGAAGGCTGAGTCAACCTTGAGCCTGGTAGGATTTGAACTGCCAAACTGCAGGCAGCCAGCCCAGCGGGCAGCAGAAATAGCCTGCAGTACTGCACTCTAACCACTGCGCCACCCTGGCTTCATCCTGAAGTAAAGATGACAAATATTCAGATTCTGAGGCTCCATGCACTCAAGGCCATTCAGTCTTGCCAAGGGTTCAGCCTAAGTCCATTATCCCTCACCTAGATTCCTACGGTGTCCAGGCATCAAAAGATGCAAAATGGCAATCTGCAGCATCCCACAGTCACATGACTGTAATTTGAGGTGTCTTTTGCTCGTTCCACCCTTTTTTCGTCCAGCTTCCAGAAATTTTTTTGGGAGGGAATAATGGATTATTTTAACAACAGTGGCATTTGCTTAATGATTGCCACCAAAAGCAGGTGTAAAAATCAGGGGCAATCATGTGGAGGTCTGCCTAATGACTGCTTCCTCTTATGACCGTAACTGCTGGCTCCCTTATAGTTATAATTTGAGGACTGTTTATACAGTATTTGCCCTACAGTGATTGTGGGGATGTAGTTTTCTCCTTGGGAAACTCTCACTAGTGCTGATAAAGTTAGTCAAGTAATGAAATGTCTGCAAGCAAATAACCAAGCTCAGAGAGCACCCATTAAGAGAAAATTAATTTTCTTCCTTTCTGCCTGGGAACAGCAGAAACTATGGTATCTACAGATTTGGAAGGCACTCTGAAGGCCTTCTTCCACTAATCTAAATCCTGCTCTCTTCATGGAATTGCTAAACACATGAGCTTATTTTAATTTAAAATAAATTGAAGTGGGTTTAAAAAGAGATTTTACAGTGGTCCCAGGAATGCGCCCCATGATCATGTGTAGCCTGCAGCATTGTTCCAAACAATTTTAATGGTAGACCTTGATTGTAATGTTCACAATAGATGTGAATCACATCAATGGATGAAAAAAGTCCTGTTTAGGTCAGCATCAAATCACAATTGGAAACTATAGTTTGTAGATGGCGGATTGCAACTGTGGTCTAGCCCAGTGTTTCTCAACCTTGGTAATTTTGAGACACTAGCTTGATATAAGAAAGAAGATGTTAATTTATTTGTGGTCATCTAGAATTTCCTAATTTATTTTGTCAGCTTCTCTAAGTAATTTGTTAAAGTGCCAGGTCAATACAAAAAGAAGGCAAACAAACTTGAAATTGGCCAAATGAAACATGATTGATCAACAGTAAGACATGATTCTGGCTTATTTAACAAGCCATACTTGTCATTCCATATAAACCGAGGGATTTGCTTAATGCTTTTGACTCACATCCTTCCATTCATAGAACAATCACTTCAATTAGTTCCTAAATAGATCACTGCATAGAGTGGAAATGCAACCTTTCCCAGGAAAGTAGCTTTTCTTTTCTCTGTGAACATTCTTTCATAACACAAATGAATGCAGTAACCTAATTTAATTTGGATGAGATAATGAAAATCACATCACCTTTATGTGAGTAAAGTATTCATTTCTGATTTTCAAAGAGGATTGGGCTTTTTGTTCCTTTTCTGCATGCCAGTGAATTTCATGCATCAATTATGTCTGGTTATTTTGGCTGTCCCACACTTTTTTCTCCACTAGATAGGTTAGATGGGTGATAGTTACCTCTGCACACTTATGGGTGGGTGGGTGGATGAGGGGGGTTGTACCTTTGAGCCAGGATTGGCTTCTGATGATTGCCTGGCCAAATCTCTGCAGTTATCTTGCCAGGTTTTCAGGAGTGGTTTGTCCTTGCCTCCTTCTTAGGACTGAAAGGGAAGGACTGGCCCAAGATCACCCAAAGGTTTTATACCTAGGGCAGGACTAGAACTCACGGTCTCCTGGTTTTGAACCAGGTGCCTTTACTACCATACCAGACTGTCTCACCTGAGAATTTATGTACCCACAGCATAAACATAAGGATATTGTACCAGTTGATTACACCTGCCCCAGGCAAGTACCTTTTGAACCTCAGAGCTTAACATTAGTGGAAGGCTAGTGCATGTAAATCCTGAAAACCATCTTCCAAAAATTCCTCTTTGAGAAAAACCAGTCTCTAAGCTCACTGCCTTTTAAGGTTGGACAGAGCACGAAGTACAACCACAATTGACCATTACTATTAGTTGGGCTTCGCACGTCAACTAAGCTGTAAATCCTGACTTACAACTACAATAATTGGATTCACATGACCCACCCATAACCCCTCCACTTCACCATGTATGTGATATAAGAGCCCATCTCTCCATTTTTTGTGTAAATATTTGAATGTATTAATATTAGTCTTCAAATGCGTAGGTTATTTTTGTGGTCTAAACATCATGTTGTGTCACCTTCTGGCAAAATGTCCTGTGAATAGCCATACTTAGAACATTATCCTGGAAAATACAGAACGCCTTGAATAACAAAGAGCTTTTGCGCTCATTGACAAAAGAGAGCTATTAAATGCTTTAACTGCTATTACATTATCTTCAAATAAGTGCCATATGGTGCAGAAGTCCCTTCTTTATGATAAATTTGTTGAGGTTTCAATAATGAAATGTATAAAGAGCCTGTTAAAATACAATAGAAAATAATCAACCTGTGATATGAGTGAGAGCTGTGGATGTTTCAAAATGAATGACAAGCAATAACAGGCTAAGGGCAAAGACATTCCACAGCTTCATAACAAAATTAATCTTCCTGGCTCCTTGGTAACATGTCATTATAATTCCCCCCATTTCAAAAATGCCATGCTTCCTAAGAGGGGCCCTGCCTTCTGTGCGGAGCAGCTGTGACTGGAGCCATGGATTGGAACTCAGTGATCCCCTTGTAGCTTTTTCTCTTGATGCAAAATACGGTTTTAATCATTCTTGGCCTAAATTGAAAAAAAAAAAATCCTGGAAGAATGCTATGGCAAGCTAGTTCCATAACCCAGCCAACAGCTTGGACGAGCAATTAAGAATCCCCATAAACCTCATTTCTATGATTTAGGTTGTGCCAACTTTATGTAAACTAGTGTGAACTGGACAAAGCTTTTGGCAATGTCTAAAGGGCTACGTTCAATCTTCATGATAAATCTTAGAGTTCCTTGCATTCCAAAATTGCTATTTTTCCAATGCAAATTTTAATATTCCAAACCATGACTGTGCCCATTGGATTAGAATTCTGCCAGTCCAGAACTGAAGCATGCCATTAAAACAGGTGAAAATGAAAATGATTTCAGGAAAACTCCTGAAATCCAGTTTCTACATTTTGGTTTGAGAAGAGCTTGTTATATTAATCCTAACCTTTTCTTACTTTTTGTTTACATTTCTGACTCTAGCATGGCACTAAATTTACAAAGGATGGTTTTTACATTTTTTGAGGTGGAAGGAATAAGCTAGAGAATTTTTTAAAAAAGGTTCTGCTAAGTTGATTTTATGATAATGTATGACAGTCAATGCCTCACATATATTACCCAGACAGCTGCTCTGCAAACAAGAAATTTGCCAAGGTGGTTTCAATGACATTCTCAACATCATTTTTTTAATTCAGTAGGAAGTCTGTACATAAAGCTAGAATAAACATATTCATGCTGTTGCTAGGAGCTTTAGGGGTTTAAGAAATCCTTCAAAAAGTACTATGATCTCAAATTTAAGACATTATTAAAAGTATGTGGAAAAATGTAAAGAAACAATAACCTGAAACAATAACCTGAAACTGTAACATCAACATGCTTTTTTCCATAAAAACAATACAAGATGCTTAATTATGTCAGCTAAACATCTAATCATGATTACAATGTGTTAGGTTTGATTAATATTAACATTGTTTTGGTTTTATTTTCTGTAGTTTGGGCATTCTGTGTAAACATAGATTAGTTTTGGTCCAGAATATTGTGTGAACCTCCAAAATGAGTGAATTTAACCATATTAAGCTTATTATGCAACCAGAACCAAAAAAAAGGAATTCTGATGATATACTAAAAAGCAATTTATTTGCACTGTGACAATATCATCATGTTAAAATCCTTGAATTCAAATCCTCTGGCATCCATTTATGGCAGAATAACATTATCTGCCTGCCATCCTGTGATGCCAGAGCATTTTAATGATGTAAGAATCAAGGCAGTGTTAGTTCAGAGCTGCTTGTAGGTTTATTCTTCAAGCCGTGAGTTTTTGTTCTTAAGTTTCTTTTGGGTCTGGATCTTAACCTTGCAATTGTGGATTGTGCAAGTGAAAACACAACGTCTGCAGGAAACTTTTGATATAAATTAGTTCTCAGTAAAAGGGGAAACAAGTGGTCCCAATGACCCTGTGAATGTTTTTTTGGGACCACCAGATTCCATGCCTTAAAAATCATTCTTAAAATATTCCTTTAGCTCTAGTTTTCATTCTAACCTGTTGAGCTTCACATATTGTAAACAAAGCCTCTGATTCTAGCATAATCTGTATTTACAAAAATATGTGTCACCTCATAAAACCCTGTAAGCAATGGTTGTTTGAAATGATCCCCCTATCAATGAAAATAGGAAAGGAAGCTGAGAAAGTAGAGAGGTCTTATTAAGCTTAGGGGTATTCACATGATATGGTCAAAAAATGAAAGCCATCTGGAATTTTTTTCATCAGACTCTGTGGATATATGCTCATTCAGGGTAGAGGCAAGGAACCAATTGAACCAATTTTTCAACTATAAATTATGCTTTATTATGAGCTACATAGAATTGTATCTTTTTTGTATATAGTTCAATGGTCTCTCTCAAGCTGCTTACAGAGTCCTCTTTTTAGTCATATTGGAAGGAATCCTCATTTTACCCACCTCGGAGGGATGGAAGGCTGAGTCAACCTTGAATCTGGTGAGATTTGAACTGCCAAATTGCAGGAAGCTGGCAGTCAGTAGCAGTAGCTTGCAGTATTGCACTCTAACCACTGTGCCATTGTGGCTAAATGCCCTCAAAAGCTATTTTTCCTCCTTGTAAAAGTTAGAATGCTTTTAGTGATTCTTTGCCCAGGATGGATAGTAGAAACATTCTCTTTCAGTTAGCGTTAAGGAACAAGTTCATAAGTTAGGCCAGTGGCAACTGGTTTTGTAAGTGTGAGCAGGTGTGAGTGTGAGTGTGATCAATCACACATATGATGGCATCCATTTTGTGAATTGGCAAATAATCTCCACACTGCTCAGTTTGTCAAATCACCTGCAACACACTACCCAAATCCTAAATATATACACTTTCCCCAGTTAGCATTTCCTTGTTCTAGAAGATTTCTAAATTCTCCCTCTTCCTTTTAAGACTTCACTGATCTATTTTTAACTCTTCTAATTCGATCTGATCCTGGAAAATCACCCTTCTGCAGCAACACTTTGTTTGTCAACCTATCCTTTTGCTTGTGCAGCCACTATCACTCCTGGAAGCTGGTGAAGAGCTAGAACTGAACTGAAGCAAGAAAAGCAAAGAGAAACCTCATTAATTTCATTGTTCCCTGGAGTCCCAAGATCAAGTGAAAATGGAGCAAACAGGGCAGCAAGCAGCAAAATTAGTTACCCAAAGATTTTCCACCATAATGGCCACTCACAAAACATTGTTTTTTTTCTTGTAAAGGCCACTTTAACAAATGTTTTTCCAAAACCTTTTTTTAACCATTTTTACTTTTCTAAAATAAGGATTAGTGCTCCTCACCTTCTCACCCACATAAGAAAAAAAATTCATTTGGTTAGGATGCACAGTGTTGCATTTATATTAGTTATTATGGAGCGAAATGATGGGTATCAGTGCTTCTCCTTTACTGTTCAATTATCTAATGGCTTGTTGCTTCTCTCTGTTCCAAAGAAATAGCAAAATCATCAAGTTGCAGATGACATCAGCTGACAAGAATAGCCAATAGTCCAGAAGATAGGTTCAGGTTTCAAAGAGATCTCAACAGATATGAACACTGGAGCCTATCTAAAAAAAAAAAATTCAATGAGGATAAAAGTAAGGTTCTACATTTACACAAGAAAACCCAAATGCATGGGTATAGTATAGATAGTACCATATTGGCTCAATAGTAGTAACTGTGAGAGGGATCTTGGAGTCCTAGTAGACAATCACTTAAATATGAGTCGGCAATGTGCTGCAGCTGCCAAAAAAGTTGACACAATTCTAGGCTGCATTAATCAAGATCACATAACGGGTTAATACCAGAGGTGGTATTCAGCAAGTTCTGACCAGTTCTGAAGAACTGGTAGCGGAAATTTTGAATAGTTTGGAGAACTGGCAAATACCACCTCTGACTGGAGATTTTACAGTAATCTTCCCCTGCCATGCCCACCAAGCCACCCACAGAACCAGTAGTAAAAAAATTTGAATCCCACCACTGGTTAATATCATTTTATAATGCCTTTAAAAACCACACTTGGAATATTGTATTTATTTTTTGTTTGCCATGACATGAAAAAGATATTGAGACTCTAGAAAGATGTTTAGGCTAAAACATATGAAGAATAGGTGCAGAAATTGGGTATGTCTAGTTTAAAGAAAAGGAAGATTAGGGCTTATATGATGGCAGTGTTCCAATATCTGAGAGGCTGCCACAAAAAAGAGGGTGTCAGCTTATTTTCCAAAGCACCTGAAGGATAAGAAGAAATGGTTGGAAACTAATCAAGTAGAGAACTAATATTGAACTAAGGATAAATTTCCTGACAGAACAATTAATCAGTGGAATGCATCAGAAATTGTGGGTGACTACAGATCACAGATTAACAGAGTTGGAAGGTACCTTGTAGGCCTGTAATGGTGAACCTCTGCCACATGTGCTGGAAGTGGCACGCAGAGCCATCTCTCCAGGCACGTCAGCAGTCACTTGTTGCTTTTTTGTGTTCCAGTGCATGCATGCGTGCCAGCCATCTGGTCTTTGCATGCATGGGAATGCCAAAAACCACAAGAGCAGCTCCCCGCTGTGCATGCGCCAACTGGTCTTTGTGCACGTGGGAGTATCAAAAACCAGAAGAGCTTGCACCTGGCATGCATGCACGCACTGGCCAGCTGGTCTTCACACACGCATGCATGTTAAAAACTGGAAGACCAGGTGGATGGCGCGCATGCACATGCTGGGGAGCTAAGCTTTGTTTCCAGTGCTCCAACACGCGTGCATTGGTGAAGTGCTGTTCCAGTATTCAGCATGTGTGTGTGCGTGCACCCCCGCTCCTGTTTCAGTACTCGGTGCCGAAAAAGTTAGCCACCACTGTTGTAGGTCATCTAGCCCAACTGCCCTGGCCAAGCAGGAGACCCTATACTATTTCTGACAAATGGCAGTCCAATCTCTTCTTGAAATCCTCCAGTGATGAAGCTCCCACAACTCCTAAAGGCAAGATGTTCCATTTGATTGTTCTCATTGTCAATAAGGAGAAATTTCTCCTTATTTCTAAGTTGAATCTCTCTTTATCAGTTTCCATCCTTTATTCCTTGTCTGGCCTTCAGGTGCGTTGGAAAATAGCTGCATTCCCTTCTCTCTGTGGCAGCCCCTCAAATATTGGGAGACTGCTATCCTGGTCCTTCTCTTCACTAGACTAGCCATGCCCAGTTCCTGTAACCATTCTTCGTATGTTTTAGTCTAAACTAAACTAGTCCCCTAATCATCTTGGTTGCTTTTCTCTGTACTTTTCCTAGAATCTCAACTAAAACTGGATGCAGTAGTACTCTAGTCTTACTAAGGCTTTATAGAGTGGTATTAATACCTCACTTGATCTTGATTGTAACTCTCTGTTAATGCAATTTAGGATTGTATTAGCTTTTTTGGTGGCAGCAGCTGCACATTGCTGGCTCATATTTAGCTGGTTGTCCACTAAAACTCCAAGATCCCTCTCAGTTACTGCTATTAAGCCTGATTTCACCCAGTCTATATGTGTACTTTTGGTTTTTCTTGCCTAAGTATAGGACTTTACTTTTCTCTACATTGAATTTTATTTTGTTAAATATGGCCCAGTGTTCTAGTCTGTCAAGATCCATCTATCTTCTTGTGTGTTAACTATTCTTACCAGTTTAGTATCATCTGTAAATTTGTAAGTTCCCCTTCTATTGCCTCATCTAAATTGTTTATGAAGATATTGAAGCATCCCACTGCTTACTTCCCTCTATATAGACAAAGACCTATTAAGGACTACTCGCTGAGTATGGTTTGTCAGCCAATTATGAACCCATGGTGATGCTATCTATCCCACTTTTTTGTAGCTTTCCAAGAAGTAGGTTGTGGTCTACTTTGTAAAATACCTTGCTGAAGTCTAAGTACCGGTATATTATGTCCAGAGTATTTCACTGGTCTACTAATTTAGTCATTTTGTTGAAGAATGAAATAAGATTGGTTTGGCATGATCTGTTTTTAATAAACCCATGCTGACTGCTAGTTATTACTTTGTTTCTAGATGTTGACAGAACTGATTTATTATCTTTTCCAGTATCTTCCCAGGTACTGAAGTTAGGCTGATTGATCTGTAGTTTCATGGGTCTGTTTTTTCTCTCTCTCCTTTTTTGAACATGGGAACTACATCAGCTTTTTTTCAATCCTTTGTTAGTTCCCCAGTACTCTATGATTTTTTAAAGATGTGGTACAGTGGTTCTGAGATAACCTCTGCCAGCTCCTTTAAAACTCTGGGATGTAATCCATCAGATCTTGTATTTGTCAAGATCAGATAGATATTCTCTTACTATTTTTTACTCTATTATTCTGATTATTATGGTGAATGAAGAGCTATGAGTAGACTAGCTCTATCTAATTCTTCTATGGCAAGGAAAGAATTTGAGATTGCCCACAAGTGCTCCAGGCAGCTTTTCTTCATGAAGAAAAAGTAAGTCATGTTGTCTGGCTGGTTTATCACTCTGGAAGATGAGGGAAATTTATCTTTTCTCATCAGCAAGGAGTGGGATAGTCGTATAACTTGAAAAAAAGCCAAGCAAAATAGTTGGCACATACCTCTGTAAATTCAAAGATATGCTTCATCTTTCACATCATTTTCTCAAACAATTATAAATTTCCTCTATATAGTTTTGGGCAGAATCTTTTCATAGTTGTATGATTGTACAATTCATACCTAGGTGTTATGTAAGTAAATAATATCCCACTGCCTTATTGTTATTTCCTTATTCAATCCAACATGATGTCAATGTTGCCAACTGGAAAAGGGTGGGCTCCAAACATGTTATGACTGCTAATTCCCAGAATATTCTGGACTTAAGATCCCAGTTCAAGTAATGAAGAAGATTGGAATAAACTCTGTACACTAAGGGGCATTGTACACTAAGGGGCATGATTGTATAATACTTTAACAGCATATGACATCTACATCAATGCAGGTGCAAGAGGCTGAAAATAGCAAAGGCAAGGCAGGGACCAGATTACCCGAGGGACTACCTCTTCACAACTGCTTTTACCTTTTCCATCAGGTCTAACAGGAAAGATATGTTGTGGATGAACCATCTGATGAATTCTTTTCTGCTCTGGCACCTGCCCTCTGGAACATCATCCCACATGAGGTGAAGTTAGCCACACACCCTTATGCTCTTTCACAGAGCCCCAAAAACATGCTTTTTAAAATCAGGCCTGGGGTCCCCTGGCAGCAGCAGGCTGGTTACACTACGCATAATATCTTAATTAACCTTCTAGCAATCTTTTTAATTATGATTATTAAGAAAACACATTTATGTTTAAGTTATATTAGTTAGCATAATTTACTTAATTATGCTAAGTAAATGTTTTAAGTGTTTTTTGTAGACTATTTTAATAATTGTATTATTGTATGCAGAGTAACTTGGCATGAGATGAGTGGTCATATAAATCTGATAAATAAATAATAAAGTGTGTTTCCTCCTCATACAGTTGCGGGCAATTGATGAGATGACACCAGATATGCTAAACCCCACAAAAGGCCATTCCAGTCATAAAAGGGATGAAGAGTGTCATATATATGTCAGAGGCATGTATGGTTATATTCACATCTCCCTGGGGGGAAAAAACTGAAGGAAATGCAATTTTCTCCATTATTCCAATTTCTGCACTACCCTAGCAAGAAGACAGGTCAGTAGCTATTTTAATTTTAATTACACTAACTAACTCAGAAGAGTCTAGTTAGGAGAGACACATGTCTCATTCTGGAGGATAAGAATTCTCAGTTCATGTTGAAAATGTCTATGGAGATTTTTTGGAAAATGAAAAATTCTTTTAATGGTAATTTTAGGCAAGGATAGTTTTCTGCAGTTTTGCAAAACCAGAATTAATCTCTCCTCTAGGCATTCACATTTGCACTAAGTCTAAGTTGTAACTGGTTAAACAAACCACAGTAACTGGAATCACAGAACTGATTAGCCAAACTAAACAATCATTTTATGGCTTGGTGGTTGTGTGGATTATTTTATTCAGGGCTGCCAACCTTGAGTGATAGTTCGGAGTGAGACACTGCGAGGGAGCGGAGCGACCAAGGGGGGGATGGTGTGGAAGGGGGGTGTCCCCCCTTCCACGGTAGGGAGCTTTGACAATTTTACATTTTAAATGGTGCAATCTGATGCATACTTTAGTCATGATTTGGACATATACATACATACATACATGCAAGCAGCACCAATGTACTTGAACTGGATTTGTAAGATATTAATAATGCAGTTCACTGACCATCTTGGCCGGAAAGGGTCCACATTCTTGGGCCTCTGCCCATCTGCTCCGTCCCTTTGGGCTGCTCCGGCTCTCCTCCTCCTCCAGGGTCCCTGGCTGAGAGGGGCATCCCAAGTGCCTGGGATCCGGCCCCTCCAGGCTGCCTCTTCAGGGCCACAGAAGCCTCCCTCACATGGCCCCGGGGGTGGAGGGGGCCTTGCCAGGGTTCCCGGCCTTGGAGCTGGGCAGAAACGGCCCTTCCCAGCCCTCTCCCACCCTCTGGGCCTCCCACCTGCGGAGGGGAGGGGGATCCAGGCTGAGTCTTGGACCCACCAGCCTCACAGTCCAGCTGAAGGGTCGGAAAGGGCCAGGCAGGCAGATGGACACACACACACACACACACACAGAATGGGGGGGGAGGCTGGTGTCCTTCACTCCCCAAACGCCCCCCTCCCAGTCTGTGCATGGGACCCCCAGCAATGCTGCCATCAGCTGCTCCCCTGCAGGGAAGTCCTGGATTGTCTGGGGGAGGAGAGGAGAGGACAGTGGCCACTCCCCCCCCTTTGCTTGGCATTTGTGGGGAGACCCCTCAAGGCGAGATTCCTTCCCAGGGGCTCCCAAAGAGCATCCAAACGTTCCTGGCATCAAGTGGGGAAAGAAGCCTAAAAAGAGAGAAACTCCTGCACCGGCTGCGATTGGGGCTCGGAGGGGACAGGAACCCCCCCTCCTTGCGAGCCCCCCCCCGCCCCGCTCCAGCCTGCCCTCTGGCGGGACCCCCTTCCTGGAGAGGCTCCTCCCTGCCAGACCCTCTTGCAGCCTCTTGGACCCAGGGGAGGCTGGGGGGGGGCGCATATCTAGGTGCAAAGGGCGGGGGGGAGGGACACAATGTACCCGGGAAGGAGCCCTCCCCCCCTCTTCCCCCTCCCTCTCCAGGGACTTCCCATCAGGCTGGGGAGCGAGAGAAGCCGAGGCGCGCAAGAGGCCTGCCACGGCAGCTCCCCTTGCGAGAGGGAGGCCAGAGAGGGACGCGCCTTTGCGCCCCAATCCCAGCGGCCTTGAGACCAGACGGGTGCGGGGAGGGGATGATGGGAGCTCAGCTCTCGAGAAAGGCCCAGGGATGCCCTGTAGTCGTACTTCATGGGGGATAGAGAGTTCATCTCTCTCATCTCCGCCTGCCAGAGCAGAGTGCAGCGCAAGGGTTAAGCCCAGAGAGTTGTGACATCCTAGAGCGGAAAGGAGCAACCGCTTCCTGCAGCGTGGAATTCTCTCCTCACCCCAGTACAGAAATCAATGAGGGCAACGTCCTCTCGCACATGCTCTGTTCGCCCTCTGAAGCCGCCCAGGATCGGAGGCTTCACTTCTCGAAACTTTGGGCTTGGGCATATCGATATTCGGAATATCAGAGAATGTAGAGATATATTTATTTTTGTTCATTCCATTTTGGGGGTTTAGCGTGAGATTTCATTTATCAGAGTGGGACAGTCAAAATTGGTTGAATTGCGTGAGTCTCACGCTGATTGCGTGAGAGTTGGCAGCCATGTTTTATTAGATTTTTAACCCACCTTTATTTTGTACAAGTAACTCAAGGCAGTGTACATACTATTTCCTCCTCCCATTTTCTCCACAAGCAGTCAATATTTATTGGAAAAAGAAATAATATAAGAAGTTCTTGAATCCATACTCTAACATTAAATTTAGCAAATTGTTAGGCGTGTCATACTATGATTAAGAGCTAAATATAGCAAAAATCCTGTTATAAGCTCTTTTCCTCAACACACAGGGACTGACAATTTCCCCCCTAAATAACTATGTTACTTAGCTATAGAGTAGATGTTTCCTTCCAAGTACTCATAACGTAGTACTTTTTGTTACATATATTGAAATCATGGAATTCTGTTATTTGTATGACCCCAACATTTAATATATGATTTTAAAGAAATAAAAATACCAAGTGTTTGTTATTACCTGCCACATTTGGTTAAATATAATTGATTTTATTATGCTAATTAAGTAAACATTTACTTAATTACCTAGATGAAATTCTGGTAATGCAGTGTTATGAGAAGATGTACCCAGTGAAGTTGAAGCGCACAGAACTTAAGAGCACAGGTGTCAAACTATATTTCATTGAGGGCCGCATCAGGGTTGTGTTTGGCCTCAGGGGGCTGGGGTGGGCATGGCCAGTCCAATGTCATAGAGGCGGGGTGCCTTTGGTGGCCCGAGCGCTCTGCCAGCGAAAACAGGCTCCAAAGCTCAATTTTTGACTGCAACAACCTCCTGCAACTCTCTGCCAGCAAAAACGGAATTCAGGAGGGCCACATGTGGAACTTTTTTCATTATAGAGGCACCGCAGGCTGGTCCTTCGCTGTTTCTAGGGCAGTCCTGTGAGCCAGATCTAAGCACCTCATGGGCTGGATCTGGCCCATGGGCCTTGAGTTTGATACCCCTGACTTAGAGGATTGTGGTAGTTGGTAACCTTTTACAAAACTATTTGCTTTGTAAATACACCTAATGCTGCAGGTAAACTTTCCCTAGGACTGCCCTTTTTGTGAATGTTCCAAATTGCAAGTGTGGAAAAAATAAGTAGCTTTACCATCTGTCCTCACATTTATGACCATTGCCACATCCCCACAATCATATGATCACAATTTCACAGTGATTATAGTCCTCACTGTCACAATATCATGAGATCACCAACCAGCTTCCAACGAACAGTCAATGGAGAAGCCAGCAGTAAAGTTGCAAGTTATGTGATGTCCCACTTAACAATCGTTGGTGGCTTGTTTAATGGCCAAATGGAAAATGATATTATAAATTGCTCGCAATGTCTGGCATGGCTTGGCAACTGCATTGCTTAGCGACAGTTTCCAGTCTCAATTGTGGTCGCTAACAAAGAACTATTTATACTATACTATTTCTCTATATAAAGGTCAGCATATGATATGAAAATCCTTGTTTTGTTAACCAGGAAGAACTGCTGCCTGCTAATTCAAACAATGTCGAGCTAAGATCCTATGTTCTTAATATATTTATGTAATTTTGCAGATTTACGAGGTTAAGTCTGAAGAGTGGCAGTTGGGATCACACTTCTCACTGAATCACACTGTGGGAATCTTGCTGGGAGTGAGAAAACACTGTTAATTCACCTAAAAAGCTGCACATCACTCCATCAAACCTTTGAGCCATTTTGGAGACATCCAAAGCAATACGCCTCCCAATCTTCACCCCTCACTTATTGCTGAGAGAAAAAGCAATCACACAGCCACAAACTGATACCCTGCTTCTCCAACAATACAGCCTCCCCCAATAGGAAGTCCCAGCATATTTTATAGGCATGAAATGAAATTAAGCCCCTCCCCCAAATTAAGGCCTATATTAAAACATGTGAAATGGGGGGAATGGTGGGGGGGCTTGCCATTAGGAAGTACTTTTGTTGCACACCCAGATATGTTGCTGCCTGTGTTGACCCCGATATGAAGTGCCCCACCAACGGCGAGGTCAATATCCAAGCCGTCACTGCCCGCCTGCCCGAAGATGCAAAGGGGGGGGAATTAAGTCATCCCCAAAAAGACAGCCTAGCCATTTTTTCGGGGCTCAAAAAAAAAATAAGACCCGGCCTTATTATATGAGAAACACGGTATTTTTGTAGTGGAGATGTAAATAGTGAACTCTTAGTATGCAGCAAATGAGAGATGCAGTTTCCATGATGCCCCACCCCATAATCATGTTTTGCACAGCAAAATATTTTGCACTCTCTCTCTGGAAGTTAATATAGTCCTGCTGCATTCCATGCCTCCCCCCCCCCCATTAAAACATCACACAGTCTGAATTAATCCATTAGATTTAGCTACAGAAGCCAAAAAATTAATTCAGCTAATCCAATTAAGACAATGAGCTTTTTGGTGTCAGCATGTCAAAAATTCAGAAAATGACTAATGTGATTCTGCCGGAGTATCACACCTGTCCACCCACCCCAGAGCAAAAGAAGAACAATTATTTATATATTCAATTATTTAAAAAATAAAGACAACTATATGTTGTTGTTATTATTACACATTTGATATTATAATTATTATTATCAAATAATTACCATACAAAAATGAAATATGAGTAAAACTCAGACACATGTAAAATGAAAATGAAGAAACAGTTTCATTATTAAATCAGTTTCGTTATTAAAAACATTTAGAATAGTTCCAGTCATTTATCTATAGTGGCTCTCACATTTGTATTCAGAAGGATAGTGGATTATTAAGAGCTTAGAAAAAGGAAGCAAAGGGAACAAGTGCCCTGGCCCACATTTCTAAAGTATTTTTTTTTAAAAAATATTACTTCCCAAGTATTCAGTATGGTTTAAAATGTTACAGTACTCTGTCAGCCCCATCCTTCAGAAAAAAAAATGCTTATCAGAGACAGCTTTCAGTTGCATGAGGTCTTTGCTTTGGAAACTTAGGAGAATTCTCTTGTGTGGGCCTTGCAGCTCTGAAAAGAGCAGGAAAGCAAGTCCTATTCTCATGCGTTTTTAGAGGCTCCAGAAGCCCTGTGACTTCTAGAGCAGAGGTCTCCAACCTTGGCAACTTTAAGACTTGTGGACTGACTGAGGAACTCTGGGAGTTGAAGTCCACAAGTCTCCAAGTTGCCAAGGTTAGAGACCTCTGCTCTAGAGAGTGCAGAGGCCACATGAGAGCACACCAGATCTTCAGGTGGTCTCCGGAGTTCTGAAAATCATACAAAAACTTCCTGCGATTATTAGAGGCTGCAGAGGCCGCATGAGAATATGGTGTGCTTATGCATGGTCTCTGGATTCTTTGGAAGTCATGCGATCTCTGGATCCTCTGAAAACCATGCAAGAATGAATACTTTTTCCCATACGAAGTTCCAGAAACCATGCAAGACATTGGTGGGATTCAAAAATTGTTCTGTGGGTGTGGGTTGGTGGGCGTGGCTTGGTAGGCAAGGCAGGGGAAGGATATTGTAAAATCCCCATTTCCTCCCCACCCCACTAATCTGCTTTCCAGCTCTGTTCTCCTGTGCAGGGCAACAAAAGAAGATCCAGCCGCGAAGCTAGGACTCGGGAGGCAGAGAATAGATGGCGGTAGGGCCAGTCAGAGGTGGTATTTGCCAGTTCTCTGAACTACTCAAAATTTCTGCCAGCGGTTCTCCAGAATTGATCAGAACCTGCTGAATATCACCTCTGATGCAACAGCACAGCCCTTTGCACAATTTTGAGGATCTGGAGGCAACACAAGAACACACCACATTCTAATGTGGCCTCTGCAGGCTCAGAAAATTTGAACAAATACCAAGCTTTGCTATCTTCTAGCAAAATTAAGCCTGTTTTTACATTAGCAGGAAACATTAATTCAACCACTGTTACTTGAAAAGATGTACTTTGTGTGAACTACACCATTATGACTTTTTCCATAAGCTAAAACTAAAACAAAGTATGGCTAAATGCAATCCAGAAACCCAGCAGTATTTCTTAACCTCATCAATTTTAAATTTCATGGACTTTAATTCCCAGTATTTCCCAGTTAGCATGTCGGCTAGGAATTATGGGGATTGAAGTCCATTGATCTTAAACTTGTTAAAATTCAGAAACACTAGGCCACAGATGTAGAAGTACAATGGTGAAATATCCATGCTTGGACCTCCAGTTCTGAAAGATGAAATGGTAACCAGAAGAAAGCAGTTATGAATGTATCATCTTCTATTATTAGTCTCCTTCACCCCCCACCCCCTTCATCATTCGCAGATGTGTTTTACGTAGTAATCCTCTCAGCAGGCCCTGAACAATACTTTCCATTCGGATTTCTTTTTCTTCCAAACAATTTCTCCTTTGGGAATATGACATCATCTCTTTTCCAGTTAAAGTATACTTGTTTTGTTTCTATTGTACTTGGCATTTGTCACTGTAAATATTCACTAAAGTTAACTGTATGTACTAAACATTTATTAAAACATACAGAGTAGTGAGAAAATCAAAAACAGGATACCTGGTCAGCACCACCAAGTTATCTCGCAATTAGAAAACCTTTATGAAGTGATTTTGTATTAAGCCTTCCACATGCTCCATAAGGACATTGACGTTAGCAGCACAAACCTCATTCTTTGGTTTTTCATTCTTTCGCAGCATCTCTAATAGGCCCCTGTGGACAGGAGGCAAAGGGTTATATGAGTTTAACAACTGGAGCTGGCTTAATGGAGTCTGTTTTATTTCCCCAATCTTCAGTGCCTGTAGAATAGCAGGTGCAAACTTAGAATAATGAGCAGTAGAAGAAATGACAACGGGGCAAGTTTTGTCTTGAAGTCGATCTGCAACCACTTTGGCAACCGCTGTGTGTGGATCCAGAATGTACCCTGTGGTATTGAACACAGAGTGTATGGCACCCAGGCAGTCTTCCTCAGAGCACCAATCAGCCACTAACTCCTGTTGAAGCTTTTGCAGGAGCTCTTCTGGCAACTGAAAGCGCTGCTGGTTTTCCAGACTGAGAAGTAACTGTGTCACTAGCTGTCCATTACCATTAGCAATCAGGTGTAAATAACGTTCAAGGTTGGAAGACTTCAAAATGTCTATTGCTGGTGACAGGCTTGGCATTAATTGCCTTCCTTGTAAATCATACAAGCCGGTTTTTAAAAATGAAGTCAAGGCATTGTTTTGATTGGAAGCACAGATACATTTCCGAATAGGGATCCCCATGTTCTTTGCATATATCGCAGCTAGTATGTTGCCAAAGTTACCTGTGGGAATGCAGACATCTATGGGGCTCCCAAACGAAATAACACCTTGTTCAATAAGGTCCAGATAAGCTGATGCATGATAAACCACCTGGGGAAGCAAGCGTGCCCAGTTGATAGAATTTGCAGCACTTAACGCCGTTCCATATTCTACTGTGAGAAAGCCAGTAAAATCTGAATTGGTAAACATTTGTTTGATGGCAGTCTGGCAAAAATCAAAATCAGCCTGGACCCCTATGGCTTTTGTGTTGGCTTCTTGGCAGCTGATCATGTGGAATTTCTGTATCTGGCTAACTCCACCATGAGGAAAGAATATGATCACAGCAATTCTTTGTTTATCAGACTCTTTAAGTTGACCAAAAGCATTCAGAACTGCACTTCCTGTGTCACCAGAAGTTGCTACCAAGATCAAATAATTACAGCTTTGGGGAATGCAGTATGCAAACAGATGGGGCAGTAACTGTAAAGACAAATCTTTAAATGAAGCTGTTGGTCCATGAAACAACTCCAAAAGAAACTGATTCCCTTGCAGATGTCTAACTGGGACGATTTTAGAACACATAAAATTTTGTCCATATGCCATCTGAATCATTTCCCACAATTTGGAAGCAGGAATATCATCAGGATGTATGCATCTTTCTAATATAATCTGAGCTCTTTCGGTGTAAGTTGCTTCTAATAAATTCTGCCATTCTCCAGTAGTGAATTTCGGAAGTCCCAACTCAGGAACAAAGAGACCACCATCTGGGGCCAGTCCTTCAATAAGAACATCACTGAAATATTTTACAAAGCTCCTTGATTTATTTTCCTTAATAGCACGGGTGGAAATGAAGCATTCCAGCTCAGAATTTTGATACCTCTTAATAGCATGAAGCACTTTGTCTGCTACATTCTCTGCTGCAATCCCATTTTCGCAGAGAACACGGACATCGTACCACTTTTTGTAAAATTGCTTCCTAAACTGAATAATGTCTCCTAACGATGTTTCTTGACTCTGTCCCACAATACGGTCTACCTTCATTAATTTCAAACGATCCATTATGCTTTCTGTGGGTACATCCAGATATACCACTATTCCATTTTTCTTCATGTGCTCCATGCTAGCAGCATTCATTGGATTAGATCCAGAAAGGGACACTACACTTCCAGATGCTGAAAGGTTTAACAAGGCTTTTCCCTCTTCTTCTATAAACCGTTCATTCCCAATGCTCTTTAATTTTTCTGCCACAGTCATATTCCAGGTCGGTTCAAGAACATCATCATCTACATCTATGAAACTAGAGTCCAGCTTCTGACCTAGTATTTTTCCTACTGTTGTTTTTCCAGCACCTGGAGGCCCCATCAAGACAATGTTCTTATTTCCAACAAGAGAGTGCATGAAGGTCCATGCCTTCCAGGTCATGGTGAAGCTTCTTGAGAGAAACAACTTTAAATACAGATCAGAAACCATGCAGTGACATAGTAGCTTCGGGTGGCTATTCCAGCTTAGACGCATCATCTTTTTCAAAATTCTAATTCCACCAAAAGGGAAAAAATGCTTTAAAGGAAATAATAAATACATACTTGAGTTAATCATTTAAAATGATTGCTAGACATTTCTGAAAGATCATCTCCTATCTTAGAAAAGCTTGATTTTGAATAAGATCACACATAGTTTGAAACATGATCAATTCAAATTTCTCTGAATGACAAAGAGCTCAAACAGTTGACAGCTTTTTCTTTTGAAATCAGCCCAGAAAGGCAAATATTCATAGGCTGCGTGCAACATTTCTACTTTGAAAAATAGCCACTTATGGCAGTCTTATATAAAAAGAACTTTGTAAACATTTAAATGTGTGGCATAGCTTAACTATTATATTGGCTAAAAAACCCACCAGCAAAACAGAACAAAATTAGCAGTAACATTTTAAGTATTAGGATGAATGTTCGAAAGCACCACTGACATCAGCAGATAATGTTCTCAAAATCAATAAAAACTCCTCAGTGGCTTCTAAACCAGCTTTCCAAGCTGATATTTAGAAACTACATTATATACCATCACTTATATGGCACAGTAAACTATTGATTAACATAGGGAAAGGTCACTTTAAAGCTAACTGTTATAGCTTGGTAAACCTATATAATGGGACTATCAATCACAATAAAATAAGGAGTGTACAGAAACTTTTTTCTTTAAATCAAAACCCAAAAATTCAAATCACACTTCTGCAGAATGTTACACCTAACATTTCAGTTATTTTAATGAAAGCAGAATGCGACAAAACCCCTTAATGTAATTTTTAGTTTTAAAATTAATCTGCAAGGCAAATAATAATTTTGCTTAAATCAATGTGTCACCCCAACTTACCACTGGGTTTTTCTAGTAATCTTCTTTGTAGATAGATGGCAATCTCACATACCCTCAATTGGTATCTGTCAATTGCTTTCATGCAGAAACCAGTTACCTGTTGACTGCTTCACACTTCGTCTAGATGAACCAGAATAAATGCCACATCAGCAAATGCTCTCCAGAGAGCATGAATTAACAAACATGGAACAGATCTTTCTAGCTCTGATAAATGTCTGTGTTGCCAAGAGTGTATTCGTTTGTTTGCTCAGGGAAATCAACAACTGCATCAGCATGAATTGCAAAACAAACAGCACAGGCTATTAAGCAACATTCAGGAAGCTAAATAACCTCATATTACTTTCTTTGTTTTCAAAATTAAAGGAAATAAATTCAGAAATAACACATTGCTACCTTTTAAAAAACATGACTCTGCAATTCTGTGAATTTGCAAGCTATATATGGACATTGTTTCTAGAGAGGACAACATGTTAGCTTTCTGCAGCAAATACAATGAAAAGGCTGCAGATCTTAAAAAATGATAAAATTTATTTTTCCACTGGATTGTTCACGTTTCCTTTCCCAAAGACAAAGTGAGAGAAATATCTGAAAGGGAAGATGCAATCTCCGTTTTTCATTCTTAGCCACCAGAGAAATATTTACAGCAGTGACTTTTTCATACTGGTATTAGTAATGGAGAGACAGAGGCATCTTGTGGCGAACCAGTGCTCTCCAACAGCAGTTGATCTGCACCAGTTCTGGAAGAAACAGAAAAACACCATCTCTTTAACTATAGGGGAAGCAATTTCATAAAAATAAATAGTAGAACAGTTGGAAATGCTGTGCTTCTCTGCTACATAAACTAAAATAGGTTATGGATTCTCCAAGACCATTACCATTGGAATTTCCCACTGCACTGGGTAGGATTGTTTTTTGTACTGTAAAATTCACTGAAATAAAAAAAAGAAAAGAAATAACTTTAGTTTGTTCATGAAAGTGTTTTGAAATTATTTACTGATTTAGAAATCATGGACAAATCATTAAATGTAAGTTAGATCAAGCCACCATGTAATTCAATGCCCATTCTGATGTTACAAAGGGTAGATCCATGCAAAATTGGATTCCTGCTAAAATCAATAGCACCTACATATATACCACTAAGACAAAGGTTTAACTTGTTATAGAAAATAGTTTCTGTCCCAAGCTTGTCCATTTCACTAGGCCATAATGCAGAAAGCTGTGTTGATTTTAGTTTAGCATGACTCAATCACTAAGATTATCAATGATGGTTTATGACTGAATATTTATGTCCCAACCACCCAGATTTTTTTCTTTTGCTTCAGAATTACTGATATTCCAAGAAAACAGTACTCTTGTGTAAACGACAACAATGTATTGGAATAAAATTTCCTCACACTCTTCCTTTCATATTTCACAGCAGCTAACGGCTGCAAAATTTAATTGTTCTTGTTTTATTCTTGGGAGATCAATAGTCTTATAGTAAAACCAGATGACAACAAAAAAATGACCTATTAATTCAGAGGGAATTTGCGTGCAATTCAACAGCATTCCCTCCATTTCCCTTTCTATTCTTCCCGGCCAGCAAAGCAGGAATGTTTGTTTTGTCACTGGACAACAAAGTTCAGGGATGATAGTCCTATGGCAAGATCAGATCAGATCTGGTTATAAGGTCTAATTGTCAAAAGTCAGGTGTTCAATCTCTCTGTTGACTCAGTAGACAGACCAATATTTTTATGTACGTGGAGTTTTTGGAAAAAAAATTCTCTTCCAACACATCAATAGACCTAACTGAGGTAAAGAAAAGGAAGACTGAGATCAGGACTGCCTTCTTGCTTCATGTAGTGCACTTCCTAATCTTCACCAATCTGTCAAATGAGATTTGTTTTTATTGACTTGGATGTATTAATCTTTGGAAGACTCAAAAATATGTAGGAAGCATTGTCTTCCAAGAGACATATTCATTTTCCAAAAAAAAAAAAAAAAAAAACTTAACAAGCTAGATGTTTGGTCTCTCTTACAGCCCTAGTCAAAATGAATAGAAGTGTACCTGTAACAAACTTAGGCAAGCACAATAGCAGGGAAAGTTACAATCCTTACAGTATCATTATTACCTTCATTACCAAAACATTGTAAATTGTTCACGCTGCAGGATTTTGTGTCAGGAGGGAAGGCACTATGTTCATTTGGAACAATTGAAGATGATTTAAGTTAACATCACCATACAAATTGGCAATGAAATGGAAATGACATTGGGAGCATATATTGGTCAAGATGGTTACTGCAGTTATTCCATAGTAATAGGACATGACAGTATAACATATTTTTTTTCTTGGTTGCACTCCAATTTGATGGTATATAATAAAATATAGAATTGTTGCTACTGTCTTCTTCTGGGATGAATTTTTTTTAAATTTCTTGGGCTTTTCAATAGCCCAAGATTTTTTAGTGATCATCCAAGTATTACAACACCTGACCATATTTAATTTTTAAAATTATAGTGTACAATTACTTTAGATTCACCGAGAACCATAGTGGAGCAGAGGTTAGAATGTAGTATTGCAGGCTAATTCTGCTGACTGCCAGCAATTTGATTCTCACCGACTCAAAGTGTACTCAGCCTTCCATCTTTCCAAGGTTGATAAAATGAGGACCCAGATTGTTGGGGGCAATATGCTAACTCTGTTAACTGCTTAGAAAGGGCTGTAAAGCACTGTGAATTGATGTATGTTTTAATGTTATTGCTTATTTATTTCTGCTTAACTGATTTGTAATTTAGATTATCTAACAACATATGTGTGATAGCAATAAAAAATCTCAATTGAGCAACTTCATTGTATATACAAAACTAGATCGGAGTTTAACTAATATCATTTAAAAAAAGAACAGCTATACACAATTCTAAATCATAAACAGGTTTTTGAATAATTGAATACATACCTGAAAAAAATAGGAGATATTTTATTTCAAATGCCTTGATTAACTGAAATAGATAGTGAAGGAAATTTTTACCTAGTTTAATCCTCAAGGTTAAACTACAAGCATTACAAAATGTTTTCATTTTAAATGTTTTCATTTATGTACAACAGAAACTATGGGGTGGATTTGCCTTCTCTTGCAAGCAGGTCTTGGCAATTTTCCATTTGGTTAATATAACCATGGAAATTAGGAAAGGTCTAATTTCACCTCTATTTGGAATACAATCCTTTTAGTTGCAATTTGTTCTTGTTCAGCTCACAATAGTAATATTTATAGTAACATATTGAATAAAACTAACATCATATATCCTTTATTAAAACTTGCCATATACCCCTTCTTAGTAGACAATAATACAGGATATCACTCCAAAGCTTTTCCAAATTGCAAAGTAACGAAATCTCAATAAAGGACATGGCAACATAAAGATTAATGAGGGTGGAAATACTAAACATAGTTCTGATGCATATTATTGTAGAATAATTCATTCAAAGATAAATTATTTTGATTTCTAGAATTAGGATTCAATCTCTACAATAGAATGATTTTTTCCACAAAAGTGGAAAATCTAGAGTGCTAGATTCTTCAAGGAGATGAGAAAACCGTGGCCTTAAGAATACTTCTGGTTATAATTCCCATCATCTTTGACTATTAGCATATTTGCTGGAGTTACTTGATTTTAGGAGCATCTGATGGACTATGAAATTTCTTTTTCTTTTTAAGTTTTGTTTTATTAATATAGTATATAAAAATTCCATTTCAGTCAAACAGTGTATTGTCTGGGTACAACTGTTTTTAGGCAATCCTAATCAGTGTTTACAATATCATTCATCATAATAAGATTAATACTGTAGTAATAATATTTTGTCTATTTTAACAAATTCCCATTTTTAACATTTATCCTTTTTATGTCCCTTTCTTTCTAACTTCTGTTTTTATTATCTAGCCATCAATAAAACTAAGCAGCAACTTAGTAGTCAAGGGATAGACAGTGCTTGGTGGCCACAAATCCAGATATAATCTCACTATGAGAAAGATGCTAAAATGTATGGTTTTAATAAAGAATTGACAAAACTGGACCAGATACTAACTGGAACAGATGAAAAACCGATAAAGAAAATATATTTTATTCATTTGTATTAAACTTGAAAATGAGCAGGTAGAGGAGGCAATGATTGAGCTAAAATTTTTGGATAGAATTAGACAAATGGCGGAAACTGTGGGATAGAAATGTTAAATTCACTATGTCAACTGCATAGAAATAAAATTTGTATAAAATATTTTACAGATGGCATTTTGCGCCAAGATTGGCGAAAATGTATAAGGATAGATTTGCTAAATGTTGGAAATATAATAAACATCTGGTTCATATTATCATATGCGGTGTCCACAAGCTAAAAAATATTGGAAAATACAACCTAGCTGAAAAAAAAATGATAAAGCAGCATATAGACATGAAACCATAAATATTCTTATTGAGCATTCTAGCAGAAAAATATGATAGACTACACTTGATTTTACATGTATTAACTGCAGAATTGTATATGCTCAACAAAAGAAGTCTGATGAGAATGTAATTAAGAAAATATTAGAATGTGCAGAAATTGATAGACTAATGTTTACTATTAAGGACAAAAAAGAAACTAAATATTTTTTGACATGGGATTCATTTTATCGAGGGATATCAAATTTCTTATGACCCTCCTGAACCAAACAGCTCTTCGGCTGTTTTAATTTGCTAAGGAACCTCCCATACTGATATTTTTCAGATTCAGGCCAATCCAATTTTATACAGTGGATAAGAAATCAAATAAAATCAAATAAATCAAATAAAAAATGACTTCGTCCATGTATGTTTCCATACATGAAACTCGCAAACCTCCATTTACTGTTGAACTACAATTCCCAGCATCCCTCCCTATTCTCTATACAGGCTGAAGCTGTGGGGAAATGAGTTTTTATATCTTCTAAAGGGTTGTCAAGCGCTTCTCCCTGCATGATTCCCACTCAACTTTATCAGGTTATGAATTCTACTCATGAAAAAGGAAAGATATGTATGTCTCCCAAATTCTGAAGGAAAAGCTAAGCAAGAATATTTTCTAATGCAGATTTTTCCTTCTAGGAAGACTCTCCCCACCCCTCCAAGCACCATCTCCAGTCGAGATACATACTATTACGCATGCGCACGCTTCCACTCCAACCTCCTCCGAAGATCTACTTCCTATCTATCGTAGGCGTTCTTCCCGCTAACGCTCTTATCGCGCTTGCGCACCATTCCATCGAGTTCTGTGCTCCGCCCCATTCGGCCACCCATTGTTAGTTATGATTCCGGAAATGATGTCATAAAGCCGGTCCCCTCTTCTACACAAATGTGTTACCAAGCAGTTGTTTCTAGGGGCAACCAAACAGTGGGTTTGTTGCTACTCATGTAAAACTCATTCTCTGACTGAGGAAGAATTCGAATACCTTCGGAGAAAAGCCCTAGAAGAGGCGGGAAGGGTGGGAGGAGAGGGAGAAAAAAATAGATTCGAGAAAAATATTTTTGGAACAGGTAAGCAGGTAGTTTGAAGTAGTGAAGAGAACTGTAGTAGTTTTTGGAATTAATTTATTACATGGGTGCTTCATCTTCCCTTCAGGTGGTGCAGTGAGATTTCTACTTTGCCTCTCCCGCTTCCTCTTTTCTGCCCTAACAATCTTGTAAAGATAGGAGAGAGGATGGTTGGGTTCATATAACATGCTAAGCCATAAAATGGTTCTCTTGTTTTGGATTGTATCTTATGAATCTAATCGTTGTTGTTTGTTAAACCATGCTATCTGGTTAAAGTGTTGTGTGAATCCAGCCAGTTGTGGAGAAACAGAAACTGCTTTGGTTTAGAGAACCACATCTTAACATGGTATGTGAATGCTGGCAATGATTTTTCTGAGATCCCCTGTGAATTTCATAGTCCTAACTTCAGTTAGACTCCTGCCCTAGTTCAGTGATATAATTTGAATGCTATATTGCTTCTTCACCTTGATTTGAATATGTAAAGCATTTTCTAGTGACTCAAATGACAGTATATTGGGATCTCTGAGTAGCTTTCCTTGGAGTAAAGAGGGGTCTTGAGGCACTTTGAACTAGAAACCATTGGGCTGTGCTTCTCCTCTTCCTGCTTATTCAGGTGATCACTGTTCATGAATATAAGCTGAATGTTCTGCAACAGATGTATAGAAAAATGAAGTTTGATACCTGGCAAGATAATATGGTTAGTCATATTTATCCCAGAGAGGTTTTATCTTGGGTGTGCCATGTAAATCTCACTTAGGCTTCTCAACCAGCATCAAGAGTATGGTTTTTAATTTAATAAGTCAGAAAGCTGCCACATCTACTTAAACTATATGGAGAGCCATTGGTTGGCAAAAATTATGTATACATTTGTATACAAATTATTAGTAATATATTAAGCTTTAGGTGATTTAAAGTGATTGTGATTTTCTGCTGGCTAGAAAAAAAAAGTGGATGATAGTGAAGGGCGGAAAATGAAGAATATGAAAGAGAAACTCTGAAGGAAAGCCAGAATGGGAGAGTAAGATAAAGAATGACATGAGTATGAGAGAAAATATGAAAGGTAATTTTTTTTTAATAGCTAAGCAATTTAAATAATTTATTTGTAGGCCTGTTACGATGACAGCTATGGTCATGGAGGAGAGCATTTATAATCTTCTACCTCAGATTGTGGAGAAGTCTCGGATAACAGAGAAGCCTAGGTATGGGAACAAGAATCTTTCCCCTGGCTGCTGTTCTGACATGGTTTTGCATTTAACAATAACTGGTATGCTTCTTTTTTTTTTGAGACATATGTTAAGTATTACATTTTCTATAGGAAGAAACTGAATATAGGATCTCCCACTACTTAATAGGTTAGTACTGCTAATTTACCAATACCTGCATGTCTCTTTTATCTACAAAAATAGAAAGACTGTTTGCACCTGCTCCTTTTAAATCAGTTTTATATACTTACTGGGGAAAAATAGAGGAAGAGTGCTTGCCTGTACATTTCAAATAAATTCTTTTTGAATTTGGGAATAAACACTCCAAAAGATGTCTAAATGAACACTATAATATTATACTATGTATTATGTTTATACAATATGCAAATTTCAACATTTTTTTAACTTTTATTTCTCTATTTCATAGAGATCTGAAATTTTGATAATATGGATTTGATACAATATTTCTTTTGCAATGTTATTCTGAAGTAATGAACAACTCCAGCAGAATGCAACTTTCATAAAAAGCTGTGCTACTTTATTTCCTCTTGGTGTCTTCAGGAATAAATTCCAGGAGTCAACCTGTCTGTCAGGTCTCTTATACTAAATAGTTCTGTCAGCAGCTTGAGCAAGTGTTGCTCCAGATACAGAGAATTTCTGTCAATGTGTCATTCAATTTTATTTTCCACAAGATGCCGCTATGCTGCTAATGATGAAACTAGTTGATTTTCTCTTATGAGATGAATCTCGGAGGCAGATCAAGTTTCTTTACCCTGGCAGTGCTAATTCTGGAGACAGATGCGCATTTGGGATCAATAGAAGAGATAGCAAAAATTCTGTTATGAGTGGGAATAAAGCTTTCAATATGCCATCAAGGGGATATAGACAAACAAGCAATGAGAGGAATTATAAATAGTCAGTATTAGGGTAACATGAGTAACATGGCAATTGCCTTTTACTCATACAGCCATTTACTGGCTATCAGCTTGGGTTGAGTAAATGGCAAGGGAATTATAATCCGGCATTGTGGTTGTCATAAAAAAAGAACATGAACTAGTGGTGTCATTCATATCTCAACAATTGTCTTTCTTGTTTATCTGTATCCCACCTTCAATATATTTACAAATAACTCAGGGTGGCAAATAATCCAACACACCTTCCTAATCCAATATTCAACAACCCTGTGAGGTAAGGTTGAAAGAGAGTGACTGGTCCAAAGTTACTTCATTGGCTTTCATGGCTAAGGCAGGACTTGAACTCACAACCTCCCATTTTCTAGCCTGGTGTCTTGATCACTAGACCTCTGGCGCTTTCTATATAAAGAGCCAATTGGCCAGTGAAGGAAAAGCACTTTTTTTTCCATGCACACACCTCTTCTGGAAAAAAATATATCTGACCCAAGGAAAAAATTAGTGGGTTTCGATGCCACTTGCCAGTTGGCAGTACTGGAAAATCTGAGTAGGATCCACACCTACCCAGCATCTGCCTAGACTCTATGTTTAAATGGGGCAGAGTATCTTCTCCTGAATGTGATGCTCCTCAGCAAATACTGGATCATATAGTGACTAGCTGCCATTTGAGATCTTATATAGCAGTCCTTCTCTAACTAACAAATACTGTGCTTAATTGCATAAGTGGACTAGATATTAATATATTAAAACTTCATGTATTTTAAAATGTAACTTATAGTGTGTGTGTGTTCCTTAAATATTACAAAGTCGACCCGAATATAAGTCGAGGCACCCAATTTTACCACAAAAAACTGGGAAAACTTATTGACTCGAGTATAAGTCGAGGGTGGGAAATGCAGCAGCTACTGGTAAATTTCAAAAATAAAAATAGATACCAATAAAATTACATTAATTGAGGCATCAGTAGGTTAAATGTTTTTGAATATTTATTTCAAAGAAAAACAGTAAACTAGCTCTGTAAGTGGAAAAGAGAGCCAACAAAACCAATATGGTATCAACAATAACTTTAAAAGTACAAAAACCTTAGCTCAATCAGCAACCAAGCTAAAACACAAGAGTTAAAATCCTTCAAAACTGGATTCCTCCTCATCATCTGTGTGTCCAAACAGAGTCACTCTCTCCCTTGCAAGAAAAAAGCATGTGTATGTGCTGCATGTACATCCTGTTTTGGAGAGCCACCATCTCTCACAGCTCTCCCTCATGCCTCCATTGCATGTGCACACATGCCACGGCTCAGTAGTAGGTCAACATACAGATGTCACACTAGGTTCCCTCCTCAAAAGGAACATCCAACCTTTCTTGAGAAGTACAAACTTCATCTGTTCAGGATTGTGGTGACAAAGGTGAAGGAGGATGGGGCTGAGAGAAGGGAAGGGAAGAAAAGATCATTGACAGGGAGAAAGACAGGGAGAAACACCTGGAAGTGTGAGCCCTCGAGTTTCCTTAGGGAAGACCAGACAACAAGGGGAGAGGAGAGGAGGAGGAGGAAGAGGAGAGTTAAAAAAAAAAGAGTGGGAAGCCAACTCACGCGTGCCATCAAAGCCAGGGGGAAGTGGGGCTTTCTCCGCCTGCTGCCGCCAGAGGAGTGCGGGGGGGGGAGTGCGGGGAAAGGGGGTTCGTGCCGAGGCTCCGCAAGCGATTACCAGATTTGCAGCTCCGTTTGTTGGTGAAGCTGGAAGGGCGCAACGCAGGAGCTCGCGGGGGCCCCGGGCACCCGTTAATGGGGAAGGAGAGGCTGCTTGGGGTCGCCAGGCTCAGGCAGCCTCCCTCGCCCCCTAGCCTAGCAGCGAAGAGCTGCTCCGGGGGCTCCCGCCACGGCGCAGCCAGGCACTTTTTCTCGCTGCCCCCGGAGCAGCTCTTCGCTGCTAGGCTAGGGGGTGGGGGAGCCTGGCAGTTTCTTTGCGAAGCTGGAAGCGCGCAACACAGGAGCTCGCGGGGGCCCCGGGCGCCTGTTAATGGGGAAGAAGAGGCCGCTTGGGGTCGCCAGGCTCAGGCAGCCTCCCCCACCCCCTCCCCTAGCAGCGAAGAGCTGCTCCGGGGGCTCCCGCCATGGCGCAGCCAGGCACTTTGTCTCGCTGCCCCCGGAGCAGCTCTTCGCTGCTAGGCTAGGGGGTGGAGGAGCCTGGCAGTTTCTTTGCAAAGCTGGAAGCGCGCAACACAGGAGCTCGCGGGGGCCCCGGGCGCCCGTTAATGGGGAAGAAGAGGCTGCTTGGGGTCGCCAGGCTCAGGCAGCCTCCCCCACCCCCTCCCCTAGCAGCGAAGAGCTGCTCCGGGGGCTCCCGCCACGGCGCAGCCAGGCACTTTGTCTCGTTGCCCCCGGAGCAGCTCTTCGCTGCTAGGCTAGGGGGTGGGGGAGCCTGGCAGTTTCTTTGCAAAGCTGGAAGCGCACAACACAGGAGCTCGCGGGGGCCCCGGGCACCCATTAATGGGGAAGAAGAGGCCGCTTGGGGTCGCCAGGCTCAGGCAGCCTCCCCCACCCCCTCCCCTAGCAGCGAAGAGCTCCGGGGGCTCCCGCCACGGCGCAGCCAGGCACTTTGTCTCGCTGCCCCCGGAACAGCTCTTCGCTGCTAGGCTAGGGGGTGGGGGAGGCTGCCTGAGCCTGGCGGTTTCTTTGCGAAGCTGGAAGCGCGCAACACAGGAGCTCGCGGGGCCCCCGGGCACCCGTTAATGGGGAAGAAGAGGCCGCTTGGGGTCGCCTGTGTGTCCCTCAGCGGGTAGACAGCCGCGGCGGCGATGCTGCCCTGGAGGCGCGATCGCTTGCAGCCACGCCAGCGCAGGCCAGGCATGGTGCCGTAGCGGCTGACTCGAGTATAAGCCGAGGGCGGTTTTTTCAGCACAAAAAATGGGCTGAAAAGCTCGGCTTATAGTCGAGTATATACGGTACATATCTCCATCATATGCCTACCATAGTATTATGTATTCTTTTTGTTTAATCTTATTATTGATGTTCATGGGCTCTATACCTCTGAGCTGCGGCCTAGTAGTGGACTGTGAACTGTTTGCAACTAGGTCATGGAAATGATGGGCAAATGTGTGTGCATGCACATGCATCCCCACTTGAGTGAGCAGCAGGCAAACGCATGTGTGCTCCATTTGCATGAGCGGCAGGTACGTGTATACACGCTGCTCTTGCAAATGGAGTTGCACTTGAGCACATGCTTGCCATCATTCGTGCGGAACCATCCCCTCTCCCCACCCCACACCCCCAGTTCGCAAAGTTATAAAAGGTTGGGGAACTCTGCTCTATGCCATACACTAAATAAGTAAATATATGGGCAATTTATAACAGAGAATATAGAGCAAGGTGTCAAACTCAGTTTAGAACTGGCCCATGAGGCCATCCTGGAAAGACCGGCCCATGGTGGCTCCACCAGTGAAAACAGAGCTCAGGAGGTACAGCCCTCCCAGACTTCGTTTTCAGTCATGTTGGCATCTTGCAGCCAAATGGAGCTTGGCAGCCCATTTTCGCTGGCAGAGCACTTGGGCCACCACAAGTGCCCGTGACATGAGTGATATCAAGCTATGCCCACCCTGGCCACACCCACCCCAACCCTCGAGGTCAAACACAACCTTGATGCGTCTCTCAATGAAATCTAGTTTGACATCCCTGATATAGAGGCTGATTATATGTAGCATAATGTAATTTGCTTGGCTTGGGCTTACATCAAGCCAAACAAGCTACTGGAGCTTCTTTCCCATAGGCAACGTGACTGTTATAATTAACCCAACTATTGTTTGTAAACCAGATTTTATGGCTTTGCAAGTTATAACTATTAATTCTGCCAGCGGTAGTCGTTTAAATATATGGGTTCAACTTTCGTCCCAAAAGAGTGAGTATTTCTGTTTTAGGAATTGTTATGCTGGAACTTGTTAAATAAAGGGATAGGCAATAATCCCTATAGTGTTGCTCTGACTTTGGAATCCTGAGGTTAGTTTAGGTTACTGAGGTTATTGAGATTAAACAACATTTTTATTAAAGGGGATTTATTAAAAACCAATTAACTATCTTTTTCCTTCTTGAAGCTGAATAAGAGTATTGCAAGCTCGGAGAGAAATTAATTATAAATAAAATTTGATGTTAATTCAACAAATCATGGCATCAGAGTAAAAGCATTGCCCATTTTTCTTATTTTTCCTCTGCCATTTCATATATGTGAATTATAAAATGCATAATCATTGTTTTAAACAAAAATAAATTCAGAACCACATTGTTCATCGGAATCATTTTGAACTTTAAAAGGTGCAATATTCAGCAATACAATTATCTATGGAATAATGGAATCTTATCTTCTGCTGACTTTAACTTTTTTGTCGATTTTGTCTCTCTCTTTATTAAAGTTTTGTATCAATTTTGCATTTTAGACCATATGTGAAACGTGCAATACAGCAAAGTAAATCACAATGGAAAACAATTGGACCCCCAAAAGTCCAAGTGCCCACTCCAAAAAACTTCCTTCAGAAACATTCAAAAGAACCAAAGTTACCAACAAGTATGTTTTTGACATAAGAATATTTGAAGGCATTTTACCATTTTTATTTTGTATTCTATTATTTAATATGTAGGACTGGTATGTTCCTTTTCTTATGATTTTTGAAGGGAAAATCTGTAAGCTAATGAAATGATTACAGAAATATAGTAAGTGTTCCAGACACCTGCTATATTTGCATTCCAGTTCATTGTGAAGCATGGTTTGGACAACAAAACAAAGTGGTGCACAGCTCTATTAATCAGCCAGTCTTCTTCACAAAGGAGGAAGGGGGAAAGAAACAATCTCCCCTAAATGCTTTGCAAGAGAAATTCCAAAAAAACTGGTCTTATAATATAAGTTAGAAGAGAAAAATCATTTTAGAGGTACAGTATTGTACCACATTTTTTGGTAGAATTTAAAATGTTGGGATGAATTCTGAAGATTGCCATTTTTAAGAAAAATATGGCTGCCAGGATGGGTGTGACTGGTTACAAAACACCCAAAAAAGGAAATCAGTGTTTCCTTGTCTTTCTGAGCAAGTAGACTCCTTTCTGAAGAAATATGTTATATTGTACATCGCTGCAAAATAAGGAGCAGCAGCAAAAAATAGCATTGTCGATTAAATAAACACTGATTGATGCGTATGTGCCATTTATTGATAAATTCAAATTTATAAGTTTCATTTTAAATAGTTTTTATTTTGTAAAAAAAAATAAAAATTAAAAATTTTGAAAAAATTTAATGTTGGAAAATGTCTAAATATAATTTTGTGGATTGTTATTTTTCTGGAAAAGAAAAAAAAGATCAACGCAGTAAAAAAGCAGTGGAACTAAGTGTGCCCAAAAGAACAGATCATCCAATAATGGGAGTTCAGTGTACAAGGAATTTCATAAACACAAATACAAGTAATGCTATCATGGCAGTGCCCAAGAAACCATTACCAGTTTATGTAGACAGAAGGCAAGGAGACAGATTTCTTCTGGAAACTTCAGGTCTTGTTCCAAAATATCTCAAGAAAAAGGTAGGTTTGTACAGAGTTGAAAAAAAAATGGAGCTGAAAAATATAGGTAGTCCTCATCTTACAACAATAGGTGTAGTGACCGTTTGAAATTACAACAGCACTGAAAAAAGAAACTTACAACTGGGCCACACACTTAGGATTATCACATTATTCCAGATTGGGTGGGATTCAATTTTTTTAACAACTGGTTCTGTGGGCATGGCTAGGTGGATATGACAGGATGGGCATGGCTTCTGTTTTGCAGCATCAGCCCCCCAATAGACCCGGAGTTTTTGCCACCTGGGCCTCAGGGAAGCCTCCTTGGAGGGGTTGTTTTTGCTCCCAGAAAGGCAAAAAACAGAGCGCGGGGGGGTATGCAGCATTCCCCATGCTCCGTTTTTGGGCCTCAGGGAAGCCTCCTGGACGAAGCAGTAAGACAGCGAGGGGGATCCCAGCATAGCTGATCATCAGAACAGCTGATCATCGGGAGGAGAGAAAAAACCTTAGGGAGTGTCTAGGCAAGGGAGAATGTCAGGCATGTATGTGATGCCACGCATGCACAATAAGGACTGACTGGGTGGAAAGGGGAGGGTGGAGTAGAGAGGGGAGGGGCCAGTCAGGGACACGATTTGACGATTCTCTGAACTGCAGAATCGTAACAATCGGTTCTATAGAATTGGTCCAAACCGGTAGAATTCCACCCCTGCTCAAAATACAGGCACTTGGCAACTGGCATCTATTTATAACAATTGCCAGCATTCCCAAGATCATGTGATTACCATTTGCAGCCTTTCAGATGACTTCTGAAAGCAAGATTAGTGGAGGAAGTAAAATTCATTTAATGACTGTGTAATCAATTGCAGTGATGCCGTTCGCTTGGCAATTGTGACAATAAAGATTGTAAAATTGGGCATGACTTAATACCTGCCTTAGTTAACAATAAAAATTCTAGCCCCTCTTGTGGTAAATCAAGGGCTACCTATATAGTTGGTATGTTTGTATACCCAGAAACAGATTTTGACTGAAATTCTGTCTATGTTTATTCTGAAACCCATTGAAATCAGTTAGGTTTACTTCTCATTAAGCATGCAGAGGATTGCATTATGCAATTCCCAGGAACCATTGAAATTATTTTGATTTATATTATCATCAATTAATTAATTCAATATGAATAGTGTAGTTAACTGATTTGTTTTTAGGGAATGCCAACTCTACTATTATGACTATATAGGCTGATCTCACTTTGAAAATTTAAGTTTGATATTCACATGTTCACTGAAATGGATTGAACTGCATTCTTAGTCCAAAATGGAAGAGTTGTATTACTTATAGAAACTGTATGCTTTTTAACAGTTACAAAATGTATTTTTCTTATAGGATTACGGAGTGATTCCAAAATATGTAATAAAGCGAAATGAAGATGCAAAAAAGGCTCAGGAAGAATATGATGCCTTTGTCAGGGAGACTCTCAGACAAAAAGCCATGAAACGGCTCACAGAGCAAGAAAGAGAAACTGTTTTAGAGGTAATGACTTGAGAAATACTGCAACTGCGATGGGTACAGTTTCGCTAGATGGAGTTCTAAAATTGTTCTATGTTGTTATGTTCTGATAAATGCCAAGTAGGTAGGAGTGTTACCATGTTGATTTGAAAAATGAATCTTTTGCCTTTAAACTTTTCATTGTATGCGTATTTTGTAGGATATGTGTGTGTGTGTGTGTGTATGTATGTATATATGTATGTATGTGTGTATGTATATGTGTATGTATGTATGCATACATATACACACAAATTTTGTGTGTGTGTATATATAGATGTTCTCAGCATTCTTTAGAGCAACAAAGATTATTAGACCAGATACACACACACACACACCACATTTTGGGTTTGTGTGTATCTCTCGTCTAATAATCTTTGTTGCTCTTCTTAGCATTCTTTCTAAAGTCTCAATATCTTTTCAATATTGTGGTTACCAAAACTGGACACAAAATTCCAAGTATGGTCTTATGAAGGCATTATAAAGTAGTTCTAACACTTCATTTGATCTTGATTCTGTTCCTTTGTTAATGCAGTGTAGTGTAGTCTAGGACTGCATTGGCTTTTTTGGCAGATGCATCACATCACTGGCTTATATTTAAGTGATTGCCAACTAGGACTCCAAGATCCTTCTCACAGTTGCTACTATTGATCCAGGTATCTATACCTGTGTCTTTGGTTTTTCTTGCCTAAATGTAAAACTTTTCTCACATTACATTTTTATTTTGTTAATTAGGAGGAGTGTTCAAGTTTATTGAGATCCTTCTGTATCTTGAGCCTGTCTTTTAAAGTGTTGCTATTACTACCACCTTGGTGTTGTACGCAAATTTGATGGACTCCCCTTTTATCCCCTAGTCTAAATCATTCTCATCCATTCTCTCTCTCTTTGTCTCTCTTTTAGAGATCTATCAAATTTTGCTAAAAACATTTTAAAAATGTTTGATTGCAAACATAGTACTTCTGGGCTATGTTTCTGTGCTACTTATTAAAGTAGACTTTATTTAGGATTCTGTGAAAGACTGGAAAAATGTACAATTTTTATTAATGTGATGTTTCTGAACCTTGGCAATTTTAAGCTATGTGGACTTCAACTCCTGAATTCTTCAGACAGGAATAATTTTCCCATGCAAGCTAGGGAATTGTGGGAGTTGAAGTTCACATAGCTTAAAGCTGCCAAGATTCAGAAACACTACATTAGTGCAACTCTTATTACCAACATCTCTTTTTTCAGGCCACATGGAAAACTGAAAAAAGGTGCTGTTTTTAGCATTTAACAGAAATGTTGAATAATATAATCTTTCCTGAGAATATAGGATTACAGCCTTTGTGCGTTTTTAGATACATTACTGCAATGATTCTCAAACTGGCCTATTTTAAGGTTGCCTCCTAGAATTTTGGGGATCAAAGTCCACATATCTTAAAGAGGCCCAGTGTTAAAAGTACTCCTTTACTGCAATCTAATTCTTTTCTTTTTTTCCATGTAGGGTCTCAAAACGAACTGGGAGGAGGTGCATCAGGCATTCCAAAACCTTTCAGTAGAAATAGATACATTACCCAAGAAGCTTTACAGAGAAAAGCTGGAAATAGACATGAAACAGTTGGAACATGATATTCAGACAATTGAGAAACACAAAGTTATTTACATAGCAAACAAATGAGGGTGTCTTTTGAGGATCATTTTTCTGTGAGATAGTTTACTTTCAGTGGAGATATAAATTGCATATATAAGTAGAAAACTATTTGAGGTTTTAAAATCTTTGTTAAAATTTATCATATTTTACATTTTGTTTCCTTTTAGATAATTATTTATTTTTTCAATAAAGGCATATTTTTCTCCAGAGTATTTGGTTGCATGCTATTTTTAAAAAGTCTTTCAAGGTTTCCAGGGTCTTTATTATATAATTCAAAGAGGATGAAAAATAATAGCAGATAGGAATGATTTACCAGATAGTTAATAGTGATAAATATTCATTAAAGTGCCAAGTTATTCAGTGAATTATTTAGTTTTCAAATCATTTTATTTAGCTTGATATGCAAACTACTAAAATCATTTTTGTGTTTGCTTTTACTGTAAACTACAGTAAACTACAAATTACAAACTACTGTAAACTACAAATGAAAAAATCCAAGTAAAATTAATAATTAAAATTACAGGTAGTCCTCGACTTATAACCATTAGTTTGGCAAGTTACAATGGCACTGAAAAAGGTGATTTGTAGTCAGTTCTTGCACTTACTAGTATGGCAGCAACCCATGGCCACTTGATCAAAATTTGGGCACCACGCAACTAGTGTTTACATGCTTATAGCATCATGAAGTCATATGCCACCTTCCCAGCAGGGTTCCAACAAGGAAAGTCAATGGGGGTGGGGGGGCAGATTGATTTAACAATTGCATGATTCATTAAAAAATGCAGAGATTTGCTTAACAATCATAGCAAAAAGTTTGTAAAATTGGGCACAAGTCACTTAGCCATCGCCTTGAAAATTCTGGTAGCAATTGTTGTAAACTGAAGACTACCTAAAAGTCAAAATCAGCAATGGAAATCCTGTGGAAAGCATGTTTCCAAAATCTAATAGAGATGCCAGGGTTCACAGAACTGGCATAGCAATAGAAAAGGCTAAATTTATTCAAGTTCAGTGTGTATATGTGTGTGTATTAGTCTTTATTTTGGAAACATCTTTTGGGGATTAAAAATACATATATAATGAAATATAACAACCCAAAATTCAAACCAATTAATTTAAAAATCTAATGGAAAGTACAAGCAGAATATTAGTAACTCTCTGAAATTGGAGCATCATTATGACAACCATATTATCCATCTGTCACCTAAAGCTCTCGTAAAAAACTATTTGTATCTGGAAACAAGACAGTGATTGAGCCAAACTGATTTCTATAGAGAGATTGTATTGCAAATAACAGGACCATAAGAAATGAATGTCTTTGCTCTAGCCCCCACTTTTAATTCATACAAACTAAGAATCACCAAAGGTTTATCTGGGAAAGAATGGCTTAAAGCAGTCCTGCAAGTTTTTTGGTTCCATACACTTTAAAATGCACATAAAAACCTGCCAACCAATAAAGGATACATAATGGAGATATGCTTTGTTCTTGGTGATGAACATCAGCAAATAAGTGGAGCTAAACATTCTATACTGTGGTGGTCTCCCATGGAAAGAATGAGACACAGGCTGGTGTACTTGGGATGGGAGCCCAGAATAAAATTCCAGTGCTTCCTTTTATTGAGATTTTTGTTCATAGTAAGCAATTACATTGTGGATTAATAATTAGATATAGTACAGGCTTGTTTGCAGTTGTCTAAGCTGCCTCTTTGTTTGTATTTGTTCTTATTGTTCTCTTTGTACTATCTTAGTGACCTTTAGACAGGCATGAATGTATAAGGCATTATATTAATCATTGCTCAAGCTCAGGCCCAAGTTTATTCCCACATTTCCCCTTTTTTAGTTTTTTGATGATTGCGGATGCCTCGGTAGCTTTTCGCCATCTGCAACAGCAATTCTCCTTCCGTAGGCTTCACCCGACACATTCCTAAAAGTCCAGGGAGACATTGAATACAACAGCATACACAGAGAGAAAATATAATAAGCAATATCGCTCCAATAATTAGGTGATGAAGCCATGAACCATCTGGCAACCAGGACCAAAGTGCAGACCACATGTCTAGTCCCTTGTCCTTCGATTGTAATGGATTCTCATTCAGGGTTTGTTCCATATGCTGTATAGTAGTTGTAATGTTTGGAGAATAATCAGAGATATACATGCAACAATGTGTATGAATCACAGCGCAAACTCCCCCTTGCGCTGCCAAAATAGTGTCCACCGCATATCTGGTTTGCAGGACAAAGTCAAGGATTTTTCCTTGCTCTTCTTCAAGCAGCTTTAGCGTTTTAATGGTGTCTTTAAACATAGTAATTGTCCAATTGTTTAAAGGATGCAAATCTCTATAATTCATCATGACTCCGAAAGGAGGAATAAATCCCCTTGATATCTGTGTCCAGTAGTCATGATTCAAAACAGAGTTTACTTCTGTTGCGGAACGCGCACTGCGGATATGAGTGGTCCCCAAAGATTTTAAAATGACATGAGATGGGATTACTTTCCCAAAGGTGCAGACTCCTTTCCATTGTGCTGGAATGTGATCATAGGCCATCCGTCCACACAGCAACCATAGATTTGCTCCCAGGAGATGACCAACCTTATTTGGCTCAGCATAGATTAATTTTGCAAAGGATTCTATTAACATAGCCAAATAAGTGGGCGGTGGTGCGTATTTCCCATTTGCACATTTGGGCAGCTGGTTTTCTATCATGATGGGACAACATGTGGCAAAGATAACTGGACACCCATTTTCATTTATCAAAGATATGATGTCAAATTTAGAAATATTATGTACAAAGTAAGTGATATTTTTTGTTTTCTTGTCATCCGGATAAACCCGACTTCCATTGCTAATAACAATTGTTTTGTTGCAAAACGGATATGTTCCCAAGTAAGTCATATTTTCTACCGTCTCATTGTGGGACCAGCAGATACCCGCCACCTCTTGGATTCGGCTTCCAAGATGCAATGTATTTATGTTACTTGCAGTCCAACTGTTAGACCACATCCCTGAACAACCATAGCATTGTCCCTTATACCAGTCACCTTTGGCCAGAGGTACTGCAACCATTGGAAGCCCTGATGTTTTGTGAGTTGGCATATGCATACATATCCAACAATCAGTTTTATTATGAAGGTTTGCTATCTTCCCCATGTCCTGGATCAACGTGTTTCTTTTCCATTCCCCCAAATCCATCCCCTTGCCCCTTTGGCTGATGATAAGGACGCACACAGCGAGCAGGAACCCAAACAACTGTCCCCTCATCTTCAACAGCAGCGTATCCTCGGCCCCAAGTTATCAGCAGGACAGGTCCTTTCCACGTTGGATCTGGTAGTCTCTTATACCGAACTTTTGGTCTTGGCGTACCTGCAGAAGGGGAGGAAGCAAAATGCCTACTGGCTGCTGTAGCAGCGGGAGATCCTGTCATGTTTAAAAAATTTAAAGTGTATAAGGTAATATTAAGAATGTTTTGTATGTAAGGCAAGCCATATCCATCCACTTCCCCCGTTTTTGTTTTTGTGTGAAGGAGTGCTTGTTTTAGTGTCTGATGAGTTTGTTCCACAATGGCCTGACCAGTGGAATTGTAGGGAATGCCAAATTTATGTATAATTGACCATCGATGACAAAATTCCGCAAAGGCGGTGCTAATGTAAGCAGGGCCATTATCGGTTTTGATCTCCATTGGTGGCCCCACATATGTGAAGGTATGGAGACAATGGTTGATTACATGTTTTGTCATCTCTCCTCGTTGAGGTGTTGCCATAATAAATCCTGAATATGTATCAATGGTGACATGCAGATGGTGCCATGGTTTGAAGGGAGGGTGTTGTGTGACATCCATCTGCCATAGTTGACAAGCAGATGTCCCCCAAGGATTTACTCCTTGAGGAAGAGCAGTGGATTGAGCACTGCAACTAGGACATTGTTGAATAATAGCTGCAGCTTCTGTAGCAGTGTGACCAAATTGTTTACAAAGAGCTTTAGCATTTTGATGAAAATAGCTATGTGAGTCCCATGGAGTAACAGGAGAAAGCAAGAGACAGGACATGGTTGAGGCCGCTGCGTCAGCCACGTCATTCCCTTCCTGCAGCTCCCCAGGAAGTGGCTGGTGGCTGCGAATGTGTGTGATATGTAGAGAATGTGTGCAAGAATGAAGACAGCTTTGCAGAGCTAGAAACAAACTCATAAGATTAGCATCAACAGATGGAGAAAGATAAGCAAATTCAATGTTAAGTATCAATTGATAAACGTAAAGAGAATCCACAATAAGATTTAGTGGTTCTTGTGCAAATTCCTGTAAGGCCAAAATGGCAGCAGCTAATTCAGCCCTTTGTGCTGATTGCTGAGGAGGGGTAATTTTTGTTTTCCATACCCCTTCCTGTCTCCATGCACAAGCACCGTAGGTCTTACCACCGTCTGCATAAACGGTCACTCCCCCAACTGGCTGCTTAGCAATAACTGAATTAAAATTTACAGATACATTTCGAAGCAATTGGAAACGAGGGTCACTGGGGGTGTGGCAAGAAATCTTCCCTGGCCAATTTTCAAGAGCAATTTGCAATTCAATGGATTGACTATACTAAGTTTCCCGCAGAGTGAGGGAGATAGGTAAAAATAGCTGAATTATATCTATGCCATATAAATGCATACTGCGATTTCGGCCTTTGATGAGTAGCTCACTATAAAGCATAGCCATAGTAGAAACTGTTTTTCGGGGAGTATTTTGCAAATACAACCATTCAATGATATAAACCTGTGCTTTATGTAATTGAAATAAAGCTGCAGTAGGCAAGGCTGGAGTTTGTAAAATTGCCAAAGCAAACAGAGTATCAGGAATGCATCGATCAACCCAATGCTGCGTTAAAGTCGCATTTACATGTGTCAGTACCTTCCTTTGTTCTGCTGATAAGGTTATAGCAGAATCCGGTCTCGCAGAGCCCTTTAGGGCCAAGAACAAGGGCTGGAGTACTGCTGTAGTTAACCCCAGGTAGGGTCTAACCCAGTTAATTGTTCCTAGTATTTGTTGTAATTTTACTAGAAAAATCTTTTCCTCAATTTTGATTTCCGGAATGACCGGATGAGCATAGGTTGCAAGGACCTTATGCCCTAAGTAGGCATATGGCGTTTGACTTTGAACTTTTTCTGGGGCAATATGAAGTCCAAATTGTAATAATACCTCTTTAAGGCAAGGTAACGCTGCCTTAACTGTTCCTGTTGGGCCGGGAGCTGCAATTAAAATATCATCCATGTAGTGGTAAACCTTCCACCCAGGATGAGAGGTTCTGAATGGAGCCAGAGCCATTCGAACATATGACTGGCACATCGTTGGACTGTTTATCATTCCTTGTGGCAAAACCTTCCATTGGTAACGAAAGATAGGTGCATTGTTATTCAACTCAGGTACGGTAAAGGCAAATAATTTCTTGTCATCTGCATGCAAAGGGATAGAAAAGAAGCAATCCCGTAAATCTACTACAACTAGATCCCAATTACGTGGGATCGGCTTAGGGTTAGGCAAACCACATTGTAATGCTCCCATTGGTTGATGGATGGAGTTAATGGTTCTCAGATCATGCAAAAATCTCCATTTTCCATTTTTCTTTTTAATAACAAATACCGGAGTGTTATATGGACTAGAAATTGGCTCAATGTGTCCTAATTGTAGCTGCTCAGCTACCAATTGATGTAAAACTGTAAGCTTTTCCTTTGGAAGTGGCCATTGGTCAATCCAGACTGGCTGAGAGGTTAACAATTGTAATTTTTCCATTATCCAATAACAATGTTTGTGCGAAATTGTGACAGCAAATCTCTACCCCACAAGTTTATATGCAGGGGCAACACAAGAGGTTGAATCATTACAGTCTCACCAGTTTCTCTATGCAATGCCTTCAACCAATGTATACTACTTCTTGCAAACTGCATACCACCCACTCCACGAACAGCCGGAGAGTCTTCAAGCGCCCATTCATTTGGCCATTCCTTTTGGCGTATCACAGAGACATCTGCTCCGGAATCTATAAGGCCAGAAAATGATTTTCCCTGAATTTCAATTGTCATTTTTGGTTGGTCTGTAGTCAATTTTTTTGTCAGCGCTAGCAATTCTACAGCAACTGGAGAACTGGCCATTTCAGTGGACCCAAAACCACCAGTTCATGGGATCCCAATTAAAGGATTCATAGGAATGTATGGAAGCAATAATAACTGGGCAATAGAGTCACCGGCCATTAATGATGCAGGAGTATCAGTGTACAATTGTACCTTAATAATCCCTTTATAATCTTGATCAATAACCCCTGGAATAACCAAAAAAAAACCCTTTTTCTGATGCAGAAGACATGTGAAGTACTAATCCCATTGTTTTTTCTGGCAGTGGCCCATGCAAATGAGGGTCCTCAATGTACACTTGATTAGGAAAGGTCACATTAATTGAGTTCAACATTTTTAAATCCAAACCTGCACTCCCAGTAATTGCAGGCGATGCTTTTGTGACAGCCTTGTGAGCGGGGCTAGCTGTACGCCCCAAATTTAGTTTCCTGGATTTTGGTTCTGATCAGAGAGACATTGATTTGCCCAATGAAACCCTTTTTTGCATTTTGGACAGACCGATTTTGGACGGGCGTCCTTAATTTTGATTTTGTTAAATGCCACCGCCCCCCAGGGGCACAGCACTGGGCTTTAAAATGGCCAGGCTTTCCACAATTAAAACAATTCCCTGTAGGTTTCATCCCTTTTTTGTAATGCCATAGCCAAAGTCTCCATGCTGTAAGCCTGAAAACCCACCACTGCACATGCCTTTAACAGATCAGCCAGAGTAACCTCACCTCTAGCCACCAAAGGCTGTAAGATACGCTTGCAGTCAGCGTTTGCATTTTCAACTGCCAATTTCGGCAAAAGTTCTTTTGTAGCTTCCTCATTAGAGATCTGCCTGGTAATAGCCAATTGTAGCCTTTCCACAAAATCATTATAAGACTCAGATGCTGTTTGCTTAATTTGAGAAAAAGACCGTGCTGGGGTTCCCACATCCTGGATGCGGGACAACGCCCCAAGGACAGCTGCCATAACCACTGAAAATATGTGATCAGGCAAATTAGCAGCTTGATCAGCAGTGGATTCAAACAAGCCTGCCCCGTAGATTTGGTCTGGTGTATACAGCCCCCCCGAATTCCTTCCCCTAGTGACAGCCTCCCTTTGGTATTCTGAGTCAAAGACCACATACTGAGTAGAGCTCAATATCATTCTCATTAAATCTTTCCAGTCACTAGGAATCATGCGTGAGGTAGCCAAACTTGTCAGAAGCCCCTTTGGAAAAGGACTTTGAATACCATAATTTTTTACTGCTTTTTTAATTTCCCTAAGAACTGCTAAAGGAATCAGAACCCATTCAGTCTGCAGATTGCCTTGAGCATCCACTTGCCTATTGACTGGAAACAAATTCATCTGGGGAATCTCTTCAGGCTCTAATTTCCCCTCATTGAAAGCCTGATGCATCATTGTTTGAACTTTTCCCATTTTTGGTTGGATTTTATCATTCACAGGCATAGGCTGTGGAAATGATAAAGCACACTCCAGTTTTGGGGAAGGCAGGTGCAATACAATTCCTTTATAAGGAGGAGGTTCTACTAAAGTTTTTAAAAGAGGTTGTTGCTGGGTCTCTAAAGCAGTCATAACAACCTTCCAATATATCAAAATTTCAGCTGTTGCCCGTGGCTCTTCATGAAGGATAGTTCCAATTCTCCTCCATGTGTCTAACTTTAAAGAGCCTTTCTCTGGATACCAGGGACATTGCCGCCAGATCTCTAGCAGCAGCTCTCTCACATTATCTTTTGAAAGAACTATTTGCTCCCCCCCCAAGAGGGCTTAAAGATAAAGAAGTTTGTCCTGACTAACTTCAGCAGTTCATTAACATGATGTTCCTGTGGCTGAGAGAGTTTTCCCCCCATGTTCCCTGAATAATCCTATTGTCCAGCAATAGTTAAGTACGTACTTTACCTATTCCAGGCGAGGAAACACGGAGGTCCGGACACGTACCACCTGCAGTGGATCACGTTGGGGTCACCACTTGTGGTGGTCTCCCATGGAAAGAATAAGACACAGGCTGGTGTACTTGGGATGGGAGCCCAGAATAAAATTCCAGTGCTTCCTTTTATTGAGATTTTTGTGCATAGTAAGCAATTACATTGTGGATTAATAATTAGATATAGTACAGGCTTGTTTGCAGTACAGGCAGTCTAAGCTGCCTCTTTTTTTGTATTTGTTCTTATTGTTCTCTTTTCTTTGGACTATCTTAGTGACCTTTAGACAGGCATGAATGTATAAGGCATTATATTAATCATTGCTCAAGCTCAGGCCAAAGTTTATTCCCACACTATACCTACTGTAGTTTCCAAGTAGTGTTCAGAGGCAAACCCACATGGAGTGCATTGCAGTAATCCAAGTTTGAAGAATGATAAGGCATGTATTAACTGTTGTGCATTACTTCCATTCCTGCAAAATTCTTTCCTGTCATAGCTTTCATCTGCTTACCCAACAGTAGCACGACGGGTAGACTTCTGTCATTGGTAATACTTAAGAGACAACATGGGCTGATAACTATAATGAATATACAAACACTGGACCTGACTAACAGTGTTGCTGGTTTGGTCCAGAGTGATGATGATGCATAACTGAGCATCATCAACACATTGATGGTCCTTAACCTGAACTTATAATCAATGCTTTGCTGAACCTGAACTTATAATCAGTGGCTTTGTTAATTGATTATGTGCCTTGAAGTTGATTTGACTCTTAGTGAAAATACAGATTTTCTTCAGGATGATTTGTGCCCAACATTGTCTTTCACATTGACATGAAAAAGTAGGAGGGAAGCATCAAACTCTGTAGCACTCCTAAGTGAATAGGCTTCGAGCCAATCTCCACATCTACTGATCGGAGCAGCCAATCAATAAGGAATTACTGCAGTAATGCCCCCAACTACACCTTCATAGTTGATCCAAGATACCATGGTAAGTGTTACTTAAGACAGCTGAGAGGCCAAAAATCAGCGGAGGTGGGAGGGCATACTCCAGTCATCCAGGCCTGACAAATGTGACTAATGCAGTTTCTCCTTCAAGCCCAGGCCCAAACTTAGAAAGGTTTCCTCTACAGAACCAGTCCTACCATCTTGAGAAATGCCTTAAAAATGAAGGTTATTGTTCTATCGCCAGAACAAGATGGACTCGAGACCGGAGTTGAGTTCAGCTCTTTATTTAACTGTCAGTAACTTCAACTAAACTCGAGCCACAGCAGCCTCTTTTATAGTGGCTGCTCACAGCTCGCAAACAATGGCATCATTTTAAACCTCCCGCCGTTTAGGTAGGCAATCATCACATGTTGTTAACCATTAATCGCTAGGCAGTAGTGCTTGTCCAATCGGAACGTAGTATTACGAGTATGCAAATGTCTATATACAACACCCCTCCCCTCTTGGTACGGTCCAACTTTACGTGATGTAGTCACGCAAATAGGCGGGGCTTTTGTGGATCCTACTTGACCTGCATAGCTCAGTCTCTGTGTTGTATTTAATCGGTTCGGACGGGATCGATGTTTCTCCTGTCCTTCTCTCAGGAACCTCCTGGAAGGGTGAGTCAGCCATGCCGCTCCTGCCAGGCCTTGTTAGGTTGGTTGAGCTGGTTTTGCCGCTCCCTTCTGGCTTACTCAGGCAGGTAGAGTCAGCTCAGCTGCTTCTTCCCTGGTTCTCCTCTGGCTCCCTTCTTTCAAACTCGCCTGTTGGTAAGTAGTTTTTATTTGTTCTTGGGCTTTCTGTTGCTGGTTGGTGGCCTATTTTTAATCGTGTTAAAGGAGGGTCTTCCCTTTCTTTTTTATTTACGGGTTCCCCCCCCTCTGGTTTTATTATTACTTATTGGCTGTTTTGTATGGGTTTGCTCTATGTTTCGGGGTGTGTCAATGTTACGTTCGAGGTTTCTAGACCATAGTTGGTCTATGTGCCTTTTCCAGGTTCTGCGGTCCGTTGTTTCCAATCGGTACGACCGGGGGGCGTGCTATTTGTGTTATTGTGGCCAGTAACCACAATGGGTCTCGCGTATTCCACAATGGGTCTTCGCGTATTCCAGGTCACCTGGTATAAATGTGCGGTACTTACTGGAGGAGTCTGGTGGCTTCTCGGGGTTGTAGGTGGGATGTAGTCTGTCCAAATATGTTTGCAATTTTCTGCCCATTCAAAGTTCAGCTGGACTCTTGTTTGCTGATGAACACGGCATTATATGTAGAATTGTGAGCATTGTATTTATTTTGTCTTGCATGTCACCCCCTTCAAGTTTTTCTAATGCTTCTTTTGTGTATTGAACCATGCGTTCCGCCCATCCATTTGACACCAGGTGAGCTGGCACTGTCAGGGCATGTCGTATGCCTTGTTCTGCAAGGAATTGTTCAAAAGCTAAAGCTGTGAACTGTGGGCCATTGTCTGAGACTAACACATCTGGTAATCCATGAGTGGCGAAAAGTTTCTTTAGTTGTTTAGTGATGGCTTCAGTCGTTGTTGAACTCATGATGCTGACCTCCAAGCAGTTCGAGTAGGCATCGACAATGATTAAAAATGTATATCCCTTTGTGGGTCCGGCGAAGTCTATGTGGATCCTTGACCAGGGGCCTCTGGGTGTCTCCCAATCAAGGACCGGTTCTAAGGGGGGGGTAGGTCTGGACGGCTGGCATTTATTACATGTTTTTACCCATGTTTCAATGTCTTTGTCTATTCCTGGCCACCAGATGTAGCTTCTGGCCATGGACTTCATTTTTACCATGCCCGGGTGTCCCTCATATAACATGTTCAGCACATCTTCCTGTAATTTTCTTGGAACAACAACCCTATCCCCACACAATATACATCCTTTTTCAATTGACAGCTCAGTTTGCCAGTTTTTGAATGGTTTAAAAGTCTCGTTTTTGTCGTTTTCCGGCCAGCCCCTCCCCACCCAGTTCAGGAGTCAGGCCATTAGTGCATCTTTTGCAGTTTCCCTTGCGATGTCCAATGCGGTGATGGGCAGGTTCGATATTGTTTCAATTTGCAGGGTGCGTGTGGTGGGAGCTGGGTCGTCATCATGGTCTGGTAGAGGTGAGAGGCTCAGTGCGTCGGCATGGGGTATGGCTTTTCCTGGTTGATAGACGAGCTTGTAGTTGTAGGCTGCAAGAAATTCCGACCATCTTGCCATCCTTGGAGACAGGATGTTAGGGATGGCTCTGTCTCCTGCCAGGATTCCTAACAGTGGCTTGTCGTCGGTAATTAAGGAAAATGTCCTACCATAAAAGTATTCGTGAAAGCGTTTTACCTCCAAGATAGCGGCCAAGGCTTCTCTGTCCAGTTGGCTGTAGTTTCTTTCAGCTTTTGACAGCATTTTGGAATAAAAGGCGATCAGTGCCTCTCTGCCATCAGGTAGTGTGTGGCTAAGTATTGCGCCTATGCCGAATGGTTAAGCGTCGCAGATGACAATCAGTGGTAGCATGTCGCTGTATTGGATTAATACAGATTTGGATGTTATTAAGTCTTTAATTCTTTGGAATGCAGCTTCTTCTCATCGGCCCCATGCCTAGATGGCTTTTTTATTGAGTAGTCTATGCAGTGGTTCCGCTATTGTTGCCTTCTGCAGCAAAAAGACATTATAAAAATTAATGAGTCCCAAGACTGCCTGCAAGTCTGTTTTGTTTTTGGGTCTAGGTGCTTCTTTTATCGCTCGTATTTTTTTTCCGTTGGGGTGGATTCCTGCTTCATCAATAAGATATCCTAGGAACTCGACCTGATTTGTGGCAAGTTGGCATTTTTCTTTTTTGACCTTGAATCCTGCTTCTCTAAACCTTTGCAAGATTGCCCTTAGCCGGTCTTTTAGTTGTTTTTTATTTCTGGTGGATACCAATACATCATCAAAATAGGGAACCACCCCTTTTAGTCCTTGGAGGAGGCATTCCATCAGGCTTTGGAAAACACCATGGGGCCATGCTGACACCAAATTGCAATCTGTTGCATTTAAATGCCCCTCTATGTGTTACAATAGTCTGTTCCTCTGCCGTCTCGGAATCAACTGGCAATTGTTGATATGCCTGCATGAGATCAAGCTTTGCAAAAACTTTTCCTCCCCCCAATGAGTGCAAGAGGTGCTGGACTATTGGAATGGAGTATGCGCTCTGCTGTAATGTGTGATTCAGGGTGGCCTTATAGTCACCACAGATGCACACGGACCCATCTGGTTTCACGGGAGTCACAATCAGGGTTTCCCATCTTGCATGGTCAATTGGCTCTAGCACCCCTTGTGCAATGAGTTTGTTCAGCTGCTCATTGATATTTGGCTTTAGCGCAAAGGGGACGCGTCTGGGGGGCTATGTTCGGGTTTAGGCTAAATGCGATAGGGGTCCCATGGTACTTGCCTAGCATTCCGTCAAATATGTCCTGGAACTCCTTCATCAGGCTTTCTTCCCAGTCTGTCTCAGTGATGCTGTTAATTCCTGTCACTTTGATCCCCAAAGGCGCGAACCATTCTAAACCAAGCAGGCTGGGGCGGTCTCGGTCGATGATGGTCAATGGAAGAACTTCAGTGTGCTTCTTGAATTTTACCTTGAAATGTCCCAGTCCAACTACCAGAATCTTGTTTCCTTGGTAGTCTTTTAACGTCAGGCTTTGCTCTTCGAGTTCTTTTCGTCATATGTCTGGTGTCAAGCTTTTTATGGGGTTCCATGATACCATTGACAGATATGAGCCAGAGTCCATTTCCATTTCACATGGCTCTCCCTCTATTTTGACATTTATTCGAACCTTCTTAGCATCAGTTGCTCTGGCATTCCCAATGGTAATTGTCTGGTGTGTTTCTTCCTTCTCGTTGAGCCTCTGACTTCTATTTTCCCAGCTCCAACAACTTCCGGTTTGCTTCTCCTTAGTTCTGGGCAGGTGTGCTGCCTCGTCTTTTTGGACTATGGCTCTTTTTGTTTTGGCAGACCCTTGCAATGTGCCCCCATTTTTCGCAGTGTCTGCAGATGGCGCACAAAAAACGGCACTCAGAACGCGGATGATTTCTTCTGCATCCGGCACACTGAAAATCAGGTTTCCTTCCTCTTTTCTCTCGCCGGTTTCATTCTGACTGAAGCCTATGTACCTCTTCATCTTCGTTCTCAAAGTCGGTTGATGACTCAATGTCTTCATGGTGGGTGGTTGTAGTAGTGTGTTTCTGGGTAGCTTCCGCTTTCTTTGCTCTGCTCTGGCTTGGGCTGTTGGCCATATTCATTTGCTTCATTTTAGCTGCAGATTTTTTCGCTGCTTCAGTTGCGGTTGCCTCAGCGATGGCTTCATTTACGGTGATGCTGGGTCAATTTAGTAGTTTGCTCTGGAGGGTAGTGTCTCTCAATTCGAGGACCACGCGGTCTCTCAATCCAAGGACCACGCGGTCTCTCATGGTTTCGTTCATGTTGAGAAATTCACATTCTCCTCCAATGTCCCTTAGTGCTGCTAAGAAATCCCTGATACTTTCGCCTTCTCGTTGATCCCGTTTATAAAATTTGTGTCTTCGAATAAGATTGGAAACAACAGGCATGTAATGGGCTCTCAGCATCTGGTTCAGGTCTGGCCATGCCATCTGTTTGACACCATGCGGTTTTGCCGATGCTTTGGCCATTTTAAAAATGGTAGGTCTGCAATGTGTCAGGAATACAGATCTCTTCCTTTGGTCCATGATTCCTTGTAGTTCATTACTCTCTAGGAACATCAGGAACCTGTCGATATGATTCCCAGTCCTCTTTGGCTGGGTTGAATGGTGCGGGTGGAAAATTATTTCCGGCCATCTCTTTGACTTCTTGGCTCTCTTCGCCATGTGCTTATGGTCTTTGCCCTCTCAATCCCATCCTCATCGCCAGTGTTCTATCACCAGAACAAGATAGACTCGAGACCGGAGTTGAGTTCAGCTCTTTATTTAACTGTCAGTAACTTCAACTAAACTCGAACCGTGGCAGCCTCTTTTATAGTGGCTGCTCATGGCTTGCAACCAATGGCATCATTTTAAACCTCCCACTATTTAGGCGGCCAATCATCATATGTTGTTAACCACCAATTGCTAGGTGGTAGTGATTGTTCAATCGGAACGTAGTATTACGAGTATGCAAATGTCTATATACAACAGTTAAAGAGTTGCTGATAACAATACAATACAGCCAGCTTCTTGAGGAGGAAGTATGATACCACTTTCTTCAAGGCTGCACCTCTCATAATGAGATACTGACCTTTTTCTTGATCTAACTCATCATACCCTTGCCAGCTCCATACAGCAGGGGTCCCCAACCACTGGGCCGCAGACCAGTACCGGTCCATGGGTCATTTTCTACCAGGCCGCTGGTTTGCTGGGTGCCGCCATCTTGTTTCGATGAGAAAGTGTTTCCGGGTGAGCTTTTCCGGTTGGAAAGCGGCGTTTGGGTCCTGAAGGAATCCTCGCACCTTAGTTTCATCGAAGGGGGGGGCGGCTTCGAACGAAGAGCCGTCCTGATGGCGGAGGAGATTAAGAAAGCACAAAAAAGGTACAAAGGAAGAGTTGAAGGTGGCGGGGAGAAGTGGGGGACGACTGGCTGGCCGGTCGCTTGGCTCGCCTTGCCTTGTCATGTGTGCTGATGCCGGTACTGGGCCGTGGATCATTTTGTGATGCCAGTACCGGGCCATGGCACAAAAAAGGTTGGGGGCCACTGCCATACAGGAGTCTGCAGGATGCAGAGGCCACAGTAGAGACCTCAATATTTCTTGAAAGCTTGAACTCACCCACTCGCTCCATTGCAAATTACATAGTCAGATTTCTTGCATTTGGAAAATCAGCAAAGTCAGACTCTTTGTGCAATAATAAGCCATATCTTAAGGAAACCATCATCCTCATCATGGTATTACAATTCTGGTACAAACAGTTTTTTCAAATAGCTTCGACCTACTAACTACAAATTTATAACTATTATAACACATAACTATGAATATAATTGATAGTCAAAAATTCATATAAAAGCTAGATCAAACATTCCTACAAAACCATGAAAATAGGGGCAATAAGGAATGCAGCCAAAAGATGCAGGGATTTTAGGATAGTGGCCGTTTTCCATTTACCTGTACTATTTAAAGCATGCTACCTTTGATTCTGGTGACAATATATAGCTGTCATGGTAGAGAGCAATAGCTTATCTCCATTAATTTTCTATTTTCTTTCAAAATAATTCAACAGTTTAACTAAGATAACCACATGTCTAAATTTTTGTGACAGTATCCTGTTTCCACTGCAATAATTCTCTGGTAGGGAAAAATGACCTTGGAAATATCTAGGATTTGTTTATAGTAGCAATAGTAGCAATGGACATATCAGGAAAGATTCAAGCAAAGGTTCCCATGGTTCAAGGAAAGGCTCCTGTTGCCTCCTGATTGATGAGCAGAAGGAGAGAACAGATAGCAAACATATGGCCACCTGGCCCCAAAGCACCAGAGGAAGCATTATGGGGGCTGAGTGGTCTACTAAATAGCATGATGTTTCAGATAGCTTCAAAATAACTAAACTAAAATTATAATTGGTTTTACAAATAGATATTCTTTCATAGCAAATGTTGATTTAAGTGGCAGAGAATTTTAATTTTATAAACATTTATAACATTTTATATACAATATTATAGCCTATAAATATCAGATTTTTAATTTCATAATGGTCAATGCTTTATAATTGCAACATATTTTAATGCTGAAACATCGCAATTTTCAGTCAATGTTTCCCTCAGTATCACAGGTTTTACACATAAGATGCTCTTTCATAGCAAATGCTAGTTTAAACGTCAGAGAAATTTTACTTTATAATCAACATTGGCCTATAAATGTCAGATTTTTAATTTTATAATGGCCAATGGTTTAGAATTGCATGTTTTGATGCTGAAACACTGTTCTAGTCCCAATATTCATTCAATATTTATAATTTTTTTTGCTTTAGCCAATAAAACCAGCAAACAAATCAATTTATTTATTTAGTGTTTTGTTTGTTTGTTTGTTAGTTATTTTGTCAAGAGCTTACAATATAACAGAAACAAGAACAAACATAAATTTAAATACAAGAAATAGGAACTTAATAATTGGGGACTGTTAAATCTGGGAGAGTGGGCGAAAGAATGGAGACGAGGCATTGAATAGTGACTCCAACTCTTTATTAGTGACTTCAGAACAGAGCGAAATACTAGGGCAGCAGCAGCTCCTTTTATGGAGCTGGCTGCTGTCACAACACCCAATGATTTGAGTTTGCTGCACTGGGAGCGTCCAATCAGCGGTGACCCGCTAACAGCCAATCAGATCAGTCAACAATGACCAATCACGATCCGCTATCAGCGGGCCAATCAGAAGTGCAGGTTTATGAGCCTGTCGTGGAAGGAAAACTATTAGAATTGCAAGTTAACGAGTTTGCTTAGTTCATAACACCTCTCCCCCCGAGGTTCTGTCTCAAGGGTGGGTGATTTATTCTCACAGGTAGGCAGGTCGTCTCACTTGTCTACCTGATCTTCGTTGCTTCACCAGTCTTTGCCTGGATTCTGGTTCCGGTGGGCTGTTTGTTGAACTCCGTGGTAATGGTGATCTGACTTCTCCGTTGGGTGACTCGGGGTTGTCATCTCTACTCCCGTCAAGGCTGTCATCTGGATTCTCTGGGTGTGCTGATGCTGCCGTGCTGCTTCGTGGAGAGATGACCATCTGCCCCGGGCTCTTCTTCGGAAGGTGAATATTCCAGGTTTGGTTGCACTGATTGCTGAGTTTCAAGTACTGGGTCGGGTACTAGTTTGTTTTCGGCCCCCTCGATTTTCCTCCCCCCCCCTGGTTTGGAGTTCAGGGCTTGTGAAGGGGGTAGGTGCCAGCCTGGAGCGTAGTTGGTCGATGTGGCACTTCCACAGTCTCCAATCAGCAGTTTGTAAATGGTAGGAACGGGGACCCGTAAGTTGAGTTATGGTAGCGGGAACCCACAATGGGTCACCAGTAAAGTTTTTTGCAAAAACCGGGTCGCCTACCTTGAACGTGTGATACTTGCTGCTGGACCCCAGGGGCTTTTCCAGCGTGTAGGCAGGATGTAGTTGGTCAAGATGTGATCGAAGTTTCCTGCCCATCAGGAGTTCGGCTGGGCTTTTGTTTGTGGTGCTGTTTGGAGTAATATGTTGGAGGAGAAGCATCCTGGTCACCTTGTCGTGGATGTCCCCTTGTTCCATCTTGTGTAAGGTTTTCTTTATGAACTGGACCATTTGTTCAGCCCTACCATTGGCCGCAGGATGAGCCGGTGATGTTAAAGCGTGGCGTATCCCCTGGTCTGCTAGGTACTATTCAAATGCCAAGGTGGTAAATTGTGGGCCATTATCTGAAACCAAGACATCTGGCAAGCCTTATGTAGCAAATAGTCTGTTTAGCTTTTTAACGACTGCCTCTGTGGTGGTGCTCTTCATTTTGTGGACCTCAAGCCAGTTGGAATAGGCATCCACTGTTATGAGAAATGTATGCCCCTTGGTGGGTCCCGCAAAATTGATGTGGATAAGGGACCAGGGACCTCAGGGTGCTTCCCATTCAGTTGGTGGTGTTTTTGGTGGAACTGAGCGTGTTTCCTGGCACTTGTTGCAGGTGGCGACCCAGGTTTCTATTTGTTTATCTATACCTGGCCACCAAGCGTAGCTCCTTGCTTGTGCCTTCATTCGTACAATGCCTGGATGTCCATCATGCAATAGTTTTAGGACCTTATGCTGTAGTCTTCCTGGGATGATGACTCTGTCTCCCCATAAAACACATCCTTTTTGGGAGAAAAGTTCTGTCTGCCTGTGTTTGAAAGGCTTGAAGTTGTCATTGAGTTCATTGTCAGGCCAACCTCTTTCCACCCAGCTGAGGACTCGTGCCAAACAAGGGTCCTTCCTTGTTTTGGATGTGATGTCTTGTGCAGTCAGTGGTGGTGATGGAAGTGTCTCGATTTGTAGTGTGGCTAGGGTTGGAGCTGGGTCGTCCAGGACTTCTGGTAGCGGAGAGCGGCTCAGGGCATCAGTGTGGGGAATGGCTTTCCCCGGTCGGTGTCGCAGTTGGGTATGCATCTAGAAACTCTGACCAGCGTATCATTCTTGGCGATAAGATGTGGGGAATTGGTTTATCCCCTGCCAAGATGCCAAGCAATGGTTTGTGATCGGTGATTATAGAAAAGGATCTCCCATATACATACTCATGGAATCGTTTGATTGCAGACACAATAGCGAGAGCCTCTTTATCCAGTTGGCTATAGTTTCTCTCAGTTTTAGATAAAGTTCTAGAAAAGAATGCAATGGGTGCCTCAGTGCCATTTGGCAGGACATGGCTCAGGATGGCTCCTACTCCAAACGGTGAGGCGTCACAGGTGAAAGTTAAGGGTAAGGTCTCGTTATATTGTATTAATACAGTATCTGATGTTAAAAGGTCTTTTACTTGCTAAAAAGCTCGCTCTTCTCGATTTCCCCAGACCCAGGAAGCTTTCTTGTCAAGCAACAGCAACAGTCGCCTTCTGGGGTAGGAAGATGTTATAAAAGTTAATGAGTCCCAGGAAGGCTTGGAGATCTGTTTTATTCCTAGATCTCAGGGTGTTTTTTATTGCAGCCAATTTTTTCTCAGTTGGGTGAATTCCCTGTTTGTCAAGAAGGTAACCAAGGAATTCAACCCTCTCAGTACATAGTTGGCACTTGTCCTTCTTGACCTTCAGGTCAGCATCTTTAAATTTTTGGAGGACCATTCTTAGTCGCTTTTCTAGTAGACTTCTAGTGGGGACGGTTATCAAGACATCATCGAAATATGGCACGACCCCTTTTATGCCTTGTAGCAATCTCTCTATCAGACTTTGGAAGATGCCAGGTGCTATGCTCACTCCAAACTGGAGTCTATTACATTTGAATGCACCTCTGTGCGTGACTATAGTTTGGGCTTCTGTGGTCTCTGCATCTACGGGCAGCTGCTGGTACGCCTGGGCTAGGTCCAATTTTGTGAATATTTTTCTGCCCCCAAGGGAATGAAGGAGGTGTTGGACCACAGGCATGTGGTAAGCACTCTGCTGAAGTGCGCGGTTTAGGGTGGCCTTGTAATCCCCACAAATTCTCAAAGATCCGTCAGGTTTTATGGGGGTTACAATTGGGGTCTCCCATCGGGCGTGGTCAATCGGTTCCAACACGCCCTGGGCTATTAATTTGTCCAATTGTTCATCAATCTTTGGTTTGAATGCAAAGGGCACTCGACGAGGCTTAAGGCGAATGGGCGCAATATCAGGGCAGAGATTAAATGATATGGGGGATCCCTTGTACTTGACTAGCTTCTCGGTGAAAATTTCCTGAAATTCCTGGACAAGGGCTGCTTCCCAATCATCGCCTTTGGTCTGGTTGATGCCCGCCAGTTCGATTCCTAATGGCACGAACCACTGCAAGCCTAGTAAGCTGGGTCAATCTTTATCGATGATGGTAAGAGGTAGGGTTGCGTTGTGGTCTTTGAAGGAGACTTGGATGTGGCTGGAACCGGCGACTGGGATCCTATTTCCTTGGTAATCCTTTAATATAATTCTCAGAGTGCTGAGGTCCTGGCGACGGATGTCAGGGATCAGCTGTTTGAGGGTTTTCCAGGAAACCATTGATAGGGAAGACCCGGAGTCAACTTCCATAACGCATGGTCAATTCTCAATGGTGACCTTTACTCGGATTTTTCTTCTTTTTTCTTTATATAGTCAATTATTAATCCTCTTGCATATGCCTTCATTGTATCCCAAACATTCTGTATTGAAGTATTTTCTTTTTTGTTTTCATTGAAGAAGAAGGCCAATTCTTTTTCCATCCATTGTATAAAATCTTTTTCCTTTAAAATAGTATTGTTTAATGTCCATCTAGATCTTCTTTTTTGTCCTTTCCATTTAATTGTCATTGGATTATGGTCTGACCATGTACTTGTTTCAATATTTATTTCTTGAATATTAGATAATAATTCTGTTAATGTCCAAATCATATCTATTCTGGACCACGATAAATGCCTGTTTGAATAAAAAGTATATTGTTGAGTTTTAGCATTTCTTTCTCTCCATATATCTTTTAAATTTAGTTCATCTGTCATTTTAAAAAAGGATTTAGGGAGAGTTCTCCTATTTTGTCGTGTTGTTTTTACTGTATAGTCCAGTTTATTGTCTACAATTCCATCAAAGTCCCCCATCATATGTATGTTAACATAGTCCAGTTCAATTATTTTCATATGTAATTTTTTTATAAAATTCTTCTTGTTTATCATTTGGGGCATAAATTGCAACCAAGAGTGTTTTTTATATTATTATCCACTATTTCAACTATTAATACTCTTCCGTCTTCATCCGTATAAATCAATTTGGCTGGAGTGGTTTCTTTAACGTACAAATCCTCTTTTCTTACAATGAGTCACAGAAGTAAATATTTTCCCTAACTTTGGTCGTATCAATAATTGTTCATGTTGTTTTTTAATGTGTACTTCTTGTAAGCAAATTATATCAAATTTTAGCTTCTCTAATTTATAAAAAGTTTTCCTTCTTTTGATAGCTGAGTTCAGTCCATTTATATTCATGGAAATCAGTTTTTTCCCCCCCCCATAATTATGCTTTATATTTAGGTCTAACAGCTCTCGTGGATCTTATTTCACATTGTTCTTTGATCTCCATTTGTCCACCTATTGCGCCTTCTTCTTTTTCCATCTCCATTTGATCTTCTCCATTTGATCCTCTTACTCAGATTTTTCTTGCATCAAGGGATGAAGCATGGCCGATGGTGATGGTTTGGTGCGCCTCTTCTCGTCTGGTAGAAGTGGCTGGTGCTTGATTTCTGTAGTAGTGGTTCCATTGGTTGCTTGGGTGGTCCCGATTTACTGGTGGGGCGCCTGTTGTCTGCCGGAAATTATTTTCTCTTTGGTTTGGGCTGGACCCTCGCTTGCTTCTACAGACCTTTGCAATGTGGCCCCTCTTTCCACAGGAACAGCAGAGTGCATCTAGGAATTTGCAGTCTGATCACGGGTGGTTTCCCCCGTATCCAGCACAATGATACAAGGACTTAAACGATTCCATTGATCTCACTGATCACGTTCTGACCTGAGTCTGTTGATCTCCTCTTCCTCGCTTTCTGATGAGGATTTGAGGTCTTCATGGTGGGTGGTCGTTGTGTGCCTCTCAGGAAGGGGGAAACTATCACTGGCGAGTTGGAGGTGCAGTCCGTTTGCTTGGCGCATTCAAGCTGCCGACTTTCTGGTTGCTTCTGCTGCAGTAGCATCAGCAATGACATCTGCAAGGCCGATGTCTCCCTTCACCATAATCTTGCTCTGGGTTGTAGAGTCTCTTAGACCCAGAACAATTCGATCTCTCATGGCTTCTTCGAGATTTGCGAAGCCACAGAGTCCCCCCAGGTTTCTGAGGTCTGTGATGAAGTCTCCAACACTCTTGCTTTCCTGTTGGTCCCTCTGGTAAAACTCGTGTCTTCTGATGAGTGTTGGCACCGCTGGGGCATAATGGGGCCGGAGGATTGGGGCGAGGTTGTCCCAGTCCATTGTCTTGACTTTGGCTGGTTTTGCGAGTGCCTTTGCCATCTTAAAAACAGTGGGCCCGCAATGGGTCAGGAATACAGCTCATTTCTTGCCAGGCGTAGCATCCTTCAAGTTGTTGGTTTCCAGGAACATCTGAAACCTGTCCATATATGAGTCCCAGTCTTCGTTAGCCGGATCAAATGGAGCAGGTGGTATGGCGCCAGTGGTCATGTTGCCGCTATTGGTGTGCTCTCAGCCACGTGCTCTGTTAGCGTTCAATGAGTGTTCAGTCAGCTCTATTGTCTCCACATCTCATCCTCGTCTCCAGTGTTAAATCTGGGAGAGTGGGTGCAAGAACGGAGATGAGGCATCGAATAGTGACTCCAACTCTTTATTAGTGACTTCGGAATAGAGCGAAATACTAGGGCAGCAGCAGCTCCTTTTATAGAGCTGGCTGCTGTCACAACACCCAATGATTTGAGCTTGCACGCTGGGAGCGTCCGATCGGCGGTGAGCCGCTAACAGCCAATCAGATCAGCCAACAACAACCAATCACGATCCGCTATCAGCGGGCCAATCAGAAGTGCAGGTTTACGAGCCTGTCGTGGAAGGAAAACTATTAGAATTCCAAGTTAATGAGTTTGCTTAGTTTGAAACAGGGACGGTAGACACGATTGTAATAATTATGCTATTATTCATGTTTAAGCATAAATTAAGCATCACACTATTTTAAAGTCAATGTCTGGCACATTTGTCCTATATAATTTTATTTTTTTTTAAATTTGGAGGTAGCTTGAACATTTGGAAGGTCAAGGTACCTTGAATCATGATAGAGTTGGTGTCCCTTTTCAGACAAGCAAGCTGGATCACTCAGAACTTAGCAAAGGCTGCTCTGAGATTATACGTTACTCCAAGAGTACATATAATTGCTATTTTTGAAATATTGCTTCAGTTCCATATACTAGTTCTTGTTCATTATTGCGATGGATTTTTGGGTTTGGACTTATTGCTTCCAGAGTAGCAAGGCTGATTCAGTCCCAGAAATGTAACTGAGCTAATGAATCATTAGCTGAGTCTTTGAGACAAGCATATGCTACAGGTACTACCCTTAGATATTAATGCTTTGCTATATCTATCTGATTAGTGCTTGAAGTTTGGAGGGCAACATCAATACATTTTGCACATTAAATGTGCATTTTATAAAATAACTGATAGTACTATCCAGACTGGTTTTCTTTTTCAAAAGTTTAAATATGATAAGCCTTTCTGAGGCTTTTATTGGTTCTCATTCAATGTCATTGTATGTCTCTGAATTTTCAATGCTGCAAAGTATAAAATTATCTCATTTACTATGCTTGGTTCTATAAAACTCTATCATGTCCCCAAGGTATCCCTTCTAGGCCCTCCGGATTTCAATGCTGTATTTTCACTGTAGGAGAAGTATTCTAGACCAAGGGTCCCCAACTCCTGGACTTGGCCTTGTGACTTTCAGAACTGGGCCCTGGAAGTGGCAGGCGAGTACGTATGTGCATGCACGCATCCCTACATCCCCATTTGTACAAAGCCAAAAAGTTGGGGAACTCTGCTCTTAATCAGTGGAATAGCTTGCCTTCAGAAATTGTGGCAGCTCGATAACTGGAGATTTTTAAGAAGAGACTAGACTGCCACTTATCTGAATATTATAGATTCCCCTGCTTGAACTGGACTAGAAGACCTGCAAGGTCCCTTCTAGATTCTATTCTAGTCTATTGTTCTGTTCTGCTCTAATTCTATTCTATTCTAAACCATTAATCATCAGAAAGTATATATAGCTAGTCCTCTACTTACAATCATAATGGAATCTGTCAATTACAGTCACAAATTTGATGCCTATGAAGTGAGATGCTTACGATTGCCTTGCTTAACAACCCCAATCCCTACTTTTCCTGGTGCAGTCATTAAGTAATTGTGTGGGTCATTAAGCAGAATGCCTCAGGTGTAGGGGAAACCCTAGGAGGCCTAGCACAGGCCCAAGCCTGTAATGAAGGACCACCCCACTTCACACATGGCCTGTCATGGGCATCCCAAGGCCTCCCCTACCCCCTGAGGCACCCCATGCTCTGCTTCTCTCCCCAAGCTGCAGGCCTTAGGCCTACTTACCCATTCCACTGGATCCCCACAGGCCATGGGCTTCCTTTTTCACCCCAAGGGTCCCTGCAGATGTTCCACCACGAGGCCTTCCTCCTACACAATGGAGGCCATGTGATGCCATCCTAAAAGCAGGGACCATTTTGAGAGCAGCCACAATGAATTGCAGTTGCTCGCAAAAGACACCCGCTTCTAGGACAATGCCATGTGGCCTCTAGGGAGGTCAAAAAACACAGTGGCCTAGTCTCCTTCCCTAACAAGAGATTAATTGCAGTGCTTCCAAAATAGCACTCACTTCAGATAATACATGTGGAGGGAGATGAACAGCGGAACAGCTACTTCCAGAAGGCGATCTACCAAAAAGGTAGAAGGAGAATGCAGGAACCAATGAGGTGGGAAGTAGGCCCAAGACCTGCAAAGACCCAGTAGGACATAATGGGGTGGGGGGGTGGGGGGTGGGTGGAGGCAGAGAGAATGCACTGCATTGTCCTTCCAGTCAGATGTACAGTAAGGGGAGCTTGCCAAGTGCCTAAATTTTATTCCCATGACCACGGAGACATTACAGTAATTGTAACTTCAGGCAAAGGTCATAAATCCCTAAATTCAGCACTATCATAATTTCAAATGGTTGCTGAACAAATGGTCATAAATTGAGTTACCACTGTATCCTGGTTCACACATTGCATTAGGGTATGCTTTATTTAATTACACTTTGTTCAGTGAACTTCAGCTACCAGTTTCATGCAAGCTACTAAATCATAAATCCAAATTTACAAACTGTGGTGGCTCGACTCACCTAAATTAAAATTAGAGAAGACACATTTTAGTATGCGTGTACACTAATCACAGATATGTTGAGTCTGAATCAAAAATGAACCTGAATAATTCTACATAGAGGGCTTAGAAACTCACGACAGAAAGCTATCAAAGTACAATGGCTTCTGGGACAAATTAATTCAGAGTTTTCACTCTAGGAACATATAACCAAGTTCAGTGATGATATAATCAGTGATGATATTTTGAACACATTATGTGAAAAGCTAGCTTTCTTGAAAAATCTATGATACTGAGAAATGAGTAAAAACTAGAAGAAGATGACTAGTAGCAAGGTGGATGGACTCCATTACAGCAGCATTGTTGGAAGACATGAAGGGCTAAATTGGGAGCACATCATTCTGGAAAAAAATCTATGGGGTTGCTGAGAGTCAACACTGATTTGATGGCACATAGTCATCAATCAATTCTTATAGAATACCTTCTTTTATTATATTGATTGTTATATTGATTATAATGGCAAAGGCTTCTTTTGTCAACTTCAGGCACAATGAAGCATCTATCAAAGCTGCTCTCATTCCATTTTAAACAGACTATGTATTCTTTCATGAAGGTCATCAGTATTGCTGATTATAGAGGAAAAAAATGTCATAATGAAAACCATTTGAGCTACAGACACAAGGCAAACATTCTTATTCAATTCTCCCTCTGCAGGAAGTTGGACAAAATACATTGAGAATTCAAAAAATGTCACTCCATTTATATTTACATATAGAACTGCCAGGGATTGGAACTGGTTCATTTGTCCTATTATTATAGCAAAAGAATAAATGTGAGTAAACTTTTATTTGGGACTCATCAGAGTGTCTTATATTTCATCTTCTTTAAGGGAATGCTAAAGAAGTTGTAAAGTTTTACAGAGTTTAATGCCCCCTGTTTTACTTGGTTTATTTTGACCCATACCAGTTTAAGACAGGTCACTAGCAAGGCTAGCTGAACCATAAAGGCAAGGCTAGAGCTAGCCTGTGGCTTGCTGTAGGCTGTTAATCAAAGCCAAATAAACCGTGCTATAATTCAGTACTGTAGTGAAATGCAATTTGTCCAGCGAGACTATGTGTACAATAAGCAGGTCAAAGATCAATTCCACCTCTGGTTTATTCAACGAACCAGCCTTTGCCACTCCATACGCCGATCCGTTTCTAGGAAGGCGAGAAGAGCGAGACAGGGGCCACGGAATAGGAGACCAGGCAAATTTAATCCCGGCTCAAATCTAATTAGAAGCGGGGCTTTGCCTCTACCTCATCCCCCTATGTTGGAAGAGGCGAGCCAAGCCTGAGCTACGGAGCTCGGCCGGGGATCGAGAAGAGGGAGAAATCGCATCCAAGCAACTAGGACCTGCTGCACAGATTTTCCCTCCTCGAGTTAGTTTGCTTGACAGTCACTTCTTCTTTCCTCCAGCCTGAGCGCGGCGCAGCCGCTGCCTTCTCCTCCTCGACTCCTATGGCTCACCACATCCGATCGGAGCGAGAAAGGAGGCTGGACTCAGCGCTCACGTTTTCCTCCCCCTCCTTCTCCTCGCCTCTCTATTTTCCCTCCTCAAGGCTTTGTCCAGCCCCTTGTGAAGATGGCGGGGCTGAGCAGCAGGACTAGCGTGGCAGAGGCGCCGAGAAGCAGCGGCCGAGGGGTCGTGGTAAATGAAAACTTTCCCCCCCTCCCGGATCGGCCTGCCGCAATAGCTGTTGCAGGCGCGATAGCCAGCCCGGCTCCCCTCCCAGTCCCTTCAGCACCCCGCCATCCCGCCCAACCACGCTTCGCTCACCTGACACCCCCCCCCCACTTCCCCATCTTCCTGGACTTCAACCTCTGCTTTCTCCCGCCTCGGTCGGTAGTTTAAATGACCCCGGAGGCTTTTTAGTATTTATTTCATCGTTAGGGTATCCAGAATGAAAGCACGTTTGCACCGACAGGGAGCTAGCTCTATGAAGCCGCGCGCTGGGGATAAATTCCTTGCCACGAGTGAAATGGCAGGTTTTAACAATTGCATTGCCCGCCACCCAACCATGGAAGGCGAAAGGGCTTGTTTTTCTCCCGGAGAAATTGGTAGCCTGGGGTTGCAGACTTTTAACTACAGTAACAGCATAGAGCGATCTCGATCCTCTTCCTAACTGAGCGTCAAACGATCGCCTTGTGGGCACGAAAAACTTTCACCGATTCCCTCCATAGTGAATATGATTTGGAATACGACGGTAGCAGAGACACGTCACCCACCCACCCTTCTCCCGTCCCTTAAAAGCCACGCATTCAGGATCTGCATTCATGCATCACTTTAATCGCATCAGTTCTGCTAAAGGGATTATTTGCACAGCTTCCCTCCCCCGCCCCCCCTCCACTTCCCCCATGATCTGGAGGAGTTTAACGTGATACAGTGTTGTCCTCTTGGGTAATTGGTATAATGCTTATGAAAAGAGGTGGAACCATTCTTAGCCCCCCCCCTTCAATTCATTACACTGATTGATTTGAATAAAACAATCCTACCTTCAGAAAGATGTGGGTGGAAGATTGTACTGTTTTTTAGAGAGATGATTTGAAGGTTCTTAAGAAAATGCTTATAAAGGGGCCTTATAGCTTTAATACCATAAGTGTTTCAGTATTCAATATTCAATTATACGTTGACTTCTTAAATAATAAATATGGCTACCTCCTGAACACATGAATCACAGACTAAAATTCATATGTGTTTATTTAAAAGTAAACACCCTTATGAATGGAGCATATGACCAATGCAGCTTTGTTAACTTGGAGGGGAGAATAGCAAAGAATATTGGGGATATTAATTGTTTAAAAAGTTCCTAAAAGAATACACTTTTATAATACTGCCCAGAAAACTGCAGTGTAGACAGAAGGAGTAAAATTTGACTCAAATGTATTGTGACAGGTAGTCCTTGACTTATTATCATTCATTTAGCAAATGTTTGAAGTTACAGTTGCCCGGGAAAAAAATGACTTGTGACCACTCCTTGCACTTATATCTGTAGCCCCATGGTCATGTGATCAAAATTTGGGCACTTAGCAACCAGCATGTATTTATGATTTTTGCAGGATCCCAGGGTTATGTGATTGCCATTTGAAACCTTCCCAGACTAGCAAAATAAATGGCAGAAGTGAGATTTCCTTAATGACCATGTGATTCACTTAACAACCATGGGAAAAGATTGTAAATGAACTGTCTTGCTTAGCAATGGAAATTATGGACAAAATGCTAAGTCAAGGATTGAACTTCTTTTAATGTGGCTAAGAGGTATGAAATTGCACTGTCACATGATTTAAATTATAAAACTGGCCAGATGAAGAGAAGCAGCTATAGAAAAGGGGAGAATATTCTCTCTCTCTCTCTCTTTTTTTTTACCTCAGAAGAATCTTGTTCTGTTTTGCAAAAAAAAAGAGTATCTTCTAAAATACAGGTAGTCCTCTACTTACAACCATTTATTTAGTGATCATTTGAAGTCACCGTGGCAGTGAAAAAACTGACATGATTGTTTTTCACATTTATGATTGTTGCAGCATCTCCTTGGTCGTGAACAAAATTTGAATGCTTGGCAGCTACCATTTATGACAATTGCCATGTCATGATCATCTTTTGCAACCTTCAATAAGCAAAGTCAGTGGGGAAGCCAGATTCACCATGTTACTAAATTATAACCTACAGTGATTCATTTAACTATGGCATTAAAGGTCATAAAATGAGGCAAAAGTCACTTAACAACTGTCTCACTTATAACGTAAATGTTGCACTCAGTTGTGGTCGTAAGTCAAGGACTATCTGTATAGTGCCTAGGAGTAACTGTGCTGTGCAAACCTTTTGCTCTGAAATGTATAAAATTTAAATGCACCTGATTAATTTGTTGACAGAACAGATCAGTCTTATGTGTACTTCTAAATAAGCCTCACTGTATGCAGCAGGAGTTGCTTCTGGGTGAATATTCTGTAAACGCGGAACTATGTTCTAGCTTTGGTAATATGTTGTTGCTGGCATTAAAATACTAAGGTAGAGGATGATAATTAAACTTTAAGTCTAAGGGTTTTTTTTTACCCAAAATATACACTTGAGTAATATATTGTAGCCTTTTTAAGAGTCTGTCTAGTAATTTGGGGGGAATAGCAATAGGATGGGAAGCCCCAGATTCAAATATAGATAATTCTTGACTTAAAATGGCAATTGAGCCCAAAATTTCCATTGCTAAGCAAGATATTTTTGTTAATTTTGCCCCGTTTTGCAATCTTTTTTTGCCAGGGTTGTTTAAGGAATCATTGCAATTCTTAAGTTAGTAAAACAAAAAGATTTAACCTGGAAATAAGGAAAAACTTTCTGATAGAGAGAACAATCAACCAATGGAACAGCTTGTCTTCAGAAGTTGTGGGAGCACCATCACTTGAAATTTTCAAGAAGAGATTGGACTGCCATTTGTCAGAAATGGTTCAGGGTCTCCCGCTTGGGCGGGGGTTTGGACTAGATAACTACAAGATCCCTTCCAACTCTGATTATCTGTAATTTTCAGTACCATTGTAACTTTGGTTACTAAATGAACAATTGTATGTTGATGACTATTTTCAACCCAGTAACCTCTTACTTTGTTTCAGTTTTCTGTAACTTCTCTAGCATATTGATTGGAAACAACCAGAAACAATCATCAAATCTCTCCTTCTCTCTCTTTTAGAACAATCATCTGGAAAGCCATATTCATCCAATTTTTAAACAACCAAATGCATAAAGTGGAAAGTTTTCCACAAAACATATCGACAAATTTCTAACCCACATCTTTTGTAGGAGGATCTATCTGCAAGTCAGCTCTTGCCACCATATTGAGAAGAGCAAATTATGACTGGTTTATGCAACAAACAATGGTTTAAACACAGGGTAGTTTGCTTTGAAATAAAGCAATCTGTTGGTTCTAATTTTGTGAAGCTATCTTCAATTTTTATATTCTCTTTCATATATTAATTTTAAGAACATCACTTAATAGTAAGAGAGTGAAGCAAGCTAGAAATCTCTTTAGTTGCTATAGGAATCTCATTTTAGAAAAAGAGGTTATTATTCTTTTTCTGTACTACTTCCCTGTTCAAATCATTGAAAATTTTCTCATGCATATTTAGCTCAGTAAAATAAATTAATATTCTTATGATAAATTATATAATAGATTTGTATACCAGAGCAAAAATATCTTTAAAAAAAATAACATGACGTATACTTATTAGAATATAAACAGTACTAATAACTGCAGTATCCTTAAAGCAGAATTTTTCATTAATGTTCTCTTTACAGGTAGTCCTCGATTTATGACTACAATTGAGCTCAAAATTTCTGTTGCTAAGTGAGACAGCTTTTAAGTGAATCACTGCAGTTGTTAACTTAGTAACACAACTGTTAAGTGAATTTGGCTTCCCCATTGATTTTGCTTGTCAGAAAATCACAAAAGGTAATCACATGACCCAGGACATTGCAACTATAATAAATACATGCCAGGCATTTGAATTTTGATCACATGACCATGGGGATGCTGCATTGGTTTTAAATGTGAAAAGTCACCTTTATCAGTGCTGGAATAACTTCAAACAGTCACTAAACAAATGGTTGTAAGTCAAGGACTACAGACACACATATATATATTTTCTTATGTTTTCACGGGTATTATATGTATGGTATTTAGGTTTCTTCAGGTATTTTCCCATATCTTAATAGTTGTGCTTTTAAAGTTATAGCGACATTTCGGCAGAATCTCATCTGCCATCCTCAGGCTTGTGTATTGGTTTTTTTTTTTCCTAATCGTGTGTGTCAGGCTTTAGCAGACATTTCTGTTTGACTTCACCATTCACAAGAAACCAAGCTGCATTAAAAAAACCCGGTACACAAAACACAATGTTGCCAGCTGATCAAAAACACAGCAACTCGAAGACTGATAAACACAAACCTAGACTCCCAGCCAATCAGGATGAAGAAAAAACCATTCAAATAAAGCACAAAGCCAGCACCAAATTCAAACAGAAATGACTGCTAAAGCCTGACACACATGATTAGGAAAAACCCTACATAAGTCTGTGGATGGTAGATGAGATTCTGCCGAAATGTCGCTATAAAAGCATTACTATTAAGACGTGGGAAAATACCTGAAGAAACCTAAATACCATACATACAAACATACATACAGTATTTAATATATTATGAACACCTCTGAGAAGTTATGTTCCCCTTACAATGAAATCTAAAAAAAAATAGAGGAATATCACTTCTGTTTTCATATTCCACTGGATGTGTGTGTGTGTGTGTGTGTTTAGATAGATAGATAGATAGATAGATAGATAGATAGATAGATAGATAGATAGATAGATAGATAGATAGATATAGAAGTATGGTTGACTCTTGAATTAATCATATTTAGAATAGACTCATTAAATCGGTGAATATAAATGACTAAATCAGGATGTTACACATAATGTTAACATTTAAAAAAAAACAGTTAATTTTAAAAGCCAGCTTGTCTTAATAAAGATGCAACATTTCTTGTACTCAGAACGCTACCTTTATGCTTATTTTAGGACTACAGCTGGGCTTTCTTTAGAAGAAGGGCAAGCAATTTTGAAGGATCAAGGCCAATTGACCTTGCAAAAGGTTGTAGGAGTTCTCTGAGTGGAAGAGGATCAGAATTCTTCCTTTTTAGGATTGGGATTTAAGGATAGAGGGCTGAGGGAGGCAAACTGCTTACATTCCATCCATAAACCTTCCTTGAAAAATGGCCCAAAGTGATCAGATATCACAATGCAATTTTCAGACCGTCTGTAGGATTTCTAATGGAATTAATCCAGTAACATTTCAGTCAATGTTCACTGACCACTGGGCTATGCAAGGGTGGACCAGGACTAGATTATACTTCAATTAAAGACAACTGGAAAATTCAAGATCCGTAAGCTAGACAGGGAGGTCATTTTTGACTTGAAAAGGAAATGATTTGCCTCCGTAAGCCTTAATGTTTCCATTCTGATTAAAACCTACTTTGAAAAAAAACTGCAAAAGGTTGGCTCTTTTGCCAGCAAGATATTGATAATATGATCTCAGAGTGTTGGGGGATTAGATTTTTAGGTACATTTGTTGCTGTACAACCAAAATGCTACAATCCTTTATAGATATGGTCAGCCTAGATTTTGACTTGGGGAGCTGTCTCAAAAACCATGAATCGTGAAAAACCATGCCATAAATTTTTGTGGATTGTTTTCCACATTCCCAGAATTTCAGACAAAAAGTGGCATGCTAACCTTGAATTTTTGTCCAGATGGACTGGAAGATGTTTTTTGCCAACATCTTTAATGAAAGCTGTTCAGAGGAAATTTATTCAAGTTTGGAAGTTCTCGTACTAGTTTACAATACTTTTGGTTCAGAGCACATATCAACACTTGAAGATTAGAAATGGTATTTCTGTATTTTTGTGAAAGAATTTAAAGAATCATCAACCATCAAGACTAATGTGATCCCAGTATGTTATACTGAAATGGGGCCAAGATATTCTGACCTTTATCATCTTCCCCTGGAAATTCTGGAATCATCAAAATTTAAGAATGCCAAAATTATGTAAGATTTGTCTGCCTAGTTCAATTTGACAGTTATAAAAATGAGTTAGAATTAAATTTTAAGTAGATAGAAGGCATTTTGTGAGCAGAGAACAGGTCTTAATAGAGGCCAGAACAATTGTTGCCACCCATTGTGTCCAGCCATGTTTTCTTTAAAGCATAGCTTATTAATAAGCCATAGCAACTGGATTTCAACATAAAACTAATTTAAACTATCATTATCTCTTGATTTACAAGAATTTGAAGCCATATTTTTCTTGGTGTTACTTGATTTTTTGATTAATCCATTTAGATACATTTCTTCTTCTCTGGTTGCCTTATAATGGTTGCACAAATTTCCAGAAAATCTAGCCAGTGAATTCACTGGCAGGTGAAATCCAACGAGCTAGCAATAACAAGATTTTGATACCTCCCATTTTCCTTTTTACTTCATTTTCCATATTTAAAAGTCTACCCTTCAGATAACTGTGGTAACACATTTGCAAAGTAGTAAAGAGATGTTTATTTTAACCAACTTTTATCTGCTTGCAGATTTCAGATGATTGGCCAGGATATAGCTTGGATTTGTTTACATATCCACAGCATTACTGTGGAGATCTTGACTGTGTCCTCATACCCCATGGGATCATTGTTGACAGGTAAAAAAAACTTTGGTGGATTTAAAGCCTGTGATTTATATTTTTTACATGTACAGTCCTTCAATAGTGAATTATAATTTTGTGTTATTTGTCCATTTTCATTTTTATCCTTTCAGCAGATAGCTTGAAGAAGTCTCTTTATAAGTCTCTCCTCATTTCTATCATTCAGAACTTCCCATAGAAGAGTTGCTGAATTCCAGAGAAATTTCTTCTTCCATGTCTACATCAAACTTTAAGATGCCAGATTGAAGCCACTTTCTTGGTGTCTCTCCATAGTCATATAGCATGCTATTATCTGCTAAGAGCTTCCCCTTGAGCATATTAGTTTTATATTTAGCCACTCAACTCTCAATCTATTCAGAGTCCTCCAAGTAATATAATGGAGGTCAGATCCTTCATCTATATCCTTTTTTAATGTTATTCCTTGTCCAATGGTCTCCTTCTTCCAACTTTTAATTTGTTCTTGTGTACCTCAAGAATGTTTGTCATTGCCATCAAACTGTTCCTAGATTTGAGTCGGTGGGCTTAGGGCATATGTCCATTCAGAGAATGTCGAGGCTCATTCTCTCAATATCTGCTGCTACTTCTCTCCTGATCTTAGTGGAGCAATGCCAGTGAGAGGATATATTTTCCCTTTTGGGGTGGGTAATTTCCAGAGAAATTCAAATTCCACATTAAATATTATTATTATAAAATAGGATTGCATAGCCCATTTAAAAATAGAGCTGTTTATTTATTTCTGATACATTAATTTGCGCTAAACAAGGGGTTTTTTTTGCCAGTTAATAGTAGGATTAGGTCCACAGCTTGCTTTAAACTATATTTGAATGTAACCACAATTGTGGTTACATTCCAGAGAAATTTAAATATCACATTAAATATTGTTATTATAAAATGGGGTTTTGTATCCATTTTAAAAGCAGAGGTTTTTAATTTGTTGTTTTTTGCCAATTAGTAGAGAGTTTAGGTCCACAGCTTGTTCCAAACTATGTTTGAATGAAACCATGATTGATGGAATAAACTACACTGGTTTAGTTTCATGCCATGCTAATTCAAAATTTTAGACTTATTAGACTTACTAGCATGTTTGAATCAATTAAATGTGACATTTATTTATTAAATTTAAATGCTGTCCATCTTACTCTGAAAAGCGACTTTTACCCAAGGAAATCCAGTAATGTTATATGTTATATTTTGAATGTAGAAACTAAAACGATAAATCTTCAGAACTATCCATTCTGCACTGTTCTAAATGGCTGCCTTGAAGTAGAAAATTAAGTGGGAAAATGTCTGTTTTATATTTCATGCCTTAAGATGGGTGAGCCATAAGCCTTAGCAACCCTAGCCAACATAGTTGATGGTGAGAGATGCTGGGAGATTTGCCTGTTTCAAATAATAATTTACAATTTAAAATAAACTCTGTCAAAATATGCTTTTGTTCTTGGTGGATGGGGAGTATGTCTTGATCACTTATCCTCCAGAATATATTATAAATTCTTATCGTGTGAGACATTATGAATGTTAATAATGGCCTAGAGGCTAAATGTCTAAGATGCAACTCAAGGTGCAGAGAAAAATTATGGAAAGAAAGAATTTCTGATGTATTAAAATAGCATTGATTTAGGATTGATATGTTCCTTACTGGATAATCAACATACATTGAAGATTTGATATAATAAGTTGTGAAAATGTGCTGCATATTGACAGAAGAATCCTAAATTGTGCTGCATATGAAGCATACTTCTGAGTTGTAATAATGTGTATAAGAGGTCTGATTCTCTTGGGTAAAAGTGTTATCAGATAGTTACATCAGAATTCGAAAGGTGATGATGCTCATCCAAATATATTTATATTTATATATTTAGGAGCTGAAGTCTCTGTTGGCTTGAATTGTACTCCTGATAATTTCACAGGCACTGACATACTGTTTTCTTGACACAATATAGAATTAATTCATTCATGTTTTCTTTTTAATTTCCTGATCTAGCCTACATCCCTGGATGTTTTCTTAAAGATCTCCTATTTAAATATTAAGCAAGACTGATCTTGCTTAGTTGTCAAAACTGGCCAGGTTCTGGAAGGTGTTGGATACCCACTAGAACAGGGGTGTCAAACTCAAGGCCTGGGGCCCAGATCTGGCCCAGGGGGGTGCTTACATCTAGCCTGTGGTGCTGCCCTGGAAACAGCAGAAGACTGGCCCGTGGTGCCTCTGTCAGCAAAAATGAAGCTCAAGACTCCATTTTCACTGGCAGAGTGGCAGGAGGCCATCGCAACTGAAAATGGAGCTCAGGAGCCCCACCTCAGCCCCCTGAGGTCAAACACAACCCTGATGCAGCCCTCAATGAATTCGAGTTTGACACACTTGCCCTAGAATTATATCACAAGAGCTAGGCTTAAAGCATATTTTATTAGTTTCCATTAAAGCTAACCCCAAATCTCCCCCTCCATTGAAAATGTAAACATTTTGGCCCACTTTCTCCAGTGATGTGTGTGTGTGTGTGTTTGTGTATATATATATACACACACTGTGTTCTATGTATATGTTTTCTTAAGTTTTCGCAGGTACTTACATGTATGGTATTCAGCTTTGTTTGGGTATTTTCCCACATCATTATAGTTGTGCTTTTAAAGTTGTAGCAACGTTGTAGCAATGAGATTCTGAAGAAATGTTGCTACAACTTTAAAAGCACAACTATAATGACGTGGGAAAATACCCGAAAAAAGCTGAATACCATACATGTAAGTACCCGTGAAAACTTAAGAAAACATATATGTATATATAAATATAAATATAAATAAATATAAATATAAATATATGCTTCTCAGAGTAATGTGAGCTTGCAGCTGCTTCTTCCTTTTAACTGCTAGTGGGGGTGTGACTTGATTGGGTGGGGGTTTGGCTGTGTTCTGATTGGGTGGGGGGTGTTCTCATTGGTTGGGAGTTTGGCTGTGTTCTGATTGGCTGGGGGTGTGTTCTGTTCAGGTGGGGGCTTGGTTATGCTCAGGTTAGTCTTAGTTGCTGAGGGATTTGAGCTGGTGAGTTGTGATCCTGCTGTTTGGCTTCGAGTTCGTGGTTGTGCCGCATCTTCCTGGTGGGTGTCAGTTCACTTCATGTATGGGTCGGAGGGGTTTGAAGCGGGTAGTGATGCAGCTGCGGTACAGCTTCTGGTCCATGATCGTGTCTCATCTTCCATATGGGTGTGAGTCTGCTTTCTATGTGGAAGTGTGGTGGTAGCATCTTGTGTGGCCCTCGTGCATGTGGGTCTGGTGTCATTCTTCATGTTAGGTACTCGTTTGTTCATGAGGATGGGTTTCCAAATGGCTGGTAGGCGGGAGGTATCATCTCGTTTATTCATGTTGTGTGGGCATTTTTCTATCTCTATGGCTTCTCTGATTATTCTGTTGTTGAAGTGTTCGGTTTTGGCTATATTTCTGGTATTTTTAAAGTCAATCTCATGTCCTGTGGCTTTGAGGTGTTGGACCAGGGAGGAGGTCAGTTCTTTTTTGATTGAGTTTCTGTGTTCTTCAATGCGTGCACTTATTCTTCTGTTAGTTTGTCCAATGTATATGGTGGGGCAGGCGGTGCAAGGGATTTCGTATACTCCTTGGTTTTCTAACTCGATTTTGTCTTTAGGGTTTCTTAGGATGGTGGATATTTTTCTGTTTGTGCAGAATGCTGTTTTAATGTTGTGTGTTTGGAGGATCTTGTTGATTTTGTCTGTAATCCCTTTTATATATGGGAGGAGGGATTTGCTGTTCTCTTGTTCTCTGTCTTGGATTTTGGTAGGGGTTTCTTTTTTGATTAGGTGGGTAATCTTCTTTCTTTGGAATCCATTGGCTGTGAGTATGTTAGTGAGAGTGTATAGTTTGGTTTTTAGGTGTTGTTCATCGGCTAAGCATTTTGTTCTGGAGATGAGTATCTCGGCTACGGAATTGATCTGTGCTGGGTGGTGGTGTGAGAGTACGTGTAGATAGCGGTTTGTATGTGTTTTCTTCTGGTAGATGGTGTGTCCTAGGGAGCCATTGGATTTTTTGTATACTAAGACATCTAGGAAGGGAAGTTGATTGTTAGCTTCTGTTTCCATGGTGAATTGTATTTTGGGGTATAGGCTGTTGAGGTGTGTGAGGAAGTTGTTCAGTTTTTCTTTCCCGTGTGGCCAGATTATGAAGATGTCATCATTCATAAAAGGAAGAAGCAGCTACAAGCTCACATTACTCAAAGCCAAAGACACAAACCTGAAGATGATGAATGAGACTTCATCGAAAAGTCGCCTAGATACTTCCAATTTTACGCGGGAGAAAACCCAAATAACCAAAGATCCACATAGAAATACCTGCAAAAACCTCAAAAAATATGTATGTATGTATGTATGTAGGTCTAGGTGTGTTCGGGTCTTTTCCCATGTAAGATTCAGAGTATCTTGGTGACGTTTCAGCGAGGTCCCACTCGCTATCCTCAGGCTGGTGCTTTCGGCTTCATGCCTGTCCAAGCAATGTGTGATCGGAGCTGCCGTCTTTCTGTAAATACTGGTGGTGTGGGCTGGTGTGCTGGGCTAGTTGGCTGCACTGCTGCCTCTTGATTGGTTGATGGAGTTGATGTTGGTATAATGGGCTGTGTGATGGCCTTGTGAGTTTTGTTGTGGAGATATCCTGGATCTTGTGCTGTAATCTCCTGGGTCGTTTGTTTTGTAGTGATCTTTTTTCCATTAGCCTCTCGTGTTTTAACAGCTTGGGTAATGGATTGTGTGATGGGCTTGTGAATACTTTTGTTGTGGTATCCTGGGTCCTGCGTTGTAATCTCCTGGGTCATTTGTGTTTTGATCTCTTTTCCATTAGCCTCCTGTGTAGTAACGGCTTGGGTAATGGGTTGTGTGATGACATTGTGAGATTTATTGCTGTGGTATCCTTGGTCTTGTGCTGTGATATCCTGGGTCATTTGCTGTGTTGAAACTTCTTGAGTTCTTGTGGTGTGACTTCCTGAGTTTTCTGATGTGATATCCTGAGCGGGTGGCTGTGATGTAGCATTCTGGGTTTTAGTCTGGCTTTGAGTTTGGGGTCTGGGTTTGTGTTCTTGGTGTGTGTCAGCTTGTTTGGTTTTGGGGTCGGAGGGTGCGACAGCTGGCGAAGCAACAGTGGTCTGTTTTCTGGATGGTGGTTGTCCTTCGTTTATAGGATGGGCTTGGGCCTGGATCTGATGAGGGGAATTGGCAGTGGTGTCCCATGTTGTTTTGGGTCTGGTGTTGGTTTTCATGGCTGGGACTTGTTTGTTTGTGACGGCTAGCTTCCAGATGGTCTTGATTGGCTGGCAACATTGTGTTTTCTGTATTGGAGGTTTTTAGTGTAGCTAAACGGTAAACGGATGGTTATCATTTATTAGGAAGCTAGGTTTCTTCTGGGTGCCTGGTTGGGGTGTGTTTAACCTGGAGATATGGGGGGGGGTCTGTTTGTGCCCAGGTGTTTGCTTGGCTTGTGGTGTGGAGATTTTGTTTGTTTGTGAGTGCAGGCTTCCAGATAATTGACAGTCTGGTGGAGTCATTTCTTCTATTCATGCTGTCAGGCCTTTTTTCAATCTCTATGGCTTCTCTGATAATTCTGTAGCTGAGGTTTTCTATAGTGGCTAGGGTTTTGGTGCTGTTGACGTCGATGTTATGACCTGTTGCTTTCATGTGTTGGACTAGTGAGAAAGTGTGTTCCAGCTTTTTTACTGTATTTTTGTGTTCATGCAGGTGGGTAAAATATTCTTCTAGTGGTCTGTCCAATGTATGTGGCAGGGCATGATGCGCAAGGGACTTCATATATGCCTTGGTTTTCCAGGTCAATTTTATCTTTTGGGGTTTCTTAGAAATCTATCTTTCTGTCTGTTTTGAAGACAGTCCTGATGTGATGCCTATGTAGCACCTTATTCTCCTGTGCAAAACAAAAACAAAAAAACACTATAAAACAAACAGAAGATATTAGACACACCAATCAAGCAGAACACAGCAAACTCCAAGACCAATAAACACAGAGCAAGACTCCCAACCAATCAGGATGAAGAAAAAACCATTCTGGCACAGAAGTAGGCTAGCACCAAATTTAAAACAGAAACAGCTGTGAAAGCCTGACTCACAGACGAACACAATACACAAGTCTGATGATGGCAGATCAGATTCTTCCAAAACGTTGCTACAACTTTAAAAGCACAACTATAATGACATGGGAAAATACCCGAACAAAGCTGAATATATACATATACATATACATATACATATACATATACATATACATATACATATACATATACATATACATATATATTCTTAAGTTTTCGCAGGTACTTACATGTATGGCATTCAGCTTAGTTCGGGTATTTTCCCACGTCATAATAGTTATGCTTTTAAAGTTGTAGCAACGTTTCAGCAGAATCTCATCTGCCATCATCAGGCTTCTGTATAGTGTTCATCTGTGAGTCAGACTTTTACAGTGGTTTCAGATTTAAATTTGGGGCAACCTATTGCTGTGCCAGAATGGTTTTTTCTTCCTCCTGATTGGTTGGGAGTCTTGCTCTGTGTTTATTGGTCTTGGAGTTAGCTGTATTCTGCTTGATTGGTGTTTCTGATATCTTGTGTCGTTTTTGTTTTTTGTTTTGGCTCTTTTTGTATCTTGATTGGCTGGCAGCATTGTGTTACTTTATTGAAGGTCTTTAGTGCAGCTTGGCCTCGGGTAAATGGATGGCTATCATTAGTTAGGAAGCTGGGTTTCATCTGGGTGCCTGGTTGGGATGTGTTTCAGCTGGAGGTATCAGGGGGGATCTGTTTGTTCCCATGTGTTTGCCTGGCTTGTGGTGTGGAGATTTATTTGTTTGTGAGTGCAGGCTTCCAAATGATTGACAACCTGGTGGAATCATCTCTTCTGTTCATGCTTTCTAGTCTTTTTTCAATCTCTACGGTTTTTCTGATGATTCTGTGGCTAGGGTTTTCTATAGTGGCTAGGGTTTTGGTGCCATTGAAGTTGATGCTATGACTTGTGGCTTCCATGTGTTGGATTAGTGAGGAAGTGTGTTCCAGCTTTTTGACTGCATTTTTGTGTTCATCCAGGCAGGTACTTATTCTTCTATTGGTCTGTCCAATGTATGTGGCCGGGCATGATGCACAGGGGACTTGGTATATGCCTTGGTTTTCCAGATCAATTTTATCTTTGGGGTTTCTAAGCATGACTGCTATTTTTCTGTCTGTTTTGAAGGCAGTCTTGGTGTGATGTCTGTGTAGTACCTTACTTATTTTGTCTGTAGTACCTCTTATGTAGGGCAGGACAGCTGTTCCATAGGTCTGTTCATCTTCTGGGTCTCTATTATGTTTCAGTGTGGTTTTGTGGATCAAGCTGGTGATTTTGCTTCTGTGGAAGCCGTTGGCTGTCAGCACTTGGTTCTAGTAATTAGTGTTTTAGCTACGGAGTTTATCTGTGCTGGGTGGTGGTGGGATTGGGCATTGAGGTAGCAGTTACTGTGTGTTTTCTTCTGGTATATGGTATGTCCTAGTGTGCCATCTGTTTTTTTGTAGATTAGTACATCTAGGAATGGTAGTTGTTTGTTTGTTTCCATTTCCATGGTGAACTTGATTTTGGGGTGTGCGCTGTTTAGGTGTGTTAGGAAATTGTTTAAGTTTTCTTGTCCATGGGGCCAAATCATGAATGTGTCATCGATATATCTTAACCATAGTTTGGGTTTGAGGATGGCATTGGCCAGGGCTCTGGATTAGAATTCTTCTATGAACAGGTTTGCAATGACAGGTGACAGTGGTGTTCCCATGGGGGCTCCTTCAATTTGTTTGTATCTTTGTCCTTTTTATATGAAATATGTGTTGGTTAAGCAGTGTTCTGTTAGTTCCATGAGGTGTTTAGTGGTTGGTATTTATTTTTGATGATTTCAAGGGTCTCTTTTATTGGGACTTGAATGAATAGTGAAACCACGTCGAAACTTACAAGCAGATCTTCTTGTACAAAACTCATACCACTTCTTGGAAATGATCAAAACTCTACACGTGGAGCAAGAAGATCTGCTTGTAAGTTTTGACCTGGGCACAAACAGATCCCCCCTGATACCTCCAGCTCAAACACACCCCAACCAGGCACCCAGATGAAACCCAGCTTCCTAACTAATGATAGCCATCCATTTACCGGAAGTCAAGCTGCACTAAAAGCTTCCAAAAAAGTAATACAATGTTGCCAGCCAATCAAGATACAAAAAGAGCCAAAAAAACAGACAGAAGATATTAGAAGCAGAACACAGCAAACTCCAAGACCAATAAACACAGATCAAGACTCTCAACCAATGAAGAAAAAACCATTCTGGCACAGCAATAGGCTGCCCCAAATTTAAATCTGAAACCACTGTAAAAGTCTAACTCACAGACGAACACTATACAGAAGCCTGATAATGGCAGATGAGATTCTGTCCAAACATTGCTACAACTTTAAAAGCACAACTATAACGACATGGGAAAATAGCCGAACAAAGTTGAATACCATACATGTAAGTACCTGCAAAAACTTAAGAAAACACACACACATACACACACACACACATATATATGTATATGTATACACACACACACATGCGCGCGCACACACACACATATACACACATACATACATGAAAAATTGATGATTATAATTTCCACTGCATAACATTGAATGCACAATGCACTAAACTGCATGCACAATGCACTAAACTGCATCAATATTATTGATTGATTTATGCATATGGTTAATTACAACACTGAGTGCCTCACTACAGTTGTATAAAACCAAAGAGTGCACAAATCATAAAATAATTAAACATAAATAAATAAAAAACGTTACACTGTAACCAGTCTTCCTGAATGCAGTTAACAGAACTCTTCCAATTCTGATTTTACTTATCCCAGAGCCTGAGAGGAGAACTCTCTCTTAACACCATTCAGAAAAGTTAAGAGCAGGGCTCTCAAACTCCCGACCCATGGGCCAGATGCGTCATGCACTGGCCATGCCCATGCCCAGTTTAGCGAAGGGGGAAAAAGTCCTGATACATTACTTGACGCTGCTGTGACAACCTGAGTGTGATGCCCCTGATTAAGAAGGTGAGGCCTACTGGATCTCAAAGTGAAAGCTGTTCCTCAGAGTAGGAGCTACTACAGAAAATGCACATTTCCTAGGTGCCATAAGATAGCAACATTTAAGGGAAGAGTCCTAGCATGTGCTTATTTTATTTGATCTGGTGGAATAGGCAAGATATTTTCAAGAAGAGATGGTCTTGCAAATAGCCTCTTTTTATGCCCTGCAGGAGAATAAAAAACAAATGTAATTGTATATGAAGTTGATTGTGGTTGTGTTGCACAAAAATAGATTCATGAACTAGAGAGGCCAAATCTTACCTTATATTTATTTTTAATTCTTATTTTAGGATAGAACGTCTGGCCAAAGATATCATGCAAGACATAGGACACAATGACATCGTGGTTCTCTGTGTACTTAAAGGTGGCTACAAATTCTGTGCTGATCTTGTGGAACATATCAAGAACCTCAGTAGAAACTCAGAAAGGTTCATCTCCATGAAAGTTGACTTTGTTAGAGTGAAAAGTTATCAGGTAAGTAATAATTTTAAAAAATACATTTTGGAATGTGTTTTGATTAGTGCGGTTTTCTTCGGTCTAATGCTCTACAGCTATATTTCACCTAGGATTTCTGCAATTCCTAGTTAACATGGTCTGGATGAGAATTCTGGATATTGTTACTATACAATAAGGACTCAAAGCTTAATTAAAACAGGATTGTGAGCACAATTGATAAAATTTGATAAATTAGTTTCTTTAGCAGAATCAAGAGGAGAACCATTTCCCTTTTTTTCTTACACACTCAAATTTGTTCCAAAGAGTTTCCCAAAGTTTGAAATAGAATTGGGAACTTAGATTGGGAAGGAGAAAATGAAATAGTCCTGTTAAAATTCATCCTTTTTTAAAGCAGGTTTAATGGTGGATTTTCCCAAACTCGTGCTGTTTTATGTCTATGAGTAGATTGATATGGTAATGAAAATAAACTGTATTTTAATAGGTTTTTCTTTTTCTTTCCTGAAGAAAATATACTGAATCTTTGGGAAAGATGTTTAATATAAGACCCTGCATTGACTTTACTAGTATAATGAATTCTTTATCCCAGCTAGCTTCAGATTCCCCTTTTTCTTGGTGCTGTAGAAGAAGAGACATTGAGCCAGTTGTTGGTTTACTTGCTGCCAGGAAGTTTCCTGTGTTACTTAGAAATTTTAACTTATATTAATACCTACTTAAAGTTATATTTTAAATGTGTTTTAAAGTGGGTTTCAGACTAGTTAGCTAAAATTCAAAACTGAGCAACCCCATACTTTTTTTTTTTTTTTTGAGTGGTGGGAGGTTAGGGTTGATCCAAAATTTACTTTTCCTTTCCAAGTTGCAGTGACCTCCCATTCTCATAATGCTATACAGCAAATGAATATAGAAATTGGGGAATTCCAAAAGCACTTTCTTATAATGCATGTGGTCACACAGCTGTTGAAAACGAAAAAAAGGAAAAATTCTTCTGTGCTTGCCCAAGGCCTCAGGAGTGAATTCAAATAGCTCTTTGGATGGTTATCATTGTTTACTGTAGATATTTCCTTCACTTTGAGTTATGAATATGTATGATATCTACTGTAGAATAGGAAGCTGAACTATCAGTAGCCAAGGTTGTCCACATTTCTTTTTGACCTACAGGCATGAGTTAGTTCAAAGAATACTTTAATTAAGAAGGATTTTGGGTTGTTCTGTTATTTCTTTGGCATTTATATGCCTTTTTAGGGCTTGTGTTTTCGGACCATTTCTAACTAACTGGAATGCAGGCATTGCACAACAAATTCATCCCTGTCCTATAAAATTAGTATTTGCACTTCTGGATCAATTCACACGTGCTTGGATTCCACTTTTGCACCAATGACATTTATATATGCAGCTGATGCGACAAGCAATTTGTGAATAAACATTCATTTGACTTTAATACTTTTAATTCTGCAAGTGTGGATCACAGGCTTTCTAACTCCTATCATTCAGTTGTCCTCTTAAATTTAGCTTTTCTTTTTTGGTTCTTTTTTTTAAATAAATTTGTTTATTGAACATTTCAACAATTAACACAATTTTCCACATTCTTTTTCGGTTCTTAATATCTTACTGTACCTTCCTAATCCAGAGAGCAATATTCCTCACTTGATTGATTTTTCTATTTCTGAGGATCCCTCTACTAACCGTTTCCCATTTCTCTTTCTTAAGGGAGTCCTGCTGCTTTTCTGTTCATTTTATGCAGCTGTGCTCTTTTCTTTCTCCAACTGTTTGTCTCCAAGATCCATGTCCAAGTCTTGTAAACAGTGGTGGGATTCTGATGGTTGTTTTTGCTCGATGTTCAGCATTCATGGCTAAAAGGTTAGTTTATAACACTGCAACGTTAAAGGGGAAATGGGGGGAGCTTCTCAACTGAAGCACAGAAAACATTCCTACAATAATTAGAATGTACATTTGGTATCTATGAAAAATAGTAGAATTGGGACAGTTTAAAAGTGTGCTGTTTTATCACTCAGGTGTACAACCTGAATCTACACTTATTCCATGAAAACCTTGGGTGAAATCTGTTAAGTTCTGTGCATGGTCGCAAGGAACAGAGACGAGGCAGTGAACAGTGAACTTCAACTCTTTATTAATCATTCTGAACAGAGCAAAACCCTAGGGCAGCAGCAGCCCTTTTATAGGGCAGGCTGCTAACCTATTAACCAATGAGAACATGGAAGTGTTAAACCTTTGAACCAATGAGAGTGGCTCGTTAACAGGCAATCAGATTCCCCAGAACGGACCAATCCGATATCACTATTATCAGCCAATCAGAAGTGCAGGATTAGAACCCTGCTTTTTCTTAAGGTTTGTTAAAACTTTATTTAAGTGCTTTTATTAGTTCATAACACCCCTTCCCCCCGGGTTCCATTTGAGGGGTGCGGTGACGTAATCCCTAAGATATGTAGGTTGTTTTTACTGTCTATTAGATTTGCGCTGTCCCACCAGTTCCTGTCTGTAGTCCGGTTTCGGTGGGACTTTTTGGACATATCTGGTACAGGCGGTTCTGTATTCTCACTGGACGACTCAGTGCTGCTAATTCTGTCGTTGTCCTCCGATCTTTGCGGGCTAGCCTCCGTTGAGGTATTCCTCTGTGGCGAGGACACTCCCCTCCTTGATTCTTCTTCATTTATCGCACCCGATTGCTGACTTCCTTCGCTTCTGCTTTCCACCATCTCGAATTCGGTTTCTTCGACATCCCCTCCCCCCTCAGTTTGGGGGTCACAGGAGTCGCGGGAACTGAGTTGTAGCCTAGAGCGAAGCTGATCTAAATGGCGTTTCCATATTTTTCCGTCGCAGGTTTGCACACGGTATGATCTGGGCCGGGTGATTTGAATTACGGTTGCTTCGACCCATAATGGTTCGCCGGAGAGGTTTTTGGTGAAAACTAAATCGTCTACCTTGAACTCACGGCATTTTCCACTAGATCCACAGGGTTTCTCTCGCTTGTAGGATGGGTGAAGCCGGTTGAGGTGGGAACGGAGCTTGCATCGCTGGGGTCTTGTTGGTGATGCTATGCGGAGTGATGTGTTGGAGTAGGAATATTCTGTTTATTTTTCATCAATGTCCCCATAGTCCATTTTATGGAGAGATTTTTTAACAAATTGTACCATGCGCTCGGCCCTGCTGTTAGCCGCAAGGTGCATTGGCGAAGTTAGCGCATGGTGGATACCCCAGTTTGCTAAGTATTGTTCAAAAACCAAGGCGGTGAACTGGGGTCTGTTGTCGGAGACCAGAACGTCTGGCAGCTCGTGCGTTGCGAATAGCCTATTCAATTTTTGAATGACGGACTCCGTCGTAGTATTCTTCATTTTGTGGATCTCGAGCCAGTTGGAATAGGCATCCACTGTTAGGAGGAACGTATGTCCTTTAGTAGGTCCCGCAAAATCAATGTGGATGCGGGACCACGGCCCCTGGGGGGTTTCCCATTCTGTTGGAGTTGCTCTAGGTGGGGCACTGCTGACTTCTTGCCACTTTAAACAAGTCTTTACCTAGGCTTCGATCTGTTTGTCGATGCCCGGCCACCACGCATAGCTTCGGGCGAGTGCTTTTATATGCACGATGCCGGGGTGACCGTCATGCAATGTTTTCAATACTGCTCGTTTTAATCACTCTGGGACGACAACTCTATCTCCCCATAGAATGCAGCCTTTTTGCGAAAAAAGTTCTGTTTGCCAGTTTCTGAAAGGGGTGAAGTCGTCAGGGGTTTGTTCTATCAGCCATCCTCGTTCGACTCAGCTAAGAACTCGCACCAAGACAGGATCTCGTTTTGTTTCGATTGCAATGTCTCTGGCTGTTAGCGGTGGTGACTGTAGCGTTTCAATCTGGAGTGTCGTAAGGGTTGGAGCTGGGTCATCGACGATTTCTGGAAGTGGGGCATGGCTCAATGCATCAGTGTGGGGAATGGCTTCCCCCGGGCGGTGTTGTAATTTATAGTTGTACGCAGCTAAAAACTCTGACCAGCGAGTCATTCTAGGTAACAATATATAGGGGGTTGGCTTATCTCCCGCTGTAATCCCTAGCAAAGATTTGTGGTCAGTAACAATAGTAAAAACTCATCCATACACATATTCATGAAACCGTTTCACAGCAGATACAACAGCAAGAGCCTCTTTGTTGATCTGGCTATAGTTACGTTCAGCCTTTGATAGGGTCCTTGAAAAATAGGTAATAGGGGCCTCACTACCATTTGGTAACACATGACTCAAAATGGCTCCTACTCCAAACGGAGTAATGTAATTGTAATTGTAATTGTAAACATATGTAAACACATGACTCAAAATGGCTCCTACTCCAAACGGAGTAATGTAATTACAATTGTAATTGTAATTGTAAACATATGTAATTGTTAAGGGCAGAGTCTCGTTATACTGCATTAAAACAGCATCGGAGGTTAGTAAGTTTTTCACGTGTCGGAATGCGTGCTCCTTGCAGTGTCCCCAGACGCAGGTTGCTTTTTTGTCGAGAAGTCTATGTAGGGGGTCAGCTACGATTGCTTTCTGGGGCAAGAAGATGTTGTAAAAGTTAATGAGCCCCAGGAAAGCTTGGAGATCAGTCCTATTTCTGGGTCTTGGGGCGTTTTTGATTGCCCTTAGTTTGCTATTAGTGGGGTGAATGCCTTGTTTATCGATTAGGCACCCCAGGAACTCTACTTTATCTGTACACAGTTGACATTTATTTTTTTTAACCTTAAGGCCAGAGTCTTTAAATTTCTGGAGAACCATTTTAAGACGCTTTTCAAGTATTTCTCTATTTGGGGCAGCTATTAAAACGTTATCAAAGTATGGCATGACCCCCTTGATCCCTTGCAAGAGTCTCTCCATCAGACTTTGAAAAATCCCTGGGGCTACGCTCACTCTGAATTGGAGTCGGTTGCACTTAAAGGCGCCTCGGTGCGTAACGATTGTCTGTGCTTCTGCGGTTTTTTTATCTACAGGCAGTTGTTGGTACGCCTGTGCTAAATCCAATTTAGCGAAGACTTTTCCGCCCCCCAGGGAATGTAGAAGGTGTTGTACCACCGGCACCGAGTAAGCGTTCTGTTGAAGGGTGTGATTAAGGGTGGCCCGGTAATCCCCACAAATCCTTAACGATCCATCCGTTTTGATGGGTGTTACAATTGAGGTTTCCCAACGAGCATGGTCAGTTGGTTCTAAAACACCCTGGGCTATTAATTTATCGAGCTGCTGGTCAATTTTTGGTTTAAGGGCAAAAGGCACCCGACGAGGCTTAAGGCAGATAGGGGCTACTTCAGGGTTAAGGTTAAATGATATCAGGGTCCCTTTGTACTCGCCTAGTTTGTCTGCAAAGACGTCCTGAAATTCCTGGATGATGGCCTCCTCCCAGTCATCACTTCTGGTTTGGTGAATGCCGGCTACCTCGATCCCGAGTGGGGCGAACCATTGAAGGCCTAGCAGACTAGGCTGGTCCTGGTCGACGACGGTCAGTGGTAATGATGCAGTACGATTTTTGAATGATACTTGGACTTGGCTGGATCCAACGACCGGAATTCGGTTCCCCTGATAATCTTTGAGTATGATTCTTTGGGCTCCGAGGTCTTGACGCCGGACGGCAGGAATTAACTGTTTAAGGGTCTTCCAGGAAACCATCGGGAGGGACGATCCTGAATTGACTTCCATCACACAAGGCTGGTTTTCGATGGTGACCTTCACTCGGATCTTCTTTGCATCTAGCGATGAGGCGTGACCGATTGTAATGGTTTGGTGTGCCTCTTCTCGTCTCGTTGAAATGGCCAGTGTTTTATTTCTGTCGGAGTGGTTGTTCCATTGGTGGTTCAAATGTTCCTGACTCACAGGGCGATTCTCTGTGGTCTGGCGGTAGTTGTTTCCCCTCTAAAGTAGGCTGGATCCTTGCTTGCTTCTACAGACGTTCCTGATGTGACCTCTTTTCCCACAGAAATGGCAGAGCGCATCGAGTAATTTGCAGTCTGATCGCGGTGGTTTGCCCCACATTCCGCGCATTGGTGCGGTAGTCTTTGATTCCGCTGATGGCGTTGGTCAGGTTCAGACTGGAGCCGGTTGACCTCCTCCTCCTCCTCACTTTCTGATGGCGATTCGAGGTGCTCGTGGTGGGTAGCTGTTGTGTGCCTCTCTAGGTGAGGTGAGGTATCGCTGGCGAATTGACAGAGTGGTGCATTGGTGCGGGCGGCCAATTTCCTGGTTGCTTCTGCTGCAGTAACGTCCTTGATGACATCCGCAAGGTCGATGTCCCCTTTGGCCATGATCTTGCTCTGCGTCGTGTGGTCATCTAATCCCAGAACTATTCGGTCTCTCTGAGCTTCTTTGAGGTCTGCAAATTCACAGAGGCCTCCCAGGTTCCGGAGATCCATGATGAAATCTGCAACGCTCTCTTCTTTCCGCTGGTCCCTCTGGTAAAATTCATGTCTTCGGACAAGCGTTGGTACAACGGGTGCATAGTGGGCCCATAGAAGGGGCGCGAGGACGTCCCAGTCCATGGTTTTCACCTCAGCCGGTTTCGCTAGTGCCTTGGCCATCTTAAAGACGGCAGGCCCACAATGGGTCAGGAACACTGCTCGTTTTTTCTCCATAGTGGCATCCTTCAAGTTGTTGGTCTCCAGAAACATCTGGAACCGGTCTATGTATGAATCCCAGTCTTCTTGTGCCGGGTCAAATGGAGCAGGTGGTATGGCACCGCCGGACATTGTTTCCGTTGTCAATGTGCCTTCAGCCACGTGCTCTGTTTGATGCTCTGTAGTGTTCAGTCAGCTCTGATGTCTCTGCATCCCATCCTCATCATTTGGGTTGATCCAAAATTTACTTTTCCTTTCCAAGTTGCAGTGACCTCCCATTCTCATAATGCTATACAGCAAATGAATATAGAAATTGGGGAATTCCAAAAGCACTTTCTTATAATGCATGTGGTCACACAGCTGTTGAAAACGAAAAAAAGGAAAAATTCTTCTGTGCTTGCCCAAGGCCTCAGGAGTGAATTCAAATAGCTCTTTGGATGGTTATCATTGTTTACTGTAGATATTTCCTTCACTTTGAGTTATGAATATGTATGATATCTACTGTAGAATAGGAAGCTGAACTATCAGTAGCCAAGGTTGTCCACATTTCTTTTTGACCTACAGGCATGAGTTAGTTCAAAGAATACTTTAATTAAGAAGGATTTTGGGTTGTTCTGTTATTTCTTTGGCATTTATACGCCTTTTTAGGGCTTGTGTTTTCGGACCATTTCTAACTAACTGGAATGCAGGCATTGCACAACAAATTCATCCCTGTCCTATAAAATTAGTATTTGCACTTCTGGATCAATTCACACGTGCTTGGATTCCACTTTTGCACCAATGACATTTATATATGCAGCTGATGCGACAAGCAATTTGTGAATAAACATTCATTTGACTTTAATACTTTTAATTCTGCAAGTGTGGATCACAGGCTTTCTAACTCCTATCATTCAGTTGTCCTCTTAAATTTAGCTTTTCTTTTTTGGTTCTTTTTTTTAAATAAATTTGTTTATTGAACATTTCAACAATTAACACAATTTTCCACATTCTTTTTCGGTTCTTAATATCTTACTGTACCTTCCTAATCCAGAGAGCAATATTCCTCACTTGATTGATTTTTCTATTTCTGAGGCTCCCTCTACTAACCGTTTCCCATTTCTCTTTCTTAAGGGAGTCCTGCTGCTTTTCTGTTCATTTTATGCAGCTGTGCTCTTTTCTTTCTCCAACTGTTTGTCTCCAAGATCCATGTCCAAGTCTTGTAAACAGTGGTGGGATTCTGATGGTTGTTTTTGCTCGATGTTCAGCATTCATGGTTAGTTTATAACACTGCAACGTTAAAGGGGAAATGGGGGGAGCTTCTCAACTGAAGCACAGAAAACATTCCTACAATAATTAGAATGTACATTTGGTATCTATGAAAAATAGTAGAATTGGGACAGTTTAAAAGTGTGCTGTTTTATCACTCAGGTGTACAACCTGAATCTACACTTATTCCTTGAAAACCTTGGGTGAAATCTGTTAAGTTCTGCGCATGGTCGCAAGGAACAGAGACGAGGCAGTGAACAGTGAACTTCAACTCTTTATTAATCATTCTGAACAGAGCAAAACCCTAGGGCAGCAGCAGCCCTTTTATAGGGCAGGCTGCTAACCTATTAACCAATGAGAACATGGAAGTGTTAAACCTTTGAACCAATGAGAGTGGCTCGTTAACAGGCAATCAGATTCCCCAGAACGGACCAATCCGATATCACTATTATCGGCCAATCAGAAGTGCAGGATTAGAACCCTGCTTTTTCCTTAAGGTTTGTTAAACTTTATTTAAGCGCTTTTATTAATTCATAACAAAATCCAAGTATACATTGTAAGTTGTTGCACATTTGTTAATGCGAATATGGTAATAGAATAGGGGATAAATAACTGAAGACTAAGTGGATAACAAAAATAATTTTAATTACCTATCCTTTTAAATCAAAATAATGGTATCTTTTTGGAACATGCCCATCACTTGTAGTCAAGCAAGAGTTTAGCCCTTGGACTGGAAAAGTTGTACACATCTGCCTAAGTGGGATGTTGTTTTGGACAAGATTTAGCGGTATGCAGCTGGACTGATAAAAGATATTTCCTATGTCTTTATCCCTAGGAAGCTCCTCCTGACACTAAAAATCATAGACAAACTAGACTCTGTTAAAAGTGGTTGGCCATGTTGCCTAATAGTGAAGTAGGAATCCCTAAACATTAATCACACCCTTTCAGAATAATTTCTTACATTTGTAATTTGTCAAGAGTGATATTGATTTGACTGGCAGGAGAAGAGATGCGAAGCTTTGTAACCAATTTATTGTGCTCACCTGAGTTGAGAAACATGGGTCTAAATTGTGACCTAATACAAATGACTTTTCTACCCCTACCTTAACCATCTTTTTAAATTCTTTTGATAATGGGTATTTTTCTCCTTTGGAAGCATCTCGCAGTAAGCATTCATTTTCTTATGCTTTCCTATCTGCAGTTGAAGTGGTGATTTGTGCTGTGTTCTCTCTCACTATGTGGTCATAGATTAATTACCAATTGGCGCCTGGCTGGTGGAATGGATTTCCATAAACGTTAGAGTTGCTGTTTAAACTAATTTGAGTTTTCAAATGAGTGGGAGGGCCAGGATGAGAAGTCAAATTGACATTTGATTTGGCTCTCTGATATGAATGTTGGCAAGGGATCTTTGGCAAATAAGTCTTTCTCTCCCTTTTGGTAGAAACTGCTTGTTTTTTATTCTGATCAAAGAGCACTCTATTAATATGTTCGGGAGATGTGAATTATGCTTCTTTTAATTGCTCATTTTAATGCCTTCAGAGCCGAGTACATAAATGATTGTATGTGCTCTACCGACACAATATTCCCAGTCTTCTGGTTTGAGAAGACATGAAAATGATATAGGCAATCTCACAAAACAGTAGTATGGAGTGGACTAATCACAAAGGACATAAAAAATTGATCAAAATGCTATCTGCCCTTCTTCCATTGTTCTCCCTCCTGCAACATACTGCCTATTTACTTCTCCTTCTCCTTGCTTTTTACTCTGAGCACACTTTCATGGTAAGGACAAGCCTGCATTTCCCTTTATTTTTATTGTCCAAGCAAGCTCGTTGCATCCAAAATATTTGCTTGGGTGGCTAATGAAGGACCATAGATTGGGAATTTGTTACATAATACAGATGTTGTTTTCCAGCAACAAATGCTTTGTAGTGCAAAATTCAGCTAGCTGTTTGACAAAGGAGGGAGAGGGATATGTTTGTAGGACTACAATGAATATTTTGCAGAAGGAGACCAGGTTGATATTGGAAGAACCATAAAGTCTTGATTGGTTCTAGGATTAATGGTCTGAACTAAGTTCTAGGTGTTTTTCTCTAGAAAGAAGTCTTTTATTATATATTTTTTTAAATTATTTGTAGGTTGATATCTGTCACACGGAATTTTTACATGTAAAAAATATACCCATTATAGCGTTAAAACTTTTTTTAAAAAAATCAACAGCTGCTTAAAAGCCGCCATTAAAAGAGACAGAACAACATTGTTAAAAGGCAACATCTAATAATGAAAGAGTCTAAAAAATTCTTAATCTCTCCGAAATATTTGATGATCTTTCCCAAGATAAAAGTAGTGTACCAGTGAAACAAACTTGCCTCATCATTATAGTATGTTTCTGTTCATTGGACCTCTTCATATTGAAGATAGATAGTAGTCCTCTGAAGTGCCTTATTAGGCCTTGCAGAAAGCCAAGAGTTAGACTATATGATCTCTGAGTCCCTTCCAACCTTGTGATTCTAAGATGAAAAAGCTAGCTTAGCTTATGCCAGCCTGATGCTTTTCAAATATGTTGGATTACTTCTCCTATAATGTTGAGTTGCAATGGACTAAAGACCATCAAGCATGCCAGAGATCCCAGCCTTTCTTGACATTTAAGTTCCTTCTGTGCAAAATCTCTCTATATAAAAGTGAAATACCCCTCATGCATCATCACAAAATCTCCAGCACCGTAAAGCCTACAAACTTGAAATTGGCACGTATGTTCCTCTTGGCTTCTAGGTGCTCTAAGAAAGGATTTTTCGAAATGATCATCAGAGCATTAGTATTTTGTATATTATTATTAACATGCTCTGATGCTAAGGAGTTCTAATCCCCCCTCCACCTGAAAATAAATATGTTCTACATGCAAAACACAAGCAGAGGAGAGGAGTTTCAGTTTTAGTTTCACAGCAGCAACCAGCTTTAGTATAGAACAGTTGAGCTAAGCCATGCCCAGACTCCTTGCTTCCTCCTTCTTGCTCACACAGCAAGTACTGTTTCAGTTTCCAAACAGTTTCCTCTCATACACTGACAGGATGCTATCCAGATGAATATAGATGGATGCTGGTAGGCAGAGGCAGATGTTTTCCACTTAATTTGCTCCCCCCAAACCACATAGTTTCATAACGAAGCACCGGTATTGAGCTAGTTTCTAATATATTTTTAGAAACCATAGTTGCTTAGCCTATATTCTATCAGTATCTGTTAAAGAAATAGCTGTTTTTCTATTGGTTATTCATGATTTGGGAGATTTTGAATCATAACAATATGCTTAACCTGCTATAACTATTATCTTACTTCCTTTTCCTTTATGCTAACAATATTGCCTGCAAAGCATTTCCTTTCATTTAATTCTGGAAAAGGGGCATTATTAATTGGAGCAACCCCAGATTCTTTATAATTTCCCCATAGATTTGGATGAAATCCTTTGCTGGCATCTCTTAAATCTTGCTCCTTAAAATAATCCAAATCATTCACTGCCTTGTGAGAGCTAATGCAGAAGAGGGCTAGAGTACACTTCAAAATGCAATAGAGTAAGACAATGTCTTTTCACTCAACTCCACCTATCCTGTGATCTTTCAGTTACTACACTGCTCAAAAAATAAAGGGAACACTTAAGCAACACAATGTAACTCCAAGTCAATCACACTTCTGTGAAATCAAACTGTCCACTTAGGTAGCAACACTGATTGACAATCAATTTCACATGCTGTTGTGCAAATGGAATAGACAACAGGTGGAAAGCATAGACAGTTAGCAAGACATCCCCACTAAAGGAGTGGTTCTGCAGGTGGTGACCACAGACCACTTCTCAGTTCCTATGCTTTCTGGCTGATGGTTTGGTCACTTTTGAATGCTGGCGGTGCTTTCACTCCAGTGGTAGCATGAGACGGAGTCCACAACCCACACAAGTGGCTCAGGTAGTGCAGCTCATCCAGGATGGCACATCAATGCGAGCTGTGGCAAGAAGGTTTGCTGTGTCTGTCAGTGTAGTGTCCAGAGCATGGAGGCACTACCAGGAGACAGGCCAGTACATCAAGAGACGTGGAGAAGGCTGTAGGAGGGCAACAACCCAGCATCAGGACCTCCGCCTTTGTGCAAGGACGGACAGGAGGAGCACTGCCAGAGCCCTGCTAAATGACCTTCAGCGGGCCACAAATGTGCATGTGGCTGCTCAAACAGTCAGAAACAGATTCCATGAGGGTGGTATGAGGGCCTGACATCCACAGGTGGGGGTTGTGCTTACAGCCCAATACCATGCAGGACATTTGCCAGAGAACACCAAGCAAATTCGCCACTGGTGCCCTATGGTCTTCATAGGTGAAAGCAGGTTCACACTGAGCACATGTGACAGATGTGACAGGGTCTGGAGATGCCATGGAGAACGTTATGCTGCCTGCAACATCCTCCAGCATGACCGGTTTGGCAGTGAGTCAGTAATGGTGTGGGGTGGCATTTCTTTAGGGGGCCGCACAGCCCTCCATGTGCTCGCCAGAGGTAGCCTGACTGCCATTAGATACTGAGATGAGAATCTCAGATCCCTTATGAGACCATATGCTGGTGCAGTTGGCCCTGGGTTCCTCCTAATGCACAACAATGCTAGACCTCGTGTGGCTGGAGTGTGTCAGCAGTTCCTGCAAGACAAAGGCATTGATGCTATGGACTGGCTCGCCCATTCCCCAGACCTGAATCCAATTGAGCACATCTGGGACATCATGTCTCGCTCCATCCATCAACATCACGTTGCACCACAGACTGTCCAGGAGTTTGGGGATGCTTTAGTCTAGGTGTGGGAGGAGACCATCCGCCACCACATCAGGAACATGCCCAGGCATTGTAGGTAGGTCATACAGGCAGGTGGAGGCCACACACACTACTGAGCCTCATTTTGACTTGTTTTAAGGACATTACATCAAAGTTGGATTAGCCTGTAGTGTTTTTTTTCACTTTAATTTTGAGTGTAACTCCAAATCCAGACCTCCATGGGTTGCTAAATTTGATTTCCATTGATAATTTTTGTGTGATTTTGTTGTCAGCACATTCAACTATGTAATGAACAAAGTATTTAATAAGAATATTTCATTCATTCAGACCTAGGATGTCTTATTTTTGTGTTCCCTTTCTTTTTTTGAGCAGTGTATAAGGAAGTCTTGTGATATGACACTTGCTTTGAGGTGAAGTACTAGAATCTGCTGAGGTTTGAAAACTGCTCCTCAGTGTCTTTTTCAGTTAGAACTGAAATCAGCGCTTTTTGTATTTATCCTGATGGCTTTGGTAGAAATGCTGGGATGCAATTCCAGAATTGTCACAATGTCCAAACATATCCAACTCTTTCTACAAGAAGATATCTAAATAAATTATACTGCAGATGGCCTTGTATTCAATAACCTTAATCTATGGCTGCATGACTAGGATTTATGAGAGCTGTAGTGTATCAGATTGTGGGAGAACCATGTTGAAGAACAGGACTTTTCAATAAACTTTGTTTTAATTAGTAGTTTTAACAAGAATTTATTTTCAAATAGTTTTTAAATTATTAGTTGCTATAAGTACAGTGTAGATAATAAACCATATTTTTCATTATGTGCCATTGTCCTTGTCCAATACTAGCAATTACATCGGTTTTCTGCATGGCAATCTATTTCTATCTTGGTGTTTTAAGTCTTCCAATGGAACATCCATAGTTAAAGTGCTTGCTGCTGGTTGTCTTCTTTTTCTTTCCACTTTTCTCAGAATTGGAACTTAGAGCTTTCTCCAGGCAGCTTTCTCTTCAGAAAACAAGCCCAAAAGTTGAACAATATAGAGTCTGAATGACGCACACATTTTTTCTTCTATTCAGTTGTGTCCAATTCTCAGAAATTTCACGGACAAATCCCTGCATTTTTCTTGGCGGGATTTTTAGAAGTGGTTTGCCATTACTTGCTTCCTAGGGATAAGAGAAAATGACCAGTCTAAAGTCACCCAGCTGGCTTGATGCCAAAACAGGATTAGAACTCATAATTTCCTGGTTGTTAGCTGATGCTTTATCCACTGCATCAAACTGGCATATACATATTGATTAAATAATAAAGATATTACAGAGCCAATGTACTTTTTGGTGGTGGACTCTACACACGCTGTCTTTCCTAATATTTCCATTTCTGCCTATAAATTAATATACATGACCTAACATTTGCCATCTTGCAGGTCTCTAGTATCAATATCTAGTTTCTGTTTACTAGATTTACACAATAACATTTGTTTAAGTGAATGTTTGTTTTCTGTATCATTAATTCCTTGGATAGTCAATGAAACTTATTAATTTGAAAAAAAGAATATATTATTAACTTGAAATTACTAAAATTTGATTTACTGCCTGTATTGTCAGTTCCATGACATAGATAACTACACCATTAAATCTTATACCTGAATCCAGTTCATTTCTTCACTGTTCAGATTTTGGAAAGTCCATATTAAAATATAACTTACACTTCACTCTTAAAATACCAGTTGTACATGTTTTGAACATGAAACTTCAAAAGAATTTCTACTATCTACAAGCAGTACACCACTGTAAAAATTAGCAAGCAATCAACTGAAACAGTTATTGATTGATAATATTTAATATATTAATTTAATCATTCAATAATTCATATTGTTTAATACAATTTAAAAACTAATAAATATCAATTTTATTGATTTCATGGATTGTCAGTAATCTTCTTATCAGCATATTTTATCCAATATAAAAAGGATCTAAGCACTGGATGGCTTTCATTCTAACATACCACAACATTGTCCCCTCAACTGTGCTACAAGGAATGTGTAAGAAGATGTCTTCCCAAAATGTTTTGTGTCCCTGAGTTGGCTAGCAAACTCCTCTGTTCATTTATAACTCTTGGCTGTGCCCTTGTTCTCCACTACTTGCCAGGTTATTGGATGCCCATATCAGCTTTACATCTACTTATTGATGTAATTTTTGATTCCAGCTGCCCAATAACATCTAAAGTTGCCAGGCATAGTTCAGCTGCCTACAAAATCCACTAGATCTTGATTGCCAGCTAGAAACAGTCAGCATCAACACAGCTTCTGGCAAAATGTTATAACTTATTAGTCTCCATTTTTCAGCTTTTGTTTTAGATTATTCTTTTAGAGTATTATATAGCACAGCACAGGCTGACATCTTTTATTTCTCCTTCTCTTAACTCTGTTGTTACCAACCTTCATAGTTTTTTTAAATGCCTACTGATGTTTTGTGCTGTAGTTGTGAATGTCATATTTTCTAGGTTTTTATGTTGGTAAAAAATGAAATTCAGTTGAATTCCAATAATATCCCAAGACCAGTTGAGCAAGAAAGATGATTATAGAGGCCTGTAGCCTGAAACATATGATGAACAGTTGCAGGAACTGGATATTTCTAGTCTAATGAAGATAAAAAGAGGTGACATGAATATTGTCCGGAAGAGGGAGTCAACCTGTTCTCCAAAGCACTTGAGGGCAACATATTGAATAATGGATGGAAAGCTATCAAGATGCAACCCAGAATTAAAGAGAAACTTCCTGACAGAACAATTAATCAAGGGAACAACTTGTCTTGCATATTGCCTTACATGTACACACACACACACACACACACACACACACACACACACGGACCTTGAAGATCTTCCATTTCACCCTCAATATATATTATATGCTTACACACTTTCAAGGCAAGTATGTAAGTTTTCTGATTGACAGTAAGGTGTTGAAATTTGTGGTTTGAGCTATGGTGTTTTTTGCAGATTCTCATAATTCCTTTTTTAATTTTCTTACGTAAGAATTTTCATCTCTTTTCTTGGCTATATGTAGTATTTGTAGATGGATCAATACTGAAGATGTGCAAAGCTTACTGTTTGAAAAAGAAATGGGCCTAGGAAACTCTGGGGAAGCGCAAACTGCTTCTGTTTGGAAGATTACATTATTGGAAACAGTTGGACCACCTTCTGAAAGGCTATGGGTATTCAAAATGTTCTCTTCCCAGAGAATGTTTAGCAAACACCTAATAATGAATAGCATTTATAATCTTGATCGTCTTACAAATCAATGAAAAAGGATCCCTACCCTCCAGTTTTCAGTCTGTCAAGATAAAAAGAGATAACATAGCACAAAAGAAAAGGAGTGGGAGAAGGAAGGAGATATTTAGATATGCCGATTCTTCATTTTAATGTTGATACTGTAATGAGAAGGTGTAATGCAGCCAGAAGTTGTTAGAGGTCTTATGAGGACTAGCTGGACAGAAACAGCTCAAAAAGAAGAGGAAATCAAAATTAATGTTTGCTCAGATGAGTAGATGGAATAGCTCTAATTCCTGCTTTTCCCTCTAGTATCGCCTGATGGAATGCAATCCTATGCACATTGATTCTGGGGAGATTCTTTCTGAGTAAATAACGGGTAGGATTACACTCTAAGATAGTTTGTGCAAAAGGAGAGGGTAAGCTACAAGCTATGGTACTCTGGATATCATCACAGAAAGGGTGTGTGCGTGCAGAAAACGTGATTGTGTAGTAACTTTGTTTTTCCAATAGCTTTTTATTGACTCCAGAAATTATTTGTGGTAATTTGTGAATTCCTGGAAAGTGGACTAATCCCAAGGTATGACCTTATATTTTAAAATCATTTTTGCAAAATTAATTCTTAAAGGGTTAGACACCAAGTTAAAATATTTTGATATTGGAACATAATTTTAATACTAGATTGATTTGGGGGTGGGTGGGTTATTTTTTGTGATTTTCAATTTCCAAGTTAAAGCTTCCTGCCAGACATAGCTGGAAATTATAGCCCCAAACCACTTGCAAAGAAAGATCATGGTAGATCTATCAACTCTTGAGCAGAAAGAAACTCATGGACAAAAGGAACTCTTTCACCTACAATTACAGAAATTTCTATTCATGACTATGATAGATAATCACCACATTTTGTGCGTATGTAGATAATGGATATTTATTCTCAAGTCTAATTCCATTTTGCCTTAAATGGCAAGCATCCTGTGCTGGTAACCTGCACATTAAGGTTAGCTAGGGTAACACCATTCATAGTCTGGATAGCAATGTGGCGGCAGGAGTAGGAACTTCTCAGTGGTATCCCTCTGATTATGGAACTTGGCAGAGAGGATTGTGTTCCTGCTGTTGTATTTCAAAGAACTGAAACTATTGGCTTAGACACTTGAAAGATAAGAACTATACTAGGATATGTTTGCCTTTTTAAATGAATGTTGTTTTGTTTAATATTCTACTTTATAGAAGCCTATATAAAACCTTACACTCTTCTTCATTCATTGATCTTTATTCAGGATTTGTTTATTGCTATTTTATATCTTGCTCTGGGCTCCTTCAGAGGAAAAGAGTTCACTACTAATAATGGTAAATACTAATAATAATTTCAACATTTACTTTCCCTTCCCAGGATACATAATGTGCTCTGAAGTAGCAAGTCTTCATTTTGGTGTTAATATAATTTTGCAATAACCTCTTTGATTTTGTAAGAAATATAAATAATTTAATGTTTTATGCATTGGTCAGGTTCACATAAGAAAATTAACTCAGTGAAAAAGTGGCCTGAATATATTATGTAAATAATACATTCTTCCTTTAGTGCCAATGTGGGATTTTTAGCTAGATATCAAAATATCCTTATACAAAATATTGGTCCATATTTTCCTTCACTACTCTCTTTAGTAATATGTCCATTCAACATTGATTATACCTCTTTTGAGAATAAAGGCAGGCAGCAGCATTTTTGCATTCTTATTGTTTACATTTCTCAGGAGTAGCTAAGATGCATAATACAGTTAAAGATTTTGACTCCTCTAATATTTAAGAAAAAGTGGTATACAGCAGATTTTTGTAAATAATTTCCTGGGATATATGGTTTATATATAAAAGTATATCTAGTGAATTTTACTTTTGTGCCTTTTATTATTATTTTGGACTCTAATAATATCACTCACTGACCAAAACTTAACATTGAGATTAAAAAAGGGTTTTTTTTAAATTAAAGCAGCCCTGTAGTTATATTGGATCAGCCTATTCTCATCCAGTTCTCCAAATACCAAAACTCACTCAACTGTAGGGCACCCAGTTTAACACCCAATCCTGTATAACCTATAAAAAAATTAATGAAGCCTTGCTAGACTTCTCTGGACAAAATATTTTATGGAATAGGAGATAAGATTACTGAAAGTGGGAGAGGGATACTTTATTGCTTCAAACTATGGCTTTTGACCAGCTACTGTCACTGTGCTGCCACAACCTCTTATTAAAGAGATATGACTAAATTAGTGTCTGATGGAATTAAACATGCTTTCTGACCAAAGCCATATGTAGAATTGTTAGGAAGCAGAAAACATTTTCATAAACAGTACAGGTCCCTTATATATTTTTATTGCAGCATAAAGAGATAGTTTTACTGACCAGAGTTTAAGAAACTTTGATGCTTTTCAGGGAGTGTAAATTTATTAGATCCTCATGGTTCACAGCATAGGGATATGAGTTGTTTTTCCTGGCAGCAATCCCTGCTGATTTTTTTCATTCATCTAGCTAAATTTGGAAGTCAAGTCATCCTGGCTACTTGTTAAATGGTGTTCAAAATGGTTTTTCTTCTTTACTCCTCCATTTTTAAGTGCTTATATATTGATATCCTGTGTATAAAGTTAATCTAAAACAGACAAGAGAAACACAATATATTGTATTGTTTCTGTGTTTCCAGAACTTTGTGTGTGGCAGGCCTTTTGAATTGTAGTTACCCAGACTCCAGTATGGAAGCCATCCTAGTGTTATTGGCAAAAATGTTTAGTTTCAGCTGGGTTTTCATATTGTACATGTGCTATTTATCTCTCCCATATGTGTACCTGTTACAAATACGTGCAAGATACCTGTTGGAAAAAGCATTTTAGTAAAAGCATGTTAGCATGGTATTTTTCAAGATCAGTACAGATATATTGTGCTGGGTGTCAATGCTGCAAACTAATTCCTTTTATATATTTTTATATGGTGCAGGGAGGTTATGCTCCTTTCACGAGAATTTTGGATGGCATTTGCATTCTGTTCACTCCCGTGGGTCATCTTTAGGTCTATCTGCTATCTGTGAAATATTAGGATGGTTTTAATATTTCTTTGAAATACCTTTATTTGGCTGCAACATTATAGTTCTTTTGCAAATAACTCATCCAGGCCAAAATATACAATTCTCTTTTAGATTGTCTGAATTTTTGTATACTTTTGTCAAAAATATCTTCTTATAGATCTATGGAGATTTTCAATCATTCAGGTCATGGTTGTCCCAAAAGTAGATAGGAGTAGATGCAGAAACTAAGTGAAAACAGATAGACCTCGATTTACAAATGGCAGCTAAATGAGTTACAATGAGCTTAAAATAAGCCAATCCTTGATTTACAACTGATCGCATTTGAAGTCATAGTGAGCTTAAAATAAGTGTGACCTGTCCTTGAAGTTATGACTGCTGCCCACATCCCAACCCTATAATCAGGGATGGGTTTCTACCGGTTCTGTCCACCTCTGTAGAACTGGTTGCTCTGAAGAGCAGCAGACATAGAACCAGTTCTATGTCTGCTGCTGTTTTGGCCCAGCCACCCACCCGGGCTCTTACCTGTCCTTTATTTCCTGCTTTTTCAACCTCAGCTGCTTTGCGTGGCACAGCTGTGGTTGAAAAAGCAGGAAACAAGAGCTTTTCCAGCTGCTGCTCACCCTCACACAGTGCTGCTCAGCTGTCCGGGCAGCTCAGCAGGTCATAAATTGCACTTGTGTGACACATGCATGCACACATGACGCAGAGCAACAGAACCGGTTGTTATACTAGTTGGATCCCATCCCTGCCTATAATCACTGGGTACATCACTGGCTTGCATGCATGAACAGCTGCAGCGTACTGCAATCACATGATTGTGATTTGCAACATTTTTTTTTGCTGGTTTCTGGGATTCCTGACAGTTTCCAGTAAAAAATATCCATTGGGATATACTGGATCCTCTGAACAACCCAGTAATATGCTTAACTATCACCGTGACTTGCTTTACAACCATCATAAAAATAGTTACAAAATTGAATGTGGTCATGTGATGCTTCAACATAGAACTGCAATGGGTTACAATTGAAATTCTGGTCTCTGTTGTGGTTGTAAATCAAGAACTACCTATATCCCATCAGTTATTTGAACATTTTTATGGATAAATGAGTAAGGAATACTAAAGTTAGTGGTGTTTTGATGGGAGGCATGTGTGCAGGTCTTTGCTGAAAAAGGTGTGGCTAAATATGAAGTTATGGGTAGTATATAATATGAGAGTGCGGATGTGATGAAAGATGAAAGATAAAGACCTGCCGTAGGCATGGGGTTGTATTAGAAGACCTCTGAGGTTCCCTTCCAGCTTTGTGATTTTATATGAAGTGGTGGAAGGAGATGATTTGCAAGGTAGAAGGTAAAGTAGAAGATGTTGGTGTAAGATGTTTAGCTACAGGTATATATTCCCTTTTCTTATCTCATACTTTTAAGTTTTTAACTTGTTTCTTATTCTTTTTATGCTTTGTGTGATTCTGCTTTCTTCAGAAGGAAATTGAATGATGAAAATATTTATATGTTTGTTATATGAACTATCTAGAGCAAACTCACCACCCATGGGCCGGATGCGTCACGTGCTGGCCATGCCCATGCCCGGTTTAGCGAAGGGGAAAGAAGTCGCAATACATCACATGACACCACCATGATGACGCAAGTTTGATACTCCTGATCTAGAGGAGATTGAGTCAAATAAACTGTAGATAAACTCAAACAATACAATCCCTAATATCTTTCTGCAGATTATTTTCACCCAGGTACAACTGGACTCAAATATATTTGAGGCTTACAAGTATTTTTCTCTTCTGCCTTTTTGTTAAGGATTATTCTAAACTTCATTGTGGCTTCAGGTTGGCTTATAAAACACAAGATGTGCATAACTACTTGTGGTCTGCTAGTCCTGTTTGGTGAGCCACTTTGTGTGTGGGTGTGGGTGTGTTATATTCATTCTCATTCCAGTCACATAGCACAAATCCTCTCCTAGTTGCTGTAAAGCACAGAAGTTTATTGGTGGAGAAAGACACTGGCAGCTGCTCAGTTCAAATGTCACCACAATGAATAAATCTTTACAATTGCACTTTCCTTGAAATGGTTATCCTGCTTTTTCTTGAACATCTCATTAAGCTAGAGAATGTGCTAAATGGACAGACTAATCTTAAAAATAAAAGAGAAAGAAAAATCAGAATACTATTTGATATGGAACATATTCTGTGAGTGGTTAAAGACAAGAGGTAGTAATTAGAGGAAGAAAAACGACGAATGTATGGTTAAAAATAGAGATGGTTTATAACTACAATCACTACAAGTATTAAGAATACGAATGAGTTAAACGTAAAAAGAAATCTGTTTTTTAAAAAACGGTGATATTTTCACTATACGGGAATTAAAGTATTATTAGTGCTATTAATTTATGTGTTATTTTTTAGTAATAATTAATGGGTTAATATCTATTATAATATTAGCTATGGTTTTTGTTGCTTACAGTTCCTACAGTTTGGAAGTTTTGCCTGATGTGCAACTGCATCTCTGCTATTTTCATATCTATTTTCTATTTCTGCTGTTTAAAAGAAAAGAAATAATGTCTGTCCATCATTTTGGAGTAGCTTATTAAATATTCAAAGATATATATTTTCCAGACTCCTTAGCATTCTTCTTCTAAGATTAAGAATCTTAAATTATAGTCAATATTTTATTTTATTTTTTCTTGAAGAGAAACTGGTGTATCCACCATTGCTGATGTTTGAAGATGCTATGTAAAAACAATTTAGAAGATCCAGGCTTTCAATTTGCTCATGGGCCATTTAACTTGCTTAATAGAATAAAACTAGGTAAAAAATAGGTAAAGTAAATAAAAATAGTTTAAAAAACCACTGTTAGGGATAACATTGTTTTACCCTAAACTGGTTTAGGTAAAATAATAAATATGTAATCATAGTTTGTAACTTAAAGTGTCTGCAACTTTAAATATGGGAAAGTAATTAAGGGAGTGGTTGTGAAAGCACTTTAAAAGAAGCAAGACTGCAGCTTGCTCTCTCTCTGGCTTTGATGATCCCTGATTACTGCTTGGAATCAAGACTGCATTGCTCGAACGGGAGAGAAACAAAGGACTGATTTGTAAGTGAACTGACATAGGATATTCTGCACGGACTTTGCTAACTGAATATCCCTGAATGGACTGACTAAATGATACATGACTTGTGGACTGTTATTTTGACTATGCTATTAATGGAATAAACTATATTTTTGATAGCACAAGCGTATCTGTTATTTTTACTGTATGTTAATAAACATACAAGCTTATCTCACTCATTTATCTGTGTGCCTATCTGACAAACGCTGCACATTCTGTTTAGCTTGTCTCCCTAACCCTGGTTGGGGAACCCAGGCTTAACAACCACCATTAATTAATTCCTCATTAAATAAAGCATCTAGAAACAAGACCGTCAAGATATATGCTAAGCAAAAGATTAAATAATTTTAGAGTTCTGTTAAAATTAGGTTTCTGCTGGGCATCCTGAGGATTGCTGTTTCATTGTGCTTTCCAAATTAAAAAAAGAGCTGTATCCTTTGAAAACACCAATTAATCATGGCATATTTTCCATTATAGTGCATCTTTTCTTAGGAACTAGTACAAGGAAAAGAGATTTCCTGCTGTAAGCATTATAAGTATACACATTCCATGTTTGTGTGTGTTTGTTGGTTGGCTTTTTCATAAGAACATGTGTGACTGAGGTATTGTTCACATGTTTTTACGAAAAAGCCAGAAATTCTGCAAACATCAACTTCATCAACCAATCAAGAAATGACAACTCAGCCAACCTCCCCACCAATATTTATAGAGAAACATCAGCTCAGATCACACTTTGCTCGTACAAGCATGAATCTGAAAGCACCAGCCTGAAAATGGCAAGTGGGACCTCATCAAAACGTCGCCAAGATACTTTCAATCTTACATGGAAAAAGACCTGAACACGCCAAGACCTGCATACCTGTACCCATGAAAATCTATGAAAATATGTATGTATGTATGTATGTATGTACATATATGTAGTAACGACCTGGGTCATGGGTTATGTGAAGACCTTCTGAGTTCTATTGTTGTGGCATCCTGGGTCTTGTGCTGTAATCTTGTGCCCAGGATGCCACAACAATAGAACTCAGAAGGTCATCACACAGCTCATGACCCAGATCATTACGACCCAGGAGATTGCAGCACAAGACCCAGGATGTCAAAACAATAGAAATCAGAAGGTCATCACACAGCCCATTACCCAGGTCATTACAACACAGGAAGCTGATAGACACACACCCAACCTCCCCACCAGTATATATAGGAAGATGGCAGCTCCGATCACGTTTTGCTCGTACAAGCACGAAGCTGAAAGCACCAGTCTGAAGATGGCAAGTGGGACCTCATTGAAACGTTGCCAAGATGCTCTCAATCTCACACCAAGACCTGCAGACCTGTATCCATGAATGTATGTATGTATGTATGTATGTATGTATGTATGTATATGGAATTTAGGGGTAAATTCTTCCCAACATGTTAAAAATAGAAGAAAGTGTGGGAGTCTTTGTGGTTAAATTGGGAGAAGATAAAAAGACAATGTTATTTGAAAATTCCAGTTTGGTTATCGACTATTGAAGCATTTTCCTATCCTATAATTTACAAGAAGGAACAAACAGTTAGATATGGGGAACTTTTGGATGAAAAGGGTGAACTTAAATCGATCCAAAACTTAGAGGAACAAGGTATAAGGATGAATTGGTTTTCATATGTACAAATACATTCAAGGCATGATGAAGATTTTAAAACGGAGAGATTCTATGATAAACAGACTGATTTAGATAAGATCTTGATGGGTACTGATGAGAAGGTGTTTAAAAAATTATATGGTTATTTACTGGGAATGAAATTAGAGGAAGAACAAGTCAAAGAAACTATGATTGTTTGGGGGAAGAATTTTGGATATGGGATTGATCTAGAGAAATGGCAGAAATTGTGGTCTCAAAATTATAAAATGACAATGTCAACAGCATATAAAGAAAACTTGTATAAGATGTTTTACAGGTGGCACTTTCCTCCGACAAAAATAGCAAGAATGTTTAAGAATAAATCTGAAAAATGCTGGAAATGTCATCAGATACCCGGCTCGTATTACCATATGTGGTGGACTTGTGAGGATGCTAAAAAATATTGGACTAAAATTCGCATGTGGTTGGAAAAAATGACAAAGAAGCATATAGACTTGAAACCAGAGATCTTATTGGGAATTTTACCTGATATATATAGTAAAGATTTGAAATACCTGATTGTAAATGTATTAACAGCGGCCAGGATTGTATTTGCTAAAAATTGGAAGAATGAGAAAATACCATTACAAGAAGAAATTATTAAGAAAATATTGGAATGTGCTGAGATGAGCAGATTGACATTTGAAATTAGAGAGCAAGAGGATAAACAATTTTATGAAATTTGGGATCTTTTTTATAAATGGCTAGATGATAAAATACGATAATAGAATATTTAGAATGCTAGATAGTAAGAAATATCTTTGTTTTGCTATTTTGCTATTATTTTGTTATTTGATATTATATTTATAAAGGGTTTTTTAGGATTGATTTGGTATGATTATATGATTTGTTGAATAATCTGGTTAAAGTATTGTTAGCTCATAAAGCATGAATGATTAAAAGTATAGTCAAAAATTTCTTTTTTTTTTAGTGATATTAGGATATATAAGTTTGGATTGATAATATGATTTGTTATATAACATAACTGTAACTGGGACTACAGAATGAATGCACAAAAATGATGAACCAACTGACACACTGGATGTACATACGAGAGTTGAATGTTTTAATGTTTTGTTTGTCTTGTTTGTTTGTAGAAAATTTATAAAATATTTTTTCAAAAAAAAAAAAATAGAAGAAAGTGTTTTCACACTTTTATCAATATTTCTAAGGCTCTTCAGAACAATAAATATACTCTGAGTTTTCCACAAGAGCAAGCAAGAGATGGGGCATGTTGCTGTCAGAAATATGAGTCACCGTCTGTCTGGAGAATATCCTATGATCACTCTATAAAATAAACCTAGAATTATTTAAACAATGCCATGGTTGACAATGAACTTTCTCATAAAAAGTGAATATTTGAAGAATGGAACATTTACACTAAATAGTGGAGATAATTCCAAAGTTACAATTCATAACCTCCAGTAATTTATTTTGGGCTGAAACACAGCATGTATGTAGTTTTATCTTTTGGTTTGCTTTCCCCATTACAAGTAAACCCCCATTTACAATCATTCATTTAGCAACCATTCAAAGTTATAATGGCACTTTAAAAAGTGACATATGTTTGGTCTTCACATTAATGACCATTGTAGCATCCCCATGGTGATGTGATTAGAATTCAGGTGCTTAGCCACTGGCAGGTATTTACAATGTTTGCAGCATCCCCAGATCATATTATCACCATTTGCAATTTTCCCAGCAGGCTTCTGACTGGCAAAGTCAATGGGAAAACTCAGATTTGCATAATGGCTACAGGAATCACTTAACAACTGACTTCATTAACAAGGGTGGAAAAATGGTTATCAACCCACTTAACATTACCTTAATGTCTATGGAAATTCTCAGTCATCCTGCTCATGGTTGTCCCAAAGGTGCTTTTTCAAGAGGCAACTGGCCTTTCTGTTTTTTCTTTGAAGATGTTTTGTTTCTCATCGAAGAAACTTTTTCAGCTCTGACTGGATGGTGGGGAATGGAAGGATTTATAATCCCTGCAGACTATTTGCAGGAACATTTGTGCTTCAGTTTGAGATACAGACAGGACAAAGTCATTCCTGTTATGTTCTTTGCGTGGCACAAGAAGCGGAGACGAGTCGATGAACAGTGAACTTCAACTCTTTATTTAACATGGTGCAACAGCTCTAAGAATGGCCTTAACAGCCCGCTTTATATAGGCAAGCTCTTGGGTATTTAGCCAATGAAAACACAGGAACGTTAGCTCTTTTTAACCAATGAGAAGGGCTCATTAATAGCCAATCAGATTCCCCTGAACGGACCAATCCGATATCGCTATTATCAGCCAATCAGAAGTGCAGGGCCAGAACCCTGCACTTTGCTTTAAGGTTTCAACAAACTTTATTCAAGCACTTTTATTAATTCACAACACCCTTTCCCCCTGGGTTCCATTTAAGGGGTGCGTAGTCTTTGAGGTAGGCAGGTTATTTTGATTGTCTATTTGATTTACGCTGTCCTCCCGGTATTTGTCTACAGTCTTGTTGGAGTAGGATGTTATCTGGTGAACAGGGTGCCTCTGATTCTGTATCTAAACTTCTGTTACCACTAATGTCCTCGATATCCCTTTGAGGCGAGTTAACCCCTGTCCCCGATCCTTCTTCACATGTTGCGTCTGAGCAGTCATTTCTTCCGCTTGTGCTTTCCGCCGTTCCAAACTCAGCCTCCTCGGCGTCTCCTCCCCCCTCAGTTTGGAAATCACTGGAATCGCAGACCCCAGACTGCAGCCTTGAACGCAGCTGATCAATATGGCGCTTCCATATTCTATCGTCGCGACATTTCACTCGGTACGATCTAGGTCCGGTTACTTGGATTACAGTTGCCTCGACCCACAATGGTTGAAAGTTTCTCGCGAAAACCAAGTCACCTACCTGAAAATTACGGCATTTCCTGCTGGATCCGTGTGGTTTTTCAGATTCGTACGATGGGTGTAGTCAGTCCAGGTGGGAGCGGAGTTTCCATCCCATCAATAACTCAGCGGGAATTTTGTTGGTGACGCTGTGCAGAGTGATGTGCTGCAAAAGGAGTATCCGGTTAATCTTGTCTTCGATATCGCCATAGTCCATTTTATGTAGAGTTCTTTTGATGAATTGTACCATGCGCTCGGCCCTCCCATTAGCCGCAGGATGCACCGGTGAAGTTAGCGCATGGCGAATAACGCGGTCTGCCAGATACTGTTCAAAAGAAAGCGCGGTAAACTGGGGCCCGTTGTCAGATACCAGAACGTCCGGTAATCTGTGTGTTGCAAATAATCTGTCCAATTTCCTGATGACTGATTCGGTTGTTGTATTTTTCATCTCATGGATTTCGAGCCAGTTCGAGTAGGCATCCACTGTTAATAAAAATGTGTGTCCATTCGTAGGTCCCGCAAAGTCCAGATGAATACGGGATCATGGTCCCTTGGGTATTTCCCATTCTGTTGGGGTTGCTTTCGCTGGGGCATTGCTGACTTCCTGGCACTTGGAACAAGTCTTTACCCAAGCTTCGATCTTCTTGTCTATGCCCGGCCACCATGCATAGCTTCGCGTGAGTGCTTTCATGCGTACGATGCCAGGGTGGCCATCATGCAAGGTTCTCAGTACCGCTCGCTGTAACCGCTCTGGGACAATGACTCTATTGCCCCAAATGATGCAGCCTTTCTGGGAAAACAGTTCCGTTTGTCGACATTTGAATGGAATGTAGTTGAAGGGAACGTAGTTGTCAGGGATTTGGTCCAATGGCCATCCACGCTCTACCCAGCTGAGGACACATGCTAAAACGGGATCGCGTTTAGTTTCAATCGCGATATCGTGAGCTGTCAGTGGCAGTTTTTGGAGTGTCTCGATCTGCAGTGTTGTGACAGTCGGAGCAGGGTCGTCAACGGTTTCTGAAAGTGGTGCACGGCTTTCCCCGGGCAGTGTTGCAACTTATAATTATAGGCAGCCAAGAATTCTGACCAACTGGTCATTCTGGGAGATAACATACAAGGGGCTGGTTTATCTCCCGCTATTATTCCCAGTAAGGGTTTGTGGTCAGTTATTATAGTGAAAGCTCGCCCATAAATATATTCATGAAATCGTTTAACAGCAGATACAATAGCAAGAGCTTCCTTATCGATTTGACTGTAATTGCGTTCTGTTCTTGATAGCGTTTTGAAAAATAGGCAACAGCGGCTTCACTTCCGTATGGTAAAACGTGGCTCAAAATGGTGCCCACTCTGAAGGGTGACGCATCACAAGTAACCGTCAAAACAGCATCGGAAGTCAATAAGTTTTTTACTTGTCAAAACGCCTGTTCCTCTCGGTGCCCCCAAACCCAGGTTGCTTTTTTGTCTAACAAATAATGTAGGGGTTCGGTTACAGTCACCTTGTGAGGCAGGAAGACATTATAAAAATTGATAAGGCCCAGGAAAGCTTGGAGATCCGCCTTATTGTGGGGTCTTGGGGCGTTTTTGATTGCCCTAAGTTTGCTATCGGTGGGGTAAATGCCCTGTTTATCTATTAAATATCCTAAAAATTCTACTCAATCAGTACATAGTTGACACTTGTTTTTCTTAACTTTGAGACCCGAGTCTTTAAATCTCTGAAGAACCAACCCCAGGTGCTCCCTTAGTATTTCTTGAGTCGGAGCAGCAATTAAAACGTCATCAAAATAGGGGACAATGCCTTTTATCCCTTGTAATAGTCTTTCCATCAAACTTTGAAAGATTTCCGGGGCCATGCTTACTCCGAATTGGAGTCAGTCACATTTAAACGCACCTTGGTGCGAAACGATCATTTGGGCCTCTGCCGTTTTCCTGTCTACAGGCAGTTGTTGGTATGCCTGGGCTATATCTAGTTTAGCGAAGACTTTTCCGTCCCCCAGGGAATGGAGAAGGTGTTGCACCACCGGTACCGGGTAAGCGTTTTGCTGCAGGGCATGATTCAAGGTGGCTCGGTAGTCCCCACAAATTCTTAACGATCCATCCGGCTTGATGGGTGTCACGATTGGGGTTTCCCAGGGAGAATGGTCAGTTGGTTCTAACACCCCCTGGGCTATTAATTTATCAAGCTTGGTTTAAGGGCAAATGGGACTCGATGAGGCTTAAGGCGGATGGGAGCTATTTCAGGGTTGAGGTTAAATGATATTGGGGTCCCCTTGTACTTGCCTAGTTGATCTGCAAAGATGTCTGGAATTATTGGACGAGAGTCTCTTCCCAGTCGTTGCTGCTGGTTCGGTGAATGCCGGCTACTTCAATTCCAAGTGGAGCGAACCATTGGAGGCCTAACAAGCTAGACTGATCCCTGTCAATTACAGTCAAGGGTAGAGATGCATTACAATTTTTAAATGAGACACAGACTTGGCTGGATCCAACGACTGGAATTCAATTTCCCTGATAATCTTTGAGTATGATTCTTTGGAATCAGAGGTCTTGTCGCTGGACGGTAGGGATGAGTTACTTGAGGGTCTTCCAGGAAACCATCGAAAGGGACGATCCTGAATCGACTTCCATCATACAAGGCTGGTTTTCGATAGCTACCTTCACCCGGATCTTCTTGGCATCCAGTGATGAGACGTGACCAATCGTAATAGTTTGGTGTGCCTCTTCTCGCTTCGTTGAGTGGTTTAGGGGTTTGTTTCTGTAGGAGTGGTTGTTCCATTGGTGGTTCAAGGGTTCTCGCTTTGCAGGACGGCTTCCTGCAGATTTGCGATAGTTAGCCCCCCTCGGGGTTTGGCTGGGTCCTTGTTTGCTTCTACAGACCCATCCGATGTGGCCTCTTTTCCTGCACACATGGCAGATCGCGTCGAGGAATTTGCTGTCTGATAGGAGGTGGTTTACCCCACAACCAGCGCATTGGTACTGCGATTTCTGGTGGGTCAAATGGAGCGGGTGGTATGACGCTGCCAGACATGGTTCTGCCGTTGGTGCGTTTCAGCCACGTGCTCTGTTATCGCTCTGTAGTGTTCAGTCAGCTCTGACGTCTCCACATCCCACCCTCATTGCCAGTGTTATGTTCTGTGCGTGGGCAAGAAGCAGAGATGAGTCGATGAACAGTGAACTTCAACTCTTTATTTAACATGGTGCAACAGCTGTAAGAATGGCCTCAACAGCCCCCTTTATATAGGCAGGCTCTTGGGTATTTAGCCAATGAAAACACAGGAACGTTAGCTCTTTTTAACCAATGAGAAGGGCTCATTAATAACCAATCAGATTCTCCTGAACGGACCAATCCGATATCGCTATTATCGGCCAATCAGAAGTGCAGGGCCAGAACCCTGCACTTTGCTTTAAGGTTTCAACAAACTTTATTCAAGCACTTTTATTAATTCACAACAATTCCCAACCGCCTGCACCTGTGTTCAACAGTAAAGGGACACTGAGCAGAAAATGTCCTTAATTCCTCAATGAAAGCTTAAATTCCACAATGAAAGAATTAGACAGATTAATTTCACATATTGAGGTTTTGAAAGAGAGAGGAATACATACAGCAAGAGCTAAAATCATTTCTACCAACAAAAGTATTGGAACAAGTCACAGAATTTATAAAGAAGGCACAACTAACACAACAAAGGATGACAAAAAGGCAAATTGTCTGCATGGAGTATAAATCCTTCTATTCCCCACCATCCAGTCAGACTTGAAGAAGCGAAACGCCTTCAAAAATCCAGTCAGACCTGAAGAAGCGAAACGCCTTCAAAAAAAACACAGAAAGTCCAGTTGCCTCTTTGGGGTAGGGTGCGGGAAGCATCTTTAGGATTGCCTTGCTTAGCAATGGAGATTCTGGTCCAGATTGGAATCATAAATCAAGGATTACCTGAATGTAGGTTTTAAAGGCTACAGATCTTAAAAGAGGTGGCAGGGATTACAGGTCTGGAAGAAATTAAAATAACTCTTAGCATTTTTGAAATTAGAGATGAAACTTTGGAATTGTATTGGGAACTGGCAACCTTATCTAGGGTTAAAATTCCCCCCGTCCCCTAAAAATGAAAGGCATATGAGCAATATTTTGTCACACGAAGCAGTGGACAACAGCTTTTAAACCCTGTTGAATACCAGCCAAAATGTATCAGGTTTTAATTTTCAAAGGCCCTAGTCAACATTGTTAAGCAGCTGGAGGGATTATGTGAATCGAAGTACATCTGGAGGGAAAAGTTTGGAAAAAAAAACCTGGCATGCAAAATAAAATGAAGCAGCAACAAATGTAAAACAGGTGTAAAATGTTGTGTTTATTTTTTTTACAAGTACAAACAATCTACATTTTTGTGTCCAAACTTTACGTAGGTTATGTTTGCAATATTTTCTGACCAGGGAATCAAAGTGCAAAATTTGGAGGTGTGCAAAAATGAAAATATGTCTGCAGGCCAGTCTATATATTATCTTAGGAAGTGAAAATTGGGTCAGTTTATGTTAAAATGAGAACTGATTGAATTTTGTGTTCTAACTCTGTGGGTGCCTTCAGGATAGCAGTAACACTGAATGAAGCAAGATGATTAAAAGGCAGATTCTTCAAATATCCTGAAACCACTGATGTTTTTAAAACTTCTCTTATGCTTTTTCTATGAACTCTAATTAGCTGATTTGCTTGGGTTTGTTTCTGAAAGAAAGGAAAGAAGAAAAGGAAAGGGAAAGAGAGAGAGAGAAAAGCAGGTGCCAAGCCTTGAGCTGATAGCCAAAGGACATTCAGTAAATGTCCTTACTCTTTCAGTAAAAAGTCCATCACAGTTTAATGAGGTAAAGGGTTAGAAATTTATTACTGTTGGTTTGTGTCATGATAAGGTAGCTTTTGTTCTGCCAGAACACTTTAAAAAGAGACCATTTTCTCTTCAGCTACCCCAAACCACAAATGTGTGCTGCTTTTTACAATGTTGTCATCAGGAATCCTGGTTACAAGAGCCCCTTTCTTTTCTTGAGATCACCCACATGTAGCCTGCTGGATTCAAGATCCCTCTGGTCTCCAGGAAAAGAAGAAGAGAAAAAAAAAGATAATAGCTGCCCCACCCAATTCAGTGAAGATGATCTAATACTGGAAGAATTGGCAACTTAAAAGTTGCTATAGAAACCCTGACCAAGTGGTTACAGAATCTTAATTTGTAGATAAAAGAGAAAAGCTAGACTGGTCTGTAAGGACCAGTTGAGCAACACTTGTGACATTTTGGAAGGACCCTAATTGTTCAGCTGTGGATTTTGGAACATTATGTAGAATTTTTTTCTCTATTCAAAAGATTATACATGGAAAAGCAAGCCTAAGCTAAGGCAAGAAAGGAAAATCTTGCATCTGGAATTATACATGACGAATTATTTCATGGGAATAAACAATTTACCGTATCAATGCTCCTGTTCATGCCCTTTGACATTGACATGATTGATATAGGGAGGAAGTAGGTGACTTAGTACAAGGGTCCCCCAACCTCCCAGGCTGCATGTTCAGAACTGGGTTGCATCAGTGTCTGGCCAGCACATATGTGCAGCTTGATTTGCATGCCTACAGCTCAACTTACACAACCGGCAGGCTGGTTCCCTTCTCTCTCCCCATTGGGCCACCAAGCTGTAAAGGTTGGGGACTGCTGACTTAGACATAGTCCTTGACTTAAACCATTCCTTTAGCAACTGTTTGAAGTTACATGCACTTTAAAAAAAGACAAATTCTAGTACACATGGTTATCATAGCCTGGTTCCTATGATCAGAATTTGGGCATATATTTATGACAGTTGCAGTGTGTTGGGGATTATGTGATTGTAATTTGCAATCTTCCCGGGGGGGTGGGGCTTCCAACGAAGTCAATGAGGAAAGGTGGATTCGCTTAACAGCTCTGTGATTCACTTAACAACTGCACTTGTGACCAATTATGTCATTAGTCAAAGAATACCATTTTTGCTATATTGCATTATTATCCATACAATAACGTCCAGTTAGAAAGTCTGATAAAAGTCTAGACAACATTGAAATTTAAAAACCTTAGCACAAGTAATTGGAAAGAGATCCCAAACCAAAGAAAGATGAACATCATATTAGGTGTTCTTCCTAGAAGCTGTTAAAAGTTTTAAACTATAGTTTGATTAATGGCTTACATATTATGAACTAAAACCACTTGATTCAGTAGGATGTGTGTGTGTGTATTTTGCACACACACACACACAAAAACATATTTATTCCAGCTTGTCTTAATAGCTGGATAATTTACTAGATTCAAGGAGAAATGTTGAAAGATGTATTGTTATGATTGTCATATAAGCCATGGAGCTTTTTGGATTTGAATTCCAAACGCTACTTTGAAATGCACTATGGAGCTCCTGTCTCTTAATTCCTTACTTCTATAGAAAAGATATAAATCTGAAAAATAAATAAAACTCTCACAATTGTTAGCCAGCAGTGATAGGAAGCTGGAAATTCGTGTCTAACACACTTGAAGGGCACTGTGAATTGAGAGTTGCTACCTGACATTTTTAAAGTATCTTCCAACGATAAGACACCGGAGTGGTTTCCAGATTTTTTTTTCTTAATGGCAATATAGTACATGCAAGGTCTTTTGATATAGTGTTTGGTTTGATGGAAGTTAAAGTTCAATGGGCCACCAGATTGCCTGTTCTTGTGTCTGGATCAGACACAGATTACACAAGCCCAGGATGCTCAAAAAAAACCAAAGCCTTTGTACCCTCTCCTCTGTTCCTTTGCCTAAGTTCCACTTATCATCAAGGTCAGACTTAATCACTTTGCAGTTATGTTCTTTGCTGCTTTTCTGAAGCTTTCTGTACAGATTAAGAGATGCTTTTCGATGGTAACATCTTTTAATTTGTAATGGAGAGCTATGATGCATCTAGGATCCAAAGATTAAGTGTCTTGAAAATTGCCCAGTAAAGCAAGCAACACTTAATGAGAATAGGGAGGATAATGGGCTGAAGTAGAGATAGCATTAGTGATACAAACTCTCACAACTTCATTTTGAAAGGAAAACATGTGCATGAGCTGTCCAGCAATTTGGAAAAACAGTTCCATGTTTATTTTACCCCTTGAAACATAATGGAATAACAACTCTCTTGTTCTTCATTAAGCATTAAAGAGGTTTTTTTGGAGAAGGGAAAGGGAATAGAAGCCAAAGGGAAATGAAAAAGTGAACAAGGCTTGAGTGGTTTAACATTGTTTTCTAAATCACTTTTATAGGGTGCAAAATACATAATTAATTTAAGCAAGTTATATTTTCCTATGCACCATGAATGGGATATCAAAATCTGCAAGGTGAGGGATGCGCTATCCCAATCAAAGCCCTGCCCTTTTTGCACAGCCATCCGACATACCAAAAGAGACTGAATCGCAGTGAAATTTTACCATCTTGCTGTTTCTGTTTGCTACCCAAAGATGCTACTGGATTTTATTGCATTGATTGGATAAAACCTGCATCAATAGTTTTATTTTGGAATGTGGTTGTCAATGATTTTCACAAAATATAGCTTTGTTTTTTTAAAAAAGAAAGAAAGGAAGAAAAATTAATTGGAATTTGGGGATTAAAAAGGAGGCAAACAAGTTGGTAAAAATACAGAAGAAAAAAGAAACTGGAACTACATAAGTCAGTCAGTCACAGAAATATAGAAAGAAGATAAGGAGACATAATTAATATATTTTCATTTCAGTTTTTCAATTTCTTCTATTTTTGTTTCTTGTTTACTATTTTTCTTAGCCTTATACATTTTGTTATGCTGAAAAATTCTAATTAAAAATGTTCATAAATAGCTTTGATTTCTGTTTTACAGAAATCATAGTCTTTTAACCATTCATTTCTGCCATCCTTGATTGACCTATTTATCCTACCTGAATTTATGGGGCTTATTTTAGAGTGGATGTGTACAGGAGTATGCTGTTACTTTTCAATTTCAAGAAAGTGAATTTATAATTTTTCCTATATTTGCATAGATTTAAACTACTGAATATGAATATCGGATGAAAACATTCTCCTGATTTTAAATTTTTTCTATAGAAATGGCTCCCTTGGATTTGTCACTGAAAGATTTGATGAGTTCTAGATTACAGCCAATATGATAAAGTTGTTAAAAGCTAAATAAGATAAAACATAAAAATACACATTTTTCAAAATCATAAAAATAGAAAAGAATAGTTAATAAAACAGTCAGTGCAAACTACCAAATCACAAGAAATGTTCCTACTATCCCAGTTCTTTTTTTGTTCATACAGATGCTGGAAATAAAATACCATATAATGTCTGTTTTTGCAGAACGACCAATCTATGGAAGATACTCGGATTATAGGAGGAGATGACTTTTCAAAACTGTTTGAAAAGGTTGGTAGACATCTTAAAGGATGAGTTTGTTTTAAAAACTGCTTATTTAATAATGAAAATAAACATTGAATATAGGAATGTATAAATGATTACTTATAAATACAGAGAATCCTTGTTCAGTGATTACTCATTCAGTGAACATTCAAGATTACAATGAGGACATTTACAGACATTCCTTGTAATTGTGGATATCATCACACTATCCCTGCAATCATATCATTACAATTCAGGCACTTGGCAACCAACATGCATTCACTGCATTTTCAGCATCTCACAATCTCATGATTATGATTTCTGGTCTTCGTTACCAGCTTCTACAAGCAAAATCTATGAGAACCCCAGCAAGAGATCACGAATGGCGATCATGTGACTTTGCATTTAACAATCATAAGGATTTGTTTCATGACCACCACTATAACTGTTATACGTCCATGCAGTCACATGACATTGTACTTTACATCTGCATCATTTAGTGGATGTTATTGCTGTCATTAAGCAAGGGACCTCTGTAATAAATTATCAGTACTTGATCCATTTTGTAGTGCTCTAATATCCTTCTGAGGCCTGGGACTCCTGCAGCCCCCATCATTCCCAAAGTACACCCACCATGAATTTAGCTAAAAATATAATTGTGTATGTGATTGCATTTGAATGCCATGATAAACTATATATTTTTTCCCTAAATCCACCAGATGTGTTGAACTTGGTTCTCATAATTGTTTTTGTTCTGCTGGCAGAGAATTTACAAAAGCTTGACAAGACTGTTTGGGATGGCTGACTTCTTATGATGGGTAACCCTTAGTAACCTATCTTGTATAGGCATATTTTCCTACCAACACAGCACAACTTAACTATGATTTATGATGCCATTCAGTGGCTAAACTATGGTTTAACTTTATCTGAAACTAGTTAGCTTCATATCTCCTGGGCCTAAACACAATTTCAGATTTTGACAATATGATTAATTACAGTTTATCAGAAATGGAAATAATTTTTAGAACATGGTTGAAGAAGGATGCACATGAGCCTAAACCTTGTGTAACTTGTCTCTGTAATTATGAACAATAACTTATTGTGATGTCTGAAAGCAGCTATTGTCTGTTTGGCTTCACAATGTATCATTACATTGGTCTTGGCAGTAGTTCTCCGTTTACACATCATGCCAATTGATGGTTTGTTGGACAAGTTAGCAACAAGCAAAGTCACTTGCTGGGTTGATACATTGTGCTAAGCTACAGTCCATGTTGTTGGATGAATGGGGCATGGCTGTGCAGCCATTGTAATTTCTAAACTGTAATTTATAGCTTACGGCTATGTATTTACCAGCTCAGGCTTACACACAAAGTAGCCATGGTTTTTGTGGCCTATATCCAGTCTGTTTTCTGTCTCAAACTGCTCCTGCCTGCTGCATCTGTGGATTGGCTAGAGGCTTCAACAAGTTCAACAATCCCCTCCCCAAAAACACATACATTGAGTGTATGTGTGTGTGTGTGTGTGTGTTAATCAATCAAACTTCTTAACTGTACATTTTCCTCTTGGAGGGGCTATGGGCAGTGTTCAATTTAATAAAACATTAACATTGAATATGGATTTTAAAAAATTAAAATGTGAAAAAAACAATATTATAAAAATTAGGAAAAATCTAGAGTTCCAAGATGGGGAGACTAGGAGTTGTTAATACAGGCGGCAGGAGTTTCTCACACAGCCAACCAGTGCCCTCCATACAAGGCTTCACAGCCAAGTGTTGACTCCTTTGCAGAAGGCCAATCAATTGGGAGCTTTCCTCACTTCTGAGGGCAAGATGTTCCACAAAGCAGGAGCAATAGCAGGAAAGTCTTTCTTGAACTCTGCCAGTCAAATTCTTGACTGACAGGGTCTATACCATGCCTTTTCTACCAAATTGAGTGGGACAGGCTGACGCAATAGGGTAAAGCCTGTTCCATAAGGAGCCAGGCCCTGTGCCCTATAGCCGTGATGGTGAACCTATGGCACACGTCCAACAGGTGGCATGCAGAGCCCTCTCTTCAGGCACTTGAGCTGTTGCCCCAGCTCAACTTCACTGGGCATGTGGCTTCCACCAGCAAGCTGATTTTCAGGTCTCTGTCACACATGGCCAGGGGGCCGCATCCCCGTGCCCCATCTTTGCTCCCAGGAGGCTGCAGGGCAACTACTAGGCTCAAAATGGGGTGTGGGGTGCAGTGTAGGCCCCCCATGGCCCATTTTTGCTCCCAGGAGGCTGCAGAGAGGCCTACTAAGCCCAAAATGGGGTGCGGGGGGGTTGTGCCCATGCTCAGGGGGGCAGGGGTTGCACACATGTGCAGGAGGAGCAAGGAGGTCACGTGCATATCCACAGGGCGGGATGAGTGGGACAGAGTCACGTGCGCATTGCATTATGGGTGCAAGCACACACGTGTGCAGTTGCATGTGCACGCGTGCACTTTTGGCACATGATAACAAAAAGGTTAGCCATCACTGCCCTATAGGCTTTCATAGGTAATAATCAACACCTTAAATTGGACCCAGAAGCAAACTGGAACACAGTGCTGTTCATGGAGCGATGATATTTATTATATGTGCCCTTCTCTGGATGCCTAGTACAGCTTGTGTGGCTTCATTCCACACCAATTGAAGCTTCCGGATACTTTTCGTGTGTGTGTGTTTCTGTTTGTGTGTGAGATATGTATATATTATATTCATATCTAATGTTCAATTTAATTCCATTCATTAAATCATCAACCTATGATTACTAAAGAAGATCATAATTTATTCATTGAGCCTCTTCTGTGCTTCGTGCTAAACCAAATAATAAATACTGTTTCTGGTGTCCAGAGTCATCAAAATAGGCAGTAAACTACAGACCTTTTTAATGGTTTCAGTTATTATGACTATTCCATTTCTAGCACCTGGAGAACAAGTTGTATTTCTTTTTCCACTATATTTGAACATAATTGACAGGGGGAAGGAGAGTGGGGTATGGAAACTGTTAAAGTACAAAACTGAGACATCCAATGACATGTGATGATGCAACTACGTGTGATGATTCCATCATGTACCATGTTATTTTGTGTACAATTGTGTTTTGTTATAGATGTGCTGCAAGGGCTAAGCCATACAAAAAAATGAAAGATTTATTTCACTGGGTTCAGAACATTGGGATCATAACCAAGTTTGGTCTAGTGGTTAACACATCAGACTAGAAACTAGAAGACTGTGAGTTCTAGTCTCCCCCTGCCCTTAGGCTGTGTGAGTTTGGGCCAATTACTAAGAGACCATGAGTTCAAATTCGTTCATAGGCTGAGTAATTTGTGGCCAGTCACTATCTCTCAGTCCATTCATCTCACAAAGTTGTTGTTGTTGTGTATGTATATAAGAAATAAGTGTGAGCTTGGAGTAAGTGCAGGGTTCTGGCCCTGCACTTCTGATTGGCTGTTAAGCAGCTGTACCGGATTGGCCCATTCTGGGGAATCCGATTGGCCCTTAACAGAGAGTTCCTATTGGTCATAAAAGCTAGCGTTCCTAGCCTGTTATTGGTTAAAACGTTACAAGGGTTGCCTATATAAGGCGGGGGTTACTGTTGTTTGATGGAGAAGTCACTATGTAAATAAAGAGCTGAAGTTCACTGTTCAGAGGCTTGTCTCCATTCCTCTTCACCCATTCCCAAACTTAACACTGGCGACGAGGATGGGATTTGGAGACATCTGAACCAACGAAACTTCGAAGAACACTGAGCACGTGACAGACGACGCCAACAACGGAACCATGTCCGGCGGCATCACACCACCCGCTCCATTCGATCCAACCCAAGAGGACTGGGAGTCCTACGCTTCCAAATGTTCCTAGAAATGAACAATTTAAAAGACGCCGCACCAGGAAAGAAACGGGCGGTGTTCCTAACGCATTGCGGTCCAACTGTATTTAAGATGGCTAAAGCATTAGCCAAACCCCGAGAAGCAAAGGCGATGGATTGGAACGACCTCGAACCTCTCCTGCGAGGTCACTACGCCCCAACTATGCCAACGCTGGTGAGATGGCATGAGTTTTTCCAGAGGAACTAATGAAAGGGAGAAAGTGTGGCCGACTTCATAGCAGACCTCTGAAATTTGGGAGGCCTCTGCGAATTTGCCGATTTAGAAGAGGCACTACGAGATCGCTTAGTCCTGGGATTAGATGCACCAGGCGTGTAAAGCAAGCTGATGGCAAAAGGAGACATCAGCCTTGTCGACGCCATCACCGAAGCCACGGCAGCAGAGGCGACCAAGAAGTTGGTTGCACAACTACGCCGCAACCGCGTTACAGTACCTCCACCGACAAGTGACATTTTATCCAAGTCAGAAGGACAGCTGGCGACAATGCACCAAGAAGACCTCTCTTCGTCGTCAGACAGCGACGAAGAGGGGGTCCATCGACTGCGGTCCGACCAGGACCCTCACCCGAAGCCCTTATGCCCTTGTGCTGGTTGTGGAGCCAACTATGCCAGATCCGAATGCAAATTCCGCGATGCACTCTGCCACGAGTGTGGGAAATGAGGTCACATCGGACAGGTCTGCCGCAGCTTGCCAGGACCCAGCCAGGCCTCAAAAGGGACTAACTATCGCCAATTGACAGGAAACCGTCCTGTAAGGCGAGAACCAGTAAACCACTCCAACAGAAATCGAGCTTTGCAGAGAGAAGAGGCTCACCATACTATCACTATCGGTCATGCCTCAACCTTGGACACTAAGAAAATTCAAGTCACAGTAGCCATCAAAAACCAACCTTGTCTCATGGAAGTTGAATCGGGATCGTCCCTCTCGATGGTGTCGTGGAAAACACTCAAGCAACTCATCCCCACAATTCAACGCCAAGATCTAAGGTTCCAACGCCTCATCCTCAAGGACTACCAGGGGAATCGAATCGCGTCATTGGATCCTGCTGAGTCCGAGTCTCCTTCAAGAAGCACACAGCGTACTTACTTTTAACAGTCATCGATAGAGATAGGCCCAGCCAACTGGGCCTCCAATGGTTCGCGCCACTTGGCATTGAAGTGGCCGGCATAAACCGAGTCGGTGGCTGTGACTGGGAGGAAGACCTTATATCTGAGTTCAGGGACGTCTTCGCCGACAGCTTAGGCAAGTACAAAGGGACCCCAATCTCATTCAGCTTAGATCCAAAAATAGCTCCCATTCGTTTGAAACCTCGTCGAGTTCCATGCGCTTTAAAACCAAAAATCGAAGAACAACTTGACAAACTGATAGCTCAGGGGGTGTTGAAGCCCATCGATCACTCCCCTTGGGAAACCCCTATTGTAACACCCATCAAGCCAGACGGGTCAATCCGAATTTGTGGGGACTACTGGGCCACCTTGAACCACGCCCTGCAGCAGAACGCATATCCAGTTCCGGTGGTGCAGCACCTCCTCCATTCCCTGGGGGGTGGGAAAGTTTTTGCTAAATTGGATTTAACTCAAGCATATCAACAATTACCAGTGGATGAAAAAACGGCACAGGCCCAAACTATTGTGATGCACTGCACTGCCTTTAAATGTACCCGGCTGCAATTCGGAGTTAGTGTAGCCCCAGGGATCTTCCAGAGTCTTATGGAAAGGTTATTGCAAGGAATTAAGGGCGTGGTCCCTTATTTTGACGATGTTTTAATAGCAGCCCCTACAAAAAAGGTCTTACAAGACCGGTTAAAATTAGTCCTAAAAAAATTCCAAGAAGCCGGTCTTAGGGTTAAAAAAAACAAATGTAAATTATGTACTGACAGTGTTGAGTTTCTGAGGTACCTGATTGATAGCCAGGGCATTCACCCTACCAAGAGTAACTAAAGGCGATCAAAAACGCTCCCAGGCCACGAAACAAAGCCGATCTCCAGGCGTTCCTAGGCCTCATCAATTTTAATGTATTTTTACCGCACAAAGCAACCGTCGCTGAACCGTTACACCGATTGTTAGATAAAAAAGCAATGTGGTTATGGGGTCACCGAGAAGAACAGGCGTTCCAAAATGTTAAAAAACTGCTCACATCTGACTCTGTACTCATGCAGTATAACGAGACCTTGCCGTTAGTTATAACCTGCGATGCATCGCCTTTTGGGGTGGGATGCATCGCCATTTTGAGCCACGTGCTGCCTAATGGGAACGAAGCCCCTGTTGCATATTTTTCAAAGACTCTTTCAAAAATGGAGCGGAACTATGGACAAATTGATAAAGAAGCCCTCGCAATCGTCTCAGCTGTGAAAAGATTTCACGAATATGTGTATGGGAGGGTTTTTACCATTGTGACTGACCACAAACCATTGCTAGGGATAATAGCCGGGGATAAGCCGACTCCCTACATATTATCCCCTAGGATGACCTGAAGGTCAGAATTCTTAGCTGCTTATAATTATCGGTTGCAATATCGGCCGGGGAAGGCCATTCCCCATGCCGACGCATTGAGCCGAGCACTGCTTCCAGAGACTCTTGACGATCCAGCACCAACGGTAACCATGTTGCAAATCGAGGCACTCAACTCGCCACTACTGACCGCCTGAGATATCGCGAGAGAAACCAAATGCGATCACACCCTAGCATGAGTCCTGAGTTGGGTAGAACGCGGACGGCCATTGAACCAAGTATCAGATGACTTCACACCGTTTAAGTCTAGGCAGACTGAACTCTTCTCCCAGAAGGGCTGTATCATCTGGGGCGATAGAATCGTTATCCCAGAGTGGCTCCGTAAAACGTTGTTGAGAACGTTGCACGAGGGCCACCCCGGCATCATGCGAATGAAAACCCTTGCACGAAGCTACGCATGGTGGCCGGGCATTGACAAGCAAATCGAACAGTGGGTTAAAGCTTGCCCCCGGTGCCAAGAAGTCAGCAATGCCCCACCAAAAGCCATGCCTACTGAATAGGAGAAACCTCGCGGACCCTGGTCCCGAATTCACCTGGATTTCGCGGGACCAATCAAGGGCCACACCTTTCTTCTTGCAGTCGATGCCTACTCAAATTGGCTCGAAATTCATCGTATGAAGACTACGACCTCTGAGGCAGTCATCAAGGTTCTCAACAGACTCTTTGCAACCCACGGACTACCAGACGTCCTGGTGTTCGATAACAGACCACAGTTTACTGCACTAGTGTTCGAGCAGTATCTCGCTGACCGCGGCATCCGCCATGCGCTCACCTCGCCTGCGCATCCTGCGACCAATGGCCGAGCAGAACGCATGGTCCAATTTGTGAAGAGAACTTTGCAAAAAGTAGACTACGACAACATTGACGACAAGGTCAATCAAATCCTCTTCTTGCAACACATCACCCCACTGGCAGAACTCCCGCCGAACTGCTTATGGGACGAAGGCTCCGCTCCCACCTTGACCGGTTGCACCCTGCTTATGAACTGGAGAAACCACTAGGATCCAGCGGCCGCTGTCGCACCTTCCAGGTAGGAGACCTCATGTACGCAAAGAACTTATCGGGTGACCCGTTGTGGATGGAAGCGACAGTAGTACATGTAACTGGCCCCAGATCCTACCTTGTGCAATGCCTTGACAATAAATTTTGGAAACAGCATATCGACCAATTACGGTCACGACTTGCAGCAGCCAGTCTGCAACTCCCCTACGACCAAACTGAGGGGGGGGGAGGTACGGAAGATGTGGAAATCCCAGAGAACCCGCTCGAAGGAAACGACGATTTAAATGTAACTCAAGAAGCGGAGCTGGAGGGAGAAATGTTTGTGCCTCAGGGAATTGCGGAAAATGTGGGCAATGACTTGGAAGTGAACTCTGAACCAGAGGCAGCCCCACCACCGAGCGACGACCTACCTCAGCTGGATTGCAACCAGCCAATACAAAGGAAATCCAAAAGACTGAAAAAACAACCGTCCTATTTAAGGGACTATGACTTGGACTAAGGAACCAGGGGGAAGGGGTGTTGTGTATGTATATAAGAAATAAAATGTGAGCTTGGAGTAAGTGCAGGGTTCTGGCCCTGCACTTCTGATTGGCTGTTAAGCGGCTGTACCGGATTGGCCCATTCCGGGGAATCCAATTGGCCCTTAACAGAGAGTTCCTATTGGTCATAAAAGCTAGCGTTCCTAGCCTGTTATTGGTTAAAACGTTACAAGGGTTGCCTATATAAGGCGGGGGTTACTGTTGTTTGATGGAGAAGTCATTATGTAAATAGAGAGCTGAAGTTCACCGTTCAGAGGCTTGTCTCCATTCCTCTTCACCCATTCCCAAACTTAACAGTTGTTATGGGAAAAATATGAAGATGGAGTATTGTGTGCATTTGTTGCCTTGAGTTATTTGTAAACATAATAAAGGTGGATCGTATCAAACCTCAGAGTAAATTTAGGAAGGGTAATAACAAAATTAATTTTCCCAAGAGTACAATTATTCCGTGATAATATCATGACTTTTAACTAGTTAAATATTTCATTTGATTTTAATTTCTTTTAATGAAGTAATTGATTGTATTATATTACATTTTCCTTTACCAAAATCTCAGACTTTTAATTACTGAAGAAGATATGAGATGAATGTATAGTTTATTCAGTAAAATTGCCACTGACAATTATCTGTAAGAGAAAAGTCTATATATAAATTTTTTATTCTGCTAACATATCCAAAACAATTTTTAAGTAGCTTAATTGCTTTATTATGAAAGAAAATTGTTATGATTGAAATGTTCTTTTCTGGCTTTTTAAAAAAAGCAATGCATTTGACATTGATTAGTGCCCAATCCTCTACATTCAAAATTTGTTGAATTATTATTTTCAGACAAGTATTTAAAGGATCGCAGTCTTACAAGTGCATTGAGTGTCTATCTATTATATTTTGTTCAGCAGCATTGGCTTCTGATAAATATATAAGATTGCTATCTTTATCAGTTTAACTGACTTACAGCTTAAACATATTTCTTACAATTGTTTAATGGTGCTTATTCTCACATAAAAATCTCATCCTAAACCTGTAATCCTGTGTAAATCATTAATTTTCTCATCTAAAATACTGATTGGTTAAATTCAGAATTGATTATGGGAAAGAATTTGTGCGTATATTATCTGATAGTTTAATTCTGGAATCAAGATTACTATGTTTAGTTGATAGCACTTTCATCATCTGAAGTCAATGCTCATGGTTCCATTGTCAGAAGTGATGGAAATGGTGATAAGCCAGAGACCTTTTTGGTATGGATGATCTGATTAAGAAATGCCTGCCTTAACTGTCATTCACTCATCTGCCTCATTTTTACCAGATAACTGAAGGGAGAAATTCTTGCAAAATAAAATAATAAAGTTCTGAAGCCCTTGTGAATTGACATACAAAATCTAACCACTCTGCCCTATTACTGAAATAGACTGTGGAACTGCACATTAACTCAAAGCTATAAAAGACATTTTTATGGAAAAATATGCCACATGAAAGTTTAAAAGCCAACTTTATAAGATGCACAGCTTTATAAGATATACATTTTTGTGCAAAACCACAAAATAAGATTCCAGTGAATAGCACAAAAATAGAAAACGAGTAAATATTTTACCATCCAGCCATCCAGGTGTTTTCATTGGTCAAGGATGAATTAGTTCTTTATCACTAATATATTATGGCTTCTGCTTTCCTTTCTAATAATATTATGCATTCCTCACAAAGATTATAGAAGTGAATCAATAAATATTTTCAGTTAAACGTGCAGCAGCCTTATCTGTCAAAAACAAAGTGGTTAATAAACAGTACATATTTTATTTTTGTAGCTACTTACAGATGGTCCGTATCAAAATACTTAAGATTAGAAAATGAGTAGACATTTTTCAGGGTATTTTTAAATTTTTATTTTGCCAAAGTAGGCTTACATGCTACTTTTTGAGATGTGTTAAACAGAGAAACTAAATATTAACTCCAAGTTTACCTCTTCTTATGCTTGAATCGTTGATTTTGTGGGAGAAAAAAGATTGCTGGTCTTCAGGTAATCAAGACCAGTTTTTCGCAAATTGGTGGGTAGGATTCAGATCCAAAGCAGATAAAAGTGGTTTGGAAAGTAAACCCCATATTCCTCTTCTTAAATGAGTACTTTCCACAGAAAACAACAGCCAACTCTTTGGGGAACAGAGGAATAAAAACATATCATTTTTGGATTATGCTGAAAGAGGTCCCTTAGTGTGTTTCCCATATGTTTTCCAATTGCTTTCATGAAACAGCAGGATACTTAATGGTTGAAGAAGTGGTCAGGGATGGTTCTTTGTCTATCACTATTTGCCAAAAAGAGAGTCAAAATTCCACTATTAATTTTATCTACCTTCAGAAAAGTATAACCTGAAGTATTCAGCTCTTGAGTTCTTCTTTTACAGCCCCTGAAGGCCCCTCCAACAAATCCCAAAACACTAGGCAGAGCAGCTTCCTGCCATTTTAGGTAGAAAACCCAAATACAAATTCCCAAATGGGCCTAACATTGTTTCTAGAAATTCCTCTTTAAAAACAGAAGATCCTGACCCTGGCCTTATGTATGGCACAATCTCAACCATCTCGTATCATTTTCCCTCCCACCGTGGTTCTCATTATTGTCCAAAATCTAGAAGTCCCAATTAAAGTCATTCATCTATGATCCACTCTGTTTAGTGCAAATTTGCTTAGGAAATGGGAATGGAAAAGAATGGAACTCGTTCCTCCAGTGCTGTTTTCATTCAAAAATTATCCTGAAGACATCCATTGGCTCAAGCCCCACAGTTGACTTTTCCTGTGAAAAATGTTCTATGTCAAGCACAGTAATTGAAACATTCTGCCAAAATACTTTGAACTTTACATCTTTTTCTCCATTTTAGTTCCTTCTGTTAAGTTTGCCTTAAAAAGGCAAAATAATTGGCCTTCAGTGACAATTTTAAATTAGAATGGGAATCCTGCATCTTGGAGTCTGCGTGAGGACATCTGCCCTATTTGATGTGACACTAATTTCATGAAATTCACAACTGGGTAGCCTAAACAGAAATACAAAGGCGAGGGAAACTAGAAAAGCATAAGGTGCTAAACAACCTGGTAGTGATGCAAACTATATCCTGGTTAGACTTTGCCATTATCCACCTGCCATTATCTTTGTCCATGGTTTTGGCTTTTACAGTTAAGTATTGGAATGATATCCCTGCTGCCATCTATCTGACTCCCATCCACCCATGTTCCAGAAATCTTTGTAAAATTGGCTGTTCTCCAGGCCTCAGATAGAATATGTCAGACCTATATTAGCTTTATTGCAACAAAAACTTGTAAGTCTGAAAGCACTTCTGCCTTCTTTTTACTTTCCAGAAAATTGGTGAGTGGGTATGGGTGGGTTTTTTTTAGAATGTTCCTCATGCCGTCTGATCTTCTGAGGGTAAAATTCCCTTTTCATGATGTCTGGGCTATGGTTCTTCCTCTTGTCTTCCAAGATCATTGTCATAGTCCATTGCAGAATGGACTATGAACCTCAATTAGTTTAGAAGAAACTTCTTGGATGAGAAGTGAAACATTTTCAAAGAAAAAAAATTAAGAAATTCCAGTTGCCTTTTGAAAAATAGTATCCTTAGGATAACCATGACCTGGATGATTGAGAATCTCCATAGACACTCAGTTAGTTTTATTTTCTGTTGTAGAGGATGTGTTGGCTGGCTGCTGAACATTTTAAAAATTGTTTTCTAGTTTTACTATAAATTAGCATCCTCTAAATTTCAAACATATATAAAAAAATCAATGGTTCATCACAGAAAAGAAATTTATGGCCTCAGTTTTGGATCCATTGTCTGCAATGCCTTTATCTGGATCTCCTTTATCCACTTTAGCCAGAACTATACTTTACACAAGACCAAACTACCTTATGGGCTGTTCTGACATCAGATGTGATGGATTTAAAGGAGACAAGACATATTGATATATTGTGTATCAGTTCATGGAAGATCAGGCTATTACTTTTGACTTCTGAGATTGCTAGATGTATGTACTTGGCCATTGTGTGGCATATATTAACAATATTTCAGGACAACTCTCCTTATATTTACATATAATGATTCAATTAGAACAGAGCTGGAAGGGACCTTGCAGGTCTTCTAGTCCAATCTCCTGCTCAAGCAGGACACCCTATTTCAGAAAAGTAGCTGCCCAGTCTCTTAAAACCTACAGTAAATGAAGCAGCTAAACTTCTGAAGGCAAACTATTTCACTGGTTAATTGTTCTCACTTAGGAAATTTTTCCTTAGTTCCAGGTTCCATTCTTTCTTTCTTGCCTTCTGGTGCTTTGGAAAATAAATTGACCCCATCTTCTTTGTGGCAGCACCTCAAATACTGCAATACTGCTATCATGTCACCCCTAGTCCTTTTCTCTGGACTGGCCAGAACCAATTCCTTCAACCATTCTTAATATGTTTTAGATTCCAAGCCTTTAATCACCCTAGTTGCTCTTCTCTGCATTTTTTCCAAAGTCTCAACATCTTTTTTGCAATGTGGTGGCCAATATTAGATGCAGTATTCCAGGTGTGCTTTTCCTAAGGCTTTATAAATAAAGTGGTACTAATACTTCATGTGATTTTGATTCTATGCCTCTGTTTATACAGCCAGGGATTGGATTAGCTTTTTTGGCTGCTGCTGCACATGGCTGACTCATGTTTAAGTGATTGTCCACTAGGAGTCCAAGGTTCCTTTCACAGTTCTTTGATGTTTTTGAGCCAAGTTTCACCTAATTTGTATTTATACTTTTGCTTTTTCCTGCCTAAGTGTAAAATCTTTTTTTTTCTCAACCTTAACTTTCATTTTGTTAGATAGGACTCTATATTCAAACCTATGAAGATCCATCTGGATCTTGAGCTTGTCTTCTGGGGTATTAACTATTCCTGCTCACCAAGAAGTAGATTGTGGTCTACTTTGTCAAATGTCTTACTGAAATCTAAGTATATACTAAGTCCACAGCATTTCGCTGGTCTACTAATTTAGGCACTTTGTCAAAGAAAGAAATGAAATGATTCTATAAAGAAGAGCCCAGTTCTGCAGAATTGTAAACACCGCTCTTCAGTCTATTTTCTTACCTGAAGTGTAGTTGTTGGCTTTCTTTGCTAAGAATACAGGAAAGTAGGGACAAGCTCTGCTTTTCTGAACAACTGCAGCTCAGGACACCTGAATCTTCTAAATCTGATAAAGATCACTCCTTGGCCAAAACTTCCTTTCCTTTTTTAAAGGGAAGCTTCCAATCTAAACCTCAACAAAGAACCTAGAAAGGCTGCCAACTTACACACTTGTTAGAAAACCCAAATTCTTTTGCTTCTTTACAGTTCTCCAAGACAAAGAGGCTGGCAGCTATGATTTGCGGCTGGCATTGAAATTCCCAGTTCCATGTTCAGCTTTCCTTGCTGCCATGCAGCAAGCAGCTACTTGCTTGCCAATGTCATTAACATAGCTGCAAGTTTTGGTTTAGGAGAGAAGATGATTGTGTTGATTTTGAAGCAGAATAAAAGTGGGAGGTATTAGAAAAAGGAAAATCACTTTTTGCATAACTGAATCCACATCTCAACCTTCAGAATGGAACGTCTACTTTCTGCTCATTGTTAGCAACATGTAAATTGTGCTGTCACAATTGGACTGACTGTTCCAGTTTCAGAGATTTTGTTGTTAGAGCTTTACAAACACTGACCTTACAAATGGTTTTGAACTAGGAGAAAACTGACTGTAGTTTTCTTTTTCATCATGAATTGATTTTTACCCCCTCTCAAGAATGTTTGAAGTTTGGAGCTTTTCTTGGCAAAGAGGATATAGAATTTTGCTACCAATTGCCTATTTAAAAACAAAATGCTGCCTTTGCCATGAATTAGGACTTAACAACAATATCTCATAATTACTGCAAAGAAATGGCTGGCATATGATCTCAAAGTGATTTTCAAAATAATTTATGCTGCTAATTAAAATCTTGGTACTCCCAAAGGTGCTTTTTCAAGAGGCAACTGGACTTTCTGATTTTTTTCTTTGAAGACGTTTTGCTTCTCATCCAAGAAGCTTCTTGGATGAGAAGCAAAATGTCTTCAAAAAAAACCCCAAAAAGTCTAGTTTGCCTCTGGAAAAAGCACCTTTGGGACAACCATGATCTGGATGACTGAGAATTTCCATGGACATTTAACATCTTGATAATTTGCTGCCTGATAGGGAAGGATTTCACCACTACCACCTTTTCTAGTCTCTATATGAAATACATTTCATCCTTTCTTTTTAAAGGATGAAATGTATTTGTGCTGTATTTTTCAGACAATCCCAAACTTGAGATTAATTTCTGGAAAATCTATAACAATGAGATATGGAGGCATTTCAACTAATGATATAGGTTAGTATTGGGACCTTTTCATCCAAAAACAGGGAGCACAAACAATTGTAAGTAGGCTGATGGCTTAGCTGGTGGAAATGATGCCGCGACATTGCAAGAGGTTATAGATGTGAAAGCTATAAGGTACAAGTTCATCTGAAGCTGGTCTACTGAATGATATTGTGTAAATTATTTTCTTGAGACTGCGTAGGAAGCAAGCAGTTCTTTCCTTTTATAGTTCTTCTCTTCTGGCTTTGTGGGGGGAAAAAGGTTTACATGGGACCTTACTGGCAAGTCAGTCAGTCTTCTATCCACATCTGCAATATAAGCTTGATGCTGCTGCTAATCTGCAACGCTGTATGTGAAATATGAACTAATTAGAAAATGTTGGGGATTGTGATGATTAAATACAGATATGCAGGTAGTCCTTGACTTACGACCACAATTAAGTTCAAAATTTCTGTTGCTAAGTAAGACATTTGTTAAGTGAGTTTTGTCCCATTTTACTTTCTTGCCACCATTTTTATGTGAATCACTGCAGCTGTTAAGTTAGTCACACATTTGTTAAATTAATCTGACTTCCCCATTGATTTTGCATGTCAGAAACTCGCAAATTGTGATCACATGATCCTGGGACACTGTCATAATTATGAGGCAATTGCAAAATGTCCAAACTTTGATCACATAGCCATGGGGATGCTGCAATAGTTATAAGTGTGAAAAACTGTCATAAGTCACTTTTTTCAGTGATGTTGTAACTTTGAATGGTCACTAAATGAACTGTTGTAAATCGAGGACTACCTATAGTGTTTGCTAACACAAGTTTTTGGATATATTGAAGTGCTTATATTATTACCAATTTAATTTAGTTCAGCTTTCAAGACAGTCCAGTAAATGTTTCTAAAATAGCACATTAGGAGTTTTAGAGTGCACATTTATACAAAGCAAGATTTTGAGACTAGGGTGGACAATCAAGATTACCTATTAGAATCCCTGTAAATCAGAATAATTATTTTAATAAAGTCTTCAGACTTTTTCCCCCCACATGCACCTAATCAATGCACAAAAATCCAATGGCAACATATTATTTTGTTGACCATGCCTCTTTATCTCATCCCCAGGCTATCAACAAGAGAGGCTTAAGTTATCTTTAGCTATAATAATATTGAAGTAGTCTTATCCCTCTTATTCCAGTGCAGTCCAAGGACAGACAAGATACTGTGGACATAATATATTTAGATTTCAGCAAAGCATTCGATAAAGTAGACCACAACCTACTTCTTAGTAAGCTAGAAAAAAGTGGAATAGATAGCACCACCACTAGATGGACTCGCAGCTGGCTGGAAAACTGTACTCAATGAGTAGTCCTTAATGGGTCTAAGTCTACATGGAGGGAAGTAAGCAGTGGGGTGCCACAAGGTTCTGTCTTAGGCCCAGTACTCTTCAATATTTTCATTAACGACTTAGATGAGGGAATAGAAGGGGAACTTACCAAATTTGCAGATGATACTAAGCTGGCAGGAATAACTAACACCCAAGAAGATAGGCTCAAGGTCCAGATGGATCTTGACAGACTAGAACTCTGGGCACATCTAATAAAATGAAATTCAATATAGAGAAAAGTAAAGTCCTACAGTTAGGCAAGAAAAACCAAAAGTACATATAGACTGGGTGAAACCAGGCTCGATAGCAGTAACTGTGAGAGGGATCTTGGAATCTTAGTGGACAAGCAGCTAAATATGAGCCAGCAGTGTGCAGCCGCCGCCAAAAAAGCTAATGCAATCCTAAATTGTATTAACAGAGGGATACAGTCAAGATTAAGGGAAGTACTAATACCACTCTATAAAGCCTTAGTAAGATCACACCTAGAGTACTGCATCCAGTTTTGGTCACCACATTATAAAAAAGATGTTGAGAGTCTAGAAAAAGTACAGAGAAAAGCAACCAGGATGATTAGGGGACTGGAGACTAAGGCATATGAAGAATGATTACAGGAACTGGGCTTGGCTAGTCTAGTGAAGAGAAGGACCAAGGGAGACATGATAGCAGTCTTCCAATATTTGAGAGGCTGCCACAGAGAGGAAGGGTCAAGCTATTTTCTAAAGCGCCTGTAGGCCAGACAAGGAATAATGGATTGAAACTGGACAAGGAGAGATTTAACCTGGAAATAAGGAGAAACGTTTTGACAGTGAGAACAATCAACCAATGGAACAGCTGGCCCTCGGAAGTTGTGGGAGCACCATCAGTTGAGACTTTCAAGAAGAGATTGGACTGCCATTTGTCAGAAATGGTGTAGGGTCTCTCGCTTGGGCGGGAGTTTGGACTAGATGACCTACAAGGTCCCTTCCAACTCTGATTGTCTGTATCTGTAGATATAAAAAACCTGCTAGGCTTTGCATAGAAGTCAAGCAATTACAATGACTTGAAACAGGCAAAAAAATCAGCTGTTAAAAGAAGGAAAACTGTTCATAAATTAGAAAAATTAAAATTTGATATACCGTATATACTCGAGTATAAGTCGACCCGAATATAAGTCGAGGCACCCAATTTTACCACAAAAAACTGGGAAAACTTATTGACTCGAGTATAAGTCGAGGGTGGGAAATGCAGCAGCTACTGGTAAATTTCAAAAATAAAAATAGATGCCAATAAAAACTTTCACTAGGACAGTTGAGAATAAGTTTGATGTTCACAATTTCCTCTTTGAAAGAGACCAGTAAATAGGGAACAAGAAGATGAAGAAAAAGAAGTGTGTTTTTTCACACTTTTCACACTGAAGTGAACAAAAATGGCATCATAGGAACAAGCTTATTCTCAGCCCAAAGGTTTGTTTCTGATTTCTTCCCTGATTTAAGGGAAATTTGGGAAACGATCTCACTATCATGAAAGGTTTGATTGATTCACTAACCCAAAAGATGATGATGACAGTGGTAGGCAGGAGTCACTCTCTCCCTTGCAAGAAAAAACCAAGAGCCGTTCTTACGATATCTCTCTCTCTCTCCCCCCCCTCCTCCCCCTCCTCCCGAGTGGACTGAAAGCAGCTGGAGCTGAGGAAATGAAACTGAGTGGAGCGACCTCCACTTGCGTTGCTTTCTCAGCCTAAAGCTCAGAAAAGCCTCCCCCTCCCCCTCCTCCCGAGTGGACTGAAAGCAGCTGGAGCTGAGGAAATGAAACTGAGTGGAGCGACCTCGGCTCGCGTTGCTTTTTCAGCCTAAAGCTCAGAAAAGCCTCCCCCTCCCCCTCCTCCCGAGTGGACTGAAAGCAGCTGGAGCTGAGGAAATGAAACTGAGTGGAGCGACCTCAGCTCGCGTTGCTTTTTCAGCCTAGAGCTCAGAAAAGCCTCCCCCTCCTCCCCCTCCTCCCGAGTGGACTGAAAGCAGCTGGAGCTGAGGAAATGAAACTGAGTGGAGCGACCTCAGCTCGCGTTGCTTTTTCAGCCTAGAGCTCAGAAAAGCCTCCCCCTCCCATGCTTAAAAGTTGCAAAGGAAACACGGAAGCAGGGAAGCGGCTGCCCAGCTTCGGAGCTCCACACCATTTTTTTTTCAGAGGGGAATCTGACTCGAGTATAAGTCGAAGGCGGTTTTTTCAGCACAAAAAATGGGCTGAAAAATTCGACTTATACTCGAGTATATACGGTAATTTGTCTACAAGAAGTTTATATTAAAAAACAACATGAACAATTGTTAGTACAGCCAAAATTGGGGAAAATATTTACTTCTTTGACTCAATGTCAGAAAAGAGGAGTGGTTCTATACATTAAAGAGGCTATCCCAGCAAAATTGATCTACACGGATGAAGATGGAAGAGTATTAATGGTAGAAATAATAGATAATAATATGAAAATACTCTTGATTGCAATTTATGCTCCGAATGATAAACAAGAAGAGTTTTATAAAAAGCTACACATGAAAATAATTGGACTGGACTATGTTAATATAATTATGATGGGAGATTTTAATGGAATTGTGGACAATAAATTGGACTATATAGCAACAACAACAAAGCAAAATAGAAAGACTCTCCCTAAGTCTTTTTTTTAAATGACAGATGAATTAACTTTAAAAGATATTTGGAGAGAAAGAAATGTTAAAGCTAAACAATATACTTTTTATTCAAATAGACATCTATCATGGTCCAGATTAGATATGATTTGGATATCCACAGAATTAATATCCAGTATTCAAGAAACAAATATTGAAACAAGTACTTGGGCAGATCATAGCCCAATGACAATTAAATGGAAGGGACAAAAAAAAAGATCGAGATGGATATTAAATAATACTATTTTAAAGGAGAAAGATTTTATACAATGGATGGAGAAGGAATTGGCTTTTTTCTTCAGAGAAAATAAAAAAGAAGATACCTCAACGCAGAATGTGTGGGATACAATGAAGGCATACGCTAGAGGTTTGATAATAGATTATATAACAAAAAAGAATATGAGGAAAAGGCAAGCTTCTAAGGCCTTGGAAGATGAGTATAAAATTCTTGAAAAAGAATTACAGAAAATGCCACAGAAAAAGGATATTAAATTGAAGCTGGATGTAATCAAACATAAAATGGAATTAATAGAGAAAGAAGAATTGGCACAGAAAATCAGAAACTCTAAACAAAATTATTTTGAAGATGCAAATAAACCAGGTAGATGGCTAGCATATAAATTGAAAAAAGAGAAGGAATCAAGAAAAATATTGAAGTTAATAGATGAACAAGGCCAAGTTTGTTATGGGAATAAGGAGAAAAAAGAAATTATGCGAGATTTTTATGGGCAACTATATAAACAAGAGAATATTGATGAGGAAAAAGTCAAACAGTATTTACAGGAAGCTAATTTACTGAAGATACCTAAAAAGACTGAAGAAATGCTAGAAAGAAATATAACAATGATGGAACTAAATGAAGCATTTAAGAGACAAAATAATGGGAAAGCACCGGGTCCAGATGGGCTTCCAGCAGAATTCTATAAAACATTTCAAGAATCATTGAGCATCCCATTGTTAGAAGTTATGAATGAAGTTATGTTAAAAAAGATGATACCCAAAACATGGTCAGAGGCTTATATTACACTTATACCGAAAGAAGAGACTGACCCACTGCAAATTAAGAGTTATAGACCTATTTCTTTATTGAATGCAGACTATAAAATCTTTGCTTCAATTTTAGCAGAAAGACTTAAAAAATATTTAAATAATTTTATTCACAGATCAAAATGGATTTCTGCCAAAGAGACAAATTAGAGACAATATGAGAGTAATCTTGGATACTTTGGAATACTATGAGGCTCATCCTGAAAAGCAAATGGCTTTAATATTCCTAGATGCTCAAAAGGCATTTGACAACGTGAACTGGAGATTTATTTTATTACTATTGGAGCAGATGGGTTTTGCTAAAAAATTTATTCAAGCAATAGAAGCCATATATAATAAACAGACAGCAAGGGTAATGATGGAGGGGGAACTTACAGATTTTATTAATATAAGGAAAGGCACAAGACAAGGATGTCCCCTAGCTCCTTTGCTATTTGTGTTGACCTTGGAAATGTTGAATAGAAATATTAGGGATGATAAAAGCATAAAAGGAATGAAAATTAAGAAGGAAGAATTTAAGTTAAAAGCTTTTGCTGATGATTTAGCTTTTATTCTGGAAGACCCGCTAGAAACAGCTCCAAAGTTATTGGAAAGGATAGAGACATATGGAGAGGTGGCTGGTTTGAAAATAAATAAAGATAAAACAAAGATTTTGACAAAGAACATGCTATTGAGACAGAGAGAAGAACTGGCAGATCTTTTGAAAATTCAAGTTACAAATAAGGTTAAGTATCTGGGGATATATTTGACAACAAGATGTAGCACATTAAAGGAGAATAATTATATTAAACTTAAACAACAGATAACTACAGATTTGAAGAAGTGGGAAAACTTGCAATTGTCATTAATAGGGAGAATTTCAACAATTAAGATGAATATTTTACCTAGAATTTTATTTTTGTTTCAAACAATACCAATTAGGCTTGGAAAAGACTATTTTGAAGATTTAAATAAAATTATGTTGAAGTTTATATGGCAAGGTAAAAAAGCGAGAATAAAGCTAAAGCTTTTGCAAGATGCTAGAATTAGAGGAGGTTTTGGCCTGCCTAATTGGGAATTGTATTATCAAGCTGCAAGTTTGATGTGGGTCAAAGAATGGATAACATTAAGAAAACATAGGTTGTTGACATTAGAAGGGCATGATTTGCTGTTGGGCTGGCATGCTTTTTTATGGTATAAGGGAACTAAAACACAGGGTTATTTTAGAAGACATTATGTACGGGAGTCTTTGTGGTTAAACTGGGAGAAGATAAAAAGACAATGTTATTTGAAAATTCCAGTTTGGTTATCGACTATTGAAGCATTTTCCTATCTTATAATTTACAAGAAGGAACAAACAGTTAGATATGGGGAACTCTTGGATGAAAAGGGTGAACTTAAATCGATCCAAAACTTAGAGGAACAAGGTATAAGGATGAATTGGTTTTCATATGCACAAATACATTCAAGATATATAAAGATTTTAAAACGGAGGGATTCTATGATAAGCAGACTGATTTAGATAAGATCTTGATGGGTACTGATGAGAAGGTGATTAAAAAATTATATGGTTATTTACTGGGAATGAAATTAGAGGAAGAACAAGTCAAAGAAACTATGATTGTTTGGGGGAAGAATTTTGGATATGGGATTGATCTAGAGAAATGGCAGAAATTGTGGTCTCAAAATTATAAAATGGCAATGTCAACAGCATATAAAGAAAACTTGTATAAGATGTTTTACAGGTGGCACTTTCCTCCGACAAGAATAGCAAGAATGTTTAAGAACAAATCTGAAAAATGCTGGAAATGTCATCAGATACCCGGCTCGTATTACCATATGTGGTGGACTTGTGAGGATGCTAGAAAATATTGGACTAAAATTCGCATGTGGTTGGAAAAAATGACAAAGAAACATATAGACTTGAAACCAGAGATCTTCTTATTGAGAATTTTACCTGATATATACAGTAAAGATTTGAAATACCTGATTGTAAATGTATTAACAGCGGCCAGGATTGTATTTGCTAAAAATTGGAAGAATGAGAAAATACCATTACAGGAAGAAATTATTAAGAAAATATTGGAATGTGCTGAGATGAGCAGATTGACATTTGAAATTAGAGAGCAAGAGGATAAACAATTTTATGAAATTTGGGGTCTTTTTTATAAATGGCTATATGATAAAATACGATAATAGAATATTTGGAATGCTAGATAGTAAGAAATATCTTTGTTTTGCTATTTTGCTATTATTTTGTTATTTGCTATTATATTTATAAAGGGTTTTTTAGGATCGATTTGGTATGATTATATGATTTGTTGAATAATCTGTATTAAAGTATTGTTAGCTCATAAAGCATGAATGATTAAAAGTATAGTCAAAATTTCTTTTTTTTTTAGTGATATTAGGATATATAAGTTTGGATTGATAATATGATTTGTTATGTAACATAACTGTAACTGGGACTTCAGAATGAATGCACAAAAATGATGAACTAACTGACACTCTGAATGTACATACGAGATTTGAATGTTTTAATGTTTTGTTTGTCTTGTTTGTTTGTAGAAAATTAATAAAATCTTTTTTCAAAAAAAAAATCAGGATAAGGATCAGAAGCCAAGACAGTAAATGCTATTATAGTTTTCTGCTGATTCAAGGAGAGGTAGAGAACATTTCAGTTTAACAATGGAGAAAGGCTTATCAGATACTTATTCTCAAATACCTGATTTACATATCAAATTAGAAAAAAACATCTTCCTCAGCTGCCTTTGAATAAGAATTATCAATTTTTCAGTTTTTTATGATAACGAAGCATTGTTAAGAAAATAACTCAATGGCAGTTTCATTTGTGTCCTGTGCGGTAATAACATTTATGAATTGCTGTTGGGTTTAGCTGATTTGATCTTCATTGTTGTTCACCTGTAAAATATGGATTATCTTGTTAATATTTTAATCTTTTATATAGTCTTAGATTTCTACGGAGTCTTATAACTCATATGTAAAGAAAGTGGACTTGAAGTAGAACAGGCATCCCTGTAAACAGAGGGCTAGCCATGATGAAAGGGTAGAGAACCAGAAAGCAATTATGTGGTTGAGATGCTAAACAAATGAAGTGTGTTCTCAATTACTTTAACTAAATGTTTTTTCCTTATTTGCAGAATGTGCTTATTGTGGAGGTAAGTTCATATATTTGTCTATGTCAAAGAGCAGTTTGCATAAATTTCTTATTTCATTCTAATTAGAGAAATACCAGTAATTTTTGAATGGCTGGCTAAATGCCAAACAATAATAAAACTTGATAATTTAAGTAAAAGTGCATATAGAATATTTGTGAATCATCTATTTAAAATTCTAGATTTAAAAATTATTGGAAGAGTGGACCTTTGTTCTTAACAAAAATATCACTGAATTATTTTTAAAAATTAACAATATGTTTTATGTCTATTGTTAATATAACTTAACTTTTAGAATATTAATATACAGCATTTTACATTGCTTTGCTAATTTTGTTTATACATTTTACAAAGGACATCATTGGGACTGGAAGGACTATGAAAGCACTCCTGGACAGTATTAAAAAACATAAACCCACAATGGTTAAGGTAGCAAGGTAAGTGTCCATTTGGAAAGAATATATTTAGGCTTAAATCAGTCTGATGCCAAGTCAAAATTTCCTTAACTTTGATTTGTTTGCTAAATTCAAAAGTAGTATCAAACCACAGTTTGCAACCATTTTGTCAATGTTGATATTTGGTTCTAATCGAACAGCTGAACAACCATATTAGAATTTAGGAGAAGGAACCAGGCATAACCTGTCTCACTCTCTGCTCTTGGTATTAAAATATTAGGGTGTATTTGTGAAAGCTCTCTGTTGGTACTGAAAGATCAACATGTGGGTCATTTTGCATGATCAAAGTTAGAAAGAAAACGAAAGACCACATTGATTAGATTTAGAAGGTGGAGAGATAAAATACAGTCCTTCTGTTTACTTGGAAGTAAGTTAAATTATTTTTAATCAGTATTAATTCTAAGTAAATATTAAATAATTAATTTCTATGGCTGCATTTTCATGTGAAGCAGATTTTTTTGCTTGACAACCTAACAACAAATGCCTAACAACATTTGGCATCTTAGTGGTGTCTTAAGGATCAAAAATAGAAATCAAGGCAATGAGCTGATACAACTAGAGCAAAAAGTAAATTTGATTTAATTTTTAAAATCAAATAAAGTTAGTATAGGTTGCATGATTGATTGTCAGGTAGTTATCATACTTAAAAAGCATACTTTTATTTCCAGGTTAAATCTCTTCTTGCTCAGTTTCCATCCATTATTCCTTGTCTGGCCTACAGGTGCTGTAAAAAATAGCTTGACCCCCTCCTCTCTGTGGAAGCCCTTCAGATATTCAAACACTACTATGATGTCCTTCTCTTCACTAGACTAGCTAAGTCCAGTTCCTGCAACCATTCATTGTATGTTTCAGTCTCCAGTTCCCTAATCATCCTGGTTGCTCTTCTCTGCCCTTTTTCTAGAGTCTCAACAACTTTTTTATAGTGTGGTGACCAAAACTGGATGCAGTACTCTAGATGTGGTCTTACTAAGGCTTTTAAAAGAAGTTTTGGAAGAATCATCCAAGATTTGAACATCCCTGATGAAGAGATTATTTACCACAGTATAATACCAACAGCTTTCTATATGGAATGTCTATGATGGCATCTGATGCGGATGACAAAAGGCCGGAAAATAAAGACAGAATATTGATTGGGATTTTGTCCTGATTACTATTTCAACATCTCATATGGCAACCAGAAATATCAAGATGCTGAATACAAAGTCCAGTGCAGTGAAAACAGAATAATGTCGGGAGATCAATTAGTAGGCTAGAAACTAGGTTTCTCAAGTAGCTATGGGGAAGTAGCTATGTTTAAGAAAAGAAGGGAAACCATGGTAATATTCTTCACATACTTGAAAAGGTATCACACAGAGTAAGCCATTTTTGCCCTAGAATGCAAAGCATTAAATGATAGCCTACAAGAAGGTAGATTCAGTCAGCCATTAGAGAAAATTTCTCAATGCTAAAAATAGTTTGACAATAAAGTAAATTATTCAGAAAACAGTGGGTTCTCTTTGGTGGTTGTCTTCATGCAGAAGTTGAATATACATTTATTTGGGATATTTTAACCTGGATTTTTACACTGAACAGAGAGCTTCTTAATTCTGTGGTTCTAACTTCTGCTGGAAGGGAAAACAGAAGACCAAAGTTCCAACTGTGCAGTGTCCACTTAAAAGAAGCAATTAGCATTTGAAGAGGGTCACTGCTCATTCAAAGAGACATTATTATGTCTATACTTCTGTTAGATCTGGGAGAGTGGGCACAAGGAACGGAGACGAGGCATCGAATAGTGACTCCAACTCTTTATTAGTGACTTCAGAACAGAGCGAAATACTAGGGCAGCAGCAGCTCCTTTTATAGAGCTGGCTGCTGTCACAACACCCAATGATTTGAGTTTGCTGCGCTGGGAGTGTTCAATCAGCGGCGACCCACTATCAGTCAATCAGATCAGCCGAAACTGACCAATCACGATCCGCTACCAGTGGGCCAATCAGAAGTGCAGGTTTACAAGGCTATCGTGGAAGGAAAACTATTAGAATTGTAAGCTAATGAGTTTGCTTAGTTCAGAACAACTTCGGCTTCAAATAAGGCAGGATGGCCATTCGTAATATGGGCCAGGGTTCACTTTAGTGAATCTTTACTTGTATGGGACAAATTATTTGAAATTTTTTTAAATCATGGAAACATTTTGTTCTTTATTTAATTGCAGCTTGTTGGTGAAAAGAACAGCTCTACCAGATGGATTCAGGCCTGATTGTAAGTCACTTTCTGTGAATTACTTTGTATTCAAAGATATTCAAATAAACTTCCATTCTCAAACTAAACAAATTACCTAGGAATTAGGATGCACTTTAAAAATGTTATTAAGAACGGACCAATTGTGAAAATGCCCTATGCTCACCTGAAGTGTTTTCTTTCCCTTTTTAACACATATTAGGCTCTTTGACTTGTTCATCTCTAGTAGAATTATAAATCAAAACAAAATATCAGATATAATTTCCTGGTCAGTTTAGCTGCTCCTTTTGGCAGAATCAGGAGTAATAAAAGAGGAAGCATCAGTGTGCTTGTTTGTTCTTGATGTAGCCATCAAAAAACTCTGCCTTGTCTTGTACTTGGCATGTGTGAATTATAGTTCCCTGTGTGTCTCGAACTACTTAGCATCACAGTCGGTCATTCCCAAGACTATTAAGTATTCATTCATGTTCATTACACCACTTTCAAGGCAGAGCCGTCAAACTCATGGTCTGTGGGCCAGATGCATCAAGCACTGGCCACGCTCATGGCCAGTTTAGTGAAGAGGGGGAAGTCATGACACGTCACATGACAATGCCGTGATGACATGAATTTGACACCCCTAATATAAGACATTAAAAAACTTGTCATCATTTACCCTCATAATTCATTGGTGTGTTAATCATGTTATTTGCCAAGCCATAGTTTGCTTAATCCTAGTTTGTTAAATTGTAATTATCTAGCTATACAGAAATGCATGGTTTATTCTCTAAATCAGAAACAAAGATCACAAAATGGTTTAGCAGAGTACATGAACCAGGTTTAAAGTTTCAAACATTACCATGATCCAAAGGTATCTGAACAGCAACCAACTGGAGAATGTAACACAATTTGATTTCTCTAAAAAGTGGCAAAACCTACTTGTGATGCAAACTGTATCACGATGCAAGTATGAAATGATTGAGTTTGTGTTACAATGTCATAGCAGGTAATTTATCTTTTGACAAATGCTTAAGAATGGATGCCCATGAACTTCAGCTGTTGTTGCTAAAAGGTGATAGAAAAATATAAGAGGAGTTAAGAATATTTCAGATTTTCTTTCCTTTTCTGAGTCAAAATCAAGAGGATCATTTTGAGACAGTTTATGTGATCTAATTGAACACTTCTAGTCAACTGTGATTTAAAGGATCAGCTGTAAAACATTCTCCTCTAAGCCTTTTTACATCAGACATAACTGGAATTTGACTAATAAAGATATTTTTCAGGTTACTGAACTATGATTTAAAGAAAGAAAGAAAAATGATTTCAGTTTATCATTTTAACAATATATCCCTTTTTCTTTTTCTTCCTCCTTTTTCTTCCTCCTTGTTAGATTATGGATTTGAAATTCCAGATTTATTTGTGGTGGGTTATGCCTTAGACTACAATGAGTACTTCAGAGACCTAAATGTAAGTTTTAGCCTTCTCAGTTTTCTGAAATAAGCTTTTTTTATTTAAAAAAAAAAAAACATAGTAATTTATGAAGTGCTTCTGTGGCAGGATATTAGCAGAAAAGGAAAAGAAGAACAGGGGACAAATTAATATTGGTAGAATGTATGGTCAGATTACAAAGATTCGGTTTTTGACATCTTCAAATATATTGACAAAATATGTTGTCTGAAATCCTGGAGAATTTGTACTAGTCAGTGTAGATATGAGATTCAGGACTCATTGAGACCCATCAAAGTCTTGAATATAGCTTCTAGGAACTCTTAACACAGTAATTTTTTAATGTGGCAGTAGGAAAAATTATTACATTCTTGAAGAGTAAATAATATTTAACTATATATAAGTGATCTGCCTTTACCTAATTCGTTGGATCCTTGCTGGAATCTAGGAGGGATCTGAGGAATTCTACTCAAAAGCCAAAAGTATCTATGTACCCCAATGTAGACAATAATAAACTAAACAACCCAGTGACCCAAATGGTATTTAACTTCCTATGTTCCTGTACTTTGCATTTTCTAAGGAATGTAGTGTAGAGTTGGTTGTATAAATAATTTTGTCTTCAGTGAATGACAGTGTTAAACTTCTGTTGTTTCAGCACTTATGTGTTATCAATAACCATGGCAAAGCAAAATACAGAGTCTAAAGAATAACTAATCATCTTTGTCTGGAACATTGGTTGTCCTCATGATCATCACCATAAGAACAGACCAACTCATCTCATTCAGACTGGACCAAATATGGCATCTCCCCTTGGACCTTGGATCACCTTGGACTTTGACATAGTTGAACTCCTTTATTTCCTTCAGACCTTCTAGGATAACCAGGATAAGTCAGAGACAGATATAATACAGTATTCTGATCTGCCTTTACCTAATTCGTTGGATCCTTGCTGGAATCTAGGAGGGATCTGAGGAATTCTACTCAAAAGCCAAAAGTATCTATGTACCCCAATGTAGACAATAATAAACTAAACAACCCAGTGACCCAGTGATCCAAAAGAATATAAATTAAAGGTGAAAGAAAACTTGCCTTTTAAGTTTTTGTACCCTGCTTTGCCCAACCTTAACATGCCAGATTTGTTGGAGTTAAACTCCCATTGTTTTTAACCATCAAGGTTCCTTACCCTGTGTAACAAGTGCCTTTAAAAATGTGTGTTAAACACAACTGCACAATGATCAGTGGTCTCTGTGGGGCTATTATAACAATTATTATATTTTAATCATGCAGTTGTTAGCTCATTTTTCTTCAGACAATGTTTGAAGAACATGCCTTTACTTAAGCTCTTTTTTAACAGAGATTTGTTACCATCTCCTTTCTATGACACAATCATTGTTGAGATATTTATTCTCATCCATTATTTAAAACTCAAAGGAGCAAAGACCTCAAACTAAATGATTTTCTCTGAACTCAATAGCTCCTTGTGAAACTCCTGAGATAATTTAGGCTGGTCAAGAATGGCTTTAGCCAATGTTTGAGTTCATAGAGGCAAATAGACTCCATTGTGGTTTAAACATTGTGTTTTGTATATCATTGCTTTTGTTTTGGTATTATGTGTAAACCATCTCACTATAGCATGTTCAGCTAAACATAGTTTTAAATCATTCCATGACTAGCAGGTAGGGAGGGAGTGCCATAAGTAAGTAAACAATTGTCTTCTTATTCAAAGTCCAGTGTTATGTACACTATATTATAACCTTCTAGTATGCTTCAAAACTAATTTAGGATTTGAAATGATAGTAGTCCTAATCTTACATTCTTAACCAGAGGAATTCAAAAGATGGCAATTTGTCATCTTTTATTTGTTTCAGCAGCTTCTTGCATTCTAAGGTTGATGGAAATTGAAATCTAGTATCTAGAGGGTAAGGACAATTGCCTACGCTTCATCTGATCTTAGTGTCATGCTGTCTTTGTTCGTTTCTTTGTCTCCTGATCTTACTTCCCACAAAATTTGTTCCAATGCCACTTTATTCAGAGCTGCAACTCCTGTTCAGGGAATACAAGGATTAATTTGGAATCATTGGAATAATATAAGCAAGTATATTGGCACAGTAGATAATGAAAAATAGAATTTGCATACAATAAATGTTAAAAGTCATTGGCATTGTTACTGCTTTTGTGAAATATAACTGCAGTGGCTAATTATGTATTGAGCCTTTCCCAAATAAGCATTATCCAGATGCATTGGGACTGCAAATCCCAGAATTCATTTCAGGAACCAGACTCTGGCAATTGGCTGGGGCCCCAATGTGGGCATCCCATTCTGGAAGCGGCTAAGAGAAGATCCTACCTCCACCCTATTGAACACATTGGTCCTTTTTATCCAGTTTGTTCTTAATTTTAATCTTTAACATTTAATGTTCAATGTTTCATGCTTTTGACCTTCTAATTGTTTTATATTGCTATTATGATACTGTAAATTGCCCAAAAATCACTTGAGAGTCTGATAGGCAACATATAATTTTAATAAATAAATAATCATGCTAACATATCTAGAGATGTAAGATTAGGAAAAGCCAATGTATCGAATCTTCAGTTATCCTATAATAATAATTGAAATCATGTTTGAATTCTGGCCCAGATTATTTAATTTATAACCTTAATTTAGGTTATAGTTCAAAGCATCCCAATCAATTTATGGTGGAAATATTGGTCCAACAATATTTGGATTGATGGGACATTCCTGTTGCTAAGTTGTGACTCTAATACAACCTTGTAAGCCTCTTGGTGACTTCCTTTGAGCTATAATTCCTTTGTAAAGCAAATAGTTTACTGTATTAAAAAAAATCTATCTAGGCATTAAAAGATTGAACTCTTACAACACAATAACTTGTTTTCCTTTCATCTCATTCCTTGTGAATGGTTCTTTTCCATACATTTCTGCTGCATGTAAGGCTAGAAGGCAACTTTCTTAACAGTAGATCTTATTTAGCACCGTGAAACTAAAAATGTCATTTAACACAATAGAGTTTGATTAAATATGCTGAAAAATTGTGTTTTCTGTGAATCCAAAACGTTTTCCCATTTTCAGTGGTTGAAAACTAGCCTTTTCCTCTTCTATGTTTGGTAAGAATTCTTAGGTTAGGGAAAGAAATATGACTATATTTGTTTCTTAGTCTCTAAAAGCAAATTTGTAGACTAGTGCTCAGAATCACCAGGTGTTGCCATTTCCCAGTTCCTGAACTATTAATTTATATTTGACTCCAACTGGTGGATTTCACACTTTAGATTAAAAAATAAGTCCTGTAAATTCAAGCCCACTATTAATCATTATTTTTATATTAGTGATTATAATTTCTTAATTTGTTTTAGCACAGAAAAGATAGGTTTGGGGGTAATAAGGTTAAAGCAGGCATGTCCAAACCACAGGCTGCATGTGCCCCTGGACAACTACTAATGTGACCCCACAAGATCATAACATATAAAAAATAAAGGAAGTTTATAATTGATATACATTATCTTTTAGTTAGAATAATACCAGAGCACTTCAGCTTTGTTTTCCAAATGGACTGCATAACCCATAATCTCTAACTGGGCCTAATGGAAATTGTAAACTATCAACACTGACTTAACTATGAGAAGATGCCTAAAGACAATTAAGCACCAATATTCCCATAATAACTAATTATAGCCAAAGGTATTCTTAAAAAGCATTTCACTTTTTAAAAATTGGATTTTCTTTTCTTGTGTTTGTTTTTCATAACCAGTCTACTGATCCTTGGGTGTAAATGCTGAAACAGCTAGAATTTTTACTGATCAAATGTACTTGTTCTGAAAAAAGGGGAATCATTTTAAAACAAAACTTAATAATGTGTAAAGCATTTAAAGTACATTTGCCTTAGTGGGATTCCTATTTTTTACACAACTATCTCCAGGGCAATTTTGCATTTTTACTTTTGCAGGTAAAGAAGAAAGGCCATGGGCTTTTTATAAATGCTTTCAAAAGCTTCTTAGAGACAGCCAATTGTAAAAAAAGAAGAAGAAGAAGAAGAATTACCAGCAAAAGATGTTTTGTTCTGAATAGCATTGGCCTTATTGTGGTGTTTCTACTAAACTAATAAACAGCATATTTTACTATCTTACAAATTTCTTATGATTTCTCTCTTTTCTTTTAGCATAATTTGCATACCAGCTTGAAGCTTTCACTTCAAGTAAATAAATGCTTTTTGGCAAAAACAGTGTAAATCTTTGCTCCTGGCTAATTCAAATTTTCCAGCATCTAAGTATTTTTGTACTTTTGCTTCCTATAAAAAGAAAATAAAGCAAATGATAATAATTATGGAACTTCAGATGTTTTTCAGTTTTTCAATATTTCTCCATGTTTGGTATTTTTACAAAATGTTGTCGCTATCTTAGGTTGGTTGGGTATGCATTTTTAGGCTAAAAACAGGTGTTTTTTTTTTTTAAAGAAGAAAATTCTTTTGAAGTTATGAGAAGTTATGGCTTCCCATAACTTAGCCTTGGAACTTCAAGCACCACAGTCGGTTCTATCTGGAGTGTGGTTAAAAAGAATGCATTCAATCTCAAAAGGCATGCAAAACATATTTTCGGCATATTCAGTATCAGAAGGCATGCAAAACATATTCTCAACACATAAATAATCTCTTCACCATAACCATGAAAAAATAAATAAAAAAGTTTGTGCCTGAGAAATGACCGCCTTTGTATGCACTAAACACACACAAGAGTTTGAGCATAAATATTTTTTCCAATTAATACGTCGAATCAACATCAAACTTTATAACTTGTAAGCCACCCAGAGTCACTTTGTATGGACGGCATAAAAATTAATAATAAATACATGATTTCAGATGTAAAAGGTTAGGTTCATTTTTATAACCTCGTATAAATGGTCATTATTTTGGTAGATAGTTTTCTGTACTTTAATAAATTGGCACACCTGAAAGTGAGGAAAAGCTCAGGCAGTCCGTCTGCCTACCTTAAGGCATATTACTAAATTGAAAATGTTTGCCATTGACTACTATTTTAAAAAATGCATACAATTTGTCTCCTCTTTCTGAGGATAAAGATACTAGTGTCTATATTAATCATGGAGAGATATTTGAGGTGATGCACTTTCTACTAAACAATTAAAAAATTCTCAAGGCACAAATATATATATGAAGATGACAATATATGAAGATGACAATGAATACTTTAGTCTCATACAGACAATAATACTTAAGCTTTGTTACTTTCCTTTCATGCAGCTAGTGCTAATACTGGCGTTCCACCTGTACTGACTATTACTTATGCATGTCATCTCCAGTAGGAACTTGAGCATCATATACTCCTATTTACAGCTGCTTGTTTGCTGCAATCCTCATCAAAGGCTCTTAGGTTTGCATCATATCATACAGATGGTTGTTTGACATGAACAATGAGGATAAATTATAGATAGTAATATAATAGATGAAGCATACAGTGGCATATGATAGATTATTACCAAGAAGGAAAAATAGGAATAATAAACTCTTCCAGCTCAATTGTTGTAGTCTGCTGAAATAAGATCTTCAGCTAAGCAAAAATAAAGGCCATAACAGTCTTAGAAATGTCTCCAAAGAAAAACTGCACCCTTTGTGTCGTGTCCGCAAAAAGACGCCAGGAGTCAGTGACTTCGTACAATGCTCTTTATTTCAAAGATTGGAACCGAACCGGCGAAAAGAAAAAAGCCCGTGGCTTTTATTCTTTTCGCTGCGGCGGCCGCGGCCAATGGCAGCGTTTCGAGTCTCCCGCGCTTCGAGCGAGCCAATCGTGGGAGACTCTTAACGAGCCAATCGGCGCGACTCGCCTGACCAATTAGAAAGCCCCGCGCTTTGGCCAATCAAAGCGCGGGGATTTCGAGTATGTAAATGAGGACAGAACACCCCTCCCCTCTTGGTTCAGTCCTTACGTTGCGTAGTCACGTAGGTAGGCGGGGCTCCGTCTAGTCCTACTTGACCTGCGCAACTCAGTCGTAAACGGGATCCCGGCTGGAGCAGTCGGGTTTTTGGTTGCTCTTGCTTCTGTGCGAACCGGCTGGTTGATCGGGCCGGTTCCTTCTCCGTGGCTCCCACCTGGGCCTTCCGGGTTGGTTGAGCTACGGGTTTCGCCGCTCCCGCTCGGTCTTTCTGGGTCGGTCGAGCTGGCTTGGCAGTTCTTTTCCGGCGAGGGGTCGCGATGGCTGCGTCTCGGTAAGTACTGCTGGTTTATTTTTTCTTGCGCTTGGTTATTCGGGTATTCCCTCCCCCCTTGGTTTGCGTTTTGGGAGGTGGGTTCGTTTGCTGTCCTAGACCTGAGTTGGTCAATGTGTCATTTCCACGCTCATCCGTCTGTGGTTTGGAGCCGGTACGAGCGTGGGCCTGTGATTTGGGTGATGACGGCTGGGATCCATAGGGGGTCCCCCGTCAGGTTTTTCGCATACACGAGGTCCCTGGGTGCGAACGTTCGGTATTTTGTGCTTGAGTCTGGGGGCTGCTCCGGGTTATATGTAGGGTGTAGCCTGTCAAGTGGGGACCTCAGCTTTCTACCCATTAGTAATTCGGCTGGGCTCTTGTTGGTAGTGGTGTTCGGGGTTATGTGTTGTATAAAGAGGAGTCTGTTAATTTTGTCTTGGATCTCCCCGTGGTCCATTTTCCGGATGGTTTTTTTGGTAAATTGGACCATCCGTTCCGCCCTACCGTTCGCCGCCGGATGCGCCGGTGCTGTTAGTGCGTGGCGGATGCCCCTTTCCGCCAGGAACTTCTCGAAGTCCAGGGAGGTAAACTGGGGCCTGTTGTCGGAGACGACGATGTCTGGGAGGCCGTGTGTTGCAAAGAGTTTGCAAAGTTCTTTGATCACGGCCTCCGTGGTTGTTGTCTTCATGTCGCTTACCTCCAACCAGTTGGAGTAAGCGTCAACTGTTATGAGGAAGGTATGTCCATTCGTGGGTCCAGCAAAGTCCAAATGGATTCTGGATCAGGGCCCCCTTGGTGTTTCCCACTCCAGGATGGGCGCTGTGGGTGGGCTGGGTCTAGTCTCCTGGCACCGCTGGCACCTAGCTACCCAGGCCTCTATCTGCTTGTCCATCCCTGGCCACCAAGCGTAGCTTCTGGCCAGGGCTTTAGTTCTTACGATGCCAGGGTGCCCCTCGTGCAACATTTCCAAAACCTTCCCCTGTAGTCTGTCCGGAATGACCACCCTGTCACCCCATAAGATGCACCCCTTAAGCAGCGAGAGTTCGGTTTGGCGGTTCCGAAATGTCTTGACGGACCCGTCGTTGTCCTTTTCCGGCCACCCTTTTTCCACCCAATGCAAAATCCGCGCCAGACGCCTGTCTTTAATAGTTTCCCGGGCAATGTCTGATGCGGTTATGGGTAGGTTGGGTAGGGTCTCGATGCTGAGGGTGGTCGTCGTTGGTGCTGGGTCAGGGTCGGAGTCCAGTAACGGCGAGCGGCTCAAAGCGTCCGCATGCAAAATCTTCTTACCCGGTCTGTGTATAATTTCGTAGCTGTAGGCCGCCAGGAACTCGGACCACCTTGTCATCCGGGGAGACAGAATGTTCGGGGTGGCCCGATTTCCTGCAAGGATGCCCAGCAACGGCTTATGGTCTGTTATAATGGTGAAAGGGCGGCCGTAGAGATATTCGTGGAACCGTTTTATGGCGGCAACTATAGCCAAAGCCTCTTTGTCCAGTTGGCTATAGTTCCGCTCTGGTTTGGTTAGGGTCCTCGAAAAGAACGTGCTTCTTTTCTGTCAGGAAGGGTATGGCTGAGGACAGCGCCGACGCCGAAAGGTGATGCGTCGCAAGTGATGGCCAGGGGCAGGGTTTCGTTGAATTGAATGAGGACAGCGTCGGAGGTGAGGAGGTCTTTAGTCTTTTGGAAGGCGGCTTGCTCCCGTTTCCCCCAAGTCCAGGTTGCCGCCTTATCCAGGAGCCTATGCAAAGGCTCCGCCGCCGTCGCCTTTTGGGGTAGGAAAACATTATAAAAGTTCAGTAACCCCAAGAATGCTTGTAGTTCAGTTTTTGATTTAGGGGTGGGGGCCTCTTTGATGGCCTTGACTTTTTTACTTGTGGGGTGAATGCCGTGCCGGTCTAGGAGGTAGCCAAGAATTCCACTCGTTCCGTGCACAGTTGGCATTTCTCCCTTTTTACTTTAAGTCCCGTTACTTTAAATTTAGTTAGGACCTCTCTGAGTCGGCTTTCTAATTCGGCTTCGTTTGGCGCCGCCACTAGAACGTCATCGAAATAGGGTACCACCCCCTTGATGCCCTGCAACAACCGCTCCATCAGGCTCTGAAAGATGCCTGGTGCCACGCTGACTCCGAATTGGAGTCGGTTGCACTTGAAAGCCCCCCCGGTGGGTAACGATGGTCTGGGCTTCCGCCGTTTGCTCGTCGACTGGCAACTGTTGGTATGCCTGGGCGAGATCGAGCTTGGCAAAAACCCTGCCCCCTCCCAGTGAGTGCAGTAGGTGTTGCACGATTGGGACGGGGTAGGCGCTTTGTTGCAGCGCGCCATTTAGGGTGGCCTTATAGTCCCCACAGATCCTCACCGACACATCTGGCTTGACCGGGGTTACTATGGGGGTCTCCCACCGGGCATGGTCTATGGGCTGCAATACCCCCTGTTTGACGAGCTTGTCAATTTGCTCGTCTATCTTAGGTTTTAGGGCGAATGGCACCCGCCTAGGTTTTAGTCATTTGGGGGGGACGCTAGGGTCTAGGTCAAACGAGATAAGGGGCCCCTGGTACTTGCCCAGGCTTCCGTCGAAGACTTCTCAGAACTCCTGGGCTAGTCGCTGTTCCCAACCGTCGTCGGTGACGTGGTTGACTCCCGTGAGAGTGATGTCGAGCGGGGCGAACCATTGTAGTCCCAGCAGGCTTGGGCGGTCGCGATCGACGATTGTGAGGGGGAGTTGTTCGGTGCGCCCCTTATATGTTACGTTAAAGTTTTTGGTGCCCACTACCGGGACGCGGTTTCCCTGGTAGTCTTTTACAATAAGTGTTTGAGCGTCTATGTTCCTCCTTTGGAGGGTAGGCACCAACTGTTTTATCTCGTGCCATGCAATCATGGAGAGGTAGGACCCGGAGTCTACCTCCATTTTGCATGGCTGGCCCTCGATGTGAACCTCGACGTGGGCTTTTCGGGCGCCGTCGGAGACGGCGTGGCCGATGGTTACCGTCTGGTGGGTCTCCTCTCTCCGCCGGTTGTCGCCGCCTCTCGAGGATCGTCCGGTCCGGTCCCATCGGCTGTCCGAGTGGCGATCTCTGGGCCGGGGCGGTGGGCTTTCCCTTCTCCGGTCGTGTTGGTCCCATCGAGGTGGACTGCGAGTTTTCTTCTGGCGGCAAACCCGGGTGATGTGCCCCTTTTTTTCGCAATGCTGGCAGATGGAATCAAAAAACCGGCATTCTGACCTGGGGTGGTCGCCGCCGCAACCGGCACAGTTGGTCCTCGACCTACGACCTCTGCGGTTCCGTTGGTCGCGCCCCGTCTGCAATCGATGTATGTCTTCTTCGTCTTCGGACGTGCTGGATGCAGAATGGAAATCGCTGTGGTGTGTGGTTGTTTCGGTTTTTTGTTCGGTCGACCTTGCCGGGTTGTTGTTTCCGCCGCGGTCCTTCGTGTCTGGTTTGCGCATGCTGTCGGCGGAAGTACGGGTTGCTTCTGTGGCTGCGGCTGCGGTGAGGGCGTCTGCTAAATTGATGTCGCCCTTAGCCATCAGCCGGCTCTGGAGCGCGGGGTCCCACAGGCCGAGCACGAATCGGTTTCTCAGGAGGTTGTTTAGGCTGTCAAATTCGCAGAGCCCCCCTAGGCGCCGCAGCTCGGCGACGAAGTCGCTCAATTTTTCACCCGGTCTCTGGTCCCGCTGGTAGAATTCGTTGCGCCGAATCAGGATGGGGACCTCGGGAGCGTAATGTCGCCGAAGGATAGGTTCGAGGACGTCCCAATCAATGGCGGTTGCGTCGGCGGGCTTGGCCAATGCTTTGGCCATCTGGAAAACTTCGGTTCCGCAATGGGTGAGGAAGACGGCGCGTTTTAGCGGGCCCGAGGCGTCCTTCATGCCGGTGCACTCGAGGTACATGCGGAAACGGTCGGAGAACGATTCCCAGTCCTCGGTGGCGGGGTTGAAGGGGGCGGGCGGTGCGATTTTCGCCATCTCGGTGCTAAGTCTGGCTTCCGTCGGACACGGGGTTCGGTTCAGGGTCTGGATCCCATCCTCGTTGCCAGTGTCGTGTCCGCAAAAAGACGCCAGGAGTCGGTGACTTCGTACAATGCTCTTTATTTCAAAGATTGGAACCGAACCGGCGAAAAGAAAAAATTCTGCGGCTTTTATTCTTTTCGCCGCGGCGGCCGCGGCCAATGGCAGCATTTCGAGTCTCCCGCGCTTCGAGCGAGCCAATCGCGGGAGACTCTTAACGAGCCAATCGGCGCGGCTCGCCTGACCAATTAGAAAGCCCCGCGCTTTGGCCAATCAAAGCGCGGGGATTTCGAGTATGTAAATGAGGACAGAACACTTTGAACTGTGACTGCAGTGATGTTTGACATTTCATAATGCAACTTGTTGGTGTTGATAAGGCAATTGGGCATCTCATAGTGCAGAATGTCCAGATTCAACCTCAGCTTCTCCACATAGAAAGAAAAAAACTCTACACTGAAATCTTGAACTGCCTTTATTAGTTACACTTCAAGAACTAATGGTCTGATTATATATATATATATATATATTCTTTTTTTTTTAAAGCACAACTACAATGACGTGGGAAAATACCCGAACAAAGCTGAATATAAATTGCTCCAATCACAACTAATTCTGAGCCATGTATTCTATAATCTTTATCAATCTGGTAAAAAGAATGCATATTTCAGTGGGATAGAAGAACTGGAAATCCTAAAAATAACAATAATAGGAATATATACTGTAATATTGAAAGTTGATCCATTCAATAGTCACTAAGCTAAAACAACTTCTGTTAAGGCCCACAACATTTACAAAATATGTATGTTTTCAAGAACTTTCTCAATACAGTACTAGGAAGGGTCTCTTGGGATAATCTGACAGCTAGCTTGGTCTGAAGGTTAAGGCACCAGGCTAAAAACCAGCATACTGTGAGTTCTAGTCCTGTCTTTCCATGAAAGCTAACTGGGCCAGTCAACTCTATCTCAGCCCAACTCATCTCACAGGTTTGTTGTTGGGAGGAAAAGGAGTACTAGGTATATTTGCCATCTTACGTAATTTAGGTTAAAGGCAGGATTTTTTAAAAGTCTAAAAAATTCCCAGGGGAATGTACCATAAAAAGGAGGCAATAGTTGAGAAAACTCTCTTTCATGCTCTCTGAATATTGCAACACTTAAGGAAAAGCATATGGAGTAAGTCCACATAAGAAGATCTTATTGGGATCATAGATACTACTTGAAGAAAGTGGTTCTGCAAATATACAGCTTCCCATATTTCTTCTAGTAGCCAAGAAGCTTGGGAAATTACACATACATGCGCACTATAGACCAATCCTCTAATTAATTAATCTGAATTAAACTGCCCTAAGGATACATTTTGGAGATGCTTTATTTATAATTGTCTTCTAAACCCTGAAAAACATTAAATGTAACTATAAAACTAGCTTGTCCAACAGGCTAGAGAGAAAAATGGTACTGAAAGAGGATTTTTTAGGGGACTTGCCTGATCTGTGCCTTTAATAAAAATTTCTGCCATTAGGATGTGATTTTCATTGCTTCCAGTTAGCATGGAAGAAGAATCACTCCTTGAAGAAGCTATTAATTCTCTCTTGAATGTAGTCTCATAATTGTCCCTGGGTGTCATTTTCTGTTTGTGCAAAGGAGAGGGAGGGAAGCTGGAAGGAAGAATACTCATTCCAACTTTCCTTTTTTGAAGAAAAAAAAACTGAAAAATAAAGCTGTCCCATTATATAAGAGGACAAAATAATGATAGAACAATAGTAATTATAATCCCTTAAAAAAGCCAACAAGAAACAAAAATGAAGAAAGGTTACTCAAGAATCAGTTGTCCTGCTTTAACAGGAAAAGGAAGAACAGGAAAAGGAAGTAAGCCTTTAATTAACACTGGAAACAGTTTATGTTATAATACTTCAAACTAACAAACATTTTAGAAAAGTTTTCATGGTTGGTATCGTCTATAAATCTTTTTTTAAATTCTTCTTCCAGTTGCCTGAATAAAATAGCTTGCATAGGCAAGGGTTTTTGCTTGGAAGTAATGCCCCAGTGAACCTGGGGCATTACAATAGGACAATTTGCCTTGTACTTTGAAGGAGAAAAGAGGTTCAAGATAAGGAGATTGTACCAAATAATGTGTTGATAACTTCCTTATAACTGGGAAGAAGTAAACTGGATCTTTCCAAATGATATTGTTTTATCGTGTTCAGCTAGGAAACTTACCCAGTTTTCTTCCCAGCTGAACATATTGAAAGAGGAGAGAATGCAAACAATTACATTACCTTTATAAAAGGAAGATTTCTGATTGGTTTTCAGATTAATCAAAACAGAAAGGTTTGGTGAATTATGAAAATATAGCAAATAATTCCCTATACTCACAAACATTTTTCCCTCAACATGGAAACATCTATTATTAAAATAGGATTATTAAATTTGGGCCAGCTTCTATGGAAAATGCTTGGGTAATATACACACACATTATGGTCAGAAAATCCTGAGCAATAGATAACTAGGTATCCCAAATGAATTAGTTTATCTGAATTAACTAATCTTAATCTGTACATTCTTCTGCTACCAGCAGCAACACCCCCAATATGTTGAAAGTATTGCTGTATCAATGCCATTGATCATCAATGTCAACAACATGTCTTAGTAATGAGAAGAAGTTGGGCCCAGTTCATATTGGTCAGAAATGCCCAAAGTTGAGGCAAAATCAACCTCTATTGACCTCACCCCATTCCTAAGAGGTCTGTGCATAAGTGCACAATTGTGCCTACCATCCCTGTCCTATTGTCCCCAATTATTAATTCCTATTTCTTGCATTTAAACTTATGTTTATTCTTGTTTCTGTTATATTGCAAACTTTTGACAAATAAAAATAAATAAAAATAAATAAAGATGAAGTCATTGTTTCAGGCATTAAGAACAGATGATTCTGGAAAATTTTCACCAGAATACGCCACCTGTTCAGAATTGGTGAATGAGATGGCAGTTATAACCAGTTTTTTGAAGAACAGGAGTTTTCGGATTCCACTCAAGTTTTGCTTCAGATATCGTTGCTTTGAGATGTTTTGATCCCTGTTTCTTTGCTTCTTTCCCTATCACTCAGTTTAAGGTCAAAGCTGATCCTACTGTTTTGCAGAACTGAAGCATACTTTAGCTTGCCTAATCATGAAACTAAGCAAAGCAGTTATTTTAAGAAGCTAGTTTGTGATATCATAAAAAAGAAACAAAATCTTAAAGCTATTTGTTTGGTTTATAAACAGTCTTTCCATCCCGGAGAAACTCAGGCTGCCTAGCAATCTTTTTAAACAATAAAGTTTAACACAGAGATGAAAATTAATAATACAAAAAGTCCTAAAAATATTATCAAACATTTTTCAGACCAGACAGCAAATTTTCAACCTTAGTTTTTGCTGGGCAGAAAATATATTGAATTTACTTAAAGTCAATTTTATATGGGTAGATTTGTCCCTAAAACAAAACAAAATGAAAAGCAGTACTGGTAATGCCTCCAAGATGTGGCAACTATATTTTTTTATTACCTGTTCCCATAATCCCTAAATCAAGAATGTCCAGGGAAATATGGCATTTTCATGTGGCATCTTCAATATATTTTCAAAGTTATGCAGGTGCATTTTTATATTGTGCTAAGCCAAAATCCAATAGATCATACCATATCTTAGTGTGGCTAGTATGTGAAGGCAGTCTTTAAACTTTTGAGAAGTGGAGTTTGTAAGAGACACAGGACTACTACTATTTCTCTAGAAAGAGTGGCATTATGCTCCCTTTCTACTGTGAAATACATATAGTTCCTTTAGAATGGATAACAGCAAAATCAACAATGATTTTAATGAAAATACACTACAGCTACAAATTTATATTAACTGTACTAGGAGGAAATTTCATCAAATGTATGTGTCATAGATATAAATAGGAATGCCAGGCTCTAGCTTAGATTGATTTAGAAAACTTAAAGGGCAATTGGGGTTAATTCTTAGAAGGAGATCATCTGGGAAGTCAAGGGCTGTAGGCTTGAGAGGGCAGTTAAAAATCATACTAGGTATTTAAGCATTATAGGAACATAGATGGTGCTGAATTATAATTAGAATCTTCTAATAAAAGAATTTAACATTACTTTGAGTAATCTATACAGGTAGTTCTTGACCTACAATAATTCACTTAGTGACCTTTCAAAGTTACATTTGCACTGAAAAAAGTGACATATGACCATTTTTCACAGTTAGGACCACTGCAGCATACTTGATAACTGACTCACATCTATGACAGTTGCAGTGTCCTGGGGTCATATGATGACCTTTTACAATCTTCATGTCAATAGGGATACCAGATTCTTTTAACAAATGGAGCAAAACTCGCTTAACAAATTTCTTACTTAGCAACATAAATTTTGGGCTCAATTGTGGTTGCAAGTTGAGGACTACATATATTTGGAAACACTATTTCTTCTCAGTAGATGGGAAATCTTTGGTAATCCTACCAATGGGGAAGGTTGAAGAAATGAAACTATTAGACAATCACCTTTAAATCTAGAGTTTGACTGAAGGATTAAGAAAGCATCTAGTAGCCATTTATAGACAAATATACATATTTGCTGCACAGATAAATTGTGACTAGATAATAAAAGGCAAAAATACACCCTATAGTCAGTCATTGTTTATGTTTTCTTTCTTCTCTTTTCCCAATCCACCCAACCACATGGATTCAATTTCCACATTACAGTAAAGTCACTAATCTTCCTTCCTTTCCAATGAAATTCAGCAATAAAGTACAAAATCCCATATTTGCAGTACACCAGCATCTGATCATGTTTATTTTCAGAGAAGGTCAGAGAATAAACTTTGTTTGGGGTTGAGTTCACTCAGCAGACTGCATTATATGATAGTTTATTTCAGAGGTGATATTCAGCAGGTTCTGACTAGTTTTGGAGAACCGGTAGCAGAAATTTTGAGTAGTTTGGAGAACTGGTAAATATCACCTCTGACTGGCCCTGCCCCCATCTATTTTCTGTCTCCCGAGTCCTAGCTGATTGGCTGGGTCTTCTTTTGTTGCCCTGCACAGGAGAATGGAGCTAGAAAGCAGATTAGTGGGTGGGGGGGAATGGGGATTTTGCAGTAATCTTCCTCTGCCATGCCCACCAAGCCATGCCCACCAAGCCACATCACACCCATCACACCACACCCACAGATCCAGTAGTAAAAAGATTGAATCCCACCACTGGTTTATTTACTCTGTTTTGAAACTCTGCTACACCGAGAACATAGCTTATAACATAGTATATTGTATAAATTGAGACAAAAGATGTTAAAAAATACAGCAATGACTCAGTGCTGCATGTGAGTAAAAAATTTCCATTTCTTCATTGGTTCAGTCAAATAAAGAATCCTCCATGTCATTCAGTTACATAACATGCAAATAATGAACACCCAAACAGGCTGATAGCATTAATTGTCTTCCATGAAGGTAAAATAATGAAGCCACTGGAAGTATTAGGGATACAGTAGCTGGAATATTCAGCTGAAATAATGACACATTGAATATTCAATTATAGCTAAATATAAACAGAGGAAAGGGATTTGGAGGACAAATAAATGGAAAGAAAATTTCAGAGAGAAAGAACTACTAGATTGTGAACTAATTTCCCAAAGAGAGCAGCAATACAGAATCCATGGCTTGGTTCATTTGAATCAGACAAGATAAAGCCCTGATAGCACTATGCTGGATTCTGGTGGTGTTGGGGAGGGCAAGACTGCAAAATTTGGAAGTTACAGGAGATTAAAGGCTCCCTCAATCAATACTTCTTTTCTTCTAAAGTTCAACAGCATGCCTTATTCAAGGTCAGTTCAGAATAGCTCCCAGACCTACAGCTGTGAAATTTCATTTCTCCTGAGAGAGGCTAAAAATGCTAAAATGATTATTACGGATTAAGGTCCAGCACTCTTGAGTTCTGGAACAGGAGCAGTTTCTTTACATAGATTCATGACAGCCCAATGTAAAATAAACCTAAACTGCTAAAGAAAACAGCAGAGAAATCTCATATTGTGAAAGCTGAGGCACCAAGAAGCAAAAAGGAATTAAATCTGCTTCCCAAATACTTCCTAAATACAGGTAGTCCTTGACTTATGACCATAGTTGAGCCCTGTTGTTAAATGAGACATTTGTTAACTGAGTTTTTTTCCCATTTTATGACCTTTCTTGCAACAGTTGTTAAGTGAATCACTGCAGTTGTTAAGTTAGTAGCAATAGCACTTAGACTTATATACCGCCTTTATGGTGCTTTACAGCCTTCTCTAAGCAGTTTACAGAGTCAGCCTATTGCCCCCAACAATCTGGGGGCAACCTTTTACCCACCTCGGAAGGGTAGAAGGCTGAGTCAACCTTGAGCCTGGTGAGATGCTTGAATCAACCTTAAGCCTGCCAAACTGCAGGCAGCCAGCAGTCAACAAAAGTAGCCTGCAGTACTGCACTCTAACCACTGCACCACCATGGCTCTAGTAACGAAGTTGTTAAGTGAATCTAGCCTGCCCATTGACTTTGCTCATCAGAAAGTTGCAAAAGGTGATCATATGATCTCGGAACACTCCAATGGTCATAAATATGAGTCAGTTGCCAAGTATCTGAATTTTAATCATGTGACCATAGGGATGCTGCAATGGTCATACGTGTGAAAAACAATCATAAGTCAATTTTTTTCAACGCTGTTGTAACTTTGCACAGTCCCTAAGCAAACTATTGTAGATTGAGGACCATCCATAGTGACTTTTCAGTGCTGAGAAGGAAAAGAGAGAGAGAAAAGAGAGGGAGACAATAAAGAAGGAAAGGATAAAGGGAGTGAAGGACCAGGAGATCTCGCCTTTTAGTTATAACATCATCAGGTTTGAATAAAAAGCTGCTGTACTGAACAGTATTTGCCTAGATCACATCGAGAACTAGCATAGGAATTCAATTAAAGTTGTCCCTCTGAGGGGTTTTTCTGTTGTCTGCATGTTTAAGAATTTGAAACTTTCTGGCATATTCATTTTACAGTGTTAATTGTACCTGCCAGATTGGATTGCCATTTGTCAGAAATGGTGTAGGGTACCTCCTGCTTGGGCAGGGGAGGAGGTTGGACTAGAAGATCTGTAAGGTCCCTTCCAACACTGATTATCTGTTATCTGCCAAGTGTGATTTAGGTATTTCTTCTAGTAAGTGGTGTGCAAATTTTTACATTATGAGCTCTCTGGTTCAAGATCACAAAAAAAAATTAATTAAATGACCATTTTCAGCCCCAAATATGCTGAAAATCAAGGCTATCTCCAGCCATTGTTTGTTTGTGTGGGTGGGTGTGCATATGTGTGTGAGTGCGAGAGTATTTCAAGCATAAACCCAGTAACACTTAGTATAGCTTGAAAAATCAAAGAAAAAACAAACTATTTTTTCCTGACAGCCTAGGATTGTTGTGGAGAGATTCAGTGAACAGTCACTATTAAGGAATTTAGTTAATATTTGTTGTTGCTATGCTCCATTGAGTTGTAACCAACTTCTGGTGTCCCTATGGATGACAATTCTCCAAAACGTCCTGGATCTCATTACATTGCTTAAATCTTTCAGGAATTTCCAATATTTCTTCTATTTATTCTTCCTGATCTTCCTTACGATTTGCTCGGCATTATCATCTTTTCAATAGACATATTAACTTTCTCATGTGTCCAAAATATTATTTCACGTTCTTTGGTCCTATTGAGTATTCTGGCTTGATTTCCTCTAATATTGAATAATTGGCTCTCTCTTTCTCTCTAAGGAACATGAAGTTTTTCCAGCATTGTAGCTCAAAGGAATCCATTCTTTTCCTATCACTGTTGCAGTTATCCATCTCTCCCTTCCATATAACATAGAGTGAATAGCAGTGAGTTACCTATTCCAACTTTTGTGTCTTCATAAAAATATCTCATTCTTTGTCTAGGCCCCCAGATGCCTTTTCAGCTATTCTTCTCTGAATATCCTTTGAACCATAAGCATTTTTATAAGACCTCAAGTCTAGAAAATTGTAATTATCAACTACTTCTATTGTCTCACTGTTTATTTTAAATTCTTCTAGCTTTCCAGTTGATGTAATCTTAGCTTTTTGATGTTCAAATAATCCCCTCCTTTCTCAATCTCTTGTTTTGCTTTAAAAATCTTTAAGTCTTCTTCAATTTCTTCAACCAAGGTAAGTTGCCTGCATTGATATTTATTCTACTAATTCTGACCGCTTTCTGGTTCTTCCAGATTTTAGCCCTTATAGTATGTTTAATGTATAACCTCAACAGATATGGTGATATCATGCAGCCTTATCTGAGTCTTTTTTCCAATATTAAAGCAGTTGAAACAGCTTTTTCATTTAAAAAAAAGGCTTGCTTTTTCTTTTTAACAAAAAGGACATTCTTTTTTTAAAAAGACTCCTGTATTTATCTTTTTAAAAGTCTAAAGATAACATGCTCATCAGCTATAAGCCTCATGGAGGTTATTTCTAATTTATTTGTTATATGCATATCTACTTTTTCCAGGAATTCAAAGCAACCAATGTGGTTTTCTCCGGGACCCCAACTTGCTGCTTTTTTAGAATGTGGATTTTTTTTAAAAGGAAAAACTGAGTTTTGAGAAGGAGAAAAAAAACAGCATTTGCAATTGAACAATATATATATTTGACATTGTGTGCCAACTTCTGTATTTTAAGTAATGTGTATAAAAACTAGGGAAAGAAGAGAAAAGAATCTCATTTCTTACATCCATGGGGCAACAACGCTTTATTCCTTATAATAAATAAATCTTAAAAGGGGCTATTAAACACCTTCTGATTTTGGGCTAGTATAGGCTTACATGGCTTTCTTTCTGCAATGTCTCAAAACTAAACTGACATCTATGAATGCAGTGGTGAGAAGTGTCGGATTACACCTAGGTTTCTAGAACAAAGAAGCTGGGACTACTTTCTCACTTCAAACTTCTGAAAAAACAAAGGCTGGTTGTATCTGAGTTGCATGTGTGTCAAGTGAGGTCCATATATTCCAGGCTTAGCAGAGAGAAGCAGGGATGGAAAAGGAACTGTCTTTACATTGGCTGAGCTATAGTTTAATCAGAGTCGGTGCACTAGTCCCCCCCAAAAAGAGAGATAAAACTAATAAGAAGCCAAACTGAGCAATATGCTATTATCTAGTGGCTGAAGGCGTGGAATTCTCAAAATGTTGCAAAACTTTCTTTAGGTTATGAAAAATTTTAACTTTATCAACATGTATCAACATGAATAACTAAAAACAGATTTTTTTTAAAGGCCACCTTGAGTAAAGTAAAACAAAAAGTCAATCTAAAATCTAAGGAGTAAAATGAATTTACATTGTAACCCAATATCAGATCAGAAAACTAAGTCTGGCTTTACTACTGTTGTGATGGCTTTTTCACATAAGCAAACAGCATGTAACACAAGCATCATACGAATCAGATGCATTTATTTATTGCCCATTTTATAAGTGTCCCCTGCAAATTGCTTCCCTTTTTCTGTTTCTACTTTGCCAATTCCAGTCAGGTAATGTCTAAAAAGGAAATTATGGCTTACAATGTGTTCTGTCCTTCATTAACATACTCGAGATCCCCGCGCTTTGATTGGCCAAAGCGCGGGGCTCTCCGATTGGTCAGGCGAGCCGCGCCGATTGGCTCGCTAAGAATCTCCCGTGATTGGTCCGTTCAGACCGCGGGAGATTCAAAGTGATGCCATTGGCCGCGGCCGCCGCGGCGAAAGGAATAAAAGCCGCAGATCAATAAAGAGCTTTGCACTAAGTCACCGACTCCTGGCATCATTTCGCGGACACAACACTGGCGACGAAGGTGGGATCCAGACCCTGAACCGAACCACGTGTCCGACGGAAGCCAGACGAAGCACCGAGAAGGCGAAAATCGCACCGCCCGCCCCCTTCAACCCCGCCACCGAGGACTGGGAATCGTTCTCCGACCGATTCCGCATGTACCTCGAGTGCACCGGCATGAAGGACGCCTCGGGCCCACTGAAACGCGCCGTCTTCCTCACCCACTGCGGGACCGAGGTCTTCCAGATGGCCAAAGCATTGGCCAAGCCCGCCGATGCGACCGCCATGGATTGGGACGTCCTCGAACCCATCCTTCGGCGACACTACGCCCCAGAGGTACCCATCCTGATCTGGCGCAACGAGTTCTACCAGCGGGACCAGAGATCGGGTGAGAGTTTCAGCGACTTCGTCGCCGAGCTGCGGCGCCTAGGGGGGCTCTGCGAATTCGATAACCTAAACAACGCTCTGAGAGACCGAATCGTGCTCGGTCTGTGGGACCCCGCCCTCCAGAGCCGGCTGATGGCTAAGGGCGACATCAGCCTAACAGACACCCTCATCGCAGCCGCAGCCGCAGAAGCAACCCGAACTTCCGCCGACAGCATGTGCAGACCGGACACGAGGGACCGTGGCGGTAACAACAACCCGGTGAGGTCGACCGAACCAAAAACCGAGACGACAACACACCAGGGCGATTTCCACTCGGCATCCAGCACGTCCGATGACGAGGAGGACATCCATCGACTCCAGACAGGGCGCGACCAATGGAACCGGCGAGGTCGTAAGTCGAGGACCAACTGTGCCGGTTGCGGCGGCGACCACCCCAGGTCGGAATGCCGGTTTTTCGATTCAATCTGCCGGCATTGCGACAAAAAGGGACACATCGCCCGGGTTTGCCGCCTGAAGAAAAACCGCAGTCCAGCTCGATGGGACCAGAGCGACCGGAGGAGGGAGAGCACACCACCCCGGACCAGAGATCGCCCCTCGGACAGCCGATGGGACCGGAACGGACGATCCTCGCGAGGCGGCGACAACCGGCGGAGAGAGGAGACCCACCAGACGGTCACCATCGGCCATGCCATCACCAACGACGCCCGGAAGGTCCACGTGGAGGTACGCATCGAGGGCCAGCCGTGCAAAATGGAGGTGGACTCCGGGTCCTACCTCTCCATGATTGCATGGCACGAGATAAAGCGGTTGGTGCCTACCCTCCAAAGGAGGAATGTAGACAACCAGAGACTCATTGTAAAGGACTACCAGGGAAACCGCATCCCGGTAGTCAGCACCAAAAGCTTTAACATAACGTATAAGGGGCGCACCGAACGACTCCCCCTAATGATCGTTGACCACGACCGCCCAAGCCTACTGGAACTGCAATGGTTCACCCCGCTCGACATCGCCCTCACAGGAGTCAACCACGTCACCGACGACGGCTGGGAGCAGCAACTAGCCCGGGAGTTCCAAGAGGTCTTCGACGGAAACCTAGGCAAGTACCGAGGGCCCCTTATCTCGTTCGACCTAGACCTTAACGTCCCCCCCAAACGCCTGAAACCAAGGCGGGTGCCATTTGCACTGAAACCCAAAATAGACGAGCAAATTGATAAGCTCGTCAAACAAGGGGTACTGCAGCCCATAGACCACGCCCGGTGGGAGACCCTCATAGTCACCCTGATCAAGCCCGATGGGTTGGTGAGAATCTGTGGGGACTATAAGGCCACCCTAAATGGCGCGCTGCAACAAAGCGCCTATCCCGTCCCAGTGGTGCAACACCTACTGCACTCACTGGGAGGGGGCAAGGTTTTCGCCAAGCTCGATCTCGCCCAGGCATACCAACAGTTGCCGGTCGACGAGCAAATGGCAGAAGCGCAGACCATTGTCACCCACCGGGGAGCATTCAAATGCAACCGACTCCAATTCGGAGTCAGCGTGGCACCGGGCATATTCCAGAGCCTAATGGAGAGGCTATTGCAAGGTATCAAGGGGGTGGTACCTTATTTCGACGACGTCCTAGTGTCGGCAGCCAACCAAGCTGAACTAGAAGGTCGACTAAGGGAGGTCCTAACTAAATTTAAAGAGACGGGACTAAAAGTAAAGAGGGAAAAATGCCAGCTTTGCACGGAACGAGTGGAATTCCTGGGCTACCTCCTAGACCGGCACGGCATTCACCCCACAAGCAAAAAAATCAAGGCCATCAAAGAAGCCCCCACCCCTAAATCAAAGACTGAACTACAAGCATTCTTGGGGTTACTGAACTTTTACGATGTTTTCCTACCCCAAAAGGCGACAGCGGCGGAGCCCTTGCATAGGCTCCTGGACAAGGCGGCGACCTGGACTTGGGGGAAACGGGAGCAAGCCGCCTTCCAAAGAACGAAGGACCTCCTCACCTCCGACGCCGTCCTCATACAATTCAATGAGACCCTACCTCTGGCCGTCACATGCGACGCATCACCCTTCAGCGTCGGCGCTGTCCTCAGCCATACCCTTCCCGACAGAAAAGAAGCGCCCATCGCGTTCTTTTCAAGGACCCTCACCAAACCGGAGCGGAACTATAGCCAACTGGACAAAGAGGCTCTGGCTATAGTTGCCGCCATAAAACGATTCCACGAATACCTCTACGGCCGGACTTTCACCATCATAACGGACCGCAAGCCGCTGCTGGGAATCCTTGCAGGGAACCGGGCCACCCCGAACATTCTGTCTCCCCGAATGACAAGGTGGTCTGAGTTCCTGGCAGCCTACAACTACGAACTCATACACAGACCGGGTAAGACGATCTCCCATGCAGACGCCTTAAGCCGCTCGCCGCTACCGGAACCCAACACCGACCCAGCACCCACAATGACCACCCTCAGCATAGAGACTCCACCCAACCTGCCCATAACCGTGTCAGACATTGCCCGAGAGACTAATAAAGACAAACGTCTGGCACGGGTGTTGCATTGGGTGGAGAAAGGGTGGCCGGAAAGGGACAACGACGAGTCGGTCAAAACGTTCCGAAACCGCCAAACGGAGCTCTCATTGTTAAAAGGGTGCATACTATGGGGGGACAGGGTGGTCATTCCGGAAAAGCTACAGGGGAAGGTTTTGGAAATACTGCACGAGGGGCACCCTGGCATCGTGAGGACTAAAGCCCTGGCCAGAAGTTACGCTTGGTGGCCAGGGATGGACAAACAAATAGAGGCCTGGGTAGCTAGGTGCCAACGATGCCAGGAAACGAGGCCCAGCCCACCCACAGCACCCGTCCTAGAGTGGGAAACCCCAAGGGGACCTTGGTCTAGAATCCATATAGACTTCGCCGGGCCCACAAAAGGACACACCTTCCTCATAACAATTGACGCTTACTCCAACTGGCTGGAGGTAAGCAACATGAAGACGACAACCACGGAGGCCGTGACCAAAGAACTCTGCAAACTCTTTGCAACACACGGCCTCCCAGACGTCGTCGTCTCCGACAACGGGCCCCAGTTTACCTCACTGGAATTCGAAAAATTCCTAGCGGAAAGGGGCATCCGCCACGCGCTGACAGCACCGGTGCACCCGGCGGCAAACGGTAGGGCAGAACGGATGGTCCAATTCACTAAAAAGACCATCCGGAAAATAGACCATGGGGAGATCCAAGAGAAAATCAACAGACTACTCTTCACCCAACACATAACCCCGAATACCACAACCAATAAAAGCCCAGCCGAACTACTAATGGGTAGAAAGCTAAGGTCCCCACTCGACAGGTTACACCCTACGTATAACCCGGAGAGGCCCCCAGACTCAAGCACCAAACACCGAACTTTCGCACCCGGGGACCCCGTATATGCAAAAAACCTGATGGGAGACCCTCTATGGATCCCAGCCGTCATCACCCAAGCAACAGGCCCACACTCGTACCGGCTACAAACAGCAGACGGATGAGCGTGGAAACGCCACATCGACCAACTTAGGTCGAGAACTGCAAACCAACAAACCGCCGATGCACAAACAAACGAACCCAACCCCCGCAACGCAAACCAAGGGGGGAGGGAATACCCAGGGGACCGAATCCAAAGAAAAATAAACCAGCAGTACTCACCGGAACGCAGCCATCACGACCCCTCGCCAGAAAGGAACAGCCAAGCCAGCTCGACCGACCCGGAAAGACCGAGCGGGAGCGGCGAAACCCGTAGCTCAACCAACCCGGAAGGCCCAGGAGGGAGTTACGGAGAAAGGACCGGCCCGATCGACCAGCCGGTTCCCACAACAGCAGCAGGAGCAATGGAGATCCCGACCGAACCGGCCGGGATCCAGCCTACAACTGAGTTGCGCAGGTCAAGTAGGACCAGACGGAGCCCCGCCTACCTACGTGACTACGCAACGTAAGGACTGAACCAAGAGGGGAGGGGTGTTCTGTCGTTCATTAACATACTCGAGATCCCCGCGCTTTGATTGGCCAAAGCGCGGGGCTCTCCGATTGGTCAGGTGAGCCGCGCCGATTGGCTCGCTAAGAATCTCCCACGATTGGTCCGTTCAGACCGCGGGAGATTCAAAGCGATGCCATTGGCTGCGGCTGCCGCGGTGAAAGGAATAAAAGCCACGGGCTTTTTTCCTTTCGCCAGTTCGGTTCCAGCAGATCAATAAAGAGCTTTGCACTAAGTCACCGACTCCTGGCATCATTTCGCGGACACAACACAATGGGCTACAAATAACTGTGTATGTATACTAGTTCGACAATTGTGAATTTAAGTGTCCTTATCATGATTCTGGAAAATTATCTGTCTTTGAACTGATTTGTCCTTGGTCTTCATAAATGCAGATTCCTTTTTTACTTGATTAACTTTTTTATTTGATTACCCTGAACTGAACATGTACAAAAACGTAAGTGGGGGGAAAAAACACTATGCCAAGTGCTAATAGAACATAGAACATTCCTATGAGAAGGAATAGCAAAGAATAATAGAGGCTCTTTATGCCTTTTCTGCCCAAGACTCAAGCTGGCAGTGAGTTGTGTGACTGCCTGCTGTTTCTTGTGCTGTATTTATTCATTTGCCATCCTGGACTGAATTTTGTGCTCCTTGGGAGAAAAAAAAGATTCCCCCCCCCCTCCTACCCTCACTCTGCATTCCTTTTCTTTTTAAGGCTGTTGTTTTGCACAAAGTAGTTACCCTAAAGCAAAATAAGGATTTGGATTACTTTGTGCATCTACATTTTTGTACAGAGTTGAATATACACATTTTGATAAGTGGGCAATCTACTGGCTATTTGTAGAATCACAACAGAACTAAGAATGGAGAATTCAGTTTCCTCAGAGTCTATATGGAAAAAGGCACATTTCTAGTTCTTAGGAGTTAAAATTAAGTAAAAAGAGGCTTTAGATCTCAGAAACCTCAAACACTGCAATATAAAATTTGCAGAGGCCACGGGGTGGATTTTAATGTGATTAAAGTCATTAGTTAACAGAATCTAAAGGTATGGTTTTTATTGCTGTTAATACAATAATACCAGTGGTGGCATTCAAAAATTTTTACTACAGGTTCTGTGGGCATGGCTTGGTGAGCGTGATGTAGCTTGCTGGGCATGGCAGGGGAAGGATACTGCAAAATCCCATTCTGTCCCCACCAAACTAACCTGCTTTCCAGCTCCGTTCTCCTGTACAGGAGATCCAGCTAATCACCTGGAACTCGGGAGGCAGATAATAGATGGAGGCAGGGCCAGTCAGAGGTGGTATTTGCTGGTTCACTGAACTACTCAAAATTTCTGCTACCAGTTCTCCAGAACTGGTCAGAACCTGTTGAATACCACCTCTGAATAATATCCATGTGTTGTGCTAAATTATAGAAATTGCATAGGCAGCATATTGTACATAGCATGCACCAAATGCAGAATTTTTGTTTTTCCTTATTACAGATTTTAGATTTTCTAGTTCCCTCCCCTTCCTTTAGTATAAAAGTCTAGATAAAAGTATCAAATAATCTGGATAAGAATATATCTGGATATAAGATGGTTAAAAATATGCTACAATAACTATAATCCCAGAATATTGTATCATTTCATCATCTGACTAGAGAAAAGAAGGATCAGGGGCAGAGGTGGTCTTCAGCAGGTTCTGACCAGTTCTGGAGAACCGTAGTGGAAATTTTGAGTAGTTGGAGAACCGGCAAATACCACCTCTGACTGGAGATTTTATAGTCTCCTTCCCCTCCATGCCCACCAAGCCACGCCCACAGAACCGGTAGTAAAAAATATTGAATCCCACCACTGATCAGGGGTGATATGATAACAGTATTCCAGTATCTGAGGGGCTGCTACACAGAAGAGGGGGTCAAATTATTCTCCAAAGCACCTGAGGGCAGAATAAGAAACAATGGTGGGAAACTAATCAAGAAGAGAAGCCACCTGGAATTAACAGTGCGGACAATTAACCAGTGGAACAGCTAGTATTTCAGAAGTTGTAGCTGCTTCATCAATGGGGGTTTTTAAGGAAAGACTGGTCAACCACCTATCTGAAATGGTATACGGTCTTCTGTATGAGCAGTGGGTTGGACTAGAAGATCTCAAGATCCCTTCCAGTTCTATTCTGATTGATTGATCTTATGAAACCACAGGTTTGAAGGAATTTGGGAATTGGGTAAAAATTCCTGCATTTGATCAGTATAATTTTTTTACTATGATTTTAATACACGTCCAATGATGGTGTTATTTTTATAAGTCAGATATCTTTTGTTGTTGGGTGTTAATTTATATTCATGTTCTTTAGTTTTTATAAAAAGGCAACCATGCAACTATATAATTGTAATAAATTAGCATTTATCTTTTACTGATATAGAGTGTAGAAACTATTAAATATGGAAGATATCCAAATGTCAGTAGATAATTTGAACAGTGTTTCTCCATTCAGTGGAGGTTTAACTTCTACAAAAGGTGATCCTAGCACAGGGACTGAGAAATACAATTATCTGAGCAGCCCAAATGGATCCTCCATATATCCCTTGTACTCCAGATGTTGGTGGCCTTCAACTCAACAGCTGCAGTAAAGAAGACAAATGCTAAGAGATACACTACCAGCACATGAGTGGTCTTATCCCCACTCATCAAAGTGGCTTGCTGCCAGATGTTTGGAAGCAGTCCTCCCACATTGCTATATGATGGAATGAATATACTTAGACATAATATCAACATTTGGCTAGAGCTACCAGATCTGGACTTCAAAAATTCCGACCACCATTAGATTCTAAATTTTATTGCATCTATTAATCATTTTTATTTTTGCAACCTGGCAGCACTGATAGTTTTCATTGTCTGCATATTTTAAAGTAATTAATTGTATTTTAATTTTTGCCTGAAAATTTAAAAGTTTGCTCACTACATGTGTGTAAATTTCATATATATGGACATGTAATCTATCTATGCACCCTCTGTTGTATTCCTTTTCCATGCTTTTGCAGTATTTATACCTGACTCTGTTGTTACATCCCCACTCCTTCAACTTCAAACAGGAATAATTTCTGACCTCTATGTTGTTATTCATCTTTGCCAGTCTTTTGATTGTTTCCCCCCCCATTTTTTATTTTATCTTCTCTTACCCAGAATTAAAGTCTCTAAATTATTCACATTGCAAAACCTCAGTCATGTTAAAATCAACAATCAGCTGGAAATCATCCTTCTTTCATTGTATTTGGCAATCAAAACTGGAGCTTCCACAAGGGCTCCACCCTGCAGCTGCATCTAATCAACTAGCAAGAGATGGAGTCATTTGAACAAATCTTTCTCTCTGCAACCTGTTTCCAAATGACATCCCTATGGCATTTTTAAAGTCAACACACAGTGCTGTTCAATGGCAAGGAAAGCCTAAAAATGTGTTGTTTTGATTCTGAAGAAAAAAAAGATCATATGTGATTTTTTTAACTCAGGGGAGTTGAAGTCCACAAGTCTTTAAAATTGCTAAGGTTGGAGACCCCTGTTCTAACTGATGAAAGGTTATTCTGGGTTTACCTTAAGGATGGAGCATCCCTTAAATGCATATTTATTGATTCATAAGAGAATGGCGCATTTTCAAGGAATGCCATGCATGTATGAACAATCTGACATGTGAGATGACACCAGAGACCGTTTGTATTATCTCACATATAAAGCTAATTCACCTCACCAATTCCAGTTTGAACAACCAGGGAACAAATGACTTCAAAAAGGAACCAAATGATACCTTTAAGACAATTGATGGCATGATTGTTCTCAATCATAAAACTATATGCTGTAGTTTCCAAAAACTTAGCTATGTTATAACGTCTGAAGCAGCTGACAGTAAGGAATCTTGTGGCATAACAAAGAAGTAATAATACTCATTATGAAAACCAACAAAAACATTAAAACAAAATATAATAGCTTAAAAACATTGTGAGATTCTACAGATTTTGTTACATTAGAGCCAGATGTTACTAAAGTGGAATGTGTATGTGCATGTGCATGTATATATGTACATTCCAGTGTATATTGGCAATAAACTAAATGAAGACTTGCTGAGTGAAGTTGGTCAGTCAGTTGAAAATCTATCTTGTGGTGGTATTGACTATCCCACATTGGGATATCTTATGAAGAAGTAGGTTACTCTATCTATCTATCATCTATCTATCTATCTATCTATCTATCTATCTATCTATCTATCTATCTATCTATCCATTTATCCATCCCTCTATCTAATTTCTACAGTTGGTCATCTCAGTCAATAATTCTGGGTTGCTTACAATTAAAAAAATATAGTTAAAATATTAAAAGCATTTGAAAACAATAAAAACCAATAGAATCAATATAAATGCTAAAAACATCCTAATTAAATGTCTATAGAAGCAAGATACTTGGCCAATTATCAATATAGCCAGGAAAGGGGTTTTTGACACATTCCACAACTCAGTTTGGAAACTTGTCCAATTTTTAGAGCATTACAAAAGCATTGGGCCCATTCTAACCTCTGAAGGGAAAATGAGCCACAGATCACAATGAACCATAGGGCCACTTCAGAAAAAGCTTGTCTTCTGGTCTCTTCCAGCCAACATTCTTTGACTGACAGGATCTGCAGCATGCCCATTCTGCTTCACCTAGTTGGAAGAGTAGAGACTCTTGAAAAAAAATATGATCCCTTAGATACTGTGGTCCCAAGCCATGTAGTGTTTTAAAAGTAATCACCAGTACCTTGAATTGCATCTGTAACCAGCATAACTCATGCATAAGTGATGTTACATGTGCCGTGTCTCTGGCACTGTTTACTACTTACATAGCTACATTCTGCACCATTTGGAGTTTCCAATGGTCTTCAGGGACAGCTATATGCAGAGCATATTGCAATACTCTAACCTAGAGGTTTCAAGGGCATGACTTACTGTGAACAGGGCCACTTGGTCCAGGTATGGACACAACTGGTGCACTACTCAAAGGTATGCAGAGGTCTCCCTGGGTGGAGGGTTCAAGTACTCACAACCAGCCACTCCATCTTGCTAGACTTGAGTCAGAGCTTGTTTTGCCCTATCCAGTCCCCAATAGTCTCCAGACACCGAGATAGGACATCCATGAGATAGGACTCAAGAGGCCTGGGGTAGAGATGTAGAAAGGGATATCATGTATGTACTAATAGTATCTCACCCCCAAACTGATGGCTCATCTCAGCTAGTGGGCTCATGTAAATGTTGAATAGAAGGAGACAAATAATAGAACCCTGAGGTAAAGTAGGAGTTGTGAACCAGAACTCTCTCCCTCTTTTAATACTGACTGGAAATGACCACAGAGAAAGAAGAACCAGCACAATACAGTGCCATCCAATCCCATTCCCAGATCCAGCTCAGAAAGATACTGATGATTGATGGTTTTGATGCTACTGCTGAGAGATCACTGAAAGAGCCTGGATGGATCTATCTCCATTATTCCTGTCAGAAGTCATCCATGAACGTGATCAATGCCATCTCAAATCCTGCTCTGAACCTTGACTGAAAGAGAAGCAGATAATCTTCCCAATCAGAGTTTTCTGAAGCGGCCATTTGACCACTCCACCACTTTCTCTAGAAATAGAAGGTTGAAGATTGGATAAAAAACTATCTAAGCTAGCTGGATCAACCAGTAGTCCTTTGAGGATGGGGCACACCCTGCCTCTTTAACTTAGAGGAGTTCATTGTTGCCCAGATCCAGTCATACATTCCATCCTACCAGGCCTTAATCATCCAGGAAGGGCATCATTCTAACACACTGAATTTGCAGTTGAGACAGCCTGTGACTGTCCACTTCCCAAGGTTCAATGAGCTCGAACTCTACCCAGATTACTATGCAAGACATAGCCACCACACCTCCATAAATTCTGCTCTAATCTACTTTTAAGTACCCAAAGAGGGACCAAGTCATGAGAATTCTTTACGAAACCACACTAGCTTTGTTTGTTTTTTCTCTGTGTTAGATTGGATTTTTATAACTTCATCTTTCAGAGTTTCTCATCCTGAGATGGTTTTCCCTTTTAGGATATCCATCTAAGGAATCTTTCTAAGCTAGTTTGTTGAAATCACCTCCCTTAAAATGTAAGAGAGTAATTTGACTTTGTCTGATTATTTGTGCCTATATTATGTTGAATTCCAGCATGACATGGTCATTTCTCCCACCACCACCACCTATTAGCACAACTTCAGCCCCTCTGTACTGTTCTATACTTTGATGATTATGTCATCTAATGAGGAGAAAGTATAAAAGATACTTTAAAGTAGAATGGAAAAAATAAAGACATCCAAATCAACTCAACTGATCTCATCATGGAAGAAAGAAGGTGACTGAGTCAGAATATTAACTAACGTTCACTTGCAAAGTCTGTATGTACTACATTGTGACCAGAGCATAAATTGGCTTTTAAATCACATTTCCAGAATATTCCCAGGCATAAAATTGATCTTTTTTTTAGTATATTCTGTGTGCTCTGCCATTGTGGTTTGAAACCTGTGGTTTGTGGCTTAGCATATTGTACCAAGTATAGTTTAATCAATAAACCATGTTTAAACAAACGATGACTTAACATATATGATCCTTATCATTATGAAGTTGCAGCTAGTGGAAACTGATGACAAATGTTTTTCTATATTGAAATGCAGAACTTTTCCATAAAAATCGCAAGAGTTACACAAATATTCCTAAATTTAATAGTTGGACTTTATCTTTTGTTAATGCCCAGTCAGCATGTTCAAAGGACATGCTACCCTAAAGTTCTGAGAATCACAATCACATATATTTTAAAGGCACCAGTTTGGGCACAAACTAAATTAGCACCTCTCTTCTCCAAAGTAAAAGCCACAAATGGGTTTAGGACAGCCTTCTCCATCCAGGGGCTTCCTGATGTGCTGGATTACAGCTTTCTTAATCTTTTTCCAGCTTGGCTAAGGACTGTTGAGAATTGAAGGAGAAGTTTCTGTAGCATCCTTTCCTCAAGGAACTTCCTAAATGCCAGAATTCACTATTGTAGCATGGTTTATATTCTCAGAATGTGATTAGAGGCATTGTCAGAAGAAACAAGTGTCTTTAATAGGAAAAGAGTAGGCAGTTGTAGACTTTGGCAGACAAATGTGAGTAGGAGGCCTTTTGGCTTCCTGGAACACAGAATCATATTTAAACGTTGAAGAACATAACGTTCTTCTTCTCTCCCCCCTCCCCCCATATTCCTGTCATAGAACTTTCTATTTTTTCTTGCACCTAGCTTACCCTTTTCAAAATAGTAGAGTATAATTCTGTTGAACAGATATAGAACCAATGGGAGATAATATTTATAGCTCAGGGTTGAACGGTGGGGTCCGTGGTGCTCTCTGAACTTGGTTGTCAAGCTCAAAGGGTATGGACGATCTCATAGATACTGATCTTTTTTTAAAGTAAGCACCTGTCCAGCCTTGTTCAGTAGGGCATGATAAAACTTCAGATTGTAGCAAATTCCATGCAAAACAGGGAAGCTGAAAAATAACATGGGGGGGGGAACCACTATTATTTCCTGTAGCCAAGAAAACTGCATGAATGTATCCCTTAATTCTCTAGCACCAAGCTAAACTCAAAAGAGAATTCATTACGTATTATTCTCTGTATGTGCATCACCTCTTTCTCTCTCTCTCTCTTTCTTCCTCCCCTCCAAAATCATATCCCACGAGTCCAGCGAAACTAGAGAGGGTAGAATTAAGATAAAGGAGAGGAGCAGTTTTGCTCAATCTCAGCAACTCTACGATGTGAGGACAACATGCATAAGTGTGCCTGAGTGCACCAACATGCCTACCGTCCCTATCCTATTGTTTCTTTTATTTTTCTTAAATGTACCCATTTCATGTATTCATAACTATGTATATACTTATACCTATTATCTTGTAAGAGATTGACAAATCAAATCAAATAAATAAATAAACATTGTAAAGTGGCTGAGATAGAGAAACACTGAGTTAGAAGATAAGTATTAGGCTCTTGGCTGCTGCCTAGAAGTGAAAGTAAATCCATTTCCAAGCACAATTCTCATAGGCCCTTTACTGAGAATTTACTAAGAATGGGATGAGGTTACAAAAATCCTAGCACTTGAACTGTTTCCAGGACCTAGCAGCTATTTTCCAAAAAGAGGTGAAGTCTTGATCGTTGTCCCGTTTAATGTCTTTCTGTGAATTACCAAACTGACAAGATTTTTTTCAACAATAATCAAAGAGTATGCAGGTTTTTTAAATCTTATCAGTCTAGGAACTGATGGAAACATCACCTCTCCCTTCAAGCCTGCTTCTCTGCCCTCTTAAGTCCCGGAAAGCTCATTTTCTGCTTCTCTTTACTGTGAAAACCTCCAGCTGGATCATAGCAATAGCCCGGTTGAGAGCTTGCATCATCAGCTCTATAGGATAGAAGATTTGGAAGTAGAGACTAGTGCTCAGGTTGGGGAAAATTGCACTTTGGGACATTGTAAACATCAAGATTGTGAACGTTTATTAGCCAGTGGCAGTTGGGTAGATGCTTGTAGAATTAGCACCATATTTTTCTATCCATTTTCCTTCAGTTTGTTAAATCCATTTTTTACATTTATTTCAAAGGAAAAGAGAATTTCAGTAGAATCCTCCTGTACGATATATGGTTTTCTTACTTATGAAGTGGCAAACAAGGATCAGTTAGTGTCTCACCTCACACTATGCACTAATCCAAATTTGGACATTTTACAGCCTGTGAGCCACATCCAGCCCTTGGCTGTCACTGTTTGGCTTGGAGCATTGGCACTGTGGGAAGGGTATCAGCCTCAGGGCTGGGCAGCATCAGTGAGGGTAGATTTGATTTGGCAGGGACACGGGGGCAGAGGCAATGACCCTCCACAATAGTGCCAGTTTCTTCTGTGGCTCCTTGGGAAAATTAATTGCCCAACCCTGCATTACTTGTCTTGAAGTATTTCAACCTCCTAGCTTTGCCCATTTCAACTGAATCCAAAGGGAAGACATTAAAAAGAAATTCCTACCATTTATAGGTGGGGCACTCGGAGTAATTTTGGGGTTCTCCGGAACCCAGGACTCCACCTTGAGGAGCTGGTGGTAGTGATGGCCCAGAGGGCATCTGTACAACTACAAATTGGACACCAGTTATATTCATTCCTAGACCAACATGCTGTCCTCACAGTTACCCATACATTAGGCATCTCCCATTTGGACTACTGTAATGTGATACACATTGGGAAGGTCTTGAAGTATTTAGAAGAATCAATTGGTTAAAGATACAGTGGCTTGTATGATTTTGCACTACTCCGATTTGCACATGTGTAGTTTCTTTTGAAGGGGCATGGTGGCTCAGTGGCTAAGACGCTGAGCTTGTTGATCAGAAAGTCGAATCCCTAGCGCCACATAATGGAGTGAGCTTTCATTACTTGTCCCAGCTTTTGCCAACCTAGCAGTTCGAAAGTACTAAGAAAAGCAAGTAGAAAAATAGGGACCACTTTGGTGGGAAGGTAACTGTTGTGAATTAATAAAAGTGCTTGAATAAAGATTGTTGAAACCTTAAAGTAAAGTGCAGGGTTCTGGCCCTGCACTTCTGATTGGCCGATAATAACGATATCGGATTGGTCCGTTCAGGAGAATCTGATTGGCTATTAACAAGCCCTTCTCATTGGTTAAAAGAGTTAACGTTCCTGTGTTTTTATTGGCTAAATACCCAAGAGCTTGCCTATATAAAGGGGGCTGTTGTGGCCGTTAGCCAAGCTGTTGCACCATGTTAAAGAGTTGAAGTTCAGTGTTCATCGATTCGTCTCCACTTCTTGCGCCAAGCCCAAAACATAACACTGGCGACGAGGATGGGATGTGGAGACGTCAGAGCTGACTGAACACTATAGAGTGATAACAGAGCACATGGCTGAAACACACCAATGGCGGAACCATGTCCGGCAGCATCATACCACCCGCTCCATTCGACCTGGCACAAGAAGACTGGGACCCATATATGGATTGCTTCCAGATGTTTCTGGAGACCAACAATTTGGAGGATGCCACTACCCGAAAGAAACGGGCGGTATTCCTAACTCATTGCGGGCTGACCATATTCAAGATGGCCAAGGCACTAGCGAAACCGGCAGAAGTGAAGTCCATGGACTGGGACGTCCTCGAACCCCTGCTAAGGGCCCACTATGCACCGACCGTACCAACACTCGTGAGAAGGCATGAATTTTACCAGAGAGATCAGCGGAAGGGCGAAAGCGGTGCAGATTTCATAGCGGATCTCTGGAATCTGGGAGGCCTATGCGGGTTTGCCAACCTTGGAGAAGCCCTGAGAGACCAAATAGTTCTGGGATTAGATTCACCAGGCGTGCAGAGTAAGCTGATGGCGAAAGGTGACATTAGCCTTACAGATGCCATCGCTGACGCTACTGCAGCAGAAGCAACCAGGAAGTCGGCTGCCCGAATGTGCCGCACCCACGGTCCACTTCGCCAACTTGCCAGCGAAGTTTCACCTCACTTAGAAGAACCGGCAATGATAGCCCACCATGAAGACCTCGAATCGTCATCAGAAAGCGATGAAGAAGAGGTCAACTGGCTCCAGTCTGAATGAGACCAACACCAGAAATCACAGTACCAATGCGCTGGTTGTGGGGCAAACCACCCCCGATCAGACTGCAAATTCCTCGACGTGATCTGCCATGTGTGCGGGAAAAGAGGCCACATCGGATGGGTCTGTAGAATCAAACAAGGACCCAGCCAGCCCCCAAGCGGGGCTAACTATCGCCAATCGACAGGAAGCCGTCCTGTAAAGCGAGAACCCTTGAACCACCAATGGAACAACCACTCCTACAGAAACAAACCCCTAAACCACTCAACGAAGTGAGAAGATGCACACCAAACCATCACGCCTCATCACTGGACGCCAAGAAGATCTGGGTAAAGGTGGCTATCGAAAACCAGCCTTGTATGATGGAAGTTGATTCAGGATCGTCCCTCTCGATGGTTTCCTGGAAGACCCTCAAGCAACTCATCCCTACCATCCGGCGACAAGACCTCCGATTCCAAAGAGTCATACTCAAAGATTACCAGGGAAATCGAATACCAGTTGTTGGATCCAGCCAAGTCCGTGTCTCATTTAAAAATCGTACCGCATCTCTACCCTTGACTGTAGTCAACAAGGATTGGCCTAGCTTGTTAGGCCTCCAATGGTTTGCTTCACTTGGAATTGAAGTAGCCGGCATTCACCGAACCAGCAGCAACGACTGGGAAGAGGCTTTTGTCCAAGAATTCCAGGACATCTTTGCAGATAAACTAGGCGAGTATAAGGGGACCCCGATATCATTTAACTTCAACCCCGAAATAGCTCCCATCTGCCTTCAGCCTCGTCGAGTTCCATTTGCCCTTAAACCAAAGATTGATGAGCAGCTTGATAAATTAATAGCCCAGGGGGTGTTAGAACCAACCGACCATTCTCCCTGGGAAACCCCAATCATGACACCCATCAAGCCGGATGGATTGTTAAGAATTTGTGGGGACTACCGAGCCACCCTGAATCACGCCCTGCAGCAAAACGCTTACCCGGAACCGGTGGTGCAACACCTCTCCATTCCCTGGGGGGAAAAGTCTTCACTAAACTAGATCTAGCGCAGGCATACCAGCAATTGCCTGTAGACAAAAAAACGGCAGAGGCCCAAACAATCGTTACGCACTAAGGTGCGTTTAAATGTAACTGACTCCAATTCGGAGTAAGCGTGGCCCTGGGAATCTTTCAAAGTTTGATGGAAAGACTATTACAAGGGATCAAAGGCATTGTCCCCTATTTTGATGACGTTTTAATTGCTGCTCCGACTCAAGAAATACTAAGGGAGCGCCTGGGGTTGGTTCTTCAGAGATTTAAAGACTCGAGTCTCAAAGTTAAAAAAAAACAAGTGTCAACTATGTACGGATCGAATTTTTAGGATATTTAATAGATAAACAAGGAGTTCACCTCACTGATAGCAAACTTAGGGCAATCAAAAACGCCCCAAAACTCCGCAATAAGGCTGATCTCCAAGCTTTCCTAGGCCTTATCAATTTTTATAACGTCTTTCTGCCTCACAAAGCAACCGTAGCCGAACCCCTACATCGTTTATTGGACAAAAAAGCAACCTGAGTTTGGGGGCACCAGGAGGAACATGCGTTTCAACAAGTAAAAAACCTATTGACCTCCAACGCTGTTTTGATGCAGTATAATGAGACTTTACCTTTAATGGTTACATGTGATGCATCGCCATTCGGAGTGGGCGCCATTCTGAGCCACGTTTTACCAAACGGAAATGAAGACCCTGTTGCCTATTTTTCAAAAGCTATCTAAAGCAGAACGCAATTACAATCAAATCGATAAGGAAGCTCTTGCTATTGTATCTGCTGTTAAACAATTTCATGAATATATTTATGGGCGAGCTTTCACTATAATAACTGACCACAAACCTTTACTGGGAATAATAGCAGGAGATAAACCAACTCCTTACATATTATCTCCCAGAATGACTCGCTGGTCAGAATTCTTGGCTGCTTATAATTATAAGTTGCAATACCGCCCGGGGAAAGCCATTCCCCACGCTGACGCATTGAGCCATACACCACTGCCAGAAACCGTTAACGACCCTGCTCCGACCGTCACAACACTGTAGATCGAGACACTCCAAAAACCGCTGCTGACAGCTCACGATATTGCGATTGAAACTAAACGCGATCCCATTTTAGCACATGTCCTCAGCTGGGTAGAGCGTGGATGGCCATTGGACCAAATACCTGACAACTACATTCCCTTCAAAAGTCAACAGACGGAACTGTTTTCTCAGAGGGGCTACATCATTTGGGGCGATAGAGTCATTGTCCCAGAGTGGTTACAGCGAGCAGTACTGCGAACCTTGCACGATGGCCACCCCGGCATTGTGCGCATGAAAGCACTCGCACGAAGCTATGCATGGTGGCTGGGCATAGAAGAAGCAGATCGAAGCCTGGGTAAAGACTTGTCACAAATGCCAGGAAATCAGCAATGCCCCACCGAAAGCAACCCCAACAGAGTGGGAAACACCCAGGGGACCATGGTCCCGTATTCATCTGGACTTTGCGGGGCCTACAAATGGACACACATTTTTATTAACAGTGGATGCCTACTCGAACTGGCTCGAAATCCATGAGATGAAAAATACAACAACCGAATCAGTCATCAGGAAATTGGACAGGTTATTTGCAACACACGAACTACCGGACGTTCTGGTATCCGACAATGGGCCCCAGTTTACCGTGCTTTCTTTTGAACATTATCTGGCGGACCGTGGTATTCACCATGCGCTAACTTCACCGGTGCATCCTGCGGCCAATGGGAGGGCCGAGAGCATGGTACAATTCATCAAAAGAACTCTACATAAAATGGACTATGGCAATATCAAAGACAAGATTAACTGGATACTCCTTTTACAGCACATCACTCGACACAGCATCACCAACAAAACTCCCGCTGAGTTATTGATGGAACGAAAACTCCGCTCCCACCTCAACCGACTACACCCATTGTACGAACCTGAAAAACCACACGGATCCAGCGGGAAATGCCGTAATTTCCAGGTGGGTGACTTGGTTTTCGCGAGAAACTTTTATGGCGACCCATTGTGGGTTGAGGCGACTGTAATCCAAGTAACCGGACCCAGATCCTACCGAGTGAAATGTTGCGATGATAGAATATGGAAGCGCCATATTGATCAGCTGCGTTCAAGGCTACAGTCTGGAGTCTGCGATTCTGGTGATTTCCAAACTGAGGGGGGAGGAGACGCCAAGGAGACTGAGTTTGGAATGGCGGAAAGCACAAGCGGAAGAAATGACCGCTCAGAAGAAGGATCGGGGACAGGGGTAAATTCGCCTCAAAGGGATACCGAGGACATTAGTGGTAACGGAAGTTTAGATACAGAACCAGAGGCACCCTGTTCACCAGATAACGTTCTACCCCAACAAGACTCTAGACAAATACCGGGAGGACAACGTAAATCAAATAGACAATCAAAACAACCGGCCTACCTCAAAGACTATGTGATCACACCCCTTAAACAGAACCCGGGGGGAAGGGGTGTTGTGAATTAATAAAAGTGCTTGAATAAAGATTGTTGAAACCTTAAAGTAAAGTGCAGGGTTCTGGCCCTGCACTTCTGATTGGCCGATAATAGCGATATCGGATTGGTCCGTTCAGGAGAATCTGATTGGCTATTAACGAGCCCTTCTCATTGGTTAAAAGAGCTAACGTTCCTGTGTTTTCATTGGCTAAATACCCAAGAGCTTGCCTATATAAAGGGGGCTGTTGTGGCCATTAGCCGAGCTGTTGCACCATGTTAAATAAAGAGTTGAAGTTCACTGTTCATCGATTCGTCTCCACTTCTTGCGCCACACCCAGAACATAACAGTAACAGCGCTCCATACACCTTCAGGGTTTAGTCATACTGGCCACATGACCATGGTGACATCTTCGGACAGCGCTGGTTCTTTGGCTTAGAAACAGAAATGAGCACTGCCCCCTATCACCAGAAATGACTAGCACATATGTGCAGGGGAACTTTTGCCTTTACCTTTTTTTGGAGAAGATGCACTAGTTGCCAATTTGCTTCCAGATTAATTCAGGATGTAGTTATCTTCTTCAAAGCCTTGCACGGCTTCAAAAATACCAGCAAGAACAGAAGCATTTTCTACCACCTTTTCTACAATAAAATATATGCAAAAGTATCATCAAGAAAAACATCAAAAGCCATTCTGAAACATCCTGTTAATGAGGTAGGAAAACCAAATTGTCTTTTGAGAGGGAACAAACATCTGAGAAACTGCATGGAAGTTATTGGGCTAAAATGATTGAAACACACGCCGTTTAGACTGCTGAATCCAACTTCCTATTCAGTGCATGAACTCCCTGTCAGGTATCACTGGTAGTTGTAATTTAGCTTCTCTTAAAACACAAGCCTCTCTTAAAACCCACTATTTGACAAGTTTGAAATGCAGCAAGGAAAGGATAAAGTCCTCATAATCTTGCCTCATGCTATGCATTTACATCAACCAAGAACAATCATACATCTTTGATATCAGAGATAATTGGTTTAAAATAAATTGCCAGCAAACCTATTAAATCTCCTGGGCTTTGAATTAAGGCAGAAACCATATCAGCTGTTTTGCTAGGCAGAGTGAGACAGTTATTGTATCAACAATTGCTGGATGATAAAGAGTTGTGTGCTGTGTTGTTTCCCTCCTCCAGCCTGTTTCCCTCCTATGGAGGATGCTATTCCATCTCTACAGTGTTGATGTGAGATATAACTCCAGACAGTTTCTGTAAGAGAGTTACAAGATGTTTGAAGGTGCAGAAAAACCTGAAAATGGGAAAAATATTTTTGTTTAGATCCTAGAGAAAATTATTTGCAAAACCTTACGTATACAGTAATAGCTTTTTTGCAGCTCTTTTTTTTTTTTTTTTTGCTCTCTAGTAAACATATTACAGTAAGTTCTAAATTAATTCATCCATCAATAAAAATCAAAAGATGATGGACAATCATTTGCTATCTGAATGTTATTAGGAATTCCATGCTAAATACTACACTTATGATTTCTTGGCTGCAGAGAGGAAATCAATAGGGGTGCCAAAGAATCCAAAGGAAATCTAAATTAATCTCTTCTGCTTCTGCAGATGGTAGAGCACAATATGAAACTGGCTGAGATAAACAAAGGAGGAGTAGCATCTACTGAGGAGGGCTAAGAATGTCCACACAGCCCTTAGCATTATGAGAATCACTTGTATTTATTCTGAAGGAAGAGTAAGTTTCTAGACCTCAGGACAAAAAAAGGTAAACTTGGATAATACACAGGTATCCAATAGGAAATAAGAAGGCAAGTATAGCTTATTGTTTCCCTCATCAGGACCTTAGATTTGCAGCCCTGTGTTATAAAACCACAGTTACTTAAAGTTACTTTAAAGCCTATGCATTGCTGTTGTTAAATGTTGTAATATCACAGGAAAAGTTAAAATGTTTTCTGAACAAATGGCAAGGTCCCCCACATTGCAATTACAATTTTTAGCAAGGTATGCTTTATAGTGCATTGGAGCCAAGAACACATTATTTTTCAGGGTGTGGGTGCGAGTACAATGAAATTCCCATTTTTCAGATTCTGAAGGGTGTTCATGTGAAATGGAGGAAATTGCATCATTTGTATGACACCATCATCATGTAAATGACACCATGGATATCAATGGATTGAGCAGACTCTCAGAAATAACCAGCATGCCTCTGTCCCAATTAATTTAAGCTTTCACTGATTAGTGAAATTAATTAGATCATTAGAGTGAGCGACATACAATAGAAGGATGTTGAAAAAAAGTTACTGTACTTATGACCCAAACTGTATGTTATACATCCCTATAGAGGGAAGGGGATGTTGAAAGAGCAACACATGTTTAAAAAGGGGAGATGTGTTGACAAGAGCCCCATTTTGTGTCATTATGAAGTACCCCTGTTATGTTCATGTAAGGGTTGTGAAGTGGTAGCCAGATTTGTTAGCTTCCATTTGTAATCTAATATTATCACAACAGATCACTTTATCTGGAAATTAAAAAGAAAAGTCTTCCAAATTAAGGCAAAGAAAGGACTGAGAGACTCTGACTATTAGTAAAACATCAGTTCAATAGGCAGAAGCATGAGAACAGTATTTGCCAGCAATAAAAGGAGGGGTTCCAAGACCATTCTCCCCAACCTTTACACCAAGGGCTGGCAGCATGACCAGGAATATATATCCCAAAGCTGAACAATGCAAAAATCAATGGAATTTACAATCATTCTTCAAATATTTTCCACTAGAAATCTAGAAAGCCAAGGGTGTCCATGGGAAGGAAGGAAGATCAGAATAATCAGAATGGTTGCCCCAACTCAGATAAGGGTTAAATGGCATGGTTGCAGCTGTTATCTTCAATTTTCTGATTAGAATGTTTATTTTTTTAAAAAATTATAATTCTGCTGCAATAACATAGACCAAGAGCTATCACTATTTTAAATATATTTATTTATTTATTTATTCATTCATTTATATTTCATATTTCTAGACCATACACCTCCCTCAAGGAGGGGCTATAGGTGTTGTACAATATAACTGACATATAAAACAGCATATAAAATAAAGATTAGAATATTAAAATTATTTTAAGATTAAAAATGTTAAAATCATGAAGTAATAATATTATAAAATTTCAAAGAAATAAATAATTCCAAGATGGCTGTTGAACATTGGTTAATAAAGGTGGAGGTAGGCCTCTCATGGCGTTAGCCAGCCCCTCAATTGCATGGCTCTTTTGTCCCACATGCAGGGCCGCAAAGCCTTATTTTGGCCCTTTTATGGATGGCAGGAGAGTGTGGCCTGCCTCCATGTTCCCCCCTAATTTGGGGGGAGGATGTTCTATGTTATGAATTAATAAAAGCGCTTAAATAAAGTTTTAACAAACCTTAAGAAAAAGCAGGGTTCTAATCCTGCACTTCTGATTGGCTGATAATAGTGATATCGGATTGGTCCGTTCTGGGGAATCTGATTGGCTGTTAACGAGCCACTCTCATTGGTTCAAGGGTTTAATACTTCCATGTTTCTCATTGGCTAATAGGTCAGCAGCCTGCCCTATAAAAGGGCTGCTGCTGCCCTAGAGTTTTTGCTCTGTTCAGAATGATTAATAAAGAGTTGAAGTTCACTGTTCACTGCCTCGTCTCCATTCCTTGCACCCATGCGCAGAACTTAACACTGGCGACAAGGGTGGGATACGGAGACATCAGAGCTGACTGAACACTACAGAGCAACAAACAGAGCATGAGGCTGAAGGCGCATTGACAACGGGAACCATGTCCAGCGGTGCCATTCCACCTGCTCCATTTGACCCGGCACAAGAATACTGGGACTCGTACATAGACTGGTTCCAGATGTTTCTGGAAACCAACAACTTGAAGGATGCCACTACAGGAAAAAAGCGAGCAGTGTTCCTGACCCATTGCAGGCCTGCCGTCTTTAAGATGGCCAAGGCACAAGCGAAACCGGCTGAGGTGAAAACCATGGACTGGGACGTCCTCGCACCCCTTCTATGGGTCCACTATGCACCCGCCATACCAACGCTTGTCCGAAGACATGAATTTTACCAGAGGGACCAGCGGAAAGGAGAGAGCATTGCAGATTTCATCAAGGATCTCCAGAACCTGGGAGGCCTCTGTGGGTTTACAGACCTCGAAGAAGCTCTGAGAGACCGAATAATTCTGGGATTAGAAGACCACACGATGCAGAGCAAGATCATGGCCAAAGGGGACATCGACCTTGCTGATGTCATCAAGGATGCTACTGCAGCAGAAGCAACCAGGAAGTCGGCTGCCCGAATGCGCCGCACCAACGCACTGCTCCGTCAAATCGCCAGCGATACCTCACCTCGCCTAGAGAGGCACACAACAGCGACCCACCATGAGGACCTTGAATCGCCATTAGAAAGTGATGAAGAGGAGGTCAACCGGCTCCGGTCTGAACGTGACCAACGCCATCAGCGGAATCAAAGACTACTGCACCAATGCATGGGTTGTGGGGCAAACCACCCGCGATCAGACTGCAAATTCCTCAATGTGCTCTGCCATTTCTGTGCGAAAAGAGGCCACATCAGGAAGATCTGTAGAAGCAAGCAAGGATCCAGCCCACTTCAAAAGGGAAACAACTACCGCCAGACCACAGGGAATCGTCTTGTGAGTCGGGAACATTTGAACCATCAATGGAACAACCACTCCTACAGAAATAAAACACTTGCCACTTCAACGAGACAGGAAGAGGCACACCAAACCATTACAATCGGTCACGCCTCATCGCTAGATGCAAAGAAGATCTGAGTGAAGGTCGCCATCGAAAACCAGCCTTGCATGATGGAAGTCGATTCAGGATCATCCCTCTCGATGGTTTCCTGGAAGACCCTTAAACAATTAATCCCTGCCGTCCGGCGTCAAGACCTCAGAGCCCAAAGAATCATACTCAAAGATTATCAAGGGAACTGAATTCCGGTCGTTGGATCCAGCCAAGTCCAAGTATCATTCAAAAATCATACTGCGTCATTACCACTGACCGTCGTCGACCGTGACCAGCCTAGCTTGTTAGGCCTTCAATGGTTCGCCCCACTCGGGATCGAGGTAGCCGGGATTCACCAAACAGAAGCGACGACTGGGAGGAGGCCATCATCCAGAAATTCCAGGAAGTCTTTGCAGACAAATTAGGCGAGTACAAGGGGACCCTGATATCATTTAACCTTAACCCTGAAGTAGCCCCTATCCGCCTTAAGCCTCGTCGGGTACCTTTTGCCCTAAAACCAAAAATTGACCAGCAACTCGATAAATTAATAGCCCAGGGTGTTTTAGAACCAACTGACCACACTCGTTGGGAAACCCCAATTGTAACACCCATCAAACCGGATGGATCCTTAAGGATTTGTGGGGACTGCCGGGCCACCCTTAATCACGCCCTTCAACAGAACGCTTACCCGGTGCCGGTGGTACAACACCTTCTACATTCCCTGGGGGGCGGAAAAGTCTTCGCTAAATTGGATTTAGCACAGGCGTACCAACAACTGCCTGTAGATAAAAAAACTGCGGAGGCACAGACGATCGTTACGCACCGAGGCGCCTTTAAGTGCAACCGACTCCAATTCGGAGTGAGCATAGCCCCAGGGATTTTTCAAAGTCTGATGGAGAGACTCTTGCAAGGGATCAAGGGGGTCGTGCCATACTTTGATGACATTTTAATTGCTGCCCCGAATAGAGAAATACTAGAAAAGTGTCTTAAAATGGTTCTCCAGAAATTTAAAGACTCTGGCCTAAAGGTTAAAAAAAATAAATGTCAACTGTGTACAGATAAAGTAGAGTTCCTGGGGTACCTAATCGATAAACAAGGCATTCACCCCACTAATAGCAAACTAAGGGCAATCAAAAACGCCCCAAGACCCAGAAATAGAACTGATCTCCAAGCTTCCCTGGGGCTCATTAACTTTTACAACATCTTCTTGCCCCAGAAAGTGACCGTAGCTGAGCCCCTAACATAGACTTCTCGACAAAATAGCAACCTGGGTCTGGGGACACCGAGAGGAGCACGCATTTCGACAAGTGAAAAACCTACTAACCTCAGATGCTGTTTTAATGCAGTATAACGAGACTCTGCCTTTAACAATTACATGTGACGCGTCACCGTTTGGAGTAGGAGTCATTTTGAGTCATGTGTTACCAAATGGTAGTGAGGCCCCTATTGCCTATTTTTCAAGGACCCTATCAAAGGCTGAACGTAACAATAGCCAGATCGACAAAGAGGCTCTTGCTATTGTATCTGCTGTGAAACGGTTTCATGAATATGTGTATGGACGAGTTTTTACTATCGTTACCAACCACAAACCTTTGCTAGGGATTATAGCGGGAGACAAGCCAACCCCCTACATATTGTCACCTAGAATGACTCGCTGGTCAGAGTTTTTAGCTGTGTACAACTGTAAATTACAACACCACCTGGGGAAAGCCATTCCCTATGCTGATGCATTGAGCCATGCCCCACTTTTGTAAACCATTGACAACCCAGCTTCAACGCTTACGACACTCCAGACTGAAATGCTACATTCACCACCGCTAACAGCCAGAGACATTGCAATCGAAACAAAACGAGATCCTGTCTTGGCGCAAGTTCTTAGCTGGGTCGGACAAGGATGGCCAATAGAACAAACCCATGATGACTTCACCCCTTTCAGAAACCGGCAAACAGAACTTTTTTCGCAAAAAGGCTGCATCCTATGGGGAGATAGAGTCGTTGTCCCAGAGCGGTTACAACGAGCAGTATTGAAAACATTGCTATGAAGCTATGCGTGGTGGCCGGGCATCGACAAACAGATCGAAGCCTGGGTAAAGATTTGTTTAAAGTGCCAAGAAGTCAGCAGTGCCCCACCTAAAGCAATTCCAACAGAATGGGAAACCCCCCGGGGGCCGTGGTCCTGCATCCACGTTGACTTTGCGGGACCTACTAAAGGACATACGTTCCTCCTAACAGTGGATGCCTGTTCCAACTGGCTCGAGATCCACGAAATGAAGAATACTACAACTGAGTCCGTCATCCGAAAATTGATTAGGCTATTTGCAACGCACGGGCTGCCAGACGTTCTGGTCTCCGACAACGGACTCCAGTTCACCGCCCTGATGTTTGAACAATACTTAGCGGACCGGGGTATCCGCCATGCGCTAACTTCGCCAGTGCACCCTGCGGCTAACGGCAGGGCTGAGCGCATGGTACAATTTGTTAAAAAAACTCTCCACAAAATGGACTATGGGGACATTGACGACAAAATAAACAGAATACTCCTACTCCAACACATCACTCTGCACAGTGTCACCAACAAGACCCCAGCTGAACAGTTGATGGGACGCAAGCTCCGTTCCCAGCTCGACCAGCTTCACCCGTCCTACGAGCCAGAGATACCCTGTGGATCTACCAGAAAATGCTGCGAGTTCAAGGTAGGCGACTTAGTTTTCACCAAAAACCTCTCCGGCAAACCATTATGGATTGAAGCAACCGTAATTCAAACCACCGGGCCCAGATCGTACCGTGTGCAAACCTGTGACGGAAAAATATGGAAACGCCATATAGATCAGCTTCGTTCTAGGCTGCAACCCAGTTCCCGTGACTCCTGTGACTCCCAAACTGAGGGGGGAGGGGATGTCGAAGAAACCGAATTTGAGATGGTGGAAAGCAGAAGCGAAGGAAGTCAGCAATCGGGCGCGATAAATGAAGAAGAATCAGGGAGGGGACTCTCCTTGCCACAGAGGAATACCTCAATGGAGGCTCGCCCACAAAGATCGGAGGACAACAACGACAGCATTAGCGGCACCGAGTCGTCCAGTGAGGATGCGGAACCACCTTTACCAGATATGTCCAAAAACGTCCCGCCGAAACCGGACTACAGATAGGAACCAGTGGGACAGCGCAAATCCAATAGACAGTTAAAACAACCTACATATCTTAGGGATTACGTCACCGCACCCCTCAAACGGAACCCGGGGGGAAGGGGTGTTATGAACTAATAAAAGCGCTTAAATAAAGTTTTGACAAACCTTAAGAAAAAGCAGGGTTCTAATCCTGCACTTCTGATTGGCTGATAATAGCGATATCGGATTGGTCCATTCTGGAGAATCTGATTGGCTGTTAACGAGCCACTCTCATTAGTTCAAGGGTTTAACACTTCCATGTTTCTCATTGGCTAATAGGTCAGCAGCCTGTCCTATAAAAGGGCTGCTGCTGCCCTTGAGTTTTTGCTCTCTTCAGAATGATTAATAAAGAGTTGAAGTTCACTGTTCACTGCCTTGTCTCCATTCCTTGCGCCCATGCGCAGAACTTAACATTCTATACTATGGGGGCAGTGGCAGGGAAGGTTCTCTTCCTAGGCCCCCCCAGTCAGAATTATTTGGGGGCCAGAACATGGCTTCCCTGCCTGATCGAGTGGGATGGGCTGAGGTGATAAGGCAAAGTCATTTCATAGATAGACTGGCCCCATCTCATGCGTTATATGTAATGACCAACAAAATAGAATTATGTTGCAACCATAAAGCAAGAGATATATTTATAATGGTACAACTGCTGTAAAGAAGATTGGAAAAAGATACTTTTTTGTTTCTTTTTCTTTCTTTTCTATTTTTACTTTTTTTCTTCCTTGATTACCTTTCCCTTCGACTTCTTTTCTTCTTTTTCTCACTCTGTATGACTTTAAACTAATAGAAAGTCTCTTTAAAAAAAAAAATCTTAATATATAAATATATATATTTATAAATTTCTGACCCCTTGCAGAATAATTTGCCTGGCCATGCCTAGTGGGGCAACAGCCCAAGGCAGTATTTTATACGTGTGCTGTCAAAATTTCAAATGTTTTCTTAATTGAAAAGGATGGCCTATGTTTTTCCTACATACACTGCCAACAACAGTCACCAACTAATCTTAATGCAGCAAGAGTAATCCTAACTGTATCCTAATTCTGATCATTTCCATTAAGGTGCTGTGAATCAACACAGGGCTTATTTTACTGTGGGGGAATTTAGGGCTGCATCTTTATCTGCTTTAGAGAACACAGATCATATCACAAATTCAACTGTGGCAAAACTTCAAGGGCTGCTGATTTCTGGGCTCAGCCAATTGTGTTAGAAAGCATTTTATTAGCTTGTGCTTAGTTCACTTATTTCATCTGAGTGCCTCAATTATTTGGTGAATGCTGATTGCACATCTCTGCATGCAGCTTGTAGTTTTTTTTTTAATTCAAAGTCTGGAGCATATCGATACAGGACTGCTGCAGAATAACAATTAATCATTAATATATTCTTTTAACAAATGCCACACATTATGCCTGGTGCTTTAATCTGTCACAGTGCAATCTGCATAGCCAAACAATACTGGCATAAGTCTAAAGAGGTAAGCAGTGTTTATGAGAGCCTAGATCTGTTCATTAAGCACCCTTAACCCATACAGCTGGGCCTCCTTTCAAGCATTCATTTCCACTGACAGATAAGCCACTAACTTGCCAAAGAAATTTTGCTGCTTTCTCTCATTCTCAGATAAAAAGTTCTGCTTAGCCTTAAATAATGGTCCAAAGTTCCAGGTGTCTTCCGCTGTACAGGAAATCATTCTGAATTTTTATCAACTAAGCAGCAGTTAAAAGATTGGTATGTCCTGGGTCTGGCCAGCTATAAAACAACAAGTTATCAAGACATCAAGGCATCCCACCACAAAGTCCACTCCCACCTGCCAATATGTCCTTGTTCCCAGCTCAATTTTGCCATTTTTTTCTTTGAACTTTTTGAATGCTAGGGTGTGGGTGGGATAGTCACATTTTGTTTTACAATATGAGAGATTCCTAATTTTTAAAGTGGTCAAGGATTCTGCCAAGAATTCAGGAAGACATCTGGGAGGGCTTATCTTTTGTTCAGAGATTCTTGTATTAAATAGTCCAAACATCCTCCTCCTTCCTGTATTTTATCTTTGAGAACCATTGAGATGTCCTTGGTACTACGGTGGCCCATAAATATGAAAAATAAACAAATGACTTTTGGATTTGGTGGTGAAAGTCCAGATACAATAAAATATTTTCTGCATGCATCAAAGGATGAGAGAAGCAAAGCTGTAAGAAAAGATAGGGGAAAGAAAGAGAGAGCAAACAATGGGTCCACTTTTACTGATTCTTCTTTCTTCTTCTTTTCAGATCAAAACCGTCATTTCATGGGATCAAATGCAATAACTGGGTCCAACAGGATGCATTAATTGTGTCCTATTCTTTCTTGATGTAAACATGTTCACACAACCTGGCCAACCAATCAGTTACTCTCCTGAAATAGGTTTATGATGTCCGGATCAAAGGGAAGCTCAATATATTTTTGGGGTTTCCACAAGAACATTTTTTTAAGAAAAGGAAGTAGATACCCAACTGGAATCTTGGCTACTGAGGGCAAAGGTTTCAATATCATTTGCTCCCCAGCTTCTCCTCTCCTCTAAGTGGTTTATTTAGTCAGTTCTGTCCATTTCTTGCAAAAGAAGAAATTTATCTTCTTCATTTTCTAAGGAAGATTCAGAAGCATGGCAGGTTGGGATCAAATGGAATTCTCACACTTTCTATAGCAGGCCTTGGTTGCTCATCTCTAGATTCTACACCTCTGTTAGCTATGAAATCTTTCACTCTTGATTTTTAAGAAGCAGAAGGAAGGGTATCAATTGTTGCCTAATTTAGATACCACCTCTGTGCAGCTACTAATCTGGAAGGCATGATAGATAATACAAGAAAAGAACATAAATAAGAGTTTCTAGAATGTTTTTTTTTTTCCTGGTTTCCTCTATAAGTTTGTCTCTGTGCTAGACTGGGTTGCTGGCATACAACGAGTTTCTTTTCCTGTCCCAGATAAATAATACTACATGAAATAGGGCCAGTTAGGGTCTTGAGATATTTCATTGTAGTTTTCAGTATTTGAAATAAGTGCCTTGCTGCCTATCCAACCCCTTGGCTCTTTTATTTATGCATGTTGACTTATTAAGTATCATAAAATGAATGCAGGATTGTGCTAGTAAGTACATTGTATAAACACTGAAAGTGAAGATGAGAAGCTGTGAAGGCAGGGTGCTCTTGTATTGTACTAATGTGGTGGGTGGGGGGTCATATTTTTTTTAAGAGATGTGGTTTTAAGTGGCTGACATTCCACAAATGTGGAAATTCCAAGGCTGTCTTTTCTTCAGATAATTCTGATTGGAAGTTGAAGGTCTTTAAGAAATTTTGTTCTGCTGTATATTAATGACACAGAACACGGTAGCCTTTAATGGCCAGACCCTGTTCTTAAGAACTTACATAGAATTGGATTTGCTTATTACATGAATGAGAGACAAGAAACCACAAAAGATAGAAGAACACAATGTCATTCTTACTAAGAAAACAATAAGGATATAATGCTTTTAATTCCAAGCCCAGTTCAAAGGTCCTTACAAGGGAGGTATTGATTATATTTTATGCCAATGAAAATATTTGTTTTTCACCCAGAATACAATCTAACAGAGTTGAAAGAGATCTTGAAGATCTTCTAGTCCAACCCACTGTTTGAGCAAGAGGCCCTATATTATTCTGGGCAAATTGGCTGTCCAATTTCATCATAAAAACCTGTAACAACAGACAACCCACAATTTTTGGAGGCAAGTCATTCCACTGTTAATTGACAGGAAATTTCTCTTTAGTTCTAGGTTGAATCTCTCTTTAATGAACTTCTCTACCTGTTACTTCTTGTCTACCCCCAACTGCTTTGAAAAATAGGCTGGCCCATCTTCTCTGTGACAGAGTCTCAAATATTGTACTCAAATAGCAGAATTCAAATACTGCTACCATGTCAACTCTAGTCATGGTAAGCTACAATTCACTGATTACTCATATCTCAATGAAGGTGGGTAGTACCATTATGAGAAATTTTTTAAAAGAAAAGTTTTAATTACACAAAGACAACAAGGCTAAGGACTAAGAAAACTAGAGTGCTTTTTCCTCTTAATTTTTTCTCGGTTGCTGAGTTGTGATCAAGATCTCTTATTAATATTTGTCCAAATATTAGGAGTGAATAGTAACTGAAGATGACTATGAGTACTGATCAGGTTCTGAAAACAAATTCTATGGGTGAATAATTTATACTATTTCTTTCCTTCTTTTACAGTAAGTTATTCTATTCCCTGAAACATCGGCTGTGATGCCACAATTACCCATAGTTAATTAAAATATGATTTGCTCAGCCAGATTAATTTTCTTGATTTGTCTAACACTGATTAGTTTTATATAATACACTAGGTTGGCTAGTTGTAATGTACTTTGTGAACCCAGACAATGGACTTATCTACAATTTAGTATGTTGTGCCAAGGCAAACAATGGGATTAAATCAACAATGTGTGTGTTGATGTATATGAGTATAGTTAGTATATATGACCCTAGCAAGTTTTTGCAATTGACCCAATTGGTCTACCTTGAAGTTCATAGAAGAACAAAGAAAGATTGCAAAATTCAGTACTGTCCTTTTCCAAAGTATGCATTCTGGTCTGTAATTTTCCTGTACTTTATGAGGAATAAAAATCCTAACATGGATATTAGGAAATAATTCCCATTGAAATGGGCAAACATAAACAAATGGTTATGATTATTCTAAGGTTATGTTCACATAACTAGAATGGGCTTACATCACATTCTGGTCTAAAAACAAATGATCACATTAAGAATTACCATGTGAGCCAAACCTGATCTTAATGTTGGGGATTAATTGAGGGATACAAGATACAGGTAGACTTGATTACAATTGGGACCAAAATTTATGTTGATAAATAAGGTGGTTATGTGAGTCACTCAATTTTACAATCATTTTTACCACTATTGTTAAGCAAATCAATGCAATTGTTAAGTGAATCATCATAGATTCAGTTGCCACTTACAACAATGTACAAAAAGCCAGCAGGCACAAAAGCTTTGGAATTCTTTGTAACCCTTTCAATAGTCATAAATAGTTGTCACCGGAAGACAACTTTCTTCTTTGTAATGAAATAATGCCTTGCATCCCTTAGTGTTTATCTCATATTGCATATCTCATATTGCAGATATGCATAAGTGTACATGCACTGGGAAACTGCATATCCACTGCTCTGGGTTACACAAGCAGGAGAAACAAAACTTGGAATGGAAGAGTCAGCAACATTCCAAGCAACTACCTAACTTTCTCCTATGGAGATGCAATGGGGATATTTTCCTGAAATATTTTCCCTAATTGGATCTGACCCATTTGCAAATATAATGATTCTTTCACTGGCTTATCCTTTCCTTCACATGAAATTTGGTCCCAATTTATTCAATATTTCCAGAGCTAACACACTGATACAACTTCAAGTTTCTTTATATTAATTTCTTCCCAACATCTGAGTTGGAGAAAAAAAACAATCCCCAACAAAATTATACTTTTAATAAGTTTAATTTAGCATTCTTTTCGATATTTTTTTTTTTTGAAACAAATTTTTATTAATTTTAAAGATAAAACAACACATCATTAACCATTAAATACATAAACACATAAAACCTCTTAACATTGTAAATCCTTACAAGTCAAACAAAACATTATTTTTATACAGCATAATTCCAATTTATCCCATCTCCATATGGACACACAAATATCTTCCAGCAAATTTCTCATTATTTCTCTTTACTCCTATTCAATTTCATTTCTCTTCCATATTTATCCATTTTATAGTCATCATATTCTTTTCTTTCTGGCTTGTTTAAATTATTCTCGTCTAACATTCCTCCAAGGTTTTATTGATTCTTTTTTCCTTTTTTTTTTAATAAAAAACAAATTTTGTTAGTTTTACCATAAACACAATACACAAACATACAAACACAAAACATAAACAAAACTAAAAGATCTTTTCTGAAGGTTGTCTGTTCCCGGGTTAAAACTCTTTACACAGACACAAATTCAAACATCATATTCAACCCATATCTCCTTCCATATCTTATTATCATTTTCTTTTTTATATATATATATAAAAACCATTTTTATCAGTTTTATAAGAACAATGCACAAAGAATCAAGGCATAACAGCTTATAAATTCTTTTCTAAGAAAAAATAATAATAAAAGACCAATAAGGCTTAACATTTCCAGATTATAATATCAATATTTCATATAATATTAACTTCATATCTTGTCCCTACTTCTCTTTTCCATCCAAATTATTTATTAATTAAAATTTTATTGCCTTTTATCAATATACAAAATCCAAAAAAAAAAAAAGCATATATATCCTTCCATATCTTATTACCATTTTCAACAACATTCTTTGTCTGTTTTAATTCCAATTATCCATTCATCTTTTTTTTTCTTTTACTATACTTCTCCTGTACACCAATTGGAGTAACATCTATAACTCATTACCCTAACTTAGAAATACTACATATTACAATCTTTCTTGGGATTCTGTTTAAAAGATTCTAAAATTACATAATAAATTTTATATTCTAAATACACATATAAAAACACAATCTTATATACCCTCCAGAATCCCTCTTTTAATCTAAATTAAATTCACCCATTGTCTCTAAATAAACTTTTTTTCTTTAGGTCTTGCTTCCCCCCATTAAGGCTTCTCCTCCCCCCCTTTCTCTCTTGCTTATTCTTCTCCTTGCCCTTTCTACCCCTTTGCTTTTTCCCATCGCTTTTCTTACTCCTTTTCCTTTGCTTTCTAACCTTGCCTCCACCTTTTCGCTCATTTTTCTCTCTTTTGGTTGTTTTTATAATTCTTAAAATCCCCTTTTTCTTATCCTTTTTCTCCTCCTCTCCGGAAGGGACCCATTGTTCATCAAAGATGGCTTCTTCTTCCTCTTCTTCCTTGTCCCAGTCCTTCTGCTGCGTAATCAACTTTTCAACAGAACATAACGCCATTTCTAAGAATTGAAACAAAGCGCCCAAAGTATCTTCTTTTTTATATTTTTGATATTCAATCTCTAGTTCATCCACAAACAATGCCATTATAAAAAGGGAAACTTTTTCCAAAACAACCACAAGTATTTTTAATCAAAGATAATCAAAAGCAATTAAAAAAAAAAATTCCAAAAGTTAATACTTTTCTTCCTTCTTCTCTTTCTCTTTCTGGATTAATTTTTAATCAAAGAGGTCCAATTACCATATATCTTCTTTTGGGATCCACAAAGACGTTCTAGACAATCTCCTCCTTTTTCAGCTTCTGCTCCAATTTTTTTTCTCCCTTCCCACTTGCAATGACAATTTTAAATAATCAAAAATCCATACCTCCAGCAGAGATTTTCCAATTTCTTAAATTTTTCAATGTCCAAAAATCCCTTTGTCTCTTAGCTTCAGCTTTCAAAGCAATCCACTTTCAATGTCTAATAAATCCAAATATTTCTGCTTTTTCCGTGGGGTGGGAGAGTAAAAAAAAAAAAGAGTTCCCTTTAACAGCTTCTCCGCCGCTTTTCGCTCTTCTTAGGGATACAATGTATCCTCCAGCAATTCAAGCAGCTCAATTCCAGTCAGTTTAAAAGGTGTTACTTGACCCGGCTCAGACAGAACTTTCACTCTTCACACTTCCTCCAGCACAGTTCTTACCCGGTTGCTGGCTTCTTCATGGCGGCCATTGCTGACCGCCGCTCCACCGCCTTGGGAAAAAGGGGTTTTCCCGGAGAAGGGGGGGGTCTGCGACACCCCCACCTCCCTATCCGACTCCCCTCTCTCTTCAGCTGTTCCTACAGGGCAGTCATATCCCCCTGACCCGTCTGGATCGGGGGTACCTCGACGGCTAGCACAGCAGGAATCGCGAGCTGTCGCGAATTCCTGCTGCCCCGAAGCCACGCAAACCGGAAGTCCTCTTTTCGATATTAAAGATATCATATCAGAGCTGCAAAAGTCCAGCTTACCCTATAGTAGCAAAGGTCTGTTAGCCTAATTATAGAAAAGATAGAAAGCTATTCTGAAGACAGTGAAGTACTAATGTTTGTTATACAATCATTGAAAATTTGGATGATCAGGAACAGTCATATTGATGAAATTCTTATTAATCTGTGTGTGATTCACAGATCACCCCAATTTCTCCATTTTATAAAACAACAATTATCCTTAATTTCCTTTTCAGGTCTGAAAAATCATTTAAAGCCATTCTCATTGGCGTTGATTTCATTCTGTTCTACTTTCATTCTGTTCTACTTTACATGATCATCTTCCTCCTGCTTTATTTAAAAAATAAATTTCTCCTTAATCTTCAGGTATTAAATGAATGGGCCCAAGCAATGTATCTGCAGTTAAAAGATGACTGTTCATCTCCTGAAAAAAAAAGATTGCTTCCAAAAACTCATATACTGGGAATATAATATTATTGTCTAACATTATTTAGGATAAGACAAAGTATGTTTTTTCTTGAGTATAGATAGTTCTCAACCTACAACTATTTGCTTCATAGCCATGAACACCATTTGAACACCTATGGAGGCAGCAAAGTCAATAGATAGAAGTTGGATTCATTTAACAATTTCAGTGATTCACTCCAAACTGTGACCAAAAGGTTGTAAAATTGAACACAACTTCTTTAACAACTGCCTTGCTTAGCAATAGAAAATCTAATCTGAAATGTGGGTATAAATCAAGAACTACCTAAAGTCAGGTGAATGAGACCTATTATTTTGATTTGATTATACTGTATATTATTTTATGTTGATGAAATATTAAAATAATCCCTTATATAACTGTTATGTTTTAAATAGAAAAGTAAAGCATCCCTGGTGGTTTTATAGATGTTGAAAGCAGTTTTCTGCCAATTACTGCAGAAATATTTCATTGCATCTTTTTTTCAGGGTAATTTTTTTTCCAGCTCTATACCTCTGGTATTTTTTGAAAGATCTTCAGATGGCCAAATATTGGCAAAATCAGCCAGATGATCCCACTAAGTTAATTTAGATTTATTTAGATGGGTTTTTTTTTAATGAACAAAAACATTTTAAAATATTTGATTTTTCAAAGCAATCATTTGAATATTTGAAGTACCACTATTTACAGTACTTCCTTCTTCCTTGTTTATTTAGGAATATGGTTCTCTTTCACCTTTCAAAATATTAAATTTGAAAGAAAACCATCTACAATTTACTTTACTTTAGTTGGAGAGAAGTTTGATTCCTATGCTTATTCTTCTTGTGGAGTCATACAGAAGCAGGACGCAAGTTCACTGTTTCCTGCATGTGTGTGTGTGTGTGTGTGTGCGCGCGCGTGTAAAATGACTTGATATACTGCCAGACACACATTGGAAAAATGCAGAATTATTAGAGTTTTTCTTTACTTCTGTTTTATACTTCTTACAGCTTCACTGACTATAGGGAGAATAACTGCCATCCTTCCCATTCATGCTCCCCACTAAACATGGTTTGCCCTAGCCTGTCAGAAAACTCCAGATAGTAGGACAAAGGACACTAAGTTCCGAGATGTGGCTGGTCATTTAATTTGGCCAAATGAGGGTACCTATAATGTCCAGGTTTTTTTTTTTCTATTCTGTTTTCTCCAGGTATTGCCACTTCCACTATCCAGATTTCTCTGTCATTCTTATTGTTAAGTCTGGGGTGTTATGTGGCAAGTGCCAGTTTGAATTCTAAAATTCAATTCTAAAACCTTATTTTTAGAATTAGTCTGTTATCTATTTTATGGTCCCACCTGTTCTTGCTCACAGGCAAATGGTTATTTCTTGCAGATGTACTGTGCTACTTTATCATGCCATTGTTTGTAGTTGGTCTGTCTAAAAATCTTGCAGCCTCTTACCAAGCGGTCCACTGTTTCTTTAGCTTCTTTGCAGAGCATTTGCTGCCTACTGCTCTTTTCTCAATAGATTTGCATGCATTTGTTCGTAAGGCTTGTTCTTATGCAGCCAGGATTAATCTCTCTGAGTCTTCTTTCAATTTTCCTACTTTTAGTTATTTCTAGATCTGCTTTGCCTGCTGTTATTTTAAAATGTTCTGACCATGTAACGCCAAAGGCAATTTTCCAAAAAGCAAGTGGACTTTCTTCTTTTCTTTTTCTTTGAAAACGTTTAGCTTCTCATCTAAGAAGCTTTTTCAGTTCTGATACATTGTCATTATTTTTCTGGTCTTTCTATACAGGACTTTTAATTCTATTCCAACAGTATATCTAATGGCTAGAATTGCCCAGGTATTAATTGCCATAGTGGCATATTCTCCACTGAGTTTGGACTTTAAGATTTTTTCTCACTGTCTTGATGTATTCACTTCTAACTTTTTTTATTTGTCAAAGTAGTGCTTCCTTGGGGGATTATTATTATTATTATTTATTATATGCCACCTCTCTCAGAAATAAAGTGACCCTGGCTAAGACTTACAGATAGTAAAAACTTAAAAGCAGTTAAAACTTTAAAAAGCTATATAAAAAGTTAGGACCAAGGCAACAAACTGCACAAGGATGAGTTCTTCTTACTTCATCAACCACTTCCAGAGGTGATTGCTCCCTCAAGGCCTATGGCCAACCCTCAAAACCAGGTTTTTATACCTTTTTCATAGGAAAGGGGCAAATACCAGCAACTTAATTAAAGTAAAATCTCAAGATATGAAAATTCCTCACGCCTACAATAGGTTTCCCCTATTTCACACCCATTACCCAAGATCACCATCTGGGAATCACAAAGAGTAACGATTATAAAACTTCCACAGGGTGAAAATTCTCATTTCCTCTTTGCATACTTTTTGAGAGACAAGGTATATCTGTGCACTTTCTTTCTAAAGCAAAAGATGGGCCTCTCTATAGTGTAACTAAAATTTTATTTTAATTTATGCCCACCTTCTACTGCCAATTGTCTATTTTACTGTCACATAAACTTCACTTCCATTTCAGTTATCTTGTGTTCTTTGAAAACCTGTCTTGGAATGGACCAGAATTTCTTCAAACACTGAGAAACCAAAATATAGATGGGCAAAGCAAGATTTCTTTCAGAGGTAAAAGAACATCCCTTCACTCAAGAAACAGTTCAGTGCCACTATACGTTCAGCCATGATCTTTTTCAGCCACTTTAAACAAGTCATACATCTAAAGAACAGGTGACTTAAGGACCTTGTGCACTTTCTCAAGTCCAAAAAATCCAAACTGATCCTAGATAACGGGGAAAGACTCTTCCCTAGGCAACTTTTCTAGACTTGCAACGAGATCAACATCCAACTATGAGTTAATTTAAGCTATTTTGTCCAATGGATGTTGAACAAACTCTTTCATATTCCTGCTAGAAGTTCTCCTGAATCTCTCTACTCTACAAAGAGGTCAAATCACATCTGAAATAGGGTAGCTGGAAATCAATCCACTTCTCTGCAATAATGGCAAAGAAGTACTGATGCTTTGTCACCCTTATCACCACAAGTTAGGCCTTAATAGCAGCTGTAACTCATGTTCCATCAAGTTTGTCCTTCTTTGAGCACAATGGATGCTCTAGATGTCTCTCCTTTCTTTTCATCTCCCTCAGTCCTCCAGGAACCATGGGGAAGGATGATCTCCAAGAGAGGGGACAGGTCCAAAGGGCATGATCTGATCTAAAGCCTTGGCTGCCTCCCTATTCTAAGCAATGACCAATGTTTCAGATGGACAGCCAGCAGATTAGCTGGAACAACCTTCAACTCCTTCTGAAACCCATCTACAACTATCAGTCACTGAGAAGTGGACCAATATAATGGGTACAGCCCCTCTGCAGTGGACAGAGAAGCCCATGGTAATCATGGTATTATACGTCAAGTGAGACACTGATTAGTCCCACAGTTTCAGATCATATAGAAACTGATTCAACTGGAAAATCAAATCAGGCATGAAGCTACTGTCCCTTCTTGGATTCTGGATGATCTGGGATAGGCCTATGGCCACCATAGTGACCATCAACTCTGAGCCATCTCAGACCTCAGTCCTAGTGGAGGCAAAATTGAACTGTCTCAAGAGTACAAGTCTGGGGAACTCCATCTCCAATTCCAACATGGAATCAAGGAACTCAGACATGTGATTGCTGTGTAGTAGGGAGGTTGGATTGATTAGAAACAGTTCAATAACTTCAACTGATCCCTAGAATCCAACTTAACAAACAGGTTTCACATCTGGCAGCCTATGGAGAAGCATTCCCGAAAGCTGTAAAGGATTACTGGATGACAATTGTCATGCCACCACTCCTCCCTTTGGATCTTGACTGATGCCATATGCAAACGCCAGATAGCAATATCTCCAAAACAACTATCTCCCTTTTTAGGAGGTGGGTGTAAAAGAGAAAGATTACTTCCAGGTATTGTTTACCCCTTCATGTGATATTCAATTGTTAAGAATCCTGGGAATTGAAGTCCACATGACTGGAAGTTGCCAAGACTGGAAAACACTGGGTTATTGTATCCCCATCCGATATAATGAGCTACTGTTCTATTTTTTTAAAATCTATCAGTCATCACTGAGAATTATAAATGAAATTTATATGGATTTAGCAATTTCATACTACTGAATGCAGAGATGAACTGAAGCACACAGGCACATCAAATCTGGGTTCGAAAAATGTATATATTAGGAAAAGTATAAAAATAAATGTTAGGTTATGTATTGTGCAAAGTAGGAAAAGTAGCAACAAAATACATATAACAGGCTGAACGCACATGAAAAATATACATTTTAGAGTGATTGTTCATAAAATGTGAATCCAGTATTTTTTAGGTCAACCAATAACCCTGCAAGCAAATATATTATATACTACATGATAAAACTACTTGTATATTCTTGCATATGGTTGCAATATTCAGAAGGTTATTGTTAGTTTGTTCAGGAAACACACGGAATCTTGTGGCAATAAAACACCAACTCATTATGGTAAATACCTTTTTAGAACTAGAATTCACACTCATATTTTACAAGTTTTACTATTTAAATAGAAGTATAGAAGACAAGAAATGATGAACCTAAAATGCAACAGGTACGATGTATGACAATTCAATTTTAAATGCTTGCAAAACAAGCATCTTGATAGTAGCAATACAATTATTTTCAATATTTTCCACAACTTCAGGATTAACTCCAGACTTTCTCCCCACAATTCCAAATAAGCAGAAAGGAGGATGATTATGGGTGTTTCAGATTGATTTGTGAGGAAGTACAAACGCTGCTAGTATGGAAATCCCATAGCTAAGTCATATTTTTACTCAGAGCAAGAAATTAGTAAATTGAGTTTTTGTCCAAGAATGCACTATTTGAGAAAAGCAAATTACAGAAGGACAACAGAGTGCAAGAATCTGAATGTTCTCCCAGTAGCTTTTGAATGCTGACAATATTACTGATTCTAGCTCTTAAATTAAGCCAGCTAGCCATAACCCAAAGGCTACCAAGCTACAGAAATATTGTGGAGAGCCTCTTCAGCAAGTCCAGATGCAAACCTTCTGCCTAATATATCTTGGCAAATGTACATCTTCCAGTAAGGTATGTGCTGTGGTGACCACCAATGCTCTTCTATTTTTTCCAAAAATATTGGTCTGTTTGGAAAATAATACATGAATTACATACCTTTGGTCATTTATCTGCTGAACTGGAAGCTGCAATTCTTCAGCAAAAGACCTTGAAAATGAAATTCCATTCTTAACATACTGTGCACAGGAAATAGTGACAAAGATTGATGGTCCCACTATTATAGGTATAATTTATTCAGCTACGCTTAGATGACTAAATATCACCAATTAATACTCAGTGTACTTTTGAATACATGCAAGAAGTGATGATGGCAAATAAGGTGTTGGACTGGCACAAGGAAGGCCTAAATTCAAGTCTATCCTCAGCCACTCATTGAACAAGTCACAGGCCAGCCAACCTTACAGATTTATTTTGGGGGAAATAGGAGTGCTTATGGTTTATTGGTTTTATTCATTCTTTAGATTTTATCCTGTCTTTATTACTTTATAAGTAACTCAAGGTGGCAAACTTACATAACACTTGTTTTCCTCCTATTTTGCCACAACTCTATGAGGTTGGTTAGTGTTAGACTAAGAGAGAGTGACTGACCCAGCTTTCATGCCTAAGGTGAAACTAGAACTCACATTCTACTGGTTTTTAGTTTGATGCTGTAACCACTAGATTAGATGAGTTCCCCATAACAGCTATATGGCAGCTATTTAAGGCAGGCAGGCAACTATGGTTGCTATCTTGAGCTCCATAAGAAAAGGTGGGATATCAATCTAGAATTTATATTCTCTATATTTATTAAAATAATTACTGAACTACATTTACATTTCATTGCTGTGCTATGTGACCTTCTATCTCATATGCTTCAGATATTTGTGGATTCTAATCAATAAAAATGTTGTGGTAATATTTGTCACTTTGTATTTAAATACACTTTTTCCATCTTGAAAAAAAAGTGGTAAATTACTTGAAATTCACACACACACACACACACACACACACACACACAAAGGCTGCTATGAAATGTAGTACAATTGAAAACCATTCTCACTGAGGTTTCAGCAAAAGTTTGCAAGCAAATGCACCATAAGCATTAAGTTATGGGGTGAATCTGATATTTTAAAGCATCTTTCTATCATCCATTCCTTTCACAATGTTAAAATCTTTGAAAACTGATCTTTGATTAAGTTTGGAGGAAGACTTAAATACAGTATGTTTAGATGAACAATTATCACCCATTAACAATCGGAGTGCATCTGAATATATGTAAGAGTTAGAGGAAGGTGGAAAATAAAATACTGAATTAGGCATTCTTTTTCAGGGAAGTGTGTTTCTACTCCTTTTATCAAAGCTGGTTTGAGGAGCCATTCAGTTCTGCTTTTTTCTTAGCTTAGGGACATAGGAACTCTGAAAAGTAATTGGGAAGACCCCGCAACTCTAAGACTTTACCTTCTGAATTGTAAAGCTCCAGCAGAGCGCTCTTGGCTATATTTTTAATGCTGTGTGTGCGGGAGCGGGTTACACAAATACACCTGGTTTGCCTCACCCTGTCAAACAGATTGGCTGAAGATACTCAGTTTTCTGCCTTTCCCCCTCCCCGAAGAGAAGTTCTTGCTTTATATTGGAAAAAGGTTTATATTAAAAAATATATAAACTAATTGTCTCCCCACCTCCCCCTTTCAGCAGTACATAAAGCACCTATCGTGCGGCTGACAGCTAGAGCAGACCTGGGTGCAGCTGGCACACCTGTAAATTGCCTAGGGCAGCGGGGCAATGTAAATGCTTTGTTTACTTTTTTAAAAAAGAGTAAAATAACTTCTTTATTAAGAAGTTTTGATCCCTGTGTTTTTCTTCCGTGTTAAAAGCATTGCCCTTTCCTAGCAGCCTTAGGCTTACTCGCTGTGAGGCAAGCGCGTTTAAAGAATTTAAAAACAGAGTTAGGACTCCCTCGGGCAGGGAGCGGTGACTTCCGTTTGGGAAATATAGGAAGACAAGGTGCTGTGCAGTTTTGCCAAGGTGTTGCATTGCTGGAAAGAGAGGAGGTAATTACAGTATTTTTGGATTCGAACTTCGAAGCCAACCGGCCGTGAACTACCCACCGAAAAGCAATCCTCATTTGTAGAAAGGCGGAAGACACAGCGCTGCGCGCTGGGCAGCATACCTGAGAAGGGCAATTTGGATCTCTTATTGGACTTAAGAGCCGAGCAAAGCTTCCCCTGATCGATGGCTTCTCCCCGCCTCCCCTCTCCCCGCTTCAGGTTGCAATCGGCCTGGGCCGGTTCAAACTGTGTGCCAAAAGCAGGCAAGACTTCCGTGTCACATGCCTGGCAGGATCGGGCAGAAAAGTTTTCAAATTCCTGAGCTTCTCCAAAGGAGCATCCGGTCCCCTCGCCAACCTGGCCCGGACCTTGCGCTTCCCCGTCGCCTGAGAAGGAAATGCCGGTCACGGGGAGGGGGCGGGAATCTTGATTTATTTCCCTGTCCTTGGACAACTTGTATATATGGGTGTCCTCCTCCCCTCTTTCCTCAATGCTTCAGACACGGGTGTATGCGTGCGCGCCCAAAGGAGGCAGCGGCAAGCGCCTCTGCTCTCCTCCGCCCTCTCCGAAGCGCTAAGGCTTTGCAAAGGAGGAGGAAGAGGAAGATGACGAGCCAATGCAATTAACCTAACAAGGGACGGGCGGCAGCGGGAGCAGGCAGCGGCGGCTTTTGCCCGGGCCACTGACACATCCCTCACCCCACCCCTTTCCCTCCTTTCCTTTTTCTTCTCGCCGGGGCGACCGGTTGAGAAAAGTCCAGCGGGATCTTACCCTGCGCTCTCCCCCTTTTCTCTCTCTCTCTCGCAGGGCTTTTTGGACAAGGAAGATCCCTTTTCTTCTGGACCCCATTGTGGAGGCGAAGCTTGCTTAGAATTTGCGTGCTGGACAGCGCTCTTTTAAAAACATTTTTTTTCTCTTTCCCAAAAGTCAGAGACGGGTCTTTTTCCAGCTTGAGCGCTATCTTTCTTTCAGGTGGGAGTGGCTGCACCCCTTTTCCTTGGTGCATGTGGACAGCCGTGTTTTTCTTTTTCTTTTGCCTCCAGCCCCACATCCTCCCTCGGGAGCCTATTTTTGCCGCCCGACAACGATTCCCCCACACCACACCATATCCCCACCAATCCCGCATCCACAAACACCCCATGTTGACTCCAGCAGATTTCCCCCCCCCCGCCCTTCTTCTTATCCCATTGTAACTGGAGTCTGAAATAATGGCGAGCCGTTGGGCAGTGGGGCAACTCTGGTGGAAAAGAGACTCCTCGGCAGCCGAAGTCCACGAGAAATGCAGCCAGGTAAGACCCCGGAGGCCAGACGGACAGGCGGGTGGGGGTGGGGCTGGATCCGATCCCAGCTGTGGGGCGACGGGCAAAGGCTGAGGCGAACGCCACCACGGTGTTTATGAGGGAAGCCGCGGTGGGGGCGGTTCGGTTGCAGCAGCCGCGCGCGGGGAAAGGCTCGGATTGGAGCGGCTTTAATGGCCGCCCCATCCCTGTGGGCCTGCCTGCTTCCTGCCTTCCCGTCCCGGAGTCGTTGGAGCGGCGTTTGTTGCTCTCGGCCGCCCGACCCTCGAACGAGGCGGGGAGGGAAAAGGGGCGGGAAAAAGAGGTGGCAGCGGGGGGAAATTTGTAGTCGAGACGCGGCTCCGCTCCCCTTTCCTCCCGCTTTTGGAAGCTGGATGGGTTCCTGGTCCTGACAGGACGCAAGAGGCCCGGGGCAAGAGATCGGCTTTACTTTTTCCTCGCCCTTCTTTCCCCGTTTACTCCTTTGGGCGGTGGGGGGTGTTTGGGATGCCATAGCGGGACCTCCCCTTGTTGATAAAGGGAGGGAGCTCTGGCTTCTTCCAGCCCTTCGCCTGCCCACTCTGGAAAGCCCTTTTAGAAAAGGCAGCCCCCAGACTTTCCTTTCTCTGCCTCCCCTCCCCTTTCTCTTTGTCCCATTGATCTGATAGGAGGGAGAGAGGGGGCGGTGCAGTCATTCCCGGGTCCCCCCCCCCCCCTTTCTCTCTCTCGTGAAGCCCTTGAATGACACTGTTCTATTTTTCCCTCCCTCTGGTGCCTCTGTGTGTGTACAGTATACATATATTTCCTTCCCTTCTTTTTCACGAGAGCCTACTCCAACAGCTTCCCGGGGCTCTCCCACCCATCCCGGCTCTGCTGCTGGGATACTAGTCCATGGATCTCACATTGGAAAAGGTGTGTATTTTTCTTGGGCTTAACCGTGGAATTGCCACTTTGCAAATTAAGCAGGCTTGTCCTTAGAAAGCCAACGATTTCAATTCAACCCTGCATCCCAGTGGCACATAAAAACATTAGATCTTTGCCGGCCGTAAGTATCAAAAGTGACTCTTTTTTACTTAGAAATGCGAGGAAGAGTGCATTTTGGATCGGCATGCCAGAGTATTGTGCGGGTGTCTCTGTAGATGCGGAGTGTGAAAGCATATGGTGTATGAATGTTTAATTTTCTACATGTAAAGCTTTGAGCTTTGCTTATAAATTGTGTGTATTTGTTTGTATTAGGGAAGCCTGTGGAGCTTATTTATTTTGAATGTCTTCTTGAGAAATGTAATTTACACTTTTTAAATATAGAGTTAATTTAGAAAGGTAGCTTTAAAACAGCTTCTACTGTTTTGTCCTCGGTTTACCTTAATGTAAAAGAACCAAAAGGTGTTATGGTATTGTAAGCTCATTCTGAAAAGAATTGCTTTTACTATAATACCTGGGCTGGGTAAGTGCTATATAGAAAATTATTGCCAGGAACTGTCATTATTTATATTTAAGGCTTTGCATTTCAAATACTTTTTGCTTTTCTTTTTCTTTCTTTTCTTTTTTTGGCAACAAGGTAATGGATTCTTAGTTCTCCAGCCCCATGTTATTTATGTCTGAAAATATTATTATTAGGAAATGAAAGGGAAAAAAGGACTGCTTGATTGAGATTTTATTTCTCAATAACTCTTCCACTAAGTAGAAGTTGTGGACCAGACACTACTTAAATAATCCATCTATCATTACTATGGTAAACCATAATTAATCCCTTGCAGTTGAGGCATAGAAAATAAGTAAAGTGATAACAATTAATTGAACTAGCTTCTGTTTTTTAAAAGGCAACTTCAAGTTTAATGGAAATTAATGGAATGCTTTTTTTTGTCCTTTTTGGAACTGAACATCAGTCCATATATTCTATTTGGGGGACAGGGATGAATATATTTGATCCTGAAATATTGTGTGGTTTATTACGGTAACAATAATAATTTCTACTGACTTGTGCTGTTCTCCAGCACTGACTGAGTTCTATACCTTTTCACGGAATTCCACTAGATCTGTATCCTGCAGTGTAGTCTTTATTTGGAATATTTGTTCAGGATAAGGAAAAAAATTAATCTATAATCTTATTTCTGATCATATATTTGATAAAAATAATAGTTCTTTTTCAAAAAAAAAATCCCATATTTGGTTCAGGAAATCACTTTTAGCGCTTCTGTACCTACAGTTAAAAATGAATCTCTTTGAAATTAAATGTAACTTTTTTTTTACTAGAATACTATAAGTGTTAATTGTGGCATAGCTGAAGATGATGTATAATTGACATCCAGAATAACTGAAGTGATCTGTGGAGACAGTTCTAACAATTTTACATTATATTTGAATATATGGTTTTGGTGATATATAAATGACAAATACTTTTGGAATGCATTTTGAATGAATGAGCTTTAGCAACTCTATTATTGATGATAGAGTAATTATAAAGTAGAGACCCAATGCATAATTTGAAATAATATGTTTTAATTTTGTTTTATTTCATTGATTCATTAATGCTAACTGGTTCTGGTTTGTTTTCTCCTTTAGAAGTGAATACTGAATCATAAGTAGTTCCAGCTAGAGAAAGAAAAATGAGGGTCCTCTCAGTCCATGCAGTTGTTCTAGGGATGAACAATAATGAGTTGATAATTAGGCAGGATGATACCTGAACTGGTTTTATTTTGATGATACTAATACATTTCAACAAATAGGATACTATGGTTTTGCTGCCTTTACACCTTAGAGTCACTTGTTGAATATGAACAGGTAGCAAAAGACATATTTCAGTTTAGAGATTTGTTTGTGCAGAAAACAAAATTTGAAAGATCCAAAAGGAAATATTTTTTCCACTTATATTGAAAAAGATAACACTTACTATAATACATATTTAAAAACTAATTATAACTTGTTTTCTAATAGAAATAACTCTACTAGCTTCGACCAATTTAAAATGAAATGAGAAATTGTTCATGCCTTTACCTTGTCTTATTTAACCTTTAGTTGAAAAGTTTATAATGCAAAATATTAATAGGACTCCATCTAACATTTCCTAATATTGACTTTGTCCTTTATATGGTATGTGGGTTTTGTTTTTGTTTTTTTGAAAAAAATTCTGGCATGTGTCCACAATTTAAAGAAGTGTACTTACACATATATCAATATGCATCAAATATATAGAACAAAAGTACTTCTGAGTATTGTTACACAAATATGCAAATTTATAGTCATAATTATTTAGTTGGCTCAGAGTGTGGCAGCTTCTTAAAACATTATGAATCAACAATATTTTATTTATGAATATAACTGCCATAAATTTTAAACTTCATGGCTTACTATTATGTATGTGATTCTTGCCTTCAAACACAATCTCATAATAATATGCAATAAGATGCATATGATGAGAATAAATTTTAAGAAAGGAATTTCAGTGCACCTGAACAAAATAATTGTGTTATTGAAATAATATCTATTATCGTGTTCAATTTGTTAAGAAATTAATGATACAATAAAATCAAATTGTATTCATGGAGTTTTGCCTTCGTTTGTAGGGATTGTTGCTTCAAATATAGGATTTATGAATGTCTTTAGGAATTGCTGTCTTCTTTTTGTGCCATATCTGTCATTGAACATTGGTGATCAAGTTGGCGATTCTATTTTTATCAACAACCACATGAAAAAATACTGTTTTGTCCAAATCAGTCCCTTAGATTTTGAAGTCATGATGTCCTTCTGCCTAGATCTTGTTTGCCTTCCATCTTTCCTTGCTATGGGGTCTTTTATTCCAGTGTTGAATGTATCTTACAATATGGGGAATTATGTATTAATTCTTTTTCATTTCAATAATATACTCTAATGTAGCTCTGTTTGTGTGTGTGTATGTGTGGTATTTATATCTGCATACACATATACTCAAACATATATTGTATATACTTAAATACACACACAACTAAAGAATTTCAAATATGTATTTACTCAGAATTTGTTCTCTCTCTGGATTTGGTAAGGTACATGTTCATAAATGGATTGCAATCTTATTAATAGAGAAATAGAGGGAATACAGAGGAAGAGAGCTTGAACATGGTTGTTTCTAATTTGGGAGTATTAAAGGATCATTCAAGTGAGTTTGTATTTCTAAAGTCTCATCAAGGCTGGTCTCAATTATTTTTTTAAGCTGCAACTTGAAAAAAGTCAAAATGATAATAGGGTTGGGCCCCCCCAACTTAAAAACCCTATTCTTTGTTCCCAGGTCAACTACTGGTAAAGCAACTTGTGTCCTGGATTTATTTCTGAATGAAGCACGAAAGTGGCATGTACCATGAAGACCTGAGTGAGATGATGGGGATGGGATGGAGTTAGTCTTTTGTAGCTGTTCTCTCCAGGTTATTCCATGGTATAGGTAAATTAGGAATTAAAATCAGACAGGTTTCATGTTTCTGAACAGATGTGACATCTGACAGTTTGCCAATTTTGGATGGATGGTGCTATTTTCTGATACCATCTGGATGTAAAGATGCTGTATAACGTCTCTTTTTGAGCAAGCTAAGATGTCTTTATAGCGATCTTGCCCAGTCACGAGCAGTCAGGATTATACATGTTCATTCTCCAAATTCAATTTCAATAACAATTTATAAACCTTAGCAATAATATGTTTGTTGTTACCATAAAATACAAGTACTCATCAATTTACAAGCACAGCAGAGCCCAATATTTATGTTAAGTGAAACTTTTGTTAGGTGAGTTTTGCCTCATTTTACGACCTTTCTCACTACAGTTGTTAAGTGAATCACTGCAGCTGTTGTTAGTAACATGATAGTTAGGTGAATCCGGATTCTTCCTTGACTTTGCTCATCAGGTCACAGAAGGTGATCACGTGAACCCAAGATATTACAATCGTCATAAATATGAGTCGGTTGCCAAACATCTGAATTTTGATCATGTGACCATGGGGATGTTGCAACTATCATAAGTTGAAAAACGATCATTAATCACTTTTAAAAAAAATTATGTTGTAAATTTGAAAGGTCACTAAACGAACTGTGGCAAGTCGAGGACTATGTGTAGAGTTTCCAATTCATTTTGTATGCAATCAAACCCGTAACTTTTTAAAATCTCATTTAAATTTTTCTTTCAATTGTAAATATGTAAGCCAATGGCAGACAAGTCCTTTTAATTTCAGCTCCTCTTTGGATTTGAGGGTAGGTTCACCATATTAAAAAGTATTACTTGATCATAAGTCTGACGGTCTTTTCTAAAAGAGCCTTTCCCAAATTGACATCCAAAGAGGTATCTTCGCAGGAAACATTAGTTCATATTTGTTTCAGATCTTCAGGATGGCTCATATAAGAAAATGATTGTTGAAATCAATATTTACTTTAACGTTAAAATTTCTCAAATAAGTGTGCCGTCCAAATCTTAATTCATGACCCTCTAACTCAACCTCTTGTTTTGGAGAGTCTTGAAGTCTTATTGTGCCACAGTAGGGACAGTGAAAATAATTACAAGTAGACTTTGTTTAGTGACCATGGCAACTTATTTATTAAGTGAAATGGTTACTATGTTAAACTGCAGTTGTGCTTATTTTACTTCAGCTTGCCTTTAAAGGCCTGAGGAGTTTGTTAATGTGAGGATTGTTTGCAAGCTATTTTTTCAACACTTTCAGTTATTCTATAATGCAGTTGCTAAACAGTGACTATCTTTACTGCTTCAGTCCATCAACATAGAACAATGCAGTATAGTTTTAATGTACTATATTTGAAACATCTATCCAAATATGTGAGAAGAGGAAATAGAACAATCTTATGTGGGCAAAATTAATTATATTTCCCTTAATGTGGTCTCCAGTATTAGGGCAGAATACAGAAACATAATTTCAACCATCACTTGTCCTGTTGCTTTGATTTCTTCTCAGCCTGTTGGCCTCGATGATGTGGACAAGTTATGTGGAAAAACTAAGGCCTAATTTTTTCTTTGACCTCCACAGGAGACAAGATTTCACTTAAAAATTTCTTCCCTTGATTCAGGACAGCTAACAATTATAGGCTAGTTTTACCTATTTTTGGAAAAGATAATCAAAAAAGTGACAGTTTCATAGTTTTAGCTATAACTTAAATATATCTGAAATGATTTAAATCAGGGATTTAGTGGCTATCATATATGAAAAAAATAATGGACTTTGGTGTTTCATGAAAGACTAGCTGTAAATTTTCCTAGACTTCTTTAGTAAAATTCAGTACCATCAGTAATAGTATTTGGGGGGATTTATGGTGCAATTTTATAATGGAATTGGTTCTTTCTATTGGGCTGTATTCAGAAGACGCTATTGTGGGAGCTACTGTATGAAGATAGTGTTGAACTATTATATAGCATCCAGGTTGAACTATATAGCAACCCTATCTATCCCACAGGGATTCATCTTATCTCCAGCGATCGGCAACATCTATATGAGGTGATCTAATGTTTTGGAATGTCATACAGGTAATTCTCAAGATACGATTGAAATGAAGTCTGCCCATTATGGGTGCATGTCGTGATTGCTGTTAAATGAAATGTCTCACTTAATGGTTCTCCCATCCCTGCTCTCTTCAGTGAATCGTTAAAATAACATGCAAGTCATTAAGTGGAACATGGAGTGTCTCGGGGCAGAGAAGGCGAGACCTGGTCCAGGCCCAGCCCGCTTTCACCAGTCATCCCTAGGCTTCCCCCTCAAGACCCCCTGTGCTCTGCTTCCTGTCCCTCCCCCCCAGATCCCCATAGGCCTTTCCCACTCCCACTGGATCCCCCCAAGCCTTAGGCCTGATTTCCATCAGACCAAATACCCTCCTCCTAGCATACCTTTCGAAAAGCTCCAAGGCCTTCCAGAGTGCTAGAGTGGCTCGCTTCAGCATGTGGCCATGTGCCACAATTCCAAAAACAGCAGCGATATCTACTGCTACCAGAATGCAATTCAACTGTTGGAAAAAATGGCGGCTGCTTCCAGAATAATTTTGTGCGGCCGAGAGACCCATTCTACTCTGGGCCTTAAAAAGCTGCGCTGACTTGGCTAGCAAAGTAATAGCTCGCTTTGTCCCTCAGTGGGGAAAATTCAGAAGCAACTGTTATGCTTCCACTGGCTAAATTGCACCCCTACTTCCAGAATTATCCCATGCAGCCCTGAGACAACTAATTCATTTTGCTACCTTAATGAGGTTGCACTGTGCTGTAGAGAGCTTCTGAATGCTACAGAAAATATCTGCAGACTTGCACATCTGAGTTAAGACAGCAAAATAGAGCAATTTGTCCCTGGTTGTCCGGCAGCAACTTGGAAGCAGCTGCCATTTTGCCCCACTTGCTTGCAGGCAGAGGCAAAATAGCAGCTGCAACACAAACTGTCCATTTTGCTGCCTTAGCACGATTGCACAATGCTGCAGCAAACTTCTAAAGTTTAACATTTTTATTAGCTTATAAGATAAAATACAAAATACAAAGTAAATAGGAAGACACAGCGGGGAGAGGAGAAAAAAGTGAGAAATTGGGTGGGGGGAGAAGAAACACTGACTTTCAACTCCCTCTGTTGCAGTTAAAAAACAGCATTAGCATCATACCACAACTTTTTGTTTTTCCATGCTGCAGCAGGCTTCTGAAAGCTGTGAAAAGCTTCTATAGCTCTATGCAAGCCATGTTATAGCTATGCAAGCCACAGCAAAAAGGAGCAGTTTGTTCCTTCCCCATGCAGCATGATTCTGGAATTGTGCCAAAGCAATCCATTCCAGTGCTATGGAAAACTTAGCATTTCTTCAACAGGTAAGTGAGGAGAAGTGTGTGAGGCCTAGTGGACAGTAAATCAGGCCTAATGCCAGCAGGGAGTTGATGAGGGAGGGAAATGTTTTCAAGGACCTCATAAGGGTGGGAAAATAGGTGGAAGATGCTGCAGATAGGTGGAGGATGCTGCATTTGGTTATAAAAGTGAATTGATAAGGGGGCATGCAGTGGCCAGTGTTATGTCCTGAATTTGAATACTCGAAATCCCCGAGCCTTGATTGGCTAAGGCGCGGGGATTTCTGATTGGCCAGGCGAGCCGCGCTGATTGGCCCGATTGAAGTCTCCCGCGATTGGTTCAAACCGAGAGCGGGAGACTTGAATCGCTGCCATTGGCCGCGGCCGCCGCTGCGAAAGGTATAAAAGCCGCGGGCTTTTTGCCTTTCGCCGGTTCGGTTCTCCCATTGTAAATAAAGAGCTTTGAATGAAAGTCACCGACTCTGAGCATCTTTTTACGGACACGACACTGGCGACGAGGATGGGATCTCGCCCCTGAACCGAACCCCGTGTCCAACCAAGTACCAGCTCCAGCGCAGAGATGGCGAAGATAGCACCGCCCGCCCCCTTCAACCCCGCCGCCGAGGACTGGGAATCGTACTCGGATCGGTTCCGTATGTACCTGGAATGCGCCGGAATGAAGGACGCCCCGGGCCCGCTAAAACGCGCCGTCTTCCTTACACACTGCGGACCAGAGGTCTTCCAGATGGCCAAAGCATTGGCCAAGCCGGCAGACGCAACCGCCATGGACTGGGACGTCCTCGAACCTATCCTGCGGCGCCATTATGCCCCCGAAGTCCCCATCCTGATACGGCGCAACGAGTTCTACCGCCGAAACCAGAAACCAGACGAAAAATTGAGCGACTTCGTCGCAGAGCTACGGCGCCTAGGAGGACTCTGCGAGTTTGAAGGTCTGAACAGTCTCATAAGAGACCGCTTCGTACTCGGCTTATGGGATCCTACACTCCAGAGCCGACTTATGGCCAAGGGCGACATCAGCCTAGCCGATGCCCTTACCGCAGCCGCAGCCGCAGAAGCAACCCGCACGTCAGCGGACAGCATGCGAAGATCTGACGCGAAGGGCGGAAACAACAACCCGGCAAGGTCGGCCGACACAAGAAACGAAGCAACCGCACACTACGGTGAATACCAGTCAACCTCCAGCACGTCGGAAGGCGAGGAGGACATACATCGCGTGCAGACGGGACGCGGCGACCAACGAAGTCGAAAAGGTCGTAGGTCGAGGACCAACTGCGCCGGGTGCGGCGGCGACCACCCCAGGTCAGAATGCCGATTCTTTGACTCTATCTGTAGGCATTGTGAACGACGGGGCCACATCGCTCGAGTTTGCCGCCAAAAGAAGACCCGCAGCCCGCCCAAATGGGAACAGCACGACAGAAGGAGAGAAAGCTCCCCGCCCAGAGCCAGAGAGCACCAGCCAGACGGTCGGTGGGACCGTACTCAACGATCTCAAAGAAGCGGCGACGGTCGGCGAAAAGAAGAGACCCACCAGACGGTGACCATCGGCCACGCCATCTCCGACGGCGCCAGAAAGGTACACGTAGAAGTCCATATCGAAGGCCAGCCATGCAAAATGGAAGTGGACTCCGGGTCCTATCTTTCCATGATTGCATGGCGCGAAATCAAAAGACTAGTGCCTACACTACAAAAAAGAAACGTGCATGCCCAAAAGATCATCATAAAAGACTACCAAGGGAATCGCGTCCCGGTAGTGGGCACCAAGAACTTTAATATTACTTACAAAGGCCACACCGAACAACTGCCACTCACGATCGTCGATCGCGACCGCCCAAGCCTATTGGGGTTACAATGGTTCGCCCCGCTTAACATCGCGCTGACAGGTGTCAACCACGTCACCATCGAAGCTTGGGAACAGCGGCTAGCCCAGGAGTTCCAGGAGGTCTTCGATGGAGGCTTGGGCAAGTACCAGGGGCCCCTTATCTCATTTGACCTAGACCCAAGGATTCCCCCTAAGCGGCTTAAACCTAGAAGGGTACCATTCGCCTTAAAGCCTAAAATTGACGAGCAGATCGACAAGCTCGTCAAACAAGGGGTATTGCAACCAATAGACCATGCCAGATGGGAGACCCCTATAGTGACCCCAGTAAAGCCAGACGGGTCCGTGAGAATCTGCGGGGACTATAAGGCCACCCTAAATGGCGCGTTGCAACAAAGCGCCTACCCAGTCCCAATAGTGCAACATTTACTGCACTCACTGGGAGGGGGCAAAGTCTTTGCCAAGCTCGACCTCACCCAGGCATATCAGCAGCTACCTGTGGACGAGAAAACGGCGGAAGCCCAAACAATCGTGACCCATCGGGGGGCCTTCAAGTGTAACCGACTCCAATTTGGAGTCAGCGTGGCACCAGGCATCTTTCAGAGCCTGATGGAACGTTTGCTACAGGGCATCAAGGGGGTGGTGCCCTATTTCGATGACGTATTAGTGGCGGCGCCAAACGAAGCCGAATTAGAAAACCGACTCAGACAAGTATTAACAAAATTTAAAGAAACAGGACTTAAAGTCAAACGAGAAAAATGCCAACTATGTACAAAGCAAGTAGAGTTTTTGGGCTACCTCCTAGACCGGCATGGCATTCACCCTACGACTAAAAAAGTGAAAGCCATCAAGGAAGCCCCCACCCCAAAGTCCAAAACGGAACTACAAGCGTTCCTAGGCTTACTAAATTTTTATAATGTTTTCCTACCTCAAAAGGCAACGGCGGCGGAACCTTTACATAGACTCCTAGACAAGAAGGCTGCCTGGACTTGGGGGAGACGAGAGCAAGCCGCCTTTCAAAAAACCAAAGACCTCCTCACCTCCGACGCCGTCCTGATGCAATTCAGCGAAACCTTGCCCTTAGCTGTCACTTGCGACGCATCACCCTTCGGCATCGGCGCTGTCCTCAGCCACACCCTCCCAGACCAGAGAGAAGCACCCATCGCTTTTTTCTCCAGGACTCTGACTAAACCGGAACGGAACTATAGCCAGCTGGACAAAGAAGCTTTGGCTATAGTTGCCGCCGTTAAGCGTTTCCACGAATACCTGTACAGCCGCCCGTTCACCATCGTGACGGATCATAAGCCATTGCTGGGCATCCTCGCTGGAAACCGAGCCACGCCGAACATCTTGTCACCCCGGATGACAAGATGGTCCGAATTCCTGGCAGCCTACAGTTACGAACTGCTACACAAGCCAGGTAAGAAAATTTCGCACGCGGACGCTTTAAGCCGCTCGCCTTTACCTGACTCTGAACCTGACCCAGCACCAACAACAAATACCCTAAGTATCGAGAGTTTACCTATTACCGCATCAGACATTGCCAGAGAAACCGTTAAGGACAGGCGTCTGGCACGAATCTTACACTGGTTAGAAAAAGGCTGGCCGGAGAAAGACAATGACGAGACTTTTAAAACATTCCGTCAGCGCCAGACTGAACTTTCACTACTGAGAGGATGTATTCTGTGGGGTGACCGGGTGGTAATTCCGGACAAATTGCAAGAGAGGGTATTAGAGATGCTTCATGAGGGTCATCCTGGCATCGTCAGGACTAAAGCCCTGGCCAGGAGCTACGCTTGGTGGCCAGGGATGGACAAGCAAATTGAAACATGGGTCGCCAAATGCCACCGGTGCCAGGAGACCAGATCCAGCCCACCCGCAGCACCTATCCGGGACGGGGAAACACCACGAGGGCCCTGGTCCAGAATCCATCTAGACTTTGCTGGCCCCACAAATGGGCATACTTTTTTGATCACAGTTGACGCGTACTCCAATTGGTTGGAGGTATGCGACATGAGATCCACTACCACAGAGGCCGTCGTTAAAGAACTATGTAAACTGTTTTCCACACACGGCCTCCCAGACGTCGTCGTCTCAGACAACGGGCCCCAGTTCACGTCCATCGATTTCGAACGGTTCCTGGCGGAGAGGGGTATCCGCCACGCATTTACAGCACCGGCGCATCCGGCGGCGAACGGTAGGGCGGAACGGATGGTCCAGTTTACGAAAAAGACCCTCCGGAAAATGAACCACGGGGAGATCAGCGACAAAATCAACAAACTGCTCTTCATACAGCATATCACTCCCAATACCACAACTAACAAGAGCCCTGCAGAACTTCTAATGGGCAGAAAGCTGAGGTCCCCACTCGACAGATTACACCTGACCTATAACCCGGAGCGGCCCCCAGACTCCAGCTCCAGGTACCGGACATTTGACCCAGGTGACTTAGTCTATGCAAAGAACATGACGGGTGACCCCCTATGGATCCCAGCCGTCATAACTCAAGTCACTGGTCCACGGTCGTACCGGCTCCAAACCATCGATGGGCGAGCCTGGAAACGACATATTGACCAGCTCAGGTCACGAACAGCGACTGACCTCAACCCCCAAGACACGAACCAAGGGGGGAGGGAATACCCGGAGAAACAATCGCAGGAAAAAATAAACCAAAAATACTCACTGGAACACAGCCATCGCGAGTCCCCTCCGGAGAAGAACCACCTGGCCAGCTCTACCGACTCGGAGAAGCCAAGCGGGAGCGGCGAAATCCGTGGCTCAACCGACCCGGTAGGCCCAGGCGGGAGCCACGGCGAAAGAACCGGCCCGATCATCCAGCCGGTTCGCACAGAGGCAGGAGCAGCCAAAAAGATGACCGCTCCGGCCGAGTTACAGCATGCAAGTGAGTTGCGCAGGTCAACTAGGACTCGACGGAGCCCCGCCTACCTGCGTGACTACACCACGTGATGGACCATACCAAGAGGGGAGGGGTGTTATGTCCTGAATTTGAATACTCGAAATCCCCGAGCCTTGATTGGCTAAGGCGCGGGGATTTCTGATTGGCCAGGCGAGCCGCGCTGATTGGCCCGATTGAAGTCTCCCGCGATTGGTTCAAACCGAGAGCGGGAGACTTGAATCGCTGCCATTGGCCGCGGCCGCCGCTGCGAAAGGTATAAAAGCCGCGGGCTTTTTGCCTTTCGCCGGTTCGGTTCTCCCATTGTAAATAAAGAGCTTTGAATGAAAGTCACCGACTCTGAGCATCTTTTTACGGACACGACAGCCAGAACTTTGGGATCAGATTGTAAGTAGTTCCTGGGGGGGAGATCTGCCATATCTTTGAACAGCTGTTAAACAACCAATCACAAATTGAGGACTACTTGTGTAATTAATATACTAACAGTATTCAGCCTACTGCTTCTTACTGTTTAACTCAAAAAAGTCATAGATACTCTTGAATATTCACTAAATATAGTAATGGACTAAATGTGAGTGAACAAATTTCATCCAGAAAATCCAGAAGTGTTCTTATCAAATGGAAACTTTACCCCAGTAGGGTTAACCTATATTGGGTGAGGTGGCCTTCCCTTGAAAGAATATTTACAATCTTGGAATGGCCCACTATCCTTAGTATAAATAAAATATAGTAGGGAAAAGTTTGCAGTTTGGTATAGGGTTTCCTGCTTGAGCAGGGTATGAGATCTCCAAGATCCCTTTCAACCCTGTGATCAGGGGTGGGATTCTACCAGTTCGGACCACTTCTATAAAACTGGTTGTTATGATTCTATGCAGTTCGGAGAACCAGCAAATTGTGTCACTGACTGGCCCCTCCCCCCGCCCCGTCAGATTTCTGCTTTCTAGCTAATCTAAATCACTGTTGTATTGCTTTGCCTTCACCCAGGAGGCTTCTCTGAGGCCCAGTCAGGGGTGGTATTCAGGGAATTTGGGGGTGAGGGAGAAGTGGCCTGAGAGCAAAGCCGAACCTTTCTGAGGACTGAAGCTTCTATTTTTCAATGCAGACTCAGGCAGCAGATTGCAGAAAGGTAGATCTGTGAGTGAATCTATGATTCATATATATATATATATGTCTGGCATTCAGCTTTGTTCGGGTATTTTCCCACGTCATAATAGTGGTGCTTTTAAAGTTGTAGCAACATTTCAGCAGAATCTCATCTGCCATCATCAGGCTTCTGTATGGTGTTTGTCTGTGAGTCAGACTTTTACAGTGGTTTCAGATTTAAATTTGGGTCAGCCTATTGCTGTGTCAGAATGGTTTTTTCTTCCTCCTGATTGGTTGAGAGTCTTGGTCTGTGTTTATTAGTCTTGGAGTTTGCTGTGTTCTGCTACTAATATCTTCTGTCTGTTTTTTTTGGGGGGGGGCTCTTTTTGTATCTTGATTGGCTGGCAACATTGTGTTACTTTATTGGAGGCCTTTAGTGCAGCTTGGCTTCGGTTAAATGGACGGCTATCATTAGTTAGGAAGCTGGAGCAAGAACGTGGAGCAAGAAGATCTGCTTGTAAGTTTTGACGTGGTTTCACTATTCACTCAAGTCCCGATAAAAGAGACCCTCGAAATCATCAAAAATAAATACCAACCAGCTAAACACCTCATGGAACTAACAGAACACTGCTTAACCAACACATATTTCATATACAAAGGACAAAGATAAAAACAAATTGAAGGAGCCCCCATGGGATCACCACTGTCACCTGTCATTGCAAACTGTTCATGGAAGAATTCGAATCCAGAGCCCTGGCTAATGCCATACTCAAACCCAAACTATGGTTAAGATATATCAATGACACATTCGTGATTTGGCCCCATGGACAAGAAAACCTAAACAACTTCCTAACACACCTAAACAGCGCACACCCCAAAATCAAGTTCACCATGGAAACAGAAACAAACAAACAACTACCATTCCTAAATGTACTAATCTACAAGAAAACAGATGGCACACTAGGACACACCATATACCAGAAGAAAACACACACCAACTGCTACCTCAATGCCCAATCCCACCACCACCCAGCACAGATAAACTCTGTGGCTAAAACACTAATTACTAGAACCAAACGCCTGGCAGACAAGACACACATTAAGACTGAACTATGCACCCTGACTAAAATATTGACAGCCAACGGCTTCCACAAAAGCAAAATCACCAACTTGATCCACAAAAACACACTGAGACATAATAGAGACCCAGAAGATGAATAGACCCATGGAACAGCTGTCCTGCCCTACATAAGAGGCACTACAGACAAAATTAGTAAGATTCTATACAGACACCACATCAAGACTGCCTTCAAAACAGACAGAAAAATAGCAGCCATCCTCAGGAACCCCAAAGACAAAATTGACCTGGAAAACCAAGGCATATATGAAGTCCCCTGTGCATCATGCCCGGCCACATACATTGGACAGACCAATAGAAGAATAAGCACCCGCCTGGATGAACACAAAAATGCAGTCAAAAAGCTGGAACACACTTCCTCACTCGTCCAACACATGGAAGCCACAGGTCATAACATCAACTTCAATGGCACCAAAACCCTAGCCACCATAGAAAATCCCAGCCACAGAATCATCAGAGAAGCCATAGAGATTGAAAAAAGACCAGAAAGCATGAACAGAAGAGATGATTCCACCAGGCTGTCAATCATTTGGAAGCCTGCACTCACAAACAAAAAAATCTCCACACCACAAGCCAGGCAAACACCTGGGCACAAACAGATCCCCCCTGATACCTCCAGCTCAAACACACCCCAACCAGGCACCCAGATGAAACCCAGCTTCCTTACTAATGATACTAGTAATTGGTTCTAGTAATTAGTGTTTTAGCCACGGAGTTTATCTGTGCTGGGTGGTGGTGGGATTGGGCGTTGAGGTAGCGGTTGGTGTGTGTTTTCTTTTGGTAAATGGTGTGTCCTAGTGTGCCATCTGTTTTTTTGTAGATTAGTACATCTAGGAATGGTAGTTGTTTGTTTGTTTCTGTTTCCATGGTGAGCTTGATTTTGGGGTGTGCGCTGTTTAGGTGTGTTAGGAAATTGTTTAGGTTTTCTTGTCCATGGGGCCAAATCACGAATGTGTCATCGATATATCTTAACCATAGTTTGGGTTTGAGGATGGCATTGGCCAGGGCTCTGGATTCGAATTCTTCCATGAACAGGTTTGCAATGACAGGTGACAGTGGTGATCCCATGGGGACTCCTTCAATTTGTTTGTATCTTTGTCCTTTGTATATGAAATATGTGTTGGTTAAGCAGTGTTCTGTTAGTTCCATGAGGTATTTAGCTGGTTGGTATTTATTTTTGATGATTTCAAGGGTCTCTTTTATCGGGACTTGAGTGAATAGTGAAACCACGTCAAAAATTATAAGCAGATTTTCTTGCTCCAAAACCTTAGCCACTATAGAAAATCCCAGCCACAGAATCATCAGAGAAGCCATAGAGATTGAAAAAAGACCAGAAAGCATGAACAGAAGAGATGATTCCACCAGGCTGTCAATCATTTGGAAGCCTGCACTCACAAACAAAAAAATCTCCACACCACAAGCCAGGCAAACACCTGAGCACAAACAGATCCCCCCTGATACCTCCAGCTCAAACACACCCCAACCAGGCACCCAGATGAAACCCAGCTTCCTAACTAACTAATGATAGCCGTCCATTTACCCAAAGCCAAGCTGCACTAAAGGCCTCCAATAAAGTAACACAATGTTGCCAGCCAATCAAGATGCAAAAAGAGCCAAAAACAAAAACAAAACAGACAGAAGATATTAGAAGCAGAACACAACAAACTCCAAGACCAATAAACACAGACCAAGACTCTCAACCAATCAGGAGAAAGAAAAAACCATTCTGGCACAGCAATAGGCTGCCCCAAATTTAAATCTGAAACCACTGTAAAAGTCTGACTCACAGACAAACACCATACAGAAGCCTGATGATGGCAGATGAGACTTTAAAAGCACCACTACTATGATGTGTATATATATATATATATATCGGGTTTTCTCCTGCGTAAGATTGGAAGTACAGAGAAGCACAGAGCTGAAGACTAAGCCTGAAGATGATGAATGAGACTTCATCGAAACGTTGCCTAGATACTTCCAATCTTATGCGGGAGAAAACCCGAATAACCAAAGATCCACATACAAATACCCGCGAGAACCTCAGAAAACATATATATATATATATATATATACACACACACACACACACACACACACACACAATTTTTACAATATGTACAAGCCACACCCACCCAGTCACATGACCAAGTCAGCCCGCAGTCAGCATGCCACATCCACCCAGTCACATGACCACCAAGCCACACCCACAAATTAGGCCAAGCCCATAGAACCGGTTGTTAAGAAATTTGAATCCCACCCCTGCCTGTGATTCTGTTATCTATAATGATAACCTATTTACTGCAACTTGAGTGGCATTTCTGGCATTGTGATCTGGTTTGAATGGCAGCATCTTGCAAATCAAAGCTTCTTTTGTTTAGCATTCCAGGAACAATATACCAGGCATTGACTTGTAAACTAAACAGAACTAGATTCAGACATAACAAAAAATTCTGCATAGCTTGGAATTTGAAATAAGACAGAAGGATAGAACTTATATTAATTCACAATTTAATATTTTTGTCATTAAAAGACCAATTTTGGGTTAATTAACCTTTTTCTAGTTTCTCAGTAGCATAGTTAGGTTGTTTTTTTATAATTTTGCACTCACTGAAAAAAGTTACCAAACCATCTGTCATTTTGAACTGCTCCTGATGCCTTTCTATTCTGAGTACACATGCTTATCCACACAGTGAGAACACTAGGAGGCAGATGAAAAAAAAGCACATGAATTAATCACACAAACATTATAATTTATGTTCTTTCACCAGATAGAGCGATGCAAATGTGTGATAGTGCCATCTGTATGATGATGCCTCCTCCCCAAGTTTGACATTACTTGTGGTTTCCTGCATAGGCCATTGCGAACACGTTTTAGTAATTCTCTACTAATTAAAATGCTACTTGATTTCCATAAAAGGCTAGTTCTCTGATGTGTTTTGGAACTTTAAGCTTTATTCTCAGTTAACTTAATTTTCTCATCACTTTGATAAATTTTAGAAGTACAGTATTTCTTTTTGTAGGGAGTTTCACTCAAGGTGTAGATATAATTTTAAGTCTGAAGAAAGTCAAGAAGTGGCAAAGATTGTAAGGTAAAGTTTTCCTGTCTAGTTGTATATGACTCTAGGGGGCAGTGCTCATCTCCATTTCCTAGCCAAGGGAGCCAACGTTGTCTGAAGGCACTTCTGTGGTCATGTGACTGGCATGATTATATGCCAAAGTGCATGGAACCCTGTTACTTTCCCACCAAAGTGGTACCTATTTATTTATTTGCTTTCACATGCTTTCAAACAGCAGGAACCAGGGCAAGAACAGGAGCTCACCCTATCACGTGGTGCTTGGGTCTCAAACTGCTGACTTTCCAGTCCAGCATCTTAACCACTAGGCCACCATGCCACCTCAGTTTGAATACTAAACAGTAAATGGATTGGTGTGTCATTTTAGATCAACTTCTAGCAAATATACTGTGAATACTGACAGCATTTTGGATAACGGAAAATCAAACTTGCTATACACAAGGTATACTAATAGTAAGCATTTAAAGCCTACTGCAATATTAATAAATTATTTTTATGTAAAATATTTTTGTCCCACATTTTAATATATAACTCAAGGCAGAAAGTATAACTAATGCTCTTTCCTCTTATTTTCTTCACAATAGCAAACCATGTCGTAGGTTGACTGGTGAGGCTGATTGGTTTACAGCCTTCTGGTTTTTAGTGCACCATTTTAATCATTATACCAAACTGTTGGTGCTCTTTATATGTATACATTGACATTTGCTAACTAATGTCTTTTTTATTGTGTTTCTCCAAAGTCTTTTCTTTTTGTATTTACTCTTTTCATAATGATGTCGTCAGTTGGAGGAAAAAGGACATTTATTAAGGAGCATCATTATGTCTTATTAATATCTTAACATACTAGTCATTGGAGATATCACTTATCTGCATATTTAACCAAAGCGTTAATGATTTTTTTAATTATAGAAACAGGAGAGGCATTGCATTATAAATAGGTATATTTATCCAAAGGTACATATGTAATTGTTCTGTTAAGTAGATAATATGTAGGTAAAGCAGGAAATAGTAAAGGTTTCCCATGTCCATTTGTGTCCGATTCTAGGGGGTGATGTTCATCTCTGATTCACAGCCAAAGAGCCAGCATTGTCTGAAGACATTTTTGTGGTTATGTGGCTTATGCCAAAGGTGCACGGAATGCTGTTACTTTCCCACCAAAATGGTACCTATTATCTACTTGCATTTGCATACTTTCAAACTGCTCAGTGGGCAACATCTTAGGGCAAATAACAGGAGCTCATCCTGTCACATAGCCCTTGGATCTTGCATCCAGACTGTCAGCATTAAGCTGACAAGCTCATTCCCCCAAATATAGAAATTGAAGCCAACACATCTTAAGGTTACTAGACTGGGACACCTGGTCTAAACCAAGGGATTTATTCATTGGATGTTAGAATTATATTGACCAACACTTCTCTGAAATAACTGCGAGTTATAGCCTTTGACTTTATCCAATTGGACGTTTAATTGACTTATAGTCAATTATCAAATAACTATTGTGTGTATCAAATCATTCTGATAATTATGGAAGCATTGGAAATAAAATTGTGCTTCAGCAATGGATTTTTCAATATCTGTTTGGCAATAATATTTCTGTTTCTTTTAGACAGCAATTTTTCCAAAGCTAAACCAATACTACACTGCTATAAATTCTATAGCTCTTAAGGGTGAAATGGATAGCTGAAAGAAAAGTTCTGTATTGAGTTTTTTTTATTAGTGGAATCCCCTTGTTACGTAATTTTTTTTGACATCAGATTTCCCCTCCACCAGGATTAAAGCTTTAATATTTTTACTGATTTTTCTGTGGAGATTTATCTTATTATTTATTTGATATTCTTGGGTTTATGCTTATTATGTTTACATTTATACCAATTGGGTGCTATACTCCAATGTCTCTGTTAGAGTTCTCTTTCTACAGAATTTAAAATAAGAACAGTATTCTCATAGGTAATATTCAGAAAGCTGTAAAAAAAACCTGGATCGTTGAGCTTAATACTAAGGAGTCTCCACTGTATTGTAATTTATATCAAAAGAGAAAGTGAAAGGAACTGCTAAATACTGATAAGTATTTAACCTCCAAGTTTCCTTCCCTCTCTTTTTCATTTTATAAATTAATTCAACATACCTCACAGTTGCTCTAAATTATACTCAGCATCATTCTATAATTTAAGCAATGCTCTGCCATTTACCTCTCAAAAATCATATTTTACTTGATAGGAATTTTATATTTTGAAAGTTTTAATTTACTTTAATCATTACAATGTTAATAGCTTCCAGTCCTATTATGTAAATACAGCTACTCCTTGATCATTGATTTAGTGACCCTTCAATGTTACAATGGCACTGAAAAATGACTTATAACCTGTCCTCACATTTATGATCACAGTGGCATCCCCAATGATCATTGTGGTCATGGAATCAAAATTTGGGTGCTTGGCAACCAGCATGTATTTATGATCATTGCAGCATCCCAAGATCATGTGATCTTCTCAGTCAGCTTCTAACAAGCAAAGCCAGATTTCCTTAATGACCACGTGATCCATTTAACTAGTTATTTGCTTAAGAATCATGGCAAAAAAAAAAAAGTCATAAAATCAGGTGCAGGTCATTTAACAACACTTTGCTTAGCAATAGAAATTCTGGTTCCAATTGTGATTGTAAATCAAGAACTACCTATATCAATATAATTATTACTCTTACTATATAAGGCTCTTATTTATATTCTATAGTGTAATAAAAAGATTACAAAAATAGAATTTAAAGAGTACTATTAAAAGATACAATTGACTGTAATTATATGATTTGTTGAAGGTTTAATTATAGATATTGATATATATTATATTATTTATATTTTGCTAAGTTATTTAGTTTTAACTTTGTAAGCTTGTAAGATTTTCCCATTACAGCAACATAAAAACAATTGTAAAATAATAAAAAATAAATTAGTTTCCCTGAAGCATCTTGAATAAAACATGGGAAGCCTTCCCTTTTATAGATATTATTCAAGAATATTGAATTCAAGAATTATTGACATTTAAAAATATATAATTTAGATTATTAATCAAAAGCTTATTTTGTTCAGAATACAGCAGATTATTTAAAAAATCAAGCAGGTGCATGTTGAGTGGTATATTTTAGTTTTTATGCTGATGGAATTTCAGTGAACCTTCTGGACCTAAACACACTGAAAATCTAACTCAGTCTAGTTTTAAGATAATTGTACCCCAGTTGATGTATAGAACAAGAACTTAGGCAACTGTTGACTTTGGATTAATTTGTCTGTCTCAGCTTGTTCCACCTTACAGGGTTGTTGTTGTGGGAGAAATAGAAGGAAAAAGGTGTGCTGGTTATGTCTGCCAGCTTGAATTATTTGTAAAAATAATGAAGGTGAGATACAAAACAAAAAAACAAGCAAACAAATAACATATGAAATGAATAGTTAAAAGTACTGCTATGGTTTATGTGTGATTCTACCTTATTTTATTCCTAATATATACATGTGTTCTAGTTAAATGGAAACAACATCCATTTTTACTTGGAATAAGTAAAGAACTAACTCTAAATGTGATTGCTTTTCAAATATCAAATATTAAGCCAACTCACTATTACTTAAATTAGAACAAACAAAAGAGAATATAAAAATAAATGCTTACATTTTTACCCTCTGTATTGCTCAGAGACCATAATTTCTCTTTAAGAATGCAGCAATTTTGCATATCCAAGCAAAACACAATTTATCTTTACCCTCAGTAATATCATATCTTCAGTATTGCAAAGTATGTCAGCATTTTTGGAAAAGCCGGTGATGTTATATCTGCAAATTCTGTGCCATAATATTTTCAGATTCTTACATAGTTCTATGGATGAATGACTATGCAGGCTCTATTGTTAATGTTGGCACACCTAGTTTATCAGGACCTCATCTAGACTATGCCAAGCAGCAAAAGGCCCTTTCACCTCTAACATAGGAGTAATGAGATGAATCACTGTGATCAGTTCCAAGTTGATTAAACTAAATTATTTAAGAAGTGAACTTTAATCTGTTAGATCATAGAAATAGCAACTCATTATTTTAAACTCTATCAGATTCATGCATATTTTCTTACATGAAATGTTATCTTGGATACTTATTTACTACTTGGATACTTAATAACCTGTTGAATGTTTAGAAATACTGGGGAGACAGATGGGTTGATTTCTCAGCTTAATGGGTTTTTCTGTCCCTCCTCCATAGTTTTTAAAATACGAATGGAATATGTTCTTTGGGATGCCTAAAGAATTCAACATGTTTTAAACTTTTCTGCAACAAATGGCCTATGATTTATCACTGGTTGTCATTTCACCAGGGCTATATATGGCACCTTCATGTTACTTTTATCTCTTTCCTCATCCCTTTAATAATCTCTGTACATTTACAGTGAAATTGTTTATAGAATTCAGGAACAGAATATGGATCACCTTACCCAGAGAATATTAATATCCTTTAATAATTTTAGTTAATTTAAATAAATAAGAGGAGTGCATTAGACATAATAGATCTGGATGTTGGCAAAGTCAGCTAGTCCTTACTGTATTGAACAGGTCCAACATTGGCTGAATGATTGTGCACAAAGATTGTTAATGGTTTCAGTTTAGAGGAAAGTTTTATGTGGAGTGCCATAAAACTCTTGTCTTTATTATTTTTATAAATAACACAAAGTGGTAAATACATCTAATATCCCTTCTTCCTCTATTTCTCAATAACAACCACACTGTGAAGTGGATTTGGCTGAGAGAGACTGACTGACTCAAAGTCACCCAGCTAGCTTTTATGCCTATGGCTCGACTCCAAACTCCAGCCATGGTCTCCCCGTTTCTGGATTGCTACCGTAATCATTAGACCAAACTGGCTCTTCTTTTACTTGTTATTCTCTTGTTCATGACCAAATGGTAACCCATTTACTTGGATGATAGAATTAAGGAGATGCTCATCAGTTAGCATAAGGCATAACACTGGAGATGGGTAGGTGGTTGGCTAATACTTCAGAGAAGAGAGAAAAAGGCTTGCAGTAAAAAGATGAAATTTGACAAACAATTATACAATAATTGATCAGGAAGAAAATGGCTATCATGAGGGCGAGAGATTTGGAAGCCTGGCCCAAGAAGGTAAAAATTTAAATGTTTTCAGTTAGGTTGAGCTCATAGTAGTCTTCAAATATGAGAAAAACAGAGAACATAGAGAAGAGGGTCCAGATTCCACCCTCCCCAGAGGAGAGGATATAATGGATTAAAACTATAAAGAAATAGGTTCAGCATAGATGCCAGGAGGATCAGTCTGCTTCACTGGAAATCTTTAAATAAAAGCTGGCTTCTCATCTATCAGCCATGCTCTGAGATTCTTTTCAACCCTATTGTTCTATGAAGTCAAACTATTTATTACTGTATTTATTTTATAGATAGACTGTAAGCCACCAGTAGCAGCAGCTGATAATGGGAACTTGTGGTCAAATGCTTGAATGTTTTGGTTACCAGAAGGTGAAAGGGGCAGGGAATTGATAGTCACAGCTGTTGGATAATGGTTTAAACTTCAGGATGTGGTTAGAAATCCCACAAACCTGGACCTACAGTCTTTGAAGTGCCTCATTATAGACGTCCAGTTCCTTTAGTTATGTAAAGATACCATATTACACATTGCTAAAAGCTTTCCATTTGGTTTTGCTTTCTGATAAAAGCATAATATTAAAAGTAGTCCTCAACTTAAGACAGCAGTTGGGGATGGGATTTCTGTCACTAAGGGATGTAATCATAATGGACAACCACATTGCTTATTGACAGCGATCCCACAATCCCAATTGCAGTCTTTAATTGAATGCCATGGTTGTTAGGTGACAGACAAAGTCAGTGGGGAAGTCAGCAGGAAACTGCAAATATCAGACCAGCAGGCTACTCTGGGGGGAAAGGAAAACAGTGAGGATCCGGGAGGTTGTAAGAATGTGCACAAGAGGCATTTGTCACACACAAAGGTGTGAGGGAGGTGTGAGAGTTAAGGTGGACTGTGTGCTAGTGGCCAGCATAGATGCAAAGGAGGTAGGGGAATCTGTGAGGGTCAAGGAATACCCCAGTGACCTGGGATCTTCCTGCAAGCTTCCCCATTAACTTTCTGGAAAGCTATAAGTGGTTAGAATGACAGGATCACAGGATCCTGCAATGAGTCTAAGTGTTAATTAATTGTCAAGTGCCCGGAGGATGCTGGGACAGCTGGAACTCCAAGAATTGGTTAAAATCATCATTTGTTGAGTACCTTTGTAGCTTTGAACAATCACTGAACAAGTGGTCATACGCCAAAGACTACTTATGCAAATATTTGTACAAGGTTTTGCTCCTCTCTTAACAAATCAGTCTTCTTGACCTTTTTATTTTATACCTTTATTTCAAATGAGATTTTCTTAGAATCAGATTTCCTGTATCTATTGGCGTACGTATCATGAGTTCTGCCATGATCCCCTAAAATGATAAATAAATTGTAATACAGTACTCATGATTTTGTTGGATTTAGAATTGAGTAAGAAATTAAAATGCCACTTTTAATAATCATATTTTAATTTACATGTCAGAATAAAGATGCAGTAAACTATCATAATTTCATAAAATAAAAGCTTATATTTATTTCCTTTTCATAGCAAATAAACAATAAAATCATTAAAGCCATTTTTAAGAAGAAAAAGCATGCTTACAAATATATAACTTACAAAACGTGGATTTATGTATTTTTGATACAACCTTTCTTATATTTTGGATCGATACTTGCTAATTGCTGTAAACAGCTGTAGAATATTCTTACTTAGTTGCTTCCTTTTCCACTGTCCAGGCAAATAAAAGAGAATTCTGTCATAATTGTAACTTTGGGTGCATCTATTATTATTCCTTCTGCCCACTTCCTAGTTTGAGAATTCCTGGAAATATTCTGTACTTAGCCTTTTTCATTGTATTTCCCCAATGCAGTCAGGATAATAAATAGAAACTTTTCATCGTTCAAGTCAAGTTGATATTATGTGAATTCTAATCCATTGCTGGGGATAGGTAATAATTTAACTATAGTAAAATCTTGTATATTATTGAATTTTGGCAGTTCTGTGTAAGATTTGAAACTTGCACATTTTCATTATTTTAACTTCTTAAAAATAGAGGTCTTGTTTTTAATTTCTTTTGCCTGGTTGCTGAGCAATAAATTAGATGTCACTTTGGAATCTAGTCCAATTACAAATTGCCTGTGCTGGCTGGGTGATTCTTGAAATAGTTATTCCATTTATGTCTACTTAATATGCAAGTTATATAGTGGGTTCTATGTGCTGAATTAAATACAGCAGATACTGTAGAATATAGACTAGAATCATTACCATATTGGAAATATGTTTTTGATAAACAAATATTTCCATTACTAGTTAGAATATAGTTCTGTCACTTTAAAGCTAGTTTAAAGGTAGGATTGTGCAATGACTCAAAAAGTTTCTTTCTGTACTGAGTTCTCCAGCAATCAAATGAATCCTGGCTCTACTTCTAAACTAACTTTGCACTGTACATTCCTCACTTGGATTTGCTGAAAGAGTGATGTGCCCCTGTGGAGCTGATTATATTTCCTGGACTGCATATTTTAAGTGGATCTTGGCAAATTTAAAACTTTCAGTCCAAGTCTCTACAATGTTTACTTAGAATCAGGTCCTCCTGAGTTCAATGGGACTTCTTCCTAAGTAAATGTACATCAGAGTGCAACATTTTTAGCACATACACATTTATTTTGGGAAGACATATTTTTAATAACAAGACATTTGGAAATGTGGTTAATAGACAAAAGCATTCTAAGTTTTTTTGACTGAGTTTATAGTTTCTGTCTGATAATATTTACTCCTTTTGCAGCAGTTTGGTAAAGATCTTGTAAAGGTAATATAATTCTATGCACATGTTTGAATCCAGATGTTAAAATGATAATTATTTTCTAATAAGTAATGGAAATGGATTTTGAGGGGTGTTGCCTGCTGTTTTAATGAGTTACTGTTTTAAACGTAAGTGGTAATGAAATAATATTTCAATAGACATACTTTAGTCTTTGACTCTTTAATTTCTTAGGAAATCCAGTGGTGACAAAGAAGCACCTATGGGTTATTTGTTTGCTTTAATAAACAGTATTATTAAATCATATGAGGAAAGTTAAACGGTATTATTAAATCATATGAGGAAAGTTAATGTGATTATAATGGGTGTGCAACCTAAGACCAAGAGCTGCATCACAATCACTAAGCTTTAGGTTTAACTGTAGAAACCTCATAAAAGTTATTGCCAAACTGTAATTTTACTATGAGACACGAGGAGCAAATTATTAAATATAGTGACATTATCATATTCACTGTATTTAAATTAAATTAAATTAGATCAAATCAAAAGTGTTTATCTTGAGCATTAAATTTTGGGATTGTGCTTTTAGTATCAAACAGTCAAGTGTGCCTCTTGGGTTAAAAAAGGCTACTTGCATTGTTATAAAATGGGAAAATGTACCATGGCATCTTGAAGCTTTTTTATATGGTTAACTGCTCTGGAGATTCTCAGTCATCCAGGTCATAGTTGTCTCAAGGATGCTTTTTCAAAAGATAGCTGGAGTGTTTTTTCCTTGAAGAAGAAGAAGAAGACGTTTTACTTCTCCTCCAAGAAAGAAGAATCCAAGAAAGCTTCTTGGATGAGAAACAAAACTTCTTCTTCCTCAAGGAAAAAACAGTCAAGGTGCCTTTTGAAAAAGCACCTGAGACTGGTAGATGGCTGATTTTTGCCTCAGCTCTGCTGCTCAGGCAGCAATGTTATTTTCCCTCTTCAGTTATTTCAGTTCTTCATTTCTGCCCACACAAAAGTCCAGATTCAGTACCCCAAAGCTTTAGACTAATTTTAAAAAGTCTTCTTATTATCCAGATAATGACATTGCTCGTCACAACAGCAACCGTGAAATTCAAAAAACAGTGATGACAACATAATTTTGTGGGATACGAAAACAACTCCTCTATATATGCCACTATAGATTCACATAATTATAATTCATATATTGGTCTCTGCCAAATGATCTTCAAAAGAAAGAAGATCCTGGACAATAGACTTTTCATCAGAAAAGATAGAGGTCCCACTATCCCTCTTGGTCTGCAAGTATATGCACTGCACTGTATAGATTTAACTTTGCCCAACTATAGTGAAGTTGGGACTGATCTTAGAATGGTTCTACTTTGTTGATGGTAGCTTGGTAACTAATAGATGTAGTGGACCACACCAGTGCTGCAATTCTTGAGGATACATTATTTTCTTTTTAAAAAAAACTCTGTCATTCTAATTGTGTCCAGTTCTTAAATTACTTTAGTGCCTACCTGTAGTCCAAGTGTATTCTCTGATAGCAATAGCACTTAGACTTAGATATTGCTTCATAATGCTTTACAGCCCTCTCTAAGTGGTTTACAGAGTCAGTATATTGCACCCAACAATTTGGTCCTCATTTTGCCAACCAAGGAAAGATGGAAGGCAGAGTCAACCTTGGCCTGGTGAGATTTGAACTGCCAAATTGCAGGCAACCAGCAGTCAGCAGAAGTAGCCTGCAGTACTGCACTCTAACCACTGCACCACCATAGCTCTTATATGTATAATATATTCAGTTTATTCATCTCATGTGTTATAATTATGAGAAATATAGCTAAAGTAAGCATCTGTTTTAAGTAATCTAGTGCTAAATGCAACTAATTGGAGGATAGCTCAGTGATATTTCTACTCTTCTGAATCTCTGTCAATATGATGGAACATTACTGGATATTTTACCTAGTATAAATGTTCTTGGTCAGAGGAAGAACAAATCTGGTAATATATTCTAAAATATTCTTTAGGTATAGGTATATAGTTGTAAAAATATTTGCTTAACAACCACATGATCTGCTTAATGACTAGGTGACTCACTTTACAAGTGTCGTGAAAACAGTCATAAAATCCAGTCTGATCATATGATAGCAATGATTTATGACCAACGTTCAAGGTCCAATTGTGGTAATTAAATGAGGACTACTTGTGAACGTCTCAATTGATAATGTTTCTTCTCATAAGAGGTTCAACCCTCGAGGGAGGGGACAACAAAAGAGAACAATTTTAGAAAATGCAGATGTGAAAATAATAATTCTTATATATGGCAGTATTTTTTGTTGGAAACCCTTTCCTTTGGAGTAACACACATCTTGCTTTCCTTTATGAAGATTGGAAGATGGAACTGCTTAAGAGAACTTTTGGGATATGGTTTTGCCTTTATATACCCTGCTATTATTATTTTTAATGTGTCATTCACTGCTACTTTTAAATTGTTACAATGTTTCTTTGGAAACAGTTGGAGTCATGTTGGCATATGGAATATACCAGGGATTAAAATGGATGGGGCCCCTTATTTATTTACAGATAGTCCTCAACTTACAATACCTCATTTGGTGACCTTTCAAAGTTACAACAGCACTGGAAAAAATGACTTATGACCATTTTTCACACTTACGACCTTTGTATCAGCCCCATAATCATGTGATCAAAATTCAAATGCTTGCAACTGGTTCATACTTATGACTGTTGTTGTGTCCCAACGTCACCTTTTGCAACCTTTTGCCAAACAAAGTCAAGAGGGGAAGAGTTTCACTTAATAACTGTGTTACTATCTTATAAATTGTAGTGATTCATTTAACAACTATGGCAAGAAAGATCGAAAAATGGGGCAAAACTCTCTTAACAAATGTCTCACTTAACAACAAAAAAAATTGGGCTCAATGTGGTTGTAAGTCGAGGACTACCTGTATTTATTTATTAAACTTATATGTTGCCTATATTGCTAGCAGTGATCTATGCAGCTTACATTAACCATCGAAACAATAAATAGTAACAGTAGAATTGATTAAAAATTAACAAAGATATGAAGAAGGGAGAAGATGCACAAGGGGAGGAAGTGAGGCCTTATCTTATTCCATTAATCATCTCCAAAATGTCATAACTTCCCCCACCCCGAATTAGGGCTCCATCATTATTGGATGTGCTGTTATTTATTTTTATTTGTGGTTGTATGAAGAGACCAGATCTCATTTTGTTCTACTTTACATTGTTGTTTTTTTTAAATGGTGTATTATATACTAATGAATTACAGGGTCATAAAAAGGGAGTTTTATTGTGAATCTCCCAGAGTTACTTAAATTGAATACATTGAAATATAAATTTAAAAAATTGGTAAAATGTAAACATTTCAAGGAAGGACTCAGATTCCTAGATATGGAATATGCCCACCTGAATTTTTATGAATTAAGGTTACAATGAATGTAATATGGCAAACTGTAGCTTATGCTATACAGGGACATCTCCTGAGTTGCACTACTTGAAAATATTTAATATGTCATGAAATACTAACATTTATCAGAAAATTAATATTTAAAAAATGTAAAGAATTATGTTAGTTTACTCCTTCTCATCATTCTTGCTTTACTAAAATATGAAACTATAGAAAGATGACTGAAACCTTAACATACACATCACCAGATGGAAGCCTGAGGCTAATTATGAGAGATACAACCAGAAACCACTGCCTTGAGCTAAATAGTCTTTGTCTTATTAATGTTATTAGTGTTAATGATCAATTTCTGTACCCATCTCTGTGTCTGTAATATTGCATATTGACAGGTTGACAATTCTCATAATTCCTAACTTTGGGCCTGATGGGAGTTAGGTCTGATGGGAGTTAGAATCCAACATTGTGTAATGCTCAAAGATTCCCATGCTTTCATTAAAAAAAGGCTTGTTTATTCTGATTAGAGTAAGTACAGAAATAGGATATTATTGTATTTGTTTTAATTACTACAGTGGCATCTTTCTACTCTGATAAAAGTTTGTGGTAGCTTTAAGAAAATGTATATATAGTTAGAAACATAAATTGAAATTAATCAGAAAATAGATATTAAAATATTAATCCTTAAAAGTCTAGTGAAAGGGATATATTGTTAAATATTTCCTGAATGCTGAGTATGACAGCCAAAAGCCATTTCTCAGGCACTTCTATACCTGGGAAAAAACTGGAGAAGACCCTTTCTTATGTGCAGTATCTGCCATCCCGCATCTGATGGGCGGCTCATGATAGGGAGCGAAGGGAAGAGAAACGACAGGAAGCGAGGTTTCCTCTTGATGAGCGCGCCCTGAATGTCTTGGCACACGCTCTTTTATTGTGCTTTTTTACAAGAAAATGATTTAATCAAAGCTCAAGTCAAACATGGTAATCTCATCAGGATGTGCATGTTTACAAAGCTGCATACCGGACAGATTATTTACAATGTGGATAAGCTTATTAACAACCGTCTAGCTCCTTGTCCCTTGTACGTGCCTTGCAAAGGTCACTGAAGAGACAGAAGTTAATGATTACATGTGAATGATACAATGTTGCAAACACATGAATGATACATAGTTGCAATGATACATAGTTGCAATGATACATAGTTACAACATCTCCTCTGTTTTTATTATTTATGATGAGTCTTCTTCCTCGTCCGAGAAGACAGGAACCATTTTTCTGAAATGTTCGCCGTCCCCGTCATCTAGGCAAGAGTGCGACCTGTCAGCGTCAGGGTTGTCCAAGGAGCGGTAACTCAGCAATGACATTTTTTCGTCCGGTGTTGAGGACATAACATGAGCTTGCAATAGCACCTTAACATCAGCAGTTAGGGAGGATAATTAATTTTTTAAAAATTGCAATATTCTATTAAAACAACAAGGTCCTATAATACATATCAATATAATGATTATTAATGATCCTGCCAATGCAGTTAAAAAGGTTGTAAACCATGGCGAAATAGAAAACGAACCCCCCCCCCGCCATCAGCATAAAGACAACATTCTTCTTTAAGCATAGCACACAATCCCTCTTGTTTTTTTTTAAAAAAAAAACAGATCTAAATCTTTACGATTTTGCAAGAGAGGGGTATTCCATGGGTACCTCTGATATAAAATCATCAGAGTTATACACACAAGCCATACTTGAATGCAAAATGATTTGGATTTAACAATTTCATCCCCGTGGACACATGCCATGAAACCGGTGTAACAAGTCCAAACAAAATTATTGCCAGGGATAAAATACATTCCTTTCAGGCGTGATGTTAAAGTTCCTCCTGAAGTGGTGTAGATTGCAGAATATCCCCTGGTTGTGTGGGTGCGTCTGCCAAATCGAATTGAAGTGGTGGGTAGAAGTCTTCTATGCGAGAAAAATTGGTTGTAGAACTTAAACGAACTCCTTGAAAGTCAGTTATAGTCCAAGCAATATTATCTCTTCTATGAGGCTTCTGCGGATCGTAATGGACAGTTCTTTTGAAGTGTCGTTTGTTGACAGGATCAGAGTTCGGGTATATAAAAGCATGACAAGTAGGAGAGAGGGCTATGGACAAGTTAGTTGTAGAATATTTGCGAAATGAGGAGGGAATTCAATTAGTAGAAAAAGGATAATAATTACAATAATGACAATGAAGATTAATTTGGTAATTCATCAAGGATGTTAGTTGGGGTGGGGAAACCCATAATACAATAGAAGGACATCTAGGTCCCCCTATGTTTTAGATTGAATAGAGGAAAAGATTTTAAGGTTCCTTTCCATAGGAAGAGTAAAGAAGGAACAAAAGAGCGAGTGGTAGAGTGTTCTTTAAACAAAACAGAAGTGACAGAGTGAAAACTATGGGTAGCATTTTCATGACGTACCCACATGGAACAAGTATAATAGCCTTCTGTTAATGAAATGGTTTTAACACGAATAGTCTTTTGACAGGAAGCATAGGTTTTGTTGAAGTAAGGTAGAAATTGCAAAGAAGATATAGGTAAGAATATCAGAAAGAGTTTTATGATACAGATGTAGCGGAGGAATTCCCATGATAGGGTCTAACCGCCCTACCAGGGATCCAGCAAGTGCTTTTGTCTGGCAGTAAGATCGCAGCGTAGCCTCGTCCCCAAGTGAGAAGCTCAGCGGGACCCTGCCAGGCAGGATCTGGCAATCTGCGATAATATACCAGAGGTCTGTTAGGCGGGGGTGAGGGGGAGGAAAAATGACGCGAAGCAGCAGAAGTGGGAGGAATGCCAGTCAGATTAAGAAAGTTTAAAGTGTAAAGACAAATATTAAGAGAATTTTGCAATGCTGGGAGGTTCGGGGGTTTTTCCCGCAACGAATATCGATCAGGAGCACGTTTCAGAGATAAGTTCGCTCGTTCCACAATAGCCTGCCCCTGGCTGTTGTAGGGAATCCCAAACTTGTGGGTTACATCCCATCTGTTACAGAAGTCCTGGAAAGCAGAACTTGTATAGGCAGGTCCATTGTCAGTTTTGATTTCTTTTGGACATCCCAGCGAGGCAAAGGTACAAATTGAATGATTGATGACATGTTTTACAGTTTCTCCCCTTGGAGGAGTAGCCAGAATAAACCCTGAATATGTATCTATGGAAACGTGCAAATATTTCCAAGGGGCAAAAGGTGGATACTGAGTTACATCCATTTGCCAAATTTCACAAGCTTTTAATCCTCTAGGATTTACTCCTATGGGAATGGAATGTCCTTGCTTACTACATGTGGGGCATTGTTGAATAATGGCAGCAGCTTCTGCCTGAGTTAGAGCAAATTGAAAAGTTATCCTAACTTGGCGGGGGAGATTCAAACACACTCCCTGCTTCTATTTTATAATGGACTTTTAAAGCCTCCATAATTTTCCTCCAAGTGACCAAAATGCCAATAGGTGCACGAGGAGGACTATGGAGATGTTCACCAATTTTTTGCCAAGTGGAAATTTTTAAGGACCCTTCCTCTGAATAATTGGGACAATGTTGCCACACATAAGCCAATAATGTAGCAATAGGTTTCATTTTTACAGGCGAGCCCTTTAAATTAGCAGAATATTTAGAAGAAGAAGCGACTAACTCCCTCAATTCCTTCAGATGCTGCGTCTGTTGTTGAGAAAAGTTTCCACCCATACTTACGAAAGTCGAGACCGTGTTTCAGATCCGATGATGTGCAATTCGCTTCAGGCCTGGCGATGCACAGCTCCCATCGAGCTGATAAGATATGGGCGCGTCGCAACGTATCCCCCTTAGGGAATCACGTCGGGGTCACCAGAATGCGGTATCTGCCATCCCGCATCTGATGGGCGGCTCATGATAAGGAGCGAAGGGAAGAGAAATGACAGGAAGCGAGGTTTCCTCTTGATGAGCGCGCCCCGAATGTCTTGGCACACGCTCTTTTATTGTGCTTTTTTACAAGAAAATGATTTAATCAAAGCTCAAGTCAAACATGGTAATCTCATCAGGATGTGCATGTTTACAAAGCTGCATACCAGACAGATCATTTACAATGTGGATAAGCTTATTAACAACCTTCTAGCTCCTTGTCCCTTGTACGTGCCTTGCAAAGGTCACTGAAGAGACAGAAGTTAATGATTACACGTGAATGATACAATGTTGCAAACACATGAATGATACATAGTTGCAATGATACATAGTTGCAATGATACATAGTTACAACACTTATGCTTTCGAAAGATGAGCCTCTGACAGGAGCATTTTTCAACAGATCTTAGTAGCTGGACAAGAGAAGCTTTGATTGGAGGCAGAGTGGGCAGGCCCAGGTGGCTAAGTGTGGCCATTTGTTGTAAGTTATTCCATATAGATAATGATATGATATGATATTCAGATCTGTAGGAAATTTGTACTTTCCAACTGCACTACAGATCACATGAGAAGACTTCCAACTTGCTAATGTCCATTTTTATAGCATGGTTGGTAACATAATTCCCATGCATTTTATAGTATTTTACATATAGGAGAACAAAATTAAAGAAAGAAGAGCAGAGGTCTTGATTGTTGAGTACAAATAGGATTGGGTTTGCATTTGGAAAAATGACTTTTTAAAGTTCTATAATAGTGTCAATTGAACACAGTTTAGGATTGGTCTGGTTTATAGGATTATTTCTATAGGAACAAATTTAGCTATAGATTTTGGGATTCTCCATATCTAGAGATTTTTAAGATGAGGCTGGATTGGTTTGAAACGAAGGTTTGTTTTATCCTGCACAATGCAAAGAGTTGGATTAGATGATCCTTATGGTCCTTTCACACTCCATAGTTCTATGGTTTTAAAATAGATACTTTCTAATGCTTTTTAATAAGAAATTTGCTAAGTTCCAGTGATCGTTAATGATCTCTGTAGTTGCAAAGCACAGGCTAAATTTACTATTCTTAATAGCTACTGTCCTCTCCAAAATTCAATTCAAACATATTTGAAGCAGATTATCATGTATAACGTGCTTGAATCCTTGCAAAGTTCTATTAATGTAGTCTTACAATAAAGTAGAATTAACTCATATAGTTGTGTTTCCTGTCTGATAAACTGGGAAAGCTGACATCAATCTTGCAAGTCTGAAGATGAAAACTTCCCACCACCACATTTGATCAATTGTGAGGTGGGGGAGATGTCCTTCCTAAGTTCCTTTCTCTAATTGTCAAGCCATTGGGAACTATCCCTTTCCTGTCTGATTGTTTCCTAGACAGCATCTTCATTCCTCCAACACCATCCACACATTCCACAACAGACTCTGTCTGTTGTCTGTCTATTTTTCTAATTTTGAAGCCACTCATTTCCTTCACAGAGGGACTCTGAGGTCAGTGCATAAAGAAATAAATAATTTGCATATGCTGAATTGGATCAAGAATTACTTATTCATATAATAGGCTCAATAAAATTAACTGCATGTTAGTTGGGTATGATTAATTCATATGTCCTCTCTTAATATTATTAAACTTATATCAAAATCCATGGCTTTCTCTGCTGAAGTCTTGATTTTCATTAAGAGAGATAACCTGTTTCACCAGTACCTGCACCTCTTCTTTTTACTGAAGTTGGAAACAACTAATAAATTTTTTTCCTGTAACAGATGAGATCTGTAATGTTCAGATATGTTCAAGACTGTTTTCTCTGGGTTGAAAAGATAAATACCAAAATCCTGAAATCATTGTCAACCTTTGTTTATAACAATTCAGGTAGAGAACGCAAACATAGCCTAGGCATTTTAATGGAGGCAGTGATTTTTTGATCTTGCTTAAGGAGGATGTCTGTCATTCCTGGGAGTCTTACAAGACTGCAAAACTACACTTATTAAAGAGAGAGCCTCAGACTGTTCCTCTTGAGAGCTACAGGTATCAATGTTGTTTTATAGGTTATATGCAGTGGTATTTGTCATATGTACATTCTTGGCTTGATTGTGGTGCTTATAGCAGTTGAAAAAGGGAAGAAATTTGCAAAAAAAATTTGAAAGTTTCCAATAATTTTAGTATCCCAATTTTAGTATCCCATTTAGGGGTATATTTTTGTGTGTGTAAAAAAAAAAAAGGAAGAATAATTCCACCTTTACTAATCTTCACTTTTGCTGAAATGCAAGATTATATTGTGCCTCTATCTTATTTCTCTCTCATTTTCTCCCAAAATTAAAAGGGTTTAATTAGTATTAAACCATAAGCAGCTTTTTAAGTGATACCATTCTGCTGCATCATTTTCAAAAATTAAACCCAGCTTTATCATTTACTTCCAGCTATCTGTAGTATTACTACTGCATAAAGAACTTTAAATAGGAATGTGATTTATGGCCTTTATTTCTAAAGAAATACTTTAGGAAAGCATCTCATTGAGAGCGCTTGTCATGTTGGAAGTGACTATGAAGGTACATTTAAACAGGCAAAAGCAGACTGTTATAGGTTTCATTATATCTCAACATTGCTTGATGCTGACAGTTAGGGTTTCTATCAGTGTCAAAATAAATGCTCTTCATGAAAGTACAAGTAACTATGATTCACTTATGCAAACATAATTGCTAAGGCAAAGAAGTGTTACTGCAAAAATTTGTGAAAACTAACATTGAAAGCAGAAAGCTACTGTTTTTTCTTCCAATGCAACTTATTTGAGTGTACAAATTCCATTGCCTTTTTATGTGGCATATCAAAGACCATATTCCAAAAGTGAATGCAATCAGGAACAATTTTCAGAGGTGTTTTGGGCGATGTATGATTGAAATGAATTCCTTTAGTACCAGCCAACTTCAGGCACTTGTTTTACACCTTAAACTCCACAATGCATTTAAAAGGTGTTTAATCCTGTCCACTTTGGGGTAGTCTGGGAGTTCAAAAAAAGTATACCATCTATAAAAGTCTCTAGTATAGGCTATACAAAAGTGACTCTATGCTGAGCTTTTTTCTGATTTATTTTTTTGCAAACATTAGACAGATAGTCCTCTACTTACAACAGTTCATTTAGTAACTGTTCAAAGTTACAATTGACTTATCAATTTTCATATTTACATCCTTTGCAGAATTCCCATGGTCATGTGATCAAAATTCAGATTCTTGGCAATTGGCTTGTGACAGTTTCTGCGTCCCTGGGTCATGTGTTCACCTTTTGCAACCTTCTGACAAGCAGTCAATGGAGAAGCAAGATTCACTTAATGTTCATGTTATTAACTTAACAATTGCAGTGATTCACTTAACAATTGTGGCAAGAAAGGTCATAAAGTGGGGCAAAATTCACTTAATAATTGTATCATTTGGCAACAGAAATTTTGGGATCATTTGTGATCATAAGTTGGGATTTGGGATCATAAATTGGGGGCTATCTCTTTTCTCAACCAAAGATAAAAAAATTGCCTATATTTTAGTTCAGTGTTAATTTGAAAAGCAGTGCAACTTGCCTTTGTAATGAAATAACTCATCCTTTTGTTAAAATAGTAAGAAAGATAAAGATTGCTCCTGCCAGTCATGTCCAACTCTAGGGGGCATTGCTCATCTCTGATTCACAACTGAAGAGCCAGAATTTTCTCAAGTTCTGTGGTCATGTGGCCAGCATTACAATAAGCCAAAGGCACATCAAACACTGTTACCTTCCCAAAAGTGGTAACTATTTATCTACTTGCATTTACATGCTTTTGAACTGCCAGGTTGTGATGAACTGGAACAAGTAAAGTAGTGGTGGGATTCAAAAAATTTTACTACCGGTTCTGTAGGTGTGGCTTGGTGGGCGTGGCAGGGGAGGGATACTGTAAAATCTCCAGTCAAAAGCGGTATTTGCCAGTTCTCCAAACTACTCAAAATTTCCGCTACCGGTTCTCCAGAACTGGTCAGAACCTGCTGAATACCACCGCTGAAGTAAAGGAAGCTCACTCTCTCAATGATGGCAAATTAAAAACACAGGTCTATCAAAATGCAATCCGCACTATCCAATTGCTCCATTACCAAAGTTACAACTCAATTTCCAACAACAGGAGCTGTGTAAGACCACTATTCAGATAAGCACAAATCACAGTAAACCAGAATTCCATAAAAAGGAAACACATTATCTGTACAACATCTTCCAACAAAATGGATACCCACACAACTTTACCAAAAGGCGCCTAACTAATCAATCATCAGAACATCTCAGAAATAACCAGGGAGAAGTTTAGCACAATCATATGCAAGAAACCAACCTAGCAGTCAGGAGATATAATGAAAACTCTTTAATCTCACAGCATATGGGTAGATTCAACGAACTGCCAATGAGAAAACCATATGCCCATCAACATGGGTAGGCCAAGCTACTTATATAAACAAAGCAAGCCCCACACTCACTACCCACTAAAGATGTTTCCTAGTCAAGTAATGAAACATCTGCAAGCAAACAACCAAGCTCAGAGAGGACTCCTTAATTCAACCCTGAGCTGCACTACAAATATTCTTTTCTGTTAGTAGCAGCACATTTTGTATAGAACTGCAGCCTTAATTTACATGTAGTTCTAATACATTCAGTTGCAAAGAGCGTAGAGAGATTTCAACTACACTGGAGTTTTTGACATTAGAATATCCAGGGATTTTCCCTTCTCTCTTTTCTGTCAATGTAGAATATAACACTACCATTTTGTATTTTAAATGCCCTCTGCAGTTTGCTATATTGCTGATTTGGCAGCAGGGAGTAGGGGGAAGGGATAGACCTCTTTCCTGAATCTCTTCACTGCATAGCTTGCAGATCTGAGTACTACACAGGCAAAAGCTGAGTCAGAGGAGAGATGCAGCTTGCGCTATAGGCAGTCATGTCCCAGTTCAGAATTTTAGACTGCATGATCAACCACAACTGGAATTTGATATGTAACCTCTATTGCGCTTGGAGTGGTCAGGTTTGTTCATTATATTTAATAGTTTATAAAACAGGAAAAATAGCATTATGCAAAAGGAGAAAATTAAACTCTTTCCCTTTTCTTTTTCTGTACTCCATCTCCAATTCTTTACAGCATGCCATAATCTTTAAGTAAATGATTGTGAGCTGAGTATTTAGTGTGCTTTCTGCCTTAACTAATCTATTTTAACTATTAAATTTGTTATTGAGAACTCTTTTCTTAAAGATAGGTTGCAGTTTTTGGAAAAGGTAGCTCAGTTTAAGAATAAGATAGGGAGAAGCAAATTTACAATGCATGCAAGGTTTGAAGTTCTAATTGTTATATAATTATATTTTAGGGAAACTTATTAATTGATTATCAGTTTATTTACTTAGTTTCCAGGTGTAAGAATTAAAGTATTATAAGAATTTGTCGTTACATTGGAAAGAAATAAGTAATATATGACTTATTTATAATTTATACAACTAAATAAGAAACATAAGACAAGTTAAAATAAACAAGATAAGCTGCTTATACAAGGAAGGTCAGTGGTTGAGATAGTACAGTTTGGATTTCATGTAACAGCAGTTGTTCTTATTCTGAAACGCTGAAATCTGATGTTATTAAAGTTTTGTTTCAGAGCAAATGATACATTTTTTAAAATAATTTTGATTTTTAAAGAGTAGAACTGAACTTTAAGTAAGGAACAGATTTTGTGTTGGTGTATGCATAAGCACTGAAAGGATGGGTGTTAAGGGCTGAAGGCTGGTAGTCTCTGCATTAAGAGTGATCATTATTGTTGCCTATCCCTCATGAAAAGTATGAGAGACTAAATGGGAGACAAGCAATCTAAGTTGAATTTGACAAAGTTGATGGGCTGCACTAAAGTGTGGCTTAACTTACTGGATAGAACTTTGCCCATGTACTGCTCAGGAAGTGGTAAAAGGTTTTGGTTTTATAACTCACTCTACAGCTTCATACAGTAATATAAGCATTTATTTTCTAATTGTTACCTCACAAAGCTTGAGTTAATTAATATTAACAGTTGGTTATGTTTTAGAAGTCACAGTGCAAAGCCATAAAAAAATATTAAGCCTATTTTACTTAGACATCTCTTGTGTGGGTCTTTTTCTAAAATCATTCTGTCCTTTTTCTTGCACACATTGTTGCTTCCATTATAGAAAGAGGAGGAGGGCATTCTTTTTCATATAGTGGCAAAGACCATTGTCCAAGTAGACATTCTGTCCTCACTTGGGCATGGTGATCCTTTGTGTTGTGACATAGACTCCCTTGAAGCAGGGAACAAAAGCTAATCAAGGTGTTTATTCACCCTGACTGTAGCCTAAAAGAAGCAGGTTCTAATAGCAAGTAATGGGTAAGCTTTGTCCATTTGTGCAAAAAAAAAGCCCGGGGAGGGCTAGATTCTGCCTGAGACAACTGATCAAAATACTCATAACCAGAAGTCCTTTACTAGACCAACAAAATGCCTGCCACCATTGTTATTACCTTTTTTATTTTTCATAAATGGTTCTTTATGTATGGATTTCCCTTATATTACATTTTCAAAACTTAGTTGTACAGTTTTTATGTTTTGATGAAGATCAACATCATTAGAGAACCATTGATGGCCATTTTAAATTCAACAGTCACAAAATCACAAACTTCAAAGTAGCCATTTTAATGAAAAATGAATGTGAGGAGCAGTTGAAGTATTAGATAGTGGCACTGAATTGATACTGTTCATCTTTCAATACTTTTATGCATGTTTTCGACAGGCAGTTTTAGTTATCTTGCAGTTTCAGAGAGTTTTGTTTACTATGTACTATAGAACTATCTCCCCAATCTCAGTCTAAAACAGATTTGTTAGATTAAATCTTTAGGGTTTGGAATCAATTGCTACCTATACAAGGAAAAAGAAAAATGGCAATATACTTCTTGTAATAGAAGACAATCTGGAATATACTATACTTACTTAGAAGAATTAATAATTAATTTCCACATTTTGACAACCAGTTTTAATATTTCTGTTAGAGGGATATTAATCTTCCCTCCTTTAGATCAACCTGTACCAATGTATCTATAAGACAATCCATGACAATCCTCACACATGATGGAACTACAGTTTAGAAAACCTACAAATGCCTATCCTATATTAAAAGAAGCATTTTATTTCTTATTTTTTAATTTTGTTTTATTTATATATAATGTCACATGTAACTGCTAGAGATGACATTTATTCTAAATTTTAAAAACTGTAAATATATATTTCATACTTCAATTATAGTCAGTTCTTTTTCTATGCAACCCAAATATTCTTCATTAGAAATAGCTTGGAAATTCTTATTAGAAATTCATGAGAAATAGTTTGGAAATTCTGGTTTCTCAATGTCTAAAGTTAGTTTCTTTTTATCTCTCCACTATGAAAATGGTAACCATGTGAACGCATTAACCTAAGATCAAAAATGCTTTTTGGATTTTTGGGGGGCCTATAGTTACTAGATAGTGTAACTTTGTCACCCTAATGAGAAAGTATCGCAAAGTCATCTATTGCATTGCTCCAACTTTTTAAACATCTTTTAAAAGGATTTCATTCCAAGGATGTTGCTCCACAGTTGCTAAATTTGATATCCTGTTCATTTTGTTGGGTTTTAAAGATCAGTTGGGATTGTTGATATGTATACCTTCCCTGCTGCATAGCAGCCTCCCTGCCTACACTGCTTGACTCAATTTTTGGGCCTTAAGGGTCTTCAAGTGGCACCCTCTTTAAGACTAGGATCAGAGGAATTCATAGTCGCTATGACAACTATTGGCCTATCCCATGTAATCCAGGACCCAAAACAAGACAGCAGTTGTATAGTTGATCTGGCTTTCTTAATGGAGCAGTGGCAATGTGATCTGGAAGCTTTTGGTGCCTCCACCCTTGTCATAGTCAGATCATGCATGATGAGGTTCTCTGGCACCACTATTCACTATAGGGACCAGAGCTATTAGATAAGTCTGCACTCACAACTGATGGACCTGGATGGGTTTCAGAGAGAGTTTGGAAAGTGTCCTGCTGGTCTACTGCACTGCCTGGCTGAATCCTTGGTTGCCACAAGAGTTTTGGATTGGCTAACATCTGCCTTCTTGTGGATCCCATCATTCTCCATGGTTCACAGAAGAGATGAAGGAGATGAAATGGTAGAAGAGATGTATAGAATGCTCCTGGCATTTAACAAGGGACAAATTCAGTTGAGCATGGCTTAAAACTCCTGTTAAGATTATCTAATAGTGATAAGGGCAGTAAAATGACACTTTTTCCCCCTTATTGCATCTAAAGATAGCCTGTCCCACAGCCCTGTTTTGAAATATGATGAAATATGAAATGCATTCTTTTGGCTAGAGAGCATTCATAGATACATTAAAATAGACTATTTAATCTTTAAATGGAGACTCAGCGAGCCTTCAGATAATATTGATTCTTTAATATTTGATTTTGCATCAGTAGTTCTGTTGATTTTAAACTTGCAATTAAATTTTACCTATTCTTCTACAAGGAAAACTCTAAAATCCTTGTTTCTTTGTGTGGGAGGGTGAGATATAGTAGTTTTGTACTATAGTACAGTACACCTTGCCATAGTTTCCATTGCAGTTCAAGGTGTTTCCTTCCAAATGCCTAGGAATCTTGGAAGCATGCCATGAGGGAAATCCTTTGACCCTGACTATTACTAACTAGAAAAATGAATCAAGACTGCATATACTTATATACAGAACATTTGATTAAATAATCAAAATGCTAGAGTATAACTTTTTAAATCAAATTAATTGGTTCAATATATAATCAAGTTGCATTAAATTAAAATGTTACTGTTGAGTAACTTCATTGGAACTACTTTCTGTACTTCAGAAAAATTGAAAAAAGATAGAGTTGGAATCCAAATCAGATGACATTCTTACTGTTCAAGACATAGGCTTATCTGGAAACTTCCGGTTTGTCGGCTTCGCCAGCGGCAGGGTTTCGCGATCCTGTGCGATCCCTGCCGCGCTAGCCGTTTTGGTGCCTCCGATCCAGATGGGTTAGGAGGCTAAGGCTGCCTTGCAGAGGCAGCCGAAGATAGGGGGAGGAGTTTGGGGGTGTTGCAGACCCCCTCCCCGGCAAAATCCCCTTTTCTCAAGGCGGTCGAGCGGCGGTCTGCAATGGCCACCACAAAGAAGCCGGCAGCTGGGTAAGACTGAGCAGGAGGAAGAGGGGAAAAAGTTACAAGAGAAAGTTTTTTGGCTGATCCAGGACTTTAAGAGGCGTTTAATCCTGAGAACTATGACTTTTTGAAAAATACTGTGTTTCCAGAGGAGGATTTCAAGCGGCAAAACTGAGGTGCTGAAAGAAAAGTTTACTCTCCTTCCCTATGGAATCAACAAATGGCCATTGAGAAACCTGTTGTTTTTTTATAAAAGGTAAAAACTTGGCTTCTTGTTATAAGTGGGAAGGGAGAGGACAAAAAAAAAATATTAAGATCTTGCTGGAGGAGATGCCTTGAAGATCTTGAGACTAGAAATTGATTGTAACAAGGCTGTAAAATACAGATTGGGCTTTTTTTTCTTTTCCCTTTTACTGATACCACCCCAGGAAGAGAAAGCGATAACTTTGTGCATTGTTTGGACTGATTGATGTCTCTGGGACTTTGAGGAATTGTTTTAACTTTTGAAACATTTTGGTTGCTCTAAGAAGAACAAAGAATGGCTTTATCTGATGATGAACTTAGAAAGGAATATCAAGAAAGTAAGGACGCTGTGAAAGAAGCTTTCCTTTCTTCAGAAATGGCACTTGCTATTTATCAGCAAACACAAAAGATGGAGGAAATAGAAGGAGAAGAAGAAAAAGAAGAAGAAGACGCCATCTTCAGTGAATCTAAAAAAATTAATTAAGAGAGAAAGGAGAAAGAAAGGAAGGAAAATGAAGGACTTAAGATTTAAAAAAACACTTAAGAAAGTAAAAAATAAAATGCAAAACCAACTTAATGTTACTGAGCAAAAGGAGAAAGGATTACAACAGAGAGGGAAAGCTAAAAAGGTGGAGGTTAGTAGAGGGGGGGGGGTAAAAAGTCCAGGGGGGATAAGAAAGGAAGGGAAAAGGGAGGGGAAAGCCACAAAGGTATGAAACAAGATGGGAAAAAGGGGTTGTTTTTTTAGGGATGAAGGGTAAGGTATAATTTTTTTAAAATAGAACATTCTGCAAGATACATAAGATGGTACTATGTATTAGAAATAGAAAACTAGAATGTTATAAGAATTAATAAAAGATTAAAATATTGAAATGTTTAGTAATGATAGATTTTAAAATTTAATAAAATTGTAGCACTTGTTTTTTGAAATAGACAATCGGAATGTTATAAGATTTAATATTTAGATTTATTATCTAATTATATAATTATTATAAATTTATCATTTTTTTTTCTTTAAAGGTTAGTAGGTAGAATGTACTAAGCAGAATCAGATTGGGTATCAGGCGTTATTTTAAATATTAATTTAGGGGGAGGATAGAAAGGCATCATTCTCTGATTAGTGATTTCAGGAGAAATTCTTTTATTTTTCTTACTATAGGGAATGAGATAAATGGATAATTTGGAAAGAATGGACAAAAAATACAAATACAATGATTTAAATTAAAATGAATTAAATAAAATAGAAATAAGAAGAATGAAAAGCGGGGAGAAGTCATATAGAAGATATAGAATGGTAAATAAGATAGGTAATGGTATATAAGATGAGTACGAATTTAATTGAAGTCCATACAAAGAGAGGTAATCTGGGGCCAAACTACTTTCTTAAAAGAAGTTTTATATTTCTGTGTTTTGTGTATTTATGTTTTGTTTGAGAATTAATAAAACCTCGGAGGAATATTGGATGAGAATAATGGTAATCAAGTCAGAGAGGAACGAAGATGATGACTATAAATTGGATAAATATAGAAAATAATAATAGTAACAATGAAATTGAATACGAAAAGAGAAATAATAAGAAATTTGTTAAGAGATATCTATATGTTTATATTGAAATGGTGTAAAACAGAATTATGTTGCATAAAATAATATTCTACTTGATTTGTAAAATTAATAATGGAAAGAGGTTTTCTGTATTTAATGGTTAATGATGATTTGTTTGTCTTTAAAATCAATAAAATTTGTTCCAAAAAAAAAGAAAAAAAGACATAGCCTTATCTGAAGGAACAAAATAGTAGATACTTAGAAGGCTTGGCTATAATCTAACAAATGACAGGATAATATCTATTATCTAACAAATGACAGGATAATATCTATTAAAATAGTGGCTATAGTGAACATTAATGTTATGTTATGCAAGTGTCTACACCTAATACAGATATAATTGTGGAAGACAGTGTGGAATTCTATACAAATTACAAGGCTACATCTAAAAAGAATATAGTGGTACCAAGTGCTAAATGCAAAACCTGGAATAATGAAGGATTTAATTAGGACAGCAAAAAGAGGAAAAGTAACATGGAAAACAACTGTTTCAGAACTAAGAACTTATAGAATTTTTAAAGCTTAAGGTAGGATAATTCAAGTGTAATTATAAAAGCTACTTAAAAAGGCATTTGAGATTTTTTTAAAAATGAAAAGATTATGTAACATTTGCAACATTATTATAGAATGAAAGAGAGATTTAGTTCAGGAACTAACATCATTGGAAAATGTTTTATAAGACTCAGTATGACCAGTTATCAACTATAAAAATGTTAGTTACAGTTGAACTATCCTTTGGATTGTTTAAGCTATAGGATAAGAAGCTATGAAACTATGTGGAGTATAGGTTTTTATGATTTATTGTGAGCTGCTCAGTGTAAACAGGTGATAAAATAGAATAAAATAAAATACAGAGGATTGTTAAAATTACTGAACCATTGTACCAGTTTTGCTGAAGATTTTACAAATAAGAATAAAGGCATTCAAGAGAGAGGAATATGCAGAATGAACAAATGGGTTTTGAAAAACACAAAGGAATACGGCATTGGATAGATAGCATAAGGAGATAGAACAAAAGGAGTTTTTTTCTTTGCTTTATTGACTATAAAGAGCTCTTGACAATATAAGTCATGCTAGAATGTGAGCCATCTTAAAATTAAGGGTTGAGCCAGGACACTTGAGAAATCTTTACTGGGAACAAAAAGCTAACCAAAGTTTTATGGTATTATGTAGTTAAGGATAAGGTAGAAACAACAATATATAATTTTCTTATATCTGTATCATTTATATTATAAAATGATTATAAAATGAACTGATAAACAGAATCAATATGTGGTGATCGAAGCACAGCTTGTTATATAACACAACAACAGATAACAATGATTTATAAGAGTATTTTGCACAGGTCCATTTCCCTGAGTAAAACTGCTTCCAAAAATATAATGTACTCCATGAAATTAAAGATATTAAACTGGGTTTTTTTCCCCCTCTTTCTCTTACTAGGTATCCAAACATGAAGATGAAAAAAGGCAGTGTGAAGCAGGGTCATTATCAGAAGATGATGAAGAAACTTTGTCTTGGCCTGGGCTCAAACTGATAGTTTTACGAAGATCACCAATAGGTTTTGGTTTTACCTTAAGACATTTTATTGTTTACCCCCCAGAATCTGCTATTCAGATATCTTTAAAAGTGAGTGAAATGAATTATGAATAAAATCTTTTGCAGTTATAAGAGGGTTTAATAAAAAAAATAGTGACTCTGGATTTTTCTGCATCTTTTACAGGATGAAGAGAATGGAAATAAAAGTGGTATGTTTTCTGTCTTATATTTGTATTTAACTTTCCACTTTTTTGTGTATACTTAGAATATATGTATGAAATATTGGTAGTGTTATTTAATTTGTATACGAAATTTGTACATATGCATAAGCTGTGTAGCATTTTCTGCCTACCAATAAGACTCCCAAGTATTTCCCCTTTTCCTCTTGTAAAATTTAATATTAAAAGACAAGAAAAATAATCTGCCCATCCATTCATGAATTGAAGAATGGGGAAAACTTTATTTTTTCCTTTATCTTTTACTCAAAAGTAATTTACATAATATTTTATATTAACCTGTATATAAAGATACTAATTGGAAAGTTACACAGCTCATGAAAGAGATACATATTGTCAGGCTGCGCTCCTTTTAGATCCCAAGAAAGAAATACTCAGACTCCATGGTTAGAGCAAAGTTATCCTTTTACTGGGAAATAAAGTGGTAGCTACAAAGCAATTCCGAAACTGAGAAATTGGCGGGTAGAATGCATATACAAAGAAATAGATTTGTCCCCACCCCCCAAAGTTCAAATGATTCTTCCAATTAAAACTTTTGAGACAGCTCATGTGGTCATCTTCAGATGGTGATGAGACGTCTTGTCAAATGACCTTGACATATTTTGATAAAAGTTCGCAGTTGCGCAAAAGAGGAAAAGATAGCCAGGAAACAGAAAGTTAAAGACAAGAATCCCCCCTCCCCTTGCTAGCCCAGCAAGGAATGCAAACACCTCCAGCTCTCTTCCCATATAAAATCCCCCCTCCCACCATTGCCATGACAGCCGAGAGAAATAATGAAATAATAGCAGATAGTTAGGAAGGGGAAGGTATCTTGAGGCTGACATTCGGACCCCCTAGAAGAAGGACATAAGTCCCTGAAAGAAAAATAAAATAGTTACATGTTAACATTAATGTACATTTCTATGGTTTATCAGGATATTTGGCATGAAATTTCTTTAAAAGTTCAGGAGCCCTAAGGTCCTTTTCATTTACCCATTCAGAATGGGACGGAGGAAAATGTTTCCAAGCTACAAGGTATTGGGTACGACCCCTCAATTTTCTAGAGTCCAGAATTTCTTTAATTTCGAAATGTTGTTCTCCCTCAATCAATATTGGCACAGGGGGATCAGATTGGATTGGTCTCAAGGCACAGGTACGTTCTGGTTTCAACAAACTAACATGAAAAACAGGATGAATACGACGAAGAGTCTTTGGTAAAGTCAGTTGGACAGTTACAGGATTTATAATCCTCTCAATGGGGAAAGGTCCTACATACTTAGGACCCAATTTCTTTGATTTTTGAGTAGTTTGTAAATATTTGGTCGAGAGAAATACTTTATCGCCCACTTGATATGACATCTGTGGAGCTCGCTTTTTGTCAGCAAATTTCTTATGAGATTGGTGCGCCTCATCCAAAGCTTTGCGGACAATTGGCCAATTAAATTGAAGTTGAGATATCCAATCACTCAATGACTGGACAGTTGGGTTTTCACCAGGCAGTTCAGGTATGGGTACAAAATCTTGCCCCGTTGCTATTCTGAAAGGAGTGAACCCCGTACTACTGTGAACAGAGTTATTATACGCCACTTCCGCAAAAGGTAACAGATCCATCCAGTTGTCTTGTTGAAAATTTATGTAGCATCGGAGGTATTGCTCTAGTACTCCGTTAGTCCTCTCGCAGGCTCCATTAGTTTGGGGATGGTGGGCGGAGCTTAAGCTTTGGGTGGAGCCTATTAACTTCAGAAATTCCCTCCAGAAATTAGAGGTAAATTGGACTCCTCGATCAGAAACTACACGTTCAGGTACACCATGCAATCGGTAAACATGAAGAATGAAGAGTCTGGCTAAGGTTTTCGCCGAAGGGATCTTTGAGCAAGGAATGAAATGAGCTTGTTTGGAAAACAAGTCAGTCACTACCCAAATGACCGTGTGTCCACTGCTTTCAGGTAGATCTACTATAAAATCCATGGAAATTTCCTTCCAAGGGGCAGTTGGTCTGGCCACATTCTGTAACAGTCCTGGTGGCTTACCCGGCGGTCTTTTTGCTGAGGCACAAATCGGACAACTCACCACATAAGTCTCAATGTCCTTTTTCAAGGAAGGCCACCAAAACTGTCGTTTCACCAAATGCAAGGTCTTCACAAACCCAAAATGACCAGCCACTTTGGAATCATGGGTTTGTTGCAATACATGGCTTCTCAGGGTTTGTGGTACATACAATTTCGCCCCCATCCAGGCTAGGCCATCTCGAATGGTACAGTTATTCGCATTTGCCAGAAACCACTCATCTGTCTTCAAAGCCTCCTTAAACTGTTCCATCATATCAGTGGGTAGATCTCTCTCCTGGTTTCTTTTCTGTGCACGGGTAACAACAGGGGCAGCCAGTTGTGTAGTGGATACGATTGGCCTAATCACTTCTTTTCGGATACTGTTGTATTGAGGCATTCTAGACAAAGCATCTGCCATAAAATTTTTTCCCCCCGGGATATATTTCAAGGAGAAATTGAATCGCTTGAAGAACTGAGCCCACCTAACTTGTTTAGGGGAGAGTTTCCGGGGGGTCTTTAAAGCTTCTAAGTTTTTATGGTCAGTCCACACTTCAAATGGATGTTTCGCACCTTCCAGAAAATGCCTCCAAGCTAATAAAGCCCAACGGACTGCAAATGCTTCTTTCTCCCAAACGGCCCATCTCCTTTCAGTCTCAGTGAATTTACGAGAAGTGTAAGCGCATGGTTGTAGTGTTCCCTTCTCGTTCAATTGGAGTAAGACCGCCCCCACTGCTACATCGCTTGCATCAGCTTGGATCACGAAAGGGGCATCCATGTCAGGGTGTTTCAGTATTGGTTCTGCAGCAAAAAGTCTTTTAAGTTTTTCAAATGCAGCTTGGCACTCCATAGTCCAATTCAATGGTTGACTGGGCTTTGGTTTCAATTCCCCCTTTGTTTTTAGGAGGTTGGTGATGGGCATAGCTATTTTTGCGAAAGACGGGATGAATTGGCGGTAAAAATTTGCAAATCCCAGAAAACTTTGAAGCTGCTTACGAGTTTTCGGTGGGGCCCAGTCCAAAACGGCTCGCACCTTTTCTGGGTCCATTTCAATGCCTTCGGGGGAGATACGATATCCCAAGTAGTCGATTTTTTCTTGATGGAACTCACATTTGGATAATTTGGCGTATAGTTTGGCGGCCCTCAGCTTGTGTAACACAGAGCGTACCAACTTCACGTGGTCGTCTCTTGTCTCCGTGTAGATAAGAATATCATCAAGGTATACTAGAACACCTTTGTACAAATGTTCGTGAAGCACTTGATTGATCAATTGCATGAAAACAGCAGGCGCCCCCTGTAGGCCAAAAGGGAGAACATTGAACTGGAAACACCCCATTGGGCAGTTGAACGCAGTCTTCCACTCGTCTCCCTCCTTTATCCGGATCCGGTAGTATGCCTCTCTCAAGTCCAGCTTTGTGAAAATTTTCCCCTTTGCCAAGTGGGCTAACATGTCCTTCATCAGAGGGAGGGGGTACATGTTCTCTACGGATACTGCGTTCAGGTTTCTATAATCAACTACCAGACGTTTGGAGCCATCTTTCTTCTCGCGGAACATCACAGGGGCCGCTACTCGAGGTCTGGCAGGCGTGATGAAACCTCGTTCCAAGTTCTTGTCAATAAACGCCCTCAATTCCTCCAACTCCCCCGGTGTCATCGGATACATCTTCGGTTTCGGGAGCATCACCCCCGGCAGGAATTCAATGCTACAATCGGTCGACCGATGGGGGGGGGAGTTCGTCGGAAGCCTCTTCACTAAACACCTCTCTTAAGTCCCAATACTCCTTCGGGATTTTATCCTCTCCTTCCACGTGTTCGGTACCCGCAGAAGCTATCTCGGCGAGTGCCTGGGACTTCGAATGGGATTCCTCCTCCCTTTCCGGATAGGGTTGCTCCTCCCCTTCCGGTGGCCGATCGGTGCGGATGTGTATCCACCCCTCTCTCCAATTTACATGGGGATTCCACTTCCGAAGCCATGGTAATCCCAATATTAGAGATTGTTCCATCCCAGGGGCCACAATAAAACACAGGGTCTCATGATGGTTTCCCATGGTCATCTCTAGGGGTTCGGTTACAAAACGTGCGGGGTAACCTCCTGCCACCGACCCATCCAGTTGGCAAAAGGATATGGGCGTTTTTAGAGTTCTCAGTCCAATGCCCATCCCCTTAACCACTTTCATGTTAATTACACACCTCGTGCACCCCGAGTCCAGTAAGGCCATCATCACTCCCTCAGTCCCCGAGGTGGGCTGCCTTAACTTTATTGGGATGGTCATGGGCCCTTGATTAGGACTTACCAGGACGTCATCTTCCGAATCTGTCTCGTTCTCGTCGAGTGGGGTTGGAGGTCCCAGCTCCTCTCCCGCCGAAAGGGCGACCTCTACAACCTCTCCTGTCTTCAGCCCGGTCTCGCGGGGTTTGGTTGAGGGGGTTTTTGGCCTTCTTCCGGGGTCCCGCGCTTTCGGTGGGTTCACCTTTACTCGGCAATCCACCATCCGGTGGCCCTCCTTTCCACAACGGAAACATGCCGTGGTTTTTGCTCCTGCCACCATCCCTCTCGGTTGGGGCCCTGAGGTCTCCCGGAGACGGGGGGGAAGCGATCTTCTCCAGGCGGGACCTCCTCTGCGTCTGTTTCTGGCTAGATCAATGTCCACCTCTTCCGCCAGTAAGTACCATGACTGTAATTCACGTGGATCCCTTCTGGAGATGCACGTGTGGTATACATCTTCATTTAAGCCATCTTTATATGCTTCCACCAGGGCCCCCTGGGACCAACCTCGGATGTGGTGTGCCAGCTGCCTGAATTCTTGGGTGTAGTCTGCCACCGATCTCCCCCCTTGAACTAGGGTCTTCATTCTGATTCTGGCCTTTCTCTCTGCCAGAGGATCCTCAAACCTTCTCCTCAATGCAGTCATGAAAACATCGAGGGTTTGTAGTTGGGGGGAGTTATCATTGTACAAAGTCACCACCCAATCTGCTGCCATCCCTTCCAGGGTTCTGGTAACGCATCTCACTTTGGCTGCTTCAGAGGTGAACTCCCGCTCAAATTCTGCCATATAACTCCCAACTTGTACCAGGAAAAATCCCAATTCTCTTGGATTTCCTCCAAACTTTACATCTAGGGGGGGCAGGGGGCGTCTTCTAGGAGCCACTCCTATTGCTGGGGCTCCCCGGGCATCAGCGGGCGGTTGCGCCGGCGGAAGCTGGGCAAGGGGGGTAGAGGTAGCTTGGCTCCCCCGGGCTGATCTCGCTCCCTCTTCCCCCTCATACCTTTGAGTTGTGCTGGTCTCTCCAGGAACATCCATAGAGATTTTCTTGGCTTCATCCAGCTTGCCTTCCATCTCTTCCCCCTCCTGCCAAAGCCGTCCCCTCGCACCTTTTCGTCTTACAGTGATCCTGGGAGGAGGGGGGTCTTCAGGGTCTCTCCAACCAACCCCCAACGACCATCTGGGCATCTCGGCTGGGGTTTCTTCCAGAGTCAATTCGGCCAGCAGGTCAGCCACCGACCCTTCCGGCAGCGGCACGGGCTGCCCCCCCACAGCTCCCTGATCCTCTTCATCGCCGGTTGGAGACGACATGGGATGAAACCCCCTCGGAAGAAAAGTTGCTGTTTTCTCCGGGTGGGCTGATGTGGGCAGTTTCGGAATTATGTCAGGCTGCGCTCCTTTTAGATCCCAAGAAAGAAATACTCAGACTCCATGGTTAGAGCAAAGTTATCCTTTTACTGGGAAATAAAGTGGTAGCTACAAAGCAATTCCGAAACTGAGAAATTGGCGGGTAGAATGCATATACAAAGAAATAGATTTGTCCCCACCCCCCAAAGTTCAAATGATTCTTCCAATTAAAACTTTTGAGACAGCTCATGTGGTCATCTTCAGATGGTGATGAGACGTCTTGTCAAATGACCTTGACATATTTTGATAAAAGTTCGCAGTTGTGCAAAAGAGGAAAAGATAGCCAGGAAACAGAAAGTTAAAGACAAGAATCCCCCCTCCCCTTGCTAGCCCAGCAAGGAATGCAAACACCTCCAGCTCTCTTCCCATATAAAATCCCCCCTCCCACCGTTGCCATGACAGCCGAGAGAAATAATGAAATAATAGCAGATAGTTAGGAAGGGGAAGGTATCTTGAGGCTGACACATATAACCTTAAAAATTACATTTGCTGAATTCAGAGTAGTTAGCAGGCTGGGAAATATCTGCATTTCCGCAAGTCTTCGATTTTTGCCCTTAACTCTAACTCTGACAAGCTTTAATCATATTTAGTTGTAGATATTAAAAATATTTTATAATCATTATGAAACTGAAAATTATTATAAGAGTACTAGCATATTATATGTAAGTAGAGTTAAACATTATACAGGCAGTCCCTGTGTTAAGAATGAAATTTGTTCCCAAGTCTGTCTGTAACTCAGATTTGTATGTAAGTGCACCTTCCTCAAGGCAATGAATTGCTGAAGTCACACAATGTTTTCACAAACTGCTGAAACAGGCTATATGTTAAATATATATTTAATGTATTTATATATACAATATATATTATAATGTACAACATATACATAATTATATAAATATATATAATATATGTTTAATATATTATAAATGCACTAAGCAGTTTGGAAAAACTGCATAGCTTCAGCAGTTCATTGGCTCAAAGAAGAATGCTGTCCATCTTTTTTACTAATAGGCAGGCTGTTCATAGATATGAGTTGTCCATAAATCAGATGGACTGCCTGAACCTTAATGGGATATTTTTATTAAGGACAGATATGAAAATTACTGTTTAGGATTTTCTCTAAATAAATCATCCAAAGTTATACCAGATCAGGGGTATCAAAATTGCAGCCCACAGGCCAGAAGTGCCATGTGCTCACCACACACACCCCAAAGGGGAAGAAAAAAGTGAAAGGGGGGGAAGTTGCAATATGTCACGTGACGACAATGTGACACTGTGATTTAATACCCCTGTACTATATCAAGTTATCATGATGTCTGATTATGAGAATACAGTGTTTGCTCAATGTCAAATTCATCTTGTTCCCTTGGTGACAATAGGCTCTTTAATACACTTTATGAAGAAATGTGTCCATATTTTGTTTCATTTTTAACTCAAATACAGAAATGCCTTGGATTGAAAATGCTACAAAATAATTGAAGATATCTAGAGAAAATCTCTCCTTTTGTCTCACCAGAGTCTTGTCTTTGAATCCTTAGAATCATAAACACAATAATAAATCCATATCAGTAGAAGCCAATAAAAATCCATGGAAGCCAGTTTTAACTGATACCATCAATTAAAACTGATAACATACTGGTACACGTGGACAAATAATAACTTTTTAACTTAATGTTAATTAAACTTGTGTGCTGCAGGATTCCTTATGGTTTAATACATCCAAAAACACAATAAAGCATTTAAAAATAACACATTAAGATAAATAAAATTCAAACCAATTTGTTTCCCAAACTAACAGATCTGATGTAGGGCAAACATCTTTAAGCGTAATTTAAAGGACCGTTATCTTTTCCACATCTGTCTTTCTGTCTTGGTGAACAGCTAGGCCCTGTGCAGGGATCTTAGGTATTGTATCTGGAAAAAATACTATTTCCAAGTTTCCTAATATCAAAAAACATTACAACAGATTGATGGGAGAAAAAAGAAAAAAATCTCTTAGACCTAACTGAGAAGTCAACTCTACTTTTTTTATTACCCCAAACTAATTGCAAGACCTAGTGAGGGTTTTTTTTGAAGCCAGGAAATTGCATCCTTGACAACATCTTTATGAAGAACGTGAAGCAGATGAAATTAGAGGCTAAGATAGAGAGGATATTGCTTTTAGTGATTTTCTGTATTTGGGTCTGTCCCAGATGGATGTATTAATAGTAACTATGTCAGCATACACTGCCTTAAAAGAATCTGATATTATTCATTTTGAGGGGAATAAATAGCAACTTAGGTTTGCCTGTACATGGGTGGAAAAAATGAAATTTAGATACTAGTTTTAGATGCTGTGAATTATGAGGTAAATATTGACAGTTGAAAAAGATGGAAGCCGGGGGGCTTCCGGTGGCAGGACAGGGACGTGCAGAGAAGACTGCTGCGGTTTTCAGTTACCTTCTCTAGTGTCTGGAACGATCCCCAGGGGATACACAAACCCTGGAGAGGTTCGTGTCAGCATAGGAGAATCTTGAGTTACAGGGTGGGGGTAGGCAACCCCCTGGTAACGAAGAGAAGAGCTCCTGAGCCCAGCGTGGAAGAGCTAGCTGCCAGTTTATGGCGGCTCCAAAGTCCAGTCTGCCACTGAGGTGACTAAGCAAGATAGTGACAGCCTGCAAGATCGGAGCAGTAAAAGGTGTTGAAAGATCATAATACAATATTGAAGATTGAAGATTAAAGAATGACAGTGGCGTGAGAGATTTCTCTTCCTGGTTGTGAGCAATACTTTGTGGAAGCAGGAGAGAAAAGCGGCCAAAAAAGCAGCTTGAAAAGCAAAAGTGTGACAATTGCGAGCAGAAAGGCGTGATCGTTAGAGAGAAAGTGTGGATTGCAGCTTTTGAAAGGGAAACCCCTGGGGACAGAGGAAGAACAACAAAAACCAGGAGATTGGAGACTTGAATTTGTGAGTGATTTGGTATTTGGGACTAACTTTTTGATAATATTTGAGAAGAAGGAGGTGACAGAGGAGGAAGAACTGCGGCACTGAAAGTGACTTATTAACTCTCTGAACTGAGCTCAATAGGATTATTGGCTTTATTTAATACTGTTGGAAGGACAGATTGTTAAGAGATCAAGAAGAGATGGCTATTGGATTTTGGAGGGAATAATAAGTGAAGGAGATTTGTACATTGAACTCAAAACCGGGAAGGGGAAAGAAGGAAAAGGAGGAAGGAGGAAGAGACCAACGGAAGGCTTAACTCCTTATTGTGATTAGTCAGCACATTATACCATTCGCTCCCCGGAGTGCTGGGAAGAAACTCAAAACTTAAACCTTTAGCTTGAAGATTGACTATAAAATTTATTTATTTTTTTCTTATCTCTTTATTTGTTGGAATTTCTATTTGGTATTACTTTAATATTACCATTTGGGCACTATTTTTACAATTTGAACCTCTAACCCCTTGCTTATTGACTTCCTGAAATTAAGGTAAACTTTTCTCTCTTCTCTTTGCCCATTTTTTCAGCCTTTCTCCTTCCTATCTTAACCCCTTAATAAGTCTGATAAATTTACCTACTCAAAGGGGGGAAAAAAGGTATATTGTCCTTATAGATTTCAGTGACAATTGATTTGATTGTTTTAAATAGTAACAACAAAGAGTAAAAAATAGTGCTGATTTAGATTATTTAGAATATTTAAGATTAATTCTAAAAGTAGTAATTGGGTTGGATTTGATGTATTATTGGTGATCAATATTGATATTCGGTATATAAATTTATTTTCAAGATTATTATATATTATTAGATAACCTTCTATAATATAGGAGTATAGATTGCCTATCTATATATTTGATTGAAGTATTAGAATAGAATCTTTATTTTAGGAGTTAAACACTGAATGGTGATCTGGGACAATATAATTAACATAGTGCAACAGCAAAAACAAATATTAAGAGAGATGACCTCCACGACAACTACAGTTTTGAAAACAGGAAGGAAGACCACGCCGACCCTAATGACTACTTTGACTTCTGCTTCACCAACAATCCAAAAAACCATTGAAGAATCTCTAATAGGGGAAAAACAGCCCAATGTCTCCAACATTAACATACAAGATACCCTACTATCCTTGCAAGAAGCAATGTCCAAGATTCAAGAAATAATGATTAAGAATCATAACGGAGACTTCCGGTTTGCCAGGCTTCAGCGGCGGCAGGGTTTCACGATCCTGCGCGATCCCTGCTGCACTAGCCGTCTTGGTGCCTCCGATCCTGATGGGTCTGGAGGATAAGGCTGCCCCGGAGAGGCAGCCGAAGATAGGGGGGATCCGGACAGGGGTTTGGGGGTTTCGCAGACCCCCTCCCTACCCGGCATAACCCCCTTTTCTCAAGGCGGTGGAGCAGCGGTCAGCAATGGCCGCCACAAAGAAGCCGGCAGCTGGACAAGATTGTGCTGGAGGAAGAAGGAGAAAGTTTTGAAGCGAAAGTTTTTTGGTGGAACCGGGAGCATAAGATGCATTTAACATCCTGAAAACCTTGATTTTTGAATGATACTTTGTTTCTAGAAGAGATTTATAAGCGGCGAGTGAAAATGTGAAAGAGAAAGTTTACTCTCCTTCCCTATGGAATCAACAAATGGACATTGAAAAGCCTGCTTTTTTATAGAAGGTAAAAATTCAAAGCTCTTTGTGACAAGTGGGGATGGAGAGGACAAAGGAGAAATTTATATTAAGATTTTGTAGGAGGAGATGCCTGGACTTTGAGATTGGAAGTTAATTGCAATAAGACTTTAAAATACAGATTGGGCTTTTTCTTCCCTTTCCAATTGATATTACCCCAGGAAGAAAAAGGGAAGTGAAGAACCTTGTGCTTTGTCTGGACTGTTTGATGACTTTGGGAATTTGGGGAATTGTTATAAGGTTTGAAATATCTTGGTTGTTTCAAGAAGAAGAAGAGAAAAGAAGAAAAGATTTATAATGGCTCTTTCTGTTGATGATTTAAGAAAGGAATATGGAAAAATAAAGGAAGAAGGCAAGGACACTTGGAGAGAAACTATTTGCTTCTTAGAAATGGCGCTTGCTACTTACCAGAAAATAGAACAATTGAAGGAGGAAGCAGAGGAAGAAGAAGAAGAAGGAGAAGCCATCTTTAATGAATCCAAAAAGTTGAAGAAAGGAAAGAGAAAGAGAGGAAGGAAAAAAGACTTAAGACTTAAAAAAACATCCAAGAAAGAGAAAAATAAGATGCAAAATCAACATAATGTTAGAAAGCAAAAGAAAAGAGAAATACAACAGAGAGGGGAAGTTAAAAAGGTGGAGGTTTGGAGAAGGGGGGGTAAAAAGACCAGGGGGGATAAAAAAAGGAAGGGAAAAAGGGGAAAAAAGCAGCAAAGGTATGAAACAAGATGGGAAAAAGAAATTTTTTTTTAGAAATAAAGGGTAATGTAAAATTTTTCTTAAAAGGATTCTGCAAGGTACATAAGATAGTATGTAGTATTTGTATTAGAAATAGAAAATTAGAATTTTACTTTCAAATAGATAATTGGAATGTTATAAGATTTAATGTTTAATTATGTATTTAATTATGTATTTTCAAATAGATAATTGGAATGTTATAAGATTTAATGTTTAATTATGTATTTAATTACTTTATAGGTTTACTATTTTTTTTCTTTTAAAAATTAGTAGGTAGAAGGTACTAAGCAGAATCAGATGGGGAAACAGGTGTTATCTTAAATGTTAATTTAGGGGAGTGATGGAAAGGCATCATACTTTGATTAGTGGTTTCAGGAGAAATTCTTTTTTTTTTACTATAGGGAATGAGATAAATGGGTAATTGGAAAAGAATGTACAAAAGATACAAGGATAATGATGTAAATTAAGACGAAATAAATAAAATATAACGAAGAAGACTGGAAAGTGGGGAGAAGCTATAATGAAGATACAAAATGGTAAATAAGATAGGAAATGGTATATAAGATGAGCATAAATTTTATTGAAGTCCATATAAAGAGAGGTAATCCGGGGCCAAGCTACTTTCTTATGTTTTTGTGTTTTGTGTATTTATGTTTGTTTGAGATTTAATAAAACCTTGGAGAAAAGCTAGATGAGAATAATTATAAACAAAACAGAGGGAAATATGAATATGATGAGTATAAAATGGATAAATAGAGAAAAGAAATATAATTGAATAAGAGTAAAGAGAAATGATGAGAAATCTGCTAAAAGAAATTTAAGTGGAAATGGGATATATTATAATTATGTTGTATAAAATAAAATAATGTTCTATCTGTTTTGTAAAAATTTATAATGGAAAGAGGTTTTATGTGTTTAATGTTTGTTTTTTAAAATTAATAAAATTTGTTTCAAAAAAAAAAAAAAGAATCATAACAAAACCAGATCGGACATTAGCGAATTAAAAGATGAGATGGGAAAGCTAAAAGTGGAAATGAAAGCAGACTTACTTAAGGTGGAGGATAAGATAGGGTTCTTGCAACAGGCTATGGAGAAAAACAAAGTTAAGATAAGAGAAATAGAGAGTAGGACAGAACGGATGGAGGCAAATTTTGAAAGGATAGATGAGGAATTTAAAAATGCAACTAGAGAAACCGAAGACTCCCTGGTCCACCTCAAAATGGATAAAGCAGTGGCATATTTAAGGTTTCAAAATGTGGCAGAAGCAAAAAATTAAGAACTAGAACAATTAATGGCAGAATTATTGGCTGAATTGTTAGGGAAAGAAAAAGATGATCTAATTAAAGAATTTGACGAGGTGTATAGGGTCAGCACAAGTTATGTTAGATGCCATAACTGCCCGAGAGAAATTCATATTCGCTTCACTAGGAGATGTGTGAGGGACTTAATTCTTAAAATGTCCAGAGAAGAAACAATAACATATAAAGGCAAAGAGATTATGATCCTAAAACAAATCCCAAGGAAAGTGAGGGTCATAAGACAGGATTATAAATTTTTGGCCAATTATTTAAATAAAAAAGGAATTCCTTTTAAATGGTTAATCCCGGAAGGGATGTTAATAACTTGGAAAAAGAGAAAAATAAAAATAGACTCTATAGAACAGGCCCAAGACTTTCATGATCAGCTAATAGGCACGGATGACCAATACACCAAGGAGGAAATTAAAAGGAAACCACAGGATGACCATAATCACCATAGAAACCAAAAAGAAGGACTTCCAGAAAATTTAGGGAATGATAAACCACAACCAGGGAGAGAAGAACCAATCTCACAACAACAGCAAGAAGAAAAGCAAATCATCACTAGACAAAAAACTAAACAGACTTAGATAAATGGAGATAGGAAAGAAACTCCTCTCCATTAATATAAATGGTTTAAATTCAACATCTAAAAGGAAAAGGATATTAACTAAATTAATTAGACAAAACACCGACATAATATGCCTACAAGAAACACACATTAGGAAAAATGATGAAAGATATTTAATTTGCCCGAAACTTGGAAAACTTTTTACAGCACCAGCAGACAAACATAAAAAGAAAGGAATTGCAATATTTGTGAAAGAAGATGTAAAAGCAGAATTAATCTGGTCGAATCCGGAAGGAAGAACTCTGGTTATACAAATTTGGATTAATCATATTACATTTTTATTGGTAGCAATCTACGCGCCAAATGAAGAACAAGGGAAATTTTTTAAAGATCTTCATCAAAAAATAATAGGTTTCGAAAAAAGGAATATTTGTATGATAGGCGACTTCAACTCCATTGCTGATCATTAAAAAAGACCATAGTAATGCGAATAAGAATAAGAAAGGGAAAAGATAATTTTCTATGCCCTGTAAGGACATGATGAAAGAGCTAAACTTAATAGATTTATGGAAAAAATTTAACCCAGAAGAGAAACAGTTTACATATTATTCCAATCCACACAAAATTTGGACCAGAATAGATATGTCCTGGATGGATGGGGAATTGGCTAATGAAATAAAAGAAATTAAAATCCTACCAAATGAATGGGCCAATCACAACCCAATACAATTAATTTGGAGAGATAGGAGAAAAACAAAGAAAAGATGGACACTAAATACTCAGTTAATAAACGAAGAAGAGTACATTAATAAGCTGAAAGAGGAATTAAATTTTTTTCTAAAAGAAAATAATAATGAAGCAACCACGAAACAAAATATTTGGGATACAATGAAGGCAATTATAAGAGGAACAACAATCTCTTATAACGCCATGAGAAATAAAATAATACATGCCCAACAAAATAAATTCCAACAACAAATTAAAGAATTAGAAATACAACTACAAAAAACCCCTAAAAACCAGAGAATACAAAATCAGTTAATAACAATTAAACATAAATTGAACTTACTTGAACAAAATAAAATAGAAGTTAATTTGAAAAGGTCCAAACAAACTTATTTTGAGTATGCAAATAAACCAGGAAGATGGTTATCCCATAAACTTTAAAAAGTGAAAGAAAAGAGATTGATAAATCAACTAATGGATGAGTCTTACAACATGAGATAGAGAAGAAAAAAGATATCATTTACAACTATTTTCAAAGATTATATAAAAAGGAGGAAGTTAATGAAGATAAAATAAGAACTTATTTAGAGGAGACGAATGACAAGGTAATTGGAGAAGAATGGATAGAATTATTGAATAAAGACATTACATGGTCTGAATTGAAGTCAGCAATGGAGAACCAAAGTAATAACAAATCCAGGACCAGATGGGATTCCGGCAGAACTATACAAAGTAATAATGGAACTAGTAGGACCACTGATACTGGAAGTGTTTAACGAGGTACTTCTGGCAGCCAAGATGCCGGACTTGTGGAGTGGGGGGTGCTGATTTCACTAATCCCGAAGGAGGATGCAGATCATAGATATATTAACAACTACAGACCGATTTCACTTTTAAATGCCGACTACAAATTATTTACTTTTATCATAGCTAATAGAGTTAAACAAGCTTTAAATCCACATATCCACGAAGATCAAAATGGATTCCTTCCGTCCCAACAAATAAAAAACAATTTAAGAACCGTTATCAATGTCCTAGAATACTATGAAGCCCATCTGGAGAAACAATCCACACTCATGTTTTTGGATGCTGAGAAAGCATTTGATAACTTAAATTGGCACTTTCTAATTCAAAAAATTTACAATATGAGTCTTGGCACCAAATTCGAAAACATTATAACAACAATTTACAATACACAACAGGCTAATATACTAATTAATGGCGAACAAACAGGTCCAATAAATATAGAAAAAGGTGTTAGACAGGGCCCTCTCTCACCTCTTCTTTTCATATTTGCCCTAGAATCACTTTTAACACGGATTAGACAAAATTCTGAAATTAAAGGAGTGAGGGTCAAATCAGAAGAATATAAATTACAAGCGTTTGCTGACGATAAGGTTTTCTTTTTGGAGGAACCTATGGAAAAAGGATATAATCTAATAAAAGAATTAGAACGATTTGGTGCAGTGGCAGGATTAAAAATTAATAGAAAAAAGATGAAATTAATGACCAAAAACTTAACAGAAAACCAGAAGGAAGAATTAGAAGCAAGGATGGGGTTACAGGTAACAAAAAGGGTCAAATATTTAGGAATATGGTTAACACCACAAGGTAAATCACTCAAAGAGAACAATTATGATAAATTACTTCAACAAACAAAGAAAGATTTAGAATCCTGGAATAAGCTGCAGCTTTCCCTATTGGGCAGGATAGCCTCGATTAAAATGAACATATTACCAAAATTTCTTTATTTATTCCAGACAATTCCAATTAAGTTGCCAAAAACTTTTTTCGAAGAATTAAGTAAGATTACACTTAAATTTATTTGGCAGGGGAAAAAAGCCAGGATCAATGTAAAGGCCTTACAAGATGCGAAAAGTAGAGGGGGTGTAGCTCTTCCAAAGTGGGAATTATATTATTCGCAGCTATCTTATTATGGTTAAAAGATTGGGTGAACTTACTTAATAAAAGAATTTTAGCATTAGAAGAGCATGACCTCCAGAGAGGGTGGCATGCCTTCTTATGGGAAGTGGGGAAACCCAAGCAGTCTTATTTTCACAGACACCTTATTAGGGACTCATTATTAATTAATTGGAAAAAATATGCAAAAAACACTATCTAAAAATTCCGATCTGGCTATCAACAATGGAGGCAATGGTACATCCAAATAATTTGGACATAACAAAAATGATTAAATACAAAGATTTATTAGATCCGCAAGGAAAATTAAAAACTCGACAAGAATTACAGGAACAGGGATTTAAAATTGATCAGTGGTTATATATTCAAATTCATAGCAGATACAAACAAGACATTAAAGATTTTGGAATTTATAACAAACTGCAGTATTTAGATAAAATTTTATAAGGATCAAACAAAAAGAACATATCTAAATTCTATAAATATTTACTGGAAATAAAATTAGAACAAGAGATAGTCAAAGGGAACATGATAGCCTGGAGCAGGAATGTCGGAAGAAGTATTACATTATCAGAATGGGAAAAGATTTGGAAAAGAAATATCAAGATTACAAAATCGGCAGCATATAAAGAAAATACATACAAAATGTTTTATAGATGGCACTTGCCCCCTTCGAGGTTGGCGGAAATGGACCCTAACACGAGTCCAAAATGCTGGAAATGTAAAAGCATAGACGGAACCTTTTTTCACACATGGTGGTACTGTAAGGAAACCCAGAAATATTGGCTAAAAATCAGAAAATGGTTGGAGGAGATAACCAAAGAACAAATCAAATACAAACCAGAGTTCTTCCTACTAGGGATCTCTGACAAACATTTACCCAAAAAGATGAAATATGTAACAATTCATATTTTAACTGCGGCCAGATTAGCGTTCGCTCAGTATTGGAAATCATCTTATACACCTACAGAACAAATGGTTATCAAGAAAATATGTGATTGTGCAGAAATGGACAAATTAATCATAGCACTTAAAAATAAAGAGCCTTCAACATTTTACAATAATTGGAACTCTTGGCATAATTGGTTAATCCAGAGATAAACTGCTTAAAAGAAAATGGGTAATTTAAGTATAAATATCGATAAGATGTGTGTATTCAAATTAAATTAGGAGAATTGGATCTTGCAGAATGTCAAAAAGGACATTGTCTGTTTTTAAAAGTATTCTTTTCATTTCTTTTTCTCTTTCTTTGCTTCTTCCTTTCTTTTAAATCTCTTCTTCTCTTCTCTTTCCGGTTCATAAGGCCAAGTGTTTTCTTTCTTTCTTTCTTTCTGTATGTAATGTTGATATGTTTTTAATTGTAAATTTAATAAACTTTATTTTTGTTTAAAAAGAAAAAGATGGAAGCTTATGTGTTCAAGAGATTGAAAGGACAAAACTGGAGTAAATTAAAAAAGAGGGAGTTGCCATTTAAGTAATTGTATAATTAAAAGGAAGGGAAATGGATGGTAGGTGCAAGATAGCAATACCAAATACTGATCAAATAAATGTTTATTGGCCATTGGATATATTTTTTAAAAGTCTACTCATTTAGCAGTGAGTATAGTGAGTCTCATGAAAGTTAAGGTAACTATATTTGGTCACCTTGACTTTCTACAAAGAAATAATAGGGATACAGCTAGTCAACTTGTAAAGTTATGACAGAGTACAGCCCCCCAAAAATACTTATGACACAGTTCTGAATTTTTATGGCTGCCCTCCAACAGTCATGTGACCACAATTTACAGCATTTTTGCTGAAAACTGCTACTTCTAGTTTTTGGCAAAAATATCCATAGCAAACAATGAGTTCACTTAACAGTCATCATGGTTACTTAACAAAAACATTCTTAAAAATCAGGTCGATCACGTGATGATATGCTTAACAACTGTCACAATTTACAACCATAATTAGCAGTCTCCATTCTGCTCATGTTGAGTAGTACTTTAATTATTTAGATTCCTTCGTTATTATGTTTTTATTCCTTCTTTATTCTGGTAACTCAGAGTGAGTTGCTCGCTTAGTTACTGTGTAAACAACCTCTCCAATGCATGGACTTCACGTTATTGGATCATGTATTTATTTTATTTATTTGATTTGTAGGGTCATCCAGTTGACTGTCAACTCATAAAAGTGAGCCCCCCCAGGACCTGCTTTAAAAATAAAATGAATGAATAAATAAAAGAGTGGAATTTGATTTTCTGGATGTGGATGCCATAGGAATTTTTCAATCCTCCTCTTTGTGACCATCCCCTCATCTGTTTAAAATATATAATTATATGTTTAAACCATACATTTTCAGATAAATTAAAAAGAAAGTAAAATTATAAAATAAAACTTACTGATTTCTCAATTATAGATGCATGAACAGCATGCCTCAAAAGTGTTTTATTAAAACATTTTAAGAACAATAACTTTTAAAACATAGAAAAGGCACCATAAAATTCTTTATTAAGACAGAATAAATAACTCAGAATTCATGCTCAGTATGGCCGTATAAGAGTAGCATAAGAATGCTTCTGTTTTTATATCCTTATATAGTAGCTAAGATATAAGGTAGCAGTGTTCATGTAATTTGTCATAGTGGATAGACCTATATCATTTCTTCATATGTGAAATTGCTGGTATGATGGTGCTTTAATTACATGCACAGGAGCCACCTAGTGGCATAGTTGAGTAATAGTATGAAATTCTTTAAAATTTGAGCAGCAAGTGCTTTGAAATTATATAGATGGAGCTAAGTTAGCAAATCATACTTCACAGCCATCAATCATTGTTGATCAATTGCTTGACTACCAATCAGTGAAACATAATTATGATTCATTTCTGACATTGACCCATTCAAGCATAATTAACATGGTCTGGATCCAGAAATAGTTTAATGCTTAAAAATAAGTACTTTCTTATGGGCCATTTAGATTGAACATAGGCTAGCAATAAATAAGGAAAATCTGTCAAATTTATTCTGAAAAGTTAGCATTTTGTTCAATTTTAAAGCCACAGCATAATGTGTAACACTGCAACTATTTTACTTTAATAATTATAACCTGTCCTTAGTGGAAATCAAATTGCCTACCCTTTTGCTAATAAAATCTGACACTGTTAATTCCAAAGGTGCAGTTTCTTAAAATGGAAACAAGTGTGCCAGGGTTTTATTTCTGAAAAATTATCTGTCTCCCTTTAAGATTGTTAAAATTAGGAAGTTGTTGATTGCATCATTCACCTTACATGAGTGCTTTTCCTTGGATTGTGTGTCTAATTTTTCCTTTGAATCTAGGATGTAATGTATCACTATTGTGAGAAATAGTTACTATTTTCAGTGAATTTGTCAAGTTCACTTTTACAAAAAAAATTTCACTTTTTTTATTAAGTTATACTACATGTTAAGTAGTAAGTTCCATAGTTGAACTAGAAATTGTGTAAAATGTGGTTTCTTTTTCTATAATTTGAATCCCATGTCATTAGATAATGTGAAATTTTAGTGTAATGAGAAATGGGTCAAAGCTTTTCTATATCTACTTTTTGCATATAAAAATGTTGAGATAAGCAAATACTTCAGTGTGTTGTGATGAATGCTTATGTTTTTTTCTAGAATTCAGTATCTTTAATTTCTTTTTGTATCAGTTATAATTATAAAATCAAATTTTTGTCCTTATGATGAACTAACTCGGAGTTTGTGAGTTCTAATTCCACCTTAGGCATGAAAACCAACTGGGTGACCTAGGGCCAATCATTTTTTTCAGCCCAACTCAGCTCGCAGGATTGTCCTTGTGGAGAAATTTAGAAGAGGGAGTATTAGAAATGTTCAGTACTCTGAGCTGTTTATGAAAATAATAAAGACAGGATATAAAATAAAACTAATGAGAACGTTACTAGATAACTAACATTCAACCATGATGATACAAAGGTGTGTGGGTATAGGATAAGCCTTACCTTATTTAATTGGAGAATAATATGTGTACACAGGTAGTCCTTGACTTACAACTATTCATTTACACAGTTGCAGCAACCCCTCAGTCATATGATCAAAATTTAGACACTTGGCAACTAGTTCATATTTTATGACAGTTGCAGTGTCCTGGGTTATGTGATCACCTTTTGCAATCTTCTAACAAACAAAGTCAAAGGGGAGCCCCCCCACAATTCACTTAACAACCATGTTACTAATTTAACAACTGCAGTGATTCACTTAACAGTTGTGGCAAAAAATGTCATAAAAATGGGACAAAGCTCACTTAATAACTGTCTCACTTAGCAACAGAAATTCTAGGCTCAATTATGGTCATATGTTGAGGACTACTTTTACACATACATTCATTCCATTTCATTTCAATTAAATAAGATACTTTTTTTCCTTTTTGAGAAGCATGTTAAATGAAGAAGAGAATATAATTCCTCTAAGATATTTTTGTGCGCTAATTGTGATTTTTGTTATTTCTTCTACCCATTTGCCTTTTGATTTCATGTAATGGTATCCGTGGCAACTGCAATTTTAATTTCTTTATTTTCATTTATCAATGAATGTTTTTCAGGCCATGTGAGCTACTAAATCTCATTTTTGCTGCAGCTGTAGTCACTTCATACTTATTTAGAAAATGTAGTGTAGCTATTCCATTAAATCATTGCAGTAAATTATTAAACATTTTTCAGGTCACTGTGGAACATCCAAAAATTCAACATTCTGAGGATCCTATTTTTTTTCAAAAGTCTTTTGAGATTTGCCTGTTTGCCTATGCTAGAACAGCAGGTGGAAAAGTAATATATATGTACAGCCAATGCATATCACCATTGCTAATAATTTTATAAACTGAATTTTACTTGAAATAGCCAAGCATTTGGCCTTTCACATTTTCATGAACATCATTTTTGCCATCTCATATCATGGAGATAGTTTAATAGTTTGTTGAAAAGAAAAAAACTATTCTTCCTTTATTCTGTTACATTGAAAATATGTTTCATATTGAAAAATGAGTTATTTCAGTCAGCTTAAGTTAAAATGTTTGCAAATAATTTTAACAAAATGCACAACCAGTTTCATTTTTGTTTAGTTATGAAATCCTTTTTCTGATTTATAGTAATATAGATAGTACATGATGGATTTTCTTCTGGATAAAAAAGAATAACTGTGTCAAAAAGCTTAACCAATTATAGAACATGGAAGGAAAAAACATCAACAAATCTTTTGGGCTTATTTGTTTGTTTAATACCATTATCTACATGCTGCTTCATTTTCAAAAAACTCTGTGGCATATATTAAGACTGGAAGCAAAAATGAGTTAGTAGAATAATGCACAGGTTGGAGCACCATTTAGTCATGGTATGACTCAATGGTGGTAATCAGCTGGTTCGCACAGGTTCAGGAGAACCAATAGCAACAATTTGGCCTGGGTCACCGAACCGGTAGCAACTTCTGGCTGGCCACGTCCCTGACCTGGTCACGTGGTTGCTGCTCACTCGCTTCTTCCAGCTGCTCAATGATCGCTCACCTTTTTCAGCTGCTCGATGCTCGCCCTGCCCTATATATGTTGCCTTTGCCACATGGCCCAGCTAATTGCCTCGCCAGTTGTCTTGCTGATGCCCGGTCAGCTCAGCTCACCAAAGGTAAGCAATGCATGCTGCCTGCTGAGCCTTTGCCTTGGGTCGAGGGCTGGGGCCCCAGGGACGTGCTATTTCCTGAGGTCTGGAGCTGCTGGCTGCCTTGGCTGAGCCAGGGAATGCATGATTCCCCGGCTCTGGCCTTGCTTCAGAGCCACCACCTGTTTACTACCCGCTACCTTTTAAGCGTAATGCATCGCCCATTTCCCTCTCCTTCAGAGGCCCTGGCCCTTAATTTCTCACTTCCTTTTCTATGGCGACCTCTTTCATTGTCCATGGTTGCAACCTTACTTTCCTCCTGTGGCTGACTGCAAGGGAAGGCAAGCTAGGGCTGAGAGCCGCTGGGCTCCCCGCCAGCCCGCATCTCACCCCCCCCCCCTTGTTGCAAGATGCCTGCAGCTGCTGCCTCTCTTTTTTTGGTGCCTCCCAGCTGATGTCTCTTTGCCAACCAGAATGGAGTTGGCTGGCTGGAGGCTTCTTGCACTGAAAACTACTGGCCTTTGCTTTTTGAATGCACCAAAATTAGAGTTTCAGTCCCACCGCCATCACCGCTCTGTTCTTCGCACTGGCCATTCTGCACTGGGACTTTGCATTGCCTGCTGCACTGGAAGGACTTGCCTAGAAAAGTACCTCCACTCTGGCACAGCAGGCAATGTGGTGCACCCCAATGCAAAGAACTGGGCAGTGAGTCCCAGCTGCTGTTTCTTTGCCAACTGGAACTGAGCTAGTAGCCCACACGCTGTCTCCTAGCAGATCATCCCAGGACCTCACATGTGCACACATGAGGCCAGGACCTTCTGTGAGGAGATGGTGCATGGGTGAGTCCCTGTGGCACAGTGAGATTCATTGCACACGTTCTGTGTATGCCCGAGGAGGAGAAGCCTTTGGTGAACTTTTCTGCCTCTGTTCGCTTCGCTGCTGCTTGGAAGGCAGCTGCCTCAGCCTGTCCCCTTAAGAGGGAGGGACCAAAATACAGAGGGAGGGACCAAAAAGGGACAGGCAAGGCTCAGAAGCTGCCTTCTGACTCCTGGCCGAGTCTCTCCATGTCCCCATCCCCACCCGCCAAGTAGCCTCCAGCCTCCACCTCTTTGCTGGCAGGAGAATCCTCTAGCCACTGCTCCCAGTTCAGTTCCGGCCAGGAAAGAAGTGGCAAAAAAAAAATGTGGCAGCTGTAGGCTTCTTGCAGCAAAAATTACTGACCTCCGGCTTTGCTCTGCTTCTCCAACGCATCACCGTGGCTGCATTCTAAGCTCTAGCCACACAGGTCCACCCCTTTGAACCTACTGCATTGGAGGGATTTGCCCAAACAAGTCCGAGCAGAGCGGTGCAGCAGGCAACGGGGTGAGCCTAGAATGCGGTGCCTAGAATGCGGCCACGGCACATTGCAGAAGCGGATCAAAGCCAGAGATTGTGACTGGTGAAGAGAGAGTGGGCGGCATGCAGGATTAGGCCAGGTCTGGCTGGGTAGAAAATAGGTAGCTAGATAGAAATTTTTTTTTTCCTACCGGGTTCTGTGGGCGTGGCTTGATGGAGAATGTCAGTTGGATATGCCCACTCAGTCACACGACCCTCTCACACCAAGCCACGGCCACAGAACTGGTAGGGGAAAAAATTGAATACCATCACTGGCGTGACTTTAAATTTCATCATTAGCTGCAGCTGGTTCAACCAGAACCTAATTCTTCTGGACCTTTAAACAAAGCTGCTAGTGTTTGTTGTACGCTGTGAGAATGTTTGGGCTGCAACAGGGTGTTATGGTAGTTAAGTAAAAACTTTTAAAGATGGGTGCATGCATCACTTTCTGTTGCTCAAGAACTGAAATAGACTCCACTGAAAAAACTCAAGATTTATATTTCAAAAATATTTCTTTTAAAATATTTCAATTTTGAAAATACTTGGGGATTTATAGTGGTTGCCCTAACATTTACAAAAATTACCGCTCCCATTCCATGCTTTTACATTCATGAATCTCTCCCAAAAGAAATATTTTTGAAATATAAATCTTGAGTTTTTTCAGTGGAGTCTATTTCAGTTCTTGAGCAACAGAAAGTGATGCATGCACCCATCTTTAGAAGTTTTTACTTAACTACCATACCACCCTGTTGCAGCCCAAACATTCTTACAGCGTACAACAAATACTAGCAGCTTTGTTTAAAGGTCCAGAAGAATTAGATTCTGGTTGAACCAGCTGCAGCTAATGATGAAATTTAAAGTCACGCCAGTGATGGTATTCAATTTTTTCCCCTACCAGTTCTGTGGCCGTGGCTTGGTGTGAGAGGGTCGTGTGATTGAGCGGGCATATCCAACTGACATTCTCCACCAAGCCACGCCCACAGAACCTGGTAGGAAAAAAAAAATTTCTATCTAGCTACCTATTTTCTACCCAGCCAGACCTGGCCTAATCCTGCATGCCGCCCACTCTCTCTTCACCAGTCACAATCTCTGGCTTTGATCCACTTCTGCAATGTGCCGTGGCCGCATTCTAGGCACCGCATTCTAGGCTCACCCCGTTGCCTGCTGCACCGCTCTGCTCGGACTTGTTTGGGCAAATCCCTCCAATGCAGTAGGTTCAAAGGGGTGGACCTATGTGGCTAGAGCTTAGAATGCAGCCACGGTGGTGCGTTGGAGAAGTAGAACAAAGCCGGAGGTCAGTATAGAGGATAGTTTAAGGATGCAGAGAGAATGTTGGGATAATTTCTTCAGTTAACAGTGACTGTTGAAATTCTATGCTAATGTAGAGGAGAAATGTTAGGTGAGTTAATGGATCATATATAGACATAATCATTTATTAAATCTATTTTCTTAGGTAGTTTTATTTTAACTGCCTCATAAATATACTTACTGTTATGTTTTGAGCATGGGCGAGAAAGAATGGAGACAAGCTTCTGAACGGTGAACTTCAGCTCTTTATTTACATCGTGACTTGCTTTTTTAACATCAGTAAAACCCGCCTTATATAGGCAAACCTTGTAACGTTTAACCAATAACAAGCTAGGAACGCTAGCTTTTATAACCAATAAGAACTCTTTGTTAAGGGCCAATCGGATTCCCCGGAATGGGCTAATCCGGTCCGGCCGCTTAACAACCAATCGGAAGTGCAGGGCCAGAACCTGCACTTACTCCAAGCTCACACTTTATTAATTATATTGCATACACAACACCCCTTCCCCCTGGTTCCTTAGTTCAGGGCGCAGTTACATAGTCCCTTAAATAGGACGGTTGTCTTTTTAGTCTCTTTGATTTTCGTTTTATCGGTTGGTTGCAATCCCGCTGAGGTAGATCGTTGTCTGGCAGTGGGGCTATCTCTGGTTCAGAGTTCACTTCTACGTCATTGCCCACATTTTCCGTGATTCCCTGAGGTGCAAGCGTTTCTCCCTCTGGCTCTGCTTCCTGAGTTTCTATTAAATCGTCGTTTCCTTCGAACGGGTTTCCTAGGGCTTCATCTTCTTCCATACCTCCCCCCCCTCAGTATGGTCATAGGGGAGTTGCGAACTGGCCGCTGGAAGCCACAACCGTAATTGGTCGATATGCCATTTCCAAAGTTTATTGTCAAGGCATTGCACGAGGTAGGATCTAGGGCCAGTTACACGTACTACTGTCGCTTCCACCCACAACGGGTCGTCCGATAGGTTTTTTGCATAAACCAGGTCTCTTACCTGGAAGGTGAGACAGCGGCCGCTGGATCCTAGTGGTTTCTCCGGTTCGTAAGCTGGGTGCAACCGGTCAAGGTGGGAGCGGAACTTTCGTCCCATTAGCAGTTCAGCGGGAGTTTTGTTGTTGACGCTATGTGGGGTGATGTGTTGCAAGAAGAGGATTTGGTTGACCTTGTTGTCAATGTTGTCATAGTCTACCTTTTGCAAGGTTTTCTTCACAAATTGAAACATGCGTTCTGCTCGGCCATTGGTCTCAGGGTGTGCAGGCGAGGTGAGCGCATGGCGGATGCCGCGGTCAGCGAGGTACTGCTCGAACGCTAGTGCAGTAAATTGTGGGCCGTTATCGGATACCAGGACGTCTGGTAATCCGTGGGTTGCAAAGAGTCTGTTTAGAATCTTGATGACCGCCTCGGAGGTCGTAGTCGTCATGCGATGAATTTCGAGCCAATTGGAGTAGGCATCGACAGTAAGCAGGAAGGTGTGGCCCTTGGTTGGCCCCGCGAAGTCCAGGTGAATTCAGGACCAGGGTCCACGTGGTGTCTCCCATTCAGTAGGCATGGCTTTTGGTGGGGCATTGCTGACTTCTTGGCATTTGGGACAAGCTTTAACCCACTGTTCGATTTGCTTGTCAATGCCCGGCCACCATGCGTAGCTTCATGCAAGGGCTTTCATTCGCACGATGCTGGAGTGGCCATCGTGCAAAGTTCTCAGCAGCGCTTTTTGGAGCTGTTCTGGAATAACAACTCTATCGCCCCAGATGACACAGCCTTTCTGGGAGAAGAGTTCGGTCTGTCGAGTTTTGAATGGTGTAAAGTCATCTGATAACTGGTCCAATGGCCATCCGCGTTCTACCCAGCCTAGGACACTTGCTAGGGTGTGGTCGCGTTTGGTTTCTTTCGCGATATCTCGGGCGGTCAGTGGCGGCGAGTTGAGCGCTTCGATTTGCAATGTGGTTACCGTTGGTGCTGGATCGTCGAGAGTCTCTGGAAGCGGTGCTCGGCTCAATGCGTCAGCGTGGGGAATGGCCTTCCCCGGGCGGTATTGCAGCCGATAGTTATAAGCAGCTAAGAATTCTGACCATCGGGTCATCCTAGGGGATAATATGTAGGGAGTCAGCTTATCTCCGGCTATTATCCCCAACAAAGGCTTGTGGTCAGTCACAATAGTAAAAACCCTACCATACACGTATTCGTGAAATCTTTTCACAGCTGAGAAAATTGCGAGGGCTTCCTTATCAATTTGTCCATAGTTCCGCTCTGTTTTTTAAAGAGTCTTTGAAAAATATGCAACAGGGGCTTCGTTCCCATTAGGCAGTACGTGGCTCAAACTGGCGCCCACCCCGAAAGGCGATGCATCACAGGTTATAACTAACGGCAAAGTCTCGTTATACTACATGAGCAGTTTTTTAACATTTCGGAATGCCTGTTCTTCACGGTAACCCCATAACCAATTTGCTTTTTTATCTAACAATCGGTGTAACGGTTCAGCGACAGTTGCTTTGTGCGGTAAAAATACATTATAAAAATTGATGAGGCCTAGGAACACCTGGAGATCGGCCTTGTTTTGTGGCCTGGGAGCGTTTTTGATCGCTTTTAATTTACTTTCGGTAGGGTGAATGCCCTGGCTATCAATCAGGTACCCTAAAAACTCAACACTGTCAGTACACAATTTACATTTGTTTTTTTAACCCTAAGACCGGCCTCTTGGAATTTTTTTAGAACTAATTTTAACCAGTCCTGTAAGATTTTTTTTGTAGGGGCTGCAATTAATACATCATCAAAATAGGGGACCACGCCCTTAATCCCTTGCAATAACCTTTCCATAAGGCTCTGAAAAATCCCCGGGGCTACACTTACTCCGAATTGCAGCCGGGTACATTTAAAGGCACCTCGGTGCGTCACAATAGTTTGGGCCTGTGCCGTTTTTTCATCTACTGGTAACTGCTGATATGCCTGAGCTAAATCCAATTTAGCAAAAACCTTCCCGTCCCCCAGGGAATGGAGGAGGTGCTGCACCACCGGAACTGGATACGCATTTTGCTGCAGGGCGTGGTTCAAAGTGGCCCGGTAGTCCCCACAAATTCGGATTGCCCCGTCTGGCTTAATGGGTGTTACAATAGGGGTTTCCCATGGGGAGTGATCGATGGGCTCCAACACCCCCTGAGCTATCAGTTTGTCGAGTTGTTCATCGATTTTCGGTTTTAAGGCAAACGGAACTTGACGATGCTTTAGGCAAATGGAGCTATTTTTGGATCTAGGCTGAATGAGATCGGGGTCCCCTTGTACTTGCCTAAGCTGTCCGCGAAGATGTCCCTGAACTCAGAGATAAGGTCTTCCTCCCAGTCACAGCTACCGACTCGGTTTACGCCGGCCACTTCAATGCCGAGTGGCGCGGACCATTGGAGGCCCAGTAGGCTAGGCCTATCTCTATCGATGACCGTTAAAGCTAAGTATGCTGTGTGCTTCTTGAAGGAGACTCGGACTCGGCAGGACCCGACGACGGGGATTCGATTCCCCTGGTAGTCCTTGAGGATGAGGCGTTGGAAACGGAGATCTTGGTGTTGAATTGTGGGGATGAGTTGCTTGAGTGTCTTCCAAGACACTATCAACAGAGACGATCCCGAGTCAACCTCCATGTGGCAAGGCTGGTTCTCGATGGCTACCGGGACTCGGATTTTCTTAGTGTCCAAGGCTGAGGCATGACCGATAGTGATAGTATGGTGAGCCTCTTCTCTTTGCAAAGCTCGATTTCTGTAGGAGTGGTTTAGTGGCTCTTGCCTTACAGGACGGTTTCCTGTCGATTGGCGATGGTTAGCCCCTTTTGAGGCCTGGCTGCGTCTTGGCGAGCTGCGGCAGACCCGTCCGATGTGGCCTCGTTTCCCGCACTCATGGCAGAGTGCGTCACGGAATTTGCATTCGGACCTGGCATGGTTGGCTCCACAGCCAGCGCAAGGGCGTAAGGGCTTTGGCCAAGGGTCCCGGTCGGACTGCAGTTGATGGACCCCCTCTTCGTCGCTGTCTGATGACGAAGAGAGGTCTTCGTGATGCGTTGTCGCCAGCTGTCCTTCCAACTTGGATAAAATGTCGGTGGAGGTACCGGAACGCGCTTGCGGCGTAGTTGTGCAGCCGACTTCTTGGTTGCTTCTGCTGCGGTAGCATCGGCAATGGCATCGGCAAGGCTGATGTCGCCTTTCGCCATCAGCTTGCTTTGGATGCCTCGTGCATCTAATCCCAGAACTATGCGATCTCTTAGTGCTTCTTCTAGATCGGTGAATCCGCAGAGGCCTCCCAAATTTCGGAGGTCTGCTATGAAGTCGGCCACACTTTCTCCCTTTCGCTGGCTTCTTTGATAAAACTCGTGGCGTCTCACGAGCGTAGGCACGGTCGGGGCGTAGTGGTCTCGCAGGATAGGTTCAAGGTCATCCCAATCCATGGTCTTCACTTCTCAGGGTTTGGCTAGTGCTTTAGCCATCTTAAATACGGTTGGACTGCAATGCATTAGGAACATTGCCCGTTTCTTCCCGGCTGTGGCATCCTTTAAGTTGTTCGTCTCTAGGAACATTTGGAAATGATCCATGTAAGACTCCCAGTCTTCTTGTGTTGGATCGAACGGAGCGGGTGGAACGATGCCGCCAGACATGGTTCCGTTGTTGGTGTCGTCCATCACGTGCTCAGTGTTCTTCGAAGTTTCGTTGGTTCAGATGTCTCCACATCCCACCCTCGTTGCCAGTGTTATATTTTTAGCATGGGCGAGAAAGAATGGAGACAAGTTTCTGAACGGTGAACTTCAGCTCTTTATTTACATCGTGACTTGCTCTTTTAACATCAGTAAAACCCGCCTTATATAGGCAAATCTTGTAGCGTTTAACCAATAACAAGCTAGGAACGCTAGCTTTTATAACCAATAAGAACTCTTTGTTAAGGGCCAATCGGATTCCCCGGAACGGGCCAATCCGGTCCGGCCGCTTAACAGCCAATCAGAAGTGCAGGGCCAGAAACCTGCACTTACTCCAAGCTCACACTTTATTAATTATATTGCATACACAACACTTACGGTAACTAATACAGTCAATATGGTAAACTTATTAGGTGTCATGTCTTCTTGCATTTTTCAATTATATTTCAAAATAAAGTAAGTTTTGAGTAAACCTGCCCATTTATTTTCCTAATTTGGTGATCTTAAAACAGTAAAGCAATAAAATTAGCAAAGACGTTTGGTTGCAACTGTGTCTCAAAATTGAATGCACCTTATCTCGAGATAAAGATTAGATTTATGGGACAAGACGAGAAATTGGAGTGTGATAATCATGAGAGATAAATTCCAAATAGGAACATATTCGTTTTTATAATTACAGTTTGGAACATGGTAACCTATATACCATACCTAGAGAATACAAAAGTGCAGAATTTTAAAATAGGGATGGCTATTTTATAGTAGTGTATTTCTTACTGATATTTTTCAGTGTTTTCTACTTTACAATTTGGTATATAATTTACTATCTCATTGCTTTATATCTATCCTCTTTGATTTCCTAAATTAATAGAGAATCTGAAAATCCCTCAAAGATTTAATTTTGTATGTTTTTTCCTAAATATGTTCTCTAAATAATGGAAAACTTATAGAATACTGAACTTTTCTTTTTGGAAGGCAGAAAATATATATGGAAATATGAATGAGTTTGCAAGTTTATTACTTAATTAAACATTTATCAGAAAAGTTATTCTCTATATGTTTTCGCTTCACTAGGTGAAGCAGAGGTGACCTATTCCTACACTGGAATTTACTTCATTTTATTTATGCTTTAGGGATGACCATAAGAAAATTGTTCTTAATTAGTAAATTTATTTTTGATAATAAAACTTAGATATAATTTTTCAAAAGAAAAATAGAGTCTTTCTAGAAGGACCTAAATTCATCTATTACACATCACTATAAAATACAGTTTGTATTTTTCAATTATAATGGGTGTGTGTGTGTGTTAATTTCTGTCTTTCAGCTTTACTGTTCAGCTAGGTGTGCTTTTATTGTTATGTGCCTTGTTGGAAAGACTGCTGCTATTACTACTATTGCTTTTAGTAATAGGGCTGCAAATACCCAGCTGTTCAAGATTGTTATTTGTTTTTAGCTATACATATATTAATGAAATGTAAACATCAAGAAATCCACAAAGTTATTCGAGCTATTTCAGAAAATCGTCATAATTACCACCAGACTAAGCTATTTAGATATCTACCACATATTACACAGTTTGTGAAGAATGTGGATAAAAAGTTTATAACGCTAGATACTACATTGAAACTAATAATTCAAAATTTGAATAATAATTCTCTGCAAAATGCAGATAAAACTATTAATTTTTCAGTAATGAAATGTTGACTTTTTTACAAGGACTTTCTATGTATCTATGAAATATTTCATGGTCTCAATATTTATATTCCACTTATCTTTTAGGGAAAACAAGAAAGAAGCCTGAGCCAGTGGATACCATATTTGTTAAACAAGTTAGAGAAGGAGGGCCTGCTTTTGAAGCTGGATTATCCACAGGTATCTTTCACTTCTCTTCATATAGTAATCATATCTCTGAATTTGGCTGGAATAGGATTTTACACATAACAATTCAATAGGCAAATTTAAACTTTGTGCCAAACTTCATTGTTTGGCAAATCAGTCTTGATGACTCTCAGACATTTTATATATATGAACTACATTTTATATGTTTTACACGTGCATTAACAATTTAGTGCTCATTTGGCTATGGTGGAAATTCCTTCATCTCCATTAGCTCATTAAATTGAGGTTTAATGGAATATCATGAATAGATTTTTTTTTCAGTATTTGTCTCTGAACAATAAAAGAACGCTTGGATAATAGAGATATCTAGCTAATTTTTCCTAAGCGGTTTTAATAATTTATGGCTAATTTTTGTAGGTGGATTTTTAAAAGAATTAATGAGCTTTGAAAACCATAACCACTTCATATATTACTAGAAAGCAGCAAGAAGTTATTATATATTTCCATATTATTAGATCCATGCAGGGGTGGAATAGGACTGGGTTAACTACCGGTTCGAGATTTATGAGCTTCCCTGCAGGCTGCGAGCAGAGGGCCTGTAAATCGTTATCAGCAGCTGCCTGCAGAGAAGCAGCCTTTGAAACAGCCCTCTTTTCTTGCTTTTCTAACTGCAGCTGTGTCTCGTTCGGCAGCTGAAGTTGAAAAATCAGGAAATAAAGATCAGGTAAGAGCCCAGGTGGGCGGGGTGGGCAAAAGCATCAGCAGACATAGAACTGGTGCTATGTCTGCTGCTCTTTAGAGCTATCGGTTCTACAGAGGTGGACAGAACCGGTAGAAACCCACCCCTGGATCCATGTTCTATAAATGCCATGAGATCTGGAATAATAAATGAGTTCCACACTTGTAGATTTCATCCATGATAACATACCTAATATTATTAGAATAATCCTAGTTATGATATGGAAGATTCTCAGTGATCCAGGTACAGTTGTTTGGAAGCTGAGTCATAGCAACTTGGAAGTCCGGTTGTCAAGATTCTTCTTCCAAGTTCTGGTGTTATAGTAGTTGTAAAGAAAATTAGAATTGTTCTTAATTCCCCACTTTTAAAAAAAAATTGTGTCAGCTTTAAATCAAGAAAAGAATGACTTTGTTTCCTTTTTTTATCTGTAGGTGACAGAATTATAAAAGTTAACAGAGAAAGTGTCATAGGAAAGACATTTTCTCAAGTAATTGCTTTAATTCAGAACAGGTAAACAATTTATTTTAAAATATAATTTGAATTTTCATATCAAATATTTCATATATTTTTATATATCTTTAAAAAGGATTTATGAAATATGTTTTGTTCTGTGATATGATGAACTATAATTAAACTTCAAAGTCAAATTGTTAATGAAAGAAGGTGAATGGTTTGAAACATCTAGGTTTTCTCCTCTTGCAGTTTTTCTTGTTGATAACATTTACAAGAATGAAAATAATTCTGAAATGAATTTCACTGCACTTTACACCAGAGTTTATAGGTGTTTTCTTTCCATAATATAATCCAGTCGTTAACTAGCCAAGTGAAGTTTTATTATGTTTAGTTTGCTAATGGACAATCATACTAGTTGGGTCAAAAGTCATTCTTCAAGAATATATATCCTTGTTTATCAACCACAATTGGGACCAGGAAACCATCACTAAGCAACACAATTGTAAAGTACAATGTCACTTGATCATGCCAACTTACAATAGCAATTGTGGCAGTTCTAATTGCCATCACTAGATGAATCCTGTACAAGCATATTCTGCAATCACATGATTTTTATTTGTGATTCCCTGCTGACTTCACCATTGACTTTGCTTGATGGAGGCAAGCAGTGAAGGTGATCATGTGACTCTGAGATGTTGCAGCTGTCATAATTATGAGCCAGTTATCAAGTGCTCAAATTGCAGTTTGTGATTAGAAGGATACTCTGATGGCTGCAATTATAAGAATGTGTGCTATCATAACTTTGAATGGCTGCTGAACAACTGCTCAGTCACAAGGATTATCTACATGTTCATTCAGAAAATGCTTGGTAACCTACCACTAGACTCTTCTCCCTGGAAATACCAGCATGCTTCATGATTAACTCCTTTCTTTTTTAAAAATAAAGTTTTATTTGGGTTTTCATGCACAAAATACAAGTAAAGCATCTTTTTTGAAAATAGCACGGTCCGGGTTGAACTTCTTTATACAGACACAAAACTCAATTTCATCCTCCTTTTTGTATTCTATTCCATATCTTATACTATTTTACATTTTCTATATAGTTTTTTCTCCTCTTTTAATTTTCTCAATTTAATTTTGATTATCTCATCTCAATTCAAATCATTATATTTATACTTTTGTCTGTTCTGTTTCAATTTCATATTATCTTTTCTCATTAAACAAATTTTCTTCTGTAGTTACTAATTGGAATATGACACCTTTATATCTTTTAATTACATCCATTCAACTCTTATTTAAACTTCAATATATACCTTAAGTTTATGACCTTCAATATAATACATAATACATAACTTCCAATCGAATTCTGTTTGGCACATTCTTATAATACACACTATATTCTTTAAAAGAAAGAAAGAAAGAAAGATTGTAAATATATGTAATTATAAACCCTCATTCCATTCCAGTTCAGTTCTATCATTAATAATCATTAAAACCATAACATCTTTAACACTGCTTTTCAATTAAATATCATACTTCCTTAAAAACACATGTAATCTCCATAATTAATTTTTCCCTTATTTCTCATCACATATGTTTTATCAATCATTAAATATACCTTTTGTTACATTTATTTATTAACAAGCATTCCACTGAATTATGATAGCTAATTTATCCCTCATTTTAATCATACATTGTTTCATATTTTCTAATATTATTTCTGCTTCTAATATAACCATACTATCTTATGTACCTTTGCAGTATCCCTTTTTCCATTAAGTTTTTACCCATTATCTCTAAATAGACCCTTTTCTCTATATTTTGCTTCTGTCCTTTATAACTTCTTTTCCTTCCTTTCTTCCCTCTCATCTTCTCCCTCCCCTTTTTACCCCCTTGTCTCTCTAGTTCTAATTCTCTCTTCTGCATTTCCCTCTTCTGTTGCTTTCTGATTTTATACTTATTTTTCACTCTATTTTTTCTGGAGTTGTTTTTCCCAATCTTAAACTTTCCATTCTCTTTCTCCCCTTTCCTTTTCTTTCCCCATCTAAGATTACTTGTTCATTAAAGATGGCTTCTTCTTTGTCACAATCTTCTTGTTCTGCAGGCATTTCTTGTTGTTTTTCATAATTCCAAATCTCCATTTCTAAAAACTGAAATATAAAGCCAAAAGAACCTCTCCCTTCTTGTGTATCTTCTTTGTACTTTTTAAATTCCATTTTCAGTTCTTCTAAAAGAGGAGCCATTTTAAAAAGTTTTAAACAATTACCCGATTGATTTTAGTCATTCAAAACAATAACCAAGAATCCAGAAGTCATCAAGTAATCCAGATAGTCCCGAGTTATATCTTCTTATTTCTTTTTCGACTTTCTCTTCCTGGGGTTTTTGTTGCGATATTTCAGTTAGAATGTATCTTTTGGAAGTCTTGTTGAGATTTTGCTGTAAGTTCTTTTTTAATTGCAGGCAGTCTCCTCCCTTCCAGATCCTGCCCTTTTATTCTTCCTCTCTCCTTTCCTGTTTTCAAAAGCTTTTAATTATCCAGAAATCTTTGTAATCCCTTTGACTTTTTATTTTCAGCATTAAATGCCTATTGATGTCAAAGTGGATTTTTTTCCAATTTCTTGCTTAAGTCTCTTAGCTGTCAGTATAGGAAAAGGAGAAAACCAAATCTTTTCCCTTTTCTCTCTCCTTCGCAGCTTAAAAATCTTCTTAGGGAACAATGTTATTGTTTTTTAACAGTTTCAATTCCAGGATACCTTATTTGTTGCTTTTGCTGCTTGACCAGGTCAACCAAAACTTTCTCTTCTTATCTTCTTCCTGCACATTCTTTTCTGGTTGAGTTCTTCTTTGTGGTGGCTATTCATGACCACCGCTGCAACCGCCTTCAGGAAAGGGAGTAATGGCCTGCTGACAGTCTCCCCCCTCTTCACCACCTTTACAGAGTGGCTTAGCCCCGAAACCAGCCGGCTCAGGGCGGCTCCAGCGGCGAGCAAGGATCAAAGCCTCGCAGAGATGGGGTTTCGGTCTGTCGCTGAAGAAGCTCAAACTGGAAGTCCCATTATTAACTCCTTTCTGAGTGGGCAGGCAAGATGTTTGGGGATTGAATTCAACCTGTTCTTTCTGCCTCTACTTCTTGTAAGTCTCTATAAGCAAAAAAAAGAACAGTTGACTGGGATTTGTGTTCCTAAAACATGGCTAGATAGCTGGAATTAATTTAATCCTTTGTAAGTGTGGATCTATTTTGTTCTAAATATTAGCACCTGGGATTTATTTATTATGTCAGTTGATTATTATTGTTTTTAGCCCAATGACATAATGCCCCTCCTTATTGGCCTAATTAACCATGATGTGGGAACAAGGCCAGAAACATTAACTTCCAGATGTTGCTGATCCTCATTTTCCAATCAGCTCTAATAGAAAAAAAATCAAAGTAAAGCAGTCTGACAGTAATCAGAAGATCACAAGCCCCTACCTCTTCTTTAGCACCCTCTGTATTCCCAAAAAGAAACTGCAAATTTTATGGTAGTAGAAAAATCAACCTTTAGTGACAACCAAATTTTTTTAACGTTAAAAGTCCATGTACAAGTATTTGAAACATTTATATTAAGAAGTATTGTTGTCTCAAATACATTTGGTGGTTTATAGCACAAAAATACATATACTGTTTACTTTTGGAATAATGTGCAGATTTTTTAAAAAATATGTAAAATACATCTTGAATTCCTTATATTGAGAATTTCATAAAACAATATAATAAATCAAGCATGGATTAAAAGAAGATACAGTGTCAGGATTTAGAGATTAATTTGTAATTGTCTTCTACTTTTTTGAAGTCTATTCTATTTTTTATTAAAGCATGTAGGATTCTTTTCTTCTAAGACGGTCATTGCATTTTTCTTCAACCTCTTTTTACATCAATCAATTTAAGGCAGCAGATATGAAACTAAAATCAAATCTTGTGTTTGATCAGCAGTTTACATAGGATTCTTTTAAAAAATTTAGATTGAACTTTATTATGCAAGATCTAACTTCCATTCAGTAATTCACATCTTAATTTAAACATTTTAAAGCATTCATAAATTATTAGTAGCATTAAGAAAACAAATTAATAGCATTTAGAAAACAAATATTAGCAGCATTAAAAAACAAACAACATTTCTGTTGTGAATTAATAAAAGTGCTTGAATAAAGATTGTTTAAAGTAAAGATTGATTAAAGTAAAGTGCAGGGTTCTGGCCCTGCACTTCTGATTGGCCGATAATTGCGATATGGGATTGGTCTGTTCAGGAGAATCCGATTGGCTATTAACGAGCCCTTCTCATTGGTTAAAAGAGCTAATGTTCCTGTGTTTTCATTGGCTAAATACCCAAGAGCTTGCCTATATAAAGGGGGCTGTTGTGGCCGTTAAGAGAGCTGTTGCACCATGTTAAATAAAGATTTGAAGTTCACTGTTCATCGATTCGTCTCCACTTCTTGCGCCACGCACAGAACTTAACACTGGCGACGAGGATGGGATGTGGAGACGTCAGAGCTGACTGAACACTACAGAGCGATAACTGAGCACGTGGCTGAAATGCACCAACGGTGGAACCATGTCCAGCAGCACCATACCACCCGCTCCATTCGACCCGGCACAAGAAGACTGGGACTCATATATGGATTGCTTCCAGATGTTTCTGGAGACCAACAATTTGAAGAATGCCACTACCGGAAAGAAACGGGCGGTATTCCTAACTCATTGCGGACCGACCGTATTCAAGATGGCCAAGGCACCAGCGAAACCGGCAGAAGTGAAGTCCATGGACTGGGACGTCCTCGAACCCCTGCTAAGGGCCCACTATGCACCGACCATACCAACGCTCGTGAGAAGGCATGAATTTTACCAGAGAGATCAGCGGAAGGGTGAAAGTGTTGCAGATTTCATAGCTGATCTCTGGAATCTGGGAGGCCTATGCGGGTTTGCTGACCTCGAAGAAGCCCTGAGAGACCGAATAGTTCTGGGATTAAATTCACCAGGCATGCAGAGTAAGCTGATGGTGAAAGGCGACATTAGGCTTACAAATGCCATCGCTGACGCTACTGCAGCAGAATCAACCAGGAAGTCGGCTGCCCGAATGCACCGCACCCACGCTCCACTTCGCCAACTCGCCAGCGAAATTTCACCTCACTTAGAAGAACCGGCAATGACAGCCCAACACAAGGACCTCAAATCGTCATTGGAAAGCGATGAAGAAGAGGTCAACCGGCTCCGGTCTTAATGAGACCAATGCCAGAGATCGCAGTATCAATGTGCTGGTTGTGGGGCAAACCACCCCCGATCAGACTGCAAATTCCTTGACGCACTCTGCCATGTGTGCGGGAAAAGAGGCCACATCGGACGGATCTGTAGTAGCAAACAAGGACCCAGCCAGCCCCCAAGGGGGGCTAACTATCGCCAATCTACAGGAAGCCGTCCTGTAAAGCGAGAACCCTTGAACCACCAATGGAACAACCACTCCTACAGAAACAAACCCCTAAACCACTCAACGAAGCCAGAAGAGGCGCACCAAACCATTACGATTGGTCACGCCTCATCACTGGATGCCAAGAAGATCTGGGTGAAGGTGGCTATCGACTACCAGCCTTGTATGATGGAAGTTGATTCAGGATCGTCCCTCTCGATGGTTTCCTGGAAGACCCTCAAGCAACTCATCCCTACCGTCCGGCGACAAGACCTCCGATTCCAAAGAGTCATACTCAAAGATTACCAGGGAAATCGAATTCCAGTTGTTGAATCCAGCCAAGTCCGTGTCTCATTTAAAAATCGTACCGCATCTCTACCCTTGACTGTAGTCGACAGGGATCGGCCTAGCTTGTTAGGCCTTCAATGGTTCGCTCCATTTGGAATTGAAGTAGCCAGCATTCACTGAACCAGCAGCAACGACTGGGAAGAAGCTCTCGTCCAAGAATTCCAGGACATCTTTGCAGATAAACTAGGCGAGTACAAGAGGACCCCGATATCATTTAACCTCAACCCCGAAATAGCTCCCATCCGCCTTAAGCCTCGTTGAGTTCCATTTGCCCTTAAAGCAAAGATTGATGAGCAGCTTGATAAATTAATAGCCCAGGGGGTGTTAGAACCAACCGACCATTCTCCCTGGGAAACCCCAATCGTGACACCCATCAAGCCAGATGGATCGTTAAGAATTTGTGGGGACTACCGAGCCACCCTGAATCACGCCCTGCAGCAAAACGCTTACCCAGTACCGATGGTGCAACACCTTCTCCATTCCCTGGGGGGCGGAAAAGTCTTCGCTAAACTAGTTCTAGCCCAGGCATACCAACAACTGCCTGTAGACAAAAAAACGGCAGAGGCCCAAACGATCGTTATGCACCGAGGTGCGTTTAAATGTAACCGACTCCAATTCAGAGTAAGCGTGGCCCCGGGAATCTTTCAAAGTTTGATGGAAAGACTATTACAAGGGATAAAAGGCATTGTCCCCTATTTTGATGACGTTTTAATTGCTGCTCCGACTCAAGAAATACTAAGGGAGTGCCTGGGATTGGTTCTTCAGAGATTTAAAGACTCGGGTCTCAAAGTTAAAAAAAACAAGTGTCAACTATGTACGGATCGAGTAGAATTTTTAGGATATTTAATAGATAAACAAGGCATTCACCCCACCGATAGCAAACTTAGGGCAATCAAAAACGCCCCAAAACCCCGCAATAAGGCTGATCTGCAAGCTTTCCTAGGCCTTATCAATTTTTATAACGTCTTTCTGCCTCACAAAGCAACTGTAGCCGAACCCCTACATCGTTTATTGGACAAAAAATCAACCTGGGTTTGAGGGCACCAGGAGGAACATGCATTTCAACAAGTAAAAAAACCTATTGACCTCCGACACTGTTTTGATGCAATATAATGAGACTTTGCTTTTAATGTTTACATGTGATGCATCACCATTCGGAGTGGGTGCCATTTTGAGCCACGTTTTACCAAAACGGAAATGAAGCCCCTGTTGCCTATTTTTCAAAAACGCTATCTAAAGCAGAACGCAATTACAGTCAAATTGATAAGGAAGCTCTTGCTATTGTATTTGCTGTTAAACGATTTCATGAATATATTTATGGGCGAGCTTTCACTATAATAACTGACCACAAACCTTTACTGGGAATAATAGCAGGAGATAAACCAACCCCTTATATATTATCTCCCAGAATGACTCACTTGTCAGAATTCTTGGCTGCCTATAATTATAAGTTGCAACACCGCCCGGGGAAAGCCATTCCCCATGCTGACGCATTGAGCCGTGCACCACTTTCAGAAACCATTGATGACCCTGCTCCGACTGTCACAACACTGCAGATCGAGACACTCCAAAAACCGCCACTGACAGCTCGCGATATCACTATTGAAACTAAACGCGATCCCGCTTAACACGTGTCCTCAGCTGGGTAGAGTGTGGATGGCCATTTGACCAAATCCCTGACAACTACGTTCCCTTCAAAAGTCGACAGACGGAACTGTTTTCCCAGAATGGCTGCATCATTTGGGGCGATAGAGTAGTTGTCCCAGAGCAGTTGCAGTGAGCGGTACTGAGAACCTTGCACGATGGCCACCCCGGCATCGTGCGCATGAAAGCATTTGCACAAAGCTATGCGTGGTGGCCGGGCATGGACAAGCAGATCGAAGCCTGGGTAAAGACTTGTCACAATTGCCAGGAAGTCAGCAATGCCCCACCGAAAGCAACCCCAACAGAGTGGGAAACACCCAGGGGACCATGGTCCCATATTCATCTGGACTTTGCAGGACCTACGAATGGACACACATTTTTATTAACAGTGGATGCCTACTCGAACTGACTCGAAATCCATGAGATGAAAAATACAACAACCGAATCAGTCATCAGGAAATTGGACAGGTTATTTGCAACACACGGACTACCGGATGTTCTCTTATCTGACAAAGGGCCCCAGTTTACCGCGCTTTCTTTTGAACAGTATCTGGCAGACCGCAGTATTCGCCATGCACTAACTTCACCGGTGCATCCTGCAGCCAATGGAAGGGCCGAGCGCATGGTACAATTCGTCAAAAGAACTCTACATAAAATGGACTATGGCAATATCGAAGACAAGATTAACTGGATATTCCTTTTGCAGCACATCACTCCACACAGCGTCACCAACAAAACTCCCGCTGAGTTATTGATGGGACGAAAACTCCGCTCCCACCTCGACCGACTACACCCATCATACGAACCTGAAAAACCACACGGATCCAGCGGGAAATGCCGTAACTTCCAGGTAGGCAACTTGGTTTTCATGAGAAATTTTTATGGCGACCCATTGTGGATCAAGGCAACTGTAATCCAAGAAACCGGACTCAGATCGTACCAAGTGAAATGTCGCAACGATAGAATATGGAAGCGCCATATTGATCAGCTGCGTTCAAGGCTACAGTCTGGGGTCTGCGATTCCGGTGATTTCCAAACTGAGGGGGGAGGAGATGCCGAGGAGGCTGAGTTTGGAATGGTGGAAAGCACAAGCGGAAGAAATGACCGCTCAGACACAACAGGTGAAGAAGGATCAGGGACAGGGGTAAATTCACCTCAAAGCGATACCGAGGACATTAGTGGTAATGGAAGTTTAGATACAGAACCAGAGGCACCCTGTTCACCAGATAACGTCCTACCCCAACAAGACTGTAGACAAATACCAGGAGAACAACATAAATCAAATAGACAATCAAAACAACCGGTCTACATCAAAGACTATGTGACCGCACCCCTTAAACGGAACCCGGGGGGAAGGGGTGTTGTGAATTAATAAAAGTGCTTGAATAAAGATTGTTGAAACCTTAAAGTAAAGTGCAGGGTTCTGACCCTGCACTTCTGATTGGCCGATAATAGCGATATCGGATTGGTCCGTTCAGGAGAATCTGATTGGCTATGAATGAGCCCTTCTCATTGGTTAAGAGAGCTAATGTTCCTGTGTTTTCATTGGCTAAATACCCAAGAGCTTGCCTATATAAAGGGGGCTGTTGTGGCCGTTAAGAGAGCTGTTGTACCATGTTAAATAAAGAGTTGAAGTTCACTGTTCATCGATTCGTCTCCACTTCTTGCGGCACGCACAGAACTTAACAATTTCTATAAAGATTTGGAAACATAAAACTATTGAAAATGCTACTGCAGTGAAATTAATTTGCAAAAATTTATTGCTAGAAAGACTTCTGAAAAAAGAACATTTAGAAAATTTTAATTTAATGGATTTCTTTAAAAATTATATTGAAAAGTTAAATTTTAGATTGTATTGATATTAAGAAGGTGGCATCAATCAAGTCAGTAACTAATGTACATGTCCTGTTTTGTAATTGATATTGGGACAGTTTATGACAGTCTGATCTGCAAAACTGCCAATTTTAGCTAAAATCCTACGAGTACTTTTTACTATTATATTCTTATATTCCCTATGTCTGATCTGTATGTGTAATATTACTGTTTCTGGAATTGATCAAATCTTTTGAAAGAGGCGTTTTGCAATGTGGCAATACAAGCACAGAAGCTCTCTTTGAATCATTAAAAGAGCTCCTTGGAAATCCATATTATTCCATATGGAGATTGAAGATGAAACAACAGAGGCACATTTTCCTAGAATTTGTCCCTGCCTCATGCCTTCTTATTGGTAGTCCTCGACTTACAGCCATTTAGTGACCATTCAAAGTGACAACAGTACTGAAAAAAGTGACATTACTGTTTTTCACACTTACGACTGTTGCAACATTCCTGTGGTTATGTGATCTAAATTCAGATGCTTTGCAACTGGTTCCTATTTATGACCGTTGCAGCATCCCAGGGTCATAGGATCCCTTTTGCAACCTTCTGAGAAGCAAAGCCAATGGGGAAGCCCAATTCATGGAATCCTGCTAGTGTTACTAACTAAACAACCACGGTGATTCACTTAACGATCATGGCAAGCAAGAAAGGTCATAAAATGGGGCAGAACTCATTTAAGGATTTTCTAATTTAGCAACAGAAATTTTGGGATCAGTTGTCTTGGTAAGTCAAGGACTATTGTGTTTACACTGGAAACTACATGTTTTATTTTCTTTTAATTTAATTAATTAAATTTATTTTTCTAAGTGGCAGGAATACATTAGTTTCATCATTTATTTTTGTATAATAAATTATCTGCATGTAGGTAATTCTGAAAATGAATGCATGGGTTATGCTTTAAGAAATATCAATGACTCATAGCAAATAGTGTTAAGAGAAATAAATATTTATATTCTGTGCTGAGTTTTTGTTATATTCTCTGGATTTTTTGAAAAAATAGTTATTAAAGTTATTAATATTTCTATTTTTATGGCTAGAAATGAAATTCCTTCTCAAATTGTTAATATATTAATTTATTTCCTTGATAATAAAGTTGCGTGTTTATTTTTCCCACAGTGATGATGAGTTGGAACTCAGTGTTATGCCAAAAGATGAGGACATTCTTCAACTTGTAAGTTACATTTCTGACCTAAAATCTAAAATTAAAGTCTACATAATATTCCTGAAAAAGAGATTCAAGTCTTTAATTAGCATATTAAATGTAATGAAACATTGAATTATTGAACTATTGAACTATTACTGTATTTATAAATGTTCACCTACCCCTCTTATTTTACTTTATTTCTTTTTTCTTTTTGCAGTTTTAGTGCTATAAAAAGTAGGTAAAAATGAACTTGAGAAAAAAAATACTTTACTTTTTGTATTTCCTAGCTCATTTTAGTGAAATGAATATAAATTACCATTTTTTTTGGCACTATAAGACGCACCTAGGTTAGAGAAGGAAAACAAGGGGGAAAGTTGCTGCCTCCTCCATGTCTGTTGCCTCTGCCGGGAAATGCTGTAACCTTCGCTGCCGAGCAGCTGATCAGCTGGGTGGATCAGCCTCCCGGAATACCGTCAATCAGCTGTTCCAGGCAGTGGAGATTGCTGCCGCTGTGAGCTGCTGCTGCCTTTTGCTGCCCCCACACCAACCCCCTCTAATATTCATAAGACACACAGACACTTCCGCCCACCTTTTTGGGGGGGGGGGAAGTGAATCTTTTGGAGCGAAAAATACAGTATGTTGCCTTCTTATGGAACAGGTGTAGTCTATTCTTCTCAAATGTATCTTGGGGATGGATAAATCTATTCCAACTCTAGCAGTAAATGCAGGTTTTGGTATACCTCCTATACCAGAGGTCTCCAAATTTGGCAACTTTAAGACTGGTGGACTTCAATTGCCAGAATCTCCAGTCAGCTGGCTGGAGAATTCTGGCAGTTGAAGTCCACAAGTCTTAAAGTTGCAAAGTTTGGGGACCTTGCCCAATACAAACCCACCTACTGACTGAATTTCCTTTCTGTGGATCCAGATAGAAAACATCCAAGCTGTGTTTCAAGAAACAGTTTCATGACATGCTACCTTGAGATGACCTAACATTCTGCTTTCAAAAGGGTCATCTCACAATATGGATTCTCCATCCAATTTTCAATTAGATCCATAGGCCAGCAAAATGTTCAAACAAAGAATCACTTATGTAACTGTCCCAATATTATATTGTATCACTTAAATATTTTAAGTCTGTATAGTAGCTGGCTCAACAAAGAGGATAGAAAGTTTAGATCATTTTGATATTAACTGCTGGGTGCTGACATATTGTGAACAAGTCCCATTGTTTTCTTTCTATCTACTTGTTTATTAATATTTTATACTTTGGTATGGTCAAATCACTAAATCAATAAAGTTTCCATAATGTTTTATAAATGTTATTAGCTTGAAAAGGATACTAAACAAATGTATACATAGTCTTCAACTTATGACCACAATTGGGCCCAAAACTTTTGTTACTAAGCAATTTGGTTGTTAAGTGAGTTTTGCCTCATTTTACAACCTTTTTTTGCCACAGTTATTAAGTGAATCACTGCTTTTGTTAATAACATATCAGTAAGTTATTAAGTGAACCTGGAATTTGAACCTACAAGTTATCTACAAGTTACCTATAGCAATGAATAAAACATAATACAATATCACTATCATTATAGTTAACATCTAGAAGCCTTCTGGCATAACTTGATTTTTAACTAGCTTTGGGGCAGAAGCAGGGGTCTAGTTCAAGCAGCATGCAGGCTGATTTGTTTTGATGTAAAATTCATCCTTGGGCCTCCATAAGAAAGGCCTAGAAGAAGACAGACACTCTGGACTCATGAACCAAGCATCCTGGGAGATTGTCATACCATCTGTTATTCTAAGTTTTGCAACAAGTATTGCGATTTAGGTGTTATCATGACCCAGATACTGAAAGCCTGAATCATAAAAATATTTCCTCATTATCAAACATCGGAGCCAAATTGAAAGTGACTTTTTGTCTTCCTCCACACAATATAAGGAGGTTGCCAATTCAGCTTGTTAGAATACTTATGATGATCTAGAGAGCTTCGGATCTGGTAAATCTACAGAAAGGTTTTTACTGAGTAGCTTCTATATACCATTTAATTTGTTCTTTTTGCTCACGTCAACAATTCATCAGACAATGATGAAGTATTTTTGTAATGCAGGCTTTCAGAGTCTGAGTCGTGCTAACCTCCTGAGTCATTGCTGTTTACAAAAATAATTCAAAGTAAAATAAAATTAGGGTGGTGGAACTAGCCTTAAGTAATTTTGTTAAACAAACCTTTTACCACCTGTTTTTTTCCCTCAGAAAGGCTCAAAATAGGATATGTTGTAATGTTTGGGATGTGTGGGTTTTTTTTGCTTTTTGATGGATTACTTCCAGTTAAACTTTGCAAAACTATATGTCTAACTTTTTTTCAATAAATTTTTATTTTATTCACAACATTAAAATACAAGCTCCAAAAAAGCTAAACTATATCGGTGTGTGACAAGAATAATTATTTCTCCTCATGCAAAAAAGGCTTATGGTTTATTAATTTCTATGGTACAACTCTGTTTACCAATTTTTTTACGCAACCAATTTGACCTGGCATCTACCTACACTTTGCAAGAGTATGTGTCTTTAACTTTTAGAAAAGGCAAAAAAGTTCCCTTTTTATGCATTAAGATAATCTATGCATATATGTTCAGGCATGAATGTTTCCAGTTAATTTTTCAAAAAAAATATGTCTTTATATTCAGAAATACAGGATGCGGTTTAAAATGATTACTTCTAGCATTTAAGGTGCTGGTTTTAAATTCATTCAAAATAAAATACTTTTCTTCAAAATATAAGTTTCAAAATACAGTGATTGATGATTGTTTGGTATAACAAATTTATGTATCCACTCAACTCACACAGAGTGACTGCAGGTAGCATACAAGATTAACAAACCATAATTTAATCCTTAATCCTACTGTGTTTTCAATATATTAAAGTATTAGATTTACCGGACATCAACAATCATTACAGATGTTCCTTGATGTACGACTACAGTTGACCCCAACAATTATGTTGCTGAGCAAGACAGTTGTTAAGTGAATTTTGCTCCCGGTTTACAACTGTTCTTACCACAGTTATTAAGCAAATCTGGCTTCCCCATTGACTTTGGTTGTCAGAAGGTCATAAAAGATGATGACATGAGCCCAGCATCCTGCAGCCGTCACAGTCAGTTGCCAAGCCTTTGAATTTTGATCAGGTGACCATGGCAATACTGCAACAGTCATAAATGTGAAAAACAGTCATAAATCACGGTTTTTCAGGCTGAAAAGTCACTAAACGAACTGTTGTAAGTCAAGAACTACCTGTATCTTTAAGGTTGGTGAACAGCCTGGCTTGATGGGATTTGATAACATATGCAATACAGTTTGTGATTTCATGACATTTATGGTTGGCCACATAGTCAGTTGTTTAGATTGGATTCTGCATTTTTGCCTACCTACTGAATCTTTTCCATGCACCTGGGACAGGGAATGTTTTTGTTTAATAATATTAAAGATATTATCGCAAGATACAAGCTGTTCCAAGTAAAACTGACTTTTGAAATTGACTGAAAATTATCTGGTCAATGAAGATTCTGTTCGAAGAGTGCTCCAGATGTTTTGGAATTGCACCCAAGACATCTTTTATCCCTGGTTCTATCATTAGCATGGTTGTTTTTTTTATTTTTTGGCCAAGCCATTCTGTTTCTATTTGCAGATGTTTGTGTTTTGTAATTTTCTCCAGTTCTTTCTCTTCTGTTTTGCTGTCTACAGGTATTGCCACAACCACTATCCAGACTTTTTTGTCTTTCTAATCAACAAATGTTTTGGTGTGTGCTTCACAATGCATTGGTGAGATTCACACTCTAAGTCTGGTGACAGTAATTCAAGCTTCTTTATTTTATATTTTCTTTGTTGTCTCATCAGATCTTGCTTGCAACAAACAATATTTCTAGCAGCTATTCCAGTGCACCATTGTTGCTACTTTGTTAAGTTGCTATTTTGTAATCAGCCTGTGCAATCATGCAGCAGCTAATGATCAGGAATGGGATTCAATTTTTTTAACAACTGGTTCTGTGGGCATGGTTTAGTTGGTGGGTGTGGTTTCATGTTCATGTGACTGGGTGGACATGGCTTGGTGGTCATGTGACTGGCTGGGCGTGGCCAACTCAACATCACTCACATCGAGGCATGCATCTCCTCACCTGGCCTCTCGTGACTGTGGGAATGCTGCCGTAAGTGTGAAAAAGGGTCATAAGTCACTTTTTTCAGTGCCATTGTAACTTTGAATGGTCACAAGCAAAGTACCAGCAAAGGAGGAGAAAAAAACTCCAAAGAAGTTCCAGAGACAGGAAGTCTAGTCCTGCCAAGAATGTAATAAGTGTTAATGGAGAGGCAGTTTCTGTAAGCAACACCAGAATGTTTCCTTCCTGCCTTCCTTACAGGATTAGACCAGTAATTTCTTCTAACAACCAGTTCTCCAAACTGCTTAGAATGTTAATAGCCTGTTCTAGGGAACAGGCGCGAACTGGTAGAATCCCACCCCACTAATGATGTGGTCCACTATTTCTTCCATTTTCTTTGCAGAGGGGGCATTTTCTGTCAGCTGCTGTCATCTTAATTCTGGCTTTATATGTATTTTTTTCTTTAGCCTTGGTCTTATTCTGTCAGAATTAGCTGTCTCTTTCTTTAGCTTTCCTGCTGCTAGCCATTGGCCGATCTAGTTGCTATTTACTGTACCTGTTGGCTTTTTATGAGCAGGCTGTGTAATACTTTGCATTGCCATTTCTCTTTTCTGGCTTCATTTGGACTTTCTTAAAGGCCAGCTTGGTTTCTGCTATTCAATAAGCCTTCATGGTGTCCTAGCTTCAGCAAATATTTTTCACTGTCCTTCAGATCATCTTCCAATGGCCTTTTTCCTTCAACTGTCTGGAGTGCTAGCAACATTTCACCCCCAGCAAGGCTCCTTGATCTGTCAACATTACTATGTGGATGAAGGGGATGATTTATTGTTTCTGGTCTTCCTATTGAAAGCTTCCAGTTGATAGTTTGAGTCTACTCCAGTTTTTCAATTGTACATCTAATGACTAGAATACCCAGGTATTAATCATCTTGATGCTATTTCTGCCACTTAGTTTGGACTAAGGTCTTCTTTATTTTCTGATGTATTCATTACAGGGAGTCCTTAACTTACAACAGTTCATTTAATGACTGTTCAAAGTTACAGTGGCACTGAAAAAAGTGACTTATGACCATCTTACACATTTGCAACCATTGCAGCGTCCCCTGGTCATGTGATCAAAATTCAGACGCTGGTTCATATTTATGATGATTGTAGTGTCCTAGGGTCACTGCCTTTCTGCAAGCAAAGTCAATGGGGAAGCCAGTTTCACTTAATAAACCATGTTATTAATTTAACATTGCAGTGATTCACAAACAACTATGGCAAGAAAATTTGTAGAAAGGGGCAAAATTCACTTAATGAATTTTCACTTATGTTTCACTTAGCAACATAAATCCGGGCTCTATTGTGCTTGTAACTTGAGGATTACCTGTGCTAAACTTCTTTACATCAGTGTACCTGGTGTAGTCATCCTGAACGATGCCTAGGTATATGTAGTGAGCTTCTTCATCCATAGTTTTGAAGTTATTTCCCCAGGGCATCTTGGTTCTGATCCTTTTCATTATTTTCCCCCTGTTGATGGTAAGGATAGCACGTTTGTCCAATCCAAACTCCATTGCAATATCTTGGCTGTATGTCTATGGTGATTCTCAATCACCCAGGTCATAGTTGTCCCAAAAGTGCTTTTTTCAAGAGGCAACTGGATTTTCTGGATTTTCTTTGAAGACATTTCACTTCTCATCCAAGAAGCTTCTTCAGCTTTGACTAGATGGTGAGGTATTCCCTACCATTCAGTCAGAACTGAAGAAGTTTCTTGGATGAGAAGTGAAATGTCTTCAAGTTATTTTTCCACAATAGTTACTAACAAATAACTTATTGATTAATTATCTAAATAATAAGTTACCTAAATTTCTTATGGCTGCCTATTCCGAAAGGTCCTGATTTCCAGAATATTTCACTTCAAATGTATGTGACATCTTCTTATATATTTTAAACTTTTTGTGGTTTTTAATATTTTCCCCTTTGTGCTAATAGAAAATGAATTAGGAAATTGCTTTCAGCTGATGATTAAATCAGCCTTACAGCTTTAAACTTTTTTCAATCTTTTTTAAATACCTGTTTTTCCAGAATTTTGCAAAGGTGCAGTTTTAAGAATAAATATTTGTACCTACATTAGACTAGGGAGGCAGTATAGGCATATTTTGGAATGTCACTCAATATGTTGTTTCCTTAGAATGCACCATTGCTTAATTTTCCAGACGCATTTTTTCAGTGTATCTGCTTTCCTGTTTTTTTCTCCTAATCTGAGAAACACACAAATGCAGAATGAATATTTTCTAGTATAGCTAATGCATGAAAATATACCTTGCAACTGAAACACAGCTAATTCCTAATTTGTCAGGGAAGGAACAGCAAAGATATACAAAATGAAAATAATCACATGGTGGGAGTGTTTTTTTTAATGAAAATTATTCTGAAATCATCTTTCTAATGTCAGATGTAGAGTCAGCTGACAGCTTGTGGCTCTGTTCAGATTTATGAGAGGAAGGGGTGCACAGATTTAAAATGCATAATAAAGCCCTTGTTTCGTCATCTGGAAGCAGGGATGGTAGCAGCTCAGGCGAGATGAAAGACTGGTATGTTGCTGTAGCAGAAGGGATGCCTTGTGGCACAAGCAGAGGGCTCCGTTTGCAGCATGAAAGATGCACTGAAGCATACAGCACTAACGTGTTTTTTTTTTTTCTGGAAAGCTAGGGAATAAATGCACGAAGCAGGTATAAAAAAAACCTGAAACTGACAGGCTCACTAGAAGGCTGAAGTTATTGTGTGCGCTCCAGTGCACCTCAACCGTCTTGGTACCTTCCAGAGAAATCGGTGTAGCTGTATTTTTAGCTTGCTGTGTATTCGGCTTCAATGTGACAACATAATTCTATCTTTACATATATAGGCAGCTTTTACTATGTTTTCCTGTTTTGTGGCAGCTGCAGTTTTCAAAGGATATCAGAGCACTGGTAAGAGTGTACTGTAGCCATTTCTCTGATTTTTTTTTTGTAAGGCATGTGTTTCTTCATAAATTTGCAAGGAGATGGATTGCTAAAGCCTGCAAGTTGCTGAAAGCAAGCTAGATCTGCTGGTTAGCTGAATCTCAATTGTAATAGCTATCCTGTTATCACTTTAATGTATGCCTGGGTTAAAATTTTGCATTTTTTAAAAAGAAAAAGCTTATAATACTTTGTTTGCATTTAATTATTGCTCGCAGTAAAATTTATCAAGCTATGTGTTTTAAACAGCTCACCTTTTCATCCTTAGCACTTGTTCTTGATCAAATGTTTGTGATTGCATTTAGGCTTGTACAACCTGTCTAATGCTAAGACAGTCCATGTTGATTTCTCTGAATGGAGCATGTTATGGTTTAGCAGGAAATGCTGTAATACAGTAGCACACACGGGCTATGTTTGTTTATTTTAAGAGCATCAGGAAAGGATTCCTTCATTGTCAATTCTTTCTTTTAATTACTACTTCAGAAAGTATTGATTGCAAAGTGTAAAATAATAGTGTTTGTAATTTCTGGGCAGACCTTGAAAATATGCTATTGTTGATAGTGATACAAATAATGTAGTATAAAAGAAATAATGCAAAATTTCAAATAAATGTTTCTTTAAGAATCATATTTTTAAAGTACAAGATGAAAATGATGAAGTATATAAGGAAAAATTACCTTAAGACAGACTGCATTACATGCTAAGGAGTGCTTGAAAATACTTACCAATAATGTACATTCAGGATATCTTTGAGTTTAAAAAATGGCATTACTGTGAAGAGTATGGAATTTTTATAAGTAACATGTAAGTTTATTCAGAGGGTGGGTGGGCGTTGGCTGGCAACAAAGACATTGCCACTGTCTAGTCATGTTAGATACAGGAATTGTGCCTTTTAGAAAAGCCAGTGGCTCAAATGCAGAGGCTTCTTGCTGTTTCTATGTGACAACAAACTGCAAATTTAACCTGTCGATATTTATAGAAACCTAGTCTCTAGTTATAAAAAATATCAAGGGGGGGAGAAGAAATTTTAAAATGTCATGGCGGAAAAATAGTTTATATGTATAATCTCTCTCTTTTTTTTAATCACTTGCTGCACTTGCTACAATTTGATAGATAAATATCACACACATACACATACACACACGGGGAGGGGGGACAACATGCTTCCTTTTTGGAGACTTTTCATGCATATTTTTACTGTTTTCCATAGAAAACAATAATAGAAAAATATTGAAAGAACCCTTAGTAGAGAGCACCTATTTCACTCTTTTTAAATAGGAAGTCCATTTCTGTCAAGGAATTTAACTTTGCCATCTTCGTGCCTCTGAAATAGCATGATGGTTTCCCACTAAATTCTTACAGTGATTTAATTTCTTTTTAAATTTTCTTGCACAGGCATATTCCCAGGATGCTTACCAGAAAGGCAATGAAGCCTACACTGGTAATGCTGTTCACATACCTGAGCCTCCACCAATAAGTTATCCTCGATTAACATATCCAGCTCCTGTCCTGGCATTACCTATGGAGAAAGCACCCCCTGACTTATCACTGGGAAAGCAATCAAATAGTAGAGCTGTACCGACATTAGCACAGCCTGAAAAGGCCTGCAGAAAGGAAATACAAGTGCCTCCATCTTCAAAAGATATTGCAAAATCTAACACAGCTGTCTGTGTTTGTAATGAGACCATAAGAACAGTTGTTGTGCCTTCTGAGAACGATGTAGACTTTTCATCAGTTAGAACAAACCACACTAATCCATCACACCAGGCAGACAGTTTCAAGGAACAAACCTCTGTAAAAGCAAAACCACGAGCCACTTCACCTTCCTCTTCGATGTCCACTGCCATTGTACTTCCTCAGACTCCCCTTACAAAACCAACAGATTCCCCAGGAACAGCTAATTATTCTGGAAACTATGAAGGAGAGCCAGAAGGAGCTTCAGGTTGGAGTTCTCCTGCTCAGAGTGGAGATTCTCCCTCTGTTAATAATAATCACCCCACTTCTCCAAGTGCCCATCATAACATAGACTGGAAAACTTACAAAACCTATAAAGAATATATTGAAAACAAACGCTTTCCCAAGTATGGTTTCAGAACCATACAGGAGAGGCTAGATAGTTTTAGAGCCGCATCTTCACATTCAGTAGATTACTGTATTGGCTCACAGGTACGCTGCAGAAGCACCTCTCATGAAAGGAGCTCACAGTCTGTATCTGTTCGGCAAAGGAGTATATCCCAGGAAAGAGTTAAGGATACTGTCTTAATCAAAAGATGGCCAAGAAGTGCTTCGCAAGATACTTTAACTTCACCAGTTATCAGCCCTCGAAGTCGTAGGGCACGTTCCTGGAACTATTTAGGCAGACAAGGTGAAGCAGTGGAAAAGGTTCACAGTGAAGACCTCATTGCAGATTCAAACACAGCCCAAAAAATTACACATGAATGTACTGGACTTACTGATCAAAATGATCCTCAAGGCATTTATAAATTTTCATGGCAACGTATGTTTCAGGGGTCCCTTAGTGATTCAAATTTTTCTGTGGCTCCTGGTGCTTATCCTTCAGGTGACAGCCAAATAAGCAACCAAGCCTTTCGACCCTTTGCTCAATTCCAGAAAAATTCAACAAATGTAAAATTGCTGCAGCCTTCCAAGGATTTGCCAACCACTGGAGGTTCAAACTCTACAACGACTTTTCAGGAAAGATCACCTCGTTCAACAACTAGAAGTACAAAAATTAGTTCTTTGAAGACCTGTGTACGTTATGCAGCAAAGCCATCATTTCCTTCTAATCAGAGTCTGGAGAGTGCTACAACCACAGACCAAAGAGAAATTAATTATGTGCGCTATAGTGGTTTGCCAACTCAACAATCCAGGAAAAATGCAGAAAGTCCACCAGATCCCGAACTAGACATAAGCAAGTCTAATCTTTCCCCCATTTCCTATACATCTTCTGTCAAATTTGTCCCACAAGTTAATGAGCACTTAACTTTGGTTAATTTAGATGTTTCTGTCAGACAAAAGATTCAAAATTTTGAAATGGAAGCTATAAAACAGCCTCAAGTTCAACCAACAGATGAGACAAATGAGGAGGAAGTGGTTTTGCGGGAAAAGTCATCTTCTGGCCATCAAACCCCACAACTTCTGCGACATCAGTCTTATATTTTAGCTGTAAATGGTCAGGACTCTGCCTCTGAGACCACTTGTTGGTTACCCAATGATGCACGGCGAGAAGTTCATATAAGAAAAATAGAAGAAAGGAAAGCCTCTTGTTCCTGCACACCCTACGATTCCTTGGCATCAATTCCATTCATAGGTGAGAAAAGCCATTTTTATTTCTCTGAATTTGATACATATTTGGATCTTCCATTTAATCCTTTTGCATAAATACACTGTTTTGTTCAGTGTAATTAGTTTTCTAAACAATAATTTAAAAAATGCATTCAAACTCCATGGTGCCTACTACGATTCGTAAACATTCTACCAGCTTATTCTCAGATCAGATTTTTAATCATTTTAGACCACATTTTTGTACACATACAAAAATAAGACTAAAACTAAAGGAAGACCAATGAAGAATGATTCCAGTTTTCTCTTTTTGAGGTCTAATATGGCTAATGTGTAGCATGGTGAATTGTTTCCTCAGTGTCCTTAATTGTGTAAGATTGTTAAATTGCTTCAAAATTCATTATCAATCAAAAAGCTTTGAAACAATAATAATGTCTTACTTTTTTTCTCCAGCATGTGGACTTCACAGCCATTTTCTTAATTGGATCTCTGATAATTTGTGCAGATTATTTTGACTACTTGTTTGAAGCCTTTCGAAATACTGTAGCCATTTCAGAAAAAATCCTGATTTCACTGATGGGCTGCTTTTACAAAGACTTTGGAGTTTGCCTTATTTCTCTTTTGCAACCTGCATATCACACAAAGTGCACATTAGGATTTAGAGCTAGAATAATTATTTTAAAATCATTTCTCATGTTGCCTCTGACTGATACTTGAAAGCAATATAGAGTTATATTAATATCTAATAGATAGGAGCATATCCCTGGGGCTTAAGGTTTGGAGAGCAAAAACTACTATGTTGTAAACTATGTTGGAAGCCCCTTCTCAAAAGATTTCTTTTTCAGCAAGACAGACTAAACTCCCTTGGATTTTAGGAGGTAAGGTGCATGGGGAAGTGGCCCTAGCTGTAATATTGAATTATACATATATATAAAAAAGTTCATTTGGAAATTTTATACTCTGTGACCACCTTACAATAAAATTGCGGTTTAACCTTTAAAGCATCAAGAGGCTTTTTAAAGCTGACCTTTAACTCTCATAATTTTTAGAAGATTTTGTCTGATTGGTTGTGATATAGCTTTATCAGAATATCACACAACATACCGAAACAAAAGTAGAGTCTGTTCAACATAATTTGATTAGTTTTTGTAAGTAAAACAATGAAGGCTTCTGAAAGATTGGCATCTTAATTATTGGCTGGTCAAAAAGAGGCCATGAAATGACACAAATATTAGGATATTATGGGTTCCTCAGCTATAACCTCCACATTCTACTGCATTACAGATTGGCTAATGTGAAGCTCATTGCAGGAAGACTGCTTTATGTATTTTGAACAAATGGATAGTGTCTTGGGTCAAAGACTTGTATATCAGCTGATGGAACTGTAGACATGTTTCTTTGCCTGATGGTGCAATAGAACTAATTTTTATCAACCTTTTCTGAGAAATTGTGCAATGTAATAGCACAGTCTACAATATGGCTTGATTTGGTCCAAATAAAGCATTTTTTGGTCAAGATATTGAATGTGAATGAAGCTTGAAGCATAAAAATAATATGCCTTATTTTGTTATCATTGTTTCTAGAAGCTTATTTTGAGAAGATATATCAAGAACCTATTTTATAGATTATAAAAAATCTTTCTTTTTTTTACAGATATACATTTTGGCGTATAAACCATGTCTCCTTAAATCAGAGCCACCAATTGCTTTGAAACCACAATGCAATATGTGCTGATTTGTTCATACAAGGGCCTTTCACTCTCTGAGCAGTTTGCAAATATCAGCAACACACCATATTAGAATGCACAACACCTAGAAGATATAGATATAGATATAGATCTTTGGTTATTCGGGTTTTCTCCTGCATAAAATTGGAAGTATTTTGGCGACGTTTCGACGAAATCTCATTCGTCATCTTCAGGCTTGTGTCTTCGGCTTTGTGCTTCTTGGAGTAATGTGAGCTTGCAGCTGTTTTTTCTTTTAACTGCCAGTGGGAGTGTGGCTTGAGTGGGTGGGGGCTTGGCTGTGTTTATATATATACATATACATATACATATACATATTCATATACATATACATATACATATACATACATATACATATACATATACATATACATATACATATACATATACATATACATATACATATACATATACATATACATATACATATACCCGAACAAAGCTGAATGCTATATATATATATATATTCTTAAGTTTTTGCAGTTATTTACATGTATTGTATTCAGCTTTGTTCGGGTATTTTCCCACGTCATTATAGTTGTGCTTTTAAAGTTGTAGCAACGTTTCGGCAGAATCTCATCTGCCATCATCAGGCTTCTGGATTGCATTCGTCTGACAGCACCCACACACAACGCCCACACAGATGAATAAACGAGATGATACCTTCCACATACCAGCCATTTGGAAACCTGCCCTCATTAACAAACGAGAACCTAACATGAAGAATGACACCAGACCCACACCCATGAGGGCCACACAAGATGCTACCACCACACTTCCATGTAGAAAGCAGACTCACACCCATACAGAAGATGAGACACGACCACAGATCAGAAGCCGTACCACAGCTGTATCACTACCTGCTTCAAACCCCTCCAACCCATACTTGAACCGAACTGATGCCCAGCATGAAGATGTGGCACGATCACAAACACAAAGCCAAACAACAGGATCACAGCTCACCAGCTCAAATCCCCCGACAACTAAGACTAACCTGAATGCAGCCAAGCCCCTACCTGAATAGAATACACCCCCAGCCAATCAGAACACAGCCAATCCCCCAACCAATCAGATCACAGCCAGGCCCCCAACCAATGAGAACACATCTCCAGCCAATCAGAACACAGCCAAGCCCCCACCCAGTCAAGTCACACTCCCACTAGCAGTTAAAAGAAAAAACAGCTGCAAGCTCACATTACTCCAAGAAGCAAAAGCCGAAGACACAAGCCTGAAGATGACGAATGTGTGTGTGTGTGTATTTCTTAAGTTTTCGCGGGTACTTACATGTATGGCATTCAGCTTTGTTCGGGTATTTTCCCACATCATTGTAGTTGTTCTTTTAAAGTTGTAGCAACGTTTCAGCAGAATCTCATCTGCCACCATCAGGTTTCTGATCATGGCAGATGAGATTCTGCTGAAACGTTGCTACAACTTTAAAAGAACAACTACAATGACGTGGGAAAATACCCGAACAAAGCTGAATGCCATACATACATACATACATACATACATACATACATACATATATACACACACACACATATATATATATATAAATTATCACAAGACAAAATGCTCACATTCACAGTCTTGGTTTCTTTATAATTCTGTCTTACATATGAAGCTACAATGAGAAGCCCTAATTGCTATTTCAAAGATAGGCTTTTTATTATTTTGTGGAACTATTTTAGATTTTGACAATTTCTAAAATTCTGACAACTTTTCAGAACATTTAAGCTTCAGAATATAAAGGATGGCTTTGGTGGCAATAGAAACTAGAAGATGCTGGATATGTGCAGCCTGTGACGAATTATATCGGCAGTTACTAGATGCTATAATCGGCATGTAGCACAGCAGATGTTGATATTTCAGAGATTATGTTGTGGATTTGATTATTTTAAAAGGTTCATTGGGTAATTTTAGCTTCTTAGATTTTCTGTAAGAATAATTCCCTTCTTTTGCAGAAGGTTCATTATAATAAATGGGGTTGCTATTTTTGGTGAACTTTAAAATAGTTTTATTTTACTGTTGCATTCATTTTGAAATCTTATTTATGCCAGCCAATTGATAGTCTATCTATTAAAAAGGTTGGTCTATCTAAAAGATTTTGACAAATTTATTTTATTTAAAATATAGATAGCCCTGTTATTAAAAGCTTTTCTAATGACACTGTATTGATTCAACTGAGTCTTTATTCAATTCAATATTTGTCCAAATATTGCATAAATGCATATTTTGCCTATAATAATATAGTTGTTAATGAATAGATTCTTAGACTTTAAAGAAGAAGAAATAGTACTTTTACTATTATAATTGCAAGCAGTTCTCATATACAGTGTGTCCAAAAGTACCTTCAGAACATTATGCTATAACAACATGTATTCTGGATATGGCTGGAAGACCCTCCTAGCTTTTCCATATTGAGCAAACACTTGTCCCTTTTTACTAAAATATACTAATTTGTTGTATACCTTTTGTAGATGAGCTGACCAGTCCAAGTATTGACCTGGACATCACCCACATTCCAGCTTCTGCTGTTATTTCACCACCTCCTTCACGAGCAATGACTACCACCAGTGCTGTTCCTTTGAGTTGTACTGCTCTTGTACCATTTATTCGACGTCAACTGTCTTCTGGCCATGGTTAGTATAGTGTTTCAAGCTGTTTTACCTAAATTCAGCAACACCTGCTTATTTTAATAGATGGGGATTTGCTTTTGCTTTGGTTACAGAATCAATTAGGACTAGTGTCCTAGATGATCAATTTCCTGGAAAAAATGAAAGGTCCAAATCTTATGGTGAAGGACTCGATGACTATAAAGAAGGAAAAGGGTAAGAATACCTATGAAAATATAAATGTGCTTCACTGGATGTCTTATTTAGGAATTTTGTATAAAAAAAGTACACTAAAATATCTACCTTACATCTATAGGGCCATAAAGCATTCACCGAGCTTAAAGGCAATTAAGGTCAGTTACTTTATTTTTAATATTTATCTGCTGTGTAAATAACATTAGTATTGCATGACTAAGCATTAAATTGCACCTAGGTTTGTGAGAATATGATTAATTCTGGGGTGTTTCTTTTTCTTTTTCTTTTTGGATTAATGTCCAAGCTTAGTGGACAGATGTTGCTGACTTTTGCCAATTAAAAATATTAGATAGCATTTGATGAAAAAATTCTTTTTTGGCTACAGACAGGACAGCACACTCTATAATTAAGTAAAGAATTGTTACTACTTTCTTGTGCATCAAAAGAAAACCAACTGATTGAGATATATGACAGGCCTTTTCTGTAATTCATTGAGCTGCTGGCTGACTGGAATGTACTGTTCCATTAGTGTTAAGTTCCTCTTCATGCTAGTTGTCTGTATTCCCACCTGACAGATGAAAGGGAGAGAAGAGGAAGACTTGAATTATTAGCGCATGCTGAACCTGGTTTGATTATGTTTTCTTTAGATTCCAAATAACGAAGCATCTTCAGAAAATGCAGGATTCAGAAAAACATCTGCTTCAGAAGTCTTTTGTGACACCGCCAAAGAAGGATATCTTCATTTTCGGCAGCTGGTTACAGACAAGGGAAAGGTACAGTTTTTCCAAACCAAGCTAAGTGTAAAATCTGCCTTATACATATTCATATGTTTTCAGGTGCCTACGGGTTTTTCATTTTCTGTGAAAAATACTAGAAACTTGCTTGTTTTTCTTTTGGCAGAAACTCAAGTTTTCAAACTTTCCCGTTAATCTGCATAGACCTGGTACAGTTATTGCAATCTTCCTGTTCTTGAACTGTTAAAACAAACTTATAAACATTAAGCACTATTAAATGATTCTTTGCAACTCAGTGCTCTGCAATTCCATTGCTTATCTTACTGATATTTTCACCATAAGAGATTTTTTGGGCTACTGACACAAATAAATTATCAGGATATTTTTTATGTTTGAATGTAAAAATTCTAAGTGATATAAAAACAAGTCCTGTCTATACTCCTTGATAATTTGTCATTTTTGATTCAGAAAATATTCAATTGGCATTATGACAAGTAATCTATTAAAAAGCTTATATCAGTTTAGAGTGCTTTACAGCATTGGCCCAAAACTTTTTGGGCACCAGGGACCAGTTCCATGGAAAAGGGCTTTTCCAAAGACCTGCAGGGTTGTGGTTTTGTATGCTGCCTGCATTCTGCAGATGGGGGTTTGCTTGTTTGCATGGCCCAGTTGCTGGCATGTTACAGTCCGGTGCTGGTGCTGATCAGGGTTGGAGACCCCTGTTTTAAATCACTTTCAGAGCACTTTGCAAATATCAGCAAATTGCCCCCAACAATCTAGGTCCTCATTTTACCAATCTCAGAAGGTTGGAAGGCTGAGTCAACCTTGAGCTAGTTGGGATCAAACTCCTAGCAGTGGGCAGTGTTTGCCTGCCATACTGCATTTTAACCAGTGTACCATGGCTGCTTGCTTGGTGACAGTGTTTTTTATTATTATCCATTTATCAAATTTCCACACCACCCATCTCACCAAAGTAGGCAGTTTACAAATTTTAACACATAATATACTGGGAACACTCCTCTTGTTTTCTTAAATAAATATTATTCTTCATCCTATTTTCTAGAGAGTTGGTGGAAGCATCCGCCCATGGAAACAGATGTATGTCATCCTCAAAGGGTGTTCATTATACTTATACAAGGATAAAAAAGAACCAACTATACTTTCTGAGGAGGAACAGCCCATCAACATCAATGCTTGTTTAACAGACATTTCATATAGTGATACCAAAAAGAAACATGTGTTTCGGCTTACTACATCAGACTGTGAATACCTGTTTCAAGCTGAAAATAGAGACGACATGCTGACATGGATTAAGGCTATACGTGAAAACAGCAATGAGGAGGTTGTGTTCTTGTTAAGAATTTATCCTACTTACTTATATTTTGCAGAGATCGTGTTTTTTCCAGACTCATTATGCAATTCCACATGGTAACCCTGACGTGCTACAAATATTATCTAATGGTATTAAAAATCCATAATCTCACAGGCTTTTTATAAAGTTGCAGGAGATTTCAGTATTCCTACCAGAGAAATAATACATCTATTAAAATGTGAGAAAGTAATATTGGTAAGAGTCTATATGAAGCAAAAAGAATCATTACATCTTTGACATTGGCCACACTATTCCAAGTAGATTATGGTTCGGCTAACATGAAATACAGTTCATTTAGATTGACAGGATTTAAACAAAACTGGAAGAGCCTTAAGGTACAACTAGCCAAATGTAGTTTGCATGATCCTCCTTTCCCTTCTCTTCTGTGCCTGAGTCTACTCCGGTACCTTTCCCTTGATATTCCTTATTTACACTGCATTTGGATTCAGTTGTGCTGGGCACTTCCCCATTTTTCTTGTGTAGCCATTCTCTTGTGCCTTGCACACATCTGAGGGATGTCCTGCTCCTGTCCCAAATATGGCTAGTTAAGTTTTCATTTGTGCAGTTGTACAAATCAGAAATTCCAAAATAATTCTCTATTCATTTTGCAGGACACAGGTGTCTCGAGCAGGGATCTAATTAGTCAGAAGATTAAAGAATACAGCACAATTATGGGGTAAGCCACCACAGTACCATTTGAGAGCTCAGTTAGTCAGTACATGGATTTCCTGCTTTTAAATATTTTTTTTTCAGTGCTTCTAGTGGCAAAACTGAGCCACTTTCAAAACCATCCCGACCGAGCCTAATTAAAAGACAGACATTCCTTGGCACTAAAACTGAGCAAAGAACTCAGAGTCCACATTCTCCTAAGGAGGAATCAGAAAAGAAATTCCTTACTAAAGGTATTGTATATTGAATATAAGAATACTATTACTTACTCTAGGTTTTCCTATTATACTGAAGGAAGCCTGATGGTGAGGACACTAAGTGTCATGGGGTTTGGAGTTTCATCGATTATTAAGAGAAGTTCATTTAATAAACATCCTATGCATTGATAAGTAATGATGAAACTCCTTTTGTGCTGGGAACTTTTGATTATTCCTTGTTTATAAGGAAACTCCAGATAGAAACAATCTGGAAAATAATGATTTGAAATGTGCATGCTGTGGGGTAGAATTGAAAAGGGACTGGGAATGAGTGTGGGATGAAATAGACTGAAAAAGGCAAATGGAGGGAAGGATACCTATATAAAAAGGATAGAACCATTTCATTCTGTAGTTGTGATAATTCCATATCATTTTGGGAAAGAAAGTTGATAAATACAGAGTATCTTCTGTTTTGTTATGAAGTCACGAAGCTTTGGAGATATTTGCAATCTTCTGTCAAGGAAAGTGGAAATGGCAGTGGGATCGGTAGGAATAAAACCATCATTCTCTGATTACTATACTCAGAACTACAATTTTGTTTTTCATTGTAGCAATTTTCAATGCAACCAGTTTTATAAAACGAGGCTGCTTGTTTACGTCTAATTGTTTTCTTATTTATATAAATGTAATAAATATAGCATGCTATTTTGCTAAGTATTTTAATTAGGTTTCATAAGAATATTGCATTATTTTTTTAAAAAATTACTAGCTTAGGTAGTTACTTGAAAGCCAGAAGAGATATTTATGTATGGATACTCAGTTAATAAGGAATATATCCCCCTCCAAAAAATAATTATATCTTAAAAGTAAATCTTAACATAGTTTAATACAGATAAGAACCCCTTCTTGAATTACAGTTCAATATATGAATTTGTACCATATTCAAAATGTGGGTTTCTGTCTGTGTAAAGTTTGTATTTTAATTTTACAAGACTTCTAAATTAAAATAGATTTAGTAGCACGGACAGAGTTCTCAATTTCATTTTATGGTTCATAATGTGCTAACCATGCTTCTTGATATTTACGCTTTGCTGAGAATTTAATAGTGATATTTCAAGCTTTTAAAATGACATTTATTTATTTATTCAATTTCTACAGCCACCCATCGCAACCAAGTGACTGAATAATGTATTCAGGCATTCAAAATCAAGCAATAATACACTGGAAAATTACATGAGATTTGTAAAATCCTTGTTTACTCATTTGTAGTCTTTTACTCTTTTCTTCTTCTTTATTTATATATATTCTCTTCTCGGTATGTGAGTGTATACAACTACACATATGTACATAAGCATGAGCACATGCATATAAACATGCACACACACAAATACACATACAAACATCATTTTGTTGATTGTGTCGATATACAAATTGTAAATTGTTTGATTTATGTACTGTTCATATAGATTGCAGGTGCTACCAAATTTGATTCTGTTCAGGGTTAATATAATTGCTAGACATTGGTTGCTAAGGTTGTGGTTAACCTGTGGCCTGATTGTGGAGAAGCTGTAGTCTCTAGTCTGTTTCAAGATTTAAATGTACTAAGTATCTTATACTCATTATTATTTTGATGGTGCATTTGATCATTATATCCAGTTATACTCCATTAGCTTTCTGAAGGTTTTAAATGACTTGTTTTCCTTTTTGTTCTTCCTTGAAGAAAAAGATGAGACAAGCCCACCCAAAGATAAAGGTATATGGCGAAAAAACATTCCAAGTATCATGAAAAAAACATTTGAAAAGAAGTCATCTGCTGCTTGCACATTTGGTGTCAAACTAGTTGATTGCCCCCCAGCAGAGAGCAATAAGGTATTTTTTTTTTAAAAAAAAATGAAGTCATGCATATTGATAATTTCTTTGAAAAATATTATTCAAGAGACATAGATAGTGAATACAAACTTTCATTCCCTTTTGGATTTTTCAGTATATTCCAAGAATTGTTGAAATATGCTGCAAGCTAGTTGAAGAGAGAGGTCTTCAATATACTGGTATTTATAGGGTTCCAGGAAATAATGTTGCCATCTCAAATTTGCAAGAAGATCTGAACAAAGGAATGACTGACATTGATCTTCAAGATGATGTGAGTTCTGCCCTCTCTGTTTTAAATTCTCGTGGTATTTCTTTTTAATGACAATGTTTTGTTTGCTTAATTTTTAGAAATGGAGAGACCTGAATGTCATAAGTAGTTTATTGAAGTCCTTTCTCCGAAAGCTTCCAGAACCACTTTTTACAAATGGTAAGTTTTGATTCAAAGTAGAAGAAAAAACTATTGAATAAGACACATCACATAACTTATCTGGGATAAATTAAACAAGAAGACAGTTTTCTTTGAATTCGGTTAAGCATTGTTTTCCTTAATTTTAGTATTGCTTAGATATATCAGGATTCCTTTCCATTTCTCTTAAAAAGACAAGGATGGATTATTTGCTCAGAGGTATATATTATTGGCTTATATGCAGAAAGCACAGGTTTTATTCTACTTAGCCTGGAAAATATATCTTTGCAAGCTGCCTTGAGTTGACATGTGTAAATAGGCGGCAATATAAATTTTCTAAATGAAATTTTTTAAAAAATATTGAAGCTGATGCATATGACTTATAACTGCTATGAACAACTATTGCTAAGCAGAATAAATAGTTCCAGGTTGCTGCAATTGCCAGTTGTTGGACTTTTATTATATTTCTTTAGGTATTCTCATTTACAGGTTGTAGCCAATAATTCAAATACTATATGGTCCTCCCAGTCACATATTAACCTGTAGAGTGCATCCATTTTCCCTCTCTATAAACAAGACAAACAAATGAAAATGTCTTGAACCCCAGTGGATTGCGATATGTGGCTGGGGAACTGGATTTGAGTGGATGAGTCATAAATTACATCAGAAGTTAATGGTTGGGAATTAAATATTAAAAATACTTTAGAATTACTTTCTTGCCTTCTTTTAATGGCCCTATTTCTGTGCACTTGCTGCTAATATGCAGTCTTTGGGATACTGGGTTTTTCTAGTTACTTGTTTCAGCATGAGAAAAAAAACATACAAGGAATAATTTCTCTATGGCAAGATCAGAGGCACTTGTGTGGATTATTAAAACAAACTGGCAATAGCTAGATGAAATACATTATAGGACAGATAAATGTCAAATAAAAGCCACTTTGTATATGTTTGAAATGGCATTCTTTATAAATGCAAATCATATCATGCTTTTCATCACACAGTATCTGTTCTGTCCTTAATTAGCATTCTTGAGATCCCCGCGCTTTGATTGGCCAAAGCGCGGGGCACTCTGATTGGTCAGGCGAGCCACGCCGATTGGCTCGCAAAGAATCTCCCGCGATTGGTCCATTCGAATCACGGGAGATTCAAAGCGGTGCCATTGGCCACGGCCGTTGCGGCTAAAGGAATAAATGCCGCAAGCTTTTTCCTTTGCCCCAGTTCGATTCCAACTTTAAATAAAAGAGCATGATTTGAAGTCACCGACTCCTGGCATCATTTTGCGGACACAACACTGGCGACGAAGGTAGGATCCAGACCCTGAACCGAACCACGTGTCCGACGGAAGCCAGACGAACCACCACGATGGCGAAAATCGCACCCCCCGCACCCTTCAACCCCGCCACCGAGGACTGGGAATCGTACTCCGACCGATTCCGCATGTTCCTCGAGTGCAGCGACCTGAAGGACGCCACCGGCCCCATGAAGTGCGCCGTCTTCCTGACCCACTGCGGGACCGAGGTATTCAAGATGACCAAGGCGCTTGCCAAACCCGCCGATGTGACCGCGATGGACTGGGACGTCCTTGAGCCAATACTTCGGCGGCACTATGCTCCAGAGGTACCCATCCTGATCCGACGCAACGAATTCTACCGTCGGGACCAACGGTCGGGTGAGAGCTTCAGCGACTTCGTCGCCGAGCTACGGCGCCTAGGAGGGCTCTGCGAATTCGACAACCTGAACGACGCCCTGCGAGACAGAATCGTGCTCGGTTTGTGGGACTCCATCCTCCAGAGCCGGCTGATGACCAAGGGCAACATCAGCCTAGCAGACACCCTCACCGCAGCCGCCGAAGCAACCCGAACATCCGCCGACCGCATGCGCAGACCGAACACTGGGGACTGCAGCGGAAACAACAACCCTGCGAGGTCGACCGAGGGCCAACCCGAGACGACCACCCACCAGGGCGACTTCCACTCGGCATCGGGCACTTCCGATGACGAGGAGGACATCCATCGCCTCCAGACAGGCCGCAACCCACAGAACCGGCGGGGTCGTAAGTCGAGGACCAACTGTGCCGGTTGCGGCGGCGACCACCCCAGGTCGGAATGCCGGTTTTTGAATCGATCTGCCAGCATTGCGACAAGAAGGGACACATCGCCCGTGTCTGCCGCCTAAAAAAGAACCGCAGCCCGGCACGAGGGGACCAGAGCGACCGGAGGAGAGAGAGCACATCACCCCGGACCAGAGATCGCCCCTCGGACAACAGATGGGACCGGAACGGACGATCCCTGCGAGGCAGCAATAACCGGCGAAGAGAGGAGACCCATCAGACGGTCACCATCGGCCACGCCATAACCAATGACGCCCAGAAGGTCCACGTGGAGGTAGGCATCGAGGGCCAGCCATGCAAAATGGAGGTGGACTCCGGGTCCTACCTCTCCATGATAGCATGGCATGAAATAAAGCGCTTGGTGCCTACCCTCCAAAGGAGGAACCTAGACAGCCAGAGACTCATTGTAAAGGACTACCAGGGAAACCGCATCCCGGTAGTCGGAACCAAACACTTCAACATCACATATAAAGGGCACACCGAAAGGCTTCCCCTGACAATCGTCGACCGCGACCGCCCAAGCTTACTGGGACTGCAATGGTTCGCCCCGCTCGGCATCGCAGTCACGGGAGTCGACCACGTCACCGACGACAGCTGGGAACAGCAACTGGCCTGGGAATTCCAAGAGGTCTTCGACAGAAACCTAGGCAAGTACCGAGGGCCCCTTATATCATTCAACCTAGACCCAAACGTCCCCCCAAAACGCCTGAAACCAAGGTGGGTGCCATTCGCACTTAAACCCAAGATAGACGAGCAAATTGACAAGCTCGTCAAACAAGGGGTCCTACAGCCAATAGACCACGCCCGGTGGGAGACCCCCATAGTCACCCCGATCAAGCCCGATGGGTCGGTGAGGATCTGTGGGGACTATAAGGCCACCCTAAATGGTGCGCTACAACAAAGCGCCTACCCCGTCCCAGTAGTGCAACACCTACTGCACTCACTGGGAGGGGGCAAGGTTTTCGCCAAGCTCGACCTCGCCCAGGCATACCAACAGTTGCCAGTCGATGAGCAAACGGCAGAAGCGCAAACCATAGTCACCCACCGGGGGGCATTTAAATGCAACCGACTCCAATTCGGAGTCAGCGAATATTCCAAAGCCTAATGGAAAGACTACTGCAAGGCATCAAGGGGGTGGTACCTTACTTCGACGACGTCCTAGTGTCAGCAACCAACCAAGCCGAACTAGAGGGTCGCCTAAGGGAGGTCCTAACCAAATTTAAAGAGATCGGGCTCAAAGTCAAGAGGGAGAAATGCCAACTATACACGGAACGAGTAGAATTCCAAGGATACCTGCTAGACCATCACGGCATTCACCCCACAAACCAAAAAATCAAGGCCATCAAAGAAGCCCCCACACCCAAGTCGAAGACGGAACTACAGGCATTCCTGGGGCTACTTAACTTTTACAATGTTTTCCTGCCCCAAAAGGCGACGGTGGCGGAGCCTTTGCATAGGCTCCTGGACAAGGCGGCGACCTGGACTTGGGGGAAACGCGAGCAAGCCGCCTTCCAAAGAACAAAGGACCTCCTCACTTCGGACACCGTCCTTATACAGTACAACGAGACCCTACCTCTGGCCGTCACATGCGACGCATCACCCTTCGGCATCAGCGCTGTCCTCAGCCATACCCTCCCCGACGGAAAAGAAGTGCCCATCGCGTTCTTTTCAAGGACCCTCACCAAACCGGAGCGGAACTATAGCCAGCTGGACAAAGAGGCTCTGGCTATCGTTGCCGCCGTAAAAAGATTCCACGAGTATCTCTACGGCCGGACATTCACAATCATAACCGACCACAAGCCGCTGCTGGGAATCCTTGCAGGAAACCGGGCCACCCCGAACATTCTGTCTCCCCGAATGACAAGGTGGTCTGAGTTCCTGGCAGCCTACAACTACGGACTCATACACAGACCGGGTAAGATGATCTCCCATGCAGACGCCTTAAGCCACTCGCCGCTACCGGAACCTGACACCGACCCAGCACCCACGACGACCACCCTCAGCATAGAGACTCTACCCAACCTGCCCATAACCGCGTCAGACATTGCCTGAGAGACTAATAAAGACAAACGTCTGGCGCGGGTGTTGCATTGGGTAGAGAAAGGGTGGCCAGAAAGGGACAACGACGAGTCCGTCAAAACATTCCAAAACCGCCAAACGGAACTCTCGTTATTAAAAGGGTGCATACTATGGGGGGATAGGGTGGTCATTCCAGAAAAGCTACAAGAGAAGGTTCTGGAACTGCTACACGAGGGGCACCCTGGCATCGTTAGGACTAAAGCCCTGGCCAGAAGTTACGCTTGGTGGCCAGGGATGGACAAACAAATTGAGACCTGGGTAGCAAGGTGCCAACAATGCCAGGAAACTAGGCCAAGCCCACCCACAGCACCCGTCCTAGAGTGGGAAACCCCAAGGGGACCTTGGTCTAGGATTCACATAGACTTCGCCGGGCCCACAAAAGGACACACCTTCCTCATAACAGTAGACGCTTACTCCAACTGGCTGGAGGTAAGCAACATGAAGACAACAACCACGGAGGCCGTGATCAAGGAACTCTGCAAACTCTTTGCAGCGCACGGCCTCCCAGATGTCGTCGTTTCCGACAACGGGCCCCAATTCACCTCGCTGGAATTCGAAAAATTCCTTGCGGAAAGGGGCATCCGCCACGCGCTGACAGCACCGGCGCACCTGGCGGCGAACGGTAGGGCGGAACGGATGGTGCAATTCACTAAGAAGACCATCCGGAAAATAGACCACAGGGAGATCCAGGAGAAAATAAACAAACTACTCTTCACCCAACACATAACCCCAAATACCACAACGAATAAGAGCCCAGCCGAACTACTAATGGGGAGGAAATTAAGGTCCCCACTCGACAGGTTACACCCCACGTATAACCCGGAGAAGCCCCCAGACTCAAACAGCAAACACCGAACTTTTGCACCCGGAGACCCCGTATACGCAAGAAACCTGACGGGAGACCCACTATGGATACCGGCCGTCATCACACAAATAACAGGCCCACACTCGTACCGGCTACAAACAGCAGACGGACGAGCGTGGAAACGCCACATCGACCAATTAAGGTCGAGGACTGCCAACCAAGAGACCACCGACGCACAAACAGGCGAAACTAACCCCCACAACACAAACCAAGGGGGGAGGGAATACCCAGGGGACCAAAACCAAAGAAGAATAAACCAGCCATACTTACCGGAAAGCAGCCATCACGACCCCTCGCCAGGAAGAGACAGCCAGGCCAGCTCGACCGACCCGGAAAGACCGAGCAGGAGCGGCGAAACCCACAGCTCAACCAACCCGGGAGGCCCAGGAGGGAGCTACGGAGAGTGGCCCGACCCGACCGACCAGCCGGTTCCCACGACGACATCAGGAGCAGCAGAGATCCCGACCGAACCGGCCGGGATCCAACCTACGACTGAGCTGCGCAGGTCCAGTAGGCTCAGACGGAGCCCCGCCTACCTACGTGACTACGCGACGTAGGGACTGAACCAAGAGGGGAGGGGTGTTCTGTCCCTAATTAGCATTCTTGAGATCCCCGCGCTTTGATTGGCCAAAGCGCGGGGCACTCTGATTGGTCAGGCGAGCCGCGCCAATTGGCTCGCTAAGAATCTCCCGCGATTGGTCCATTCGAATCGCGGGAGATTCAAAGTGGTGCCATTGGCCGCGGCCGCCGCGGCTAAAGGAATAAAAGCCGCGAGCTTTTTCCTTTGCCCCAGTTCGGTTCCAACTTTAAATAAAAGAGCATGATTTGAAGTCACCGACTCCTGGCATCATTTCGCGGACACAACAGTATCTGTTTATATCTATATTTTTGCAAAGTCGTATTTCTGAACTTTTATACAGGGGATCCAGGCTATACAATTGGTTGAAATAAGTTAGAGTAAGCAAAACATTGTGTTACTCTGGTGATGGAAGTCCATTGTTTATGCTTAGTTGGTCCACTTTTTCCTCCACAGGGGTTGTAATGCAGGTCTTGCAATAAAATTATTTTCTTTCTTATTAGAGAGATATGCATCTTTCATAGACGCCAACAGAAAGGAAGACCCTGTTGAGCGACTAAAAACATTGAAAAACTTGGTAGGTTGCTTTTGATAGAGATTGAATCAGATACCATTGTTATGTTTTGGGATTATTTTAAAATTTTATGCTGATATCATCCATTTCAGATCCATGATTTACCTGAACATCATTATGAAACACTTAGATTTCTCTGTGCCCATCTGAGAATTGTGGCAGAACATTCAGAAGAGAACAAGGTAACTTGCGCACGCAAAATGTAGTCACCAAACCGGTAGTAACACCAGTTGAATTCCACCCCTGGGTGAACATATAGGAAAACCAGTATTGTAAGAATGTAGGGGGGGGGGGGGAATGAAGAAGCAAAGGACTGCCATTATCCTTGAGAGAAAAATAAATCTTATTAAGTTGCTTCCCATGTAGAAATAACGCAAACAAGACACCTATTCTCACAGGTCAAAACTATTTTAGTTGTCTTTTTCTTAAGGTGTGTACCTTGATCTGCAACATTTGTGGAAAAACATTATTAGGTTTTGTCGGTTCCTTTTCTTTCCACATATATTGGATAGACAGGTAATGTGCTTAGGTACACATAACCCGTAGCTCCTCCATTATATGGCTAAGAAGCGGTCCTGTAGTTACAGGTTTAAAATTTATTGCAGGAAAAAAGAGTGTACTATAGTCCATAGGAAAATCACCGGCTCAGGATTTAATTAAAGATTCATAACATGTTGAGATTTTGATGTACTTAGATTGAGGAGAAGAACGGATTCAACCAGACTTCTCTTTCTAGACCCTAGTTTATGAACATTGAAGGATTATTAGATTCAGGAACAGAATAAAAAGAGCAAGTTGTCCTGATCTGGTATATAAATTAGTTTTTTCACTGATCAGCTTTTATTTTGAATTTTCATTCTAATGAGGAAGTTCAGATTAATTTAGCAAAATTGGTTGCTACTGTTAGATGCTTCTGCTTTTTAAAGAGACATATAAATTTATGTAAGTACAATGATGTGCCGTAAGTACAATCATTTTCTTTATTCTTTAGATGGAACCAAGAAACCTGGCAATAGTATTTGGTCCAACACTTGTGAGGACATCTGAAGATAACATGACTAATATGGTTACTCATATGCCAGATCAATACAGAATTGTAGAAACACTTATCCAAAAAGTAAGTGAATTCATTTCATGTTGTTAGACAGATTATTCAGACAGAACTTTATTTTTAGTTAGACCAGTCTGGATTTTGATTTTTTCATAAACTACTACTTATCTCTTCAATGTCCACTTTTTAATTCTTTCATTTCTGGGGAGTTTTTCACTTCTTTTATTTTAAATTGTAGCATGACTGGTTTTTCGCAGAAGATGATGCTGAACAACCTTTTGTAAGTACTAACCTTAACTAAATGGATTCTTCTCCTGTTTTAATTCAGAACATACAAATGAATATATGATTTTTGCCCTCTCCACACCAAAACATACCAATGGTTTTATCCATGAAATAATCGAAATAGCATATAAATGAAGTTGTAAATTTCTCTTCCAGGATAGTTTTTCCTCCATTTAATATGCCAGCTTGAATATTTTTCTTTTTCCTTAAATGTCATATAGGAAGATTGACATTCTTTTCAGTTCTCGGGTGACTAATTTTTCTATATACTGTTGAATCATGATAAAACCACTGACTATGACTTGATGATGAAGAAATCTTTGTTTATTAACTATAGACAGGAGTTCAGGAAGCAAACACAGTAGAGTCTCAGCCAGTGCCAAGCATAGATCATTTACTCAGCAACATTGGAAGGATTGGAGTATATCCTGGAGATGTATCAGGTAACTCTTGCCTGGGCAGTTTGTAGGTTAGAAAATTCTCTCTTCTGATGATCTATTATAATGGGCTCCTTTTTCTTTCTTTGCTAATAAACTCAATTTCTCCCTTTATCTACGTGATCTTAGGTGTATTATTTAAAGGTCAGCAGTGAGTTGAGCATGTTGCATGATGTAGGTTGGAATGCTTTCTCAGCAACTAATATAATTCTTAGACCATGAGAACAGCATGTTCACTAGTGTATCATTGACCATGGTTACCCATGTACTTTTTAACATGACACGGATAAGGTACCTACTACTTTGTAAGTCATTGAGAAGAAGGCAGAAAGCTTTAACTTCTACACACTGTTCTAATGGTAGTAATTTTTTAAACTTGGGAAGGCAAATCAAGAGTTTGAAATTAATTTTGCTCGACTAATAAGTATATATTTCCAAATTATATTGCAACTAATTATGTTTGTTCATTATTAAACACTTTTTCTCCTTTATGACTGCCACCTTATTATTCAGCTAAGTAATAATACTGCAAACTGCCACCATACTTGTCTCACTAAATATGTTTTTATCCGAAATGTTATTCCTCTGTCTCTAGCTTGTGTTTTAGTTTATAGACAATTTTTTTCAGCATATTATTGAAACAGCCCCTCTATCCTGATGTTGAAATAGGAGAAGTGGGAGGAGTCTATCACACGGTGATGTCACTAGTGGAATCTGTGGTGTCACTGATGGACAACTGGAACTGTAGGAAGAAGGAGGATTGTTGCCCACATTGTAGCTGCCTTGTCTGCAGAAATCCCCGTTTCTTGTAAATGCACAAAGGACAAGTTGATCTGTACTGTAAATTTATCCTTTCAAGAGTATTTGAACAGATCAATACTACTTTTTAAAAGTATTTCTGCTGTTTCTTGTTACTTCTGAAGCAGACCCTGAGGAGAAATAGCATGGTATGGTCCACTGGTTTTTCTAGTCATTAGCCATGTGTCAAAAGGGGCATGGCATGGGGTTCAGCTCATTAATTCTCCAGTGGGGTCACTCTCCTGGCAAGTTGGAGAATGCCTTTTAGTTACTCTGCTAGCCCCTCTGTATCCCCTTTCTAATTGTATAACCTCTGTTGTTTTATTTTGCCAAACAGTACAATTATGGTATCCATTTTTCATTTCATAATAATGCTTCTGTTTTTGAGATGAGTACAAAACTGATGGCTGTGGAAAAAAAAATCTTAACAATGATAAATTCTTAAACAAATAGCTCGGAGGAGCACTGAAATGTTAACTGGGGCTTTTAAATCCATAAAGCCCAATATAATTTGACAGCATACAAACAAGAACTGCAAAAAAAGAATTTTAATAATTGTTTCAGTAAGCGGTCTAAGGCACGAAAAGATAATGCTTTAAATGTACATTTCATTTGCTGGAATGTACAGAGTGCAGTCCTGAAAAAGGTCCCCCAGCTGCGGTTTTGCAGGGCCGTGCGCTTAGAGCATTAAATAAATATTAGTATTTCTGTTTTAGAAGAAAGGGCTTTTTTGCCATTTCTGTCATTGAGCTGATTCTGCCTCCAACTCACAGCATCTTTTCATGGCGGTGGCTTTCTGTGGTGCAGCTTGCATCTTCGTGAGCAATTATCCACTGTTCTGATTTTTTAATTTTTCTGTTATCTGTTTGCTCTCACCTTTTGTTGTGCTTGTCTTCTTTCATACTTCAGCATTGTCTAGAGCAAAAACAAAACTTTGTGCCATGTTGACTGAAGTGATGTTTTGGTGTTTTTTTTCCCTCCCCTATAGATTCAGCTACTGGTGACTCTGCAAAATTTAAGGTAAAACATTCACCTGTATTTTTACAGGGTTGAGCCTATATATTGCAATGTTGAGAGAGGGCTTACAGGCTTATTTTTAGTAGATCTCTCATGTGCTGTTGACAAAAAATGGCTTCTGACAATAAAGAGCTCCTCTTCCTTGTATTAAGACCCTTGGAGCTTTGAATTGGCTTCTGGTTTTTATACATGAATTTAAATGACTCACCCACTATTAACAGTAAGAAATATGTCATTTACTTTAATGTTGCTATGTGTAAATACAATATGCAATATGTAATACAATATGTAATCTTGTTTCATTAGCATGACTAGAGGCAACTATTAATTTTAAGGATAGATTGTGGGAAAGTGGTTAAGAGGTTAAATCCCATTATCCTGAAATGCTCTGAATGAAAGATTATGCAGATTTACATTGAAAAATGTATGATTGGTGGCATACAATGTAAGGGATGTTATATAGGTATTTGTATTCTTAGTATCTTAGTTTATGAATCTTTTGTAAATGAAATCTGCACAAATCTTGTATTGGAAACATAGAATATATTGTAAAATATTTCTTTTTTTTTTTTAAGACAAATTTTATTAGTTTTACAAAACAATACACATACAAACAAGGCATAATAACATAAAAGATCTTTTCTGAAAAAACCAATAGAACATACAAAATAATTCCAAATTATAATATATATAATTACATTATCTGTTCAGCTTTATATCCCAACTTCTCCTTTTTATTCTATTATCCAAATTATATTTCTTGCTAATTATTGCTTTTCAAAAACAATACACAAACAAACAAAACATAAAACCATACAACATCTTTTCTGAAAGTTGCTTGATCCCGGGTTAAAACTCTTCGCACAGACACAAATTCAAAAATCATATTCACTTTATATATCATTCCATATCTTATTACCATTTTCAGTTTTCTATATAGCTTCTTCCCTCTTTTATCTTTCTTAGTTTTATTTTATTTATCTCATCTCAGTTCAGTTCATAATACTTATCATTCTTTGTCTGTTCTATTTCCAGCTATCCATTCATCTTTTCTCTTTAAACAAACTTCTCCTGTACACTGATTGGAGTATGACGCCTTTAACTTTTTCCCCTAGCTTGATAATACTTAATATAACACTTAACTTATATTGGGATTCTGTTTAGTACATTCTAAAATTACACAATGAATTTTATGAAAAAGGAAAAACACAACAATAACAAAGAAAAAGCATATAAGACCACCATCAATGCCATTAAGAAACTAATCATACATATTAATACTCATTTATATCTTAAGCATTTTATTCTAAATACACATATAAAAACACAATCTTATGTACCTTACAGAGTCCCTTTTTTCAATTAAATTTACCCATTGTCTCTAAATCTTTAAATCTTGCTTCCCACCATTAAGGCTTCTCATCCCCTCCTTTCTCTCTTGCCTATTCTTCTCCTTGCCTTTTTTACCCCTTTGTCTCTCCTCCTCCCTTTTCTTCTTCTGCTTTCCCCCTTTCTGTTGTTTTCTAACCTTGTATCCCCCTTTCACCTCATTTTTCTCTTTTTTGGTTGTTTTTTCAAGCCTTAAAATCCCCTTTTTCTTTTCCTCTTTCTCCTCCTCCCCAAATAGAACCATTTGTTCATCAAAGATGGCTTCTTCTTCTTCTTTGTCCCAATTGTCCTGCTGCGCAGTCAATTTTTCATAAGTGCATACCGCCATTTCTAGAAATTGAAAAGAGTGCCCAAAGTATCTTTCCCATCTTGTTCTTCTTTTTTATATTTTTAATATTCAATTTTTAGTTCATCCACAAGCGATGCCATCATGAAGAGAAATTTTTTTTCCAAAACAACCACCCGAGTGTTTTTAATCAAGAATAATTCCCAAAAGTTCCAAAGTCACCAGAGAATCCAAATAAACTATTTATTTTAATAGTTTTTTCTTTCTTCCATTTCTCTTTCTGGGGTTGTTTGATCAAAGAGTTCCAATTAAGGTATATCTTTTAGAAGCCGTATTAATGTTCAAAGCTCTTTAAAATTCTAGGTAATCTCCTCCTTTTTCAAATTCTGCTTCAATTTTTTTTCCTCTCCCTTCCCACTTACAGCAACAATTTTCCTTTAAATGTCAGAAATCGATACCTCCAATGTGGGTTTTCCAATTTCTCTTAAGATTCTATTGCTGTCACGTTCGGAAGGAGAGTGAAAAGAAAAAAAAAAAGCTTTTCCTTTAATTTACATTCGCCACTTGACACGTTCTGGAAACGATGCTTCTTTAGCAAGTTTCAAATTCCAGAGTACTTTCACTGTTACTTGTTACTTTACGGTCAGTAAAGATCACTTTCAATTATTCACAGCTCCCCCTGCACTTTCTTTTTCCGGCTGAGCTCTTCTATGTGGTGGCCATTGCTGACCGCCGCTCAGCTGCCTTTGGAAAAGGGGGTTTCGCTGGCTAGGGAAGAAAGGTGCAATATCTCTTGACCCTGCCAGACCCCTCCCTGTCTTTGCCACCTTCTACGGAAGTGGCTTAGCCCTGAAACCAAATGGCTCGGGGCACTCAGGCAGAGAACACAACAGAAACCGCGCACAGTCGCGGATTCCTGTCTGCTCTGAAGCACTGCAGACCGGAAATCTGTAAAATATTTCTAAAGCAATATAAAATGAGTTTTGTATAAAAAAAAAAGTGAATGATAGATCAGAATTAATGTTAATTGGTTTGAGACACTCACAATTGCAAATTTTGACTAAAATAAAGTCACTCAGTCAAAATTGCAATCCTGATTAATATTAATTGGTACTTTGGTGAATAATCAACTACATTTTAAGACTATAATGGCAAGGTTATTTTTAATTTGGCACTGCTTCAGAAAAAAAGGTGCTACATTCATTTCACCTAAGGCCACTGTGCTTTTACAAATTATAAATGATTGCATTTAAAGAAAAAAAACTTCTATATCACAGCAACTGTCCAAAAGCACTAAAGAGAACAGGTTTTGACAGCAGTCTGGTTATGGCTATGCAAGGCTGATCAGGCTCATAATAACAGTGCATTTATAATTGGTGAGATTTCCTGAAGAGTCCTAAGCCGCAGGTCGAGAAACCATGGCCTATATAACTGATATGTTATGGTGCTAGAGCAGTTTTGTTCAGAACAACTCAGCGGTGACAGCTAATAACATATATCTCAGTTTCATATACATAAAATTTTGCATTGGAAGATTTGTAAAGAAAATATTTTGAACCACAACTATGATTTATTTTTTTAAAAAATCATGATGCTTATAATGGGTTTCTTTCCATACAGGGTTCTTGGGGATCTGGAAATAATCAATACAGCAGAGAGCTACTTAAGTCCTCTATATTTGCCACAACCAGTCGCAAGCGGAAAAAAGCAAAAGACAAACTGCAACCCAGCAGCTCTGAAGATGAGTGGGATAGTGTTTTTTTCATGAAGGATCCTGCAGAGCTCCATTGTAATGACTCCCCAAAAGAGGACACACCTAAAACTGAGCTGGAGAAGGAAACCGCAGCAGGAATAGAGAGAGCAGGATTTCCGAAAGAAAAGGAAGACTGTGTGAACAGTCCTTCTGCTACAAGCAAGGATGAAATATTGCTAAGGAAAGAGAATTTGTCCTCTGAAGAGCCCTCAACATCTTATATTCAGAAATACAGGAGATCCCCAAATCCCATCTCTTGGAGAAATGCACAAAAAGATAACCATAAACTCCCTAATTTCCAGATTGCTTCTGTGTTGGAAGAAACCATTTTGGACTCGGGCACTACCCTCAGCTGCACTTCACAAGCTTCTCTGCAAAAAGTCTTCAGGAAAAGATTAGGGGACCCTGAAAGTAAACACAGTGAAGTTTTTACTGCTGATGTTGGCTCCATCACTTCAGGTTACTCCACAACATCCTCCATTGCATATTTAGCTGGTGTCGATTCCACCGTACTGGGTACTGAAGTGCTTCACTCAGTGACGGAGAGTACAGGAGAAGAGGCCGATGATGAAAGTAGTGAACTGATCAGTGAAGGTCGCCCTGTAGAAACAGACAGTGAAAATGATTTTCCTGATTTTGCAGCAAGTTCTGTGGATAGGTTGTTCGGGGAGAAGACTCACAACATGGTAAAGAACCTTAGGAGGAACTCTGAAGAAAGTGAAGTAAGTTGTTCAGGAGGAATTTCAACACCAAAATTAGACAGTCGCAGACTTTTCAATTCATACAAACTTATTGAATGTGATACTCTATCCCGGAAAAAGTTGGCCAGGTACAAAATGGAAAGTGAAAGTTTCAGGGATGCAAAACACAAAGAGGATATAAAGAAAGGAAAGATGGACAACAGCTTAACCACATCAACAAGAAGTGAACCTGTCAAACAGGAACCAACATGGAAACTCAAGATTCCAGACAGATTAAAACTGCATCTCAAATCATCTGCTGATGATATGCTTGGAACTGGCAATCAGAAGTCAAGCCCTGCAGAGAGCTCCAAAAGAAAAAACATCAGGCGAAGGCACACACTAGGAGGACAGAGAGATTTTATTGAACCAAGTGTCCTGAATACTTGGCAAACTCAAGAAAAATACCCAAGCCTGGAGAAAGACACTTCAGCCCTAAACTGGCTGAAGGCAAAATCCCCATCTCGGCAAACAACGATTTCAGAGTATGTTGCACAAGAGCGTCTGCGGAGTAACCCAGTGGACCTTAAAATAAATAAAACTGAAAAGGTGAATGTAAGCCAATTAGATGATTCCTCAAAGGCAGAATCGTCATTTTCTGCAGAGTTATCTTCAGGAGGGGATAGTACCACTTCTTCTGGTAGTTCTTCCTCTGAAGCCTGGTACATAAAACCCATGGAGTACTCACTACTCTAGACCATTTCAATGGAGAAAGCTACCAAACTATGAGTGAAGTCCATCAGCCTGGCTGTTGATGCTCATCCTCATAAGTTATCTGAGACCCTAGAGATTGTCTCAATTCTACTAGTCTCTTTGACACAGTTAAATAGCCGCCGCCACAGTTTAGCAGTGTTTTTTCTTTTTTCTTTTCCTCAGTTGTTCTGTATGCTTTTTCCCCATCCCACACACAGTGTTAGTGTGCACCATGCATATTGCAGCTACAATATTATTAGTCAGAAGAAAAAATAATTATTTTTATTTTAGTCGTTAACAAGTGCCTCATCATTTTTTTTAAAAAAAGGTTCATTTGATTTGTTAAGGTGCCATAATAGTTGTTATATTTAGATATTTATATTAACTGTAAGGAACAAATTGCTGCATTTTATTGTAGAGACTGAAAGGGAGAATGTAAACCAATTAGATGATTCCTCATTTCCTGCAGAGTTATAATCAGGAGGTAATAATACCAGTTCTCCTGAAAATTCTTCTGGACCCTGGTCTATAATACCCACTGAATACTTGGATTTCTAAACCACTTAAGAGGGGAAAAGCAACCAATATATGAACAATGATGTTCACCCTCAGAAGTTATCTGGCTCCAGGAGGATACAACTTGATCTACGAGTACCATTGATATAATTAAATGGCCACCACCACAATTCATTAGCTCTTTCTCTCCTCCCTTCCCCACCCCTATCTTGTTCTGTGTTGCCCCCTCCCCCCCCCCACACACACCCAGTGTTAGTATGCACTATGCATTAATGCAACTACGACATTGTTAGTTGGAAGAAAAAAAATCTTTGAGTTTAGTCGTTAACAAGTGCCTCATCAAAAATTAAATTTTTTAAAAAAGTTAATTTGGTTTGTTAAGGTGCCATAGTAGTTGTTGCATTTAAACATTTATGTTAAACATAAAACAAATTGCTGCATTTTATTGTTAAGACATTTCATTACATTTTTTCAAAATTTAACATACATGGATACAGAGCTTCCATTTAGGCATTCCACTTGGGTTTTTGAGTTTTATATTCTGATTTTAATACAGTTTTTGAGTATTATGTGACTTGAATTTTTACTCTTTCTGTAAAATAGATAACTTAAGTGTAAATACACTATGTGTGTATCTTTTCCTCAGACACCAGCTTTGATATAAATGTTGTAACATAGAAGTGTAGATAGTAGATCCTGGATATGTGGATAGAACTGGTTTCTTTTACCAAGAATATAATTCTGCATGAAGAGTTCATAAATCCAGATCTGTACATGCTTCTGTGTATCCACTTAAAACACTGGAAATAAATTGTTTTTGATTGTTCTTGTATGGATTGACTTTCATTTAACAGAGACAATAAACATGTCAAATTTGTACCTTCATGATCTTCATGACTATATAAAGCATAAAATAAAAAGGGATCATTGAAAGAGGTTATAGCATAGAAATCTGCTATTTGAAAATGGGTGAATTCTTTGATTATAACTTGCTTGCAAATTTTATTAATGGGACAAATAATTTTGTAGGGATTACTTATTAAATAACAGCCTTTCATTTTTACAAGCAGGCTATAAGCAAACAATGTTCTTGGGCATACTAAAACCTTGTATAAGCTTGATGGGAGTTTGGTTTGTTTCATTGCTAAAATAAGCTTCATTTTATATTGCAAAAATAAAATAAAAGTAAAATATTTCAGGAATTTTGGATGAAGTTACCATTCTTGGGAATTATTTCAAAGAAGACAGAATAAAATAATAATTGGAGTTGGAAGGGACTTCAGAGGTCTTCTAAATCAATTAATTGCTCAAGAAAGAGGCCATATATCATTTGAGACAATTGGTTGTTCACTCTCTTTTTGAAAGCTTTCAGTGATGGAGCACTCACAACTTTTGAAGGCAAGTTATTCCATTGGTTAATTGCTCTCACTGTTAGGAAATTTCTCCTTAGTTCTAGGTTGCTTCTCTCCTTAGTTAGTTTCCAAACATTGTTTCCTGTCTTGCCTTTTGGTGCTTCAGAAAATAGTTTGAATAGATATACCAGGTCTCCCTTAGCCTTGTGGATTTTGAGCTAATATATAATTTTGCAAATATGAACATGTTGCAAGCTGCGAGGTGATATTTTTCTGAATCATAAATTGGATAGTTAACAGGTGTTCATTTAAGATAAAAGCTTGAACTTCAAGATAAAACATATTTCCATAAAGAAAAGTTTTATATTGCAAGTAAATAGTTTACAGATAATAATAAAGATCAAAAGAATTTAAATTTTGCATAGATAGAACATAACTGTGTCAGAGTATATTCATGAACTGGAATAGAGCTTGGTAGCAAAGTCAGCCAATGAATAGGCATAGCAACTAAGTAAGCCAATGATGACTGTTTTGGAAACTGAAACTAGAATTAGCCTAGGCTGGAAACTGAAACTAAAAGTAGCCTAGGCGTGGCTCTATATTAAACTCTGCATCTATATTAAGCTCTGAGTCTGTCTATTGAAAATGAAACTGCTTTTCTCCTTTGCTGTGTATAATGCTTGCTACTGCAACATGTTTCTGTCATGAGTTTGCTCCATGTTGGAGAAATCTACAACTGGTTTGTAAAATCTACTTATTATGTTTATAAAGATGTTAAATGAAGGATCAGCCATCTGTGTTTATTTTTCTGGCATTGAATTAACGCTGCAAAACTCAGAATAGGTTATGGTCCCAGAAGGCCAGAGAAAAGACTGAATTGTAATTAAAGCTGAAACACTGCCTGTGTTAAAAGTAAGAAACAAGGCAAGAAGCTTTGCAAGATGGCTGAAAAAATTAAAGAGAGCTATCTATCTCATTTGGGTCAGAAGAACTATATTATTTGGGCTGCAAAGATGGAATGTTTTCTGAAAGCTAAAGTACTTTGGAATATTATTGAAAATCCACCTAAGGAACTATTGAATGCTGCAGATCAGAAGCTGCATGATAGAGCATTTGCTTATATCATAAGTTTAGAAGATAATCAATTTATCAATGTAGCTGATTTAAAGACTGCAAAGGAAGTCTGGGATAAATTGAGGACTGTTCATGCGAGTGTATCTGCATGCAACATTGTACAATTATCAAGAAAGATATATAGAGCTTGTTTGCATCCAGAGATTCAGTGGAACAGCATTTTGTTCATATGCAAACTTTGTTTGTGGAATTAGAACAATGTGGGATGAGGATTCCTGAATCTCAGAAAGTACTCTGGTTTTGAACAATCTAAATGAAACTTGGGACATTGTGTCTGCAGTGTTTGAATGCAAACCAGAGCAGGAATTGAGTCTGAAGGCTCTGAAAGCATGTCTGATAGCTGAAGAGCAGAAATGCCATTATACGAGGAGGAAAAATTCCTGAGGAGGGGGCCCAAGAGGAGCAATGGAAATTTTCACAGCCAGGCTGTCTCCAGAGACCAGAAGAGAGCAGTAGAGGATATCAGATTACAGCTAAGCAAAAAGCCCAATAACAGAAACGATATTTCATCTGTGGTGACGCCACTCATTTAAGAAAGGACTGCTTGCAAGACAGAAGAAGTTTGCAAGGACAGGTTGATGGATAGATTGCTGTTGCAAAAGCCTGCAATAGTAATGGAAGAGATCAATGGCTTATTGACAGTGGGGTTAGCCAAATGATTATTAATAATGCTAAATTGTTTTACAGGATGGATGCAGCTGCAGGAGACAAACAGAAGCCTTGGCAAATGGCAAGAAGGCTAAAGTCACTGGAAGAGGCAGTGTACAAATTCCATATTTGGAAACAAGGTTTAATAATGTTTTATGTGTGCCAGAAATGGAACATAATTTGCTGAATGTCTCTAGTTTAGACAAGCAAGCATTTGAGATCACATTTGTAAATGGACAGTGTCTTATAAAGATGGGATTGTCTGTGTAAAGGGCATAAAGCATAATAACCTTTATATGTTACAAGGACAAAAAGTTCAATGTGCACAAATTTTTTGGCAATGTTCCAAAACATGATTCATGTGTTCATCTTTTGCACAGAAAACTTGGTCATGCCAACTTTAAAGTTGTTCAAAAGATGGATCAGTACGCAGAAGGATTGCATGTAATGCTTGAATTGTGCAGTATACAAAACATCAAAGTCCAAGGCGTTCCCAGGAAGCAAGCGTAGCACAAGGCAGACAACGAGCTCTAGAGCTGGTACATGCAGATTTGGTGGGCCCAATGCAAACCAGTTTGGGAAGCGCTAAGTATGCGCTGGTCATTGTAGATGACTATAGCAAATTTGGGTTCTGCTATTTACTAAAGAGTAAAACAGAGGTGCTACAGAAATTTAAGCAATGGGTAAGCTTTGTAGGAAGAAGGTATAAACACAGGTATGTCAGCTGCAAATTGACAGAGGTTCAGAATTCATGTCAACAAGTTTTCAACAGTGGTTGGCATAATTAGGAATAAAACACAGATGCACAAATTCTTACACAGCAGCTGAGAATGGTATTGCTGAGAGATGAAATGGAATCTTGCAAACCATGAAGGACTCACTGCTAGAGGATTCTGGTCTAAGCAGATCATATTGGGGTGAAGCTATATTGACTGCTAATTATTTAGTTAATAGGTTGTGGAGTTCCTCCATTAATGATACTCCATATGCAGTGCTATATGGGATAAAACCATCTCTAGCACATTTAAGGGTGTTTGGAAGCAATGTGTGGGTGCATATTCCAAAAGCAATTAGAAGAAATGGGCAACCAAAGGCTAGAAAGCTCAGGTTTGTGGGCTATGAGCCAGGCTCAAAAAGTTATCGCTTTAGCGATGGGAGCAAAAGACTAGTAATTTTAAGGTCTGCAAGCTTTGCAGAGCAACATTGGGACAGAATTGATGAAAAATTTTGGAATGATTCACCTAGTGATGGTGATCCACTTTGTGATGGCAACTCACTTAGTGATGGCAACTCATTTAGTGATGGCAACTCACTTAGTGACAGTGTCAGCGTTCAGGTAGGAGAAGCTGAACAAGATATTAAGCAAGAGAGGATTGACACACAGGAACAGTCAGTGCCATGCAGGTTAGAGCGATGGAACAAGGGGATTCCACTTGACAGGTATTCTGCTAGTGGAGTTAAAGTGTGTAATGTAGGGTATGAGCCAAGGAACTAAAAAGAATTGGCATTACTAAAATTGAACAAGTAAAGTAGAAAGAATCATGGACAAGGAAATGAAATCCAGGGGAGAACATGAAGCATTCACATTTATAACTTTGCCACGGCGTAGCAAAGCTGTAGGATGCAAGTGGGTATACAAGAAGAAGGTACTACCCAATAATAGAGTACAATATAAAACAAGGTTAGTGGCACAGGAGTTTTCACAGATGAAAAATGTGCACTATGATGATGTGCTCACGCCAACTATAAAGAGTGAAACTGGCACTAGTTTTGGCAACAGCACATGGCCATAAAATTTGGCATTTTGACATAACCACTGTATTTTTCAATGCAGAATTAGAGGAAGAAATTTATATGGTTCAAGTACCAGGGTAGGAAAGTAAAAAAACCTAACACAGTATATAAATTGAATATTGAAATGTCTTCGGTTCAAGAATTGCAAGGCTGATGATTGCATGTACACTGGAAAGTTACAAGGTTGGGATCAATGCAATTGCATTGGATAGGTATAAAAATGAATTCTCAGGAATTTGGAGGGAACTGTGAATGTGGGTCTTCAAATACAGATATCTGAAGAATATTAAAGGTAATTGAATTTATGTCTATTCCAGTTATGAAGGGAGGAGTGTCAGAGTATATTCATGATCCGGAATAGAGCTTGGTAACAAGATCAGCCAATGAATAGGCATAGCAACTAAGTCAGTCAATGAGGACTGTTTTGGATACTGAAACTAGAAGTAGCCTAGGTTGGAAACTGAAACTAAAAGTATATTAAACTCTGAAGCTATGTTAAGCTCTGAGTCTGTCTATTGAAAATGAAACTGCTTCTCTCCTCTGCTGTATATAATGCTTGCTACTGAAATTACTTGCAACATTTTCTGTCGTGAGTTTGCTCCATGTTGGAGAAATCTACAATTGGTTTGTAAAATCTACTTATTGTGTTTATAAAGATGTTAAATGAAGCATCAGCCATCTGTCTTTATTTTTTTGACACTGAGTTAACGCTGCAAAACTCAGAATAAACTGATATTTTAAATTCAATGTTCAGCATACAATATTATTTCTAACTATCAAATGAGCACCAGAAATAAATCTCATGAATTCTAGAGAAATATCTTTCTCATTCAGATTCCTTCATTTTGAAACCCTTATCAAATATTTGATCCAACTGTATTCCTTGTCCTGGTCTTCAAAACCTTCTAGCCCCTCCTTTTCACTCCTATGCCCTTGAGCGTAACTTCTGCAACATTTTTCTTTTAAAAATAAATAAAGGTCAAATAATAGATAAGGTAACAACTGGGAATGGCATCCTCATGGATCTTTAAAGACACATTTTTAATGCCTCAGACAAAAAATATATCCATAGCACTTAGGAGCAACTGCTCAGGCACAGCATAATTTTAATATGTACATACAGTATTATTCCATTATAATATTCCATTTACATGGAATGTTATCAGTTCCCTTATGAACACACATCACAATGCATGTGAAAAGACTTCTTAAACTGTGTATGAATATGACTTAGGGCAGTGGCCCCCAGCCTTTTTTGTCCCACAGCCCAGTACCAGCATCACAAAATAATCCACAGACCGATACCGGCATCAGCACGCACGACCAAGGCAAGTCGAGCTGAGCGAACGGCCAGCCAGCCACCCCCCGCTTCTCCCTGCCACCTTCAACTCCTCCTTTGCACCTTTGTCGATGGGCTTTTCAGGCTCTTTCTTAATCTCCTCCTAACGCGAGATTCCACCGCCATCGGGATGGCTCTTCGCTTGAAGCCGCCCCCCCCTTCGATGAAATTAAGGCGCGAGAATTCCTCCAGCACCCAAACGCCGCTTTCCAACCAACCAACAAGCTCACTGGAAGCACTTTCTCAAATGCCGTCGAAACAAGATGGTGGTGCCCACTTCTTTGCATCCCAGGAAAAAATGATCCACGGACTGGTACCGGTCTCGGGCCCACTGATACACGGTATTGAAATACTTGAAAAATCAAAAACTGCTATAATCATGTCAACACCATCCCAGTTCTTCCAGAAGCCATAAAAAAGTACAGGGCATTCTTGTTTAATGACCTTAATTGGGTGTGGAATTTCTGTCACTAAGCAATGCAATGATTGGGCAAAATATCTTATGATTGTACCACTTCGCAGCGGCAATTTTTGCAATCATTAGGACAGAACTGCCAAGGCCCCTCCTGCCCATTCCTTCCCCCCAAATTGCTGCCCTGTGCTCTGCATGTAAGACTTTAGAAAGCAGGAGGAAGAACACAGCCAAGGTCAACTGGGATGGCAGAGTGCAGAGTGGCCAAAAGGATTGAAGTGAGGTGGAAATATATAGGTAGGAAAAGCTGAAGTAACATAGTGGGTGGACTGCCAATCACCCAACATCATGTGATCATGGAGGCACTGCAATGGTGTCCTGGCTTGAAACCTGATTGAAAGTTTCAAATAATTTATCTCTTCCAATACCTCTGTAGTTGCAAGCTGGTCACCCTCATAGCACTCTTCCTTGAAAGAGAAGGTTGGAATATAGATAAAAATAATTCAGCATGATTTGCATGTGTGTGTGTCATACCACTTACTGCCTCCTTTCTCATTTAAAGATGCATTTGCATGTCCCTATCACGTGTCACTTGCCAGGCAGAGTTAATTGCCTGGGAAGTTAAAAAGTTAACTAGCCAGGGAAGCAAAGACAAATAGTTGGGTTAGTAGTGCTGGATGCAAGTCACACCAACACTAACTGGCAAAATATAGCTTTAGCAAGTATCATCTCCAAAGCATGGTCAACATTTTTGTCATGTTCTGTTGGTAGTCAGAGATCTACTTTATAAAGTTCTTCTTTATAAAGTTCTTCTTTTTAAAATCTCATAGCTTCCACCTTGGTGCAAAGAATGGCTCATGTTTTTTTATTCAGTAATGTTGGAAATTCACCTATGAAAACCAAAGCCTATGAAACACACCTGAAATGCAAAAGGGACTAAGTTCACACATCATATTGAAATTAGCACTGTGCCAAATTTAGTTGTGGGGTCAATTATAAACTAGTTGGAGTCAGCTATCAAGTATAGATCAAGAGGGAGAAGGCGGAGCTTCGTTTTGGCGATACAGCTGCGATCTCGGGGCTCTGAGATCGCAGCCGATATTTTCGCCCCTGGTTGGTCCCAACGGACCTAAACCGTCCCGTAGAGACGGGGATTGAGAAGGGTACTGTTCCAGGATCCCAGAGATATCGCAAAATCTCTGGTTGATCCGAAAGAAGCCCTTTTGCTGGTGGCGGAGAGGCAGCCTTTATAGCTGCTGAAGTCAGGACAGCTCCGGAAAGAAAGTGGCTGGAGTGAAAGTGTGTCGGCTGGGTGAGAAAAACTCTTTTGTGTTGTAAATTCGCTGAGGTTGGAAAGGACATCCTGATCAAAGAAGAAATCTGTGAGACTTTTTTTTTGACTGGAACTGTCTGAGCGGCGTTTTTTAAAGTGGTGTCAAATTGAGGCTTGGGGGTTTTTTTTTCTCTTTTCTCTATATTTTTTGGGGGGGACTTTAGTGTGACTTTGTAGGTAACCAGATTGAATTTTCTCTTATATATATTTTTATGCTCCCTTTGATTTTTTAACTTTCTTTAGGATAAAGGCTCCCATTGGCTATTTTTTTTTTTTTGTCTCTGTATATATTACTTCTTTTTTCTGGCTGGGGGGGAGGAAGAGCATTAAGAAACTTTGCAACACTGCCAACTAGAGGCTTGAAAGTATTTTATTTGAATTGGAGAGAATTGCAAAAAGACCTCTTCTCAAGGACATTTTAACGTGATAAGATAGAGGGAGAGCACAGCAAAATATTATTGCAGATGCTTTCCTGGACTGTTATCAATAATTCAACACTTGAGGTTTGGCTTTGAAGCTGCTGGAGAAGAGAGTCATAACAAGAGCCTTGGATAAATAAATAAAGTGCAGTGTGCCTTCTTAGATATTCGCCAGCCTTTTTCTAAATTTCAATTCTAGTAATATTTTTATTTCTGCCTTTTATTTTAAAGGGAAAGAGTTTTTTCTTTATTTTTCTTTTCTTTTTTATTGGGACTTTTTTGCTTTTCCTATCTATGTTTTTGGACCACTTTGTTTTTCTTTTTTGATTATTGAGACTTTTCAACTGGATTAAGGTGTGAAGAACCTGAAGGAACTTTTTGTTTTTTTCTCTTTTTGCTTTTTTTTTCTTTTCTTTTTTTGCTCTTAATCAATATTATTATTTTTGGATTTGTTTGTTTTTCTCCTTTCTATTTTTTCTTTTTTATGGTGGACTACTTCGTAATTGGATTAGGGTCTAGAAGAACCTGAAGATCTTTCTTCTTCCTTTTTTCCTGTTTCTTTTTTGGTTTCGTGCCTTTTACTATTGGAGTTTTCTATTTTGGATTATAATTGGCTGCTCTACCAGTTGGATTAAAAGTCAAGAAGAATTTGAAGCTTTGGAAGCATTGAAATGAGCAGGAAACCAATACCATCTGGCATTTCTACTTCTACCTCTGCTTCCCCACCAGCTGGAGGACAACGTTTAATTCAGACAATGTTGAAGCAAGATAAGGAACAAGAAAGAGTAACTTTACAGATGATTATGCAAGGAATCCAAGATCTCAAGACAAAATCAGACATCATTGAACAAAGAACAGGAAATATTGAACAAAGAACAGAAAATATTGAACAAAGAACAGAAAATATTGAACAAAGAATAGAGAAGACTGATGAAAAAGTGGAAAACATTAAACAAATGATGGTCAAGTATGAGGAGAGATTCCAAAAAATTGAGGAAGAAGGAAAACAAAGAGAGAAGAAGATTGGAAATATTGACAGTAGATTAACAGCGGTTGAACAAGAAAAAAGTGGGATGTTGAGGTGGGAGATGGAAAGGTCAGAATTTTATCTCAGATTTCAAAATATAGAAGAGGAAAAAGGAGAAAATTTGGCAGCGGTAATGATAGAAATTTTGGCAGATGCTTTGGAAATTACAGAGGAAAAGATGATGGATGGAATAGATGAGATATATCGAGTCTATACAAGGTATGCGATGAGAAATAAATTACCCAAGGAAGTCCATATTTACCAAAAAATCCATTAAAACGCATATATTACAAGTAGTAAGAGAGAAAACATTGAAATACAAAGGTAAAGAGGTTGTGGTTTTAAAACAAATACCCAGAAGAGTGAGAGAGATGAGAAGAGAATATCGATTTCTGACCAAAATGCTATTGGAAAACGAAGTGAATTATAGATGGCTGATTCCAGAAGGACTAATGTTTAGGTGGCAAGAGCAGAGATATAGAATTGATTCAATTGAGAAAGCGGAACTTTTCCATACAGAATTTTTTGGAGGAAGAAGAGAGGAGGCAGAGAAAGAGGTCTCATTAATTGAGTTTCAAGAGGAACAACTGGAGACTGAAAAAGAGAAAGGAGCAGTAGGGGGACAGATGGATAGCAAAGAACAGTGTGAAGTGAGATCCACAAGAGCGGTTAGACCTAAATATAAAGCATAATCATGGAAGAAAAAAAAAACTGATTACAATGAATATAAATGGACTTAATTCAGCTGTTAAAAGAAGGAAAACTTTTCATAAATTAGAGAAATTAAAATTTGATATAATTTGTCTACAAGAAGTTCATATTAAAAAACAACATGAACAATTGTTAGTACAGCCAAAATTGGGGAAAATATTTACTTCTTTGACTCAATGTAAGAAAAGAGGAGTGGTTCTATACATTAAAGAGGCTATCCCAGCAAAATTGATTTACACGGATGAAGATGGAAGAGTATTAATGGTAGAAATAATGGACAATAATATAAAAATACTCTTGATTGCAATTTATGCTCCAAATGATAAACAAGAAGAGTTTTATAAAAAGTTACACATGAAAATAATTGGGCTGGACTATGTTAATATAATTATGATGGGAGATTTTAATGGAATTGTGGACAATAAATTGGACTATATAGCAACAACAACAAAGCAAAATAGAAAGGCTCTCCCAAGGTCTTTTTTTAAAATGACAGATGAATTAACTTTAAAAGATATTTGGAGAGAAAGAAATGTTAAAGCTAAACAATATACTTTTTATTCAAATAGACATCTATCATGGTCCAGATTAGATATGATTTGGATCTCAACAGTATTAATATCCAATATTCAAGAAACAAATATTGAAACAAGTACTTGGGCAGATCATAGCCCAATGACAATTAAATGGAAGGGACAAAAAAAAAGATCGAGATGGACATTAAATAATACTATTTTAAAGGAGAAAGATTTTATACAATGGATGGAGAAGGAATTGGCTTTTTTCTTCAGAGAAAATAAAAAAGAAGATACTTCAACGCAGAATGTGTGGGATACAATGAAGGCATACGTTAGAGGTTTGATAATAGATTATACAAGAAAAAAGAATATTAGGAAAAGGCAAGCTTCTAAGGCCTTGGAAGATGAGTATAAAATTCTTGAAAAAGAATTACAGAAAATGCCATAGAAAAAGGATATTAAATTGAAGCTGGATGTAATTAAACATAAAATGGAATTAATAGAGAAAGAAGAACTGGCACAGAAAATCAGAAACTCGAAACAGAATTATTTTGAAGATACAAATAAACCAGGTAGATGGCTTGCATATAAATTGGGAAAAGAGAAGGAATCAAGAAAAATATTGAAGTTAATAGATGAACAAGGCCAAGTTTGTTTTGGGAATAAGGAGAAAAAAGAAATTATTCGAGATTTTTATGGGCAACTATATAAACAAGAGAATATTGATGAGGAAAAAGTCAAACAGTATTTACAGGAAGCTAATTTACCGAAGATACCTAAAGAGACTGAAGAAATGCTAGAAAGCAATATAACAATGATGGAACTAAATGAAGCATGTAAGAGACAAAATAATGGGAAAGCAACGGGTCCAGATGGGCTTCCAGCAGAATTCTATAAAATATTTCAAGAATCTTTGAGCACCTCATTGTTAGAAGTTATGAATGAAGTTATGTTAAAAAAGATGATACCCAAAACATGGTCAGAGGCTTATATTACACTTATACCGAAGGAAGAGACTGACCCACTGCTAATTAAGAATTATAGACCTATTTCTTTATTGAATGCAGACTATAAAATCTTTGCTTCAATCTTAGCAGAAAGACTTAAAAATTATTTAAATAACTTTATTCACCCAGTTCAAAATCTTTGCTTCAATCTTAGCAGAAAGACTTAAAAAATATTTAAATAACTTTATTCACCCAGATCAAAATGGATTTCTGCCAAAGAGACAAATTAGAGACAATACGAGAGTAATCTTGGACACTTTGGAATACTATGAGGCTCATCCTGAAAAGCAAATGGCTTTGATATTCCTAGATGCTCAAAAAGCATTTGACAACGTGAACTGGAGATTTATATTATTATTATTGGAGCAGATGGGTTTTGCTAAAAAATTTATTCAAGCAATAGAAGCCATATATAATAAACAGACAGCAAGGGTAATGATGGAGGGGGAACTTACAGATTTTATTAATATAAGGAAAGGCACAAGACAAGGATGCCCCCTATCTCCTTTGCTATTTGTGTTGACCTTGGAAGTATTGAATAGAAATATTAGGGATGATAAAAGCATAAAAGGAATGAAAATTAAGAAGGAAGAATTTAAGCTACAAGCTTTTGCTGATGATTTAGCTTTTATTTTGGAAGACCCGCTAGAAACAGCTCCAAAATTATTGGAAAGGATAGAGACATATGGAGAGGTGGCTAGTTTGAAAATAAATAAAGATAAAACAAAGATTTTGACAAAGAACATGCTATTGAGACAGAGAGAAGAACTGGCAGATCTTTTGAAAATTCAAGTTACAAATAAGGTTAAGTATCTGGGGATATATTTGACAACAAGATGTAGCACATTAAAGGAGAATAATTATATTAAACTTAAACAACAGATAACTACAGATTTGAAGAAGTGGGAAAACTTGCAATTGTCATTAATAGGGAGAATTTCAACAATTAAGATGAATATTTTACCTAGAATTTTATTTTTGTTTCAAACAATACCAATTAGGCTTGGAAAAGACTATTTTGAAGATTTAAATAAAATTATGTTGAAGTTTATATGGCAAGGTAAAAAAGCGAGAATAAAGCTAAAGCTTTTGCAAGATGCTAGAATTAGAGGAGGTTTTGGCCTGCCTAATTGGGAATTGTATTATCAAGCTGCAAGTTTGATGTGGGTCAAAGAATGGATAACATTAAGGAAACATAGGTTGTTGACATTAGAAGGGCATGATTTGCTGTTGGGCTGGCATGCTTTTTTATGGTATAAGGGAACTAAAACACAGGGTTATTTTAGAAGACATTATGTACGGGAGTCTTTGTGGTTAAATTGGGAGAAGATAAAAAGACAATGTTATTTGAAAATTCCAGTTTGGTTATCGACCATTGAAGCATTTTCCTATCCTATAATCTACAAGAAGGAACAGTTAGATATGGGGAACTCTTGGATGAAAAGGGTGAACTTAAATCGATCCAAAACTTAGAGGAACAAGGTATAAGGATGAATTGGTTTTCATATGCACAAATGCATTCAAGGTGTGATGAAGATTCTAAAACAGAGGGATTTTATGATAAGCAGACTGATTTAGATAAGATCTTGATGGGTACTGATGAGAAGGTGATTAAAAAATTATATGGTTATTTACTGGGAATGAAATTAGAGGAAGAACAAGTCAAAGAAACTATGATTGTTTGGGGGAAGAATTTTGGATATGGGATTGATTTAGAGAAATGGCAGAAATTGTGGTCTCAAAATTATAAAATGACAATGTCAACAGCATATAAAGAAAACTTGTATAAGATGTTTTACAGGTGGCACTTTCCTCCGACAAGAATAGCAAGAATGTTTAAGAACAAATCTGAAAAATGCTGGAAATGTCATCAGATACCCGGCTCGTATTACCATATGTGGTGGACTTGTGAGGATGCTAGAAAATATTGGACTATAATTCGCATGTGGTTGGAAAAAATGACAAAGAAACATATAGACTTGAAACCAGAGATCTTCTTATTAGGAATTTTACCTGATATATATAGTAAAGATTTGAAATACCTGATTGTAAATGTAGTAACAGCGGCCAGGATTGTATTTGCTAAAAATTGGAAGAATGAGAAAATACCATTACAGGAAGAAATTATTAAGAAAATATTGGAATGTGCTGAGATGAGCAGATTGACATTTGAAATTAGAGAGCAAGAGGATAAACAATTTTATGAAATTTGGGATCTTTTTTATAAATGGCTAGATGATAAAATACGATAATTGAATATTTTAGATAGTAAGAAATATCTTTATCTTGCTATTTTGCTATTATTTTGTTACTTGATATTATATTTATAAAGGGTTTTTTTAGGATTGATTTGGTATGATTATATGATTTGTTGAATAATCTGCTTAAAGTATTGTTAGCTCATAAAGCATGAATGATTAAAAGTATAGTCAAAAATTTTTTTTATTTTTTTTTAGTGATTATAGAATATATAAGTTTGGATTGATAATATGAGTTGTTATGTAACATAATTGTAACTGGGACTACAGAATGAATGCACAAAAATGATGAACCAACGGACACATTGGATGTACATACGAGAGTTGAATGTTTTAATGTTTTGTTTGTCTTGTTTGTTTGTAGAAAATTAATAAACTTTTCTTTAAAAAAAAAAGTATAGATCATGAATTACACTATACTAGTTTGATTTAATGATATGTTAAGCCAGAGAACCCAGAGTAACCAGATTCAAGCCTATTCAATATGTCACACTCCTTGGAGTATTTTCATTTACTCCACACTAAAGTCTTTCAAAACAATATGGTAATGATAAAACGAGGAGTGACCTCATGTTATTTCTTTGAGCTATTTTGAGGAAAGGCAAAATATAGATCAGGGGTGTCAAACTCAAGATCTGGCCCACAGGGTGCTTAGATATGGCCCATGGGGCTGCCCTGGAAACAGTGAAGGACCGGCCCATGGTGCCTTTGCTAGTGAAAATGGATTCCTGAGCTCTTTTTGCTGGCAGAGGGTTGCAGGAGGCTGTCCCAGCCAAAAACAGAGCTCGGGAATTCATTTTCACTGGCAGAGCCCTTGGGCTGCCACAGGGCCCCCCAACACAAGTGACATCAAGCTGGCCACACCCATCCGGGTTTCCCAAGGTCTAACATAACCCTGATGCAGCCCTCAATGAAATGGGAGTTTGACACCCTCGATTATAGATATAAAATATGCAACATTATAGATATAAAATATGCAACATTATAGATATAAAATATGCAACATATTCAATCAATAAAAAACCCCACATGACTTACTATAATTTATTGATCCAACCAGATTTAGAGAGTTAGGCTTATTATTCAAATAGTAAAAAGACTAAGGAATATAGAATTCAGATTTTGAATCTTCATCTTCATGGGCAAATACTGGTACTCAGTTTCAGTTCAGGAGAGCACATAGACCACCATTCAGATACCTGATAAATTCAGTATTACTTTATCTTTTGAATTACCTAGCAAACATTTCTTGATTTCGTTTTAACCTTTTAGAGAATATAAATGACTTTTCTTTCTACCCTTGAAGGAGACTACTGTAAAAGATGCTTTTTTATATAAACACAGTATTGCATCAGTTTAAAAGATCAAAATCCAAGAGATACTCACATGTACATCTAGATACACATGCATGACCTTTTCTAGTTGGGATGAAAAAGCAGCATGCAGTGAATACTATCAACTTGGAGCAGACAGGACTGGTGGAATGATATATTTAGGGAAATGTCTAGGACAGTATTTCTCACTGGTTGGGGAAATCTGGGAATTGAAGTCCACATATCTTAAATTGCCAAGTTAAGAAACACTGATTTGGAGTCTGAAATAACAGCCCAGTAGGTCTGAATTTGGGCCAAAGACATAGGTTCCCACAGGTTCATCATCCTACCATCCATTTCCCTTGTACTCAATGGTTTCACAGAGGGAAGTCTTGCACTTTCTTCATCCTAATTCCACCCTCAAAATAAGCTTTTAAGGCCTGTGTCTTGTTTCTAGGAATACTTTCTTGGACCTAAGCCCTACTGACGTAAAACTTACTTCCAATGTTCTTGGAAGCTGAACATAAAAACCAAGGCAATGCTAGGTAGATATTTAAACCAAAAGAAAAAATAACTTAAAGGCACCTGGGTGGGTGGGGCTAAAATAATTTGTCATGGCTGGATGACTGTGGCAAGATGACGATGGCAAATTGTCCCATTCTACTTCCTCTGGGAGGATGGGAACTTCCTCTCTAACTTGCCGCAGGAATAAAATTCCATCTTCAACATCTTTCAATGTTATCGTCTTCTTAGATTTCACAGATTCTTTCTTAAGATCTTGAGCAAAACTTTCTAGCTTACTGGAAATATAGAAAAATTAGTAGTGTAGAGTGGAGTGGAGTGGAGTGGAACAGAACAGAACAAAACAGAATAGAATTCTTTATTGGCCAAGTGTGAATGGACACACAAGGAATTTGTCTTCGGTGCATATGCTCTCAGTGTACAAAAAAAATACATTCACCAAGAATCATAAGATACAACACTTAGTAATAGGATACTAAATAAGCAATCAAATCAAATTAGGAAACTAAATATAAATCGTAAGGATATAGTCATAAGTGGGAGGAGATAGGTAATAGGAAGGATGAGAAGAATAACAGTAATGCAGTCTTAGTAAATAATTTGACAGTGTTGTGTGAATTAGTTGTTTAGCAGAGTGATGGCATTCGATGATATAGCTGATATACATTTTTATCAAAGATATTGCACTGACAAAGAAAACAAGTGCATTTTAAACTAGACCAGGACTTAGATGAAATGGCAACAAAAAATAAGGAATCAGGGGAAGACTAGAAAGCATTATATATAGTTCTGCAGCTGTCAGAGAATAATCAAACAATGATAGTATAGTTTTTTTTTTAAAGGAAACAGAATAAAAAAGCAAAGTTGTGGTCTAAACAACAGCCACTAGATGGCAAGAAGCGACCAACACTTCTCCATACTCCAGAATAAGAGAGATGGCATCATTGAAGAAATATGTGTATGTGTGTCTGCATCTGTGTATCCGTGTAACTAAAAGCCAATAAAAGGAATTTGAAGCTAAGAAGCAGAAACATAAAATGATCACATGTGCTGGATTTGTATAAGATCTTAAAGCCATGCAGAAGCTAAACAAAAACTATTCCAGTTTCACTTATATGAGATGTAAACACAAGATTCTTTATTTGACCTGGTTAACACACTCTGCAAACACACTGTGCAAACACAGCCAATCTGTTCAAGCACTCATGAATCATTTCCGTATCATTTAGCTCAGGTATTCAGCCATTCTGAAACTGTGGGTTGTTCTCGCATCATGAATTATGTTTGATTCTTGCAGACTCCCTAGATAATAGCATATAGTGTCTGAATAACAGTGATTTGTCTCTGCCTGCTTTGACAACTTCCCAGATTCACTTGAAGATCTGGGATTTTCTCTTATTAGTGCTAACTAAATCTGATTCTGCTTAGATTTTTTGAGATAATAAAGACGAAGTGGGTGCTAGACCATAGAAAAATCTTTACTTAATTTAATTAAAATGTAATTCATTAAAGAAGTATCACTACTCTCCCTGAGTTCATTAATTTGTCTCTTCTGCCCTATTAAAAATAACCACAGAGCAGTTGTTTATATAGGGCTTTAGGGAATGCATCCAGGTCTAACTCAGAGTTTCTCAAACTCAGCAATTTTAAGATGTGTGGACTTCAGCTCCCAGAATTCCCCAGCCAGCATCAACCTAATGTTGAAGTCCACTAGAATTGCTGTATGTGGTGGGGTATGAAACTCTGAGATAATAAAATTATAAACTTTGCCTGTTTTTAAAGAGAAAATCAATATTAACAAGTTGTCAAGGAGATGTTGTGGGTAGGGAGGATAAACTGTGGCATTTTTACCAACTAATCATAAATCTGAGCACTCCATTTTTGCTGGATTTATGGTACTAGAGTCTCTTTCTGAGATTGACCTTGGGGTGGAACAGTCATATTGCTTTAAAAAAAAACTTTTTAAAAATGAATGAATTTCCATTGCTCAAATTAAGTGCTGTTATGGGAAACTTAAGTTGAATTAAGCCATCTAAAAATCAACAGGATTTAATCCTCTTAAATATGCACATTCCAGTATATACTTATTCATTTGTTCTGAGGAGCTTGTTAAGAGTGACTTGGATTCCTGAAACAAATTAGGATCCGGTTGATTTTCTCGTGGATGTTGTCATAGTCAATCTTTTGAAGAGTCTTTTTGACGAATTGTACCATGCGTTCCGCCCTACCATTGGCAGCAAGGTGTGCAGGTGAAGTGAGCGCATGTCGGATACTGCGGTCAGCCAGGTACTGCTCAAAAGACAGCGTGATAAACTGGGGCCCGTTGTCAGATACCAGAACGTCTGGTAATCCGTGGGTTGCAAACAGTTTTTCCAGTCTTTTGATGACTGCGTCAGTGGTTGTGTTGCTCATTCGGTGAATCTCGAGCCAATTGAAGTAGGCGTCGACGGTTAGCAAAAACGTGTGGCCTTTGGTTGGCCCGGCAAAGTCCAGATGGATGTGGGACCAGGGTCCCCGCGGCATCTCCCATTCAGTTGGGGTTGCCTTTGGTGGAGCGTTGCTTACTTCTTGGCATCTTCTGCAAGTTTTAACCCACGATTTGATTTGTCTGTCGATGCCTGGCCACCATGCGTAGCTTCGTGCGAGGCCCTTCCTGCGCACGATGCCAGAGTGGCCATCGTGCAAGGTTCTTAGCAATGTCTGTTGGAGTCATTCTGGGATAACGACTCTATCGCCCCAGATAACACAGCCCTTCTGCGAGAACAATTCTGTTTGACGACTTTTGAATGGTGCAAAGTCGTCTGGTACTTGGTCCAATGGCCATCCGCGTTCCACCCATGTGAGGACTTGTGCTAAGATAGGATCGCATTTTGTTTCTCTCGCGATGTCACGGGCCGTTAATGGCGGTGTGTGGAGTGTCTCAATCTGCAAACGCTGTCATCGTTGCTGCAGGATCGTTGATAGTTTCAGGGAGCGGTGTACGGCTCAACGTGTCGGCGTGGGGAATGGCTTTACCGGGACGATATTGGAGCCAATAATTGTAGGCAGCCAAGAATTCTGACCAGCGGGTCATTCTGGGAGAAATTATGTAGGGAGTTGGCTTGTCCCCAGCGATGATCCCCAGCAATGGTTTGTGGTCAGTTACAGTGGTGAAAACCCGGCCGTACACGTACTCATGAAATCTTTTAACAGCTGATACGATTGCCAGGGGTTCTTTATCGATCTGGATGTAATTTCGCTCGGTTTTCAAGAGCGTCTTTGAGAAGTAAGCAACAGGGGCTTCGTTACCGTTAGGTAACACATGGCTCAAAATGGTGCCCACTCCAAAAGGCGATGTATCACATGTAATGTTTATTGGCAAAGTCTCATTGTACTGCATTAGTACGGCGTCCGAAGTCAGTAGTTTTTTCACATTACAGAATGCCTGCTCTTCTTTGTGACCCCATACCCAAATCGATTTTTTATCTAATAGATGATGTAAAGGTTCAGCAACAGTCACCTTGTGCAGCAAGAACACATTATAAAAATTGATAAGGCCTAAGAACGCCTGGAGGTCGGTCTTGTTCTGGGAAGCGTTTTTTTATTGCTCTCAATTTGCTATCAGTAGGGTGAATACCCTGACTGTCAATAAAATACCCTAAAAATTCAACACAATTGGTACACAGTTTGCACTGATTTTTTTTGACTTTCAAGCCTGCTTCCTGGAATTTTCGTAATACCAGTCTTAAACGCTCCTGTAAGATGTTTGGAGTGGGGGTGGCAATGAGCACATCGTCAAAATAGGGGACAACACCCTTGATCCCCTGTAATAGTCTCTCCATTAGGCTCTGAAAGATCCCCGGGGCCACACTGACTCCGAATTGAAGCCATGTACACTTAAAGGTACCTCGATGTGTTACGATAGTCTGTGCCTGTGCCGTTTTTTCGTCAACCGGCAGTTGCTGATAAGCCTGAGCTAAGGCTAGTTTAGCGAAGACTTTTCCACCCCCCAGGGAATGGAGGAGGTGTTGTACCACCGGCACCAGATATGGGCTCTGTTGCAGGGTGTGGTTTAGGGTGGCTCAGTAGTCCCCACAAATCCTAATGGAGCCGTCCGGCTTAATTGGTGTCACAATTGGCGTTTCCCATGGGGAGTGGTCAGTTGGCTTTAACACTCCCTGGGCAATCAACTTATCAAGCTGCTCATCGATTTTTGGCTTAAGAGCGAACGGAACTTGACAAGGCTTAAGGCGGATGGGAGCTATCTTTGGATTAAGGCTAAAGGATATCGGGGTCCCCTTGTACTTGCCTAGCTTTTCCTCGAAGACGTCCCTGAATTCGTGGGCTAGGTCTTCCTCCCAATCACTGCCGCCAATTTGGTTAATGCCAGCCACTTCAATGCTGAGTGGTGTGAACCATTGCAGGCCTAACAGACTAGGCCGGTCCTTATCGATCACCATCACGAAGTAAGTACGCCATGCGGTTCTTGAATGCAACCCGGACTCGACTGGATCCTTCGACTGGAATTCGGTTCCCCTGGTAGTCCTTTAACACGAGCCGTTGGAATTGAAGGTCTTGGCGCCGGATAGTGGGGATGAGTTTCTTGAGGGTCTTCCATGAGACCATTGAAAGAGACGATCCCGAGTCAACTTCCATTTGGCAAGGCCGATTTTCAATGTTCACGTTGACCCGAATTTTCTTAGCGTCTAGGAAGAGGCATGGCCAATAGTGAGTGTTTGATGGGCCTCTTCCCGTCTCGCTAGACGATTCACGGGTCGGTTTCTGTAGGAGTGGTTTACTGGTTCTCGCCTTACAGGGCGATTCCCTGTCGATTGGTGGAGATTGGTTCCTTTCGAGGTCTGGCTGGGTCCGAGGAGGCTTCTGCAGACCCGTCCGATGTGGCCTCGTTTCCCGCATTCGTGGCAGAGCGCGTCGTGGAATTTGCAGTCGGAGCGGTAATGGTTGGCCCCGCAGCCAGCGCACGGTTGCTGGGACTTCAGGTATCGTTCCCAATCGGACCGCAGGCGATGGACCTCTTCTTCGTCGCTGTCTGACGATGAAGAGAGGTCCTCGTGGTGGGCCATCGGTAGCTGCCCTTCTGCGTTAGGTGAAACTTTGCCGGCCGGTGGGTGTGCTGGAGCGCGATTTTGGCGTAGTTGGGCAGCCGACTTCTTGGTCATTTCCGCTGCTGTAGCTTCAGCTATGGTGTCTTTAAGGGTGACGTCGCCCTTTGCCATTATTTTGCTCTGTACATTTAGAACGTCTAACCCGAGGACTACTCGGTCTCTCAAGGCCTCTTCTAAGTCAGTGAAATCGCAAAGGCCTCCCAAGTTCCGGAGGTCTGCAATGAAATTGGCAACGCTTTCTCCTTTCTGCTGGTTTCTTTGATAGAACTCGTGTCGTCTTACGAGCGTTGGAATGGTTGGTGCATAGTGGTTCCTTAGTAGCGGTTCGAGGACGTCCCTGTCCATGGCCTTCACTTCCACCAGTTTCACTAATGCCTTAGCCATTTTGAATATCGTCGGGCCGCAGTGCGTTAGGAATACCGCCCATTTCTTCCCAGGTGTGGCATCCTTCAGATTATTCATTTCCAAAAACATTTGAAAATGATCCATGTAGGACTCCCAGTCCTCTTGAGCTGGATCGAATGGAGCAGGTGGTACTACGCCACCGGACATGGTTCCACCTTTGTGCACTTCAGCCACGTGCTTAGTTGTCTTAGTTGGCTCTGATGTCATCCAATCCCATCCTCATCACCAGTGTTAAGTTTGGAGCATGGGTGCGAATGATGGAGACGAGCCGGTAAAAACAGTGAACTTCAAACTCTTTATTTACATATTGTGACAGCTCAAACTGGAGGGCTGCTATAGCCTTCATTTTATAGGCAACTTATTAACTATTCAACCAATAACAAACCTGGAGCGATAGCTCCGTTAACCAATTGGAATGGCCTGTTAATGGCCAATCAGATGCTCCTGAATGGACCAATCCGATCCTGCCATTAACAGCCAATCAGAAGTGCAGGGCCAGAACCCTGCACTTGATTTCAAGCTCAAGATACTTTATTGGTATTATTCATTCACAACAGTAATACTTTCTTTTAAAGACAATGATCTGTAATTCATGTGAACTCCAAGACAGCTAAACAGTAGACAGATCATCAGACTTTGACAGAGCTGAATATTAGGAACCACTAGAGTGGTCATTAATGAACTGAAGGAAGAGATGGGAAAATTGAAGGCAGAGATGAAAGCAGATATACTGAAGGTGGAAGATAAGATCGGGTCAATGCAATAGGCCATGGAAAAAAATGAAATAAAGATAAAAGAAATAGAGACAAGGACAGAGCGAATGGAGAAGAACCTAGAGCAGGCAGAGGAAGACTTTAAAAACGTAAACAGAGAAATGGAAGACTCCTTGGTCCAACTAGAAATGGACAGAGCAGCAGCATACTTAAGATTTCAGAATGTGGAAGAATCAAAGAATGAGGAATTAAAGCAATTAATGGCAGGTCTATTGGCCAAACTGCTAGAGAAAGAGAAAGATGATTTACTTAAAGAATTCGACGAAGTTTATAGGATTAGCACCAGTTATGCAAGACGTCACAACTACCCGAGGGAGATCCATATCCATTTTTCAAGAAGATACGTGAGAGACTTAATACTTAGAATGTCTAGAGACGAGAGAATAAAATACAAGGGCAAAGAAATTACAATACTTAAGCAAATCCCTAGAAAAGTAAGGGCCTTGAGACAAGAGTATAAATTTTTAGCTAATTATTTAAATAAAAAGGAAATCTCATTCAAATGGCTTATCCCTGAAGGGATGTTAATATCATGGAAGGGAAGGAAACTTAAAATAGACTCTATAGAACAGGCACATGATTTCCTTGATCAGCTAACAAATACGGAGGACCAACACTCTAGGGAGGAAACACAAAGGAATTTGCAGGAAGAGCGTAACCGTAATAGAATAAAGAAGAAAAACCTTCCCAATCCCAAGGGAAAGACAACTTGCAACAGGAAAGAGAAGAAACAACCTTCCAACAACCACAAGAAGAGAGCCGTATAGTTACAAGACAAAAAGTGAAACAGATTTAGCTAAATGGAGGAAGAAAAGAAACTCCTCTCCATTAATATAAATGGTCTAAATTCAAGATCAAAAAGGAAAAGGATTCTAACCAAACAAATTAAACAGAATGTTGAGATAATTTGTTTACAAGAAACACATATTAGGAAAAATGACCAAGGTAAATTTTTTAAAGACCTCCACCAAAAAATAATAGACTTTGAAATAAGCAACATCTGTTTGATAGGCGACTTCAACTCTGTTAGGGATAACATTGTTTACCCTAACTGGTTTAGGTAAAATAATAAATATGTTATCATGGTTTATTAGTTAAAGTGTCTGCAACTTTAACTGTAGGAATGTAATTAAGGGAGTGGTTGTAATAGCACCATAAAAGAAGCAAGGCACTGCAGCTTGCTCTCTCTGGCTTGATGATCCCTAATTACTGGATGAAGACTGCGTTTTTTATCCTACTGGAAAAGGAGAGAGAAAGGACTGATTTATTGTAAGTGAACTGACATTGGATATTCTACACGGACTTTGCTAATTGAATATCCTTGAATGGACTGACTAAAATGATACATGACTAATGGACTGTTATTTTGACTATGCTATAAACTCGAAATGAAATAACCTATATTTTGATAGCACAAGCGTAACTGTTATTTTTACTGTATGTTAATAAACATACAAATTTATCTCATACATTTATCTGTATGCCTATCTGACTAACGCTGCACATTCTGTTTAGTTTGTCTCCTTAACCCTGGTTGGGGAACACAGGCTTAACACTGGTTATGGGCCCAGAGGCTGCAAAGTCAGTTTCACTAGGATAAAACAGATTTATGTAAAAAGTGAGAGTTTGTGTTGTTACACATTACAGTAAACAGACAGCTGTATTTTATTAATTATAGTTTTATATCCATATTAGAAAACATGGCACAAGTCAATCTACAAAGTTTGTCCCTTATATCCAAGCTGGATGGAACAAACTATGTTTCATGGTCTATAAAATGTAGTCTACTTCTACGAAGAGAAGGTCTGTGGAACATAATTGAAAACCCACCAAACGTAGAGGAATGGGATCCAGAGATTGAGGAAGATAGACAAAAGATAAAAGACTTTAAGCAGAAGAATGAACAAGCTATTTGCATAATAGGACTAACAGTAACTGACCAGCAACTTGTTCATATCCGTGGAGAGCAAACAGCTGTTGGGTGTTGGCAGAAGCTGAAGAAGATTTATGTCTGAGATAACGTTGGTACTCACATAAATCTAACACGGAAGCTTTTCAGGATGCATCTCCAGACGAATGGTGATATGCTGAGTCATTTGAACTCTATAAAAAGCATTTTTCAAGAACTGCACGAGAAAGAACTTATTTTCTCTGAACTACACCAAGTCTACATATTCTATCATCACTAAACGAAAGTTATGATAACTACGTCACTTCCCTTGAAGTTTTGCCTCAGGAAAGTCTAACTTTAACTGATATAACTGGCAGATTGATTGAAGAGGCCAGAAGAAGACTTGAAAGAGATCAGTTAAGGAGGGAGCAACCTCAAAAAGAAGATAATGAATCTCCTACTGCATACGCAATTAAAAAGTGTTTTAATTGTGGAGGAAGAGGAAATTTGGCAAGATTTTGTAAAAAAGCAAAGCGCCAGAACACTGGCCAGAATACTAAAAGTCATCAAAAGATAAATAAAAATTTAGAGTTAGCCATATATATTAACGGAGCTGTAAAAAATAATTTATGGGTAATTGACAGTGGAGCATCCCACTGTATAACAAATGATAACAAAAATTTTATTAAAATGTCCAAGAGTACACAGCAGATATCGTTAGCCAATGGCTGGAAACTGAAAGCTAAAGGTCAAGGTATAGCATATTGTTCTTTCATAAAAGAGAATGTAAAAATGTTATATGTACCACAACTTAAGTTTAATTTAATTTCAGTTAGAATTTTGGTTAAACTAGGATATGTAGTTACTTTTAAAGGAGATAACTGCATAATTGAAAAAGAAGATAAGAAAATTACTGCATCTTTAAGAGGTGAATTATATGTGTTAAATGATAATGGTTTGGAGGTGGCTCACACGGTTTATGATAATAAGAAACCTCATGATGAATGTATTCACTTGTTACACCGAAGGCGAGGGCATTTAAATTTTAAAATGCTTAAGAGAACTGTTCAATTATCTAAAGGAATAAGTTTAAAACCTTGTAATAAGTATTTGCAATGTTTTGCGTGTAATCAAAGCAAAAGCAGGGTCATACCGGCTAATAGAGTTGATGGATTTACTACCAAAGAGCCTTTAGAAGTAGTATTTGCTGATTTAATAGGTCCAAAAAAACCAAGTGTAGGAGGAGCTCGATACATACTAAGTATAATGGACCACTATTCTAGATATGGGTTTTGCTATTTAATGAAGAACAAAACTGAAATGTATCTAAATCTCTTTAATTGGATAAAATTTGCAGAAAGAAAAAATAAAAAGATATTAGTAACTCTTATAACAGATAATGGTGTGGAATTTACAAAGAATAAATTCCAGAATAGACTTAGAATGTTAGGTATTCAACATAAAAAGTCTGCACCATATAGGCCACAACATAATGCCTTTATAGAGAGACGAGGCCAAACACTGCAATCAATAGCACGTACTATGTTGTCTGATTCAGGATTACCTGATAATTTGTGGAGAGAAGCAATAATGTGTGGTAATCATGTATTAAATAATGTTGTTAATTCAACAACAGGTGAATTACCATTCACACTGTGGCATGGTACAAAACCTGATTTAAGTTACATGCACACATTTGGAGCACCAGCATGGGTGCATATCCCTACACAACTCAGACACAAAGGGCAGCATAGAGCTAAAAGATTATTTTTTGTAGGATATGAATCTAATCATAGATCTTATAGATTCTGGGAACCAGGTACATCTAGAGTTTACACCAGTGCAAGTGGTGATTAGATTAGAGCAAGATTTAAATAATGGAGTAATTATTGAACCCTACAAAAGGCAGAAAGAACAAACTAGTTATAAGAAGAGTCCAATTAAAGAAGAAGTCCACGAAGAACAAATAGGACCAGAACAAGAGGAAACTGTTGATCAGGAAGAGTTAAATAATCAAGAACAGTTAATAAATGAAAGTCCACCTGTAAGTCCTGTAATACCTAGACGTACTACACATGTAACTAGACCACCTGATAGGTATCAAGCAAGTATAGTTTGCCAAGTAACTAAAGTTCCAACTAGTGTCTATGAACTTAGGATGTATCCTGCTAAGGATCAGGAGAATTGGCAAAAGGCAATGGAAAAAGAACTAAATTCATTAAAGGTCATGAAAGTATATGAAGATGCCAAATTACCTCCAGGAGAAAAATTCATTGGGTGCAAATGGATATTTAAAGTAAAAACTGGAAATGATGGGACTGTTACCCATAAAGCTAGGTTGGTAGCTCAAGGATTTAATCAAACTGCATCTGATTACGATGAAGTTTTTGCACCAAGTCTTAAGGCAACATCTTTGAGAACAGTATTAGTGTGGGCAGCTAAGAAAAACTATATCATTAACCATTTAGATGTAGAAACTGCCATTTCGATGTAGAAACTGCATGCACCTTTGCAACACACTATATATTTACAAAAGCCAGTTGTTATAAAAAATAATAAAGTAAATAGTAATGATTGTTGGAAACTCAAAAAGAGTCTTTACGGGTTGAAACAATCTGGCTTTGAGTGGAACCAATATATTGTGAAAGAATTAAACAATATAGGATTTAAATCTGGTTTAGCAGATCCATGTGTGTTTAAAAGAGAAAATAATGGAATGGTGTCATTATTGTTATTATTTACAGATGATATTGCTTTGATAACTAAGACTAATAATGAAGCAAATGAAATTATATCAATATTAGCCAAAAAGATAAAATTAAAGCATTTAGGTGAAATTAAAAGGTATCTAGGATTGACAATTAACAAAACAAAAAATGGTTTTAAGATATCTCAAGAAGATAAAATTTGCCAATTAATTAAAATGTATAAAATGGAACTTTGTAAAGCGGCAAAGACTCCAATGAGTCAGAAAGTTTGCCAAACTGATGATCTAAGTCCCAAATTTGATAAGTCCATATATCAATCTTTGATTGATAGCTTATCATATATCAGCAATTGGTCAAGGCCTGATATAGCTTATAGTGTTAATCAGCTGGCATGTTTTAATTCAGATCCACATCAATGTCATTGGCAATCATTAAAGAGAATTTTAAGATATCTTAAAGGAACAATGAACCATGCATTTTATATAGAACCAAAGGGTGATTTGAATATTAGTGCATATGCAGATGCAAGTTTTGCAACTGACATAAACACTAGAAAATCAACATCTGGGATGGCTATATTATTTGGTGAGACACTAATAGGGTGAAGGTCAATCAGATAACAGCATATTAGCTTGTCCACGATGGAAGCGGAATTTTCATGTCTGTCATTATTATGCACTGACTTAATTTTGTACAAACAGTTATTATTAGACATGGGTGTAACTGTTAAAGATTCCATTATTGTGTACAATCAGGCAGCCATAAAGTTGGCTACTAGTATTGCTGTAAAAACTAGATCAAAGCATACTGATTTAAGATACTTAAATGTTAGAGAATCTGTAAAGAATGGGCTAATTAAATTGGAATACTGCATGACAGAAGAAAACATTGCAGACCAATTTACAAAAGCTCAAGGAGTAATTAAGTTTAAAGAGAGTTGTAACAAATATGATTTAAAGATGTCAATAGTTATAATATTATTATATTTACCTAAAAGGGGAAAATGTTAGGGATAACATTGTTTACCCTAACTGGTTTAGGTAAAATAATAAATATGTTATCATGGTTTATTAGTTAAAGTGTCTGCAACTTTAACTGTAGGAATGTAATTAAGGGAGTGGTTGTAATAGCACCATAAAAGAAGCAAGGCACTGCAGCTTGCTCTCTCTGGCTTGATGATACCTAATTACTAGATGAAGACTGTGTTTTTTCTCCTACTGGAAAAGGAGAGAGAAAGGACTGATTTATTGTAAGTGAACTGACATTGGATATTCTACATGGACTTTGCTAATTGAATATCCTTGAATGGACTGACTAAAATGATACATGACTAATGGACTGTTATTTTGACTATGCTATAAACTCTAAATGGAATAAACTATATTTTGAAAGCACAAGCGTATCTGTAATTTTTACTGTATGTTAATAAACATACAAACTTATCTCACACATTTATCTGTATGCCTATCTGACTAACGCTGCACATTCTGTTTAGCTTGTCTCCTTAACCCTGGTTGGGGAACACAGGCTTAACAAACTCTATTGCTGACCATCAAAAAGATCATAGTAATGTGAGTAAGAATAAAAAAGGAAAAAGAGAATTTTTGAAGTCTTGTAAGGATATGATGAACGAACTGAATTTAGTAGACATATGGAGGAAATTAACCCAGAGGACAACTAATTTACTTACTATTCTAACCCACACAAAATATGGACAATAATAGACATGGCCCGGATGAATGGCGAATTAGGAAATGAAATTTTTAAAAAGCGAGAATGGGCCGACCACAATCCAATCCAAATAACTTGGAAAGAAAAGATGGACATTAAATACTCATTTAATAAACGAAGAAGAGTATATCAATAAGTTGAAAGAGGAAATTAATTTTTTTAAAGGAAAATAATAACGAAACAACCTCAAAACAAAATATATGGGATACAATGAAGGCAAGCATAAAAGGAATAACAATTTCTTACAATGCCATGAGAAATAAAAGAAAGTATGCCCAACAAAACAATTTACAACAAGAAATTAAGGATTTAGAAGCCCAACTACAAAAACATCTTAAAAATCAAAGAATACAAAACCAGCTAATAACAACCAAACACAAATTGAATCTACTCGAACAAGAAAAATTGGAGATAAACCTGAAAATGACTAAACAAATCTACTTTGAGCATGCAAACAAACCAGGGAAATGGTTAGCCCATAAACTCAAAAAAGGGAGAGAAAAGAGATTGATACGCCAATTAATAGATGAGATGGGCAATCTGCATCATGAGACAGAGAGGAAGAAAAAGATTATCCATAAATACTTTGGGAAATTATATAAAAAGGAAGAAATTAGCGAGGATAAAACAAGGAAATATTTAGAAGAAGCGAATGATAAAGCAATTGGAGAGGAATGGGTAGAATTACTAAATAAAAATATTACATGGTCGGAATTGAAGTCAGCAATAGAGAAGCAAAGCAACAACAAGTCTCCAGGACCAGATGGGATCCCGGCAGAATTATATAAAATAATCATGGAACAAATTGGACTACTGATGTTGGAAGTATTTAATGAGGTACTTTTAGCAGCCAGGATGCCGGACTCCTGGAGGGGAGCCTTAATCTCGCTGATCCTGAAGGAGGACTTAGATCATAGATATATTAATAATTATAGACCGATCTCACTATTAAATGCAGATTACAAACTATTTTCTTCTATTATAGCTAATAGATTAAAACAAGTTTTAAATTCATATATCCACGAAGATCAAAACGGATTTCTCCCATTTCGACAAATTAAGAATAACCTAAGAACAGTGATAGACACTTTAGAATTTTACGAAGCCCACCCGGAGAAACAGTTTGCATTTATGTTTTTAGATGCTGAAAAAGCATTCAACAATCTAAATTGGCATTTTTTAATCCAAAAAATCTATAACATGAAGCTCGGCACCAAATTCAAAAACATTATAACTACAATCTACGATACCCAACAGGCTAATATTCTAATAAACAGGGAACAAACTGGCCCTATAAAAATAGAAAAAGAGATTAGACAGGGCTGCCCACTCTCCCCTCTGCTTTTCATTTTTGCTTTAGAATCACTTCTGACATGTATCAGGCAAAACTCTGAAATTAGAGGTTTGAGGATAAAATCAGAAGAGTACAAAGTCCAAGCATTTGTTGATGATATGGTCTTCTTCTTGGAGGACCCAATAGAAAAAGTATATATCTTATTAGAAGAAATAGAACGATTCGGTAAAGTTGCTGGACTTAAAATAAACAGGAAAAAAACAAAATTAAGACCAAGAACCTAATAGAAGATCAGAATAAAGAGTTAGAGGCATTGATGGGAATACAGGTGACAAAAAAAGTTAAATATTTAGGAATATGGCTAACTCCACAAAGTAAATCGCTCAAAGAAAACAATTATGACAAATTACTTCAATAAGTCAAGAAAGAATTAGAAGCTTGGAGCAAGCTGCAGCTTTCATTATTGGGTAGGATTGCTTCGATCAAGATGAATATATTACCCAAATTTCTATATCTATTCCAGACAATTCCAATCAAACTAAATAAAACCTTTTTCGTAGAATTAAACAAGACAACATTAAAATTCATTTGTCAGGGAAGAAAAGCTAGGATCAACATAAAAGCTTTACAAGATTTGAAAAGCAGAGGAGAACTAGCCCTCCCAAATTGGGAAATATACCATATGGCAGCCACCTTAATGTGGCTAAAAGAATGGGTGAGTTTAACCAATAAAAGAACTCTATTACTAGAAGGTCATGACATGCAGAGAGGGTGGCACGCCTTTTTATGGGAAGTTGGGAAACCCAAGCAATCATATTTCCATAGGCATATTATCAGTATTAATCAACTGGAAAAAAAAGTACGCAAAAAACATTATTTAAAAATACCGATCTGGCTATCCCCAATGGAGGCAATAGTACATCCTAATAATTTGGACATCATAAAAATGATTAAATATAAAGATTTATTAGACCCACAAGAAAACTTAAAACACGACAAGAATTACAAGAGCAAGGATTCACAATTGATCAGTGGGTATATCTTCAAATTCACAACAGATATAAACAAGACACTAAAGAATTTGGAATCTACAATCAATTGCAGATTTTAGACAAAATTTTATTAGGACCACACACAAAAAATATGTCCAAATTTTACAAATAATTATTGGAAACAGAATTAGAACAAGAGATAGTTAAGGGAAATATGATTGCTTGGAGCAGAAACGTGGGACGGAGCATTACTCTATCAGAATGGGAAAGGATTTGGAATAGGAACAACAAGATCACAAAATCAGCAGCATACAAAGAAAATTCTTATAAAATGTCCCCTTCGAGGTTGGCGAAAATGCACCCCAACATGAGTCCAAAATGCTGGAAATGCAAAAACATAGATGGTACCTTCTTCCACATGTGGTGGTCATGCAAGGAAACACAGAAGCATTGGCAAAAAACTAGGCATTGGCTGGAGGAGATAACTAAGGAACAAATTGAATATAAACCAGAGTCCTTCCTTTTAGGGATTTTTGATAAACAATTATCAAAGAAAACAAAGTATATGATAATCCATATCCTAACTGCGGCCAGACTGGCGTTCGCTCAGTGCTGGAAATCACCTTTCATTCCCACTGAACAGATGATTATTCAGAAAATCTTAGACTACGCTGAAATGATAGATTAACGCTAACACTAAAAAACAAAGAATCCTCAACCTACTATAACAACTGGAACACTTGGTACAATTGGCTAAATCAGAGATAGAGCACAGTGAAGAGAACTTTAGCCAGGGGCAATTTAAGTAGAGATATCGATAAGTTCTGCTTATGGCACATTTGAAGAAGAAAGGATCTTACAGATTGTTACAAAAGATATGATTCTATTTTAATTGTTTTTCCCTCTTTACGTTTCCCCTTTCCCCATTCCTCTTTTCCCCCTTTACGTTCTTTTCTTTCTTGCTGGCCTCTGCTAAGGCCTGGATCTTCTTTATGTGTATATTTGTAGATATGTTTTTTTTTCAATGGTAAAACCAATAAAGTTTTTTGTTTTTAAAGAAAATAAACACAAACATACATCCTTCACCCTCCACACATTGAACCAAAAATCTCTGACACCGCACCACACTGCACTATACAGAAGAATTCAAGAGAGCTTCTGCCCTGGGATGGAAGCTGTTTTTCAGCCTATTTGGCTTGTGTTTATTATTCTGTACCATCTGCCAGATGGTAATAGTTCAAAAAAAGGATGAGATGGATCTTTGAGAATGTTTTGAACTTTCTTAAGGCAGCGGGATCTATAAATCTCTTCCAAAGAGGGGAGAGGGCAACCAATGATCTTCTGGGCAATTATGTTAACCCTCTGGAGTGCTTTCCTATCTGTCATTGTGCAATTGGTAAACCATATAGAAGTGCAGTAAGTTAAGATATTATCTATGGCAGTAGTCGCCAACCGGTGGGCCGTGGCCCACTGGTGGCCCATGAGAAAATTTTGGTGGGCTGCAGAGAAATCTCACCCCCAGAGCACCTCCCCCAAAGCAATTAATCCAGGCTGCGCAGAAACACAAGGCTGCTCATCCCACATGGCCCGTGGGAACCCTCCCCGCCCATTCACTCTTTACCCGGCAAAACTTGTCTGCTAAGTTGCTATTTTTCCTTTTTCCGACCATCATCTGTTCCGCTGTGCTGGGAGATTTAGATTAGCTAGGAAGCAGGAAACGGTTGGATTTCTTGCTTTCTAGCTAAGCACAGCCGAACCTTCCTTAGGACTGAAGGTTTGTTTGCAAGCAAATTCAAGGCAGACTAATGGCAAGCAAATTTGAGAGACTGAGCTAGCCGATGGCAGATAGATAGATCACTGAATGATTCTGTGAGCAACTCAATCTGCCTGTTTTGCCTGATTTTGGATAAAAGCTGCTTTTTATATATATAAAAAATCAACATTTACATACATGGTGTGTTGTGAGTTAATGTTGTGAGTTTGCTTGCAAGCAAATTTTATGCGACAGACTGAGCTAGCCAATGGCAGATAGATAGATTTCTGAATGAATCTGTGATTCTGTGAGCAACTCAATCTGCCTGCCTGCTTTGCCTGATTTTGGGTAAAAGCTGCTCTTTTTTATACAAAATTCAATATTTATATAAATATTTATATTTACATACAAGCCATGCCCAACCAGTCACATGACCACTAAGCCACACCCACAAATTAGGCCATGCCCACAGAACCAGTTAGTGGTCCCTGGAATCTAAAATTATGAGTTTGGTGGTCCCTGAGGTCCAAAAGGTTGGCGACCCCTGCTCTATGGTGCAGCGGTAGAAGGTCACCAGCAGTTTTTCATTCAGTTGTTTTCTGAGAAGTCTCAGGTAGTATAATCTCTGCTGGGCCCTTTTGACCAATGCTGCAGTGTGAGCACCCCAGGTCAGGTCCTCTTTTATGGTAACACCAAGAAGCTTAAAACTGGCCACTTGCTCCACTCAGTCTCCATTGATAAGCAAGGGGTGGATGTTTGATCTGTTCCTTCTATCGTCCACTATAAGCTCCTTGGTCTTGTTATTGAGGATCAAGTTATTGTCTCCACACCATGAAAGCAACCGCTCCACCTCATCTCAGTAGGCAGACTCATCCCCCCTGGAGATGAGTCCTACCACTGCTGTATCATCTGCAAATTTAGCAGCAGTATTACTAGCATGAATGGGAATACAATCATGCACATAAAGAGTTTAGAGTAAGGGACTCAACACACAACCCTGTGGTGTACCAGTGTTAAGAATAAGGGCTGAAAAGGTATGATTACCTAATCTGATCCTCTGTGAGCACCAGACAGGAAATCCATAATCCAAAGGCCGATTGAATAAGCAAGTCCAAGGTCCAGAAATTTAGACACTAGTCTATGTGGAAGAATGGTGTTAAATGCAGAACTAAAATCTACAAAAAACATCCTCACATAGCCCCCCCCCTCGCTGTTCTAGATGAGTCAGAGCAGTGTGAAGAGTGATGGCTATAGCATCCTCTGTAGACCTATTTCTTCTGTATGCAAGGTGTTTATCAAATATATGCGAAAGACCAGAAATGATGTGCCGGCAGACCAATTTCTCAAAGCACTTCATGATGATAGGAGCGAGTGTCACTGGTCTATAATCATTGAGGTTATTGATAGGGAACTTCTTTGGCAACAGAACAGTGGTGGAAGCCTTCAAACAAGATGGAATAGTGGACTGGGATAAAGACCGATTGAAGATCCTGGTAAAGACTCCAGCCAACTGATCAGCACGGTCTTTAAGCACTCGGCCAGAGATACCGTCAGGACCAGCAGCCCTCAGAATGCTCCTTACCTCCTGTTCCTCCACAATGAGGTGGGGGCTACAATTGGCTGGTGGTTGTATTTTATCTGCCTCTGATGTCTCCACTTCAAAGCGAGTAAAGAAATGATTCAGTTCCTCTACCAATGAAGCATCCCCTTCAGCAGGGATGACATTGGTCAGCTGATGATTTGTAATTTGTTGAATCCATCGCCACACCTGCCTCATGTTATTGCTATAAAAATTATCCTCAATCTTTCTCTTATAATCAGTTTTGGTCTTCTGAATACCTTTCTTCAGATTAGCTCTGGCAACAATGTATCTTGCCCCATCACCGGACTTAAAGGCCTTGGTCCTGTCACGCAAGAGGCGCTAGACTTCCTTGGTCATCATCCAGGGTTTCTGATTGGAACAGATCCTAATACGTTTATCCACAGTGATAGTATCTGTGCAGTGTTTGATATAGCACAGAACAGTTGCAGTGTGCACCTCTAGGTCAGGGTGGTAAAAAATGCCCCAATTTGTGTTCTCAAAACAATCCTGAAGTTGTTGTGAAGCATCTTTTGGCCAAGATTTCACTGTCTTTATTATAGGCAGAGCCCATCTCCTAAGGGGGATGTACGCTGGTGCTAAAAGCAGTGACATGGTCTGATTGTCCCAAATGTGGTAATTGTATAACCTTATAGCCATGTTTGATTTGTATATACTTTGTCCAATATGTTTGCTCTTCTAGTAGCACACTTAACATGCTGATAGAATTTAGGGAGTACTGCTTTTAAATCAGTTTGATTAAAGCCCCTACTATGATATGTACAGCATCAGGATACTTATTCTGCTGATTACTAACAATGTTATTATATTTATTATAAACTCCCAAAGCTATGGTAGTATTGGCATCAGGTGGGATATAGACTGCAGTAATCAAAACCACGCTGAATCCCCGTGGAAGATATATGGGTCTACATTTAAGAGTCATATACTCCAGATCCATGGAGCAGTGGATGTCTTTGTATTGATAGACCAGCTTTTGTTCACATAAAGGCTTAAAGCTCCCCCTTTGATCTTGCCAGAATCTCTACTTCTGTCCTGCTGGTGAGCTATGTAGCCTTCCAGCTCAACAGCTGCATCTGGAATGAGTAAATAAAGCCAAGATTCTGTGGTTAGCGAAACACAGCAGTTCTCAATGAATTTAGGCTTTGTAATCTGTAGCCTTCATTCATCCATTTTCTTAGTCAGAGATCTTGCATTGGTAAGAAATATACTTGGAATTGAAGGCTTGCATGGAAACTTACTCAGCCTAAATAAAACTCAGCACAGCATCCTTTTTTCCTCTTCCTGTTCCTCTTCCTCCGCCTCTTCCTTCTTTCTACAGGGATAGTGATCCATGGCTCCCCCAGGGTCCTAGCTGCCTCCTTCAGAATGTTATGAGAATGTATAAAATTGTCCATAATAGCCTTTCAGTCCAATTTGTATCAAGGCTTGCCAACTATAGACGCTCCTTGCCCCACAGTATTCAATTAAGGATCCAAAACACATACGGAATCATACACACCATACATACTGAAAGAAGGAGCGGCCAGCCGGAGCATCCATGTACACAGCCATCTTGAAAACTGTGTTAGGGACATTTCCAAATATTTAGAGGGGAGGGCAGAGCAAGGCAAGGCAGGGAAGTACACTCAAGCCAGGCCAATTAAATCTATATATGATTGCAACCCATATTGCTCAAAATAAGACATATCTGCATCCCAAGCTCAGCTTTCCTAGTTTATTTTTTAAAATCTGGAAGCCATGTGGGGCAAATAACAAAGATATCATTAGATGAATAGATTTTAGGGTATATGTAGTATATTAATAATTATATTGATTGCACTGCCTAAATTACATGTTCTTAGAAAATTATTTCATGATTCAGATTCTGATTACCAAACACTCTTTGGTAAACACTCACCCAACTTCATCTCTTCCAGTTCTTTTAGAAGAAATCTGGTAGCCCGCTTTCTGACTCAACTGTTATTAAAAGATTTTTTTTTAATCAAATACGTTTACAGGAAAAGATGCTTGCCAGACATCTAAAGCTCTCCTTTAATGTCTGACACTTTTTTGTAAACTCTTCTGAATCTTCCCAAGTAAAAGTTATATGCAGATATAAATACAAGAAATTTTAGATTTCATCTATTTGTAAGAGGCCCTGCAACAATCTTCAGATCATTTTTATTTCTAATTCTTTAGAAACAGCTTTTGTATTCCTCAATCTCTACATTCAAACTTCTTTTATCTTATGATTTTTTTTTATCAATGACTAATCATTGAATTTCTCTCCATTTTCACTCTCTAAATCAGTTTTTCTCAACTTTTTTTCTCAGAACTCTTAAAATGATTTACAAATCTCAGCGAACGTCTGCATTAAAAATATGATATCTACAACTAGCATCATGGTGCAATTTAAAATTATAATATTATTTATGATTTTTCATGAAACCTCTGGAACTTTTGTAAAATTCCATCTAAAAAAACCTGTTGTAAATTATCTGCTATGTGCTACATCTGTGAATCCACAGCACAGAGAGGGGATTCATGATGTCCTCTATAGGATGATTATTTTGGTAGCAGTGGGAGGGCTTGAGCCATTTATATTCTGAATTATTGCTGAACTCTTGCTAATAGATCATGAGGAACCTGATAGCAACTGTCAAAAGGTGTCAAAATACCTTTCTTTCAAGGATTCGATTTTCCCGCTGGGAGAGCTCCGGCGCAAGGATACGGACAACTGCTTGAAAGCTGGATCTTTTTATTTTTCAGGAAGGCAGGGAACAGCAAGAAGTCTGCATTCCTGGGCTAGCTAGCTTCTTGTGCTAAGTCCCAGGGTTTTTTATACCCTTTTCTCCCTTTGTAAGTTGATTTTGTGTGAATGTTTGTATTTGTGCTTAATGTTTCAAATCCTGTTTGAGTTTGTCTTTATTCCTGCCAGAGGGCAAACTCCACGGGATGCGGAAGGCAAACTCCGCGGGGTGGCCAGATTGTATTATTGGTTTTCTCTAATCTCTTTTAGCTTTAAGATAGTTTTTCATATTTATTCTATGGCAATCTCCTGTCTGTCCTTTTTGTAATTTATATTTTGTGATTTTTGTCTGTTTGTTTTGCTTATTTGGTATGTCCTGTATTTGTAAGGGTTTTCTAAATTATCTTTTTGTTTCCTTTTCTTATTTGTCTCGTTTTCTTAATTACTTAGGCTTTTGTCTATAGGGATTCTTTAATACCTTTTTTATTTGATTCCTTTTCCTATGTAAGTTTATTTTATGGATGACCTGATGTTCCCCTTGGGCTTTTCCTGTTTTTGTGACACTACTGTCTTCGTGAAGTTCCCTTTCCAAACAACTTTTGGAGCCAACATTTTGTACTAAAACGCATCAGCTTTCATTCTAACTTCATCAAATGACTTCTATTTCTTTAATTAGTAAATATAATGAAATCCTCATTCAGGGTTAAATCAATTTTTTTCTCTGAAACTCATTTAATGCAACCTTTGCTATGTCCTCCTCCTTTCCAAGTTCCCTCTTGAAAACAGCTTTCTGTGCAGAATTAGAAATAAAACAATTTTCCATGAATGAAGGCAAATATACATGTCCCAGAATAATGATGTGAGATCGAATTTGTTGGAGCCCATCTACAGGAAATTTCTCTCTACTAGAATACGTGCTTTGAGCTGTTCTGTGAGTCATGTTTATGTGGTGCCTTCCTATTGGCTGGTTGGTGGTGCGTTGATGGCGGGTGACTGGCTATTGTTTCCTTGTGCTACTGAGGGAGGGAGGGGGAGAGAGAAAGGGAGAGACTCAGCTTTCTTCTTTGAGTGGAAGCCCTGGATCTTGGGAGTCTCTTGGACTCTCAGTTCTTATTAGTCTATCCATCTTCAGCCTTTTTTATTCCCTTCAATTGTCAGATGGTGTTTAGACAGTGTTGGCCATTAACAGTGGGTTGGGGGGAGGGGTTGTCAATATCTAGGATGGATCTGAGATGCAGGCAGAAACAGCATACACTGAACGGCACAGGCAAATCGCTGGCATGGAGTACAGGAATATCTTCACAGAATATTGGCTACACCTTCCTAGGTTTAAATGGGGGATCCAATAAATGGTTGTAGAAAACGAGAGTTGAGATCTTGTGAGATCTCCAGATTCAGACAGGTACTGGCCAATCAAACATTATGGTTGGAGACCAAGATCAGAATACAGTGGTGGTGATATAGTGGTGTCAAGTGATAGCATCATTAAAAAGGAGTATGAGAAACTGGAAAAATACCAGAACCTGCAAGAGTGAACTGGACAGGATATGGAAAGTAAAGGCCAAAGTAGTGGGTACGCTCAATGTGGTGACTGTAAGAGTGGCTCCAACAGATCCAAAGAATTACATGAGAATACTTTTTTTTCATTAAAAAAAAATGCTTGGATGTTTCAGGTAAAAAAAAATTTTTTTTAAGGGGAATGATGAGTATGGTATGGTCCACTGGTTTTTCTGGTCATTAGCCATGTGTCAAAAGGGGGCTGACATGGGGCTCATTAATTCTCTGGCAGAGACACCTTCTTGGAAAGTTGGAGAATGTCTTTTAGTTACTCTGCTAGCCCCTCCATACTCCTTTCCTATTTGTATAACTTCGTTTTATTTTACCAAACAGTAAAATTATGGTGTCCATTTTTCATTTCATAATAACGCTTCTGTTTTTGAGATGACTGCGAGGAAAAATCTAATTAGTAATAACAAATTTTTAATATAGCTCAGAGGAATACTGAAATGTTATCTGGGGCTTTTAAATACACAAAGCCCACCATAATTTGACAGCATACAAACAAGAACTGCAAAAATAATTTTAAAAATTGTTTCAGAAAGTGGTCTAAGGCACAAAAGATAATGCTTTCAATGTACATTTCATTTGCCAGAATGTAGAGTACAGTCCTAAAAAGATCCCCCGGCTACAGTTTTGCAGAGTCATGTGCTTAAGAGCTTAAATATTAGTATTTCTGTTTAATTTAGAAGGGCTCTTTTGCCATTTCTGTCATTGGGCTGATACTGTTTAATCTCATTTCATTAGTATAATTAGAGATGCAATTGATGATTGTGGCAAAAAGGTTAAGTTCAAATCCCCTGTTGTCCTGAAATGTTCTGTTCAGGTTGTACATAGTTGTACAGAGTACATAGAACTCAAGATCACTTTAGTGAAAAAATTCATTTAGTTTGTTAAGGTGCCATAATATCTGTTCCATTTAGATATTTATATTGAACATAAAAAACGAATTCCTGCATTTTTACTTTTAAGACATTACATTTTTCTAAATTTAACATGGGTGGATATAGAGCTTAAGTTGGATATAACTGGATTTAGCTTCAGCTTCAGCTATGGCATTTCAGTTGGATTTTGAGTTTTATATTCAAATTTTAGTTCGGTTTTTGAGCTTTATGTGATTTGATTTTTTTTCTCTTTCTGTAAAATAATTTCAGTGTAAATACACCATGAGTATCTATTTTAATTAGATACCAGCTTTAATAAAAATGCTGTAATAGAAGTGCATATAGTGGATCCGGACACCTAGGTAGAACTGGTTTGTTATACCAAGAATATAATTCTGCATGTGGTTCTGTTTATACTGTTGGAAGAAATATCCTTCTGGGTTCAATTCCAAGTGGGGAAAAACACACTGGAAACATGGAGGCTATTTGGAAAGATGGTTTAAAGGTGCACAGGACCACATGACTTGGAGCTCCAAAGTGAAAAGGATGATCACATGCTTCAAGATGTTGGGTGAAGGGAGTCCAGTTTGAAGTCTCTTCGGTGACAGACAGAAATCCATGATCGTGCGTGGTTTCGGTCTGGGCTTTCCGCTAGAGTGCCCCGAGCTGGCTGGTTTCGGGGCTAAGCCACCCCAGGTGGTGAAGAGGGGGGAGACTGCCAGCAGGGTTGAGGAGAGCTATATCTCTCCTCCTCAGCTGGCCATTACTCCCTTTCCCGAAGGTGGTTGCAGCAGTGGTCAGAAATGGCCACCACAAAGAAGAACTCAACTGAAAAAGAATGTGCAGGAGGAAGATAAGAAGTGAAAGTTTTGGCTGACCGGGTTAAATTGTAAAAGTAACAACTAAGGTACCCTGGAATTTAAACTTACAAAAAAATAACATTGCTCCCAAAGAAGAGTCAGAAGCAGCGAAGGAAAGTGAAAAGGGGAAGGTTTGGTCTTTTTTTTCTTCTCTCTCCTTTCCTTTACTGACAACTAAGAGACTTAAATAAGAAATCGAAAAAAATCTGCTCTGACATCAATAGGCAATTAAGCTGAAAATAAAACAAAATGTCAAAGGGATAATAAAGATGTCTGGACACTAATTTTTTTTTTTTCATAAGCAGGAAGGAAAAGAAAAAGAATAAGGGCAGGATCTGGAAGAGGGAGGAGACTGCCTGGAATTAAAAAGAATCTACAGCAAAATTTCAACAAGACTTCTAAAAGATGCATTTTAACTGAAACTTTGTAACTAAACAGTAACTCCAGGAAGAGAAAGTGAAAAAAAAAAAGAGCAAAAAGAAACAGCTTGCATGTATTTGGATTATTTGGTGACTTTTGGATTCTTGGTTATTACATTTGAATGACTAAAATTAATCGGGTGGTTGTTTAAAAATTTATATAATGGCACCACTTCTGGATGAATTGAAAATGGAACTTAAAAAGTACAAAGAAGATGCACAAGAAGGGAAAGGTTCTTTTGGCTTCATTTTTCAATTCTTAGAAATGGAGATTTGGAATTATGAGAAACAACAAGAAATGTCTGCAAAAAAGGAAGACTGGGACAAAGAAGAAGCCATCTTTAATGAACAAGTAATTTTATGTGGGGAAGAAAAAGGAAAGGGGGGAAAGAGAATGGAGAATTTAAGATTTAAAAAAACAACCAAAGAAAAGAAAAATAATTCGAAAAATAAGTATAATACTGGAAAGCAACAGAAAAGGGGAATACAGAAGAGAGAAATAGAGGTAGAGAGACAAGGGGGTAAAAAGGGAGAAAGAAGAAGAGAGGGAAGAAGGAAAGGAAAAGAAGTTACAAAGGACCGGAGCAAGATATAGAGAAACAAGACCTATTTAAAATGGGTGAAAATCAACTGAAAAAGGGATTCTGTAAAGGTACATAAGATTGTATTGTTATATTAGTAATAGAAATAACTTTAGAAAATTGGAAACAATGTATGATTAAAATGTATGATTAAACAATGTATGATTAAAATGAGGGATAAAATAGTTAGTGTAATTTAGTGAAATGTTTGTTAATAAAATAAGTGAAATAAAATAAATGAGAAAATTGAATTGGGAAGGAACGGGAACATTTTAATTAGTTAATGTTTTATAAAATATAAGTGAAGAGGGGGGGATTAATTATGGAAAGCTTATAATTGTTCCTATAGAAGTATGATATTTAATTGAAAAATAATGTTAAAGAAGTTAAGACTTTAATAAATATTAATATTATTGATAGAATTGAATTGGAATGGAATGTGTTGTTTTACTTACATACATTTATAATTTTTTCTTTTTTAAAGAATATAGTGTGTATTTTAAGAATGTACCAAGCAGAATCCGAATGGAGTTATGTATTACGTTGAATGTTATAACTTTAGGGTATATATTGAAGCCTAAATAAGAGTTAAATGGATAAACTTAAAAGATATAAAGGTATCATACTCCAATCAGTAACTATAGGAAAAATTTTGTTTAAGGAGAAAAGATAACAGATAATTAAAACAGGACAGACAAAAAAATATAAATACAATGATTTGAATTGAGATGAGATAATTAAAATAAAATTGAGAAAATTAAAAGAGGGGAGAAGCTATGCAGAAAATGTAAAATAGTAATAAGATATGGAACAGAATATAAAAATGACTCATTATTAACGAATTGGAAGAAAGTATGGAAAAAACACTATATAAAAGTACCAATCTGGATTTAAGGCAATGATCCACCCAAATAATCTGGATATCACTAAAATGATTAAACATAAGGACCTATTGGATACACAAGGAAATTTGAAATCGAGGCAAGAATTTCAAGAGCGAGAACAAAAATTGATCAGTGGGCGTACCTTCAAATTCAAAGTAGATACAAACAGGATAAGAAAGAATTGGGAATCAACAATAAACTCCAGCAATTAGACAAAAATTTATTAGGATCAGGCAAAAAAAATATAACAAAATTTTACAATTATTTATTAGAAGTCGAATTAGAAGAAGAAATTGGAAAAGGGAACATGATTGCCTGGAGTAGGAATGTAGGATGTAGCATAACCTTAACAAAATGGGGTAGAAACAATAATATTACAAAAACTCTGCATATAAAGAAAATGCCTATACAATATTTTATAGATGGCACATTCCGCCTTCGAGGTTAGCGAAGATGCACCCCAATATGACTCCAAATTGCTGGAAATGCAAGAAGAAGGAGGAACTTTTTTCCATATGTGGTGGTCCTGTATAGAAGCTCAAAAATATTGGCAGAAAATTAAAATTTGGCTAGAAGAAATGACAAAAGAGCAGATCGAATACAAACCAGAGTCCTTTTTGTTAGGGATCTTTGACAAACAAATATCAAAAAAAGTGAAATACATAATAATACAGATTTTGACAGCGGCCAGACTAGCTTTCGCTCAATGTTGGAAGCAGCCTCAGGTTCCATCAGAGGAAATGCTCATTCAAAAAATCTCAAGCTGTGCAGAAATGGACAAACTAACTTTGACACTAAAAAATAAAGATACCTCAATATACTACAATAGCTTAATTGGATGGGGAACAAATTTTTTAAAAATACTATCATAATTACAATAATTAAAATACATAGGAACAGAGGCTGAGCTATTGAACATTATCACTAAAATTTCAATCATTTATTTCTTGTCCAATATGAGCATTCATGGAATTATTAGTTTACTCTTGTCTTGGGTTCAGGCATATTTTACATTTAGGGAGTTGCTGTATTGCAACTGAATGACATGTATTGCTGTAGGAGTTGGCAATCCAAGTCAATGGCGAAAGCAGATCTCTCTCTCGGGTTTGTAGAGATTTTCAGTCATCCAGGTCTTAGTTGTCCCAAAGGTGCTTTTTTTCAGGAGGCAATTGGATGTTCTTGTTTTTTTTTTTTTTGAAGACCTTTCGCTTCTCATCCAAGAAACTCCTTCAGCTCTGACAGGACAACAATCCTTCCATTCCCCACTGTCCTGTCAGAACTAAAGAAGCTTCTTTGATGAGAAGCGAAACGTCTTCAAAAAAAATTCCGAGAAAGTCCGTTGCCTCCTGAAAAGAGCACCTTTGAGGATAGGGTTGTTGTTGAGAAAAATAGGCGGCTGGAGTTCTCTGCCTTCAGGCCCCAAAGTAAAAACAAAATAAAAACAGAATGGAAAGACAGTATAAAAAAAGAAAGAGGAAACGAGCTCGTTCGCCCCAACAACCGTCCTCCCCCTCCGTTGCCGCCTTGCTACAAAAGGGACCTCTCTATAAAAGCCTCGAGGTTGGTTCTTAGAGCGGCGGCGCGGACGTCTCTTTTCCCGGCCGCGTCTTTACGTAGAGCTGAAGATGGCGGCGCCGGTAGTCCGCCGAGGCGCAGTCAGACGCCGTAGAGTAGACTGGGCAGAGCGCTGGTTGCTGACGCCTGGCGAACGAGAGAGACATCAAGGAAGCTTGAGGGCAGGTTCCCCTTTCTGGGTTTAGTTGGCTGCACCGTCTTGTTTCCCGGGCAGGAGCCATGGACGAGCAGGAGAGGCAGAAGAAGCTGGAGGCCGGCAAAGCCAAGGTCAGACGAGAAGGGAGCGCAGGGTGGGAGGGCTACCGGGTGGCAGGCCTGGACACGATCGCGGGTGAGCGAGGTAGGAGAAATCGGTAGTGGCGCGGACAGCTTGGGCTTCACGAGGGTAAGGAACATAAAGCTTGCCCGTCCCGCCCCTTTTTCCGGAAGTAAAATATATATTTATATATATAGCTTGCCTGTCCGTCCCCTTCCCGGTGTCAGTAGCGGCGACGCAGTCAATAAAGCTCAATCGCAGATAGCTAAGGGAGCGAGGCGTTCCCTGGCGACTTTTCCGTGTTGCGCTTCCCTTTGTGTCCGTTTCTTTCTTTGTGCTGTATGTGTGGGGTGGGTACGGGAAGTTTGTCGTGGAAATGTCATTTGGGGTGGTGTGGTCCTCTCCGTGCAAATTGTAGGCTCCAAAGCAAGGCGCTTCCTTCCCTGCTTGAGATACATATCAAGGCCACTGGCTCGGGAACAGCTGTTGCTTTTGGCAAGAGGTTGTACATGCCTTGGAAATGCCACAGGTCCCAACTGGTATTTCTATTTTAGAAGAGCAAGGAAAGGATCACATATGGCTGGAGGGAATGGCAGTTTATTTTATCTAGCTCTATAAATAGCGGCCTTAAAAACCAAGACAAGAAAGTACTGCCCTAAGTCAGGTTTATAATGTAAATGCACTGTACAGGAGACAAGAGGAATAAGGTCACTGTAAAATTGATAATTAAACCTGTATAGACCACTGCAACCTCTATTTGGTGGATTGTAAGCTATGTACATAGTAGAGGTTTATAATGTCTAATTATTTAACTTCTATAAGGGGATTGAATAGATGAATGGCTTCTCGGGAGCCTTAGTCCCTTCCTGTACTTTTGTGATACCCAAATAGGCCAGTGAGATCATAATTACAAGTAATTTGACCACTACATGGATTGCATTGTTAATTTAAAAGTAGAATTTGTAATCATTTTGCCTGCACTGCAGTTTATGTTAAAAAGCACATTCCTGTGCAGCAGATATTTGTAATTTTTTTTAAAAAAGATGAAAATATATAACATTTTCAGTGTGCATAATGCTTGAGAAGAACTTAATTATGAAATATCTGCAAGTACCTACAGTGATATTTTCAGCCTCCCTGTGTATTAGATTTAAAGCACTGCATTGCTACATTCAAATGAAGTAATTTTAATTTGAATCTTTTTATTCAATCCATAAATGTATAACTGGAATTTAAAAAGGGATTGCTTAATTTAATCCCAGAATCTGTCACTGAGTGAAAAGGCTGTTAAGCGAGCTCACATAAATGTCTGTGTGGACTGCTATACTCAGTGACAGCAATCATGACACTCTGAATTGCTGTCATTAGGTGATTGTGTGGGTCATGAAGTGAACAGAATCCCAGTTAAGGAGCATAAGATGCTTGGAGATGGTTACACTCAAGAACAAGGGCCTTCAAACTTGGCAAGTTTAAGACTTGTTGACTTCAACTCCCAGCATTCCTGAGCTAATATGACTGGAGGAGGAATTCTGGGAGTTGAAGGCCACAAGCCTTAAAGCTGTCAAGTTTGAAGACCCTTGCTCTAGAAGCTCCAGTGAGGAGCTGAAAACCCTCCCTTCTCAGTCCTGAAAGAAGTGAAACTTGTATGTGGCCTTCTATCGGCCTCCTGGGACTTTTTCTACTTGCTTAAGGCATGCCACATTTTTATTGTGCTGCCTCTGCACTCAGGAGCTAAAAGTCGTGCTTGGATTTTGGCTCCCTCTTGTCTCTAAAGGCTGGCTGAAATAGCTGCCAGCTGAAGAGAAGCCTTCAGTAGGGGCAGGAATAGAGCGCAAATAATCAGGATCTGAGCTTTTTTTTTTTTTTTTACCCCAAAGCCAGATGTCAACATACTGTACAAAGAACAGTTGCAGAAATTGGGTATGTCTAGTTTAATGAAGGACTGGAGTGGGAGACATGACAGCAGGGTTTGAATATGTAGGGGGAGCAACGAAGAAGAGGAGGTTAACCTATTCTCCAAAGCACTTGAAGGTAAGACAAGAAGCAATGGATGGAAACTAATCAAGAGAACCAACCTAGAACTGAGGAGAAATTTCCTGACAGTAAAAGCAATTAACCAATGGAACAACTTGCCTTCAGAAGTTGTGAGTATTTCATCACTACAGATTTTAAGAAGATACTGAGTAGTAATTTGTCTGAAATTGTATGAGGTTTCTGCTTGAGCAGGAGGTTGGGCTAGAAGACACTCAAGGACACTTGTAGCTGTCAGTGTGTTACAGTCTTCTCTGTGCAGGATGGGACTCCTTCCATAGGTTGTAGAAACAGAGCTGAGGTCTATTTTTCCATCTCGCCAAATTTCATCTCTCCTCCACACATGGAAGTAAACTCTTTTAGCAGGGTGGAGAATTGGAATTCAAATCCTTAAGGATTTGAGCTCTATTTCTCACACAAAGAAGGGGGCTTCTTCCACTGGATGCAGAAAAAAGTGTTTAAATTATCACGATCTGAGGTTTGTTTCTTCAACCTGACTGGAGGAGTTCAGCTCTTCCATGCATGGAAGAGCGCTCCTTCAGTGGGATGAGGGAATCAGTTCCATTTTTTCCAACCCAGAGTTCAGCTCTTAACAGGCAGTTTCCAAACATGAGAGAGACTCTCAGCAGGTGGCAGCAATTTGTAACTTTCTTTCCCAGCTTCCCAATTGACTTTCTGGAGAAGCCAATAGCAAATGGCAATCATATGATCATGGCATGCTTGGCAATCAATCTTAAGTGTGAAAATGCCAAGCACCAAACTTAAAATTATATAATGGGGAAGATACATTGCTTTATGATGGCTTGGCCATAAAGCATCTTTTCCATGGCCTTGACAACTTTGAATAAATGTATTCAATGTAAATTCAGCACTACCTATAGATCTGATTACTGCTAAAAATGGAGACTACTGGGGAATAGCAGGTCTGTAGCCTAATTGGGGAACATTCAAAACAATCCTGGAAGAATGCAATGGAAAACTTCTTTCATATTGTTGGTAAGAATATAATATGGTGTGTGTGAAGATTATCAGTCATCCAAGTGATGGTTGTCCCAAAAGTGCTTTTTCAGAAGGTAATTGGACTTTGTGTTTTCTTGAAGATGTTTCGCTTCTCATCCAAGAAGTTTCTTCAGTTCTTCAGACCTAAAGAAGCTTCTTGATTGAGAAGCAAATCTTCAAGGGAAATCAAAGAAAGTCCAGTTGCCTCTTGAAATATGGGTATATCTCTGAAGTTAACAGAGAAGTTGTTTCTTTTAATTTGTGTACATTAAAATCTTAGGAATATGCTTATTGATCTTTTGCCATATTTACTGAAAACATTCAAAGCAAAACTTTGAAAGTATATTATCAATACACTATCTAACATTATTAAAAGCAATATTTAAAAATCCTAAAAGATCTTAAAGTCATATCTAAAAATTTCATGATGTGTTTTCTAGGGCAAATTGTATTACATGAGTATAATTTTATATATTCCACAGTTGCCAAAATTCTGGTGAAATGGTGCAGGAATATTTTTACAATATGAATATATAATACAATAAACCAGAATGAAATAAAGGTTAAAAATCCATTTTTTTCTTAATATAGGCTGATTAATTCTAGACTGTTTTAATTTTAAATGTCTAAAGGTAATTTTGAGAACATCAGTTTGATATAATGGTTAAAGCATCAGGTTAGAGATTGGGAGACCATGAATTCTAGTCCCACCTGCACAAAACCAGCTGTTCTATTGTTTTAGGAAGAAGGCAGAGGCAAATCAGAAAATCTTGCCAAGAAACCACAGAGATTTGTCACTAGGAATCAAAACTGGCTTAAAGGCACAGAAACAGAAAATGTATTTATCCAACTGCAAATTAAACTTTTGTGAATCCTCCTGCTATTTAAAATGGTAAATTATTATCAACAAATAATTCAAATTCCCTAACTTTACCTAATCTTTGTTTATTTTACATCAAATTTCTGTTTTTAACTAGTTTTACATTCATTTATGCTATCTTTATACAGAGGACCATAATGACATTTTTCTAGTTATCTGGCACTGATATAGTCTTAAACACCTAAGTTGAACAAATTGCACAATTATTCCATAAGCATCTCACATTCATAATTTAACATTTTTCCATATTGTCCACTCCACACAATTTTTCAAAGGTCTTAACCAAGCAAAATAAAATAACCACAACACTCCATTTTGTGCAGTTTTGTGTCCATTTCTTTCATCCTTTGCAATAAAGCAAATACAGAATGAACGCATGGATGAATTTGGTACCAGAGACTGCACTAAAAGGGAGCCTCTTACTATGCTAGTTAATTTCTATAATTCAGCTGATTTTTCTACACTTAGGTATTCAGCTATTACAAACTGATTAATGGATGAATTGTAAAACAAAGTTTTTCTTTCTCAAAATTAGTCATTTGCTTAATTTGTTTTTGCTGAAGAAACATATAAAGATGTAGTCAAATCCAAGTTTTCTATTGTAAGATTGATTCCTTTGTTTCTGAAGTAATCATTCATATATAGGTGTGTCTCCCTTTCTGTATTTGTTTTAAAATATCCAGCTGCTTATGGAAGACCCTCTCAACATCAGTTATCTCTGTTATCCAGTCTTTATCATTCTGTAGAAGTCAAAAATCCTAAAAATGAATAAATTGTATTGAATTTGTTAGGGTTTAATATTATGCAATTATGCACGTGCTGCATGGAGTGTGTACATCTTCTTGTAAAACGTGATGATAGTGAATAATCTTGTTTGTAGAACAAAGCACTTGTACATCTTTGAATAATCTAAGAAATAATTATATCCAGTAAATCTGTATATATCTGATGAGCCTTTGCTTTATTGTTGAAGTATATTTCTTAGGTGTGTATGTAGGGTTTTTAAAAAATTATGTAGTTGTATAAAATGTTTAGGAGATATGTTTCTTTTTTTCTTTTTTTTTGGTAAAAGTTTTATTGATTTTAACGACAGACAAAAAAACATGTAAGACATAAAACATAACATAAAAAGATCATTCTTCATAAATTTACAGTGTATCGGTTGGTTTACCACTCCCTTTTGTGCATCCATTTCATAGTCATCAAAATAATTATATTACATAATAACTCACATCAATCATCAATAAAATATCCCAATATCATTATTAAACAATCATTTGACTATAATTTTACTAATTCATACTTAAGCAAGATAACTATAATTAAGTTAAATTATTTTATAACAAATCATAGAATCATACCAAATCTATCTTAATAAAATATTCTTAAAAATTATCACAACCAAGAAAAATTATATATTCATTATTTCCTAAATTTCTAAATATTCTATTATTATATTGTATTATCTAACCATTGATAAAAAAGATCCCAAACTTCATAAAATTGTTTATCTTCTTGTTCTCTAATTTCAAATGTCAATCTATTCATTTCAGCACATTCCAATATTTTCTTAATAATTTCTTCCTCTAATGGTATTTTCTCACTCTTCCAATATTTAGCAAATACAATTCTAGCTGCTGTTAATACATTTACAATCAAATATTTTAAATTTTTATTATATATATCAGGTACGATTCCCAATAAAAAAATCTCTGGTTTCAAATCTATGTGTTTCTTTGTCATTTTTTCCAGCCATATGCGAATTCTAGTCCAATATTTCCTGGCTTCCTCACAAGTCCACCACATATGGTGATATGAGCCAGGTATCTGATGACATTTCCAGCACTTTTCAGATTTATTCTTGAACATTCTTGCTATTCTTGTCAGGGGAAAATGCCACCTGTAAAACATCTTATACAAATTTTCTTTATATACTGTTGACATTGTCATTTTATAATTTTGTAACCACAATTTTTGCCATTTCTCTAAATCAATTCCAAACCCAAAATTCTTCCCCCAAGCAATCATTGTTTCTTTAACTTGTTCTTCCTCTAATTTAATTTCCAACAAATAACTATATAGTTTTTTAAATCACTTTTTCATCAGTACCTGTCAAAATCCTATCTTAAATCAGTCAATTTATCATAAAATCCTTCTATTTTAGAATCTTTAAGATACCTTGCATGTATTTGCGCATATGAAAACCTGCGGTATCTGCTATCCCGCATCAGATGGGCGGCTCATGATAGGGAGCGAAGGAGAGAGAAACGACAGGAGGCGAAGTTTCCTCGGGATGAGCGCACCCCAAATGTCTTGGCACACGCTCTTTTATTGTGCTTTTTTACAAGAAAATGATTTAATCAAAGCTCAAGTCAAATAAGATAATTCCATCAGGATGTGCATGTTTACAAAGCTGCATACCAGACAGATCATTTACAATGTGGATAAGCTTATTAACAACCGTCTAGCTCCTTGTCCCTTGTACGTGCCTTGCAAAGGTCACTGAAGAGACAGAAGTTAATGATTACACATGAATGATACATAGTTGCAAACACATGAATGATACATAGTTACAACATCTCCTCTGTTTTTATTATTTATGACGAGTCTTCTTCCTCGTCCGAGAAGACAGGAACCATTTTTATGGAATGTTCGCCGTCCCCGTCATCTGGGCAAGAGTGCGACCCGTCAGCATCAGGGTTGTCCAAGGAGCGGTAACTCAGCAATGACATTTTTTCGTCCGGTGTTGAGGACATAACATGAGCTTGCAATAGCACATTAACATCAGCAGTTATGGAGGATAATTGATTTTTCAAAAATTGCAATATTCTATAAAAACAACAAGGTCCTATAATACATATCAATATAATGATTATTAATGATCCTGCCAATGCAGTTAAAAAGGTTGTAAACCATGGCGAAATAGAAAACAAGCCCCCCTGCTATCGGCATAAAAACAACATTCTTCTTTAAGCGTAGCACACAATCCCCCTTGTTTTAAAAAATAACAGATCTAAATCTTTACGATTTTGCAAAAGGGGGTATTCCATGGGTACCTGTAGGGATATAAAATCATCAGAGTTATCCACACAAGCCATACTTGAATGCAAAATGATTTGGATTTAACAATTTCATCCCCCTGGACACATGCCGTGAGACCGGTGGAACAAGTCCAAACAAAATTATTGCCAGGGATAAAATACATACCTTTCAGGCGTGATGTTAAAGTTCCTCCTGAAGTGGTGTAGATTGCAGAATATCTCCTGGTTATGTGGGTGCGTCTGCCAAATCGAATTGAAGTGGTGGGTAGAAGTCTTCTATGCGAGAAAAATTGGTTGTAGAACTTAAACGAACTCCTTGAAAGTCAGTTATAGTCCAAGTAATATTATATCTTTTATGAGGCTTCTGCGGATCGTCATGGACAGTTCTTTTGAAGCGTCGTTTGTTGACAGGATCAGAGTTCGGGTATATAAAAGCATCACAAGTAGGAGAGAGGGCTATGGACAAGTTAGTTGTAGAACTTTTACGAGATGAGGAGGGAATGCAATTAGTAGAAAAAGGATAATAATTACAATAATGACAATAAAGATTAATTTGGTCATTCATCAAGGATGTTAGTTGGGGTGGGGGAACCCATAATACAATAGAAGGACATATAGGTCCCCCTATATCTAGATTGAACAGAGGAAAAGATTTTAAGGTTCCTTTCCATAGGAAGAGTAAAGAAGGAACAAAAGAGTGAGTGGTAGAGTGTTCTTTAAACAAAACAGAAGTGACAGAGTGAAAACTACGGGTAGCATTTTCATGACGTACCCACATGGAACAAGTATAATAGCCTTCTGTTAATGAAATGGTTTTAACACGAATAGTCTTTTGACAGGAAGCATAGGTTTTGTTGAAGTAAGGTAGAAATTGCAAAGAAGATATAGGCAAGAATATCAGGAAGAGTTTTAAGATACAGATGTAGCAGAGGAATTCCCATGATAGGGTCTAACCGCCCTACCAGGGATCCAGCAAGTGGTTTTGTCTGGTAGTAAAATTGCAGCGTAGCCTCGTCCCCAAGTGAGAAGCTCAGCGGGACCCTGCCAGGCGGGATCTTGCAATCTGCGATAATATACCAGAGGTCTGTTAGGCGGGGGGGGGGAGGAAAAATGACGCGAAGCAGCAGAAGTGGGAGGAATGCCAGTCAGATTAAGAAAGTTTAAAGTGTAAAGACAAATGTTAAGAGAATTTTGCAATGCTGGGAGGTTCGGGGGTTTTTCCCGCAACGAATATCGATCAAGAGCACGTTTCAGAGATAAGTTCGCTCGTTCCACAATAGCCTGCCCCTGGCTGTTGTAGGGAATCCCAAACTTGTGGGTTACATCCCATCTGTTACAGAAGTCCTGGAACGCAGAACTTGTATATGCAGGTCCATTGTCAGTTTTGATTTCTTTTGGACATCCCAGCGAGGCAAAGGTACGAATTGAATGATTGATGACATGTTTTACAGTTTCTCCCCTTTGAGGAGTAGCCAGAATAAACCCTGAATATGTATCGATGGAAACGTGCAAATATTTCCAAGGGAATGTCCTTGCTTACTACATGTGGGGCATTGTTGAATAATGGCAGCAGCTTCTGCCTGAGTTAGGGAAAATTGTTTTTGCAGGGCTTTCTTATTTTGGTGAAAATAATCATGGCTTTCAGCTGCTGTCAGATTACAGATTGATTTACCGGATGCAGCTGCTACAGCTGCGTCTGCCACCTTGTTTCCCTTCTGTAATATACCAGGAAGAGGTTGATGGCTCCTGATATGTGCTACAAAAATGGATGTGTGCGGCTGTTGATACATTGCTGTAGAGGAAGCAACAACTTTAACAAAGAAACAGATATGCTAGGAGATAAATAGGCTTGATATATATTTTTCAAAATCTGAGAAACATATAAGGAATCTACTATTAAATTAAAAGGAGCTTTTTGAAACTGTTGAAACGCAATAAGAGATGCAGCAAGTTCTGCCTGTTGAGCAGAAGATTGCGGAGGGGTAATTTTAGTTTTCCACTCTCCCTCCTGGTACCATGCACAAGCACCATACATTTTCCCCCCATCTGCATAAAGCGTAGGTGCATCTACTAATGGAGATATTGAGAGGGGGGAATGCCATTCAAAAGGGAGAGTTTTAAGAAAAGTGAACCGTGGGTCAGCTGGTAAATGGCAAGAAATTTGCCCTGGCCACTCTTCTAAAGCGTATTGTAGTTCTTCTGAATTACACCATTGCATTTCCCACGTGGTCAATGAACAAGGAGTGAATATTGAAACAGGCTCACATCCCATGAGTTGTTTACATCTTTGTCGACCTTTAAAGATCAACTGGGAATATGCAGAGGCTTTACTAGTGATTGTGGTCCGTGGGGTGTGAGACAAATGCAGCCATTCTAAAATCAGAATCTGTGTCTGATGAGATTGCATAATGACAGCTGTGGGTCTCTGAACAGTATTTAGTAAAGCAATTGATAAAAGACAATTTTCTATAGCTCGATCCACCCATCGAGTAGCCAGTAAATGGGAAATGTCTTTTAATGCCTGCAACTGCTCTTTATTTAGAATGATAACATCGGACGGGGCTTTACCTTGCGTGAGAGCATTAAAGAGATGAGCTAATGTAGCTGTAGTCAAACCCAAATAAGGACGTGCCCAATTTAAGGTTCCCAGGAACTGTTGTAAGATCACGAGTGTAGGTTTCGGGGGAAGTGTTGGGAGGGGAAGTGAAGGAACAGCAGCTGAAGCAAGTAACTTGTGACCTAAATAGGAAAAGGGAGGTTTGGATTGTATTTTTTCTGGGGCTATAATGAGCCCTGCTTTACCTAAAATGGAGGTCAGGCACGGCAGAGTTGTTAATACTGTGCCCTTTGGGCCAGGTGCAGATACCAATATATCATCCATGTAATGATAGATTTAAAAATGAGGATATTTGTCCCTGTATGGTTGCAAGGCTAAATCCACAAAAAATTGACACATAGTTGGACTGTTTAACGTGCCTTGCGGTAAGACTTTCCATTGATATCGTTTGGTAGGTCTTTGATTATTTAAAGTTGGTACTGTAAAAGCGAATAATTTTCTATCTGACTGGTGTAATGGAATGGAGAAAAAGCAGTCTTTTAAAACAATAGTGACAAGGTCATACTCTTGAGGAATTATGTTAGGATTTGGAAGACCACATTGCAGGGGTCCCATTGGAAGGAGGACCGCATTCACAGCCCTTAAATCCTGAAGGAGGCGCCAAGCGCCGTTTTTCTTTTTGATAACAAAAACTGGGGTATTATATGGACTCAATGAGGGTTCTAGATGACCTCTATCTAATTGTTCTTGAACAAGAGAATGTAAGGCTTCAAGCTTTATAGAAGGGAGAGGCCACTGATCAATCCACACAGGGTTATTGTTAGTCAAATATAAGCGAAGCATGGTTAATGGAGGGTAAGTTGCGCATTAAACTGTGACATAAGGTCTCTTCCCCACAAATTAGTATACAGAGGAATTACAGCTGGTTTAATATAAGCAACACATTGAGACTCAGGGGAATGGGCTTTTACCCAGTTTCTGCTAATGCGAGTCTCCTGGAGTCCCCCCACTCCTCTCACCACTGGTGCCACATCAGCAGGCCAGGTGTCCGGCCACGCAGCGGTTCGGATGACGGAAATATCCGCTCCAGTATCTAAAAGACCAAGAAAGGCTCGACCGTTCAATAAGAATGTTACCGTAGGTTTCGGTTGACTAATTGGTCTTTCAATTGCATAGAGTTGCTCTTGTTGTTGGTCTAAGAGCACAATCATTTTTGCCACAACATCCCCCTCATTTATAGTAACTTCTGTATTAGCTAGTACGGATAGGCAGACATCAGACAACACAGTGGGGTCATGCAGAAAAGGAGAGGCAAGAATACCTTGTTCAGCTAAGTCCAGTACAGGAAAGACTAGCACTGGAATATCGGGGGGCATGTGAAAAGGCTGAACAGGGTGTACAAAGAGAAAGTCAGCGATACGAGGGAGATAAGTAACAGTTTCATTAGCAACAAGATCATAAGCGAAAGAAGAAAAATTGCAAGTTTCAGCAGCCTTTGTTGTGGGGCTAGCTGCCTGCCCCATTTCTAGTTTCCCTGATTCAAAAAAAGTTTTTGAGTGATTGCAGGGCTATTCTGCTGTTTGTTCTTTTGGACTCTGCACTGACTAGCCCAGTGATAGCCCTTTTTACATCGAGGGCATGGCGTTTTTGGGTGAGCTACCTGGTTTCTTGACATATTTGCTCCTCCGCCCGGGGCTCTGCATTGGCTCTTAAAGTGACCTGGCTTGCCGCAATTAAAACAATTCCCCATTTTACGAGTATTTTGTTGGGAAATGGGAAGAAGAGAGCCCATGTTCTGCTGCATGCCTTCCGTAATGGCTGTAGCCAGAGTAGACATGGAATGGGATGTGGTTCCTATGATTCGGCAGGCTGCAAGATAATCCGCCAAGGTAACATTTGTCTTATTAATTAATGGTTGCAAAACCTTCTGACAATCAGCGTTTGCGTTTTCATAGGCAAGTTTTAAACCTAATTCATTACAAGCCTCCTCATTATCAATTTGTCTCTCCAAGGCTTCTGTGAGATGGTTTACAAAGGAGGAAAAAGGCTCAGAAGGTCCTTGGATAATCTTAGAGAAAGATTTGGCCACGCATCCCGCATTATCAATTTTTCGAGCCGCGGCCAAAGCACAATCCTGTAATATAGGGAAAGCAGCTGCGTCTGTGGCAGTCTGCTGGGCAATGGTAAGCATGGTGCCGGTACCGTTAAGCATATCTAAAGTAACATTAGCTGGCAAGCCTCTAGCGGCTGCAGCTGCGGTACGTTTATGAAATTCGGATTCCCAAACCATAAATTGTGAAGGCGTGAGGATCATGGCAAATAATGTACGCCAATCAGCATTTATCAAGTCAGCGCCTGGTTGGGTTATTGACTCTAAAAGACCCTGTACATAGTGGGATTGAATACCATTTTCCTTGCAGGCTGCTTTCAAATCCTTAATTATTTTGTATGGCATTGGGGTATACTGAGGAGCTGGGGGATTGCCGGCTTGTATGACCGGATAGAGGGAAGCAGCTGCAAGGGTGTCCTCATCCATTTCCCCTTCATAAAAGGCTTGTTGAATGGCTTTTACAACACCCCCCCACCTCGGGAGGGTGGTGGAGGACACGGGGGCTCTACATTTGTGGAAGTGGATTGAATGGAGGGAGGCTCCCGTAATGACTTATGATCATCGGGAGCGGAGGGTTGAAGGACAGAAAAGTTATCATAACTTGGCGGGGGAGATTCAAACACACTCCTTGCTTCTATTTTATAATGGACCATTAAAGCCTCCATAATTTTCCTCCAAGTGATCAAAATGCCAATAGGTGCACGAGGAGGACTATGGAGATGTTCACCAATTTTTTGCCGTGGAAATTTTTAAGGACCCTTCCTCTGAATAATTGGGACAATGTTGCCACACATAAGCCAATAATGTAGCAATAGGTTTCATTTTTACAGGCGAGCCCTTTAAATTAGCAGAATATTTAGAAGAAGAAGCGACTAACTCCCTCAATTCCTTTAGATGCTGCGTCTGTTGTTGAGAAAAGTTTCCACCCATACTTACGAAAGTCGAGACCGTGTTTCAGATCCGATGATGTGCAATTCGCTTCAGGCCTGGCGATGCACAGCTCCCATCGAGCTGATTTGATATGGGCGCGTCGCAACGTATCCCCCTTAGGGAATCAAATCGGGGTCACCAGAATGCGGTATCTGCTATCCCGCATCAGATGGGCGGCTCATGATAGGGAGCAAAGGAGAGAGAAACGACAGGAGGCGAAGTTTCCTCGGGATGAGCGCACCCCAAATGTCTTGGCACACGCTCTTTTATTGTGCTTTTTTACAAGAAAATGATTTAATCAAAGCTCAAGTCAAATAAGATAATTCCATCAGGATGTGCATGTTTACAAAGCTGCATACCAGACAGATCATTTACAATGTGGATAAGCTTATTAACAACCGTCTAGCTCCTTGTCCCTTGTACGTGCCTTGCAAAGGTCACTGAAGAGACAGAAGTTAATGATTACACATGAATGATACATAGTTGCAAACACATGAATGATACATAGTTACAACAAAAACCAATTCTTCTTTATACCTTGTTCTTCTAAATTTTGCATCATTTTAAGTTAACCCTTTTCATCCAATATTTCCCCATATCTAACTGTTTGTTCCTTCTTATAAGTTATCGAATACGAAAAAGCTTCAACAGTTGATAACCAAACTGGAATTTTCAAATAACATTGTTTCTTAATTTTCTCCCAATTCAACCATAATGATTCCCATATATAATGCCTTCTAAAATAACCCTGTGATTTAGTTCCCTTATACCATAAAAAAGCACGCCAACCCAATAATAAATCATGACCTTCTAATGCCAACAATCTTGTATTTCTTAACGTTATCCATTCTTTAACCCACATTAAGTTTGCAGCTTGATAATACAACTCCCAATTAGGAAGGCCAAATCCTCCTCTAATTCTAGCATCCTGTAAAAGTTTTAATTTTATTCTCGCTTTCTTGCCTTGCCATATATACTTCAACACAATTTTGTTTAATTCTTCGAAGTAATCCTTACTTAACCTAATTGGTATTGTTTGGAACAAATATAAAATTCTGGGTAAAATATTCATCTTGATTGTTGAAATTCTACCTATCAATGATAATTGTAGGTTTTCCCATTTTTTCAGGTCAGATGCTATCTGCTGTGTAAGCTTAATATAGTTATTCTCTTTCAGTGTAGTACATCTTGACGTCAAGTATATCCCCAAATATTTAACTTTGTGCGTAACTTGAATTTTCAATAAATCTGCCAGCTCTTCTCTTTGTCTTAATAACATGTTCTTTGTCAGAATCTTTGTTTTGTCTTTATTTATTTTTAAACCAGCCATCTCACCATACGTCTCTATTTTTTCCAATAGTTTTAAAGCTGTCTCTAAAGGGTCTTCCAAAATAAAGACCAAGTCCTCTGCAAAGGCTTGCAATTTGAATTCCTCCTTTTTGACTTTCATTCCTTTTATATTTATATTCTCTCTAATATTTCTATTTAAGACTTCCAAGGTCAATACAAATAACAAAGGAGATAATGGGCATCCTTGTCTTGTACCTTTTTTAATATTGATAGAGTCTGTGAATTCTCCATCTATCATTACTTTTGCCGTTTGCTGATAATATACGGCTTCTATTGCTTGAATCAATTTTCTAGCAAAGCCCATCTGTTCCAATAGTAATAACATAAATCTCCAGTTCACATTATCAAATGCCTTTTGGGCATCTAAGAATATCAAAGCCATTTGTTTTTCCGGGTGCGCCTCATAATATTCCAATGTGTCCAGGATTACCCTCATATTGTCTTTAATCTGTCTCTTTGGTAAAAATCCATTCTGATCAGAGTGAATAAAGTTATTTAAGTATTTTTTAAGCCTTTCTGCCAAGATTGAAGCAAAGATTTTACAGTCTACATTCAATAAGGAAATGGGTCTATAGTTCTTAATTTCTAATTGGTCAACCCCTTCTTTTGGAATAAGTGTAATATAAGCTTCTGACCATGTTTCAGGTATTTTCTTATTTATCATAACTTCATCATGACTTCTAACAGTGGGATGCTCAATGATTCTTGTAATGTTTTATAAAATTCTGCCGGGAAGCCATCTGGTCCTGGTGCTTTTCCATTGTTCTGTCTGTTGAATGCTTCAGTTAATTCCATCATTGTTATAGCACTTTCTAACATTTTCCAAGTTTCATCAGGTATCTTAGATAGGTTAGCATTTTGTCAATACTGTTTAATTTTTTCCTCATCAAGATCCTCTTGTTTATATAATTGTCCATAAAAATCTCGAATGATTGCCTTTTTCTCCTTATTACCATAACAAATTTGACCATGATCATCTATTAACTGTGATATTTTCCTTGACTCTTTCTCTTTTCTCAACTTATATGCTAACCATCTACATGGCCTATTTGCATCTTCAAAATAGTTCTGTTTAGCACTTCTAATTTTTTGTGCCAGTTCTTCTTTCTCTGCTTGATCCATTTTATGTTTAATTATGTCCATTTTAAGTTTGATATCTTTTTTCTGTGGCATCTTCTGTAATTCTTTTTCCAGTTTTTTATGGTCATCTTCTAGAGCTTTAATCATTTGGCTCTTCCTAATGTTCTTTTTCTTTATATAGTCAATTATTAATCCTCTTGCATATGCCTTCATTGTATTCCAAACATTCTGTATTTAAGTATCTTCTTTTTTGTTTTCATTGAAGAAGAAGGCCAATTCTTTTTCCATCCATTGTGTAAAATCTTTTTCCTTTAGAATAGTATTGCTTAATGTCCATCTAGATCTTCTTTTTTGTCCTTTCCATTTAATTGTCATTGGATTATAGTCTGCCCATGTACTTGTTTCAATATTTATTTCTTGAATATTAGATGATAATTCTGTTGATGTCCAAATCATATCTATTCTGGACCACGATAAATGCCTGTTTGAATAAAAAGTATATTGTTGAGTTTTAGCATTTCTTTCTCTCCATATATCTTTTAAATTTAGTTCATCTGTCATTTTAAAAAAGGATTTAGGGAGAGTTTTCCTATTTTGTCGTGTTGTTTTTACTGTATAGTCCAGTTTATTGTCTACAATTCCATTAAAGTCCCCCATCATAAGTATGTTAACATAGTCCAGTTCAATTATTTTCATATGTAATTTTTTATAAAATTCTTCTTGTTTATCATTTGGGGCATAAATTGCAACCAAGAGTGTTTTTATATTATTATCCACTATTTCAACTATTAATACTCTTCCGTCTTCATCCGTATAAATCAATTTGGCTGGAGTGGTTTCTTTAACATACAAAACCACTCCTCTTTTCTTACAATGAGTCAGAGAAGTAAATATTTTCCCTAACTTTGGTCGTATCAATAATTGTTGATGTTGTTTTTTGATGTGTACTTCTTGTAAGCAAATTATATCAAATTTTAGCTTCTCTAATTTATAAATTTTTTTCCTTCTTTTGATAGCTGAGTTCAGTCCATTTATATTCATGGAAATCAGTTTTTTCCCCCTCATGGTTATGCTTTATATTTAAGTCTAACAGCTCTCGTGGATCTTATTTCATGTTGTTCTTTGATCTCCATTTGTCCACCTATTGCGCCTTCTTCTTTTTCCATCTCCATTTGGTCCTCTTCAAATTCAGTTAAAATCTTTTCTTTTTCTGTCTCCATTTCTCTTCTTTCGAAAAATTCCTTATAAAACATTTCTGCTTTCACAATTGAATCAATTCTGTGTCTCTGTTCTTGCCATGTAAACATTAATCCTTTTGGAATCAGCCATCTATAGTTCACCTCTTTTTTCAATAGCATTTTAGTCAAAAATCAATACTCTCTTCTAATCTCTCTCACTTTTCTAGGTACTTGTTTTAAGACCAAAATCTCTTTGCCTTTATATTTCAACCCCTTCTCTCTTACCACTTGTAATATTTGGTTTTTAATAGTTTTTTTAGTGAATCTAACATGGACCTCTCTTGGTAATTGGTTCCTCGTCGCATATCTTGTGAAGACTCGATATATCTCATCTACTCCATCCATCATCTTTTCCTCTGCTATTTCCAAGACTCCAATCAGAATTTCAATCATTACTGCTGCCAAGTTTTGTCCTTTTTCTTCCTCGATATTTTGGAATCTAAGATAAAATTCTGACCTGTCCATCTCCCACTTCAACATCCCACTTTTTTCTTGTTCGACCATTGTTAATCTGTTATCGATATTCCCAATTATATCATCTCTTTGCTTGTCTTTTTTTCTATTTTTTGGATTCTCTCATCATGTTTCACCATCATTTGTTGAAAATTTTCAAGTTTCTCATCCATCTTTCCAATTCTTTGATCAATACTCTCCATTCTTTGTTCCATACTCATTTTAAGATCTTGTATTCCTTGCATAACCATCGTTAAATCCACTTGCGCTTTGTCTTGCTTCACCATTGTTGAGAGTCGTCCTCCAGATGACGGGGAGACGGAAGCAGAAGTTGAGATGCCCGAAGGTAAAATTTTCTTACTCATTTCGATAACTCAGGGTCTTCCGGGTCTTTTAATCCAATTAGTGAGGTAGCCAATTATAATCCAATTTAAAAAAAGGAAAACACCACAAAAAACAAAAAACAAAACCAGTAATAAGTAAAAAGCCCAAAATTAAAAGGAAAGAAAAAAATCTTCAGGTTCTTCAAGACCTTAATCCAATTGTAAAATACGCAAATATAATTCAAAAGTAAAAATTAAAAAATGAAGAGAAAAAAAGAAGCAAAATAAAGCCCAATAATATCAAAAAATAATAAGCAAAGAAAAAGGAAAAGAAAAAAAAGAAAAAGAGAGTTCTTCAAATTCTTCCCACCTTAATCCAATTGAAAAACCACAGAAAATGAAAAAAAACCCATAAAAATAAGTCAAAAATAGAAATCAAAAGGCAAACATCCCCATGAAAAAAAGAAAAAAGGCCAAAAAAGGAATATTCTGAGGCTTTCTCCTTTAAAAATAAAAAATAAAAATGAAATATAATAAAAAATAAAAAAATAAAAATATCAATATTACAAAATAGTGTGGGGTTGGAAGGGAGGAATGGAACAATTAATAAGGTGTTTAAAAAAAAAAAAGACACACACTGTCTTTTATTTATCCAAGGCTCTTATTTGACTTCTCCACAAATTTCAAAGCCAAGCTTCAAGTATTCATTTGATAATAGAAGTTCCAAAGAGCACCTGTATAAACATCCTCCAGTACTCTTCCCTCTATCTTATCATTTCCAGTAACCTTGAGAAAAGTTTTTCAAACAAAAGTTTTTCAACTTCAAACAGAATATTTTTCAAGCCTCTAGTTGGCAGTGTTACAAAGTTTCTTCAATCCATTCCCCTTCTTCCCCCCTGAAAAAAGCCTAAAAAGAGAAAAAAAAGTATGTATGTATATTTATGTATATTAAAAAAAAATATTAAAGGGGGCCTCTATTTTAAAAAATATAAACAGAAAGGCAAAGAGAAAGCAAGTAAATATAAAAATATAAAAGAAAAAAACCAGTTTGATTTGCTAGATCGCAATAGAAATTCAGAAAAGAAAAAAAAAAAAGCAAAAATAAAAAGCCAAGCCTCACTTTGACATTGCTAAAAAAAAAATGCTGCTAAATCAAATTCTGTCAATAAGGCTGCTGAAGCTGGGACAGCTCCGGAAGAACGGGATAGAAAGAAGTATATAGGCTGGTGAGGATCTCTCTTTTTTTAGCTTGGGACTTAAGAACACTCTAATATGAGAAGAAATCTGTAAACTTATTGACAGGAGATATGTTTCTAATGGATTGAAAAAAAAAGAGATTCTGTTCATTCTTGTTGTAAAAATGTATTATAAACTTGATAATCACTGTTGCCAGAATAACTGACAGTGCAATTATATATTATTTTAATTATAAATAAATCAATATTGTTTAGCAGAGTTAATTTTTAAGATAGTATGCATAAGTTTGAAAAACACTTATATCCTTTCGGAGTTTTTTTTTTCTTATATAGTTTCACAGCACAATTTTAATTTTGAATGATAAAAATTGTGCCTCTTCCAATTCTTATTAATAGGCTAAAGGGAGATTATGTGGTTTACCCAAATTAGTGAAAAGCAATATGTCTTTAATATAAGAATTAAGAAGAATCAAGCTATTCAAAATGTGTTTTTTTAAATGCTCATAGATTGAGGAAGACTAATGACATTTTGTCCGTTTATAGGTTAATCCCACATTAAGACTTGGTGTGCTGATTTCAATGGGGACAAAATACTTTATATGCACATTATTTGAAATGGTACATTTTATTTCATTTATTTATATATCATTATTTTTATAAATTACTTGGGCAATGAAAAATATCTAATGCCTCTTCTTATTTTCCCCACAACAGTAATCCTGTGAGATGGGTTGGGCTAAGAAAGAGTGATCAGCCCAAAGTCATCCAACTGGCTTTCATGTGTAAGGCAGGACTAGAACTCACAGCCAGGCTGAGCTGGACTTGCATTGTGGGGGAGAAAAGTCAGAAGCAGTCCCAGAGCTGCAGTGGGGCAAAAAAAAAAAAAAATTGTGCCATGTTCCCGGACCTGACTGTGGGCTAAGCTTCGGTTGTGGGGGGGAAAACAGACAAAAGCAACTCCTGTGCTACAGCACAAAGGTACAAAATCCATTTTGTCAATGGTGAGAACAACTCACCAAAGGTCAGCAGCTATAGTGACAAAGTGAATAGCAAAGGTTTTGGGGTGCAGGGTGGGGGGGGCTACTATAGCTGAATTGCATTGAGATGGCTACAGCTTCCTAGGATATGGCTAGCACCTCCAGAACCACGCAGCTGACCCACAATTCTTGGATAGCAAAGGAAACTGGGACTGTGGGGTTGCCCTTACTAAGTGAGGCAGTCACGTGATGTCTCGCTTTATGACATCTCACTTTTTTTCCAGGTTATGCTCACTAGATTCTAAGTATATTTCTTGTAATATCTTAAATTTTTATTGTAATGGCATAGAAGAATAAAGTTCTTTGCAATGTATGTTTTGAGTAACTATGTAATGTATCCATTGATTGATGTTCACTACTTGAGAGTACAATTAGTTCTCGAGATACAACTGTAACAAAGACTCCTAGCTGCTAGGTAACTGGTTGTAAATTAATAGCTACCTGTTTGGAAGCTATTATTTTTGCATGCTCTGGCTTTTTTATTTGACTTTCTGAAGAAAACACAAAATGGCAGAGTGTGGGTTTCTGAATAAACCTAAAAGCATAACTTTATATGCTTTATAATTTCTATAATTTTTCTCTGTAAGTTGGTCCATAAACTTGCATGAACATATTTATTCATTTCAGGGAGGTAGGATTTCATTGAAATAAATCTTTTATCTATGAATAAAGCATCAAGCTAAAGATAATTCTCAATTTATGACTGAAATAGAGCCTGCACAATGTACATTGCAGCCATAAGACATGACAGTTGCTAAGTGAAGTGCTTTTCTGATTGCCTCGTCATCTCGGTCAGTGACCCCAATCCCTGCAGTCCCCATTGTCATAAAGTAGGGAAACTTCAGGAAATCTGCTTGAGAGGGAGAGCAGTTTGATCTGTTCCTTGACCCGTCAGAGACCACGTGGCAATGTCCTGGAAACAAGCGCCATTTTGAAGTGTCCTTAATTCATTCTGACTGCTCCCAAATGGCATCATAGAAAGCCATGCAGCTGCTTCCTGAAGATCTATCAAAAAAGATAAGATAATGGTGGGCGGGAGGAGGGCATGGGACTACCGGGTAGGAAACACACCCAGTAAGGTGGGGGGAAAGGCCCAAGTCCTGCAGAGACTGAGCAGAACAAGATGCTGGGGAGATGGGGGGGATGCTTCAATGTCCCTGTAATCGATCATAACAGAAGGCGCATTGTTAAGCAACTGAATGATGCTAACGATGGAAGCGCTGCAATTTCAGCAAGGGTTGTAAGTCACTGAATAAACACTTAAGGCGAAAACAACCTATATATCATCCCATTCTTCTATTTTTGTGAAGTTTTGCTAGTGATTGCTGCAAACATGAAAAATAAATATATTGTATAGCATTTATAAAGAGTAAAAAGAAAATAGAGCAAGGGATAGCTAAGATTCAAATAGGCAGAAATACGTGTATGTTTCATTTTGATTTTAGTGGAAATCGTTTTGGAAGTAAGTTAAGGGTTGACAAAGAGCCTCCAGCAGAATAAATGGATAATAAAGAAAAATGAGCTGGAATATGTAGACTGGAATATGTTTTTAAAATATGTATGAGAATTACAGTGATATGTTGAGGAGCGGCATTGAAATAAACTTATAATTGTACTTACAAAATTGATTTTAGTCCCATGATGTAGACCAGACCAAGAATGTAGGGGACCCAGATTCAGGTCTCTCCCCTCCCAAGCTTGTCAGGATCACAAAATTAATACATGCCACAGATATGTAAATAAATTTAAAGCCTAGTGCCATGTTATTAAGCCTTATTATCATGAGAGAAAACTAAAATAAATTGATGGATCCACACCCCTCTCTTCTTTTTTTAATTTTACTATCAGTGAGCAATCATGTGTCTTGGCCACTCAGAAGCAATGAAAGAGACTCCTGTCCCAAAGTTGCTTTTTCTTGAAACCAAAAATGTCCAGTTGCAAAAAGTTAGCACGCCCTCCCCCCGAAGAATGAAAGCACGCCGTCCCCCGAAGAATGAAATATTTTGAGAAATATTAAAAAGGCAGAAAATTATATTTCCCTAAATGAGAAATAGAGAAACATGCTCTTAAAGGGCAGGAAACAGACTCAGTCTTTCTTAATAGCTTCAAAGAAAATGAGGAGGCCATCTTTTAAAATGCAGATTTGGCAATCCATTCAAGACAGGATTAAAACCCCAAGGAAACCAGCATCTAGGCATAATTACATTTGTTAAGCTTAAAAAGCCCAACTCATTGCTGGCCTTCATGAGACAAACTAATTGAAATCAAATAACAAAATACACAAAACAAGCCTCTAAATCACAAAATGCTGTAGAACAAACTGTATAAAAATCCACGTACTCATTAAACCAGTTGCCCAGGACCTCAAACCCATGTGGTCCTGTTCACTAATAAACCATTTTTCCAATCCGCCTCCATGTTTCTAGTGTCTTTCTCCCTGCTTGGTACTGAACCAGATGGATATTTCTTCCAACAAGTCTTGAAAAAACCTCCTTTGGAACAACTATGACCTGGACAACTAAAGAATCCCCATAGACAAGAGATTCCTGTACTCAGTGAACTGACAAAACACACTTTCACACCCAGAAGAAACAATCCTTAGATCCATTGCCCCACTTAAAGATACCAGCTGGTGTCACTCGCCTCACAAGATATCCTAAGGAAATCATCCAGATTTAAGGAAAGATCACATGCCCCCCAAAAGGCAGTAAAAATATCAGAGTGCCAAGCTTGCATCCTGTCTCTTGGATGTACACCCCAAAAGTATACCCCAAACAGTGTAAAAAGCTTTTATAAAAAAGTCAAGCCCCTAATAAAAGTACTGTACTAACAAAAAAAAAAGCAACCCTCCAGAGAAGTGGCTTCCACTAGTCTGGGCATACTGCTCAGAACGATTAGCTGTTACAGTGTAACAAACACTTAAACAGGGCAATAATAAAGATAAATGTTAGGCTAGAAACAACACAGAGGCACACCAGAATATTTCCTTCCTGCCTTCTTGACAGGATTATCCCTGTAAAGTGGGAAAAACAAAAGGCTGTTGGAAGGAAGTTTCTTCCAACAACGGCTTCGCCAAACTGCTCAGGAAGTTAACCAACGGTTCTTCCCAAATGGTGTGAACTAGCTGAATCCCACCACTGATTTTAGGTCTATCCAAGGGAGTATAAAAACCAAGAAGTCCCATATTCTTTTGCAAACATTAAAATTTATTTGGGGCTTGTGCCGAAAATCAATTCTTGGAAAAATTTCCTTAGGATATCTTGTGAGGCGAGTGACACCAGCTGGTATCTTTAAGTGGGGCAATGGATCTAAGGATTGTTTCTTCTGGGTGTGAAAGTGTTTTGAAATGTAAAAAGTGTTCATAAGTTACTAATATTAGAACTATACTAAGGTAACAAAAATCTATACATTAGCATTTTTAAATATTAATTGGTAAAAATATCATTAAGCAAGGAAATCAATATTCTGTTATACATAAAGAGAATATATGTAGCTCAGGATTGTACTCTCAGAGCTTTTTTGTTTTTTTGTAGTTGTTTCATTCAGGCTAGATAAATTATTGAGTTTGCTGACTGTTTATATTAGCTTGCTCTGTCAGTTTTTATCGGTATGTAGCTTTCTCCTTGATGAAACAATACAAGCAACTATCACATAGAAAGTTAGCAAGCCCTATTCCCCATTGATAACATTACATAATAGAGAACCTTCTGTTATGCCATTATACTAAATATGTTTTAGTATAAACATGTTTTTCTGTTTCTAAATATCTGGACATATTTGGAATGGTGTGCATCCAAGACTCACCTGAGCTGATAGAGTTCCTTATAAATGGTATTAATATTTAACCCAACTTTTTCTAGCTGCAGGAATTTGAAACTGCTATCAAAAAAAAGAGACATTATAACTCAGCTCACTGCTAATCTTCAGCAAACCAGGATGGAAAAAGATGAAACTATGAGGGAATTTTTGGAACTGACAGAACAAAGTCAAAAACTGCAAATTCAATTTCAGCATGTAAGTACTGATAATATTTTATTAACAAATATGCCTAAATCATTCCCTTACTGAAGGAAAAATGTTTATATGTTTCTGTCATTTTCTCTACTTTTCCATTAGGCAGACCCATTTTTGAGATAATGGATTTATTTTGATTTTATATATTATTCATTGACTGGATTCATATAAACTTTAACTTTGCAAATGATGCTTTCAGTTCTCTGAAACTGCTTTCAGTCCTATTAATAATGGCTTTTTCATTCTATTCAAATTCCAAAATTTTAGTTTAAGCAAGTTTTTCAAATTAGAATTATAAGCTGAAAACAGGGCTAATGCAGAGAGTTCACAAACAGTTGTTTGGCTATTTCTATAAAATAAAAAGTGCAGTTTGAACAAACTTGAGTGGGAGAAGAATGGATAAGACTGTGTCCAGGATTCGATTTACCGTATATACTCGAGTATAAGTCGAGTTTTTCAGCCCATTTTTTGTGCTGAAAAAAACGCCCTCGACTTATACTCGAGTCAGATTCCCCTCTGAAAAAAAAATGGTGTGGAGCTCCGAAGCTGGGCAGCCGCTTCCCTGCTTCCGTGTTTCCTTTGCAACTTTTAAGCATGGGAGGGGGAGGCTTTTCTGAGCTCTAGGCTGAAAAAGCAACGCGAGCCGAGGTCGCTCCACTCAGTTTCATTTCCTCAGCTCCAGCTGCTTTCAGTCCACTCGGGAGGAGGGGGAGGGGGAGGAGGAGGGGGAGGCTTTTCTGAGCTTTAGGCTGAAAAAGCAACGGGAGCTGAGGTCGCTCCACTCAGTTTCATTTCCTCAGCTCCAGCTGCTTTCAGTCCACTCGGGAGGAGGGGAGGGGGAGGGGGAGGCTTTTCTGAGCTTTAGGCTGAAAAAGCAACGGGAGCTGAGGTCGCTCCACTCAGTTTCATTTCCTCAGCTCCAGCTGCTTTCAGTCCACTCGGGGAGGGGGAGGGGGAGGCTTTTCTGAGCTTTAGGCTGAAAAAGCAACGGGAGCTGAGGTCGCTCCACTCAGTTTCATTTCCTCAGCTCCAGCTGCTTTCAGTCCACTCAGGAGGAGGGGGAGGGGGAGGCTTTTCTGAGCTTTAGGCTGAAAAAGCAACGGGAGCTGAGGTCGCTCCACTCAGTTTCATTTCCTCAGCTCCAGCTGCTTTCAGTCCACTCGGGAGGAGGGGGAGGAGAAGGGGGAGGCTTTTCTGAGCTTTAGGCTGAAAAAGCAACGGGAGCTGAGGTCGCTCCACTCAGTTTCATTTCCTCAGCTCCAGCTGCTTTCAGTCCACTCGGGAGGAGGGGGAGGGGGAGGAGGAGGGGGAGGCTTTTCTGAGCTTTAGGCTGAGAAAGCAAGGCAAGTGGAGGTCGCTCCACTCAGTTTCATTTCCTCAGCTCCAGCTGCTTTCAGTCCACTCGGGAGGAGGAGGAGGGGGAGGCTTTTCTGAGCTTTAGGCTGAGAAAGCAACGCAAGTGGAGGTCGCTCCACTCAGTTTCATTTCCTCAGCTCCAGCTGCTTTCAGTCCACTCGGGAGGAGGGGGAGGAGGGGGGGGGGAGAGAGAGAGAGAGATATCATAAGAACGGCTCTTGGTTTTTTCTTGCAAGGGAGAGAGTGACTCCTGCCTACCACTGTCATCATCATCATCTTTTGCGTTAGTGAATCAATCAAACCTTTCATGATAGTGAGATCGTTTCCCAAATTTCCCTTAAATCAGGGAAGAAATCAGAAACAAACCTTTGGGCTGAGAATAAGCTTGTTCCTATGATGCCATTTTTGTTCACTTCAGTGTGAAAAGTGTGAAAAAACACACTTCTTTTTCTTCATCTTCTTGTTCCCTATTTATTGGTCTCTTTCAAAGAGGAAATTGTGAACATCAAACTTATTCTCAACTGTCCTAGTGAAAGTTTTTATTGGCATCTATTTTTATTTTTGAAATTTACCAGTAGCTGCTGCATTTCCCACCCTCGACTTATACTCGAGTCAATAAGTTTTCCCAGTTTTTTGTGGTAAAATTGGGTGCCTCGACTTATATTCGGGTCGACTTATACTCGAGTATATACGGTACTTATAAATCAGTACATTGAATCTGGTCAGTATATAATAAATCAGGAAACATCAAATACTTCAAAAATAATAACAACAAATATAATATTCCTTAATTTGGCAAGAGAAAGCTTGAACAATATGGTTTTCAAAGCCTTGTGAAATGCAAGAAGGAACTAGTTAAACATATTTCCAGTGTGGGAATAGAGAATCAAATTTAGTGAGGTTCCCATCAAAGCAATTTTGTTTATTCAGATCAGTTGGGAGCATCTTATTGTCTATATTGGTTTGAGCCATTAGAAAGAATTCTGTGTTTTCCTGAATAAAAAGGGATGTACACATTTCTTTCATGTTCTGAAAGTATCAAAAATAAATGCTAAATGCTATCTGTAGTTATTAATATCAAAAAATTAAGTTTTTTTTAAGTTCAGTTGATTTATAAATGTAAAATGGCTTGCTGGAAATATTAGAAACATATTTTGCTAAGCTAATATATCAACTGCTTTGGGAGGAATCATGTAAAATTACGTTAATTTGAAATGTCTTGGAAATATTGTTTAATAGGTTTGGTATACCTTATTCTTTAACAGGCTTGGTATTAGATATCTATGTTTAGGTATAATGTTGTTGTTTTTAATGCTTTTATTTATGTGACCATAATAAAAATTGATTGATTGATATATATTTTTAACTGATTATATTAGCAATATTCTATTGTGGTTCCCAACCTTTACAGCATAGTAGCATGGCAGCAGAGGGAAATCGAGCTGCGTGCATGTACGCCGGCTTGACGCTCACACAAGTTAAACTTGAACCTGCATTCTGGACTGCATCTTGTGCAAGTTAAACTGCACACGCATGTTTATGCACAAATCAGCGATTCATGTGGCCTGTTCTGAACTAATCCAATAGGGGGCCGCAACCCAGGGGTTGAGGACCTCTATTCTATTGCGTGCGTGTATCTGAAAGTATGGCTATTGTTTTTCTCTATCAATTAATCATTGGTGCCCTGATTGAAGCTCTTTTATCTTTTATAATCCCAAAAAGTATATTCAAATAAATTCAGTCTTTTTCGGGATAATTTATTCTGGCCTATGGTTATTACATCAGAGAAGTAAGTTCAGGAGGAAAAGGGACTTATGGGATTGCTAATATGCTACTCTTTACAATATCCCTGAGAATAAAAATGTTTCCTCTTAAAGTTCAAAATACATGCCTTTGTGAAAGAGAAATAAAAATATGTTACTGAGAACAGTTAATATGGAAGCCACTTTTTCAAACAGTGTCTCTTAACACACTGTTCTGTTCATAAGTTGCAGGCAAGTGAAACTTTCAGGCACACTAGTCACAGCAGTACAGCTGCTGACTTACTACAAGCTAGGCAACAGATATTTACCTATCAGCAACAGCTTGAAGAACCAGAACAGCTGTTGAGAAACTATCAGAAGAAAAATGAAGATTTTGAAGTGCAGGTTTCCCTTCTGCAACATAAAATCGTGGACATGGTTTGTATTTAAGGCCTGTATATTTACTTACCGTATATACTCGAGTATAAGCCGAGTTTTTCAGCCCATTCTTTGTGCTGAAAAACCCGCCCTCGGCTTATACTCGAGTCAGATTCCCCTCTGAAAAAAAAATGGTGTGGAGCTCCGGAGCTGGGCAGCCGCTTTCCTGCAGGCAAGCCCCACTTCATGGACTCCGTCCATCCTCGCTCCCATCCACCCACCCACCCAAAGCGACGAAGTCCCCCAATCGCGCAGCCCAGAATTGCCCTCCCCTCAGGGGGCAGCAATGACGCCCGGTGCTTCCCAAGACAAGAAGCTCCACCGTGCAATGAAAGCGCCCTGGCTCTAGGCTCAGAAAACAACACAAGGCGAGGTCGCTTCGGCTCCGCTGAGCTTCGTTTCCTAGCTGCTTTCAGTCCGCTCGGGAGGAGGGGGAGGAGGTGGCCTAGAGCTCAGAAAACAACGCAAGCTGCCGCCACCACCTCCTCCCCCTCCTCCCGAGCGGACTGAAAGCAGCTAGGAAACGAAGCTGAGCGGAGCCTAGAGCTCAGAAAACAATGCGAGGCGAGGTCGCTTCGGCTCCGCTCAGCTTCGTTTCCTAGCTGATTTCAGTCCGTTCGGGAGGAGGGGGAGGAGGTGGTGGCCTAGAGCTCAGAAAACAACGCAAGCTGCCGCCATCCCCTCCTCCCCCTCCTCCCGAGTGGACTGAAAGCAGCTAGGAAACGAAGCTGAGCGGAGCCTAGAGCTCAGAAAACAACACGAGGCGAGGTCGCTTCGGCTCCACTGAGCTTCGTTTCCTAGCTGCTTTCAGTCCGCTCGGGAGGAGGGGGAGGAGGTGGTGGCCTAGAGCTCAGAAAACAACGCATGCTGCCGCCACCACCTCCTCCCCCTTCTCCTGAGCGGACTGAAAGCAGCTAGGAAACGAAGCTGAGCGGAGCCGAAGCGACCTCACCTTGCGTTGTTTTCTAAACCCGTGAGCCTAGAGCCAGGGAGCTTTCATTGCACGGCGGAGCTTCATCTCGGGAAATACCGGGCGTCATTGCTGCCCCGAGGGGAGGGCGATTCTGGGCTGCGCAATTGGGGGACTTCGTGGCTTTGGGTAGGTGGGAGCGAGGACGTTGACTTTAAGCGCTGCCGACCAAGTGTTTCACAAATACCAGTGGGACCTCCGCCACCACCACCCCCCTCTTTTGCCTCCTTCCTTCTGATCAATCAGGTTTTCCTAGTATTTGCTCACAGCTGCGTTTTCTCTTCTGCTGTGCTAGGCATTGAACGCGGGGATTTCTGATTCCCCTTACACGCGTGTGGATATGCTGCAGGGCATTTTCTTCCAAATGCCCCACTGGCAGAGAACACTGACTTTCATAATAGTGAGATCATATCCCAAATTAATTGATTCACTAACCCAAAAGAAGATGTTGATGACAGTGGGAGGCAGGAGTCACTCTCTCCCTTGCAAGAAAAAAGCAAGAGCCGTTCTTATGATCTCTCCCTCTCTCTCTCTCTCTCCCCGTAATACAGTCAAGCCCTTTCCAGCACGCGGGATCCGCCTCCGCCACTTTGCACCTTGCAAATGCAAAAACCCCGGGATTTTGCATTTGCAGGGTGCAAAGCGGCGGCGGCAGCAGATCGCGCATGCTGGAAAGGGCTTGACTGTATGACGGGGAGAGAGAGAGAGAGAGAGATCATAAGAACGGCTCTTGCTTTTTTCTTGCAAGGGAGAGAGTGACTCCTGCCTCCCACTGTCATCGTCATCTTCTTTTGGGTTAGTGAATCAATTAAACCTTTCATGATAGTGAGATCTTTTCCCAAATTGATTAATCTGTTTTTCTTTGAAATAAATATTCAAAAACATTTAATCTTCTGATGCCTCAATTAATGTAATTTTAATAGTATCTATTTTTATTTTTGAAATTTACCAATAGCTGCTGCATTTCCCACCCTCGGCTTGTACTCGAGTCAATAAGTTTTCCCAGTTTTTTTGTGATAAAATTAGGTGCCTCGGCTTATATTCGGGTCGACTTATACTCGAGTATATACGGTAGGCTTATTAGTAATATTTTTTTTCCTGAATTCCTACTCCATTCACCAACTGTAGCAACTGCCTAACATGACTTGGGGGGGGGGGTCAACAACCACAATTTACTGGGGTTTATATGGCAAGAAAGATTTAATGTCCTTGCTTTTATGGTCTTCAATTCATTTGTAAATATTAAGTATTATTTATCTTGGATGTTTTAATTTTTTGATTAATATATTGCTGAAAAAGAATATTGTCGTAAACTTCTTGGAAAATTGTAGATTAAGGTAGCATACAGTTTTAATAAATAAGTGAGATTATAATCCAGATTACTTATATCTTTAACATCTTGGAGAATAAAATGATTATTAATTTTGTATATGTGTATTTTTCCTTAGAGCGATTTAAAATTACAGATGGAGGCCCAACATATCTGTCTCCTTATGGTTTACTCAGCGCATGTGAATCAGGTGTGTGAATACATGGAATATGAAAAAGAGAATGCACTTTCTGCTCTTAAAGAAGAGCTCCAGCTACATCATACACAAGAGTTGTGTGAACTAAAGGAAAGTCAGATTGTGGACAATCGAAAAACAGGTACATGGATAAATCAGCAGGAAATTATTTTTTAGAATTCTAAGCTTCTTATAATACTCTCCCAATATATCTCCCCCTTAGGCCATACCCATAGTTTCTTAAAATAAAATTTATTAAAATAAATATTTCAGTGATAATTTGTTTCCACAGATGAAAAAGACCAGTCTGCATGGGTGCATCTGGAAAAATTTAGCAAGAAAGTAGTTGAAGAATATTCAAAGCTCACTAAGGTCAAGAATCAATTGCCTTAGAACTGTTTAAATTTTGTGTTTTCATTCTTGCTCTAATCTTACAAAATGTTAAATGGTATCCCATGCCTTTTTATAATATTGTTAGGCTGTAGTATAAGTATGGGGATTGGGGATATTACGGGTGAATCTTTTAGGCACTTACCTAAGGAATCTTTCCTGTAATAAAGTTATCTTGTGATTCTTAATGAATGAAAAATAGTATTCCTATGAAAGCTTTATTTGTTTTTTCCCCAGCTGGCTTGATATAATCAATTATAAAGCTATAATATTCATTTTTATTATTTTTATAGTCAGTACGTGAAATTTTTCCTGAACTTTTTTCAAATGCTACTGAACTTGATGTTGGTGAGAGAAATCATTCTAATTCAGCATTAATGCCAACAGAAGACTCTCAAGGTAACTCCAAGTAAACTCTTCATGTGCAAACCTACACGTGGCTTACTTTAAGCAAAAGTTTATAGAATTGAAGTCCTCGGATACAACCACTCGTTCAGTGACTGTTCAAAGTTAGGACATACAAAAAATGGAACTTTTGATTGGTCTGCAAAGTTTTGATAATCGCAGGACTTCACAGACACATGGATCACCATTTGTGATCTTCCCTGTCAGTTTCCCACAAGTAAAATCAGTGGGGAAGCCAGCAAAGAAAGTTGTAAGTCACCTGTATCAAAAGTTGCTGCTGTATCTTTTTTTTCTTGGGGAACACTGCCATGGAAGTACAAAATCCGTTTTATGCTCTGGAGGTTCCCCTGTCCTCATATAGTACAAGTAGTCCTCGATAGCAATTTGAATGTCCCTTGCTAAGCAATGTAGCCCCATGTGCTATTGCACATCCAGAACAATGTGGGCCATAAAATGGAAAGAGGCAGGACTGCAGGTGGGAGCACAGGTGATGAGATAAATCATTCATAATTCAGCCAGATTGTTGGAGGCAATATGCTCACTCAGTAAACCACTTAAAGCTGTAAACACTGTGAAGCGGTATGTAAGTCTAAGTGCTATTGCTATAATTCAGTACTTTTAAAGTAATTCATAGAGATTAAAAATTCACATACATCCTTAGACTTTCAAAGATTAATATCTTACTGGTGTTATTATAAGAAAAGTAGAATACTGTTTAATAAAAATGTATTTTACAACAAGGAATTAAAATTTATATTAGAATAATGAAATGATATATACAGTTTTATTTATTCTCTGTAATTTAGTTTTGCAAGGAACCCTACAAAGTCTCCTGAATAATACAATGGAAACGACCCAGAGGCTACTAGAATACCAAGTAGAATTCATAGAAAGCAGAAAAAAGGTAAGATTTGTTAAATTTGAGCAGAGGGAGAGGGATATGACACTATCTATTCTTTGTTGCAGTCTTTTCAGCAGTCCAAGAAAGCTTCCACATCTATTTGCACCCTGAGGATACAGATAAGCTCTCAAATGCTTAACAACTCTAAGAGAGCTAACAATACACCTTCAGAGTGCTAACAACCAGATAACTGCAAAGAAGTAAATAATTCCATTCCTCACCAGTTAGAACACCAGTTAGAACCGAAGAAGCTTCTTGAACGAGAAGTGAAATATTTTCAAAGAAAAAAAAAGTTCATTTGCTTTTTGGAAAAAAGCATCTTTGGGTATTGATACACTTTTTGAAAACAATATCTATTTCTGAATAAACTTACATTAGAGCAGTGGTCGCCAACCAGTGGGCCGTGAGAAAATTTTGGTGGGCCGCAGAGAAATCTCACCCCCAGAGCACCCCCACAAAGCAATTAATCCAGGCTGCGCAGAAACACACTCTCCCCGCCCACTCATTCCTTACCCGGCAAACTTGTCTGCTAAATTGCTATTTTTCCTTTTTCAACCATCATCTGTTCTGCTGTGCCTGGAGATTTAGATTAGCTAGGAAGCAGGAGATGGTTGGATTTCTTGCTTTCTAGCTAGTCTTTAGATCTTTAGATTTGTGCTTAAAAGCAGAGCCGAACCTCCCTTAGGACTGAAGGTTCTATTATTCAGTGCAGACTCATGGCAAGCAAATTTAAGAGACTGAGCTAGCCGATGGCAGATAGATAGATCACTGAATGATTTTGTGAGCCGAATTAATCTGCCTGGCTACTTTGCCTGATTTGGAGTAAAAGTTGCTTTTTTATATAAAAAATTCAATATTTACATACATGGTGTGTTGTGAGTTAATTTCGTGAGTTTGCTTGCTAGCAAATTTTATGAGTTTGCTTGAAAGCAAATTTTATGTGACAGACTGAGCTAGCCAATGGCAGATAGATAGATCTCTGAATGAATCTGTGATTCTGTCAGGAACTCAATTTGCCTGCCTGCCTGATTTTGGGTAATAGTTGCTCTTTTTTTATAAAAAATTCAATATTTATATAAATATTTATAATATTTACATACAAGCCATGCCCAGCCAGTCACATGACCAGCAAGCCACACCCACAAATTGGCCACGCCCACAGAACTGGTTAGTGGTCCCTGGGATTTAAAATTATGAGTTTGGTGGTCCCTGAGGTCCAAAAGGTTGGCGACCCCTGCATTAAATCTTGATTTATCGATCTGTAGTATAGTGCTACAGGTCCACTTGATAGTGGATACAGAAATTAAAGTTAGATCAATGATGGCTAATCTTTTCGGCACCAAGTGCCCAAAGCGCGCATGCCATAGGCTCGCCATCACGGCATTAGATCAAGACAAGAACGTTGGTGTCTCTTAGTTCTGAGATGTTAGAGGAATCTCAGCTAGACAATATCTTTGAAGTAGCACAAATGCTGTGGAAAGCCCCACCCCTCTCCCTCCAGGCAATCATATTTGCCTCATAACTGGATAGCATTCAGGAAATAATTTGTACCTCTTTTTTATCTCTTATTTTGTTTTTGTGATTTGGATTGAATGTGTTCTGATTTTGTTGGTGTTTTTATTTAATTGTGGAACTCTTTAGAGTTATGAAATTGTAATGGGCTGAATATTGAAACGTACAATGAATATTTTGTTCCTCAAGACTACCATGAGTATCAGACATTCTGTTGAACTTATTGTAATGTTGTTAATATAAATAGACTTATATTGTTAATATAAGTAGACATGCATGGTTTTAAAACATTTATGCATATGAAAGAAATACAAAAGGAAAGGAAACTATAGTCCAGTATAATAATCTTAGTTTATTATACTTTGTAATCTGAGTAATATATTTAATATCTTAAAATGTTTATAGTTTAAAGATTTAAGTTCAGATCTAGATATCTTCATGCTTCTCAGCAAAGCAAAATAGCTCTTATCTATTTTCATAGCACTGAAATTTTTTTAAACTCTGTAGGCATGGTGAGGCTGCCTATGAATGTTCATAATTTTGTCACTCAGTTTATATCTGAAAAATTGTGTGTGTATGTTTGTATAAAATTTTAAGATATTATTCTGACATATTCATTGCTTGTTTTTTTTATTAAGTAAACGAGTGTTTATTATTTATTCATTTATAGGCATTAAAGTTAAGTCAGTTTCTCAGGAAGAAGTAGAGAACTTGAAATTTCAATTAGAAGAACAACATGCCCAAAAAATTCAATCATATTTCCATCAACAGTTAAAAGAAACTGAAGAAAAATATTTTATTGAGATAGTTCACCTATAGAACAGACTCCAAATTGCCAGTGCGTCTTCTGAAAATTCCAGGTATTTATAATTTTGGAGCCCATTTTTTTTTTATGATTTGAGTTTATTTCAACAGTTTTTCTGTGTATTCAGAATTAATTTTGATGCTAACAGACTTTGATCAAGGTAGAAAATTGAGAGCTTATCCTTCCTGTTTTGTATTTTCCCAATTCCAGCCATGTTTCATTTAAAAGAAGGAAAAGAAGCTACAGTTGGATCTTTATACTTGATTCCATGTGTCCTGAATGATCTAGGAGAGTGATACCCAACATTTCTGGCTTGGTGGCCCAGTGGATAGGGGAAAGGTTTTAGTTCCTTGTGAATAATAGATGAGGCACACATGAGCACATGCAACTCCATTTGTTCCCAAATGGAATTCTTGCAGTCGTGCAAGTCAATACCTCAAGATGGCTGCCACTTGCCCGAGGGAAGTTTTGCACACAAGCACAAGATGGACATTCGTACAAGGGCATGTGGTCATGCTTGTGCGAGACAATTGCCACTTGCATCAGGGGAGCTTTGTGCACGATTGCAAGACGGCCACTGATCGCACACATACATATGCACTTGCCCACCAATGTGTGACTCTGTTTCAAATAGGTTGTGACAGTGTCGTGGACTGGAGATTGGAGACCCCTGATCTAGGTAAAGTGTATATTGCAGCACAGTTATAGAGCATGGGGCTTGCATTCAGAAGATCCCAGATATAATATTCAGCATTTCCAGGTAGTGCTGAAAAAGACTTCTGCAACTTGTCATAATTGTTGTATATGATAGATGGGTAGGATCATGGGTATATACATATCTCCAGTTTGTAAAGTGGAGAGTAAACAAAGAAGAGAAGTCTACTACTTCATCTCTTCATTTCAATCAGTAAGATGAAAAGAATGTATAGAATGTATCTGAATTCTAAAGAGAAAAGATTGCTTATATATATTTATCCTGAAAATTGTCATACAGATTATTATTGATTTCATTAATAAAAATGTAAAAATATGGATTTTGTATTGGTACATTATACAATGTTGTATTTCCTAAATAATAATGTCTATTATATGGTGTTCTTTTCATTTTAGATATAAATAATTCACCTAATAATATGGTATTTATCTGCAGGATTTTTTCATTATTGAAAAAAGCTTATCATTTTCTGATACTCTTTTTTTCTCAAGTAAAAAAGGTCTTCTGTATTGCCCCACTGTTCCTATAACCCGAGAAGCAGAAAATTGATGACAATCTAAAATAAAGTGAGACCTCAGTTAAGGACTGTCTCATTTAATGACTATTTGAACTTAGCAATGGTGCTAAAAAAAGTAGGTTTATGATTACTCTTCAAACTTAGGACAGCTGCAGCATCCCAGAGTCTTATGATTGCCATTTGTGACCTTCACAAGTGATTTTGGTGATTGCCTTGTTAGTTGTTGAATACTAATGCATCCATGAACACAAACTAGAGTCAGAAGATATGATGGGCAGAGAATTCTTGGAAGTCTGGCATTCAGACAAATCAGCTTTCAATGTGGAATAATCAGCATTTATATATCATTCCAGGACTCAATCCAAAAGTAAAAAAGGATATGAAATGATCAACCTCCATATCATCAATGAATATCCAGAAGAGCAGAAATTAACACCAATAGTCAAGAAACAAACAATACCTCAATCATGAAGCTACCAACTCAGATAAACAAGCTAACAGCAAACAACAGCCTAATCAAGGAACCATCAAGACCATTTCCACCAACCCTGAAAAGGCAGGCTACTAGTGTATAAAATGAGAACAAAATCCACTCTCTCCTAGCTCTGATAATGTTACCTGCTTTGGTGATGAAATGTCTGCAAAAAAACCACCAAGCTTAAAAGAGCACGAAGGGCACCTCAATTCAACCTTGAACTATAGATATTCCCTTCTATTGGTGATGTATAATCTTTCAGAAGCTGCTTATGCCTTTTAATAAAATGTGTTGCATCATATTAAAGCAGCAAGAAATTGAAGTCCTCCTATTCCATTTCAAGTTGCTGTTCAAGATTTGAAGAAAATTTAAAAGAAAAAACTACAAGGATATATGAGCAGTCCCCTGTTTCAAGGATAATTTATAATCTAGATTCCAAAAGAGGAGTGACTTGCATTTACATGAGGCCGGGACCTTCTGCGAGGAGATGGTGCATGGGTGAGTCCCTGTGGCACTGTGAGATTCATTGCACATGCTCTGTGTATGCCCGAGGAGGAGAAGACTTGGATGAAATTTTCTGCCTCTGTTCACTTCGCTTCGCTGCTGCTTGGAAGGCAGCTGCCTCAGCCTGTTCCCTTAAGATACCTCAATGCAGAGGGAGGAACCAAAAGGGGACAGGCAAGGCTCAGAAGCTGCCTTCTGACTCCTGGCTGAGTCTCTCCATGTCTCCACCCCCACCGCCAAGAAGCCTCCAGCCGCCACCTCTTTGCTGGCAGGAGAATCCTCTAGCCGCCGCTCCCAGCTCAGTTCCGGCTAGGAAAGAAGTGGCAAAAAAACCCGAGGCAGCTGTAGGCTTCTTGCAGCAAAAATTACTGACCTCTGGCTTTACTCTGCTTCTTCAACACACCACCGTGGCCGCATTCTAAGCTCTAGCCATACAGGTCCACCCCTTTGAGCCCACTGCATTGGAGGGATTTGCCCAAACAAGTCCGAACAGAGTGGTGCATCAGGCAACGGGGTGAGCCTGCATGGCCGGTGTCTAGAATGCGGCCACGGCACATTGCAGAAGCGGATCAAAGCCGGAGATCAGTAATTTTTGCTGCAAGAAGCCTACAGCTGTCACACCTTTTTTTCAGTGTGGCTGGAGTCCAGCTGCACCAAAACCAACATGCAGCAGCTACAGGCATCTGTAACAAGACCGAGATGCAGGGAGCCCACTAACAACAATTGGCTCAACTCTGGTTTGCCTTCCCTGGCAGGCAGCTGCAGGAGGAAGGTAAAACCATGGGCATGGAACGATGAAAGAGGCGGTCATAGGGGAGGAAATGAGGAGATTAAGGACTGGGGCCTCTGAAAGAGAGGAAACAGTGACGCATGTGACTGGTGAAGAGAGAGTGGGCGGCATGCAGGATTAGGCCAGGCCCTTGACAGATTAGGCCAGGCCTGCCTGGATAGAAAATAGGTAGCTAAGTAGAAATTTTTTTTTTCCTACTGGGTTCTGTGGGCGTGGCTTGGTGGAGAATGTCAGTTGGATATGCCCACTCAGTCACACGACCCTTTCACACCAAGCCACGCCCACAGAACCAGTAGGTTCTACTGGTTCTAGTATTCAAAAATTGAATACCATCACTGGCGTGACTTTAAATTTCATCATTAGTTGCAGCTGGTTCAACCAGATCCTATTTCTTCTGGACCTTTAAACAAAGCTGCTAGTATTTGTTGTATGCTGTGAGAATTTTTGGACTGCAACAGGGTGGTATGGTAGTTAAGTAAAAATTTCTAAAGATGGGTGCATGCATCACTTTCTGTTGCTCAAGAACTGAAGTAGACTCCACTGAAAAAACTCAAGGTTTATATTTCAAAAATATTTCTTTTGGGAGAGATTCATGAATGTAAAAGCATGGAATGGGAGCGGTAATTTTTGTAAATGTTAGGGCAACCACTATAAATCCCCAAGTATTTTCAAAATTCCAGAAAAGTCCTAACAACTTTATAGATGTTGGAGGATAGTTTAAGGATGCAGAAAGAATGTTGGGATAATTTTACCTAAATTCAACAACACCTGCTTATTTTAATAGATGGGGATTTGCTTTTGCTTTGGTTACAGAATCAATTAGGACTAGTGTCCTAGATGATCAATTTCCTGGAAAAAATGAAAGGTCCAAACCTTATGGTGAAGGACTCGATGACTATAAAGAAGGAAAAGGGTAAGAATACCTATGAAAATATAAATGTGCTTCACTGGATGTCTTATTTAGGAATTTTGTATAAAAAAGTACACTAAAATATCTACCTTACATCTATAGGGCCATAAAGCATTCACCGAGCTTAAAGGCAATTAAGGTCAGTTACTTTATTTTCAATATTTATTTGCTGTGTAAATAACATTAGTATTGCATGACTAAACATTAGATTGCACCTAGGTTTGTGAGAATATGGTTAATTGTTATCCCCAAATCCCATCTCTTGGAGAAATGCACAAAAAGATAACCATAAACTCCCTAATTTTCAGATTGCTTCTGTGTTGGAAGAAACCATTTTGGACTCGGGCACTACCCTCAGCTGCACTTCACAAGCTTCTCTGCAAAAAGTCTCCAGTAAAAGATTAGGGGACCCTGAAAGTAAGCGCAGTGAAGTTTTTACTGCTGATGTTGGCTCCATCACTTCAGGTTACTCCACAACATCCTTCACTGCATATTTATCTGGTTTTGATTCCACCGTACTGGGTACTGAAGTGCTTTACTCAGTGACGGAGAGTACAGGAGAAGAGGCCAATGATGAAAGGAGTGAAAGTAGTTCTTCCTCTGAAGTCTGGTACATAGAACTCATGGAGTGCACAAGAGTCTAGACCATTTCAATGGAGAAAGCTACCAAACTATGAGTGAAGTCCATCAGCCTGGCTGTTGATGCTCATCCTCATAAGTTATCTGAGACCTTAGAGCTTATGTCTCAATTTTACTAGTCTCTTTGACACAGTTAAATAGCCGCCGCCACAGTGTTTAGCAGTGTTTTTTCTTTTTTCTTTTCCTCAGTTGTTCTGTATGCTTTTCCCCATCCCACACACAATGTTAGTGTGCACTATGCATATTGCAGCTACAATATTATTAGTCAGAAGAAAAAATAATTATTTTTATTTTAATCGTTAAAACAAGTGCCTCATCATTTTTTTTAAAAAAAGGTTCATTTGATTTGTTAAGGTGCCATAATAGTTGTTATATTTAGATATTTATGTTAACTGTAAAGAACAAATTGCTGCATTTTATTGTTAAGACATTTCATTACATTTTTTTCAAAATTTAACATACATAGATACAGAGCTTCCATTTAGGCATTCCACTTGGATTTTTGAATTTTATATTCTGATTTTAATATAGTTTTTGAGTATTATATAACTTGAATTTTTACTCTTTCTGTAAAATAAATAACTTAAATGTAAATACACTATGTGTGTATCTTTTCCTCAGACACCAGCTTTGATGTAAATGTTGTAACATAGAAGTGTAGATAGTAGATCCTGGATATGTGGATAGAACTGGTTTCTTTTACCAAGAATATAATTCTGCATGAAGAGTTCATAAATCCAGATCTGTACATGCTTCTGTGTATATCCACTTTTATAAAACACTGGAAATAAATTGGTTTTGATTGTTCTTGTATGGATTGACTTTCATTTAACAGAGACAATAAACATGTCAAATTTGTACCTTCATGATCTTCATGACTATATAAAGCATAAAATAAAAAGGGATCATTGAAAGAGGTTATAGCATAGGAATCTGCTATTTGAAAATGGGTGAATTCTTTGACTAGAACTTGCTTGCAAATTTTATTAATGGGACAAATAATTTTGTAGGGATTACTTATCAAATAACAGCCTTTCATTTTTACAAGCAGGCTATAAGCAAACAATGTTCTTGGGCATACTAAAACCTTGTATAAGCTTGATGGGAGTTTGGTTTGTTTCATTGCTAAAATAAGCTTCATTTTATATTACAAAAATAAAATAAAAGTAAAATATTTCAGGAATTTTGGATGAAGTTACCATTCTTGGGAATTATTTCAAAGAAGACAGAATAAAATAATAATTGGAGTTGGAAGGGACTTCAGAGGTCTTCTAAATCAATTAATTGCTCAAGAAAGAGGCCATATATCATTTGAGACAATTGGTTGTTCACTCTCTTTTTGAAAGCTTTCAGTGATGGAGCACTCACAACTTTTGAAGGCAAGTTATTCCATTGGTTAATTGCTCTCACTGTTAGGAAATTTCTCCTTAGTTCTAGGTTGCTTCTCTCCTTAGTTAGTTTCCAAACATTGTTTCCTGTCTTGCCTTTTGGTGCTTCAGAAAATAGTTTGAATAGATATACCAGGTCTCCCTTAGCCTTGTGGATTTTGAGCTAATATATAATTTTGCAAATATGAACATGTTGCAAGCTGCGAGGTGATATTTTTCTGAATCATAAATTGGATAGTTAACAGGTGTTCATTTAAGACAAAAGTTTGAACTTCAAGATAAAACATATTTCCATTAAGAAAAGTTTTATATTGCAAGTAAATAGTTTACAGATAATAATAAAGATCAAAAGAATTTAAATTTTGCTTGGATAGAACATAACTGTGTCAGAGTATATTCATGAACTGGAATAGAGCTTGATAACAAAGTCAGCCAATGAATAGGCATAGCAACTAAGTAAGCCAATGATGACTGTTTTGGAAACTGAAACTAGAATTAGCCTAGGCTGGAAACTGAAACTAAAAGTAGCCTAGGCGTGGCTCTATATTAAACTCTGCATCTATATTAAGCTCTGAGTCTGTCTATTGAAAATGAAACTGCTTTTCTCCTTTGCTGTGTATAATGCTTGCTACTGAAGTTACTTGCAACATGTTTCTGTCATGAGTTTGCTCCATGTTGGAGAAATCTACAACTGGTTTGTAAAATCTACTTATTATGTTTATAAAGATGTTAAATGAAGGGTCAGCCATCTGTGTTTATTTTTCTGGCATTGAATTAACGCTGCAAAACTCAGAATAGGTTATGGTCCCAGAAGGCCAGAGAAAAGACTGAATTGTAATTAAAGCTGAGACACTGCCTGTGTTAAAAGTAAGAAACAAGGCAAGAAGCTTTCCAGGATGGCTGAAAACATTAAAGAGAGCTATCTATCTCATTTGGGTCAGAAGAACTATATTATTTGGGCTGCAAAGATGGAATGTTTTCTGAAAGCTAAAGAACTTTGGAATATTGTTGAAAATCCACCTAAGGAACTATTGCATGCTGCAGATCAGAAGCTGCATGACAGAGCATTTGCTTATATCGTAAGTTTAGAAGATGATCAGTTTATCAATGTCTATATCAAAAGACTGCAAATGAAGTCTGGGATAAATTGAGGACTGTTCATGCAACATTGCACAATTATCAAGAAAGTTATATAGAGCTTGTTTGCAGCCAGAGTTTCAGTGGAACAGCATTTTGTTCATATGCAAACTTTGTTTGTGGAATTAGAACAATGTGGGATGAGGATTCCTGAATCTCAGAAGGTACTCTGGTTTTGAACAATCTAAATGAAACTTGGGACATTGTGTCTGCAGTGTTTGAATGCAAACCAGAGCAGGAATTGAGTCTGAAGGCTCTGAAAGCATGTCTGATAGCTGAAGAGCAGAAATGCCATTATACGAGGAGGAAAAATTCCTGAGGAGGGGGCCCAAGAGGAGCAATGGAAATTTTCACAGCCAGGCTGTCTCCAGAGACCAGAAGAGAGCAGTAGAGGATATCAGATTACAGCTAAGCAAAAAGCCCAATAACAGAAACGATGTTTCATCTGTGGTGACACTACTCATTTAAAGAAGGACTGCTTGCAAGACAGAAGAAGTTTTCAAGGACAGGTTGATGGACAGATTGCTGTTGCAAAAGCCTGCAATAGTAAGAGATCAATGGCTTATTGACAGTGGGGCTAGCCAAATGATTATTAATAATGCTAAATTGTTTTACAGGATGGATGCAGCTGCAGGAGACAAACAGTAGCCTTGGCAAATAGCAAGAAGGCTAAAGTCACTGGAAGAGGCAGTATACAAATTCCATATTTGGAAACAAGGTTTAACAATGTTTTATGTATGTCAGAAATGGAACATAATTTGCTAAATGTCTCTAGTTTAGACAAGCAAGCATTTGAAATCACATTTGTAAATGGACAGTGTCTTATAAAGAAAAATGGGATTGTCTGTGCAAAGGGCATAAAGCATAATAACCTTTATATGTTACAAGACAAAAAGTTCAATGTGCACAAACTTTTGGCAATGTTGCAAAGCATGATTCATGTGTTCATCTTTTGCACAGAAAACTTGGTCATGCCAACTTTAAAGTTGTTCAAAAGATGGATCAGTACGCAGAAGGATTGCATGTAATGTTTGAATTGTGCAGGATGCAAAACATCAAAGTCCAAGGCATTCCCAGGAAGCAAGCGTAGCATAAGGCAGACAACGAGCTCTAGAGCTGGTACATGCAGATTTGGTGGGCCCAATGCAAACCAGTTTGGGAAGCGCTAAGTATGCGCTGGTCATTGTAGATGACTATAGCAAATTTGGGTTCTGCTATTTACTAAAGAGTAAAACAGAGGTGCTACAGAAATTTAAGCAATGGGTAAGCTTTGTAGGAAGAAGGTATAAACACAGGTATGTCAGCTGCAAATTGACAGAGGTTCAGAATTCATGTCAACAAGTTTTCAACAGTAGTTGGCATAATTAGGAATAAAACACAGATGCACAAATTCTTACACAGCAGCTGAGAATGGTATTGCTGAGAGATGAAATGGAATCTTGCAAACCATGAAGGACTCATTGCTAGAAGATTCTGGTCTAAGCAGGTCATATTGGGGTGAAGCCATATTGACTGCTAATTATTTAGTTAATAGGTTGTGGAGTTCCTCAATTAATTGTGGTGTGGTATGGCAACTGCACCATGGCAGACAGGAAGAGATTACAGAGGGTAGTCAAAGCAGCTCAGAAGATCATCGGCTGCCCTCTTCCCTCCCTGTCGGACATTTATTCCTCCCGCTGTCTTAGTAGAGCTGTGAACATCATAAAAGACAGTTCTCATCCTGGTTATGGACTGTTTGACCTGTTGCCCTCAGGGAGGCGTTACAGGAGCATCTGGTCAAGGACAAACCGCCTTAAAAACAGTTTTTTCCCTAAAGCCATAACTACCTTGAACTTACACATGCACTGATTTTAAATACTGCCAGATACACTGTAAATAATTGTGAACAAATCTTGTGCAATATGATCACTATTGTTGTTGTGTTGGTGGGCATGTGCAATAATTCCTACTGGGACAGGCACAGTAGGGTATTTTTATTCTTTTATTCTTTTATTCTTTTTACTCTTTTTATCATAATTTTTTAGAGATTTATGTATATTTCTGGTGTGTATGTTGCACTGAAGGACGAGTCGCTTAATTTCACTGTGTATGCGTATGATGCAAATTGTACACGTGGATAGTGACAATAAAGGTATTCTGTATTCTGTATTCTGTATTCTGTAATGATACTCCATATGCAGTGCTATATGGGATAAAATCATCTCTAGCACATTTAAGGGTGTTTGGAAGCAATGTGTGGGTGCATATTCCAAAAGCAATTAGAAGAAATGGGCAACCAAAGGCTAGAAAGCTCAGGTTTGTGGGCTATGAGCCAGGCTCAAAAAGTTATCGCTTTAGCGATGGGAGCAAAAGACTAGTAATTTTAAGGTCTGCAAGCTTTGCAGAGCAACATTGGAACAGAATTGATGAAAATTTTTGGAATGATTCACCTAGTGATGGTGATCCACTTTGTGATGGCAACTCACTTAGTGATGGCAACTCATTTAGTGATGGCAACTCACTTAGTGACAGTGTCAGCGTTCAGGGAGGAGAAGCTGAACAAGATATTAAGCAAGAGAGGATTGACACACAGGAACAGTCAGTGCCATGCAGGTTAGAGCGATGGAACAAGGGGATTCCACTTGACAGGTATTCTGCTAGTGGAGTTAAAGTGTGTAATGTAGGGTATGAGCCAAGGAACTAAAAAGAATTGGCATTACCTAAAATTGAACAAGTAAAGTAGAAAGAATCATGGACAAGGAAATGAAATCCAGGGGAGAACATGAAGCATTCACATTTATAACTTTGCCACGGCGTAGCAAAGCTGTAGGATGCAAGTGGGTATACAAGAAGAAGGTACTACCCAATAATAGAGTCCAATATAAAACAAGGTTAGTGGCACAGGAGTTTTCACAGATGAAAAATGTGCACTATGATGATGTGCTCACGCCAACTATAAAGAGTGAAACTGGCACTAGTTTTGGCAACAGCACATGGCCATAAAATTTGGCATTTTGACATAACCACTGTATTTTTCAATGCAGAATTAGAGGAAGAAATTTATATGGTTCAAGTACCAGGGTATGAAAGTAAAAAAAACTAACACAGTATATAAATTGAATATTGAAATGTCTTCGGTTCAAGAATTGCAAGGCTGATGATTGCATGTACACTGGAAAGTTACAAGGTTGGGATCAATGCAATTGCATTGGATAGGTATAGAAATGAATTCTCAGGAATTTGGAGGGAACTGTGAATGTGGGTCTTCAAATACAGATATCTGAAGAATATTAAAGGTAATTGAATTTATGTCTATTCCAGTTATGAAGGGAGGAGTGTCAGAGTATATTCATGATCCGGAATAGAGCTTGGTAACAAGATCAACCAATGAATAGGCATAGCAACTAAGTCAGCCAATCAGGATTGTTTTGGATACTGAAACTAGAAGTAGCCTAAGCGTGGCTCTATATTAAACTCTGAAGCTATGTTAAGCTCTGAGTCTGTCTATTGAAAATGAAACTGCTTCTCTCCTCTGCTGTATATAATGCTTGCTACTGAAGTTACTCGCAACATGTTTCTGTTGTGAGTTTGCTCCATGTTGGAGAAATCTGCAACTGGTTTATAAAATCTACTTATTGTGTTTATAAAGATGTTAAATGAAGCATCAGCCATCTGTGTTTATTTTTCTGACAGTGAGTTAATGCTGCAAAACTCAGAATAAACTGATATTTTAAATTCAATGTTCAGCATACAATATTATTTCTAACTATCAAATGAACACCAGAAATGAATCTCATGAATTCTAGAGAAATATCTTTCTCATTCAGATTCCTTCATTTTGAAACCCTTATCAAATATTTGATCCAACTGTATTCCTTGTCCTGGTCTTCAAAAGCTTCTAGCCCCTCCTTTTCACTTCTATGCCCTTGAGCGAAACTTCTGCAACATTTTTCTTTTAAAAATAAATAAAGGTCAAATAATGGATAAGGTAACAACTGGGAATGGCATCCTCATGGATCTTTAAAGACACATTTTTAATGCCTCAGACAAAAAATGCATCCATAGCACTTAGGAGCAACTGCTCAGGCACAGCATAATTTTAATATGTACATACAGTATTATTCCATTATAATATTCCATTTACATGGAATGTTATCAGTTCCCTTATGAACACACATCACAATGCATGTGAGAAGACTTCTTAAATTGTGTATGAATATGACTTAGGGCAGTGGGCCCCCGACCTTTTTTTTTTGTCCCACAGCCCAGTATTGGCATCACAAAATAATCCACAGACCGGTACCAGCATCAGCACACACGACCAAGGCAAGGTGAGCTGAGTGACCGGATAGCCAGCCATCCCCAGCTTCTCCCTGCCACCTTCAAATCCTCCTTTGTACCTTTGTTGATGGGCTTTTTGGGCTCTTTCTTAATCTTCTCCTAATGCGAGATTCCACCGCCATCGGGATGGCTCTTCATTTGAAGCCGCCCCCCTTCGACAAAACTAAGGTGTGAGGATTCCTCCAGCACCCAGACACAGCTTTCCGACCGACCGATAAGCTCACCCGGAAGCACTTGATCAAACGCCGTCGAAACAAGATGGTGGTGCCCACTTCTTTGCGGCCCAGTAAAAAATGATCCACGGACCGGTGGTTAGGGACCACTGACTTAGGGTATTGAAATACTTGAAAAATCAAAAACTGCTATAATCATGTCAACACCATTCCAATTCTTCCAGAAGCCATAAAAAAGTACAGGGCATTCTTGTTTAATGACATTAATTGGGTGTGGAATTTCTGTCACTAAGCAATGCAATGATTGGGCAAAATATCTTAGATTGTACCACTTAGCAACGGCAATTTTTGCAGTCAGTAGGACAGAACTGCCAAGGCCCCTCCTGCCCATTCCTTCCCCCCAAATAGCTGCTCTGCGCTCTGCATGTAAGACTTTAGAAAGCAGGAGGAAGAACACAGCCAAAGTCAGCTGGGATGGCAGAGTGCAGAGTGGCCAAAAGGATTGAGGTGAGGTGGAAATATATAGGTAGGAAAAGCTGAAGTGATATAGTGGGTGGACTGCCAATCATCCAACATCATGTGATCATGGAGGCACTGCAATGGTGTCCTGGCTTGAAACCTGGATTGAAAGTTTCAAATAATTTATCTCTTCCAATACCTCTGTAGTTGCAAGCTGGTCACCCTCATAGCACTCTTCCCTAAAAGAGAAGGTTGGAATATAGATAAAAATAATTCAGCATGATTTGCATGTGTGTGCGTCATACCACTGACTGCCTCCTTCCTCATTTAAAGATGCATTTGCATGTCCCTATCACGTGTCACTTGCCAGGCAGAGTTAACTGCCTGGGAAGTTAAAAAGTTAACTTGCCAGGGAAGCAAAGACAAATAGTTGGGTTAGTAGTCCTGGATGCAAGTCACACCAACACTAACTGGTAAAATATAGCTTTAGCAAGTATCATCTGCATAGCATGGTCAAGATCTTTGTCATGTTCCAGACTGTTGGTAGTAAGAGATCTACTTTATAAAGTTCTTCGTTTTAAAATCTCATAGCTTCCCCCTTGGTGCAAAGAATGGCTCATGTTTTTTATTCAGTAATGTTGGAAATTCACCTGTGAAAACCAAAGCCTATGAAACACACCTGAAATGCAAAAGGGACTAAGTTCACACATCATATTGAAATTAGCACTGTGCCAAATTTAGTTGTGGGGTCAACTATAAACTACTTGGAGTCAGCTATCAAGTATAGATCATGAATTACACTATACTAGTTTGATTTAATGATACGTTCAGCCAGAGAACCCAGAGTAACCAGATTCAAGCCTATTCAATATGTCACATTCCTTGGAGTATTTTCATCTACTCCACACTAAAGTCTTTCAAAACAATATGGTAATGATAAAACAAGGAGTGACCTCATGTTATTTCTTTGAGCTATTTAGAGGAAAGGCAAAATATAGATCAGGGGTGTCAAACTCAAGATATGGCCCACAGGGTGCTTAGATATGGCCCATGGGGCTGCCCTGGAAACAGTGAAGGACCGGCTCATGGTGCCTTTGCTAGTGAAAATGGATTCCTGAGCTCTTTTTGCTGGCAGAGGGTTGCAGGAGGCTGTCCCAGCCAAAAACAGAGCTCGGGAATTCATTTTCACTGGCAGAGCCCTTGGGCTGCCACAGGGCCCCCCAACACGAGTGACATCAAGCTGGCCACACCACCCATCCTGGCTTCCCAAGGTCTAACATAACCCTGATGCAGCCCTCAATGAAATGGGAGTTTGACACCCTCGATTATAGATATAAAATATGCAACATATTCAATCAATAAAAAACCCCACATGACTTACTATAATTTATTGATCCAACCAGATTTAGAGAGTTAGGCTTATTATTCAAATAGTAAAAAGTCTAAGGAATATAGAATTCAGATTTTGAATCTTCATCTTCATGGGCAAATACTGGTGGAGAGTTTCAGTTTCAGTTCAGGAGAGCACATAGACCAACATTCAGATAACTGATAAATTCAGTATTACTTTATCTTTTGAATTACCAAGCAAACATTTCTTGATTTCGTTTTAAACTTATAGAGAATATAAATGACTTTTCTTTCTACCCTTGAAGGAGACTACTGTAAAAGATGCTTTTTTATATAAACACAGTATTGCATCAGTTTAAAAGTTCAAAATCCAAGAGATACTCACATGTACATCTAGATACACATGCATGACTTTTTCTAGTTGGGATGAAAAAGCAGCATGCAGTGAATACTATCAACTTGGAGCAGACAGGACTGGTGGAATGATATATTTAGGGAAATGTCTAGGACAGTATTTCTCACTGGTTGGGGAAATCTGGGAATTGAAGTCCACGTATCTTAAATTGCCAAGTTAAGAAACACTGATTTGGAGTCTGAAATAACAGCCCAGTAGGTCTGCATTTGGGCCAAAGACACAGGCTCCCACAGGTTCATCATCCTACCATCCATTTCCCTTGTACTCAATGGTTTCACAGAGGGAAGTCTTGCGCTTTCTTCATCCTAATTCCACCCTCAAAATAAGCTTTTAAGGCCTGTGTCTTGTTTCTAGGAATACTTTCTTGGACCTAAGCCCTACTGACGTAAAACTTACTTCCAATGTTCTTGGAAGCTGAACATAAAAACCAAGGCAATGCTAGGTAGATATTTAAACCAAAAGAAAAAATAACTTAAAGGCACCTGGGTGGGTGGGGCTAAAATAATTTGTCATGGCTGGATGACTGTGGCAAGATGACGATGGCAAATTGTCCCATTCTACTTCCTCTGGGAGGATGGGAACTTCCTCTCTAACTTGCCGCAGGAATAAAATTCCATCTTCAACATCTTTCAATGTTATCGTCTTCTTAGATTTCACAGATTCTTTCTTAAGATCTTGAGCAAAACTTTCTAGCTTACTGGAAATATAGAAAAATTAGTAGTGTAGAGTGGAGTGGAGTGGAGTGGAACAGAACAGAACAAAACAGAATAGAATTCTTTATTGGCCAAGTGTGAATGGACACACAAGGAATTTGTCTTCGGTGCATATGCTCTCAGTGTACAAAAAAAATACATTCACCAAGAATCATAAGATACAACACTTAGTAATAGGATACTAAATAAGCAATCAAATCAAATTAGGAAACTAAATATAAATCGTAAGGATATAGTCATAAGTGGGAGGAGATAGGTAATAGGAAGGATGAGAAGAATAACAGTAATGCAGTCTTAGTAAATAATTTGACAGTGTTGTGTGAATTAGTTGTTTAGCAGAGTGATGGCATTCGATGATATAGCTGATATACATTTTTATCAAAGATATTGCACTGACAAAGAAAACAAGTGCATTTTAAACTAGACCAGGACTTAGATGAAATGGCAACAAAAAATAAGGAATCAGGGGAAGACTAGAAAGCATTATATATAGTTCTGCAGCTGTCAGAGAATAATCAAACAATGATAGTTTTTTTTTTAAAGGAAACAGAATAAAAAAGCAAAGTTGTGGTCTAAACAACAGCCACTAGATGGCAAGAAGCGACCAGCACTTCTCCATACTCCAGAATAAGAGAGATGGCATCATTGAAGAAATATGTGTATGTGTGTCTGCATCTGTGTATCCGTGTAACTAAAAGCCAATAAAAGGAATTTGAAGCTAAGAAGCAGAAACATAAAATGATCACATGTGCTGGATTTGTATAAGATCTTAAAGCCATGCAGAAGCTAAACAAAAACTATTCCAGTTTCACTTATATGAGATGTAAACACAAGATTCTTTATTTGACCTGGTTAACACACTCTGCAAACACACTGTGCAAACACAGCCAATCTGTTCAAGCACTCATGAATCATTTCCGTATCATTTAGCTCAGGTATTCAGCCATTCTGAAACTGTGGGTTGTTCTCGCATCATGAATTATGTTTGATTCTTGCAGACTCCCTAGATAATAGCATATAGTGTCTGAATAACAGTGATTTGTCTCTGCCTGCTTTGACAACTTCCCAGATTCACTTGAAGATCTGGAATTTTCTCTTATTAGTGCTAACTAAATCTGATTCTGCTTAGATTTTTTGAGATAATAAAGACGAAGTGGGTGCTAGACCATAGAAAAATCTTTACTTAATTTGATTAAAATGTATTTCATTAAAGAAGTATCACTAATCTCCCTGAGTTCATTAATTTGTCTCTTCTGCCCTATTAAAAATAACCACAGAGCAGTTGTTTATATAGGGCTTTAGGGAATGCATCCAGTTCTAAGTCAGAGTTTCTCAAACTCAGCAATTTTAAGATGTGTGGACTTCAGCTCCCAGAATTCCCCAGCCAGCATCAATCTAATGTTGAAGTCTACTAGAATTGCTGTAAGTGGTGGGGTGTGAAACTCTGAGATAATAAAACTATAAGCTTTGCCTGTTTTTAAAGAGGAAATCAATATTAACAAGTTGTTAAGGAGATGTTGTGGGTAGGGAGGATAAACTGTGGCATTTTTACCAACTAATCATAAATCTGAGCACTCCATTTTTGCTGGATTTATGGTACTAGAGTCTCTTTCTGAGATTGACCTTGGGGTGGAACAGTCATATTGCTTTTAAAAAAAACTTTTTAAAAATGAATGAATTTCCATTGCTCAAATTAAGTGCTGTTATGGGAAACTTAAGTTGAATTAAGCCATCTAAAAATCAACAGGATTTAATCCTCTTAAATATGCACATTCCAGCATATACTTATTCATTTGTTCTGAGGAGCTTGTTAAGAGTGACTTGGATTCCTGAAACAAATTAGGATCCGGTTGATTTTCTCGTGGATGTTGTCATAGTCAATCTTTTGAAGAGTCTTTTTGACGAATTGTACTCAGCCCTACCATTGGCAACAAGGTGTGCAGGTGAAGTGAGCGCATGTCAGATACCGCGCATGTCAGATACCGCGGTCAGCCAGGTACTGCTCAAAAGACAGCGTGGTAAACTGGAGCCCGTTGTCAGATACCAGAACGTCTGGTAATCCGTGGGTTGCGAACAGTCTTTCCAGTCTTTTGATGACTGCGTCAGTGGTCGTGTTGCTCATTTGGTGAATCTCAAGCCAATTCAAGTAGGCGTCGACGGTTAGCAAAAACGTGTGGCCTTTGGTCGGCCCGGCAAAGTCCAGATGGATGCGGGACCAGGGTCCCCGCAGTGTCTCCCATTCAGTTGGGGTTGCCTTTGGTGGAGCGTTGCTTACTTCTTGGCATCTCCTGCAAGTTTTAATCCACGATTCGATTTGTCTGTCGATGCCTGGCCACCATGCGTAGCTTTGTGCGAGGCCCTTCCTGCGCACAATGCCAGGGTGGCCATCATGCAAGGTTCTTAGCAATGTCTGTTGGAGTCGTTCTGGGATAACGACTCTATCGCCCCAGATAACACAGCCCTTCTGCGAGAACAATTCTGTTTGACGACTTTTGAATGGTGCAAAGTCGTCTGGTACTTGGTCCAATGGCCATCCGCGTTCCACCCATGTGAGGACTCGTGCTAAGATGGGGTCGCGTTTTGTTTCTCTTGCGATGTCACGGGCCATTAATGGCGGCGTGTGGAGTGTCTCAATCTGCAAACGCTGTCATCGTTGGTGCAGGATCGTTGATAGTTTCAGGGAGCGGTGTACGGCTCAGCGCGTCGGCGTGGGGAATGGCTTTACCGGGACGATATTGTAGCCAATAATTGTAGGCAGCCAAGAATTCTGACCAGCGGGTCATTCTGGGAGAAATTATGTAGGGAGTTGGCTTGTCCCCAGCGATGATCCAGCAATGGTTTGTGGTCAGTTACAGTGGTGAAAACCCGGCCATACACGTACTCATGAAATCTTTTAACAGCTGATACGATTGCCAGGGGTTCTTTATCGATCTGGATGTAATTTTCCTTGGTTTTCGAGAGCGTCTTTGAGAAGTAAGCAACAGGGGCTTCATTACCGTTAGGTAACACATGGCTCAAAATGGCGCCCACTCCAAAAGGCGATGTATCACATGTAATGTTTATTGGCAAAGTCTCATTGTACTGCATTAGTGCGGCGTCCGAAGTCAGTAGTTTTTTCACATTACGGAACGCCTGCTCTTCTTTGTGACCCCATACCCAAATCGATTTTTTATCTAATAGACGATGTAAAGGTTCAGCGACAGTCGCCTTGTGCGGCAAGAATACATTATAAAAATTGATAAGGCCTAAGAACACCTGGAGGTCGGTCTTGTTCTGGGGTCTGGGAGCGTTTTTTATTGCTCTCAATTTGCTATCAGTAGGGTGAATACCCTGACTGTCAATTAAATACCCTAAAAATTCAACACGATTGGTACACAGTTTGCACTGATTTCTTTTGACTTTCAAGCCTGCTTCCTGGAATTTTCGTAATACCAGTCTTAAACGCTCCTGTAAGATTTTTGGAGTGGGGGCGGCAATGAGCACATTGTCAAAATAGGGGACAACGCCCTTGATCCCCTGCAATAGTCTCTCCATTAGGCTCTGAAAGATCCCCAGGGCCACACTGACTCCGAATTGAAGCCACGTACACTTAAAGGCACCTCGGTGTGTTACGATAGTCTGTGCCTGTGCCGTTTTTTCGTCAACCGGCAGTTGCTGATAAGCCTGAGCTAAGGCTAGTTTAGCGAAGACTTTTCCGCCCCCCCAGGGAATGGAGGAGGTGTTGTACCACCGGCACCGGATATGCGCTCTGTTGCAGGGTGTGGTTTAGGGTGGCTCAGTAGTCCCCACAAATTCTAATGGAGCCGTCCGGCTTAATTGGTGTCACAATCGGCGTTTCCCATGGGGAGTGGTCAGTTGGCTTTAACACTCCCTGGGCAATCAACTTATCATGCTGCTCATCGATTTTTGGCTTTAGAGCAAACGGAACTTGACGAGGCTTAAGGCGGATGGGAGCTATCTTTGGATTAAGGCTAAAGGATATCGGGGTCCCCTTGTACTTCCCTAGCTTTTCCTCGAAGACGTCCCTGAATTCGTGGGCGAGGTCTTCCTCCCAATCACTGCCGCCGATTTGGTTAATGCCAGCCACTTCAATGCCGAGTGGTGTGAACCATTGCAGGCCTAACAGACTAGGCCGGTCCTTATCGATCACCATCACGAGTAAGTACGCCGTGCAGTTCTTGAATGCAACCCGGACTTGACTGGATCCTTCGACTGGAATTCAGTTCCCCTGGTAGTCCTTTAACACGAGCCATTGGAATTGAAGGTCTTGGCGCCGGATAGTGGGGATGAGTTGCTTGAGGGTCTTCCATGAGACCATTGAAAGAGACGATCCCGAGTCAACTTCCATTTGGCAAGGCCGATTTTCAATGTTCATGTTGACCCGAATTTTCTTAGCATCTAGGAAGAGGCATGGCCAATAGTGAGTGTTTGATGGGCCTCTTCCCGTCTCGCTAGACGATTCACAGGTCGGTTTCTGTAGGAGTGGTTTACTGGTTCTCGCCTTATAGGGCGATTCCCTGTCGATTGGTGGAGATTGGTTCCTTTCGAGGTCTGGCTGGGTCCGAGGAGGCTTCTGCAGACCCGTCCGATGTGGCCTCGTTTCCCGCATTTGTGGCAGAGCGCGTGACGGAATTTGCAGTCGGAGCAGTAATGGTTGGCCCCGCAGCCAGCGCACGGTTGCGGGTATCGTTCCCGATCGGACCGCAGGCAATGGACCTCTTCTTCGTCGCTGTCTGACAATGAAGAGAGGTCCTCATGGTAGGCCGTCGGTAGCTGCCCTTCTGCGTTAGGTGAAACTTCGCCGGCCGGTGGATGTGCTGGAGCGCGATTTCGGCATAGTTGGACAGCCGACTTCTTGGTCGCTTCCGCTGCTGTAGCTTCAGCTATGGCGTCTTTAAGGGTGACATCGCCCTTTGCCATTATTTTGCTCTGTACGTTTAGAGCGTCTAGCCCGAGGACTACTCGGTCTCTCAAGGCCTCTTCTAAGTCGGTGAAATCGCAAAGGCCTCCCAAGTTCCGAAGGTCTGAAATGAAATTGGCAACGCTTTCTCCTTTCCGCTGGTTTCTTTGATAGAACTCATGTCGTCTTACGAGCGTTGGAACGGTTGGTGCATAGTGGGCCCTTAGTAGCAGTTCGAGGACATCCCGGTCCATGGCCTTCGCTTCTGCCAGTTTCACTAATGCTTTAGCCATTTTGAATACCGTTGGGCCGCAGTGCGTTAGGAATACCGCCCATTTCTTCCCGGGTGTGGCATCATTCAGATTATTTATTTCCAAAAACATTTGAAAATGATCCATGTAGGACTCCCAGTCCTCTTGAGCTGGATTGAACGGAGCGGGTGGTACTACGCCGCCGGACATGGTTCCGCCGTTGTGCACTTCAGCCACGTGCTTAGTTGTCTTAGTTGGCTCTGATGTCATCCAATCCCATCCTCATCACCAGTGTTAAGTTTCGAGCATGGGTGCGAATGATGGAGACGAGCCGGTAAAAACAGTGAACTTCAAACTCTTTATTTACATATTGTGACAGCTCAAACTAGAGGGCTGCTATAGCCTTCCTTTTATAGGCAACTTATTAACTATTCAACCAATAGCAAACCTGGAGCGCTAGCTCCGTTAACCAATAGGAATGGCCTGTTAATGGCCAATCAGATGCTCCTGAACGGACCAATCCGATCCTGCCATTAACAGCCAATCAGAAGCGCAGGGCCAGAATCCTGCACTTGACTTCAAGCTCAAGATACTTTATTGGTATTATTCATTCACAACAGTAATACTTTCTTTTAAAGACAATAATCTGTAATTCATGTGAACTCCAAGACAGCTAAGCAGTAGACAGATCATCAGACTTTGACAGAGCTGAATATTAGGAACAACAAAAACAATCATGTTATTAACAATTGAAAATGGTTTGCTTAAAACTTTGGCAAAAAAGGTGGTAAAATTGGGTGTGTTTCACTTAACAACTCTTGCTTAACAATGGAAATTTGAATCTCAGTTGTGGTCATAAGTTAAGAATGACTTGTACAAAACACTTCCGTTGGAGCCTGGAACCGGAAAGAGGAGGAGATACAGCCAACAGAAGAGGAGGATGTGAGCAAGACAAAGCAGTCCTGAGTCCCTTGGATGTTGGAGGGGTGGCCAGTGATGGAGACAGGGTGCAGGACGACTGAGCGAGGGAGGAGGAGAGGGAAAGAGTAGGCAGCTGAGCAGAGGGACGACAGCAAAAGCGGTATTCTGCAGGTTCTGACCAGTTCTGGAGAACCGGTAGCAGAAATTTTGAGTAATTCAGAGAACCAGCAAATACTACCTTTGATGGAGATTTTACAGTATCCTTCCCCTGCCACATCTACCAAGCCACACCCACAGAATCAATAGTAAAAAAAAATTGAATCCTACCACTGGGATTTCCTTCTTAGCTTTTTATATTCTCTTTTGAATGATGTGTAAATGTGGTTTATCTCTGTCAGTCAATAGAAATTCTGACTAACCACCTGCCTATCAGGTACTAAGGAGCTGAAGGCATGGCAGCACAAGGAAATAACAATTAAAGACCTTTTATCAACATCCTAATTAACAATTTACATGCAAATAGGGGCCATATAAATACAATGGATGGAATAGCCCAGTGCACATATTCTGGAGAGATATACACATATATCTTTCTATTTACTCTCCATTGTGGGCAATGTTATCTCAATTTTTCCTGCAATCAGTGATGGAATGCCTACTTCTTTTGTCCTTCAATGGAACATCCTACATTTTGTTGTGAAAGTGTAGCCACAAGACAAATTTGGACTACATTAAAAATGAAAACAATAACAAATAAACGATTTTGACTCTTATACATCGTGTATACTTTACAATGACGCTCTAATGCCAATTGGAGCTGTTTTCATTCTCGTACTGCAAAGTTAGTAAGGTCTGAGATCCAGCTTATTCACTATGCAGTATTATATAACATGTACCTAAATAGGGGGAAAAAAGAACACTGCCAGGAGAATTGGTCCACAAATCTTCACTATTTGAAGATTGCGGGAATTGAAGAGATCGGTGGATGGGACCCTCTGAGTGAGCTGCTTTTTTGGATTGAGATCTGAGAAGACCAGGGGAGGAATTCAGCGGCAGAGGAAGAAGAACCCTGGTTGTGAAAGCGACAAGCAACGCTTTGAATTCTGCGTGAAAGGTCTACTGTCTACTGTCTCAACTTAATACTGCTTATAAGACAGATTGCTGACGTGACGGATTTGAGGTGGAGGTTATAAGCGAAGAAGAGTAAGACAGTAGACCCACAATCATTGGTAGGGGGAAAGAAGAAGAGGGAAGAAGAAGAAGACAGAAAGAGACTAAAGGAAGCTTGGTTAAGATGGATTGCTGACAACAATTAGTCAGCACTTTCTTTCACCCCCCCCCCATCTTCTGGTGCGTCCAGAAAGAGACACAATAAGGCAAAAAACACCAACTTCGATTTTGTTTTGACTTTCCTTTGGCATTAATCCTATGGACCTTTCTCTACAGACCTCTTGAAACCAAGAACATTCCTTTCTTTCCGTACCCTTCCTTTTTCTTTGTCTTTTTTTTTATCTTTCCTTCCTCTATATAATAATTATAAACTTAAAAAGTGGTTTATTTATGAGAGGTACCCTGCTTTCTATAGATAAAAACATTAATTGATTAGAATGTTTTGTATATTGAACATTTAATAACTTTAAGGACTGTTAAGTATGATTGATTTAGATTAATTGGAACTTTCAATATTAATATGGAGTATAGGATAAAGATTTACATAGAGTTAGAAATCTTAGAACTGTTTGAAAGCTCTAACTGAGTTGGATTTGATACAATATTGATTTTTTAGTCGTCAAATATATTTATATTTGGTAGATAAATCTATCACAGAGAAGATCATATAGTATTGGATAAAAGTCTACCATATTGGAATTTAAATTGCCCAAACAACAAACTGATCTGAAGAAATATAATTAAATAACTCGGTTGAGTAATCTTCATAAACAGTCTGGAAATTATATTTAAGGGGTAATAGCACCGAATGGTGATTTGGGGTAATATAATAAATATAGTCCAATTGCAAAAACAAATCCTAATAGAGATGACCTCCACAACAACCACGGCCCTGAAAATGGGAAGGAAGAACACCCCAACCTTGACGACCACGTTGACACCAGCTTCCCCATCAATCCAGAAGACAATTGAGGAATCCCTGACAGGGGAAAAACAACCGACTGTTACCAATGCCAACTTACATGCGACATTATTATCTCTGCAAGAATCAATGTCCAAAATGCAGGAGATTATGATCAAGAACCACAATGAGACTAGAGTGGACATTAATGAACTGAAGGAAGAGATGGGAAAATTGAAGGCAGAGATGAAAGCAGATATACTGAAGGTAGAAGATAAGATCGGGTCAATGCAATAGGCCATGGAAAAAAATGAAATAAAGATAAAAGAAATAGAGACAAGGACAGAGCGAATGGAGAAGAACCTAGAGCAGGCAGAGGAAGACTTTAAAAATGTAAACAGAGAAATGGAAGACTCCTTGGTCCAAGTAGAAATGGACAGAGCAGCGGCATACTTAAGATTTCAGAATGTGGAAGAATCAAAGAATGAGGAATTAAAGCAATTAATGGCAGGTCTATTGGCCAAACTGCTAGAGAAAGAGAAAGATGATTTACTTAAAGAATTCGATGAAGTTTACAGGATTAGCACCAGTTATGCAAGACGTCATAACTGCCCGAGGGAGATCCATATCCGTTTTTCAAGAAGATGCGTGAGAGACTTAATACTTAGAATGTCTAGAGACGAGAGAATAAAATACAAGGGCAAAGAAATTACAATACTTAAGCAAATCCCTAGAAAAGTAAGGGCCTTGAGACAAGAGTATAAATTTTTAGCTAATTATTTAAATAAAAAGGAAATCTCATTCAAATGGCTTATCCCTGAAGGGATGTTAATATCATGGAAGGGAAGGAAACTTAAAATAGAACAGGCACATGATTTCCTTGATCAGCTAACAAATACGGAGGACCAACACTCTAGGGAGGAAACACAAAGGAATTTGCAGGAAGAGCGTAACCGTAATAGAATAAAGAAGAAAAACCTTCCCAATCCCAAGGGAAAGACAACTTGCAACAGGAAAGAGAAGAAACAACCTTCCAACAACCACAAGAAGAGAGCCGTATAGTTACAAGACAAAAAGTGAAACAGATTTAGCTAAATGGAGGAAGAAAAGAAACTCCTCTCCATTAATATAAATGGTCTAAATTCAAGATCTAAAAGGAAAGGGATTCTAACCAAACAAATTAAACAGAATGTTGAGATAATTTGTTTACAAGAAACACATATTAGGAAAAATGACCAAGGTAAATTTTTTAAAGACCTCCACCAAAAAATAATAGACTTTGAAATAAGCAACATCTGTTTGATAGGCGACTTCAACTCTGTTAGGGATAACATTGTTTACCGTAACTGGTTTAGGTAAAATAATAAATATGTTATCATGGTTTATTAGTTAAAGTGTCTGCAACTTTAACTGTAGGAATGTAATTAAGGGAGTGGTTGTAATAGCACCATAAAAGAAGCAAGGCACTGCAGCTTGCTCTCTGGCTTGATGATCCCTAATTACTGGATGAAGAATGCGTTTTTTCTCCTACTGGAAAAGGAGAGAGAAAGGACTGATTTATTGTAAGTGAACTGACATTGGATATTCTACACGGACTTTGCTAATTAAATATCCTTGAATGGACTGACTAAAATGATACATGACTAATGGACTGTTATTTTGACTATGCTATAAACTCGAAATGGAATAAACTATATTTTGATAGCACAAGCGTATCTGTTATTTTTACTGTATGTTAATAAACATACAAACTTATCTCACACATTTATCTGTATGCCTATCTGACTAATGCTGCACATTCTGTTTAGCTTGTCTCCTTAACCCTGGTTGGGGAACACAGGCTTAACACTGGTTATGGGCCCAGAGGCTGCAAAGTCAGTTTCACTAGGATAAAACAGATTTATGTAAAAAGTGAGAGTTTGTGTTGTTACACGTTACAGTAAACAGACAGCTGTATTTTATTAATTATAGTTTTATATCCATATTAGAAAACATGGCACAAGTCAATCTACAAAGTTTGTCCCTTATATCCAAGCTGGATGGAACAAACTATGTTTCATGGTCTATAAAATGTAGTCTACTTCTATGAAGAGAAGGTCTGTGGAACATAATTGAAAACCCACCAAACGTATAGGAATGGGATCCAGAGATTGAGGAAGATAGACAAAAGATAAAAGACTTTAAGCAGAAGAATGAACAAGCTATTTGCATAATAGGACTAACACTAACTGACCAGCAACTTGTTCATATCCATGGAGAGCAAACAGCTGTTGGGTGTTGGCAGAAGCTGAAGAAGATTTATGTTCGAGATAACGTTGGTGCTCACAAAAATCTAACACGGAAGCTTTTCAGGACGCATCTCCAGACGAATGGTGATATACTGAGTCATTTGAATCTATAAAAAGCATTTTTCAAGAACTGCACGACAAAGAACTTATTTTCTCTGAACTACACCAAGTCTACATAATTCTATCATCACTAAACGAAAGTTATGATAACTACGTCACTTCCCTTGAAGTTTTGCCTAAGGAAAGTCTAACTTTAACTGATATAACTGGCAGATTGATTGAAGAGGCCAGAAGAAGACTTGAAAGAGATCAGTTAAGGAGGGAGCAACCTCAAAAAGAAGATAATGAATCTCCTACTGCATACGCAATTAAAAAGTGTTTTAATTGTGGAGGAAGAGGACATTTGGCAAGATTTTGTAAAAAAGCAAAGCGCCAGAACACTGGCCAGAATACTAAAAGTCATCAAAAGATAAATAAAAATTTAGAGTTAGCCATGTATATTAACGGAGCTGTAAAAAATAATTTATGGGTAATTGACAGTGGAGCATCCCACTGTATAACAAATGATAACAAAAATTTTATTAAAATGTCCAAGAGTACACAGCAGATATCGTTAGCCAATGGCTGGAAACTGAAAGCTAAAGGTCAAGGTATAGCATATTGTTCTTTCATAAAAGAGAATGTAAAAATGTTATATGTACCACAACTTAAGTTTAATTTAATTTCAGTTAGAATTTTGGTTAAACTAGGATATGTAGTTACCTTTAAAGGAGATAACTGCATAATTGAAAAAGAAGATAAGAAAATTACTGCATCTTTAAGAGGTGAATTATATGTGTTAAATGATAATGGTTTAGAGGTGGCTAACACGGTTTATGATAATAAGCAACCTCATGATGAATGTATTCACTTGTTACACCGAAGGCTAGGGCATTTAAATTTTAAAATGCTTAAGAGAACTGTTCAATAATCTAAAGGAATAAGTTTAAAACCTTGTAATAAGTATTTGCAATGTTTTGCATGTAATCAAAGCAAAAACAGGGTCATACCAGCTAATAGAGTTGATGGATTTACTACCAAAGAGCCTTTAGAAGTAGTATTTGCTGATTTAATAGGTCCAAAAAAACCAAGTGTAGGAGGAGCTCGATACATACTAAGTATAATGGACCACTATTCTAGATATGGGTTTTGCTATTTAATGAAGAACAAAACTGAAACGTATCTAAATCTCTTTAATTGGATAAAATTTGCAGAAAGAAAAACTAAAAAGAAATTAGTAACTCTTATAACAGATAATGGTGTGGAATTTACAAATAATAAATTCCAGAATAGACTTAGAATGTTAGGTATTCAACATAAAAAGTCTGCACCACATAGGCCACAACATAATGCCTTCATAGAGAGACGAGGCCAAACACTGCAATCAATAGCACGTACTATGTTGTCTGATTCAGGATTACCTGACAATTTGTGGGGAGAAGCAATAATGTGTGGTAATCATATATTAAATAATGTTGTTAATTTAACAACAGGTGAATTACCATTTACACTGTGGCATGGTACAAAACCTGATTTAAGTTACATGCACACATTTGGAGCACCAGCATGGGTGCATATCCCTACACAACTCAGACACAAAGGACAGCATAGAGCTAAAAGATTATTTTTTGTAGGATATGAATCTAATCACAGATCTTATAGATTCTGGGAACCAGGTACATATAGAGTTTACACCAGTGCTAGTGCAAAATTCCTAGAACATGTAGGATGGAATAGATTAGAGCAAGATTTAAATAATGAAGTACCGTATATACTCGAGTATAAGTCGACCCAAATATAAGTCGAGGCACCCAATTTTACCACAAAAAACTGGGAAAACGTATTGACTCGAGTATAAGTCGAGGGTGGGAAATGCAGCAGCTACTGGTAAATTTCAAAAATAAAAATAGATGCCAATAAAAACTTTCACTAGGACAGTTGAGAATAAGTTTGATGTTCACAATTTCCTCTTTGAAAGAGACCAGTAAATAGGGAACAAGAAGATGAAGAAAAAGAAGTGTGTTTTTTCACACTTTTCACACTGAAGTGAACAAAAATGGCATCATAGGAACAAGCTTATTCTCAGCCCAAAGGTTTGTTTCTGATTTCTTCCCTGATTTAAGGGAAATTTGGGAAACGATCTCACTGTCATGAAAGGTTTGATTGATTCACTAACGCAAAAGATGATGATGATGACAGTGGTAGGCAGGAGTCACTCTCTCCCTTGCAAGAAAAAACCAAGAGCCGTTCTTATGATATCTCTCTCTCTCTCTCTCCCCCCCCCTCCTCCCCCTCCTCCCGAGTGGACTGAAAGCAGCTGGAGCTGAGGAAATGAAACTGAGTGGAGCGACCTCCACTTGCGTTGCTTTCTCAGCCTAAAGCTCAGAAAAGCCTCCCCCTCCTCCTCCCCCTCCCCCTCCTCCCGAGTGGACTGAAAGCAGCTGGAGCTGAGGAAATGAAACTGAGTGGAGCGACCTCGTCTCGCGTTGCTTTTTCAGCCTAAAGCTCAGAAAAGCCTCCCCCTCCCCCTCCCCCTCCCCCTCCTCCCGAGTGGACTGAAAGCAGCTGGAGCTGAGGAAATGAAACTGAGTGGAGCGACCTCCGCTCGCGTTGCTTTTTCAGCCTAAAGCTCAGAAAAGCCTCCCCCTCCTCCTCCCCCTCCCCCTCCTCCCGAGTGGACTGAAAGCAGCTGGAGCTGAGGAAATGAAACTGAGTGGAGCGACCCCAGCTCGCGTTGCTTTTTCAGCCTAGAGCTCAGAAAAGCCTCCCCCTCCTCCCCCTCCTCCCGAGTGGACTGAAAGCAGCTGGAGCTGAGGAAATGAAACTGAGTGGAGCGACCTCCGCTCGCGTTGCTTTTTCAGCCTAAAGCTCAGAAAAGCCTCCCCCTCCTCCTCCCCCTCCCCCTCCTCCCGAGTGGACTGAAAGCAGCTGGAGCTGAGGAAATGAAACTGAGTGGAGCGACCTCAGCTCGCGTTGCTTTTTCAGCCTAGAGCTCAGAAAAGCCTCCCCCTCCTCCCCCTCCTCCCGAGTGGACTGAAAGCAGCTGGAGCTGAGGAAATGAAACTGAGTGGAGCGACCTCAGCTCGCGTTGCTTTTTCAGCCTAAAGCTCAGAAAAGCCTCCTCCTCCCTCTCCCCCTCCCCCTCCTCCCGAGTGGACTGAAAGCAGCTGGAGCTGAGGAAATGAAACTGAGTGGAGCGACCTCGGCTCGCGTTGCTTTTTCAGCCTAGAGCTCAGAAAAGCCTCCCCCTCCCATGCTTAAAAGTTGCAAAGGAAACACGGAAGCAGGGAAGCGGCTGCCCAGCTTCAGAGCTCCACACCATTTTTTTTTCAGAGGGGAATCTGACTCGAGTATAAGTCGAGGGTGGTTTTTTCAGCACAAAAAATGGGCTGAAAAACTCGACTTATACTCGAGTATACACGGTAATTACTGAATCCTACAAAAGGCAGAAAGAACAAACTAGTTATAAGAAGAGTCCAATTAAAGAAGAAGTCCACGAAGAACAAATAGGACCAGAACAAGAGGAAACTGTTGATTAGGAAGAGTTAAATAATCAAGAACAGTTAATAAATGAAAGTCCACCTGTAAGTCCTGTAATACCTAGACGTACTACACGTATAATTAGACCACCTGATAGGTATCAAGCAAGTATAGTTTGCCAAGTAACTAAAGTTCCAACTAGTGTAGATGAACTTAGGATGTATCCTGCTAAGGATCAGGAGAATTGGCAAAAGGCAATGGAAAAAGAACTAAATTCATTAAAGGTAATGAAAGTATATGAAGATGCCAAATTACCTCCAGGAGAAAAATCCATTGGGTGCAAATAGAAATTTAAAGTAAAAACTGGAAATGATGGGACTGTTACCCATAAAGCTAGGTTGGTAGCTCAAGGATTTAATCAAACTGCATCTGATTACGATGAAGTTTTTGCACCAAGTCTTAAGGCAACATCTTTGAGAGCAGCATTAGTGTGGGCAGCTAAGAAAAACTATATCATTAACCATTTATATGTAGAAATTGCCATTTAGATGTAGAAACTGCATGTACCTTTGTAACACACTATATATTTACAAAAGCCAGTTGTTATAAAAGATAATAAAGTAAATAGTAATGATTGTTGGAAACTCAAAAAGAGTCTTTACGGGTTGAAACAATCTGGCTTTGAGTGGAACCAATATATTGTGAAAGAATTAAACAATATAGGATTTAAATCTGGTTTAGCAGATCCATGTGTGTTTAAAAGAGAAAATAATGGAATGGTGTCATTATTGTTATTATTTACAGATGATATTGCTTTGATAACTAAGACTAATAATGAAGCTTATGAAATTATATCAATATTAGCCAAAAAGATAAAATTAAAGCATTTAGGTGCAGTGCTGCCAACTCTCATGCAATCAGAGTGAGACTCACGCAATTCAACCAATTTTGACTGTCTCACTCTGATAAACGAAATCTCACACTAAAGGCCCGAGAGATCTTTCTTGCAATGGGAATTCCGGCCTCGAATAAAGGCGCGCTTGTGGAATAAGACCCCCTCCACCCCAAATTTTATTTCTAATTCATCTTAGATTTGCAATTTAAAGCAGGCTAATCCGCTTGCAAATTTGCCGAAGAACGGCGGGTTTAACAGAAAGAAACTCCCCTCCCTGTCTCTTTCCCCCGCGGCCACACCTCTCTAGCAAACTAATCTGAATTTTAACCCTTCAAAAACCGTAGCTCCTTGCCTCTAATTTTGCTTTAGATGTGATTTTTCAGGGGATCGGTGGCTCCGAGCAGCCGCTCGCCTCGCCGATAAAAATATATTTGTTTTTCGATTGTACTAAGGGCATTGGTGAAGTGTTCCCTGGTTTATTTTTCCTTTTGCCCTTTTTATGCAAGCTGCATCAGCTATTCAAAAGTTAGAATGGAATAGAATTGGAATGAAACTGGAATGGAATAGAATAAATTGGAATGGAACTGGAATAGAACAGAACAGAAAACTATTGTCACTTTAAATGTACACTAATCAGCATACATTAAAACAAAATTTCGTTGCATTCAGTTCTCAAAATATAACCATTACGCATATACCCGCATATACCCGCACATACCCACATACACATACATATATGACAAAGAAACATCACAGTCCATTTCAAATAATTACCCAATTATTTTTTCAAACCTTTTATGAAACTAAAAGACCTATGCTATGTCTCATTGGTTTTCATAGTCAAGTTCCCTCACTGAAGAAAAATGTGTTTTTGTAATATGTGTCCTCATTTTTTTTCTTATGCCTATGGGTTAAAATGTATGTATGTATGTATATGTCCAAATCATGACTAAAGTATGCATCAGATTGCACCATTTAAAATGTAAAATTGTCAAAGCTCCCTACCATGGAAGGGGGGACACCCCCCTTCCACACCATCCCCCCCTCGGTCGCTTCGCTCTCTCGCGCTTGGTCACTCCGCTCCCTCGCAGTGTGTCACTCCAAACTATCACTCAAGGTTGCCAGCCCTGTAGGTGAAATTAAAAGGAATCTAGGATTGACAATTAACAAAACAAAAAATGGATTTAAGATATTTCAAGAAGATAAAATTTGCCAATTAATTAAAACATATAAAATGGAACTTTGTAAACCGGCAAAGACTCCAATGAGTCAGAAAGTTTGCCAAACTGATGATCGAAGTCCCAAATTTGATAAGTCCATATATCAATCTTTGATCGGTAGCTTATCATATATCAGCAATTGGTCAAGGCCTGATATAGCTTATAGTGTTAATCAGCTGGCATGTTTTAATTCAGATCCACATCAATGTCATTGGCAATCATTAAAGAGAATTTTAAGATATCTTAAAGGAACAATGAACCATGCATTTTATATAGAACCAAAGGGTGATTTGAGTATTAGTGCATATGCAGATGCAATGCAAACACTAGGAAATCAACATCTGGGATGGCTATATTATTTGGTAAGACACTAATAGGGTGGAGGTCAATCAGATAACAGCATATTAGCTTGTCCACGATGGAAGCGGAATTTTCATGTCTGTCATTATTATGCACTGACTTAATTTTGTACAAACAGTTATTATTAGACATGGGTGTAACTGTTAAAGATTCCATTATTGTGTACAACCAGGCAGCCATAAAGTTGGCTACTAGTATTGCTGTAAAAACTAGATCAAAGCATACTGATTTAAGATACTTAAATATTAGAGAATCTGTAAAGAATGGCCTAATTAAATTGGAATACTGCATGACAGAAGAAAACATTGCAGACCAATTTACAAAAGCTCAAGGAGTAATTAAGTTTAAAGAGAGTTGTAACAAATATGATTTAAAGATGTCAATAGTTATAATATTATTATATTTACCTAAAAGGGGAGAATGTTAGGGATAACATTGTTTACCCTAACTGGTTTAGGTAAAATAATAAATATGTTATCATGGTTTATTAGTTAAAATGTCTGCAACTTTAACTGTAGGAATGTAATTAAGGGAGTGGTTGTAATAGCACCATAAAAGAAGCAAGGCACTGCAGCTTGTTCTCTCTGGCTTGATGATCCCTAATTACTGGATGAAGACTGCGTTTTTTCTCCTACTGGAAAAGGAAAGAGAAAGGACTGATTTATTGTAAGTGAACTGACATTGGATATTCTACACGGACTTTGCTAATTGAATATCCTTGAATGGACTGACTAAAATGATACATGACTAATGGATTGTTATTTTGAATATGCTATAAACTCTAAATGGAATAAACTATATTTTGATAGCGCAAGCGTATCTGTTATTTTTACCGTATGTTAATAAACATACAAACTTATCTCACACATTTATCTGTATGCCTATCTGACTAACGCTGCACATTCTGTTTAGCTTGTCTCCTTAACCCTGGTTGGGGAACACAGGCTTAACAAACTCTATTGCTGACCATCAAAAAGATCATAGTAATGTGAGTAAGAATAAAAAAGGAAAAAGAGAATTTTTGAAGTCTTGTAAGGATATGATGAACGAACTGAATTTAGTAGACATATGGAGGAAATTAACCCAGAGGACAACCAATTTACTTATTATTCTAACCCACATAAAATATGGACAAGAATAGACATGGCCTGGATGAATGGTGAATTAGTAAATGAAATTTTTAAAAAGCAAGAATGGACCGACCACAATCCAATCCAAATAACTTGGAAAGAAAAGATGGACATTAAATACTCATTTGATAAACGAAGAAGAGTATATCAATAAGTTGAAAGAGGAAATTAATTTTTTTTAAAGGAAAATAATAACGAAACAACCTCAAAACAAAATATATGGGATACAATGAAGGCAAGCATAAAAGGAATAACAATTTCTTACAATGCCATGAGAAATAAAAGAAAGTATGCCCAACAAAACAATTTACAACAAGAAATTAAGGATTTAGAAGCCCAACTACAAAAACATCCTAAAAATCAAAGAATACAAAACCAGCTAATAACAACCAAACACAAATTGAATCTACTTGAACAAGAAAAATTGGAGATAAACCTGAAAATGACTAAACAAATCTTCTTTGAGCATGCAAACAAACCAGGGAAATGGTTAGCCCATAAACTCAAAAAAGGGAGAGAAAAGAGACTGATCCGCCAATAAATAGATGAGACGGGCAATCTGCATCATGAGACAGAGAGGAAGAAAAAGATTATCCATAAATACTTTGGAAAATTATACAACAAGGAAGAAATTAACGAGGATAAAACAAGGAAATATTTAGAAGAAGCGAATGATAAAGCAATTGGAGAGGAATGGGTAGAATTACTAAATAAAAATATTACATGGTCGGAATTGAAGTCAGCAATAGAGAAGCAAAGCAACAACAAGTCTCCAGGACCAGATGGGATCCCGGCAGAATTATATAAAATAATCATGGAACAAATTGGACCACTGATGTTGGAAGTATTTAATGAGGTACTTTTAGCAGCCAGGATGCCGGACTCCTGGAGGGGAGCCTTAATCTTGCTGATCCTGAAGGAGGACTTAGATCATAGATATATTAATAATTATAGACCGATCTCACTATTAAATGCAGATTATAAACTATTTTCTTCTATTATAGCTAATAGATTAAAACAAGTTTTAAATTCATATATCCACGAAGATCAAAATGGATTTCTCCCATTTCGACAAATTAAGAATAACCTAAGAACAGTGATAGACACTTTAGAATTTTACGAAGCCCACCCGGAGAAACAGCTTGCATTTATGTTTTTAGATGCTGAAAAACCATTCGACAATCTAAATTGGCATTTTTTAATCCAAAAAATCTATAACATGAAGCTCGGCACCAAATTCGAAAACATTATAACTACAATCTACGATACCCAACAGGCTAATATTCTAATAAACAGGGAACAAACTGGCCCTATAAAAATAGAAAAAGAGGTTAGACAGGGCTGCCCACTCTCCCTCTGCTTTTCATTTTTGTTTTAGAATCACTTCTGGCATGTATCAGGCAAAACTCTGAAATTAGAGGTTTGAGGATAAAATCAGAAGAGTACAAAGTCCAAGCATTTGCTGATGATATGGTCTTCTTCTTGGAGGACCCAATAGAAAAAGTATATATCTTATTAGAAGAAATAGAACGATTCGGTAAAGTTGCTGGACTTAAAATAAACAGGAAAAAAACAAAATTAAGACCAAGAACCTAATAGAAGATCAGAATAAAGAGTTAGAGGCATTGATGGGAATACAGGTGACAAAAAAAGTTAAATATTTAGGAATATGGCTAACTCCACAAAGTAAATCGCTCAAAGAAAACAATTACGACAAATTACTTCAATAAGTCAAGAAAGAATTAGAAGCTTGGAGCAAGCTGCAGCTTTCATTATTGGGTAGGATTGCTTCGATCAAGATGAATATATTACCCAAATTTCTATATCTATTCCAGACAATTCCAATCAAACTAAATAAAACCTTTTTCGTAGAATTAAACAAGACAACATTAAAATTCATTTGGCAGGGAAGAAAAGCTAGGATCAACATAAAAGCTTTACAAGATTTGAAAAGCAGAGGAGGACTAACCCTCCCAAATTGGGAAATATACCATATGGCAGCCACCTTAATGTGGCTAAAAGAATGGGTGAGTTTAACCAATAAAAGAACTCTATTACTAGAAGGTCATGACATGCAGAGAGGGTGGCACGCCTTTTTATGGGAAGTTGGGAAACCCAAGCAATCATATTTCCATAGGCATATTATCAGTATTAATCAACTGGAAAAAAAGTACGCAAAAAACATTATTTAAAAATACCGATCTGGCTATCCCCAATGGAGGCAATAGTACATCCTAATAATTTGGACATCATAAAAATGATTAAAAATAAAGATTTATTAGACCCACAAGAAAACTTAAAACACTACAAAAATTACAAGAGCAAGGATTCACAATTGATCAGTGGGTATATCTTCAAATTCACAACAGATATAAACAAGACACTAAAGAATTTGGAATCTACAATCAATTGCAGATTTTAGACAAAATTTTATTAGAACCACACACAAAAAATATGTCCAAATTTTACAAATATTTATTGGAAACAGAATTAGAACAAGAGATAGTTAAGGGAAATATGATTGCTTGGAGCAGAAACGTGGGACGGAGCATTACTCTATCAGAATGGGAAAGGATTTGGAATAGGAACAACAAGATCACAAAATCAGCAGCATACAAAGAAAATTCATATAAAATGTTCTATAGATGGCACTTGTCCCCTTCGAGGTTGGCGAAAATGCACCCCAACACGAGTCCAAAATGCTGGAAATGCAAAAACATAGATGGTACCTTCTTCCACATGTGGTGGTCATGCAAGGAAACACAGAAGCATTGGCAAAAAATTAGGCATTGGCTGGAGGAGATAACTAAGGAACAAATTGAATATAAACCAGAGTCCTTCCTTTTAGGGATTTTTGATAAACAATTATCAAAGAAAACAAAGTATATGATAATCCATATCCTAACTGCGGCCAGACTGGCGTTCGCTCAGTGCTGGAAATCACCTTTCATTCCCACTGAACAGATAATTATTCAGAAAATCTTAGAGTGCGCTGAAATGGATAGATTAACGCTAACACTAAAAAACAAAGAATCCTCAACCTACTATAACAACTGGAACACTTGGTACAATTGGCTAAATCAGAGATAGAGCACAGTGAAGAGAACTTTAGCCAGGGGCAATTTAAGTAGAGATATCGATAAGTTCTGCTTATGGCACATTTGAAGAAGAAAGGATCTTACAGACTGTTACAAAAGATATGATTCTATTTTAATTGTTTTTCCCTCTTTACGTTTCCCCTTTCCCCCTTCCTCTTTTCCCCCTTTACGTTCTTTTCTTTCTTTCTGGCCTCTGCTAAGGCCTGGCTCTTCTTTATGTGTATATTTGTAGATATGTTTTTTTTCAATGGTAAAACCAATAAAGTTTGTTTGTTTTTTTTAAAGAAAATAAACACAAATATACATCCTTCACCCTCCACACATTGAACCAAAAATCTCTGACACCGCACCACACTGCACTGTACAGAAGAATTCAAGAGAGCTTCTGCCCTGGGATGGAAGCTGTTTTTCAGCCTATTTGGCTTGTGTTTATTATTCTGTACCATCTGCCAGATGGTAATAGTTCAAAAAAAGGGTTCCCAGGATGAGATGGATCTTTGAGAATGTTTTGAACTTTCTTAAGGCAGCGGGATCTATAAATCTCTTCCAAAGAGGGGAGAGGGCAACCAATGATCTTCTGGGCAATTATGTTAACCCTCTGGAGTGCTTTCCTATCTGTCATTGTGCAATTGGTAAACCATACAGAAGTGCAGTAAGTTAAGATATTATCTATGGCAGTAGTCGCCAACCGGTGGGCTGTGGCCCACTGGTGGCCCATGAGAAAATTTTGGTGGGCTGCAGAGAAATCTCACCCCCATAGCACCTCCCCCAAAGCAATTAATCCAGGCTGCGCAGAAACACAAGGCTGCTCATCCCACATGGCCCGTGGGAACCCTCCCCGCCCATTCACTCTTTACCCGGCAAAACTTGTCTGCCAAGTTGCTATTTTTCCTTTTTCCGACCATCATCTGTTCCGCTGTGCTGGGAGATTTAGATTAGCTAGGAAGCAGGAAACGGTTGGATTTCTTGCTTTCTAGCTAAGCACAGCCGAACCTTCCTTAGGACTGAAGGTTTGTTTGCAAGCAAATTCAAGGTAGACTAATGGCAAGCAAATTTGAGAGACTGAGCTAGCCGATGGTAGATAGATAGATCACTGAAGCAACTCAATCTGCTGTGAGCAACTCAATCTGCCTGTTTTGCCTGATTTTGGATAAAAGTTGCTTTTTATATATATAAAAAATCAACATTTACATACATGGTGTGTTGTGAGTTAATGTTGTGAGTTTGCTTGCAAGCAAATTTTATGCGACAGACTGAGCTAGCCAATGGCAGATAGATAGATTTCTGAATGAATCTGCGATTCTGTGAGCAACTCAATCTGCCTGCCTGCTTTGCCTGATTTTGGGTAAAAGCTGCTCTTTTTTATACAAAATTCAATATTTATATAAATATTTATATTTACATACAAGCCATGCCCAACCAGTCACATGACCACTAAGCCACACCCACAAATTAGGCCATGCCCACAGAACCAGTTAGTGGTCCCTGGAATCTAAAATTATGAGTTTGGTGGTCCCTGAGGTCCAAAAGGTTGGCGACCCCTGCTCTATGGTGCAGCGGTAGAAGGTCACCAGCAGTTTTTCATTCAGTTGTTTTCTGAGAAGTCTCAGGTAGTATAATCTCTGCTGGGCCCTTTTGACCAATGCTGCAGTGTGAACACCCCAGGTCAGGTCCTCTTTTATGGTAACACCAAGAAGCTTAAAACTGGCCACTTGCTCCACTCAGTCTCCATTGATAAGCAAGGGGTGGATGTTTGATCTGTTCCTTCTATCGTCCACTATAAGCTCCTTGGTCTTGTTATTGAGGATCAAGTTATTGTCTCCACACCATGAAAGCAACCGCTCCACCTCATCTCAGTAGGCAGACTCATCCCCCCTGGAGATGAGTCCTACCACTGCTGTATCATCTGCAAATTTAGCAGCAGTATTACTAGCATGAATGGGAATGCAATCATGCACATAAAGAGTTTAGAGTAAGGGACTCAACACACAACCATGTGGTGTACCAGTGTTAAGAATAAGGGCTGAAAAGGTATGATTACCTAATCTGATCCTCTGTGAGCGCCAGACAGGAAATCCATAATCCAAAGGCCGATTGAATAAGCAAGTCCAAGGTCCAGAAATTTAGACACTAGTCTATGTGGAAGAATGGTGTTAAATGCAGAACTAAAATCTACAAAAAACATCCTCACATAGGCCCCCCCCTCGCTGTTCTAGATGAGTCAGAGCAGTGTGAAGAGTTATGGCTATAGCATCCTCTGTAGACCTATTTCTTCTGTATGCAAGGTGTTTATCAAATATATGCGAAAGACCAGAAATGATGTGCCGGCAGACCAATTTCTCAAAGCACTTCATGATGATAGGAGCGAGTGTCACTGGTCTATAATCATTGAGGTTATTGATAGGGAACTTCTTTGGCAACAGAACAGTGGTGGAAGCCTTCAAACAAGATGGAATAGTGGACTGGGATAAAGACCGATTGAAGATCCTGGTAAAGACTCCAGCCAACTGATCAGCACGGTCTTTAAGCACTCGGCCAGAGATACCGTCAGGACCAGCAGCCCTCAGAATGCTCCTTACCCCCTGTTCCTCCACAGTGAGGTGGGGGCTACAATTGGCTGGTGGTTGTATTTTATCTGCCTCTGATGTCTCCACTTCAAAGCGAGTAAAGAAATGATTCAGTTCCTCTACCAATGAAGCATTCCCTTCAGCAGGGATGACATTGGTCAGCTGATGATTTGTAATTTGTTGAATCCATCGCCACACCTGCCTCATGTTATTGCTATAAAAATTATCCTCAATCTTTCTCTTATAATCAGTTTTGGTCTTCCGAATACCTTTCTTCAGATTAGCTCTGGCAACAATGTATCTTGCCCCATCACTGGACTTAAAGGCCTTGGTCCTGTCACGCAAGAGGCGCTAGACTTCCTTGGTCATCATCCAGGGTTTCTGATTGGAACAGATCCTAATACGTTTATCCACAGTGATAGTATCTGTGCAGTGTTTGATATAGCACAGAACAGTTGCAGTGTGCACGTCTAGGTCAGGGTGGTAAAAAATGCCCCAATTTGTGTTCTCAAAACAATCCTGAAGTTGTTGTGAAGCATCTTTTGGCCAAGATTTCACTGTCTTTATTATAGGCAGAGCCCATCTCCTAAGAGGGATGTACGCTGGTGCTAAAAGCAGTGATATGGTCTGATTGTCCCAAATGTGGTAATTGTATAACCTTATAGCCATGTTTGATTTGTATATACTTTGTCCAATATGTTTGCTCTTCTAGTAGCACACTTAACATGCTGATAGAATTTAGGGAGTACTGCTTTTAAATCAGTTTGATTAAAGCCCCTACTATGATATGTACAGCATCAGGATACTTATTCTGCTGATTACTAACAATGTTATTATATTTATTATAAACTCCCAAAGCTATGGTAGTATTGGCATCAGGTGGGATATAGACTGCAGTAATCAAAACCACGCTGAATCCCCGTGGAAGATATATGGGTCCACATTTAAGAGTCATATACTCCAGATCCATGGAGCAGTGGATGTCTTTGTATTGATAGACCAGCTTTTGTTCACATAAAGGCTTAAAGCTCCCCCTTTGATCTTGCCAGAATCTCTACTTCTGTCCTGCTGGTGAGCTATGTAGCCTTCCAGCTCAACAGCTGCATCTGGAATGAGTAAATAAAGCCAAGATTCTGTGGTTAGCGAAACACAGCAGTTCTCAATGAATTTAGGCTTTGTAATCTGTAGCCTTCATTCATCCATTTTCTTAGTCAGAGATCTTGCATTGATAAGAAATATACTTGGAATTGAAGGCTTGCATGGAAACTTACTCAGCCTAAAGAAAACTCAGCACAGCATCCTTTTTTCCTCTTCCTGTTCCTCTTCCTCCGCCTCTTCCTTCTTTCTACAGGGATAGTGATCCATGGCTCCCCCAGGGTCCTAGCTGCCTCCTTCAGAATGTTATGAGAATGTATAAAATTGTCCATAATAGCCTTTCAATCCAATTTGTATCAAGGCTTGCCAACTATAGACGCTCCTTGCCCCACAGTATTCAATTAAGGATCCAAAACACATACGGAATCATACACACCATACATACTGAAAGAAGGAGCAGCCAGCCGGAGCATCCATGTACACAGCCATCTTGAAAACTGTGTTAGGGACATTTCCAAATATTTAGAGGGGAGGGCAGAGCAAGGCAAGGCAAGGCAAGGCAGGGAAGTACACTCAAGCCAGGCCAATTAAATCTATATATGATTGCAACCCATATTGCTCAAAATAAGACATATCTGCATCCCAAGCTCAGCTTTCCTAGTTTATTTTTTAAAATCTGGAAGCCATGTGGGGCAAATAACAAAGATATCATTAGATGAATAGATTTTAGGGTATATGTAGTATATTAATAATTATATTGATTGCACTGCCTAAATTACATGTTCTTAGAAAATTATTTGATGATTCAGATTCTGATTACCAAACACTCTTTGGTAAACACTCACCCAACTTCATCTCTTCCAGTTCTTTTAGAAGAAATCTGGTAGCCCGCTTTCTGACTCAACTGTTATTAAAAGATTTTTTTTTATCAAATACGTTTACAGGAAAAGATGCTTCCAGACATCTAAAGCTCTCCTTTAATGTCTGACACTTTTTTGTAAACTCTTCTGAATCTTCCCAAGTAAAAGTTATATGCAGATATAAATACAAGAAATTTTAGATTTCATCTATTTGTAAGAGGCCCTGCAACAATCTTCAGATCATTTTTATTTCTAATTCTTTAGAAACAGCTTTTATATTCCTCAATCTCTACATTCAAACTTCTTTTATCTTATGATTTTTTTTTATCAATGACTAATCATTGAATTTCTCTCCATTTTCACTGTCTAAATCAGTTTTTCTCAACCTTTTTTCTCAGAACTCTTAAAATGATTTACAAATCTCAGCGAACGCCTGCATTAAAAATATGATATCTACAACTAGCATCATGGTGCAATTTAAAATTATAATATTATTTATGATTTTTTATGAAACCCCTGGAACTTTTGTAAAATCCCATCTAAAAAAACCTGTTGTAAATTATCTGCTATGTGCTACATCTGTGAATCCACAGCACAGAGAGGGGATTCATGATGTCCTCTATAGGATGATTATTTTGGTAGCAGTGGGAGGGCTTGAGCCATTTATATTCTGAATTATTGCTGAACTCTTGCTAATAGATCATGAGGAACCTGATAGCAACTGTCAAAAGGTGTCAAAATACCTTTCTTTCAAGGATTCGATTTTCCCGCTGGGAGAGCTCCGGCGCAAGGATACGGACAACTGCTTGAAAGCTGGATCTTTTTATTTTTCAGGAAGGCAGGGAACAGCAAGAAGTCTGCATTCCTGGGCTAGCTAGCTTCTTGTGGTAAGTCCCTGGTTTTTTTATACCCTTTTCTCCCTTTGTAAGTTGATTTTGTGTGAATGTTTGTATTTGTGCTTAATGTTTCAAATCCTGTTTGAGTTTGTCTTTATTCCCGCCAGAGGGCAAACTCCACGGGATGCGGAAGGCAAACTCCGCGGGGTGGCCAGATTGTATTATTGGTTTTTTCTAATCTCTTTTAGCTTTAAGATAGTTTTTCATATTTATTCTATGGCAATCTCCTGTCTGTCCTTTTTGTAATTTATATTTTGTGATTTTTGTCTGTTTGTTTTCCTTATTTGGTATGTCCTGCATTTGTAAGGGTTTTCTAAATTATCTTTTTGTTTCCTTTTCTTATTTGTCTCGTTTTCTTAATTACTTAGGCTTTTGTCTATAGGGATTCTTTAATACCTTTTTTATTTGATTCCTTTTCCTATGTAAGTTTATTTTATGGATGACCTGATGTTCCCCTTGGGCTTTTCCTGTTTTTGTGACACTACTGTCTTCGTGAAGTTCCCTTTCCACACAACTTTTGGAGCCAACATTTTGTACTAAAACGCATCAGCTTTCATTCTAACTTTATCAAATGACTTCTATTTCTTTAATTAGTAAATATAATGAAATCCTCATTCAGGGTTAAATCAATTTTTTTCTCTGAAACTCATTTAATGCAACCTTTGCTATGTCCTCCTCCTTTCCAAGTTCCCTCTTGAAAACAGCTTTCTGTGCAGAATTAGAAATAAAACAATTTTCTATGAATGAAGGCAAATATACATGTCCTAGAATAATGATGTGAGATCGAATTTGTTGGAGCCCATCTACAGGAAATTTCTCTCTACTGGAATACGTGCTTTGAGCTGTTCTGTGAGTCATGTTTATGTGGTGCCTTCCTATTGGCTGGTTGGTGGTGCGTTGATGGCGGGTGACTGGCTATTGTTTCCTTGTGCTACTGAGAGAGGGAGGGGGAGAGAGAAAGGGAGAGACTCAGCTTTCTTCTTTGAGTGGAAGCCCTGGATCTTGGGAGTCTCTTGGACTCTCAGTTCTTATTAGTCTATCCATCTTCAACCTTTTTTATTCCCTTCAATTGTCAGATGGTGTTTAGACAGTGTTGGCCATTAACAGTGGGTTGGGGGGAGGGGTTGTCAATATCTAGGATGGATCTGAGATGCAGGCAGAAACAGCATACACTGAACGGCATAGGCAAATCGCTGGCATGGAGTACAGGAATATCTTCACAGAATATTGGCTGCACCTTCCTAGGTTTAAATGGGGGATCCAATAAATGGTTGTAGAAAATGAGAGTTGAGATCTTGTGAGATCTCCAGATTCAGACAGGTACTGGCCAATCAAACATTATGGTTGGAGACCAAGATCAGAATACAGTGGTGGTGATATAGTGGTGTCAAGTGATAGCATCATTAAAAAGGAGTATGAGAAACTGGAAAAATACCAGAACCTGCAAGAGTGAACTGGACAGGATATGGAAAGTAAAGGCCAAAGTAATGGGTACGCTCAATGTAGTGATTGTAAGAGTGGCTCCAACAGATCCAAAGAATTACATGAGAATACTTTTTTTTCATTAAAAAAAAATGCTTGGATGTTTCAGGTAAAAAAAAATTTTTTTAAGGGGAATGATGAGTATGGTATGGCCCACTGGTTTTTCTGGTCATTAGCCATGTGTCAAAAGGGGCATGACATGGGGCTCATTAATTCTCTGGCAGAGACACCTTCTTGGAAAGTTGGAGAATGTCTTTTAGTTACTCTGCTAGCCCCTCCATACTCCTTTCCTATTTGTATAACTTCGTTTTATTTTGCCAAACAGTAAAATTATGGTGTCCATTTTTCATTTCATAATAACGCTTCTGTTTTTGAGATGACTGTGAGGAAAAATCTAATTAGTAATAACAAATTTTTAATATAGCTCAGAGGAATACTGAAATGTTATCTGGGGCTTTTAAATACACAAAGCCCAACATAATTTGACAGCATACAAACAAGAACTGCAAAAATAATTTTAAAAATTGTTTCAGAAAGTGGTCTAAGGCACAAAAGATAATGCTTTCAATGTACATTTCATTTGCCAGAATGTAGAGTACAGTCCTAAAAAGATCCCCCGGCTACAGTTTTGCAGAGTCATGTGCTTAAGAGCTTAAATATTAGTATTTCTGTTTAATTTAGAAGGGCTCTTTTGCTCTTTCTGTCATTGGGCTGATATTGTTTAATCTCATTTCATTAGTATAATTAGAGATGCAATTGATGATTGTGGCAAAGAGGTTAAGTTCAAATCCCCTCTTGTCCTGAAATGTTCTGTTCAGGTTGTACATAGTTGTACAGAGTACATAGAACTCAAGATCACTTTAGTGAAAAAATTCATTTAGTTTGTTAAGGTGCCATATCTGTTCCATTTAGATATTTATATTGAACATAAAAAACGAATTCCTGCATTTTTACTTTTAAGACATTACATTTTTCTAAATTTAACATGGGTGGATATAGAGCTTAAGTTGGATATAACTGGATTTAGCTTCAGCTTCAGCTATGGCATTTCAGTTGGATTTTGAGTTTTATATTCAAATTTTAGTTCGGTTTTTGAGCTTTATGTGATTTGATTTTTTTTCTCTTTCTGTAAAATAATTTCAGTGTAAATACACCATGAGTATCTATTTTAATTAGATACCAGCTTTAATAAAAATGCTGTAATAGAAGTGCATATAGTGGATCCGGACACCTAGGTAGAACTGGTTTGTTATACCAAGAATATAATTCTGCATGTGGTTCTGTTTATACTATTGGAAGAAATATCCTTCTGGGTTCAATTCCAAGTGGGGAAAAACACACTGGAAACATGGAGGCTATTTGGAAAGATGGTTTAAAGGTGCACAGGACCACATGACTTGGAGCTCCAAAGTGAAAAGGATGATCACATGCTTCAAGATGTTGGGTGAAGGGAGTCCAGTTTGAAGTCTCTTCGGTGACAGACAGAAATCCATGATCGTGCATGGTTTCGGTCTGGGCTTTCCGCTAGAGTGCCCCGAGCTGGCTGGTTTCGGGGCTAAGCCACTCCAGGTGGTGAAGAGGGGGGAGACTGCCAGCAGGGTTGAGGAGAGCTATATCTCTCCTCCTCAGCTGGCCATTACTCCCTTTCCCAAAGGTGGTTGTAGCAGTGATCAGAAATGGCCACCACAAAGAAGAACTCGACTGGAAAAGAATGTGCAGGAGGAAGATAAGAAGTGAAAGTTTTGGTTGTAAAAGTAACAACTAAGGTACCCTGGAATTTAAACTTACAAAAAAATAACATTGTTCCCAAAGAAGAGTCAGAAGCAGCGAAGGAAAGTGAAAAGGGAAAGGTTTGGTCTTTTTTTTCTTCTCTCTCCTTCCCTTTACTGACAACTAAGAGACTTAAATAAGAAATCAAAAAAAATCTGCTCTGACATCAATAGGCAATTAAGCTGAAAATAAAACAAAATGTCAAAGGGATAATAAAGATTTCTGGACACTAATTTTTTTTTTTCATAAGCAGGAAGGAAGAGAAAAAGAATAAGGGCAGGATCTGGAAAAGGGAAGAGACTGCCTGGAATTAAAAAGAATCTACAACAAAATTTCAACAAGACGTCTAAAAGATGCATTTTAACTGAAACTTTGTAACTAAACAGTAAGAGAAAGTGAAAAAAAAAAAAAGAGCAAAAAGAAACAGCTTGCATGTATTTGGATTATTTGGTGACTTTTGGATTCTTGGTTATTACATTTGAATGACTAAAATTAATCGGGTGATTGTTTAAAAATTTATATAATGGCACCACTTCTGGATAAATTGAAAATGGAACTTAAAAAGTACAAAGAAGATGCACAAGAAGGGAAGGATTCTTTTGGCTTCATTTTTCAATTCTTAGAAATGGAGATTTGGAACTATGAGAAACAACAAGAAATGTCTGCCAAAAAGGAAGACTGGGACAAAGAAGAAGCCATCTTTAATGAATAAGTAATTTTATGTGGGGAAGAAAAAGGAAAGGGGGGAAAGAGAATGGAGAATTTAAGATTTAAAAAAACAACCAAAGAAAAGAAAAATAATTCGAAAAATAAGTATAATACTGGAAAGCAACAGAAAAGGGGAATACAGAAGAGAGAAATAGAGGTAGAGAGACAAGGGGATAAAAAGGGAGAAAGAAGAAGAGAGGGAAGAAGGAAAGGAAAAGAAGTTACAAAGGACCGCAGCAAGATATAGAGAAACAAGACCTATTTAGAATGGGTGAAAATCTAACTGAAAAAGGGATTCTGTAAAGGTACATAAGATTGTATTGTTATATTAGTAATAGAAATAACTTTAGAAAATTGGAAACAATGTATGATTAAAATGTATGATTAAACAATGTATGATTAAAATGAGGGATAAAATAGTTAGTGTAATTTAGTGAAATGTTTGTTAATAAAATAAGTGAAATAAAATAAATGAGAAAATTGAATTGGGAAGGAATGGGAACATTTTAATTAGTTAATGTTTTATAAAATATAAGTGAATAGGGGGGGATTAATTATGGAAAGCTTATAATTGTTCCTATAGAAGTATGATATTTAATTGAAAAATAATGTTAAAGAAGTTAAGATTTTAATAAATATTAATATTATTGATAGAATTGAATTGGAATGGAATGTGTTGTTTTACTTTCATACATTTATAATTTTTTCTTTTTTAAAGAATACAGTGTGTATTTTAAGAATGTACCAAGCAGAATCCGAATGGAGTTATGTATTACGTTGAATGTTATAACTTTAGGGTATATATTGAAGCCTAAATAAGAGTTAAATGGATAAACTTAAAAGATATAAAGGTGTCATACTCCAATCAGTAACTATAGGAAAAATTTTGTTTAAGGAGAAAAGATAATAGATAATTAAAACAGGACAGACAAAAAAATATAAGTACAATGATTTAAATTGAGATGAGATAATTAAAATAAAATTGAGAAAATTAAAAGAGGGGAGAAGCTATGCAGAAAATGTAAAATAGTAATAAGATATGGAACAGAATATAAAAATGACTCATTATTAACGAATTGGAAGAAAGTATGGAAAAAAGTACCTTATATAAAAGTACCAATCTGGATTTAAGGCAATGATCCACCCAAATAATCTGGATATCACTAAAATGATTAAACATAAGGACCTATTGGATACACAAGGAAATTTGAAATCGAGGCAAGAATTTCAAGAGCGAGAACAAAAATTGATCAGTGGGCGTACCTTCAAATTCAAAGTAGATACAAACAGGATAAGAAAGAATTGGGAATCAACAATAAACTCCAGCAATTAGACAAAAATTTATTAGGATCAGGCAAAAAAAATATAACAAAATTTTACAATTATTTATTAGAAGTCGAATTAGAAGAAGAAATTGGAAAAGGGAACATGATTGCCTGGAGTAGGAATGTAGGACGTAGCATAACCTTAACAAAATGGGGTAGAAACAATAATATTACAAAAACTCTGCATATAAAGAAAATGCCTATACAATATTTTATAGATGGCACATTCCGCCTTCGAGGTTAGCGAAGATGCACCCCAATATGACTCTGAATTGCTGGAAATGCAAGAAGAAGAAGGAGGAACTTTTTTCCATATGTGGTGGTCCTGTATAGAAGCTCAAAAATATTGGCAGAAAATTAAAATTTGGCTAGAAGAAATGACAAAAGAGCAGATCGAATACAAACCAGAGTCCTTTTTGTTAGGGATCTTTGACAAACAAATATCAAAAAAAGAGAAATACATAATAATACAGATTTTGACAGCGGCCAGACAAGCTTTCGCTCAATGTTGGAAGCAGCCTCAGGTTCCATCAGAGGAAATGCTCATTCAAAAAATCTCCAGCTGTGCAGAAATGGACAAACTAACTTTGACACTAAAAAATAAAGATACCTCAATATACTATAATAGCTTAATTGGATGGGGAACAAATTTTTTAAAAATACTATCATAATTACAATAATTAAAATACATAGGAACAGAGGCTGAGCTATTGAACATTATCGCTAAAATTTCAATCATTTATTTCTTGTCCAATATGAGCATTCATGGAATTATTAGTTTACTCTTGTCTTGGGTTCAGGCATATTTTACATTTAGGGAGTTGCTGTATTGCAACTGAATGACATGTATTGCTGTAGGAGTTGGCAATCCAAGTCAATGGCGAAAGCAGATCTCTCTCTCGGGTTTGTAGAGATTTTCAGTCATCCAGGTCTTAGTTGTCCCAAAGGTGCTTTTTTTCAGGAGGCAATTGGATGTTCTTGTTTTTTTTTTTTTTTGAAGACCTTTCGCTTCTCATCCAAGAAACTCCTTCAGCTCTGACAGGACAACAATCCTTCCATTCCCCACTGTCCTGTCAGAACTAAAGAAGCTTCTTTGATGAGAAGCGAAACGTCTTCAAAAAAAATTCCAAGAAAGTCCGTTGCCTCCTGAAAAGAGCACCTTTGAGGATAGGGTTGTTTTTGAGAAAAGTAGGCGGCTGGAGTTCTCTGCCTTCAGGCCCCAAAGTAAAAACAAAATAAAAACAGAATGGAAAGACAGTATAAAAAAAGAAAGAGGAAACGAGCTCGTTCGCCCCAACAACCGTCCTCCCCCTCCGTTGCCGCCTTGCTACAAAAGGGACCTCTCTATAAAAGCCTCGAGGTTGGTTCTTAGAGCGGCGGCGCGGACGTCTCTTTTCCCGGCCGCGTCTTTACGTAGAGCTGAAGATGGCGGCGCCGGTAGTCCGCCGAGGCGCAATCAGACGCCGTAGAGTAGACTGGGCAGAGCGCTGGTTGCTGACGCCTGGCGAACGAGAGAGACATCAAGGAAGCTTGAGGGCAGGTTCCCCTTTCTGGGTTTAGTTGGCTGCACCGTAACTGTCTTGTTTCCCGGGCAGGAGCCATGGACGAGCAGGAGAGGCAGAAGAAGCTGGAGGCCGGCAAAGCCAAGGTCAGACGAGAAGGGAGCGCAGGGTGGGAGGGCTACCGGGTGGCAGGCCTGGACATGATCGCGGGTGGGCGAGGTAGGAGAAATCGGTAGTGGCGCGAACAGCTTGGGCTTCACGAGGGTAAGGAACATAAAGCTTGCCCGTCCCGCCCCTTTTTCCGGAAGTAAAATATATATTTATATATATAGCTTGCCTGTCCGTCCCCTTCCCGGTGTCAGTAGCGGCGACGGAGTCAATAAAGCTCAGTCGCAGATGGTTAAGGGAGCGAGGCATTCCCTGACGACTTTTCCGTGTTGCGCTTTCCTTTGTGTACGTTTCTTTCTTTGTACTGTATGTGTGGGGTGGGTACGGGGAGTTTGTCGTGGAAATGTCATCGCATTTGGGGTGGGGTGGTCCTCTCCGTGCAAATTGTAGGCTCCAAAGCAAGGCGCTTCCTTCCCTGCTTGAGATATATATCACTGGCTCGGGAACAGCTGTTGCTTTTGGCAAAAGGTTGTACATGCCTTGGAAATGCCACAGGTCCCAACTGGTATTTCTATTTTAGAAGAGCAAGGAAAGGATTACATTTGGCTGGAGGGAATGGCAGTTTATTTTATCTAGCTCTATAAATAGCGGCCTGAAAAACCAAGGCAAGAAAGTACTGCCCTAAGTCAGGTTTATAATGTAAATGTACAGGAGACAAGAGGAATAAGGTCACTGTAAAATTGATAATTAAACCTGTATAGACCACTGCAACCTCTATTTGGTGGATTGTAAGCTATGTGCATAGTAGAGGTTTATAATGTCTAATTATTTAACTTCTATAAGGGGATTGAATAGATGAATGGCTTCTAGGGAGCCTTAGTCCCTTCCTGTACTTTTGTGATACCCAAATAGGCCAGTGAGATAAATACAAGTAATTTGACCACTACATGGATTGCATTGTTAATTTAAAAGTAAAATTTGAAATCATTTTGCCTGCACTGCAGTTTATGTTAAAAAGGCACATTCCTGTGCAGCAGATATTTGTAATTTTTTTAAAAAAAGATGAAAATATATAACATTTTCAGTGTGCATAATGCTTGAGAAGAACTTAATTATGAAATATCTGCAAGTACCTACAGTGATATTTTCAGCCTCCCTGTGTATTAGATTTAAAGCACTGCATTGCTACATTCAGATGAAGTAATTTTAATTTGAATCTTTTTATTCAATCCATAAATGTATAACTGGAATTTAAAAAGGGATTGCTTAATTTAATCCCAGAATCTGTCACTGAGTGAAAAGGCTGTTAAGCGAGCTCACATAAATGTCTGTGTGGACTATTATACTCAGTGACAGCAATCATGACACTCTTTATTGCTGTCATTAGGTGATTGTGTGGGTCATGAAGTGAACAGAGTCCCAGTTAAGGAGCATAGGATGCTTGGAGATGGTTACACTCAAAAACAAGGGCCTTCAAACTTGGCAAGTTTAAGACTTGTTGACTTCAACTCCCAGCATTCCTGAGCTAATATGACTGGAGGAGGAATTCTGGGAGTTGAAGGCCACAAGCCTTAAAGCTGTCAAGTTTGAAGACCCTTGCTCTAGAAGCTCCAGTGAGGAGCTGAAAACCCTCCCTTCTCAGTCCTGAAAGAAGTGAAACTTGTATGTGGCCTTCTATCGGCCTCCTGGGACTTTTTCTACTTGCTTAAGGCATGCCACATTTTTATTGTGCTGCCTCTGCACTCAGGAGCTAAAAGTCGTGCTTGGATTTTGGCTCCCTCTTGTCTCTAAAGGCTGGCTGAAATAGCTGCCAGCTGAAGAGAAGCCTTCAATAGGAGCAGGAATAGAGTGCAAATAATCAGGATCTGAGCTTTTTCTTTTTTTTTTTACCCCAAAGCCAGATGTCAACATACTGTACAAAGAACAGTTGCAGAAATTGGGTATGTCTAGTTTAATGAAGGACTGGAGTGGGTGACATGACAGCAGAGTTTGAATATGTAGGGGGAGCAATGAAGAAGAGGAGGTTAACCTATTCTCCAAAGCACTTGAAGGTAAGACAAGAAGCAATGGATGGAAACTAATCAAGAGAACCAACCTAGAACTGAGGAGAAATTTCCTGACAGTAAAAGCAATTAACCAATGGAACAACTTGCCTTCAGAAGTTGTGAGTATTTCATCACTACAGATTTTAAGAAGATACTGAGTAGTAATTTGTCTGAAATTGTATGAGGTTTCTGCTTGAGCAGGAGGTTGGGCTAGAAGACACTCAAGGACACTTGTAGCTGTCAGTGTGTTACAGTCTTCTCTGTGCAGGATGGGACTCCTTCCATAGGTTGTAGAAACAGAGCTGAGGTCTATTTTTCCATCTCGCCAAATTTCATCTCTCCTCCACACATGGAAGTAAACTCTTTTAGCAGGGTGGAGAATTGGAATTCAAATCCTTAAGGATTTGAGCTCTATTTCTCACACAAAGAAGGGGGCTTCTTCCACTGGATGCAGAAAAAAGTGTTTAAATTATCACGATCTGAGGTTTGTTTCTTCAACCTGACTGGAGGAGTTCAGCTCTTCCATGCATGGAAGAGCGCTCCTTCAGTGGGATGAGGGAATCAGTTCCATTTTTTCCAACCCAGAGTTCAGCTCTTAACAGGCAGTTTCCAAACATGAGAGAGACTCTCAGCAGGTGGCAGCAATTTGCAACTTTCTTTCCCAGCTTCCCAATTGACTTTCTGGGGAAGCCAATAGCAAATGGCAATCATATGATCATGGCATGCTTGGCAATCAATCTTAAGTGTGAAAATGCCAAGCACCAAACTTAAAATTATATAACGGGGAAGATACATTGCTTTATGATGGCTTGGCCATAAAGCATCTTTTCCATGGCCTTGACAACTTTGAATAAATGTATTCAACGTAAATTCAGCACTACCTATAGATCTGATTACTGCTAAAAATGGAGACTACTGGGGAATAGCAGGTCTGTAGCCTAATTGGGGAACATGCAAAACAATCCTGGAAGAATGCAATGGAAAACTTCTTTCATATTGTTGGTAAGAATATAATATGGTGTGTGTGAAGATTATCAGTCATCCAAGTGATGGTTGTCCCAAAAGTGCTTTTTCAGAAGGTAATTGGACTTTGTGTTTTCTTGAAGATGTTTCGCTTCTCATCCAAGAAGTTTCTTCAGTTCTTCAGACCTAAAGAAGCTTCTTGATTGAGAAGCAAATCTTCAAGGGAAATCAAAGAAAGTCCAGTTGCCTCTTGAAATATGGGTATATCTCTGAAGTTAACAGAGAAGTTGTTTCTTTTAATTTGTGTACATTAAAATCTTAGGAATATGCTTATTGATCTTTTGCCATATTTACTGAAAACATTCAAAGCAAAACTTTGAAAGTATATTATCAATACACTATCTAACATTATTAAAAGCAATATTTAAAAATCCTAAAAGATCTTAAAGTCATATCTAGAAATTTCATGACGTGTTTTCTAGGGCAAATTGTATTACATGAGTATAATTTTATATATTCCACAGTTGCCAAAATTCTGGTGAAATGGTGCAGGAATATTTTTACAATATGAATATATAATACAATAAACCAGAATGAAATAAAGGTTAAAAATCCATTTTTTTCTTTATATAGGCTGATTAATTCTAGACTGTTTTAATTTTAAATGTCTAAAGGTAATTTTGAGAACATCAGTTTGATATAATGGTTAAAGCATCAGGTTAGAAATTGGGAGACCATGAATTCCAGTCCCACCTGCACAAAACCAGCTGTTCTATTGTTTTAGGAAGGAGGCAGAGGCAAATCAGAAAATCTTGCCAAGAAACCACAGAGATTTGTCACTAGGAATCAAAACTGGCTTAAAGGCACAGAAACAGAAAATGTATTTATCCAACTGCAAATTAAACTTTTGTGAATCCTCCTGCTATTTAAAATGGTAAATTATTATCAACAAATAATTCAAATTCCCTAACTTTACCTAATCTTTGTTTATTTTACATCAAATTTCTGTTTTTAACTAGTTTTACATTCATTTATGCTATCTTTATACAGAGGACCATAATGACATTTTTCTAGTTATCTGGCACTGATATAGTCTTAAACACCTAAGTTGAACAAATTGCACAATTATTCCATAAGCATCTCACATTCATAATTTAACATTTTTCCATATTGTCCACTCCACACAATTTTTCAAAGGTCTTAACCAAGCAAAATAAAATAACCACAACACTCCATTTTGTGTAGTTTTGTGTCCATTTCTTTCATCCTTTGCAATAAAGCAAATACAGAATGAACGCATGGATGAATTTGGTACCAGAGACTGCACTAAAAGGGAGCCTCTTACTATGCTAGTTAATTTCTATAATTCAGCTGATTTTTCTACACTTAGGTATTCAATTTGCTTTCTATCAGTGTGCTATAATTCAGCTATTACAAACTGATTAATGGATGAATTGTAAAACAAAGTTTTTCTTTCTCAAAATTAGTCATTTGCTTAATTTGTTTTTGCTGAAGAAACATATAAAGATGTAGTCAAATCCAAGTTTTCTATTGTAAGATTGATTCCTTTGTTTCTGAAGTAATCATTCATATATAGGTGTGTCTCCCTTTCTGTATTTGTTTTAAAATATCCAGCTGCTTATGGAAGACCCTCTCAACATCAGTTATCTCTGTTATCCAGTCTTTATCATTCTGTAGAAGTCAAAAATCCTAAAAATGAATAAATTGTATTGAATTTGTTAGGGTTTAATATTATGCAATTATGCACGTGCTGCATGGAGTGTGTACATCTTCTTGTAAAACGTGATGATAGTGAATAATCTTGTTTGTAGAACAAAGCACTTGTACATCTTTGAATAATCTAAGAAATAATTATATCCAGTAAATCTGTATATATCTGATGAGCCTTTGCTTTATTGTTGAAGTATATTTCTTAGGTGTGTATGTAGGGTTTTTAAAAAATTATGTAGTTGTATAAAATGTTTAGGAGATATGTTTCTTTTTTTCTTTTTTTTTGGTAAAAGTTTTATTGATTTTAACGACAGACAAAAAAACATGTAAGACATAAAACATAACATAAAAAGATCATTCTTCATAAATTTACAGTGTATCGGTTGGTTTACCACTCCCTTTTGTGCATCCATTTCATAGTCATCAAAATAATTATATTACATAATAACTCACATTATCAATCATCAATAAAATATCCCAATATCATTATTAAACAATCATTTGACTATAATTTTACTAATTCATACTTAAGCGAGATAACTATAATTAAGTTAAATTATTTTATAACAAATCATAGAATCATACCAAATCTATCTTAATAAAATATTCTTAAAAATTATCAAAACCAAGAAAAATTATATATTCATTATTTCCTAAATTTCTAAATATTCTATTATTATATTGTATTATCTAACCATTGATAAAAAAGATCCCAAACTTCATAAAATTGTTTATCTTCTTGTTCTCTAATTTCAAATGTCAATCTATTCATTTCAGCACATTCCAATATTTTCTTAATAATTTCTTCCTGTAATGGTATTTTCTCACTCTTCCAATATTTAGCAAATACAATTCTAGCTGCTGTTAATACATTTACAATCAAATATTTTAAATTTTTATTATATATATCAGGTACGATTCCCAATAAAAAAAAATCTCTGGTTTCAAATCTATGTGTTTCTTTGTCATTTTTTCCAGCCATATGCGAATTCTAGTCCAATATTTCCTGGCTTCCTCACAAGTCCACCACATATGGTAATATGAGCCAGGTATCTGATGACATTTCCAGCACTTTTCAGATTTATTCTTGAACATTCTTGCTATTCTTGTCAGGGGAAAATGCCACCTGTAAAACATCTTATACAAATTTTCTTTATATGCTGTTGACATTGTCATTTTATAATTTTGTGACCACAATTTTTGCCATTTCTCTAAATCAATTCCATACCCAAAATTCTTCCCCCAAGCAATCATTGTTTCTTTAACTTGTTCTTCCTCTAATTTAATTTCCAACAAATAACTATATAGTTTTTTTAATCACTTTTTCATCAGTACCTGTCAAAATCCTATCTAAATCAGTCAATTTATCATAAAATCCTTCTATTTTAGAATCTTTAAGATACCTTGCATGTATTTGCGCATATGAAAACCTGCGGTATCTGCTATCCCGCATCAGATGGGCGGCTCATGATAGGGAGCGAAGGAGAGAGAAACGACAGGAGGCGAAGTTTCCTCGGGATGAGTGCACCCCAAATGTCTTGGCACACGCTCTTTTATTGTGCTTTTTTACAAGAAAATGATTTAATCAAAGCTCAAGTCAAATAAGATAATTCCATCAGGATGTGCATGTTTACAAAGCTGCATACCAGACAAATCATTTACAATGTGGATAAGCTTATTAACAACCGTCTAGCTCCTTGTCCCTTGTACGTGCCTTGCAAAGGTCACTGAAGAGACAGAAGTTAATGATTACACATGAATGATACATAGTTGCAAACACATGAATGATACGTAGTTACAACATCTCCTCTGTTTTTATTATTTATGACGAGTCTTCTTCCTCGTCCGAGAAGACAGGAACCATTTTTATGGAATGTTCGCCGTCCCCGTCATCTGGGCAAGAGTGCGACCCGTCAGCATCAGGGTTGTCCAAGGAGCGGTAACTCAGCAATGACATTTTTTCGTCCGGTGTTGAGGACATAACATGAGCTTGCAATAGCACATTAACATCAGCAGTTATGGAGGATAATTGATTTTTCAAAAATTGCAATATTCTATAAAAACAACAAGGTCCTATAATACATATCAATATAATGATTATTAATGATCCTGCCAATGCAGTTAAAAAGGTTGTAAACCATGGCGAAATAGAAAACAAGCCCCCCTGCTATCAGCATAAAAACAACATTCTTCTTTAAGCGTAGCACACAATCCCCCTTGTTTTAAAAAATAACAGATCTAAATCTTTACGATTTTGCAAAAGGGGGTATTCCATGGGTACCTGTAGGGATATAAAATCATCAGAGTTATACACACAAGCCATACTTGAATGCAAAATGATTTGGATTTAACAATTTCATCCCCCTGGACACATGCCGTGAGACCGGTGGAACAAGTCCAAACAAAATTATTGCCAGGGATAAAATACATACCTTTCAGGCGTGATGTTAAAGTTCCTCCTGAAGTGGTGTAGATTGCAGAATATCCCCTGGTTATGTGGGTGCGTCTGCCAAATTGAATTGAAGTGGTGGGTAGAAGTCTTCTATGCGAGAAAAATTGGTTGTAGAACTTAAACGAACTCCTTGAAAGTCAGTTATAGTCCAAGTAATATATCTTTTATGAGGCTTCTGCGGATCGTCATGGACAGTTCTTTTGAAGCATCGTTTGTTGACAGGATCAGAGTTCGGGTATATAAAAGCATCACAAGTAGGAGAGAGGGCTATGGACAAGTTAGTTGTAGAACTTTTACGAGATGAGGAGGGAATGCAATTAGTAGAAAAAGGATAATAATTACAATAATGACAATAAAGATTAATTTGGTCATTCATCAAGGATGTTAGTTGGGGTGGGGGAACCCATAATACAATAGAAGGACATATAGGTCCCCCTATATCTAGATTGAACAGAGGAAAAGATTTTAAGGTTCCTTTCCATAGGAAGAGTAAAGAAGGAACAAAAGAGCGAGTGGTAGAGTGTTCTTTAAACAAAACAGAAGTGACAGAGTGAAAACTACGGGTAGCATTTTCATGACGTACCCACATGGAACAAGTATAATAGCCTTCTGTTAATGAAATGGTTTTAACACGAATAGTCTTTTGACAGGAAGCATAGGTTTTGTTGAAGTAAGGTAGAAATTGCAAAGAAGATATAGGCAAGAATATCAGGAAGAGTTTTAAGATACAGATGTAGCAGAGGAATTCCCATGATAGGGTCTAACCGCCCTACCAGGGATCCAGTAAGTGGTTTTGTCTGGTAGTAAAATCGCAGCGTAGCCTCGTCCCCAAGTGAGAAGCTCAGCGGGACCCTGCCAGGCGGGATCTGGCAATCTGCGATAATATACCAGAGGTCTGTTAGGCGGGGGTGAGGGGGAGGAAAAATGACGCGAAGCAGCAGAAGTGGGAGGAATGCCAGTCAGATTAAGAAAGTTTAAAGTGTAAAGACAAATGTTAAGAGAATTTTGCAATGCTGGGAGGTTCGGGGTTTTTTCCCGCAACGAATATCGATCAAGAGCACGTTTCAGAGATAAGTTCGCTCGTTCCACAATAGCCTGCCCCTGGCTGTTGTAGGGAATCCCAAACTTGTGGGTTACATCCCATCTGTTACAGAAGTCCTGGAACGCAGAACTTGTATATGCAGGTCCATTGTCAGTTTTGATTTCTTTTGGACGTCCCAGCGAGGCAAAGGTACGAATTGAATGATTGATGACATGTTTTACAGTTTCTCCCCTTTGAGGAGTAGCCAGAATAAACCCTGAATATGTATCGATGGAAACATGCAAATATTTCCAAGGGGCAAAAGGTGGATACTGAGTTACATCCATTTGCCAAATTTCACAAGCTTTTAATCCTCTAGGATTTACTCCTATGGGAATGGAATGTCCTTGCTTACTACATGTGGGGCATTGTTGAATAATGGCAGCAGCTTCTGCCTGAGTTAGGGAAAATTGTTTTTGTAGGGCTTTCTTATTTTGGTGAAAATAATCATGGCTTTCAGCTGCTGTCAGATTACAGATTGATTTACCGGATGCAGCTGCTGCAGCTGCGTCTGCCACCTTGTTTCCCTTCTGTAATATACCAGGAAGAGGTTGATGGCTCCTGATATGTGCTACAAAAATGGATGTGTGCGGCTGTTGATACATTGCTGTAGAGGAAGCAACAACTTTAACAAAGAAACAGATATGCTAGGAGATAAATAGGCTTGATATATATTTTTCAAAATCTGAGAAACATATAAGGAATCTACTATTAAATTAAAAGGAGCTTTTTGAAACTGTTGAAACGCAATAAGAGATGCAGCAAGTTCTGCCTGTTGAGCAGAAGATTGCAGAGGGGTAATTTTAGTTTTCCACTCTCCCTCCTGGTACCATGCACAAGCACCATACATTTTCCCCCCATCTGCATAAAGCGTAGGTGCATCTACTAATGGAGATATTGAGAGGGGGGAATGCCATTCAAAAGGGAGAGTTTTAAGAAAAGTGAACCGTGGGTCAGCTGGTAAATGGCAAGAAATTTGCCCTGGCCACTCTTCTAAAGCGTATTGTAGTTCTTCTGAATTACACCATAGCATTTCCCACGTGGTCAATGAACAAGGAGTGAATATTGAAACAGGCTCACATCCCATGAGTTGTTTACATCTTTGTCGACCTTTAAAGATCAACTGGGAATATGCAGAGGCTTTACTAGTGATTGTGGTCCGTGGGGTGTGAGACAAATGCAGCCATTCTAAAATCAGAATCTGTGTCTGATGAGATTGCATAATGACAGCTGTGGGTCTCTGAACAGTATTTAGTAAAGCAATTGATAAAAGACAATTTTCTATAGCTCGATCCACCCATCGAGTAGCCAGTAAATGGGAAATGTCTTTTAATGCCTGCAACTGCTCTTTATTTAGAATGATAACATCGGACGGGGCTTTACCTTGCGTGAGAGCATTAAAGAGATGAGCTAATGTAGCTGTAGTCAAACCCAAATAAGGACGTGCCCAATTTAAGGTTCCCAGGAACTGTTGTAAGATCACGAGTGTAGGTTTCGGGGGAAGTGTTGGGAGGGGAAGGGAAGGAACAGCAGCTGAAGCAAGTAACTTGTGACCTAAATAGGAAAAGGGAGGTTTGGATTGTATTTTTTCTGGGGCTATAATGAGCCCTGCTTTACCTAAAATGGAGGTCAGGCACGGCAGAGTTTTTAATACCGTGCCCTTTGGGCCAGGTGCAGATACCAATATATCATCCATGTAATGATAGATTTAAAAATGAGGATATTTAGCAAGGCTAAATCCACAAAAAATTGACACATAGTTGGACTGTTTAACGTGCCTTGCGGTAAGACTTTCCATTGATATCGTTTGGTAGGTCTTTGATTATTTAAAGTTGGTACTGTAAAAGCGAATAATTTTCTATCTGACTGGTGTAATGGAATGGAGAAAAAGCAGTCTTTTAAATCGATAATGACAAGGTCATACTCTTGAGGAATTATGTTAGGATTTGGAAGACCACATTGCAGGGGTCCCATTGGAAGGAGGACCGCATTCACAGCCCTTAAATCCTGAAGGAGACGCCAAGCGCCGTTTTTCTTTTTGATAACAAAAACTGGGGTATTATATGGACTCAATGAGGGTTCTAGATGACCTCTATCTAATTGTTCTTGAACAAGAGAATGTAAGGCTTCAAGCTTTATAGAAGGGAGAGGCCACTGATCAATCCACACAGGGTTATTGTTAGTCAAATATAAGCGAAGCATGGTTAATGGAGGGTAAGTTGCGCATTAAACTGTGACATAAGGTCTCTTCCCCACAAATTAGTATACAGAGGAATTACAGCTGGTTTAATATAAGCAACACATTGAGACTCAGGGGAATGGGCTTTTACCCAGTTTCTGCTAATGCGAGTCTCCTGGAGTCCCCCCACTCCTCTCACCACTGGTGCCACATCAGCAGGCCAGGTGTCCGGCCACTCAGCGGTTCGGATGACGGAAATATCCACTCCAGTATCTAAAAGACCAAGAAAGGCTCGACCGTTCAATAAGAATGTTACCGTAGGTTTCGGTTGACTAATTGGTCTTTCAATTGCATAGAGTTGCTCTTGTTGTTGGTCTAAGAGCACAATCATTTTTGCCACAACATCCCCCTCATTTATAGTAACTTCTGTATTAGCTAGTACGGATAGGCAGACATCAGACAACACAGTGGGGTCATGCAGAAAAGGAGAGGCAAGAATACCTTGTTCAGCTAAGTCCAGTACAGGAAAGACTAGCACTGGAATATCGGGGGGCATGTGAAAAGGCTGAACAGGGTGTACAAAGAGAAAGTCAGCAATACGAGGGAGATAAGTAACAGTTTCATTAGCAACAAGATCGTAAGCGAAAGAAGAAAAATTGCAAGTTTCAGCAGCCTTTGTTGTGGGGCTAGCTGCTTGCCCCGTTTCTAGTTTCCCTGATTCAAAAAGAGTTTTTGAGTGATTGCAGGGCTATTCTGCTGTTCATTCTTTTGGACTCTGCACTGACTAGCCCAGTGATAGCCCTTTTTACATCGAGGGCATGGAGTTTTTGGGTGAGCTACCTGGTTTCTTGACATATTTGCTCCTCCGCCCAGGGCTCTGCATTGGCTCTTAAAGTGACCTGGCTTGCCGCAATTAAAACAATTCCCCATTTTACGAGTATTTTGTTGGGAAATGGGAAGAAGAGAGCCCATGTTCTGCTGCATGCCTTCCGTAATGGCTGTAGCCAGAGTAGACATGGAATGGGATGTGGTTCCTATGATTCGGCAGGCTGCAAGATAATCCGCCAAGGTAACATTTGTCTTATTAATTAATGGTTGCAAAACCTTCTGACAATCAGCGTTTGCGTTTTCATAGGCAAGTTTTAAACCTAATTCATTACAAGCCTCCTCATTATCAATTTGTCTCTCCAAGGCTTCTGTGAGATGGTTTACAAAGGAGGAAAAAGGCTCAGAAGGTCCTTGGATAATCTTAGAGAAAGATTTGGCCATGCATCCCGCATTATCAATTTTTCGAGCCGCGGCCAAAGCACAATCCTGTAATATAGGGAAAGCAGCTGCGTCTGTGGCAGTCTGCTGGGCAATGGTAAGCATGGTGCCGGTACCGTTAAGCATATCTAAAGTAACATTAGCTGGCAAGCCTCTAGCGGCTGCAGCTGCGGTACGTTTATGAAATTCGGATTCCCAGACCATAAATTGTGAAGGTGTGAGGATTATGGCAAATAATGTACGCCAATCAGCATTTATCAAGTCAGCGCCTGGTTGGGTTATTGACTCTAAAAGACCCTGTACATAGTGGGATTGAATACCATTTTCCTTGCAGGCTGCTTTCAAATCCTTAATTATTTTGTATGGCATTGGGGTATACTGAGGAGCTGGGGGATTGCCGGCTTGTATGACCGGATAGAGGGAAGCAGCTGCAAGGGTGTCCTCATCCATTTCCCCTTCATAAAAGGCTAGTTGAATGGCTTTTACAACACCCCCCCACCTCGGGAGGGTGGTGGAGGACACGGGGGCTCTACATTTGTGGAAGTGGATTGAATGGAGGGAGGCTCCCGTAATGACTTATGATCATCGGGAGCGGAGGGTTGAAGGACAGAAAAGTTATCATAACTTGGCGGGGGAGATTCAAACACACTCCCTGCTTCTATTTTATAATGGACCATTAAAGCCTCCATAATTTTCCTCCAAGTGACCAAAATGCCAATAGGTGCACAAGGAGGACTATGGAGATGTTCACCAATTTTTTGCCAAGTGGAAATTTTTAAGGACCCTTCCTCTGAATAATTGGGACAATGTTGCCACACATAAGCCAATAATGTAGCAATAGGTTTCATTTTTACAGGCGAGCCCTTTAAATTAGAAGAATATTTAGAAGAAGAAGCGACTAACTCCCTCAATTCCTTTAGATGCTGCGTCTGTTGTTGAGAAAAGTTTCCACCCATACTTATGAAAGTCGAGACCGTGTTTCAGATCCGATGATGTGCAATTCGCTTCAGACCTGGCGATGCACAGCTCCCATCGAGCTGATAAGATATGGGCGCGTCGCAACGTATCCCCCTTAGGGAATCACGTCGGGATCACCAGAATGCGGTATCTGCTATCCCGCATCAGATGGGCGGCTCATGATAGGGAGCGAAGGAGAGAGAAACGACAGGAGGCGAAGTTTCCTCGGGATGAGCGCACCCCAAATGTCTTGGCACACGCTCTTTTATTGTGCTTTTTTACAAGAAAATGATTTAATCAAAGCTCAAGTCAAATAAGATAATTCCATCAGGATGTGCATGTTTACAAAGCTGCATACCAGACAGATCATTTACAATGTGGATAAGCTTATTAACAACCGTCTAGCTCCTTGTCCCTTGTACGTGCCTTGCAAAGGTCACTGAAGAGACAGAAGTTAATGATTACACATGAATGATACATAGTTGCAAACACATGAATAATACATAGTTACAACAAAAACCAATTCTTTATACCTTGTTCTTCTAAGTTTTGCATCATTTTAAGTTCACCCTTTTCATCCAATATTTCCCCATATCTAACTGTTTGTTCCTTCTTATAAGTTATCGAATACGAAAAAGCTTCAACAGTTGATAACCAAACTGGAATTTTCAAATAACGTTGTTTCTTAATTTTCTCCCAATTCAACCATAATGATTCCCATATATAATGCCCTCTAAAATAACCCTGTGATTTAGTTCCCTTATACCATAAAAAAGCACGCCAACCCAATAATAAATCATGACCTTCTAATGCCAACAATCTTGTATTTCTTAACGTTATCCATTCTTTAACCCACATTAAGTTTGCAGCTTGATAATACAACTCCCAATTAGGAAGGCCAAATCCTCCTCTAATTCTAGCATCCTGTAAAAGTTTTAATTTTATTCTCGCTTTCTTGCCTTGCCATATATACTTCAACACAATTTTATTTAATTCTTCGAAGTAATCCTTACTTAGCCTAATTGGTATTGTTTGGAACAAATATAAAATTCTGGGTAAAATATTCATCTTGATTGTTGAAATTCTACCTATCAATGATAATTGTAGGTTTTCCCATTTTTTCAGGTCAGATGCTATCTGCTGTGTAAGCTTAATATAGTTATTCTCTTTCAGTGTAGTACATCTTGACGTCAAGTATATCCCCAAATATTTAACTTTGTGCGTAACTTGAATTTTCAATAAATCTGCCAGCTCTTCTCTTTGTCTTAATAACATGTTCTTTGTCAGAATCTTTGTTTTGTCTTTATTTATTTTTAAACCAGCCATCTCACCATACGTCTCTATCTTTTCCAATAGTTTTAAAGCTGTCTCTAAAGGGTCTTCCAAAATAAAGACCAAGTCATCTGCAAAGGCTTGCAATTTGAATTCCTCCTTTTTGACTTTCATTCCTTTTATATTTATATTCTCTCTAATATTTCTATTTAAGACTTCCAAGGTCAATACAAATAACAAAGGAGATAATGGGCATCCTTGTCTTGTACCTTTTTTAATATTGATAGAGTCTGTGAATTCTCCATCTATCATTACTTTTGCCGTTTGCTGATAATATACGGCTTCTATTGCTTGAATAAATTTTCTAGCAAAGCCCATCTGTTCCAATAGTAATAACATAAATCTCCAGTTCACATTATCAAATGCCTTTTGGGCATCTAAGAATATCAAAGCCATTTGTTTTTCCGGGTGCGCCTCATAATATTCCAATGTGTCCAGGATTACCCTCATATTGTCTTTAATCTGTCTCTTTGGTAAAAATCCATTCTGATCAGAGTGAATAAAGTTATTTAAGTATTTTTTAAGCCTTTCTGCCAAGATTGAAGCAAAGATTTTACAGTCTGCATTCAATAAGGAAATAGGTCTATAGTTCTTAATTTGTAATTGGTCAACCCCTTCTTTTGGAATAAGTGTAATATAAGCTTCTGACCATGTTTCAGGTATTTTCTTATTTATCATAACTTCATCATGACTTCTAACAGTGGGATGCTCAATGATTCTTGTAATGTTTTATAAAATTCTGCCGGGAAGCCATCTGGTCCTGGTGCTTTTCCATTGTTCTGTCTGTTGAATGCTTCAGTTAATTCCATCATTGTTATAGCACTTTCTAACATTTTCCAAGTTTCATCAGGTATCTTAGGTAGGTTAGCATTTTGTAAATACTGTTTAATTTTTTCCTCATCAAGATCCTCTTGTTTATATAATTGTCCATAAAAATCTCGAATGATTGCCTTTTTCTCCTTATTACCATAACAAATTTGACCATGATCATCTATTAACTGTGATATTTTCCTTGACTCTTTCTCTTTTCTCAACTTATATGCTAACCATCTACATGGCCTATTTGCATCTTCAAAATAGTTCTGTTTAGCACTTCTAATTTTTTGTGCCAGTTCTTCTTTCTCTGCTTGATCCATTTTATGTTTAATTATGTCCATTTTAAGTTTGATATCTTTTTTCTGTGGCATCTTCTGTAATTCTTTTTCCAGTTTTTTATGGTCATCTTCTAGAGCTTTAATCATTTGGCTCTTCCTAATGTTCTTTTTCTTTATATAGTCAATTATTAATCCTCTTGCATATGCCTTCATTGTATTCCAAACATTCTGTATTTAAGTATCTTCTTTTTTGTTTTCATTGAAGAAGAAGGCCAATTCTTTTTCCATCCATTGTGTAAAATCTTTTTCCTTTAGAATAGTATTGCTTAATGTCCATCTAGATCTTCTTTTTTGTCCTTTCCATTTAATTGTCATTGGATTATAGTCTGCCCATGTACTTGTTTCAATATTTATTTCTTGAATATTAGATGATAATTCTGTTGATGTCCAAATCATATCTATTCTGGACCACGATAAATGCCTGTTTGAATAAAAAGTATATTGTTGAGTTTTAGCATTTCTTTCTCTCCATATATCTTTTAAATTTAGTTCATCTGTCATTTTAAAAAAGGATTTAGGGAGAGTTTTCCTATTTTGTCGTGTTGTTTTTACTGTATAGTCCAGTTTATTGTCTACAATTCCATTAAAGTCCCCCATCATAAGTATGTTAACATAGTCCAGTTCAATTATTTTCATATGTAATTTTTTATAAAATTCTTCTTGTTTATCATTTGGGGCATAAATTGCAACCAAGAGTGTTTTTATATTATTATCCACTATTTCAACTATTAATACTCTTCCGTCTTCATCCGTATAAATCAATTTGGCTGGAGTGGTTTCTTTAACATACAAAACCACTCCTCTTTTCTTACAATGAGTCAGAGAAGTAAATATTTTCCCTAACTTTGGTCGTATCAATAATTGTTGATGTTGTTTTTTGATGTGTACTTCTTGTAAGCAAATTATATCAAATTTTAGCTTCTCTAATTTATAAATTTTTTTCCTTCTTTTGATAGCTGAGTTCAGTCCATTTATATTCATGGAAATCAGTTTTTCCCCCCTCATGGTTATGCTTTATATTTAAGTCTAACAGCTCTCGTGGATCTTATTTCACGTTGTTCTTTGATCTCCATTTGTCCACCTATTGCGCCTTCTTCTTTTTCCATCTCCATTTGGTCCTCTTCAAATTCAGTTAAAATCTTTTCTTTTTCTGTCTCCATTTCTCTTCTTTCGAAAAATTCCTTATAAAACATTTCTGCTTTCGCAATTGAATCAATTCTGTGTCTCTGTTCTTGCCATGTAAACATTAATCCTTTTGGAATCAGCCATCTATAGTTCACCTCTTTTTTCAATAGCATTTTAGTCAAAAATCGATACTCTCTTCTAATCTCTCTCACTTTTCTAGGTACTTGTTTTAAGACCAAAATCTCTTTGCCTTTATATTTCAACCCCTTCTCTCTTACCACTTGTAATATTTGGTTTTTAATAGTTTTTTTAGTGAATCTAACATGGACCTCTTTTGGTAATTGGTTCCTCGTCGCATATCTTGTGAAGACTCGATATATCTCATCTACTCCATCCATCATCTTTTCCTCTGCTATTTCCAAGACTCCAATCAGAATTTCAATCATTACTGCCGCCAAGTTTTGTCCTTTTTCTTCCTTGATATTTTGGAATCTAAGATAAAATTCTGACCTGTCCATCTCCCACTTCAACATCCCACTTTTTTCTTGTTCGACCATTGTTAATCTGTTATCGATATTCCCAATTATATCATCTCTTTGCTTGTCTTTTCTATTTTTTGGATTCTCTCATCATGTTTCACCATCATTTGTTGAAAATTTTCAATTTTCTCATCCATCTTTCCAATTCTTTGATCAATACTCTCCATTCTTTGTTCCATACTCATGTTAAGATCTTGTATTCCTTGCATAACCATCGTTAAATCCACTTGCGCTTTGTCTTGCTTCACCATTGTTGAGAGTCGTCCTCCAGATGACGGGGAGACGGGAGCAGAAGTTGAGATGCCCGAAGGTAAAATTTTCTTACTCATTTCGATAACTCAGGGTCTTCCGGGTCTTTTAATCCAATTAGTGAGGTAGCCAATTATAATCCAATTTAAAAAAAGGAAAACACCACAAAAAACAAAAAACAAAACCAGTAATAAGCAAAAAGCCCAAAATTAAAAGGAAAGAAAAAAATCTTCAGGTTCTTCAAGACCTTAATCCAATTGTAAAATACGCAAATATAATTCAAAAGTAAAAATTAAAAAATGAAGAGAAAAAAAGAAGCAAAATAAAGCCCAATAATATCAAAAAATAATAAGCAAAGAAAAAGGAAAAGAAAAAAAAGAAAAAGAGGGTTCTTCAAATTCTTCCCACCTTAATCCAATTGAAAAACCACAGAAAATGAAAAAAAACCCATAAAAATAAGTCAAAAATAGAAATCAAAAGGCAAACATCCCCATGAAAAAAAGAAAAAAGGCCAAAAAAGGAATATTCTGAGGCTTTCTCCTTTAAAAATAAAAAATAAAAATGAAATATAATAAAAAATAAAAAAAATAAAAATATCAATATTACAAAATAGTGTGGGGTTGGAAGGGAGGAATGGAACAATTAATAAGGTGTTTAAAAAAAAAAAAAAGACACACACTGTCTTTTATTTATCCAAGGCTCTTATTTGACTTCTCCACAAATTTCAAAGCCAAGCTTCAAGTATTCATTTGATAATAGAAGTTCCAAAGAGCACCTGTATAAACATCCTCCAGTACTCTTCCCTCTATCTTATCATTTCCAGTAACCTTGAGAAAAGTTTTTCAAACAAAAGTTTTTCAACTTCAAACAGAATATTTTTCAAGCCTCTAGTTGGCAGTGTTACAAAGTTTCTTCAATCCATTCCCCTTCTTCCCCCCTGAAAAAAGCCTAAAAAGAGAAAAAAAAGTATGTATGTATATTTATGTATATTAAAAAAAAATATTAAAGGGGGCCTCTATTTTAAAAAATATAAACAGAAAAGCAAAGAGAAAGCAAGTAAATATAAAAATATAAAAGAAAAAAACCAGTTTGATTTGCTAGATCGCAATAGAAATTCAGAAAAGAAAAAAAAAAAGCAAAAATAAAAAGCCAAGCCTCACTTTGCCATTACTAAAAAAAAAATGCTGCTAAATCAAATTCTGTCAATAAGGCTGCTGAAGCTGGGACAGCTCCGGAAGAACGGGATAGAAAGAAGTATATAGGCTGGTGAGGATCTCTTTTTTTTTAGCTTGGGACTTAAGAACACTCTAATATGAGAAGAAATCTGTAAACTTATTGATAGGAGATATGTTTCTAATGGATTGAAAAAAAAAGAGATTCTGTTCATTCTTGTTGTAAAAATGTATTATAAACTTGATAATCACTGTTGCCAGAATAACTGACAGTGCAATTATATATTATTTTAATTATAAATAAATCAATATTGTTTAGCAGAGTTAATTTTTAAGATAGTATGCATAAGTTTGAAAAACGCTTATATCCTTTCGGAGTTTTTTTTTTCTTATATAGTTTCACAGCACAATTTTAATTTTGAATGATAAAAATTGTGCCTCTTCCAATTCTTATTAATAGGCTAAAGGGAGATTATGTGGTTTACCCAAATTAGTGAAAAGCAATATGTCTTTAATATAAGAATTAAGAAGAATCAAGCTATTCAAAATGTGTTTTTTTAAATGCTCATAGATTGAGGAAGACTAATGACATTTTGTCCGTTTATAGGTTAATCCCACATTAAGACTTGGTGTGCTGATTTCAATGGGGACAAAAATATAGATACTTTATATGCACATTATTTGAAATGGTACATTTTATTTCATTTATTTATATATCATTATTTTTATAAATTACTTGGGCAATGAAAAATATCTAATGCCTCTTCTTATTTTCCCCACAACAGTAATCCTGTGAGATGGGTTGGGCTAAGAAAGAGTGATCAGCCCAAAGTCATCCAACTGGCTTTCATGTGTAAGGCAGGACTAGAACTCACAGCCAGGCTGAGCTGGACTTGCATTGTGGGGGAGAAAAGTCAGAAGCAGTCCCAGAGCTGCAGTGGGGCAAAAAAAAAAAAAATTGTGCCATGTTCCCGGACCTGACTGTGGGCTAAGCTTCGGTTGTGGGGGGGAAAACAGACAAAAGCAACTCCTGTGCTACAGCACAAAGGTACAAAATCCATTTTGTCAATGGTGAGAACAAGACACCAAAGGTCAGCAGCTATAGTGACAAAGTGAATAGCAAAGGTTTTGGGGTGCAAGGTGGGGGGGCTACTATAGCTGAATTGCATTGAGATGGCTACAGCTTCCTAGGATATGGCTAGCACCTCCAGAACCACGCAGCTGACCCACAATTCTTGGATAGCAAAGGAAACTGGGACTGTGGGGTTGCCCTTACTAAGTGAGGCAGTCACGTGATGTCTCGCTTTATGACATCTCAGTTTTTTTCCAGGTTATGCTCACTAGATTCTAAGTATATTTCTTGTAATATCTTAAAATTTTATTGTAATGGCATAGAAGAATAAAGTTCTTTGCAATGTATGTTTTGAGTAACTATGTAATGTATCCATTGATTGATGTTCACTACTTGAGAGTACAATTAGTTCTCGAGATACAACTGTAACAAAGACTCCTAGCTGCTAGGTAACTGGTTGTAAATTAATAGCTACCTGTTTGGAAGCTATTATTTTTGCATGCTCTGGCTTTTTTATTTGACTTTCTGAAGAAAACACAAAATGGCAGAGTGTGGGTTTCTGAATAAACCTAAAAGCATAACTTTATATGCTTTATAATTTCTATAATTTTTCTCTGTAAGTTGGTCCATAAACTTGCATGAACATATTTATTCATTTCAGGGAGGTAGGATTTCATTGAAATAAATCTTTTATCTATGAATAAAGCATCAAGCTAAAGATAATTCTCAATTTATGACTGAAATAGAGCCTGCACAATGTACATTGCAGCCATAAGACATGACAGTTGCTAAGTGAAGTGCTTTTCTGATTGCCTCGTCATCTCGGTCAGTGACCCCAATCCCTGCAGTCCCCATTGTCATAAAGTAGGGAAACTTCAGGAAATCTGCTTGAGAGGGAGAGCAGTTTGATCTGTTCCTTGACCCGTCAGAGACCACGTGGCAATGTCCTGGAAACAAGCGCCATTTTGAAGTGTCCTTAATTCATTCTGACTGCTCCCAAATGGCATCATAGAAAGCCATGCAGCTGCTTCCTGAAGATCTATCAAAAAAGATAAGATAATGGTGGGCGGGAGGAGGGCATGGGACTACCGGGTAGGAAACACACCCAGTAAGGTGGGGGGAAAGGCCCAAGTCCTGCAGAGACTGAGCAGAACAAGATGCTGGGGAGATGGGGGGGATGCTTCAATGTCCCTGTAATCGATCATAACAGAAGGCGCATTGTTAAGCAACTGAATGATGCTAACGATGGAAGCGCTGCAATTTCAGCAAGGGTTGTAAGTCACTGAATAAACACTTAAGGCGAAAACAACCTATATATCATCCCATTCTTCTATTTTTGTGAAGTTTTGCTAGTGATTGCTGCAAACATGAAAAATAAATATATTGTATAGCATTTATAAAGAGTAAAAAGAAAATAGAGCAAGGGATAGCTAAGATTCAAATAGGCAGAAATACGTGTATGTTTCATTTTGATTTTAGTGGAAATCGTTTTGGAAGTAAGTTAAGGGTTGACAAAGAGCCTCCAGCAGAATAAATGGATAATAAAGAAAAATGAGCTGGAATATGTAGACTGGAATATGTTTTTAAAATATGTATGAGAATTACAGTGATATGTTGAGGAACGGCATTGAAATAAACTTATAATTGTACTTGCAAAATTGATTTTAGTCCCATGATGTAGACCAGACCAAGAATGTAGGGGACCCAGATTCAGGTCTCTCCCCTCCCAAGCTTGTCAGGATCACAAAATTAATACATGCCACAGATATGTAAATAAATTTAAAGCCTAGTGCCATGTTATTAAGCCTTATTATCATGAGAGAAAACTAAAATAAATTGATGGATCCACACCCCTCTCTTCTTTTTTTAATCTTACTATCAGTGAGCAATCATGTGTCTTGGCCACTCAGAAGCAATGAAAGAGACTCCTGTCCCAAAGTTGCTTTTTCTTGAAACCAAAAATGTCCAGTTGCAAAACGTTAGCACGCCCTCCCCCCGAAGAATGAAAGCACGCCGTCCCCCGAAGAATGAAATATTTTGAGAAATATTAAAAAGGCAGAAAATTATATTTCCCTAAATGAGAAATAGAGAAACATGCTCTTAAAGGGCAGGAAACAGACTCAGTCTTTCTTAATAGCTTCAAAGAAAATGAGGAGGCCATCTTTTAAAATGCAGATTTGGCAATCCATTCAAGACAGGATTAAAACCCCAAGGAAACCAGCATCTAGGCATAATTACATTTGTTAAGCTTAAAAAGCCCAACTCATTGCTGGCCTTCATGAGACAAACTAATTGAAATCAAATAACAAAATACACAAAACAAGCCTCTAAATCACAAAATGCTGTAGAACAAACTGTATAAAAATCCACGTACTCATTAAACCAGTTGCCCAGGACCTCAAACCCATGTGGTCCTGTTCACTAATAAACCATTTTTCCAATCCGCCTCCATGTTTCTAGTGTCTTTCTCCCTGCTTGGTACTGAACCAGATGGATATTTCTTCCAACAAGTCTTGAAAAAACCTCCTTTGGAACAACTATGACCTGGACAACTAAAGAATCCCCATAGACAAGAGATTCCTGTACTCAGTGAACTGACAAAACACACTTTCACACCCAGAAGAAACAATCCTTAGATCCATTGCCCCACTTAAAGATACCAGCTGGTGTCACTCGCCTCACAAGATATCCTAAGGAAATCATCCAGATTTAAGGAAAGATCACATGCCCCCCAAAAGGCAGTAAAAATATCAGAGTGCCAAGCTTGCATCCTGTCTCTTGGATGTACACCCCAAAAGTATACCCCAAACAGTGTAAAAAGCTTTTATAAAAAAGTCAAGCCCCTAATAAAAGTACTGTACTAGCAAAAAAAAAAAGCAACCCTCCAGAGAAGTGGCTTCCACTAGTCTGGGCATACTGCTCAGAACGATTAGCTGTTACAGTGTAACAAACACTTAAACAGGGCAATAATAAAGATAAATGTTAGGCTAGAAACAACACAGAGGCACACCAGAATATTTCCTTCCTGCCTTCTTGACAGGATTATCCCTGTAAAGTGGGAAAAACAAAAGGCTGTTGGAAGGAAGTTTCTTCCAACAACGGCTTCGCCAAACTGCTCAGGAAGTTAACCAACGGTTCTTCCCAAATGGTGTGAACTAGCTGAATCCCACCACTGATTTTAGGTCTATCCAAGGGAGTATAAAAACCAAGAAGTCCCATATTCTTTTGCAAACATTAAAATTTATTTGGGGCTTGTGCCGAAAATCAATTCTTGGAAAAATGTTTTGAAATGTAAAAAGTGTTCATAAGTTACTAATATTAGAACTATACTAAGGTAACAAAAATCTATACATTAGCATTTTTAAATATTAATTGGTAAAAATATCATTAAGCAAGGAAATCAATATTCTGTTATACATAAAGAGAATATATGTAGCTCAGGATTGTACTCTCAGAGCTTTTTTGTTTTTTTGTAGTTGTTTCATTCAGGCTAGATAAATTATTGAGTTTGCTGACTGTTTATATTAGCTTGCTCTGTCAGTTTTTATCGGTATGTAGCTTTCTCCTTGATGAAACAATACAAGCAACTATCACATAGAAAGTTAGCAAGCCCTATTCCCCATTGATAACATTACATAATAGAGAACCTTCTGTTATGCCATTATACTAAATATGTTTTAGTATAAACATGTTTTTCTGTTTCTAAATATCTGGACATATTTGGAATGGTGTGCATCCAAGACTCACCTGAGCTGATAGAGTTCCTTATAAATGGTATTAATATTTAACCCAACTTTTTCTAGCTGCAGGAATTTGAAACTGCTATCAAAAAAAGAGACAACGTTATAACTCAGCTCACTGCTAATCTTCAGCAAGCCAGGATGGAAAAAGATGAAACTATGAGGGAATTTTTGGAACTGACAGAACAAAGTCCAAAACTGCAAATTCAATTTCAGCATGTAAGTACTGATAATATTTTATTAACAAATATGCCTAAATCAGTCCCTTACTGAAGGAAAAATGTTTATATGTTTCTGTCATTTTCTCTACTTTTCCATTAGGCAGACCCATTTTTGAGATAATGGATTTATTTTGATTTTATATATTATTCATTGACTGGATTCATATAAACTTTAACTTTGCAAATGATGCTTTCAGTTCTCTGAAACTGCTTTCAGTCCTATTAATAATGGCTTTTTCATTCTATCCAAATTCCAAAATTTTAGTTTAAGCAAGTTTTTCAAATTAGAATTATAAGCTGAAAACAGGGCTAATGCAGAGAGTTCACAAACAGTTGTTTGGCTATTTCTATAAAATAAAAAGTGCAGTTTGAACAAACTTGAGTGGGAGAAGAATGGATAAGACTGTGTCCAGGATTCGATTTACTTATAAATCAGTACATTGAATCTGGTCAGTATATAATAAATCAGGAAACATCAAATACTTCAAAAATAATAACAACAAATATAATATTCCTTAATTTGGCAAGAGAAAGCTTGAACAATATGGTTTTCAAAGCCTTGTGAAATGCAAGAAGGAACTAGTTAAACATATTTCCAGTGTGGGAATAGAGAATCAAATTTAGTGAGGTTCCCATCAAAGCAATTTTGTTTATTCAGATCAGTTGGGAGCATCTTATTGTCTATATTGGTTTGAGCCATTAGAAAGAATTCTGTGTTTTCCTGAATAAAATTCTGTGTTTTCTTTCATGTTCTGAAAGTATCAAAAATAAATGCTAAATGCTATCTGTAGTTATTAATATCAAAAAATTAAGTTTTTTTTAAGTTCAGTTGATTTATAAATGTAAAATGGCTTGCTGGAAATATTAGAAACATATTTTGCTAAGCTAATATATCAACTGCTTTGGGAGGAATCATGTAAAATTACGTTAATTTGAAATGTCTTGGAAATATTGTTTAATAGGTTTGGTATACCTTATTCTTTAACAGGCTTGGTATTAGATATCTATGTTTAGGTATAATGTTGTTGTTTTTAATGCTTTTATTTATGTGACCATAATAAAAATTGATTGATTGATATATATTTTTAACTGATTATATTAGCAATATTCTATTGTGGTTCCCAACCTTTACAGCATAGTAGCATGGCAGCAGAGGGAAATCGAGCTGCGTGCATGTACGCCGGCTTGACGCTCACACAAGTTAAACTTGAACCTGCATTCTGGACTGCATCTTGTGCAAGTTAAACTGCACACGCGTGTATATGCACAAATCAGCGATTCATGTGGCCTGTTCTGAACTAATCCAATAGGGGGCCGCAACCCAGGGGTTGAGGACCTCTATTCTATTGCGTGCGTGTATCTGAAAGTATGGCTATTGTTTTTCTCTATCAATTAATCATTGGTGCCCTGATTGAAGCTCTTTTATCTTTTATAATCCCAAAAAGTATATTCAAATAAATTCAGTCTTTTTCGGGATAATTTATTCTGGCCTATGGTTATTACATCAGAGAAGTAAGTTCAGGAGGAAAAGGGACTTATGGGATTGCTAATATGCTACTCTTTACAATATCCCTGAGAATAAAAATGTTTCCTCTTAAAGTTCAAAATACATGCCTTTGTGAAAGAGAAATAAAAATATGTTACTGAGAACAGTTAATATGGAAGCCACTTTTTCAAACAGTGTCTCTTAACACACTGTTCTGTTCATAAGTTGCAGGCAAGTGAAACTTTAAGGCACACTAGTCACAGCAGTACAGCTGCTGACTTACTACAAGCTAGGCAACAGATATTTACCTATCAGCAACAGCTCGAAGAACAAGAACAGCTGTTGAGAAACTATCAGAAGAAAAATGAAGATTTTGAAGTGCAGGTTTCCCTTCTGCAACATAAAATCGTGGACATGGTTTGTATTTAAGGCCTGTATATTTACTTACCGTATATACTCGAGTATAAGCCGAGTTTTTCAGCCCATTCTTTGTGCTGAAAAACCCGCCCTCGGCTTATACTCGAGTCAGATTCCCCTCTGAAAAAAAAAATGGTGTGGAGCTCCGGAGCTGGGCAGCCGCTTTCCTGCAGGCAAGCCCCACTTCATGGACTCCGTCCATCCTCGCTCCCATCCACCCACCCACCCAAAGCGACGAAGTCCCCCAATCGCGCAGCCCAGAATTGCCCTCCCCTCAGGGGGCAGCAATGACGCCTGGTGCTTCCCGAGACAAGAAGCTCCACCGTGCAATGAAAGCGCCCTGGCTCTAGGCTCAGAAAACAACGCGAGGCGAGGTCGCTTCGGCTCCGCTGAGCTTCGTTTCCTAGCTGCTTTCAGTCCGCTCGGGAGGAAGGGGAGGAGGTGGCCTAGAGCTCAGAAAACAACGCAAGCTGCCGCCACCACCTCCTCCCCCTCCTCCCGAGCGGACTGAAAGCAGCTAGGAAACGAAGCTGAGCGGAGCCTAGAGCTCAGAAAACAATGCGAGGCGAGGTCGCTTTGGCTCCGCTCAGCTTCGTTTCCTAGCTGCTTTCAGTCCGTTCGGGAGGAGGGGGAGGAGGTGGTGGCCTAGAGTTCAGAAAACAACGCAAGCTGCCGCCACCCCCTCCTCCCCCTTCTCCTGAGCGGACTGAAAGCAGCTAGGAAACGAAGCTGAGCGGAGCCTAGAGCTCAGAAAACAACACGAGGCGAGGTCGCTTCGGCTCCACTGAGCTTCGTTTCCTAGCTGCTTTCAGTCCGCTCGGGAGGAGGGGGAGGAGGTGGTGGTCTAGAGCTCAGAAAACAACGCATGCTGCCGCCACCACCTCCTCCCCCTTCTCCTGAGCGGACTGAAAGCAGCTAGGAAACGAAGCTGAGCGGAGCCGAAGCGACCTCACCTTGCGTTGTTTTCTAAACCCGTGAGCCTGGAGCCAGGGAGCTTTCATTGCACGGCGGAGCTTCATCTCGGGAAATACCGGGCGTCATTGCTGCCCCGAGGGGAGGGCGATTCTGGGCTGCGCAATTGGGGGACTTCATGGCTTTGGGTAGGTGGAAGCGAGGACGTTGACTTTAAGCGCTGCCGACCAAGTGTTTCACAAATACCAGTGGGACCTCCGCCACCACCACCCCTCCCTCTTTTGCCTCCTTCCTTCTGATCAATCAGGTTTTCCTAGTATTTGCTCACAGCTGCGTTTTCTCTTCTGCTGTGCTAGGCATTGAACGCGGGGATTTCTGATTCCCCTTACACGCGTGTGGATATGCTGCAGGGCATTTTCTTCCAAATGCCCCCTGGCAGAGAACACTGACTTTCATAATAGTGAGATCATATCCCAAATTAATTGATTCACTGACCCAAAAGAAGATGTTGATGACAGTGGGAGGCAGGAGTCACTCTCTCACTTGCAAGAAAAAAGCAAGAGCCGTTCTTATGATCTCTCCCTCTCTCTCTCTCTCTCTCCCCGAAATACAGTCAAGCCCTTTCCAGCACGTGGGATCCGCCCCCGCCGTTTTGCACCTTGCAAATGCAAAAACCCCGGGATTTTGCATTTGCAGGGTGCAAAGCGGCGGCGGCAGCAGATCGCGCATGCTGGAAAGGGCTTGACTGTATTACGGGGAGAGAGAGAGAGAGATCATAAGAACGGCTCTTGCTTTTTTCTTGCAAGGGAGAGAGTGACTCCTGCCTCCCACTGTCATCGTCATCTTCTTTTGGGTTAGTGAATCAATTAAACCTTTCATGATAGTGAGATCTTTTCCCAAATTGATTAATCTGTTTTTCTTTGAAATAAATATTCAAAAACATTTAATCTTCTGATGCCTCAATTAATGTAATTTTATTAGTATCTATTTTTATTTTTGAAATTTACCAGTAGCTGCTGTTAGCTGCTGCATTTCCCACCCTCGGCTTGTACTCGAGTCAATAAGTTTTCCCAGTTTTTTTGTGGTAAAATTAGGTGCCTCAGCTTATATTCGGGTCGACTTATACTCGAGTATATACGGTAGGCTTATTAGTAATATATTTTTCCTGAATTCCTACTCCATTCACCAACTGTAACAACTGCCTAACATGACTGGGGGGGGGGTCAACAACCACAATTTACTGGGGTTTATAAGGCAAGAAAGATTTAATGTCCTTTTATGGTCTTCAATTCATTTGTAAATATTAAGTATTATTTATCTTGGATGTTTTAATTTTTTGATTAATATATTGCTGAAAAAGAATATTGTCGTAAACTTCTTGGAAAATTGTAGATTAAGGTAGCATACAGTTTTAATAAATAAGTGAGATTATAATCCAGATTACTTATATCTTTAACATCTTGGAGAATAAAATGATTATTAATTTTGTATATGTGTATTTTTCCTTAGAGCGATTTAAAATTACAGATGGAGGCCCAACATATCTGTCTCCTTATGATTTACTCAGCGCATGTGAATCAGGTGTGTGAATACATGGAATATGAAAAAGAGAATGCACTTTCTGCTCTTAAAGAAGAGCTCCAGCTACATCATACACAAGAGTTGTGTGAACTAAAGGAAAGTCAGATTGTGGACAATCGAAAAACAGGTACATGGATAAATCAGCAAGAAATTATTTTTTAGAATTCTAAGCTTCTTATAATACTCTCCCAATATATCACACCCTTAGGCCATACCCATAGTTTCTTAAAATAAAACTTATTAAAATAAATATTTCAGTGATAATTTGTTTCCACAGATGAAAAAGACCAGTCTGCATGGGTGCATCTGGAAAAATTTAGCAAGAAAGTAGTTGAAGAATATTCAAAGCTCACTAAGGTCAAGAATCAATTGCCTTAGAACTGTTTAAATTTTGTGTTTTCATTCTTGCTCTAATCTTACAAAATGTTAAATGGTATCCCATGCCTTTTTATAATATTGTTAGGCTGTAGTATAAGTATGGGGATTGGGGAAAATACGGGTGAATCTTTTAGGCACTTACCTAAGGAATCTTTCCTGTAATAAAGTTATCTTGTGATTCTTAATGAATGAAAAATAGTATTCCTATGAAAGCTTTATTTGTTTTTTCCCCAGCTGGCTTGATATAATCAATTATAAAGCTATAATATTCATTTTTATTATTTTTATAGTCAGTACGTGAAATTTTTCCTGAACTTTTTTCAAATGCTACTGAACTTGATGTTGGTGAGAGAAATCATTCTAATTCAGCATTAATGCCAACAGAAGACTCTCAAGGTAACTCCAAGTAAACTCTTCATGTGCAAACCTACACGTGGCTTACTTTAAGCAAAAGTTTATAGAATTGAAGTCCTCGGATACAACCACTCGTTCAGTGACTGTTCAAAGTTAGGACATACAAAAAATGGAACTTTTGATTGGTCTGCAAAGTTTTGATAATCGCAGGACTTCACAGACACATGGATCACCATTTGTGATCTTCCCTGTCAGTTTCCCACAAGTAAAATCAGTGGGGAAGCCAGCAAAGAAAGTTGTAAGTCACCTGTATCAAAAGTTGCTGCTGTATCTTTTTTTTCTTGGGGAACACTGCCATGGAAGTACAAAATCCGTTTTATGCTCTGGAGATTCCCCTGTCCTCATATAGTACAAGTAGTCCTCGATAGCAATTTGAATGTCCCTTGCTAAGCAATGTAGCCCCATGTGCTATTGCACATCCAGAACAATGTGGGCCATAAAATGGAAAGAGGCAGGACTGCAGGTGGGAGCACAGGTGATGAGATAAATCATTCATAATTCAGCCAGATTGTTGGAGGCAATATGCTCACTCAGTAAACCACTTAAAGCTGTAAACACTGTGAAGCGGTATGTAAGTCTAAGTGCTATTGCTATAATTCAGTACTTTTAAAGTAATTCATAGAGATTAAAAATTCACATACATCCTTAGACTTTCAAAGATTAATATCTTACTGGCGTTATTATAAGAAAAGTAGAATACTGTTTAATAAAAATGTATTTTACAACAAGGAATTAAAATTTATATTAGAATAATGAAATGATATATACAGTTTTATTTATTCTCTGTAATTTAGTTTTGCAAGGAACCCTACAAAGTCTCCTGAATAATACAATGGAAACGACCCAGAGGCTACTAGAATACCAAGTAGAATTCATAGAAAGCAGAAAAAAGGTAAGATTTGTTAAATTTGAGCAGAGGGAGAGGGATATGACACTATCTATTCTTTGTTGCAGTCTTTTCAGCAGTCCAAGAAAGCTTCCACACCTATTTGCACCCTGAGGATACAGATAAGCTCTCAAATGCTTAACAACTCTAAGAGAGCTAACAATACACCTTCAGAGTGCTAACAACCAGATAACTGCAAAGAAGTAAATAATTCCATTCCTCACCAGTTAGAACACCAGTTAGAACCGAAGAAGCTTCTTGAACGAGAAGTGAAATATTTTCAAAGAAAAAAAAAGTTCATTTGCTTTTTGGAAAAAAGCATCTTTGGGTATTGATACACTTTTTGAAAACAATATCTATTTCTGAATAAACTTACATTAGAGCAGTGGTCGCCAACCAGTGGGCCGTGAGAAAATTTTGGTGGGCCGCAGAGAAATCTCACCCCCAGAGCACCCCCACAAAGCAATTAATCCAGGCTGCGCAGAAACACACTCTCCCCGCCCGTTCATTCCTTACCCGGCAAACTTGTCTGCTAAATTGCTATTTTTCCTTTTTCAACCATCATCTGTTCTGCTGTGCCTGGAGATTTAGATTAGCTAGGAAGCAGGAGATGGTTGGATTTCTTGCTTTCTAGCTAGTCTTTAGATCTTTAGATTTGTGCTTAAAAGCAGAGCCGAACCTCCCTTAGGACTGAAGGTTCTATTATTCAGTACAGACTCATGGCAAGCAAATTTAAGAGACTGAGCTAGCCGATGGCAGATAGATAGATCACTGAATGATTTTGTGAGCCGAATTAATCTGCCTGGCTACTTTGCCTGATTTGGGGTAAAAGTTGCTTTTTTATATAAAAAATTCAATATTTACATACATGGTGTGTTGTGAGTTAATTTCGTGAGTTTGCTTGCTAGCAAATTTTATGAGTTTGCTTGAAAGCAAATTTTATGTGACAGACTGAGCTAGCCAATGGCAGATAGATGGATCTCTGAATGAATCTGTGATTCTGTCAGGAACTCAATTTGCCTGCCTGCCTGATTTTGGGTAATAGTTGCTCTTTTTTTATAAAAAATTCAATATTTATATAAATATTTATAATATTTACATACAAGCCATGCCCAGCCAGTCACATGACCACCAAGCCACACCCACAAATTGGCCACGCCCACAGAACTGGTAAGTGGTCCCTGGGATTTAAAATTATGAGTTTGGTGGTCCCTGAGGTCCAAAAGGTTGGCGACCCCTGCATTCAATCTTGATTTATTGATCTGTAGTACAGTGCTACAGGTCCACTTGATAGTGGATACAGAAATTAAAGTTAGATCAATGATGGCTAATCTTTTTGGCACCAAGTGCCCAAAGCGCGCATGCCATAGGTTCGCCATCACGGCATTAGATCAAGACAAGAACGTTGGTGTCTCTTAGTTCTGAGATGTTAGAGGAATCTCAGCTAGACAATATCTTTGAAGTAGCACAAATGCTGTGGAAAGCCCCAGCCCTCTCCCTCCAGGCAATCATATTTGCCTCATAACTGGATAGCATTCAGGAAATAATTTGTACCTCTTTTTTATCTCTTATTTTGTTTTTGTGATTTGGATTGAATGTGTTCTGATTTTGTTGGTGTTTTTATTTAATTGTGGAACTCTTTAGAGTTATGAAATTGTAATGGGCTGAATATTGAAACGTACAATGAATATTTTGTTCCTCAAGACTACCATGAGTATCAGACATTCTGTTGAACCTATTGTAATGTTGTTAATATAAATAGACTTATATTGTTAATATAAGTAGACATGCATGGTTTTAAAACATTTATGCATATGAAAGAAATACAAAAGGAAAGGAAACTATAGTCCAGTATAATAATCTTAGTTTATTATACTTTGTAATCTGAGTAATATATTTAATATCTTAAAATGTTTATAGTTTAAAGATTTAAGTTCAGATCTAGATATCTTCATGCTTCTCAGCAAAGCAAAATAGCTCTTATCTATTTTCATAGCACTGAAATTTTTTTAAACTCTGTAGGCATGGTGAGGCTGCCTATGAATGTTCATAATTTTGTCACTCAGTTTATATCTGAAAAATTGTGTGTGTATGTTTGTATAAAATTTTAAGATATTATTCTGACATATTCATTGCTTGTTTTTTTTATTAAGTAAACGAGTGTTTATTATTTATTCATTTATAGGCATTAAAGTTAAGTCAGTTTCTCAGGAAGAAGTAGAGAACTTGAAATTTCAATTAGAAGAACAACATGCCCAAAAAATTCAATCATATTTCCATCAACAGTTAAAAGAAACTGAAGAAAAATATTTTATTGAGATAGTTCACCTATAGAACAGACTCCAAATTGCCAGTGCGTCTTCTGAAAATTCCAGGTATTTATAATTTTGGAGCCCATTTTTTTTTTATGATTTGAGTTTATTTCAACAGTTTTTCTGTGTATTCAGAATTAATTTTGATGCTAACAGACTTTGATCAAGGTAGAAAATTGAGAGCTTATCCTTCCTGTTTTGTATTTTCCCAATTCCAGCCATGTTTCATTTAAAAGAAGGAAAAGAAGCTACAGTTGGATCTTTATACTTGATTCCATGTGTCCTGAATGATCTAGGAGAGTGATACCCAACATTTCTGGCTTGGTGGCCCAGTGGATAGGGGAAAGGTTTTAGTTCCTTGTGAATAATAGATGAGGCACACATGAGCACATGCAACTCCATTTGTTCCCAAATGGAATTCTTGCAGTCGTGCAAGTCAATACCTCAAGATGGCTGCCACTTGCCCGAGGGAAGTTTTGCACACAAGCACAAGATGGACATTCGTACAAGGGCATGTGGTCATGCTTGTGTGAGACAATTGCCACTTGCATCAGGGGAGCTTTGTGCACGATTGCAAGACGGCCACTGATCGCACACATACATATGCACTTGCCCACCAATGTGTGACTCTGTTTCAAATAGGTTGTGACAGTGTCGTGGACTGGAGATTGGAGACCCCTGATCTAGGTAAAGTGTATATTGCAGCACAGTTATAGAGCATGGGGCTTGCATTCAGAAGATCCCAGATATAATATTCAGCATTTCCAGGTAGTGCTGAAAAAGACTTCTGCAACTTGTCATAATTTTTGTATATGATAGATGGGTAGGATCATGGGTATATACATATCTCCAGTTTGTAAAGTGGAGAGTAAACAAAGAAGAGAAGTCTACTACTTCATCTCTTCATTTCAATCAGTAAGATGAAAAGAATGTATAGAATGTATCTGAATTCTAAAGAGAAAAGATTGCTTATATATATTTATCCTGAAAATTGTCATACAGATTATTATTGATTTCATTAATAAAAATGTAAAAATATGGATTTTGTATTGGTACATTATACAATGTTGTATTTCCTAAATAATAATGTCTATTATATGGTGTTCTTTTCATTTTAGTTATAAATAATTCACCTAATAATATGGTATTTATCTGCAGGATTTTTTCATTATTGAAAAAAGCTTATCATTTTCTGATACTCTTTTTTTCTCAAGTAAAAAAGGTCTTCTGTATTGCCCCACTGTTCCTATAACCCGAGAAGCAGAAAATTGATGACAATCTAAAATAAAGTGAGACCTCAGTTAAGGACTGTCTCATTTAATGACTATTTGAACTTAGCAATGGTGCTAAAAAAAGTAGGTTTATGATTACTCTTCAAACTTAGGACAGCTGCAGCATCCCAGAGTCTTATGATTGCCATTTGTGACCTTCACAAGTGATTTTGGTGATTGCCTTGTTAGTTGTTGAATACTAATGCATCCATGAACACAAACTAGAGTCAGAAGATATGATGGGCAGAGAATTCTTGGAAGTCTGGCATTCAGACAAATCAGCTTTCAATGTGGAATAATCAGCATTTATATATCATTCCAGGACTCAATCCAAAAGTAAAAAAGGATATGAAATGATCAACCTCCATATCATCAATGAATATCCAGAAGAGCAGAAATTAACACCAATAGTCAAGAAACAAACAATACCTCAATCATGAAGCTACCAACTCAGATAAACAAGCTAACAGCAAACAACAGCCTAATCAAGGAACCATCAAGACCATTTCCACCAACCCTGAAAAGGCAGGCTACTAGTGTATAAAATGAGAACAAAATCCACTCTCTCCTAGCTCTGATAATGTTACCTGCTTTGGTGATGAAATGTCTGCAAAAAAACCACCAAGCTTAAAAGAGCACGAAGGACACCTCAATTCAACCTTGAACTATAGATATTCCCTTCTATTGGTGATGTATAATCTTTCAGAAGCTGCTTATGCCTTTTAATAAAATGTGTTGCATCATATTAAAGCAGCAAGAAATTGAAGTCCTCCTATTCCATTTCAAGTTGCTGTTCAAGATTTGAAGAAAATTTAAAAGAAAAAACTACAAGAATATATGAGCAGTCCCCTGTTTCAAGGATAATTTATAATCTAGATTCCAAAAGAGGAGTGACTTGCATTTAAGGAACAAAACTAAATAACAGCATCCTACACTTCCTTCTTCCACATCTGCTTACTGCAGTTTTTAAATGCCTCAACAATAGTGTGAGCAACAACTGAAGGATTAAAAAGTCTTTGTTCCATCTGAGTGTTGATCATGCAGAAAAGAATGAGGCTGCTTATTTTAGACTGAAAATTGGGAAAATATAAAATTCCTGGTGAAGTCCCATTCAAGTACTTCCTTGTGGTTAGAAATTCAGGCCCTAATTCCCTGCTTTAAAAACTTCAAATGAAATTACATTGAAAAACTATCCAACTTCTCAATTTTTCTTTTTTTAAATTAGTGTTTCTGTGAAGTCATATGTAAATAAAGATAAGCAGAAAGCAAAACATGTTGAAGGTGATACTAAAAAAAATGCTGAGAAGATAATAGAGGCACTATGTTTCCCTATTTACACAATGTATATTGAATAGAAAATATAAAAATATATTTTATATTGTTATTTTACTTAAGCAAAACCCTAGTGCAAACAAAACCTGTACATATTTTAAGAATTCTTTGAAATAGTTGGTATGAAACATGTTATTTTGATTATATCAATTATATCATATTTGTAAGTATATGTAAGTGTGCTTATATGTGTGTAACACTAATAATAATATAACAACTATAAATGTTAAAAAACTACTAACTTTATTGAAATTGTTTATTGAAATTGTTAACTTTATTGATTTTATTTTTTATAATGCTGATGCCATTTTATCCTTAGCCTTGAGGCTCTAGTGATTCTATTTTTATCTGTTTTCTTATACCAAATATATATTTACTTAATACACATTAAAATCTGCTTTTCCCCCTCTGCTTTATTAGATTAGATGGATTAGATTTCTGTCTACAAAACATTGTGCTACAATAAGTGTAAGAGCCTTGAGCTTCTGTTATTTGAGGAAAGCGATTAGTAATAATGCAGTATTAATGCAGTTTCCATTATATCTCTTTAAGGCAAGACTGTGTTTTTATCCTTTATTTCTATATAATAGTATTCAAAATATAATTATTTGTGACATAAAAATGTTCAGAACTGATGTTATTAAAAATGACAATTTTTCCCCAGTTACCTAATGAAGCTGATGTGATTGAATTGCTGGAAAAACAGTACCAAGAAAAACTTCTACAAGAAGTGGTAAAGGTACAGTTGTATTAGAATACTATGGGAGAATTTAAAACCAATAAAAATGTAAGCAATATAATAAAGTAACCACAGGTGCTCATCTCAAATGTGTGCAACATTCAAAAGCCCATTGAAAAGCTGCATTTTAACAGCTTTCTAGGTAGTTGGTCCCAAATTGCAGGTGGAATTCCATAAAATGAGATCTGTCATCAAACATTATCCCTGGATATAGATACTCACATGAAAGTAAGTGACACTGGACATCCTGGGATGAGAATGCTAAACAGAGATGTCTGGAAAAGATGATTTTGGATGTAGCTAAAAACCAAACCATGAAGAGTTTTAATGTAAAATCCAGAAGTTTGAATTATACCTGAAAACCTATGGAAGTGCCAATGGTTGTAATATCTGTCATGCAAATAATTGTGTTCTACATCAGTTGCTGTTTATAAATACTTTCAAAGATAATCTTATAGTGCACATTGCAGAGTTTTATTAGAATTCTGGTTCAAATAAAAACAAGAATTGCTGACATGTCCTCCCATTCCATGTAGGGCAACAACTGGCACAAGCCTCCTAAGCATAGTCTGCATCTTCCTATCCAGCAATAATAGTCAAGAATAGAATTCAGAGGGAATGCGATACCATCAAGAGCAGTGGTTCCCAAAGTGGGTGGTACTGCCCCCTGGGGGGCTGCGGGATGCCTTAGGGGGCGCTAAGAGACAAGGGGGCTGGCAGGGAGGCATTCAAGACCCTGCAGGGTCATCCTATTGACTGCTGCACCGCTCCGGAGCCGGCACCTCGAATGCAGCAGCTCCGATGCATAGCATTGTAATGGGCTCCAGGAGGAGGAGGAGGAGGAGGGGATGGAGTAAAGTGCACTAAATTTGAGTGTGCTGCACAGGTGCTGCAAGAGCAGCGAACAGCCATGGAGCCGGCTGTGGTGGGCTTGGAGAGTGCGCATGAGAGGAGGAGAGGAGAGGAAGGAAGGAAGCCTATGCCACGGCTTGCGCTCATTCCTCAGCCAACCTGAATTTCCAAAAACTCACCAAGAAGAAAGAAAAGAAGCTTCTCACACTCTCGGAAAGTCCTTCGTCTCTCTACTTGGGGAGGAGGAGGGAGAGGAGGGAAGCTTGTTCCTCAGCTAGCCCAGATTTCCAAAAGGAAGAAAGAAAAGGGGATGGCAAAGAGCCCCAAGGAGAGCCTTTCCAAGAGAGTGAGAAGAGACACAGGAGGGAGGGAGGGAGAGGGAGAGAGATTCGGCTCAATTCACTCTGTCTGCTCCTCTCTCTGTCTTTGCCCAGTTTTGCAAGGATTCAGCAGCAACCTCGTAGCACTGTGAGGTAACAGCCTGACTGTCACTCCTTTTGGAATGCAAGGTTTATTTTTGCATCTTTCCAGAGACAGAAAGAAAGTGGCCAAATTTCCTTACAGTTAATCTCTGGGTGTGGGAGTTGGGAAGGGGGGTGGGGAGAAGGAGGGAGGAAGAGGCATAGAGAGAGAGAGAGAGAAAGAGAGAGAGGGGGGGAGGGAGAGAGAAAGAAAGAGACGAGAAGGAGGAAAGTATGGAGAGGAGATAGAGATGGGAGAGGGAGGGAGGAGAGATAGAGAGCAACCTGTTCCACATAGAAAACAGAAAACCACAAAACCTGGGGGGGGAGTCATTTGACTCAGTAGGAGTGACATTGAGTTGCCACGCCCACCCATGTCTTGGGGCTCCTGGTGTTTTGTTTTCTGTGGGAAACAGGTCCAAATGGCTCTTTGAGTGTTTAAGGTTGCCGTCCCCTGTCCTGGGGGAGGCAGAGGAAGGGGGGCTTTGACCACATTCCCAATATCCAGGATCCTGCTCAGCCAAGCCCACCCTTCTTTATAGTTGCCGTGCCTGACAGAAAGTTCACAGGGTGTTCCTTCTGCCAGGGCTCAGCCTCCCAAGCTGCCCCCCCCTCTTGGGGTACTCACCTTGTAGAAGGTGGTGCTGTTCCCTCCTTCCTGGAGCAGGGCAGGGTTGAGGAAGCCCACGGTAGGCAGCTTTGCTCTACTTTTGCGATGTGCCGCCACTGCGTTTGACGTGCCGCCTCCACAGGCTCACCACCTCTCTGGTGTAACAGTCAATGGGGTGAACCTGCGGTGCCAGTGCCTCGAATGCCCCCCTGCCGCCTCTTAGCTTGGGCAGGTCCCTCCAATGCAGTGGGCTCAATCGGGTGGACCTGTGGGGCCGGCACCTAGAGCGTGGCAATGTCGGCATGTTTGAAAAGTTGAGCAAAGCCAGAGGTCGGTAATTTTTGCTGCAAAGAATCACAAAAGCTTCTGGGTTGTGCACAAGAAGGGGCACACATGTCAATGCAATTCAGCAACATAAAATAAAGAAATAAAAATAAAACAAATCAACAAGAATTGGCAAAGCATCTCTGATTAGATTTTATTCACTACTAGAATCTAATCAGAGATGCTTTGCCAATTCTAGTCCAATGACCTGCTCCAGTAAGGTTAGAAGGGAGTGTGTGTGTATGTATCTGCATGGCTGTCAAAACTCCAAAAACAGGTCAAGTATCTCTGGGGAGCTCAGTCATAAATTGGAACACTTGCTAAACAACTGGCCATTATGTGAGGACCGCTTGTATTTGGTTTATCAGTCACCTGGCCATGCCCACCCAGTCACATGACCACCAAACCACACCTATCCGGTCATGTGACCAGCAAGACACGCCCAGCCAGCAAGCAATGCCAGCCAGTCACATGACCAGCAAGCTACGCCCACCCAGTCAGGTGACCAGCAAGATACACCCTCAAATTAGGCCACACCCACATAAATTTAAATCCCACCTCTGGGTGGGGGGCATTGAGGATGAGTTTGTAGCACAAAGGGGGTGGTGGAATGAAAAAGTTTGGGAACCATTGATCTAGAGATATAATTGGAGCTGACCTTCCTTTTTCTTAGGGTTCAACTTCAGCTTTGTTTTATCTTATACAGAACCCCATAACCTCTAAGTGTTGATGAAAACTTTCACTGTATCTCCAGTTTTTCCTACATTTTCTGACTGATTACCCTCAGCATATTAATCATACCTCACTCCAGATAACCTTCATGTACATATTAAAATGTAGAGTAAAGAGAATGGTTGCCTGTAAACTCTACAAGGGATTACCCATTGAGCTCAGTTCTCCTTCCCAGTTAATTGCATTGTAGGAAGAAGGACTATAGGAACCATTATAATATAACACTACCAGTCCACAATGCTAACAGCATTTTCCTTCTAATATGTGTGGTGTATGCATGCATACACCTTATTATAGAACCTTATTATGTGTTCAGTATTTTCACAGCATTTTAGTTCAATACTTAACATACAAAGCATTCATTTTATTTTCACCATTCAACATAATACTGTCATTTCCATACAAATATCTAAAACACTCCTTCAAACATTACTTCATTTCAGTTTCATATCATATTATTTTGTCACTTTAAATTCTGATCACTCTTTTGGAAGCTCCATGTTTAGCTATTTCCCTTGCAGAGATTCATATATTTGGAAAGAATGTTAAAGATCTCACTTCACATATTTGAAGACTACTGTTCTATTCCCTTTATTTTTTTTGTGGGTGAAAGATACCCGTTCTTTTGTTGATCCTCATAGTTTGGTTTCCAGAACTTTAACTTTTTTAGTAGCTTTCCTCTGAATGTACTTCTATTTGTCACTATACTTTTTGAATTATGATGCCCATAAGTAAACAGAATACTCCAAGTGAGTAGGGCAGAGTTATCAAGCATAGAGAAAAGTGGAACTGTTTGTGATTAGTGCACCTCAAGTTAGTATTTGTCTTATTAGCTGTATCACACTGCTGGCTCATGCTTAATTCATGGAAATAGATTACTCATTAGCTTACATGGAAGCATGAATGAAGTAGTTCTTTGTGTTTCAATGTTTTTATTAAGGTGGTTGTAACCATGAATATAGAATTTGCGCAGAAAACTGAACTAGCAAGAATTGCTAATCTAAAGGAAGAGGAAATTTCACTGATGAAACCCATAGGAACTCAGCTGGAGAATAATTATCATAGAAAGGAATATCTAGAAGAATTAAATAGTCATATAAATGAGAAGACATGCAGTAAGCCTGAAGAATTGTATGGTAAAATGTCACCACTTGAAAGACAATTTGAACTTGATGCTAAACAAGCTACACTCTATGTAGTGCAACGTTTTCATCCAAAGCTTTCAACATATTCTTCCTCCCATGAAGAAGAAATTATTGAAAAGATACCTATGATAAATAAATTTTAAGAATACAGTTTTTGAGATTCTCTTTTATTTTCATGTGTGCATAATAGCAAAAGGCTTGTTAGCATGCTTGTTACATTACAATATCAGATTTCTGTCAAACATTCTTAAAAATTCCCTTCTGGACTTTCCTGCCATTTTTTGCATGTCAGCTAAACAAATTGGAATGCTGTTTCTGTGGTTTGCACATTATTACATGCAGAATAATTCTGATTCTTGCAAAAGAATTGGGGTCTCTGATATGTTATAACAAACCAGAATTATAAGTCAGGAAATTAAAAGACGAAGAACTCAGGAAATCTATTCTCATATAACACTAAATAAATTTGAGCCCAGTTTCCTAATTTAGTTCCTCCTGTTGACAGAAACTAATCTATTTCATTGTTGACTCTTAGCAACCATTTAGGTAAATACAAAATTCTCTTTGTATTTTCTATCCACATGGTTTTCTTGGTGAAAATACAAGAGTGGTTGGCCATTACCTTTTCCCTCTCAGTATGAGTTGTTGCTATTCCATTGTCTCTAAAATGATCATCGGATTCTGCCATTTTCCTGTGTCATAGCTGTCCAGTACAGGTGCCTGCTTCCTTTAGCTGGAAGTGGAATGACCTTTGTGCCTTGGCTGACTCTGTTCTGAATATATATTCTGAGCGCACACTCCTGATTTTCTTCACTCATCCTTCCCAGAAATATCCCTACAATGAGGCATCGCAACAGTATTAAGGGAAGGGAAGGAATGGATAAATGTTTAGCTGCAGCCCTTTATAATTTTATATAAAACAAAGTTTGAGACCAAAGAGAAAAACCTTAAGTTATACATTTTTAAAATTGAATTAATTCAATTTTCTAAATAAGTATATAAACAAGTTCCATCTAAACTAAACTTTAAAAGAATAATAAGAATACCTACAGACACCAATTCCTGTGTGTATGTTTTTTTTTTTAAATAGGTCACACTGCCGTGAACAGGACTTGCTCCTTAGTTACTATGTTTAGGGTTTCAGCATAAAGCAAAATGCATTGGTCTGCTTTTAAAATTGTATTAGGGGAAAGTTATATTTACCATATATACTCGAGTATAAACTGAGTTTTTCAGCCCTTTTTCTGTGCTGAAAAAAACCACCTCGGTTTATACTCGAGTGACAGATTCCCCTCTGAAAAAAAAAATTGTGTGGAGCTCCGGAGCTGGGCAGCCGCTTTCCTGCTTCTGTGTTTCCTTTGCAACTTGTAAGCATGGGGGTAATCAGAAGCAGAAAAGTTCCTTTCATGGTTTCCAAGGTGTCCCCTCTCCCCCTAATTCCTCCCTTCCCCCACACCTCCAACTCAATAAGCAGCGCTCAGGGTTGCCAGATCGCAGCTTGGCTCTGCGGCCAAACTCAAATCAAAATACGGCCAAATTATTTTCTCTCACGGCCAAATTATTTTATGCAATATAACATGAAGATATATTGCTTTTTCTTTTTTTAACTGTTTTTTTTTGGGGGGGGAAAGACCCACCATCACGTGAGAATGCTCAGACACGAAATCTATCCGCCCAAAAATAAGTGTGTGTGTGTGGGGGGATTATAACAGAGGGAGACGTAGGGAGAAGGCAAAAGCGACGGAAGATCCTTTATGGGAAACTGAGGGGGAGACTCACCCTTGGTCCAGATGAGCTCCCTTCCCTGCCCCTAAGGAAGCAGAGGCAGCCAGCAAGGGCAGGCAAGCCCCATTTCGCGGACTCCGTCCGTCCGGTGCTGCTGCTGCCGCTGCTGCCATTGCAAAGAGCCGCCACGGCTCTTCCTTTTTGCCTTTCCCTTCCCAAGGCGACGCGGGACTGGGGCTGCGCCGGCGGTAGCGACTCCTGACTCAGGGGGCCTCCGAGGAGAGTGACTCCTGCCTCCCGCTGTCGTCATCATCTTCTTTTGGGTTAGTGAATCAATTAAACCTTTCATGATAGTGAGATTGTTTCCCAAATTAATTATTTTTATTTTTGAAATTTACCAGTAGCTGCTGCATTTCCCACCCTAGGCTTATACTCGAGTCAATAAGTTTTCCCAGTTTTTTGTGGTAAAATTAGGGGCCTCGGCTTATATTCGGGTCGGCTTATACTCGAGTATATACGGTATTTAGAAAATATAGTGTAGTTATTCCATTAAATCATTGCAGTAAATTATTAAACATTTTTCAGGTCACTGTGGAACATCCAAAAATTCAACATTCTGAAGATCCTATTTTTTTTCAGAAGTATTTTGAGATTTGCCTGTTTGCCTATGCTAGAACAGCAGGTGGAAAAGTAATATATATGTACAGCCAATACATATCACCATTGCTAATAATTTTATAAACTGGATTTTACTTAAAATAGCCAAGCATTTGGCTTTTCACATTTTCATGAACACCATTTTTGCCATCTCATATCATTGAGATAGTTTAGTAAAGTTTGTTGAAAAGAAAAGAACTATTCTTCCTTTATTCTGTTACATTGAAAATATGTTTCATAGGTTGAAAAATGAATTATTTCAGTCAGCTTAAGTTAAAATGTTTGCAAATAATTTTAACAAAATGCACAACCAGTTTCATTTTTGTTTAGTTATGAAATCCTTTTTCTGATTTATAGTAATATAGATAGTACATGATGGATTTTCTTCTGGATAAAAAAGAATAACTGTGTCAAAAAGCTTAACCAATTATAGAACGTGGAAGGAAAAAATACCAACAATCTTTTGGGCTTATTTGTTTGTTTAATACCATTATCTACATGCTGCTTCATTTTCAAAAAACACTGTGGCATATATTAAGACTGGAAGCAAAAATGAGTTAGTAGAAAAATTCACAGGTTGGAGCACCATTTAGTCATGGTATGACTCAGTGGTGGTAATCAGCTGGTTCACACAGGTTCAGGAGAACCAATAGCAACAATTTGGCCTGGGTCACCGAACCAGTAGCAACTTCTGGCTGGCCACGTCCCTGACCTGGTCACCTGGTTGCTGCTCACTCGCTTCTTCCAGCTGCTCAATGATCGCTCACCTTTTTCAGCTGCTCAATATATGTTGCCCTGCCCTATATATGTTGCCTTTGCCACATGGCCCAGCTAATTGCCTCGCCAGTTTTCTTGCTGATGCCCGGTCAGCTCAGCTCACCAAAGGTAAGCAATGCATGCTGCCTGCTGACCCTTTGCCTTGGGTTGAGGGCTGGGGCCCCAGGGACGTGCTATTCCCTGAGGACTGGAGCTGCTGGCTGCCTTGGCTGAGCCAGGGAATGTATGATTTCCCGACTCTGGCCTTGCTTCAGAGCCACCACCTGTTTACTACCCGCTACCTTTTAAGCATAATGCATCGCCCATTTCGCTCTCCTTCAGAGGCCCTGGCCCTTAATCTCCTCGCTTCCTTTTCTATGGCGACCTCTTTCGTTGTCCGCGGTTGCAACCTTACTTTCCTCCTGTGGCTGGCTGCAAGGGAAGGCAAGCTAGGGCTGAGAGCTGCTGGGCTCCCCGCCAGCACGCATCTCACCCCCCCCCTTGTTGCAAGATGCCTGCAGTGGCTGCCTCTCTTTTTTTGGGGTGCGAGAAGCCTCCCAGCTGATGCCTCTTTGCCAACCAGAACCGAGTTGGCTGGCTGGAGGCTTCTTGCACTGAAAACTACTGGCCTTTGCTTTTCAAAAATAGAGCTTCAGTCCCACCGCCATCGCCGCCCTGTTCTTCACACTGGCCATGCTGCACTGGGACTTTGCATTGCCTGCTGCACTGGAAGGACTTGCCTAGACAAGTACCTCCACTCTGGCACAGCAGGCAATGTGGTGCACCTCAATGCAAAGAACAGTCCCAGCTGCTGTTTCTTTGCCAACTGGAACTGAGCTAGTAGCCCACACGCCATCTCCTAGCAGATCATCCCAGGACCTCACATGTGCACACATGAGGCCGGGACCTTCTGCGAGGAGATGGTGCATGGGTGAGTCCCTGTGGCACTGTGAGATTCATTGCACATGCTCTGTGTATGCCCGAGGAGGAGAAGACTTGGATGAAATTTTCTGCCTCTGTTCACTTTGCTTCGCTGCTGCTTGGAAGGCAGCTGCCTCAGCCTGTTCCCTTAAGATACCTCAATGCAGAGGGAGGAACCAAAAGGGGACAGGCAAGGCTCAGAAGCTGCCTTCTGACTCCTGGCTGAGTCTCTCCATGTCTCTACCCCCACCGCCAAGAAGCCTCCAGCCGCCACCTCTTTGCTGGCAGGAGAATCCTCTAGCCGCCGCTCCCAGCTCAGTTCCGGCTAGGAAAGAAGTGGCAAAAAAAACCGAGGCAGCTGTAGGCTTCTTGCAGCAAAAATTACTGACCTCTGGCTTTACTCTGCTTCTTCAACACACCACCGTGGCCGCATTCTAAGCTCTAGCCATACAGGTCCACCCCTTTGAGCCCACTGCATTGGAGGGATTTGCCCAAACAAGTCCGAGCAGAGTGGTGCATCAGGCAACGGGGTGAGCCTGCATGGCCGGTGTCTAGAATGCGGCCACGGCACATTGCAGAAGCGGATCAAAGCCGGAGATCAGTAATTTTTGCTGCAAGAAGCCTACAGCTGTCACACCTTTTTTTCAGTGTGGCTGGAGTCCAGCTGCACCAAAACCAACATGCAGCGGCTACAGGCATCTGTAACAAGACCGAGATGCAGGGAGCCCACTAACAACAATTGGCTCAACTCTGGTTTGCCTTCCCTGGCAGGCAGCTGCAGGAGGAAGGTAAAACCATGGGCATGGAACGATGAAAGAGGCGGTCATAGGGGAGGAAATGAGGAGATTAAGGACCGGGGCCTCTGAAAGAGAGGAAACAGTGATGCATGTGACTGGTGAAGAGAGAGTGGGCGGCATGCAGGATTAGGCCAGGCCCTTGACAGATTAGGCCAGGCCTGCCTGGATAGAAAATAGGTAGCTAAGTAGAAATTTTTTTTTTCCTACTGGGTTCTGTGGGCGTGGCTTGGTGGAGAATGTCAGTTGGATATGCCCACTCAGTCACACGACCCTTTCACACCAAGCCACGCCCACAGAACCAGTAGGTTCTACTGGTTCTAGTATTCAAAAATTGAATACCATCACTGGCGTGACTTTAAATTTCATCATTAGTTGCAGCTGGTTCAACCAGATCCTATTTCTTCTGGACCTTTAAACAAAGCTGCTAGTATTTGTTTTACGCTGTGAGAATTTTTGGACTGCAACAGGGTGGTATGGTAGTTAAGTAAAAATTTCTAAAGATGGGTGCATGCATCACTTTCTGTTGCTCAAGAACTGAAGTAGACTCCACTGAAAAAACTCAAGGTTTATATTTCAAAAATATTTCTTTTGGGAGAGATTCATGAATGTGAAAGCATGGAATGGGAGCGGTAATTTTTGTAAATGTTAGGGCAACCACTATAAATCCCCAAGTATTTTCAAAATTCCAGAAAAGTCCTAACAACTTTATAGATGTTGGAGGATAGTTTAAGGATGCAGAAAGAATGTTGGGATAATTTCTTCAGTTAACAGTGACTGTTGAAATTCTATGCTAATGTAGGGTAGAGAAATGTTAGGTGAGTTAATGGATCATATATAGACATAATCATTTATTAAGTCTATTTTCTTGGGTAGTTTTATTTTAACTGCCTCATAAATATAATTACAGTAACTAATGCAGTCAATATGGTAAACTTATTAGGTGTCGTGTCTTGCATTTTTCAATTACATTTCAAAATAAAGTAAGTTTTGAGTAAACCTGCCCATTTATTTTCCTAATTTGGTGATCTTAAAACAGTAAAGCAATAAAATTAGCAAAGACATTTGGTTGCAACTGTGTCTCAAAATTGAATGCAGATTATCTCGAGATAAAGATTAGATTTATGGGACAAGAGGAGAAATTGGAGTGTGATAGTCATAAGAGATAAATTCCCAAATAGGAACGTATTTGTTTTTATAATTACAGTTTGGAACATGGTAACCTATATACCATACCTAGAGAATACAAAAGTACATAATTTTAAAATAGGGATGGCTATTTTATAGTAGTGTATTTCTTGCTGATATTTTTCAGTGTTTTCTACTTTACAATTTGGTATATAATTTACTATCTCTCCACTATATATCTATCCTCTTTGATCTCCTAAATTAATAGAGAATCTGAAAGTCCCTCAAAGATTTAATTTTGTATGTTTTCTCCTAAATATGTTTTCTAAATAATGGAAAACTTATGGAATACTGAACTTTTCTTTTTGGAAGGCAGAAAATATATATGGAAATATGAATGAGTTTGCAAGTTTATTACTTAATTAAACATTTATCAGAAAAGTTATTCTCTATATGTTTTCGCTTCACTAGGTGAAGCAGAGGTGACCTATTCCTACACTGGAATTTACTTTTATTTATGCTTTAGGGATGACCATAAGAAAGTTGTTCTTAATTAGTAAATTTATTTTTGATAATAAATAAATATAATTATAAATAAAGATATAATTTTTCAAAAGAAAAATAGAGTCTTTCTAGAAGGACCTAAATTCATCTATTACACATCACTATAAAATACAGTTTGTATTTTTCAATTATAATGGGGGTGTGTGTGTGTTAATTTCTGTCTTTCAGCTTTACTGTTCAGCTAGGTGTGCTTTTATTGTTATGTGCCTTGTTGGAAAGACTGCTGCTATTACTACTATTACTATTAGTAATAGGGCTGCAAATACCCAGCTGTTCAAGATTGTTATTTGTTTTTAGCTATACATATATTAATGAAATGTAAACATCAAGAAATCCACAAAGTTATTCGAGCTATTTCAGAAAATCGTCATAATTACCACCAGACTAAGCTATTTAGATATCTACCACATATTACACAGTTTGTGAAGAATGTGGATAAAAAGTTTATAACGCTAGATACTACATTGAAACTAATAATTCAAAATTTGAATAATAATTCTCTGCAAAATGCAGATAAAACTATTAATTTTTCAGTAATGAAATGTTGACTTTTTACAAGGACTTTCTATGTATCTATGAAATACTTCATGGTCTCAATATTTATATTCCACTTATCTTTTAGGGAAAACAAGAAAGAAGCCTGAGCCAGTGGATACCATATTTGTTAAACAAGTTAGAGAAGGAAGACCTGCTTTTGAAGCTGGATTATCCACAGGTATCTTTCACTTCTCTTCATGTAGTAATCATATCTCTGAATTTGGCTGGAATAGGATTTTACACATAACAATTCAATAGGCAAATTTAAACTTTGTGCCAAACTTCATTGTTTGGCAAATCAGTCTTGATGACTCTCAGACATTTTATATATATGAACTACATTTTATATGTTTTACACGTGCATTAACAATTTAGTGCTCATTTGGCTATGGTGGAAATTCCTTCATCTCCATTAGTTCATTAAATTGAGGTTTAATGGAATATCATGAATAGATTTTTTTTTTTCAGTATTTGTCTCTGAACAATAAAAGAACACTTGGATAATAGAGATATCTAGCTAATTCTTCCTAAGCAGTTTTAATAATTTATGGCTAATTTTTGTAGGTGGATTTTTAAAAGAATTAATGAGCTTTGAAAACCATAACCACTTCATATATTACTAGAAAGCAGCAAGAAGTTATTATATATTTCCATATTATTAGATTCATGCAGGGGTGGGATACGACTGGGTTAACTACCGGTTCGGGATTTATGAGCTTCCCTGCAGGCTGCGAGCCGCGGGCCTGTAAATCGTTATCAGCAGCTGCCTGCAGAGAAGCAGCCTTTGAAACAGCCCTCTTTTCTTGCTTTTCTAACTGCAACTGTGTCTCGTTCGGCAGCTGAAGTTGAAAAATCAGGAAATAAAGATCAGGTAAGAGCCCAGGTGGGCGGGGTGGGCAAAAGCATCAGGAGACATAGAACTGGTGCTATGTCTGCTGCTCTTTAGCGCTACCAGTTCTACAGAGGTGGACAGAACCGGTAGAAACCCACCCCTGGATCCATGTCTATAAATGCCATGAGATCTGGAATAATAAATGAGTTCCACACTTGTAGATTTCATCCATGATAACATATCTAGTATTATTAGAATAATCCTAGTTATAGTATGGAAGATTGTCAGTGATCCAGGTACAGTTGTTTGGAAGCTGAGTCATAGCAACCTTGGAAGTCCGGTTGCCAAGATTCTTCTTCCAAATTCTGGTGTTATAGTAATTGTAAAGAAAAAAATTAGAATTGTTTTTAATTCCCCACTTTTAAAAAAAAATTGTGTCAGCTTTAAATCAAGAAAAGAATGACTTTGTTTCCTTTTTTTATCTGTAGGTGACAGAATTATAAAAGTTAATAGAGAAAGTGTCAAAGGAAAGACATTTTCTCAAGTAATTGCTTTAATTCAGAACAGGTAAAGCATTTATTTTAAAATATAATTTGAATTTTCATTTCAAATATTTCATATATTTTTATATATCTTTGAAAGAGATTTATGAAATACGTTTTGTTCTGTGATATGATGAACTATAATTAAACTTCAAAGTCAAATTGTTAATGAAAGAAGGTGAATGGTTTAAAACATCTAGGTTTTCTCCTCTTGCAGTTTCAATCTAGTTTTTCTTGTTGATAACATTTACAAGAATGAAAATAATTCTGAAATGAATTTCACTGCACTTTACACCAGAATTTATAGGTTTCTTTCCATAATATAATCCAGTCATTAACTAGCCAAGTGAAGTTTTATTATTTTTGGTTTGCTAACGGACAATCATACTAGTTGGGTCAAAAGTCATTCTTCAAGAATATATATCCTTGTTTATCAACCACAATTGGGACCAGGAATTCCATCACTAAGCAACACAATTGTAAAGTACAATGTCACTTGATCATGCCAACTTACAATAGCAATTGTGGCAGTTCTAACTGCCATCACTAGATGAATCCTGTACAAGCGTGATATTCTGCAATCACATGATTGTTATTTGTGATTCCCTGCTGACTTCACCATTGACTTTGCTTGATGGAGGCCAGCAGTGAAGGTGATCATGTGACTCTGAGATGTTGCAGCTGTCATAATTATGAGCCAGTTATCAAGTGCTCAAATTGCAGTTTGTGATTAGAAGGATACTCTGATGGCTGCAATTATAAGAATGTGTGCTATCATAACTTTGAATGGCTGCTGAACAACTGCTCAGTCACAAGGATTATCTACATGTTCATTCAGAAAATGCTTGGTAACCTACCACTAGACTCTTCTCCCTGGAAATACCAGCATGCTTTATTATTAACTCCTTTCTGAATGGCCAGGCAAGATGTTTGGGGATTGAATTCAACCTGTTCTTTCCGCCTCTATTTCTTGTAAGTCTCTATAAGCAAAAAAAGAACAGTTGACTGGGATTTGGTGTTCCTAAAACATGACTAGATAGCTGGAATTAATTTAATCCTTTGTAAGTGTGGGTCTATTTTGTTCTAAATATTAGCACTTGGGATTTATTTATTACGTCAGTTGATTATTTTTTTTAGCCCAATGACATAATGCCAGAAACAAGGCCAGAAACATTAACTTCCAGATGTTGCTGATCCTCATTTTCCAATCAACTCTAATAGAATTGCCAAAAAGTCTGACAGTAACCAGAAGATCACAAGCCCCTACCTCTTCTTTAGCACCCTCTGTATTCCCAAAAAGAAATTGCAAATTTTATGGTAGTAGAAAAATCAACCTTCAGTGACAACCAAATTTTTTTAACGTTAAAAGTCCATGTACAAGTATTTGAAACATTTATATTAAGAAGTATTCTGTTATAAGCTCTCAAATACATTTTGTAGTTTTATAGCGCAAAAATACATATACTGTTTACTTTTGGAATAATGTGCAGATTTTTAAAAAAATATATAAAATACATCTTGAATTCCTTGTATAATTTTGAGAATTTCATAAAATAATATAATGAATCAAGCATGGATTAAAAGAAGATACAGTGTCAGGATTTAGAGATTAATTTGTAACTGTCTTCTACTTTTTTGAAGTCTATTCTATTTTTTATTAAAGCATGTAGGATTCTTTTCTTCTAAGACAGTCATTGCATTTTTCTTCAGCCTCTTTTTACATCAATCAATTTAAGGCAGCAGATGTGAAACTAAAATCAAATCTTGTGTTTGATCAGCAGTTTACATAGGATTCTTTAAAAAAAATTTATTATGCAAGATCTAACTTTCATTCAGTAATTCACATCTTAATTTAAACATTTTTAAAGCATTCACAAATTATTAGTAGCATTAAGAAAACAAACAACATTTCTATAAAGTTTTGGAAACATAAAACTATTGAAAATGCTACTGCAGTGAAATTACCGTATATACTCGAGTATAAGCCGAGTTTTTCAGCCCATTTTTTGTGCTGAAAAACCGCCCTCGGCTTATACTCGAGTCAGATTCCCCTCTGAAAAAAAAATGACCCACCGCCATGTGAGAATGCTCAGACACGAAATCTGTCCGACCGAAAATAAGTGTGTGTGTGTGTGTGGGATTTTAACAGAGGGAAGATGTAGGGAGAAGGCAAAAGCGACGGAAGATCCTTCAGGGGAAACTGAGGGGGAGAGTCACTCGGGAGGAGGGGGAGGAGGAGGTGGTAGTGGCGGCTCTCTCCCTTGCAAGAAAAAAGCAAGGCTCTCTCCCTTGCAAAAAAAAAAACAAGAGCCGTTCTTATGATCTCTCCCTCTCTCTCTCTCTCTCCCCGTAATACAGTCAAGCCCTTTCCAGCACGCGGGATCCGCCCCCGCCGCTTTGCACCTTGCAAATGCAAAAACCCCGGGATTTTGCATTTGCAAGGTGCAAAGTGGTGAAGTGAGTGTGTGTGTGTGTGTGTCTGTCTGTCTGTCTGTCTCTCTGTGTGTGTGTGTGTGTGTGTGTGTGTCTCCCTTCTTCGCACCAGCCTTCCTTCCACTGCTACGTGTTTGGGCTGCTTTGTGCCCCCCTCCCTCCCCGCCGTCTTTTATTTTCTCCTTTCCAATGAACGGGAACGAACAAACCAGGATTAGCTTCAAGAGCCCTGAGGAGGAGCAGCGGCAGCAGCAGCACCCAGCATCCTCAACTTGAAAGTTACTGTTGGGTAAAGGAGCCACTCTTGGAGCTCGGCGGCGCTTTGCAAGAAGAGCGAGAGAAGGAGGTGAGGTGTGGCCCGCTCGGCTCTGCAAAAGGCTGCACCTGCAATGCCGCCCTGGGTGCTGAGTGAGGCTGACTAGCGGCGCCCGGGCTGTTCGGGAGTGGGAAGCGGCTGTGCCCCTGGCTGGCCAGGGGAATGGGGACCCTGCCTGAGCGGGAGCGGCGGCGGCAATGGGGTCTTTCCAGTTAGGATCCAGGGGTGGCAGCCGCCCGGGCGTCCTCCTCTCGGCTTTTGGTCGGCCGTTTGCAGGGCTCAGCGAGTCACGTCGGACTTCGGGCCAGTCTGCGCCAGGAGTTGCCCCGCTGCCGCGCACCGGGGAAGTGGTGGCCACTCGCCTTTGCTGGAGTCGGAGCTCTTCGGGGGCACCCCTCGTCTCTGTCTGACCTCGCGGTCTCTGCCGTCGCGGTTGCGATCGCCTCCTGTCAGGGCGCTCGTCTGGAGGAGACAACGGTGGCTTGTGGAGCCTCGGCACTCCCCCCTTTTCCCGCACTCCCCCCCCGCACCCCTCTGGCAGCAGCAGGCGGAGAAAGCCCCGCTTCCCCCTGGCCTGTCTTGGGGAGAGGAAGCGAAGGGCCCCATCTCGGCTCCCGTCCTTCTCAGATACCTCTGGGTTTTTTCCCCCTTCCAACTGGATGATGGCGATGTCCTTGAGCAAGTCTTAAAATGCCGGTGATGAGGGGCCTCCTGGCTCCCCAAAACACCTTCCTGGATACCATAGCAACCTGCTTTGATGGCACACGTGAGTTGGCTTCCCACTCTTTTTTTTTTAACTCTCCTCCTCCTCCTCCTCCTCCTCCTCCTCCTCCTCCACCTCCTCCTCCTCCTCCTCTCCTCTCCCCTTGTTGTCTGGTCTTCCGTAAGGAAACTCGAGGGCTCACATTTCCAGGTTTTTCTCCCTGTCAATGATCTTTTCTTCCCTTCCCTTCTCTCAGCCCCATCCTCCTTCACCTTTGTCACCACAATCCTGAACAGATGAAGTTTGTACTTCTCAAGAAAGGTTGGATGTTCCTTTTGAGGAGGGAACCTTGTGTGACATCTGTATGTTGACCTACTACTGAGCCATGGCATGTGTGCACATGCAATGGAGGCATGAGGGAGAGCTGTGAAAAAGATGGTGGCTCTCCAAAACAGGATGTACATGCAGCACATACACATGCTTTTTTCTTGCAAGGGAGAGAGTGACTCTGTTTGGACATACAGATGATGAGGAGGAATCCAGTTTTGAAGGATTTTAACTCTTGTGTTTTAGCTTGGTTGCTGATTGAGCTAAGGTTTTTGTACTTTTAAAGTTATTGTTGATACCATATTGGTTTTGTTGGCTCTCTTTTCCACTTACAGAGCTAGTTTATTGTTTTTCTTTGAAATAAATATTCAAAAACATTTAACCTACTGATGCCTCAATTAATGTAATTTTATTGGTATCTGTTTTTATTTTTGAAATTTACCAGTAGCTGCTGCATTTCCCACCCTCGACTTATATTCGAGTCAATAAGTTTTCCCAGTTTTTTGTGGTAAAATTGGGCGCCTCGGCTCATATTCGGGTCGACTTATACTCGAGTATATACGGTAATTTGCAAAAATTTATTGCTAGAAAAACTTCTGCAAAAAGAACATTTAGAAAATTTTAGTTTAATGGATTTCTTTAAAAATTACATTGGAAAGTTAAATTTTAGATTGTATTGATATTAAGAAGGTGGCATCAATCAAGTCAGTAACTAATGTACATGTCCTTTTTTGTAATTGATATTGGGACAGTTTATGACAGTCTGTTCTGCAAAACTGCCAATTTTAGCTAAAATCCTACGAGTACTTTTTACTATTATATTCTTATATTCCCTATGTCTGATCTGTATGTGTAATATTACTGTTTCTGGAATTGATCAAATCTTTTGAAAGAGATGTTTTGCAATGTGGCAATCCAAGCACAGAAGCTCTCTTTGAATCATTAAAAGAGCTCCTTGGAAATCCATATTATTCCATATGGAGATTGAAGATGAAACAACAGAGGCACATTTTCCTAGGATTTGTCCCTGCCTCATGCCTTCTTATAGGTAGTCCTCGACTTACAGCCATTTAGTGACCATTCAAAGTGACATTACTCTTTTTCACACTTACGACTGTTGCAACATTCCCGTGGTTATGTGATCTAAATTCAGATGCTTTGCAACTGGTTCCTATTTATGACCGTTGCAGCATCCCAGGGTCATAGGATCCCCTTTTGCAACCTTCTGAGAAGCAAAGCCAATGGGGAAGCCCAATTCATGGAATCCTGCTAGTGTTACTAACTTAACAACCACAGTGATTCACTTAACGATCATGGCAAGCAAGAAAGGTCATAAAATGGGGCAGAACTCACTTAAGGATTTTCTAATTTAGCAACAGAAATTTTGGGATCAGTTGTTGTGGTAAGTCAAGGACTACTTGTGTTTACACTGGAAACTACAGCATGAACAGGAGATACCTAAATGTTTTCTTCTTTTAATTTAATTAAATAAATTTATTTTTCTAAGTGGCAGGAATACATTAGTTTCATCATTTATTTTTGTATAATAAATTATCTGCATGTAGGTAATTTTGAAAATGAATGCATGGGTTATGCTTTAAGAAATATCAATGACTCATAGCAAATAGTGTTAAGAGAAATAAATATTTATATTCTGTGCTGAGTTTTTGTTATATTCTCTGGATTTTTTGAAAAAATAGTTATTAAAGTTATTAATATTTCTATTTTTATGGCTAGAATTGAAATTCCTTCTCAAATTGTTAATATATTAATTTATTTCCTTGATAATAAAGTTGTGTGTTTATTTTTCCCACAGTGATGATGAGTTGGAACTCAGTGTTATGCCAAAAGATGAGGACATTCTTCAACTTGTAAGTTACATTTCTGACCTAAAATCTAAAATTAAAGTCTACATAATATTCCTACAAAAAAGATTCAAGTCTTTAATTAGCATATTAAATGTAATGAAACATTGAATTATTGAACTATTTCTGTATTTATAAATGTTCACCTACCCCTCTTATTTTACTTTATTTCTTTTTTCTTTTTGCAGTTTTAGTGCTATAAAAAGTAGGTAAAAATGAACTAGAGAAAAAAAATACTTTACTTTTTGTATTTCCTAGCTCATTTTAGTGAAATGAATATAAATTACCATTTTTTTTGGCACTATAAGACGCACCTAGGTTAGAGGAGGAAAACAGGGGGGAAAGTTGCTGCCTCCTCCATGTCTGTTGCCTCTGCCGGGAAATGCTGTAACCTTCGCTGCCGAGCAGCTGATCAGCTGGGTGGATCAGCCTCCCGGAATACCGTCAATCAGCTGTTCCAGGCAGCGGAGATTGCTGCCGCTGTACGCTGCTGCTGCTGCCTTTTGCTGCCCCCACATCAACCCCCTCTAATATTCATAAGACACACAGACACTTCCACCCACCTTTTTGGGGGGGAAAGTGAATCTTTTGGAGCGAAAAATACAGTATGTTGCCTTCTTATAGAACAGGTGTAATCTATTCTTCTCAAATGTATCTTGGGGATGGATAAATCTATACCAACTCCAGCAGTAAATGCAGGTTTTGGTATATCCCCTATGTCAGAGGTCTCCAAACTTGGCAACTTTAAGACTGGTGGACTTCAATTGCCAGAATCTCCAGTCAGCTGGCTGGAGAATTCTGGCAGTTGAAGTCCACCAGTCTTAAAGTTGCAAAATTTGGGGACCCTGCCCAATACAAACCCTGCCTACTGGCTGAATTTCCTTTCTATGGATCCAGATAGAAAACATCCAAGCTGTGTTTCAAGAAACAGTTTCATGACATGCTACCTTGAGATGACCTAACATTCTGCTTTCAAAAGGGTCATTTCACAATATGGATTCTCCATTCAATTTTCAATTAGATCTATAGGCCAGCAAAATGTTCAAACAAAGAATCACTAATGTAACTGTCCCAATATTATATTGTATCACTTAAATATTTTAAGTCTGTACAGTAGTTGGCTCAACAAAGAGGATAGAAAGTTTAGATCATTTTGATATTAACTGCTGGGTGCTGACATATTGTGAACAAGTCCCATTGTTTTCTATCTATCTACTTGTTTATTAATATTTTATACTTTGGTATGGTCAAATCACTAAATCAATAAAGTTTCTATAATGTTTTATAAATGTTATTAGCTTGAAAAGGATACTAAACAAATGTATACATAGTCTTCGACTTATGACCACAATTGGGCCCAAAACTTTTGTTACGAAGCAATTCAGTTGTTAAGTGAGTTTTGCCTCATTTTACAACCTTTTTGCCACAGTTATTAAGTGAATCACTGCTTTTGTTAATAACATATCAGTAAGTTATTAAGTGAACCTGGCTTCCCCGTTGACAGAATTTGAACCTACAAGTTATCTACAAGTTACCTATAGCAATGAATAAAACATAATACAGTATCACTATCATTATAGTTAACATCTAGAAGCCTTCTGGCATAACTTGATTTTTAACTAGCTTTGGGGCAGAAGCAGGGGGTCTTGTTCAAGCAGCATGCAGGCTGATTTGTTTTGATGTAAAATTCATCCTTGGGCCTCCATAAGAAAGGTCTAGAAGAAGACAGACACTCTGGACTCATGAACCAAGCATCCTGGGAGATTGTCATACCATCTGTTATTCTAAGTTTTGCAACAAGTATTACAATTAAGGTGTTACCGTGACCCAGACACTGAAAGCCTGAATCATAAAAATCTTTCCTCATTATCAAACATCGGAGCCAAATTGAAAGTGACTTTTTGTCTTCCTCCACACTTCCTGGTTTAGCAGGAAATGCTGTAATACAGTATCACACACGGGCTACGTTTGTTTATTTTAAAAGCATCAGGAAAGAATTCCTTCACTGTCAATTCTTTTTTTTAAAAAAAAAAACAGCTTTATTAATTTTAACAACAAACAAAAACACATAAAACGTAAAAACATCATCTTCCCTTCATGAGTTTACAGACAGTGTATTGGTTGGTTTACCACATTTTTTTTGTGTATCCATTTCATAGACTCCATTGTAGTTATATTACATAATAACTCATATTATCAATCAACAATTATATAGCCTAATATAATTATTAAACAATCATTTGACTATAATTTTATTAATTCATACTTGATCAAGATAACTATAATTTACTTAATTTATCTTATAGCAAATCATAAAATCATACCAAATCTATCTTAATAAAATTTTATAAGGATAGTATCAAAGAAAGAAAAAAGAAATATGTATTCATTATTTCCTAAGATTCTAAATATTCTATTATTATATTTTATTTTCTAACCATTGATAGAAAAGGTCCCAAACTTCATAAAATTGTTTATCTTCTTGTTCTCTAATTTCAAATGTCAATCTACTCATTTCAGCACATTCCAATATTATCTTTATAATTTCTTCCTGTGATGGTATTTTCTCACTCTTCCAATTTTTAGCAAATACAATCCTAGCCTCTGTCAATACATTTACAATCAAATATTTCAAATTTTTACTGTATGTATCAGGTAAGAGTCCCAATAAAAAAAATCTCTGGTTTTAAATCAATATGTTTCTTTGTCATTTTTTCCAACCATATGCAAATTATAGTCCAATATTTTCTAGCGTCCTCACATATGGTAATATGAGCCAGGTATCTGATGACATTTCCAACATTTTTCAGATTTATTCTTGAACATTCTTGCTATTCTTGTGAGGGGGAAATGCCACCTGTAAAACATCTTATACAAATTTTCTTTATATGCTGTTGACATTGTCATTTTATAATTTTGAGACCACAATTTTTGCCATTTCTCTAAATCAATCCCATATTCAACATTCTTCCCCCAAACAATCATAATTTCTTTAACTTGTTCTTCCTCTAGTTTAATTTCCAGTAAATAACCATATAATTTTTTAATCACTTTTTCATCAGTACCTGTCAAAATCTTATCTAAGTCAGTCAATTTATCATAGAATCCCTCTGTTTTAGAATCTTTAACATACCTTGAGTGTATTTGCGCATATGAAAACCAATTCATCTTTATGCCTTGTTCTTCTAGATTTTGCATCGTTTTAAGTTCACCCTTTTCATCCAATATTTCCCCATATCTAACTATTTGTTCCTTCTTGTATATTATAGGATAAGAAAAAGCTTCAATGGTTGATAACCAAACTGTTATTTTCAAATAATATTGTCTCTTAATTTTCTCCCAGTTTAACGATAAAGACTCCCGTATATAATGCCTTCTAAAGTAGCCTGCAATTTAGTTCCCTTGTACCACAGAAAAGCATGCCAGCCCAGTAATAAATCATGTCCTTCTAGTGTCAACAATCTAGTCTTTCTTAATGTTATCCATTCTTTGGCCCACATCAAGTTTGCAGCTTGATAATACAGCTCCCAATTAGGAAGGCCAAATTTTCCTCTAGTTCTAGTAAAAGTTTTAATTTTATTCTCGCTTTCTTACTTTGCCATATATACTTCAACACAATTTTATTTAAATCTTCAAAATAATCTTTGTCAAGCCTAATTGGTATTGTTTGGAACAGATATAAAATTCTGGGCAAAATGTTCATCTTGATTGTTGAAATTCTGCCTATTAATGACAGTTGTAGGTTTTCCCATTTCTTCAAATCAAATGCTATCTGCTGTTTGAGTTTAATATAATTGTTCTCTTTCAATGTAGTACACCTTGACGTCAAATATATCCCCAAATACCATATATAAGTCGACCCGAATATAAGCCGAGGCACCTAATTTAACCACAAAAAACTGGGAAAACTTATTGACTCGAGTATAAGCCCAGGGTGGGAAATGCAGCAGCTACTGGTAAATTTCAAAAATAAAAATAGATACCAATAAAAACTTTCACTAGAACAGTTGAGAATAAGTTTGATGTTCACAATTTCCTCTTTGAAAGAGACCAGTAAATAGGGAACAAGAAGATGAAGAAAAAGAAGTGTGTTTTTTCACACTTTTCACACTGCAGTGAACAAAAATGGCATCATAGGAACAGGCTTATTCTCAGTCCAAAGGTTTGTTTCTGATTTCTTCCCTGATTTAAGGGAAATTTGGGAAACAATCCCACTATCATGAAAGGTTTAATTGATTCACGAACCCAAAAGATGATGATGATGACAGTGGAGGCAGGAGTCACTCTCTTCCTTGCAAGAAAAAAGCAAGAGCCGTTCTTATGATCTCTCCCTCTCTCTCTCTTTCCCCGTAATACAGTCAAGCCCTTTTCAGCACGCGCGATCTGCCTTCGCCACTTTGCACCTTGCAAATGCAAAATCCTGGGGTTTTTGCATTTGCAAGGTGCAAAGCGGCGGGGGCGGATCCCGCATGCTGGAAAGGGCTTGACTGTATTACGGGGAGAGAGAGAGAGAGAGAGGGAGAGATCATAAGAACGGCTCTTGCTTTTTTCTTGCAAGGGAGAGAGTGACTCCTGCCTCCCACTGTCATCAACATCTTCTTCTTTTGGGTTAGTGAATCAATTAATTTGGGAAATGATCTCACTATCAGAAAACAACGCGAGCCGCCACCACCACCTCCTCCTCCCCCTCCTCCCGAGTGGACTGAAAGCAGCTGGAGCTGAGGAAACGAAGCTGAGTGGAGCCGAAGCAACCTCGGCTCGCATTGTTTTCTCAGCCTAGAGAAAGGGGAAGGGGGCTCATCTGGACCAAGGGTGAGTCTCCTCCTCAGTTTCCCCTGAAGGATCTTCCGTCACTTTTGCCTTCTCCCTACATCTTCCCTGGAATCTTTAACAGTTACACCCATGTCTAATAATAACTGTTTGTACAGAATTAAGTCAGTGCATAGTAATGACAGACATGAAAATTCCGCTTCCATCGTGGACAAGCTGATATGCTGTTGTCTGATTGACCTCCATCCAAATAATATAGCCATTCCAGATGTTAATTTTCTAGTGTTTATGTCAGTTGCAAAACTTGCATCTGCATAGGCACTAAGACTCAAATCACCCTTTGGTTCTATATACAATGCATGGTTCATTGTTCCTTTAAGATATCTTAAAATTCTCTTTAATGATTGCCAGTGACATTGATGTAGATCTGAATTAAAACGTGCCAGCTGATTAACACTATAAGCTATATCAGGCCTTGACCAATTGCTGATATATGATAAGCTACCAATCAAAGATTGATATATAGCCTTATCAAATTTGGGACTTTGATCATCAGTTTGGCAAATTTTCTGACTCATTGGAGTCTTTGCCGGTTTACAAAGTTCCATTTTATACATTTTAATTAATTGGCAAATTTTATCTTCTTGAGATATCTTAAATCCATTTTTTGTTTTGTTAATTGTCAATCCTAGATACTTTTTAATTTCACCTAAATGCTTTAATTTTACCTTTTTGGCTAATAATGATATAATCTCATTAGCTTCATTATTAGTCTTAATTATCAAAGCAATATCATCTGTAAATAATAACAATAATGACACCGTTCCATTATTTTTCCTTTTAAACACACGTGGATCTGCTAAACCAGATTTAAAACCTATATTGTTTAATTCTTTTACAATATATTGATTCCACTCAAAGCCAGATTGTTTCAACCCGTAAAGACTTCTTTTTAGTTTCCAACAATCATTACTATTTACTTTATTGTCTTTTATAATAATTGGCTTTTTCAAATATATAGTGTGCTGCAATGGTGCATGCAAATAAGCAGTTTCTACATCTAAATGGTTAATGACATAGTTTTTCTTAGCTGCCCACACTAAAGCTGCTCTCAAAGATGTTGCTTTAAGACTTCATCGTAATCAGATGCAGTTTGATTAAATCCTTGAGCTACCAACCTAGCTTTATGGGTAACAGTCCCATCATTTCCAGTTTTTACTTTAAATATCCATTTGCACCCAATGGATTTTTCTCCTGGAGGTAATTTAGCATCTTCATATACTTTCATTATCTTTAATGAATTTAGTTCTTTTTCCATTGCCTTTTGCCAATTCTCCTGATCCTTAGCAGGATACATCCTAAGTTCATCTACACTAGTTGGAACTTTAGTTACTTGGCAAACTATACTTGCTTGATACCTATCAGGTGGTCTAGTTATACCTGTAGTACATCTAGGTATTACAGGACTTACAGGTGGACTTTCATTAACTAACTCTTCTTGATTATCTAACTCTTCCTGACCGACTGTTTCCTCTTGTTCTGGTCCTATTTGCTCTTCATGGACTTCTTCTTTAATTGGACTCTTCTTATAACAATTCTGATCTTTCTGCCTTTTGTAGGGTTCAATAATTACTTCATTATTTAAATCTTGCTCTAATCTATTCCATCCTACATGTTCTAGGAATTTTGCACTAGCACTGGTGTAAACTCTAGATGTACCTGGTTCCCAGAATCTATAAGATCTATGATTAGATTTATATCCTACAAAAAATAATCTTTTAGCTCTATGCTCTCCTTTTTGTCTGAATTGTGAAGGAATATGCACCCATGCTGGTGCTCCAAATGTGTGCATGTAACTTAAATCAGGTTTTGTACCATGCCACAGTGTGAATGGTAATTCACCTGTTGTTGAATTAACAACATTATTTAATACATGATTACCACACATTATTGCTTCTCCCCATAAATTGTCAGGTAATCCTGAATCAGACAACATAGTACATGCCATTGATTGTAGTGTTTGGCCTCGTCTCTCTATAAAGGCATTATGTTGTGGCCTATATGGTGCAGACTTTTTATGTTGAATACCTAACATTCTAAGTCTATTCTGGAATTTATTATTTGTAAATTCCACACCATTATCTGTTATAAGAGTTACTAATTTCTTTTTAGTTTTTCTTTCTGCAAATTTTATCCAATTAAAGAGATTTAGATACGTTTCAGTTTTGCTCTTCATTAAATAGCAAAACCCATATCTAGAATAGTGGTCCATTATACTTAGTATGTATCGAGCTCCTCCTACACTTGGTTTTTTCGGACCTATTAAATCAGCAAATACTACTTCTAAAGGCTCTTTGGTAGTAAATCCATCAACTCTATTAGCCGATGTGACCCTGGCTTTGCTTTGATTACAAGCATTACATTGCAAATACTTATTACAAGGTTTCAAACTTATTCCCTTAGATAATTGAACAGTTTTCTTAAGCATTTTAAAATTTAAATGCCCTAGCCGTCGGTGTAACAAGTGAATACATTCATCATGAGGTTTCTTATTATCATAAACCGTGTTAGCCACCTCTAAACCATTATCATTTAACACATATAATTCACCTCTTAAAGATGCAGTAATTTTCTTATCTTCTTTTTCAATTATGCAGTTATCTCCTTTCAAGGTAACTACATATCCTAGTTTAACCAAAATTCTAACTGAAATTAAATTAAACTTAAGTTGTGGTACGTATAACATTTTTACATTCTCTTTTGTGAAAGAACAATATGCTATACCTTGACCTATAGCTTTCAGTTTCCAGCCATTGGCTATCTGCTGTGTACTCTTGGACATTTTAATAAAATTTTTGTTATCATTTGTTATACAGTGGGATGCTCTACTGTCAACCACCCATAAATTATTTTTTACAGCTCCGTTAGTATACATGGCTAACTCTAAATTTTTATTTATCTTTTGATGACTTTTAGTATTCTGGCCAGCGTTCTGGCACTTTGCTTTTTTACAAAATCTTACCAAATGTCCTCTTCTTCCACAATTAAAACACTTTTTAATTGCGTATGCAATAGGAGATTCATTATCTTCTTTTTGAGGTTGCTCCCTCCTTAAATCGTCTCTTTCAAGTCCTCTTCTTGCCTCTACAATCAATCTGCCAGTTATATCAGTTAAAGTTAAACTTTCCTTGGGCAAAACTTCAAGGGAAGTGACGTAGTTGTCATAACTTTCATCTAGTGAAGATAGAATTATATAGACTTGGTGTAGTTCAGAGAAAATAAGCTCTTTCTCGTGCAGTTCTTGAAAAATGCTTTTCATAGTTTCCAAATGACTCAGCATATCACCATTCATCTGGAGATGCGTCCTGAAAAGCTTTCGTGTAAGATTTATGTGAGCACCAACGTTATCTCGAACATAAATCCTCTTCAGCTTCTGCCAACACCCAACAGCCGTTTGCTCTCCACGGATATGAACAAGTTGCTGGTCAGTTAATGTTAATCCTATTATGTAAATAGCTTGTTCATTTTTATGCATAAATTCTTCTATTTTTAGTCTATCTTCATCATCCTCTGGATCCCATTCCTCTACGTTTGGTGTGTTTTCAATTATGTTCCACAAACCTTCTCTTCATAGAAGTAGACTACATTTTATAGACCATGATACATAGTTTGTTCCATCTAGCTTGGATATAAGGGACAAACTTTGTAGATTGACTTGTGCCATGTTTTCTAATATGGATATAAAACTATAATTAATAAAACACAGCTGTCTGTTTACTGCAATGTATAACAACACAAACTCTCACTTTTTACATAAATCTGTTTTATCCTAGTTAAACTGACTTTGCAGCCTCTGGGCCCATAACCAGTGTTAAGCCTGTGTTCCCCAACCAGGGTTAAGGAGACAAGCTAAACAGAATGTGCAGCGTTAGTCAGATAGGCACACAGATAAATGAGTGAGATATGTTTGTATGTTTATTAACATACAGTAAAAATAACAGATACGCTTGTGCTATCAAAAATATAGTTTATTCCATTATGAGTTCATAGCATAGTCAAAATAACAGTCCATTAGTCATGTCCATTCAAGGATATTCAGTTAGCAAAGTCCGTGTAGAATATCCTATGTCAGTTCACTTACAAATCAGTCCTTTGTCTCTCCTTTTCAGTAGGCGAAAAACGCAGTCTTCAGTCTATCCAGTAATTAGGGATCATCAAAGCCAGAGAGAGAGCAAGCTGTCGTCTTGCTTCTTTTAAAGTGCTTTCACAACCACTCCCTTAATTACATTCCTATATTTAAAGTTGCAGACACTTTAACTTATAAACCATGATAACATATTTATTATTTTAACTAAACCAGCTAGGGTAAACAATGTTATCCTGGTTGCAAAAAAACAATGTTATCCAAAAAACAATGTTATCCTGGTTGCAATTTATGCCCCGAATGATAAACAAGAAGAATTCTACAAAAAATTACATGTGAAAATAATTGAACTGGACTATGCTAATATAGTTATGATGGGAGATTTCAATGAAATTGTAGACAATAAACTGGACTATACAGCAACAACAACACGACAAAACAGAAAAACTCTCCCTACATCCTTTTTCAAAATGATAGATGAATTAAACTTAAAAGATATATGGAGAGAAAGAAATGCTAAAATTCAACAATGTACTTTTAACTCAAATAGACATTTATCATGGTCCAGAATAGATATGATTTGGACATCAACAGAATTAATATTTCATATTCAAGAAATAAATATTGAAACAAGTACATGGGCAGACCATAATCCAATGACAATTAAATGGAAAGAATAAAAAAGAAGATCTAGATGGACATTAAATAATACTATTTTGAAGGAAAAAGACTTTACACAAGGAATGGAGAAAGAACTGGCTTTCTTCTTTAATGAAAATAAATAAGAAGATACTTCAATACAGAATGTTTGGGATACAATGAAGGCATATGCGAGAGGATTAATAATAGACTATACAAAGAAAAAGAACGCTAGGAAGAGGCAAACCATCAAAGCTTTAGAAGTTGACCACAAAAAACTTGAAAAAGAATTACAGAAAATGCCACAGAAAAAAGATATTAAACTTAAAATGGACATAATTAAACATAAAGTGGGTCAGATAGAGAAAGAAGAATTGGCATAAAAAATTAGAAGTGCTAAACAGAATTATTTTGAAGATGCAAATAGGTCAGGTAGATGGTTAGCATACAAACTGAGAAAGGAGAAAGAATCAAGGAAAATATTTCAGTTAATAGATGATCAAGGCCAAATGTGCTATGGTGACAAGGAGAAAAAGGCAATTATCCGAGACTTATATGGACAACTATATAAACAAGAGGATATTGATGAGGAAAAAATTAAACAGTACTTACAAAATGCTAACCTACCTAAGATACCTGAAGAGACTGAAAAAATGTTAGAAAATACTATAATGATGATGGAACTAACCGAAGCACTCAATAGACAGAATAATTGGAAAGCACCAGGTCCAGATGGACTTCCGGCAGAATTTTATAAAACACTACAAAAATCGTTGAGCATTCCATTGCTAGAAGTCATGAATGAAGTTATGTCAAATAAGAAGAAGATACCTAAAACATGGTCAGAAGCTTACATTACACTTATTCCAAAAGAAGGGGCCGATCTATTACAAATCAAGAACTATAGACCTATTTCTTTATTGAATGCAGATTATAAAATCTTTGCTTCAATTTTGGCGGAAAGGCTTAAAAAATACTTAAATAATTTTATTCATCCTGATCAAAATGGATTTCTGCCAAAGAGACAAATCAAAGACAATATGAGAGTAATTCTGAACACCTTGGAATATTATGAGGCATATCCTGAAAAACAAATGGCTTTGATATTTCTAGATGCCCAAAAGGCATTTGATAATGTGAACTGGAGATTTATGTTACTACTACTGGAACAGATGGGTTTTGCCTGAAAATTTATTCAAGCAATAGAAGCCATATACTATAAACAAACGGCAAAAGTAATGATAGGGGGAGAACTTACAGACTCTATCAACATAAGAAAAGGTACAAGACAAGGATGCCCATTATCACCTTTGCTATTTGTATTGACTTTGGAAGTGTTGAACAGAAATATTAGAGAGGACCAAAATATAAAAGGAATGAAAATCAAAAAGGAGGAATTTAAACTACAAGCCTTTGCAGATTTTTTTTTTAAATTACTGCTTCAGAAAGTATTGATTGCAAAGTGTAAAATAATAGTGTTTGTAATTTCTAGGCAGACCTTGAAAATACGCTATTGTTGATAGTGATACAAATAATGTAATATAAAAGAAATAATGCAAAATTTAAAATAAATGTTTCTTTAAGAATCATATTTTTAAAGTACAAGATGAAAATGATGAAGTATATAAGGAAAAATTACCTTAAGACAGACTGCATTACATGCTAAGGAGTGCTTGAAAATACTTACCAATAATGTACATTCAGGATATCTTTGAGTTTAAAAAATGGCATTACTGTGAAGAATATGGAATTTTTATAAGTAACATGTAAGTTTATTCAGAGGGTGGGTGGGCGTTGGCTGGCAACAAAGACATTGCCACTGTCTAGTCATGTTAGATACAGGAATTGTGCCTTTTAGAAAAGCCAGTGGCTCAAATGCAGAGGCTTCTTGCTGTTTCTATGTGACAACAAACTGCAAATTTAACCTGTCGATATTTATAGAAACCTAGTCTCTAGTTATAAAAAATATCAAGGGGGGGAGAAGAAATTTTAAAATGTCATGGCGGAAAAATAGTTTATATGTATAATCTCTCTTTTTTTTTTAATCACTTGCTGCACTTGCTACAATTTGATAGATAAATATCACACACACACACATACACACACGGGGAGGGGAGACAACATGCTTCCTTTTTGGAGACTTTTCATGCATATTTTTACTGTTTTCCATAGAAAACAATAATAGAAAAATATTGAAAGAACCCTTAGTAGAGAGCACCTATTTCACTCTTTTTAAATAGGAAGTCCATTTCTGTCAAGGAATTTAACTTTGCCATCTTCGTGCCTCTGAAATAGCATGATGGTTTCCCACTAAATTCTTACAGTGATTTAATTTCTTTTTAAATTTTCTTGCACAGGCATATTCCCAGGATGCTTACCAGAAAGGCAATGAAGCCTACACTGGTAATGCTGTTCACATACCTGAGCCTCCACCAATAAGTTATCCTCGATTAACATATCCAGCTCCTGTCCTGGCATTACCTATGGAGAAAGCACCCCCTGACTTATCACTGGGAAAGCAATCAAATAGTAGAGCTGTACCGACATTAGCACAGCCTGAAAAGGCCTGCAGAAAGGAAATACAAGTGCCTCCATCTTCAAAAGATATTGCAAAATCTAACACAGCTGTCTGTGTTTGTAATGAGACCATAAGAACAGTTGTTGTGCCTTCTGAGAACGATGTAGACTTTTCATCAGTTAGAACAAACCACACTAATCCATCACACCAGGCAGACAGTTTCAAGGAACAAACCTCTGTAAAAGCAAAACCACGAGCCACTTCACCTTCCTCTTCGATGTCCACTGCCATTGTACTTCCTCAGACTCCCCTTACAAAACCAACAGATTCCCCAGGAACAGCTAATTATTCTGGAAACTATGAAGGAGAGCCAGAAGGAGCTTCAGGTTGGAGTTCTCCTGCTCAGAGTGGAGATTCTCCCTCTGTTAATAATAATCACCCCACTTCTCCAAGTGCCCATCATAACATAGACTGGAAAACTTACAAAACCTATAAAGAATATATTGAAAACAAACGCTTTCCCAAGTATGGCTTCAGAACCATACAGGAGAGGCTAGATAGTTTTAGAGCCGCATCTTCACATTCAGTAGATTACTGTATTGGCTCAGAGGTACGCTGCAGAAGCACCTCTCATGAAAGGAGCTCACAGTCTGTATCTGTTCGGCAAAGGAGTATATCCCAGGAAAGAGTTAAGGATACTGTCTTAATCAAAAGATGGCCAAGAAGTGCTTCGCAAGATACTTTAACTTCACCAGTTATCAGCCCTCGAAGTCGTAGGGCACGTTCCTGGAACTATTTAGGCAGACAAGGTGAAGCAGTGGAAAAGGTTCACAGTGAGGACCTCATTGCAGATTCAAACACAGCCCAAAAAATTACACATGAATGTACTGGACTTACTGATCAAAATGATCCTCAAGGCATTTATAAATTTTCATGGCAACGTATGTTTCAGGGGTCCCTTAGTGATTCAAATTTTTCTGTGGCTCCTGGTGCTTATCCTTCAGGTGACAGCCAAATAAGCAACCAAGCCTTTCGACCCTTTGCTCAATTCCAGAAAAATTCAACAAATGTAAAATTGCTGCAGCCTTCCAAGGATTTGCCAACCACTGGAGGTTCAAACTCTACAACGACTTTTCAGGAAAGATCACCTCGTTCAACAACTAGAAGTACAAAAATTAGTTCTTTGAAGACCTGTGTACGTTATGCAGCAAAGCCATCATTTCCTTCTAATCAGAGTCTGGAGAGTGCTACAACCACAGACCAAAGAGAAATTAATTATGTGCGCTATAGTGGTTTGCCAACTCAACAATCCAGGAAAAATGCAGAAAGTCCACCAGATCCCGAACTAGACATAAGCAAGTCTAATCTTTCCCCCATTTCCTATACATCTTCTGTCAAATTTGTCCCACAAGTTAATGTGCACTTAACTTTGGTTAATTTAGATGTTTCTGTCAGACAAAAGATTCAAAATTTTGAAATGGAAGCTATAAAACAGCCTCAAGTTCAACCAACAGATGAGACAAATGAGGAGGAAGTGGTTTTGCGGGAAAAGTCATCTTCTGGCCATCAAACCCCACAACTTCTGCGACATCAGTCTTATATTTTAGCTGTAAATGGTCAGGACTCTGCCTCTGAGACCACTTGTTGGTTACCCAATGATGCACGGCGAGAAGTTCATATAAGAAAAATAGAAGAAAGGAAAGCCTCTTGTTCCTGCACACCCTACGATTCCTTGGCATCAATTCCATTCATAGGTGAGAAAAGCTATTTTTATTTCTCTGAATTTGATACATATTTGGATCTTCCATTTAATCCTTTTGCATAAATACACTGTTTTGTTCAGTGTAATTAGTTTTCTAAACAATAATTTAAAAAATGCATTCAAACTCCATGGTGCCTACTACGATTCGTAAACATTCTACCAGCTTATTCTCAGATCAGATTTTTAATCATTTTAGACCACATTTTTGTACACATACAAAAATAAGACTAAAACTAGAGGAAGACCAATGAAGAATGATTCCAGTTTTCTCTTTTTGAGGTCTAATATGGCTAATGTGTAGCATGGTGAATTGTTTCCTCAGTGTCCTTAATTGTGTAAGATTGTTAAATTGCTTCAAAATTCATTATCAATCAAAAAGCTTTGAAACAATAATGTCTTACTTTTTTTCTCCAGCATGTGGACTTCACAGCCATTTTCTTAATTGGATCTCTGATAATTTGTGCAGATTATTTTGACTACTTGTTTGAAGCCTTTCGAAATACTGTAGCCATTTCAGAAAAAATCCTGATTTCACTGATGGGCTGCTTTTACAAAGACTTTGGAGTTTGCCTTATTTCTCTTTTGCAACCTGCATATCACACAAAGTGCACATTAGGATTTAGAGCTAGAATAATTATTTTAAAATCATTTCTCATGTTGCCTCTGACTGATACTTGAAAGCAATATAGAGTTATATTAATATCTAATAGATAGGAGCATATCCCTGGGGCTTAAGGTTTGGAGAGCAAAAACTACTATGTTGTAAACTATGTTGGAAGCCCCTTCTCAAAAGATTTCTTTTTCAGCAAGACAGACTAAACTCCCTTGGATTTTAGGAGGTAAGGTGCATGGGGAAGTGGCCCTAGCTGTAATATTGAATTATACATATATATAAAAAAGTTCATTTGGAAATTTTATACTCTGTGACCACCTTACAATAAAATTGCGGTTTAACCTTTAAAGCATCAAGAGGCTTTTTAAAGCTGACCTTTAACTCTCATAATTTTTAGAAGATTTTGTCTGATTGGTTGTGATATAGCTTTATCAGAATATCACACAACATACTGAATCAAAAGTAGAGTCTATTCAACATAATTTGATTAGTTTTTGTAAGTAAAACAATGAAGGCTTCTGAAAGATTGGCATCTTAATTATTGGCTGGTCAAAAAGAGGCCATGAAATGACACAAATATTAGGATATTATGGGTTCCTCAGCTATAACCTCCACATTCTACTGCATTACAGATTGGCTAATGTGAAGCTCATTGCAGGAAGACTGCTTTATGTATTTTGAACAAATGGATAGTGTCTTGGGTCAAAGACTTGTATATCAGCTGATGGAACTGTAGACATGTTTCTTTGCCTGATGGTGCAATAGAACTAATTTTTATCAACCTTTTCTGAGAAATTGTGCAATGTAATAGCAGTCTACAATATGGCTTGATTTGGTCCAAATAAAGCATTTTTTGGTCAAGATATTGAATGTGAATGAAGCTTGAAGCATAAAAATAATATGCCTTATTTTGTTATCATTGTTTCTAGAAGCTTATTTTGAGAAGATATATCAAGAACCTATTTTATAGATTATAAAAAATCTTTCTTTTTTTTACAGATATACATTTTGGCGTATAAACCATGTCTCCTTAAATCAGAGCCACCAATTGCTTTGAAACCACAATGCAATATGTGCTGATTTGTTCATACAAGGGCCTTTCACTCTCTGAGCAGTTTGCATATATCAGCAACACACCATATTAGAATGCACAACACCTAGAAGATATAGATATAGATATAGATCTTTGGTTATTCGGGTTTTCTCCTGCATAAAATTGGAAGTATTTTGGCGACGTTTCGACGAAATCTCATTCGTCATCTTCAGGCTTGTGTCTTCGGCTTTGTGCTTCTTGGAGTAATGTGAGCTTGCAGCTGTTTTTTCTTTTAACTGCCAGTGGGAGTGTGGCTTGAGTGGGTGGGGGCTTGGCTGTGTTTATATATATACATATACATATACATATACATATACATATACATATTCATATACATATACATATACATATACATATACATATACATATACATATACCCGAACAAAGCTGAATGCTATATATATATATATATTCTTAAGTTTTTGCAGTTATTTACATGTATTGTATTCAGCTTTGTTCGGGTATTTTCCCACGTCATTATAGTTGTGCTTTTAAAGTTGTAGCAACGTTTCGGCAGAATCTCATCTGCCATCATCAGGCTTCTGGATTGCATTCGTCTGACAGCACCCACACACAACGCCCACACAGATGAATAAACGAGATGATACCTTCCACATACCAGCCATTTGGAAACCTGCCCTCATTAACAAACGAGAACCTAACATGAAGAATGAAACCAGACCCACACCCATGAGGGCCACACAAGATGCTACCACCACACTTCCATGTAGAAAGCAGACTCACACCCATACAGAAGATGAGACACGACCACGGATCAGAAGCCGTACCACAGCTGTATCACTACCTGCTTCAAACCCCTCCAACCCATACATGAACCGAACTGATGCCCAGCATGAAGATGTGGCACGATCACGAACACAAAGCCAAACAACAGGATCACAGCTCACCAGCTCAAATCCCCCGACAACTAAGACTAACCTGAATGCAGCCAAGCCCCTACCTGAATAGAATACACCCCCAGCCAATCAGAACACAGCCAATCCCCCAACCAATCAGATCACAGCCAGGCCCCCAACCAATGAGAACACATCTCCAGCCAATCAGAACACAGCCAAGCCCCCACCCAGTCAAGTCGCACTCCCACTAGCAGTTAAAAGAAAAAACAGCTGCAAGCTCACATTACTCCAAGAAGCAAAAGCCGAAGACACAAGCCTGAAGATGACGAATGTGTGTGTGTGTGTGTGTGTGTGTGTGTATTTCTTAAGTTTTCACGGGTACTTACATGTATGGCATTCAGCTTTGTTCGGGTATTTTCCCACATCATTGTAGTTGTTCTTTTAAAGTTGTAGCAACGTGTCAGCAGAATCTCATCTGCCACCATCAGGTTTCTGATCATGGCAGATGAGATTCTGCTGAAACGTTGCTACAACTTTAAAAGAACAACTACAATGACGTGGGAAAATACCCGAACAAAGCTGAATGCCATACATACATACATACATACATACATACATACATACATACACACACACACATATATATATATAAATTATCACAAGACAAAATGCTCACATTCACAGTCTTGGTTTCTTTATAATTCTGTCTTACATATGAAGCTACAATGAGAAGCCCTAATTGCTATTTCAAAGATAGGCTTTTTATTATTTTGTGGAACTATTTTAGATTTTGACAATTTCTAAAATTCTGACAACTTTTCAGAACATTTAAGCTTCAGAATATAAAGGATGGCTTTGGTGGCAATAGAAACTAGAAGATGCTGGATATGTGCAGCCTGTGACGAATTATATCGGCAGTTACTAGATGCTATAATCGGCATGTAGCACAGCAGATGTTGATATTTCAGAGATTATGTTGTGGATTTGATTATTTTAAAAGGTTCATTGGGTAATTTTAGCTTCTTAGATTTTCTGTAAGAATAATTCCCTTCTTTTGCAGAAGGTTCATTATAATAAATGGGGTTGCTATTTTTGGTGAACTTTAAAATAGTTTTATTTTACTGTTGCATTCATTTTGAAATCTTATTTATGCCAGCCAATTGATAGTCTATCTATTAAAAAGGTTGGTCTATCTAAAAGATTTTGACAAATTTATTTTATTTAAAATATAGATAGCCCTGTTATTAAAAGCTTTTCTAATGACACTGTATTGATTCAACTGAGTCTTTATTCAATTCAATATTTGTCCAAATATTGCATAAATGCATATTTTGCCTATAATAATATAGTTGTTAATGAATAGATTCTTAGACTTTAAAGAAGAAGAAATAGTACTTTTACTATTATAATTGCAAGCAGTTCTCATATACAGTGTGTCCAAAAGTACCTTCAGAACATTATGCTATAACAACATGTATTCTGGATATGGCTGGAAGACCCTCCTAGCTTTTCCATATTGAGCAAACACTTGTCCCTTTTTACTAAAATATACTAATTTGTTGTATACCTTTTGTAGATGAGCTGACCAGTCCAAGTATTGACCTGGACATCACCCACATTCCAGCTTCTGCTGTTATTTCACCACCTCCTTCACGAGCAATGACTACCACCAGTGCTGTTCCTTTGAGTTGTACTGCTCTTGTACCATTTATTCGACGTCAACTGTCTTCTGGCCATGGTTAGTATAGTGTTTCAAGCTGTTTTACCTAAATTCAGCAACACCTGCTTATTTTAATAGATGGGGATTTGCTTTTGCTTTGGTTACAGAATCAATTAGGACTAGTGTCCTAGATGATCAATTTCCTGGAAAAAATGAAAGGTCCAAATCTTATGGTGAAGGACTCGATGACTATAAAGAAGGAAAAGGGTAAGAATACCTATGAAAATATAAATGTGCTTCACTGGATGTCTTATTTAGGAATTTTGTATAAAAAAAGTACACTAAAATATCTACCTTACATCTATAGGGCCATAAAGCATTCACCGAGCTTAAAGGCAATTAAGGTCAGTTACTTTATTTTTAATATTTATCTGCTGTGTAAATAACATTAGTATTGCATGACTAAGCATTAAATTGCACCTAGGTTTGTGAGAATATGATTAATTCTGGGGTGTTTCTTTTTCTTTTTCTTTTTGGATTAATGTCCAAGCTTAGTGGACAGATGTTGCTGACTTTTGCCAATTAAAAATATTAGATAGCATTTGATGAAAAAATTCTTTTTTGGCTACAGACAGGACAGCACACTCTATAATTAAGTAAAGAATTGTTACTACTTTCTTGTGCATCAAAAGAAAACCAACTGATTGAGATATATGACAGGCCTTTTCTGTAATTCATTGAGCTGCTGGCTGACTGGAATGTACTGTTCCATTAGTGTTAAGTTCCTCTTCATGCTAGTTGTCTGTATTCCCACCTGACAGATGAAAGGGAGAGAAGAGGAAGACTTGAATTATTAGCGCATGCTGAACCTGGTTTGATTATGTTTTCTTTAGATTCCAAATAACGAAGCATCTTCAGAAAATGCAGGATTCAGAAAAACATCTGCTTCAGAAGTCTTTTGTGACACCGCCAAAGAAGGATATCTTCATTTTCGGCAGCTGGTTACAGACAAGGGAAAGGTACAGTTTTTCCAAACCAAGCTAAGTGTAAAATCTGCCTTATACATATTCATATGTTTTCAGGTGCCTACGGGTTTTTCATTTTCTGTGAAAAATACTAGAAACTTGCTTGTTTTTCTTTTGGCAGAAACTCAAGTTTTCAAACTTTCCCGTTAATCTGCATAGACCTGGTACAGTTATTGCAATCTTCCTGTTCTTGAACTGTTAAAACAAACTTATAAACATTAAGCACTATTAAATGATTCTTTGCAACTCAGTGCTCTGCAATTCCATTGCTTATCTTACTGATATTTTCACCATAAGAGATTTTTTGGGCTACTGACACAAATAAATTATCAGGATATTTTTTATGTTTGAATGTAAAAATTCTAAGTGATATAAAAACAAGTCCTGTCTATACTCCTTGATAATTTGTCATTTTTGATTCAGAAAATATTCAATTGGCATTATGACAAGTAATCTATTAAAAAGCTTATATCAGTTTAGAGTGCTTTACAGCATTGGCCCAAAACTTTTTGGGCACCAGGGACCAGTTCCATGGAAAAGGGCTTTTCCAAAGACCTGCAGGGTTGTGGTTTTGTATGCTGCCTGCATTCTGCAGATGGGGGTTTGCTTGTTTGCATGGCCCAGTTGCTGGCATGTTACAGTCCGGTGCTGGTGCTGATCAGGGTTGGAGACCCCTGTTTTAAATCACTTTCAGAGCACTTTGCAAATATCAGCAAATTGCCCCCAACAATCTAGGTCCTCATTTTACCAATCTCAGAAGGTTGGAAGGCTGAGTCAACCTTGAGCTAGTTGGGATCAAACTCCTAGCAGTGGGCAGTGTTTGCCTGCCATACTGCATTTTAACCAGTGTACCATGGCTGCTTGCTTGGTGACAGTGTTTTTTATTATTATCCATTTATCAAATTTCCACACCACCCATCTCACCAAAGTAGGCAGTTTACAAATTTTAACACATAATATACTGGGAACACTCCTCTTGTTTTCTTAAATAAATATTATTCTTCATCCTATTTTCTAGAGAGTTGGTGGAAGCATCCGCCCATGGAAACAGATGTATGTCATCCTCAAAGGGTGTTCATTATACTTATACAAGGATAAAAAAGAACCAACTATACTTTCTGAGGAGGAACAGCCCATCAACATCAATGCTTGTTTAACAGACATTTCATATAGTGATACCAAAAAGAAACATGTGTTTCGGCTTACTACATCAGACTGTGAATACCTGTTTCAAGCTGAAAATAGAGACGACATGCTGACATGGATTAAGGCTATACGTGAAAACAGCAATGAGGAGGTTGTGTTCTTGTTAAGAATTTATCCTACTTACTTATATTTTGCAGAGATCGTGTTTTTTCCAGACTCATTATGCAATTCCACATGGTAACCCTGACGTGCTACAAATATTATCTAATGGTATTAAAAATCCATAATCTCACAGGCTTTTTATAAAGTTGCAGGAGATTTCAGTATTCCTACCAGAGAAATAATACATCTATTAAAATGTGAGAAAGTAATATTGGTAAGAGTCTATATGAAGCAAAAAGAATCATTACATCTTTGACATTGGCCACACTATTCCAAGTAGATTATGGTTCGGCTAACATGAAATACAGTTCATTTAGATTGACAGGATTTAAACAAAACTGGAAGAGCCTTAAGGTACAACTAGCCAAATGTAGTTTGCATGATCCTCCCTTCCCTTCTCTTCTGTGCCTGAGTCTACTCCGGTACCTTTCCCTTGATATTCCTTATTTACACTGCATTTGGATTCAGTTGTGCTGGGCACTTCCCCATTTTTCTTGTGTAGCCATTCTCTTGTGCCTTGCACACATCTGAGGGATGTCCTGCTCCTGTCCCAAATATGGCTAGTTAAGTTTTCATTTGTGCAGTTGTACAAATCAGAAATTCCAAAATAATTCTCTATTCATTTTGCAGGACACAGGTGTCTCGAGCAGGGATCTAATTAGTCAGAAGATTAAAGAATACAGCACAATTATGGGGTAAGCCACCACAGTACCATTTGAGAGCTCAGTTAGTCAGTACATGGATTTCCTGCTTTTAAATTTTTTTTTTTCAGTGCTTCTAGTGGCAAAACTGAGCCACTTTCAAAACCATCCCGACCGAGCCTAATTAAAAGACACATTCCTTGGCACTAAAACTGAGCAAAGAACTCAGAGTCCACATTCTCCTAAGGAGGAATCAGAAAAGAAATTCCTTACTAAAGGTATTGTATATTGAATATAAGAATACTATTACTTACTCTAGGTTTTCCTATTATACTGAAGGAAGCCTGATGGTGAGGACACTAAGTGTCATGGGGTTTGGAGTTTCATCGATTATTAAGAGAAGTTCATTTAATAAACATCCTATGCATTGATAAGTAATGATGAAACTCCTTTTGTGCTGGGAACTTTTGATTATTCCTTGTTTATAAGGAAACTCCAGATAGAAACAATCTGGAAAATAATGATTTGAAATGTGCATGCTGTGGGGTAGAATTGAAAAGGGACTGGGAATGAGTGTGGGATGAAATAGACTGAAAAAGGCAAATGGAGGGAAGGATACCTATATAAAAAGGATAGAACCATTTCATTCTGTAGTTGTGATAATTCCATATCATTTTGGGAAAGAAAGTTGATAAATACAGAGTATCTTCTGTTTTGTTATGAAGTCACGAAGCTTTGGAGATATTTGCAATCTTCTGTCAAGGAAAGTGGAAATGGCAGTGGGATCGGTAGGAATAAAACCATCATTCTCTGATTACTATACTCAGAACTACAATTTTGTTTTTCATTGTAGCAATTTTCAGTGCAGCCAGTTTTATAAAACGAGGCTGCTTGTTTACGTCTAATTGTTTTCTTATTTATATAAATGTAATAAATATAGCATGCTATTTTGCTAAGTATTTTAATTAGGTTTCATAAGAATATTGCATTATTTTTTTAAAAAATTACTAGCTTAGGTAGTTACTTGAAAGCCAGAAGAGATATTTATGTATGGATACTCAGTTAATAAGGAATATATCCCCCTCCAAAAAATAATTATATCTTAAAAGTAAATCTTAACATAGTTTAATACAGATAAGAACCCCTTCTTGAATTACAGTTCAATATATGAATTTGTACCATATTCAAAATGTGGGTTTCTGTCTGTGTAAAGTTTGTATTTTAATTTTACAAGACTTCTAAATTAAAATAGATTTAGTAGCACGGACAGAGTTCTCAATTTCATTTTATGGTTCATAATGTGCTAACCATGCTTCTTGATATTTACGCTTTGCTGAGAATTTAATAGTGATATTTCAAGCTTTTAAAATGACATTTATTTATTTATTCAATTTCTACAGCCACCCATCGCAACCAAGTGACTGAATAATGTATTCAGGCATTCAAAATCAAGCAATGATACACTGGAAAATTACATGAGATTTGTAAAATCCTTGTTTACTCATTTGTAGTCTTTTACTCTTTTCTTCTTCTTTATTTATATATATTCTCTTCTCGGTATGTGAGTGTATACAACTACACATATGTACATAAGCATGAGCACATGCATATAAACATGCACACACACAAATACACATACAAACATCATTTTGTTGATTGTGTCGATATACAAATTGTAAATTGTTTGATTTATGTACTGTTCATATAGATTGCAGGTGCTACCAAATTTGATTCTGTTCAGGGTTAATATAATTGCTAGACATTGGTTGCTAAGGTTGTGGTTAACCTGTGGCCTGATTGTGGAGAAGCTGTAGTCTCTAGTCTGTTTCAAGATTTAAATGTACTAAGTATCTTATACTCATTATTATTTTGATGGTGCATTTGATCATTATATCCAGTTATACTCCATTAGCTTTCTGAAGGTTTTAAATGACTTGTTTTCCTTTTTGTTCTTCCTTGAAGAAAAAGATAAGACAAGCCCACCCAAAGATAAAGGTATATGGCGAAAAAACATTCCAAGCATCATGAAAAAAACATTTGAAAAGAAGTCATCTGCTGCTTGCATATTTGGTGTCAAACTAGTTGATTGCCCCCCAGCAGAGAGCAATAAGGTATTTAAAAAAAAAAAAAAATGAAGTCATGCATATTGATAATTTCTTTGAAAAATATTATTCAAGAGACATAGATAGTGAATACAAACTTTCATTCCCTTTTGGATTTTTCAGTATATTCCAAGAATTGTTGAAATATGCTGCAAGCTAGTTGAAGAGAGAGGTCTTCAATATACTGGTATTTATAGGGTTCCAGGAAATAATGTTGCCATCTCAAATTTGCAAGAAGATCTGAACAAAGGAATGACTGACATTGATCTTCAAGATGATGTGAGTTCTGCCCTCTCTGTTTTAAATTCTCGTGGTATTTCTTTTTAATGACAATGTTTTGTTTGCTTAATTTTTAGAAATGGAGAGACCTGAATGTCATAAGTAGTTTATTGAAGTCCTTTCTCCGAAAGCTTCCAGAACCACTTTTTACAAATGGTAAGTTTTGATTCAAAGTAGAAGAAAAAACTATTGAATAAGACACATCACATAACTTATCTGGGATAAATTAAACAAGAAGACAGTTTTCTTTGAATTCGGTTAAGCATTGTTTTCCTTAATTTTAGTATTGCTTAGATATATCAGGATTCCTTTCCATTTCTCTTAAAAAGACAAGGATGGATTATTTGCTCAGAGGTATATATTATTGGCTTATATGCAGAAAGCACAGGTTTTATTCTACTTAGCCTGGAAAATATATCTTTGCAAGCTGCCTTGAGTTGACATGTGTAAATAGGCGGCAATATAAATTTTCTAAATGAAATTTTTTAAAAAATATTGAAGCTGATGCATATGACTTATAACTGCTATGAACAACTATTGCTAAGCAGAATAAATAGTTCCAGGTTGCTGCAATTGCCAGTTGTTGGACTTTTATTATATTTCTTTAGGTATTCTCATTTACAGGTTGTAGCCAATAATTCAAATACTATATGGTCCTCCCAGTCACATATTAACCTGTAGAGTGCATCCATTTTCCCTCTCTATAAACAAGACAAACAAATGAAAATGTCTTGAACCCCAGTGGATTGCGATATGTGGCTGGGGAACTGGATTTGAGTGGATGAGTCATAAATTACATCAGAAGTTAATGGTTGGGAATTAAATATTAAAAATACTTTAGAATTACTTTCTTGCCTTCTTTTAATGGCCCTATTTCTGTGCACTTGCTGCTAATATGCAGTCTTTGGGATACTGGGTTTTTCTAGTTACTTGTTTCAGCATGAGAAAAAAAACATACAAGGAATAATTTCTCTATGGCAAGATCAGAGGCACTTGTGTGGATTATTAAAACAAACTGGCAATAGCTAGATGAAATACATTATAGGACAGATAAATGTCAAATAAAAGCCACTTTGTATATGTTTGAAATGGCATTCTTTATAAATGCAAATCATATCATGCTTTTCATCACACAGTATCTGTTCTGTCCTTAATTAGCATTCTTGAGATCCCCGCGCTTTGATTGGCCAAAGCGCGGGGCACTCTGATTGGTCAGGCGAGCCACGCCGATTGGCTCGCAAAGAATCTCCCGCGATTGGTCCATTCGAATCGCGGGAGATTCAAAGCGGTGCCATTGGCCGCGGCCGTTGCGGCTAAAGGAATAAAAGCCGCAAGCTTTTTCCTTTGCCCCAGTTCGATTCCAACTTTAAATAAAAGAGCATGATTTGAAGTCACCGATTCCTGGCATCATTTCGCGGACACAACACTGGCGACGAAGGTAGGATCCAGACCCTGAACCGAACCACGTGTCCGACGGAAGCCAGACGAACCACCACGATGGCGAAAATCGCACCCCCGCACCCTTCAACCCCGCCACCGAGGACTGGGAATCGTACTCCGACCGATTCCGCATGTTCCTCGAGTGCAGCGACCTGAAGGACGCCACCGGCCCCATGAAGTGCGCCGTCTTCCTGACCCACTGCGGGACCGAGGTATTCAAGATGACCAAGGCGCTTGCCAAACCCGCCGATGCGACCGCGATGGACTGGGACGTCCTTGAGCCAATACTTCGGCGGCACTATGCTCCAGAGGTACCCATCCTGATCCGACGCAACGAATTCTACCGTCGGGACCAATGGTCGGGTGAGAGCTTCAGCGACTTCGTCGCCGAGCTACGGCGCCTAGGAGGGCTCTGCGAATTCGACAACCTGAACGACGCCCTGCGAGACAGAATCGTGCTCGGTTTGTGGGACTCCATCCTCCAGAGCCGGCTGATGACCAAGGGCAACATCAGCCTAGCAGACACCCTCACCGCAGCCGCCGAAGCAACCTGAACATCCGCCGACCGCATGCGCAGACTGAACACTGGGGACTGCAGCGGAAACAACAACCCTGCGAGGTCGACCGAGGGCCTACCCGAGACGACCACCCACCAGGGCGACTTCCACTCGGCATCGGGCACTTCCGATGACGAGGAGGACATCCATCGCCTCCAGACAGGCCGCAACCCACAGAACCGGCGGGGTCGTAAGTCGAGGACCAACTGTACCGTTTGCGGCGGCGACCACCCCAGGTCGGAATGCCGGTTTTTGAATCGATCTGCCAGCATTGCGACAAGAAGGGACACATCGCCCGTGTCTGCCGCCTAAAAAAGAACCGCAGCCCGGCACGAGGGGACCAGAGCGACCGGAGGAGAGAGAGCACACCACCCCGGACCAGAGATCGCCCCTCGGACAACAGATGGGACCGGAACGGACGATCCCTGCGAGGCGGCAATAACCGGCGAAGAGAGGAGACCCATCGGACGGTCACCATCGGCCACGCCATAACCAATGACGCCCAGAAGGTCCACGTGGAGGTAGGCATCGAGGGCCAGCCATGCAAAATGGAGGTGGACTCCAGGTCCTACCTCTCCATGATAGCATGGCATGAAATAAAGCGCTTGGTGCCTACCCTCCAAAGGAGGAACCTAGACAGCCAGAGACTCATTGTAAAGGACTACCAGGGAAACCACATCCCGGTAGTCGGAACCAAACACTTCAACATCACATATAAAGGGCACACCGAAAGGCTTCCCCTGACAATCGTCGACCGCGACCGTCCAAGCTTACTGGGACTGCAATGGTTCGCCCCGCTCGGCATCGCAGTCACGGGAGTCGACCACGTCACCGACGACAGCTGGGAACAGCAACTGGCCCGGGAATTCCAAGAGGTCTTTGACGGAAACCTAGGCAAGTACCGAGGACCCCTTATATCATTCAACCTAGACCCAAACGTCCCCCCAAAACGCCTGAAACCAAGGCGGGTGCCATTCGCACTTAAACCCAAGATAGACAAGCAAATTGACAAGCTCGTCAAACAAGGGGTCCTACAGCCAATAGACCACGCCCGGTGGGAGACCCCCATAGTCACCCCGATCAAGCCCGATGGGTCGGTGAGGATCTGTGGGGACTATAAGGCCACCCTAAATGGCGCGCTACAACAAAGCGCCTACCCCGTCCCAGTAGTGCAACACCTACTGCACTCACTGGGAGGGGGCAAGGTTTTCGCCAAGCTCGACCTCGCCCAGGCATACCAACAGTTGCCAGTCGACGAGCAAACGGCAGAAGCGCAAACCATAGTCACCCACCGGGGAGCATTTAAATGCAACCGACTCCAATTCGGAGTCAGCGTGGCACCGGGAATATTCCAAAGCCTAATGGAAAGACTATTGCAAGGCATCAAGGGGGTGGTACCTTACTTCGACGACATCTTGGTGTCGGCAACCAACCAAGTCGAACTAGAGGGTCGCCTAAGGGAGGTCCTAACCAAATTCAAAGAGACCGGGCTCAAAGTCAAGAGGGAGAAATGCCAATTATACACGGAACGGGTAGAATTCCTAGGATACCTCCTAGACCGTCACGGCATTCACCCCACAAACCAAAAAATCAAGGCCATCAAAGAAGCCCCCACACCCAAGTCGAAGACGGAACTACAGGCATTCCTGGGGCTACTTAACTTTTACAATGTTTTCCTGCCCCAAAAGGCGACGGTGGCGGAGCCTTTGCATAGGCTCCTGGACAAGGCGGCGACCTGGACTTGGGGGAAACGCGAGCAAGCCGCCTTCCAAAGAACAAAGGACCTCCTCACTTCGGACACCGTCCTTATACAGTACAACAAGACCCTACCTCTGGCCGTCACATGCGACGCATCACCCTTCGGCGTCAGCGCTGTCCTCAGCCATACCCTCCCCGATGGAAAAGAAGTGCCCATCGCGTTCTTTTCAAGGACCCTCACCAAACCGGAGCGGAACTATAGCCAGCTGGACAAAGAGGCTCTGGCTATCGTTGCCGCCGTAAAAAGATTCCACGAGTATCTCTACGGCTGGACATTCACAATCATAACCGACCACAAGCCGCTGCTGGGAATCCTTGCAGGAAACCGGGCCACCCCGAACATTCTGTCTCCCCGAATGACAAGGTGGTCTGAGTTCCTGGCAGCCTACAACTACGGACTCATACACAGACCGGGTAAGACGATCTCCCATGCAGACGCCTTAAGCCGCTCGCCGCTACCGGAACCTGACACCGACCCAGCACCCATGACGACCACCCTCAGCATAGAGACTCTACCCAACCTGCCCATAACCGCGTCGGACATTGCCTGAGAGACTAATAAAGACAAACGTCTGGCGCGGGTGTTGCATTGGGTAGAGAAAGGGTGGCCAGAAAGGGACAACGACGAGTCCGTCAAAACATTCCAAAACCGCCAAACGGAACTCTCGTTATTAAAAGGGTGCATACTATGGGGGGATAGGGTGGTCATTCCAGAAAAGCTACAAGGGAAGGTTCTGGAACTGCTACACGAGGGGCACCCTGGCATCGTTAGGACTAAAGCCCTGGCCAGAAGTTACGCTTGGTGGCCAGGGATGGACAAACAAATTGAGACCTGGGTAGCAAGGTGCCAACGATGCCAGGAAACTAGGCCAAGCCCACCCACAGCACCCGTCCTAGAGTGGGAAACCCCAAGGGGACCTTGGTCTAGGATTCACATAGACTTCGCCGGGCCCACAAAAGGACACACCTTCCTCATAACAGTAGACGCTTACTCCAACTGGCTGGAGGTAAGCAACATGAAGACAACAACCACGGAGGCCGTGATCAAGGAACTCTGCAAACTCTTTGCAGCGCACGGCCTCCCAGATGTCGGCGTTTCCGACAACGGGCCCCAATTCACCTCGCTGGAATTCGAAAAATTCCTAGCGGAAAGGGGCATCCGCCACGCGCTGACAGCACCGGCGCACCCGGCGGCAAACGGTAGGGCGGAACGGATGGTGCAATTCACTAAGAAGACCATCCGGAAAATAGACCACAGGGAGATCCAGGAGAAAATAAACAAACTATTCTTCACCCAACACATAACCCCAAATACCACAACAAATAAGAGCCCAGCCGAACTACTAATGGGGAGGAAATTAAGGTCCCCACTCGACAGGTTACACCCCACGTATAACCCGGAGAAGCCCCCAGACTCAAACAGCAAACACCGAACTTTTGCACCCGGAGACCCCGTATACGCAAGAAACCTGACGGGAGACCCACTATGGATACCGGCCGTCATCACACAAATAACAGGCCCACACTCGTACCGGCTACAAACAGCAGACGGACGAGCGTGGAAACGCCACATCGACCAATTAAGGTCGAGGACTGCCAACCAAGAGACCACCGACGCACAAACAGGCGAAACCAACCCCCACAACACAAACCAAGGGGGGAGGGAATACCCAGGGGACCAAAACCAAAGAAGAATAAACCAGCCATACTTACCGGAAAGCAGCCATCACGACCCCTCGCCAGGAAGAGACAGCCAGGCCAGCTCGACCGACCCGGAAAGACCGAGCAGGAGCGGCGAAACCCGCAGCTCAACCAACCCAGGAGGCCCAGGAGGGAGCTACGGAGAGCGGCCCGACCCGACCGACCAGCTGGTTCCCACGACGACATCAGGAGCAGCAGAGATCCCGACCGAACCGGCCGGGATCCAACCTACGACTGAGCTGCGCAGGTCCAGTAGCTCAGACGGAGCCTCGCCTACCTACGTGACTACGCGACGTAGGGACTGAACCAAGAGGGGAGGGGTGTTCTGTCCCTAATTAGCATTCTTGAGATCCCCGCGCTTTGATTGGCCAAAGCGCGGGGCACTCTGATTGGTCAGGCGAGCCGCGCCAATTGGCTCGCTAAGAATCTCCCGCGATTGGTCCATTCGAATCGCGGGAGATTCAAAGCGGTGCCATTGGCCGCGGCCGCCGCGGCTAAAGGAATAAAAGCCGCGAGCTTTTTCCTTTGCCCCAGTTCGGTTCCAACTTTAAATAAAAGAGCATGATTTGAAGTCACCGACTCCTGGCATCATTTCGTGGACACAACAGTATCTGTTTATATCTATATTTTTGCAAAGTCGTATTTTTGAACTTTTATACAGAGGATCCAGGCTATACAATTGGTTGAAATAAGTTAGAGTAAGCAAAACATTGTGTTACTCTGGTGATGCAAGTCCATTGTTTATGCTTAGTTGGTCCACTTTTTCCTCCACAGGGGTTGTAATGCAGGTCTTGCAATAAAATTATTTTCTTTCTTATTAGAGAGATATGCATCTTTCATAGACGCCAACAGAAAGGAAGACCCTGTTGAGCGACTAAAAACATTGAAAAACTTGGTAGGTTGCTTTTGATAGAGATTGAATCAGATACCATTGTTATGTTTTGGGATTATTTTAAAATTTTATGCTGATATCATCCATTTCAGATCCATGATTTACCTGAACATCATTATGAAACACTTAGATTTCTCTGTGCCCATCTGAGAATTGTGGCAGAACATTCAGAAGAGAACAAGGTAACTTGCGCACGCAAAATGTAGTCACCAAACCGGTAGTAACACCAGTTGAATTCCACCCCTGGGTGAACATATAGGAAAACCAGTATTGTAAGAATGTAGGGGGGGGGGGAATGAAGAAGCAAAGGACTGCCATTATCCTTGAGAGAAAAATAAATCTTATTAAGTTGCTTCCCATGTAGAAATAACGCAAACAAGACACCTATTCTCACAGGTCAAAACTATTTTAGTTGTCTTTTTCTTAAGGTGTGTACCTTGATCTGCAACATTTGTGGAAAAACATTACTGGGTTTTGTCGGTTCCTTTTCTTTCCACATATATTGGATAGACAGGTAATGTGCTTAGGTACACATAACCCGTAGCTCCTCCATTATATGGCTAAGAAGCGGTCCTGTAGTTACAGGTTTAAAATTTATTGCAGGAAAAAAGAGTGTACTATAGTCCATAGGAAAATCACCGGCTCAGGATTTAATTAAAGATTCATAACATGTTGAGATTTTGATGTACTTAGATTGAGGAGAAGAACGGATTCAACCAGACTTCTCTTTCTAGACCCTAGTTTATGAACATTGAAGGATTATTAGATTCAGGAACAGAATAAAAAGAGCAAGTTGTCCTGATCTGGTATATAAATTAGTTTTATACACTGATCAGCTTTTATTTTGAATTTTCATTCTAATGAGGAAGTTCAGATTAATTTAGCAAAATTGGTTGCTACTGTTAGATGCTTCTGCTTTTTAAAGAGACATATAAATTTATGTAAGTACAATGATGTGCCGTAAGTACAATCATTTTCTTTATTCTTTAGATGGAACCAAGAAACCTGGCAATAGTATTTGGTCCAACACTTGTGAGGACATCTGAAGATAACATGACTAATATGGTTACTCATATGCCAGATCAATACAGAATTGTAGAAACACTTATCCAAAAAGTAAGTGAATTCATTTCATGTTGTTAGACAGATTATTCAGACAGAACTTTATTTTTAGTTAGACCAGTCTGGATTTTGATTTTTTCATAAACTACTACTTATCTCTTCAATGTCCACTTTTTAATTCTTTCATTTCTGGGGAGTTTTTCACTTCTTTTATTTTAAATTGTAGCATGACTGGTTTTTCGCAGAAGATGATGCTGAACAACCTTTTGTAAGTACTAACCTTAACTAAATGGATTCTTCTCCTGTTTTAATTCAGAACATACAAATGAATATATGATTTTTGCCCTCTCCACACCAAAACATACCAATGGTTTTATCCATGAAATAATCGAAATAGCATATAAATGAAGTTGTAAATTTCTCTTCCAGGATAGTTTTTCCTCCATTTAATATGCCAGCTTGAATATTTTTCTTTTTCCTTAAATGTCATATAGGAAGATTGACATTCTTTTCAGTTCTCGGGTGACTAATTTTTCTATATACTGTTGAATCATGATAAAACCACTGACTATGACTTGATGATGAAGAAATCTTTGTTTATTAACTATAGACAGGAGTTCAGGAAGCAAACACAGTAGAGTCTCAGCCAGTGCCAAGCATAGATCATTTACTCAGCAACATTGGAAGGATTGGAGTATATCCTGGAGATGTATCAGGTAACTCTTGCCTGGGCAGTTTGTAGGTTAGAAAATTCTCTCTTCTGATGATCTATTATAATGGGCTCCTTTTTCTTTCTTTGCTAATAAACTCAATTTCTCCCTTTATCTACGTGATCTTAGGTGTATTATTTAAAGGTCAGCAGTGAGTTGAGCATGTTGCATGATGTAGGTTGGAATGCTTTCTCAGCAACTAATATAATTCTTAGACCATGAGAACAGCATGTTCACTAGTGTATCATTGACCATGGTTACCCATGTACTTTTTAACATGACACGGATAAGGTACCTACTACTTTGTAAGTCATTGAGAAGAAGGCAGAAAGCTTTAACTTCTACACACTGTTCTAATGGTAGTAATTTTTTAAACTTGGGAAGGCAAATCAAGAGTTTGAAATTAATTTTGCTCGACTAATAAGTATATATTTCCAAATTATATTGCAACTAATTATGTTTGTTCATTATTAAACATTTTTTCTCCTTTATGACTGCCACCTTATTATTCAGCTAAGTAATAATACTGCAAACTGCCACCATACTTGTCTCACTAAATATGTTTTTATCCGAAATGTTATTCCTCTGTCTCTAGCTTGTGTTTTAGTTTATAGACAATTTTTTTCAGCATATTATTGAAACAGCCCCTCTATCCTGATGTTGAAATAGGAGAAGTGGGAGGAGTCTATCATACGGTGATGTCACTAGTGGACTCTGTGGTGTCACTGATGGACAACTGGAACTGTAGGAAGAAGGAGGATTGTTGCCCACATTGTAGCTGCCTTGTCTGCAGAAATCCCCGTTTCTTGTAAATGCACAAAGGACAAGTTGATCTGTACTGTAAATTTATCCTTTCAAGAGTATTTGAACAGATCAATACTACTTTTTAAAAGTATTTCTGCTGTTTCTTGTTACTTCTGAAGCAGACCCTGAGGAGAAATAGCATGGTATGGTCCACTGGTTTTTCTAGTCATTAGCCATGTGTCAAAAGGGGCATGGCATGGGGTTCAGCTCATTAATTCTCCAGTGGGGTCACTCTCCTGGCAAGTTGGAGAATGCCTTTTAGTTACTCTGCTAGCCCCTCCGTATCCCCTTTCTAATTGTATAACCTCTGTTGTTTTATTTTGCCAAACAGTACAATTATGGTATCCATTTTTCATTTCATAATAATGCTTCTGTTTTTGAGATGAGTACAAAACTGATGGCTGTGGAAAAAAAAATCTTAACAATGATAAATTCTTAAACAAATAGCTCGGAGGAGCACTGAAATGTTAACTGGGGCTTTTAAATCCATAAAGCCCAATATAATTTGACAGCATACAAACAAGAACTGCAAAAAAAGAATTTTAATAATTGTTTCAGTAAGCGGTCTAAGGCACGAAAAGATAATGCTTTAAATGTACATTTCATTTGCTGGAATGTACAGAGTGCAGTCCTGAAAAAGGTCCCCCAGCTGCGGTTTTGCAGGGCCGTGCGCTTAGAGCATTAAATAAATATTAGTATTTCTGTTTTAGAAGAAAGGGCTTTTTTGCTATTTCTGTCATTGAGCTGATTCTGCCTCCAACTCACAGCATCTTTTCATGGCGGTGGCTTTCTGTGGTGCAGCTTGCATCTTCGTGAGCAATTACTATCCACTGTTCTGATTTTTTAATTTTTCTGTTATCTATTTGCTCTCACCTTTTGTTGTGCTTGTCTTCTTTCATACTTCAGCATTGTCTAGAGCAAAAACAAAACTTTGTGCCATGTTGACTGAAGTGATGTTTTGGTGTTTTTTTTCCCTCCCCTATAGATTCAGCTACTGGTGACTGCAAAATTTAAGGTAAAACATTCACCTGTATTTTTACAGGGTTGAGCCTATATATTGCAATGTTGAGAGAGGGCTTACAGGCTTATTTTTAGTAGATCTCTCATGTGCTGTTGACAAAAAATGGCTTCTGACAATAAAGAGCTCCTCTTCCTTGTATTAAGACCCTTGGAGCTTTGAATTGGCTTCTGGTTTTTATACATGAATTTAAATGACTCACCCACTATTAACAGTAAGAAATATGTCATTTACTTTAATGTTGCTATGTGTAAATACAATATGCAATATGTAATACAATATGTAATCTTGTTTCATTAGCATGACGAGAGGCAACTATTAATTTTAAGGATAGATTGTGGGAAAGTGGTTAAGAGGTTAAATCCCATTATCCTGAAATGCTCTGAATGAAAGATTATGCAGATTTACATTGAAAAATGTATGATTGGTGGCATACAATGTAAGGGATGTTATATAGGTATTTGTATTCTTAGTATCTTAGTTTATGAATCTTTTGTAAATGAAATCTGCACAAATCTTGTATTGGAAACATAGAATATATTGTAAAATATTTCTTTTTTTTTTTAAGACAAATTTTATTAGTTTTACAAAACAATACACATACAAACAAGGCATAATAACATAAAAGATCTTTTCTGAAAAAACCAATAGAACATACAAAATAATTCCAAATTATAATATATATAATTACATTATCTGTTCAGCTTTATATCCCAACTTCTCCTTTTTATTCTATTATCCAAATTATATTTCTTGCTAATTAATTTTTTTTTGCTTTTCAAAAACAATACACAAACAAACAAAACATAAAACCATACAACATCTTTTCTGAAAGTTGCTTGATCCCGGGTTAAAACTCTTCGCACAGACACAAATTCAAAAATCATATTCACTTTATATATCATTCCATATCTTATTACCATTTTCAGTTTTCTATATAGCTTCTTCCCTCTTTTATCTTTCTTAGTTTTATTTTATTTATCTCATCTCAGTTCAGTTCATAATACTTATCATTCTTTGTCTGTTCTATTTCCAGCTATCCATTCATCTTTTCTCTTTAAACAAACTTCTCCTGTACACTGATTGGAGTATGACGCCTTTAACTTTTTCCCCTAGCTTGATAATACTTAATATAACACTTAGCTTATATTGGGATTCTGTTTAGTACATTCTAAAATTACACAATGAATTTTATGAAAAAGGAAAAACACAACAATAACAAAGAAAAAGCATATAAGACCACCATCAATGCCATTAAGAAACTAATCATACATATTAATACTCATTTATATCTTAAGCATCTTATTCTAAATACACATATAAAAACACAATCTTATGTACCTTACAGAGTCCCTTTTTTCAATTAAATTTACCCATTGTCTCTAAATGAGTTTTGTTTCTTTAAATCTTGCTTCCCACCATTAAGGCTTCTCATCCCCTCCTTTCTCTCTTGCCTATTCTTCTCCTTGCCTTTTTTACCCCTTTGTCTCTCCTCCTCCCTTTTCTTCTTCTGCTTTCCCCCTTTCTGTTGTTTTCTAACCTTGTATCCCCCTTTCACCTCATTTTTCTCTTTTTTGGTTGTTTTTTCAAGCCTTAAAATCCCCTTTTTCTTTTCCTCTTTCTCCTCCTCCCCAAATAGAACCATTTGTTCATCAAAGATGGCTTCTTCTTCTTCTTTGTCCCAATTGTCCTGCTGCGCAGTCAATTTTTCATAAGTGCATACCGCCATTTCTAGAAATTGAAAAGAGTGCCCAAAGTATCTTTCCCATCTTGTTCTTCTTTTTTATATTTTTAATATTCAATTTTTAGTTCATCCACAAGCGATGCCATCATGAAGATAAATTTTTTTTCCAAAACAACCACCCGAGTGTTTTTAATCAAGAATAATTCCCAAAAGTTCCAAAGTCACCAGAGAATCCAAATAAACTATTTATTTTAATAGTTTTTTCTTTCTTCCATTTCTCTTTCTGGGGTTGTTTGATCAAAGAGTTCCAATTAAGGTATATCTTTTAGAAGCCGTATTAATGTTCAAAGCTCTTTAAAATTCTAGGTAATCTCCTCCTTTTTCAAATTCTGCTTCAATTTTTTTCCCTCTCCCTTCCCACTTACAGCAACAATTTTCCTTTAAATGTCAGAAATCGATACCTCCAATGTGGGTTTTCCAATTTCTCTTAAGATTCTATTGCTGTCACGTTCGGAAGGAGAGTGAAAAGAAAAAAAAAAAGCTTTTCCTTTAATTTACATTCGCCGCTTGACACGTTCTGGAAACGATGCTTCTTTAGCAAGTTTCAAATTCCAGAGTACTTTCACTGTTACTTGTTACTTTACGGTCAGTAAAGATCACTTTCAATTATTCACAGCTCCCCCTGCACTTTCTTTTTCCGGCTGAGCTCTTCTATGTGGTGGCCATTGCTGACCGCCGCTCAGCTGCCTTTGGAAAAGGGGGTTTCGCTGGCTAGGGAAGAAAGGTGCAATATCTCTTGACCCTGCCAGACCCCTCCCTGTCTTTGCCACCTTCTACGGAAGTGGCTTAGCCCTGAAACCAAATGGCTCGGGGCACTCAGGCAGAGAACACAACAGAAACCGCGCACAGTCGCGGATTCCTGTCTGCTCTGAAGCACTGCAGACCGGAAATCTGTAAAATATTTCTAAAGCAATATAAAATGAGTTTTGTATAAAAAAAAAAGTGAATGATAGATCAGAATTAATGTTAATTGGTTTGAGACACTCACAATTGCAAATTTTGACTAAAATAAAGTCACTCAGTCAAAATTGCAATCCTGATTAATGTTAATTGGTACTTTGGTGAATAATCAACTACATTTTAAGACTATAATGGCAAGGTTATTTTTAATTTGGCACTGCTTCAGAAAAAAAGGTGCTACATTCATTTCACCTAAGGCCACTGTGCTTTTACAAATTATAAATGATTGCATTTAAAGAAAAAAAACTTCTATATCACAGCAACTGTCCAAAAGCACTAAAGAGAACAGGTTTTGACAGCAGTCTGGTTATGGCTATGCAAGGCTGATCAGGCTCATAATAACAGTGCATTTATAATTGGTGAGATTTCCTGAAGAGTCCTAAGCCGCAGGTCGAGAAACCATGGCCTATATAACTGATATGTTATGGTGCTAGAGCAGTTTTGTTCAGAACAACTCAGCGGTGACAGCTAATAACGGATCCTGCAGAGCTCCATTGTAATGACTCCCCAAAAGAGGACACACCTAAAACTGAGCTGGAGAAGGAAACCGCAGCAGGAATAGAGAGAGCAGGATTTCCGAAAGAAAAGGAAGACTGTGTGAACAGTCCTTCTGCTACAAGCAAGGATGAAATATTGCTAAGGAAAGAGAATTTGTCCTCTGAAGAGCCCTCAACATCTTATATTCAGAAATACAAGAGATCCCCAAATCCCATCTCTTGGAGAAATGCACAAAAAAATAACCATAAACTCCCTAATTTCCAGATTGCTTCTGTGTTGGAAGAAACCATTTTGGACTCGGGCACTACCCTCAGCTGCACTTCACAAGCTTCTCTGCAAAAAGTCTTCAGGAAAAGATTAGGGGACCCTGAAAGTAAACACAGTGAAGTTTTTACTGCTGATGTTGGCTCCATCACTTCAGGTTACTCCACAACATCCTCCATTGCATATTTAGCTGGTGTCGATTCCACCGTACTGGGTATTGAAGTGCTTCACTCAGTGACGGAGAGTACAGGAGAAGAGGCCGATGATGAAAGTAGTGAACTGATCAGTGAAGGTCGCCCTGTAGAAACAGACAGTGAAAATGATTTTCCTGATTTTGCAGCAAGTTCTGTGGATAGGTTGTTCGGGGAGAAGACTCACAACATGGTAAAGAACCTTAGGAGGAACTCTGAAGAAAGTGAAGTAAGTTGTTCAGGAGGAATTTCAACACCAAAATTAGACAGTCGCAGACTTTTCAATTCATACAAACTTATTGAATGTGATACTCTATCCCGGAAAAAGTTGGCCAGGTACAAAATGGAAAGTGAAAGTTTCAGGGATGCAAAACACAAAGAGGATATAAAGAAAGGAAAGATGGACAACAGCTTAACCACATCAACAAGAAGTGAACCTGTCAAACAGGAACCAACATGGAAACTCAAGATTCCAGACAGATTAAAACTGCATCTCAAATCATCTGCTGATGATATGCTTGGAACTGGCAATCAGAAGTCAAGCCCTGCAGAGAGCTCCAAAAGAAAAAACATCAGGCAAAGGCACACACTAGGAGGACAGAGAGATTTTATTGAACCAAGTGTCCTGAATACTTGGCAAACTCAAGAAAAATACCCAAGCCTGGAGAAAGACACTTCAGCCCTAAACTGGCTGAAGGCAAAATCCCCATCTCGGCAAACAACGATTTCAGAGTATGTTGCACAAGAGCGTCTGCGGAGTAACCCAGTGGACCTTAAAATAAATAAAACTGAAAAGGTGAATGTAAGCCAATTAGATGATTCCTCAAAGGCAGAATCGTCATTTTCTGCAGAGTTATCTTCAGGAGGGGATAGTACCACTTCTTCTGGTAGTTCTTCCTCTGAAGCCTGGTACATAAAACCCATGGAGTACTCACTACTCTAGACCATTTCAATGGAGAAAGCTACCAAACTATGAGTGAAGTCCATCAGCCTGGCTGTTGATGCTCATCCTCATAAGTTATCTGAGACCCTAGAGATTGTCTCAATTCTACTAGTCTCTTTGACACAGTTAAATAGCCGCCGCCACAGTTTAGCAGTGTTTTTTCTTTTTTCTTTTCCTCAGTTGTTCTGTATGCTTTTTCCCCATCCCACACACAGTGTTAGTGTGCACCATGCATATTGCAGCTACAATATTATTAGTCAGAAGAAAAAATAATTATTTTTATTTTAGTCGTTAACAAGTGCCTCATCATTTTTTTTAAAAAAAGGTTCATTTGATTTGTTAAGGTGCCATAATAGTTGTTATATTTAGATATTTATATTAACTGTAAGGAACAAATTGCTGCATTTTATTGTAGAGACTGAAAGGGAGAATGTAAACCAATTAGATGATTCCTCATTTCCTGCAGAGTTATAATCAGGAGGTAATAATACCAGTTCTCCTGAAAATTCTTCTGGACCCTGGTCTATAATACCCACTGAATACTTGGATTTCTAAACCACTTAAGAGGGGAAAAGCAACCAATATATGAACAATGATGTTCACCCTCAGAAGTTATCTGGCTCGGAACTTCCGGTTCGCATGGCTTCGGGGCAGCAGGAATTCGCGACAGCTCGCGATTCCTGCTGTGCTAGCCATCGAGGTACCCCCGATCCAGATGGGTCAGGGGGATATGGCTGCCCTGTAGGGACAGCTGAAGAGAGAGGGGAGTCGGATAGGGAGGTGGGGGTGTCGCAGACCCCCCCCTTCTCCGGGAAAACCCCTTTTTCCCAAGGCGGTGGAGCGGCGGTCAGCAATGGCCGCCACGAAGAAGCCAGCAACCGGGTAAGAACTGTGCTGGAGGAAGTGTGAAGAGTGAAAGTTCTGTCTGAGCCGGGTCAAGTAACACCTTTTAAATTGCCTGGAATTGAGCTGCTTGAATTGCTGGAGGATACATTGTATCCCTAAGAAGAGCGAAAAGCGGCGGAGAAGCTGTTAAAGGGAACTTTTTTTTTTTTTTTTTTACTCTCCCACCCCACGGAAAAAGCAGAAATATTTGGATATATTAGACATTGAAAGTGGATTGCTTTGAAAGCTGAAGCTAAGAGACAAAGGGATTTTTGGACATTGAAAAATTTAAGAAATTGGAAAATCTCTGCTGGAGGTATGGATTTTTGATTATTTAAAATTGTCATTGCAAGTGGGAAGGGAGAAAAAAAATTGGAGCAGAAGCTGAAAAAGGAGGAGATTGTCTAGAACGTCTTTGTGGATCCCAAAAGAAGATATATGGTAATTGGACCTCTTTGATTAAAAATTAATCCAGAAAGAGAAAGAGAAGAAGGAAGAAAAGTATTAACTTTTGGAATATTTTTTTTTTTTAATTGCTTTTGATTGTCTTTGATTAAAAATACTTGTGGTTGTTTTGGAAAAAGTTTCCCTTTTTATAATGGCATTGTTTGTGGATGAACTAGAGATTGAATATCAAAAATATAAAAAAGAAGATACTTTGGGCGCTTTGTTTCAATTCTTAGAAATGGCGTTATGTTCTGTTGAAAAGTTGATTACGCAGCAGAAGGACTGGGACAAGGAAGAAGAGGAAGAAGAAGCCATCTTTGATGAACAATGGGTCCCTTCCGGAGAGGAGGAGAAAAAGGATAAGAAAAAGGGGATTTTAAGAATTATAAAAACAACCAAAAGAGAGAAAAATGAGCGAAAAGGTGGAGGCAAGGTTAGAAAGCAAAGGAAAAGGAGCAAGAAAAGCGAAGAGAAAAAGCAAAGGGGTAGAAAGGGCAAGGAGAAGAATAAGCAAGAGAGAAAGGGGGGGAGGAGAAGCCTTAATGGGGGGAAGCAAGACCTAAAGAAAAAAAGTTTATTTAGAGACAATGGGTGAATTTAATTTAGATTAAAAGTGGGATTCTGGAGGGTATATAAGAGTGTGTTTTTATATGTATATTTAGAATATAAAATTTATTATGTAATTTTAGAATCTTTTAAACAGAATCCCAAGAAAGATTGCTATATGTAGTATTTCTAAGTTAGGGTAATGAGTTATAGATGTTACTCCAATTGGTGTACAGGAGAAGTATAGTAAAAGAAAAAAAAGATGAATGGATAATTGGAAATAGAACAGACAAAGAATGTTGTTGAAAATGGTAATAAGATATGGAAGGATATATATGCTTTTTTTTTTTGGATTTTGTATATTGATAAAAGGCAATAAAATTTTAATTAATAAATAATTTGGATGGAAAAGAGAAGTAGGGACAAGATATGAAGTTAATATTATATGAAATATTGATATTATAATCTGGAAATGTTATGCCTTATTGGTCTTTTATTATTATTTTTTCTTAGAAAAGAATTTATAAGCTGCTATGCCTTGATTCTTTGTGCATTGTTTTTATAAAACTGATAAAAATGGTTTTTATATATATATATAAAAAAGAAAATGATAATAAGATATGGAAGGAGATATGGGTTGAATATGATGTTTGAATTTGTGTCTGTGTAAAGAGTTTTAACCCGGGAACAGACAACCTTCAGAAAAGATCTTTTAGTTTTGTTTATGTTTTGTGTTTGTATGTTTGTGTATTGTGTTTATGGTAAAACTAACAAAATTTGTTTTTTATAAAAAAAAAAAAGGAAAAAAGAATCAATAAAACCTTGGAGGAATGTTAGACGAAAATAATTTAAACAAGCCAGAAAGAAAAGAATATGATGACTATAAAATGGATAAATATGGAAGAGAAATGAAATTGAATAGGAGTAAAGAGAAATAATGAGAAATTTGCTGAAAGATATTTGTGTGTCCATATGGAGATGGGATAAATTGGAATTATGCTGTATAAAAATAATGTTTTGTTTGACTTGTGAGGATTTACAATGTTAAGAGGTTTTATGTGTTTATGTATTTAATGGTTAATGATGTGTTGTTTTATCTTTAAAATTAATAAAAATTTGTTTCAGAAAAAAAAAAAAGAAGTTATCTGGCTCCAGGAGGATACAACTTGATCTACGAGTACCATTGATATAATTAAATGGCCACCACCACAATTCATTAGCTCTTTCTCTCCTCCCTTCCCCACCCCTATCTTGTTCTGTGTTGCCCCCTCCCCCCCCACACACACACCCAGTGTTAGTATGCACTATGCATTAATGCAACTACGACATTGTTAGTTGGAAGAAAAAAAATCTTTGAGTTTAGTCGTTAACAAGTGCCTCATCAAAAATTAAATTTTTTAAAAAAGTTAATTTGGTTTGTTAAGGTGCCATAGTAGTTGTTGCATTTAAACATTTATGTTAAACATAAAACAAATTGCTGCATTTTATTGTTAAGACATTTCATTACATTTTTTCAAAATTTAACATACATGGATACAGAGCTTCCATTTAGGCATTCCACTTGGGTTTTTGAGTTTTATATTCTGATTTTAATACAGTTTTTGAGTATTATGTGACTTGAATTTTTACTCTTTCTGTAAAATAGATAACTTAAGTGTAAATACACTATGTGTGTATCTTTTCCTCAGACACCAGCTTTGATATAAATGTTGTAACATAGAAGTGTAGATAGTAGATCCTGGATATGTGGATAGAACTGGTTTCTTTTACCAAGAATATAATTCTGCATGAAGAGTTCATAAATCCAGATCTGTACATGCTTCTGTGTATCCACTTAAAACACTGGAAATAAATTGTTTTTGATTGTTCTTGTATGGATTGACTTTCATTTAACAGAGACAATAAACATGTCAAATTTGTACCTTCATGATCTTCATGACTATATAAAGCATAAAATAAAAAGGGATCATTGAAAGAGGTTATAGCATAGAAATCTGCTATTTGAAAATGGGTGAATTCTTTGATTATAACTTGCTTGCAAATTTTATTAATGGGACAAATAATTTTGTAGGGATTACTTATTAAATAACAGCCTTTCATTTTTACAAGCAGGCTATAAGCAAACAATGTTCTTGGGCATACTAAAACCTTGTATAAGCTTGATGGGAGTTTGGTTTGTTTCATTGCTAAAATAAGCTTCATTTTATATTGCAAAAATAAAATAAAAGTAAAATATTTCAGGAATTTTGGATGAAGTTACCATTCTTGGGAATTATTTCAAAGAAGACAGAATAAAATAATAATTGGAGTTGGAAGGGACTTCAGAGGTCTTCTAAATCAATTAATTGCTCAAGAAAGAGGCCATATATCATTTGAGACAATTGGTTGTTCACTCTCTTTTTGAAAGCTTTCAGTGATGGAGCACTCACAACTTTTGAAGGCAAGTTATTCCATTGGTTAATTGCTCTCACTGTTAGGAAATTTCTCCTTAGTTCTAGGTTGCTTCTCTCCTTAGTTAGTTTCCAAACATTGTTTCCTGTCTTGCCTTTTGGTGCTTCAGAAAATAGTTTGAATAGATATACCAGGTCTCCCTTAGCCTTGTGGATTTTGAGCTAATATATAATTTTGCAAATATGAACATGTTGCAAGCTGCGAGGTGATATTTTTCTGAATCATAAATTGGATAGTTAACAGGTGTTCATTTAAGATAAAAGCTTGAACTTCAAGATAAAACATATTTCCATAAAGAAAAGTTTTATATTGCAAGTAAATAGTTTACAGATAATAATAAAGATCAAAAGAATTTAAATTTTGCATAGATAGAACATAACTGTGTCAGAGTATATTCATGAACTGGAATAGAGCTTGGTAGCAAAGTCAGCCAATGAATAGGCATAGCAACTAAGTAAGCCAATGATGACTGTTTTGGAAACTGAAACTAGAATTAGCCTAGGCTGGAAACTGAAACTAAAAGTAGCCTAGGCGTGGCTCTATATTAAACTCTGCATCTATATTAAGCTCTGAGTCTGTCTATTGAAAATGAAACTGCTTTTCTCCTTTGCTGTGTATAATGCTTGCTACTGCAACATGTTTCTGTCATGAGTTTGCTCCATGTTGGAGAAATCTACAACTGGTTTGTAAAATCTACTTATTATGTTTATAAAGATGTTAAATGAAGGATCAGCCATCTGTGTTTATTTTTCTGGCATTGAATTAACGCTGCAAAACTCAGAATAGGTTATGGTCCCAGAAGGCCAGAGAAAAGACTGAATTGTAATTAAAGCTGAAACACTGCCTGTGTTAAAAGTAAGAAACAAGGCAAGAAGCTTTGCAAGATGGCTGAAAAAATTAAAGAGAGCTATCTATCTCATTTGGGTCAGAAGAACTATATTATTTGGGCTGCAAAGATGGAATGTTTTCTGAAAGCTAAAGTACTTTGGAATATTATTGAAAATCCACCTAAGGAACTATTGAATGCTGCAGATCAGAAGCTGCATGATAGAGCATTTGCTTATATCATAAGTTTAGAAGATAATCAATTTATCAATGTAGCTGATTTAAAGACTGCAAAGGAAGTCTGGGATAAATTGAGGACTGTTCATGCGAGTGTATCTGCATGCAACATTGTACAATTATCAAGAAAGATATATAGATTTGCATCCAGAGATTCAGTGGAACAGCATTTTGTTCATATGCAAACTTTGTTTGTGGAATTAGAACAATGTGGGATGAGGATTCCTGAATCTCAGAAAGTACTCTGGTTTTGAACAATCTAAATGAAACTTGGGACATTGTGTCTGCAGTGTTTGAATGCAAACCAGAGCAGGAATTGAGTCTGAAGGCTCTGAAAGCATGTCTGATAGCTGAAGAGCAGAAATGCCATTATACGAGGAGGAAAAATTCCTGAGGAGGGGGCCCAAGAGGAGCAATGGAAATTTTCACAGCCAGGCTGTCTCCAGAGACCAGAAGAGAGCAGTAGAGGATATCAGATTACAGCTAAGCAAAAAGCCCAATAACAGAAACGATATTTCATCTGTGGTGACGCCACTCATTTAAGGAAGGACTGCTTGCAAGACAGAAGAAGTTTGCAAGGACAGGTTGATAGATAGATTGCTGTTGCAAAAGCCTGCAATAGTAATGGAAGAGATCAATGGCTTATTGACAGTGGGGTTAGCCAAATGATTATTAATAATGCTAAATTGTTTTACAGGATGGATGCAGCTGCAGGAGACAAACAGAAGCCTTGGCAAATGGCAAGAAGGCTAAAGTCACTGGAAGAGGCAGTGTACAAATTCCATATTTGGAAACAAGGTTTAATAATGTTTTATGTGTGCCAGAAATGGAACATAATTTGCTGAATGTCTCTAGTTTAGACAAGCAAGCATTTGAGATCACATTTGTAAATGGACAGTGTCTTATAAAGATGGGATTGTCTGTGTAAAGGGCATAAAGCATAATAACCTTTATATGTTACAAGGACAAAAAGTTCAATGTGCACAAATTTTTTGGCAATGTTCCAAAACATGATTCATGTGTTCATCTTTTGCACAGAAAACTTGGTCATGCCAACTTTAAAGTTGTTCAAAAGATGGATCAGTACGCAGAAGGATTGCATGTAATGTTTGAATTGTGCAGTATACAAAACATCAAAGTCCAAGGCATTCCCAGGAAGCAAGCGTAGCACAAGGCAGACAACGAGCTCTAGAGCTGGTACATGCAGATTTGGTGGGCCCAATGCAAACCAGTTTGGGAAGCGCTAAGTATGCGCTGGTCATTGTAGATGACTATAGCAAATTTGGGTTCTGCTATTTACTAAAGAGTAAAACAGAGGTGCTACAGAAATTTAAGCAATGGGTAAGCTTTGTAGGAAGAAGGTATAAACACAGGTATGTCAGCTGCAAATTGACAGAGGTTCAGAATTCATGTCAACAAGTTTTCAACAGTGGTTGGCATAATTAGGAATAAAACACAGACGCACAAATTCTTACACAGCAGCTGAGAATGGTATTGCTGAGAGATGAAATGGAATCTTGCAAACCATGAAGGACTCACTGCTAGAGGATTCTGGTCTAAGCAGGTCATATTGGGGTGAAGCTATATTGACTGCTAATTATTTAGTTAATAGGTTGTGGAGTTCCTCCATTAATGATACTCCATATGCAGTGCTATATGGGATAAAACTATCTCTAGCACATTTAAGGGTGTTTGGAAGCAATGTGTGGGTGCATATTCCAAAAGCAATTAGAAGAAATGGGCAACCAAAGGCTAGAAAGCTCAGGTTTGTGGGCTATGAGCCAGGCTCAAAAAGTTATCGCTTTAGCGATGGGAGCAAAAGACTAGTAATTTTAAGGTCTGCAAGCTTTGCAGAGCAACATTGGAACAGAATTGATGAAAAATTTTGGAATGATTCACCTAGTGATGGTGATCCACTTTGTGATGGCAACTCACTTAGTGATGGCAACTCATTTAGTGATGGCAACTCACTTAGTGACAGTGTCAGCGTTCAGGGAGGAGAAGCTGAACAAGATATTAAGCAAGAGAGGATTGACACACAGGAACAGTCAGTGCCATGCAGGTTGGAGCGATGGAACAAGGGGATTCCACTTGACAGGTATTCTGCTAGTGGAGTTAAAGTGTGTAATGTAGGGTATGAGCCAAGGAACTAAAAAGAATTGGCATTACCTAAAATTGAACAAGTAAAGTAGAAAGAATCATGGACAAGGAAATGAAATCCAGGGGAGAACATGAAGCATTCACATTTATAACTTTGCCACGGCGTAGCAAAGCTGTAGGATGCAAGTGGGTATACAAGAAGAAGGTACTACCCAATAATAGAGTACAATATAAAACAAGGTTAGTGGCACAGGAGTTTTCACAGATGAAAAATGTGCACTATGATGATGTGCTCACGCCAACTATAAAGAGTGAAACTGGCACTAGTTTTGGCAACAGCACATGGCCATAAAATTTGGCATTTTGACATAACCACTGTATTTTTCAATGCAGAATTAGAGGAAGAAATTTATATGGTTCAAGTACCAGGGTAGGAAAGTAAAAAAACCTAACACAGTATATAAATTGAATATTGAAATGTCTTCGGTTCAAGAATTGCAAGGCTGATGATTGCATGTACACTGGAAAGTTACAAGGTTGGGATCAATGCAAATGCATTGGATAGGTATAAAAATGAATTCTCAGGAATTTGGAGGGAACTGTGAATGTGGGTCTTCAAATACAGATATCTGAAGAATATTAAAGGTAATTGAATTTATGTCTATTCCAGTTATGAAGGGAGGAGTGTCAGAGTATATTCATGATCCGGAATAGAGCTTGGTAACAAGATCAGCCAATGAATAGGCATAGCAACTAAGTCAGTCAATGAGGACTGTTTTGGATACTGAAACTAGAAGTAGCCTAGGTTGGAAACTGAAACTAAAAGTATATTAAACTCTGAAGCTATGTTAAGCTCTGAGTCTGTCTATTGAAAATGAAACTGCTTCTCTCCTCTGCTGTATATAATGCTTGCTACTGAAATTACTTGCAACATTTTCTGTCGTGAGTTTGCTCCATGTTGGAGAAATCTACAATTGGTTTGTAAAATCTACTTATTGTGTTTATAAAGATGTTAAATGAAGCATCAGCCATCTGTCTTTATTTTTTTGACACTGAGTTAACGCTGCAAAACTCAGAATAAACTGATATTTTAAATTCAATGTTCAGCATACAATATTATTTCTAACTATCAAATGAGCACCAGAAATAAATCTCATGAATTCTAGAGAAATATCTTTCTCATTCAGATTCCTTCATTTTGAAACCCTTATCAAATATTTGATCCATCTGTATTCCTTGTCCTGGTCTTCAAAACCTTCTAGCCCCTCCTTTTCACTTCTATGCCCTTGAGCGTAACTTCTGCAACATTTTTCTTTTAAAAATAAATAAAGGTCAAATAATAGATAAGGTAACAACTGGGAATGGCATCCTCATGGATCTTTAAAGACACATTTTTAATGCCTCAGACAAAAAATATATCCATAGCACTTAGGAGCAACTGCTCAGGCACAGCATAATTTTAATATGTACATACAGTATTATTCCATTATAATATTCCATTTACATGGAATGTTATCAGTTCCCTTATGAACATACATCACAATGCATGTGAGAAGACTTCTTAAACTGTGTATGAATATGACTTAGGGCAGTGGCCCCCAGCCTTTTTTGTCCCACAGCCCAGTATCAGCATCACAAAATAATCCACAGACCGATACCGGCATCAGCACGCACGACCAAGGCAAGGCGAGCTGAGCGAACGGCCAGCCAGCCACCCCCCGCTTCTCCCTGCCACCTTCAACTCCTCCTTTGCACCTTTGTCGATGGGCTTTTCGGGCTCTTTCTTAATCTCTTCCTAACGCGAGATTCCACCGCCATCGGAATGGCTCTTCGTTTGAAGCCGCCCCCCTCCCGACAAAACTAAGGCGCGAGGATTCCTCCAGCACCCAAACGTCGCTTTCCAACCGACCGACAAGCTCACCCGGAAGCACTTTATCAAACGCCATAGAAACAAGATGGTGGTGCCCACTTCTTTGCGGCCCAGTAAAAAATGATCCATGGACTGGTCCCGGTCCGGGGCCTGGTGGTTGGGGACCACTGACTTAGGGATTGAAATACTTGAAAAATCAAAAACTGCTATAATCATGTCAGCACCATCCCAGTTCTTCCAGAAGCCATAAAAAAAGTACAGGGCATTCTTGTTTAATGACCTTAATTGGGTGTGGAATTTCTGTCACTAAGCAATGCAATGATTGGGCAAAATATCTTATGATTGTACCACTGCGCAGCGGCAATTTTTGCAGTCATTAGGACAGAACTGCCAAGGCCTCTCCTGCCCATTCCTTCCCCCCAAATAGCTGCCCCGTGCTCTGTATGCAAGACTTTAGAAAGCAGGAGGAAGAACACAGCCAAGGTCAACTGGGATGGCAGAGTGCAGAGTGGCCAAAAGGATTGAGGTGAGGTGGAAATATATAGGTAGGAAAAGCTGAAGTGATATAGTGGGTGGACTGCCAATCATCCAACATCATGTGATCATGGAGGTACTGCAATGGTGTCCTGGCTTGAAACCTGGATTGAAAGTTTCAAATAATTTATCTCTTCCAATACCTCTGTAGTTGCAAGCTGGTCACCCTCATAGCACTCTTCCCTAAAAGAGAAGGTTGGAATATAGATAAAAATAATTCAGCATGATTTGCATGTGTGTGCGTCATACCACTGACTGCCTCCTTCCTCATTTAAAGATGCATTTGCATGTCCCTATCACGTGTCACTTGCCAGGCAGAGTTAACTGCCTGGGAAGTTAAAAAGTTAACTTGCCAGGGAAGCAAAGACAAATAGTTGGGTTAGTAGTCCTGGATGCAAGTCACACCAACACTAACTGGTAAAATATAGCTTTAGCAAGTATCATCTGCATAGCATGGTCAAGATCTTTGTCATGTTCCAGACTGTTGGTAGTAAGAGATCTACTTTATAAAGTTCTTCGTTTTAAAATCTCATAGCTTCCCCCTTGGTGCAAAGAATGGCTCATGTTTTTTATTCAGTAATGTTGGAAATTCACCTGTGAAAACCAAAGCCTATGAAACACACCTGAAATGCAAAAGGGACTAAGTTCACACATCATATTGAAATTAGCACTGTGCCAAATTTAGTTGTGGGGTCAACTATAAACTACTTGGAGTCAGCTATCAAGTATAGATCATGAATTACACTATACTAGTTTGATTTAATGATACGTTCAGCCAGAGAACCAAGAGTAACCAGATTCAAGCCTATTCAATATGTCACATTCCTTGGAGTATTTTCATCTACTCCACACTAAAGTCTTTCAAAACAATATGGTAATGATAAAACGAGTAGTGACCTCATGTTATTTCTTTGAGCTATTTAGAGGAAAGGCAAAATATAGATCAGGGGTGTCAAACTCAAGATCTGGCCCACAGGGTGCTTAGATATGGCCCATGGGGCTGCCCTGGAAACAGTGAAGGACCAGCCCATGGTGCCTTTGCTAGTGAAAATGGATTCCTGAGCTCTTTTTGCTGGCAGAGGGTTGCAGGAGGCTGTCCCAGCCAAAAACAGAGCTTGGGAATTCATTTTCACTGGCAGAGCCCTTGCGCTGCCACAGGGCCCCCCAACACAAGTGACATCAAGCTGGCCACACCCATCCTGGCTTCCCAAGGTCTAACATAACCCTGATGCAGCCCTCAATGAAATGGGAGTTTGACACCCTCGATTATAGATATAAAAAATGCAACATTATAGATATAAAATATGCAACATATTCAATCAATAAAAAACCCCACATGACTTACTATAATTTATTGATCCAACCAGATTTAGAGAGTTAGGCTTATTATTCAAATAGTAAAAAGACTAAGGAATATAGAATTCAGATTTTGAATCTTCATCTTCATGAGCAAATACTGGTGGAGAGTTTCAGTTTCAGTTCAGGAGAGCACATAGACCAACATTCAGATAACTGATAAATTCAGTATTACTTTATCTTTTGAATTACCTAGCAAACATTTCTTGATTTCGTTTTAACCTTTTAGAGAATATAAATGACTTTTCTTTCTACCCTTGAAGGAGACTACTGTAAAAGATGCTTTTTTATATAAACACAGTATTGCATCAGTTTAAAAGTTCAAAATCCAAGAGATACTCACATGTACATCTAGATACACATGCATGACTTTTTCTAGTTGGGATGAAAAAGCAGCATGCAGTGAATACTATCAACTTGGAGCAGACAGGACTGGTGGAATGATATATTTAGGGAAATGTCTAGGACAGTATTTCTCACTGGTTGGGGAAATCTGGGAATTGAAGTCGACAAATCTTAAATTGCCAAGTTAAGAAACACTGATTTGGAGTCTGAAATAACAGCCCAGTAGGTCTGCATTTGGGCCAAAGACATAGGTTCCCACAGGTTCATCATCCTACCATCCATTTCCCTTGTACTCAATGGTTTCACAGAGGGAAGTCTTGCGCTTTCTTCATCCTCATTCCACCCTCAAAATAAGCTTTTAAGGCCCGTGTCTTGTTTCTAGGAATACTTTCTTGGACCTAAGCCCTACTGACGTAAAACTTACTTCCAATATTCTTGAAAGCTGAACATAAAAACCAAGGCAATGCTAGATAGATATTTAAACCAAAAGAAAAAATAACTTAAAGGCACCTGGGTGGGTGGGGCTAAAATAATTTGTCATGGCTGGATGACTGTGGCAAGATGACGATGGCAAATTGTCCCATTCTACTTCCTCTGGGAGGATGGGAACTTCCTCTCCAACCGCAGGAATAAAATTCCATCTTCAACCTCTTTCAATGTTATTGTCTTCTTAGATTTCACAGATTCCTTCTTAAGATCTTGAACAAAAATTTCTAGCTTACTGGAAATATAGAAAAAAATAGTAGTGTGGAGTGGAGTGGAGTGGAGTGGAAACTGTGGGTTGTCCTCGCATCATGAGTTATGTTTGATTCTTGCAGACTCCCTAGATGATAGCATATAGTGTCTGAGTAACCGTGTGTTAGTGATTTGTCTCTGCCTGCTTTGACAACTTCCCAGACTCACTTGAAGATCTGGGATTTTCTCTTATTAGTGCTAACTAAATTTGATTCTGCTTAGATTTTTTGAGATAATAAAGACGAAGTGGGTGCTAGACCATAGAAAAATCTTTACTTAATTTAATTAAAATGTAATTCATTAAAGAAGTATCACTACTCTCCCTGAGTTCATTAATTTGTCTCTTCTGCCCTATTAAAAATAACCATAGAGCAGTTGTTATATAGGGCTTTAGGGAATGCATCCAGTTCTAAGTCAGAGTTTCTCAAACTCAGCAATTTTAAGCTGTGTAGACTTCAGCTCCCAGAATTCCCCAGCCAGCATCAACCTAATGTTGAAGTCCATTAGAATTGCTGTAAGTGGGGGGGCATGAAACTCTGAGATAATAAAGCTATAGACTGCCTGTTTTTAAAGAGGAAATCAATATTAACAAGTTGTCAAGGAGATGGTGTGGGTAGGGAGGATTTTTACCAACTAATCATAAACCTGAGCACTCCATTTTTGCTGGATTTATGGTACTAGAATCTCTTTCTGAGATTGACCTTGGGGTGGAACAGTCATACTGCTTTTAAAAAAACGTCTTAAAAATGAATGAATTTCCATTGCTCAAATTAAGTGCTGTTTTGGGAAGCTTAAGTTGAATTACGCCATCTAAACATCAACAGGACTTAATCCTCTTAAATATGCACATTCCAGTATATACTTAATCATTTTGACTATTTGTTGTCTGTTTGACAGGAATGCTTCTATCCAGTTATGCAGGTATCCAGAGATACCATAAGATTTTAGTTTTAGGAGTAGTTTGTTGTATACCACTGAATCAAAGGCTTTATAGAAGTCTATGTAGATTATGTCTATTGCTTTGCCCTGATCGAATTGTGTAGTCCATATGTTTTTGCAGTGTAAGAGTTGCAGATTACATGATAGTTTTTTCCTGAAACCAAATTATTTATTAGAGAGTAGGTTGTTTGTTTCTAAGTGGAGGATGATGGAATGGTTAATAATTGATTCCATGACTTTACAGGTGACACAGTACAAAAAGATTGTAATTTTCAAATAGGCTGGGGTCTCCCTTTTTGAAGATGGGGATGATTGTGGCTTGTGATCATAGTTTTGGCAAGGAGCTGGTCCTGAAAGATTTTTCAAAGATTATGCTTAGTGGTTCGGCTATGGCAGTGGATAGCTTTTTAAAGAAGTAGGTACATATTCCATCCAATCCAAAAGATAGAGATTATTTTAGATTGCGTAGTGCTTTTTCAATATTGTCTTCTGTAAAATCGATATGTATTAGGTCATTGTAGTTGTCTGTGGTTTGACTAGGAAATACTGGGCATGATCCATTGCTGTTTACAAATACTGAGCCAAAGAATGTGTTAAAGAGTTTGGCTTTAATGGTGTCATCATTGCAGTCTTTACCATTAGATCCTATCAGGGGTGGAATGGATTTTGAGTCTTTTAGTTTGTTGTTTACAAAATTGTAGAAAGCACAGATAGAATTAGTGTGTAGAAGATTTTCTTCTTGTTTAATGTGATAATTGGTGCATTCAGTTTTTATCTCGTGGCATAGATTTTTGTATTGGCTTTTGAAGTTGATTTGTTTTTCCACCAAAGTAATCTCTTTTTGAATTGAAGCTTCCTTATTGTTATGGGAAATTTGTTTTTTCTGGTTTTGGGAGTTCTTAATGGTACATATAGTTTGATGACTCTCTTGACTTCTGCGGTATCTGCCATCCCGCATTAGATGGGCGCCTCATGAGAGGGAACAAAGGAGGAAGAAACGACACGAGACGAGGTTTCTCGGGATGAGCGCGCCGAATGCCTCGGCACAGGCTCTTTTATTATGCTTTTTCACAGGGGGGTGAAATACTTCAAAGCCCAAGGTAATCAAGACATATATGAATTATAATAGTTCAGGTCAGCAGGAATACATATGATTAATAATAGCTCAGGTTAGTTAAGATAACAGGGTAGCAGGGTTAGAATATCATTTTGCACTGATAGCTGCTTAACTCCCCTTTTCTTTTTTTTTTTTGAAAAATTTTTTTTTATTAATTTTCTACAAACAGACAAGACAAACAAAACATTAAAACATACACCTCTCATATTTACATACAGTGTGTCAGTTGGTTCATCATTTTTGTGCATTCATTTTGTAGTCCCAGTTACAATTATGTTACATAACAACTCATATTATCAATCCAAGCTTATATATCCTATAATCACTAAACAAAAAAAAAAAATTTTTTTTTGACTATACTTTTAATCATTCATGCTTTATGAGCTAACAATACTTTAACCAAATTATTCAACTAATCATATAATCATACCAAATCAATCCTAGAAAAAAAAAAAACCTTTATAAATATAATATCAATTAACAAAGTAATAGCAAAATAACAAGATAAAGATATTTCTTACTATCTAAAATATTCTATTATCGTATTTTATCATCTAGCCATTTATAAAAAAGATCCCAAATTTCATAGAATTGTTTATCCTCTTGCTCTCTGATTTCAAATGTCAATCTACTCATTTCAGCACATTCCAATATTTTCTTAATAATTTCTTCCTGTAATGGTATTTTCTCATTCTTCCAGTTTTTAGCAAATACAATCCTGGCCGCTGTTAATACATTTACAATCAGGTACTTCAAATCTTTACTATATATATCAGGTAAAATTCCCAATAAAAAGATCTCTGGTTTCAAGTCTATATGTTTCTTTGTCATTTTTTCCAACCACATGCGAATTATAGTCCAATATTTTCTAGCATCCTCACAAGTCCACCACATATGGTAATACGAGCCGGGTATCTGATGACATTTCCAGCATTTTTCAGATTTATTCTTGAACATTCTTGCTATTCTTGTCGGAGGAAAGTGCCACCTGTAAAACATCTCATACAAATTTTCTTTATATGCTGTTGACATTGCCATTTTATAATTTCGAGACCACAATTTCTGCCATTTGTCTAAATCAATCCCATATCCAAAATTCTTCCCCCAAACAATCATAGTTTCTTTGACTTGTTCTTCCTCTAATTCCATTCCCAGTAAATAACCATATAATTTTTTAATCACTTTCTCATCAGTACCCATCAAGATCTTATCTAAATCAGTCTGCTTGTCATAAAATTCCTCCGTTTTAGAATCTTCATCATACCTTGAATGTATTTGTGCATATGAAAACCAATTCATCCTTATACCTTGTTCCTCTAAGTTTTGGATCGATTTAAGTTCACCCTTTTCATCCAAAAGTTCCCCATATCTAACTGTTTGTTCCTTCTTGTAGATTATAGGATAGGAAAATGCTTCAATGGTCGATAACCAAACTGGAATTTTCAAATAACATTGTCTTTTTATCTTCTCCCAATTTAACCACAAAGACTCCCGTACCTAATGTCTTCTAAAATAACCCTGTGTTTTAGTTCCCTTATACCATAAAAAAGCATGCCAACCCAACAGCAAATCATGCCCTTCTAATGTCAACAACCTATGTTTCCTTAATGTTATCCATTCTTTGACCCACATCAAACTTGCAGCTTGATAATACAATTCCCAATTAGGCAAGCCAAAACCTCCTCTAATTCTAGCATCTTGCAAAAGCTTTAGCTTTATTCTCGCTTTTTTACCTTGCCATATAAACTTCAACATGATTTTATTTAAATCTTCAAAATAGTCTTTTCCAAGCCTAATTGGTATTGTTTGAAACAAAAATAAAATTCTAGGTAAAATATTCATCTTAATTGTTGAAATTCTCCCTATTAATGACAATTGCAAGTTTTCCCACTTCTTCAAATCTGTAGTTATCTGTTGTTTAAGTTTAATATAATTATTCTCCTTTAATGTGCTACATCTTGTTGTCAAATATATCCCCAGATACTTAATCTTATTTGTAACTTGAATTTTCAAAAGATCTGCCAGTTCTTCTCTCTGTCTCAATAGCATATTCTTTGTCAAAATCTTTGTTTTATCTTTATTTATTTTCAAACCAGCCACCTCTCCATAAGTCTCTATCTTTTCCAATAACTTTGGAGCTGTTTCTAGCGGGTCTTTCAGAATAAAAGCTAAATCATCAGCAAAAGCTTGTAGCTTAAATTCTTCCTTCTTAATTTTCATTCCTTTTATGCTTTTATCATCCCTAATATTTCTATTCAACACTTCCAAGGTCAACACAAATAACAAAGGAGATAGGGGGCATCCTTGTCTTGTACCTTTCCTTATATTAATAAAATCTGTAAGTTCCCCCTCCATCATTACCCTTGCTGTCTGTTTATTATATATGGCTTCTATTGCTTGAGTAAATTTTTTAGCAAAACCCATCTGCTCCAATAATAATAACATAAATCTCCAGTTCACGTTGTCAAATGCTTTTTGAGCATCTAGGAATATCAAAGCCATTTGCTTTTCAGGATGAGCCTCATAGTATTCCAAAGTGTCCAAGATTACTCTCATATTGTCTCTAATTTGTCTCTTTGGCAGAAATCCATTTTGATCTGGGTGAATAAAATTATTTAGATATTTTTTAAGTCTTTCTGCTAAAATTGAAGCAAAGATTTTATAGTCTGCGTTCAATAAAGAAATAGGTCTATAATTCTTAATTTGCAGTGGGTCAGTCTCTTCCTTCGGTATAAGTGTAATGTAAGCCTCTGACCATGTTTTAGGTATCATCTTTTTTAACATAACTTCATTCATAACTTCTAACAATTGGATGCTCAATGATACTTGAAATGTTTTATAGAATTCTGCTGGAAGCCCATCTGGACCCGGTGCTTTCCCATTATTTTGTCTCTTAAATGCTTCATTTAATTCCATCATTGTTATATTGCTTTCTAGCATTTCTTCAGTCTCTTTAGGTATCTTTGGTAAATTAGCTTCCTGTAAATACTGTTTGACTTTTTCTTCATCGATATTCTCTTGTTTATATAATTGCCCATAAAAATCTCGAATAATTTCTTTTTTCTCCTTATTCCCATAATAAACTTGGCCTTGTTCATCTATTAACTTCAATATTTTTCTTGATTCCTTCTCTTTTCTCAATTTATATGCTAGCCATCTACCTGGTTTATTTGCATCTTCAAAATAATTCTGTTTAGAGTTTCTGATTTTCTGTGCCAGTTCTTCTTTCTCTATTAATTCCATTTTATGTTTAATTACATCCAGCTTCAATTTAATATCCTTTTTCTGTGGCATTTTCTGTAATTCTTTTTCAAGAATTTTGTACTCATCTTCCAAGGCCTTAAAAGCTTGCCTTTTCCAAATATTCTTTTTTCTTGTATAATCTATTATCAAACCTCTGGCATATGCCTTCATTGTATCCCACACATTTTGCGCTGAAGTATCTTCTTTTTTATTTTCTCTGAAGAAAAAAGCCAATTCCCTCTCCATCCATTGCATAAAATCTTTCTCCTTTAAAATAGTATTGTTTAATGTCCATCTTGATCTTTTTTTTTTGTCCCTTCCATTTAATTGTCATTGGGCTATGATCTGCCCAAGTACTTGTTTCAATATTTGTTTCTTTAATATTGGATATTAATTCTGTTGAGATCCAAATCATATCTAATCTGGACCATGATAAATGTCTATTTGAGTAAAAAGTATATTGTTTAGCTTTAACATTTCTTTCTCTCCAAATATCTTTTAAGGTTAATTCATCTGTCATTTTAAAAAAAGACCTTGGGGGAGTCTTTCTATTTTGCTTTGTTGTTGTTGCTATATAGTCCAATTTATTGTCCACAATTCCATTAAAATCTCCCATCATAATTATATTAACATAGTCCAGTCCAATTATTTTCATATGTAGCTTTTTATAAAACTCTTCTTGTTTATCATTCGGAGCATAAATTGCAATCAAGAGTATTTTTATATTATTGTCCATTATTTCTACCATTAATATTCTTCCATCTTCATCTGTGTAAATCAATTTTGCTGGGATAGCCTCTTTAATGTATAGAACCACTCCTCTTTTCTTACATTGAGTCAAAGAAGTAAATATTTTCCCCAATTTTGGCTGTACTAACAATTATTCATGTTGTTTTTTAATATGAACTTCTTGTAGACAAATTATATCAAATTTTAATTTCATTAATTTATGAAAAGTTTTCCTTCTTTTAACAGCTGAATTAAGTCCATTTATATTCATTGTAATCAGTTTTCTTTCTTCCATGATTATGCTTTATATTTAGGTCTAACAGCTCTCGTGGATCTCACTTCACGCTGTTCTTTATTGTCCACCTGCCCACTTACAGCTCCTTTCTCTTTTTCAGTCTCCAGTTGTTCCTCTTGAAACTCAATTAATGAGACCTCTTTCTCTGCCTCCTCTCTTCTTCTTCCAAAAAATTCTGCATGGAAAAGTTCTGCTTTTTCAATTGAATCAATTCTATGTCTCTGTTCTTGCCACGTAAACATTAATCCTTCTGGAATCAGCCATCTATAATTCACTTCGTTTTCCAGTAGCATTTTGGTCAGAAATCGATATTCTCTTCTCATCTCTCTCACTCTTCTGGGTATTTGTTTTAAAACCACAATCTCTTTACCTTTGTATTTCAATGTTTTCTCTCTTACCACTTGTAATATTTGTGTTTTAATGGATTTTTTGGTAAATCTAATATGGACTTCCTTGGGTAATTTATTCCTCATCGCATATCTTGTATAAACTCGATATACCTCATCTATTCCATCCATCATCTTTTCCTCTGTAATTTCCAACGCATCTGCCAAAATTTCTATCATTAGCGCTACCAAGTTTTCTCCTTTTTCCTCTTCTATATTTTGAAATCTAAGGTAAAATTCTGACCTTTCCATCTCCCACCTCAGCATCCCACCTTTTTCTTGTTCAACCGCTGTTAATCTACTATCAATATTTCCAATCTTCTTCTCTCTTTGTTTTCCTTCTTCCTCAATTTTTTGAAATCTCTCCTCATACTTAACCATCATTTGTTTGATGTCTTCCACTTTTTCATCAGTCTTCTCTATTCTTTGTTCAATATTTTCTGTTCTTTGTTCAATGATGTCTGATTTTATCTTGAGATCTTGGATTCCTTGCATAATTGTCTGTAAAGTTACTCTTTCTTGTTCCTTATCTTGCTTCAACATTGTCTGGATTAAGCGTTGTCCTCCAGCTGGTGGGGAAGCAGAGCTAGAAGCAGAAATGCCAGTTGATATTGGTTTCCTGCTCATTTCAATGCTTCCAAGGCTTCAAATTCTTCTTAACTTTTAATCCAACTAGTAAAGCAGCCAATTATAATCCAAAATGGAAAACTCCGATAGTCAAAAACACGAAACCAAGGAAGAAACAGCAAAAAAGGAAGAAGAAAGATCTTCAGGTTCTTCTAGACCCTAATCCAATTACGAAATAGTCCACCATAAAAAAAGGAAAAAAAGTAGAAAGAAGAAAAACAAATCCAAAAATAGTAATGTTGATTAAGAGCAAAAAAAAAAAAAGAAAAACAAAAAGTTCCCAGATTCTTCACACCTTAATCCAGTTGAAAAGTCTCAATAATAATAATAATAATAAAAAGAAACAACAACAAAGTGGTCCAAGAACATAGATAAGAAAAGCAAAAAAGTCCCAATAAAAAAGAAAAGAAAAATAAAGGAAAAAAAAAAACCCTGAGGCTTTCCCTTTAAAAAAAAATAACAAACAAAAATAAAAATATTACTAGAATTGAAATTTTTTTTTTTAAAAAAAGGCTAGCGTGTGGGGTATAAGAAAGCACACTGCACTTTATTTATTTATCCAAGGCTCTTGTTATGACTCTCTTCTCCAGCAGCTTCAAAGCCAAACCTCAAGTGTTCTTGATAACAGTCCAGGAAAGCACCTGCAATAATATTTTGCTGTGCTCTCCCTCTATCTTATCACGTTAAAATGTCCTTGAGAAGAGGTCTTTTTACAATTCTCTCCCATTCAAATAAAATACTTTCAAGCCTCTAGTTGGCAGTGTTACAAAGTTTCTTAATGCTCTTCCTCCCCCCCAGCCGGAAAAAAGGAATAATATATACAAAAGAAAAAAGAAAAAATAGCCAAAGGGAGCCTCTATCCTAAAGAAAGTTAAAAAATCAAAGGGAACATAAAAATATATATAAGAGAAAATTCAATCCGGTTACCTACAAAGTCACAGTAAAATCTTTCCCAAAAAGTATAAAGAAAAGAAAAAAAAACCCAAGCCTCAATTTGACATCACTTTAAAAAACGCCGCTCAAAACAATTTCAGTCAAAAAAAATATCTCACAGCTTTCTTCTTTATCCCGGATGAACTTTCCAACCTCAGTGAATTTACAACACAAAAGAGTTTTTCTCACCCAGCCGACACACTTTCACTCCAATCACTTTCTTTCCGGAGCTGTCCCGACTTCAGCAGCTATGGAGGCTGCCTCTCCGCCGCCAGCGAAAGGGCTTCTTCCGGATCAAACCAGAGATTTTGCGATATCTCTGGGATCCTGGAACAGTGCCCTTCACAATCACCGTCTCTACGGGACGGTTTAGGTCCGTTAGGACCGACCAGGGGCGAAAATATCGGCTGCGATCTCAGAGCCCCGAGATCGCAGCTGTATCGCCGAAATGAAGCTCCGCCTTCTCCTCTTAACTCCCCTTTTCTTATGCATGTCTGGCAAAGATAACTGAAGAGACAGGAGTCTAATGTTTATACAAGAAAGCTAAATCGTTACAATGCTAGGATAGTATATGGCTGCACTGATACAAGTTGCAATCATATGAATAATACATAGTTACAACATCTCCTCTGTTTTTATTTTTTTTTATGACGAGTCTTCTTCCTTGTCCAAGAAGACAGGAACTATTTTTCTGAAATGTTCTCCGTCCCCGTCATCTAGGCAGGCGTGCGACCCGTCAGCATCAGGGTTGTCCAAGGAGCGGTAACTCAGCAATGCCATTTCTTCATCCAGTGTTAAAGACATAACATGAGCTTGCAATAACACATCAGCATCAGCAGTCATGGAAGATAATTGATCTTTAAAAAATTGCAATATTCTATTAAAACAACAAGGTCCTATAATACATATCAATATAATGATTATTAATGGTCCTGCCAATGCAGTTAAAAGGGTTGTGAGCCATGGTGAAATAGAAAACGAACCTTGATACCAATTATACATGTTTGACCTTTCTTTTTCTCTATCTTTTAAGCGTTTTTCTAATTCATTCATAGAATCCAGCACGACCCCACTGCTATCAGCATAGAAACAACATTCTTCTTTAAGCGCAGCACACAATCCCCCTTGTTTTAAAAATAACAGATCTATACCTCTACGATTTTGCAAGACTACTTCCGAGAGGGATGTCAAGGAGTTTTGCAAAGCTATAATTGATTTTTCAATTCGTAATAAATCATCATCAATGGCTGAACCCAGAGCTGTAATTCTTTTGTCAGAAACAGCTAGTCCTGCAATGCCCGTGGCTGCGTAATATAGTCCACGTAATATTGTATCTTCTATGAGGCTTCTGCGGATCATCATGGACAGTTCTTTTGAAGCGTCGTTTGTTGACAGGATCAGAGTTTGGGTATATAAAAGCATGACAGGTAGGAGAAAGAGCTAGGGACAAGTTAGTTGTGGAACATTTACAATATGAGGAAGGAATACAATTAGTAGAAAAAGGATAATAATTACAATAATGACAATGAAGATTAACTTGATCATTCATTAAGGACGTTAAGTGGGGTGGGGAAACCCTTGATACAATATAAGGACATTTAGATCCCCCTATGTTTAGATTAAAAAGAGGAAAAGATTTTAAGGTTCCTTTCCATAGGAAGAGTAAAGGAGAAACAAAAGAGCGAGTGGTAGAGTGTTCTGTAAACAAAACAGAAGTGACAGAATGAAAGCTGCGGGTAGCATTTTCATGACGTACCCTCATGGAACAAGCATAAGAGCCTTCTGTTAAAGGAGTAGCTTTAACACGAATAATCTTTTGACAGGAAGCATGTGTTTCGTTGAAATATGTGTGAATGTAAGGAGATATATTTATGGGAAGATTATTATGCCAACAAACAATAGGACAGTCATTATCATATTTACTAAAGCGAAATTCTAATGTGGTCCAATGACCATGTTGAACAAAAGTATAAGTAGGATATGAATAAGGTAGAAATTGCAAAGAGGATATAGGCAATAATATCAGGAAGAGTTTAAGATGCAGATGTATCGGAGGATTTCCCATGATAGGGTCTTACCGCCCGACCAGGGATCCAGCAAGTGGTTTTGTCTGGCAGTAAGATCGCAGCGTATCCTCTCCCCCAAGTAATGAGTTCAGCAGGACCCTGCCAGGCAGGATCTGGCAATCTACGGTAATATACCAAAGGTCTGTTAGGAGGGGGAGGGGGGGGGGGAAATGACGAAAAGCAGCAGAAGTAGGAGGAATTCCAGTTAAATTAAGAAAGTTTAGAGTAAAAAGACAAATGTTAAGAGAGTTTTGCAATGCTGGGAGGTTCGGGGGTTTTTCCCGCAATGAATATCTATCAAGAGCACTTTTCAGAGATAAATGAGCCCATTCTACAATAGCTTGCCCTTGGCTATTGTAGGGAATCCCAAACTTGTGGATTACATCCCATCTGTTACAAAAGTCCTGAAAAGCAGAACTTGTATAGGCAGACCCATTATCTGTTTTTATTTCTTTTGGACGTCCCAGCGAAGCAAAGGTACGAATTGAATGATTGATGACATGTTTTACAGCTTCTCCCCTTTAAGGAGTAGCCAAAATAAATCCTGAATATGTATCTATTGAAACGTGTAAATATTTCCATGGGGCAAAAGGCGGATACTGAGTTACATCCATTTGCCAAATTTCACAAGCTTTTAATCCTCTAGGGTTAACCCCTATTGGAATGGAATGTGCTTGCTTGCTACACGTGGGGCATTGTTGTATTATTGCGGTAGCCTCTGCCTGGGTTAATGAAAATTGTTTTTGTAATGCTTTTCTATTTTGATGGAAATAGCTATGACTTTGTGATGCTGTCAGATTACAAATTGATTTACCTGATGCTGCTGAAGCAGCTGCATCGGCCACATTGTTTCCCTCCTGTAATATACCAGGAAGAGGTTGGTGGCTCCTGATGTGTGCTACAAAAAATGGATGTGTGCGATTGTTGATACATTGCTGTAGAGAAAGCAATAACTTTAACAAAGAAACAGATATGCTAGGAGATAAATAGGCTTGATATATATTTTTCAAAATCTGAGAAACATGTAAGGAATCTACTATTAAATTAAAAGGAGTCTTTTGAAATTGTTGAAAAGCAATAAGAGATGCAGCAAGTTCTGCCTGTTGAGCAGAAGATTGTGGAGGGGTAATTTTAGTTTTCCACTCTCCCTCCTGGTGCCATGCGCAAGCGCCATACATTTTTCCTCCATCAGCATAAAGCGTAGGTGCATCTACTAATGGAGATAATGAGAGGGGGGAATGCCATTCAAAAGGGAGAGTTTTAAGAAAAGTGAATCGTGGGTCAGCTGGTAAATGGCAAGAAATTTGCCCTGGCCACTCTTCTAAAGAGTATTGCATTTCTTCTGAATTACACCATAGCATTTCCCAAGTAGTCAATGAACAAGGAGTGAATATGCAAACAGGCTCAAATCCCATGAGTTGTTTACATCTTTGACGACCTTTAAAGATCAACTGAGAATATGCAGAGGCTTTATTAGTAATTGTGGTCCGTGGGGTGTGAGACAAATGCAGCCATTCTAAGATCAGAACTTGTGTCTGATGAATTTGCATAATGACAGCTGTTGGTCTCTGAGCAGTATTTAGCAAAGCAATTGATAAAGGACAATTTTTTATAGCCCGATCCACCCATCTAATAGCCATTAAATGGGAAATGTCTTTCAATGCCTGCAACTGCTCTTTGTTTAGAATGATAACATCAGACGGGGCTTTACCTTGCGTGAGAGCGTTAAAGAGAGGAGCGAATGTAGCTGTAGTCAAACCCAAATAAGGACGTGCCCAATTTAAAGTTCCCAGGAACTGCTGTAAAATCACAAGTGTTGGCTTCGGGGGAAGTGTGGGGAGGGGAAGAGAAGGAATAGCAGCCGAAGCAAGTAACTTATGACCTAAATAGAAAAAAGGTGGTTTGGATTGAACTTTTTCTGGGGCTATAGTGAGACCTGCTTTACCTAAAATAGAGTTCAGTCACGGCAGAGTTTTTAATACCGTGCCCTTTGGACCAGGTGCAGATACCAATATATCATCCATGTAATGATAGACTAAAAAATGAGGATATTTGTCTCTATAGGGCTGCAAGGCTAAATCCACAAAAAATTGACACATAGTTGGACTGTTTAACATGCCTTGTGGTAAGACTTTCCATTGATATCGTTTGGTAGGTCTCTGATTATTTAAGGTTGGTACAGTAAAAGCAAATAATTTTCTATCTAACTGGTGTAATGGAATGGAGAAAAAACAGTCTTTTAAATCGATAATGATAAGGTCGTATTCTTGAGGAATTATGTTAGGATTTGGAAGACCACATTGCAGGGGTCCCATTGGAAGGAGGACCGAATTCACAGCCCTTAAATCCTGAAGTAGGCCCCAAGCGCCGTTTTTCTTTTTGATAACAAAAACTGGGATATTATATGGACTCAATGAGGGTTCTAGATGACCTTTATCTAATTGTTCTTGAACAAGAGAGTGTAAGGCTTCAAGTTTTATAGAAGGAAGAGGCCACTGATCAATCCACACAGGGTTATTGTTAGTCAGACATAAGCGAAGCATGGTTAATGGAGAGTAAGCTGCGCATTAAACTGTGACATAAGGTCTCTTCCCCACAAGTTAGTATACAGAGGAATTACAGCTGGTTTAATATAAGCAACACATTGAGACTCAGGGGAATGGGCTTTTACCCAGTTTCTGCTAATGCGAGTCTCCTGGAGTCCCCCCACTCCTCTCACCACTGGTGCCACATCTGCAGGCCAGGTGTCCGGCCACTCAGTGGTTCAGATGATGGAAATATCCGCTCCAGTATCTAAAAGACCAAGAAAGGATCGACCATTCAATAAGAATGTCACCGTAGGTTTTGGTTGACTAATTGGTCTTTCAATTGCATAGAGTTGCTCTTGTTGTTGGTCTAAGAGCACAATCATTTTTGCCACAACATCCCCCTCATTTATAGTAACTTCTGTATTAGCTAGTACATACAGGCAGACATCAGACAATACAGTGGGGTCATGCAGAAAAGGAGAGGCAAGAATACCTTGTTCAGCTAAATCCCTTACAGGAAAAACTAGCACTGGGATATCGGGGGGCATATGAAAAGGCTGAACAGGATGTACAAAGAGAAAGTCAGCGACACCAGGAAAATAAGTAACAGTATCATTAGCAACAAGATCGTAAGCGAAAGAAGAAAAGTTGCAAGTTTCAGCAGCCTTTGTTGTGGGGCTGGCTGCCTGCCCCGTTTCTAGTTTCCCTGATTCAAAAAGAGTTTTTGAGTGATTGCAGGGCTATTCTGCTGTTCATTCTTTTGGACTCTGCACTGACTAGCCCAGTGATAGCCCTTTTGGCATCGAGGGCATGGTGTCATTGGGCGAGCAACCTGGTTTCTTGACATATTTGCTCCCCTGCCCAGAACCCTGCATTGGCTCTTAAAGTGACCTGGCTTGCCACAATTAAAACAATTTCCCATTTTGTGAGTATTTTGTTGGGAAATGGGAAGAAGAGAGCCCATATTCTGCTGCATGCCTTCAGTAATGGCTGTAGCCAGCGTAGACATGGAATGGGATGTGGTTCCTATGATTCGGCAGGCTGTAAGATAATCCGCCATGGTAACATTTTTCTTATTAATTAATGGTTGCAAAACTTTCTGACAATCAGCGTTTGCATTTTCATAAGCAAGTTTCATTTGTAATTCAGTACAAGCTTCTCTATTATCAATTTGTCTCTCTAAGGCTTCTGTGAGATGGTTTATAAAGGAGGAAAAAGGCTCAGAAGGTCCTTGAATAACTTTAGAGAAAGAGTTGGGCATGCATCCCGCATTATCAACCTTTCGAGCAGCTGCCAAAGCACACTCCTGTATTATAGGGAAAGCAGCTGGGTCTGTGGCAACCTGCTGGGCAATGATAGACATGGTGCCAGTACCATTAAGCATATCCAAAGTGACATTTGCCGGCAAGCCTCTAGCGGCTGCGGTACGTTTAAGAAATTCTGATTCCCAGACCAAAAATTGTGAAGGCGTTAGTATCATGTTAAATAATGTACGCCAATCAGCATTTACCAAGTCAGCACCTGGTTGGGTTATTGATCCTAAAAGTCCCTGCACATAATGGGATTGAATACCATTTTCCTTACAAGCTGCCTTTAAATCCTTAATTATTTTGTACGGCATTGGGGTATACTGAGGAGCTGGAGGGTTGCCGGCTTGAACGATAGGATAAAGGGAGGCAGCTGCAAGGGTGTCCTCATCTGTTTCTCCTTCACAAAAGGCTTGTTGAATGGCTTTTACAACACACACCCCTCCTCGGAGGGGGGGTGGAGGACACGAGGGCTCTACATTTAAAGAAGTGGATTGAATGGAAGGAGGCTCCCGTATTGCTTTATGATCATCGGGAGCGGAAGGTTGAAGGATAGAAAAGTTCTCATAACTTGGTGGGGGAGATTCAAACACACTCCCTGCTTCTATTTTATAATGAACTTTTAAAGCCTCCATAATTTTCCTCCAAGTGACCAAAATGCCAATAGGTGCACGAGGAGGATTATGGAGATATTCACCAATTTTTTGCCAATTGGAAAATTTTAAGGACCCTCTCTCTGGATAATTGGGGCAATGTTGCCACACATAAGCCAATAATGCAGCAATATGTTTCTTTTTTATGGGAGAGCCCTTTAAATTAGCAGAGTATTTAGAAGAAGAAGCGACTAGCTCTCTCAATTCCTTCAGATGCTGCGTCTGCTGTTGAGAAAAGCCTCCACCCATACTTACTAAAGTCGAGACCGTCTTTCAGATCCGATGAGGTGCAATTCGCTCAGGCGCCTGGCGATGCACAGCTCCGACCGAGCTGATAAGATATGGGCGCGCCGCTGAGTATCCCCCTTAGGGAATCACGTCGGGGTCACCAAAATGAGGTATCTGCCATCCCGCATTAGATGGGCGCCTCATGAGAGGGAACAAAGGAGGAAGAAACGACACGAGACGAGGTTTCTCGGGATGAGCGTGCCGAATGCCTCGGCACAGGCTCTTTTATTATGCTTTTTCACAGGGGGGTGAAATACTTCAAAGCCCAAGGTAATCAAGACATATATGAATTATAATAGTTTAGGTCAGCAGGAATACATATGATTAATAATAGCTCAGGTTAGTTAAGAATATCATTTTGCATTGATAGCTGCTTAACTCCCCTTTTCTTATGCATGTCTGGCAAAGATAACTGAAGAGACAGGAGTCTAATGTTTATACAAGAAAGCTAAATCGTTACAATGCTAGGATAGTATATGGCTGCACTGATACAAGTTGCAATCATATGAATAATACATAGTTACAACAGACTTCAAGTAAAAATATGTTGAAATGGTCTTCTACAGTATTGCATCCAGAGAATAGAAATTGCCAATCAAGGGATGAGAGATCATTGTTTATAAGATCATAGTTGCCTTTTTTGAAGTTATAATTGGGGATTCTGTCATTGTGATGATTTTTGTGTGGACATATGTTGGGACAAAAGTCAATCATGTTGTGGTCACTATTGGAAAAGGGTTCTTTAATTTGTATTCTGTAAATTGAATTCAAACTATTGCAGAAGATGAGATTGAGGCAGTTGTTAAGTCTGGTATTGTTGGTTACTAGTTGTTCTAGTCCCAGATTTGTTACTGCATTGTAGAAGGTTGCATGTGTGGGTTCAGTTGTACATTCGTTAAGGGTCCAGTTAATATGAGGTAGATTGAAGTCACCAAGAAAGATAAAAGCATGTGGGCAGGATGCTGCCCATGTTAGTAGTGTGTTTAGCTTGTTTGCATGTTTGATGTCATAATCAGGGGCTGTGTAACATAGTAAGAACCAAAATGTGATATTTAAGAATAGTTCACAGACAATGGTCTCAGGAATAGCAAGCTCCTGGGTAACTTGGATGTTTTTTAGATGTAGGGACTTTTTATAGATGATAGCAACACCACTTCCTCTATGGATTTCATGATCTGAGCAGTAAACATGATAGTCTCTTACTGTGGTAATGGAGTCAGGGAGAGATGCGTTGAGCCATGTTTCACAGACAAATATAATGTCGAATTTAGCTGTATTTAGTAAGAGGAGAAATTCAGGTATTTTATTTACAAGGCTTCTTGCATTGAGTAGCTTGCATTTAAGGCCAGTTGTAGTTGGAATAGAGGTAGTTAAGGGCGTGCATGCCTAATTTTGGTAATGTTGAATTGGATGGGGTGGGGTTGGATGCGGAGTGGGTTGTGTGACTTTCTTTTGATGCAGTCAGCTCTAGTCAATGTACAGGTCCTTTTCTCCATTGTCTAGACGGTTTTTTGAGTTCTGCATTTTTTGTTGTTGGACCTCTTGCTCTCTATCAACACTGATTGGAACTGGCCTTGGAGAAAGTAACCTAATCAGTGCAGTACTTGCCAGTAGACCTAAACCCCACAGCTAACCCAACAGGATACCATGATTGATGGTATCAAAAACTGCCAAGAGATCAAGGAGAGCAAGAATGGATGCATGATCCTTATCTCGCTCCCACCAGAGATCATCCATAAGCACAATCAATACCATTTCTGTCCTATAACCAGGCCTGAAACCCAGTGTCATCATTCTGAGTAATGGACTCTGGGAAGTGAGGACTCTGATACTTTATTCAAGTTCAAGAGATCTTTTGCCTTCAGAAGTTGTGGAAGCTTCATTACTTGAGACTTTCAAGAAGAGATTGGACTGCCTTTTGTCAAAAATGGTGTAGGGTGTTAGGGATACACACCCTAGCAGAACATGCAACACTTATACTCACTAACATAGTTTATATATTATTTCTACCCAAACTAAGTTAGGTAACCAATGTTATCCCTAACATTCTCCCCTTTTGGGTAATATTATAATATATAAATCTATTTACAATTTCAACCCATAGTTTTCACAATTTTCTTTGTGTTTGACTGAACCTTGGGCTTTTGTAAATCCCTCAGCAATGTTTTCATCAGTCATGCAATATTCCAATCTCATTAAACCATTTTTTACAGATTGTCTTACATTCAAATATCTAAGGTCAGTATGTTTAGATCTCGTTTTTACAGCAATATTTGCAGCCAACCGTATGGCTGCTTGATTGTCCTCATAAATTACAATGGCATCTTTAACAGTTACTCCCATATCTAACAATAACTGTTTATACAGAATTAAATCAGTGCATAATAAAGATAGACATGAAAATTCTGCTTCCATTGTGGACATACTTATGTGTTGCTGTCTAATTGACCTCCAACCAATTAGTGTTTTACCTAATAGTATAGCCATGCCTGAAATTGATTTTCTAATTTTTATATCTGTTGCAAAACTTGCATCAGCATATGCACTTAAAATCAAATCATCTTTTGGCTCCAAATGCAATGCATAGTGCATTGTCTTTTTAAGATACCTTAATATACGCTTTAGTGCTTGCCAGTGTCTTTTATTGGGTTCAGCATTGAATCTTACCAATTGATTAATGCTATAGGCAATGTCTGACCTTGACCAATTACTTATATATGTTAAACTACTTATTCATGATTGATAAATAGTCTTATCAAATTTTGAACTTTGAGCATTAGTATGACAAAATTCCTGACTCATTGGAGTTTTTGCCGGCTTACAAAGTTCCATTTTATACATTTTTAGCAATTGGTAAATTTTATCTTCTTGTGATATCTTATATCCACTATTGGTTTTGTTTATTGTCAATCCTAGATATTGTTTTATTTTTCCTAATTGCTTTAATTTTATCCTCTTACTTAATAATGATATTATCTCAGTAACTTCATTATTAATCTTAGTAATTAAAGCAATGTCATCTGTAAACAATAATAATGACACCATTCCCTTTGTCTCTCTTTTAAATAAACATGGATCAGCTAAACCGGCTTTAAACCCAATATTGTTTAACTCTTTTACAATATATTGGTTCCATTCATAACCAGATTGTTTCAATCCATGGAGACTTTTATTCAGTTTCCAACAGTCATTATTATTTTTATCATCCTTTATACCTACTGGTTTTCTTAAATATATAGTGTGCTGCAATGGTGCATGCAGATAGGCAGTTTCTACATCTAAATGATTTATGATATAATTCTTCTTAGCTGCCCACTAAAGCTGCTCTCAAGGTTGTTGCCTTTAAATTTGGTGCAAATACTTCATCATAATCACATGCAGTTTGATTAAATCCTTGAGCTACCAACCTAGCTCAAGGTGGGTAACAATCCCATTTTTACCAGTTTTTAACTTAAATATCCATTTACAACCAATGGACTTTTCACCTGGAGGTAATTTGGCATTTTCATAAACTTTCATTTCCTTTAATGAATTTAATTCTTTCTCCATTGCTCTATGCCAATTCTCCTGTTCCTTTTCAGGATACATCCTAAGTTCTTCAACAGTAGTTGGAACTTTACTAACTTGGCAAACTATCCTTGCTTGATACCTGTCAGGTGGTCTGGTAGAACGTCTAGGTATTACAGGGCTTACAGGTGGACTTTCATGTTCTACCTGTTCCTGATTATCTATTTCTTCCTGTTCTGGTATTTCTTCCTGTTCTGGTCCTATATGCTCTTCCTGTACTTCCTCTTTAATTGTACTCTTCTTATTACTGATTTGTTCTTTTGGTCTTTTGTAGGTTTCTATAATTACTTCCTTACTTGAATCTTGTTCCACTTTTTTCCATCCTACATGTTCTAGGAATTTGGCAATAGCACTACAGTAAACTCTAGATATTCCCTTTTCCCAGAATCTGTATGATTTGTGATTAGATTCATAACCTTCAAAGAATAACTTTTTAGCTCTATGTTGCCCCTTATTTCTCAGTTGTGTAGGAATATGCACCCATGCTGGTGCTCCAAATGTGTGCATGTAACTTAGATCAGGTTTTCTACCATGCCACTGTGTGAATGGTAATTCACCTGTTGTTGAATTAACAACATTTTTCAATATATGATTACCACACCTTATTGCTTCTCCCCACAAAGTTTCAGGTAATCCTGAATCTGACAGCATAGTACAAGCCATTGCTTGAATTGTTTGGCCTTGTCTTTCTATATAGGCATTATGTTGTGGCCTATATGGTGCAGACTTTTTATGTTCAACACCTGCCATCTTCAGTTTATTTTGGAATTTATTGTTTATAAATTCTGTATCATTATCAGTGATAAGAGTTACTAACTTCCTTTTAGTTTTTCTTTCAGCGAATTTAAGCCAATTAAACAAATTTTGATATGTTTCCGTTTTGCTCTTCATTAGATAACAGAAACCATATCTGGAATAATGGTCTATTATACTTAGTATGTAACGAGCACCGCCCACACTTGGTTTTTTAGGACCTATAATATCAGTAAATACGACCTCTAGAGGCTCCTTTGTTTTAAATCCATTAACTCTATTTGCTAGTATTTGCTTGCTTTTTTCCTGACTACAGGTATTGCAGTGCAAATACTTACTGCAAGGCTTCAGTTTTATACCCTTAGATAGTTCTACTGTTTGTTTAAGCATTTTAAAATTTATATGCCCCAAACATCTGTGTAATAAATGTATGCATTCATCATGAGGTTTTATTATTATAAACTGTGTTAGCTAGCTCTGAATGATTATCATTTAACACATACAATTCACCTTTTAAAGTTGCAGTCACTTTTTTACCTTCTTTTTCAATTATGCAATTGTCTCCCCTAAAGGTAATTACATAACCTAGTTTAACCAAAACTCTAACCGAAAGCAAATTAAACTTAAGTTGTGGTACATATAACATTTTTACATTTTCTCTTATGCAAGAACAATATGATATACCTTCACCTTTAGCTTTCAGTTTCCATCCATTAGCTAATGATATCTGCTGTGAACTTGTGGACATCTTAATTAATCTTTTTTTTTAACTTTCGTTATACAGTGCGATGCTCCACTATCTGCAACCCATAAATTACTATTCAGTTTCGTTGCTATACATGGCTAACTCTAAGCATTTTTTATCCTTTTGATGCCTTTTATCTTTCTGGCTGGCATTTTGGCTTTTTGCTTTCTTGCAGAATCTAGCCAAATGTCCTTTTCCTCCACAATTAAAACATTTTCTAATTGTATAGGCTGACAAAGATCTTGTTCTCCTCTGAGTTGATCCATTTCAAGTCTTCTCCTGGCTTCTTCAATTAATCTGCCAGTAATATCAGTTAATGTGAGGTTATCTTTTGACAGAACCTCAAGTGAAGTTACGTAGTCATCATAGCTATTATCTAAAGAAGATAAAATTATATAAACTTGGTGTAGTTCTGTGAAGATAAGTTCTTTTTCATGTAGTTCCTGAAAAATTCTCTTCATTATGTTTATATGACTCAGCATATCTCCATTCTTTTGAAAATGCGTATTGAACAGTTTCCATGTAAGATTTATATGTGCTCCTACACTGTCTCGATCTTATCTTCTTTAAATTCTCCCAACATTTGGCAGCTGTTTCTTCTCCTCAAATATGTACAAGCTGTTCATCACAGAGTGTCAGTCCTATTATACAGAGAGCTCGTTCATTCTTCAGTTGATATTCTTGTATTTTCTGGGCATCATTCTCATCCTCCGGATCCCATGCATCTACCTCTGGTGGGTTTTGAATTATACTCCACAAACCTTCTCTGCATAGAAGTAGGCTACATTTCATAGACCATGAAACATAGTTTGTTCCATCCAGTTTGGATATTAGAGACAAACTTTGTAAATTGACTTGTGCCATCTTTTATCTGGATATTAAACTATAATTAATAAAACACAGCTGTCTGTTTACAGTATTGTGTAACTACACAAACTCTCACTTTAATCTAAGCCTGTTATATCCTGGTTAGTCTGACTGTGCACCTGGGCCCATAACCAGTGTTAGGGATACACAACCTAGCAGAACGTGCAACGGCAGTCTAGCAGGCAGGCAAATGATGTGAGGTAAACGTTGTTGTAGTTTACACTCAGTAAGACACTGTGCCAGTTAAATAGTTTTTATTCCAGCAAGAGTTATAGCATAGGCAAAACAGTCCATATGTCATAAACTAGTTCAGTCCATCCAGGGATTAATCAGTTGCAAAGTCCAGTGTCGAAAACAGAGGTCAGTAAACTTACAAATAATCAGTCCAGCAATATATCTCTTTTGCAGTCAGAGATATGAAGAAAATCAAACCCCTTTTCTTCATTTCAGCGACAGCAGGGAAAATACGCAGTTATCACCATCAATCCAACATTGTCAGCTACTACAGTAAAAGCCAGCTAACAGTGAGCTCTCTTGCTCCCTCTTATGGTGATTTTACAACCACACCCAAAATACATGTTTTGCAGTTAAAGTGATACACACATTTATACTCACTAACATAGTTTATATATTATTTCTACTCAAACTAAGTTAGGTAACCAATGTTATCCCTAACATAGGGTCTCCAGCTTGGGCAGGGGGTTGGACTAAATGACCTACAAGATCCCTTCCAACTCTGGTAATCTGTAATTTGTAATTTATTGAGTACATCATATCAGCACTTATAAAGGTGAAGCTAGTTCTAAATTATTCCCATGCTTAGGGATAGTTAAAAGAATAAGACCTCCCCACCCCCTTGTGTCTCTCAGGTTACATGGGCCAATCAATCCAAATGTAGCTTCCCAGTAAACCTCAACAGGTGTCCATTGACATAACCTTGATTCTCACGGTGGCTGGTAGATGTTATGGCTTGCCAGCTGAGGCACCCCATTCTTGAGTTCCCCCCATGCTCTTCCCCTCTCCCTTGAATGGCAATCAAGAAATGAAGCAGAAATACGTATGGCTTCAGCTGAAGTTGTTTTGCAGGCTGACACCCAGCTGAAGGATGTCCACATTATCTATTTCATCTAGGACCCTCTGGAGCTGCAGTGCAATAACTTTTTCTACCACCTTTCCTAAAAAAGTAGTAGTGATAAACTGCATGGGAAATTATGCTGGCAGATTGGGCCTAATGATGGTTTCTTGAGGTGGGGGTGGATCGAGGCATCATTAAATGATGCCAGAAATACCCCTCCTGCAATGATGTAATCACTGCCTGGACTCACCTGCTGGTTGCTCTCTGAGGGCTTTTACCATCCAGAAGGGACAAGGCTTTAATAAGGACAGGTGCAAAGAACCTATCTATTACCTCAGGTCCAATAGGGTCAAACTGTTCCTGGATAACTAGGCAAGTCTGTTCCCTGGGTATCTCTAATGGACCTGCTCCATGTGTGATCTCAAACTAAACAGATCTGAGCAATTTTATCAGATGCTTGACAGCCCCGTGAGTGTTTGTGTGAGCTTTCCTTCCCAAGGAGGGACCAGGGCCAGCAGGCAATACTCTGTGGATGCAACAAGAATGGAGAAATAGTGGTGTTTCACTGCTCTTACCATCATCATGTAGGCCTTAATAGTGGCTGTGACTTATATCCAGTTGGTTTGTTCTGAGTTTTCTTCCAGTGGCATTCTAGCAGTCATTTGGGATTTTTCAGCACCCTCACCTCCTCTGCAAACCACAAGGATTTTTGGGAGCATAGGGCCATGAGAGAGTGCATGGGCACAATCATTTCAGAATAACACAGTTGGAAGGAACTTTGGAGGTCTTCTAGTCCAACCCCCTGCTAAGGCAAGAAACCCTATACCATTTCAGACAAATGATTGTCCAATCTCTTCTTAAAAGCTCTAGGCCTTGCTTTTTGATTCAAGATTGTGGCCAAAACCTCCCAGGGCTCCCATGGGAGATTTCCCCAGCTGCTGGAACTTAAGCAAGTCCACAAGGCCCAGTCTATCTGCTATCTTGGATTCAAAATATATTCATTCTTTTTTTAAATCAAAGAAATGCACCACTCTAAAGTAGCAGTCTTTCAATAGTTTTGAATTTCAACCATGTCAATTTGAAACAACATTCGTATTTGAGATGCATGACAAAAAAAACCCCAATGTTTCTCATATGAATCTGAAATTCTACTATTCAAAGAAAACCCTAACATGTAAGCATTTCTTACTTAGTTGATCATACTGGTATAGTTTGGCTCAGCATATGAAATTTTGATTCTATAAGTATCAACAATCAGATGTCAAACCTACCTGATTGAATTCCTACAGTAGAGTTGAGTCATATTCTTAGACTTAGCAGTTGTGTCATTCTAAATGAAACTTTGTTTTCAAGCTGTGTTGATATTTATTTCCTGTCTATGTATGCTTTGAATTATTTTGAATTTGAGGTTTTTTACACAGTAAACCCGGGACTCTGGAGCCAACAGCATTACCTCTGTAGATTGCTTAAAGTAAAATCACAAAGATCTAGCAGTGATATTTGCTTTGGTTTCAAGCCATTGGAATGTTTAAGGCACAATGCACTAGGCAAGCAAAAGCACAGCTTCTGGAATCCTTTCTTTGTTTCATCACAAACAGTGCAGTGTTTGTGCAGAACAAATGGCACTTATAGAATTCTGGATAATCAAATAGTCTTCTCCTTGGAGTAGAAACTGCTTCAACTTTATTTTTAACCTAAAAGACAGTTTGTTCATTCATCTATGCCTATATTGTTCTATTTGAAGCAGATTCTTGGCTGTGGTTGCTGCTATGAACGCCAAATGACTGAAGAAATTTCAGGTGCCAGCAGATTTTTATAAAGAAACATTAAGATAATTTTTAAAGTAAATAAATATATTCAGATTCAATTTTAGATGATTAATAGCACACTGAAATAAAAAAAGTACCAGAGCATCTGTGTTAGCCTGGGTAAAAATACTAAACTGCTAAATGCCACATACCAGTCAAAAATTGAGTTTTTATTAATTTCAAAAGAACCAACTATGAAATAATTTTATTGGAAGATTGTCATTTACAACAGATACTCAGAAAAGTAGATAAATATAGAAACATTTTGATAATTGCAGTGACAAAAGAAAAGTAAGATGGGTTAAAAATAGTAGGATAAATTTTTGTCTAGGTTCTTGTCCTGTGTTCCTGTTTTTGATTCATCAAAGCCTACCTTTGCTATTTAATGCCTAGAAGCCCTCCAGTAGATTATATCCATGAGAGATGTCTAAGAAAGAGGACCCAAAAGCCAATGTGATAATCACAACCTTTTTTTAAAGGTAAATACTTACAGGAGTAAACATGTAATGTCCCTGTGACAGACAATGGATATGTATGCTGTGTTCTCCCATGGTATGTCCATGGCAGAGGCTGGTTTGTAACACTTTTATAGCTATGTGCAAAATAAGGTTTGTGAAAAAGTAACTCATCAGCGAAGTGCTCTTCCCGTGAACTCCTCAGTTTTTCTGTACTTGGCACAATCACATTGTGGGTTCTCAGATATATTCTGCATCATGCTAGGTATCATTTTTATACTCTGCACTTGGCAATTATTAAACATGGCATTGGTTTGGTTCAAAGTATATATGTACATAGGTTCTTATAAAGGACAGCAGCAGGAACTTTTAAAATTACAATTTCCTTATGTCTCTTAAAACTTTCTGGCCAGGTCTGCTGTTCCACAGAGATGTATCCAGATAGAAATATGCTGAAAGAGATATTTCTTATCAAGGCTTTTTATGTCATTCCCCCATCCTCACATTGAATACCTGGAATGCATGTTGTGGGAAAGATATTGCAGATTACTTTTTTCTTGTTTTAGAAAATATCCTAGTATGGCATGGATCAAAGTCAAATTCTACAGAGATGCTGAAAAATAGTGCCCTTGGTTCTTTAACAACAGCAAGCGCCAGTCTATCATTGTCAGTCATACCATCTGTGATACAAGATGAAACTATGGTAAGTCTTGTATGAATATAATTAAAACAGCATTTAAAAACTATATTTGAAGGCTTTGCACATATTTTGAGGTGGGATACTGTCATACAGCAATTTGGTTTAGGTTCTTGTATCTAGGCATAATAGTTTATATGGTTGGTTTATCAACAAATTAGAATATGCTGCTTGAGAGGATTGGACTAATCATATCAATGTCTAGTTTACATCTTGAAAGATTCCAAAATAATATTTTGATAAATTTATTTAATTACATAACAGCTTTCTAGAATACCTTCTTTGATATTCTCTTCTGAAGCTTATATTTTAGGAAGATAGGAGACTATGTTTTAAAAAAGGATTTTTATTTTTAAATATACATCAGTATCACTATATAAACAGTGTGGCCTCTGGGTACAATTCATTTTCATACAAACAGCAGCAGCAGCAGCAGCAGCAACAACAACAACAACAACAATAATAATATAAAATAAAAATTATAAATAAATAGTAAATAAATCAAAAGACAAATATTTCAGGGAGATTCACTATCACCATTTCTATTTGTCATTGCATTGTTCCTCTGTCAACAACACTGAATAATTCAGGCTATGGCTATCAAACATCAAAAACATCTGCCAGTCTATCCCACCTCCTTTACATGGATGATCTGAAGCTGTATGGATAAACATCATTTGAAATAGAATTGCTGCTCAACACTGTTCGTATATATAGCCAAGATATTGCAATGGAGTTTGGATTGGACAACTGTGCCACACTCACTATCAAACAAGGAAAAATAGTGAAAACTGACTTCTGGTTTGAAGTTTCTTTGGCGACAGACAGAAATCCGCGATGGAGGAGAAGGCAGAGCTTCGTTTCGGCGATACAGCTGCGATCTTGGGGCTCTGAGATCGCAGACGATATTTTTGCCCCTGGTCAGTCCCAACGGACCTAAACCATCCCATAGAGATGGGAATTGTGAAGGGTACTGTCCCAGGATCCCAGAGATATTGCAAAATCTCTGGTTTGATCTGGGAGAAGCCCTTTTGCTGGTGGCGGAGAGGCAGCCCCCATAGCTGCTGAAGTCGGGACAGCTCCGGAAAGAAAGTGGCTGGAAAGAAGTGTGTCGGCTGGGTGAGAAATTCCTTTTGTGTTGTAAATTCGCTGAGGCTTGAAAGGGCATCCTGAACAAAGAAGAAATCTGTGAGGCTTTTTTTTTGACCAAACTGTTTGAGCGGCGTTTTTTAAAGTGATGTCAAATTGAGGCTTGGATTCTTTTTTCTTTTTCTTATTTTTTTTCTGGGGACTTAAGTGTGACTTTGTAGGTAACCGGATTGAATTTTCTCTTATATATATTTTTATGCTCCTTTTGATTTTTTAATTTTTTCTAGGATAGAGGCTCCCTTTAGCTATTTTCTTTTTCTTTTTTTTGTATACATTACTCATTTTTTCTGGTTGGGGGGGGAAGGGCATTAAGAAACATTGCAACACTGCCAACTAGAGGCTTGAAAATACTTTAAGACCCCTTCTCAAGGACATTTCAACGTGATAAGATAGAGGGAGAGCATAGCAAAATATTATTACAGGTGTTTTCCTGGACTCTTATCAATATTTCAACATTTGAGGCTTAGCTTTGAAGCTGCTGGAGAAGAGAGTCATAATAAGAGCCTTGGATAAATAAATAAAGTGCAGTGTGCTCAAATATATATATATATATATATATATATATATATATATATATATATATATATATATATATATATATATATATATATATATATCCCATTCGCCAGCCTTTTTGTAAATCTCAATTCTAGTAATCTTATTTTTGCCTTTTATTTTAAAGGGAAAGTCTCAGAGTTTTTTCTTTATTTTTCTTTTTTTCTCTTTATTTTTATTGGGACTTCTTTGCTTTTTCTATCCATGTTTTTGGACCATTGTGTTTTTCTTTTTTGATTATTGAGATTAAGGTATGAAGAACCTGAAGGAATTTCTTTTTTTCTTTTCTTTTCTTTTTCTTTTTTTGCTCTTAATCAATAATATCATTTTTGGGTTTGTTTGTTTTTTCCTTTCTATTTTTCTTTTTTTATGGTGGACTACTTTGTAATTGGATTAGGGTCAAGAAGAACCTAAAGATTTTTCTTCTTTCTTCTTTCCTTTTTCTTCTTTGGTTTTGGGTCTTTTACTATTGTTTTTTTTTTATTTTGGATTATAATTGACTATTCTACCAGTTGGATTAAAAGTCAAAAAGAATTTGAAGCTTTGGAGGCATTAAAATGAGCAGGAAACCAATACCAGTTGGCATTTCTACTTCTACCTCTGCTTCCTCACCAGCTGGAGGACAACGTTTAATTCAGACAATGTTGAAGCAAAATAAAGAACAAGAAATAGTAACTTTACAGATGATTATGCAAGGAATCCAAGATCTCAAGATAAAATCAGACATCATTGAACAAAGAATAGAGAAGACTGATGAAAAAGTGGAAAATATTAAACAAATGATGGGGAAGTATGAGGAGAAATTCCAAAAAATTGAGGAAGAAGGAAAACAAAGAGAGGAGAAGATTGGAAATATTGACAGTAAATTAACAGTGGTTGAACAAGAAAAAAATGGGATGTTGAGGTGGGAGATGGAAAGGTCAGAATTTTATCTTAGATTTCAAAATATAGAAGAGGAAAAAGGAGAAAATTTGTCTGCAATAATAATAGAAATTTTGGCAGATGCTTTGGAAATTACAGAGGAAAAGATGGTGGATGGAGTAGATGAGGTATATCGAGTGTATACAAGATATGCGATGAGAAATAAATTACCAAAGGAAGTCCATATTAGATTTACCAAAAAATCCATCAAAACACAAATATTACAAGTGGTAAGAGAGAAAACATTGAAATACAAAGGTAAAGAGATTGTGGTTTTAAAACAAATACCCAGAAGAGTGAGAGAGATGATAAGAGAAGAGAATATCGATTTCTGACCAAAATGCTACTGGAAAACGAAGTGAATTATAGATGGCTGATTCCAGAAGGATTAATGTTTACGTGGCAAGAGCAGAGATATAGAATTGATTCAATTGAGAAAGCAGAACTTTTCCATGCAGAATTTTTTGGAAGAAGAAGAGAGGAGGCAGAGAAAGAGGTCTCATTAATTGAGTTTCAAGAGGAACAGCTGGAGACTGAAAAAGAGAAAGGAGCTGTAGGTGGACAGGTGGACAATAAAGAACAGCGTGAAGTGAGATCCACGAGAGCTGTTAGATCTAAATATAAAGCATATTCATGGAAGAAAGAAAACTGATTACAATGAATATAAATGGACTTAATTCAGCTGTTAAAAGAAGGAAAACTTTTCATAAAGTAGAGAAATTAAAATTTGATATAATTTGTCTACAAGAAGTTCATATTAAAAAACAACATGAACAATTGTTAGTACAGCCAAAATTGGGGAAAATATTTACTTCTTTGACTCAATGTAAGAAAAGAGGAGTGGTTATATACATTAAAGAGGCTATCCCAGCAAAACTGATCTACACTGATGAAGATGGAAGAGTATTAATGGTGGAAATAATGGACAATAATATAAAAATACTCTTGATTGCAATTTATGCTCCGAATGAAAAACAAGAAGAGTTTTATAAAAAGCTACATATGAAAATAACTGGACTGGACTATGTTAATATAATTATGATGGGAGACTTTAATGGAATTGTGGACAATAAATTGGACTATATAGCAACAACAACAAAGCAAAATAGAAAGGCTCTCCCAAGGTCTTTTTTTAAAATGACAGATGAACTATCTTTAAAAGATATTTGGAGAGAAAGAAATGTTAAAGCCAAACAACATACTTTTTATTCAAATAGACATTAATCATGGTCCAGATTAGATATGATTTGGATATCAACAGAATTAATATCCAATATTCAAGAAACAAATATTGAAACAAGTACTTGGGCAGATCATAGTCCAATGACAATTAAATGTAAGTGACAAAAAAAAAGATCGAGATGGACATTAAATAATACTATTTTAAAGGAGAAAGATTTTATACAATGGATGGAGAAGGAATTGGCTTTTTTTTTCAGAAAATAAAAGAAGATACTTCAACACAGAATGTTTGGGAAACAATGAAAGCATATGCTAGAGGTCTGATAATAGATTATACAAGAAAAAAGAATATTAGGAAAAGGCAAGCTTCTAAGGCCTTGGAAGATGAGTATAAAAGACTTGAAAAAGAATTACAGAAAATGCCACAGAAAAAAGATATTAAATTGAAGCTGGATGTAATTAAACATAAAATGGAATTAATAGAGAAAGAAGAATTGGCACAGAAAATCAGAAATTCTAAACAGAATTACTTTGAAGATGCAAATAAACCAGGTAGATGGCTAGCATATAAATTGAGAAAGGAGAAGGAATCAAGAAAAATATTGAAGTTAATAGATGATCAAGGCCAAGTTTGTTATGGTAATAAGGAGAAAAAGGAAATTATTCAGATTTTTATGGGCAACTATATAAACAAGAGAATATTGATGAGGAAAAAGTCAAACAATATTTACAGAATGCTAATTTACCGAAGATACCTAAAGAGACTGAAGAAATGTTAGAAAGCAATATAACAATGATGGAATTAAATGAAGCATTCAAGAGACAAAACAATGGGAAAGCACCGGTTCCCGGCAGAATTTTATAAAACATTTCAAGAATCATTGAGTATCCCATTGTTAGAAGTCATGAATGAAGTTATGTTAAAGAAGATGATACCCAAAACATGATCAGAGGCTTATATCATACTTATTCCAAAAGAAGAGGCTGACCCACTGCAAATTAAGAACTATAGACCCATCTCCTTTGTTAAGCCTGGTTTCCCCAACCAGGGTTAGGGAGATAAGCTAAACAGAATGTGCAGCTTAGTCAGATAGGCACACAGATAAATGAGTGAGCTAAGCTTGTATGTTTATTAACATACTGTAAAAATAACAGATACGCTTGTGCTATCAAAAATATAGTTTATTTCATTATGAGTTCATAGCATAGTCAATATAACAGTCCAATAGTCATATATCATTTAGTCAGTCCATTCAGGGATATTCAGTTAGCAAAGTCCGTGTAGAAATATCCTATGTCAATTCACTTACAAGTCAGTCCTTTGTTTTCTCTCCCGTTTGAGCAATGCAGACTTGTTTCTTTGCAGTAATCAGGGATCATCAAAGCCAGAGAGAGAGCAAGCTGCAGCCTTGCTTCTTTTAAAGTGCTTTCACAACCACTCCCTTAATTGCTATCCCACAGTTAAAGTTGCAGACACTTTAACTTACAAACTATGATTACATATTATTATTTACCTAAACCAGTTAGGGTAAAACAATGTTATCCCTAACATTCTCCCCTTTTAGGAAAATAATAATATAACTATTTACATCTTTAAATCATATTTGTTACGACTCTCTTTAAACTTAATTACTCCTTGAGCTTTTGTAAATTGGTCTGCAATGTTTTCTTCTGTCATGCAGTATTCCAATTTAATTAGCCCATTCTTTACAGATTCTCTAACATTTAAGTATCTTAAATCAGTATGCTTTGATCTAGTTTTAACAGCAATACTAGTAGCTAATTTTATAGCTGCCTGGTTATCCTCGTACACAATAATGGAATCTTTAACAGTTATACCCATGTCTAATAATAACTGTTTGTACAAAATCAAGTCAGTGCATAGTAATGACAGACATGAAAATTCCGCTTCCATCGTGGACAAGCTGATATGCTGTTGTCTGATTGACCTCCACCCTATTAGTGTCTTACCAAATAATATAGCCATCCCAGATGTTGATTTTCTAGTGTTTATATCAGTTGCAAAACTTGCATCTGCATAGGCACTAAGACTCAAATCACCCTTTGGTTCTATATACAATGCATGGTTCATTGTTCCTTTAAGATATCTTAAAATTCTCTTTAATGATTGCCAATGACATTGTTGTGGATCTGAATTAAAACGTGCCAGCTGATTTACACTATAAGCTATATCTGGCCTTGACCAATTGCTTATATATGATAAGCTACCAATCAAAGATTGATATATGGACTTATCAAATTTGGGACTTTGATCATCAGTTTGGCAAACTTCCTGACTCATTGGAGTCTTTGCCGGTTTACAAAGTTCCATTTTAAACGTTTTAATTAATTGGCAAATTTTATCTTCTTGAGATATCTTAAAACCATTTTTTGTTTTGTTAATTGTCAATCCTAGATACTTTTTAATTTCACCTAAATGCTTTAATTTTATCTTTTTGGCTAATAATGATATAATCTCATTAGCTTCATTATTAGTCTTAGTTATCAAAGCAATATCATCTGTAAATAATAACAATAATGACACCGTTCCATTATTTTCTCTTTTAAACACACATGGATCTGCTAAACCAGATTTAAAACCTATATTGTTTAACTCTTTCACAATATATTGGTTCCACTCAAACCCAGATTGTTTCAACCCGTAAAGACTCTTTTTGAGTTTCCAACAATCATTACTATTTACTTTATTGTCTTTTATACCTACTGGTTTTCTTAAATATATAGTGTGCTGCAATGGTGCATGCAGATAGGCAGTTTCTACATCTAAATGGTTAATGACATAGTTTTTCTTAGCTGCCCACACTAATGCTGCTCTTAAAGATGTTGCTTTAAGACTTGGTGCAAAAACTTCATCGTAATCAGATGCATTTTGATTAAATCCTTGAGCTACTAACCTAGCCTTATGGGTAACAGTCCCATCATTTCCAGTTTTTACTTTAAATATCCATTTGCACCCAATGGATTTTTCTCCTGGAGGTAATTTAGCATCTTCATAAACTTTCATTACCTTTAATGAATTTAGTTCTTTTTCCATTGCCTTTTGCCAATTCTCCTGATCCTTAGCAGGATACATCCTAAGTTCATCTATACTAGTTGGAACTTTAGTTATTTGGCAAACTATACTTGCTTGATACCTATCAGGTGGTCTAGTTACACGTGTAGTACGTCTAGGTATTACAGGACTTACAGGTGGACTTTCATTTATTAACTCTTCTTGATTATCTAACTCTTCCTGATCAACTGTTTCCTCTTGTTCTGGTCCTATTTGTTCTTCTTGGACTTCTTCTTTAATTGGACTCTTCTTATAACTAATCTGATCTTTCTGCCTTTTGTAGGGTTCAATAATTACTTCATTATTTAAATCTTGCTCTAATCTATTCCATCCTACATGTTCTAGGAATTTAGCACTAGCACTGGTGTAAACTCTAGATGTACCTGGTTCCCAGAATCTATAAGATCTATGATTAGATGTATATCCTACAAAATATAATCTTTTAGCTCTATGCTGTCCTTTGTATATAAGTTGTGTAGGGATATGCACCCATGCTGGTGCTCCAAATGTGTGCATGTAACTTAAATCAGGTTTTGTACCATGCCACAGTGTGAATGGTAATTCACCTGTTGTTGAATTAACAACATTATTTACTTTATGATTACCACACATTATTGCTTCTCCCCATAAATTTTCAGGTAATCCTGAATCAGACATCATAGTTCGTGCCATTGATTGTAATGTTTGGCCTCTTCTCTCTATAAAGGCATTATGTTGTGGCCTATATAGTGCAGACTTTTTATGTTGAATTCCTAACATTCTTATTCTGTTCTGGAATTTATTATTTGTAAATTCTGTACCATTATCTGTTATAAGAGTTACTAATTTCTTTTTAGTTTTCCTTTCTGCAAATTTAATCCAATTAAATAGATTTTGATACGTTTCAGTTTTGCTCTTCATTAAATAGCAAAACCCATATCTAGAATAGTGATCCATTATACTTAGTATGTAACGAGCTCCTCCTACACTTGGTTTTTTCAGACCTATTAAATCTACAAATACTACCTCTAAAGGTTCTTTGGTAGTAAATCCATCAACTCTATTAGCCGGTGTGACCCTGGCTTTGCTTTGATTGCAGGCATTACATTGCAAATACTTATTACAAGGTTTCAAACTTATTCCCTTAGATAATTCAACAGTTTTCTTAAGCATTTTAAAATTTAAATGCCCTAACCTTCGATGTAACAAGTGAATACATTCATCATGAGGTTTCTTATTTTCATAAACTGTGTTAGCCACCTTTAAACCATCATCATTTAACACATATAATTCACCTCTTAAAGATGCAGTAATTCTCTTATCTTCTTTCTCAATTATGCAGTTATCTCCTTTAAATGTAACTACATATCCTAGTTTAACCAAAATTCTTACTGAAATTAAATTAAACTTAAGTTGTGGTACATATAACATTTTTACATTCTCTTTTATAAAAGAACAATAAGCTATACCTTGACCTTTAGCTTTCAGTTTCCAGCCATTGGCTAACGATATCTGCTGTGTACTCTTGGACATTTTAATAAAATGTTTGTTATCATTTGTTATACAATGTGATGCTCCACTGTCAACCACCCATAAATTATTATTATTATTTTTTTAAAAAGTTTTTATTAATTTTCTACAAACAAACAAGACAGACAAAACATAAAAACATCAACTCTTATATGTACATCCAGTGTGTCAGTTGGTTCATCATTTTTGTGCATTCATTCTGTAGTCTCAATTACAATTATATTACATAACAACTCATATTGTCAGTCCAAACTTATATATCCTAATATCACTAAAAAAAGAAGATTTTGACTATATTTTTAATCATTCATGCTTAATGAGCTAACAATACTTTAAACCAGTTTACTCTATAACAAATCATCTAATCATATCAAATCAATCCTAAGAAATCCTTTATAAATATAATAGCAAATAGCAAAATAATAGCAAAATAAAGATATTCCTTACTATCTAGCATTCTGAATATTCTATTATCGTATTTTATCATCTAACCATTTATAAAAAAGATCCCAAATTTCGTAAAATTGTTTATCCTCTTGCTCTCTAATTTCAAATGTCAATCTGCTCATCTCAGCACATTCCCATAAATTATTTTTTACAGCTCCGTTAGTATACATGGCTAACTCTAAATTTTTATTTATCTTTTGATGACTTTTAGTATTCTGGCCAGCGTTCTGGCGTTTTGCTTTTTTACAAAATCTTGCCAAATGTCCTCTTCCTCCACAATTAAAACACTTTTTAATTGCGTATGCAGTAGGAGTTTCATTATCCTCTTTTTGAGGTTGCTGCCTCCTTAATTCATCTCTTTCAAGCCTTCTTCTGGCCTCTTCAATCAATCTGCCAGTTATATCAGTTAAAGTTAGGCTTTCCTTTGGCAATATTTCAAGTGAAGTTACGTAGTTATCATAGCTTTCATCAAGTGAAGATAGAATTATGTAGATTTGGTGTAGTTCAGAGAAAATAAGCTCTTTCTCGTGCAGTTCTTGAAAAATGCTTTGCATAGTTTTCAAATGACTCAGCATATCACCATTCTTATGGAGATGTGTACTGAAAAGTTTCCGTGTTAGATTTATGTGAGCACCAACATTATCTCGAACATAAATCCTCTTCAGCTTCTGCCAACACCCAACAGTTGATTTCTCTCCGTGGATATAAACAAGTTGCATATCAGTTAAGGTTGAAGCAATAATGCAAATAGCTTGTTCATTTTTATGCATAAATTCTTCTATCTTTAGTTTATCTTCCTCATCCTCTGGATCCCATTCTTCTACGTTTGGTGGATTTTCAATTATGTTCCACAAACCTTCTCTTCGTAGAAGCAGACTACATTTCATAGACCATGATACATAGTTTGTTCCATCCAACTTGGATATAAGGGACAAACTTTGTAGATTGACTTGTGCCATGTTTTCTGATATGGATATAAAAATATAATTAATAAAACACAGCTGTCTGTTTACTGTAATGTATAACAACACAAACTCTCACTTTTACATAAATCTGTTTTATCCTTGTTAAACTGACTTTGCAGCCCCTGGGCCCATAACCAGTGTTAAGCCTGGTTTCCCCAACCAGGGTTAGGGAGACAAGCTAAACAGAATGTGCAGCTTAGTCAGATAGGCACACAGATAAATGAGTGAGCTAAGCTTGTATGTTTATTAACATACAGTAAAAATAACAGATACGCTTGTGCTATCAAAAATATAGTTTATTCCATTATGAGTTCATAGCATAGTCAATATAACAGTCCAATAGTCATGTATCATTTAGTCAGTCCATTCAGGGATATTCAGTTAGCAAAGTCCGTGTAGAAATATCCTATGTCAATTCACTTACAAGTCAGTCCTTTGTTTTCTCTCCCGTTCGAGCAATGCAGACTTGTTTCTTTGCAGTAATCAGGGATCATCAAAGCCAGAGAGAGAGCAAGCTGCAGCCTTGCTTCTTTTAAAGTGCTTTCACAACCACTCTCTTAATTGCTATCCCACAGTTAAAGTTGCAGACACTTTAACTTACAAACAATGATTACATATTATTATTTACCTAAACCAGTTAGGGTAAAACAATGTTATCCCTAACATCCTTATTGAATGCAGACTATAAAATCTTTGCTTCAATTTTAGCAGAAAGACTTAAAAAATATTTAAATAATTTTATTCACCCAGATCAAAATGGATTTCTGCCAAAGAGACAAATCAGAGACAATATGAGAGTAATCTTGGATACTTTGGAATACTATGAGGCTCATCCTGAAAAGCAAATGGCTTTGACATTTTTAGATGCTCAAAAGGCATTTGACAATGTGAATTGGAGATTTATGTTATTACTATTGGAACAAATGGGTTTTGCTAAAAAATTTATTCAAGCAATCGAAGCCATATATAATAAACAGACAGCAAAGGTAATGATGGAGGGGGAACTTACAGACTTTATTAATATAAGTAAAGGCACAAGACAAGGATGTTCCCTATCTCCAACACGCTATTTGTGTTGACCTTGGAAGTGTTGAATAGAAATATTAGGGATGATAAAAGCATAAAAGGAATGAAAATTAAGAAGGAAGAATTTAAACTACAAGCTTTTGCTGATGATTTAGCTTTTATTCTAGAAGACCCATTAGAAACAGCTCCAAGGTTATTGGAAAAGATAGAGACATATGGTGAGATGGCTGGTTTGAAAATAAATAAAGATAAAACAAAGATTTTGACAAAGAACATGCTATTGAGACAAAGAGAAGAACTGGCAGATCTTTTGAAAATCCAAACTACAAATAAGGTTAAGTATCTGGGGATATATTTGACAGCAAGATGTAGCACATTAAAAGAGAATAATTATATTAAACTCAAACAACAGATAGCTACAGATTTGAAGAAGTGGGAAAACTTGCAATTGTCATTAATAGGGAGAATTTCAACAATCAAGATGAATATTCTACCTAGAATTTTATGTTTGTTCCAAACAATACCAATTAGGCTTGGAAAAGACTATTTTGAAGATTTAAATAAAATCATGTTGAAGTTTATATGGCAAGGTAAAAAAGCGAGAATAAAGCTAAAGCTTTTGCAAGACGTTAGAATTAGAGGAGGTTTTGGCCTGCCTAATTGGGAATTGTATTATCAAGCTGCAAATTTGATGTGGGTTAAAGAATGGATAACATTAAGAAAGCATAGATTGTTGACATTAGAAGGGCATGATTTGCTGTTGGGCTGACATGCTTTTTTATGGTATAAGGGAACTAAAACACAGGGTTATTTTAGAAGACATTATATGCGGGAATCTTTGTGGTTAAACTGGGAGAAGATAAAAAGACAATGTTATTTGAAAATTCCAGTTTGGTTATTGACTATTGAAGCATTTTCCTATCCTATAATTTATAAGAAGGAACAAACAGTTAGATATGGGGAACTCTTGGATGAAAAGGGTGAACTTAAAACGATCCAAAACTTAGAGGAACAAGGTATAAGGATGAATTGGTTTTCATATGCGCAAATACATTCAAGGTATGATGAAGATTCTAAAATGGAGGGATTCTATGATAAGCAGACTGATTTAGATAAGATCTTGATGGGTACTGATGAGAAGGTGATTAAAAAATTATATGATTATTTACTGGGAATGAAATTAGAGGAAGAACAAGTCAAAGAAACTTTGATTGTTTGGGGGAAGAATTTTGGATATGGGATTGATCTAGAGAAATGGCAGAAATTGTGGTCTCAAAATTATAAAATGACAATGTCAACAGCATATAAAGAAAACTTGTATAAGATGTTTTACAGGTGGCACTTTCCCCCGACAAGAATAGCAAGAATGTTTAAGAACAAATCTGAAAAATGCTGGAAATGTCATCAGATACCCAGCTCGTATTACCATATGTGGTGGACTTGTGAGGATGCTAGAAAATATTGGACTATAATTCGCATGTGGTTGGAAAAAATGACAAAGAAACACATAGACTTGAAACCAGAGATCTTCTTATTGGGAATTTTACCTGATATATATAGTAAAGATTTGAAGTACCTGATTGTAAATGTATTAACAGTGGCTAGGATTGTATTTGCTAAAAATTGGAAGAATGAGAAAATACCATTACAGGAAGAAATTATTAAGAAAATATTGGAATGTGTTGAGATGAGTAGATTGACATTTGAAATTAGAGAGCAAGAGGATAAACAATTTTATGAAATTTGGGATCTTTTTTATCAATGGCTAGATGATAAAATACGATAATAGAATATTTAGAATGCTAGACAGTAAGGAATATCTTTATTTTGCTATTATTTTGTTATTTGACATATTTATAAAGGGTTTTTTAGGATTGATTTGATATGATTATATGATTTGTTATAGAGTAAACTGGTTTAAAGTATTGTTAGCTCATAAAACATGAATGATTTAAAATATAGTCAAAAACTTCTTTTTTTAGTGATATTAGGATATATAAGTTTGGATTGACAATATGAGTTGTTATGTAACATAATTGTAATTGAGACTACAGAATGAATGCACAAAAATGATGAACCAACTGACACACTGGATGTACAAATGAGAGTTGATGTTTTTATGTTTTGTTTGTCTTGTTTGTTTGTAGAAAATTAATAAAATCTTTTTCAAAAAAAAAAAAGAAATCCGCGATCGTGCACGGTTTCTGTCTGGGTTCACCGCTGGAGTGCCCTGAACCAGCTGGTTTCAGGGCTAAGCCACCCCGTAGAGGTGGTGAAGAGGGGGGAGACTGCCAGCAGGGTTGAGGAGAGCCATATCTCTCCTCCTCAGCTGGCCATTACTCCCTTTCCCAAAGGTGGTTGCAGCGGTGGTCAGAAATGGCCACCACAAAGAAGAACTTGACCAGAAAAGAATGTGCAGGAGGAAGATAAGGGGTGAAAGTTTTGGCTGACAGGGTTAAATTGTAAAAGCAACAACTAAGGTACCCTGGAATTTAAACTTCCAAAAAATAACATCGTTCCCAAAGAAGAGTCGGAAGCAGCGAAGGAAAGTGAAAAGGGAAAGGTTTGGCTTTTTTTCCTTCTCTCTCCTTCCCTATACTGACAACTAAGAGATTTAAATAAGAAATCAGAAAAATCCACTTTGACATCAATAGGCAATTAAGCTGAAAATAAAACAAAATGCCAAAGGGATAATAAAGATTTCTGGACATTAAAAAATTTCTTTTTCATAAGCAGGAAGGGAGAGAAAAAGAATAAGGGCAGGATCTGGAAGAGGGAGGAGACTGCCTGGAATTAAAAAGAATCTACAGTAAAACTTCAACAAGACTTTGAAGAAATTATTAAGAAAATATTGGAATGTGCTGAAATGAGTAGATTGACATTTGAAATTAGAGAACAAGAAGATAAACAATTTTATGAAGTTTGGGATCTTTTTTATCAATGGTTAGATAATACAATATGATAATAGAATATTTAGAAATTTAGGAAACAATGAATATATAATTTTTCTTGGTTTTGATAATTTTTAAGAATATTTTATTAAGATAGATTTGGTATGATTTCATGATTTGTCATAAAATAATTTAACTTAATTATAGTTATCTTGCTTAAGTATGAATTAGTAAAATTATAGTCAAATGATTGTTCAATAATGATATTGGGATATTTTATTGATGATTGATAATGTGAGTTATTATGTAATATAATTATTCTGATGACTATGAAATGGATGCACAAAAGGGAGTGGTAAACCAACCGATACACTGTAAATTTATGAAGAATGTTATAATTTTTTTATTTTTATTTTTTTTTATGTCATGTTTTATATCTTATATGTTTTTTGTCTGTTGTTAAAATCAATAAAACTTTTACCAAAAAAAAAAAAAAAAATTCAACAAGACTTCTAAAAGATACGTTTTAACTGAAACTTTGTAACTAAATAGTAACCCCAGGAAGAGAAAATGAAAAAAAAAGAACGAAAAGAAACAGCTTGCGTGTATTTGGATTATTTGGTGATCTTTGGATTCTTGGTTATTATATTTGGATGACTAAAATCAATTGGGTGGTTGTTTAAAAATTTATACAATGACACCACTTCTGGGTGAATTGAAAATGGAACTTAAAAAGTACAAAGAAGATGCACAAGAAGGGAAGGGTTCTTTTGGCTTCATTTTTCAATTCTTAGAAATGGAGATTTGGAACTATGAGAAACAACATGAAATGACTGCAAAACAAGAAGACTGGGACAAAGAAGAAGCTATCTTTAATGAACAAGCAATTTTATGTGGGGAAGAAAAAGGAAAGGAGGGAAAGAGAATGGAGAATTTAAGACTTAAAAAAACAACCAAAGAAAAAATAATAATTTGAAAAATAAGTATAATACTGGAAAGCAACAGAAAAGGGGAATACAGAAGAGAGAAATAGAGGTAGAGAGACAAGGGGGTAAAAAGGGGAGAGAGAAGAAGAGAGAGAAGAGGAAAGGAAAAGAAGTTACAAAGGACCGAAGCAAGATATAGAGAAACAGGACCTATTTCGAGATAATGGGTAAAAATCTAACTGAAAAAGGGATTCTGTAAAGGTACATAAAATTGTATTGTTATATTAGTGATAGAAATAACTTTAGAAAATTGGAAACAATGTATGATTAAAATGAGGGATAAAATAGTTAGTGTAATTTAGTGAAATGTTTGTGAATAAAATAAGTGAAATAAAATTAAATTAAAATGAATTTGGAAGGAACGGGAACATTTTAATTAGTTAATGTTTTATAAAATATAAGTAAGGGGGGGAATTAACTATGGAAAGCTTATAATTGTTCCCATAGAAGTATGATATTTAATTGAAAAGTAATGTTAAAGATGTTAAGACTTTAATGAATATTAATATTAATGATAGAATTGAATTGGAATGGAATGTTGTTTTAATTATATATATTTATTTATTTTTTCTTTTTTAAAGAATACAGTGTGTATTTTCAGAATGTACCAAGCAGAATCTGAATGGAAGTTATGCATTATATTGAATGTTATAATTTTAGGGAAAAGATATAAAGGAGTCATATTCCAATCAGTAACTACAGGAGAAATTTTGTTTAATGAGAAAAGATAATAGATAATTGAAACAGGACAGACAAAAAATATAAATACAATGATTTGAATTGAGATGAGATAATTAAAATAAAATTGAGAAAATTAAAAGAGGGGAGAAGCTATGTAGAAAATGTAAAATAGTAATAAGATATGGAATAGAATATAAAAATGAGCATGAACCTGAATTTGTGTCTGTACAAAGAAATGTAACCCGGGATTATGTTACTTTCAAAAAAGATGTTTTATTTGTATTTTTTTTCTCTTTGTGAAATCTCAAATAAAATTTACAAAAAAAAAATTGTGAAAACTGAAGGAATCAAGATGCCCCATGAAAATAACATTAAGAGTCTGGATGAAGATGATTACTACAAATACCTGGGTATCTTTCAAGCTAACAACATCAAGCATACTGAAGTCAAGAAAAAACTAGAGGTGAATACATCAAGAGGGTGAAAAAGATAAAGTCCAAACTCAATGGAGGAAATACCTTCAAGG